>CM060943.1:543977774-548977774 GCA_030765085.1 Allium cepa | reverse complement strand
GAATAAATTATGCACATCTAAATCCACAGAACAAAATATCACAGATCAGGCAGGACAATCAATTCAAGGTATCTCATACAATACAATCATTCGTAAGTATGGTCAAGTATTCAATAGTCATTTATAAGCAGGATTTATAAATTATTTATCCTAATTAATTCGCTTTATTTCCAATAAATTACTTATGAGTTAATTAACCAATCCTGATTTATTAATCATTCGATATCAATTAATTTATCAAACACTTTAATTAATTAAATTATCCTTAATTAATCATAATAAGTAATTATTTCTAATTGCTTTCATTATGTAATTTACAATTTACAATCTATAATTGATTATCTAAATTAATTTATCTAATGGATTATCAAAATTAATCATATTAAGTAATACTTAATTGTCCTTAATTAATCATCTTCATTAACTAATAACATTTCTTAATTACTTTTAATTAATCTCTAATTATAAATATATATAAATCATTAATTTATAAATTTAATAAATTATCCCTATATATAATATTAGTTAAATTACTTAATTATCATATTATCTTTAAGGTAATTCATTTCTTTGTAAATGACTTCAATAATATTAAAGTGTAAAACAAATTATTTAACTTTCATTAAAAGACCTTCTATAAAGGAAGTTTATCAAAAATCAAGTTTAAATAATTGTTTGCAAACAAATCTATTTTTTTTTTTTAAAAAAAAAAAACTATTTGATTTTAAACTTGTTTAAAACACAGTTAGATTTAAAAACTGATTCAAATTTCCAGGATTCAAAATGAATTTGAATCCTCTAATTTAACTTTGATTTAAACTTGCTTTAAATTCTTGATTTTAAATTCTTTATTTAAAATCCAACTTTATTTTAAAACTTAAAGATTTAAGAGTTTATTTAAAAACTGAACTTAACTTTAAAATTTTGAACCACTGTTTAAATCTTGTTTCCAGTTTCAAATTCATTTGAATTGCCTTAAAATTTCAATTTGCAGACAGGTTTCTGTTTTTTTTTAAAACCTGGAAACCCATCTATTCGAGCCACTACTATGCCTTCTTCGAGTCCAACGCGTCAAAGACTTCGAGCACAAACACTAAATTACTCGAGACCGTTCCCAGTTCTACACTTCTTCTCCTTTATTTTTTTTTCTTTTGTAAGTATATTTCAAGTTGAATTATGACCTGATGATACAAGACATTCATGCGAAACCCAAAATAGCATTCCTCTTCGTTCCCAATATAAAACCACTGATACGCGCAGTAACTTGTGCACGTGCCCAGGCGATTGGATGGTCGCCTACCATCACCGAGACTTCCAGCACATCATCGTTGATCTCCACGAACATTCCAACCTCACCGATGTTCGAACTCGAAAGCGAGTCAAAATCGAACTCTCTCACCACCAAACCCAACCAACCCAGAACCCAAACTAGGTTTACCAACTAGAATTGCTTGCCGCAACCACCACGCTAATGGGAAAATTGCCTCACCAATTTTGCCGAGATCCCCATGCCTCAGACCACCTTCAGCCCAAACATCGGCCAACTCCATCACGTCGATCATCAACAATCGCCCAAAACACCCAAAATGAACTTTTCGAAATTCCCAATCGATTATCAAATTAAAAATTTCAAAATGTATATTAAAAATCGTGATTTTCGATCACGAACACATTCATGTAATTCAATACAGAAATTGAATTTATTGATTTTTAACCTATATATATATAAAATCTTACTGTTATTTTTATTTCTGAAGTAATTTCACAATATATCTTTTTGGAATTATTTTTAAAAAAAATAAAATCTGGTTGATATTAACATATACCTTTTGAAGATTAGGTTCTATAGTAGATTGGAGGAAGAGAAATTTGATTTTAAAACAAATTTGGTCTGGAAGAAAAACAAACATATGCTGAAGAACTCATATATCCTGATATGCAAATATCATATTCAATGTACATATAACCATGCAGGCAAACAAAGCAAAACATTTTCCTGACATACTTCCATCATAAATCCAGAAAATCAAGAGATATAGATAATTTTAGTGAATTTGCTCACCTTGATGTTTGGAAGCAGAGATCAAAAACAAGAACAGGCTTAAATTTAAAACTGGAAATGATATCCAAGTTTGAAAACTGATCTGACTTGCATATTTTCCAGGCTTGTATTGATTTGATTTCTGAGATGATTCTTGCATCTTGAATCAGGTTGTAGTTGAACCAAGTATTGATTTAGTTTATTGTTGTTTTAACTTGATTTTCTTTTTGTTTTAGGTTGAGATAATGGTCGAACTGAAATGAATATATTGATGTGTATAAAAAGAAGTCTATAAAGTGATACTATTATTTGTACAGGTGATATATTCTATCTTGTACTATAGGGTGATTATTATTTTTATTTTGTACAACTAGGTGATGATACTTTGTACAATATCAGTTCATGGCTGAAGATAACTCTCTGATATCTTGCTTTAACATACTTGTATGTACTTAGAGATGTTTTGTTTGTACTTGTTTGCTTTTACTTTATGTTTCTATACTTAAACATATACTTGCTGTCCTACTTTGTCTAAAGCCTACATACTTATATTAAAATGTATGTCTTTTCTTTTGTGATTTTGTTACAAACATACATTTCAAATTTCATTTCTATTCATAGTTTATACTATTGATATTTAACTTATCACCTATATTTTATTTTATTGTTTTGAAACAATCTCTTATTTGTTAGCTATTTTTATTTATTCGTTGTTATTATTTTTCATTTAAACTTTACTATCAAAATTGATTTAATTCCATACAACTTTGTAATATTAATATCAAAAATATTAAACTTCTGTTGAATTTCACAAATTAAATTTTAAAAATTCAAATAATTTACTAAATTAAATTTAACAAAATTCCGGGATGTTACATTATATATATATATATATATTCCAGTTCAACATGTATTTGAATCGGGGAAACTCGCTTCCAATTATAATTAATTCTACAAATTTTTATTCAAAACTTCATTTAATTATCAATTTAAATTAAATTAAAATCTATGGTCGTTACAGAACAGGTGTTAAGTCCTAATTCCATCATATGAAGAAGTTATGCTAAAATTAACTTATTTCAAATTGATTTCAATTTATTTCAATTAAATTGATTTCTAGGCGTTTCGAGTCCGTTCAATCAAATGACAAGTCCAATCGCTACGAAATTTGAAATTCTATAGTAATTCATTATTACGGATCCAGTGTAACTAGTTTCGTCGAAATCCGAGACAGTTGCCGAAATTCTATATTTAAGTTAATTAGGTAGATTAATATTACATCAATTAAATCAAATTTTCAATTCAAATCTAATAAATCAGTTTTTCTATCATTTTAGATTACTTGGACATTTACCCTAATAAAACAAATTTAGACATTAATTCAACGTTAATTAATTTACCAATAACAATATTTAATTTCAATTTCAGTAAATTCATTAATCATCAATTGAAATTCCAATAAATCCATTTATTTGATTTCTCAATCTTGTTATTAAATCAATTATTAACTTAACATCGTAAAGGTAATATTAACATTGGTTTATATCCTGATACATTGATAATTTCTCATTTCATCCTAATTTCAATTAACATAGTATTTAATTGCATTTACCTACAATAAATCCATTTGTTATAGATTGAATTCCAAGTAATTATAATTAATTCCAACAAATTGATTTGATTTAATTCCAATCTTTTTATCAAGTCTATTATTACTCTATAAACCTAGTTAACCATTGTTTTTATCTTTGATTTTCTTAATATACTCCAATTTCCATTTTATTGTATTTTTGTCAAACATATACATTAATTATGATTAAAATTCTCAGTTTATTTATTTAACTTTGTTTCATTCTTTTTATTACATCACTTATCGAATTATTCATTTTATTACATTCACGGTCTCATTTATTGTCTTAATCTTATTAATGTAACATTAAAATTCATTTAATTCTAATTGATTTCCATTTTAATTTAATAGACCAAATAAATAGGTAACTTATAACAATCGTTACCAACTTTTAATTACACTTATGAATTCACAATTCACAAACAATTATTACAATTCTTATACAATATTAACTTTCTATAATTACCATTAACTATCTATTTTATACAATAATTAAATATTTACAATTGTTTCTTATATTCAATTTTATAACCAAGTTTAACAATTTACATTATTTCATTATTGGAATTCCATTTCATTTGTTAATAATTAGTTTTAATTACCATTGTTACATTTCATTTTAGCATTCATTTCATTATTAAATTACAAAGTTTTTATATCTTTCCATATTAAATTACCAAAACTTATTAATTTAACAATTTAAATAGTCGAAAATTTACGGGTCGTTACACTCTCCCCCACTCAAAACTTTTCGTCCTCGAAAAAGAAAAAGAAGAGAAAAGAAGGAATTTAGAAATCAATATATCTTATTCAAAATATCAAATTTATAAACAAATAAATTTACAAAATTAATTAATTTAAATAAAATATATCAATTTATAACGATTCAATCCTTTTATATTCAAGTTAACAAAATTTGGAAAACATTTCACAAAATTTTCTAAGTCCGAAATTTACGAAAATTTTCGGTAGATTCTCCTTTGTACCGAGAGGTTTGGGAGAAATAATAATATCAGTTATAACAATATATATCATAATTTTTCCAAAATAATATATCTAAATAGCGAGAAAAATAATATAATATCGCTATAGACCGTAATCCGAGAACATACCTATTTGTTGAGCAAACAACGCTTAATTATGAAACCAAAAGAAGTAGCAATTGCTTCCATAACTTGTATTTCACTTATATAACCCAAAGAAGTTAATAATTATATGATATAAAATATTTAAGTTGTTTCAACCGCTAAAAACAAATCAACATAAAATAACAATTACTTGCAACCAAAGCATACAATCATCACATGAAATAAATACAAATCAATTATCCATTCGTATCAACTAAAACAAATAGTTTGCTCGGGTTAAGACACTTTTTAATCAAAAAGAATGACAATTAACTACTAAGTATACCATTTACTCAACAATGAAACTCAATAGATTATTCATACATCCTAAGCAGCTTGAAGTTTCTTTCCCCAAACAACTCATAAACCAAAATAAACAATAATTTACAATGTACTTGAGTTATTCTTATTTCTTTCACAACATCTATAGTTTTTTTTTCTTTCTTTTTCATTCATACATGGATTTTTTCTTAGCTTACATTTATCGCTTGCAAACTTTATTCCCATTCATTCATTCAGTGTTTATTTCATTTATTTTCAGTCATTACTTACAAAGAGTCATTTTCATTTATTCATATCATGTCAATTTCTTTTATCGCATTACATTCATTCATTCATTACTTAATTCATTTATTTACATTCATTTATTTATAATATTCATGTTCAATTCAATTACTCAGTATATCAATTCATTAACTTAAGTTTATAATCATCTACTTACAATACTTACCTTCTATCACCTTTTATTATAGTAACATTTCAATCATAACTTAAGTTTATAGCAACTATAACATCAAATTCTTATTTATAAAAGTAATTCATTGAGCACTTCCATTACATAAGTTTTACTTGAAATTTTTTCCATTACATATTCTTTTAACATTTCAACTTTTATAATTGGTAAGTTATATATATGTCTTTAAGAATACAATTGAAAGTTACACAAGTTTAAATTATTATTTTTCAGTCAATAAATGTTCAATAGTTATCATTTTTTTAATTTGTATATCCTTTTTGTATACAAGTCATAAATTTCAAGTTCCTTGTATATTTCCTTTATAACTTAGCATTTAAACGCCGGGCTCCATTTCAAGTCATTTATAACCATATCTATATATACATCAAATCATATTTAAAATAAAATTTTATATTTATTTATCAAAACAAACGTGTAGTAAACTACTACAGCAGCCATCCCACTTTGAAATTCGAAAATGGATGTCAATGATGCATGCACTCATCATCGAAATTGTTTTCCAGCGAAAGAGAGGGGAGTACAGAACTTATTTCTTTCCAAAATTTCCTTAAAACAATTCTTTCAAATCATATTGTAATATTTATATTAGAAAATGCTTCTAATAATATTATTATTATATTCCAAAATCATTCGAAAGAAATTTTCAAAAATCCCAGAACTTAAGTTCTAAAATTTCCAACTATTCTCATTTTATTTGTAAATTTTATTTTATAACCAATATTTATAAATTTCAATACCTAACAACAAATATATTACAACCAAATATATCATTTATAAATTTATTATTTTATATACAAAAATATAATAGGAAAAATTATTTCATTTTACCTATATTTCGAAACAAATATTGTGTCGGTCTGTCCTATTAAGTGTTTAGAAATCCCTATCGATGTCATAGCATCCTATGCCCCGATCAGAATTTATAAATACAAAACGGAACAAATTAACACAATATAAAAACTTTTATAACACTAACAAATACGCTCTCTCATATACATACACTCAAGGACTCATCATAGGATATTACTACTCTATTAATAAAGAGTCAGACCCCACAAAGCTAAGGTTTTCGCTAAACCAAAGCTTTGATACCAACTGTAACGACCTGCCTTTTTAGATGTTTTAAGCAGACACACACGTCAGGCTCAAACCATTCAAAGGGGAAGATTGTTGTGGGGTAAATAAGAAAAAGAAACAATGAAAAAACAAAACAGAATCTTGCAACAGAATAACAAAATATAATAATCAAATAAACAGCTCATGAAGCAGTTTTATAAAACATTTGGTTATACGTATACAATACAAATCAGAGTTACACATACCAGAGAATAATAAATAATGCAGCGGAATACATGATGCAGTGAAATATAAATAATAATAATAATACAATCTTCGTCTTTGACCTCCGAAAATAAACTCTTCAAATCCTGAAATGATCAGGCTGACCCGAGCGAATTGCAACGAAAAAACTCTCGAGTCAGAACTAAAAGACCATATGTAAGTTAAAATCAACGGAAAAAATAATATGAGTGGAACGGCATCAGAGATGTTTACGGGATTTGACATCTCCTATCCAGTGTCTAATGTGAGTGTAGTAACTCAAGAGATGCTCGGGATTCATATCTCTTAAGGATCCGTTAAACTATCTACTATGTAGTACAATATACTATTATAATAGTGTCTACCGTAAATTAGAAGTATTAAAATAGTGTTAAGGCGTGACCCATATCCCCCTTAACACATTTAATATATATTCTCATAGTCTATACGGTATCGTATGCTCCTCCGAGAGGTTTACACAGAGGGCACTCCATAGTTATGGTACAAAATAAACTCATAGAAGGCACGCTAGGGCATGTGAACACGGCACACGAGGAAATGCCAGGGTAGATATACCATTTGCGGATCCGGACTGGTGGTAACGCATAGCAGCTCCTACCGCCCACCTCGAAACACACTCCTAAATCAAAAATCAGAGGGTGGCCACCAAATTAATCACAAAGTTAGAATATAATATCGAAAAAGTGTGTCCGATAGGAGGATTGACCTCACTTGGCCCGGCGTGGCTCCTGATTTTAGTCACATCTAAGCTAACTCACGGGAGTCAGTGTCATGTCATACCCTATACAGAAATCGTTCACTAAACCATCCTACTTCATTTCTGGAATCTCCACTACGTGCATAGTTGTTAAAGTGGTTTTCGGTATTGGCAGAGAGTATGACAATATCCAATCCCGGTCCCTTTAACAACCAATCGCTTATTACACACCGGATGGTTCTTTTACATTTCAAAAGTCAATTCACAATTTATATCAAAGTGACATTTTCTCAAAATCATAATACTTTCGAAATCATATTCAATTTCAAATCATATTCCCTTTCAAAAGTCATAATTTCTTCCAAAACCATATTTCCAAAACAGGTTAAATCTTTACTTCAAAATCATCATTTTTAATTTATTATACATTTAAATCCCAACATAGGTCCTTTCATCATTTCATCATATTTGCTTTTAAACCAATGAATCTTCAATATAAACACTTCCCTTTTACTTAGTCTGAAAATTTAGAAAATAGTTTTAAATATTTACAAATAGTTAAAATAGTTATAAATTTTCAATAGTCAAAATACTCTAGAATAATAAATATAGATTTAAAATAGTTAAATCGATTTAAAATAGATTAAATAAAATTTAAAAAGGTTAAATAGCTTTAAAATAGATTAATTAGATTTAATATAAGTTAAAATGGTTTAATTAGTTTTAAAATAAATTAAATGGTTTAAAATAGGTTAAATTGATTTAATATAGTTAATATAGGTTAAATTAGTTTATAAATCTGAAAACCTTAAAATTTAGAATCTTAAAAATAATATATATAATATAAAAAAATTATACTTGAAAACATGAATTTGGAATTTATATCAATTTAAAACTAATTGTTTCATTTCAACAAAATCAGACAATTTCAATTTGATTTCTTAAAACAATTCCTTTTAAGCCAATTCACATTTCAACACAAAACTTTATTTTCCAAAAATACTTCAATTTATACAAATCAAATTTTACTTCAAAATATCATTTGATTCCATTCAAAATTAATGATTTTAAAAATCATTTAATTTAACCAATTCGGTATCCGTATATAATACTTTACCCTAGAGTCAAGTGATACGGATATCTATCATTACAATCTGAAATTTAAAATTTTACGGTTATATATCATCTCAAACCGCAATCTCGAAATGAATAACATCCATAAAATCACTCGAGTCTATCATTTCAACCCGTAACGATTTTTCTTAAGCTATAGATCATTCGGGTATGTATCATTTCAACCCATAGTGAACTTGCAGTTTATGACGATATAAAATACAACATCCATTCATCCAATATCAACAGTCAAACATCAATCGCAATCATCATTAAAATAAATCAATAAATATCAATATAGAACTGGAAATCAATAACAGTTATTTAACTGGCAATTTATATTCAATAATAAATTAAATAACAATTTACTTCAAATAAATTCAAACTAACTGAGATGATGATTCAAAATGTACCAAATAGTCATAAACGAATTCTCAATCACATCATAAATTTAATTTAACGAACATAAGATTGAGTGGGTTAAAACACTCACCTTTGAATTTAAATTGAATTTAAATCCAATTTAAGCCCAAAATTCAAACAATCTCATAATTTGTCCAAACTAGCGTCAAAATGTCCGGAATTTCAATACGATCCTAGCGGAGAAAACCGCGCATAAATCGGACCTCGTATGTAAAAGACACATACGTTAGAACATAAAAATTTAAATTTGAATTTAAAAAAAAATTAGAACACATCACTCATCAGGCATCTCATTGTCAAACCCTAACTCGTTGCTACCTTGAACACGCAGCCGCCAATGCCAAAATGCTTGCCTCGCCGCCTACAGATGCCACCTCCCAAATCAGACAATGCCGGCGCCCTAAGCAACCTCGGCCACCCCTCCTCCAGCACTACGGTGAACTCCGATCATCTCAAATGACTCCACCATCATAAACAAACACGGCCGATTTATAGCAAAATTCATTGTCTGCTGACACAACCAACCACGCCGACGCACACCACTCGACCCCCTCCATAAGCCCGTACTCCTCGATCGACCTAATGTTCAAGATCTACCATTGATCGAGCATGTGGCCTATGAACGACGGGGGATTCCTCGACGATTACTGATCAAAAGATGAACCAAAAACTAAAAAAAAAAAAAAAAAATCAAATTAGAGTTGCGCTCGTCGAGAGCTTCAAATTAATATAAAATCTGATATTGTTTGAAGAGTTTGATTTTCAATTTGATTTTTAATTTGGATTTGAATTTGAACTGGAATTTGTTTGTCTGCCATTGGAATGAGGAGTTGAGAAGAAATGTATGTACAGACAAATGAGAATGAGGAGTAGCTAGGGTTTATAACGAGGTATATATAGGCATATGAAAATAGATTAGATGGACAAGATTGATCGAACGATAAACGACCCGAAAAGCCCATTTCGCCTCCGGAATGAAAATGGGTCAACCCATATATCAAAATAGATGTTTTCAAATGTTAAATCCAATGGAACAGGTTTCAATTCCTAATTCCATCGTATGAAGAAGTTATGCTAAAATCAACTTATTTCAAATTGATTTCAATTAAATTGATTTCTAGGCATTTCGAATCCGTACGATCAAACGACAAGTTCGATCACTATGAAACTTGAAATTGTATAACAATTCATCGTTATGGATCCAATAAAACTAGTTTCATCGGAATCCGAGACAGTTACCGAAATGGCTATATTTAAGTTAATTAAATAGATTAATATTACATTAATTAAATCAAATTTTCAACTCAAATGTAATAAATCACAATTCCTATCATTTTAGATTACTTGGACATTTGCCCTAATTTAAAAAAAATTCAGCCAACAATTCAAAGTTAATTAATTTACCATTTACAGTGTTTAATTCCAATTTTAGTAAATTCATTAATTATCAATTGAAATTCCAATAAATCCATTTATTTGATTTATCAATCTTGTTATTAAAACAATTATCATCTTAAAGGTAATATTAATATTGGTTTACATCCTAACACATTGATAATTTCTCATTTCATCCTAATTTCAATTAACATAGT
Organism: Allium cepa; assembly: GCA_030765085.1. Lineage (NCBI taxonomy): Eukaryota > Viridiplantae > Streptophyta > Magnoliopsida > Asparagales > Amaryllidaceae > Allium > Allium cepa. The sequence continues at coordinate 548,967,053 of CM060943.1, read as the reverse complement.
ATTTAATTGCATTTACCTATAATAAATCCATTTGTTATAGAATGAATTCTAATTAATTATAATTAGTTCCAACAAATTGATTTGATTCAATTCCAATCTTTTAATTATGTCCATTATTACTCTATAAACCTAGTTAACCCTTGTCTTTATCTTTCACTATCTTAATATACTCCTATTTTCGTATTGTATTTTTTTCAAATATATACACTAATTATGATTAAAAATTCTCAGTTTTTTATTTAACTTGGTTTCGTTCTTTTTGTTACATCACCTATCAAATTATGAATAAAATTAGCACTTCTATTCATTTTGTTACTTTCACAGTCTCATTTATTGTCTCAACCTTATTAATATAACATTAAAGTTCATTTAATTCTAATTGATTTTAATTTTTAATTTAATGGACCAAATAAACAAGTAACTTATAACAATCGTTGCCAAGTTTTAATTATAGTTATGAATTCAGTATTTGCAAACAAATGTTACAATTCTTATACAATATTGATTTTATTCAATTATCATTAACTACCTATTTTATACAATAATTAAATATTAAAAATTATTTCTTATATTCAATTTTATAACCAAGTATAACAATTTACATCATTTCAGTATTGGAATTTCATTTCAATTGTTAATAATTAGTTTTAATTACCATTTTTGCATTTCATTTTGGAATTCATTTCATTATTAAATTACAAATTTTTTATTCCTTTCCATATTAAATTACCAAAACATACTAATTTAACAATTTAAACAGTCGAAAGTTTATGGGTCATTACACCATATTTAATGACATGGACATGATTTTGCTTATTTAGTGCTATAGTAGCAATTGGCCTTATTTTTAATATTTCAAAATACTATAAAGTGAAGATTTTGAATAAACATATTTTTAAAGTGATTTTGAAATAACGTATATTTTTAATAATTATTATTGAATTATTAGTAGAAGCAGTCTATTTTAAATCAAATAAAAAGTATAATTTTTGGTATTATAAACTAATAGCTAGTGAAATATGTTAAATATAAAACTTTGAACTATATTATAAATGTTTTAAAAACTTAATAAATAAGTCCTTTTATTATAAAGGAAATACAGTTTTAAAGAAGATAGAAATAGTTTGAAACAAATATTTTTGAAATGGTTTATTTAAGATATTTATAAAGGTAATGTTTTATAAATAAAGTAATATATTTGTAAACGAAGTTTTATAAATATTAAAAATGGATTGTAATTGATATTTGGTAAATTGGTTTATAAATAGGATTTTATAAGTAAATAAAATTTATATAGGAATGGATTTATAAATAGAATTTTTAAATAAAGAGATGTTTTATAAATATAAAGGATATTTATAAACATATTTGTTATTTGGCCTTTTGGCTCAGCTATGTATGGACTAATAAGACGAAACAGACTAAATGGTCATCAGGATCGATGTATTGGATTAATGATTATGAAGCCTAAAGATCGGGCCTAAGTGATAATATGAAGCAGCAGCAAAGCAGAAGCCAGATGCAAACTTAATGAGCACTTAAAGTATGGAAGTTCACTATTCCCTATAGTTGGATTAAGTATGATTCATATTCAATACTATGGACTGTATCGTATTGATTACATGGCCCAATTCAACGATGACCGATCGATATTTCAAAATCTATTGGTCCAACACATTGAAACTTTCAGAATATCATATATTAGAGAGAGGAGTCCCTAAGAATAATCGCATGTCAAGATGAACAAATTCGAATAATCACCATCGATCATTCATGAACGACGTACAAATACAGCCAAACGATCAACTTGATGAAGATTGGTTAATATCTCACAAACTACTACTCATATGAAGCCAAACTTTGAGAGCATGGGCAAAAGGCATCGAGGAACTCATAGAAATGATCGTATATTCATTGGAGCACAAATGAACGATCTATACCGATCATTCCAACGATCGAGTTTGGACTTGCGATCATTTAATGGTGGGCCCCTACAGATCTGGAGAGCCCTCTACCAAATTTCTAATGAGATATTTTGTCATCTTCAACTATAAATACAGACTTCCTTCATTATTTAAAGAATCTTTACGCCGCTTGCTGCTTTGGACTCCATTGTAATCAAGTGCTATTGTCATTACTTCATTGTAATCAGATTTACAAATGATAAACAAAGTAGATTCTTTAAAATAGACATAGGTACACAACGCCAAACCACTATAAATCCCTTGTCTTTGTTATTGCTTAACTCTAATTGCTTGTTATCCTCTCTGTTTGATTTTGATTATTCTTCATTTATTTCTCTATTATTCTATTCTTGAGTGTTTGTGCCCACTTTTGGTGCAAACATTTTGGTGCTTTCATTGAGAGCGATTGATTCTCGGTTTGCTTGGATCCCTTTATTGCTACTGGATTGCATAAGTTCCCCAAAGGAGATCCATTATTATCTTCAAGAAGCTTGCTTATTCTATTCAGATTTGCAAAAAATAAGTAAAGTTGTTAATGATGGTTAGGAACACTAGGTCTAATTCTCAGAGCACAGAAGGAAACGAGAATGCTCGCGTCCAACAAAGAGGTCCAAGCAATCAACCAGTGGATGTGAATGCTGCCAATCCAATTGATGTCCAAAATCTAATTGATTCTATACAAGATCCGAATTCCAAAATCTTGTGAGAGAGCTAGTGGATAGCCATTGAAAATTGAATTGGAAAATTCAAGCTTATATCGACGTAACAAACCAACTCAGCCAGCAGCAGCATGGGAAAGAAAGGAGGGACCCTACCCCCAACTGTGCGTCGGTGAGTTCTAGTTCATCGGATGATTATCAAAGACGCAGATGCCGTAGAGCAGACAGATACCATGCTGAAGCATTAATTCGCCTTCCACCAATCATTCCAGACAGAGCGACAATGATCGGTGTCGATCCAACTGGAACAATCATTGTCGATCTATCTAGAACAATCGGCGCCGATCGTTCTCTAGATGGCCGATCCCAACCAGTGACAACAGGGTTATAGCCGACGATGTTGTGATCAATCTGGATGTTGGAGTTCAAATGAATGCTGACCAGATACCTCCTCGAAACAATGATGAACTAAACACACGTGATGTACGTCGAGAGGACGTCGAGCCAAGAAGGCATGAAACTGGCCCGTAAACATTGATCGAGCCATTCACATGAGATGGAACACGACCATCCCTCTGCTTTGGCTATCCAAACGATGGACTTGTCGGCTATGGTTAGACAGTTAGTGAGAGAGAGCCAAGGCTTGGCTAATGACAACTAGGGAATCTGAGAAGCCATACCCCATTCACTGACAATATCTTACATGCAGAATATCCAAGGAAGTTCAATATGTCGTCGATGCCTACCTATGAGAGAAAGACTGACCCCAGGCAGCGCATCATACGATATGAATGGCTGATGGGTTCCACACGAGCAGATGATGCAAATAATGTAGATTTTTTTTCCAATTACTCGTTTTGAATAGAAACATTATAGTTTACAAGGTTACCCCTCTTATCAATCTCTAGATTTGACGATTTAGCAATGAAGTTTGTAGAGAAGTTCCATATGCATGTAACTTGCCCCTAAGATGTAATATCTCTATCCAGTGTGATCCAGGCTCCGAGAGAATCACTAAAAGGTTAATTGGACATATTTCATATGGCTATCACAGAAATCAGTAATCCGAATGACCATGCAATATTGATAGCTATAACAAGAGGGATTGATCTAGAATATAATTTTGGTGATTGGTTAGTTGGCAAGCCACCCGCAACATTGGAATGCTTTTATGCAAATGCGGCTTAATATTTGAGGAAAGCTGAAGCCAAATGATCTAAGAAGAAGAATGTTGTGGAATCAAGTAGAGAGGGAGTACAGAGCAACATTGCAGTGAAGCAATCTGGTGATAGTTTCGGAAAATTTCAAGTGAATGTCCAAAATGAACCGAATCGGCAAAAAAAAGGTGAAGATATGATCTTAGAACGAAAAAGGGCTTCCATAGAAGAGGAGATCCTAGGATTCCGACGTACGATACCTACACACCACTGAATACATCTCTAGAGAATGTCTCTTTGTCTACCTGCAATACCATCAAGTATAGGAAGACGCCTTTGAAAGAATAAAGGAGAAGTAGAAACAAACTGGAATGTATTGTCAATTTCATGAATGTTATAGTCATAATACAAATGAGTGTAGGCATCTCTGAAATATTGTTGAGAAACTAATTCGAGAAAGAAAGTTATAGAAGTTTGTTAAAGCCTCGCAGGATGGTGGGCAAGGGACATCCAACCCTAAGTGAGGATAGGCACCACACAGGGTAAGGAGCCTGCATAGATTAGTAATCAATACAATAGTTCGAGGGCCGCACCTAACTGATAAAAGTTGGCATGAGATATAGCGCTATTCTAGCACGATCAAGGTAAATTTTAATTTTGTTTGAGTACAGAAGATGGAGCTCTAGAAAAATAGCAACATACAATGGCAGATGACATTATGTTCAGAAAAAGATATGCAGACATGATCTAGGCATCGACGACCGGCCCAATAGTCATTTTGGCCATGATTGGCCCTGCTTTCGTGAGGAGGATTTTGGTTGATTATGGAAGCTCCATAAATACAATTTCAAAAAGGCTTACGATCAGATGAAGATGGAAGCTAAGGACCTGAAACCATCTAAATCCCGCATCCATGGCTTTAATGGTGTTGTGACCGAAGATGTTAGTTATGTCGAATTGCCTGTGGAATTGGGAGAAGGTAACCGAAGGAGAGCGTGAATGTTTCCATTTGTTATCTTGGATGTTGACTCCCCATACAATGTTTTTCTAGGCTGACCAGCCCTAGTTGAATTCTAGGAAGCTCTTTCCTTGAGGTGTTTTGAGGTGTTTGACCTTGAATTTTTCGACAGATAATGGTGTTGGAGTTGTTCATGGTGATCAGGCGATAAGATAAGACTGTTATTCAGCAGAATTAAGGTTGCTCAACGGAAAGAGAAAGGAAAGGGTGTGGACAAGTCTCTCTATATGAAAGCCACTAAAAATTGATAACCAACAACTGAGCCTTGGCTCGGGCACCACAGTCGATTTTATAGAGACATAGATCTAAGATTTGATGAGGAGGAGCCCAAAGGGAACAAGGCTACATCGGTTGAGCTGAAGATTGACATCACGGTCATTCACGAAAACCCATCATGGGTCTTAAAGGTCAGATCGTAGCTCAGCCCTTTGATAATGAAAGAACTTGCTGATTTTCTCCAAGCGAATCTCATCATGTTCGCTTGGGCTCACTCTGACATGTATGGGATCTTGCCTGCCATTGCTAGCCATGCATTGAATATCGACCCGAGGCACATCCTGGTGAAACAAATAAGAAATGGCACAGGTCCGGAGAGATCTGCCACTCTTAAAGAGGAGGTGGATAGGCTCAAAGACAATAGGTTAATTTACATGCCCTCTGCCTTAAATAGGAATTTAATCCTATACTTGTGAGAAATGAAAATGGGAAACGGAGGACATGCATTGATTACTCGCACTTGAACAAGGCATGCCCAAAAGATAGTTTTCCCCTTTCAAGGATCTACTACTGATAGACTAAACTGCAGGGCATGAATTACTATCTTCCATGGATGAATAATATGGTTATAACCAAACCCCATTGCATATTCCCAATCAAGAGCACACCAACTTCATTACAGATGTCATATTATATTGTTATGTGGTGATGCCATTTGGATTAAAGAACGTTGGAGCGATGTATCAATGTCTAGTCAACAGAATGTTTAAAGATCGGTTTGGAAAGATGATGGAGGTGTACTAGGGTGATATGCTAATGAAGTCACGATGATTTAGAAACCACATTAGAGACTTGGAAGAAATGTTCGATATACTCTGATATTACAAAATGAAGATCAGTCCTCTGAAGTGTTCTTTCGACATTGCATCAGGAAAGTTTTTGGGGTTAATTGTTAACTTCCATGGAATCGAAGACAATCCGGAGAATATCCAAGCTATTTGCAATCTCCAAGCGCCAAAGATCATCAACAAAGTATAGAGCCTGAATAGGAAGGTTGCTGCCCTAAGTCAATTTATTTCTAGAGCTGCCGCTAAATGCATTCCTTTCTTTGACTTGATTTGAAGATGACAAATGAATTTTGAATAGACAAAGGATTGTAAAGATGCATGCCAAGATTTGGTGAACCACATAGAGAGACCTCCCATCTAGTCAAAGCCAGTAGATCATGAAGACTTGTATATCTACTTAGCTTTGTCGATACATGCTATAAGTGCCACATTCCTTCGTGAAGATAATCAAATCTAGAGACCGATTTATTATGTTCGCAAGCAACTAACAAGAGCCGAAAGGAACTATCTGAAGATAGATAAATTGGCTTACTGCTTGTTAATTGCTTCGCAAAAGCTTTACCTTATTTTTCAGCTCATCCCATCAATGTTTGCACCGATCAACCATTATGATGGGTCCCGCAGACCTGAGATTTCGAGAAGGTTACTCAAGCAGAACATCAAGCCGAGTCAATTTGAAATTACTTATTTTCCTTGGAGAGCCATCCAGGGACAGGCACTAGCGGACTTTATAGCTGAGTTCATTATATAGGATGACCTCTCAGAGAGTAGTGATGCCCCTTCCGTCTGATGGAAAATGTATACAGATGGAGCCTCCAATAATTCATGTTTTGGAGCTGGAGTCGCACCGATAACTCCGAAGGATCGATCAGTTTGCTATGCTTTGAAGCTTGACTTCCCTGCAATAAATAATGAAGCTAATTGTGAAGACCTGATTGATAGATTCAGACCTGCCAAAGACCTAGAAGTAAAATCTCTTGAAATCTTTTGCAATTCCCAGTTGGTTGTATACCAAGTCAGGGGAGATTACTAGGCAAAGGGACAACAATTTTCTACGTACCTTATCCATGTCCAAGAGCTATTGGCCAATTTCGAATACTATGCCATCATGCACATTCCCCAAGATCAAAACAAAAGGGCGGACTCATTGGCAAAGTCTGCTAGCACTAGGGATGCATAACAGATGTGCTTGGTTCTAGTTAAAATACTGGACGTTTCGAGTATAAAGCGGATGGAAATCGACTGGGTACTAGAGATGGAGCTTGAGAAGGAGTCGTGGATGACTTCGACAAAAGACTATTTGTACAAGGAGCCCTTCCCGGATGGAGGAATGAAAAATGACTAGTCCTTTGCGAAGCTTCATGGTATATCATTCATGATGGATTTATGAACAGAAAGGGTTTTTCTGTCCTCTGCTCTAGTGTATCACTCATGATGAAATATAATGAGTCATAAAGAAAGTTCATAAAGGGGAATGTGGCGATCACATTGGGGGACAAACCCTAACAAAGAAAATACTTCATTACGGGTATTATTGGCTAACTATCAACCGAGATATTGCCGATTATGCTAAGCGATGCGATACGTACTAAATATGCAAAAGTTTCGAGAGCTCCACGAATAGAAACCACACAAATGGTACGTCCATGGCTACTTGCCGTAATGGGCATGGATATTATCGGTCCTTACCGATCTCTAAAGGTAGTACGAAGACTCCATCGTCATAGTTGATTACTTCACTAAATCGGTTGAAGCATAACCTTCAACCATGATCACAATAAAGAAAGTAATCAACTTCATCGTTTGAAACATCATTTGCCGTTTTGGCCTTCCATGAACTATAGTAACTGATAATGGAACCCAATTTGACTGAAACTAAATTCAAAGACTTCTACTGTCTGCATTATATCGAAAAGAGATTTATGGTAGTTGCTCATCCACAAGAAAATAGACAAGTTGAACCTATAAAAAAAATCATAAAGTCCATTCCGCATAAGTGTTTGGAAAAGGCTTGAGGCAAGTGGATGGATGAACTCCCAATGGCACTATGGGCCTACAGAACCATCCACAAGTCTGCAACTGGCCATACTCTATTCGCCCTTGCATACGGCTTTGAAGGCAATGCTACCGTTTAACTCAAAGTTCCTTCTCATCGAGTGACGTACTATGATCCTAGAATAAATAGGGATCTCCTTTTGGAATCTCTGGATTTTGAAAACGAGAAGCGCGGAGAGTTGATTTGAAGGCAGCAGCACATCGACACGGAGTCACCCGATACTACAACATTAACGTCTAAACTAGAACCTTGGAAATCTACAATCTCGTCTTGAAACAGGTTTTTCTTGCCCCATCGCATATGTATCCTGATTGGAAAGGTCCATATGTCATTGAACAGAGGCTTAGAGAGGGAAATTTCAAGTTAGCGACTATTGATGATGTCACACTCCCAAGGGTATGGAATAGCGAGTATTTATGATGCTGTTTTTCTTAATTTGTTTCTTTTTCATTCAGTTGCATTTAATTTCAGGATTCGCTTTGGTATTTTATTTTCTAAATATGTAATAAGATAAATTATGACATTTCTTTCCATTTGGCAAATAACGATTTGAATTTTGCTTCATATCTGTGATCAGCCATTGCATTGCATTTTAATTGTGACATACGAATAACTAGACACCGCCGTACAATGAAGTCAACATGACATGATAGTGATCGTGGTTGAAACGATTACTTATTGGATAGAACCCCATACTTGGGCAAGATAACCGACTAAGGGAAATTGAATTCGATAATTTTTTAAACAACTCCAAATCCCTAGAGTGCGAATTGTATTACAAACAATAAAGGCTGTGAACAACCACCTATGGGATAAATCTTGTCCATAGAGAATGGATACGAGTATAAACAAATAAGTAAGTGTGATTCAACCACTTAGTAAATAACCAACTCAGACTAGAATTCAACAGGATGAGAATGAAGTTATTGAAGATGGAACTCAACCATCCACTTATTTAATTTTGTCAACCCAAGACAGGGGGCAGAAACATAATTGCTTAAATAATGAGTTCAATTTTGTAACATTAAGGCTCGAGTCTAACATTTAAATATGAATCGAGGCCCCGACCTCAGAAAGGCCATGAGATTGATGAATCCAATCAATATCCAAGCTAACAATCAATGAATTACGAGTACATTGAATGGAAAATCTAATAGCTCGATCACTTAAGAAATACACATAAGAGTTCTTAAAAAGCAAGAGAACTTTTATTCACATTAAACTTGTAAGTTGCAATACAAGTTTATCCAAACAATAAGAATTGTGAGTTGGGGTCATAACACCACAAACACGACCAGCAAAAGAGAAAGAGTAGCAATATAAGCTATCTACACATCACGCTGGCCCGACGGCTACTTCTTGGACTTCTTTTCCTTCCTCGATTTCTTAGTGGTAGATCCACTCGAACTCTCACCCGGTCCTCTTTTTGATCTTATAACACCTCTACCTCTTTTCAGAAAGATATCTCTAGATATAGGGATCAAAGCATCATCATCCTTAGAAATAAATGGGATATCATCCTATAGAGTCAACCTACCTGGAGGAACGATTTGAAGTGGGATAAGGTCTGGATCATTGGGGTCCAAATCAACTGGCTCAGCCTCAACCTTTTTCTTCTCCTTCTCAATGCACTCGTGAATCACTGCCTTCCCTCAACAATGCATCTACCAAGTGCTCATAAAATACGAAAGCCTCCTCTTTTGGAACGTCTTGAGTTGTACCTGAGGTTGTAACTGTAACAGACTACATTGTGGGCACTTGAGGCTCGGTTGGGATTCTTGAGGAGGAGAACTGCAGCTGGAAGACCTAAAGCTGAGGAAACATAGCTAAAAAGATTAGAAATATCAACCAGCGACATCCCAACATTTTGAAACATGGGAGATGTCAACGAGGTACCTTCTTCGGTCTTGCTTCCGAGATAAGCTGGAGTAACTTCAAAACTTCATTCTGGATTGGAAAATGCTTGATGTGAATTTCAAACTGGGGCTTGTCCGGGTTGTATCCTGGAACAGTAGAAGAACTAATGGTAGTGCTATGAATACCCTATGATACTGAGGTTAGACTAGTTGCAACATCGGGTGGCGCAGAACTGGGACCTTCACCCGCTTCATGTTGAGAAGAAGTAGCCGACTCTTGCTGAATTGCAAGATGGGAATCGTGGAAAATTTTGGTTTCATCGCCTAATAACATCTCGCCCTCAAACATTATCATATCAATCTCCTCTGCATTGAGTGCCTTATTTTCCTTGGCAACAAGAAATTCCCAAGCATGCAAAAGCTGATAGAGATAGTCATCTCGAAACCATTCCAGGTTTCTCTGCTTAAGAACATTTGCGTTGCAAAGAACAAGTAGCAGGTCAAGTTCATTCATCACTTCCTCTCTAATTTTCTCCTTAGCGGCATCTAGTTCACGTTAGACAAGGGCATCAACATCCTAAGCCTTCTCAACAGCTACATCCCTTTCGAGCATGACCTTCACTAACTCATCACAGGCAACCTAATCAATCCTTTGAGCCTTGTTTTTCTCCATGGTTTAACACTCGAGTTTAGCTTCATGTTCAGCTACCCTCTTCCGGGCTATGTCTCTCTCAAGTGCAAGTTGATGGTTTCATGATGCCGCACTTGAATTTAATCTAAATGTTAGGTCTTCTCATCCTCTAAAGCCTTGACAGCGGTCTCTCTTTTTCTCTTGGCCTCCTCCACTTAAGAGTACCTCAAAGCTTCTAGCTTGTTTGTCTAAGTGTCGATGATCCTCTTATCTTGTGCCACTTGGCGCTTTAGTTTTTCAATCTTCGCCGCTCATTGGAAGGAGGCTTTAGACATTTTCTATGTAGCTTTTCAATCCACTCATTATACTGCCTGTGGATATCAGAAACACAATCCACAATCATTTTTTGAACTTTTTAGGGGACTACTTTTAGATTAGGATGAAAGAAAAACCGATCAAAGCACAAGTTCAGAAACTCTTCCCTGACCTTGGCCATGTGAGTGGCTGGTTCGATTTCATGCTTCTCGGTAGTTATTACAGTGTTAGCACTTTCCTTACCCAACTTGTGGGTATAAAAGTGCTCGTTATGACAACGACGATCACTAGTTCATTGAGAATGAGAAAAGATTAAAAGATGTGGAGGAACTGGAACAAAAGATGGACCACAAGAAGAATCAATAGGAGGGTTCGGATGATTAGTTTTCTTTTTAGAACCCTTCGAAGGATGGGACCTAGATTTTGATCGATTCTTATCATGGGCGGACATATCTCTGTCACCTCTATCCTGATGATCTCGATCCCGTTTGGGGCGATAGCCTGGATCATACTGATGACCACTGCCTTGACGATACGGGCCTGAACGTGAGCTTGAATTTTGGATGGATAAGTCCTGGAGAGAATATAACACATTCCACTTTTGCACAATGGTTCCTACAAAGGAGAAAATGAAGTGAATCAACTTTAAATATTAAACGGCACAAGATTAGCATAGTGAAATGTGGTGAAGCGCAAGTGTCCTTATGTCCTCCCCTCGACGGACCAGATATTAGAACCTTTTCGTAGGAGTGACCTCTCCCTTAGTAGTAGATGGGATTTCTACATCAGTTCGGTAAGGATAGTCCGACCCACCGACGCTCATGTCAGTAAACTGAAAAGTCTCAACATTGTATGGAATAAACAAGTTAGATAATAAGTTAAGTGGTTTGCCTAAATGCTCAGATGGTTGAGAGGTGGACTCATCCAGAATAACTTGAGAAGTAGCAGATGTCTTGGGTTGATTGGAGAGATGACTTTTAGGAAATTGGTAGATGATTTTCTTTCCCTTTCTTAAGCCGAGGGATGTGTGGTATGCGAGGATCCGACCATGACCCTAAGACTTGACCCCTAGATTTCAAGACCGGACTCTTCACTTTTATCTTTTTTTGATTCTATATTGGTGACCTCCTGAGCTCCCATGACTAGGGGCATAACAAAATCCACTCAGTTAACCCTTTGACCAACCGCGACCCTCTATCTTACCGATGTAACTCGAGCAGTATTCACTAGCCCTATGCTTCAGCCTTCTTCCATCATACAAAAGGTGATAATACATTCATCAATAAGAAGGCACTCAATATCTCTTTCTTTAAGCTGCACATCTATAAGAGTCAAGCAGCCTTCTCAAGATGTTTGATTTCAAGCCACGAAATAGTGTCTATAAAAAATCAGAAAAATGCTCAGTTTAGGATACGACCCGGATATAAGCATATGAATTAAAGTGAAGAGTGACATTTACGTCTTCCCAACCACCGTCGAGCAAAGCCATGCGGATATCGCATAAGGAACCATTCACTTTTGAAAGCGGTTAATTTATTACAAGTACCTGCTAAGATTTGGCACTTCTTAATTGACTCTAAAAATGTAAACGAGAGACTCCATGTCCGTTGCTTGAAGGTGAATATGAATCGAAAGTCCTCAGAAGTTGGAGGGTGGTATAAGAACTCCATAAACACCATGTAAATACAGTTGAGCAGGGCATAGCAGTTTGGATGCAGTTGCGTCGAGGATATCCTCAAGTAATGTAGAACCTCGTGGGTATATGAGTTAAATGGCAGAACACATCTAGCCCAACTCATAAATTTATTACATGCTATATACCCCCTCCAGGGGCCTATGAGATCTACCGTCCCATGATGAGACCAGTACATTGTCAAATGAAATCCCATATCTCTCATAGGTTCGATGAAGAGCGGTTTCACTATCTTTGAGGCACGACACCTAGATGATCTTCCAAGAAGACCGCGTTCTCTAAAGTGTCAGAGGAAGAATCGATGATTTTTGCTGGAAGAGTAGAAACGATGGAGAATAAATCAAATGGTGGACTAGAGCTTTTCGGTTTCCTGGATTGATGGCAAGGGGATGGACTGTCTGATTCAGTGGTAGAATATGACTCGCAGCGAAATTGTTGTGCTGAGAAGATGGTCCGGTTGACATAGCTGCAAGACGTTCTGAACATATAGAATCCATCGCTATTAGATTTAGTAAAAAATAATTACTAAATAAAATAACCTGTACCCCCTGGTGCAGAGTGAGCGCTAGTGTCGTGTGGTGAAGTGTCATGCGATATAGTGACATGATATACAGAATTGAAAGTGGAAAAGATGGAGAGACTTCAAAGCTTGACCAAAGCGACCGTCACTGCTGACTGTCTCAACCGATTCTCTACATCGTTAGGGAATGATTCAGCCTGAGCCTTAAGATCAATTGTTAGCACGCTGAAGATTGATATTTATGTTCATAGGTACATGGACTTCAAAAGAATTTGTCTGAGGAATTTTTCATATCATGTTTCGACTATTGTATATGTCACAGTATGTAGTTCAAGTCATATGCAAATCGTATGTGTTCACTCAAGTGTTCAAAGCCAAAGCTCGTCCCAAAGTCCAAGTTCATGTGATCGAATTTCATTTTTAAACATCGTTGATGATAACCAATCATTTCAAGAAAGAATAACCAATCGTTGCAAGGTGATCATTCATATAAGATCATTCCATAATGCTCATGCATAGTTAAGCTAGGTGCTACACCATTCCTCCAACCGATCATTCCCATCGATCCATATCCGATTGTTCATTCCAACCACTCTAACCGATTATTCTCTTCGATTTTCCAACCGATCATTCACTTCAATAGTCCAACCAATCATTCCCATCGATCCATATCTGATTGTTCGTTCCAACCATTCCAAAATGATCATTCGCTTCGATTATCCATCTGATCGTTCGCTTCGATTATCCATCCTATCGTTCGCTTCAGTTTTCCATCCGATCCTCCACATTAAAATTCCACCAATCGTTTGAACAAAAAAATCAACATATGATTGTTTCGCATGTCGCATTGTTCTCGTACGATCGTTCTAGTACGATCGGTCCATAATAAAACCGCACTCAACATCAAATCCATACGATCGATCCATGCGATCGTTTCACAAGTCGATTCATTTACTTCGAAGATTCACAAAGTCCATGACTATAACCGATCGTTTTCGACCCTCGAACCCAACACAACTACTTCACCATCTCCAAAATGACCGGCATGGAGAAAACGATCGTAGTAACGCCTCATCTATTCCAAACTTCTTCAAATTTACCAACTCCATCATCTTGATCGAACACCTCGAGGTCGACAGACCCAAAATCTTGCTATCGAATCCACATACAAATCAAAATCGACCTACTAATGTTAAAACTCTAAGAATAGAGCTGTTTCCAATTAGATCTTGCACGAGATTTGAGAAGATGGAAGTAATAATAACAAGTATGGTAAAGAGGATGGTTGATTGAAGATTTAATGGTGGAGGATCTGTCTTTTTTGGGGAGTTTGGAACATGTATCGAATGACGAAGAAGGAGAGGAGGAGTAAATTTCCTTTTATCGTTTAAATGGAAACAATGAAAAAGTAGATAGAGAGGATAGAGTGGCTGAGTGAAAAATATTTATTTGAGAACGAGCCAAAGATTCAAAACCCTTGAAGTTAGTCTATACAATCGTTCCTTACCGATTATTTCATAATGATCACTCTTCATCGTTGTATAACAATCATTCATTCAGAACAATCCGACATACTTCATACCTATTAATGATTGGATAAAATCGTTCCTAAAAAGGAAAAAAGAGAAAGAACTTGACAACAGCCTGTGAAAATGTAACCGTGATCGGGATTATGTACGTATATATTCTAATATACGTATTGAAAAGTTCAAAATTTAAAATCGACAAACAATGAATCCTCGCCTGAAATCAATTGGTGAAGATTCTAAACCAAGTTGCTGGAGCCAAATAATCATTGGAAGTAAAATACAATAATCAACAACAAGCTGAAATCCAGTATTTATGTTGTTGGGAATCGACAAATAGTCATGACAAATAGAAGGATATGTGACTCTAAGTAAAAAGAACTCAATAGAAGGATGGTGACTATTCAATAACTAGATGGAATCCTTTTCGATGATTCATGTTTGCAACGATTTAAAGCACGTCATGTTCAGACAAGACATACATTAGGGGGTAAAGGTTATCTGGACTTTTAGCCTAGCATATCTGGACCAATCAGATGAAACAGACTCAATAGTCATCAGGATTGATGTATTGGATTAACGATTATGAAGCCTAAAGATCAGGCCTAAATGATAATATGAAGAAGTAGCAATGCAAAATCTGGAGGAAAACTCAATAAAGCACTTAAAGTATGGAACTTCACTGCTCCCTAAAGCTAGATTAGGTATAATCCATATTCAATATTATGGATCATATCGTATCAATTACATAGCTTAATTCAGTGATGATTGATTGATATCTCAAAATCTACAAGTCCAACATACTTGAAAATTTCAGAATATCAATATATTAGAGAGAGAGTCCCTAGAAGCGAACGCATGTCAAGAAGAATAAATTTGAATGACCAGCGCTGATCATTCATGAACGATTGTACAAAACCAGCCAAATGCATCTATTTGATGAAGATTGGTTAATATCTCACAAATTACAACTCAAAATGACACCCAACTTTAAGAGCATGGACTAAAGGTATGGGAGAGCCCACAGAAATGATCGCACGTGCATTGGAGCACAATGAACGATCGGTGTCGATCGTTCCAATGATCGAGTTAGGACTTACAATCTTTCTGGCGGGCACTTACTGATCTAGAGAGCCCATTGTTGAATTTCTAGCAAGATAAATACTAACTTCCTTCTTCACTTAAAGGATTTTTATGCTACTCGCTGCTTTGGAATCCACTGTAATCAAGTGCTATTATCATTACTTCATTGTAATCAGATTTACAAGTGATCAGTAATGAAAATCCTTCAAAATGGACCTAGGAACACAACTCTGAACCACTATAAATCCTTGTGTCTTTGTTATTGATTCATTTAGATTGCTTATTTACTTATCCTCTCTGTTTAATATTGATTATTCTTCAATTATTATTCAAATATTCTATTCTTGAGTGTTTATGCCCATATTTGGTGCAAAGAATAGTTTTATTAACACGAAAATGATTTACGTTGAGGTTTGGATATGGATTTTTATAGAGGAAACGCATTCATGTTTAAAAGTTAAAATAATGTTTTAAAGGAATGTTTTGGAAGTGATATTTTTCGATGGAGTTAAATGGTCTTAAAAGATGATTTAAAATGTACTAAGGGACAGAGACATATATTTCAACATTTATTGTAGTGATAGATGATTTTGACAAAGCAAGGAAGGCATAGACTATAACACTGTTGCTACAATAAGTGATTTCTAAAAGGAATGTTTTATACATTATACGAGATTTATATAAATATAAATAGTCAAATCCCTATACTATTTTGTTTTGGGTTATCGTAATGATGTTTTACACAACATTCATTTTGACCCAGCAAAGTGTGTTTCAAAAAATATAAAGCTGTCCTCAAAAGATTTGTAAATATACTTATTACGGATTTTAAGTATATAGAGATATTTTCTAGGTGTTGAAAAAATAATGGTTTGTGAATATACTATACCGTTGAAATAAGTGTATGGAAATGTTTTTCAAATATCGAAAGATTAAATGGTTTTGAGAATATTTTTTAAAGATATTCTGAGATAAATATATGGAAAGTGATTTAGTTAACAAAAGATTAATTAAACAGGCTGCTTGTGTGCTAGATTGTATTTCCAGCCATCTTTGGTTCCTTGGCCTGATGTGAGAACTGATTAGTCATGCACTTAATACGAGGCCAATTGAGTAGGCATGATTATCATTTGGTGTTAAGAATGATGATTCAAGTAGGGCGGAGTGACTATGGTACTCTAACCTACTAAGCTTCCTTCTTAGCTGAAGGATAGTAAGTTGAGAGTTACAAATATGATAAGTCTATGAGACTTGATTTTCATATGAGGTTGAGAGCCTCTTATTGATTGTTGGTCCAGAGAGACCAGGATCAGATTTATTCAAAAACCACTTTGAGCCAACGTATGTGATTGATAGTGCAGATTATTGAAAATGATGATTTTTGATGATGGAGATCTTCATGATGTAGTGCTGCTTGCCACTAGCCCCGTGATTCCATAATATGTTTATATGGTGGCAGTAGTGCTTCATTTTGAAAATCTTTGATGCAAGGACTGCTCGGTACTAATCCTAGAGTTGATTCTCGACATGATGTAGTAGGAGAGTGCCTTCGGTTTGTCCTATTCCAGGACAACTTGTATGGATGACTGTCTGACATTGCATTTCTAAGAACCACCTACATTGGTTTTTACAAACGTACATCTATTTGATTGTGTTGGAGATAACCCCTCTTACACTTAACACCCTTCTCTTATACGTACGAGTTTAGAGGTACTTTTGTGGAAATCAGTTAACATGTTGTTGGAAATGACAATGTGGCATTCAAAGTGGGATTTATTGCTTTGTGAAAGGTAATACATTACCTTATGCCGTTCACATCCGGAATGACAAAATAGGGTAGACGCAGCAGGGTTATGTGGGTCGCTTCCATTAGGATATGGTTATCACCTTTCTAGATTACCCTCTATATATCAGGTAGGTTGTGCATGCTTGCGGCTATGTATTGGTCGGGAATGACCAAAGTGAAGGGATATTATGCACTATCTATGGCAAAGGTAGGTTGGTTGGCAGAGGTTAGAGCCTCGGGTGCATTACTCTAGAGGTGTGCTATCGGAAGGTAGTCCCTTACCCTGTCATTGTATTGAATCTATTCTCTAATATGAGCCTTGACGGTTTTAGTTGTAAACTATTATGATGGAATTTAATAGATGTAACAATTTCATTTATGATTAATATGTAGTTGTATCCTAGACGCTATTATAATATCAAAGGATTTGATATGAAATATTTTGGTTATCGTAAGGTAAAAACCCGTCCATGTTTATGTGCGAGATGGTCTTACAAGGTGCCTTTGTTTTGTAAAAAAAAAGTTTTGATAACTTTAAAAATAAAATTGAGATGTGTTTTCTCAAGCTAGTTTACTAGACTGATTCGTGCGTTATTCCTTTCCAATGCTCGGGTTAGACCAAGTATATTTACAGATTCAATTTGGTTGCTTTGGAGCTTCTGAAGAAAAGCTGGAGTTCCGCAAATCGTATTCACGTATATGTTTACTTTCTACTGCATTGGTTATTTAAATTATCAGCATTTGTGAGAAAGATTATCATAACTATCCAGATCAATGATTAGTTATTTGTATACTCTATTTTGACGTATGTATATTATAGTTTCTCTTTTGTAAAGATCATTGATATTATATTATATGTTGTTTCGCTATGTTGTGAGAATCTATGTTGTTTGAATTTCTTTCTCTCTTCTCTCCTCTCTTCTTTCTTCGTTCTTTCCCCTAATTATTTTCTTTTTCATTCATTTCCAGTAGGACACGTGGGGTGTATTGTTAGCTTGAAATGTAGGGAGTTGCGGGTCGTTATACTTTCTTTGAAAATACATTTTTGTGAAAATTACTTATTTATTTAATAAATTTTAAAATTGTGCATTTTATTTATATTTTGCAAAGTCAAGCTCAACCATGTTGATAATTTAATAAAAGAAGAATAACATGGTCTTAATAAGAAGGAAATGCTTGTTAAAAATAAAAGGACAATTTTATAGTTGCAAACTTAATAGTTTGAGGAAATTAGGTTAAAAATCAAAGGTTTGATTTGACAAGAGTAAAGTGAAAATTTATGACTATCACTCAAACTAAAAGGAATGAAATAAAGCGGAGTTAGATAAATAGGATTAAATAGACAAGTAGGAGAAGATTGAATATGGAACTGGAAATTATTGAATGGTTAGGACAGAGATAAAAAATAACGTGGGAATTTAATGACCTTTTCCTTCAACGGTCAAAACTGGAAAGGTATAGTGCTAGGTAAAACTTTTTGTAATGGCACCACCTTGTATTTTTTTACCCAAGCATGGTTTGAATCATGGAAACTTCGTGTGAGAAAATTTAGAAGTATGGTTTGGATAAAGCATATTCCATAATAAGGAAAGAAAAGCCAAGATGGTTATTATCAAGGGATGTCATATATGTAAGGAGGTTTATTTGGTTTGGAGTTTAAAAATGCCAAGTACCATCTACTTCAATTCTTATATAGTTATTAAAGCGACAAAGAGGTAGTTCGAATATTGTAGGAACCACATGGATAAAGACATGATACTTGTAGCCTACTGGGTGGCGTTACCTTATTAGGTTCTATCATGGTAGATATGTTCCAGTATGCCTAAGTAAACCTTGGAATTTTATGATTAGAAATTTGCATATATTTGAATTTGGAAAATGTTAGGTAGTAATAGTCCTTGAATTTATAGATCATGTGATAGTTCCAGATTTGTAGATTTGAAGGACATGTGTAAGTAAAATGTAAATTAAGTTATCATGGTAAATTGTTGGAATTTAGGTGATCGAATATTTTGTTGGATAATAGACTTGGGTAGTAGACATTACAGGAAGTAATGATAATTTGGAAATGGGATTTAAGTAGTATTTTAGTTCAGAGGACCATAGAGGGTTGCAATGTAAATTCCTATGGATTAACAAGTTAAGATTTTTAAATAAAACTATATCATTTGAAATGACAAGGAATCCTTTAAATAAAACGGAAATATTTACCGTATTTTGTTTTATGTATTTCAATAACTAAGAAAAAGATAATTCCTTTTAATTCCAAATGTGACACCAATTCTCCTTTTGGATAAGACGCAGAAATTTACACTGTCAACCTTTATTTTAGGAGGGAAGTAGCTCAATGGATTAACATATGAAAATCCTTAAGTATAAACCAAAGTATTAGTCATTGTGTTCATTGGATTAAAATGACAAGGCATTATTCAATATTGAGTTATCTCAACCATTAAATGATTGTAATAAAGTGATAAGAGATTATATTTGGTAATAAGCTTTTGTCTATGGAACGACATTAAGAAATGGTATAAGTTTTGGAAGTTCAAACCACAAAAAGTATACTAGATAAGATTATAGACAAAATTTAGAAAAGAATACTCAATTCAAGGATTTGAGTCTCTATCAAGAAAAGATATTGATATTTGCACGCATTGGAAATGTGAAGTCAATTTTCATAGATACTAAATTGGAAAAAAAATTGTTAAGAATTAAAGGAGGGGATGAAAATGATTCTTCTTAATCATCCCTTGGATTGGAAGAAGACTATTTACTTAAGGAAATTCATGGAAAACTGGTTTAGAATACACAGTTGTGTCCATATCAATCGCACGTGGACAAAGTACTGCTTAGGCCATTGTTATAATGCTGGAGTGATTCTAAGTTGTGACCTCAGTTAACTTTATATAGTTGAGAACTGAATTGTAAAACTTGGGATAGATCCCAATAGACTATAAACGTGATACATAAGTACCACTGCCACAACCCAAATTTTTTAATGTTTCGAATGGGAAAGTTTAATTTATTTAAATATTCAAGTTTGATCCAAATTTAATAAATAATAAGAAAATCAATTGTTAATAAAATGACTTGATTTCTAATGACCTGTTTTAAAATAAATTTGTAGGATTTTTCCACAATTTTTAACTTGGAAAATATAAAAATTACCGTTTGGTGTATTTTACGGAGAACTTTGGTATTTTTGAAATTTCACATAATAATATAACCAGTGTATTTTATTATCATTTTATGATCGCGTCATAGTGTTGTGCGCAATCGTATTTTTATTTCTATCGTTCATAGTTCGTGCACGAGCGTGGTATTGTGAACTGAAGTGTCGAAAATTATAAAATAAAATAAATCCCACACTTAACTATTCTTCATTTTCCTTTTCGCTCTTTACGTTTTAATTTTCCCTGTCTTTAGTAAACGAATACATAAACTCATCTTTATAAAAATCAAAATCTTGAGATATAAAGCACCAAAATTAACAATACCAGATCAGTTGAGTTCACAGTGGCTATAGCTTCAAATCCATATAAGATTTGGTGGGTGCGGTTGTGCTTGGGCAGGTTCGAGCATAGGCTAGGGCTTTAGGTCATCGGTGATTGGAGGGGAATTTGGCAAAGGCGATGATGGATTCGTGTTCCTCTTTGCGAAGACGTAGGTGGGAGGAGTTTGAAGATGCGCGGCTCATGTTTGGGGGTCGCGATTTGGGTGGCTGTTAGGGCAAGAGTAGGTCACAATTTGATCTAGGCGGTCGAGTTTGAGGTATTTGGGTGTGGGGGGGGGGGTCATTAAGAGGAGCGTGTAGGAAGTGAGGGCTCATGATTTTCTTGTGTGTAAAGAGATATTGGAGGAGAGAGGAGGGTTGGTAATGAGTTTGTGCACATTTGTGCATGTACGGGGTTTTTGATTTAGAGAAGGAAGATCATTTGGGGTGGTGATTGATTAATTAAGCAATTAGTTAATTTAATCAATATTTTAATTTCAAAAACTTATAAAATCAATGACTTTCTCACATAAGGTCCAATTAAGACATGGTCTTTTGTGTTGCACTCGTAGGAACTGTTAGTACCTTAGGTATCGATTTTGATGATAACAACTATGGACATTATATAAAATATAAATACTATGGTTTTATCAAGTTATATATAGCATATAGTACAGGATATTAGACAGGTGTTGATTACGAAGACTATACAGTATCAAGTGTAGATTCAAGATGCTAATATAGAGTTTCAAGAGTTGGAGAATGAAGACTCAAGAGTATTGAAGAGTTCAGGATTTCAAGATATTCTAGATAAGTTATAAAGTCGTAGAATTTATGTTATAACCTTGATAGCACTTTCCTGATCTCTCTCCTTCTCTAATTTTTTTTTAATTTGTTTTTCAAATATCTTGGTTTGAAAATAATCTTTTCAAAATATCTTTCAAAATGGTTTTCAATTTCTTATACTTATAACGATATTATTTTAGAGTTTTTAAGTTTATATATATTGAGTTTTTATTTATACTTTAATAAGTTATAATCATATTGATTTTATATATATTATTTACATTACAAAATTTTCAAATAATGTTTTATTATGATTAAAATATGTATAAACTATACTTAAATGATTTTATAAAGTATCAAACTGTTTTACAAAATAATGAGTTTTCAAAATAATTTTTATATAATTTTTAATTTTTAAAAAGAGTATGCTGCCATACCCTATGTATATATGTCGGCATAGTGCCGGTTTTTTCAAAATTTAATTTCAAAAGAAGTGTTTTTTCATCGTATCTCTTCACGAATGGATATGACTATGTTCCTCTATAAATACTAGATTTCCGAACGAATTTTTAATCATCATTTTCTTATTCATCTCTCCTCCTTCCACTCTCTCATTTTCTAAATAAAAATATACCCAAACTCTACCGAAACTCAACAAGAATCAAATTCAATCATCACTAATTTGATTCTCCTTCATCTACTCTATGATTTTTCTCGTCTCTCTCACTCAAACCAAGATCAAAGTGCTATTCAAGAGTTATAGGATCAACTATAATCAAGATCGAAGATCTAAGTTTGTAAAAGTATATCAAATCACGCTAATATACTTGTGGGTGTGATAGCCTGTAAAATCATCTTGGTGTGCTTAGTAGCCCGTAAATCTAGTGGGTGTGCCTATTGCTCTAAAATCATGTGACTCTACCTAGATATCGAGATTCTGATGGGTGTTTCTCGTAGCCTTGAAATCGAGATTATATTTGCATTTACTAGTTGAAAAGAAATCTGTACAAGGAATTATGGGACTGGATGTAAGATAATTCTGAACCATTATAAAATCCTGGCGTGTTCTTTTCTTTTTTACTTTCATACATTTACTTTTATCTGCACTTTGATTTTGTGATTGTTTCTGCGATTGTTAATTACATCATTCCATGTAGAATCTTAAAGACTTAAATATTAATATAATCCGTTACACACTTTTCACCCTTCCTTTTGTGTTAATTTAGCCTTAAGATCCTTACTGCGTTGACTTATATTTGGTACCAGAGCATTGGTTTTCAAAGTATTCATAATTTGATTTTTGAAAATTTTCAATGGCAATTTTTGATAATATTTTTAATACTATTTTTGTAAAGATAATTTGCTAAATCATCACAATCCTGTTTCATAAATTTGCATGTATTCATTATAAAAAATCACATTCCTTTGAAAAGGTATGAATTGCAAAAATAGATGTGTTACATGGCTTTTGATCAGTAGATACCTAATTATCAAACTCTATAAATCGAAAGGGACAAATGGATATTGGATAGTGTATGCTTAAGACACATGACTGGAAATCCGGAGATTTTGAAAGAAATTGTTTACAAAGATGGTGGATTAGTAAATTTTGGAGATAGCTCTAAAGGATATGTGATTGGCATCTGCAATATTGGCAACTCAAAAACTCCTACTAATTCTAATGTTTTGTTAGTTAGGAATCTAAAGTGTAATCTGTTGAGTATTAGTCAATTTGTTGTAAGGGTTTCAAAATTAAATTCGTAAAAGATAAAAGTCACATTGAAGATAATGAGTCAAACATTATCTTTGACGGTACTAGGAAATGAAACATCTACATCTTAAGTATGAAAATCTCAAATGATAATTTGTGTCTTTTGGCTGAATCAAGTGATCCTTGGATTTGGCATAAAAGATTCGGTCATTTGAATTTCAAACTAATATCTAAAATTGCTAAAAACGATCTCGTTAGAGGTCTTCCCAGAATGGATTTTAAAGTTAACAATTTATGTGATGCATGTCAATTAAGAAAACTTAGAAAAAGTTCTTTTAAATCAAAAGATATGATTTCTACCTCTCAGCCATTTGATTTCTTCACTTAGATCTTTTTGGTCCCTTGCACATACAATCTATAAATCATGGTAGATATGTATTTCTAATCGTACATAATTTGTGACGACCCACCTTTCTAACCCTTGAGAACGACACTTAATACATCCATGGTATTCATGTGCCGTTGCCTAAGTATCTGAAAGATGAGTTGTTATAGGGTAAAATATAAAAATGGAACAACAATCTCACAACAGAACGAATAAATATAACATAAAAATTAGACAATACATAAGGTTACTCCCCAACATGGAGTTTATCAGAGTTATAACAAAAGTACTACTATCAGTCTAAGTGGTTATAACAACCTGCATTTAAATATACATCCATAAAGCCGACATCTCATAGCACTGGAAATAAATAGCTAGATAGATAAGGAGCCCCCTGCTCGTCCACCATCTTCAAATGAGCCCAAAGAAACCTGTCATTTTCGGAGTACTCAAATATAATGAGTATCCAAAAGTTTAGGGAAAATGAAAAATTCGGGTCAGAAAAAAGTCTGATATGAGCAAACTTCAAAAATAGAACACATAAAATAACTAGTGAGACCACGTTGCAGAAATGCAGAACGACTTTTTTCCTCACAAGGACAACATCTAAGTATAAAAAATGGAAAAAAATAATTAAACATCATGAAGAGCACAAGACGCTTCCCAATGCAATTAAGAAAGAATCAATCCAAAGATTTGAACCAAAAATAAGAAAATGGAATTTTTCCAACAATGACTAGGAGGGTGCGCCACCTTATCGAAAGTATACCTCTAGAAAATATACTTGAGAACTATAATGGCTCTCGGAAAACTCCAAGCCGAACCCCTCCAACCTTACCGAAATCAATCTAGAGTAGATATGAAAATACCTTAATGGGAGAAACCCCACATAGCTTGTCCCCACTCGCTCTTTATTTAGTCATTTCCGATGAAGGATATTAATTCTCTAATTGAGCAACAAATTGTTTTAGATTGATGAAACAAAAAAAAAGGAAGAAGGGTATCGAAATTGATAGTCAAGATATCAACTATCGGGGATAACACAACGATTATATATGGAAATCAAATCTTATACTTTTTCAATGCTTGGAAAATATCCATATACTTATCCCATTGGTATAAGCATATTCACAAAACATTTGGGAGGATTTCATATTTCAAAAGCATATTTAGATGGGTCAAAAACAATTGTCTATAAGAAATGCGAATGTTTTCCATTATAATTATAAAGATCATTTATGGAAATCAAATCTCCTACACTTTGTCACGTTTCCAATATTCTCGACTTACTCTACCCCTCCCCCAGTAACAAAGCCAGGTAAGTCAGGGCACTGGTTACTCCTAGCCTTGCCTAGACACTTCGGCTTCAGATCTCACAGATAGAGGATCAATCTACTCATCGGTTTTAGTGCCAAGTATATGACTACTTACTTTTCATAAATAACCCATTTAAATCATTATATAAAATTTTAAGCTCCTTTAAAATATATAAAACGAATATTTAAAACTTCCATTCGAATCATAACTTAAATTCATTATCTTTAAAGGAGAATACGACCAAGATGGGTGAAGCTCCCTCTTAATCAAATGAGATAGCTAAAAGGGGTGTTATTTCCTTTTAACAAAAAGTCACGAAATTTCAATCCTAAGTTAAAAGGTGGTGTAAATTCCCTTTAACTAAACATCAAAGTTATTGCTCATAAACTGGCTGAGCACAAATCGAACAACTAAACAAGAATAATAACAAGAATAAGAACAAACTCATCATTATTAACAATTTACAATCAATAGTTAACGCAACATTTATAAAAATGTGAATAAGTCAAAGGAAAGAGATTAAGATTACGCTCACTATAAAATAATTGAATTATAACCACATAATAAGTTATACCCACTAAACTATGAAAACAAGGAATATACTCACAACCTATTTGCTTTGATGGAGAATTGGAATACTTCACCTTTGATAATGAATTTTAGTTCTTTCCTTTAGTTTGTGAATGAATTAAAATGAGATATGGACTTGGTTATTTATAGGTGAAGAGAAGGGTACATTAGTCGGTTCCTATAGATTAACCAAATTTGACCAGATTTTGGTCCAATAGAAACAAGCCTTATAGCCTAATTTGATTCGACCACATTTTGGTCCAATAGAAAACATCCCAATGGCCTGAATTGATTCGACCATATTTTGGTCCTATAGAAAACATCATGATGGCTTAATTTGATTCGATCACATTTTGGTCTTATAGGAATCCTCCTTATCAACTATGGCATAGATTCGACCGGATTTTGGTCCAATAGCAACCATCCGCATGGCAGAAACTAATTCTACCAGATTTTGGTCCAATGGCAACCATCCGCATGGAATATAATAATCATTATGCTATTTTCTTTTATTAGGCAAGTAATTATACTGCTCTTTTTTATTATGCAAGTAATTATACTAATCTTTTTTATTAGACAGGGTTAGTAATTCTTTTGTTTTATTAGGAAAATAATTATACTATTCTATTTTATTAGGCAGGGTAATAATTCTTTCTTGTTTTAGTAGGAAATTAATTATACTCTTATATTTTATTAGGCAAGTAATTATACTATTTTTTTTATTAGGCAAGGTTAATAATTTTGTCTTGTTTTATTAGGCCACCTTATTCTTTAAATCAATTGGTACCCCTAATCACCTTATAACTCGAAACATCTATAACATTTTACATCAGTTTAAAAAATCCATTCGAGACGTTTTATCCCATTTATTTATTCTAGATATAAAATCCATTATTTAATCATTTAAAAACATGCTGACTATTCAAATTCAAAGTGACAAAATTATGGATCGTTACATCCTCCCCTCCTTAAAGGAAATTTCGTCCTCGAAATTAGTCAGATAAACTCAAGATATTAAAGAAATCCAAATGATATCTCATATACCACACGATGATATAAGGAAAGTGACCTCAACATAACTGGTGAGTACACAAAAAAGAAATAACAAAATACAAACAACAACTATATCAACTCGGGATAAGAATCCCTAGTATACAGTTTCCCAAGTACAATCTCTAACATCTCCACTCCACTGAACCTTAACAAGATTCACAACCTTCTTCCTAAATCACTTTATAACACGAGCGACAATACGAATAGGCCGCCTAAGAACGATTGGGTTAGGCTGAACCTCCAAATCAACTTGTTGTCCCGGTTCTACTATCATCGAAGGGTTGTGTACATACTTACGTAAATGAGATACGTGAAATACATTGTGCACGTCTGATAGTCGATCTTGTAACTCCATTATATATGCAACTTTGCCAATGCGGTTCAGTATGGGAAAAGAGCCAATATATCAAGGGGCTAACTTCCCTGTCTTTCCAAGCCTCACGACACTTCTTAGAGGAGAGACTTTTACAAATACCAAGTCCCCGACTAAGCATTCTAGATCCCTATGCCTTTGATCTGCATAACACTATTGTCGATCTTGCGCTTCCTTCATCTTTCTTCTAATTTCGGCTACCTTCTCATTGGCTTTTAAGATTATGTCAAGTTCAAGAAAAAGTCTATGTCTAGATTCAATCCAAAACTAAGGAGAACGACATGGACGACCATAAAGAGCTTTGAAAGGGGCCATACTAATGCTTGCTTGATAGCTGTTGTTGTAAGTGAATTCAACTAAGGGTGAGTGATCTTCCCAAAAACCCTCGAAGTTCAGAATGCATGCTTGCAATAAATCTTCCAAGATCCAATTCACTCTCTCCGTCTGCCCAACTATTTGGGGATAGTAAGTTGTACTTAGACTTAGCTCCATCCCTAAAGCAGTCTGTAGTCCCTCCCAGAACCTACTAGTGAATATCGGGTCTTGGTCACTTATAATACTACTAGGAATCCCATGGAGTCCCACAATCTCCTTCACATACAAACTCGTCAGACTCGTAGCAGTCCTAGTCAGCTTAACAGGAATGAAATGGGCACTCTTGGTCA
The DNA here is from genome assembly GCA_030765085.1 of Allium cepa. Taxonomy (NCBI): domain Eukaryota; kingdom Viridiplantae; phylum Streptophyta; class Magnoliopsida; order Asparagales; family Amaryllidaceae; genus Allium; species Allium cepa. The sequence continues at coordinate 548,939,372 of CM060943.1, read as the reverse complement.
GTTGATCGACTATAATCCAAATGCCATTGTTACCTCTTTTTGACCTAGGAAGGCCATCAATAAAGTCCATAGAGATCTGCTCCCACTTCCACTTTAGGATCACTTGTGGCTGAAGCAATCCAGTTGTCTTTAGCTGGTCACTCTTAATCTGCTTGTAGTTTTCACAACGACTTACAAAAATTGAAATATCCCACTTCATCCCCTTCCACTAGAATACCCTCTTCATATCCTTGAACATCTTGGTCACTCCTGGATGAAAAGATAACTTTGAGTGGTGGCATTTGGCTAAGACTTCTTGCCTAAGTCTATCAAAGTTTGGAACACAAATATGCCCATTCATTTTCAATATGCCTAGAAGATCAATCTCAAATTAGAAACAAGACCTTTTTCAACATCCTTCTTAAGTCGAGCCAAAACAGGGATCCGCCTCTTGACTGGATGTAATTCTCTCTAATAATACTGGCTTAACTTCTAGATTTGCAACTATTGCTACATTCCTACTCAATGCATCAGCAACGACATTTGCTTTTCCAGGGTTATAAAGAACCTTTAGATCATAAGAAGCGAGAAACTTAAGCCATCTCTGCTGTCTCAAATTCAAATAATTCTAGATAAAAAGGTATATTAAGGATTTGTAGTCCATGTATAACTCGAACCTTTCACCCAAAAGTTAACGCCTCCATATTTTTGGTGCAAATACAACAACCAAAGCTCCAAATCGTGCATAACATAATTTTTCTCATGAAGCTTCAGCTGTCGACTTACATAGGTAATAACTTTCATATGCTGCATCAGAATTGCTCCCAATCCGGTTCCACAAGCATCTGTATACACGATTAAACCTTCACTCCCATTTGGAATGGTTAAAATAGGAGCGCCATTCAACTTCTCCTTTAATTCATTGAATGCTCAATCACACCTAGAAGTCCAAATGAACTTAACATCTTTCTTTGTTAACTTCGTCAGATGAGAAGCAATCTTCAAGAAGTCCTTGATAAACCTACGGTAAAAACCAGCCAATCCCAAGAAACTTCTAACTTCCGTTGCACTTTCAAGTTTCTTCCAGTCTTGAACCACAACACCTTTAGCTGGGTCCACCGATATGCTTTCTCCTATAATAACATGCGCTAAAAATCTAACTTCGTATTTTCAAAAATGGCACTTGGAGAACTTAGCCTTCAACTTATGGCTCCTTAAGGTATCGAGTACGACACAGAGATGATATTTGTGTTCCTCCTCTGTCTTTGAATAGATAAGAATGTCATCAATATAGACAAGAACAAATTTATTAAGAGTGTCTTGAAATACTCGATTCATTAAGTCCATAAAATAAGCCGGTGCATTAGTCAATCCAAACAGCATAACTAACCACTTGTAGAAATTTTCAAGAATTCAAAATGCTATTAAAGGAACACTTTCCTCTGCCACTCTTAATTAGTGGAAATTGGTGGAAAGATCTAACTGAGAAAATATCGGAGCACCGTGGAGTTGATCAAACATATCGTCAATTCTTGACAAAGGATATTTATTCTTGATAATCCTTTTGTTCAACTCCTGATAGTCTACGCATAACCTTAGAGAACCATCCACCTTTGTAACAAAGACGACTGGCAATCCCCAACTTGAGGTACTACGTTAGATCAAGCTCTTCTGCAATAAGTCATAAGTCTGCCTTACTAACTCCCTCTTCTCTTTTGGAGCCATCCTTCGTAAGGATTGTACAATAAGTCTAGTTCCCGAAAACCAAATCAATACGTAACTCAACTTCACGGTAAGGAGGTAAACCTTGCACCCCGTCAAAAATATCCGTGAAATCTCGAACAACGGACACATCTCCTAGCTCCATTTAGCCACTTCAAGTGAATAGAGAAAATAGCTCATTAACTTCTTAGGCTCTTCACAACTAATATCAACACCAACATCTCCTGCATCACTAAATCTAATGAGTCTTCTACCACAATCCAAAAGAACTTTAAACTTAGATAACCAATGCATTCCCAGCAATACTCAAAATCCATAAACCCAAGAACAAACAAGTCAAAAGGAAAGTGATGATTTCAATAAGAAATTGGTACATTTAGACACAGTGTCAATATTTTTTGGACCTCCAATTGGGTTTGACACACAAAGAGGATTACTTATGATAACATATTTAAGGTTTAATTTGTCCATTAGATCATAAGATATAAAACCATGGGAAGCTCCTACATCAAATAGCACCCTTACAGGAATATCATAGATGGATAATGTATCTTGCAAAAATTGCTTACCCTTTTTGATCTGAAGAAGTGGATGGTATCTGTTCAATCGTAAAAGTCTGTCCTTGAGATCCCTTTTTAGGAAAAGGGCACTCATTTTCATATGTTTTGGCTGGCCGCAATTAAAACATGTGGCAATTGGACAATGATTTGCAAAGTAGCCCATCTTGTTGCAATTGAAACAAAGAATGTTGGCCAAGTTGGTCTGCTTCTTCTATGTTGGAGTGCCATCTTCGGGTTTCTTCCCTACACCATGCTTCTTTCCCTTAAACTTAAGCTTGAATTTTGGTATTCCTTCAAATGGTATAACAGATAAAGGCTTGGCACTTACTGTTGGTACTACACCCTTCTGGACTCCTTCCTTAATTTCAAGAGCCTCAAACCTCAAAGCCATGCAAATAATGTTGGTGAATGTACCCATAAGATGATTAGTCATTTCATGATGGAACTCTGGTCACATTCCATTCGCAAACATTTAATTTTTCTTGAGCAGTGTGTCTATCAATGCAAGTCGATAACGGGATAGAGCATTGAACTTATGCTCATACTGTGACATCGTCATATCACTCTGCTTTAAGTCAATGAAACTTCTAAATAACTGAATTTTTCCGGCTTGTATAATAAATTGTGCTTCAAAAACTTCCTTGAACTGGGCCCAAGAAAACTCCCCCTCTGGAGCACTAGCTATTTCTGAATCCCACCAATCCATCGGCGACTTTTAAAGTTGTCGTAATGGCAACAACCTTTTCTCTACATCTTCCAACCCAAGAGCTCCAAACAGTCTTTCACAAGTTCAAAGCCATATCTACATGCCAAGAATGTCTTCAGTCCTATATAATGGTTTCCCACCCGAAGTTGTAAAATTCTTACACAAAGCTTCGAAGTTTATAGGGGTCTGAACTTGCACTAAAATTTCCTCTACCTAATCTGCAGCTGACATAGTAGCATTTCTAGGTACCCTGTCATTGGTAGCTGTGCTAGTTCCAGATCCTCTCCTTCCTCCTCTTCTTGTATTCATTTTCTATTATCTAAACAAATAACATGTGTCTTTAGAATACAAAAATAGGATTAAAATGGTTTAAGGAAATAACACCAAAGGATCTAAAACTAGACTTTAGAGGATAAATATTATTATTATAAAAATTACAAATACGCTCCCTCAAGATTAACTTAGTCTAGGGCATCACTTACCCTATCCCAAGTGAGTTATACCCCAATCAGACCAAGGCGTTCGCTCAACCGAAGCTCTGATACCAACTGTAACGACCCACCTTTCTGACCCTTGAGAACAACACTTAATATATCTATGGTATTCATGTTTTGTTGCCCAAGTATCTGAAAGACGAGTTGTCGTGGGGAAAAATAAAGAACAAAACAACAATCTAAAAAGGACAACATCCAAGTATAATAAAATGGACACAAATAATTAAACATCACGAAGAGCGCAAGACGCTTCCTAATGCAATTAAGAAAGAACCAATCCAAATATTTGAATCAAAAATAATGAAGGGAATTTTTTTCAACAATGACTAGGAGGGTGCGCCCGCGTTATCGAAGGTGTACCTCTAGAAAATATACTTGAGAACTACGATGGCTCTCGGAAACGTCCAAGCCAGACCCCACCAACCTTATCGAGTATCCGAGTATTTCACATGTCCGTGCGCATACAACCGAAACCAGTCTAAAGTAGATGTGAAATACCCTAATGGGAGCCGCCCCACATAGCTTTTCCCCAACTCGCTTTTTATTTAGTTATTTCCGATAAAGGAAATCAATGCTCTAATTGAGCAATAAATCGCCTCAGATTGATGAAACAAAAACAAAAGGAAGAAGGGTATCGAAATCGATAGTCAAGATATCAACTATCGAGGATAACGAAACGATCGTATATGGAAATTAAATATTATACTTTTTCAATGCTTGGAAAATATCCATATACTTATTCCATCAATAAAAGTATATTTGCTAAATATTTGGGTGGATTTCATATTTCAAAAGCATACTTAGATAGGTCAAAAATAACTGTCCATAAGAAATGCGAATGTTTTCTATTATAATTATAAAGATCGTTTATGGAAATCAAATCTCCTACACTTGTCACTTTTTCGATATTCTCGACTTACTCTACCCTCGCTCAAAAACAAAGCCAGGTAAGTCAGGGGGCTGGTTGCTCCTATCCTTGCCTAGACACTTCGGTTCAAGATCTCACAGATAGATGATCAATCTACTCATTGGGTTTTAGTGCCAAGTGCAGGACTACTTACTTTCCATAAATAACCTATTTAAATCATTATATAAACTTTAAAGCTCTTACAAAATACTTTAAACAAAGATTTAAAACTTTTATTCAAATCATAACTTAAACCCATTATCTTTAAAGGAGAATATGACCAAGAGGGGTGAAGCTCCCTTTTAATCAAATGAGATAGCTAAAAGGGGTGTTATTTCCTTTTAACCAAAAAGCACTAAATGTCATTCCTAGGTTAAAAGGTGGTGTAAGTTCCCTTTAACTAAACATCAAAGTTATTGCTCATAAACTGTCCGAGCACAAATCAAACAACGAAAAAAGAATAAGAAAGGACTCATTATTATTAACAATTTTAAAACGTGAATGAGTCAAAGGAAAGAGATTAAGATTATACGCACTGTAAAATAATTGAATATACTCACAGAATAAGTTATACCCACTAAACTATAAAACAAGGAATATACTCACATCCTATCTGCTTTGATGGAGACTTGGAATACTTCACTTTGATAATGAATTTTAATTCTTTTCTTTAGTTTGTGAATAAATTAAAATGAGATATGGACTTGGCTATTTATAGTGAAGAGAAGGGTACTTTAGTCGTTTCCTATAGCCTAACTAGATTCGACCATATTTTGGTCCAATAGAAACCAGCCGTATGGCCTAATTTGATTCGACCACATTTTGGTCCAATAGAAAACATCCCGATGGCCTAATTTGATTCGACCATATTTTGGACCAATAGAAAACATCTTGATGTCTTAATTTGATTCGACCACATTTTGGTCCAATAGGAATCCTCCATATCAAATATAGCATAACATGATTAGACCAGATTTTGGTCCAATAGCAACCATCAGCATGGCAATACCTGATTCGACCAGATTTTGGTCCAATGAAAACCTTCCGCATGGAATACAATAATCATTATGCTATTTTATTTCATTAGGCAAATAATTATACCATTCTGTTTTATTAGGCAAGTAATTATACTAATCTGTTTTATTAGGCAGGGTTAATAATTCTTTCTTGTTTTATTAGGAAAGTAATTATACTTTTCTATCTTTTTAGGCAGGGTTAATAATTCTTTCTTGTTTTATTAGGCAATTAATTATATTATTCTATTTTATTAGGCAAGTAATTATACTATTCTGTTTTATTAGGCAATTAATTACACTATTCTATTTTATTAGGCAAGTAATTATACTATTCTGTTTTATTGGACAAGTTTAATAATTTTCTCTTATTTTATTAGGCAAATTTATTATTAAATGAATTGGTATCGCTAACTGCCTTATAACTCGAACCATCTTTACATTTTACATCAATTTAAAAAAAATCTATTCGAGACGTTTTATCCAAAAGTTTTATTCTAGATATAAAATCCATTATTTAATCGTTTAAAAACATGTTGACTATTCAAATTGACAAAATTATGGATTGTAACATAATTATTCTAGGTTTACTTGGATGATTTTCTTAAAATTTAAAGGTGATGCTTTTGAATGTTTAACAAATTCAAAATCAAATGAATAATAAAATTAAAACTATTCGGAGTGCTCATGGTAGAGAATTCGAAAATGAAAATTTGGAGAATTACCGTAATAAGAAAGGATTTTTCATTTTCAAGAACACTGCAACAAAATGGAGTGGTAGAACGTAAAAATAGGATGATTCAAGAGTGTGCTAGAACTATGCTAAATGATAGTAATTTACCTAGATAAATTTAGGCTAAAGCAGTTGGTACTGCATGTATGTACTAAGTAGAATTTTAATAACACCATTAATTAAGAAAACACCATGTGAATTATTCTTTAATAAAAAGCCTAAAGTATCATACTTAAGATTTTTTGGTAGTAAATGTTTTATTTTAAATACTATAGATAATTTGGATAAATTTGATGCTAAGTCGGAATAGAAGTAAATCTTATAGAGATTTCAATACTAGAATTAATACTATTGAAGAGACTTTACATGTCTCATTTGATGAAAATTTTAAAGTTTATAATCCAAATATTGATGAAGATAAAAACATTGATAACCCTAACGAAATTAGTAATAATGAGACGATCGAAAATGAAAATAATAATAATTCAAAAAATTCGCATCCAAATAAAAGAACAAAATAATTGAAAGATCATCCTACAAAAAATATACTTGGAAATATTGAGTATGTTATTAAAACTAGAAATCAACTAAATAAAAGAGTGACATTGCTTTTATTTCAACTATTGAACCAAAAAATCCAAAGGAAGCATCAGCTGATGATTCATGGATTCTTGCTTCGCAAGAGGAATTGAATCAATTTACAAGAAATGATGTATGGGAATTAGTCCCAAATCCTGAGGATAAATCCATAATAGGAACTAAATGGGTATGCGGAAACAAAATGAAGGAACAAGGTGAGGTTGTGAGAAATAAAGCTCAATTTGCTACACAATGTTATTGTCAAGAAGAAGGAATGAATTTTGATGAAACCTTTGTACATGTAGCAAGATTAGAAGGTATATGAATTTTACTTGCTTTCGCTAATCGTAATAATTTTAAGCTGTATCAAATGGATGTTAAAAGTGCATTTTAAATGGTTGTTAAAAAAGATGTATATGATAGACTTAAATCTTATCTATTATGATCAAATTTTGAAATAGGAAAAGTAGATAGTACACTTTTTATTAAAAGTGATAAAAATGATATTCGGTTGATATAAATATATGTGGACGATAATATTTTTGGATCTACCAATGATAAACTAAATAAGAAATTGTCAAAAATAATGACTGAAGAATTTGAAATGAGTCATATGGGTGAACTAAATTATTTTCTAGGATTACAAACAAAACTAAGTAATGGAATTTTTATTAGTCAACAAAAATATGATAAAGATTTAGTTAAGAAATTTGGTACGTCAAATATCAGTGGTGAACGAACTCCCATGGGAACTAATGAAAAATTAAATAAAGAAGAAAATTCAAAAGGTGTAGATCAAAAATTATATGGAGGAATGATTGGATCACTACTCTATATAACTACTTGTGACACCCCATACCAAGACCCACATTAACAAATAGTATTCCTAGATAATACCGTCTGCTAATGTGGAGAATAGGGCTGGTTAGAAGCGACCATTTATAGCCTTATCTTAAATGCCCATTGAATACGTCGATAAAAGCTCTATTTTTTTCCATCTCAAGATAGAAAATAGCAAAAAGGATAAAATTCAAGGAAAAATTCCCATAATCCTCATACATCATGCCAAACATTATGGATCCCCTCAATTGGATTCGCAATCCTCACAGGAGAACAAGACCAGAACATCCTAAAGCATCAATAAATTCCTCCAACATGGATGAGTGTGAAGCACCCATATCGAAAAGAACTCGAATAGAATAATCAAAATTAGGATTACTCCTAGAATAAGATATTATAAATTCTATTATGGAATACTACAGAATAAAATATATCCGTAGACATATCCCTACTTCTATCTCAAAGGACATGAAAAGGTCAAGGCACGATGGTTAAGGGATTCATAACACTTGTATTACATTTGGATGTACCATAGTATGTGTTTTTGTTCTATGTTTATCATATTTTGTTCTGAACTCAGCTTTGATACTAAGCTGTTACACCCCACCCCGAGACTCACATTAACAAAGAGTATTACAGGGTAATACTGTTTGCTAATGTGGAGAATAGGGTTGGTTAGGAGCGACCATCTATAGTTTTGTCTTAAGTATATATTGAATACGTCGATTATTGATCTATATTTTTAATTTCCTTTTTCAAGTGGATCGACATATCCAATAAATGCTTAATACAAAACTACAGGTAGCTATAGGATATATCAGAACAAAATACAACAACTCAAATGCATAATACATCATAGAACTACAAATATATATATATATATATATATATATGCATATACATACATACTAATTCATCCCAACACAATACAAATAATACATCATAGGTGGTATGACGATCATAATATATGCACGAGTCAAAACAATATACGTATCAAAATAGGGGAAAAATGACTGCGATAAAAAGGGCTAGTAGATAAGTCCATGCGGAAGCAGAATAGGCTAAGTCCATAAGGATACCTAACCTAAAACCCCTCGATCTGACCCGAGTACAAAATAAACGGGTCAGTCTAGCTAAAAAAATCAGTTTATAAGTATAAATGATAATATGACCATAAGGTAAATGGTAAGATATCCTCTTGAAGGAAAAGAAACAATAATAAGGGCATGCCACTACTTCAAATAAGGTAATTACACAAAGTGTATGTCCTCGAAATAGGTAAACTCACCAAATAACACTAAGTATAACAAATGCCTCATACCATCGATAAAATCCCAAAAGCCACTAAAATGGTTCCTATGAACCATATCTCCAGAATAGGAGAATCTCAAATCTCAAACTCAAAACTCGCCATAAATAACAATCAAAAAAATATTCTCTAAATAGAGAAACCTCAAACATAAAATATGCCTAAAATGGAAATCTCATATATCTTCAAATAGGAGAGTATAAATATCAAATAAATGCCAAGTGTTGGCAAATCCAAATCTCAAATATAGAAATCGATAAGGAGTTCAATTTTCAAAGATGTAATCGCCATACATAATATCTCGAACGGCTCAAATGGTTAGTACTATAAAAAGGCGATATACTTGGAAAATCATAAGGAAATCAATGAAATTATCTCAAGGATATAGCACGTGCTTATGGCCGAAGCCCGCAAGTACTGTTCTCCTAAAATAAGGCTCCACGTCTCGTAGACAAACGTCCCAAAGGACAAATAAATACATCCCATAGACAAACATCCCGAAGGACAACATCTCGAAGGACAAATACGTCGTAATGGCAAACATCTCTTAGACAAACATCCCTAAGGACAAATGACCCGAAGGTCCAGTACAGGCAAATACGTCTCTTAGACAAATGTGTAACAAACTCTCGAATAAGAACCTGAATAGTGTTAACGTGTGTCTCATACCACACACTCACACTAAACGGTTTACTAACTGCTAGTAAATTTCACACTCAAAGCAGTAAAAAGTTTACCTCATCTCATCGGTAAACTTGATCCGATGGTCAAAACGATCAAACAGACAAGTCAGGAATTAACCGATAAGATAAACGCACATGTCCCATACCACATGTTTTACCAAACCATTTAATTCTCCTTCTATTCGCTTGAATAGTGCAAAAACGGGTATTTATAAATAAAATACTTTGTTTGAGAAAACAAGCTTTTAAAATCATTTTTCGAAATCAACTTTGAAGACAATGTTTCAAAATTCCCTTATTATAGAGAATAAATATATTTTATAGCTTAAAATAATTTAAAATTATTAAATAATAATTGTTTTAAGTGCCAATTTTTTTTAAAAATTATTTCAAAATTGTTTGGAAAAATCCATGTTCGAAATCAAAGAAATCACTCAAAACCGTCATTCAATTTCAATTCAAATTTGAATTTGATTTTCATATTCATCAAAACTTGGCTAGCCTATTGATAGGCATCATAGCCCTCAAAACATTTTAGAAATATCACAAAAACATGAAGTAAAAGTCAAAAGTCGGACAGAAAAAGAACACAAAAAAGCATTGGCAAATAATACCCAGGTCCGAAATCTTCTATGGGTTCAAATTTCGGGCATGAAACGGTTGGCCAAACGATCTCTGATTGAACTAAAAATTAGTATGCACATAGTAAAAAACTTCATCTTTCAAACAAAAAATGGATCTACGAATTCCGATTATAAATAAAAAAGCTAAGCTGTCTCAAACATGGACTCATGCCATGTTTGCAACAGTTCAAAAACAAAATTGTGCTCAGGCCTGAAACCCATCTTGGGTTCAACTTACAGGCCTGAAAATCATCTTGGGTTCAACTTACAGGCCTGAAACAAAGGAACAAACTATCTCATATTGAGTTGAAAATTAGTGTGCACATACTAGAAAACTTCATATTTCAAACAAAAAAAGAACCAACGAATTCCGACAGGAAATGAAAAAGTTACACTGTCTTAAATATGGACTTAGGCAATTTTTGCAAGAGTTCAAAAAAAAACCGAGTGTACAGGCCTGAAACCATCTCGGATTCTACTTTTTAGCATAAAACAAAGGGACAAGTGACCTTAGATTGAGCTAAAATTTGTATGCATGTGCTAGAATACTTTATCTTTCAAACAAAAAATAAATCGACGAATTTCAATAAGAAATGAAAGAGTTATGTTATCTCAAACATGGACTCAGGCCATGTTTGCAGCAACTCGGAAAACAAAATTTCTACAGGCAAAAATCTGCATTTGAGTTGATTTTCTAGCACTATTTTAAACATCCAAATTACAATATTTTTCAACCAAAATTTGCAGATATGAAGCTTAACATGCTACCTACCAAACGCAAGAAATCCTATAACATTTCGTTACCGGAATCAAAAGCTATAGGCTTTCAAATAGGCAATATGAATCAGATTTCAGACAGAGAAACTGCTATAAAAATTTACAACAAAGCTAAATTTTGACTTCTTTTGCAATTTTTTGAACTTGGTTCAGCTAGATTATGTGAGTATTTCAACTCGCATTGCTGTATGAACGTAAAAACTTGAATTTAAGAAGAAAGGCTGAAGCTTTGCTTGAGAAATAGCCTTTAGAAACCTTTACAGTAAGAGAAAATAGCATGCAAAAGAAGATTTTACTGTAAATTAAAAACCACTATCACAAATCAGAAATTTTTGATGAAATTGTAAGTTTGGAGTTTGACTACCTTTGTATTATCACTCTAGATTGAAATAAATTGCAATTTGTTGAATTTAATTGAAGAAAAGCTTGGAATTTTAATTTTGAGAAGGTAGGTTTACTGTATATATTATTTTCAGGTGGAAGAGGAAGATGAATTTGAGAAAAATGAATGCATTGGTATTCCTTTTTCTCACTTCTTCATTTACAGGCTAAGACTAACGGGCTAAAGGAGCCAAATCAAAAGAAAATAAAATGGCTTAAGATAATTACTTAACTAAAAAATGTGTACATATATCACATATACACAAAACAAAATGCATTTTCTCTCAAGTTTTACATAGTAAAAATATGTAAGTTTGTATACTTGTAAAATAAAACATTTTCTACCGTATAAAAAGATAAATTTATATTTTTGAAATATTTTTACTATTAAAATTCTTTATTTTACATAAATGCACTATTTTCGCAAATAAATGCAAAAGTCTACATTTTTAACTACTAAAATTCAACAGAAATATTTTTCTTGCTTAGAAAAATATAATTAACCATTCTAAACTCAAATTTTAGTTAAACTCATTTTCACACCAAATTCCATCTGTTTGTTTAAATAAAAACCCTTTAAAAAAATCAATTACCTCTTTTAAAAATTATTAAAAGAAGTAATTGGTAATAATTAATGAAACTATTGTATTTTCACTAAATAAACCCCATTTCCCATCATTACCTTCCTGTTCAAAATAAAATAGAGTTCCAAATTTTATTTTCACAATTTAATTCCAAAATTCGTTGTTTATTTGAAACAAACAATATAAAATATGCAATTTTATTTTAGTTTACAATATTAAATTATAGCTACCATTATAATTAGGTAATCTCCAAAACCAGGGTTGTTACACTTTAGACCTGATTTAATGCATAATATTTGTCTCTGTGCTAGATATCAATCTCAACCTAAAGAAACTCATTTAAAATCGATAAAACAAATTTTGAGATATGTAAAAAAACAATTAGACTGTGGACTCTTTTACCCAAAAGAAGGCTCCTTTGAATTAATTTCATATAGTGTTGCTGACTATGTTGGTTGCAAATCAGACCGAAAAAGTACAAGTGGAACTTGTCGATTTTTGGGACACACCCTGGTTTCCTGGTTTAGTAAGAAGCAAAACTCTGTATCTTTGTCTGTGACAGAAGTAGAATATATTTCAGCAGCATTAGCCTATTCATAGGTTGTCTATATGTAATAAACATTAAAATATTTTGGTTTAATTTTTAATAAATCGCCGATATACTGTAATAATACAAATGCAGTCAATCTATCTGAAAGTCCAGCTCATCATGCTAGAACTAAACATATTGATATAAGACACCATTTTCTAGGATATGATGTAAACAAAGAAATAATATCACTTGAATTTATGAATAGCTAATATATAAACAAAACCATTGGATCAGAAAAACATCTTTTACTGAGTTAAAAAGAGAGTTAGGAATTATCATCTATCGAAAATGTAAAAAATGAAGTAAAAATTACCAAATATAAAGAAAAATATAAACAAAATTATAAGATATATGTCGACATATCCTATTCCTCTATGTCGACGTATAACGGTAATTTTTTCCCCAATTTTCCTCTAAAATTCAAACTGGTGGTTATATAATAACCAAATTTCGACTTTCTTCTTCATTTCTCTATATTCTCTTTGTTTTAAACTTCTGAAACAAATAAACCATGGTCTCCTCTAATACCAAACGTTCTAGAGAAGAGAATTCATCATTTTCCTTCCCTTCTCATACCCAAGGCCCCTTCCAGAATACGACTATGGCACAAGTTGTTAAATTGGATGGAGATATGAAGAACGTCCTAGAGATATTGACTGAAATACAAGTGTACAACTTTGTACGTCTAAAAAATAAGAGAAACAAAGTAGAATTCTATGCAGTTTGCAAAAATATCTATTGGATAATCCTACAAATCCAATAGTTATTGGAAATGATTCTACAAATTAGGCCATTCATAACCGCATTCAAGGTAGTGAGGATGATGAAGAAGAGGAAAAAGGTAATGAAGAAGAAGAGGAAGAATACATGGAGAAAGATGACGAAGGCCGATGCGTCAAAGAAGTATGTTTTGAACGAGATGGAAATCTTGTCAAACAAAAGGGGAACTTTTGCCTTCATTTTCCTTATTGTCCTATTCACAAATCCTCGATCATTAGGAAATCATGATAGGATGGTACTTGTCTTCATTAATTTGATTGTGTGGCATGTATATTTAATTTAATTTAACATTTTTTACTTACTTATATGTACATTTTAAGATGTGACTGGATTATAGTGTGGTATTGAATGAATACATACATTGGACATGTTACAATTAATGATTTGCGTTATTACTTATCATTTCTTATATATCATTCTTATCATTAATTCTATCTCATAATTATCTCATTTTAAATATCACTTATTATTCTTATATAAATCATTCTCATCGTCATTGTTTATCATTAATCTGTAATATTTTGTTTATGGGGAGTTAGAGTTGGAGCAAGAGTTAGTGTTAGAGTTATAGTTTTAGATGGTCATTTTTGTTGATGACAAAAGGGGAGAAATATATAAAATCTAGACATAGATTAATGGGGAGTTCTATAAACCAGAGGGAGTTATATTATATTTTATATATAGAGTTGTCATCATCAAAAAGGGGGAGATTGTTAGTACCTTAGGTATTGGTATTGATGATAAAAACTATGGACATTATATAAAATATAAATACTATTGTTTAATCAAGTTATATATAGCATATAATGCAGCTATTAATAAGTGATGATTATGGAGACTATACAATATCAAGAGTAGATTCAAGATGCTAATATAGAGTTTCAATAGTTGGAGAATGAAGACTCATGAGTATTGAACAATTCAGGATTTCAAGATATTCCACATAAATTATAAAGTCGTAGAATTTACGTTAAAACCTTGATAGCAATTTCCCGATCTCTCTTTCTCCTTCTTTAATTTTATTTTTAATTGTTTTTCAAATATGCCGGTTTGAAAATAATCTTTTCAAAATATTACTCAAAATGATTTTCAATCTCTTATACTTATAAAGACATTAGTTTAGTGTTTTTAAGTTTGTATATTGATTTTTTTTATACTTTAATAAGTTATAATCATATTGGTTTTAATAATATTGTGTTTACGTTATATTAAAATTTTTAAAATTATTATATAGAGATTTATTATGGTTAAAATATGTATAAACTATGCTTAAATGGTTTTACAAAGTATCAAACTATTTTTCAAAATAACGAGTTGTCAAAATAACGTTTTAAAGTATTTTCAATTTTTAAAAATAGTATGTCGGCATACTTTATGTATATATGTCGACATAGTAGCCATTTTTTCAAAATTTAAATTTCAAAAGAAGTGTTTTTTCATCGTATCTCTTCACGAATGGATATGACTATTGTTCCTTTATAAATACCAAACTTCCAAACCAATTTTTAATCATCATTTTCTTATTCATCTCACCTCCTTCCACTCTCTCATTTTCTAAATCAAAATATACCCAAACTCTATCGAAATTCAACCAGAATCAAATTCAATCATCACTAGTTTGATTCTCCTTCATCTACTCTATGATTTTTCTCATCTCTCCCATTCAAACAAAGATCAAAGTGATATTCCAGAGTTATAGGATCAATTATAATCAAGATCGAAGATCTAAGTCTATAAAAGTCTATCAATTCATACTACTATACTTGTGGATGTGATTGTAGCCCGTAAAATCAACTGGGCGTGCTTAGTAGCCCATAAATCTAGTGGGTGTGCTTGTATCTTAAAAATTAAGTGACTCTACCTAGACATTGGGGTTCTAGAGGGTGTGTCTCATAATCTTGAAATCTAGATTGTATTTGCATTCACTAACTGAAAAGAAATATGTAAATGGAGTTGTGCCAGACTGGATGTAGGGTTACTTCGAAGTATAAAATCCTAGTGTGTTCTTGCCTTTTTTACTTTTACTGCATTTACTTTTATCTACACTTGGATTATGTGGTTGTTTCTATAATTTCTGATTACATCATTCCAAGTAGAATCTTAAAGAATTTGAAAAATATTCATATAGTCCATTAACATTTTTCACCCCCCTCTACTGTTAATTTAGCCATAAGATCCCTATTCCGTTGACTCGCAGGAACATTTTCTATGCACTGGAGTTGATATCGTCAAGTTTAGAGCAAGTGGAATTTTTAGTTAAAATCAAAAGTCGTTTGATTTTAGACCGAGTGGGAACGAGTAAGCATAAGCTGGAACTTTTGGTGAGTTAACTCACATTTGGATGAAAACTATACGACATATGTGTTGTTATAAATTATTGTTTGTGTGCTTGAATTATTTTTTTGTTCGGTTTGGTAGAATTCCCACTTTCAATAGTGGATGGCATATGAAATGAAATACGACTAATAGAGGGAATTTTGTGGAGGGGTCTGGATTCCTCGCCACTGTTGATTTTAATTTCATTTATATACTTGTGGTATAAATTATTGAATTTTAAAAGCTTTGTAGCTTGGCCATGTTGGATATGACTTTGATATGTTGAAAATTTTGAACTCTTTTAGTCGTAGATCTATGGAAGCACTTGTTAAGTGCAATGGTAATGCTGGGCCTCATTATAGTATATTGGAAATATTATTATTTTCTATTTAAATTTTAAAATGTTTTGATTTGAAGAATGATTCTTAAATGTGACTTTTGGAATTTTCGGTGATATTTTATTCAGAAAGGGTTTTTGAACTTCTCTATTTTACTCTAACCCTTTTAGAAATGTTTTAAAAAGTATCTCAAAATTTATTTAATTCATAGAAAATTTAATATTATAATAGATGTTTAGTATGAAGAAAAAAGGATTTATCTTTTATAACAAAGTGGATTTATTTTAAAAGAAGAGAGAAATATTTATAAATGTGACATGCTTTATAAAATATTGTACAAAAAAATAGATTTATAAATAATATTTTATAAAAGGGAAATGATATCATTTTGATAAATATGAATAATAAATCACATTTTTGAATTTATAGTGATATATGGATTGAAAATTTCATGGAAACTATATGAATTTTGAATAAAAAGGAGATTTATAAAAGAAGTTTGTAAATATAGAAGAGATTTATATAAAGGAGTTTTACAAAAGGAATGAGGTTTGATTACTATAAATGATCATTTTAAATTGTGGTGGTATAAAGTATTCTTTTCATACTTAACACCAAATCCCATGATAGGAAAACTTATCTCTATCCGTGAGAGTTTAAGAATGTATGTCGAGGTAAGGGTAGTACCTAACTTGTCCAACTGCATTGTTAATCGAGGGATAGTACAAGTTTGAAATCGTGGTGGCAAGTATATTTCGTCTAATATCTGTACTATCGATTTACGTACACTAGAAAATGAGTTTGGGTTTATAGGAATATGTTTTAAGTGGCATTTATTTTTGACCCATTTACATATTGTTTTGGAAATATGAATCATTCTTATGATTCGTGGATATACTTATACCATTGGGATAAGTATATGTATATGTTTTCTAAGTACTAAAAATGTAGTGTTTTGTAAATATACTTATAACATTGTTACAAGTACATAGAAAAGTTTTCTAAGTACTGAAAATGAAATGTTTTGTGAATATATTTATACAGTTGAGATAAGTATATCGATATTTTTCAAATATTGAAAAGAATAGAGATGGTACGTGAATATATATTTTGTGAAAGGTATTTTAATACAAATAACTGAAATGAGATTTTAATTAATGAAATGATTAATTAAAGAGGTTTTGTGGCTGCTTATGTGCTTAATCATGCTTGGTTTCTATGAAATTAAATCTCTCATTGAACTATTGATTTATTCGATAGTTAAATAACTAACTATCAAATCTTGACCACTTTTGGAACTATCGATTGTTGGTTCAGAGAGACCGGGATAAGATAAACATGAGTTATCCAAAAATAACTTTAGACTGGCATAAGCACTCAAACTTGGTGACCTCTTGATGATAATGGACTCGAAGATGGAGTTTTGTGAAGTTCAAGGTCTACTTGCAAATCCTTTGCGTGATTCCAAAAAGGATGTAGTAGAAGTAGCGCCTTCAGTTTATTTATATCCCGAGAAGCTTCTATGGATGATGCTGGTATTAAATTGTTGCATGGAGGCCAGTGTTAGCATTCCAACTGGGATTTGCTAAAATGGTAAAATGTAGCCTCAAGCCTCACACTCGGTAATGACTAAAGCATGAGATATGCTCTAGGGCTATGTGATTCACAAGCATTCGGGTATGGTTATTACCCAATCTAGATCGATACTTATGGATTTTTGTATGCTTCTGGCCCAATACAAGTTGTGAAATTGGCAATTGGGGTAGTGACATTTCGATACTATTTAGGAAGGGGGTAGGCGATCCTAATTTGCAGGGGTCCATGTGAGGCCCTCAGTACATTTTTATCGAGGTATACTATGGTAAGCGGTACCCCAGTAGACTTGCCATTGACGGATTACCACTACGTTCCTTAAGGGCTTAGTTGTATACAAAATATGCTAGAACGTAAGATGCAAGCATTTCAACTATGTTATATATTCATTTTAAACCCTAGACATTATTATAATATCATTAGATTTTCTAATAAAATGGTTTGGTTATCGTAAGGTAAAAACCCATCCATGTTTACATGAGACATGGTCTTAAAGATACCTTTGTTTTTGAGTCCATTTGATATGTGTTTCTCGTGCTGGTTTACCAGACTGATTTGGACATTATTTACTTCTATTGCTAAGGTTTGCCCCGAGTATATTTTAGATTTAGTCATGGTGCTTTCGAACTTCAGGAGACGAGCAAGATGCCTCCCAGTTCTTTTCACGTATCTTTTATTTCCACTGCATTTCTTATTTTATATTTATCAGTCCTTATGAGGATAGGCTATTATAACTATCCAGGCTGATAATATGTTAGTTTACTCTGATTGATGTATGTATATTACAGTTTTCCTTGGCAAAGATTGTGTGTATATTATATATTATTCGTCGTGATGTGAGATTCTATTTTATCTTTTATTTTCTTTAACCCCAATAATCTATCTTCCTAGCACTCAGATGCTTGACACGTGAATACCGTCGAAATATTAGTGTTGACTTTTAATGGCCGAAAAGGCCGGTCATCACATGTGGTATTAGAGCATAGGTTGAGCGAACTCCTAGGCCATATTAGGGTAAACTTGTTAGAGATAGGGTTAGTAACACTCTAGAATGAGTTTGAGTGTGTATGTATGTGTGTATGACAACGCGTATTTATTAGTGCTATCAATTTTTTTTAATATTGGGTTGAATAATCTATTGAGTGGTCTATGAATTCTAGTCGAGACGTCGAATGCCAAGGTATCGATAGGGGTTTCTAAACACTTGGATAAGGAAAACCATCATGGTATTGTTTTTGAATCTGGTAAATAAAATAACTTTACCTAGGATTGTATTTTTTGTATAAAATAATAATTTAAAAAAAATGATATAGTTATCTATGATGTGTTTGTTTATTAGGAAATGATAATATTCAATTATTATCATTTATTATTTGATTAGTTGGGCTCAGCCAATTTATGAGCAATTTTATCTTTTCCCTGCATGGGTTGGGTAGTTAGTAATTGTGGGAACATTAAATACAAACACCTTATTAATTTAGTTTCACAATTTGACTATAAGACGTTCGATGATAATTTTGGGTTAAAATTTTATTCTAATAAAGGCTGTTTATTATAATCTAAACAATGATAAATATTTATGAAATGTTTTTGTATAAGAAACTAAAATGATATAAGTAGAGTTTGTACAATATTATATGAAAGTAAGTAGTTGAAAAAATTTAGAAAAAGTGTTTTTCAAATGTGTTTTCTAAAATTTTAGAAAAAGTATTATATGAAAGTAAGTAGTTGAAAAATTGGTCTACGAAATTTAGATTATAGTACTTAGTAATGTTTACGAAGTATTTAATATTTCTTTGAAAATGATTTTGGTTTACACCGAAAGCTATAATTTTAAAGTGTCGAACTCACTTTTGTCTTTGGAAAATAATAATGGTGATGATAGCAGCGTCATCGGCATTCATTTTCAAGTTTCTAAGTGGGGGATGCTACTATAGCAGTTTGCTACAAAGTTGTTTTGGTAAAAACGATTTTGATTTAACCCCCAAAGTATGATTTGATATACAAAAAAGGATATGTATATTATTATTTCAAAATGATTTGAAATAAACCCAGTATTTAGTCCTTAAGTTTTCTGTTAAGTTATTTTATGGATGCATGTATTATATGCATTAGGTTAATTTGGTTAGTGCATCTCAGTATAACATGTTCTTTGGTAGTTTTCATTTATTAAAATGAAATGGAGCTTTCAGTGATTGTAGACAATCGAAAACTTCCAAATTAGTTAAGAGCTTGAAGCTAAGTGTGTGTGTGAAGAAAACAAAAGTAGTCTTTTGTAACTCTAGAGTGCAAAGATAGTAAGTTAAAACAAGTTTTAAATTTGTTAAACATCTTAGTGAAGAAAAATAAATCTAATATTGGTTATATACTCTTAGGAAGTAGTGGAGTAATATACGAATATCAACTTAAGTCCTGAAATGTTTTAAATCAAATTTGGTTCTAATGAAATGTTTTATAAGTGAAGATAAGTCTTTATAGAATGTTTAGAAAGATTGTGCTTTGCGAAATGATTCATAAATTAATTCTTGTATTAAATAAGAAATGATCTTTGAGAAAATGAATGTGATTTAAAATGAAAAGTAATTAGTGTAGTCAACATAGATCATTTTATTTGCATAACTTTTCTTGATCCTAATACGAGTACATGATTTCGAGGTTATTTACAGCGATCCGAAGGATTTTTTACTCGATTCTTGATGGTGAACACTTGATGCAGATTCATGATATAATTCTGAAGTTTTCTACCATAGTATATGTTTATGTACAAGGTTTTTAATCAAGAAACATGATTGGAGTCCTCACTAGGGAAGTCGAGTGAGCGATGCTTATTTGGAAGAAATTTTTATGTAATCTAGGAAGTGATCATATTTTACATTGCAAACAGATGACATACGTACATCGTCCGGGCTTAATATAATCATATGCTTCTTCCATTAGAAATGCAAGTTATATGGTTTGATTTAGCATGTTGACATGAGATGATTGCTATATAGCATTTAGCAGGCTTAAATTGAGGATATATGATTGATGAGTGGTTGTATTATTTCATTTGTTATGTTAAACTCTCTTTCGGTTATGTAAACGAATTTCAGGTATCTGGAAGCAAAAGGCTACCTTGTTGTTTTTGGTTTCTTCAGTAGAGTATGATTGCTCGATAAATGGTACGCGCTTATGCTTAACGGGCATGTTTTCTATGTGAATATACATCTATAAGGCATATCATAACTATATATGGTTGTTATGTTGTCCCAAGATATAGGAGGTCCCAGATATAGGCATATATTGATATTGAGATTTTTTTTCAGACCTAGCCATGCAAACGAGGTGTTACCGCAATTTATATAGCATGAGAAGTTTTTAAAAGTCTCAAGGTTTTGGAGACATTTTCATCCTTTGGGAATTTTGAGGTTAAAGTTCCTTTAAGGGGGAAGAATGCAACGAACCACAATTTATAACAAATCGAATAGAAGTATTTATTTTATTTAAATATTCAAGTTTGATTCAAATTTATTAAATAATAAGAAAATTCAATTGTTAATAAAATGACTTAATTTTTAATGACATATTTCTAAATAAATTATAAGATTTTTCCATAATTTTTAATTTGCAAAATATTTAAATTATCGTTGGATGTATTTTACGAAAGACGTTGGTATTTTTGAAATTTAACAGAATAAGATAAACAGTGAATTTTATTATTCTTTTTGTGATCGTGCCGTATTATTATATGCGATGGTATTTTTATTCCATCATTCACACTTCATGGTGAACGTGACAATTTGTAGCGAAGTACCATAAATTTTAACATAAAAGAAACCCCACACTTAACTATTCTTCATTTTCATTTTCCCTCTTTACTTTTTATTTTTTCTTCTCTTCAGCAAACGAAAACCTAACCACCTCCTTATAAAAATCAAAATTGTGAGACATAGACCACTAAAATTAACAATGCTAGATCTATTATATTCGCAGTAGTTGGCACTTTAAATCCATATAAGATTCGATGGGTGATGTTGTGCTTAGGCAAGTTTGACGTGGTCAGCATAGGCTAGGGCTTTGGGTCGGCGATGATTGGAGAGGAATTTGGCGACGGCAATGATGGATTCGGGTTTCTCTTGCGAAGACATGTGGGTAGGAGGGGTTTGAAGTGGTGTGGCTCATGGTTGGGGGTTGCGACATTTGGGTGGCTATTAGGGCAAGAGCAGGTCGCATTCGACCTGGGCGATCGAGCATGACATTTTTATGTATAGGGCAAAGCACTCGCAAAGAGGAGCACATAGGAGGTGGTGGCTCGTGATTTCATCGAGTGTAGAGAGAGATGGGAAGGGAGAGGAGGTCGATGATGGATTCTTGCACGTTTATGCATATATATATAGGGAGTTTAATTTGGGGGAAGAAGATGATTAAGGGGTGGGTGATTAATTAGTTGAGTAATTAGTTAATTTAATCAATATTTTAGTCCTAAAATTTTATAAAATAATTAACTTCTTTATACGAGGTCCAATGGAGATGCGATCATTTGCGTTGTGCTCATAGAAACATTATCTATGCACCGAAGTTGATTTCATCAAGTTCGGAGCAAGCGAATTTTAGCTAAAATCGAATGTCATTTGATTTTAGATCGAGCGGAAATGCATAAATGTCTGTTGGAATTTTTGGTGAGTTAACTCACCTTTGGATGAACACTATATGATATATGTATTGTTATAAATTATTGTTTATGTACTCGAATTATTTCTTTATTTGGTTTGGTTGAATTCCCGCTTTCAAAAGCAGATGACATATGAAATGAGATATATGTGATATATGGAATTTCGTAGAAGGATTTAGGTTCCTCGCCACTGTTGATTTTAATTTCATTTATAGACTTATGGTATAAACTATTGAATGTTAAAAGCTTTGTTAATAGTGCAGCCTTGGCATGTATGACAATTAAAGATGGTGATTCCAAAGACATTACATTTGATGACTGTTTATATTGTATATATGTTTTAACAATGTATGTTAATGTGTAAACATAATAACGAATTTATAAATTATATGTATGTTAAGGTATTTGACTCTTTGTATATTATTGTTTAAAACACAATAACCTCGATGTTTTAGCTTTCATATTTAATTATGTTTTGCTTTAAATCAAAAGGTTGAAAATAATGGGTTGTTACATTTGATATTAGAGCTTAGGTTTGGATGTATTGAGAGAGCATACTATTAATTTTATATATAATATATATGTGTATATATGTATTAATTAAAGTACATATGGGTATACCATTTAGTTTTGAGTTTATAGTTACCATCTCTCTTTGTTATCCTATGTGGATACGAAAGTGAATCCCATTTTACATATAGTTGAGATGAATAATCAACTAGAACTTATGCAGGTAAAGAAGCTATAGAAGTACCAATATGAATATTCTATTCTAGTTCTAGAATTATCTATAGGCTAGAAATTAAGCCACTACTAAAAGCACCCATACCTTCAATACGAGGTGTAGATAATGTTCATGCGCCAATATTGAATTTCTCAAGACTATGTAAGGACTTTATAAATTTGGATGGTAAACTGTAAAAGGGAAGTGAGTCATTTGTGGAAACGCATGCATGGCTTTGCACGTGTGATAAGATTTTTGGTATGCTAAGTTTAAGTAACGAGGCAAAGAGGATGATTTTTGGTATGCTAAGTTTAAGTAATGAGGCAAAGAGGATGCTTGCTTCTTGGCACCTATATGTAGAAACTTTCAGCAAGTAGTAATAAGGAAGAAATTACTTAAACAAAGTTCAAGAAGTGATGTGAGATAAAATTCGTATTTGAGGCTGAGAGAGATGTTAAGCTTGAGAATTCATCAATCTCTGACAGCGAGAGCTAAATGTGAAGGAGTATCTCAATAGTTTTAAGGATCTTCCAAAATTTGGATTTGAGTAGGTATAAATGCAAAGAAGGCTATAAAGTTTGTGAAAAGATTGAACTTGCTGCTAAGAGAATTAACATTTAGATTCCTATGGGAGCAACGTTTGAGAATTTGGTTAAAGTTGCATTGTTGAAAACCATTATGATGGAGATTTATAAAGAATAATCGCAGAAAGATAACTCTTAAGGCATGTGATAAAATTATGGAAATCGAAGGGGACAAAGTAAAAAGCATGTTATGAAGTGTGGGAGATGTAATATGAGAGGGCTCAAAGTAAAGGATTGTAGAGTTAATATCTCAAAGATCAATTATTATAATTGCAATCAAATGGGCCATATGAAGGGAGAATGTCAAATATTAGGAAGGAACAAATAGATTGCTATGTAATTTATGTAGTTATTCTCTATTTTTCTTATATGAATATGTTATTAAAAGGATGGTTGTACGACTGTACATATATATATGTAAATGTCTATAGGATACATGTATGCATTAGAAGGTGATTGCATTTGAAATTTCATGGAAGAAATTCCTATTAGGTGGGGAAGAATGTAATACCCCATAAAATTTTGATATTTATTTTTAAGGGTATTTAGTAATTTTATTTAATGTGGGTAAAATGATAGTTGTACCAAAGTTGAAATTAGACAACGAAAATTGCGGCATTTCATAAAGTGGATTTTTCTAAACTATTTTGACTATATGAACACGCAATCAAAGTTTGTATGAAGAGTTTTGAAGAAATTTAGAGTTTGAAACATTTTATCTATGTGCATGTGCTCATGTATGTTGACATATGGGGTGGTATATGTCTACATATATGTACGTATGTCGACATATGGGGTAGTATATGTCGACACATATGCAAGTATGTCAACATATGAGTATGGATAGTTGATATATGTGAGGTTAGATAAGTTTTCTCATTTTAAATTCGGGCATTAGAAATTGCGACTCATTCTTCTTCAACTCCCATGTCTCTTCACTAGTTATATATGGAAGCATGGCGATTGAAATTTTAACTATAACTACAGAACTCTTTCACTCTTAAATTATAAGTTACATGTTTCCTATGTTGATTTCCACAAACTTCATATCAAAATGAAGAGGGAACTGAGGGTTATGCATTGATATTGGTTTCAAGTCGATTAGAGGTATAGATTAGCAAAGGATGTAGTAGGATTCATTAATGTCTTGGACCATATATCAAAATTATGAGTGGGAATCATTACTTGGATGTGTAGTGTTTATATGAGAGCAACTATGATGTTTGATTGCTATAAGGGCTAATAAATGGAAATTTTAAGATAAGTTGATTAGATCAACGATGTAGGTATGATCCAATGTGTATAACTTGATATCATAAGTATGGTTTTTAGGATGAAAACAATGTTAGATGTCATATGAATTATTGGTTTTTAGTGACTGAAAGAGGAAACTTGGTTTTAAATATGAAGTACATGTTATAATATCATATTACTGATAGAAGTGTATTTTAACGTGATAGATATATTATTATTAATTTTATTTAGTTATAGTTTTATAAGCTAGACTATGTTTATCTAACTTTTTCGTGTTTTAGGATTATTCTCTGTTTAATTCATTCCATTTTTTGTGCTAATCTTATTTAACTAACACATATGTGTTTATGGGTCAGTCTCTATTTAATTAACTCAGATGTGTTCATGAGTTAGTCTCTATTTAAGTAACACAAATTTGTGTTTACGAGTTAGTCTATGCTTAAGTAACTCATATACCTTTATAGTTAATTGAATGGATATAGATGGTTAACCTCATACTATGTTTATTAAGGTGGTCCAACTTCGCGGATATATAAAAGACATGTCAAGGTATGTTTATAATATGCGTTGGCCTTCATGTGATATTTTGAAATCATTTAGTAGTATATACTTGGTAATGCTTTTCTTTCACTATACTTGATGTCTAAAGCCCCTCTCCATATCATCACTTAGGGTTAATTGTGTGGCCTTCGGCATGTATGACATTTTAAGATGGCGATTCCAAAGATGTTGCCTATCATGATTGATTATATTGCGTATGATGTTTAAAAATTTGTGTCAATGTATGAACACAATAACAGATTTATGATGTTTATAATTGGTTTTATAAATTATATTTATCTTATGTTTTTGACCCATTCAGCTCAGATTTACTGCATGATATTTAATATATTTAACCCTCTGTATACTATTGTTCAAAGCACAACAATCTAATGTTTTCATCTTTGGGAATTATATGTGTTTACTAATTTAAATCAAAACGTCGAAAATACTAGGTTGTTACACTATTCTTTGAAAAGAATACTTTAATGAACTAACTACAAAGATTGGCTAAGTAACATAAAATTTGCACTCACTTCTAAAATGCTATGTTGTGTCATTGCAAATGAACCTTTAGCCGAATCCACGAAGGACTCCACACGCGATGAGGTTAAAACTTACAAAAATTGAAAATGGACCATGGAATAGCTCACCGTTATGTTTTTTATACCATGAACAAGTGAGCTCTAATGACAACATGAGAAAATACTCGCCTATAAAGTTATATGGTGGGTATTCTTGTACAGCGAGATACCGGGTTTCGTACAAATTGTTTCACATGAGAATGAGCAAGGGTTCCTTGATCTAAGACCATATACTTAGTATGATTAGGTACATTAAGTGCTTAGCCGATTTAGGCACTACTCTATATTATAGGCCAAGGATGGACTTGATTCTAGGGTCACTTACTCCACAATTCGACTAACCCATATCAAATTTCAATACGAATTTGTTGAAGTGTACCGTCATTAAGTTCCTTAATATGTTAAGGGCCGCCAAGAATACTTTACAAAAGAACTAAGTACAATGCTTGCTATTAAAAGTGATTCTTCATAGAAAGGTTCAAAAAAGTGAAAGCGTGAGTCAAATGAAGGCAAGGTTAATGAAAAACTTCAAGAGAAAGTTGATGTTGTATTTGCTTGAAGAAATGACACTGGATGAGGAATTGTCTAGAGTACTTAAAGACATTGAAGGTGAAAGAATCATATTCTGCTCCTAAAGGTATTATCCATATAGAAAATACTTTATTCACATGTGCTTCTAGTTAGATTTTAGATACTGGATCTGAAACTTGTATATGTAATTCTTTATAGGAACTTAGAATAAAAGGCTCATCACTAAAGTAAGCATGGAATTCCAATTTGTTAATGGAGCTAGCATAGTTGTAGAAGAAATGAGAGAATATAATCTTAACTTAGCAAGTGGTTATGATTTAATTTTAAAAACTATTAATATGTACCTAATTATATTTCTAGAATAATATACGTCTCATATTTGATTGAAGATGGATATTGTTTTATTCATAACTACAACATTATGACTAATGTTGAGATCAATAAAATAATTGGCTTTAGTGCACTAAATAATGATACTTATATTCTTAATCCAAATTATCTAAACTTAATGATAGTAATATTTAACATTACAGACTAGGCCATATAAATAAGAAATAACTCAGCGAGTTAAGAAACCAAACGTTTCTACCATCATTTGATTTTGAATAATTCGACACTTGTGAGTCATACCTCAAAAGTAAAATGTAAGCACCCATTCGATGGGAACATTGAAAGAGCTGATGAATTCTTCAGACTTGTACGTATTGGTGTATATGGTCAAATGTCTACAACAACCAAAGGTGGTGCTTCTTATTTTGTTACTCTCGCTAATTACTTCTCTAGATACGATATGTCTATCTTTTGCAACATAAATTAGAGGTCTATGAGAAAAAAGTTGAACATAAAACAAAAGTTGAAAACTAAAGTAATAAGAAAAGTTTGATCAGATCGTGGAGGTGAGTACATTAGATCGAAACTCAACAAGTACCTAAAAGAGATTGAAATTCATTTTCAAGTAACTCCTCCATATACTTCACAACACATTGGCGTGTTAAAGCGTTGGAACTAGGCCAGCAAACAGTAGGTTAATGAATTTCAAAAATTCCACTAATATATCTTATTGGGCCATAAATTAACTTAGATCCAATCTTAATAGTTTTAAGTAAAATATTTATTTTATTTTATTACAATTTTATTTTATTTTATTACTTTATATAAAGATTCGATTTTACTAAATATATATATATAGACACACACACACACATATCTCTACTACTAATAATGATAATTCAATCAACACAAAATCAACCGTGTCTTTTTGAAATTCCCGTAATACCCTTTCCGCATCTTCCCTTTATTTCTCGCTTCTACTTTTGATTGCCTTCCCAAAACTGAAATGCCCTAAATCTCATTTCTTCCTCACTCCGTGACACCTTCCATTCATTTTTCCCTGACTTAAATCTTCCCAATATAACATAAAAACCCTAATCCATCAAATTCGTACTCCACCTTCTTGAATTTACTTTTCTGTAGCCCAGTCTTTCGCCTTTGGCATTGGAGAATCTCCTAAACAACTACCTACACCATCATCGGTTATATCCAGTCACAATTCTAAATTTTCAAAAGTTCAAATTTCAAGGTTTGGGGATCATCTGGTAGTTATGCTCGATCGAACATCAAAATAGGTACTTATTAGGTTTTGCTATAAATTATGTACTTTAGATGTGCTTTGTTAATAGTACTGCAGTTGTAATTCAGAAATTTCTCTATTATATGTAATTGGCTAAAAAGTGTAGATTATTATTATGATGAATTTCCACTTTTAAATTGCTTTAGTTTGATTGAAATCTGTTATATATCTGTTCATTTTAATGATATATTTTAAACATAAAATTGAAGTAACTTCAATGTTCAATATATTTATGAGAGATTTGATGTTCGCCTCTTTTACCATATGTGTGAAACAACTTATATTACTTCTCATTAAAAAATTCAAATGTAACTGCCAAAGTGTTTTACTCAAGTGGAATAAATTCAATAAATAAAGTATGATTTATTATAACTTTAAGCTCAAACATTAGAAACATAACAAGATTTGGATGAATTATAGATAACTATGTTCCTACATTATTTATGAGAAAATTTATTCATTTGCGCTCTCAAACGATAGCTTTGTGCCTTAATGGTCAATACCGTGTAGGATGTGAAATGAAGAAGAAAAAATAGATTTGCGTCCAGTTGAGCAGCAGCTTAATCTGCTGCTATATGCAACATCATAGGTGAATGCTGAGTAGTAGCTCCATCTCCTGCTATATATGACATGCTAGGCCAGTGATGAGCTGCAGCTTAGGCTCAAAGCAGCAGCTCAATCTGCTGCTATATGCAACATCATAGGTTGATGTTGAGTAGTATCTCCATCGCCTGCTATATGTGACATCCTAGGCCAGTGCTGAGGTGCAACTTAGGCTTTCGTTGAGCAGCAACATGACTACTGCATATGTAGTAGCTCAATCTACTCTAAAAAAAAATTCACTTCTTTGTTTTTTGGATTTCGATATTCAATTTTGTTTATTTCATCGTCCTTGCTAATGATCCTTCAGTCACATTTAACATTTCACTTTTTCCTACTTTAGCTTATCTATCTTTCCTTTTCTTTATTTTTTTAGAGTGAAAGATGAAGAGAAATTGCTGTTAGGATAAGAGTTTGGAAAATTATGTTGTATATGGGTTTAGATTCGAAGACATGGAATCAATTATATGCAATTTTCTAAAGTTGAATAATCAAGGTTTTCCTATATGGGTAGTAACAACATTTAATATTTGTTGTTTATTAAAGTTTTTGATTACAACAAGATTAACAATGGTTTGCTTTGGTGTTATTGCTAAATGTACAAAAAACTTAATTTTCGTATTTCGTCTAAAAGTAGAATTTTATAAAAATTACATCATTACATTTATTCAACTATATATATAAATAATATAGTGTTCTGAAGTTGACTATTTTGCGGACATACCTAAAATATAACTTAACTAGCAATAAACATTGTCTATGTAAATAATTATTTCATCATTCATGTGTAGTTTTCGACCATTAAGATTTCCTGTTATTTTCCATGCATGCGGAGGTTATATTTTATTTCTATTTACATACATGAGTAATTGCGATGACTGATGATAGGAATTTCCATTTGATATTCATACTGAATGCTGGAAATATTTATGAGTTTTATATGAAGGTATAAGTAACTTAGCAATAAAAATACTGCATACATATGAGCTTATTTAATATAAACATAAATATTATTTAGCAGCACAAGGATAAAGTAGGAATCCCGAATACCTCATAGAATTCTCTAAAATAGCCTAAGTATGAATACAAAAGATGAATGCATAATAATAAACAATTATTACAAGTGACAAACAAAAGTAAAATGTTCAGTAATCTTTGCAGTGCATAGAAATCACGTAATGAACTTATGACTTGAACTTCCAATAAAAATTGTTTTAGTTCCCAAATATCGCTGTTGTGTTTCTTCACAGAATTATAAAAGAGTTCTTTATGAGCATTAGATCAACGAATTAGCTGTACGCGAGTGGAGCTACTTTATTTGTTTGTTTATTTTTTATTTCTTTAAGAAAAAGAAAATTATAGATGAATGCTTGGGATAAATTATGAGAACATCTAACATATGCTTCCTTCATCTATACTATTAAATCTGACAACTGCCGAACTTATTTTGGAACCTTGCTTAAATTGGTGCATTGACATTTTATATAAGCTAATATATCTTTTAATGTAATTCTGCATAGTTCACATTGCATACCTTTTACGAAGGTATGCATTCATAGCTATGACATCTTTGGCGCCTAAGAGCATCTAATTGATATTACCTTATCATATAATTTTTTCTCGATATAAATATATCATGAAGTGTGGAAGATAAAGGGAAACATGATTTGTTGCTATAATTTTGCAGATCTGATGAAGCAGATATGGTCCTTTGAAGATTGATCTGATATCAGTATTTATGATTCTGAATTGTACACATGGCTAGACATGCCTGTATGGATGTGGGACAGTGAAGAAACTGTACAGTGCTATTGCTAATGAGAACGGATGGTCTTAATGTACTATGCATGCTTTGACAGAGATCGAGGAAAGTGGAAAATGAATGGGTTGTCGTCAAAGGACTCGATGGTTTTTACAATTTTTTTCTCCTTGGAAAAAGCCTAATATTTTATGTTGAAAAAGTTAAAAAAAAATTGCTAGCTTAATCTTTGTCCTTTTCATTATGTTCTTCTTTCTACCATGTTTACTGCTTGAAATTTTTCTAATGTGGAGTGAAATTGTATATTGACAAACATATTTGTGTTTACAGATGATATTTTAGATATTTGGATATTGAGATAATATCGATGAGAAATTGTATGAGTTCTACGTCATATATATGGATAGAAGAGTGGTGTATTAATGAGCACATTTTATGTTTTTGCAGTAATTTTATTTATATATAATAGATGTTGCCCATGCATAAGTTTACATAATGTATGTTTAACGAAGAAGAAGTCATTTATTTAAAATGGAATTCTAAACCCACAGCTACATAAATATCTGAAGTAGATTTCGTTGAATTTTCCAAAGCAAACAACTCCATGTTTCTATGTTTCCCATGTGAGATCTTAATAAGAACCATAGAAGAACAAGATTGTGGACTAGAATTCAAGATCAAGCTTAATCTAACATTTTTAGTTTTTCTAATATGTTTATCTTTGATAATTATTCACTAAACAAATCATAAAATGAAATGTGCTTGCCTTTATACTTCTTCAATAATGAACATTTGTTTTACAGCGAAGTGGTAGGTCGACGATACATATTGAAGCTTATTCAAAATTCAGAGATATATACATTTACACTTACATGACTTATGAAAAGTATGTGTTATGGATGTTTTTCTATTTAACCTTATCTGTTGGTATATTATTTTGTTAAGGCTGTGTATGCATTAAGTTCATGATATATTTTATTCAACGTTATATCGAGGAAGACATTAGCTATTATAATTTTGTTTGGAATTAGAAAGAAAAGTAAGTATTGTGTGATACTACCATGGCGTTCTTATTTTAAATACAACAGTAGAACAATAGCAATATGCTTCTTGGATCTGTTTTACGTATAACCTCAAGAATGATAGGGCTGACTTTTGGTCCTATCTGAATACTAGGTTTGCATGTACAAAACAATAATTCTTTTATACTTCTTTTTATCATCCTATTCATGTTTATTCTTTAAGGTTCACGTTTCCTTTCTAAATTTCCATAAAAATGAAGAAAAATAAATCAATAAAATAGAAAAAAAATATAAAGATTTTGCTTGGGTAATTAACCATATTAAAATAGGTAGTACAAATTTGAGAAATATAAAAATGAGATTACTGGTTTCCAAAAGAAAAATAGATGAAATTACTGGTTTCTAAAAGAAAAATAGTGATTTGAAAGCATAAAAAACAAAAGAATGGTAAACAAAAAATTAAATTTTTATGTATTTAGATACATTTTTGCACATAGTCCACATTAGCTAAAAGAGCATATGCGTAATTTCCATAGTATGAAATAAACTAAAGCAAAAGAAACGAATGGTAAAACTATGACTGCTTTCAAGTTGCTAGTTCTATAAATATTCTTCAGTAATCTCGATCTTCTCGGACATTACTTCAAGTTAGTTTAAGATGCAACGGTATTGTCAAATCTATCTCCATATGTGCATAACTATAAATGCATCCCATTTTGATTACATGCAGGCCCACCTAGGCATGCATATATACTCGTGTATATATAATGAATATGTGTATCAAATACATACATGAGTGTATAGTGCACGTGCAACATACAAATGTGTACATAGTTTAATGTGCCAATATAAATGATTAGATTTACACTACAATAGACACATTAGTCCATTACATACGTATTTATTGTCCATAATTAATTTGTTATTATATTGTTTTCTTGAAATTTAGTACTGCTGCCTCACTAAAAACTTGTACAATACTAATGTAGTGTTGTATAAGGAAAAAGAGAGTGGTTTTTTATTGCTATACAAAAAAAATTACATTAGTACATAGCAATAATATAAAAAAAACTAGGCAACTAACATGATAGCAAAAATAAATAGGAAGTATAGTAATTGTTTGAACCAAAAATCGCATAAACACCCGAAAGATTGTGTAGAGAATGAAAAGTGAAGAAAAAAAATGAAAATGAGCAAGAAAAGAACACATAGCGTCTTTAGTGGTTCGGCTAATCTTCGCCCATATCCACCTTAGTGATTTTATTGCTTTGATTGCTGATTACAAGCAGTTGTTCTTACCATTCGGTATAAATCCGAGTGTGATTATAAGGAATTAGAGTAAGAGAGAGAAAGAGCCAAAAGATCCCTCAAATGAGCCCTACCTCTCTATATATATAGAGGAAGGAAGCCTAAAATCTCACCTCCACGATCTCACCTTGTTTTCCATGCCAAGACCAAGTCCCTCGAAGAAAATGGCAGTCATGTAATCAATTTCCCTGGATCGGTACCGATCCATATACTTAGCGTATGGATCTTTGTGAACTCCTTTTCCTAGCTTGATTTATTATTAGCTTCATGATTTCATAGTGATTTGCACTATTACTAGCTTCTTTTTTTTGAGTCTGAATGATGATTTTGTGGAAGAATGGATTTGTTGTGTATGCCCTCTCCTTACTTAGCGAAGATATTATTCCCAACTTAGACACCTCTGCCTCACGGGCCAAGCCAAGGTCCAGGGTTTTATTCCTCAAAGGCCTCATCGCTATTCTAAGGAGAAGGCTTTACTATATAAGCACCAACTTCACAGGCATAATCCGCAATATGGAACTTATAATTCCTTTCCTACTAAGAGGTGTTACAATCTCCTCCTCTTTCGAAGCCCAAGTCCTCGTTGGCTTACGAACACCTCACCGAAGCATAGTAGTCGACATAGAGGCCACAATTCAGTTGGGTAATGGCTCCAATATCATTGTAAAAGACCGCACCTTACTCAGCGAAGATTTTATCACCAACTTAGACACCTTTTCCTCACGCGCCATGAAAATGTGTTGGATTTGTTCCTCAAAAGGCCTCATCGCTATTCTAAAAAGAAAGCTTTACTATATAAGCACCCACTCACAGGCTTATTCTGTGATGTAGGACTTATAATTCCTTTCCAACTAAGGGGTGTTACATGCTGATATAAGAGCTCATGGAGATCGGTAGAGAATTGCATTGGATCGAAAAATTAACACTTAAAGTGGGCTTCTAGCATCAAGTAGAGTAGATAGGTAGAAGTTGGGCAAATTTGGATGAAGGAAATTGGATCGGTACCGATCCAAGATGTTTAATCTGTATCGTTCCAAGTGGATCTGGCTTATGGTTTCTTGGGTTGGTTTGCCTTTCATTTTTCGGTTCTACTTATACTTTTTTTGGACTCTTAGGCTATCTCTTTGGGCTTTTTGCCTTGATAGTTTTCAAGTTCAATTCGTCCATCCTATCTGAATATATTTTTTAGTTAAAAGGCTAGATATACTTGCTTCCGAAAGTGCACTTTGTTTCAAACATGATGTGCTTTGAATTGAGACAAATCCGGATTACTATGAAGGACTCCACTCTATGTTCTTAATGGTTGTTATCCTTCTTATGCATTGTTTCCATGAAGAATTATGTCCATAGTCATTCGTCGTGATCCTTTACCCGCATCCAATACTGTAAATATGGAATATGCTATCATGATCTATCATTTCGAGCTTGATAATTTCAAACTGGTTCCTTTTATGGATTTCCTAGGTTTGAATCCAATTTTTCTTGAATATAGTCATCGGGTGTTGGATATGTACACACGCACGTATACACGTGCACACTAATGTTGAAGCTCTCAATCACATGCACACACTCACATAGGAATGTATGTAAGCTAATTCCATCAACCACTCAGTATCCTCTTTTTTATTAAGACTCAATGCTGACCTGTTTCCTAGGATCAGTACCGATCTAAAAGTTGGAGAAAAATTTCCAATTTCATAAGCTAAAGATTCGTGTCCATAGGGTTATATAATCTATTTCGTTATTCCTTCTCCTCACTTCTATTTTTCCCCCAATCCAAGCTCAATCTCTCGCCAATAAAACCTTGCTATCTTAAGAAAACTCTGCATTTGCTTGTCCCTTAGATCACCGTCGCTTGATTATGCTTGCCTAAACCCTACGCCTCCGGCCTCTCCCTAGTCAAACTTTGTTTAAAAATCCAAACCCACACCCTCACTCTGCTAACAAACCCAATCCAAGGCCAAGCTTTGAATCTAGGTAGGTGATGGCCTAGAAACATGCACGAGTGGAGTTGGATTTGGGTGTCGATGGGATCTCCGTTGATGGCCGTGCTTTAGAGTCGGGGTGAGGAGGTGGCATTTGGGAGTTGGGAAAAAAAGTTGCCCATGTTTTGGATCAGTATAAATATGACACTTAGGTGGGTTTTCAGTTTTCAAACTCACATGCATTTGATATTTGTCGATAAGCACTCCCATTTTCCAAACGTTTCCTTTTGAGTTTCGAAGCATATCCAAATCATAGCTATTGATGTGATGTCGATGAGATGGCCAGCAATGGCGGTCACTACGGTCTGTATCCAGATTCAAAATGAACTGTTATACAATATTGAAAATCTAAACCGCATGGCACTATAGTAAATTTCACATTAGCATGGGGGTATAGCTTATAACTAATCTGATATTGATCATCTCCCAAGTATTTAAAGAAATGGAGCATGATGTTCCGAGGTCATTGCCAATTTAGCTTCAGGCCCTTCTCCCTCCAAATACATTGAATCTGATGTTGTGTCGAGTTCAACTACGACTCCACTTGCACTACAAACTCTAGTAGAATGAACTTTAATAATAAAATCCATAAGTTGAACAATAGGTTTCAAAAAATCCAATAGAACCCGCAGAAGGGCCTAAAGTTGGACCTGCTCCTGACACTCACGAAGATGTTGCTCTTTTAGACGATCCTATCTATTCCATTGCTTCGAAATTAAAAGAAGGATCGCTTTGTAGAATATGTTATAAGCATGGAATTCCATTCAAGGATGTACTACTCCCTTCTCGTCACCACATAGTTCGTGATCCCCCGAAGGGTTATACTGCTTGTAATAGATATATGTGTCTGGCGAGATGTGTTCCACCGTTCAACCCATTCATTTGTCAAGTTTTAAACTTCAGGAGATTATCTCCAACGCAGTTACATCTGAATATCCATGCCTTTCTTCTCGGAACGTACATTGTCTTCATTTAACATTTAGATCAAATACCCAGTAATGAGGAGATCCGGTACATATATAGTTTTAAGAGCCAAAGAGGAAGTCCTTCTTTGACTTACTTGGAAATGGCTAAGAGTTGCGGAGTCGTCACTGGTACATGGAACAAACTTAGCTATTTCAAGAGCAAATGGTTTTATGCTCGTTGTCCACATGGGTTTGCATGTAGATGGCTATTCGGACGTAGGTTCCATTCCATGTTACTTATACGAATTCGCCTTATAATATGTAAGCTCGACTTATACTCTTTTTATCATTTAGATATCCCTGTGAGGCCCAGTAGCATGGCACTTGCAAATGTCATTTGAGCTCTTATGGAACTCCTGGAAGAAGATAGAGATATTGGAGTTATCCTCTCCTACGAGAATCTACTGGCCCACAACTTACTACAAGTGGTCTACAACACTGGTCAAGTCCAAGTAGCTGGTAGCGATGATGACGATGACGATAATGATGACAATAACTCTCCTGAGGGAGGCAAGGTTAATCTAGATGTGCCTCCAGTCTCAAGTCTAGGGGGCTGTAGTTGAAAAGAATGTTGAAGAAAGGGAAGAATACGTCGAGGAAGGTGAAGTTGTAGGTGGGAATGATAAGGCTAGCTACGATGGCAATGATGTGGGCTATGAGTCCTTGGCTAAACAACCCATAGATGACCAACAATATTCTACGAAGAAGAGATTTGTCATGAAGATTTGCAAAGCGCAAACTTACACACAGCCTCCACTAGTTACAATAGCAGAAAAAACTCCTCTTCCTTCAATAGAAATTTTTGCTAATTTAGGGCCAATCACTAATTCGAGTTCGGCTCCTTTGGTATTGGGAACATAGGCCTAGAGGGTCTTGATTCTCCTATTCACTTTGATGAGGACATCATTGCTGCCAGTGTGGGAGAGATCACTCCCATGAGTAAAGCTCCAGTAAACGGTCCATTAGGGGGACACTAGGACATGCGCACGTGCACTTCATGGCACTACATTGCACTTAACTCGTGTCCTCATACATCCAATCTAAATTGTTCCTATTTCTTTTACAAGATCCATGGAGAGGAAGCAGTATATATTCCAATCTCATTAGGAAGACGTATCTCAATAACGTAGGCATCGTCCAAGCTCATACCATTAAGGTAGTGATCGAGATACTGAATCCGACTATTGATCTAGCCTCAATAGAGGCAGCTACGACAAAGACTATTCATCTCATGACTCCACCTCTAAATACCCTTCCCTATCTAGATCACTCTTGCCTAATGGTTTGAATAGACATTATGGTTGTCATGATAAATTGGCACAAGGCGATGCTTATTGACACCCCTCCAACTTCTATTCCAGTACAACACTTGGCTCCATCTCATTCCAGTCGTTCTTATGACAACAATCACCATAAGATAAGTTCAAAGATCTCTGATCACAAAACTTGCAAGAAAAAAATTGAAGCTCCCATCTTCACTACAGAGCAACAACTTGCAGTCAATGCATGAATAGCCGATTTGAAGGAACAATTCCTAGAAATATGCTTTGATGGTCTTATGTTTGTGCCCAACCTTAAAAGGATTCTATAGGAAGTCAAAGACAATATTGTTGCTTTCACGACCGATGACTAAAGTCAATATAACAAATAGCCACGAGTGGCTAAGAAAATCACTAAAGTTTCAAGGGAAAGGAAGCTGAGATTGACAATCTGAAACTCATGGACATGAACGATGAGAGAATCATTTCTCATCTCGATGCCGAGGTTGAAAACATGAGAAATTCTCAACTTGAAACTCAGAAAAAGTCCAAGGAAACCATTAAGGAACTCGAAGACAGGAGAACCAAACATTGTTATGAGATAGAACTATACATCATCGAAATTACGTTTTAGTGCCGGAAAGAGATGCCTCGAACAAGAAAGTAGTAGAGTTGTCCACCAAATTTGAGAGAAAACCAAAAGAGAAGAATGACACTCTCCAACAAGCTCAGGACTATTGTAAAGAGCTGCTTGCTCATGATGAAAGGGACAAGGCAGTTGAACATGCTAGAGTTGTAGACGCACTTGTCTAGAAAGAGGTTGAAGCGCCGAGCAGCGGATGATGAAAATTTTTGAACTAATGCTCATCAAATTTAGTGCCAACGTACTCAAATTCCACAACTTAGAGTTCAATAATGATTACCCAAGGCTTCTTGCCCTTGCTTGGGAACAAATTGTTTTGGAGGAGAAAGAATTCTTGAAAGGTGATGAGGTAGATCTAAGGCAACTTAAGAAGGATATCTTAATAGAAGAAGAACCCAATGTGTTAAGAGTGAGCTAGCTTATTCTCCATCCGGAGCTAGCCGATATAGTGTAAAAAGATTTTGGTGAAGCCTCTAGATCATTGCCCCAACATACCTCCATTAGGGACATATCCGAAGCCAAGACTACTCTTGATCCATGTTCGGTCTAGGGGTATAATCCAGGCCAACCCTAAATGAAAAAGCCCACCGTTCTTTCTTCCGTCCTAGAAGGAAATTCCAGTGGCACTCCAACCTCCGTGGAACCCTAAGCTTAAGGGGTTATCTCATTGACCTCGCTAGTATTTCAAAGAGTACATATGTCGCAGCTTGACATCACTAATCTCTCTTTTTATATCTCTTAAGTTTCAGGTCAGCGCCAGTTCATCCCGTTTCCCAATAAAGGTCTCCAGTCGGGTCTACTAGGAAAGAAAATAGAGTCGATGACTGTGACCACTTCAACGATAGTGCCAACTATCCCGATTACTGAGAATCCTAGGCTTGGCGGGCAAATGATAGATACTGTATAAGATAAAGGGACTGGTGAGTTCGAGGAAGCTCAAACGGATGACGATGTTGTTATTATTGGGTTTTCTAAGCCCATATCGGTTCCTACTATGAGCAAGCTTGAATAGAGCTTGTCCTAGCCTAATAGGCCAGGCTAGAGAAGTTAGATACCTTTCCTCATCCTATGTCTATAGATCTACCTTGTCACACTAACTTTGCCCCAATCTCCATTCATCCACTTAGGAATACTCAAAGGGTGCCTGCTAGATCATCGTAGAGCACTCAATCTAAGAGCGAAGAAAGATAGGGAAGGGTAATGAAGCAACCGGAAGGATTCAATGCACCATCTTCTAAAGAGAAATAGGAGAGGAAAAGAAAGAAGAGGCCTAAGAATGATCGCCTATCTTCTTTGCATTTTTTGGTTGTATAATAGTACTTTGACTCTTTTTAGTTTCCTGCTTCTGTTTTCTTTTATTTCTACGGACTCGGCCTCCTCTTTTTCTTTTTTAGTTTTAATGTCATGTACTTTTTCTTCCAAGTCTTATTGTGACTGTTAATAACAAAGACATTTTGTTTACCCAAATCTTTGTTTAAATTCGTTTAAGTATTTAATAAGTGCGCCTTCCATTCAATGTACTTGTGATTCACTTCTTTCCTTAATTATTAAAAGACCAAGTCATTACCCCATTTCGTGGTTTACCGGCCATCCATTATTCTTGTGAACGTAAAGTTGTTATTGGAGTGCCAATCTTTGGGCATTTACATATAGTCATAATGGATCCTTTAACTCGGTTGGAATTCAATCACTTAAAAAAGTAAATTAAGCATAAAATTTTAAGGAGTTTTAAATGTGATCATGCTCATCCTTGGGCTTCGATCGAGGTACGGATGAGATCTTGCCTAAATCTAGGCAATGTTCTTTGTCCTTTCCATCCTCCAAGCAAGACATTGATGCTTTGCCAAGCTCTGGGCAAGAGCTAACAGATGGACGTCTAGTCACGTCATTTTTGGGTTTATAATCATGCCACATGTCAAAGGCAAGAGTTAGCAGATGGACAGTCAACTCACATCCATTTAGGTTTATATTCCTATCATCAATCCAAGGACAAGAGTTGACTGATGGACAGTCAAATCATGTCCTTTTTATGTTCATACTCCTGCTCCCGATCCAAGGATAAGAGCTCGTTGATTGATGGTGAAATCACGTCCATTTAGGTTTATACTCCTGTCCTCAATCCAAGGATGAGAGTTGAGTGATGGTGGCCAAATCATATCCTTTTTATGTTTATACTACAGCCCCCAATCCAAGGACAGGAGTTAGTTGGCATCCATCTCCGGTTGCCATGAATGGTTGGACCTTAAGGGTCCGATCATGGACCATAAGAGTTTGGTCGGTACCTAACTCTATGTACCTGCATACCTGCATTATACACATGCAGATTCATTCAAATCGATCGCATTTCACAACTCTTGAGATATGTAAGACAAAGACATGGATTTGTAAAGCAGTTTATTAAAAATGTGAAATGAAAGATTTTGTCTTATCACATGCCTTCATTCAATTATGTACAAATTTATTTCTAAGTGAAATAACGTCGTAAATGCCCATTATTCAATACCCTTGGGAGTGAGATCCCATCATCCGTTGCGAGCTTGAAAGTGCTATCTCCAAGCTTTTGCTCTATTGTGTATGGACCTTTCCCATTCAAGTTCAAGTTTCCAGAGCTTAGGAAGATTCGTTTGAGAACCAGATCATCGATTTCAAAGGTTTGATTCTTGATCTTGGCATTGTAATATCGAATAATGCAGTTTCGATGTGCGGCTGCTCTCAAGTCAGCTTTGCCTCACTTCTCATCGACTATATCAAGAGATTCGAGCATGAGTTGTTCAATCATCCATGAGTTATTGTGAGTTACTCGATGAGAAGGTACTTCCAATTCAACCAGAATCATAACCTCCAATTCGTAGGCTAGGGCGAATGGAGAATGGACATTTACTAATTTATGGGTCATTCAATAAGCCCAAAGTACCAATGGAAATTCATTGACCCACTTGCCCTTAGACCTTTTCAACTGCTTCTTAAGAATGGACTTAATAATTTTGTTTACAACTTCAACCAGTTCATTCACCTAGGGTAAGCCAATGCAGCAAATCTCTTCTCTAAGTGATGTTGATGGTGAAAATCTTTAAACTAGGTGTTGTCGAATTGGGTTCCATTACCAATAATGATCGCCTGTGGAACTCCAAAACGATGGACGATATTCTGAACTATAAAGTTGATCACTTTCTTCGTGGTAATTGTGGCTAATGGCTCTGCCTTAGCCCATTTGGTAAAGTAATCAACTATGATGATGGCATACTTTGCACCACCTTTAGATAGTAACACTCCAATAATATCGATTCCCCAAACTGCAAATAGCCAAGGACTACCCATTGAGTAATCTCTATCGGCGGTCTCTTGGAATCTTAACAAGCATCTAAGACTTTTCCCACTTTTTGGTGTACTCAGCCACATCTCCATTGACAATTGGCTAGAAGTACCCATAGCGGAGAATCTTCTTCATTGGGTTTTACCCCTAGTGTGGTCGCCACCAGCCCCTCTATGAAATTCTCAGAGGACTTGTTTGGCCTCGTCTTTAGCGATACACTGTAGCAGTGAGATGGAAAAACCCTTCCTGTAAAGTACTCTTTCTTCTATGATATATCTTGAAGCTTGGCAAAAGAGCTTACGTTTCTCATTCCTTCTACCTAGAGGTATTACTCTTTTTAAGTAGTCCTTTATTGGAGTCATACATGACTCCTTTTTAGGTTTTGCATCCAAATTCAGTCGACATTTATCTGGTCGGTGCTCGAAGCTGACATTTTTTCCACCGAAACCAGTCACATGAGTTATGTCTCTCTAGAATTAGCCAACTTGGCCAGAGAGTCGGCCTTTTATTCACCTCTCAAGGAAGATGTGTTATTATATAATATTTAATATCATTAAGCAGCTCATGGATTCGGTTTAGATAAGGAGCTAGCCTTGCTTCTTTTGCTTAAAACTCATTTCGTACTTAGCATGCCACTAATTGGGAATCGCAGAAAATATGTAAAGTTCTTCGATTACTTGGAAATAATGGGTCCTGCAATCAAGGCTTTGCATTCTACTTCATTGATCGCAGTAGAAAAGTTGAGTTTTACGGTGTAACTTATCAGATGTTCCTCAAGAGTGACAGTACAACTCTAGAATAGGAAAATTGTTTATTAGATGCACCACCCATGTACAACTTCCACTAAGCATTTTGCTCATCATTGCTCTACAAAATATCATTTGGTGTGGTGAACTCGGCTATGAAGTTTGCCAAAGCATGACCCTAGATGGCTCTCCGTAGGTGATAGTTTATGTGGCTCAATTCAGTGTTCCATTTCAATAGCCTTCCAGAAGTCTAAGGTCGCTGCAAGTCTTGTCGTAAAGGCTAGTCGGTAAGAACTTTGATCAGATGAGCCTAAAATGAGGGGCGGAGCTTCCTTGAAGCGATCAACAGGCAGTATGCAAGCTTTTCCATCTTTGGGTAATTTCTTTCCACTCTTGTCAACGGCTTACTGATATAGTAGACCGGATGTTGGATGTACGCTTCCTTACATACAAGTTCGAGACCCAAAGCATGCACTGACACTACCAGATATATAAACAAGTATTCATCATCCACTGGCTTCATGAGAATGAGGGTTTTCGAAGTGATCAACTAGAGCCTAGAATGCGTCTACACACTTCTTTGTCTAAGAGAAATTCATCTTTCCCTTTGGGATTTTTCCCTTCTTAATTACATCAAAGAATGGGATTCATTTTTCAAAGGATCTAATGATGAATTGACTCAAGGTGGCAGTCTTCCCATTCTAGCTCTGGACCTCCTTGACTGTATTTGGGGCCTCCATGCCCTTAATTCCTTTATCTTTTCCAGATTGGCTTCAATCCCATGGGAATTCACAAAGAATCCAAGAATTTCCTTGGCACAATGCTAAAAGAGCATTTCAAAGGGTTGAGCTTAATCTCGTGTTTTCAAAGAACATCAAACATTTCTGCCAAATCATCAATGTGGTTTCCCGAATACCATGACTTTACGAGCACATCATCCATATAAACTTTCGTTGAATGCCCAATCTAATCTTTAAACATCCTATTTACCAGACTTTAGTAAGTTTCTCCAGCATTTTTTAGTGCAAAAGGCATGACCGGGTAATAATATAGTCCTAGGTCGGTTATAAAGCTGGTTTGCTCTAGGTCCGAGATGTGCATTAGATTTTGATTGTATCTTGGGTACACATCCATGAATGAAAGAAATTCATGTCTTGTTTTCGAGTCCACCAACTGATCAATCCTTGCAACCGGGAAATTGTCCTTTGGGCATACCTTATTCAAGTCAGAATAGTCGATGCATGT
The DNA here is from genome assembly GCA_030765085.1 of Allium cepa. Classification (NCBI taxonomy): domain Eukaryota; kingdom Viridiplantae; phylum Streptophyta; class Magnoliopsida; order Asparagales; family Amaryllidaceae; genus Allium; species Allium cepa. The sequence goes on along the minus strand of CM060943.1, from coordinate 548,896,520 downwards.
CCTCCATTTCCAGTTAGCTTTCTTTACCAAGACTGGATTGGATACCCGTCCCAGGTAGAAGGCATCGTGGATAAAGCCATTTTCTTTGAGCTTCTCCACTTCTTATTTGAGTGCAGCAGATCTCTCCGGACCCAGGTTATAGCGCTCCTATTTCACAAGAATGCATTTAGGATTTATATTTATTGCATGGCTCGATGTTTCCAGTGAGATCCCATACATATTAGAGTGCGTCCAGACAAATACATCTTGGTTTGCTTAAAGAAAACCAATCAATTCCTTTATCATCCTGATATGAAGCTGTGATTCAACTTTCAAGATATATGTTGGGTCATCCTGACTAATTGGAACATTAATTGTCAGCTCGATTGGAGTTACTTTTCCACCTTCCGGCTCTTTTCACGGATCCATATCCTTGTGGAACCGACCGTGTTGCCTGAGCTAGGGCTCAAGCATTGCTTACTATTCATCTAAAGCCTTGATGTAGAGAGACCCCTCTATAGCTTTTTCTTTCTCCTTTTGCCTCACCTACTTTAGCTCAATGACATAACACTCATGGCCAAGCCTTTGATCTCCATGTACTACTCCCACACCGTTCTTCGTAGGAAATTTAAGTGTTAAACACTGAGGAGTTATAGCCGCTCTAAACTAAGTAAGGGTCGGCCAGCAAAAAATATATTCAACAGCATCGAATCGTAAGCTTTCTTAAATAGAATGTTGGTCGAACTCCCATAGTCAACTAGCACCTTTCGTACAATAGTAGGGCCAATCGTAGCCGTTATAACCAATGGGCCAATCATATGGGCCTCCATCCCATCAGAATCCTTATTTTGGAAAATAATGTCATCAATCATAGTTCTGAATTTTTTTGTGAGAGCTCCATCCTCTACTTCCAAACAACTCTCATTCTAGGTATGCTTCAAAGCACAAGCATATCTGTCCATCTCATTCAAACTCTTGTCGCTTGGTTATGGTTCTTCCATGGTTGTATTAATTGCTAAATGTTTTTCAAGCCGCTTAGGCTCCTCACTACTAGGCTCGGCTTGCCCCCCATTTGTAAGATGACCCAAGGGGATCAGAATTTCCATTCCCGCCATCCTACAAGGCTTTAATAAATTGTTGCAACTTCTTTTTCTGAAACAAATCCTCGACCATATCCTAAATGTGTCTACACTCGTTGGTGTTATGACCATGTGATTCATGAAACCTGCAATACTTTCCAGATCTTTTCTCCTTCTCTTGGAGCTAGCCTTCTATACTGCTCAGTACCTTTAGTGGCCAGAGAGAAATTTTCAATCGATTTATTCGGTATAATAGTCATATTAAGGAAATTTGGGACTATTCCAATTATTCGGCTTTCGCTTCTTAGCTCATTGTCACTCCGTTTCGAACCATCATTCTTATTACAAAATTTAACATCCGCATTTCCAGAACTCCCTACGGAATGTGTCATAACAATATTACTTTGTATTACTTCAACCGACCCTCCATCATCACCCCTTCGGGGACGTTTGTGTGCTTTTTCCAAGCGTAATTACTGGTTGGCTTTTCTGTAGAAAGAATCCATCATCGGTGGAGGTTTCCTTTCCAACCATTCATTGAATCTATTTCGGGATGAATCCCCCTAATCAGCGCCATCAGCACTATATCATCTTTAGCATTTGTAACTTCTGCCACAGCTATATGGATTCGATTCAAAAAATCTTTTAATTACACTCCCTCTTATTGAAAGAGGTTTGATAAGGATGTCGCAACTTTCGAGAATGAAGTGTGCCGATGGAATTGCTTTAGAAACTTTCACGTCAACTTAGCAAAAGACATATGGATCTCGACAGTAGTCGGGAGAACCACATCCTAGCTACTACCACCAGGAAGATTAGAAAACAACGACATTTTATGGCATTAGATGCTCTAGTAGTGTCCATATGCTACTCATATTTCACCAATGCTGCCTTGGACTCGTCTTTCCACTATACGAGTCATTGTTAGCATCATAAACCTTTAGGGATATCTCTCATGCGGAATGTTCTCGGTAAATGGATTTCGACTAGGAGAGGTACCCCATTCATCATTGTTTATGAATCGATTTTCACTTACAAGTCTTCTGATCATATATTCCAAGTACTCCAAGTCTACATGTTCAGTTGAACGATAGTGATCGAGGTATGTTATGAGCGGTTGGCTCGGTGAACGCTCTCGGGTATACTCTAGATTCCTGGGTTCTCTAGACTTCGGGAGATCCGTTTTTCCAGCGGTCCCTCCATTTGATTCTTGTATGTTATATCATTAGCAACAGCTTGATATTCCGAGTTCTGACCTTCAACATCACGTCTAGAGAACAAGACCATGTCACCCTCTAGAGGTTGACCTTCAGAGCCAGCATCGGTTGGATCAATACCGATCCATACTCTTAGACCAGCACCAATCCATGGTTCTTTGCCACAGGTCAGTCTCTTCTCCTGATATGAAGTCCCAAATGTGATTTGAGTCTTCTTCTGCCTCCCATCCCGCCGTCACTACTCGAATGAAGAAGAACTTTCAAATTCTAATTCGGATGGTGCTAAATCTCTCATGCTTCTCTAACGACTGTTTTGAGTCAATTCATTCGATAGCCTCAAGTTCTGCTGCATCCGTTGGTTCATCTCATTATGACTCACCTTGAACCTATCCTCTTTCTACTTCATCAACTAATCCATTTCCACATTAGTCACAACATTAGTTGGATTCTAGATCTCTGGTTGTTCTGGTTAGAAGCTTCATCCATATGGTAAGTGTCTTGGTTCTTAACATTAGTAGTAGCTCTGGAAGTTATAGTACGTTTTTTTCTTGATAAGGTCATGGCTAATAAATCGTATTATATTTTTGGAAATCTATATAGTAGAAAAGTAAGGCTAGAAAATTGGATCTATCCCTACGATTTAATAAGTCCAATAGTAGACGATGGATCCAATTACCCTTAGTTCAATTTCAATGAAAGCACCAAAATATTTGAATAAAAAATGATACAAACACTCGAAAGATTATGTAGAGACAAAAGTGAAGAAAATAAATGAAAATGTGTAAGAAAAGAACACATAGTGTTTAAAGTGGTTTGGCTAATCTTGGCCTATACTGATTATCGGAAGCTGTTCTTATGGATCGGTATAGATCGCAGTACGATTACAAGAAATTAGAGTAAGAGAGAATAATAGCCAAAAGTTCCCTTAAAATAAGCCTTACCCCACTATTTAGAAATGTGGAAAGCCTAAAATCTTTTCTCTATGATCTTACCTTGTTTTCCATGCCAGGACCAAGTCCTTTGGAGAAAATGGAGGCCACATTATTAGTTTCCCTGGATCGGTACCAATCTAAGGTCCTGGATCGATACCGATCCATGAACTTAGCATATTAGTCTACGTGAACTCCTTTTCCTAGCTTGATTTGTTGTTAACTTTGTGATTCCATAGTAGTTTACACCATTACTAGCTTGTTTTTTAGTTCAAACGATGGTTTTATGGAAGAACGGAGTTGCTGATTCAAGAGATCGTAAAGATCGATAGAGAATTGCATTGGACCGACAAAACAACATTTGAAGTACGCTTATAGTGTCAAGTAGGGTACATAGGTAGAAGTTGGGAAAATTTAGATGAGAGAAGTTGGATCAATACTAATTTTAAGATGTTGGATCATTACTGATCCATCTTAGGTGGATCTTTGCCTCTGGTTTCTTAGATTGGTTTGCCTTTCATTTTGCGGTTCTGATTGTACTTAGTTTCTAGACTCTTGGACTATCTCTATGAACTTCCTGCCTTAATAGTTTCCAAGTTTGATTCGCCTAGCCTACTTAAATAATGGTTAGTCCAAAGGCTGGATAATAGTAAAAGTGTTATTTTCTCAAAAATGAGTCATGTCTTCCTCATCTTCCAACCCTAACAATCTGTAAATCTCCTGCCAAAATCTCCAACTATGTTCATTTATCAACAATTGATCTGAAATTCGTCCCCTCATAGTTCATAAATGCAAGATTGATGCACCAACTATCAGTATTTTGGAATTGAATAATTCCCATCGATCTTAGAAGGATTGGAGTTTAACAGCAAAAGGCATTAAGATTCATCCTTCAACTTTCAAGTCAGTACCTACCTGCTTAAGATCTCGCAGTTGAAAGAATTATTCTCTATTCTTTTATTTGAAGCAACAATTTCATAATTAACATCAACTGCTACTCTTCTAGTAAGCTCCATCTTTTTATATTTAATGTTTTCAAAGATACGGGAATTTCTTTCTTGCCCTATATAATAAATAAAAGTAACAAACCTACATCTAGCTACATCTTGGACTTGATACTTGTAACACCCCATAAAATGAACCATAAATAGATAAAGTAAATTGATTTAAACATGATAAATATTAGATATAGAAATTTTATAAAAGTTTAAATTTTACTACAAAAAATATTCCACTAAGTTCGTGTCAAAATTCTGATCTGTTTCCATATATAACACGTTAAAAATGGAGCTCAAACAAAAAAGTTATGAGCGTTTGAAGTTTTCGAAATTAAATTAATTTAGTTTGAATTCAAATCCAAATGAGAAATCAAATTTAGGGTTTAAATTTCAAAAATTAGCTTTGGGTTAAGTAAACATTTAAATTACACTTAATGGTAAAAAGTTAATTCGAGAATAAAATAATATGGAAATGGAAACAAAATAAACACCTTGGATAAAAGAGTGGTCGACCTCAATAGATCAACTGGTAGGGTGGTCAACAACTTAGCAACAGTAGCTGTCAGCGGCAGTTAGGGTTTTACGTTATGTTTTATCAAGTTGTACGCTTTAGATTTACCCAATTTCTACATACTTCCATCCTACGGTTCAGGTGCATTTCAACTATTATAAATAGAATCATGTCCTCTCCACTTTTGTTCTTATTATTTTGGGGAATACGATGAAACTCTACCATTGCTATCTCTCTCTAATAGTGTTTGTGCCAAAAATGGTCACAAACCAAAGATGTAGTAAAAGCACCAGTGCATATACACAGATAAACAATATTCCAACATAGATCGCAGATCCAGATAAAGTAGAGAATAAAAATGAAGAAACTTTAAAATTGAAATGGAAGAAAGCGAGAAAAAACGCAAGGTTTATAGTGGTTCGGCAATCTAGCCTACGTCCACTTTGAATCAATCTTTTTTATTCCCTTTGTACTATAGTTACAATTACAAATCTTTAGTATCAATCACAAAAATGGCAGAGTTTCAGCATCAGAGTAGGAGAAGATCCCCTCTTGTAGTTTCCATAGGACTCCTATTTATAGGCGTAGATTCGAAACAATCTGTCTCAAAACCTGCAATACCTCTTCTCTTGTGCATATGGGCCCGCCCCATCGACCTATAGTGATTTTGGATTGATATCAATCCAAAGGTGGTCCAATCGAGCTGAGATCAATCATGGAGGTTCTTGAGTGCATCAGGAATCTCCTCTCAAAATTTCATCGCATTTGGACTTGTAGATTGATTGAATTATGATCGATGCAAGTTTATGTTCACAAGTTGGCTGTCGCATTCTTATCGATCCAAAGTTCCACATTCTCCTCTCTTTGTATTGATATAGTTTGCATCGATGACGTATCTCGAAGATCCAGGAAAGATCCACCTTTCATGCCGTTCGACCGAGTCATCTACTTATTTATATCCATCCATCCAGCAACTTGTGTACCCATGCTTTGTATCTATCCATCTATCAACTTTCGTACCCATGCTTCACATTGATTCCATGTTGCTACTTCGTACCGATAATCCTCGACCTATTTCGTATCGATAGAGGAAGCCAAGTTTATATCTACCCGGAGCTGATCGATACGAAACATTGTAAGTAGTGGATCGATATGAATTGGACCAATCTTGCCGTTACTGATCGTTACGAAGTGAAGTTGGATCGATACGAGTATGATGGATACAAAGTGAAAGTGAGTTGGATCAATACGATACAAAGTGAAGTTGAGTTTGATCGATACGAGTATGATGGATACAAAGTGAAGCCGATCCCTTTGATTTGCATCGATCATATCTTGTGCATACGAACTCCGATTGACTTGAGATTTGAAACATAGCCTCTCCTAGCCTTGCCCATCATTCCCAAGCGATCCCGTCTTGGTTGGAGCTTGGTCGAATTTTGATGGTATCGATCATAGCCTTATTTTCAGTCGATCTCCAATCCTGATATCCATCCTCTCCAGCCAATTTGTTGATATCCCGGCCTTGACCAAAAGGCGGGGTAACATTTTTCCCCCAAAACATGCCATGTGATAAGAAGGCGTGTTTTTAATAGCTTCGAATTCGATATCTGAAGTCCATATTCCATTCATATCCATACCATTTGATTCATAATCCAATCCATTACCAAGCCATCCTATCCGAGTGCCACATCCACATCCTTTTCCAAATCCACGACCACTCTGAGTCGATGTCCGATTCCAAATCCAGTAACCAGATCCTTAGCCAATTTCATATCCATTTGAACCTGACAATTGAGTTCTAATCCATCCATATCTAATAACCAATAATCGAACCAGGACCTCTCCGGGTTGATATCCAAATCATTAGTTGTTCGTAGCCGATATCTGAATCCATAACCTCTCCGAGTTTGTGCCAAGTGCAATCCACACTCGACAACCTGTATTAAACAATGCCTTGGTGTTCTTGATTCAGTGTCCCTGAATGCTGAATAATTCCATGGCTTAAGTCCTAAGCTGAATCCTAGTCGCTCCGGACCCTTTCCAAGCATGGTCCATACTTGATGACCTGAATTAGTAACCAATAATATAGGGCCTAAGTCCTAGGCTGAATCCTGATCTCTTCGGACCCTTACCGAGCATAGTACATACGTGATGACTTGAATAAGTCGCTTCGTCACACGAATAAGTCAATTCGCCTTGCTCGGACGAAGTGACTTATTCCTTGCCAAGCATAATCCATACCTAACGACCATTTACCAAAAGCCAGATACAAGTCCAATCGAAATCTAATCCAAGATTCAGATCAAATCGGAATACCAAAAATTCATACCAGAAATCCAAACCAATATCCAAATCAGAAAACAATCAAAACCAGGAGTTCAAACCAAACTCCGAAACCAAACCAGAAAAAAGAAAATGTCCAAACCAAAAAAGAAAAAGCAAATTTCACAAACTAGCGCGTCGCGATTTATCATCATCTCAGAGCATTCCTAGGGGCTATCTCCGTCCCAGTACATGAGTATATGACTTGGCCGTTTGCCTAAAGTTTACTACTTATTCCATTTCATCCCTGTCAGTAAATAACCAATCAGCCATTACTCTTAGGCCTCGTGCCATTGTCGTTTGAGGTAGACGGTAGCTGCTCATGTTTCACCACCGCATTTCGAGTTCCAATGTATTATCGCAACTGACAACTCCTTACAAGCTCCTCGAATATATCCCTTAGATGCCTGTAGATATTGGTATCATGCCCATCCAGATCATGGAAGAGACAGTGCCTTTCGAATGCCCTCTCACGTTTCAAGGATTCCCCCCTTGCCGGTCTTCGGTAAGAAAAGCGATCCGGAGTCTCCATGAATATTCGCTCTAAAGTTTCACTCAATCCTGTGTAAGTGGAGAATTTTGGCTCTCCCCGTCGTTCCCTTTCCCTTCTAAAGTTGTCACCCAACTTCCTCTTTCCTTTATCCTCATCCTTACCCAAGCTTGCGCCAGATGGTTCTCATCCTCAATCATGTTTACTTCCTTTAATTTCATATCCGAACATGCATCCTTCTATCGGAGAAATATTTCGACCTTGTGAAAGAATTATCCAAGATCCATTGGTGGATCTCGTATCAATTATACTTTGAAATCCGAATTATACTTGACTCCCAACACTACCGCCATTAGAATCATTGATGGATCTGGTCGATCCACCGAAGCAACTACTGCATTGAACCGAGGTAAGAAAGCCCTGAGTGATTCTCCTATCCTTTGCTTCACCGACATTAGTGTCATTACATTCTTTGGCCTTTTGATATGAACCTGAAACTACTTCAAAAACCTATCCACCAATTTCGTCCATGTCCCGATAGAACCGTCTTCCAATTGTCGAAACCACATAATAGCTATATCTATCAAGTATTGAGGGAAACATTGATCCATAACTTCCTTCGATGCCTCTAGCACTTCCATGTGTCTTGTGTACCTCATCAAATGATCGGTAGGAACAACTTTTCCGTTGTATACCTTCAGAGTAGGCAACTTGAACTCTGTTGGATTCTGAGCCATCCTGATGTCGCAGGTAAATGGACTCCTGTTTACTCCATCCAGATCTCTGTTTGCTAAGCCTCCGTGCATAGTTCGCCAGATAATCTTAGCTAATCCAGTGTTGTCTTCCAAGGTTTCCCACCAAGTCCTCGTGGGAATTTTGGTGTGTACTCTTCATCACACACTCTTGTGCTCTTGCTAGCATTTTATTGTGTAGTATCAACTAGAATTCCTCCATGAATCGGTCCGTTGTTGCTAGGAGTGTGCCCTCGAGCCTGGATACATCCATATTAATAGTTGTGTACTGATTAGGGGCTACGCCCAATTGAGATGCTCCATTCGATTGCTTGTTTAGTCCTTCTGTTCCTACTCCGTGGATATGAACTCCAACATACCCAACTGTTCCTGCCTATCCAAACTGTCTAAGAAGGTTCTGCATCATTTCCTCCTGCCTTTTCAACAAATCTTCCTGCATAGTTCCCATCATCATCACCATTTCATCTCTGGTGATGAAAACTGAGGTCTGATTTTCTCCTAAGGAAGCCTTCTGACTCCCTTCATGCTGACTCCTTTCCACTCTTTGTCTCCTTGTTAATTGCTTTATAATGGTCCCTTTTAGATCTGATCCTTTGGCTTTCCAAATCTGAACTCCAAATCTGGTATAGCGGGCGCTAGTCCTTCTCAGTGAAAGCACCAAAGTGTTTGCGCTAAAAATGGTCACAAAGCCCAGAAGTAGTGAAAGCACCAGAGCATATACACAGATAAACAATCTCCAAGATAGATCTCAGATACAGATAGTAGAGAATAAAAATGAAGAAACATTAAAATTGAAATGGAAGAAATCGGGAATGAACACATGGTTTATGGTGGTTTGACAATCCGACCTACGTCCACTTTGAATAAATCCTTTTTATTCCCTTTGTACTGTAGTTACAATTACAAGCCTTTAATATCAATCACAAAAATGGCAGAGTTTCAGCGTTAGAGAAGGATCAGATCCCCCTTGTAGCTGCCATAGGACTCCTATTTATAGGTGTAGATTCAAAAATATCCACCTCAAAACCTGGAATACCTCTTCTCTTGCATAGGTTGCCCTGCCCCATTGATCCATAGTTATTTTGGATCAATGCGTGCTCAATTCGTATCGATCCAAAGTTGGACCAGTCGAGCTATGATCAATCATGGAGGTTCTCGAGTGCATCAGGAAGCTCCTCTCAAAATGTCATAGCATTTGGACTTGTATATTGTGAGTTATGATTGATGCAAGTTTGTGTTCATAAGTTGGATGTCGCGTTCGTATCTATCTAAAGTTCCATATTCTTCTCTCTTCGTATCGATATAGTTCGCATCGATGAAATATCTCGAAGATCCAAGAAAGATCTACCTTTTGTACCATTCAACCAAGTCATCCAATTATTTGTATCCATCCATCCAGTAACTTTTGTACCTATGCTTCGTATCCATCCATCTATCAGCTTCCGTACCCATGCTTCGCATCATTTACATGCTGCTACTTCGTACCAATAATCCTTGGCCTATTTCGTATCGATAGAGGAAGCCAAGTTTATATCGATCTAGAGCTGATCGATATGAAACATTGTAAGTAGTGGATCGATACGAATTGGACCAATCATGCCGTTACTGATCGATACAAAGTGAGATAAGTTGGATCTAGGAGTATGATGGATACAAAGTGAAGCTGAGTTGGATCGATATGAGTACGATGGATATGAAGTGAAGCTGAGTTGGATAGATACGAGTATGATGGATACGAAGTGAAGTCGATCCCTTTGATTTGCATCGATCATATTTTGGGCATACGAACTCCGATTGACTTGAGATTTGAAACGTAGCCTCTTCTACTCTTACCCATCATTCCCACGCGATCCCGTCTTGTTGGAACTTGGTCAAATTTTGATGTATCGATCATTGCATTATTTACAATCGATCTCCAATCTCGATATACATCCACTCCAGCCAATTTGTTAATGTTCCGGCCTCAATCTGTTGATATTCCGGCCTTGACCAAAAGACAGGGTAACAAATAAGATTCAGAAACTCCATAAAGAATTCAGGCAAGGATTCAACTTATTTCCTATTTGTTTCTTCTTCCTCCAGTCTATTCTTATCCTATTCTTCTTTAATTATTCTGAATCCAATGAATTTATATACCTCTTCCCCATTGTATGTATGTATGTGTGTGTGTATCAAAACAGAGAGATTCTGAAAGAGATTGGAAGGCTACAAATCCATTGATTAAATCTAAGGCTAATTTGTTAGTGGAAACCTTAGTATTTCTTTTCAGCAATTATTTAATGTATTTTTTGGATTTAAATATGCCTTAGGGATTTTGGAATTTCGAAAATATGATAGATGAAATCCCCAAAAATTCCTTTTTAATTCTATACATCAATTATATGCTCAGATTCCCAATTAATTACATTAATTTGATTGAATTTGTTTCGTTTATGCAATTTTTGACAATTTCATAGTCTATTCCACTTCTCCTTCTTCTTTGGTTTAAATTATGACCCTTCAATAAAATAAGGGGTTTAGGTTATTAATTCTATCTGTAGTTTACACCACTTATTCTTACCTATTTCTTTGTAAAAGATGAGTTGAATAGAATGTGGGATTTTGATTGCAATTCTTATTGTTTGAGATATTCTATTGAACTAGTGTAATAAATTGAGTTTCTATTTTGTTTACAAGTCTATTATTGCAATTTTGTTCATGAATATTTATTCCTTATTTTGGACATTAGAATTTCACGGAATCTTGGGAAATTGAAGAGAAAGGACTTGTAATAATAATTGGTTAGGGAGTTGACATTTAACACTATTTATGGCATAAAATCCATGCGTTTAAAACTTACAATGCACCAATTTATATTTATCTCTATTTACATAATTAAAGTATAATTAGTGCATATATGGCGTAGTTAATTAGGCATTTGTTAACATTTATTTCCCCCGTTAGGAAGGTAAATAATTTTGAGACAAAAATAAGAGGAAATCTTATATAGCATAGTTATTATTTTAAGGTGTAATAAGGAAGAATCCTTATAAGGACTCACTTATGAAACGGTGAGATGAGTATGTGTGTGTATGTGGAGAGTAATTGATTTATGGTTAGGTCATAGGGATGCGAGGTCAATAGAGTTACACAGTAGAATTCTGCTCTTCACTTTGAGGCTACCAACATTGTGTACACTTTTATTGATGTGAGATATCCTTATGATAAATATTTGTAATGATGCAAGGTTAGTTTCAAATTCTATAGGGGAAATCTGTCTAGCTTATTAGGCTCCTACGAATAGAGGATTAATGTGAGACGTCATTATGGGTATAGGCCATAAGACAAAGGGCCTCCTTTGGGGTTTGAGGTATTAAGTGGTTGGACCTATCTTTTCCCTAGATGAAGTATTAAATTTCCACAAGGTTACGTTAGGCGGTATCCCTACAGGGGTCCGCTTCTGGAAACAGGTCTTAAATGATGAGGTCTTCTTATTTTCCACTTGGAAGTATTACGTAGCCTATGAGATTCCATGTGATGTCAGCTATATAGTACCATTGAGGAGAACGCTTCTAAAATAGGCCTTAAATGATGGGGTATGCCTATTTTCCACTAGGAAGTATTAAGTGGCTTGGGTACTATCTCCCACATTATTAGCTATGATGTATGATTAGGATATAGGATCTACTTCAAGAATGGAAGGTATTAAGTGGTTTGACCTGCCTCCTTTCCTTATAAAAAGTATCAAATGATTTTAATGGTTTTATGTTCATGGACATATCCTTATTTTGAAATACATTTCCCAAGTACCGAAAAGGTAAGACTCGAGGTTTTTATTCGCTGGGCACATGTTGTTCTGACTCCTTCCTTATTACAACATAGGTTAAGGACGAAGTGATAGCGGTGATGATGCTTAGAGATGGAGAAGCTTGGCTTTCGGTAGTATTTGTGATTATTACTTGCTTTTATGTGTATCCATTTATTTAGACAATTATTCTAACGGACATTATGTTACTATTTTTTTAGAATTTTATATTATGACATTTTTATAGTTTTGAAATAATTGGGTGCACTTTGCTATTATATTTTGTTTCATCTGTTGTGAGTTCTGAAAGTTTAGTTATAACTCTATACTATTACTTTCTTAGTTCTACCAACATCTTATCTTATAATGGATCTAAGTTTAAATGGGCAATTTTTAGGTCAAAATTTAGGTTTTTCTAGGGTAGGTTGTTACATTTGGTATTAGATCCTAGGTTAGACAATCAACGGTGAAAGTATATTATATACATGAGTGGCATACTTGTTATTTTTGAAAATGTTTCAAAAGATATTTTTGAAAACTCATACTATATATATATATATATATATATATATACTTATTTTGAATTTATGCTTAACTCTATAAATTCCGAATATAGAAGTAGTTTCAACCATTTTCCGAAAGGATGGGCGAGGAAACTATGAGTTGGAATAATAAATAGAGGCAATTTCAACTCCTACTCTGATTACTCATGGAGCGAGGATCATACCTTTAGGAGCAAACTAAGGAGAGCATAACCTCAACTTATAGAAGCACCATAGTAGCTGGATAGTAATTGAATCATTGATAAGACCTAGTATTCCTTATCATTATGGACCCTATAGACATATTTAATAATATGGGTGACCGTAGATGGAAAGGTTGATAGGAATAAATGACCTTAAGGAAACGTCTATTAAGATGACAATTGATGTTGACAAATTATCATTTATGGACGTAGAAGGTGCTATATATTAATAAAGTAAGGAAGTAAGGAAAGGAGCAAACTGCCGTAAAAAGGAATAGAGTTATAACCATAAGAGGAAATTAGATTTTTAAATGGTAAAGTACAAAGGTTTAAAAGAAAGAACAAATTTTACTTTTACCTTTTGTGACATAATTTAATAAAAAGGTTTCATTGAAAACCCTTTGGAAATTTTAAAATGCCTTTAAAAAGATTTTGGAATGAAAATCGTATAAGTTAGAAATTTTTGATAAAAAGGTGATTTTAGATGACTTTTAAATTATACCACTATTTATTTTGTAAAATATTTGAAAAGAGGTTGTAAATTTAAAAAGGGTCATGAAATATTTTTGGTAGGTAATTTCAATTTAAAAATTTGGTGACTTGAGAAGTTGAAAAAAATATCTCCATTAATTAACCTCTCAATTTAAAATTTTGATTGGAATAGAAAAGCTTTCAAAATTCTTGTTTGTATTCTTCCATTTTTCTATGTTATATTTCTTATGCAATAAACTTGAAAGTTTTTTCCTATATAACTTCTTAGAGGCTGTATAAGTTGGAAATTTAGGAAATATAAATATGGTTTTAGACAGCGTTGGAAATATACCACCATTAGTTTTGGAAAAGTTTCTAAAGGTAATGTAATTTTTAAGACGCGGTGGATTTCTTTAAGATAAAATGGTGGATAGTTTTAATTATAAATTAATGCCTTGAAAAGTTTTCATTTGTTAACCTTTTTAATTTGATTAAAAAAGATTTCAATTTTTGGTTCTTTGATCCTCCTATTTTTTCTTTTTTATAAACATAAAAATTCTTTCTTTAAAACTCTTTTTAAGGGTTTATACATAGAAATAACACCTATTTTGGGATAGAAAAATAGAAAATAGAAAGAAAGGAATGCCCGATAGTACAGGAAGGAGAGCATTCCTGTATAAGGTGATGAAGAAAATGATGGCTAGAATTTAGGACCGTGAATTCTGGTAGATGAGATATTAAAACTAGTAATAGAGTAAGATAGAAGTTATGTTTGTCTACTCCATCTATATTTTCTATTGTATAAAGTTATAAAACTTTGACCATTGATTAGATTTAAACAATGATTGACAAACTAGTTAGATGTTTTTGTATAAGGAGAAGCATTTATGTAAAGATGAGAATTTTATATGCATTTCCTAATTTGAATACAAAAGTTATTTGAATAGTAATAATATTGGATTCGATAAAGGAAGTATTGCAAGAGATTTTAAGGAGTTTTTCAATAGAGTTACGAGATATATTTCATCAAATAACGGTGTAATTTGACTGATAAGATAATAAATATTTTGTATGCTTAGGAAGGAAATAACTGCTATTTTGAAACGATGATTGTTGAAAAATTACTATTTTGTAAACAATAGTTCTTATAGCTGGAAAACTCTTTGAAATAAAAATGGTCTAATATGTCATTTTAGAAAGATAATTAAGTTTTGAATTTTTTATGATAAAAAATACTATTTTCAAAAAGGTGTAAATCCTTATTTTAATAAGCTATTAAAAAGGAAAGTTTTTCATAAGTTCCTAGTCAAAAACCCACGAGAATTTTGAATGCCTTAAGTTAGATAGTCTAACTTTTAAGAAAAAGTTTAAATAATGAAAGTTTTAAAAAGGGAGATTATTTTATTCCTATTTGGGAACAAAGGAATTTTGAATCTTTGATAAAGGTTTTTATTAAATTTCACATTTTCAAAGATGGAGATATTGAATTTGATACTTCATGTTTTATGTATTGCAAGAAATGAAGTAATAAATGCTTATTTTTAAATAAGTTTATTTGTACAAGATATTTTATTTTGTGTGGGAAGGTTATGATTTTATAAAATATTATGGAGTAGATACGGATCATGACCTAGGTAGGATAGACAAAGGCTTTTTAGGATACGAGCTAAATAGAAATAGAATGTACAACCTAATTTGGAAAGTTGAAGTCGGTCCCAAACCTCAATTTGAAGAAGTTGGTAAGGTGTAAAGATACTCCAGATCTTTAACTGATTATGAATTAGGTTGCAAATAGAATATGAATTTTTATATTTTAATTTTGGAGCAATTTTCGCGTAATTTTCATAAATTATCCAATTCAAAATACATGTAAAAGTGCAATGTTTGAAGTAACAAGGAATACACTAAAAAGGAAAGAGATGTGTAAGAGATGGATATTCCTTTCCATATTTTCCACCATCTATTTCAATAATAAGAAAAGAAATGATTTCTAATAATTTCATACAAAAAATTCTTAATTATGGTTAATTTATGATAGTACTCATTTTGGAAGGATAGCTTTGATGAATTAAAATATGGAAATGAGTATTCTAGTTGTAGAATTAGTAGTTAGGTGTAGATATCATACAGTTACGCTAAAAAACTAGAATATATATAGATAGCATAGACTACGACTATATGTGGTTAGTTAGTAATTGACGGATTAGGATTTACGGATGTTAATTACAAAGTTAACGGGCAATAAATTTGTAATTAATGAGAGAAAAAGTAACCTAAAGGGGGACTGATTAAGGAAACTCGATATCGTATTTGTGGAAGAAAGAAATTTAAGTAATGAATGGATTTTGAAAACCTGAAGAAGGTTAAAATGATTGAAGAAGGATTGATTAGAAATGGTCCAATTTTGACACTAATGATCAGTTGCTATGGATATTAATTGAAGCGATAAATGGACCACATTTAAGAAAGACCGAAAAAAGAGGAAATTACAAAAATGGGTAGCAATGGAATGAAATATTAAAGATATCTCATCTTAATTTAGAAAGGAGTGTTAGGACCTCAACACCATTTATATTAACTGATAATAAATAGCAACTTACAATAAAATTTTCTTTTGGAGTTCTTAGATTATAGTTACCAGTTATTGGAAAAGTGCATGATGTGGTATAAGATATATTCCCATTCTATTCCTGTGTAGACTTTATGAATATGATTTAAACCACTCAATATATGTTGGAGCAAAGAAAATAAGGAAATTTTATGGGAACACTTAACTAGCGATATACCATAGAAAAAATGGAAGTTGATGAGGAATTATGTTGGCAGCCTAAAGTGAGTAAATGTTTCAATATCAAAACTTCAGATTTTGGGAAACAAAAGATATTTGGCTCACAAAATGCCACCATGCAAGGAAAAGAGAAAATGTATAGGAATGAGAATAGAATTTCCTATTGATCAAGGATTAAGAAGAGTGCGGTAGATATTTTTCGTTAGAAGCAGTGGAACCGCAACACTCCAACACAACTTTACGGTGTTGTGCTCTGCATCGTTAGTGATATGGACCCTTGGTTTACTAGAAAATTTTGGAGGGGTTTGCTAGTAGCTTTAGGAACTAGCTTTAGGAACTTCGCTGAATCGGGGCATCACTTAAGAACTAAAGACCGATGGATAAAATGAAGGAATAGATGGGAACTTGGAGGATTTGTTGAGAGCTTTGAATCTTGGCTTTACAAGACCTTAGGAGTAGTGCTTATCCTTGGTAGAATTCCGTAGGATTGTAGCAATCGATGGATGATTAGTACAGCACCCTGGAAGCATTTTTTCTAAGAGGTCGTGCAAATCATCAAATTATGGGTGGGAAACCACTGAAAAATTCTACTTGGATCGGATTTATATTGCCAAATTTTGGAAAGTCAGAATTGATTAGACAACATACGATTTGGATAGTTGGAAAGTAGGCATTAGATTTATTAGGTCTTTTTTTAATATGGAAAAAAGAAAACTTTTATGTTGGCGGCAGTCCATGGCCTTTTTGCATTTGAGAAAATACCTTCATAGCATAGGAATTGTTATTGAGCCCAATCAACTGGTGATTTTAAGATGGAACCAATAGTGTCCCGTGCCACTGCATGCATCCTAGAGCACGCAACTTGAAAGCTTCTCAATAAACAATTAGATTGGTTCGAGCAAAATGGTGAGAAAATCTGATGGGAGGCATGGGGACACTTCGTCAAAACCTTTCTATGGAAAATTTTCTCACTAAAATTAGGATTTTGGTTGCATCATGTTTGCTAGATTGGATAGTAGGATATGGTTGCTACACTTTTTCACAACCAATTTACACCTATGTAGAAATTTGTATGCAAGTTTAGAGCATTTACATACGTACTTTCATGACACGATTACAAACTCATGCTATGGTTGACTAGGATTGAGCTCGTTTTAGTATATCGGTAGTACATAATCACATTGCACTATTGGCTGAGTAGGTAGTTGTATAGATAACCTGGTTATATCACATGGATGTTATTGCGCATTATGTTATTCACCATTAGGAAGATTTCGAGACCAAATTATTTTTAAGAGGCAAAGAATGTAACACCCCGTAAAATGAACCATAAATAAATAAAGTAAATTGAATTAAATATGATAAGGATTGGATATGGAAATTTTATATAATTTGAAATTTGACCATGAAAGTTATTTCGTCGCGTTCATGGCAAATTTGTGATCTATTTCCATATATAACATGTTGAAAACGGAGCTCAAACAAAGAAGTTATGAGCAGTTAAATTTTCAGAATTAAATTAACTTAGTTTGAATTCAAATTCAAACGAAAAAACAAATTCCAACGAGAAATCAAATTTAGGGTTTAAATTTCAAAAATTTGCTTAAGGCTAAGTAAACGTTTAATTAACGCTTAACGGTAAAAAGTTAATTAGGGAATAAAATGATACGACAACTGAAACAAAATAAACGCCTATGAATAAAATAGCGGTCGACCTGAATAGGTCAATTAGTCCACCGTAGTGATCGAACGGTCGTCGAAAGGCGGTCAACCACCTGGGAATGGCAGTTGCCAATGGCGGCTAGGGTTTTACATTATGTTTTATCTAGTTATACGCTTTAGATTAACCCACTTCCTACCTACTTTCTTCCTATAGTTTTAGTGTGTTTCAACTCCTATAAATTGAACCGGCTTTTATTCATATTATTTTGGGGAATACGACGAAATGCTACCATTGTTATCTCTCTCTAATAAGATTCAGAAACTCCGTAGAGAATACGGGTAAGGATTCAACTTATTTCTATTTTTTCTTCTTCCTCCAATCTATTTTATCTTATTCTTCTCCATTTTTTTGAATATAATGAATATATGTATACCCCTTCCCTATTGTGTGTGTGTCTGTATATATCAAAAGAGAGATAACCTGGAAGAGATCGGAAGGCTACAAATCTATTGAGTAAAACTAAGGTTAATCTGTAATTGGACACCTTAATATATTTTTTCAGCAGTTGTTTAGTGTATTTCTTTTCGGATTTGAACATGCCTTAGGGATTTTGAAATTTCGAAAATATGTTAGATAAAATCCACGAAATTCCTTTTCAATTGATAGTCAATCCTATGCTTAGATTCCCAATTATTTACATTAATTTGACAGAATTTGTTTAGTTTATGCAATCTTTGATAATTTCGCAGTCTACTCCACTTCTCCTTCATGTTTGGTTTAAATTGTGATCTTTCAATAAAACAAGGGGTTTAGACTACGAATTCTATCCGCAATTTACACCACTTATTCTTACCTATTGTTATCCCGTCTTTGGGTAAGCCCACATACAGGTGGATTTAACCCAATCAACTGCATAAAGGTTGAAGTTGGATTTCACAAGTAAAAATCATGATAACGAAGCCAAAACGTAACATTGTCGGTGAACAAACAGCGTAAGATGTCTAAAATATGGCTTCGACAAAGATCGAGTCATTTCAGGTTGCTTGGAATCTGTTTCGAGCCATTTCCATGTTTACTTCAGGTTTCCAGGCAGTTTGCTTCTAGTCAGGGAAGGATCTACTTCGGGTCTTCGATAGGCTGGCACACTCGCAGATTACTTCGAGTCATCGCAGCATTTGCTTCGTGTCGTTAGAAGGCCTGCTTCGGGCCGAGAAGATGTTTGCTTCGAGTCGTGGCCATGAATCGATCAGCAACCTAGATCCTCATTAATTTCATATCCATGCTATTCGCATCCATCAAGTTTGCGCTCGTTCGTTTCGTATCCATCAGATGCACACGATTTTGTATCATCGTTCTTCGTACCACTTTGCATCGATCATTTTATCTCTTGTTCGTATCGATCAATCAGCATCCACTTCGTATCCATCTGTGGCTGTCTACTTCGTATCCGTCGGTAAACAACATCGGAGTCTATGTCGTATCGATTTGTTTTCAACATAATTCGCATCGATTGACCATAGGTCGATACTAAATCAATATTTCCCATCGATATGAAATAAAAATCTCCCATCGATGTGAAGTGGAGTGCACACAATTAATATGAAGTGAGACGCAATCAATCGATATAAACAAAACAATGATAATTGATACGAACAGAATAGTTGCGATCGATGCGAATAGAACAGTTGCGATCGATACGAACAAGGCATAAACATTAGGAAGACTCGACCGATTCGGCATGAACTTCGGATCGATCCAAAAAACAGCGCCACGTCAACTGGCATCACGTGCAGAGTCATCGAGTCGAAATTATCGATACGAACAACATCGATACGAAGAAAATGACAATCGAAAAGCCTAAACTTGCATCGATCATTACTCACAATCTACAAGTCCAAATGTCACCAAATTTTCACAGGAGCTTATGTACAACCTAAATAATGTTCCTGCTGAATTTCAACTTGGTTGGATCAAGTCTTGATCGATGTGAAATTCAATCGTATCAATCATGGAACTGAGTGCAGATGACATGGGATCGATCAGGTGGGTCCACCCACGTGAGTGAAGGAGTCTCCCGAGATCTGGGCAAGATAATTGCAGCCTACACCTATAAATAGCTGTCCAAGAGCTTCAAAAAAGTGACTTTTAGCTCTCCTACGTCCAGACTCTGCCGGAATCATCGCTACACTGCAATTGTACTATTGTAATCAATTATAACTCATTGTAACCAGTGAACAAAAATCAATAAACCAGCAACCCTTCAAAGTAGACGTAGGCTACAACGCCGAACCACTATAAATCGTGTGTTTCTGCTGCTTTTCTTTGAAATTTTGTGTGTTCTTCATATTTTTGTTCTCTACATACTTGCTACCTATGATCTGTGATTGTAAACGGGTGCTTTCATCTACAACTGTGTGTTTGTGGCTGACGCAAACATTTTGGTGCTTTCACTGAGAAATTGAACTTAGGGATTCTAAAGCTTGAAGACTTGGATTTGGAAAGCTAAAGGATCAGATCTAAAAGGAACGCCAACATGAAGGAAGTTAAGAGGCTGCCTCAGGTGCGAATCAAGCCTTAGTCTTCATCATCCGAGACGAGATGGAAATGATGATGGACGCTATGTAGGAGGGAATGCTGAAAAGTCAAGGAGAGATGATGCTGAACCTACTCTAGCAAATTGGAAAAGCTAGAGTGCAGAATCAAAAGAATGCCACTACAAGGGGTGCTAGAGATAGGGATCAGAAGCGTGGAACAACCAGGATCCAGAATAGAGCAGGACCGTCTGGAGTAGCCTATGAACTAGGGGGCACTCCACAAGAGCATGTTGGTCCGACCTCAGGCAGGATACCAGTTGCAGCTGTTCAACATGACATTGATAGAGGAACGGACGCCCATCCAGGAGAGCAGATTCCATTATTCCCTCACGAACTTGAGGGGAGATAGGAGGCAATGAAGAAGGACTACAGCTTGGAGTTGGTGACAGATTGGCGGACATGCTCAGATGAGCCATGAGAGGTGGACTGGTGAATAGAGATTTTGAAGATGTTAACAGGACCCCCTTCGCTCTCGCAATTAGGCAGGCCAATAATCCACCAGAATTCAAAGTACTGATGTTGGAGAGATACGATGGAAGGATAGATCCAGCCGTTCATTTGATAAGATATATGAGACATATGGAAGTACGGGGGGCATCGGAGGAAGTCATGGCCCAGTGTTTACCATTGTATCTAACAGACATGGCAGCATTGTGGTTCAGGTAATTGGAAAGCGGCTTCGTCAGAACATGGACCGAGCTAACTGAGAATTTCATGAGGCAGTTCAGAGTTCACATCCTGAGGCCCAAGAATGTGATGAGTCTAGTGCACTGAAGCAGAATACCGGAGAGTCCTTGAGGAACTTCTTAACACGATTTAATGTAACAGCGGCAACGTTGGATCGTCCAAACCCATCCATGGTCTTAAGCTGTATCTGGTATAACTAATGGAACAGAGTTCAAAAATTCACTGACAAGGGATCCACCTATGGATCTAGGGGAGTTTTATCATAATGTCGAAGGATTTTTACGATTAGAGGATACAAATGTTGAAAGAGAGGAAGGAGAGAGAGTTGATGTTTATGCAGTCAAAGGCAGAAATCCTCCTGAAAAAGATTCAGGCAGGTATAAAGGAAAATGAAAAGCCGAGGATGCTGGCGATGAATAAAAACGATCATGGAAAGAACCGAGATCCACCTCTTATATGGAGTTGAATGAAACTTTGGAACGGATCTACCAGGACATCATTGGGCAGGTTCCTTATCGAAAGCGAATGAGGAGGGAACAGACCAACAATGAGAGGAAATCAGACAAGTACTTCTTATTCCATGAGCTAAGCGGCCATAATACCAATGATTGCAGGCACTTGAGGGGTGAGATAGAAGGGCATATTCAGAATGGCATGTTACTACAGTACGTGAGGAGGTGAGCAGCAACGGTGGATCAAGAACGACCACCACCTGCACCAACTCGAAATGGCTCAGGATCGAGGCGCCAGCTTGTCATCAACTGATTGAAATATTGACGAGTAAGTGGCAAACTCCACACCAACATGATTAAGTCATTTACACATGTACAGGATCACGAACGATCCTCAGGCTTGCTCTAATACGACTATCAATCGCATCAGTGTAGGTGTTTGCACTTTGACGTCTCTGTTTTGCTTTTGTTTTCTATTTCTCATGTTTGGACTTGGTTTTGTTGTACATTTTTGTTGAAAGACTCATTTTGAATGTAAATCTACTATTTGTGATTTCATAACTGCTAAGCCACTTACACATGGACGGGATCGCGAATAGTCCTCAGGCATGATATAAGAAGGCGATAAACTGCCATAAATAACAATTCAGAAACTCACTGGAATGTGAAATATGACATTAATGAAACTAGTCCCCCTCCTCCCGTACACACAATTCGCCTCAAACAGAACCTGAACGCGAACGGTCGTAATTCGCCACAAACGGCACCCGACCGCGAATGATCACAATCCGCCTCGAACGGCACCCGACAACGAACAGTCACAATTCGCCGCGAACGACACCCGACTGCGAACGGTCAAAATTCGCCTCGAACGGCACCCTATCGTGAACGATCACAATTTGCCTCGAACAGCACTCAACCGTGAACGGTCCCATACCACCCCGAACGGTATACGATCTCGAATGATCGCCACTCACATTCAGGTAAGATTATCAATCACTTCTACAAGTCATCAACATGATACAAACATCCATGTCATGGCACTACAAAATACACCTTCCTATCACAAGCCATGTTTTGGGGGGCAAAGTGTTAACCTGCCTTTGGGCAAGGCCACATACAGGCGGATTTCACCCAATCAACCGCACAAAGGTTGAAGTTGGATTTTGCAAGTAATAAGCATGATAACGAAGCCAAAACACAGCGTAGTCGGTGAACAAACAACGCAAGATGTTTAAAATATGGTTTCGACAAAGATCGCGTCGTTTCAGGTTGCTTGGAATCTGCTCCGAGTCATTTCCCTGTTTACTTCGGGTTCCCAGGCAGTTTTCTTCGAGTCAAGGAAGGATCTACTTCGGATCTTCGATAGGCTGGCACGCTCACAGATTACTTCGAGTCATCACAGCATTTGCTTCGAGTCGTTGCAAGGTCTGCTTCAGGCTGAGAAGATGTTTACTTCGAGTCGTGGCCATGAATCGATCAGCAACTTAGGTCCTCAATAATTTTGTATCCATGCTGTTGCGTCCATCAAGTTTGCGTTCGTTCATTTTGTATCCATCAGATGCACACGGTTTCGTATTGATTAAGAGGGCAGTGTTCTTCGTATCCATCCTTCTTCGTACCGCTTCGTATCGATCATTTTATCACTTTTCCGTATCGATCAATCAGCATCCACTTCGTATCCATCCGCGACTATCTACTTCGTATCCATCGGTAAACAACACGGAAGTCTATTTTGTATCGTTCTTTTTTCAACATAATTCGCATCGATCGGCCACAGGTCGATACTAAATCAATATTTCCCTTCGATGTTAAATAAACATCTCCCATCGATGCGAAGTGGAGCGTGCACAATTAATACAAAGTGAGATGCAATCGATCGATACGAACAAAGCAAGGACAATCGATAAAAATAGAAAAGTTGCAATCGATATAAATAGAACAGTTGCGATATGAACAATGCTCAACAAGGTGAATATGAACAAGACGTAAACATTGGGAAGACTCGAGCGATTCGGCATGAACTTCGGATCGATCCAAAAAACAAGTGCCACGTTAATTGCCATCAGTGTAGAGTCAACGAGTCGAAATCGTCGATATGAACAACATCGATATGAAGAGAACGACAACCGAAAATCCCAAACTTGCATCGATCATAACTCACAATCTACAAGTCCAAATGTCACCTAATTTTCACAGGAGCTTACGTACAACCTAAAGAATGTTCCTGCCCAATTTCGACTCGGTTGGATCAAGTCTTGATTGATGCGAAATTCATTCGTATCGATCGCAGATTGAGTGCAGTTGACCTGAGATCGGTTATGTGGACCCACCCACATGAGAGAAGGAATATCCCAAGATCTGGGGAAGATATTTGCAGCCTACACCTATAAATAGCAGTCCAAGAGCTTCAAAGAAGGGACTTTTGGCTCTCCTACGTCCAGACTTTGCCAGAATCATCGCTACACTGCAATTGTACTATTGTAATCAATTGTACCTCATTGTAACGAGCGAACAAAAATCTACAAAGCAGCACACCTTCAAAGTGGATGTAGGCTACAATGCCGAACCACTATAAATCGTGTGTTTCTACTACTTTTATTTGAAATTTTGAGTGTTCTTCATATTTATGTTCCCTACATACTTGTTATCTGTGATCTGTGATTGTAAACGGGTGCTTTCATCTGCAACTGGGTATTTGTGGCTAATTTTGGCGTAAACACCTATTTCTTTGTAAAAGAGGAGTTGAATAGAATATGGGGTTTAGATTGCAATTTTTATTATTTATGATATTCCATTGAATTGGTGTAATAAATTGAGTTTCTATTTTATTTATAAGTCTGTTATTGCAGTTTTGATTATGAATGTTTATTCCTTGTTTTGGACATTAGAATTCTATGAAATCTTGGGAAATTGAAGAAAAAGGACTTGTAGAAATAATTGGTTATTGAATTGACATTTAACGCTAATTTAGGGCGTAAAATCTGTGTTTAAAACTAACTAGACCCAAATATTTATTTGTCTCTATTTACATAATTTACGTATAATTATTGCGTATATAGTGTAGTTAATTAGGTATTTATTAACATTTATTTCTCCAATTAGGAAGGTAATTGATTTTGAGGCGAAAATATGAGGAAACTCGTATATAGCCTAATTATTATTTTAAGTCATAATAGGGAAGATTCCTTATATAGCCTCATTTATGAAATGGTGAGATAAGAGTGTGTGTGTGTATGGAGAGTAATTAATTTATGGCTAAGTCATAGGGATGTGAGGTCTCAAGATTTACATGACGGAAGTCCACCCATTAATTTGATGCTACTAGAAGTTGTGTACACTTTTATTGATATGAGATATCCTTATGATAAATATTTGCAATGACACAAGGTTAGTTCCAAATTCTGTAAGGCAAATCTGTCCAGCTAATCTACTTACCAGTTCCTAAGAATAGAGGACTAATGTGAGACATCATTATGGTTATGGGTCATAAGACGAAGGGCCTACTTCAAGGTTTGAGGTATGAAGTGGTTGGACCCGCCTTTTTCCCCAGATGAAATATTAAATCGCTATGGAGTTACATTAGGTGGTATCTCTATAGATGTCCGCTTTTGGAAATAAGACTTAAATGCATGGTCTGCCTATTTTCCACTAGAAAATATTAAGTGGCCTGGGAGATTCCATATGTTGTCAGCTACATAGTACCATTGAGGAGCACGCTTCTGGAAATAGCTCTTAAATGATGGGGTTTTCCTATTTTCCATTGGGAAGTATTAAGTGGCTTGGGTACCGTCTCTCACATTATTAGCTATTTATGACATATGATTGGGATATAGGATCTACTTCTAGAATGGAAGGTATAAGTGGTTGGACCCACCTCCTTTCCTTATAAAGGAGTATCAAATAGTTTTAATGTTTTATATTCGTAGAAATATTATTATTTTAAAATATATTGCCCAAGTACTGAAAAGGTAAGACTCGAGATTTTTATTTACCAGAAACTTGTTGTTCTGGCTTCCTCCTTATTACAACATGGGTAAGGATTGGAGTGATGGCAATGACGATGCTTAGAGATGGAGAAGCTTGGCTTGTGGCACTATTTGTTACTATTACTTGCTTTTATGTGTACCTATGTATTTAGACAATTGTTGTAACAGATATTATATTATGGTTTTTATTGAATTTTATATTATATCATTCTTAGATTTTTGAAATAAATGGGTACACTTTGCTATTATATTTTCTTCCATTTGCTATGAATTCTGAAAGTTCAATCATGGCTCTATGCTATTGTTTCTTAGTTCTACCAACAACTTACCTTAGAATGGATCTAAGTTTCATTGGGTCTTTTCTACATTGAAATTTAGGCCTGTTTTGGGGTGGGTTGTTACAATCATTATGTTTGAAAATTGTTACTAATTTCATTTAATTCATCTAATATTTTTAGCGAGCTATAAGAAGGAAGTTTGAGTTTAAGACGAACTGAAACCCAAACGAAAGCACTAAAATTACATTTGAGAAGGAAATGGTCTATGCTTTCATTAATTAACTCATAAGGAATACATTTAGGGTTAATAAAATTATCCCTTAATAATAATTTTCCTTTGGTGTTGAGCCTGTCCATAAAAGCCCAACAAGCATAAAAAGCCATTTTACGACTGATAATATTATGCCACACAACATTTGCCCAATGCTGAATATCATAATGAGTTCCTAATTTTTGCTAAGTATCTTTAAATGTGATTTTTCCTTTATCGCTTTCCCAATAATCAACTCCGTTATTTACGCAAATAGTTACTTATTTAATTGAAGTTTTAAGTTCTCTTGTTTAAAAAAATTTGACAAGTCCAATTGGTCATTTTTTTTATAATACTACTTACTTTATTCTCTGCTACCCCACTAGTTTCAACCCTATCCCAACCTAGCAAATCTATCATTAGTTTTTCATTGTTCCATGGGTCAAGCCCAATGAGGTAGTTTCTTCATTTAAGAGAACTCTTCTAATGTAAGCTTTAGCTTTCTCTCTTGCTTTAAGAATATTCTTAAAATAAAAGACTGATTATTGTCAATATTCATGGTCCAAAAGTTTGAAAAGCAGTAATTGCTATATAGCTATTTAGACTATATGTTTTTTGTAGTCAAGAAATACCATGAAAGTTTCGTATATGTTACTTTTACAAGCTCAATAAAGTTCTTCAAACCCATACCTCCCTCTTTCTTAGGTCTACAGATCATAGCCCATGCCATTTTATTACGTCCTCCCTAGAAAAGATTTGCACAAATTTTATTAATCCTCCTAATATAAGCCGTGGGGAATTGATATTATAAACCAGCACCGCTATCTTAGTGGTTTGGCACCTTAGACTTTATCCGAGAGGTCACAGGTGTGAAACTTATGCGGCATAATTCAAACTGTTGGACATATATTAACATGGAATATGTTGTATGCTACCTAAGACTTGTAGTACTAATATGTACTACCATCTAAGTAACAAGTTTCAAAAAATATATAGAATCATAAGGTAATGATTGAATGGATAAGTTCGCTCTCTCAAAAATTGACAATAATTTATTGTCTCAATTTTCTATTCTTTCTTTTATTCTATAACATATTCCTACAGTCAGAGTAATGTAAATAATCAGAAGATAAAATAACTTCCTAGTATTAGTAGGTAAAGAATCTTCTTCCACCATCAAAATGCTTATAATCAAATTTTTATTTCTATAGCCATTACTAAAATAAAGTTTTGATTTATTCTGATTAATATTCAAACCTACTTTAGAGCCAAGAAGGTCTAACATATCTAGTAAGTTATTTGCACATTTCTCATTTGCTTTACATAAAACCATCAAATCATTCGCATAAAGTAAATAAGAATTATAGGGGAAATTTCATTTACTAGAGTTAATTCACCTTCATCTATATTATCTTACATAAGAATAGAAAAGTACTCCATAGCTATTCAAAAGTGATATGGAGAGAGAGGCTCTCCTTGTTTAATTCCATAATTACTAGTAAAGAAACCTTTAAGAACCCCTCGAAATAGAATAGAAAAGGATGGGGTGGCGATATATTGTTTATTAAGATTAATCATCTATAATGTGAAACTATCATTTTAAGCATATAAAAAATGATAAATCTATTAATCCAATCATAGGTTTTTTGTAGATCTATTTTCATGTAAAATTTATCCTAACACTTTCCTTTGAAGCTCCTGAGAAGTTCATGTGCCAATAAAATATTTTTAGCAATGTATCCTTGTTAAATGAATGCCGATTGATTTTTCGAAATTAGAAAAGGAAGAAGACATTTAATTCTGTTGTTGATTATTTTATCTATAATTTTGTAATACATATTGCAACAAGCTATGGGAGAATAATAAAAAATAGAAAAAACCTTATCCTTTTTGGGAAAAGAGTGATGAAGGTATGATTAACCCCTTTTGCCAATTTGCATGTCTCAAATACTTCTTTAATAGACTTGTACAAAATAAATTTGATTTCTTACTAATGAATTTTGAAGAATTTAGCTATAAAACCATAAGTACCTAAGCTCTTATTGTCTGATGTAGAAATTACTGCTTCTTATATTTCACCCATAAATATAGCTTTAGAAAGAAATTCTCGACCTTTTTCGTTAATCTTTCGTCTATAATGTATTATTGTGGTTTTGCTTCCTTTCATCATTAAATAGATTAGAATAAAATCTAGTGGCATCTTTTTCAATCACTTCAACATTGTAGATCAGTTTCCCTTGTTCATTGAGAAGAGCAAGTAAGTTGTTTTTATGTCTTCTCATAGACATTTTAGCATGAAAATTTTCGAATTAATGTCCCCTTCTTATTACCATGAAATTTGGACTTTTGTTTTGCATTATCATGAAAATGCTTCATCTGAAATCTCAGGTTATTATTAGGATGAATGATATTATCGAATAATTCTAAATTATAAGGATCATCATCTATCACTTTTAGAGTCCTGAAATTTCAGATCACCGTTAATTATGTTAAAATTCTCCTTCTCTCTAGTTGTATTCCACCTTTAAAGTTCCTTATTAACTTATTACAATTTATGAATCAAGAAATGTTAAATAGAACCCTAATTTTGAGATTTAAATCCAGCATTAAAACATGCTAAATAATTGTCTAGTAGATGCCAAATATTACAGTATCTAAAAGGAAAACCTTTAACATGTAATGATCTGCAATTTCAGACACTTCGTACTTAAATATCTAAATTATTTAAATATTTGAATCTTTGATTTAATTTGATTAAATTGATTTAATAACTTTGTTAACCTCTTTTAAAAATAACTAAAGATAGGAAATTCATTTTCAAAATTTTGTTTACAAAAATAAATAGTTCGAAGAAATATCGATAATATTACTGAAAATCATTTTATCTATAAATGACCTCAAACATGAAATTATCATCCTGGGACACTGTATCGGAATATGACGAAACTAGTGTTATCGGGACCAATAAAATAAGATGATGTGCGTGAATGAGTTTCATGGCAATCAGATGTACTGCGTGATCGTGCGAGCTCAAAATGTGTTGCGATTTATTTAAGAAATTTAAGAATAATATATATTATATTATATATAACCCCTTTGCTTCTACCTTATCACTCTATTTTTTCCCTTACCTCCTCTTTATCTATAAACAAAAGAAACACGGACGCCTCTTTCATTCAATTATTTTGAGAGCTACTGGTCGCGAGGTCGATGGCGTTGGGTCTGTTGGACTCAAATGGAGAGGGCTTCACATCCATAGTGTCAAAGTTAGGAGTAATGGTAATTGGTCATGCTTGATTTTTAAGGCCATGGACTAGGGTTAAAGTTTGACGAAGTATGGAGAAGAATTGGGAGAATTAGAGAGTAGCGTTGTGCTTGTAATGCGGAGAGGACTAGGTGGTGGTTTAATGGAGTGGTGCAATCATCTTTGGTGAAGTTCGAAATCTGTATGGTCATGTGGGGAGTATTGGGTCATGTTTGGATATCGGGGCAAGCTTTATGGATTTGAGTGCATAGTAGAGTGCATGCTTTGTGTTGTAACCGACCCTTTGTTGAATCATTGTGTGTAGGCAAAGAAAAGAGGAGAGAAGGTATGCATGTAAAAGGGTTATGCATGTTTCTATGTACAAGAAATTAAAATTGTGGAAGTAGGAGTTTTTTT
This sequence comes from Allium cepa, assembly GCA_030765085.1. Lineage (NCBI taxonomy): Eukaryota > Viridiplantae > Streptophyta > Magnoliopsida > Asparagales > Amaryllidaceae > Allium > Allium cepa. The sequence goes on along the minus strand of CM060943.1, from coordinate 548,866,878 downwards.
TGATAAGATAATTAAGTTAATTAAATTAGATAACTAATTTTCTTAATCTTATTTTGTATTTAGTTCGTATCTTTTGCATATGAGGTCCAATCGAGATACCGTCTTCGCCATTGCACTTGTAGTGAGATTGTCTGTATTTAGATTTGACTTAGGCTTGGGAGAGTTATCTCCATATTTAATTCACAAACGTTGTGTATATATTCGTTGTTGTTGAAAATATAAAGTAAAATAGATAATAATGCAAATTATCACTTTTGAACCCATCCTTGCTTTGGAAAGCAAGTGACAATATTATATGTAGTATAATCTCTCTTATAACTCTATATAACATGTAACATGGCCATGACTTATTTTTTACATGTTTGATATTGTTGTGTGAAAATTTGAAATGTTTTGTAAATAGTTGAAGCGAAATAATCGCTATAAATGCACTTTGAAATCCATTGTATTTAACATGTGTTAAACTAGTTAATATGTGATTATGTTATGAAAAGAAACAAAAAAAATTCCCTACACATGTTTTGGTGTGTATGACAGTGAGATATTTGTTTGGGAAGTTAGAGAAATTGTGAATGAAAGTTGTGACAGTTAGAAGCGAAAAGGTCGCTATGGATGCACTTTGAAAATGCCTTATGTTTGGTGATTTTTAAAGTCAACTTTGAAAAATAGCCTAAGAGCTTCATTGAATTTTTAATAAGTACTATAAGTGTACATATTATTGGATAAATATCAAATTTAAAATATATTTTTAATAATTATTTATGAACTTCTAAAGTAAAGGCTTAAATTACAAAACATGCTTTTTATGGTTTTTAAATAAATTATAAAATAATTATTTTAAGTAATATTTCATATAAATGTTTAAACCATATTATAAATATTTTTATAGTATTTTTAAATATATATAATTTTAGAGAATTAGTTAAATATTTTATTAAAGTATTAAAAGACTTATATAATATAACATCTTTTAAATTATTTTAGAATTGTATTAATTATATTAGCTTATAGACAAATTAGTATACATATAAATACATACATCATTTTAAAAAGGTTTTTTAATAAATATATAAGTTAGGAAAAATAAGATAAGTCTTTTATTAAGAAATAAAGGAAGATTTGCCGTAATATTTAGGTTAATACAAATGATTTGGTAAAGTTAACTAAAGTATATTAGCTTATTAAATTAGCATAGATATAAGTAAATGATTTTGGGTTGTAGTAAACAATGTTTAAGTAACATTCATTTTTAACCTTTATTGATTATAATTAGGAATATAACTAGGACTTTAATAATGAATATTTTAAAATAATTATAAGTGAATGATTGTGGGTTGTAGTATATAATGTTTAAGTAACATTTTTTTACTCTTATAAATATAATTATATCTTTAAAAGCAAGCTGTGAAGATAATGATTAAGTGTGAAGTTTTTTGGGTTTGTAATAAACAATGTTTTAGTAACATTTGTCTTAAACCATTGAATTATATTTTAAAGTTTAAAAAATATTGTTAAATGATTATGAATGTACTTAGATTTTTAATAATGGAATTTTAAAGTTAGTAACAAGTATGGAATCTTTTGGAATAAAGGTAGAAAATATATGTGTTTAAAATATAAAAGAGAGAAGGGGTTTACAGTGACATTGTTTAAGTAACATTTGTTTTTAACCTCTTTGATTATATTCTAAAGTAAGTAATTATTGTTAATGATTTGTGAATGTATTTATACTATTTGAGATAAGTATATAACTATGGTTTAAAGTATAAAAATAGTAAAATATGTGAATAATAGAACACAAGTATATATCTTTTATAATGGGAAATTAAATCTATATACAAGTTTGAATATGTTAAGTTTTAATTAATAAGGAAGTTTAATTAATAAAGAATTCTAATTAATACATGAAGTTTAATTAATAAGGAAGTTCAATTAATAATGGAGTTTAATTAATGATGAGTTCAATTAATAAAGGAGTTTAATTAAAGTGTGAAGTTTTGATTTAGTAAGAAGTTTAATTAAATAAGTGAATTTTTAATTAAATAAGAAGTTTAATTAAATAAGTAGTTTTAGTTAATAATGGAAGTTTTATTAAATTAAAGGAGTTTTACTAATAAAAAAAGGTTTATTTAATGAAAGCTTAATTAATTAAAAAGGAGATTAAAAGTCATTTATCTGACTTGATCGTGCTTTGTGTGTGTTAATCGTGCTTTGTGAGTCTTTTTGTGTATGGAAAGTATTTAGTCTTATAATTAGCACTAAAGCCAACAAAGTAGACTTGTTTCTATCCATGAGAGTTAATAATGTTGATTCGAGTAAGGTATCGAGCAATAGTGCTCTAACCTATCAGTCCCCACTCTTGACCAATGGATAGTGGAACTTGAGAAGGTTGGAAACATGATAAGCATATGAGACTTGATTTCCATATGTGTTCAATTCATTGTTGTTTAATATGACCAAAAATTAATTTAGGAAACATCTAGAAGAAACATGGGAATTATATGATATTTACTCAGTAATGATATAACCTATGTATAAATTCATCTTTCTCTTCTTAGACAAATGATAAGGAAATCCATTCGGATAGGAGATGATCTCCACCCTCATGTATTGTTTATTTTGAAAGGATCGGAGTTAACTTAACCAAAAATTCATTGATTCAATCTTAGAGAGACCGAGACTGGTAAGTGTTTTACTTATCGAAAACCACTTCAAGACTAAGGTTTTGTGTTCTATATCTTAGAAGTGGATATGTCCAAGATGTTATAATCTATATGGAGATTCGAGATCTGTTCAAGATGCTCGAATTCATATAGAGGTTTATGATCTATTCGAGATGCAGGAGTATATTTGGAGATTCATATTCTGTTCGAGTTGTGGCTCATGAGTTGAGATGTTCAACGTAACTCCACCATCGGCATTGTTCGTCGACAAAATTTCTATTGATCGGGGATTCTATCGGTTTAGAAAACTGTCGAACGAATTTAAATTAAAAATAACCGCAAGCGCACGGCGTACTATCGTAGTACGTGATGAATACGGGTCGATCCACAGGGAATTGATGATTTTAAAATTCTATTCAATCAAATTAACCGAAGTTGAAAGAGTGATTAACTAAAAAAATGACAAAAGAAAATAGATAAAAATATGAGAGTGTTAAGACAATTTAGAAGCAATTTCCACTCTCTAGATCACATAAATCAACAAATGAAGTTATGATCTCTCTTTTCTTGTCATTAGTGAATTAGTTGATGTGCTTATCATAAGTATGGTATATTTTTGCTATTAATTAGCTCAATATAAACCATCAAACTATAACACAACCACTAATACACTTTTAAATCTCATAAAATATGACAACAAAGTTGAAAGCAAAATTTATTTTAAGCATGGCCTATTAACTATTAATTAGAAATATAAGCCATCAAATTTTAATTTCAACAATCACTTCTTTGCCATAATCATATGTAGATGAAGAGGCAATTTTTGTTTTGTTTGTTTAAGCATAGCCTATTTGTTATAAACAACATAGACTATCAAATTCAAAGCTAAACAACATCATTAAACCACTTCAATCATTCTCATTAAGCATAAAAAGAGAGCATAAACATCAAATTAAGTTGAAGCTACATGATTAGAGAGCTTCACCCTAAATTGAAGGGGTTTAGCCTCTCATATTTGTTATCATATGAACAAATGTAGCTTGCAACATGAGAGAAAAAGAGAAGGAAAAGAGAGCAAAGTGAAATGGAAAACTATTCTAATTGCATAAAGGAAAATCTACACTACTTGCATAAAAGGAAATGAACATGTAATTAAAAAGAAACAATAATTAACATTGCATAAAAGAAAAGAATTACATAAGAGAAGAAATGGCTAAGTAGCCATGGAAAGAAAGAGAGATTTGATTTATTTTCTAAACTAAAACTAACTAACTAAGAGGGACTAAGTAAGAGATGGAGGCTACATGAAACATATGGGTATTTATACATGTATGAAACCCTAATTCATATTTTGGGGAATGCCCAAAATGCCCCTTAGGAAGTGTGGAGGCCAAGTAACCATTAACATGTCTTAATCCCCCATTAAGTATGCATGAAGATTTAATGGCCATAATCATGTGGATTAGCTTCTAATTTGTACATGAAGAAAGGTGGGTAGGTGGGGTCCTCCATTATCATGCCTTTGAATTATTTCCATCTTCATTTGTTCTATTCACCCTTGTGCATACATATGAAGCCACTTGTGTTTGAATTTTAATTCCTACAAAATACATAGAAATTTTCAATTAAATTTTCATAAATTAATAAATGCACAAAAAAGACAATTTTGTCCCTATATGAAGATGAATATGTGACAATTTGAAAATAATTTGAATTTGGTTTAAACAAGTTAAAATACCCAATATGATCATTTATTTAATTTAAATAGAATAAATATGGTGGTAAAAATATGTACATTTACGTGCACATCAGGCATATGCCTAAAGATAGATCGGGGTGCACAATCTCAGGTTAAGTTAACCCATGGGGGTACATCAACTCTAATATTTTTAGTATGCTTATCGATATGTTGGCCGACGTAATTTGACTGTAGCAGTCCTATCGCTATGCTCAGTTTAGCAAAGAACGTTACAAGTAATGTCATCTGCTAATTCAAGGAATACAGCTAGCTAAGTGCGATCTAGTATGAATATATCTTTATACTAACACTGACACATCTTATTTATCTTTTGGAGGATCTGAACTGAAAATTAGACATATGCGGTGTTAATACAAAGTAATGAACACGCCGACTAAAATATTAGGAACGGTATATAATATAGATAAATCAGAATCAGAGTCGCAGATCATAGCGGACTAATATATAATATATTTCATAATAAGATGTGAGACTACAAAATATCGATACTAAACTCACTCTAATATACATCATATCTCATACACTATATCAGATGCAAATGATTACTGAATTATATACATGACATAACTACTAACTGTCAATATACATAATGATGAAGTACACTGAAACTGTCAAAATAGTCTACTCCAAAGCTAACCCAAAATCCAAAGGTCAATGAGTCCTTGTACCTATAGAGTCTCGGCCTAACTCGAGTATTAAAATAGTAAATGACTCGGACTATATCTAATCAAAGGGTGAGTTACTGATATCACAATATATACGACTTAACAATAAAATAAGCCATATAGGAATATGATTGAATCCAAATAAGGAATATCAATCAAAATCATCATTCCATAAATCCAATATCATACATATATGATTTAACAATCAAATAAGTCACACTATAAATATGCCCAAACCAAATAATCAAAATAAGGCACATTAATCAAAATCACCATTTCATAAACCCATATCAAGTATCATAAAAAATATGTTGATAACAATCAAAATTTCTCTAGAGCCCAAAATATACTAAATATCTATACCAAAATCTCTAAGGAAATAATCACCACTTATAAATAATAATGGTAGTCAACTATCAGTACAAAATAGTGCGACAGGAGTTTAAACGAAATAAAAAGACCCCACCACATACCTAACCACAAGAAATATGATAGTCTAACCCCAAGAAATAGACTGGCCATGTGAATTTACCTAACCCTAAGAAATAGGTAAATGTGGTCAACTGTAAATTAACTAATAGGGTTGCAATATAACATCTGTCCAAACAACGAAAAGGACAGTTATGTTATACTAGAATAGACCTAACCCTAAGAAATAGGTCTGCCTATGCAAATCTGAAAAAGAATCGACTCTCAGGTCAATAAAAAATGAGTCATAGTCTCTCGAGGACCCATCGGTCTCAAATAAAATCCAAATACCCCAAGATAATACAACTCTAAAGTGTTAATTACTACCATTCCAGTAATTACAAGAATTTAACTAGCTGCCTATATCAGATAATAAATTCAAGTACTTACTAAAAGCTAGCAAATTCCACTCAAACTCTATTTAAAAAATTATAATAATTAGCAAAAGAATTGTATGAAATGTTCCATATCTATCCGACAATTCAATCATTTATTAAAATTCTTTGTTTCACAGAAAAGCATGAAATCTCGTTAAAATCTCAAATCCACAATAAGTAAAATAAAAGAGTTTTAAAAGATATATTTTTTCCAAAATCACTTTTAAATTGATAAACTCATTTTAAAGAAGAGTTGCTTATTTACAAAAGCTTTTGAAACTCTTTCAAAATCATCTAAACCTATTTTATAACTAAAATCACTTAAAGTTAAAATTATTACTTTCATCATCACTTTTATAAATTAATATCATGTTATATCTTTTATCTTTAAAACATTTCCCAAATTTTATACTTAAAATAGTAAATTTAAAAAGGTTTTATAATTAAATATGATAGATTTTAAAATGCTTTGAATATAAATTTTGAAATAAGAAATAAATATAATTTAACTATATTCTATAAACTAAATTCCAATAAGGATCAAAAATGGATAAAATATTATTTTTAAATTCTTTTAGAATCATTTAGACAATTCAAACAATAAATCCATCGAAAATTCAACCTCTAGAGCCAACACTGCTTTATAAAATATAACTCCATAAGTTGGAATTATTTAGCGACCCGTGTTGCTTTGCAACAACTTCGATCACACAAATAATGTGTGTGCTTCTATTTAAGTTAGAAGAATTTAATTTGCATACGAACGAAACTCCGTTCACAAATTGGCCTCTTTTAATTTACATAATACTAAACAAACAAATCTAATCTATCTCGTTCGACAAATTAGATAAATCACAGTATTCAATCAATTGAATTCATAACATGCAATTTCAACAATTTCATTCAATTATTACCAAAACCTATGCATTTCTTAACCCAAACCGGGCATGTAAAAAGGAAAAATTATATAGATGTAGTAGTGTGAGTTAAAAATAATTCACCTTAACCACTTGTAGGAAATTCCATTTTTACTTTTCTTCATGTACTCAAAACACTAGCATAAGCTTCGACGTCGCGCACAAAAAGGCTAAACCATGTTGCGCCTTCACCATGCCTGGAGTACCCTCCATTTTTCTTCAAATTACCCAAAGACAACATGCCTCATTCACCTTGGAGCTGTTTTTCTAGGCTTCAAGCCTTCATACCTACGTCGATCCTCTGCCCTCATAGACAATCATAAGTCGCCCACAAAGAATAGCCGTGCTCTGCCCTAGGTCACATCAAATAGCGCCACCTGCATAGAATCATAGGTTAACCTCCAGCTCGTGCTACCAGCTCTAAAGTCCGTGTGCATGCCCTCCTTGCCGAAGTCTGGTTCACCTCCTCACAATCGCCTCCGATCAAGATAGTATAGGTCACATTGAATTTCTTTTTTTTGTTGAATATGAATTGGGGATAGAATTAGGGGTTTTGAGAAATACAAAAGCATAGGAGAAATCGGGTTTTTTCTCAAAATGAAGGGTGCGGGCTTTGAAACTTAAAAGAGTGGAGTTTGTGTTTTGTTTCTGATTGAGATGGCTTTGTATGTTTTTGGCCCATTTATATTGAACTAAAATGTTTTTTTCTATTTATTTGCAATGTATTTGGCTTCTTTTTTATTCGTTCGACTTGTGAAACTTCTTACAAAAATATATTCAATAACTAGACAATTTTATTGAATCCAATATCATTCCATTCTGTTCAATTTTTCACTATATTGATATAAAATAAATTTATCATTGATTTATTGATTTAACTGAATATCAATAAAAACTTCTTTTCATATATTTCAAATATATATAATTTTTACACCTTAATTATTTTATACTCAAGAATAACACTTTATCTAGTTTAATATATCTTTGAAAATTATTTTATTTATTAATTCAACTTGTTAAATATATCACTAATTAGATTTCAATCAAATAAAACCTTATTTCCAAGATACTAATTACCAGTAATCGAATTCAAATTCTTTTGCTATGATTAAATTTTTCTGACATCATGTCTTTGAAAACAGGGTTGTTATGTTGACAATACTTGGATTCCATGTGGTTCAAGAAAATGTTCGGGAATGGACATGTCATGTTTACATTATGGTATATTCTATCTAAAGATATTTGATGCTCGAAAGGTAATTCTTGATCCTTATCATGGTGATCCACTTCAATTTTTAAGCTGGAGGCATCTCCATGGAAAATTCATATGTGGACACACCTTAGTGGTTTTGATTGTACTTTTATATTGTTGTGTCATGAGATGCAAGCGACACTTCTATTTTTTAATTTATATTCCTTAACCTAGACATTATCTATTACCTCACAAGGTGTTGTTGTATGTTGCACTTATTTCTTGAGTTTCTTATACTAGACTTATGTTTGACCCGTAGTTTTATTTTATCCTTATTCCCATGGTTCTCTTTCGAGAAGTCTAAGAAAGACAAGTTTTTTTGTTGTTTATTAAGCTCTTGAAGAGGAGCTGAATGTTTACCTACTGTAGCATTCTTATTTCCACTGCATTATTTTATGTATATACATTAGGAATTGTAAGGTTAGGCTGTAATAACCATCCAAGCTGATGATAGTACTCTAGTTAGTAACTCTGAAATGCTATGTATATTAGAGTTGCTCTGTGTATCATCTTTTGATATTATATGTTATCATTATGCATGTAAGATTTTGATGTTTTTGTTCTCCTCTTTCTTATTCTTTTTTCTTCTTTTTCTTTGCCTTAATGTTCTGTCTTTCCAACACCAGAGTGCTCGATAATTGAATATCGTGAATGTATTAGTGTCAACATTCGAGGGTAGATAGGCCGCTCGTTACATATTATATTTATCGAGAGGTTGAAATTTGACCAGAATAAGGTTGTTATCACTGGAATAATTTGAAAGAGAAATTAAAACTGATTGAGGAAAAAGGTTCGGGAATAAATCATTAGTTAAAAACTCTATCTATCTTTGTAGCTATTCCACTTTTCCTCTAAATAAATTTAAAGCCCTGTAATTTCGTATCTACTAGACTGAATGCCATCAAAAAGTTATTGAAGTGTCTTAATTGACTAAAAGGTATAGCTTGACCACTTTTTCTATCATTAGCATGTAAGGCATTATTAAAATCCCCCAAAAGTACAAGGGCCTTATCAAATAAATTGATTTCTTTATATAAGCATTCCTATAAAAATTCTCTATCTTTTAGAAAGTTACTAATATAAACAAATGAAATGCAAAAATTCACACCCTCCTTATTGGACACATTACAACTAATGCATCATTTGCTCGTCGATACATTTGAAAACCCCAATGAGTCCCAAATAATCAAAATTATACCTTTAGCACTAGTATAATTATAATGAATTATTTTTAATTGGCTAGTAAACGGAACTTATCTATACTTTTTATAGTTAGTTTATATTCTAGTAGACCCACTATGCCAGGTGTATGGTAATTTAGTAGTTTCATTACATCATTATATCTACTATCTGAATTCATACCCCTAACGTACCGAGTCAAAATTGTCGTTTATTTTAGTATTTCTCCGTAGGTTACCTTTTTTGGAGGAGCAATTATATCATATTTTTACTTCCTACCCCTTTTATTTTTACCAATTTACACGCACACACACGTATAACATACACACACACACATACATACAGACACATATATATAATTTGAAGTTGTTGGCCAACTCAAATAATTCAAGCTAATTTAAAAATATTTTAAGGTTGATTTAAATTTAAAAAAGATATTGGTCTATAAAAAGGATAAAAATTTGAAATTTCAATTTCAAATGTTGTTATGTTTAAATATATACGTACGTACATAAATTATATGTAATTAAAATTTAAGAACATTCAAAAATATATATATATATATATATATATAATTTTAAAATTTATCAATAAAATATCAATTATTAAATATAAATAATATGTTAAATATGTGTGTATATGTATGTAAATCAGGTAGCAAATAAATATATAATTCATGATAAAATAAGGATTTAATTTACATGTCTGTGCTGAAATAAATAAATGTATATATAATAGAATATATATTAGAGATTATCAACACTATAGCCTTGAATATATACCTTGAATGTTGAATCAATAACTCCTTAGATCAAATCCATACTGTTTCAGAAACGCATCAAAAGGAAGATATCACCGCTTTGATATAGATTTAATTTGATTTGAATTTTATATGGAAGTAAAAGAGAGGAGGTCCTATTGCTTGTGGCTAAAAATAGATAGAAAAGAAGGCTTAAAGTAAAAAGAAAACGAATGAGTATGGATGGTTTATATTGGCAATAGGGAAAAGTAAAAGGTGGGGATTTAGATCTCCTTGTTTACCTCTCCTCCTTACCAATTCAAACCATATATTTCAAACAAATATAACCATCACGCATGCTTGTATGGTCGGCCGCCATATGAGCTAATGGAACCATAAAAATTTCCAAATCCAATAAATATTTATACATTTTAAATCCAATTTAAATGTTTATCGTTATCGTATATCGACACATATATATATATAACTTTTATTTACGCACTTTATTAAATATCGATTCAAATATATCAAACAAAAATTAATAATTAATATTTTATAAATATAAATTAATTTAATTAATTTATAATAATCATAATTTATTTAAATCATGTGGTATTTCGAAGTATTCAACATTGAGATTGTGCGACTCATACGTGTAAAATCGAACAATTTGATATTAAAGTTCACACTTCACCTTAGCTAATGGTGTGACAGTTTGTTAGAAATGTATCGCCTACATTATGGTAAAATCGAATTTTATTATTTTAAGCATCCTCGATGGTGACGATTATGTACACTAATACAATTTGTCAAAACTATACCATAATAGGAATTATGGAATATGGTTTTGGTTGGAATTCCAGTATCATCCATATTCAACTTATATAGTCCATGATAGAGTTAGGGTTATGGCATAGGGACAATTATGTAATTTGTTACATATATCGAACTCGTTGACTAATCTTGTTCGAAATAAAGGTGTTTTCTTTCTATTATAAACTTAATATAATGTGGTTATATTAATTAGTTAAAAGTATATTTAATAGAAAATCCATAAATGGTATGTTTTTTGATAGTAGTTACAAAGTATCATTACATAAGTATTTTATCACAATAAAACAAATATATCATTTTAAATGTTCCTAGTCAAGATGCAATAAGACCGAATATCGGTGTATCCATTGAGACTAGAGTATGTAACGCTCTCCACATCTTGGGCAGTGTATTACTCATGACTACTGAGGGTACCTAGGGGATACGTACTGAAGTTATTGGATAACTATGGGAAACTCATTCGATAGTTTTCTGTTGGTTAATATAACTAAGGTCAAATAGAAAATATCGATGTGAATAATTTACACAGATTTCTCGACTTAAGAATATGGTCGATCTTTAATATGAATTCTCTAGTTTATTTATAGTCCAATCATGAGATGGCATCCATTGAATGACAATAGTTGGGTCGAGTGAAAGTATTGGATGTCAAGCACTATTCATGAGAGGATTCTTTTCCTTGGTTATATGAGGTTAGTATCATGGTCAAATCAAGTCAACCCAAAGTTAAAATCTCTGAGCAGAGTAATACGGTTAATAATAATTTTTATTATTAAACTAAGGAATTTTTGTTTGGACTATAGAGTTAAGTGTGGACTATGTTCGAATTTTGACCATTACCAAATTCAATAAGTCCAAAATGATAAAGTTTTAATGAAGAGAATTAGGGTAAATAATTACCACAATTGGGTAATGCTTAATAAAGTGAAAATAGAGTTTACTGAAGCTAAGAAAGCAATAGATTTGGCCATAATGTCACATCACCTGCTAAGTGAAGTTTAAACGTTAACTTCGAATAGTTCGATGTTAATCACTGATCGAATTTACACCTAAAAATCACAACCGAAATGATGAATTCTCTTTAAGCCCAACAATTTAATTATTCTATAATTTCAATATATTAATTAAATTGGTTAATATTTATGAAATATTAATTATAAATTTGGATTAGATTTGAGAATTAAAATTGTTGCATATATTTTTAAAAGTTACAAATATAATAATCGATATGAGATATCGATAACTATTTAAGTTAAATATAACTATATGTAGTTAATTTAGGTTAAAAGGGCTCACAACCCATGCATTTTAGAGTGAAAGGTGGCTGGTATAGAGAGGGGAAGGGGCGGCTACTATGTGTGTAATTAGGGTAGGAGATGTGTGCTAGAGATCTAGTTGCTTCTCTCTTGTCCTACTATATAAATTATGATTCTAAAACCCTAATTAAATTTTGATTCATTTTTTGAGCCACCACCTTCTTCTTCTTCCTTTTAATAGCAGCAACTATCATCTAGAAATATTTTAAAATCTCAAATCCAATTCAAATTAAGAGAAAAACTATTTGATAGTAAACGGTCATTGATTCTAGACTAGCAATTTCATGAATCAAAGAATTTTAGAGAAAGTGATTTCATTATTTCAAAGTGGATTTTAAGGCATCTATTTCGGGTAATGTTTTTAAATATGTTAATCATATTATTGTGGTTTTAAGATTTTTTAATCATTTAATATAATGTATATAAATTAAATTGTTGTTATTTCATTTGTTAGATGAGATTTTTGTATGTATTGTTGTTGTCGCAATGGAGATTGGATATGTTTATAAAGTTATGGATCAAATTTGTGTGTTATGTTTGTAATCTGATGTTAAAAATTAAAATAAATTTTAGTTTAAAATTATATATATTTATATACATATAATTTTATGATTTAAATGTTCACATACTATTTGAAAACATATGTTTTCATTTTTATTCTATAACATTGATCTGTAATTTTCTTAACTCTTGTTTATGTCTATTGTGAATTATAAGTGCTGAAAATAATTTTTTATCATTTATTTAATGATTATTTGATTCAATAAATTTATGTTAAATAATCTATATTTCTTAAATTAATTTTTATAATTTTAAAATTACTTCATCATGTCAGGTACGTTAGAAAAAAATTCAACTCATTCAAGTTAATTATATATTTTTAAATTAATTCAGTTTCGGCCAACTATCTATTATTTAAATAAAAAATATTATTTTAACTTAGAAAATACCAACATATTTTGTAAGTCCTAGAATATGTTTCCAGATTTTATAAAATTATAAAACTCGAATTTTTATCGTATAATTATTTTATATTATGTAACGACCTGTATTTTGGTCGTTGATTTTGAATATTTAGTTTATTTTAAATGTTGAGTTTTGAAATGTGTGTAGAATCTTAATATGGAATTTAGCGATCAAATAAGTGGAATAAAACTTAAGTTTCAAATATAGCGATTTATTGGATAAATTTAGTTGTTGAATTAATAACTGGAAATCGTTTAAATAATTGAAATGAGGTAGAATATGAATCGAAAATGATTTCTAATGTTGATATAAATTCTAATAGAATTATAATTGAGTTAATAAGTTTTTAAAACTTAAATTTTAAGTACTTTCATCAATTTTAGAAATCGTCGAATTAATTGACGATTAAAAATAGCGATCTGGACACAGTATTGGAATTTGACGAAACTAGTTCCATTGGATCTCTAATGGTGTATTATTATCAGATTTCATATTTTGTAAGGTTTAGAGTTACCGTTTGGTCGTACCAGATAGAAACGTTTGGAAATAATTCAATTGAAATTAATTTAAATAGTCGATTTAAAAAATTATCTTCTCCATACAATCGAATCAGACCTCGGGACTTATTCCATTGGGTTCGGAATATGGGTATAACATTAGGAATGCTGAGCAGCATGCCTCTATAGGAGTTCGTAATTTTAAGTTACTTAAACGAGATATTTGATTACAAAAAAAAATTAGAAAGGTGATTTAACTTAGCTTCCAACCAAAGCCTCCTTCTCCCTTCTACTTAAAATATGAATTCCCTTTTTCTTCTTCCGCTTGCAGTTCAAAAATGAACTTGATCCCTAACATTATATATATATATATATGCATATGTATAGCGCGAGCGTGAGCACGAGTGAGTGGGTCGCAGAGTTTGTCAAGGTGACATTCACGTAGAGGAGGAAAGAGCTGCGTTCATGCTCGATTTCGAATTAGGGTTTGGGTTCATCGCACTGTTGTGAGTCGTGCGTGGAGGCAAGCAACAACATCATGGTGGTGCCTGGAGGTGGCGGTGATCGATGGTAAAAAAGCAAAACTAGGGGGAGGTCGCGTTCCTGTAGCGGCTGTAAGTGGGAGTTGCGAACGCACTGTGTAACGACCCGAAAATTTTAATCCCGAAATTTGCAGATAGTTAAGAAAAGAAGAGAAAAGAAAGAAGAAAGAGATAGAAGAAGAACAGAAAAGAAACACACAATCTCACATTCGCAACGGATAAAATATAATATCACATAAATAATAGTTTTACAAGAAGAACTATATAATTACACTTATATCTTTATACGTCAGAGTTACATCATTACACAAATATTAGACAGTTAAAAAGTAACTTGTTCCAGATAAATACAGCAAAACACCTCATACGTTTCTGCCATCTAGCTCGCCTCCTGAGCTACAGAACGTCCTTACCTGAAAATCTGTAATACTCGGTCTGACCCGAGCATTACATCAAAGTAACACCCGGGTCAGGCTGGAAACCAGCGTGAGTAAACCATCTAACTTGGAATACAAAAGCATACCATTTATATGAACCCGAGGTAACTTATATCAACTTACACTTCACCAGTTATTTTAGACATCAACCATTTCACATATCAATTCCTAAGTGCCAAACTTAGATTAAATGGTCAAATTTACCTAAATCATTCCAAACCAGCTTATTGATTTCACATATCAATCTACAAAGGATCGAAGTGGTTTCGGGTATTTACTAATACCCGACTCCAGTCTCTTCGAACCTAAAGATATCTTAACTTAAATTATCCAAGTGAAATAAAATTCGACTTTTAAATAGAGGATGTCACAGTAATTCATCATCAATGAAAAACCACATTATCTCAGTTTAAATCCAATCATAACACATCACATAGCATCTCATAATACATATCCAAGATATCAATCAATCTAAGGCATACAATATTTTTCAATCATTCTTAATCAAAATAAATTAGTCTCACCACTTCTGATTAATTCAAACAAATTAAATTAATTACTGAAATCTCCATTAGTTACAAACAACTTAATTGATCATTCTTTAATTAATCATACTTGATTAATTAATTTCAATTACATAAAGTAATTATCCTTTTATTTACATAATTAATTATTCTCAACCATTTACGGTAGTCAACCATTAATTACTTCCATTAGTTACATTTTATATATATATATATATATTTATTTATTTAATAAATTACCTTGTCAAGCAATAATAAATTAACCTTAACTAGTTAATTAATTTTATTAATTAATTAATCCTTTAATTAATAACACTAAGTGATTAACCCTTAATCACTTCCATTTAATTACTTCATAAAGTAATGATCCTAAAATTTCTTATGTAATAATTACTTTTTATCTTATTACATTTAGTAATTATTTCTTAATTACTTCTCCAAGTAATTATATTAATTAATCCATATGTGATTATATTAATTTTTCACTGATTAATTTCTTTAATTAATTATTTAACTAATCATTCAAAATTAATCAAATAATTTCTTAACCTCTTATGTTTTAAAAGATCTTAATTAAGGAAGAATTTCTTTATCTAATTAGATTATTTACAATAACCAATAATTCTTTAATCATTAACAGTTCTTAAATTGATCCAGAAATTAGTAGTTAATTGATTTCTCTTTTATGACTTCATTAATTTAATTAATCAAAAATTATTCAAGTCCTTAATTACTTTTAAGATAAATAATTTATCTTGATACTTTTAGGCTAAAACAAATCTTACCCTTTCTTAAATCAAGAAAATAATTTATTTGAAATTTTAAATCCTTCCTTTGTTAAATTAAAAACTGTTATAAATACCCGAGACAACATAGGGTTGCTCAGTCTCCAACCCGAGCTCAAACCTTCCCCTTTCTTTTCATTTACTTAGTTTAAAACTAAAACTGTCATTCATACCAAAACCCACTCTCATAGCCGATGCCACACTCGAGTCCTTCCTTCATTTCTCTCGAGTACGTCTTCGAGCAAATCTCGCAACTGGACTCGAACAAACTTCGAGTATCACAATCCTCCACCGCTTCGAGATTCTCACGCATAAACTTCGAACAGTAACCTTAGCTTCTCACGTCTTCATCATCACTAAAACTCAAAGCACAAACCAGCCTCAACTAACGTACATGTGCACGTGCACATGGCCACGGCGGCGCTTCGGCAATACTCTCCACCCCCGGCAAGTCATCGATTGCCTCCTCTAATGATTCCACCCATCCAGACATCGTCGCAATCCCCAAATCATATTTGAGCTTCCAATACCAAACTGGAAACAACTCCATCGACCTACACTGATTCAAACCTCCGACGCCGACCACCATACCATCAGAAACTCCGGTCCTACGCTCGATAGCCTTCACGCTACCATCTCCCCACTTCTCATGAAGCTCGATCACCCCGAGACGCCACGGTAGTGGAAATTCTGACTTCATTATTAAACCCATTCGAAACCCTACTTCGTCAATCTCCCACCACCACGGCCAATAATAAAATTCAACTCCATTTTTCCTGAAATCCCCAAACCATTGGCCACCTCCAATCCAAAATTCTATGCCAATCATCGGAAATCGACAAATATGTCGAAACCCATTAACCTTGAATATCTCAATAATTACCTTGCTAAAAACTATGATTTTCATCTTAAAAATCATGTTATCCAGAGCTGATTTAAGTTATATAATTGAAACAATAAATCATAATACTTGATTTTATCCCAATTTAAGGTTTCACTATTCTTATTCCCCTTCCTGAAATTTTAAAACTTAATTCATCTTATTTGAATTTATATAACTAAATTATCCTTAAATCAATCATCTTTTGTTTGAAACACAAGCTTATCAGTGATTAGTCTTTGGAAAATTTGAATTTTGAATAAATTTTACTCTGTAAATTTTAAAACAGAGATGATCCAATCAGGCCAAACATGCATAATTCAACACAACATAAATTCAAAGATTTTGCTTATATATATATACATGCAATACAAACATCATCACAAAAATACGCATGCAACATCTTTTATTTCCTTAAGTCTTTTAATATAAGTGGTTACTTGTTTAATGTTTGAACAAAGGAAAAGTTTTGCAAATCTGTAACTAAATAGAAGTCTGTATCTATATGAATAGTCATATATGTTCAAATCATCTACATATTTTCGACATGCACTCTCAATCTTGCAAAGTTATTTCAATATCTATCACGTTTATCAACTTCAAACATTAAAGGTGTAGCAGTTTACTCACCTGTCTGTCAAACAGAGAGCAGGGTTCATGAAGCCTGAACAGATTTTGCTTTGTGAACTGGAACTTGACATGCTACTTGAATCGTTACTGATCTTGAATTTGCATTCGAATTTGCTTAAAAGCTAAGTTGATCCTTTGTTAGCTTCAGTAAATTTGATTTCCAAAAAAAAAATCTTTTCTTTTCTCCTCTGATTTCTAACTTTGGAGATGAAGGAGTAAAAACTTGGTTTTCCTTTCTTTTTTTTTCTTAAAGAAATGAGATTGCCACATGTTAACTTATGTTCTTCATGATTTACAAATGTTGAAACCAAGCCCCCATATGTATACAAGTGTTTAAACTTAAATTATTTAAGTTCATATATATTTTTATGTAATACATTTTAATGTATTTAATGTTTGTCTTTTATAAACGAGCCTTAAATTTTTAATATATACATAAATGTGAATTTATGTAAATATTTGTTTATAAATAACTTATGTTTGAACCAAATTAATTTAAACCAAAATATATTTAAGATATATTTCCTTCTAAAATTTCAAGTTCAAATTCAATTCTTTAAATCCAATTAAAAATCCAATTCAAGATCAATTCACACTAAATTCATATATTTAAACAAGCCTAAATTCAATTTGAAATTAATAATCCCTATTTTTTTTCTTAACTCTATTTATCTAAAAATAACACAGAAATATTATTGGTTTGAAATTAAAAAATTTTTTTCCAATTTAAATAATTTACTTACATAAACAATCATTATTATTTATTTTTAAAAGAATAATTTATCAATTTTAAGTGATTATATTAAGATACGATCAAATAAATATTTATCCAAACATAAATATTTACGATTAGATTCGTTTTGTTAAATCTACAATTCAGTATTTCTATTAATTAACCAAATTATTATTAGTTAGAGATGCCCAGAAATTCGGGGTATCACATTCCTCCCCCCTAGAATCTTTTCGTCCTCGAAAAGGAACGAAAATAGATTTTATTAAATATTTTGAAACCATTTAAAATATTCTTTGATCATTTTTAAATTATTTTTTTAAAAATCTATATATAGTACTATCAAAGTAGTTTTATAAAAATATCATTCTATAACTTGATGTTTCAACAAGTCCATCTTCGTTCTCACAGAAACTCGGTCATACGTTGATCAGGCGTAGGACTGAAAATCTATAAGTACTTAGAAGACTCGTCTTTAACACCCAGTGAAAATACTTGAAAAATAATTTTATTGAAAATATAAAAACAATTTTTGAAAATAGAGGATATATCTTTGGTGAGAATGCTCTGGAAATCATCACCCCCATCCATGGTCACAATTACATTCCAGGGTTACGTTGCCGTCGCAGCAAAAGTCCATGTAACTGCAGGCTCTTCGCGGCCTCTCGATTACGCCATGGAACCCACACAACAGATCACAGTTACACCCAGGGTTACGTTGCCATCGCAGCAAAAGTCCATGTAACTGCAGGCTCTCAGCGGCCTCTGATTTTCGCTGTCAAAATGAAACTTCTCCACTCCTACATAGGTCGCAGTCTACCGATATAAAATCAAACGCAGACTGTTGGCTCTCAGCGGCACACATGACTTTCGCTATGTTATACCATAGATCGCAGTTACATCCTGGGTTACGTTGCCGTCGCAGCAAAAGTCCATGTAACTGTTGTCTCTCTGCGGCACACACGACTTTCGCTATTGTATACTCTACTCATAATCCTCAGGAACTGTTTTGTCCGGACTCCTCACAGGATCAATTTTAGAACCCCCCCTTGGGGCTCAAGGCAGCACCACCCGGTGGTACTCCTGAGAAGTTCATTTCAAGGGAGCGCCTTTTTCCCTAGAGCCATTATCAAAACATTTTATAGTATACATATATAGTATCTTTTAAATCATACACCTAGTATGATCTCATACAAAGCTTCTTTACTCAAAATCGATTATTCCAAAATCGATAATTCTCAAACTAGGCTTTCCAAAAATCAATATTAATTTTACCCAAAAATTTAAAGCCTTTCCAAATCCAAAGGTTCCCAAAACCTTTTTCCAAAATCCTCATATGATCCTTTATATATAGGGATATATATAAAATCCTTGATAAAAATCTTTGGATCATTATAAACTTGTATAAAAATCCTTTTATACTTCAACACTTTCAAAACAAATCCTTTTTCTTTTGGCAAAAGATTCATCAAGGGGAGTTTTATCTTATAAAACAAAGATATTTACTTTGTTTACTCAAAATCAGATATTCAAATTTGATTGCTCCTTACAAAACCACTTACCATATCACCTACTTCCATAAACAAAATTTCAACCATAGAAATATTCAATTTCTATTTTATTTCCTCATATATTTCACAAAATATATTTTCACTTCAAAAACCATTTCAAATTTCTTATCCACAAACTTGAATATCAATTTCATTTCAAATCTGTACGATGTACACATATCATCCGTACGCTATACCGATCTGATCGCTCACTCGATCATACAATTTCACTTTCGAACTAGTATTGTCCACCCGACTTCCTAGTACGGACACAGATCTGGTTTCTTGATCAGAAACCGTTATTCTCCTTGCATAGCCATAATTATGATAGAGAATATCCAGAATCAATCAACAATCCATATCCAGGTTCGCCGTTGAAAATCGAGTGAAAAATCCCACTCGGATCGATATAACTATCTCGAAATTCTATGCTCGAATCTGGATCAAATCACTATGCGAATAGAATAACATACGTACACCCTACGTATTTATCTTTATTGGTTATTAGCCAAATCATTTCTCTCTCTATTCATATACACTTTATTTATCATTCACTTACTCACAATTGCCTTAATCCACATTTGGATTATTCCTTAAATTCTTATCTCGGTTGGGTATTTAACCAATAACAGTTTGAACTCCATCCAGTTTATTTAGAAAATAGCTTGAATTTTTTTTAAAAAATAAATAGATAAGTAGTTGGAAAATAATTACTAGTTTGTAAAATAGGTGTAAAATGGTTGGAAAATAGCTTGAAATAATTATAGAAATTTTAGATAATTGCAAAATAATAGTAAGATAGTAATTAGTTTTGTAAAATAGTTGAAATATGGTAATTAGTTTATAAAACAGTTGGAAAATTGTTAAACAGTTTCAAAAATAATCATAAATCAAATATAAAATAGTTTGGCTTTTAAAATAAAGGTTGTATATATAATTAATAACTTAGAAAATAGGTTTATATTTAAACAATTTATATTAAAAACAGTCCAGAGTCAAAACTGCTCATTTCCCAATCTCCATTCCATCAATTCAATTTAAGTTTCCACTTCCATTTAAATTGACTTAACTCCAATAAATTCCATTTCCATTGGACTTGATTTATTCCCAATTCAAGTTGAATTAATTCTCAACTCCTTTTCAAATTTATATCAAATTCCATTTGATTTTAAGCGTATTCAACTTTAATTACAATTCCAAGGTATTCCAATCACTTTGGACAAATATCCATTCAATTGAACCCACTTCAATTCCAATCCATTTCAACTCCAGTTTGAATTAATCCCAATTTCAAATTCCATTTCCAAATCAAGTTGAATTATTCTTGATTTCCTCCCAAATTTAATTCAAATTCCATTTGAATTTTAAAACTATTCAATTTTTATTACAATTCCAAATTACTCAAATCAATCTAATTCAAATTTTCCCTTTGAATTTAAAACTTATTCATCTTCAATCTCAAATCCAATTAATTCAAGTCAGAATCAATTTCAATCTCAAATTTAAACCATTTCGAATTATATAAATTCGAGTTAAATTTTATTTATCTCTACAATGGATATATTACCACAATCCACTTCTTTATTTATTTAAACAAATCCAATTAACAATTTAAAGATTTTTAACAACAATAGGATGGTATTATCTAATTTATTTTAAAACATCCATTGATTTTAAATTTCTAGATCTCAAACCCAATTTGAGATCACTCAAATTCCCTAATTTAAATCAACCATTTAGCTTTTTAAGTTAAATCCCAATTTCATCCTGAAATTCCTAAATCAAGTTGATCATTCAAATTTATTTAACTTCACATTAATAATCTTTCCTCTTATAAGTTCAAAAACTATCACTTTTGGGTATCATATCTCATTCCCAATTTAAAACTCAATATTTATAGTTCATCTCAAACCATCTTTGATATTATGTATATCTCTCATATATACATATTTATTCCTTGGCCCTCCAAGCCAAAATTTTAAAATTTAAACCACCCTTGGTTTTAATTCAAACAAATACTTCTAAAGTTTACAAACAACTTCTTATTCTAAAATAAGATTACATTCAAAATAGTTTGAATAATATTATTTTCTTTACATTTCGAAAACAATTTCAAATGTTTAAATTTAGAATTCGGAATTTCACAACTTTAAATCCACTTCTACTTCCATCCTTTCTAATTTACAAGTTATTCTCATCAAATGGTTATTTCCTTAAAACATTTTATTGTTTAAAACAATCATCCCATTATTAAACACAATAACCATTCAATTTCCTGGTTTGAAACCTGTTCTGATTCATCTCATTATGAAATCCTTCCTTAACTTTAAGATTTTAATTTAAGTTTGAATCCATTTCAAACTTATGCTTATTTAATTTCAATTCGGTTGTATTTCTATTACCCTTTAATCTAGTTTCGATAATTTAACAACCGATTACCTTAGTATTTATTAGAAAGAAATATTGCTTTATATATCAAAATATATTTTATATAAAATCATTTAAAAACTTTATGTAAGAAAATAACAAGTACGCTCTCTCATAAATATATACACTCAACTCATTCTAGGGTACCATTGACCCTTTCCTTAATGAGTATCCCCCACCAAAGCCAAGGTTCTCGCTTAACCTTCTATTCTGATACCAAATGTAACGACCCGAAAATTTCGATCACGAAATTTGCAGATAGTTAAGAAAAGAAGAGAAAAGAAAGAAGAAAGAGATAGAAGAAGAACAGAAAAGAAACACACAATCTCACATTCGCAGCGGATAAAATATAATATCACATAAATAATAGTTTTACAAGAAGAACTATATCATTACACTTATATCTTTATACGTCAGAGTTACATCATTACACAAATATCAGACAGTTAAAAATTAACTTGTTACAGATAAATACAGCGAAACACCTCATACGTGTCTGCCATCTAGCTCGCCTCCTGAGCTCCAGAACGTCCTTACCTGAAAATCTGTAATACTCGGTCTGACCCGAGCATTACGTCAAAGTAACACCCAGGTCAGGCTGGAAACCAGCGTGAGTAAACCATCTAACTTGGAATACAAAAGCATACCATTTATATGAACCCGGGGTAACTTATATCAACTTACACTTCACCAGTTATTTTAGACATCAACCATTTCACATATCAATTCCTAAGTGCCAAACTTAGATTAAATGGTCAAATTTACCTAAATCATTCCAAACCAGCTTATTGATTTCACATATCAATCTACAAAGGATCGAAGTGGTTTCGGGTATTTACTAATACCCGACTCCGGTCTCTTCGAACCCAAAGTTATCTTAACTTAAATTATCCAAGTGAAATAAAATTCAACTTTTAAATAGAGGATGTCACAGTAATTCATCATCAATAAAAAACCACATTATCTCAGTTTAAATCCAATCATAACACATCACATAGCATCTCATAATACATATCCAAGATATCAATCAATCTAAGGCATACAATATTTTCCAATCATTCTTAATCAAAATAAATTAGTCTCACCACTTCTGATTAATTCAAACAAATTAAATTAATTACTGAAATCTCCATTAGTTACAAACAACTTAATTGATCATTCTTTAATTAATCATACTTGATTAATTAATTTCAATTACATAAAGTAATTATCCTTTTATTTACATAATTAATTATTCTCAACCATTTACGGTAGTCAACCATTAATTACTTCCATTAGTTACATTTTATATATATATATATATATAATAAATTACCTTGTCAAGTAATAATAAATTAACCTTAACCAGTTAATTAATTTTATTAATTAATTAATCCTTTAATTAATAACACTAAGTGATTAACCCTTAATCACTTCCATTTAATTACTTCATAAAGTAATGATCCTAAAATTTCTTATGTAATAACTACTTTTTATCTTATTACATTTAGTAATTATTTCTTAGTTACTTCTCCAAGTAATTATATTAATTGATCCATATGTGATTATATTAATTTTTCACTAATTAATTTCTTTAATTAATTATTTAACTAATCATTCAAAATTAATCAAATAATTTCTTAACTTCTTATGTTTTAAAAGATCTTAATTAAGGAAGAATTTCTTTATCTAATTAGATTATTTACAATAACCAATAATTCTTTAATCACTAACAGTAATTAAATTGATCCAGAAATTATTAATTAATTGATTTCTCTTTTATGACTTCATTAATTTAATTAATCAATAATTATTCAAGTCCTTAATTACTTTTAAGATAAATAATTTATCTTGATACTTTTAGGCTAAAACAAATCTTACCCTTTCTTAAATCAAGAAAATCATTTATTTAAAATTTTAAATCCTTCCTTTATTAAATTAAAAACTATTATAAATACCCAAGACAACATAGGGTTACTCAGTCTCCAACCCAAGCTCAAACCTTCCCCTTTCTTCTCATTTACTTAGTTTAAAACTAAAACTGTCATTCATACCAATGCCCACTCTCATAGCCGATGCCACACTCGAGTCCTTCCTTCATTTCTCTCGAGTACGTCCTCGAGCAAATCTCGCAACTGGACTCGAACAAACTTCGAGTATCACAATCCTCCACCGCTTCGAGATTCTCATGCATAAACTTCGAACATTAACCCGAGCTTCTCACGTTTTCATCATCACTAAAACTCAAAGCACAAACCAGCCTCAACTAACGTACATGTGCACGTGCACATGGCCACGGCGGTGCTTCGGCAATCCTCTCCACCCCCGGCAAGTCATCGATTGCCTCCTCTAACGATTCCACCCATCCAGACATCGTCGCAAGCCCCAAATCATATTTGAGCTTCCAAGACCAAACTGGAAACAACTCCATCGACCAACACTGATTCAAACCTCCGACGCCGACCACCATACCATCAGAAACTCCGGTCCCATGCTAGATAGCCTTCACGCTACCATCTCCCCACTTCTCATGAAGCTCGATCACCCAGAGACGCCACGGTAGTGGAAATTCTGACTTCATTATAAAACCCATTCGAAACCCTACTTCGTCAATCTCCCACCACAACGGCTAATAATAAAATTCAACTCCATTTTTCCTGAAATCCCCAAACCATCGGCCACCTCCAATCCAAAATTCGCCGCAAAATTCGACGCCAATCATCGGAAATCGACAAATATGTCGAAACCCATTAACCTTGAATATCTCAATAATTACCTTGCTAAAAACTATGATCTTCATCTTAAATATCATGTTATCCAGAGCTGATTTAAGTTATATAATTGAAACAATAAATCATAATACTTGATTTTATCCCAATTTAAGGTTTCACTGTTATTATTCCCCTTCCAGAAATTTTAAAACTTAATTCATCTTATTTGAATTTAAATAACTAGATTATGCTTAAATCAATCATCTTTTGTTTGAAACACAAGCTTATCAGTGATTAGTCTTTGGAAAATTTGAATTTTGATTAAATTTTACTCTGTAAATTTTAAAACAGAGATGATCCAATCAGGCCAAACATGCACAATTCAACACAACATAAATTCAAAGATTTTGCTTATATATATACATGCAATAAAAACATCATCACAAAAATATGCATGCAACATCTTTTATTTCCTTAAGTCCTTTAATATAAGTGCTTACTTGTTTAATGTTTGAACAAAGGAAAAGTTTTGCAAATCTGTAACTAAATAGAAGTCTGTATCTATATGAACAGTCATATATGTTCAAATCATCTACATATTTTCGACATGCACTCTCAATCTTGCAAAGTTATTTCAATATCTATCACATTTATCAACTTCAAACATTAAAGGTGTAGCAGTTTACTCACCTGTCTGTCAAACAGAGAGCAGGGTTCATGAAGCCTGAACAGATTTTGCTTTGTGAACTGGAACTTGACATGCTACTTGAATCGTTACTGATCTTGAATTTGCATTCGAATTTGATTAAAAGCTAAGTTGATCCTTTGTTAGCTTCAGTAAATTTGATTTCCAAAAAAAAATTCTTTTCTTTTCTCCTCTGATTTCTAACTTTGGAGATGAAGGAGTAAAAACTTGGTTTTCCTTTCTTTTTTTTTCTTAAAGAAATGAGATTGCCACATGTTAACTTATGTTCTTCATGATTTACAAATGTTGAAACCAAGCCCCCATATGTATACAAGTGTTTAAACTTAAATTATTTAAGTTCATATATATTTTTATGTAATACATTTTAATGTATTTAATGTTTGTCTTTTATAAATGAGTCTTAAATTTTTAATGTATACATAAATGTGAATTTATGTAAATATTCGTTTATAAATAACTTATGTTTGAACCAAATTAATTTAAACCAAAATATATTTAAGATATATTTCCTTCTAAAATTTCAAGTTCAAATTCAATTTTTTAAATCCAATTAAAAATCCAATTCAAGATCAATTCACACTAAATTCATATATTTAAACAAGCCTAAATTCAATTTGAAATTAATAATCCCTATTTTTTTTCTTAACTCTATTTATCTAAAAATAACACAGAAATATTATTGGTTTGAAATTAACAAATTTTTTTCCAATTTAAATAATTTACTTACATAAACAATCATTATTATTTATTTTTAAAAGAATAATTTATCAATTTTAAGTGATTATATTAAGATACGATCAAATAAATATTTATCCAAACATAAATACTTACGATTAGATTCGTTTTGTTAAACCTACAATTCAGTATTTCTATTAGTTAACCCAATTATTATTAGTTAGAGATGCCCAGAAATTCGGGGTATCACGCACTGCCAAACTCAAGCGCGGCGAAGCGGGTTTTTCTTTAATTCTACTAGGGGAATGCGCGTGAGAAAGGAAGTTTTAGGCAATGATACAGTCGAAGTAGAGCAGTGGGCGGCGGAGGAGAATCATGCGATCGAGCAGGGCGAAGGTGAGCAGACGTTAAGATGAAGGTAGTGGCTACAGGTTGCTTTCTTAAGCCAGGTAGATGATGGTTGTTAAATTAAAATTAAAATTTTAATTTAGCATGTTAATGATAGTTTTAAATTACTTTAGATGTTAATAAACTATTAACGTTTATACGAGGTCTAAAATTAACATAACAAGTTACATTGGACTCGAGGGAGCAATATTTAACAATGGAAGAGATTGGGATTGGAACGACAAACCAATTAAAAATCAAGGCGAGAAATTCTCACTCATTTGGAATTGCTAAATTTAATTTAAATAGTTAAAACTAATCATGAGATGCTTGGTTGAATTTATTAATTATTATATGTTGAATGATATTTATTATATATATAGTAGTATATATATTAGTAGTTGGATTGTTGTTACCGCACATTTTAGTAGATGAGACCATCCCGCATATTAGCGGATGACCCTATATAACGCAATATCCCCCCTCGAAGTGAGATTGGTATTTTTTGTTGTCTAACATCCGTGGATGTAAGAAAACAAGTTGGAGGGTTCCAACTGGATTCCTCAAAATTTATATTGATTGTCTTCATATATTGTAATATATGATGTGTTACAATAATCTGTTATAGATTATTGTTATGATGTAAATTATTGGATGCTATAGTAGCCATGGCCTGAATTTTGACATTTTAATACCATAAATATTATTTATGGAATTTGAAAGGATTTAAAAGGAGATACTGAATATAAAAATATTTATATCAAAATTTGGATTATTTTTAAAGAAATTGACTTGGATAAAAACAATAGTTGATTTCGAGTTGTATTTAACTATTCGTAAGAATAATTTAAATAGAGATTTTAAAATAATATATATAGAGGATTTTTAACGATGGATTTTTAAACGATATTTTTTGGAAAATATGAAAAGGAGTTCGAAATTGATATTTTAAATAGACTGTAAAATATATGGAATTTATTAAGAAATAGGTTTATGAAATGAGATTTTATAAATGAGATTAGTTTATGAAAATTGAAGCTCAAGGAAGTTATAAATTTATAAATAATGTTATAAATAAGGAAATCCGATATCAAAAGAAATTTTGAGAATATAAAACTCATAGAGTGAATTTATATTAGGATATGAAAATGGGGTTGAGGAAAAATAGCGAATTCTATTTTTAAAACTGAAAGTGGTTAAGGAATTGGAAGAAATCGATGTGCTGTGAATCGAGAGGGATTTATAAATTGAAATTTGGTTATTGAGATTTAAAAATATATTTTTATTAAGAAGTTAAGTTTTATATAAAAAAAGAAAATTTTATTTATTAAACTATGTAATTTTAAATTAATTAGTATTGAAATACTTCATAGGTGAATTTTTTAAATATTTAATATTAATTGGAATAAAATATAAATTTTATAATCAGCTTTTTATTTAGAAATGAGTTGGAATTGATTTATTGATGTTTTATTAAATTTTTTTGATATTTTAAATAATTACTTTAACGTATTTTAAAAATAAATTATCGATCTTTAAAAATACTTATTTTACATATATACAGTTTTAGAAATGATTTTAAATTATTTATAAACTCTCTCAAGGTGTGGAAATGGATATGATTTTTAAGTTGTGAATGGATAGACGAGATTATAAGTGAGTATAATCGAGTTGGAAAATATAAAAGGAATTAATACAAATTACAAAAATATAGAAAATAGGATAAGAAAAACTCCTAAGTATTGATATTAGAAATGATTTCGGAGAAATGGATTATAATATTTTTCCTAACTGAGGAAATGAAGGTTTTTGGACATATTTAGAGACCAAGGATTTATATCGAGATATTTTCTAAGTTGTAACGACCCAGAATTTTGAACAATTTAATTTGAAAATATTTAATTAATTTTAAATATTTGAATGATGGTTTGACGTGAATTTCAAATTATCAGAATGAATGTGGCGATTAAATTATACAGTTTAATCTATTGAAAGTTGAATAAAAATTTGATTCTTCAATTTTAAGCTGATTTAAAAATATTTCAAAGGCTTGTAAAATTCATATTGAGAATACTGAAGGTAATAGAAGCTTCAGAATTGAATTTGAAACTGCTTTGTTCAGTTTTGAAATTAAATCGTTTGAATCGATATTTAAAATAGTCGTCTGAGGCACAGTCTCGAAATTCGACGAAAACAGTTCCATTGGGTCCGTAATATTGAATTATTCTCGGATTTTAAATTTCGTATTTTTCGGAGTTGATATGTGAGCACACGGTAAGTAAACGCGTTGAAAATTTTCAACGAATTCAATTTAAATTTAAATTTATAATTTGTCACCTCAGCACGTTGCCTTTCCAAAAATCACGCTACTCTCCTTCAATAACGCCTGAGATCGTGTAGAGATCGTGCAAGCATGAAATTCTGTCTCCCTCCATCCCTTTTTAAATAAACACGCAACTCCCTTTTACTTCCGTTCAAATCAACAGCAAATAAAAAAATAATGGCCGATGAATAAATCTTGTGTGCCATCTTCGTTTCTTCCCTCACCCATATCCTTTTCTTCTATCGTTCAAACATCCCAAACGAAAAGAAAATTGGCCGAAGAGGAAAAAAACCCCAAATCAAGCAATGGAGGCGCGCGTGCGCAGGCGCTCGGCGATTGGTAGCAGCGACGCTTCTCGAGTAGAGGCGATGGGAGCTCGCGGCCTCGAGCAAGGATGGGTCGCGATCGATTTGTGGTATTGGAACAACGTCGCGATGAGGGGGGGGGGGAAGCGAAGTGGGTTCGTCGACAGTGGCGTTTGGGTTCGAAAAAAATGACAAAGGAAATGGTCGCGAGTATAGGGCTGCAGTGCTTCGCAATTTCGAGATGCTCGCGTACAAGGCAGTGGAGGCGAGGTATCGATTTTTGTTTTAATAATTTAGTTAATTCAAATTTTAAATTGCAGTATTCATTTAAATATTAACTGTGATATATATAAGTATATTACAGAGAAAGAAAATGTAAAACAGAAAAAAAAATTGTTAGTTGATTTAAATTTATAAAAAGGAAATTTAGTTCAATTGGAAATTTCTAGTTAGAATTATTTTAAAAGGAAAATTAGTTTAAATAAATTTATTTAAGAAGAAACTGGTTTAAATAAAACTATCAGTTAATTTAACTATTAAAATGAAATCACCGATGAATCGAAATTATCAAATCAAAATTTATTATTCGATCTGTTCGAATATTAATAAATTAAGTAAATATTTATACAAGGTATAAATCAAGAAAATCGAGTCGAGATGGAAAATGGATTGCAAATAAAAAAGCAAAGGTGAGAACTTCTCACTCAAAAAAATAAATTAAAGTTGGATTCACAAATATTTATTGATTGTTGTTTGGTTGTGATATTAGATATAGTAGGATATATCTATATATATAGAAATATATATATATATATATTGGCATATGTATATATTGCAGTTGATTGATTTCCCGCATTATATAGCGGATAAGACCCTATTGCGCTGCCTATTAAGCGGATAATATTTTATAAATCCTATATACCGCGATATTCCACCTCGAAGCGGAATTGGTATTGTGCTAATGTCTGTGGATGCAGGGAAACAGGTTGGAGGGATCCAACTGGATTCCTCACAAATATTTATTTGATTCGGATATTGTGATATTTGATTGTTTATCATATCGATATATGATGTCTGAAAGTCGTGATTGACTATTTGATGTGTTGCATCATCGAATTCAATTTTTAAGTTTAAAAATAACGATTTTGATTTTTAAGGGATTTCTAAAGTGATTTTTGAAAGTATACGTTTGTAAAATATTTTTAGAACTGATTCATGTTAAATAAATAAACGTTATAATTTTAATATTATAAAAATTATGATTTTTGAGAAATACAGTTAAAAGTTGATTTTTGAAAATATGGGATTAATGATTTTATAAAATAGTTTAAACTGGGATTTTTTTTATAAAAAATCTAAAAATAGGATTTATGAAATTTGATTATTTTATAAATCAAAATGATGAAATTATAAAGGAGTTTAAAGACGTTTTAAAAGAATAATATAAATTGATCCATATAAAAGATTTATAAAATGGATATTTATAAATTAGAATATTTTGAATTGTAAAACGAGCTTTTATAAGTGTTAGAATGAATTGTGAATAAATTTCATAAATGAATGAAATTTATAGAATTATAACGGTGAAGTTATAAATGGAATTTTATAAACAGTAGGTTTATAAAATTTGTAAAGTTATTTAAAAGAATAGATTTTGGATAAATAAATGAACCTTATAAGTTATAAGATTTATAATTTGAGAAGTTTAAAGGGATAATTTTGTAAATAAATTATAAGCATTTAACTTATAATATGAACTTTTAGTATATCATTGAGATATGAAATTGAACAGATTTATAAAGGAAATTATAAAAGGAAGTTGTTATAAAATAAATAGAAATGGAATTTATGAACATTGTTTTGTAAATCCGCAAAACGACTTATTTTGATAAGTAAATTGTTGTAACTTATTAATGGAATTATATTCATGTTTTAGACAGGGAATAATCCTGTAAAACAAAATGTATAGAAATGATGAAATTGGTTAACAGGTATATTCACGTTTTTGAATAGTGAGTAATATATTAAAGAAAATGTTTGGATGTGATGTTTTAGATAGAATTAAAACGATCTAAAGATGTTTTAAAATGTATTAACTATCGAAATCATAGATTTCAACATTCATTGTTGAAATAGACGTTTTCGAGAAATAGAAGGAAATGGTAGACTATAACACTGTTGTTATAGTAAATGATTTCCGAAAGGAAATGTTTTGTATAGTATTGGGATTTATATATCTATTTTAATTTCGAATCCCTATACTAGTGATTTTGGCTTGTCGTAATGATGTTTTACGCAACATTCGTTTTGGCCCAAATAAATATGTTTAAGAGAATGATTTCCTTAAAGAATGAAATATATACTTAATTTCTATTTGAGTATATTGAATATTTTCCAAGTGTAGAAAATAAAAAGACTTGTGAATTACTTATAAATAAATAATCATGGAAATGTTTTTCCAATATTAAGTGAATATTTTGAATTTATCTTTTTGAAGATAAATTGAAAATGAATGTTTGAAATCGATTTGAAATCGTATATTCATAAATATTTTCGAATGTAAATTCACTATGGAATTTATAAATGAAAGGGGAAAATTGTTTAAAAATAAATATTGATTTATTTTTGAAGTATTGAAAATATATATATATATATCTTGTAAAGATATTTTTGGGAAATAAATAATTTGGAAAATTATTTGGAATCTGATGATGTTGTGCATATCCATTGATAGTTCAATAACCGACTATCAATATTTACCTTTAAATAGGTATTTGTTGTGATTTGCTTGAATTTGAATGCCACACTTATTTTTTTTTAAAATAAGCGCTCACTATTCGGGTTAACCGGGAAAGGACCTTGGGGTCGTATAACCCATTCCGAATACGTGATACGTCGTTATGAATTGCATTTGAAGATCGGTGTTGAAGACCGGATATTTTCAAAAACGAAAGGGTTTCTTGTTGATTGTCTCTGCACTGGCTGATCC
This sequence comes from Allium cepa, assembly GCA_030765085.1. Lineage (NCBI taxonomy): Eukaryota > Viridiplantae > Streptophyta > Magnoliopsida > Asparagales > Amaryllidaceae > Allium > Allium cepa. The sequence continues at coordinate 548,834,666 of CM060943.1, read as the reverse complement.
CCGGTATAGAGATCTCCATATGTGATGGGAAATCCGGACGTGATTAGAGATTATCCGGATTGCAAGGACTTTGTTGTAAGTGCCTTCGGTTCTGTTCGATCCCGGAACAGACTTGTATGGATTGTATGTCTGACATTACAAATTAAGGTATAAAGCTGATTTCTTTCAAATATATTTGTGTTGGTGGCGGAGAATTTATTATCTTAGCTTAACACCCTTCTCTGAGACGTACAAGCTCAGAGGTTATATAGTTGAAGGTTATTAGTGATATACTCCCAATTTGGTAATGTGACATGCTGAGTGTTGCTGTGAAATGATCATTGTGTTGATCATTTGCGATAAGATCATTTGTTTGATCATTTATCTTTGTGATCATTTGTTGACCCAAAGCATAGCTTTTGTATAAAGCGTGGCTTTGTGGACGAGACTTCGTCGAGCCTCACACCCCAGAATGGTCAAAACAGGAAAGATGCAGCAAGGTTATGAGGGGTAGCTCCCTTTAGGGTATGTGAATTTCCTTCTGGAAATGGGTGGTATCATGGTATGGAGCCCAGATGCTTACTCATGTTGAAACACTTTATTATTATGGTGTGATGTTGATGACGAGCGCTCGGTTAAAGGTCCCAAAGGACCGGGGGATGGCATACTCGTGTCAGTAGTTACCCAGTTAGGGGTAACCCGGCCTTGTGTTGGCAGAGATCCGGTTTGGTTCTCGGGGACGTCCTTCCAGAGGCATTCTCGTGTGGCAATGGGAAGTTCCTTGGCCTGACCATTTGTTGGAAATCCAAAGAAACAATACGATCTTGTACGGTTTGAGTTGTAGAACTTGCTTCCTCAAGAGGTAGCTATAGTAGGCATAATATAATGGTACCTATGCTGGCTAAGATTTATATTATACTTTTGAAATGTTTTCTACACTATGCACTAGTAATAATATCAAATGTTTTTTTTATGCGTATCAAGCATCTTTGACTAACATAAGAAGAAATCTCCTCCAAGTCTGCGTTTGCATTGTGTGTGTGGTGGGAGGTCTTATGGTAGTTACATTTTCAAAAACATTGCGAATCTATTTTTAAAATTATCCTATTTTGATTTTAAAGAAAAATAAACTGTTTTGAGTTCCCACACCAGTCACATGACTGACTCGGAGTTTATTGCTTTCCTTTCTAAACTCTGGGTGCCCACCAATTTCCACACGGGCAGTCAAGAGTTAAGGTTTATCAGGATATTCTGGAATTCATGAATTGCTGGAGGCAAGCTGAATGGCATGACGTATTACTATTATATAGTATTTTTTTCCACTGCATTGTTTGTTGTTGTACACTCTGATGTAATGTAATGTAATGTAATGTAATGTAATAACTGATATAGTTCTTTGTTTAAAGATTATTCATTTATTTATTATATGTTGTTCCGCTGCGAATTGTGAGATTCTGATGTTGTTCTGTTATTTCTTTCCGTTCTATCTTCTATCTTTTCTTTCTTTCTACCTCTTTCTTTTTCTTAAACCCTCAGCGTTCGGTTTTCCGGCATCCGACTGATTGGCATTCGATACAGTGGACGTATTGATGTCGATATTCGGGAGTCGAAGAATCGGGTCCTGACATAAGTAATGGATTATAAATCGAAGTTGGAAATATTTCGCTAAGTGTTAAAGTGAGGCACGGGTGGAAATATCCTGTTATGGAAATAAGTATTCGAAAATGTTTTCAAATATTGATAAATTTGAAAGAGATTTGAATATATATCTTTGTAAAGATATTTTGAAATGGATGTTAAAAAATGTAAATAATGGCGTAGTGACTGCTTATGGATGTTATTTGATAGTTAAACAACCAACTATCAATATTGGTCAATTTCCTTAATCGTTTCAAAGAGACTGGGATCGGATTTATTTATCCAAAAACCCCTTCAATTCGCTTTGAACATTACAAATGGTGATATCATGAAGATAGTGAAGACGGTGAGTTGGTTTGTCCAGACGTAGGATAACTTGTATGGATGATGCTATCAGAACATCATCATTGGAGGACGATGAGCATTCTAAGTGAAATTTTTCTTAAAAGGTAATCGTAGCCTCAAGCCTCATCAGCCAGAATGACTGAAAATCAGGGAAGTGCAGTAAGGCTAAGTGAGTCGCACCCAATTAGGGTATGTTGTCACCTTTCTAGATAAACTCGGATATATTATTAATTATGGATGCAGTGGTGCATGCAAGAGAGCTCTCGATAAGGGTGGAAACACCTGGGGTGATAACATATTCGGTTTATCCAGGTCAGGGATAGGGTCGGTCTTGTGTTGTTGGGATCCCGGCGAGGTCCTCTGTACATGTTTCTAGACGTGCACTGTGATAGGTGGTACCCCAGTGCTTATTCATTTTATGGAATCCATTCTACAATAAGAGCCACGATTTTGATTGTTCCCAACTATGTTGAAACGTAAGAGGCAAGCATTTCGGCTATTTTCTATTTACTTGGTTTAGACACTACTATATTATCATACAAATTTGACAAAAATGTTTTGGTTATCATAAGGTAAAAACCCGTCGTGTTTATGTGTGACGCGGCCTTACGAGAAACCTTTGTTTTTCAAAGGATTTTGAAATGATAATAAATCAAATTGAGTGTGTTTTCTCACGCTGGTTTTCCAGAATGACTCGGGTGTTATTTTATTATAATGCTCGGGTCAGATCGAGTATTACAGATTCAGGTTAGAATGTTATGGAGCTCAGGAGACGAGCTAGAGGAGTTCAAATGTACTCTCGTACTTGATTTGTATTTCCGCTGCACGGGGAAAGTTATTAAACTGTCCAGATTGATTGTTGTCTATTGTACTTTGATAATGGTATGTATATTAGCAGAACTATTCTTATATTTAAAATCTATTATTATATGTTGTTTAGCTGCGATTGTGAGAATCCGTATTGTTGTTTCTTTCTGTTTCTCCTTCTACCTTTTCTTCGTCGCCCCTAATGAACTGGTGTTTCTGGCACTGGAATGCTCAACATTCTATACAACGAACGTATTGATGTCGATTTTCAAGGGTCGAAAATTCCAGGCCATTACACTTGGTATCAGAGCCGAAGGTTAAGTAAGAACCTTGGCTTTGGTGAGATAGGGTCGGTAGTACCCTAGAATGAGTCTGAGGGTATTAATCGATATGAGCGCATATTTGTTAGTGTATATAATTTTTTTATATTATGTTGACTTATCGGTTGAGTGTGCATAATATCTGGTTGGTACAGTCTGGAAAACCGTACCGATAGGGATTTTTAAACTCTTAAACTAGGAAAAATGATACAATATTGTTTTAAAAAGTGGTAAATGAAATAATTTCACCCAACCATATTTTGATATAAAAGGGATAATTTTCTAAAATTATTACAGTATATTGGAGTGCTTTGTTGATAATATTATATCTAACAAGATTACAAAATTGGAAATAATTTATAAAAACCAAATGAAAATTATATAAGTGTGAATTGTACAAATGAATTATAAGTGAAATGGATTCGAACTCGAATTCAGGAGTTTAAACCTTGGAAGGTTAAGAAAATATTTTCAGAAAGTTATGGAAATGAATTGGTGTTATTTCGAAAATATTTTTGAAAAATAAATAATGGTGATATTATTGTGGAATGTTTTTAAATAGAAAATTCTTTAAAAATGGATTTTGGGAAGAGATATAACACTGAACTCGCTACAGTCGCTGGAAAATAAATTCCGATGATGTTCGCGACATCATCGGAGTTCATTTTCGAGTTTTTAAGCGACAGATTGTTACCACAGTAATTTGATATGGGGATTTTGTTGAAAAAAGTATTGTTTTGGAAAGGAAATTTGTGTTGGATAAAACCAAATTGGTTTTGGAAATTCCAAAGAATGGTTTATTAAAAATAAGGAAGAGCTATTTATTTGATTTGAAAATGATTTGAAATAAAACCAAGTGTTTGAATTCTGAATTCCTAGCTAAATTTTCTAGAAAATATTAGAAATAAGTTTTTAAACTTATAGGTGGAGGATGATATTTATAAGGAAAGAAGCATCGGAATTGAATTTTGAATTAAAATTTAAACTGAGAAAGTTGAAATAGAATGTAATTTAAGTTGAGTTGAAGGAATTGAATTTTAGAAATTTAATTGATTGTGATTTAAATGGAATAAATTAGTGAGGTGGACTAATTAAATGAATTAAATTGCGATGTCAATAAATTCAATGAAAAGAAATTGGATGTGTATAAATAAAAAGAAGCAATAATGTGAATTGAAATAAATATTCATAATTGAATGAATTGAACAAAATGGAAGATATCAAATATGTGACTATAAGTTATAAAATTGGAAATGGAATAAACTCAATTAAAGAAATTATGAAATGTGGAAAATAAATTGTATGAATTGGAATTTAAGTTCAGTTAAACGAAATTGAATTGGAATTGGAAATGTTATCGAATTGAATATAAAGTTTGAATTATAAAGTGATGGGATAACTATAAGCTATAAATTTCTGAATGGAATAAAACTTAAAAGGAAAAGTTATGGAATAGTGAATAAATAAGTTATATAACTTATAAAAATTGAAACTAATGAAATAAAAATTTACTTAGGCTATAAATAGATGTATAATTTTGAGTTAAAAATAAAATTCGGGTATAAAATTGATGGAAATGTGAAAAATAAGTTGCGTAACTCATTAAATTGGAAAAGTGGGATAGAACAATCAAAATAGAATGGTGTGATATTTTAGAGTGAAGAAATAAAATCCAAACTTGAGTTATAAAATAAATTTGAACTCAAGCAAATTAAAATGGAGATGAACTAATTAGACGATTAATTAGTGAGCTGAATATAAAAATGGATATCAACTTGGTTAAGTAAAATGAATTATGAACTAAAATTGGAATTAAATATGGAATTTGAGTTCTAAATAAAATTTCGACTTAACTGTAAGCGAATTAAATATGTTTTTGAAATACTGTGGAATTAAAGAGTTATTAACAAATTCAACTTAAGTGTAAATAAATTGAATATGGCCTTGAATATTATTTAAATGAATTCAAGAATGAATTTGAGTATGGAATTAATGTAAAGTGGAATAAATGGATGAACAATTAAATTAATCAGTAAAATGGAATGAAATTTGATTGAATGAGAATCAATCTGAAAATGCAAAATAGGATTTGGATTGCAAGAATAATAAACTTAAGTTATAGAGTTAAAATAAATTGAAATAAATGAATTAATTGAGTTAATATTTTGGATGGAAGTTTGGCTTGAATAAATTGTGAAATTTTTATCTAATAAGTAGCATGGAATGATTACGAGTTAAATAAAATGGATTTGAATATAATATGGATATGAATTGAATACAAATGAATGGATTGAGTTTGAAATGGAATAAAATTAAATATAAATTTATTTGGAATCAATTTTAGATAACTATAGACTGAAATGGTTATTTTATTAAATGAATATCGTTGAATTTGCATGGGAAAATCATTGTTTGACGTAAACGGACGAAGATAAAATTCTACGGATTAACAGAAAGTGAATAAATTGATTTTTAAATCAATTTGGAATGGATATGGGTTTGTTTTGTATAAATATGAATTGAATGCAGATAATTTGGTTGTAGATCATTGAAATTGAATGAAATGGTATATGGATTGATTGAAAGTAATTAAATTAGTATCGGAACCTTAAATTGCTTATAAATCTATGTTGGCATATGACTTATGAAATTCACGTGTTAAATTATTTAAATGAATGAAATTTAGTGAATTTCATATTTTAGTACTTACATGGTTTAATTGAGTAAGTACAGGTGCATGGAGGCTATTGGGATAGAGTTGGGTTTCGTAATTGGATATTAAATAAGTTATTTGCTTAAAACGCAAATATAAGGTATGTTTTTGGATTAAATACAGCAAAAATATAAAATATTGATCTATATTTTGTTTTTCGACCGTATGGGTCGACGTATACTGTTTTATATCTTTTGTCATATTACAAAAGGCTCTCCATATAAGGGAGACTCTACCAAAAAAATTCAGAAATTCAGGGTGTTAGAAAAATTTTGGAAAAAAAATTTGTTAACGAATATTTGATTTTTGAATTGGAATTGAAAGAAAGGTTTTGAATTAGAAGTGGAAACTAAATGTTGGAATGAACTCAAGGGTTTTGGAAAGTGAATGTCAAGTTTTAACTAAGTGGGTATTGACAAGTTATTGGGTTTGGATAATTCGTCCTACCTTAGCAATTTCGAGGACGAAATTCTTTTAAGGGAGGAGAATTGTAACCATTCGGATTTTGGTCGTTGATATTGAACATTTAATTTATTATAAATGTTGAGTTTTGAAATGTGAATAAAATTATAATATGGAATTTAGCTATCAAATAAGTGGAATAAAACTTAAGTTTCGAATATAGTGATTTATTGGATAAATTTAATTGCTGAACTAATAGTTAGAAATCATTTAAATAATTGAAATTAGGTAGAATATGAATCGAAAATAATTTCAAATGTTGATATAAATTCTATTAGAAGTATACTGAGTTAATAAGTTTTTAAAACTGAAATTTTAAGTAATTTCATCAATTTTAGAAATCGTCGATTTAATCGACGATTAAAAATAGCAATCAGAGACACAGTCTCAGAATTCAACAAAACCAGTTTCATTGGATCCATAATAGTGTATTATTATCGAGTTTCAAATTTCGTAGTGTTTGAAGTTACCTTTCGGTCTTACCAGATAGAAACGCCTGAAAATAATTTAATTGAAATTAATTTAAATAGTCGATTTAAAAAGCTATCTTCTCCATACAATCGAATTATACCTCGGAACTTCTTCCATTGGATTCAAAATAGGGGTATAACATTAGGAATGCTGAACGGCATGCCTCTATAGGAGATCCAAATTTTAAGTTGCTTAAACGAGATATTTGATTATAAAAAATAAATAAATTAGAAAGGTGATTTAGCTTGGCTTCCAACCGAAGCCTCCTTCTCCCTTGTACTTAAAACATGAATTTCCTTTTTCTTCTTCCGCTTGCAGTTCAAAAAAAAAACTCGATCCCTAACATATATATATATATGTATGTATGTATGTATGTATGTATAGCACGAGTGAGAGGGTCGTAGATCCTGTCAAGGCGACGTTGGCGTGTAGGAGGAAACAGTTGCGTTCGTGCTTGATTTTGAATTAGGGTTTTGGGTTCATCGTGTTGTAGTGAGTCCTACGTGGAGGCAAGCAGCGGCGTCGTTAGTGGTGCATGGAGATGGTGGCGATCGATGGTAAAAAAACGAAGCTGGGGAGAGGCCGCGTTCCTGTAGCAGCTGTAAGTGGGAGTCGCGAACGCGCTGCCGAACACAAGCATGGTGAAGTGGGTCTTTCTTTCGTTCCTCTAGGGGAATTGCGTGAGAGAGGAAGTTTTAGGCAGTGTTGCGGTCAAGTTGAGCAGTGGGCGACGGAGGAGAGTCGCGCGATCGAGTATTGCGAAGGCGAGCAGACATTAGGAAGAAAGTAGTGGCTGCGGGTTGCTTTCTAGAGCCAGGTAGGTGATGGTTGCTAAATTAAATTAAAATTTTAATTTAGTATGTTAATGTTAGTTTCAAATTATTTCAAATGTTAATAAATTGTATAATGTTTATATGAGGTCTAAAATTAACGTAACAAGTCACGTTGGACTCGGGGAGCAATACTTTACATTGGAAGAAATTGGGATTGGAACAACAAACCAATTAAAAATCAAGGCATTGTATGGAATCCATTCCACAATAAGCGTCGTACGATTTTGATTGTACCCAACTATGTTGAAACGTGAGATGCAACCATTTTAGCTATTTTCTATTTACTTGGTTTAGACACTATTATATTATCAGACAGATTTGATAATAATGTTTTGGTTATCGTTAGGTAAAAACCCATCGTGTTTGTGTGTGACGTGGACTTACGAGATACCTTTGTTTTTCAAAAGATTTTGAAATGATAATAATTCAAATTGAGTGTGTTTTCTCATGCTGGTTTTTCGTACTGACTCAGGTGTTATTTTATTATAATGCTCGGGTCAGACCGAGTATTACAGATTCAAGTTAGAATGCTAAGAGGCCCAGGGGATGAGTTGGAGGAGTTCAGATGTATTCCCATACTTGATTTGTATTTCCGCTGTGTGGGGACAAGTTATTAAACTGTCTAGATTGATTGTTGTCTATTGTACTCTGATAATGGTATGTATATTAACAGTACAGTTCTTGTATTTAAAATCTATTATTATATACTATATATTGTTCAGCTGCGATTGTGAGATTCTGTGTTATTGTTTCATTTTGTTTCTCCTTCTACCTTTTCTTTGTCACCCTTAATCAACTGGTGTTTCCGACACTCGATTGCTCGATATTCAATATAGTGAACGTATTGATGTAGATTTTTGAGGGTTGAAAACTCTAAGCCATTACATATTAATTTATTATGGCCGATACTATTTAATTCAACACACACACACATATATATATATATATATATTAAATACTAAAATCTTTGTATATTCAGATCTGGCATGTTTTCTAATTAGTAAGAAAGAAAATTAATTATTGTAATACTTATGTATCTATATATACGTATATGATTTTTGCTATTTCTGGTATAATATATAATTATATAAATAAATAAATATTTTATGCAATATTTTAATGATAAAATATAAATTTATGCATATATACATACACACACACACACACACACACACACACACATATATATATATATATAGATTATCATTTGAAATTTATTACTATATGTTCGTGCGTATACAATACATACAAATGAGCCAATGTGTCCGCTGCGATGTAAATTCGAGCATTTATATACGGGCATGTTACATCCTACATGGATTTCTATGTTACACTTGCACACACACATGTATGTATATATGTGTATGATACATACATACATACATACATACATATATATATGTTTGTATATATATAGTATGTATGCATGTGTATTATCTAAGTAAAATCAAAATTAAATAAATCTAACTATTTAAGTAAATCTTTGTACACAATTTGATATATTACGCTTAAAATACATTTGGACTTTGTCACTTTTCCTGCAATGAACAAACTATTAATTAATGACATTTAATAAATCAATAAATTTAGTTAAAGAGAGAAAACGAAAGGTTTCTCTCTCCATTTAATGCAATTTATGCTCTCAATTAATTACTTGATTTAAGGAAAGAAATGAAAGGTTTCCTTCCCTAAATTAACACTTTTAAATAACTATTAGGTATCATTGATATATTATACATTTAAAATTTAAGTTTGTTTTAAACATGCCTTTAATTAATTTAAATGAAAGATACGATTTTATTTAAACTAAATTTAGAAAATTTCTAAATTAATTTAGACTTCATAGGCCCATTAAAGATTTAAAATGGCTAATTTTTTTAAAATTCATCCTTTTCTTTCGCTGCGGGCTAGCCCAGTTCCTTCGCTGGTATCAGAGCTCAATAGCATATGCAGTCTAAATTAGTCATATTAGAGCTAAGTAATTAAGCTTGCCTACTTAGTACTATATCTAGAAAGGTAGTGTCTTTATTGGTACTGGATAATCAATTATCCTGTCCTACCTTGTTACCAGCCTGGCTTGAAAGGTGATGTGAGCCCAATGGTTGCCCCTAATAGATAAGGCCTAACTTGAATTGGGGTTGGGCAAGTTTTCAAAATCGTTTTGAAAATTAAAGTTAACATTCTAAATTTAATAGTTAAATTCAAAATAAAATATGTTTTTGTTATATCCCGGAATTTTTGGCAAAATCAATTTAATAATCTTTATTTAAAATTAAATTGATTTGATAATATTGATTAATAAAATATGAATTGGTTTAATAATCTAATTAAATAAATATTTAATTAGTGATTTTATCTTTTAAAAACTAAATAAATGTTTCTATTTATAATGTATATATATTTATATATATTATAGATAATCTTTGATTTGGAATTTAATAAATAAATAAAAATCTTGTTTTCAAATTCTAATAATATATTTAGTAATTTGGAAATTATGATTTAAATTAATATTGAGTTTTTCAAAGTTGTTTAATTAATAACTATATGGTTTATAAATACTTAAGATAAATGTTAATTGCTTATGATTATATCTTAGCTTAATTTTTAAATTTAAATAAAAAGTTTTTTTCATTTCTTTTAAATATTACTTTATATATATATGATTTGAAATAGAAGTTTAAATCACAATATAGCATATGGTCTTAATTCATCTAATAATAGAAGTGATTTATAATCTCTTTTATAAATCATTTAAAATTGTTAAATTTGTTATTTTCAAACAATATTAATAAGTATTATTTTTCCATATAAATATAAAAAGAATAAATAAGAAAATGGAATTATCATTTCAAATTGAATAAGTTGACTTTAATTTGGATTTCAAAAGTTTAATTTGAATTTGGATTTATTTTGAAATTCAAAATAATAGATCCTTAAAATATTTGGATAAGCTTTTATTTATAATTTGTTTTTATTACATTTTCTTTACATAAGAAATTCACATATATATTTACATAAGTATAAATAAATTAAGTAAAACCTTTATTAACATTTAAAATAAAAAGAAAATAAAACAAAGACATGTGTTAATATTTTAAGTTATCTAATAACATGTGTTAAGTGATAGATTAAACAATATGACAAGTGTCATTCAATTTTCATCTTTTTCTTTTATTTTGTTAAATTATTTTAGCCTTTATAACATTGTTTCCTCCTCTTTAATTTTCCTTTCAAATTGCTAAGCTAAGAAACAAACCTGAAAATCAATTTCTTCAAACTAATTTCTCAAAAACAAATCTGCAGCCTAAACTCAAACCATTTTCATAAACCTGTTCATTATCAAAAGAATTAAAGCCTGAATTTTCTTTAAATCAGATCCGTAATCTTATTTCTAATCAAACTCTATTTCAAGCAAATCTGAAAACCCCTCAAACAAAAAATCAAAACACTATAAACTATATCATTCCTCAAATCTAAAACAAAATCAACCCTGTTATCATTTCCTAGTTCAAACAACAACCTGTAATTCAGTTTCAAGATTCAAATTTATATAACTTCTTGAAAGCATTTTAAAAACCTGCCATCCTCAAATCAAAACTAAATCTAAAACAAAGTGATCAATGCCTGCATTTCTTCAATCTGGAAATCATCAGCATGCAAGCATTTTCAACCTTGTTCTAACATCTATAACCAAAGATGAAAGTTTAAGTTAAATCTGGTAGCTTGCATGCATATAGTTTTCAAGTTTTCAAAGGCAAGAAGCATTTAAGTTTCAATCAAAGAAAGCTTGGCCATTCCAATTTCAAGATTTTATAAACATTCTTTGTTCTTCAGTTGAAGGTGAGTAACATCACATTTCTAAATCTTAAAATAAATCTAGTTGCATGATATTTCTGAAACAAATATGTTTGTATGTATATGAGCTTTCTGGCATTTTCTATGAATTTATATAAGTGTGTATATACTGTTGTGTATCACTGTTTCTGTTTTGTTCCCATACTTAAGTTTTTAAATTCAGAATTTATAGTCTCTTGATCTAATTACTGATAGAACTTAGGCTTTAAACAAAATATTTTTGTTTAAGCATAAAGTAAGTTTTGAAATTTAATTAGTTCAATATAAAACTTGAATAGGCTCTGTAATCAAAAACTTCAGAACAAGATAGATATAAATAAAAATTAAATTATCCTGATTTATGGATTTGGGAATATAGATCATATACTTAAACCAAAACTTGTTTTTTTAAAAACTTAAATCATGATTTTTAGGAATGAGGTAGGTGTGTATTTCTAGTTTAACGAGAAATTATACATTTGGGAAATTCCGGTGATCTCGGGGTTCTGGAGGGTTGAAGTTTCTTTTGGAGGAAGAGGAGCGAATGGTGAGGCCAAGAAAATTGCCAGGAAGATGGTCAGAGACCAGTGGTGGCGGGGATTGTTCGTTTTTGTTTGTAAACCTAGTTTTGAAGATGACTGGAAGTTTGATCATCTCAAGGCCTAGGATTAATCGAGTGCCACTATACTTAGGGAAATGGAAGAGTGGTTATCGACGAAGTTGTGGCCGGAGATGTAGGTATTCTGGTGATCGGAGATTGGGAATCGAAGACGTTCTAGGTTTTGGTTCATGTTCCAGGTTTTGGTTCATGTTACAGGTTTTGGGTTGAACGCTCGAATTTGATTTCAAGTTTGTTATCGATGTCCTGATGTTCGTAATGATGCGCGAGGTTGTTATCTGATGTGATGATGCTTTAGAATTTGACCGGTGATGGTCAGAGCCACCGTGCACGTGCACGGTGCTCTTTGTTTTATGATGATCTAGGCATAGTAGGTGGGGGTATTGTACTCGAATAAATACTCGAGTCATTTGATGTTATACCTGAAGTCAAGGGAGGTTAGACTCGAAGGAAAATAGAATAGGCTCGAGTAAATTTTAGATTACAGGTTTTAGAAACCTGAAAGTGTTCAATTTTAAAATTTAAACTAAATTTCAAAAAAAAAAGCAAAGTAAGTTTTAAACAAAGGTTTTAAAAAGAAAGGCTTAAATCTGAATTCAAATGAGTTTGAATTCTAGTTTTATAAAAATGGAATGTTTTTAACAACTAAAAATTTGATAAAGTATTTGATAAAGTGGTTTTAAAATCTGAAAATAAGATTTAAACAGGATTTTAAATTTTAGTTAAAATCCGAATTCAAAGCTTAGTTCGAATTCTAGTTTGAAATAAATAAAGTTTTTGGATTTAAATGTTTTAAAACAACTTTGAATGTTTTAAATATGTTTTGAAATTTGAAAATGAATTTGGTTTAAATTTCTTTTAAATTTCTTTTATAAGATAAGTATTTCTTTAACATGTAATTAAAAGGTTTATGAATTTTTTTAAAAACTTTATTAAAGTTAATTTTTTTTCATTTTAAACCTTAAATTTAAAATGGAATTTAAAAGTAAATTTAAAAGCAAATTGTTTTTAAATTACTTTGTTAATGATAATTAAATCATTAATAAGATTAAGGTTTATCTAAAGTTAACTAGGACTTAATGATTTATAATTCATTAAATTATTAAGGTAATTAAGATGGATAATTAATTTATTTGATTAATTAATGATTTGGGTTAATTAATTAAGTAATTAAGGGTTTAATTTAATTAATTAAAGGTTTAAGTAAATTAATTAAGAATTAATTAATTTGTAATTAAGAAATCATTAATTAGATAAGATTAGATTTTAAATTAATAATTAGAAATTAATTAATCAAGTAATTAAGGATTAATTAAGTTACAGTTTAAACACTTAATTAATTAAATAATTAGAGATTAATTAATGGGTTATTATAGATAAACTAATTTGTAATTAATAATGATTAATCTCAGTTAATTACTTTAGAGAAGTAATTAAAGATTTGTTGATAGTTAATGAAGATCATTAACTTAGGATTATTTAATAATTAATTAATGTGATTAATTTTAATAATTAATTAGATTAGTTAATTTAAGATAATCATTTGTGAATTGTTTAAGTAATTACTTGATGGAAGTAATTAAGAAATTAATTACTAATTGTAATTAATTAAGTTTATTTTGATTAGTCTAAGTTAATTAATTAAGTTTAATTAATTTAAGATAATCACTGGATAATTTAAGAAGAAATTACTCAATGTAATTAATAAAGAATAATTACTGGATGCAATTAAATTGAAGAATAATTAGGTAATGGAAGAGTTTTGGAAATTAGTTACTTTATGTAATTAATATGAAGAATAATTACTTAGTGGAAGTAATTAATAATTAATTACTTAGTGTAATTAATTAGGAATTGATTAACAATATATTTGAAGATAATTAAGAGATGTAATTAATTAAGGATTATTAATTACTTAACGAGATTAATCTAGGGTGATTAATAAATATAATTAATTAAAGATTAATTATTAAAGATAATTAATTAAGGAGTAATTAATTTATCTAATGAAGTAATTAAAGGTAGTTAATTACTGAATGTGATTAATCAAGAGTGATTAATCAATATGGTTTAATTGATGATTAATTACTTAATGTAATTGAAATAGGGTAATAATAAAAATAATTAGGGATCATTAATTAATATAATTAATGATGTAATTAAGGACTGATTAATTAAGACTAATTAATCAATAATAAGTGATTAATGAAGGAACTAATTAATGTAATTAATTAAGGATTAATGTAATTAATTATAGTTAATTAATTTATGAAGTAATTAAAAGGTTAATTACTGAATTTGGTTTAGAATAATTAATTTGTGAAACTAATTAAAGGATAATTACTTGAATGTAACTAAAGGATAATTAATCAAGGGTGATTAATTAGGGTGATTAATTAAGGTGATTTATTTAAGGGTAATTAATTAATTGATTTGTAATTAATTAATGGATATGTAAGCAAGATTTATATTGATGAAGTAATTAATTTAATTTATTTTAAATTAATTAAGGATGAAGTAATTAATTTAATTCATTTTAAATTAATTATAGATAGTGATTAATCCTTGCTTATCTATGGATGATTGATATTGATTTCCTTGAATGGTTTGAGATTTCAGATATGAGATAACTAATGTTGTGTGGTATGGATGCTTTGGTTGCATTGAGTTGATAATATGAATTATCTGTTTGTGATGATAATATGAATTATCTGTTTATGATGATAATATTGATTTTCTATTGTGATATTGTGAATTATCTATCTTTGTGTATATAGATAATATTGAATTGAATTGTTTTAACTTTAAAACAACTTGGACCTAAAAGATGGGGTTTTGGATTTCAATGAGACCGGGATCGAGTTTCCATATTTGGATATCCGAAAACCACATCGATCCAAATTAACGATAGGTCGTGAATCTCAAGTGAAGGTGAAGATTCAGAGTGCAAGGGTTATCGTCGTTAACTCTGAGGATGATTCCAAAATGAGTGTAACGAGATAATGCCTTCTGTTTCGTTCGAACCCGAAACGAACTTGTATAGATTGAATGCTTTCAGAACATCGTCAGGTGGATGATGAACATTCTAAGAGATGTGTTCTATAAAGGTAATCGTAGCCTCAAGCCTCATCAATCGAGAATGGCTAAAACAGGGGAGGTGCAGCATGGCTAAGTGGGTCATGACCAAGTAGGATGAGATGAACCCCTGTCTAGAAGTTCCTTTATATTCGGCTGTGTGGGGCAGTTGATTGCAACAACTGTCGGGGTTGTCTTGTTCGGGACTATCCAGTAAGGGATGGTTCCGGCCTTGTGTTGCAGGGGATTTAGGGTGGATCCTCGATACGATGATCTAGGCTACGTACTGTGACGGACGGTACCCCATTAGCCCCTCTATTAATGGAAACCCATTCTTCCTATGTGCCCTTACGGTTTTGATTGTATTACCCACTTTTGTGGCTAGTAGCTGGAATTTAATGAATGTAACAATTTCGGCTATTTCTTATTTACTTGAAAACCCTAGACACTATTATAATATCATCGGATTTCCTATCAAATGTTTTGGTTAGCGTAAGGTAAAAACTTTTCCATGTTTATGTGTGGAAAGTCTTACGTGATACCTTTGTTTTCAAAGAATTTTTAAAGTTAAGCAACCTTAACCTGTTACTCACACCAGACTCATGTCTGACCCGGAGTTTATTTCTGTTTTTCTTAAACTCCTGGGTACTCAAATTTTTACGAGTAGTAAAAGGATTCAGGTTAACTTTAACGAATTGTGGAGGAGCAATGGAGCAGGAGGCTTCGGCGTTAGATATATAGATTCCGCTGTGTGTTCTCTGTGTTGGTATCTCTTTGTTGAGTTGTATTGAGTTGTAATAACTAAACATGTGTTTATAACTGTCTAGTATGTAATGTGTATGCTATGTAACTCTGATAGATGTTGTATATTATGTAATACTTATGTTATTAATATAATTTATTCGTTCCGCTGTTGAGATTCTAGTGTTGTTCCTTCTTTCTCTTCTTTCTTTTCTCTTTTCTATACCTTTCTTTCTTAAAGATGATACTACTTTCTGTGGAGAAAAAGTCGGGTCGTTACAGTTTTCATAAAAGTTATGATATAATATAGTTTTCCGAAATGTTGAAAAACAATTCACGTTAATTTCAAATTTTAAAATTATTAATAAGATTAATAAAAGTAAAATAATTAAATAAGTTAATTAATTAATAAACAAGTGCATGTATTATATATCGAGATATATGTTATGTTGTTTTCAATTGTTTAAAATAACATAAATATACATGTACGTTTATGAATTAAAGTTTGAAATTAATATAATTTAACTAAAATAGTTTAATTAAATTAATTAATTAAAAGGTTAATTAATTAAATAATATACACATGTATATGATATATGTATTATACGATTAAGGTATAGTACATATAAATATAAATGTTATATCAATATAAAATTAATTAAAATGTTAATTAATTAAAATTAATTAAATACGATTTAATTAATATAAACTAAGGGTGGAATATTAAAAAAACCCATAATAGACTTAAGAAATAAATATATACGTAATCGTACATATACTGTGATTCCCGATGTGTCCGACACTGAATCACAAGGGTAACTCACAAGAATTACATTATTTCATAAGTCTATATCACTCAATATAATAATCGAAGATTATGAATCTCTAATATAATGTTGTCCCTTACCATATATATATATATATACACATATTAATAAATTACTTGCAATCCTTAGTTGTTGAGCAGACTCATACTAGGGATGTTATGTGTAGTATTATTAATATACTGGATAGAAGAAGTAGGATAAATATATGTATTTGTTGAGTAGACTCAAGGGACATATACTATACTTAGGTCATCGCGATATGGTAGGTACCAGTGAATAATTTTGTTTTGATTTGTTAAGCAAACTCAAGGTCGAAATAGAATTAGGACAAAATACCAAAGGGCTAGGAGTTATATTTGATACAATTGGTAAAGAGTTATCCATCGTCCGTGGAGCTACGACTTATTGAGCAAACTCATGGTCAGAATTGTAAGAGAGATGAGTCCTAACACCTATTAATGATGTCAAAAGACTTCTATGTTTCGACTTACGTTTTGACGAAACATAAAAGACTAGTGGGAGCTTTATTAGAAAAATGAAATGATAATATTTAACCTTTCTAATATTGTTGGAACATATGTTATATAATGTTATAATAATCTACATTGACATATTTGTGTATTTAATAAGATTGATAAAATGTTTGTCAATTAAGATATATAAATGAATTGAAGGTTGACAAATAGAAATATAATATACACTTATTATTAAATGTTTATTGCATATTAATGTTTCCATACCCGTGCAAGTGCTAAATTTTACAGTTGCTTATTACATTCGTAATTTGGTCGCTTACATGCTTATTTGGTCGAAATCATATATCACGGTCTATGACTTTTGAACTCTAAATGCAATATAAGACTATGGATATTTAATCTATATTTATAATCGAATGTAAATGTCATATGGTGAACGGTCAATATTTTTAATGCATAATATTTTGATCATTTAGTTCATTTAAAAACCATATAAACCATAGTGTGAGATCGAGTATTCAATTTGATTGATTATAAAAGAATTATATTATGGTAAATGTAATAGTAGACCCAAATTACAATATAAATCTAAGAACTCGATCACTGAAATTTCAGTTTGATCAGTTCACGTAGAACACAACATATTTGATGTCTTTAGAAGTTAAGGATCATCGAATGCATTTTGTAACGAGTTCAATATGATATTGTAGTAAGGGTTTTCTTTTGCATGGTTTGACCATTTAAAAAGAATAATGAATGTACAAAAGTAGATATGACTTAAGGTACAGTAGGGACGAAAAGAGTGAATAGCCATTTTTTCTTTATAAAGAAACAATGGAAACAAAAATTGTAATAATATTAATTAATACTTAACATTTGAATAAGAAATACGGTTTCTATTTCGAAATGCATTTTTATATAGAAAATTGCTTTCTTTGAGATTTATTTCTCTTAAGTTCAAGATATTTGATCGAAGAACTCTCCATGGTAAATTAGTTGCAGTATATGTAATAAATAAGTCTATATTAAGTGAATGATGGACCTTCAAATTTAGTACGCTATTATAGTAAGGATAGAAATAGTGGGAGCATGTCGTATAACACTTATTAATTGCATCAAATTACAAAAATTGTTTTTGTAAAACATACCGAACATTATTTATGAAATAATGATAATTTTTTGCTATCAAACGAAAAGTAGACACAACTATATTTTAATATGAATATTATGAATACTCGTTATGAAATAATACTATAATATGGTGTTTTTTTCATAACAAAAGTGATGCATTGGAAAATACAAAAGTATATAATATTATTTATAGTTATTTTGGAATTATAGACTAAGTCGTAGTTTTGAGAAATAATTTATTATACGATTATGAATCATACGAATTGGTTAATTATATCTCAAACAATTAAAGCTATGCACCCATTCAGTGGAAACATCATAAGAGTTTGATGAACTCTTAGGATTGATACATATAGACGTATGCAATCTTAAGTCTATTAATAGTAAAAAAAGCTTGATGTGCTTCGTCATATTCACCGATGTGTTACCACAGACAAGGACATGTGTATTCGATACACTAGTAATACGTCTATAGTAAACTCATAAAGTGTAAAATAGAAGTAAATAAAATAACATATGACAGAAATGATTCAATTTGATCGAATGAGTGAGTATATAAGAAATGGTTCCAAACATAACTAAAAATGAAAAAAGATTCAATCTAAAAAGTCACTCCTTCATGTGACACATAATGATGCATCGATGAGGAGTAATCGAATTTTGTTAGATAATGCACGATTAATTGTGAGCGAAGTTGAGTTGGTTTCTTTCTATAAGGTCATGTACTTAAGTGCAGTACACAAGGTTAATATTACTTCATCTATATAATAGTTTACAAAATCATACAAGATAAGGGTTTATAAGAAACTCAAACATATCCTAGGTAAGAAGTTGGCCGGTTATGCGAGTCGAAAGATTGCACGTAATAATTGTTCATGAGAGATCTTGTATGAATCTCCCTAAAAGGATTTTAGTAAAGACTATCATTGGATGACAACATAAGTTTTGCAAACTAAAACCAAATTAGTTTTATAAATAAAGAAGTTCATAAAACATTTATGAATAACTATTATGTTGCATTGAGAAACAATTGTTGTTTCAAGAAATACCAACTTCACTGTGAAGGAATATATTCAAGGAATTATTAGTAGTAAAAGAATTGGATACGATCCATAGTAAGAATTGATTAGATGAAATGAAATTAACTAACCTAAATGAACACATCAGATTATAGTGTATATTAAGTATTCTTGCACACTAAAGCGAAACTATAAGTTTCTTATCAATGTCAAAAATAGATGATCCTCAGTTGTCAATTAATTCATTAAGAATATTGACTCTATGATGTGACATGATGCTTAAATTTGAAGGGATTCCAAGTATATGATTTTGGTAGTCGTATCCAAGGTGATTTGATCCGTCGGCTGTGATTATGTCTTTAAAAGACTAATGCGATTTGAATTTAATGAGCAACGTTGATAAGAATAACCTCATAAATTTAAAGTTGTTGAAATTAGCGTAATAGATTTGTTATTTAACATACTCAAGTTATTTCGGATTTACTCGTAAAATTATTGCTTGATAAGACTTAATGTTTTGGTACATATGTACTTAAATCGAAAATTCTAAATATTGATTTAGAGTAGACTATTTGCACATAACAACCAAAGTGTCTCGGAGTTAGTGGGAGCGACACATAGATTGTGAGTTTTCGAATATGATCTAAGAAATGAAACAAAAGTACCATTTTATAAGCATTAAGATTGAATAAGTATTTTGATAGAAATATCAAATAGTTTGATTTTTAATCAAAGTGCAGAGGAAGTGTGTGTTCATAAAAAAAGTTAAAGGTATATTGATATTTCTAAACCATAAGTAAACAATACACTGTTAATGATATACTTGTGTTAAAATTAGCTTTAGTTGTAACACTCGACATTGGATTATAAATAATGTCTTTTATAGTAAGTATAAAAGATGTTGGGAATGTCCCAAACGATATGCAAGGACAACTTATTAAAATGTTTAATGCAGAACATGTAAGATTGATTCGTTTGCATGGGTAATAGGAATTATCAAACATATTATGTTGTCTATGATATCATGATTTATTTACGTATTTTATACATGAAGCATATATCAAATCCAAATTGATATCACTAAATGGTTGTTTGAAGTGTTTTCATGTATTTATGAAATACTAGAGAATTGTTTTTTGAAAAACTCCTTATAAAGGAGTGCTTAGATTCAAACTTCATTAGTGTTGAGCATAATTTGTCAATAACAAATTCAAGTTAAAAATATTTTAGTTAGAAATGTTCCAAATGAAAGACCGTGGCTGATTCAATGAAAAAGGCTAAGTACATTGCCTTGAATAGCTCCGCAAAAAAAACAATATATATAGATATATAAGTGTACAGATTTATAACTAAACAGATTCCAAATGTTGAGAATCTTATAACAATGTTATATGATAACAATGTCGCGATATGGTTCGTAACAGAACTTAGAGCTTACTAGAAGTCGAGAGAAATGCTCCAAATTGTTCCACATGACGAAACAGTTTATCAACATTGGAGAGAGTTGATCGACATAGTAGATAATTGAAACATAATAGCAGACCTAATCACAAAGGGGCTAACCCAATCGGTTTTGAGAAAACTGATTGGAAAAGTTGGAATAAGATTCATAATTGACTCCAAGTGCAAGGGGAGATTGACAGAGTTAGGGATATGCCCTAGGGGCAATTATGTAATTTGCTACATAAATCTAACTCGTTGACCAATCATGTTCAAAATAAAGGTGTTTTCTTTCTATTGTATACTTGATATATTATGGTTATAATAATTAATTAATTTAATTAGAAGTATATTTGATAGAAAATCCATAAATGATATGTTTTTTGATAGTAGTTACAAAGTGTTGTGATCGTAAGTAATTTGTCACAATGAAACAAATATATTATTTTAGACGTTCTTAGTCAAGATGCATCGAGACTGGTATCGATGTATCCATTGTGATTAGTGTATGTAATGCTCTCCAAATGTTGGGCAGTGTATTACTCTTGATTGTTAGGAGCACCTAGGAGTCACGTACTGATAGTAATTGGATAACTATGGAACAACTCACTCGACAGTTTTCTATTGGTTAATATAACTAAGGTCAACCTGAAAAAATGGATGTGACTAATTTACATAGTTCTCTTGACTTGAGAAACAGTGGATCTTCAATATGAAAGTTCCAATTTGATTATAGTCTAATCATGGCATAACGTCCACAGAGTGACTATAGTTGGGTCAAGTGGAAGTATTGAAAGTGAATCACTATCCAAGAGAGATTAGTCTCCACGGTTATATAGGGTTAGTATTATGATCAACCCAATTTAACCGAAAGTCAAAATTTCTGGCGAGAGTAGTACGGCTAATAATAATTATTATTATTGAGCCAAAGACTTTGTGTTCGGACTATAGAGTTAAATATGGATGGTGCTGGAATTTTGACCGTTACCAAATTCAGTAAGTCCAAAGTTATATAGGTTTAACGAAAAGAATTGGTGTAAATAATTGTCACAACTGGGTAACACTTAATAAAATAAAGTTAGATTTTACTGAAGCTTATTGAGCGATAAATTTGGCCATAACGTCACACCATTTGCTATGTAAAGTGTGAACATTAACATTAGAATAGTTTGATGTTAATCGCTGACCGAACTTACACCCAAGTGTCACAACCGAAATGATGAATTCTCTTTAGACCCAATAATTTAATTAGTTTGTAATTGTTATATTTTAGTCAAAGTGATTAATATTTATGAAATATTAATTATAAATTTGGATATGATTTGAGAAGTAAAATTATTGCATATAATTATAAAAGCTATAAATATATTAATCGATATGAGATATCAATAATTATTTAAGTTAAATATAATTATTTATATTTGATTTGGGTTAAAAGAGCTCATAAACCATGCATTTAAGAGCGATAGGTGGCTACTCTATGTGTGATTAGAGTTTGGAGATGTGTAGTAGAGAACCAGTTGCTTCTCTTTTATCCTACCATACAAATTATGATCTTAAAACCCTAATTGGATTTTTATTTTTTTTTGAGCCACGACCTTCTTATTCCTTTTAATGGCAGCAAATTTCCTCTAGAAATATCCCAAAATATCAAATCTAATTCAATTTAAAACAAAACTATTTCATAGTGAACGTCGTTGATTCTAGACTAGCAATCTCAAGAATCAAAGAATTTTCGAAAAAGAGATTTCATCATTTCAAAGTGGACTTTAGAGCATTTTATTCTGGGTAATGTTTTTTTATATTTTAATCATACTATTGTGGTTTTAAGATTTTTTGATTATTCAATCTTATGTATATAAATTAGATTATTGTTATTTCATTAGTTAAGTGAGATTTTTGTATGTATTTGTTGTTGTTACAATGGAGATTAGATATGCATATAAAATTTATAGATCTAATTCATGTTTTATGTTTGCAATCTAATGTTAAACATTAAAATAAATTTTAGTTTGAAATTCTATATGTTTATATATATATATATATATATATATATATAAGTTTGTGATTTAAATATTCACATACTATTTGAATTAAAGCATATGCTTTCATTTTTATGGCATAACATTGGTATGTAATTTTCTTAATACTTGTTTATGTCTATTGTGAATTATAAGTGCTGAAATATCATTTATTTATATATTATTATTAATGATTATCTAATTTAATAAATTCATGTAAACTAATCCTTGTTTCTAAAATTAATTTTTATATTTTTTAAAACTACTTCATCATGTTTTACAAAAAAATTCAAAATTTTCAAGTTAATTTTATCTTTTTTAAAATTTATTTATTTTTGGCCTACCATCTTTTATTTAATTAAAAATATTATTTAATTAGGAAAAAACTAGAAATATTTTAAGCCCTAAAATATGTTTCCAGATTTTCTAAAATTATAAAACTTGAATTTTTATCATATAATTATTTTATATTAATGGCTGATTTTTTTAATTCAATATAATATTCGTGTGTATGTATATATATATATATAAAAATCATTGTAAATTCACATCTGACATGTTTTCTAATTAGTAAGAAAAAATTAATTATTTTAATAAATATATCTACATATGCATATATGATTTTTTTTCTATTTATGGTATAATATATTATGATATAAATAAATAAATGTTTTCTAGAGTATTTTGATGATAAAATATATATGTATGTATGTATATATGGACTGTCATTTGAAATTTATGACTACATGTAGATGAACATATTTAACAACATACAATACATACAAAATGAATTAATGTGTCCATTGTAATGCAAATCATAGCATTTATATACAGGCATGTTATACCCTACTCAGATTGCTATGTTTCATTTTCACGCGCGGGCACACACACATATATGTACGTGATATGTATGTACGTATGTATGTATATCTGAGTAAAATAAAAATTAAATAAATCCCAAATTACAATTTAGATATATATTTATACACAACCTGATATATTACACTTAGAATTCATTTGATCTTTGTCGCTCTTCATGCCATGACAAATTGTTAGTTAATGGCATTTAATGAATCAATCAATTTAACTAAAGAGAGAAAATGAAAGGTTTCTTTCTCCATTTAATGTAAGTTATGATATCAATTAATTAACTGATTTAGGGAAAGAAACGAAAGGTTTCCTTCCCAAAATTAACTCTTATAAATAACTGTTAGGTGTATTTGATAGATTGTACATTTAAAATTTAAATTTGTTTTAAACTTCTCTTTAATCAATTTAAATAAAATACATGATTATTTTTAAACTAAATTTAGAAAAGTTCTAAATGAATTTAGACTTCATAGACACAATAAAGATCCAAAATGCTTAAAAAATTTGAAATTCATCCTCTTCTTCCGTTGTGGGCTGACCTAGTTTATTCAGTTCAAACACAAAAGTCCTTGGTTCAATAATAATAATATTATTAACTGAACTACTCTAGCTAGAAAGTTTGACTTTGACTTGACTACACTTGATTGTAATGCTAACCTCATATAATCGAGGAGACGAATTTCTATTGAACAGTGCTTCATTTTCAATGCTTCCAGCCAGACCTAACTATGGTCGTTTAAGGGACGACATGCCATGATTTAACTATAATTAAAGTGGAGTGGCCACATTGAAGTTTAATGGTATTATGAAGTCCAAAGAATTGTGCAATGTCATCACTTCGATATTTTTTATTTGGCATTAGTTATATTTACCAATTGAAATCTATCGAGTGAATCATTCCATAGTTATCCAATAACCCCCTAAGTAATTCCTTGGCGCCTCCAATAGCCATGAGTAATACAGTGCCAAATATTTGGAGAGCATTATGTACTCTAGTGTCAAAAGGTGTATTGATATCCTATCTCAATACATTTGACTAGAAATATTTAAAACAATATGTTATTTCCAATGCGAGAAATTTCTAATGGCTCAACACATTGTAATTACTATCACAAAACAAATCATTTAAAGATTTTCTATTTAACACTGAAATAAATAAATAGTTAATATAACATGTAATGACAAGTATGTAATAGGAAGAAAAGCACCTTTTATTTTGAAAGAGATTATAGTATAGAGTTAATATTTTACAATAAATTATAAAATTACCCCCAAGGTATACCCCTAACTGTATCAATCTTCTATTTACGCCATGAGCAAATTATAGAATCTCAATACCATTCGTTCGATTAGTTTTTGAGAACTGATCAAGCTAGTTCCTTTATGAATGGATTATTAAGTTGTCCTTTGTATCTATTCTTAGAATCATGACTTCTTTCTTCTCAAAAATTCTCCAATGAAGTGGAACGTCTGAAGAATGTATTCTATTTTTTTGTGCTCTAGGTTTCTTTGTGATCTACATTATCGCATTGTTGTAACAGAATAATGTTATTAGATTCTCTTTGTTAGGAATAAACCCTAGATCATTCATAAATTTGTGCATCCAAACTACTTCCCTAGCTACTTCGTTGAGGGCGATGTACTCGGCCTCTATCATGGAATCAGCTACTATTTCCTATTTGGAACATTTCTAACTAATGACACCACTATTTAAATTAAAAATTAATCCAATATAGACTTATTATCATCGATATCACTTTGAAAGCTAGAGTTTGTATACACCTTCTTAAGGAGGTCTCTATTCCCGTATGCAAGGAATAAGTCCTTGGTATTTCTTAAATACATAAACTTATATTTTATAGCAATCCGGTATTTTCTTTAGAATTTGACTTGCATTAGCTTACGCATCCTACTGTATAAGTCACATTCGGTCTAGTACATAGCATAATGTACATTATGGAATCGATTGCCGATGCATACAATATCATATTCATATGCTCTTTCTCCTTGTCAGTTTGAGGAGCATCCTTCTCAGAAATGACGATTCCAAATTGCGTTGGAATATTTCCATGCTTGGAATTCTCCATATTGAACCTTTTCAGCATGTTATCCATGTATAGAAGGGACAATCCCAACAACCTTTTAATTCTACCTCTATAGATCTTAATACCTAGTATGTAGTCTGCTTTCCTAAATCCTTAATGGAGAAGTTCTTCCAGTAAGTGATAAATCATCGACGTATAATACTAAAAACACAACAGCACTTCATCATTCTTTCCATTATATGTACACTTTCTATGTTCTGATAAAAAATAAATGGTTTGAAGTTTATTTATGACTAAATTTTTATTTTCATTTGCCCTAGCAATAGCCAGCAATATTCGAATGGACTTAAGCATTGCTACGGGCGAAAACATTTCACCATAATCAACATATTGAACTTGATGAAGCCCTTTTTCTACTAGTCTAGCTTTGTAGGAGTATAATTGTCCATCTGCATTAAGCTTTTTATTAAAAATCCATTTGTAGTCAGTGAATTTTATCCCTTTAGGTGTGTCAGCCAAGGTCCAAACTTTATTTTCATACATTAGATCCATTTCTTATTTCAGAGCTCCGAGAAAAAGTGTGGTGTCTTTACTCTGTAGTGCTTTATGGAATGAGGGAGAAGTGTCGTCTTTTAAGACACATTTCGCTATCTCGCCATCAATTAGAACACTGTAATACCTCTCTGGTGTGCAAGATTCCCTATTAAACCTTGTAACAGCTTGCAAATTTTCATATACTGGTGAATTTTTTTCTCCCACTGGTTTAGCCTCTGTGTTAGTTTCTCAGATCCTATTCAAATCTACAACTTCGTTGTTCATTTCTTTTGGTAGAAATTTCTTCTCTAATAAGACTAAGTGTATGGAAATAATAATTTTTTATTTCATGGTGTTGTAGAAAAATGTCCTATATAGTTCTTAGGATATCCTCTAAACTTGCATAGGGTTGATCTTGCCTTAAGTTGGTTATGGTCCACATTCTTGACGTAAGCATGATAATCCCACATCTTCAAATAATTAAGGCGATATTTCTTTCCGTGCCACATCTCATATATAGTTTTAGGCACATATTTCATGGGTATCAAATTCAACATATGCACCATGGTTTCTAGTGCATATCCCTAACAGGAAAGAGGTAGCTCAACTTTGATCATCATAGAATGAACCACATCTAATATGGTTCAATCCCTTCCCTCCAAAACATTATTATATTGTAGAGTATCCTAAGAGGTAATCTCATTATCTAATATGGAATGTACCATATTATCATATCAATGCATTTTAATCTTATGGTTCATCTGGTTTTCAACATCATTCTTATACTCTTATATTTGTAACATACATTTGTTCTTCATAAAATGCACATATCATAGTCTTGAGAAATCATCAGCAAAATTTACAAAAAAGAAGTATTGCCTTTGGTAACTGTTATCCCGCCTTCTGACCGGGCATGATACTATGGATTTGGCTAGACGAAATTTGAGATCACCAAGGCAGGAATCTTGAAGAGATGACTACCAGGTTTTAAAAATCAGATATAAGCAAGGCTATGAACGAAAATCTATTGGATTCAGGTGAATGACATCCTAGAAATGGATAACTATGGATTTGTACTACCCTTAGGCAGGGGATCGGTACCTATCCCTTCCCCCAAGCAGGGGATCAGATCGTATCATTTCAAGGGATCATACCACATTACTATGGCTTTGGATAATTAACGTAGTAGCTCAACTCAATAGAGATAGATCGATATCTCAACAAATACTGGGGAAAAAAGGCAAAAAATTATGGAAATATGAAGAGGAAGTGGAGGAGGACCACCACAACGAATTTCATGGTGCCAAGTGGCCCCCATTATCGATCGGTTTCGATCCCTATAGAAGACCCAATGAGCCCCAAACTTTCTCGATCAGTTCGTCTTGGGCTTTTGCATGTGGATTTTCAGTTTGATATTTCGGCATCTGTTTGCACCAAAATTGGGCAACACCCTTCGGAAGTTTTTGAAGAGATAATAAATGAAGAAATCAAATTGAAAATGAGGATTGTCAAACAAAAACTTCAAGTCACAGAAAAGTAAATTGCACGGGAGACAACAGTTTAGAGTGGTTCGGCGATTTGCCTATATCCACTATGAAGTTTTATCACTTTATTGCTTAATACTTGAAGATTACAAATGTTCTAGAGTGAAGTACAGTAGATAATAGACTTAAATTCGAAATCAGCAGTAGTGAAGATGGTATAGAGTGATTCTGGCAGCGTTCGGGCGTGCTTTATCTTTCAGAATTCTCCGATCCCCTTTCTGAATGACAAGGGGCTCTATTTATAGGTGTAGGAGACTGATATTTCGCCTAAAATTCGGGGAGACCGCTTCAGGCACGTGAGGGGGGGCCCACACGCCTGGCCTCAGGAAATTCGGGCCCACTTTGGGATCGATTCGAACTCTAGTTTGAATCGATCAAAAAAGCGTCCAATCGAGGTGAAATTTGGTATGGACATTCTTCAACATGTATGCAAGCTCCTGTGAAAATTTCATAGCATTCGTACTTGTAGATCTCGAGTTATGATCAATTAGAGATTGCATTTTCGGTTGATGCGTCTCGCTCAAATCGATCTCCTTCGAATCATTTAGGGTCAAATCGATGGCTTGCGCGTGCGAATGGTGACGTGGCGCACGCTTCTCGTGTTGATCCTGCTTTTTGTTCAAGTTTACTGGGTCGAATCCATGGTTTTTGACGCTTCTACTTAGTGGATTCGAGGAGATGCTCGTTGTAACGACCCGTATTTTACGTGTCAATAAATCGGAGAACTTCTAGGTCGTTAGAGTTGTTTAAGTCGTCCTTAGCCTAAGTCGTGTGGAGGTTAACTCGTGCGTTGATTAGGTCGTATACGAGCTATTGGTGAGCGGCTTAGCTGGGGTTTTAAGTCGTTAACGACTCATAGGCTTATCTGACTTAGGATGTTGCCGAATTAGCGTGTTAACGAGTCAGTGGTGTTGCCGACTTAGTGTTAGACCGAGTTGAGGTTCGGCCGACTCAAGGGAATAGCCGACTTAGGACTTAGAGCGACATGCATGAGTCCTATGCAGTTAGGTCGGCTCGGTGATGAGTCGTAGGCGAGATAAGGCTTGGGCTTGTGTCGTGTGTGTCTTGGGTCGTGTCTGGGTTAAGTCGTACGAAGGCTTGAGTGTTAGGTCGGGTTCCTGATGAGTCGTGAGTCATTGAGGCATAGGTTGCTAGGTCGTAAACGACCTAGTTAAGTCGCGGCATGTTGATCTGTGTTGTGTTAGGTCGGTGGTTCGAGTTAAGGGACACGGCAGTGTTTTTAAGTCGCGTGCTTTCTGTGGTCCTAGGTCGTAATGGGGTTAGGACGTAGCATAGGCTAAGTCGTTAGGCAGTTGACTCGGAGGCTTTTGTGATGATAGGTCGCAGAGTTAGATGAGTCGTGGACGACTCATGGGATAAGTCGTGACCGACTTATAAGGGGCCGACTCAGGAGTTTTCCAGCCTATAAATAGAGGGGTTTGGCTCACTTTTTGGCACCGGTTTTTGAAGCGACGAAGTGCTGCCATTTTGAGAGCTCTACTACAGCGTTTCTTCATCTTCTTTTCTCCACTCTAATCTAGTTCTAACATCCATCCAAGATCGAAGATCCAAGAGCCAAAGTTGAAGATCTTCATCCAACGAAGCTAGATTTCATCGTTTCAAGCGGGATTTCGACGAATCAAGCTTGAATCCTTGCTGTCCAGATCTGAAGTGATTAGTTTTTGAAGTGTTTGGGTGATTCGTTGAGTGGTGGTTATCTCTCACGCGGACCCAAAGGAGTATATTGGATTGGTGGTTTGTTGAAGTGTTGTAGATAGTGATTTTATGCATTTTTCTTTAGATCCAAGTGTAGATCCATAACTTATGAAGATGTTTACTTATGCAAGTTCATTCACCAAGTTGTAGAGATAAAAACCCATGATTATATTTGTTAGATCTATGCTAAAAACCCATGATTCAGGTATGTTAGATCTATGCTCATTTATTTACGTAATTGCCATTATCATTGTAATTGTTTATTTAGATCTTGTTTGAATGATTGATTGCTTGGATTAATGTTTGATTTGATTGATTAGTTGATATATAGCTTGATTTGATCAAGTTGGTTGATGATGATTCAAAAGCCTAAGTGGAAAGGCTCTTGAATAAGGAAAGCTGCTTGTGGCATATGAAGCGATGTTGAAGCTCATATGTATGGAATAGATGATGTTGAGATGAGACTTTGCTATGATGCGATAAAGCGAAGCATGATGTGAGATAGCCTTGGTTTAATCCAGACGGGATCATCCCAAGCATGTTAATAACTCGATGATGCGATGCGAGTTGGTTGATAATGGTTAGCTTGAGAGGCGCTTGAGCTAGTATGGAAATAGTCGTCGAGGAGGATGACTAGGAGGCTGAGATCTCATCGTTGTTGAAGGTTCTAGCATGCTCAAAGCAAGAGTACGTTGGAACGGGCTGCGACGATGTTCCAAGCACGGGCTGCGACGACGTGCTAGTACTTTGGGTAGTTGCGAAAATTCCTAGGCACGGGCTGCGACGACGTGCGGAGTTATGTCTAGAACCGGGGTTACCATTAGCCCTTGACAGGTGGTCGTTCAACTAACGGTGAAATCAAGGCAATGATAACAGTGATAGCCAGAGTCATGGATGTTTGGACGTTTGGTTGTATCATCATTCGGTCTCAAGAGCGGTGTTTTCCAGGTGCTTATCTGATCTTGGTTTAGGCCTTGGGGGTTTGTATTTGGAAAACATCGACCTTGACTCGAATGATTATTGTTTTACTTTAATTGTCTGCCATGTTATGCTTGCTTCTCCTTAGTGTGTGTCTGGGGGCTATCACTGTAGTAAGAGGCGGAGTGGGATGGTGTGGTTCCTATTCCTTTTATTCCTTATGCTCTTTTGGTATGTTTGATAGTTGATTTACTGCTCACTAAGACTTTGTCTGACTCAAGGTTTTATGTCTCCTCTTATTACCTTGGGCTGTTCATCCATGTTGGGATGGGCAGACTAGGTAGCAGGTAACAGGTGCTGTTCTTGGAGATCTACGTTGATGATGACGAAGACGAGCAGGAGGCTTTTGCATATTATTTCATATTATGTACTGGGTGTTCCGCTGTATATACTTTGAGTGCTTTGTAGTGAGGTTTCGATGTATTGACTGTTCTGATGATTGTATCAAACTTCTAAGATGCTTATTTGATGATATTCTGTTATGAAGCTTCACTATACATATATTTCTCTATTGTATTTTATTCATGCGCTGTGAGTTATGCGATAGATTCTGCGATGTTTATTCTACCCTTGACGGTCACCCATGGCTGCCTGGCACGCCTTTCAGCGCATTATTTCCTTGTTTTGGTGCGGGAGTCATGGGCGGTCGTCACATTTGGTATCAGAGCCTTGGTTAATCGATTTTAGCCAACGCTCGCTGACGTAACTACGTATGAGAGACGTAATTGTATTTTGATGGATGATTACTATATATATAATATAGTAGCTTAGAGGGATTTGAACTCCTTATGCAGTTGTTTCTTAAGGTGTTCTAATCATTCTTTTTGCAGATATTAAGGATGAGTCGAAGTGAGAGACAAACTGCGAGGGAAAGCCGTGCTGCTAGGGAAGCTGTTGATTATACTCCTATGTTTGAGGCCATGATGACTTCGATCATGAGGAGAATACCAGCTTCAGGATCATCAGTGGATGTGGGAGTTCAAGTTCAAGCTCCAAGACCAGTGGATTTTGCTAAGCTTTGCAAGGACTATACTTCTCTTGGAGGAAAGGTTTTCTTGGGAATGGAATCAACCATTGAAGTGCAAAGATGGATTGATGCTTGTAGAAGGATCTTTGGTGACTTGGGAGTTGAGGATGCAACTAAGAGGAAGCTTGCATCAAGGCAACTTCAAGGGAGAGCTTCGGATTGGTGGAATTCTATCACCATTGATACTCCGGAGGAGGAGATTACTTGGGAGCAATTCCAAGCTAGATTTGAAGCTAAGTTCATCTCTACGGCTCAGAAATCTGTCTTGTTTAAAAAGTTTGTGGAGCTCAAGCAAGGTGGAAGACCCGTTCTTGAGTATGTTTCTGAGTTTGAAGCTTTTTCCAAGTATGCCAGATCGTACATTGATTCTCCCTATCAGAAGAATGAGAAGTTTGTGACCGGTTTAGATGCTTATCTTGGAAGACAGTTGGTGGATCATTTGGACGATCCGTTTGAGAAGCTTGTGGAAAATGCTCTCAGGCATGAGAGTTTGTTTCCTAGGGAGAGTTCTGTTGTTGCTGTGACCAAGGAAGAGTCTAAACCACAGCAGGGTGGAAACAAGAAGAGGAAGCAGCAGCGACAGAAGGGTAAGGATGGCCAGAAGAAGCCGAAGGGCGAAATGACTTGCTATAATTGCCAGTAGAAGGGCCATCTCTCCAAGGATTGTAGGAATCCAAAGGCGCCGGCGAAATGCCACAACTGTGACAAGCCAGGGCATTTCAGGAAAGATTGTCCAGAACCGAGGAAGGACAGGCAGATTGTGCAAGCTTATGCTTTGGGAGCGGTGCCGTCGTTTTCAAAGGCTCTTACTGCTGAAGAGAAAGGGAAGAGTGTGGTGGTTCAAGGTACTCTTTTCATTTGTGGTGTTCCAGTTAGAGTGTTGTTTGATACTGGAGCGTCGCATTCTTTTGTTTGTGATGATCTTGTAGGGCGGTTAGGTTTGGAACCGGATATTGTTGATAGGCCATTGGTTGTGACTAATCCAGTTGGGGGTTCGTCATGTTTGTGTATGATATGCCGTGGTCTAGTTGTGTCGAGTCATGATTGCTCTTTTGTTTGTGATTGTTTTGTTCTGAACTTTGCGGGGTTCGGAATTATTTTGGGTATGGACTGGCTTAGGAAGTATGCGGCAAGAATTGATTGTGAGAGGCTGGAGGTGACAGTCGGGAATGTGGAAGGGCGAAAGGTTGTGATACGATGTAAGCATGAGGAAGGCGTCTTCATGAGCTTCATGTATTCGCTGGTTGTTCCACGGGATGGACTGTCATCGGTGCCTATTGTGAATGGATTTGAGGATGTCTTTGACGAAGTCAAAGGATTACCGCCGCATAGGGAGATCGAGTTTCGTATCGATCTAGTTGAGGGAGCCAGACCTGTTGTGATGCCTCTTAGGCGGATGGCGCCTAGGGAGCAACAAGAGTTGAAGGTGCAAGTTGATGACCTTTTGCAGAAAGGATTCATTCGGCGTAGTGTGTCCGAATGTGGTGCACCAGTTGTGTTCGCAACCAAAGCGGATGGATCGTTAAGGTTGTGTGTGGATTATCGTGAGCTGAATAAAGTGACTAAGAAGAACAAGTATCCATTGCCGAGAATAAATGACTTGTTTGATCAGCTTCACGATGCTAAGGTGTTCTCTCAGATGGATTTGGCAACGGGATTTCACCAGTTGAGAGTGGCTAAGGATAGTGTGCCGAAGACTGATTTTAGGACACCATCCGGTTTTTATGAGTGGCTGGTAATGCCGTTTGGATTGACTAACGCACCAGCATATTTTGTGGATCTTATGAATAGAGTGTTCAGAGATCAGTTGAATAAGTTCGTGCTTGTGTTCGTGGATGATATTCTGATTTATTCCAGAACTGAGGAAGAGCACAAGACGCACTTGCGTATGGTTTTGGAAATCTTACGGAAACATCAGCTGAAGGCTAAGTTTTCGAAGTGTCACTTCTGGAAGAGTGAAGTGAGATTCTTAGGCCATGTTATCTCTGGAAATGGAATAGCGGTTGATCCCGCTAAGGTGGCAGCGATCCAGGATTGGGTTAGACCTAAGAATGCATCTGATGTGAGAAGTTTTCTTGGATTAGCTGGATATTATCGACGGTTTATCAAAGACTTTTCCAAGATAGCTGCACCGTTAACAGGATTGACGAAAAAGAACCAAGTGTTCAGATGGGATGATAAGTGTGAGCAAGCTTTCGTAATCCTGAAAGAGCGACTGACGAGTACTCCTGTTTTGACTATTCCAAGTGGGAATGATGAGATGGTGGTTTACACCGATGCATGTGGTACTGGACTTGGAGCAGTACTAATGCAGAAGAATAAAGTCGTTGCATATGCAAGTCGACAACTGAAGCCGCATGAAAGGAATTACCCGACTCATGATTTGGAGTTAGCGGCAATTGTTTTTGCTTTGAAGATGTGGAGACATTATCTATTGGGAGTTAGATTCGAGTTGTTTACAGATCATAAGTCGTTGAAGTATCTGTTCTCTCAAAAGGATTTGAATCTTCGACAGCAACGGTGGCTAGAGTTCTTGGCATCGTATGATTTTGGTATAGCCTATACTCCGGGAAAAGGTAACGCAGTGGCTGATGCGTTAAGTCGAAGACATGTCGGATTGGGAGCCATGTTTTTGGAATGGAAGAGTCTCGAGTATTTGGCTGGATTTGATTTCAGGCCCAGATGTGAATTGGAACCTGAGATGTTGGCAAACTTATCAATAAGGCCTACTCTTGTGGAAAGGATTGGCGAGAGTCAAAAGCGAGACGATAAGCTTGTCAAGATTATCCGTGATTTGGAATCTGGATTGGACCCAGAGAAGGATAAGGGATTCGAAGTCGATCGAGAGGGTTGGCTTCGGAAGCAAGGACGATTGGTTGTTCCCGACATAGATGAATTGAGAGATGAAGTTCTGAAGGAAAGTCATCACTCGAAGTTGACAATTCATCCAGGTGGAAATAAGATGTATCGGGATATGAAGAGAACTTATTACTGGGAAGGTATGAAGAAGGATGTTGGAAATTTTATTTCCAAGTGTATGAATTGCCAGTTGGTTAAGGCAGAGCAGAAAAAGCCAAGTGGATTGCTTCATCCATTAGAAGTTCCTATGTGGAAGTGGGAACAGATATCGATGGATTTTATCGATGGTCTACCTAGAACAAGAGCAGGAAATGAAGGGATTTGGGTCATAGTAGATCGGTTGACCAAGAGTGCAAGATTCATTCCTGTTCGATCGACTAGGACTGCATCGAAGTTGGCTGAGTTGTATGTTAAGTGGATAGTTCGATTCCATGGTATTCCGAAGAGTATAGTGAGCGATCGAGACCCATTGTTCACTAGTGGATTTTGGAAGAGCTTCCAGGAAGTTTTGGGAACCGAGTTGTGTTTGAGTACAGCTTATCATCCCCAAACAGATGGTCAGACTGAGAGAGTCAACCGAGTTTTGGAAGATCTTCTCAGAGCTTGTGTTTTGGACTTCGGAGGATCATGGGAAGATCATCTTCATTTGGTGGAATTTGCATACAATAACAGTTATCAGTCGAGTATTGGTATGGCACCATATGAGGCATTGTATGGAAGACCGTGTAACTCTCCGACATGTTGGTTGGAAACTGGATAAAAGCTGATACTTGGGCCAGAAATGATTCAAAAGACTTCGGATTGTATAGAGATCATTCGGCAACGAATGAAGGCAGCCCAAAATCGTCAGAAAAGTTATGCCGATAAGCGTCGTAAGGATTTGGAATTCGACGTGGGTGATATGGTTTTAGTGAAGATTTCTCCACTGAAGAATGTTATTAGATTCGGGAAGAAAGGAAAATTAACTCCAAGATTTGTTGGTCCATTCCCGATTATCGAGCGAATTGGAAAGCTCACTTATAGATTGGAGTTACCGGAAAAGATGGCGGGTGTGCACAATGTTTTTCATGTATCTTATCTACGGAAGTATGTGCATGACTCGAATAAGGTAGTTTCTGTTGATAGCTGTGAAGATTTAGAAGTTGATCCAGTTGTTACGAGAACTCATAAGCCGCTTCGTGTTGTTGAAACCGACACGAAACAGCTTAGGAGGAAGACAGTTACATTACTCAAGATACAATGGAGTGATGATGTTAACGACTGTACGTGGGAGGAGGAAGAGAGGATGAATGCAGCTCATCCTGAACTCTTCGAGGTATGGCCCTAAGGTGTCGTGACATCTCATGAATTTGTAACTTGTTCTAAGTCTTAGAATTCTGCAGGATAGTAATTGGATGCATGGTTTGTTGATTGCTATGGATGGTAGGCATGCGGAATAATTTTGATTGCTCTTGTTTGCTTGGAATTTCGGGGGCGAAATTCCTAAGGGGGAGAGAATGTAATGACCCGTATTTTACGTGTCAATAAATCGGAGAACTTCTAGGTCGTTAGAGTGTTTAAGTCGTCCTTAGCCTAAGTCGTGTGGAGGTTAACTCGTGCGTTGATTAGGTCGTATACGAGCTATTGGTGAGCGGCTTAGCTGGGGTTTTAAGTCGTTAACGACTCATAGGCTTAGCTGACTTAGGATGTTGCCGAATTAGCGTGTTAACGAGTCAGTGGTGTTGCCGACTTAGTGTTAGACCGAGTTGAGGTTCGGCCGACTCAAGGGAATAGCCGACTTAGGACTTAGAGCGACATGCATGAGTCCTATGCAGTTAGGTCGGCTCGGTGATGAGTCGTAGGCGAGATAAGGCTTGGGCTTGTGTCGTGTGTGTCTTGGGTCGTGTCTGGGTTAAGTCGTACGAAGGCTTGAGTGTTAGGTCGGGTTCCTGATGAGTCGTGAGTCGTTGAGGCATAGGTTGCTAGGTCGTAAACGACCTAGTTAAGTCGCGGCATGTTGATCTGTGTTGTGTTAGGTCGGTGGTTCGAGTTAAGGGACACGACAGTGTTTTTAAGTCGCGTGCTTTCTGTGGTCCTAGGTCGTAATGGGGTTAGGACGTAGCATAGGCTAAGTCGTTAGGCAGTTGACTCGGAGGCTTTTGTGATGATAGGTCGCAGAGTTAGATGAGTCGTGGACGACTCATGGGATAAGTCGTGACCGACTTATAAGGGGCCGACTCAGGAGTTTTCCAGCCTATAAATAGAGGGGTTTGGCTCACTTTTTGGCACCGGTTTTTGAAGCGACGAAGTGCTGCCATTTTGAGAGCTCTACTACAGCGTTTCTTCATCTTCTTTTCTCCACTCTAATCTAGTTCTAACATCCATCCAAGATCGAAGATCCAAGAGCCAAAGTTGAAGATCTTCATCCAACGAAGCTAGATTTCATCGTTTCAAGCGGGATTTCGACGAATCAAGCTTGAATCCTTGCTGTCCAGATCTGAAGTGATTAGTTTTTGAAGTGT
The DNA here is from genome assembly GCA_030765085.1 of Allium cepa. NCBI lineage: Eukaryota > Viridiplantae > Streptophyta > Magnoliopsida > Asparagales > Amaryllidaceae > Allium > Allium cepa. The sequence goes on along the minus strand of CM060943.1, from coordinate 548,797,838 downwards.
TTGGGTGATTCGGTGAGTGGTGGTTATCTCTCACGCGGACCCAAAGGAGTATATTGGATTGGTGGTTTGTTGAAGTGTTGTAGATAGTGATTTTATGCATTTTTCTTTAGATCCAAGTGTAGATCCATAACTTATGAAGATGTTTACTTATGCAAGTTCATTCACCAAGTTGTAGAGATAAAAACCCATGATTATATTTGTTAGATCTATGCTAAAAACCCATGATTCAGGTATGTTAGATCTATGCTCATTTATTTACGTAATTGCCATTATCATTGTAATTGTTTATTTAGATCTTGTTTGAATGATTGATTGCTTGGATTAATGTTTGATTTGATTGATTAGTTGATATATAGCTTGATTTGATCAAGTTGGTTGATGATGATTCAAAAGGCTAAGTGGAAAGGCTCTTGAATAAGGAAAGCTGTTTGTGGCATATGAAGCGATGTTGAAGCTCATATGTATGGAATAGATGATGTTGAGATGAGACTTTGCTATGATGCGATAAAGCGAAGCATGATGTGAGATAGCCTTGGTTTAATCCAGACGGGATCATCCCAAGCATGTTAATAACTCGATGATGCGATGCGAGTTGGTTGATAATGGTTAGCTTGAGAGGCGCTTGAGGTAGTATGGAAATAGTCGTCGAGGAGGATGACTAGGAGGCTGAGATCTCATCGTTGTTGAAGGTTCTAGCATGCTCAAAGCAAGAGTACGTTGGAACGGGCTGCGACGACGTTCCAAGCACGGGCTGCGACGACGTGCTAGTACTTTGGGTAGTTGCGAAAATTCCTAGGCACGGGCTGCGACGACGTGCGGAGTTATGTCTAGAACCGGGGTTACCATTAGCCCTTGACAGGTGGTCGTTCAACTAACGGTGAAATCAAGGCAATGATAACAGTGATAGCCAGAGTCATGGATGTTTGGACGTTTGGTTGTATCATCATTCGGTCTCAAGAGCGGTGTTTTCCGGGTGCTTATCTGATCTTGGTATAGGCCTTGGGGGTTTGTATTTGGAAAACATCGACCTTGACTCGAATGATTATTGTTTTACTTTAATTGTCTGCCATGTTATGCTTGCTTCTCCTTAGTGTGTGTCTGGGGGCTATCACTGTAGTAAGAGGCGGAGTGGGATGGTGTGGTTCCTATTCCTTTTATTCCTTATGCTCTTTTGGTATGTTTGATAGATGATTTACTGCTCACTAAGACTTTGTCTGACTCAAGGTTTTATGTCTCCTCTTATTACCTTGGGCTGTTCATCCATGTTGGGATGGGCAGACTAGGTAGCAGGTGACAGGTGCTGTTCTTGGAGATCTACGTTGATGATGACGAAGACGAGCAGGAGGCTTTTGCATATTATTTCATATTATGTACTGGGTGTTCCGCTGTATATACTTTGAGTGCTTTGTAGTGAGGTTTCGATGTATTGACTGTTCTGATGATTGTATCAAACTTCTAAGATGCTTATTTGATGATATTCTGTTATGAAGCTTCACTATACATATATTTCTTTATTGTATTTTATTCATGCGCTGTGAGTTATGCGATAGATTCTGCGATGTTTATTCTACCCTTGACGGTCACCCATGGCTGCCTGGCACGCCTTTCAGCGCATTATTTCCTTGTTTTGGTGCGGGAGTCATGGGCGGTCGTCACACTCGTTCGAATCGTTCGAGGTGTTCCATAGCTGATCGATACGAAGCTTCCTCAACACGGTGGATTCGAAGTGAATCAACTGCATGGGTTCGAAGCGTCTCGCCTTGAGGGATTCGAGGTGGAGTTCTTTTGATGGATTCGAAGGAAGGCCATTGGGATGGATACGAAGCTTGGCCACCTGATGGATTCGAACTCATATGCTCTGATGGAGGCGAAGTGGAGTGACCCCATGGATTCAAAGTAAGAGGAAGCTGATGGATTCGAACTCGTGATCTTCTGATGGATTCGAACTTAGGGTTATTTTCTCCAACTTGAATTGATCACAACTTGAGCGTATGAACTCGGATTGACTTGAAATTTGAGATGCTGACCTTTATGACTTTTCTTGTCATGTCCTATCAACTGTAGCTCAATCTGGACTCGGACAAAATTCGATGATATCCATAGTGAAGCTAAGTATGATCAATCCTGGAGACGAGCTGTCCTTTGTTTTCGATCGATCTTTTGGTATCACGGCTTTGCCAAAAAGCTGGATAACATTTGCCACCCAAAGTACGTCTTGTGGAACATGACATGCTTTGATAAGCTGCGATTTCTCTCTTAACAATCATTGCTCTTTGGTCGAGGGTTGTAACCTTGCTTTGATATGATTGATTGCCGCAGGATAGTGCCTGGCTGCTGGTTGTTGTAATTGTAACCAGATGAGTATTCAATCCCTGTGAATGTATAAAATCGAATGTCAGTCCGACATATATGCACATATGTTAGTTTGACCCTTGTGAACGTCGTGCGTCCACGTGTCGTTGTCAGCTTTGTCTGATATTGAATTTCGTATCAATTCTCCCCTGAACCGATTTGGAAATTTGAGTTGAGACAACGCATAATGGTTGTTTTGAAAAGTCCCTTCGTATCGATCCTCTCCAGAACCGATATAGAAGGTTGACAAGTAATTTTTTCATATCGAAGCGATGCGTTCATTCTCACTGATGGTTTTCATGGATTCGAAATGGTCCTTCGAATCGATAGGCTTCGAACTGTTGCGAGTCGATGGTTGCGATTCTTGTACTTCGAATCGATAGGATTTTGCGACTTCAATCCAGCTTTCGTTCAACTGCTTCGTATCGCTGAAGCTTCGTGGCAACGCCACCCTAATGGATTCGAAGTATGGTGGATTCGAACGCGCTCGTCCGAATCGATCGGTGTTTGACCGGTTTCAATCGGTCAGGTCAACCGGGAGGCGAAGCGTCTCTCTTCCTCCCTTGGATCCATATAAATACGCGGGTCTTAGCTCATTTTCTCTTTTTACTTTTTACTGTTACTCTGCCTTCCTCTTCGCATCGATCCCCCAGGTTCGAGAAAGACACTCTTTCGAATCGATCTTGCCTTCAATCCTTCGATCATAATCAAAACAAATCAGGTAACTAATGGATAAGGCCAAGACGGGAACGATAAAATTGGAATTGCCATCATTCTTGAATTCTTCTGAGATCAATTCCGAAGGATTGTGAGATCTGAGCGGAATTGATCGAATCGAGGGATGGATCGTGGCAAAGTGTTGATGTTTCTTGGAGAAGAAGGAGATTCTGATTACTTTTTTGCTTCGTATCGATTCAGGGTGGGAAGTTCAAGTCGATCCTGATGCACGACTTCGTATCGATTGTTTGTGGGGTGAAGTGGTTCGAATCGATTGAAGGTAGCTGGAGTTCGTATCAGTCCATTGTAACATGTGGTTGATTCGAACACATAGACCGATTGACTCGAAGACCTTAAACTTGGTCGATTCGAGGCTCTTATTTTTGATTGGCTCGAACGTTTTCCGTAAGGATTCGAAGGACTTTGGTCGATACAAATAACATCGATCTAAGGTCCATCGATGCGAAGACGTGCCGGGCCAGCCTTGATCGATACGAAGCTTATCGAGTCGAGCTGCATCGATACGAAGCGATCGATTCGACCCTACTTGATGCGAAAAAACATTGTCCCTGACTTGCTCCAACACTTGAACTATGACTAATTTCAAGCCGAATTTTAGCACACTTGAATACTTGATTCCGATGAGCTTCTGCCTTGCATAATTGAACTTGACTGTAGGGCTGCATATTTGACTATCTCTTGAAGCTCGTCGATGGAACTATGGCTTAACCAAAATATAACGGACTTGTGCTTGAATTGGTCGGTAACATCTGGATGACGAGGATGTGAAGGTCAGCGATGACGGTCATTTTCGGTCTCGATTTTCAGGGTTTTGTCGTTCACATATCCTGTCGTTTGCAAATTTTCTCTAACTCTATAGAATCTTTCTAAGTAATGCACAACACTGCACTGCACCGCACACACTTTACACTGGGAATGAACGGGTTTTCTATGTGCTTAATGTTGCTTTCTGATAAGTTAGTTAGTTATGGAATCTTCGAGCTCTCAACAACAAGAAGCACAGAGTTCGCCTCCTCCAAAAATACTTGAAATCCCTGACATTCCTCTCGAAGTAGTTGGTCCGGCTCCGGACGAAGTGCCGGAAGCCATATTTATCGAGGATCCTATCGACTCTGTTTCGTCCAGTATTTCTGAAGCCTTACTGGGCCGGATCTTCTTGAAACATAACTTATCCCCGGACAACGTTTTGCTACCGGGCATTGATGACAGACCTCACAACCCGCCCGAGGGGTATACTGCTTTCTATCGTCACGCCTGTGCGGCTGGAACTCTCCCTCCATTTAACCAATATATCAGGGAGATGTTATCGTTCATTGGAATCGCCCCCTCACAACTTCATCCCAACGGAAACGCATTGCTGAACAGTGTTTTTGTCCTATTTATGGACCATCTCTTTCGTCCGCCAAGGCCAACCGAGATTAGACACAAATTTAACTTCAAGAGCAGGGGCGATAGCCCATCTTTCACCTTTTTGGAAGCAGTTAGAAACTGCCAGATCGTGACGGGAGCCTGGACCAGACTCAGTTATTTTAAAAATGAATGGTTTTTTGTTCGATGCCCCCAGGGTTTGCTAGGCGATGGCTGTCTAGACGTAAGTGTCGTAAATTGCACAAGCCTTCTTTAAACAGTCGTTATCAATACTTGTACTAATATCAGGTGTTCTTCTTGCAGCTATCATCTCAAGGCCTGACGGTGGATATTACAAAGGCGTTGTCCGAAATTTACAAGAGGTCCCGAGTGATTTGCGGCACATCGACTCGGTGTTAACTGACGATAACTTAAGGACGCTGGGTTTAATTGAGATGAACCCGAGCATTGTTATCGAGCGGTTGGAGAAACCGGCTTCGAAGACAAAGAAGAAAACGGTGAAAAGAACCCGGCATAGTAGTAAGAGAAACGAGCGATGATGAGAGGACGCCCACTGATACCGAGCGAGCGGCTGACCTTTCCCGAATAGAAGAGAAGCGGAAAGGCAAGGCTGTTGTCCCTAAATTTAAGAGACGGAAGTCTGTAGTCGTATCTCGCTTGATCCTCGGAACTACTATCTCTAACGCTGCTCCTTGTCAATCAAGAAATGCTTTTATAGGACTGGATGACATTCCTATCCCGGAAAACGTATCTCTCCACCACGAGTCCGGGTTGGATGAACTCCGGGAAGCGTTAGAAATAAGCGAGCCTTTACCCGTTAGTGCAGTCGACACTTCTGGTTGGTTGGGGGTTTTGCACATTTGCAAACACTTTCATAACACTACACAACTTCCGCACAGATCGTATTGCTTTCGCCTGGTATTTAACTGAATTGCTTCTCTTTTTCAGGTGCTATGTTTGGCCGTCAATCTACACTAGACAAACTCCGAAGAGTGCATCACCATTCGTCTTATTATGAATCTCGACGTGGGGACTCCGACCGCGATCGTGAACGGAGGTATCATGGCCAGGAATATTATGCAAGGGATCATCCACGTAGTTACTCTAGTCAGGAGCGCTCGGACAGAGATCGGAGATACCGCTCCCCTTCTTGTTCTACTCCGCCACCCCGAAGCCATATTCAGGTATCTAAGCCTCTGCGACAGCAACCGTCTTCACAGGTTTCGAGGCTTGAGTCACATCGTTCTAGAACTGAGGTTGTTATGACCACGGCTGTGGAGGAGGCCCCTATTGAACCATCCGGTGAAGGGGCTATCAGACTTGCTCAATTGAAGAAGGACTTCCCGGAAATTTGCTTCGACGCTTGTATTTTTCCTCCTAATCTTAAAAGAATTCCCGAAGACGCCGTGACCACAACACTTAGTTATACCCGCGATTTCTATGCTCAGTACAAGGAATGGTATAAGGCGGCTGTTAAAGCTTCAAAAGTAGCCTTTGATCGGGCCATAATTATTGAGAAACTGGAAGCCAACTTGGCTCAGAAGAACCGTATTGTTGATATACTTCAATCTGAGACGGAATCCTCCCGTAAGGCCGAAGTTGAGTCGCTAAAAAAGGTTGATGAGACATTAGTTGAGATGGCAAAGATGCAACAGGCACATTGCACTTTAGTAGAAGACTTGGGCCATCGATACAAAAATGTTGAGGCCAAGCGGGATGCGGCAGTTAAAGAACTAGAGGAATTAAAGGCTAGGTTTGTTGATATAAACAAGGAAAAAGACGATGCTAATACGGCCGCACAAGAAGCGTGTGAGCAAGATGTGTCTCTTCGGGCTGAGCGCGATGCAGCAGTCGCAAGGGTTAAGGAGGTTGAAACGGAAGTGGAGGAGAATGTCCAGGCAGAGAGGTTCAAGATGGAGGCTGAATTTGACGAACTCCTGGATACATATAATGCCAACGTGTTAGAGCACGGAAATCTCACCTGGCTAGGGGATTACTCTATGCTTCTCTACAGTGCCTGGAAAAGATTAGTGGAGAACAAGAGGATTTCTTACCCGGATGGAGTATTAGATGAGTTTGAGCTTGAGTCACGTCTGCTCAGCGAGGATGAGAGGAGAACTCTTCATGAGGCGATAATCTCCGTCGAGAACGAAAAACTTGGCATCCATCAAATGGAGATCGGCGAAGGTTTGGGTGTCGCGCATCATAGTGAGAATATCGAAGTTCCTATCCCGACTTCGTCCGAGGTTATCGCCACGGTTGACCCACAAGTCATTCCTGCTTACAATCCGGACCAACCGGGGTTATCTTCTGGTAAGACTGCTATCTCCGAACCTGTCCAAGCTCCAAGGCAAGGTAAGGAAGGTACTTTGATTATTTCCCTCGTGTCTTAAAGTAACGATTTTTGTGAGAATTTAGTGGACTGATTATTTTTTCTCTCTCAGTGATCGAAAGTGCCGCATTCGTGCCTCCAGTTCCTCTGGTTCTATATCCTACGCATGGAGTTATTGTCACCGAAGCGATTTCAGCTGCTACCATGGCCGGTGACATTGGAGAGGGGAGCTCGATGTCATTCGATGCTCAAATGATTGAGGAGCTACTTGGTCATTCTCTTGACCCTACTCCTGATCCTTCATTCGCGATGAGTGGAGTTGCTCCAGTCTTCAGTTCTGTCATGACGACCACTAGCTTATCCAGCGCAGCTCAGTTGTCTCGAGAAGAAGAGATTTTAGCTGAGATAAGCGCTGAGATGGCCACGATGACAACGGTCAGTGGTTCTGGAAGCGACACTGCCCCCTCAAGCTTATCTTCTCTAATGGTGATCTCTCCCGGTGGTACGGTGACCGTCTCAAGCGTTGCCGAACAGACACCTGTCACAGCTCCCACGCCTTCAGTTCGTCCTTCCAAAAGGATCACTGTCCCCTCCAGCTCTGAGGAAGACGTTGATATTATGCCAGATCCGGAGGATGTTCCAAAGATGGGCAAGAAATCTCGTAGAAAGCCGGGTAGTGGGTCCAGCGGCTTGACTCCAAAGAAGAAGCCTCGGAAGAAGAAGGAGTGAGCTTCCTGATTTATCATGTAGTTGTAAATAGCAATTCTTTTACTTCTTCTTTTGTTCTTTTAGAGCCGTGTATATGTGTGGATTCGGCCTCCACTTAATTGAAATCTTTTGACTTGCCATGTAATCAAACCTGTTTTTGTTAGTTGATGGAATGGGAAGTTGCTCTTTTCTTTTACTTAAGTGTTTTGCAGTGTTTGTTTTTTATCTAGCAAGTATAAAAAACATAATTTCATGTCATGATTGATGAATGAGTTGTACTCCGGGCATTGTACTTCTTCAGTTAGCGATTAACACTTAAGCTTTTCTGCCCCCAAGTTTCGGGGAACAACATTTGCATCTTGGTGGTTGATCGCACTTATTGCGAATCTTAAGCACACATCCACGCTTTGGGGACTTAGGATAATTTAAGATCGATAGTCCGATTCGCACTCCGGGAATTTGAGAGTTATCGATGTTTGTAACACGGTTCGCGCTTCGGAAACCTGGAATTGATGTTTATACTCCGCTTCACGCTCTGAGAACTTGGAGTTAGTATTGATATTTCGGTTCGCATTCCGGGAACTTTGACGTAGTATTTGTGCTCCACTTCGCACTCTGGGAATTTGGAGATAGCATGTATGTTTGGGTTCGCGCTCCGGGAACCTGTAATTTATGTTTGTACTCCATTCACGCTCTCGGAAGTTGGAGTTATTGAATGTTTATACTCCAATTCGCACTCTGGGAAGTTGGAGTCCGTTCGCGCTCTGGGAACGAGTTATTGAATGTTTATACTCCAACTCACACTCTGGGAATTTGGAGTCCGTTCGCGCTCTGGGAACGAGTTAATGATTGTTTATACTCCAATTCACACTCTGGGAAGTTGGAGTCCGTTCGCGCTCTGGGAACGAGTTATTGAATGTTTATACTCCAACTCACACTCTGGGAATTTGGAGTCCGTTTGCGCTCTAGGAACGAGTTATTGAATGTTTATACTCCAACTCACACTCTGGGAATTTGGAGTTTGTTCGCGCTCTGGGAACGAGTTATTGAATGTTTATACTCCAATTCGCACTCTGGGAATTTGGAGTCCATTCGCACTCCGGGAACGAGTTGCTGAATGTTAATACTCCAATTCACACTCTGGGAAGTTGGAGTTAGTAAAAGGATTGTCGTGTATCAATCCTCGTAAATGCTGGTGTAGTGTTCTGTCCTCGAGCTCGTGTTTCACTTAGTGAGTAACCGGTCGTATCACAGTCACTCCTTATTTGAATAAATCCCACCACGTGATGGAACTTAGCTCTCCGGGCATTGTGATATTATACGTCATTTTCAGTGAATCACAACTTTTGGCTCGAAGAGATGGCATTTTATTGCTGAAATGAAAGAAATATGGCAAAATCAGTTGCCTTATTACAAGTTCAAACTTCGAAATGCAAAAATAAAATGCTAAGGAAGAAATTGACTAAAAATAGATAAATAAAGCCTGTCATGTGTAGTAGCGATGGAGACTTTCGCTATTCCAAGCTCTCGGTAAAGTAAGACCGTCAATGGTTGACAACTTGAATATGCCATCTCCGAGCTTTTGTGAAATCACATATGGCCCTTCCTAATTTGGCTTCATGTGCGAAGGGACCGGATAAATTCTCTTAAGTACGAGATTGCCGGGTTCAAAGGTTCGCGGTCGGACCTTGGCATTGTATATTCAAGCGACTCGACCCCGATATGCCGCTGCCCTCAAATCAGCTTCTTCACGCTTCTCATCGAGTAGATCCAGAGATTCAGCAAGTAATATGGCATTAGTTTTCGGATCATAATATGTCACACGATGAGAGTGAACTTCCAATTCGACTGGAATAATGGCTTCCGAGCCATAAGATAGAGAAAATGGAGTGTGTCCGGTTGTAGTCTTGTGAGTCGTTCGGTAAGCCCATAGAGCCATAGGCAGTTCATCAACCCACTTGCCCCCGGCTTTCACCAGTCGCTTCTTCAAAATAGACTTGACAACCTTATTGACGGCTTCAACTTGACCATTTACTTGAGGGTGTGCTACTGCAGAGAATTTCTTGTGGATGTGAAATTGTTGATAGAAGTTCTTGAATTCAACACTGTCGAATTGGGCTCCATTATCGGTTATAATAGTATGCGGGAGACCAAACCGGCAGATGATGTTGCGTACCATGAAGTTGATTACTTTCTTTGTCGTAATTGTTGCAAGAGGTTCGGCTTCAGCCCATTTGGTGAAGTAATCAACTGTGACGATGGCGTACTTCGCGCCACCTTTAGCTAAAGGTAATGCACCAATTATATCAACCCCTCATATTGCAAATGGCCATGGACTGACCATTTGGGTTATCTCAGTAGGCGGGGCTCTACGAACCCGAGCGTGTTTTTGGCATTTATCACATTTTTTGGCGTAGTCCATGGCATCGCGATTTACGGTAGGCCAATAATATCCATATCGGAGTATTTTCTTGGCAAGTGCTTGCCCCCCAGTGTGATCGCCACATTCTCCTTCGTGCACATCGTGTAACACTTGTTTGACTTCGTCGTGTGTGATACACCGGAGAAGAGGAATATAATATCCCCTTCGATACATAACTCCGTTCTGAATGACAAATCGTGAAGCTTTTCGAAGAATTTATCTTTTCTCACTTCGACGCTCGGGTAATATGCCACGTTCAATGTAATCTTGGTAGGGGGTCATCCACGATTCCCTGCTGGAAGTAGCTTCAAATGTGAATTCATTCTCTACTCGATCAATGCTCGGAGAGGATAAAGTTTCGACAGGAACGAGTCCCAAGTGTTGAGCTTCCCTGTACTTGCCAACTTTGCCAACGAATCGGCTATCTGATTGTGCTCTCGGGGTACGTAGAAAATGGTATAATAATCGAACCGATCAAGCATTTCCCGGACTCGGGCTAGATAAGCGGCTAATCTTCGATCTTTGGCCTGGTATTCACCCCGAACTTGGCATACTACCAACTGGGAATCATAGTAGATTTCCACAGCAATAATTCTCAGGTCACGGGCTAACTTCAACCCAGCAAGCAAAGCTTCATATTCAGCTTCATTGTTGGTTGCATGGAAATCGAACTTTAAAGCGTAGCATGTGGATCGGCCCTCGGGGGTTTCAAACACTATCCCTGCGCCCGAGCACCGATCGTTGGATGCACCATCAGTATATAGCTTCCATATGTATTCGGGGGATTTACTAGTTTCAGGTAAGTCTTCAAGAATAGTGAATCCGGCAATGAAATCTGCTAGGACTTGACCGTGTATGGCTCGTCTCGGAGTATATGTGACGTCGAATTGACTCAGTTCAATGTTCCATTTTAGTAACCTGCCAGACGTCTCAGGTCGTGTGAGGACTTGTCATAACGGCTGATCGGTGTACACGGTGATGGGATGAGCCTTAAAATATGGACGGAGCTTCCTCGAGGCGATGTCCAGGCAGTATGCCAATATTTCTAACCTTGGATAATTTCTCTCGGCTCCGGTTAATCATTTACTAACATAGTAAACCGGTCTCTGCACTCGGTCTTCCTCTCGAACCAACGCAGCACTGATGGCGTTTTCAGATACTGCCAGATAGAGGTATAGCTGTTCATGATCAACAGGTTTAGAAAGAATCGGCGGTGTGGAAAGATGCTGAATTAGTGATTGAAATGCGCCCTCACATTCCCTAGTCCATTCGAAGTTTCATTTCCATTTTTGGATCAGGTCGAAGAAGGGTATGCATTTGTCAGGTTATTTCGAGATGAACCTGCTTAGTGCTGCAACCTTTCCATTAAGGCTCTGATCCTGTTTTATGGTCCTTGGAGTTTGAAGATTCCTGATCGCCCAAATCTTTTTGGGGTTTGCCTCTATTCCTCGGGCGTTGACGATGAACCCAAGGAATTTTCTAGATGCGACTCCAAAATGACATTTTAACGGATTAAGCTTCATCTCGTATCTCCGGAGGACATTGAACATTGACTCTAAGTTTTGACGTGATCAGTGGAGTATCGCGATTTTACCAACATGTCATCTACATAAACTTCCATAGTCTTTCCGATCTGGTCGGTAAACATTTGGTTGACTAAGCGTTGGTAAGTTGCTCCGGCATTCTTTAACCCAAAAGGCATGACCTTGTAGCAGTATAGTCCCAGGTCAGTTACGAAGCTCGTATGTTCTTGATCGGACACATGCATGGGTATCTGATTGTAACCAGAATAAGCATCCATGAAAGATAATAATTCGTGCCAGGCCGTTGAGTCCACAAGTTGATCGATTCGGGGAAGTGGAAAGCTATCTTTCGGACAAGCCTTATTTAAGTCAGAGTAATCGATGCACGTTCTCCATTTTCCATTCGGTTTTCGGACAAGTACAGGGTTGGATACCCACTCCGGGTACAAAGCATCCCGGATAAACCCATTTGCTCTTAGCTTATGAACTTCTTCTTTAAGGGCGGCAGATCTCTCTGGATCCATATCGCGTCTCTTTTGTTTGACCGGGATACCGTGGGTCAATATTCAAGGTGTGGCTCGCGATGTCCGGTGAGATTACACACATATCAGAATGCGTCCAAGCGAATACGTCTAGATTTGCTTGGAGAAATTCGACCAATTCCCGTTGTGCTTGTGGGTTTAGCTGAGACCCAATTTTCAACATTTTTGAATCATCATCATCATTAATTGGAACATCAATCGTCAGCTCGGCTGGAGAAGCTTGACTTTCTTTAGACTCATTATTATCTTCAGTGTCTCTGGGGTCAAGATCCTTCTGGAATTGGTCGTGGTGCCCGGGCCGAGGCCCAGGCACTATTTGTCAATCATCGGCGAAACAGACGTAGAGAGATTCCTCCACGCCCTTTCCTTTCTCCTTTCTCTATGCTTCTCGCAGTTCGGCAACATAGCAGGCTCTCCCAGCAGCCTGATCTCCCTGAATGACCCCAATCTCACGATCAGTGGGGAATTTCAAAGTTAAACACCACGGGGCAATCGCCGCCCTAAATTCGGCAAGGGTCGGTCGGCCCAAGAAAGCATTGTACGGAGAGTGGATATCTAAGACAACGAACTGTAACGTTCGGACTCTTTGGCGTTCTCCGACTCCCAACTCCACTGGCAACTCCACCACTCCAGTGGGTATATTAGCACTTCCATCGAAGCCGTGGATTCTAGATTGACAAGGCTTTAAATCTTTGGCTTCCATCTTCATTTGATCATATGCTCTCTTAAACAAGATATTTACTGAACTCCCACTGTCCACCAGGATCCTCTTCATCGAAGCAGGACCGACCTGGGTAGATATGACTAGTGGGTCTATAGTTGGGGCTTCGACCTTATCAGCATCTCGATTTCTAAATACGATGTCATCTGCCATCGTCTTTTGTTATTTGGCCGGAGCCCCTTCATCAAGCGTACTGCAACTCTCGAAATCCACATGCCTGATCGAATTGGCGTATGATTCCATTTCCTTCCAGCTTCGGTCCGCTGGATGAGGACCACCACTAACCGTATTTATGACCAATCTCCCGCCTGTACGAGCTGGCTCCTCCTGTCTCTCTTGGTTTTGTGCACGATTTTGGTTTGACGGACCCACACCACCAGCCTGTGGCGCCCGCACGAATTGATCTAACTTCTTTTCCCTGATCAATTTTTCAATAAGATTTTGCAAATGCTTGCAATCATTGGTATTGTGTCCGTAACTTTCGTGGAATCTACAGAACTTTCCTGTTTGAATCTGTCTCTCCGACGACGGCTTCGGAGTCGGCTTCTTATACTGCAACGCATTACAAGTTTGTAGATACATGTTTTCCAGTGACGTATTCAGTGGTGTATAGCTTTCAAACATTTGCGCCCTGCACCGCGGGCCACGATTCTGATCTTGCTTCTTGTTTCTATTATTGCCGTTCCTCGGCTGGGTTTGCTTGTTTTGAATATTCAATTGTACTTTTTCAAAGCTCTCCCCTGACTGTTTAACCGCCACATTGCTTTGAATTCCTTTATTGCTGGGTCTCGCATCGTCCTGCTTCCTAGATTGTTTCGCATCCTCACGCCTTATGAATTGGGCGGCTTTGGAGTAGAAACGATCCAATGATGCGGGAGGTTTCCCGGCTAGCCAATTTCCAAATTCAGAGTCGGGGTCAATCCCCTTAGTCAAGGACATCAAGATTGAATTATCATTGGGGTTAGTGATCTCTGCACAAGCGGCATTGAACCTTTCCAAATATCGCCTGAGTGTCTCTCCTGGAGCTTGAGTGACACTAGATAAAGTATTTACATCTTTAGACCTGGCAATGTGCATACGGAACTGTTCAACAAACTTAGTAGCCAATTGGTCAAATAAAGAGATAGATCGTGGTGGTAATCGTGTAAACCACATCGTCGCAATTCCCCCTAAAGAAATGGGAAAACTACGTCATTTTACTGCATCATCAGCTCTTGCAGCAGTCATCGACCATTCGTATTTCAGAATATGTTGATTAGGGTCGGAACTTCCTTCATACATGGGCAGAGCCGGCATCCTGAATCGCCGAGGAGGTTCAGCATATAATATGTCATTGGTGAATGAATTATGACTTCGAGAGATTCCCCAATCGTCATTTGTTAAGACCTGACTTTCGCGGATCATTTGGCGTACCATAGCTGAGAGATCAGGTGTTGCTATATTCGGAGGGTGGCGAGCCAAAGTGTGGTCGGGTTCCACGGTGCGAGGTAGGATCGGGCGCTGTCGACAATCCGTATCTCGCCGCCTTGGCTCGATGTCTTCTGGGACATATGGTCCTAGAAAATGTTCCTGCTGGTGGTAGTTCTGATTGGAGTGATTTCGGGTATCAACTCCTATGTCAACTGCAGTGGCGGTGGCTTGGTTATCCGTAGTATGTTGTGGAACAGTGCCTCCTCGTGAGGAGGGTCCTGTATGAAAACTGGCAGAAGGGTCAACTCTTATCTGCCCAACAGTTAATGCTTGTTGGTGACCAACAGTATGCGTATGGCTTCCGTCTAGCCTGGGACGGGTAGATCTGCCGCTGTAATCAGACGAGGCAGAGCTTTCAGTGGAGGAATGAGGGGCGTGGTCCCTTCTGGATCTTCTATGCCTTTGGCGATTTAGTTGATTAGTCAACTCAACATTGGCACGTAATTGTTCAGCCAGCTGTTGTCGACTTTGGGTTAGTTCCTGGAGTAATGTCTGGAACTCTTGTCGAGTGACCGGACCTGATGGATCTGAATGCCCGGTATCATCTTGATTGGGTGGAGATAGTTGCGTGGGATTTTGTCTATCTCGGCCTTCTTGGCCAGTGGCAGTAGAAGTGGTTCTCGTGCTAACCATCTTGAGGTGTAGAATCCTTTCCTAGATTTTGGTAAATCTGAATAGTATGGAAGGAGTCTGAAATTGAAGTCCGGATCTCTCTCTTAGATTTATGCAATCCGGTATCGATGACAGATCCAATGAGCAGGAGAAAACCTGGCAACTCTCAATGAAAGCACCAAAGTGTTTGCACCAAAATTGGGCAATACCCTTCGAAAGTTTTTGAAGAGATAATAAATGAAGAAATCAAATTGAAAATGAGGATTATCTAACAAAAACTTCAAGTCACAGAAAAGTAAATTGCACGGGAGACAACAGTTTAGAGTGGTTCAGCAATTTGCCTACGTCCACTATGAAGTTTTATCACTTTATTGCTTAATACTTGAAGATTACAAATGTTCTAGAGCGAAGTACAGCAGATACTAGACTTAAATTCGAAATCAGCAGCAGTGAAGATGGTATAGAGTGATTCTGGCAGCGTTCGGGCGTGCTTTATCTCTCAGAATTCTCTGATCCCCTTTCTGAATGACCAGGGGATCTATTTATAGGTGTAGGAGGCTGATATTTCGCCTAAAATTCGGAGAGACCGCTTCTGGCACGTGAGGGGGGGCCCACACGCCTGGCCTTAGGAAATCCGGGCCCACTTTGGGATCGATTCGAACTCTAGTTTGAATCGATCAAAAAAGCGTCCAATCGAGGTGAAATTTGGTGTGGACATTCTTCAACATGTATGCAAGCTCCTATGAAAATTTCATAGCATTTGGACTTGTAGATCTCGAGTTATGATCGATTCAAGATTGCATTTTCGGTTGATGCATCTCGTTTGAATCGATCTCCTTCATATCGATTAGGGTCGAATCGATGGCTTGCGCGTGCGAATGGTGACGTGGCACGCGCTTCTCGGGTTGATCCTTCTTTTTCTTCGAGTTTACTAGGTCGGATCCATGGTTTTTGACGCTTCTACTTAGTGGATTCGAGGAAATGGATTCGAGGAGATGCTCATTCGAATCGTTCGAGGTATTCCATAGCTGATCGATACGAAGCTTCCTCAGCACGGTGGATTCGAAGTGAATCAACTGCATGGGTTCGAAGCGTCTCGCCTTAAGGGATTCGAGGTGGAGTTCGTTTGATGGATTCGAAGGAAGGCCATTGGGATGGATACGAAGCTTGGCCACCTAATGGATTCGAACTCATATGCTCTGATGGAGGCGAAGTGGAGTGACCTCATGGATTCGAAGTAAGAGGAAGCTGATGGATTCGAACTCGTGATCTTCTGATGGATTCGAACTTAGGGTTATTTCCTCCAACTTGAATTGATCACAACTTGAGCGTATGAACTCGGATTGACTTGAAATTTGAGATGCTGACCTTTATGACTTTTCTTGTCATGTCCTATCAACTGTAGCTCAATCTGGACTCGGACAAAATTCGGTGATATCCATAGTGAAGCTAAGTATGATCAATCCGGAGACGAGCTGTCCTTTGTTTTCGATCGATCTTTTGGTATCACGGCTTTGCCAAAAAGCAGGATAACAACATCTTCTCTTATAAATATAGGATCATTAGTTCATTATAGGGGATCTTCTTTTAGAAATTCTTCATTGTTTCTCTTTCCTTCCTCCATTAATTTTCTAAGGCTGCAGTAATTTTAATCGTACAGTAGAATAAAAAGATTATTGGAGTGGAAGTAGCCTAGAGTTTGCAGAACCACTATAAAATTCTTGTGCTCGTTTACTTTTTTGCTATTGAATCTGTGATCTGTGCATTTAATTCTCTATCTAGAAATTACAACTGGATTTGTGGTGCTTTCATATTGTTTGGGCATTGGTGTCCATTTTTTACGCTAACATTTCAGTGCAGTCACCGAGAAGACTTACACCCATGGATTTAGAAGCTTGGATCTCCGATTTGAAGGCTTGGATACTTGAATCTAGAAATTAATGTTTAGGCAATCAATACGGAGAGCATTGGTAGACAAGAGTCACCATAGAGGAAGTCAGAAGGCATCCTCAAGAGTTGAAGCTAATCAACCCTCCATCTTCGTCACTAGGAATGCGATGGAGACTATGATAGCGGCTCTGCAGAAGCAGATGATGAAGAGTTAAGAGAAGATGATGCAAAATTTCCCCAGGCAAATTTGGATAAAGGAATTGGAGCAGCATAAGCTATAGAAAATCAGGAACAAGAGCTTAGAAATGGAGCCAATAGGCAAAGGAGCGGAATGGAGCAGTCGTGGGTGGTCCCAGGCCAGCAACATAGGATTGACACCGATCCCCCAGAGGGATCAGTACAAATCGCCAAGGACTTAAGGCACACCCTCGTTTCAGGTTGCTTCAGATATCGGTAGGCCATCGGTTGATGTTGCGCAGTTTAGTGCGGATCGGAATGCAGATGCATGTTTAGAGGAGTATGTTCCAGGATTCCCTCATAGACTTTAGGGGCTGGCTAGAAACGATAATTGGAGGCTATTTTTGGATGGTAATGACAGGTTTGTGGAAATGATCAAATTAGCTATGAGAGGAAGATTGGTGAGCAGGGTTTTGAAAGATGTGAATAGGAGTCCATTTACTCATAATATCAAAAATGCTAGGAATCCATCGGAGTTTAAGTTACCGACAGTGGGGGCATATAATGGAAAATCGAACCCTACCATTTATCTGATGAGGTACATAAGGCATATGGAGGTGCTAGGGGCATCGAAGGAAGTGATGGCATGATGTTTTCCCTTGGACTTGGAAAATGTAAATGTAATATGGTTTAGGAAATTATAGAATTGTTCTATTAGTACCTGGATGGAGTTGGTGGATAAAATCATGAGGCAATTTTGGATCCATATCATGAGACCTAAGAGTGTGATGACATTAACAAAACTGAATCAAAGGATAGGAGAGCCCTTGAGGAATTTCTTAACACGGTTTAATGCGGCGGTTGCTTTGTTGGATTGGTCGGATCCATCAACAGTCTTAATGGCAGAGATATCAGGAATAGCCAACGACACAGACTTAGGTCGAACTAGAATGGAATCCACCAATGGATCGCATGGAATATTATCACAAGGGAGAAAGGTTCATGCGGTAGAAGGATGCTAAGGCCAATAGAGAAGAGGTTAACGCGTGAGGGAAGGAGGACCATTCGGGGAAGGTTCAAGCAAGGACAAAAGAAAGTGGATAATGGATAATGGCTTCAATGGATCAAAGAAGCAAAGGAGAGAACTAAATATTCTATTTTTATATAGATTTAAAGGATACTTTGGTGAGGATTTATTTGGATGCTCGAGGGCGCCTTCAGCATCGAAAGCCGGCAAGGAAAGAGCCTACCGACACGAACGGGCATTAGGAAAGTACTGTATACTCCATGAGCTAGATGGGAATAATACAAACGACTGCATGACTTGAAGGATATGGTTGAGGAACATGTGGGGAAAAATCAATTGCAATAATATGTGAAGACTCGGGCGTCGGCGTTGGAACATGAGCAGCTACCGTTCGCATCAAATAACAATGGTCTTGGATCTAGGCATCATATCTTTATCTCTTGATCGAGATGGCATGAATAAATAATAAACTTCTTAATAAAATTGCTAAGTCACTTACATATGTAGGGATCAAGGTCGGTCCCTATGCATGCTCTGAGATGATGATAAACCGTAGTGCCCGGAGAGGCAATATTTGGTTTTTCTTCTTTCCTTATTTTCTGGTTTTCTAGTTGTAAGAACTTATAATTTAGTCACGGATTTTGTAGTGCTCAAATCTACAGTAATGTACTGAATGAAATAGGTTGCGGTTGTCCCGACCGGAGAGATGGGGCAATAACCGCAAGGTGCGGGTCCCCTTTATTGAAGAGCGACGGGGTGGACTCATACGTGGATTAAGTCCTCGACTGGCCGGAGAATAATACCTCACAAACCGCGTTATGTTCTGATCGGAGAGATGGAATTGAATAAGCCAGAAGTAAGCTGCTTCACCAGAAAGTGATAGGATCGGCCTACTTTTCTTTATGGCCTTCTCACCGAAGAGTGAGTGAGGTCCAACAAGGGTCTGAAGAGACCATGGCTAGCCCGGAGAGGCCAAGATTCATACTTACTTATTATTGTTCCCCCTTTTTCCGAAGAGTGATTGGATATGGTCTAGCAAGAGCTCGAAAAGACTATAGTCAGTCCGAAGAGTCTATAAACCAGGCTATTGGCTTGACGAGACCTTGTAGTTGGCTAACAATTTGGAGAGATCGAAGATTTAGGACAATGATCCGATGTGATTGAGGCTTTGGATTTGGTAAACGATCCAGTGAGATCATGGATATGGATTTGGCTAAGGATTGGATTATTACTAATTCTTGAATCGAATATTCCTACCACAAGGCATGTTTTAGGGGAAAATGTTAACCTGCCTTTTGACCAGGCAATATACCATGGATTTTCCTAAATGGATTTTGAGATCTCTAAGGCAAGAAACACAGAGAGATAATCATCAAGTTTGGGAAATCAGATTTTAGCAAGGCTATGGACGATAGTCAAGTGGATTCGGGATAATGGCATACCAGAAATGGCTAAGTATCAATTGATACTTCCCTTAGGCAGGGGATCGGTACCTATCCCTCCCTAGGCAGAGAATCAGAATTAGATCATATTACTTCAAGGGATCATATCAGAATACTATGGCTATGGACGCATAACTTAGTAGGTCAACTCAATAGAGATCGATCAATATCTCAACAAACACAGAGGAAACCAACCAAACAACTATGCAAATACGAAGAGGAAGTGTAGGGAGCCACCACAACCGATCGCATGGCGCTGCCTAGTCCCCACCATAGATCGGCACCAAACCCTGTAGAAGGCACAGATGGGCCCCAAACTTTCTAGATCGCTTCGTCTTGGTCTTGGGCTTCTGTACGTGGATATTCAACTGGATATTTCGGTGTCTTCTCCTATAAATACTAGATCATTGGCTCATTACAAGGGATCTGTTTTTGGCTCTTCTTCATTGTTTCACTTTCCCTACTCCATTAATTTTCTCAGGCTAAGACAAACTGTATTTTTAATCCTACAGTATAATAAGGATTATTTTACTGCACGTAGGCCAGTGTTTGCCGAACCACTATAAGATTCGTGTGTTCATTTACTTTTTTGTTATCGAATCTGTGATCTACGCATTTAATTCTCTATTTGGAAATTGCAACTGGATTTGTATTACTTTCATACTATTTGGGTGTTGGTGGACATTTTTGACACTAACAATAAGTATAGGCATTAGGCCACATACAACAGTATGTGCGAGACCCAAGAGTTCATTAACTCTATCATTGCTCTCACAACATGGGTGCTTTGTCATTTTTCCTTTAAGACAAACTCAATCATATTAAATGATTTAGAATTAAATGATGGTAGAAAACCTTCGGTTTTCATTTTCTGTATTCGTTTCTCACTTATATCACCTAGCCTATAATGCTATAGAAAATTATTATTAATGTCAACATTAGAAGAATTATTTATAGCATAGACATAGTTTATGTTAATAACATAAATACCATTATCCAAAACATTGCAGATTTTATTTCCATTCAACATAATGTTTAAAGCATTGTCAACACAACAAAAAGCATATCCAATCTCAATTAAAATAGATACTGAAATTATTCAACAAATAATTTTTTTACATAATAGCAATCATCTAAAATTAAAAATATTCCATTAAGCAATACTAATCCATTAGGCAAAGCGAGATGACAGTCTCTAACCATAGTTGTAGCTACTAGAGATCCATCAGTAACTTAAAGTCGTGTCTTGCCCTTTGCTACATGATGCTTGTTCTTAAGTCCCTAGAATGAATTACAAATATGAGTTCTAGATCCAGTATCTAAAACCCAAGATAATTTATTGATTGCAAAACAGTTTTGAATCATAAATATGCTTGTAGGAGTAGCAGAACTATTCTATTTCTTCTCTTTGACAATCTTTAGGTAATTTGGACAGTTCCATTTCCAGTGCCCCTTCTTGTGACAGTGACGACACTCCCCATGTAATTTGGAGCATTCTTCTTGTTCTTCTTATTGACGCATTTACTCTTCTTTGATCCATTCGAAGACGATCCTTTCCATTTAACCATGAATACTACATCTTAATCCATGAAGACTCGGTTATTCTCATCATATTGAGCAGCTTGCTTATATTCAACTGGTTCATATTATAGTTTAATATGAACTAATCAAAATATGGAGTAAGAGACCGAAAGATCAAGCCTACTTGCAGCTCATCGCTTATCATAACATCGAATCGAGAAAGACTATCAATATAGTTTTCATCGTTAAGATGTACTCATCCACTTTCATACCCTTTGAAATCTTCATACTGAACAATTTCTCAATAAACTTGCAGAACGATATTGCTTCTAAAATAATGCTTTAAGACCATCGAAGATTTGATGGACAAACACGTTTTCTTGCCGTCTTTGCAACAATTTTCCTAATGTAGACATCATGTATACTTAGGCAGTTTCTACGTCCATAACCCATTTATTAGAAGCAATTGTTAACTGCATTTTTATCCAAGCAGAAATCAATAGGAGTAAGAACATCGATACGAAAATGAAATGACTTGAAATCTTGGAAACATGCATAGGTAATATAGAAAAGCGCCTCGGAGAAGTTTCAACATAAATAGAGAAAAAATGGAATGTTGGTACCAACTTCAACAAGTCGGTGGGGACTTCACATGCCTTCACATTTCTCAGACAAACTTTGCATGAGTCCATTATTACCTATTTCATGTGTGCTCAAGAAGTATTAAAGGATTCTAAACAACCAATTATTAGAATTGAAAAGCTAGCGGTTAGAATAGTAACACGACTAAGTGATGAAGGAACCGTTACTAATATCAACCAACTATCTAAGAAACAACATAGAACATCTTGAAATGATCTAGGAGATAAAGCCCAAAAGAGTTTGGTGCTATAGGAATTAACCACAAAGGTCGGTACTGACATCAGAGCTTGGTACCGACAAGAGAGGTTTATCCCCAAGCACTCGAAACTTTGCACGCTCTCTCTGGCCTCTATCTATACTTTGCTCCAACTCTTCTCTTGGTTGAATACGGCTGCTACTCTTATAAATACAAACCATAGGGCAACCAAGAAAGGATCTTAATTATGCTATCACTATGCAAGAACTCTATCTCTTCTTCAACTCTTTCCTCTATACCATAGTCACCAAGGAAGCTACTCTAGGCAATTCTAGAACTTAGAATTTGTCTAACCCACGTACTTGTGACTTTCTCTCTCTCAAACACTTTGTAATCTCATACAAGCAAGATTAAACAACTATAAAGTGGACGTAGGCATAGTTAACAGCCAAACCACTATAAAAATCTCTATGTCTCTCTCCTATTTATTTTACTTTATTTTCTATTCTCCATTATCTTTTCCCTATTCTAATTGGGCCGGTGTTTTCACATAATACTCTAGGGTGTTGGTCCATTTTTTAAGCTAGCTTTTTGGTGCTTTCACTGAGAGCAGTGAATTTAGGCTAAAATCTAGCTCTCAACTTTGAATTGGATAGATCCAGATGTTAGGTCAAGAAAGTTTGCTTGAAGAAGGTTATAATTTGCTATTCTTATGATTCCTAGGAAGAAATCTACATCTGGGAGATCTATTGGGGCAATAGTTGGTGCTGATGAAACCAATCCCCAATAAATCGAAGTCAAAAATGCTTAAAACCAACAAATGGGAGTGAATATTGGTAATGCAGCTCATAGGTTCCTCCACACAGAAAGAAGTTATAACCCGAGGAGAACTTAACTAGATGGTTAATGAGCTTAAACAGAAGATGGCTGATAGCTAAAAGGCTCTTATGAACAAGATAGACGCTTTGCTAGCATTATAGCCATCTACCATGGAATAGGAAAATTCTTCTATCTTTGGCCTAAATAGAAGGAATGGTCAGCAAAAGAAAAAGAAAATATTTGGCAGAGCTGCAAGAATCGTTATAGAAGGTAATGGAAGTACACATCTTGTTGGAAGGTAGCCTGCCGTAGACCCTAATCATGGAGTGAATGCTCCCAAGGAAATATTTTTATTCTTGTCTCCAATTCTAATGATGGCATGCAACTGGATGGACTAGAATTAAATGCTGGTATAATTTGGCACCCTGTTGGAAATGAAGTTTAAGTGGAAAACCAAGATCGGTTGTAGATTTAAAAACTTAGTGCAGCCACTGACAGCCAACCTGTAGACTTCCATTATAGCAAAGAGTACATTATTGATATGGTTAAATGGAGGAAAGTAGAGACCGAAAGAACGATGATTGGGGTTCCAAACTAAGCCAAACCCCATTCAAAGAAAGCATTCTAAGAGAGGAATATCTTGAGAAGTTCACTATCCCTACCATATCATCTTATAATGGGACAACATACCCTAAACAACACCTGTACAAGTATGGATGGCATACGAACGGAACTAGGTCAACGGATGTTGTCCACTGTAGATGTTTCCTTATTTTTATGAAGGGGGTCGCATTTGTGTGGTTTGCAAGGCTTCCTCCAAGATCCATTTCTACCTTTGATGAGTTGGCAAGGAAATTCCTAGACCAATTTAGGCTTCACGTTGCCCAACCAAAGGTTGTATTGTCTCTATCTGGCTTTTTCCAAGGACCTAACGAGTCACGAAAATCTTTTATGAACCAATTCAACATTGCGTTTACTAAAATTAGCACTCCAAATGAGGATATAGTGTATATGGTTTTGGTCTGGGCCATCCATCTAGATATAGACTTTGGTAGGTGGATTAAGATGAAACAACCAACTACCATAAAAGAGTTCAATCGAAAAGCGAGCCAATTTCTGAGATTGGAAGCCACATATGTGATGAAAGGCAAGACTGCCAATAGGAAACCAAAGGAGGTAGTTCAGAATAATGTAGCGGTCATGCATGATGGAATTAGTTTTGGAGATACTAAAGAAAATGTAAGGAAGAATGGAAATCAAAAAAGGAAGAACCAGAATTTGGTAAGGAGTGATGAGCGTAGAAAGAAAATCTAGAAACTAAGACCCAAGGAATACACGCCATTGAATGAGAGTCTAGACAGCATCTACCTTGCTACTCATAGGACTGAGTGATATGAAAAACTGCCCAAGAAAGAAGAATTTAAATGATAAAATGGGTCACGGAAGTTCTGCCGATTCCATGAGGCTCATGGGCACAGAACGGATAAGTGTCGCCATCTAAAGGACTTGATTAAGGAATTAATAAGGAACAACAAACTCCAGCAATACGTAAAGAAATCACCGAATTTTGACCAACCTTTTGGACCCCAAGTTCCAATCACTCAATGAAACTAATCAAGACCTGGTGGAGAATGGTCCAAATGTACCGATTCGAGACAAGTTATTAATACTATAACTAGAGGACATCACCAAGCTCAGAAGAGGTGGGGCAAGATAGAAAGATACGCTAGCTTGTTAAAGTATGCTCCTGAGGAAACTTGCTATGGAATTGAATATGAAACCCGGCCAAACAGCAGAAAACAGTTATGATGATATTGTATTTCAGAACCAAAGTACTGAAGGTATAGAGGCGCTAACTCTCAACCCGATAGCGATAATAGTTGGCATTGGACCGGCAGTTGTCTGTTAGGTACTTGTGGACAGTGGAAGTTCTGTCAACATCTTAATTCGACAAACGTTTAATCAACTGAAGATCAATATGTAGGATGTGATAACATGTAGAATGAAGATTCAAGGGTATATAGGTGAACCGATGGAATAGGAATGGACGGTTGATTTTCCTATGGAATTCGAAGAAGGAGAACGAAAGGTTGTGCTCATTCAAACCTTCATGATTATTGATGAATTCTCAGTCTACAACGCTTTCCTGGAAGGACCGTCCCTGGTTGATTTCAGGATCGCTTTGTCTCCCTGGTGCCTCACCATTAAATTCCCCATGAAGAAAGGGGTTGGAGTAGTAAGAGGGGGCCAAAGCGTTATAAGAGAATGCTACGTCGTTTAATTATGCGAATCTAAACGATGTGAGAAGGTGATGAATGTGGGGAAATCTATCTACATTCGTAAACCGTAAGCAAAGAAATTATAGAGCCTCCCCTGGCTTAGTGACCATAGTCGCTTCGATAAGACATTGAACCCTAGGATGAAGAGTTCATGGGAGGAATGTGTAGCATCGGTGGAGTTTACAGTGGATGCCCCTGTCGATATGGATGACCTAACTCAGGTCTTGATGATTAGTTCTCAGCTTGGCATCATAATGCAATAGGAGTGATTAAATTTCTTCGTTCCAACCTGGACATTTTCGCTTGGATGTGTTTTGATATGTATGGGATATCGTGGAAGATAGCGCAACATGCACTTATATCAATCCCAAGTTCACTCCATTGAGGTAGAAGAGACGCAATCTGGGTCTGGAGCGATTCGCTATACTAAGAGGAAGTGGATAAGCCGTTGGCAAATGCTTCATCCATGATGCAAATTATATTGAGTGGGTACTAAACCATGTAATAGTTTGGAAATCAAATAGGCAATAGAAAAACTGTATCGACTATTCAGACCTGAATAAAGCTTGCCCAAACGATAATTTCCCATTACACAAGATCGATCGGCTCTATGAAAGAATGGAAGGGCATGAATTACTTTCATTTATGTATGCTTCCTCAGGATATAACCAAATCATGATGCACAAGCCCGATCAGGAGAAAACCAGCTTCATTATTGACTTGGCACTGTACTGCTATCGTGTAACGCCATTTGGTCTGAAGAACGCTGGTGCTACCTACCAGAGATCGGTGAATGCTATGTTTGAGAAGCAAATGGAACGAACGATGGAGGTGTATGTGGATGACATTCTCGTGAAGTCACAGGTGTCTGGGAATCATTTGGATGATCTCTCAAAGATGATTGAGATCCCCCAGAAATATGGAATGAGATTGAATCCGTTGAAATGTTCATTTGATGTCGTTTTTGGGAAATTACTTGGTTTTATCGTCAACGCTAGGGGCATTGAGGCAAATCTGGAATAGATCATCGCTTTGCGCAATGTCATAGCCCCTAACACAAAGAATGAACTACAAAATTTGAATGGAAAAATCACAGCGCTAAACCAATTCATTTCCAAAGCGACGCATAAGTGTATGCCATTTTTCGATGCGTTGAAGAAGGGTAAGAAGAATTTCGAATGGAATAAAACCTGCCAAACTGCTTTTGAGGAGTTATTGCGGCATATGGAGAGGCCACCGGTTCTATCTAAACCAGTGGATGGAGAAGATTTGTTCCTTTACTTGGGAGCGTCTTCCAGTGTGCCAAGTGTTGCACTTGTGTGTGAGGAAGCAAGAATTCAACTGTCGGTTTACTACGTCAATTAGCGGTTCGTCGGAGCCGAACGAAATTATCCTAAGCTGGACAAACTGGCTTACTTTTTACTAATAGCATTAAGAAACTTACGACTTTATCTTCAAGCTCACCCAATCAAAGTGTTGACAAATCAACCTTTGAAGCAGAACCTCTACCGACCCGAGACTTTCGAACAACTCTTAAAGTGGAACAATAAATTAAGTCAGTATGATGAGACCTATCACCCTCGAAGAGCATGTATCGGACACACATTGGCTGATTTCATCGTCGAGTTCACAATCTGGGATGATGAGGAGGAAGAAATTGTGGAAGTGGTATCATAATGGAAGCTATTTGTTGATGGCGCGTCAAACAAATTTTTCTCAAGAGTGGGAGTTATTCTTAAGACTTCCAAAGAACAGTCTATCTACTATGCCTTAAGATTTGAGTTTCCTACTACTAACAATGGAGCATAGTATGAAGTGTTAGTACCAAAATTGGGCATGATACTCTTCGAAAGTGTTTGAAGAGATAGAAATGAAGAAAATAAATGAATAACGAGGATTATTTGACAAACACTCCAAACAATAATTAGAACCAGAGAAACATAGAGATTTAGAGTGGTTCGGCATATGTCTACGTCCACTATGAAATGATTGACTTTTATTAACTTTTGCTTGCTAGTTACAATGAATTACAGCAGTAAAACTCGAATACAACAGTGATTTCGATAGAGTCTGGACGTAGAAGAGCTCAAAAGTCCCCTTTTGTAGGTCCTAGGCTACTATATATAGGCGTAGGTTGCAATTATCTTGCTCAGATCTCGAAAGACCTATTTCTCTCACATGGGCAGGCCCACACGATCGATCCCACGCTTGTTGGTACTCGATCTGTGATCGATAGGAACGAACTTCGTATCGATTAATATTTTGTCCCATCGAGTCGAGATCGATCATGAAAATTCTGTAGGTTGTACGCAAGCTCCTGTGAATTTTTTTAGCATTTGGACTTGTAGATTGTGAGTTATGATCGATACAAGTTTGGACGTTTCAAAGGCCGTCGAGTTCATATTGATGTTGTTCATATTGATGGTTCTGCATGTGATGTCTGATGACATGGCGCTTGCTTTCAAAATCGATCCTCATTTTATGCTGAGTGACCGAGTCTTCCACTTTTACATGCCTTGTTCATTTAGATTTGGTGTATTACTTTTGCATCGATGCCCTCAACTTCATTTCGTATCGATGCTTGAGGCCACTTCGTAATGATGGCTTAGGGGAAGTTTCATATGGATGGTGTTTGGCCTGTGTCGTATCGATTGAAGATGTTACTTCATATCGATCGTTCAGTGGCTTATTCGTATTGATCATTGGTTGATCTTTACGAACTGTGTAGTTGGAATCGATATGTATTGGCTTCAATTTATGGATATGAAGCGGAGTAAGTGTGATGGATACGAAATGGAGTAAGCGTGATGGATATGAAGCGGAGTAAACGTGATGGATACGAAACGATAGATGCTTGATGGATATGAAACAGGGGTGTTTCACGTGACATTTGATCGATCAATATCTTGGGCATACGAATTGCGATTGACCTAAAATTTAGAATGTTGGTTTCCCTAGCTTTGCTTGTTACATCATATCGATTGTAGCTTGATATGGACTCGGGCAAAATTTACCGGTATCCATAGTGGACCTGTGTATAACCGATCTTCGGGATGAACTTTCCTTAGTTTTCAGTAAAGTTCTTGATGTCATGGCCTTGCCAAAAGGCGGGAAAATATTTGCCTCCATAAGTATGTCTTGTGAGAACACGACGTGCTTTGAAAATCCGTGATCTCTTTTCTAATAAAGTTCTTACTGATTTGCTGATTAATTATTGTCTTTTCGTCAAAAGATATAATCTTCAATTAATTTTCAGTAGTAATGAATTGTTAACTGCCAATTGTTGTAATATGTACTGTGGTAACTTAGCATTGGATGCAGATTGTTGTTTATTGTTGAAATTGTCACCAGATGAGCATTCAATTCCTATGAATTTTAAAAATTGGATGTTAGTCCGTCATACATGCACGTTTGTTAACCTAACTCCCATTAACATTCATATGCTCATGGGTCGTTGTCAATTTTCTTTTATCGAATTCTGTATCGATCCTCTCTTGAATCGATGTGAAATTCGAACTGAAATAACGCTTAGTGGTCGTTTTAGTGTATCTCCTTTTATCAATCCTCTCCTGGATCAACGTGAAGAGTTGAAAGATTGTCTTCGTATCGATGGAAAACGACACGAATTAGCTGGTTTTCCAAAGCATTTCGTATCGATGGTGCGAACCCTTATACTCTTCAAAATGATGGACACGAATTTGTCATTTCGTATCGATGAATCTATGATGGGCATGAACTGTTCAATCGATCTCCGGAGTATTATTCGTGCTTTGTACCGATGGTTTGATGGTTACGGTTGAATGTTGCTTCAGATAGATGGTACATGAATATGAACAACTCCCTTCATATCGACTTGAGGAGAAACTTGCTTTAACCGGTCAAAACGATTGGGAGGCGAATCATTTCCCTTCATCTCTCGTGTCCATATAAATGCTTTTCTTACTTAGCCATTTTTCTTACTTGCTTATTTTTCTGCCACTTTCGTATCGATAGGAAAGACCGAGGAATAGAAACTACTACAATCCCCAAATCAAAACACTTCCTTAATCCTTCGATTCTACAATTAATTTAGATAATTAGTCAATGAATTTGCATTTAAAACTATGAGATTCGAGACTTAATCACCATTCCATTTGTACTCACGGCCAAATTTGGTGAAGAGGAGGTCGAAGATGGACCAGAGCAAGGTCGAGGAGGGAGAAGATGGCATCTGAGTGGCTTTGGAGAAGATGAAGTGTGGGGATACGAAGAAAATGCTCGTATATGTTATTGGTGGACTCTTCGTGTCGTCAAATTGTGGGGCATTCGTATCGATCCGTAGTGATCAGTACAAAATCCAAGGTTCCACGATCGATACGAAACACATTTTGGCAATCGATACGCAGTGATTTTCCATGATCGATTTGAATCAATGTTTTTATGATCGATACGAACCAGGTTATTGGTGATCGATACGAAATGGTTTTGTGGGTGATCGATACGAAGTGCCTCCTCTTCGATCGATACGAATTATGCATTTGGGGATCGATCCAACCTTGAACTTGATGGAGAGAAAACATATCATGAACATCTGACTCCGACGAGCTTCTACCTTACATAACTAGAATTAACTGCTTTCGCCACATATTTGACTGCCTTTTGAAGCTCGTCGATCGAACTACAACTTGACTGAATCTAATAAACTTAACTTGGATCAATCTCTAAAGTCTGGATGGTACAGTAGTGACGGTCAGCGATGACAGTCACTCCGGTTGAATCTTGAAGTCTTGTTGTTTGAACATTCCTTAAATTTTTATAGAATTTCTTAAGTATTACGTAGCACTGCATTGCACAACACATTCATGCACTTCACGCTGTGGAACACACGGGCTTATTATCATCTAAAGATGGTTTTTGGTGAGTTGATTAGTTATGGAATCTACAAGTTCTCAACAGCAGGAAACTCAAGTTCATCTTTTCCAATAAAAGAGGTGTCGGCCATTGCCGCCAAAATAATAAGTCCATCTCCAGATGAGAAGCCAAGAGCAACTTTTATTGCGAACCCACAATAGTCTATGTCGTCCAATATGTCCGAAGATGTGTTGGGACGAATATTCTTAAGGCACGGTCTATCATTAGATGATGTTGTTGTTAGCCGGACCAAATGACAGGCCACATGTTCCCTCAGAAGGATTTACAGGCTTTAATGGCCATTTTGCACAGGGGAACACTTCCTTCGTTCAAGTAGTATATTAGAGAAGTGTTGGCTTTCTTTGGAATCGCCCCCTCGCAATTACATCCCAATGGATATGCGCTACTAAACAGTTTATTCATTGTATGTATGGAGCATTTTTTTCGACCCCCAGCCCCGATCAAAATCAGATACTTGTTTAATGTTATGAGTCGGGGAGACAGTCCTTCATTCACATTTCTAGAGGCGGTGAAGAACTGCCAAGTAGTGGCGGGATCTTGGACCGGATTTAGTTATCTTAAGACAGATTGGTTTTACGTCCGATGCCCTCCAGGGTTTGTTAGTCGATGGTTAGTCAGACGTAAATGCTGCAATATTTCCAGTAGTTAACGAGATAGTTATAGTTGATGTTGAAATTAATATCTTCTTTCCTTTATAACCGCAATTTCACGACCTGAAGGTGCCTCCTTCAAAGAAATAGTTCGAAGTCTTCAAGAAGTGCCGAGCGAAATGAGAGAAATGCCTTCGGTGCTCACAAATAGAAATTTAAGGATTGTCGGGCTAATCGATCGAAATCAAAGCATAAGGCTAGATGGATCACTTAGGGTGGCTCCGGTGAGACGGTCTGAACACAAAGCACCCGAGATCATAATCGCTGAGGACGGCGACAAAGTGAACACGTCCACTGACGATGAACCCCCAGCCAGGCCTTTTGGAAATTTTCAGGACTTAAGGGGAAGGACGAAAGGCAAGGAAACAACATATAAGCGTCACAAGTCCATGAGATGGAAATTCATGATTGTGTCTTTGCCAATCTTTGGTGTTAGAATCTCGGAGGCTCCTCCCTCACAAATAGAGAACCCCTTTGAAGAGCTTGTCGACATTCCAATTTCAGACTACGTGTCGCTCCCACACGACACCGGATTGGAAGGGCTTCAAAGCATTCTAAATTTAAGTAAGGCTCTTCCAACGAGTGTGGCCGACATTACCTATTGGTCGGAGGGTTGCATATGAATACATACAGTTCACAGCACTATACGATTTCCAATCATAAATTACTCATCCCTGAAGATTACTGACCCTGCTTTTCTTTTACTTTACAGATACGATGACTAGACGAGAATCCATGTTGGAAAGCCTTCGCTTAGCACTTTAGTCATCTAGTTTGTACTATGAATCCAGCCAAAGGGAGGCTAACAGAGATTGTAATCGCGGTTATTCCAGCCAAGAATGTTATTAGAGGGATAGGGATAGAGATAGTGAATACAGATATCGCTCCCGATCACGCTCCCCACCCCTTCGCGCTCCAACACAACCCTTCGGCCATGATAGACAGCCCTTAGAGCCTCTATGGAAAAAACCATCTTATCAAGCTCCTAGGCTCGATCTGCAACATCACAGAACAGAGGCGGAAACTCCCATTATTATAGAACAAGCCATCACTAAGCCTACTGGGGAAGGGGTAATCAAAATCGCCTTGTTGAGAAAAGATTTTTCGACCATTTGTTTCGACGGCTTTATCTTTCCTCTACACTTAAAGAAAATTCCAACTGAGGCTGAACAAACGATGCATGACTGCATCCATGATATTTGTACCCAATAAAAGGAGTGGGTGAAGGACGTAGATAAAGCATCGGCGGTGGATTTTGAGCGAGCAAAAACTATTGAGAAGTTAGAAACCGACCACGCCCAACAGGACCGCATAATTCAAGTGTTAAATAATGAAACTAGATCTTCTCGAAAATCTGAAATGGAAGCCACCCAGAACGAGGCCAATCAGTCCATGGAGAGGATGTGACAAATGCATTTCGCTTTGGTTGAAGAGATGGGCCATCGAAACACCACTATTACAGCCTAATAGGATGCTGCTTTAAGGGAAATTAATGAGCTTAAAGCCAAATTCTATGAAATCATCAAAGAAAAGGATGATGCAAATAGAGCAGCCTAGGAGGCGGACGAACAAGCTATGGTGCTCCGGGATGAAAGGGATGCGGCATCACTTAAAATATGGGAGGTTGAGGCCAAGGTTGAGGATGAAGTTAAAAAGGCAAAGTCCAATCTAGAGGCAGATATTGAAGGCCTTTTGGTCAAATATAATGCTAATGTCTTAAAGCATAGGAATCTAGCCTAGCTCGACAATTATCCAACACACCCGTAGAATGCTTGGGGTTGATTAGTAGGAGATGAAAAGGCTACAAACCAAGCTGAATCGATTGATGAGTTTGAGCTCGAAAATCGGGTGCTGAGCGAAAATGAAAGGAAAGCTCTCCATGATACCATGATTGCATATGAGAGGGAGAGACTTGGCACTCAACGCTCAAAGGCTGGACAAAGTTCAGGTGTTGCGCACCATGACGTAAATCCTGAAATTCTTGTGCCAACCCAGCTTGAGACTTCATCAATGGTTGATCCCCAGTCTATCCATGCATACAACCCCGATCAAATGCACTTATCTTTAGTCCAGGAGCGAGTATCCGAAGCAGTTCCGCCAGCCACAAGTCAAACTGAGGAAGTTACTCTGAACGTTTCCTACACTTGCTCAAAATCGGAAGCTTTACTTGATGTAACTGTTAATAGTTTTATCTTTGTCCTTGTACAGTGATTGGAGTGACATCTGCCATGCCTCCTACAACTCAAGAGTTGCATCACGAGTAGGAGGCTATTATTACGGAAGTGACCACGATAGCGGCTACTGCATCGACATATAGGGTATAAGGGAGCACACTAACCTTTGACGAATAGATGATGGAGGAACTTCTCGACCATCATAGCGATCCCTGATCCCTTTGCTAACCTATTGTTTGTCATGAGTGGAAGCACGACTTCGACCAGCTCCTTAGGCCTAACAGTTAACGCTCCCAACGAGGCTCAGGCAATTCACGAAGAGGAAATAATAGCCGAGACTAATGCCGAAATGGAAGCAGCTGCCCAGGCTAGCAGCTTTGAAGGTGGAATGGTGGGCCCTGGTCCAGCCCCATTACGAATGATTTCTCCTAGTGGTATAATCACCAGCACTAGTATGCCTCTCCCGCCTCCTACTGTTGATCCTGTCCCTCCAACTCTGCCTTCAGGAAGCGTTCCAATACATGTGAGTTTGGAGGAGGAAGTTTATATAATGCCCCCGACTGGAGACTAGCCACCGAAAGGCAAGGGCTCATAAAGAAAGCCAAGTGGCAGCTCCAACAGGTCAACGCCGAAGAAGCTGAGAAAAAAGAAAGAGTAGACATGTCTCTTCGGTTCATTTTTGGTAGATGGATAGAAATGTATTTTACATTCTTTTTTTCTTTTTTTTATTGGCATGTGTATATATGCGGGTTCGGCCCTTGCTAATAGGATTTTTTGGAGCAATTTTCTACTTGTTGTCCCTTTTCAAAGAATAGTAATAAAATTCCATTTTGTCTTCAACATTGTTTGTCTTCATTTGCTTAAGTGTTCCGGTGCTTGAACTTCAATTTAATTTACTTATGCAGTTTAATCTTCAAATCAGCCCTGAGATTAGTCGTTACGTTTCGAAGCGACGGCTTCAGTTCACAATCGAGCATTAAGTCGAATTTTGAAGTCATGCTGTCTCAATCAACAACTGCAGTTTAGGGATGAATTGAGAAGATCGGTCAGAAGTCGCAATTTTCCTTTAAAACATCGATCTTAATCTTTATGGGACGAAGTTGAAACATGGTGAATTTGGGTATTGGAACCACACTTGCTCACTCATTGGTGATCATGTCCACTCTCTGGGGATTACACTCGTTTGTCGACGGTCGATTATGGTCGCTTAAGTTTTAGTGTTACGTCTAGGATCCGGGGACATAGGTTATTTTCACGGGCATTCAACCATACCCGCTTAATATTTATAATTGCGTCCACACTCTTGGGGCTTTAGATTGATTCGTGGGTGGTCAACCATACCCAATTTATGTTTATTCTCTGACCGCATTTCGAGGACTTAAAGTTATCTCATGGATAATTTATTCGTATCTGGTTTGCATTTAAACTCCAATCTACACTCTAGGGATTTTAGAATTAGTCGTTGTTTATACTCCAATCCACGCTCCGGGGACTTAGAATTAATTGCTGTCGATACTCCGGTTCACACTCTGGGTATCCGGAGTTAGTTGATTTTTATACCACGGTACGCACTCCGAGAATCTAGTGTTAATCGACAGATGGTCAGTCACATCTGTTTAGGCTTTAGGATATTGTTCACACTCCGGGAACGACGAATCTATCAGGATCATGGATGGTCAGTTCACATCCACACTGAGAATTAACAAGCGAGGTCATTAGATGGACGGATCCATCCTCCTCAAACTTGGTTGAGATACGGGCGAAGTCGTTGGGTGGATGGACCCACCTTCTTCAAGACCGTATTTTTAAGTTTATACTCCAATTTGCACTCTGGGAATCTATAGTTAGCTAGAGGATTGTCATGTATTAACCCTTTTTTGGCTTTAATATGATGACTTGCCACCGAGCTCGGGTTTCACTTAGCGAGTAACCATTCGTATCGGTGTTACTCCCTATTTGAATAAAACCAACCGTCGGGTGGAATTTTGCTCTCCCTGCATAGTGATAATCATATGACGCATTTCAAAAAATCACAGCTCTGGCTCGAAGTGGTTGCATTTTATTGCTGAAATAAGAATATACGGCACAATCAGTGGCCTAATTACAAAATCAAATTTCAAAATGCATAAACAAATTGCAAATGAAAAATAGACTAAATAAATAAACAGGGCATGTTATGTGTGATAGTGTTGTAGATTTTCGCTGTTCCAGGCTCTTGGAAGAATGAGACCATCAATGGTCAATAGTTTGAATTTACCATCTCTGAGCTTTCGTTCGATTATATATGATCCTTCCCATGTTGGTTTTACATGAGAAGGAACCAGGTAGATTCTTTTGAGTATGAGATTGCTGAGTTCGAAGGTTCGAGGTCCGACCTTGGCATTGTATAACCGGGCGAATCAACTTCGGCGAATCAACTTCGGTATGCGGCTGCCCTCAAATTAGCCTCTTCGCAGTTCTCATCTAATAAATCCAAAGATTCGGCAAGTAACATAGCATTTTTATTTGGATCGTAATAAGGCACACAATGAGAATGTACTTCCATCTCGACTGGAATAACGGCTTCGGAATCGTAGCATAAGAGACAATGGAGTATGGCAGGTCGCAGATTTGTGGGTTGTTCGGTAAGCCCATAAAGCCATAGGAAGTTTATCGACCCATTTACCCCAGGCCTTTTCCAGTCGTTTCTTCAAAATAGACTTTATAACTTTATTACCAGCTTCAACTTGTCCATTCGCTTGAGGGTGTGCAACTGCGGAGAATTTCTTCTGGATGTGGAACCGTTGACAGAAGTTCTTAAATTCAGCACTGTCGAATTAAGCTTTGTTGTCCATGACGATGTATGGGAGAGGCTAAATCGGCAAATAATGTTGCACACTGCACAGTTGATTACTTTCTTCGTCGTGATTGTAGCAAGGGGTTCAGCTTCCCCCTACTTGGTAAAATAACCAACCATGATGATGGCGTACTTCGCACCACCCTTGACTAGAGATAGAGAACCAATAATGTCGATGCCCCATACTGCGAACAGCCATGGACTGACCATATGAGTTATCTTGGTAGGTGGGGCTCTAGGAATTCGAGCATGCTTTTGACATCTGTCACATTTCTGGTGTAATTCGATGCATCGTGATTTACAGTCGGCCAATAGTATCCATATCGTAGCACTTTCTTAGCAAAAGCTTGCCCCTCATTGAGATTGCCACATTCTCCTCGTGCACATCATGCAATACTCGTTTGATCTCATCGTGAGCGATACTGGAGTAAAGGGACATGGTATCCTTTTTTATACATGACTGCATTCTGAATAGTGAACCGCGAAGCTTTTTGAAGAATTAGTCTCTTTTCACTTCTGTGCTCTGGCAGGGTCCCATGCTCGAGATAATTTCTGAATGGAGTCATCCATGACTCCTTATCGAGAACAACCACAAATGCCCAACCTGTCTCTATTTGATCGATGATCGAGGAAGATAGCGTTTCCACGGGAATGAATCCCATTTGCTGTGCCTCACATGTACTGGCTAACTTTGCTAACGAATCGGCTTTTTGATTGTGCTCTTGGTGTATGCAGTAAATGGCATAATAAACGAACTCGTTTAGTATTTCCTGAACCCGAGAAAGTAAGCGGCCAGCCTTCGGTTCTTGGCTTGATATTCCCCCCGAACTTGACACACAATAATTGTGAATCGCACTAAATCTCCATAGCAATTATTCTTAAATCCCGAGCAAGTCTCAATCCAGCAAGTAGGGCTTCATACTCGGCTTCGTTGTTGGTAGCATGAAAATCAAACTTTAAAGCATAGCATATTGATCGACCTTTAGGAGTTTCAAATACAACCTTGGCGCCTGAGCAATGGTCATTTGATGCACCATCGGTATATAACTTCCAAATATACTTGGGAGATTCACTGGTTTCGGACAAGACCTCTGGGATAGTAAATTCAGCTATGAAATCAGCTAGGACTTGTCCTTGAATGGCTCGCCTTGGGGTGTAAGTAATGCCAAACTGACTCAGCTCGATATTCCACTTGAGCAACCTATCAGACGTCTCAGGCCGAGCAAGGACCTATCGTAACAGTTGCTCAGTGTAAACGATGATAGGATGAGCCTGGAAATACGGACGAATCATCCTTGAGGCAATAACAAGACAATAAGCCAACTTTTTCAGCTTCGGATAATTTCTCTCTGCCTCCGTCATTCGTTTGCTAATGTGATATATCGGACGTTGTACCTGATCTTCCTCTCGAATTAGGGCAGCACTGATTGCGTTTTCTGACACTACCAGCTAGATGTATAATCGGTTATAATCAATAGGCTTTTACGGAATTGGCGTTGTGGAGAGATGTTGTACCAGTGCTTAGAGTGCTCCTTCACATTTCGTAGTCCATTTAAAGTTATGTTTCCCTTTTTCGATCAGATCGAAGAAGGGAATGCGTTTGTCAGTGGATTTTGAAATGAACCTGCTTAGTGATGCTACTTTCCCGTTGAGGCTCTGGACTTGCTTTATAGTTCTTGGGGTCTCAAGATTTCTAATTGCCAGGATTGGCTTTGATCCCTCGTGCGTTGACGATAAACCCAAGGAATTATCCGGATGCGACCCCAAAGTGACATTTCAATGGATTGAGCTTCATTCTATGTTCTCAGAGGATGTTAAACATTGATCCCAGGTCTTTGATATGATCAGCGGAGAAGTGCGACTTCACAAGCTTGTCACCTACATATACCTCCATGGTTTTTCTGATCTGATTAGCGAACATTCGGTTAACTAACCGTTGGTAAGTTGCCCGGCATTCTTGAGTTCGAAAGGCATAACTTTATAGCAGTAAAGTCCCATGGTTATGAAGCTGGCATGCTCCTGGTCGGTCAAGTGCATGGGTATTTGGTTGTAGCCAGAAAACGCATCCATGAAGGATAAGAGCTCATGTCCAGCCATCGAGTCCCCGAGCTGATCAATCTAGGGGAGTGGAAAAATGTCTTTAGGGCAAGCTTTATTCAAGTCCGAGTAGCCAATGCATGTTCTCCTTTTATCATTTGGCTTTCACAAGTACAGGATTTGACACCCGTTCCGGGTATAATTCATCTCGAATAAACCCGTTCGATTTGAGCTTTTCTACCTCTTCCTTAAGGGCGACAGATCTCTCTAAATCCATACCAGGCCTTTTTTCCTTGACCGAGACATGCTGCGAGACAATATTCAATGCGTGTCTCACGATGTCTGGCGAGATCCCACACATGTCAGAGTGTGTCGAGGCAAATAAGTCCAAGTTTTCCTAGATAAATTCAACCAATTATTCCTGCATTATTGGCTTAGTTGAGTTCCAATCTTTATCATCTTAGAATCGTCATCATTATCGATTAGGACATCGATCGTCAGCTCGGCCGGGAAGCTTGATTATCTTTACTTTCATCTTTACTTTCAGTATCTCTTGGGTCAAGATCCCTTGGGAATTGGTCGGGGTGTCCGAGCCTGGGCCCAGGCGTCAATTGTCAATTCTCGATAAAGCGGACACAAAAAGATTCCTCTCCGCCCTTTCCTTTTTCCTTTCCCTGCACTTCTCGCAGCTCGACAACATAAGAGGCTCGCCCAACAGCCTGGTCTCCTTGAACGACTCCAACTCCATTGTCGATTGGGAATTTTAAAGTCAGACACCAAAGGGAAATGGCAGCCATAAATTCAGCTAGGACCGGTCGGCCCAAGAAAGCATTGTATGGAGAGTCTATATCCAACGCAACAAGTTGTAATATCTGGACTATCCAGCGTTTTTCGATCCCCAACTCCACTGGCAGTTCTACCACTCTAGTGGGTATAGTTGCACTCCCATTGAAGCCATGAATACGGGACGGACAAGGCTTTAAATTTTTAGCCTCAATTTTCATCTGGTCATAGGTTCGCTTAAACAATATGTTCACAGAACTTCCACTGTCTACTAAGATCATCTTCATCCAAGCAGGACCTATTTGAGATGATATGACAAGTGGATCAATGTTGAGTTAGGGCTCGAATGGAAGGCATTCGATCGAGATTAGGGTTTCGGTAGCGAATGGATTAAGGGTGGAAGCGAGGCAGCGAGTGGTAGCGCTCGCGAATTTGGAACTCCATCACCGTGAGGTGG
Source organism: Allium cepa (assembly GCA_030765085.1). Classification (NCBI taxonomy): domain Eukaryota; kingdom Viridiplantae; phylum Streptophyta; class Magnoliopsida; order Asparagales; family Amaryllidaceae; genus Allium; species Allium cepa. Next base: position 548,759,209 of record CM060943.1, on the reverse strand, counting down.
AGTTTCAATTTGAGGCGCTGTTTGTCACTGGCATGGGAGCTTGGACTCGTGAGCACGAGGCCGTGGAAGGGTCGCAACATCTAGGTCGCGAGGCAGTGGGTTGGGCATTGCGCTGTGGTTTTGCGTTCGAGGTAACGATTTCATGAGGGAGGGGCAGTAAAGTACTTTCTTTTTTTATTTTTATTTTATTATTTTCTATTATTATTATTAGTTGGTTATTTACTGGAATAGGAAATGAAAGATATTTATATGTCATTTTAATTTACTGTTAAATTGAAAAATATTTATAAAGTTTTGAACACGGAAGGAAGAGAGGGAAAAAAATAAATTAAAATTAACACTCAAGGAAAATACGTTATAATATGAAAGATATGATTTTAGATAAGGTTTTGGGAAAAAGAAGGTATTTTTAAATGTGAGGAGTTTATATAAAAATAGATTGTTAAATCTATATAGATTATTTTATAAGAATTTGTGGTTTTACTTACTAGTTTATTTTAAAATGTATTGTAGTGATTAAATTGTTTAATTTGTTTATTTAATTATTTTAGATACTAAAGATTTCAAGGGAAAATTAGTTAAATCAAATTATAAGTTAAAATCAAATATGTAAATGGTGATTAATTGTTTGATAATTCAAATAGTAATAAATTGTGAATTGTTTATATAAGGTCAAAATCGTGAAGAGAATAGCAGGAATGGAAATGGATCGCAAAATAAAAGGCAAGTTAATCTCACTCAGCTGAATTTTAATTTTAAATTTAAATAGTTAAATTTAAACAATTGAATGATTGATTTGATTTGGTGTGTTATATACAGTAGTATACAGTATATCTTGGAATGTTTGATTTTCCCGCATTAAATAGCGGATGATTGTATATTGAAAACCCATATACCGTGATATTCCACCTCGAAGTGGAATTGGTATTTTATATTGTGCTAACATCTATGGATGCAGGGAAACAGGTTGGAGGGATCCAACTGGATTCCTCAACACTTATTTAAATTATTTAATGTTCTCTGTGTGATTATTTGATATTCTATGATGAATTATATTAGAATATTGAATGCTATAGTTTGCTTGAATATTTCGGTGCTCTGATTTATCTAAATATATAGAATTGGACTTTGAAAAGAAATAAAAGGAGTGAACTTTTAAGAAAATAATTATAAAAAATGTAAATAACTTAAAATGAATTGGATAAGAATATTAGTGGTTTCAGAATGCTAATTAATAAATTCTGTATATGGAAAGGAATTTTTGAACAAACAGAAAATTAATGAATTTTAACTTCAGTGTTATTATTTAAAAGAACAAAACATTTATTTAAATTTAAGATTGAAATTATTGAAAAGAATAAAGAAGAAATTGGGAAAAATCTGGAATTTGTATATTTCAGTTAAAAGATTTAAAATCAAACAGAAAATAATAATAATAATAAAGTCCATAATTAACGAATTTTGAAATGAACCGTGTAAGCAAAGAAATTTATTTCAAATGAAATAAATTGGAAATCAATTTGGAAAATTGATTTAAGTGATTGAAACTTGGAAATTCTCCCTGAATAACCAAGAACGTTTTCAAAATAATTTTTTTAATATAAGTTAAAAGTTTTAAAGTTGTTTAAAAAAAAGCAAGTTTTGGAAAATTTATTATTTCTAAATATTTGGAAAATTATTTATTGTTTGATGGACGTTTGTGAATGTTAATTGATAGTTAAATAACCGACTATCAATATTGGACAAATGCGTTGATCGTTTCGAAGAGACCGGGATCGAGATTTGTTTCTCGAAAACCACTTCGATTCGGTTTGTACGTTTTCGTGGAAAAACGAGTTTGGATTTGAAGATGGAGCAGGGATGTGCAAAGGCTAGTCGTTACTAATCCTGAGAATATTTCCAAAATGGATGTAGTAGGAATAGTGCCTTCGGTTCCGTTCGAACCCGGGACGGACTTGTATGGATGAATGCTTTCAGAATATCGTCGACGATGAGCATTCTAAGTGAATGGTCTAAAAGGTAACGCTTAGCCTCAAGCCTCATCAAACGGGAATGACTGAAAATCAGGGGTTATGCAGCAAGGTTTGGTGGGTAGCACCCATTCAGGGTGAGGTCATCCCTGTCTAGATGTCCCTTTTTATTTCGGCTTAGTGGGCGGTTGCTGATCCCAACCGTGGGGTGATCTTACTCGGGATTATCTAGTAAGGGGTAGTCCCGGTCTTGTGTTGCAGTGGGTCGAGAGTGATCCTCGGTACTGTGATTTAGGCCACGTACCGTGACAGGTGGTACTCCAGTGCCTAGTCATAAGTTGGAAATCCATTATCCCTACGCGCCTTTTACGAGTTTTGTTTGTATTACCCACTCTGTGGCTAGTAGCTAGAATTTAATAGATGCAACAATTTCGGCTATTCTAATAAGTATTTGTATTTAGACCCTACTATAATTTTAGAGGATTTTAATATAAAATTGTTTTAGCTATCGTAAGGTAAAACCCGACATGTTTATTTGTGGCGTGGTCTTACGAGATACTTTTGTTTTCAAAGGAATTTTGAAACTTTAATAATCAATTTGAGTGTGATTTCTCATGCTGGTAATCCAGACTGACTCGAGTGTTATTTAACTGTAATGCTCGGGTCAGACCGAGTATTATAGAATACAGGACATGATGCTATGGAGCTCAGGAGACGAGCTGGATGACAATACGTACTTTCGTACTTGTTTTATATATATTCTGCTGTGTTGAGTAGCTGCGTATCCAGTTGTATGTTATTGATGTTGAACTGTAATTGTTGTACTCTGATGATGTAATATATAAACAGATATATTTGATTTTGTGTAAATATCATTTATTATCTATTATATTTTATTCTGCTGCGATGGTTAGATTCTGATGTTGTTTTCTATTTTCTTCTTCTACCTCTTCTTCTTTTACCCAAATGGTTCGTATTTCTGTTCAACTTGAGTTGATTGATGTAGAATAGTGTTGACTCAAGGGGTACGGATTTGCGGGTCGTCATAAAATAACTTTGTAAATTGTAACTGTGTGCCAAAATAAATAGTACTGGAAATCAATCATTAATTTAAATAGGAAGAAGGCATCAAATTATTATATAGTTGACACCAAAACAAATATCATTCCATGATAAACAAACTTAAACATTCTTGTTGCCTAAAGATAAATTTAAACGTGATAAAAGAGAATATCCCAATGGATAAATAGACTCATTTAATATAGAGTTTAGTAACCCATTCCAAAGTTGCTATAATCAATAAATAACGAAAATAATTCGCGAATATGAGACTCAACATTTGTCTCTTACAAACCATTTGAAAAAGTAGGCCCTGAACTAGGCCACTAGACAACTGCCTAACATGCCTCTAACTTTTTAAGGGTCTCCAATTATTGTAACATGTTATTCCCAGTGAGCAATGCAGCTACAATGGGGCCTTAATTAGCAGAGTCTGGCCAAGCTTGGTATTTTCACACTAAAACAAAGTGTTTCTTGTTGTTCGGTTCACTTGCTGCCTCAAGCCATTGTACCCAGTGTTTTCCCAATGTTTTCTCAATGTCTGCTCAATAAATTACTTTCAAAAAGTTTACCTTTTGGTCTACCAGCATATGTTCCATACCCCTCAATTATGCTATTTCCTCTTGACATTGAGATAGTTGTTTATCTCTGGACTAGGCCACATCTAGCTTGGTTAAGGTGCAGCCTCTTCCCAGTGCCCTTAACCGTCCTGGTTTATCTTGTCCCAATACATTAGCAAGAGCGTCTCCATTGACATTCTATGACGAGCTGGGCTATGATAGGCAACAAATTTTTAATCTCCGCCTACATAAATAAAGACATACAGATAATGTACGATGGTAAAATCATCATAGTTTCGGACAATTTTTTATATACCGAAAAATAAAAAATTCCTACAATAGTATTTGCAGCTTCCACGGTCACCGGTTCACCATTTTTTTTTAATGTGAGATTTAATCCAAACATCAACTCTAGTTATGGACGATGGATTTGGACTTCCTTTTTTCTAAATTTAGTAACATTAAAAAAATAAACTGACAGATATAAAATAATGTTAAATAATGCTATACTTAACTAACTAACCATGTCCTCGGTCAATCTAGCCATTCCCCTACGACCAGATGTGTGTGGAACTTGATTAACCCTAAGGGCCGAATAGTTCTAGCTTCGATTCTAGAAATATCGAAAGATGTTAGAATTTAGTAACCACATGCATATTGATGTCTTAGTGTTACCTTAAACTCTAGACTTTTTTTGGCCTTCACAAACTTTCTCCATTCGTTCATGCTTTTGATGTTGGTAGGTTTCAGTTTAAGTCTTTCCTCTTCATTCTCCGCTTTATTTAATTTTCGAACCAATTTGCTTTTTGAGGATCTCCAAATTTCTCCCATCTGTTGAAATACGGATTTTCTTTACCATTCCTCTTCCAATTTAAATCTAACCCGCAACAATACATGAAAACATGATATTAACAGTAGAAATCATGATACTAACAGTAGGTGAATATAAAGAAACATGCTATGGTGAAGCCGAATGCGGTCAAGCTAGTATAGAATTGGTGAATATATGACTTTATGGTCTCTAAATTTTGAAGAAATCTGAATGAAAATCATGAACTAATCACCTGGTCCTGACATTAGACACCTAAAATATATCTATGGGATTTGTACTCTTGAAGATGATAGCAATGTCACTAAAAATCAAAATTGGTATGATTTCAATCTCAAGCGAGCGGGGATATTGGTGTTTAATTTTTTTTAATTCTATCCAATAATCTATGACAGCATTGTTTAATTTTTGACGAATAGCATTTGCAGTCTAGAAAAATTGTTTTGAAATCGTTGGTCAGCTGATTTTATCAAAAATAATAATTAGAAAACAATGAAAGTTTATCAAAAAACGATTCACTAATTTTATAAGCAAGTAAATTCGTACTGATGTACTTTAGTAGATAACTCAAATTATGATTTGTAACACATAATTCAAATCATGTTTACATTTTTGCCTTAGAAATAATCATCCAGACCCATAAATCTCTGTCATTCTGAACATTACGTGAAATATGAATATTCATTTCTAATTTATTTATCTATTAGATGTTAAAAAACCAGAAATATGAACAATTGAATTTCAAAGGATAACTCACAATACGAACCTGCACTAATGATGATTCAAATTAAAAAATTAAGGTTCTTAAACAAAAGTCAGGATTAAATGTTTAAACGACATGATTCAACTACTAGAACTTGTGGATTTCTTAATTTAAATTCCTATTTATTATACGCAATTTAAAAACCGCAAATTGGCAAATCTATAACTGGATTTGTACTTTAAAAAGTAAGTGGTAGGAGAAGAAGAAAGATGAGTTGCTTGATAAATCTACAAAATAAATATAGACAGAAGCAGGGACAAATGTTGATAAATAGATTCTCTAGCATATACAGTAGGGAACCTGCTCCATACCTGAAGCGATCGCCACAAAACAACTTTTAACTCTTCACTTAGATTCCTCCAATCATCAAGTGTGTATGGTACCTGCTCCTACACAAGTGGTCCAAGAAAAGAGGATAAATATACCAACCCTGGCCTTATTGGTATGCCTATATCATTGAAATCAACTTCAATTCGATCATGACTGCTTAACGGGATTTTTTTTTGCTTTTGTTTGACCTCTACTGCCTCTTTTTCGAGACGAACTTGCGGTTTCAGCATCAGTTGCTCTCTCAATTTCCACCTCAGCAGCATCAGTCTGGTCAAGAAGAATTTCATTGTCTAAGCGGGGCTCTTCTTCATGTAACAAATCCCTTTCATCATTTGGGTCTTCTTCATCTAACAAAGCCCTTTCACCATTTGGGTCAGAAGGGTTATCGTGTAGTGCTTATTCTTCGTCTTCATTGCAAACACCGGCTTGTTCTTAGCATTGATTGATCATTTTTCGCCTTCACTGCAAGCACCGGCTAGAATCATATACTTCCGCTTTGAATTATACTTCCGCTTTGAATTATACTTACGCTTTGAATTATACTTCTGGGATTCCTCATTAGTCTTTTTCTAGTTGCGAGTACGTACAGAGCTTGGAAACATCTCTTTTCTGCAAATCATTAAAAATTATGAGATACTTAAATTTTTTATTATTTACCATCTACTCGCTGGAGGAATCTGGACCCAATAATTAGTTTGCAGATACATGATCTCTGAATCTTTTTAACGTTATATTTCGAAGTATTCTAGAAGTTAATTTTATATCTTAAACAATATTTGTAATCAGATCAATATTCTTTTTTAATACTTTAATGTAGAAACTTACTAGACCTTGTATGTTAACATGCAAAAAATTAATGTAGTATATATGTATAAACAAAAAACCGTTATAGAGTAGTCATGTTAAGCATGTTCAATCCTTTTCCAGCTCCAGTTCATGATTTGAAAATCAATTCTTTGACTATGCAGATGAGAAATATATGTACCATCCATGACAAACTGTAGCATGCTAATGAATAAAATTAGACCCATAAATACATATTAAAAATAGAATAGTAAATGGTTTAACTAATTTCACTAGTAAAACCAAAATGGTTAAACAAGAATGACTCTCAATAATTGTAATTTCCAAGAGTGCAGTCATCAATTTTTTGTCTATATATAAAAAGAAACGTTTTCAACTAACATGAGTTGCATGAGCTTATATGTAATAATGCTACGATTTTTTTTATTTGGCCAACTTACTTGTTTTGAAGTGTGTACAGATTCTCTCACACAACTTAAAATGTGGTAAAATATTTTTTTCTTGTTTATCATGTTATTCGCAGAAAATTCGTGCTTCTTTGGCAACAAACTAGTAGAACAGGATATGCATTATTTTATGAACATTGAGTACTCATAAACACAGATTTTACGAACAGGATATGCATCCAAGTTTTTTTGTTATTAGAATCGTCCTGATTGAAAATAACTTAATCAGTAAAACATATCCAAGGCAACCGATTTTTTTGTTACATCCGCACCTCATTAAAAATGAAAGCTTGAGTTATCTTAAAACAAATATAGACCAGATAAGATCCAAAAAGGATGAATAAAAAATTAAAAAAGAAACAAGAAATATAACATTAAATATGGTGTAAATTTGTTCAAGTAGGTTATTAAATAGTTAATCGAACAAGACATACACTTAATCTTATGCAGTGTTGATCATCTGTATGCATGCCACTTTTTTTTATCAGGCAGATTTATTATTTTCAACACGGTTAAGTACAGACACAATTACCATGCAAAGTTTTAATATATTCAAAAATACCTGAGTTCAGGATGAATAGAATGTGGGCCTAGAAATCCTCGAAGATGAGTGACGATGTGGGATAGTTATAGAGCCAAACTTGCTGACTTTAATTCTTCAAGTACCAATAGAAAAGAATTAGCTTAGAACTATCAGATGAAAATTTGCATGCTATAATTCAGATTATTTTAGTTCAAAAAACCAATAGTTATGGGCTATTCCATAACAAATACATTATAGACAATGAACTAGGCCAAGATTGCCTGAGATGGTAGTTTATTGTGTCACATATTCATGCTTCGTACAAATAACAATCACAAATTAAAACTGGTTGGTTCACACTGGATATGAATTTACTTCATTAACAAATTGAAATCATAATATTACAGTAATTAGAACCGCAAATGGACTGGAACTGTTTGCTACTCTAATTCAACAAATAAATTATATGAATCTAGAAAAATGAGTAACAAGACAATAAAATTTGAATCCATGCTTTCATTCCTTACTAAAACAAGTTTAGATAGTGAATTTAATAAATACAAAATGAGTAATACAACTTGCAAACTAAAAATAGAGACATTCAGAGAGTAAAACGAGTCTACAACTATGACTAATGCATTAGTCTAATGTATGGATCTGACTTAGTAGGTGAACATATAATCTACTCTATTATGCCTTCGCAATCCTCCCTAACATAGCTAACATCTTCATCATCCATTTCGGTTATTTCATAATCTTCCACGGCTTGGATATCTTCTTCGATGCAATCATGTGTCTCTAAATCATTAAAACTTCTTAATGGTGCTTTCATTACAGCATACCAATTAGAATCATCATTTTCTCTTGAATAAAATACTTATCTTGCTTGAGATGCAAGTATGTATGGATCTCTTGAAAACGATGCTTGATGTAAATCAACAAGAGTGAACCCATCATCATCAACTTTTACTCCAATTCCTTTATGCGCCCAACGACACTTAAAAACTGGAATATAAAACAAATGATAATCTAATAAAATTATATCTGCCAATATTCCGTAATAAGTGACAACATCAACCACTTGGGACATATCTTTTGAACTTGCTCTACATATAGTAGTCGCATCAAAGGTCACCTCGCAATTTTGAGTTTCTCTCCCTACATCTTTATATGAAAACTTTGATTATTGATAACATATCCTTTGTAAGACAAAGCATCATTCTTCGGACCCAAAGCAATCCATCTTAACATGTCATCATGATCCTTGGTGGAAATAGGTATCTACAACAAATTCCATTTAGCATGAATATTTTAGAGTAATATTAATACTCAAACGAGATTATATTTGGAATCTAACTAACCTTCCTTTTAATCCAATCGGCAAAAATTTTTGTATGTGTGTCCCAAAGTAAAGTTGCATTTTTTCTCATGCGCTGGTCTGAATTTTCTAATTCCTCCAAATGCAAACTAGTATAAAACAAGTGATTATAAGTTATAAATAGCATTACGAACACATCAAAATGATTAAAATAATGTAACATAAACTTACTCTATAAATGGTTCAACCACATTCATATTCATTAACACGGCTAAATGAGCCATTTCTTTCTCATTAGCTGACAATGTAACTGTCTTGGACATTGAAATCGGACGTCCCTCAGGTATTGCATTGCTTTCATAATCTTCATTTCAAGCTTCTTTCTCCTCTATATGTCCATATTTTTTCAAAAATTCATTGAAAAACATCGTGGATTCTTCTGCAAGATAGGATTCTGCAATACATCCATCTGGTCGTGCATAGTTTCTTACATAATCTTTAAGTGACTTCATATATCGTTCGAATGGGTACATCCAACGAAAATGAACGGTCCACGCATTAGTGCTTCTTTTGCAAGAAGAAAGGACAAATGTACCATTATATCAAAAAATATGGTGGAATTTCTTTTTCAAGTTCGCATAAAACTTCAGTAATCTCAACATTGATTTGTTCTACCTTCTCTCTATCAAGAACGCGTTGACATAATTTGTTGAAAAAAGAACATAAGCGAATTATTGCTTTTCTTGCCTTCTTTGCCATTAATCCTCTCGATGCTACTGGCAATAACCGTTACATTAATACATGTTAATCATGTGACTTTGTTGAATATGCGCTTATATGATTTTTTTTGATGGTAATAAACATATATATATATATATATTCGTTTAAATGTATTTGTTAATCTACTATTTTATTTTTCATAGACTAAATAAATATTTGCTGAATAAAAATAAATAACATAGAATTAGAATTCAAACAGAAATTTTATTCAAAAAAATATTTATTACAATTTTTGAATAGTACAAATTCAAGCTCTCATATTCGCTATACAATTTTGATTCTAATTACATCACAATTCAATTTACATAAATTCCTCACTACATATCACTCACACTCGTAGTTCATCTTCAACTTCATTCCAGTTAGAATCCAACATCTGAGCAATCTGCAAAAATATTCACTAATGTAGTAAAATTGAAAAAGAAATATTTTTGCAATATAAAATAAAATGTGAATTTTTGAAAATAATATCTGCCTCATTTATTTGGGTTGTTCGTCATCATTTAAATTTGAATTCATCATACACGAACAACTTGTGACATACACAGTGTATCACTGTATATGCACAAGGCCGTGCACATCGAAATATACACTTGATTGATTTACAGGGACATCTGAGAACATGTCAAACCTAAATGAAAAGCCGTGTTCAACTCAAATGCAATATAAATAAAAACACAACACGCGCACAAGGTCAAACCCGAGCTATTAGCTGGATTCAACACAGGGCAGTTGTACAGGCTACGACTTCAAGCATGCAAGCAAGATGGTGATCAATATGCAGTACAGTGAAGTACAAAACAAGTACATCACAAACCAACAAAGAAAAAACCAGGCAAGATCAAATGCCATCAAGCAAGCAAGACCAAAGAATGATCAGACCATCAATACACAAAGAGGCACATTAATGTACAACAACAAACAACTGACTCAAGTGAATCAAAGATCCAGATATGCCATAGAGAAACCAGTCTCAACCACTTCAACAAAACACACATGCACATCTACCAAATAGCAAAGGTTCAAGTAATGTCGAACAAGACTATGACAAGAGAACCAGATTCAAGTTCAAACTACTCTAGATGGAGATGTACAAGTTCGTCGCAGCCAATATCAATGCACAGACTCAAGGTAACGGTGAATGGGAAATACAATATTAATGAACTTGCATAAGCATGGCAACATGATTATCAAAGTAAACTACAACTCTCAAAACTACAAACTGGACAATGCAAACTACAACATGAATGACCAGTAACCAAAGTAACCAGAGGCAACAACAACTATACTAAAGTACAAGCCGAAAAAGGTAGCTTGCATCAGGTGTACATGTCAGTGAACAATGTCGAAGACATCATCAAGTCAGAGCAGAATCAAGCAACAATATGCATAAGTGAAGAACCAAATGCATTAGACTACATGAACACTATAGGCCGAGAACCAAACCAGGTAGTACAAGTATCAAGACCAGTGACATGATAACAAGAAACAAATCAATTTATCAAAGTCAACAGAAAAAGAAACAGATCAAAGCCAAAACCGATAGCCAATGAATCAACCAAGTAACATAAAAATATACGAATGTGACAAAGTCAAATTTCACAAATTAAAGCCAAATTTAAGCCGTGGTTATCGCGAAATGAGTCAATGCCGTGAATGTCAAGCAACCAAAATATATAAGAATTAAAGAAGTCGGAGATCAATCTCAGGCATCGATACAAAATCAACTGGCCGAGAAAAAGTAATTGACGAATTCAAATATATTTGTATGAACGATAATCAAGGGTTACAAACCCTATATAAATAAATCATCATCGGCAATTTCAAGGCATCGAGTTCAAGTATAAAAACACTAAAGCACAAAAGCATAAATTACATACCGAAGCAACGAAAGAACTCGATCAACGAAGCAGCCGAAGTGAGCAACAAGGAACACGATCGATCAAGGCTACACGCGAATAATCACTGATTCGATCAATTTAAAGTCGGCACTTCGAAAAGCCCTAATTTTCAAAGCAGAGAAAACGAAGCCCTAATTTAGTTGCAAATAGGAATGGCTCCCATTTTCAAGAAAAAGAAAACAGGCCGGAAGTATAAGAGAGAAAGAAATAAAAGGGGCCGGCCTTGTTAAAGAATAAAAAAGGGCTTTGTGTTTAAAATTAGGGTTATCTTAATTTAAATTGTTTTTAATTTGTAATTTCTTTTTAAACCGTTGAAATTTCTAGTCGTGTGACTAGGGGACAAACTACATGGCGTAGTTTGAGAATTCGCAACTCAGTGGCTGAGTTGTAGCAGAGTTTTGAGCGTAGAGTTAGGTTTAGTCAATAGCGGGTGTCGCGAGTTTACGTGTGTAAGCGTCTGACTATCTAATTTCTAGTAGAAACCTTGAGGGCAGCACGTAGGCAGGGTTTGACCGAAGATAGGTAAATTCTGTGTCGTTCTATCAATGCATTTTATTATTCTGCTATTTTTCTGTGCTGCTATTAATCTGTGATCCGTGTTGAAATAATTTTATAAGCTTCCGCAATTAATTTTTATAATTAATACCATCACCCTATTCACACCCCTTCTAGGGTGAAATCGATCCTACTGGTGGTATCAAAGCGAGGAACAAAAGCCATTTTTGTTTTAAAAATTTGATTTTTCAAAAACCAATTTTTGTTTTAAAAATTAGAATTTTTAAAATGGCTACTTTTGTTGAGGGTCATTCCAATATTATTCCTTCTATTTTCGATGGAACAGATTTTTTGAATTGGAAATTGAAAATGGAATATTATTTAAAATCTGTTAATGTTAAATGTTGGAATATTATTGAAAACGGGTGTGATATAACATATAAGAAAATTATCTCGATTAACGCTCTTGCTATGCATATATTATATTCTCATATTAATCAAGATAATTTTAATTTCATCTCTCATTGTGAAAATGCACAGGAAATCTGGAATAGTTTCGATGCAATATATGGTGCAAAAGTCAACAGCAATGAGAAATCCTCCACAACCAACTCAGTTGATGAAATGTGCTTAACAGGATTTGTAAAAAGCAGTTGTGATGAGGATGATGATGATGGAGCAGCTGAGCTGACGTTAATAATGAAGAAATTCAAAAGGTGGAACCACAAATATGGAAATCCAGCTCTAAATCAAAAATTTAAAAGCAGAATAAACAAAGCACTAGACAACTCGGAAGAACACGGGATCATTTGCAACAAACCCGGTGATATCCAGCCCAATTATCCCCAATTTCAATGCGATTTTGAAAAGAAATCAAAACGGAGAAATGCTACAGCCATGTGGAATACAAGTGATAAAGATAATCAAAGTTCTAGCAGTAAGAGTGAGAAAGCAGATATGTGCCTTCATGGAAATATAACTGATAGTAACGATGACGAGCCAAGCGAGTTATCAAAACTTACTCACTCTGAATTACTTATTTCTTTCCACGAAGTAAATGGCTGTTTTGAACGACTTAGGAAAAAATACGCTAAACTTGAATCACAAAAAGACACTTTGATAGAATTAAATGAACAACTTGACCAATTAGTTAAAAACTATCAAAGAAGGATCCCTAAGTGTGATAAGTGTCCAACATTCGAAGAGGAAATTAAAAAATCAGAAATCAATATAAAATCAATTGAAAATGAAATTCTGATTTTAAAAGAGAATGGAAATACTAGGAGAGAGAATTCTATTAAAAAGTGCACACAATTGTTAAACGAAAATGGATCTCTCAAAACACAAGTCCAACAATTGTCAACGACTTTAGATAAATTTTCAAAAAGTGAAAAATCGTTGAATATGCTATTAGGAAAGCAACTGTTAGTACGATTAGACAAGGACTTGGATATAATAAATCGAAAATTGTTGAAAGCAATATTAATCAAGTCAACTCTATGTGCACAATTTGAAGAAAATATGGACACAATCACAATAATTGTTGGTATAGACCCAAACATGTGAAAACTATACCGATTTGGGTTCCAAAAGGCAAAAATATAAAATCTCTCAAAGTTAAACAAATTTGGGTGCCGAAGGGAACATTTATAAATAGTTTTGGGTCTTTACAAAATTGTTTTTCAAAATTTTCTGCCACTTAAAACCATGGACCTATAAAAAAAAAATAGGTCACAATAATCTTTTCCCGTGTAGGTGTGGTGGCATGCTAAGGAACAACTACAGTGTTCTTTGGATTTTGGCTGTTCCAGAAACACAACGGACGACAAAGCAAAGTTCCTTAGCCTAGTATAAAGGTGACAGAATCACAACGGCAACAACGAAAAATAACGTAAAGGTAAAACAGGTAAAGGTATATTTATTTAAACGATATATATTAAATGTGATAATCTGCACCATATTCTGAATTAAAGCAGCCAATAATGAGATGATGAAAAGATGATGATTTTGACTCTGACTTATTCAAAATAGTTGGTCAATTATATTCTTATGCAAAAACACTATAAAATTCTCTAGATTCTTTGAATTACTTCATATACATCAGTTTGGATTAAAAATAGTGTTTTGTTGGATGATAATACATTTGGTTATAATACGGCTAACTCTTTATTCATGGTTTTTTGATTACACGGCTTCAATTCAAATTCAAAAGAATGTCATTTAAAATGTTATTAAATTGAGTTTGAAATTTTTGGTACACACTTCATGGTTTGGTCAATCAAATTCAATTAATGATGATTTTGAGAGAAAGAGAAATTCAGATGCAGATTACACTAGTAATCTAGTTGATAGAAAAATTACTAGTTGAACGTGATTTTTGTTGAGACATTTAGTAACTGCATCGTTTTTCAAAGAAAATATATGCATATTTTTCATTTCAAATAATTTTCACATAGCAGAAATTTTTCTCATATAATACCCTTGAGAAAATCATTTTTGACCATATTTTCAGATTAGTCATTTTGAAAAATTGATTTCATAATTATTTTTGAATTTGATTTTAAATGACTATTTTGACTAATCTGACTCCCTAATAATTATTGAAAAGATAAATAGTGATTGAAAAAGTGATGAGTGTTGATATTTATCATATATTATGACTCGAGACGGTATAATTAGTAAATTTCTTTAGAAATTTAAACAAGAGTTATAAAACTTTTTGTTGGTAAAAATTCCATGACCATCTCTATGTCTATCATATTTCTAACGACCATCACTCATCAAAATTATATATAGTTTGTCGATATGTTGTACTTTAAACGGGAATCGTTCGTTTTTCATTTTTACATTTAAAAAAAAAATTATATAGTAAAAAATAATAATAAATAAATACCAAAGTATTCACTCTCATTTAAAAGTCCTCACGGTTATGCATGGGTGAATTACTTGGAATTTGTTATGTGCTTCCATGCTCATTTAAAAGTCCTCACGGTTATGCATGTATGGGACGCATATCAAAAGTTGATTTTTAAAATAAACAAGTTGATTCTAATCCCATTTAAAAGTCCTCACGGTTATACATGGTTAGAAGATACTTGAATTCATTTTTTTTAAAGTAAAATTGGAATACTATTAATCTCATTCAAAAGTCCTAACGGTTATGCATGGTTAGTAGATATTCAAATTCCTGATATAAATATACCACAAAGTGACACAACTATATGGTTTTATATGATGACATCATTTCCATCATTCTAAAAGTGGAATATGCGCCTAACAAAATATTTATGATTTTTGTTTGAGTTTTTATTGAAATTTAATATTTATATTCAATTGAGTTTATTGTTGGATTAATATCGATCACTTTATCTCTATTTTCCCTAACACTGTTACTCTTTTGCTAATAACAAAAGGGGGAGAGAAAAGTTAAGATTTTGTCAAATAAAATCAAGCAAATGTCAAATAATTTTCTATTTGCATCTAGGTTCATTTGCATATTTTTATTAGTATGCATATATGTAGGGGGAGCTTTATGTAGAGAGGAAGCATTTAGATAAGGGGATCAATTAGGATATATCTATAGAGCAAATACATTTAACACATTCAAAATCTTAAATATATGTTTGTTATCATCAAAAGGGGGAGATTGTTGAATATGCGCTTATATGATTTTTGTTTGATGATAATAAACATATATATATTCGTTTAAATGTATTTGTTAATGTACTATTTTATTTTTCATAGACTAAATAAATATTTGCTAAATAAAAATAAATAACACATAATTTGAATTCAAACAGAAATTTTATTCAAACAAATATTTATTACAATTTTTGAATAGTACAAATTCAAGCTCTCAATATTCACTATACAATTTTGATTCTAATTATATCACAATTCAATTTACATAAATTCCTCACTACATATCACTCACACTCGTAGTTCATCTTCAACTTCATTCCAGTTAGAATCCAGCATCTGAGCAATCTGCAAAAATATTCACTAACGCAGTAAAATTGAAAAAGAAATATTTTTGCAATATAAAATAAGATGTGAATTTTTGAAAATAATATTTTCCTCAGTTATTTGGGTTGTTCGTCATCATTTAAATTTGAATTCATCATACACGAACAGCTTGTGACATACACAGTGTATCACTGTATACGCCTCAAGACCGTGCACATCGAAATATACACTTGATTGATTTACAGGGACAGGTGAGCACAGGTCAAACCCAAATGAAAAGCCGGGTTCAACTCAAATGCAATATAAATAAAATCACAACACGCGCACAAGGTCAAACCCGAGCTATTAGCTGGATTCAACACAGGGCAGTTGTACAGGCTACGACTTCAAGCATGCAAGCAAGATGGTGATCAATATGCAGTACAGTGAAGTACAAAACAAGTGCATCACAAACCAAAAAAGAAAAACCAGGCAAGATCAAATGCCATCAAGCAAGCAAGACCAAAGAATGATCAGACCATCAATACACAAAGAGGCACATTAATGTACAACAGCAAACAACTGACTCAAGTGAATCAAAGATCCAGATATGCCACAGAGAAACCAGTCTCAACCACTTCAACAAAACACACATGCACATCTACCAAACAGAAAAGGTTCAAGTAATGTCGAATAAGACTATGATAAGAGAACCAGATTCAAGTTCAAACTACTCCAGACGGAGATGTACAAGATCGTCGCAGCCAATATCAATGCACAGACTCAAGGCAACAGTGAATGGGAAATACAATATGAATGAACTTGCATAAGCATGGCAACATGATTATCAAAGTAAACTACAGTTCTCAAAACTACAAACTGGACAATGCAAACTACAACATGAATGACCAGTAACCAAAGTAACCAGAGGCAACAACAACTACACTAAAGTACAAGCCGAAAAAGATAGCTTGCATCAGGTGTACATGTCAGTGAACAACGTCGAAGACATCATAAAGTCAGAGCAGAATCAAGAAACAATATGCACAAGTGAAGAACCAAATGCATTAGACTACATGAACACTATAGGCCGAGAACCAGACTGTAACATTCCGAAATTTTTGAAATTTAAAAATTTGATTAATAGTATGAACTTTGGGATCTAACTAGTAAAATTCAATCTAAAATTTAATATTGATGATATTAATATTACACATTAATATAGGAATAAATAAAAAGAGATATTGATAGATGATCTTTTAATAGAATTTAAAATTTGTTAAGGTAAGTTATGATGAAATTATAAAATTTAAATAACATAATCATAATCTAAACAAACAAATAAATGAACAAATGAACAATGAACAAAAGAATAAACAAACAAATAAATAAACAAATAGTTAAACAAAAGATCAAACAAATAAATAAACAAATAGTTGAACCAAAGAACAAACAATGAACAAAAGAATAAACAAACAAATAAATGAACAAATGAACAAATGAACAAAAGAATAAACAAATAAATAAATGAACAAATAAACAAACAAGATAACAAAACAGTAAGAAGAAAAAAAAAAATATAAACTGTAAAAAGAAAATAAAACAAACTCTTACATTAGCAAAATAAACAAGACATCATGCTGAAAATATACAAGCATGAAATACTACATACTTTCATTAAATGCAAGCATCTACAAAGAACATACCTGCATTCAATGCCTTTACTTCCAGCATGGTTTATCTTGTACTTGTTTTAATAAACTTCAGTAAAAAAATCTGTTATAAAGAAACATCAATTGCCTTAGTTATTTCATTCAACAAACTTCTGCAAACCTGAAAAAGAAAACATCATATTTCATAAATTCAAAAGCATTCAGGTGATCAAAACAGAAAGTAAAGAGAAGTTAAAAACCAAACCAGAGAAGAAGAAGCAAACTTCTGTTAAAAAGAAACAAAAATAGTTTCTGTTTCAAAACAAACAAGTGAGTAAACCCCTGTTTCTTTTAATTTTTCTTTGTTGCTGTGTATGCTTGGACCCTGTAGTGAAGTTAGTCCTTGGTTTACTCACTAAAACATTGAGTGAATGATGAATGTAGGATTGTGCAGGTTGATTTTACAAAATTCATTCTCTGTTTTAGTTTCAGGAAAACAAAAATGAAAACCTGATTTTGTATGCTCTGCAAAACATCTGCAAACTTCTGCAAATCTGTTGTAAAGAAACCATAGTACTTTCTGTTTCAAAACAAACAAGTGAGTAAGATAATCTTTAAAAGCTTAAATCAATTTAAACAGTTTAAATTTCATTCATAAGCTGTTTATGTATATGCTTTAGTTTATAAATAGGATTTTGTAGGCTCTGCATTTCATTTTCTCTGTAACTATCACAGCATTTGATTATTCATTCAAAGAATTTGATTTATTTACATTGGAACATTGTTAAGTAATAAAAATCTTAAATCAAACAAGCAATTAAATCTGTAAGCAAGTTTTAAAAACTGTTTCACTATGATGTGAAGAAATATACTACTGTAAATTTGATCTACAGGCAATCAAAGGGAAATTGTGATAAATTCAAGTATTATAAAAAGCTAATCCAAGTTAATAGCTTAAATCCTTACTGTAAATCATGATTTCTAAAACAAAAGTGAAGAATTTTAGTTTAGTATTCAAAGGGAAATTTGCATTTGAATAAAAATTGAATTTCTACCAATTTCGTGTAAGTGAATCAATGTAAATTGCTGAAATTTGAGTTGAGGCAAGCCTAACCATTCTTGATATTGGGAAAAATACAAATTTATTTTTCCATTGCATGAATTGGGAATACGAGATCGTTTTAGGGTTTTTCTTCCAGTTTTGAACGCGCTTAGAAAAAAGAGGATTTCGCCTTTTTGAGTTGACCGAGCTTCACGATGACTTGAGGAAGGGTAGCTAGGGTTGTTATCGAGCCATGGACGGAGTCGCTGGGTTTCTGGCGGCGTCAGGCGTTGGGGCGAGGCAAATTGTTCAGGGGTGGTTCGTTCAAGCTTTTGGGTTCGAGAACGAGATTTTGAATTTTTGATGGGTTCGAACTTGTGAGTGTTTGAGAGGCATGAGCACGTCGTCGATGACGTGTGGACGACCAGAAGTTCGACCAGAGGAGGCGATTCCAGTTGTGCACGTATACGTGCACAAGTTGATGATCAGAAAGGTTATTGCCTGAAGCATTTCAGGTTGGGTTTTCTTAGGGGTTGTACTCGAAGCACGACTCGAGGAAAACTGAGCATGACTCGAAGGGAGACTCGGGGGGGGAGGGGGGGGGTTTCAGCGTTGGGTCGTGTAACAGTTTGGACTTAAGTAAATTTTGAAAATTTTTGTTTTCACGGGCTGTTTTGGGAGGGAACTCGAAGCAGGAGGTGTTTGAACTCGAGCGTGACTCGGGGGAAGTCTCGGGTTGACCACCTGAACCATATTTCCAGTATAATAATTTGTGGACAAATTAAGTTTAAACTATTTTTATAAGCATTCTTTATGAAATGATGATTGTTAATGAAATGTGAAGTTAAATTAAACAATGATTAAAAAATTTATGATTTATAATTACTTTGTAATTTATAATAATAAATAAATAAAAGAAATTAAAATTTTAAGTTGTAAATTAAGAATCGTTAATTTGATAATTGAAGTTGATTGATTCAAAATTGATAGTTACATTAAAATAAGTTATTAAGGAATAATAAATTAATATATTCAATTGAGATCTAATTGAATTGTAGTTTAAAATGATAATTAAAGTGAATAATTGTCATAAATCAATGATTTTGAAAAGAAATTTAAGAATGATTTACAAACTTGTAATTAAATTGATTTATAAACAATTAAGTGTTTAAATAAATTTGTAAGTAAGAATTTGTAAATTTTGAAACGATAAATTGAGTAATCAAAATGTAATTTATTTATCCAGATTCTTATCATTAAATTTAATTAATTCAGTGGCAAATGTATTTAAATCACATTGGAAAGTAATTAACTATTGTTGTTAACTTACATTGATATCTCTGTTCTGTTTGTAATTCTGTATGATGTAATTGCCATGTTATTACACTGTGATTATGATTTGTTCTGTATTGATGTGAAAACCCTGTTGTCCGTAAAACGGCATTTAAACTTCGATGCGACAGGGTATCGGATTTCAGTTGGTTATCCGAAACCCACATCGAACCTGTGAATATTTGTGAATGACATCCACATGTTTTGAAATTTGACACCCACTATTCGAATTAGCCGGGAAAGGACCTTTGTGTCATATAACCCATTTCGAATATGTGATTCGACGTTATGGATAGCATTTGAAGACCGGTGTTGAAGACCGGGTATTTGCGACAGCGATAGGACGACCTGTCGATTTACTCTGCACCGAGTTGCTCCGGTATAGAGTTCTCCATATGTGATGGTGAATCCGATCAGGATTGTGAATATCCGGATTTGCAAGGGCTTCTTTGTAAGTGCCTTCGGTTCTGTTCGAGCCCGGAACAGACTTGTATGGATAGTCTGTCTGACATTACAAATTGAGATATAAAGCCGATTTCTTTCAAATATATTTCTGTTGGTGGCGAAGAGTTTATTCTTTTAGCTTAACACCCTTCTCTGAGACGTACGAGCTCAGAGGTTATATAGTTGAAGGTTATCAGCAATATATTCCCAATTTGGTAATGTGACATGCTGAGTGTTGCTGAAATGATCATTGTGTTGATTATTGTGATAGGATCGTTTATTTGATCGTCTATCTTGGTGATCATTTCTATGATCATTTGTTGACCCAAAGCACGGCTTTTGTATAAAGTGTGTTTTTGTGGGCGTGACTTCGTCGGACCTCACACCCCGGAAATGGTCAAAACAGGAAAGATGCGGCAAGGTTATTGGGGGTAGCACCCCTTAGGGTATGTGCATTTCCTTCTGGATAGAAGTGGTATCATGGTATGGAGCCCAGATACTTAACTTATGTGGATATCGCAGATATATATATATATGATTTTGTGATTTGTTGCTGGGGCCCCGGTTAAAGGTTGGTTACGACCGGGAGATGGCATACTCGTGTCAGTAGTTACCCAGTTAGGGGTAACCCGGCCTTGTGTTGGCAGAGATCCGGTTTGGTTCTCGGGGACGTCCTTCCAGAGGCGTTCTCATGTGGCAATGGGAAGTTCCTTGGCCTGACCATTTGTTGGAAATCCAATTCCAAATACGAAACCCTGTACGGTTTTAGTTGTAGAACCTTCCATTTACTTATGGTGGTCACCACTGTTTAGATGGTAGCTATAGTAGGCATAGTTCGAAATGTCTATGCTGGCTAAGATTAATATTCTACTTTCGAAATGATTTACTTCACTATGCACTAGTGATAATATCAAAGAATTTCTTTTCTCGTATCAAGCATATTTAACTATCATAAGAAGAAATCTCCTCCAATTCTGCGTTTGCATTGTGTGTGTGGCGGGAGGTCTTATGGTAGTTCCATTTTCAAAAGCATTCCGAAAATTCTTTTATAAATCTTGTTATTTAAATACAACTGTTTTGTTTACTCATACCAGTCCCATGACTGATCCGGAGTTTATTGTTTTCTTTCCTAAACTCTGGGTGCCCATTATTTCCACACGGGCAGCCTAGTCACAGGTTTAGGTTATTTTGGAGTAGCAGTATTTTAGAGCTCTTATCTTGGAGATATATTAGGAGCTTTTGGAGATTTCAGGTGTTAGCTTTTGGGAGTTCGTTAGCATCTCTCTCATTTGAGAACTTTTGGATATATGTTCACTGTTGTATTATCATGATGTTGTATTTAGAGATTGTGGTATATGTATTTATGTACTCTGTTGCAGTATGGATATTATGTTGATGTTGTAACAGTGATATTATTTATGATATTGATTCTGTTCCGCTGTTTTATATTCATCTAATTGTTTTTATAAGCTCCGGCGATGCGAATTTGATGTCGTTTATTGAACATCGAGTTTGGGTCGTCACAAATTGGTATCAGAGCTGTTGGTTGAGCAAGAACTTTAGCTACGGAGTATAACACATTAGATGGCTCATTAGAGATAGGGTGAAGTATACCCTAGAATGAGTATAATCAAAATTGAAACTTTGAAATTTCTTAGTCTATTTCTTTTTACTGCTGATGTTCCTTAAGATATTTCGCCTGTATATCTAAATCAATTTTCTTACTAACCTCAGATAGTGAAAATGAGTGGACGCAGAGGAAGAATTAGGGGTCAAGGCAATGCTGCAGCACCAAATCAAATTCCCGCAGCCGCAGAAGCAGTAATAGAAATTCAGCAGCAGCCGGACTTGGCTAAATTATATAAGAAGTTTGAAAAGCTTGGTGGCAAACCATTTATTGGCAAAGAGTCAATTATTGACGCTCAAGCTTGGGTAAGATCGTGTGAAAAGATTTTTAAAAGGGCTAAAATTGCAGGATGAGCAGAAAAGACTTATAGCTTCTTGGCAACTCCAAGGAGAAGCTTCAGCTTGGTGGGAAACCATCATTGTAGATGAACCCGAGGAAGAATTTACTTGGGATCGTTTTAAAGAAGTATTTGAGAAACGTTACATGCCATCGGCGGGAGTTTCTAGAATGTATCAGGAATTTCTGGATTTGAAACAAGGAAGTTTGTCGTTTGAAGAATACTTGAATAAATTCAGTGAACTATCTCGGTTTGGCCCGGAATTGCTAAATACACCTCTGAAGAAAAACGAAAGGTTTATCCGAGGAATGAACCAGAAATATCATGGAAGAATGACGGGTCATGTTAAAGAATCTTTTTCGGATTTGGTAGATATGGGATACAGGTACGCTACTCTTGATATACAAGAAGCAACTATGGAGAAAGGTAATTCAGGTAGTCAGAATTATAAAAAGCGAAAATTCGGAGGCAAGAAACCTTGGCAAGGCAATGAGAAGAAGAGGAACACTCAAGGAAGAGCAACAGAAAATGTCACTTGTTACAACTGCAAAGAGAAAGGCCACTATTCAAATGACTGCCCAAAACCGAAGAAACCAGCTAGAGAATGTAACAATTGTCATAAACCGGGACATTTAGTTAAAGATTGCCCAGTGATGAAGCCAGCGCAGGTGGCGAAAGTTTACACGATAAAGGAGGACCCCTCATCTTCAAAAGCTGACAAAGGGAAAAGTGTTTTGGAAGGTAACCTTACTGTTAATAATAGAACTGTTAGAGTTTTATTTGATACAGGAGCTTCACATAGCTTTATCTCCCAACAAACTGTAAATGAATTAGGACTTGAAACTAAATTTGCTGACGATCTTATTTGCGTGAAAAATCCGGTTGGAGGTCCCGCAAATCTTAGTTCATATTGTAAGAGAGTTCCTATTTCATATGCTAGCTATAAATTTCCTATCAACCTTTATGTCCTCGAATTTGACGAATTTGAAATCTTACTCGGTATGAACTGGTTAACGAGATACGATGCTAGATTGGAGTGTAGTAATCGGACAGTTTTAATCAAAACAAGTTTTGGAAATTTTATTGAAATCTCTTGTGAGAATCCAAGTCCAAGGAGTGACAGATTGATATATACATTGGGAAATCTTGAACCCACTTTGCAGTCTATACCTGTTGTTCGGGATTTTTCCGACGTATTCGAAGAAGTGAAATCTTTACCTCCTCATCGAGAAATCGAATTCCGAATTGATCTTGTACCTAATACTCGTCCTGTTGTTCACGCAAGTCGCAGGATGGCACCCAGGGAAAAGATTGAATTGGTTCATCAAACTAATGAGCTACTAGCAAAAGGATTAATTCGACCCAGTGTTTCTGAATGGGGTTCAGCCGTCGTATTTGTTGCTAAATCAGACGGATCTTTGAGATTGTGTGTAGATTACCGCGATCTAAATAAACAAACTCTCAAGAATAAATTTCCACTGCCCAGGATTGATGATTTATTTGATCAGTTGCACGGCGCTCGTTTCTTTTCAAAGATGGATCTAGCCCAAGGATTCCATCAATTACGAATCGCCGAAGATTGTGTACATCTGACCGCTTTCAGAGGTCCTA
This sequence comes from Allium cepa, assembly GCA_030765085.1. NCBI lineage: Eukaryota > Viridiplantae > Streptophyta > Magnoliopsida > Asparagales > Amaryllidaceae > Allium > Allium cepa. The sequence continues at coordinate 548,735,441 of CM060943.1, read as the reverse complement.
ATATGTTCTATGAATGGTTGGTTATGCCTTTCGGGCTAACCAATGCTCCAGCATACTTCGTAGATCTTATGACTCGTGTGTTTCGGGAAGTTCTGAATAAATTTGTGCTTGTATTCATTGATGACATCTTAATTTTCTCCAAAACTGAAGATGAGCATGCCAAGCATCTTAGAATTGTCTTAGAAATTTTGAGGAGAAATGTTCTTTATGCAAAATTTTCCAAATGCCATTTCTGGGTCAATGAAGTCAAATTCCTTGGCCATATTGTTAATGAAGAAGGAATTTCAGTAGATCCTAGCAAAATTTCCGCTATTCTTGATTGGAAACAACCCACTACTCCAAGAGAAGTTCGAAGCTTTTTGGGTTTAGCAGGCTATTACCGGAAATTCGTTCAAGATTTTTCTAAGTTGGCTAGTCCGCTGACTAAGTTAACAATGAAAAATGCAAAGTTCATTTGGACTTCAAAATGTGAAGAAGTTTTTCAAGAGTTGAAAAAGAGATTGACCACTGCTCCTGTTCTCACTATAGTTAATGGGAACCGAGGCTTATCTGTCTATACTGATGCATGTGGTGAAGTGGTAGGTGCAGTATTAATGCAAAATGGAAAGGTGGTTGCCTACGCAAGTAGACAATTACGTCCGCATGAGAAGAACTACCCAACGCACGATTTGGAACTTTTGGCAGTTGTTTTCGCTTTGAAAATATGGCGACACTATCTCCTGGGTAAGAATCTTTTCAGCTTTCTTAATAATTTGCGAAATTAACTAAAGAAATATACTTAATAAACTCTCTGTGTTTTAGGTGAAAAATTCGAATTATTCACCGATCATAAAAACTTGAAATATCTTTTCACCCAGAAGGATTTGAATTTGCGACAACAACGTTGGTTGGAATTTCTAGCATCTTATGACTTAGATATTCTGTATACGCCCGGAAAGGCCAATGTAGTTGCAGACGCTTTGAGCAGAAGTTATGCTGTTCTTGCTTATCTTGTTATCACTCCTACTCTTCTCAAAAGGATTGCAAGACGGCAGAAAGAAGATGAGTTTCTTCGAGGAATCCATAAAAGAATATGCCAGGGTGAAGGCACTAGTTTTGAGATGGATAATAGAGGAGTAATAAGATTAAAAGGCAGGATTTGTGTCCCTGACATTCCAGAATTGAAACGAGAAGTATTGGACGAATGCCACAAGTCCAAATTCAGCATCCATCCGGGAGTCAACAAAATGTATCGAGATGTTAAAAGAACATTCTGGTGGAAAACGATGAAGAGTGACATATCTATTTATGTGAGTCGTTGTGCTACTTGTCAGCAGATCAAGAGCGACCAAAGGAAAGTGGCCGGTTTACTTCAACCTTTGGAAGTACCGAAATGGAAGTGGGATCAAGTATCGATGGATTTCATCGACGGATTGCCACGAACCAAGAAGGGCAATGAAGCGATTTGGGTTATTGTAGATCGTCTAACCAAAAATGCTCATTTCATTCCAGTTAAATCTACTCGGACTGCGGCAAGCTTGGCAGGTATATATATAAAGGAAATTGTTCGCCTCCATGGTATTCCCAGTAGTATAGTGAGTGATCGTGACCCGATCTTCACTAGTAGATTTTGGGAAGCATTTCAGGATGCATTGGGAACGAAATTAAAATTCAGTACTGCTTATCATCCGCAATCTGATGGACAGACTGAGAGAGTTAACCGAATTTTAGAAGACCTACTGCGTGCTTGTGTTCATGATTTTGGTGGTTCTTGGGAGGACCATTTGCATCTGGTTGAATTCTCTTATAATAACAGTTATCAGGCCAGTTTAGAAATGGCTCCTTTCGAAGCTTTATATGGTCGTCCGTGTCGATCACCTACATGCTGGATCGAATCAGGTGACAGACTTGTTCTTGGACCGGATATGATAAAAGAAGCCACTGAGAAGGTAAATTTTAGTCGAAAGAAGTTATTAACTGCCCAAAGCCGTCAGAAGAGCTACTATGACCGTCGAAGGAGAAATTTGGAATTTCAAGTTGGAGATTCTGTATTTCTAAAAGTATCTCCGATGCGGGGTGTGTTGAGATTCGGGAAAACTGGAAAGTTGGCACCGCGTTATATTGGTCCTTTTCCTATTCTGGAAAGGATTGGTTCTCTAGCATATAGAGTGAAGTTACCCAGCTGGTTGTCTGGCGTACATGATGTGTTCCATATTTCTAATCTTCGGAAATATGTGCACGATCCAGATGATATTATTGAAGAAGCTGCTCAGCAGGATCTAGAAATCACTCCCAACTTGGCAGTTAGAAGGGAACCGATGAAAATTGTTGATCGCGATGAGAAGCGATTGAGGAACAAAATTGTGAAATTGGTCAAAGTTAAATGGAGTGGCGATCCAAAGGACTGTACTTGGGAGACTGAAGAGAATATGAAGAAGTCATATCCCAAATGCAGAATTGACATCTCGACTTAAATCTGTAAGTCAGTTCCTTATTTCTGAATTCGTATATTATTTGTTTACGTTTCTCTCTCTTTCAATTTCGAGGACGAAATATTCTTAAGGAGGGGATATTGTAACATTCCGAAATTTTTGAAATTTAAAAATTTGATTAATAGTATGAACTTTGGGATCTAACTAGTAAAATTCAATCTAAAATTTAATATTGATGATATTAATATTACACATTAATATAGGAATAAATAAAAAGAGATATTGATAGATGATCTTTTAATAGAATTTAAAATTTGTTAAGGTAAGTTATGATGAAATTATAAAATTTAAATAACATAATCATAATCTAAACAAACAAATAAATGAACAAATGAACAATGAACAAAAGAATAAACAAACAAATAAATAAACAAATAGTTAAACAAAAGATCAAACAAATAAATAAACAAATAGTTGAACCAAAGAACAAACAATGAACAAAAGAATAAACAAACAAATAAATGAACAAATGAACAAATGAACAAAAGAATAAACAAATAAATAAATGAACAAATAAACAAACAAGATAACAAAACAGTAAGAAGAAAAAAAATAATATAAACTGTAAAAAGAAAATAAAACAAACTCTTACATTAGCAAAATAAACAAGACAACATGCTGAAAATATACAAGCATGAAATACTACATACTTTCATTAAATGCAAGCATCTACAAAGAACATACCTGCATTCAATGCCTTTACTTCCAGCATGGTTTATCTTGTACTTGTTTTAATAAACTTCAGTAAAAAAATCTGTTATAAAGAAACATCAATTGCCTTAGTTATTTCATTCAACAAACTTCTGCAAACCTGAAAAAGAAAACATCATATTTCATAAATTCAAAAGCATTCAGGTGATCAAAACAGAAAGTAAAGAGAAGTTAAAAACCAAACCAGAGAAGAAGAAGCAAACTGCTGTTAAAAAGAAACAAAAATAGTTTCTGTTTCAAAACAAACAAGTGAGTAAACCCCTGTTTCTTTTAATTTTTCTTTGTTGCTGTGTATGCTTGGACCCTGTAGTGAAGTTAGTCCTTGGTTTGCTCACTAAAACATTGAGTGAATGATGAATGTAGGATTGTGCATGTTGATTTTACAAAATTCATTCTCTGTTTTAGTTTCAGGAAAACAAAAATGAAAACCTGATTTTGTATGCTCTGCAAAACATCTGCAAACTTCTGCAAATCTGTTGTAAAGAAACCATAGTACTTTCTGTTTCAAAACAAACAAGTGAGTAAGATAATCTTTAAAAGCTTAAATCAATTTAAACAGTTTAAATTTCATTCATAAGCTGTTTATGTATATGCTTTAGTTTATAAATAGGATTTTGTAGGCTCTGCATTTCATTTTCTCTGTAACTATCACAGCATTTGATTATTCATTCAAAGAATTTGATTTATTTACATTGGAACATTGTTAAGTAATAAAAATCTTAAATCAAACAAGCAATTAAATCTGTAAGCAAGTTTTAAAAACTGTTTCACTATGATGTGAAGAAATATACTACTGTAAATTTGATCTACAGGCAATCAAAGGGAAATTGTGATAAATTCAAGTATTATAAAAAGCTAATCCAAGTTAATAGCTTAAATCCTTACTGTAAATCATGATTTCTAAAACAAAAGTGAAGAATTTTAGTTTAGTATTCAAAGGGAAATTTGCATTTGAATAAAAATTGAATTTCTACCAATTTCGTGTAAGTGAATCAATGTAAATTGCTGAAATTTGAGTTGAGGCAAGCCTAACCATTCTTGATATTGGGAAAAATACAAATTTATTTTTCCATTGCATGAATTGGGAATACGAGATCGTTTTAGGGTTTTTCTTCCAGTTTTGAACGCGCTTAGAAAAAAGAGGATTTTGCCTTTTTGAGTTGACCGAGCTTCACGATGACTTGAGGAAGGGTAGCTAGGGTTGTTATCGAGCCATGGACGGAGTCGCTGGGTTTCTGGCGGCGTCAGGCGTTGGGGCGAGGCAAATTGTTCAGGGGTGGTTCGTTCAAGCTTTTGGGTTCGAGAACGAGATTTTGAATTTTTGATGGGTTCGAACTTGTGAGTGTTTGAGAGGCATGAGCACGTCGTCGATGACGTGTGGACGACCAGAAGTTCGACCAGAGGAGGCGATTCCAGTTGTGCACGTATACGTGCACAAGTTGATGATCAGAAAGGTTATTGCCTGAAGCATTTCAGGTTGGGTTTTCTTAGGGGTTGTACTCGAAGCACGACTCGAGGAAAACTGAGCATGACTCGAAGGGAGACTCGGGGGGGGGGGGGGGGGAGGGGTTTCAGCGTTGGGTCGTGTAACAGTTTGGACTTAAGTAAATTTTGAAAATTTTTGTTTTCACGGGCAGTTTTGGGAGGGAACTCGAAGCAGGAGGTGTTTGAACTCGAGCGTGACTCGGGGGAAGTCTCGGGTTGACCACCTGAACCATATTTCCAGTATAATAATTTGTGGACAAATTAAGTTTAAACTATTTTTTTAAGCATTCTTTATGAAATGATGATTGTTAATGAAATGTGAAGTTAAATTAAACAATGATTAAAAAATTTATGATTTATAATTACTTTGTAATTTATAATAATAAATAAATAAAAGCAATTAAAAATTTAAGTTGTAAATTAAGAATCGTTAATTTGATAATTGAAGTTGATTGATTCAAAATTGATAGTTACATTAAAATAAGTTATTAAGGAATAATAAATTAATATATTCAATTGAGATCTAATTGAATTGTAGTTTAAAATGATAATTAAAGTGAATAATTGTCATAAATCAATGATTTTGAAAAGAAATTTAAGAATGATTTACAAACTTGTAATTAAATTGATTTATAAACAATTAAGTGTTTAAATAAATTTGTAAGTAAGAATTTGTAAATTTTGAAACGATAAATTGAGTAATCAAAATGTAATTTATTTATCCAGATTCTTATCATTAAATTTAATTAATTCAGTGGCAAATGTATTTAAATCACATTGGAAAGTAATTAACTATTGTTGTTAACTTACATTGATATCTCTGTTCTGTTTGTAATTCTGTATGATGTAATTGCCATGTTATTACACTGTGATTATGATTTGTTCTGTATTGATGTGAAAACCCTGTTGTCCGTAAAACGGCATTTAAACTTCGATGCGACAGGGTATCGGATTTCAGTTGGTTATCCGAAACCCACATCGAACCTGTGAATATTTGTGAATGACATCCACATGTTTTGAAATTTGACACCCACTATTCGAATTAGCCGGGAAAGGACCTTTGTGTCATATAACCCATTTCGAATATGTGATTCGACGTTATGGATAGCATTTGAAGACCGGTGTTGAAGACCGGGTATTTGCGAGAGCGATAGGACGACCTGTCGATTTACTCTGCACCGAGTTGCTCCGGTATAGAGTTCTCCATATGTGATGGTGAATCCGATCAGGATTGTGAATATCCGGATTTGCAAGGGCTTCTTTGTAAGTGCCTTCGGTTCTGTTCGAGCCCGGAACAGACTTGTATGGATAGTCTGTCTGACATTACAAATTGAGATATAAAGCCGATTTCTTTCAAATATATTTCTGTTGGTGGCGGAGAATTTATTCTTTTAGCTTAACACCCTTCTCTGAGATGTATGAGCTCAGAGGTTATATAGTTGAAGGTTATCAGCAATATATTCCCAATTTGGTAATGTGACATGCTGAGTGTTGCTGAAATGATCATTGTGTTGATTATTGTGATAGGATCGTTTATTTGATCGTCTATCTTGTTGATCATTTCTATGATCATTTGTTGACCCAAAGCACGGCTTTTGTATAAAGTGTGTTTTTGTGGGCGTGACTTCGTCGGACCTCACACCCCGGAAATGGTAAAACAGGAAAGATGCGGCAAGGTTATTGGGGGTAGCACCCCTTAGGGTATGTGCATTTCCTTCTGGATAGAAGTGGTATCATGGTATGGAGCCCAGATACTTAACTTATGTGGATATCGCAGATATATATATATATGATTTTGTGATTTGTTGCTGGGGCCCCGGTTAAAGGTTGGTTACGACCGGGAGATGGCATACTCGTGTCAGTAGTTACCCAGTTAGGGGTAACCTGGCCTTGTGTTGGCAGAGATCCGGTTTGGTTCTCGGGGACGTCCTTCCAGAGGCGTTCTCATGTGGCAATGGGAAGTTCCTTGGCCTGACCATTTGTTGGAAATCCAATTCCAAATACGAAACCCTGTACGGTTTTAGTTGTAGAACCTGCCATTTACTTATGGTGGTCACCACTGTTTAGATGGTAGCTATAGTAGGCATAGTTCAAAATGTCTATGCTGGCTAAGATTAATATTCTACTTTCGAAATGATTTACTTCACTATGCACTAGTGATAATATCAAAGAATTTCTTTTCTCGTATCAAGCATATTTAACTATCATAAGAAGAAATCTCCTCCAATTCTGCGTTTGCATTGTGTGTGTGGCGGGAGGTCTTATGGTAGTTCCATTTTCAAAAGCATTCCGAAAATTCTTTTATATATCTTGTTATTTAAATACGACTGTTTTGTTTACTCATACCAGTCCCATGACTGATCCGGAGTTTATTGTTTTCTTTCCTAAACTCTGGGTGCCCATTATTTCCACACGGGCAGCCTAGTCACAGGTTTAGGTTATTTTGGAGTAGCAGTATTTTAGAGCTCTTATCTTGGAGATATATTAGGAGCTTTTGGAGATTTCAGGTGTTAGCTTTTGGGAGTTCGTTAGCATCTCTCTCATTTGAGAACTTTTGGATATATGTTCACTGTTGTATTATCATGATGTTGTATTTAGAGATTGTGGTATATGTATTTATGTACTCTGTTGCAGTATGGATATTATGTTGATGTTGTAACAGTGATATTATTTATGATATTGATTCTGTTCCGCTGTTTTATATTCATCTAATTGTTGTTATAAGCTCCGGCGATGCGAATTTGATGTCGTTTATTGAACATCGAGTTTGGGTCGTCACAAATAGACCAGGTAGTACATGTATCAAGACCAGTGACATGATAACAGGAAACAAATCAATTTATCAAAGTCAATAGAAAAGAAACAGATCAAAGCCAAAACCGATAGCCAAGGAATCAAAAAGTAACATAAAAATATACGAATGTGACAAAGTCAAATTTCACAAATTAAAGCCAAATTTAAGCCGTGGTCATCGCGAAATGAGTCAATGCCGTGAATGTCAAGCAACTAAAATATATACGAATTGAAGAAGTCAGAGATCAATCTCAAGCATCGATACAAAATCAACCGCCTGAGAAAAAGTAATTGACGAATTCAAATATATTTGTATGAATGATAATCAAGGGTTACAAACCCTATATAAACAAATCATCATCGGCAATTTCAAGGCATCGAGCTAAAGTACGAAAACACTAAAGCACGAAAGCATAAATTACATACCGAAGCAACGGAAGAACTCGATCAACGAAGCAGCCGAAGTGAGCAACAAGGAAAACAATCGATCAAGGCTACACGCGAATAATCACTGATTCGATCAATTTAAAGTCGGCATTTCGAAAAGCCCTAATTTCCAGAGTAGAGAAAACAAGGCCCTAATTTAGTTGCAAAGAGGAACGACCACCATTCTCAAGAAAAAGAAAACAGGCCGGAAGTATAAGAGAGAAAGAAATAAAAGGGGCCGGCCTTGTTAAAGAATAAAAAAGGGCTTTGTGTTTAAAATTAGGGTTATCTTAATTTAAATTGTTTTTAATTTGCAATTTCTTTTTAAACCATTGAAATTTCTAGTCGTGTGACTAGGGGACAAACTACATGGTGTAGTTTGAGCATTCGCAACTCAGAGGCTGAGTTGTGGCAGGGTTTTGAGCGTAGAGTTTGGTTTAGTCGATAGCGGTTGTCGCGAGTTTACGTGTGTAAGCATCTGACTATCTAATTTCTGGTAGAAACCTTAGGGGCAGCACGTAGGCAGGGTTTTGCCGAAGCTGGGTAAATTCTGTGTCGTTACATCTCTGCATTTTATTATTCTGCTATTTTTCTGTGCTGCTATTAATCTGTGATCCGTGTTGAAATAATTTTATAAGCTTCCGCAATTAATCTTTAAAATTAATACCATCACCCTATTCACCCCCCTCTAGGGTGAAATCGATCCTACAGACTTCAATCCACAAACTTTGCTATCATACAACGAAATCCGATTCTTCAAATTTGAACAGTAGCCTTCTGGTCCTTTGAAATCGTGCATTCTTTTGCAAAATATTTTTCTCTCAAAATTTGACAACATGTATGGAGCCGGTGGAAGATATGTTTTATTCCCACGAGGTTGTGCATGAAGCTCATTTTGAATTCCCCAATCCTCTAAATCCTTTCTATAGTTGGTTCCATCTTTTGATTTATTACCATGCAACATCGTGCCCAATAGGCTTTCACCGATATTTTTCTCCACATGCATTACATCTATACTGTGACTTAATGGAAGTTCTTGCGAAAACCAAAACTATAATGCATTATTGGGGTTTTCTTATGTTAAAACAACGAAAAATAAATAAATTAACTACTAACCTTCCAATTTGGCAGATCAAAGAAAATCGATATTTTCTTCCATCTTGATAGCTCCAATTCTGTAGAATTGTTAATATTATCATACTCATATTCTGTATCAGAAGCACACTTTCTCTTCTTACTTTTTTCTTCTTTTTCTTTTCCAAAATCATTTGGATAATCCTTCAACAATGCATAAATGTTTCTCCCAGTTAGAATTCTAGGAGCACTACCTTTTTCTATGGTGTTATCGAACAATGCCTTTTGTTTCCTCCGTGAATCTGAAGTAGGTAGAAATCTTCTATGACCCATGTAGACGCTCTTTCGACTATGATTCAACCAACGAGAATGGGTATTGACACCACATATTGGGCATCCTTTTTCCTCCTTCGCACGACATCCGGTAAGATTTCCATAAGCCGAAAAATCATTAATCATTCATAGCAAAATTGTGTTGAATATGCGCTTATATGTTTTTGTTTGATGATAATAAACATATATATTCATTTAAATGTATTTGGTTATGTACTATTTTGTTTTGCATAGATTAAATAAATATTTGTTGAATAAAATAAATTATACAGAATTTGAATTTGAATTCAAACAGAACAAGTTACACAGATTTTGAATTCAAACAGAAATTTTATTCAAACAAATATTTATTACAATCTTGAATAGTACAAATTCATGCTCTCACTATACATATACATTTTTGATTACATCACGATTACATCACAAATATTTTTACATTGATAACCTCACTACATATCACTCACACTCGTATTTTGTCTTCAACTGCATTCCGGTTTGAATCCAGCATCTGAGCAATCTGTAAAAATATTCACTAACGCAGTAAAATTGAAAAAGAAATATTTTTGCAATATAAAATGAAATACGATTTTTGAAAAAATGTTTTGCCTCAGTTATTTGGGTTGTTCGTCATCATTCACACTTGAATTCATCACAAAGTCGTGCAGATAGATATTACAGGGACAGGTAATCATAAGTGGCTGCAATACACACGTGTACATTCATACACGTGTGCATTGCCTTGCCAACTCGTGTGCACAGCTCCAACCAGAAATTCAAGGCAACAGAGATCAAGCAATGAACCACTCAAAGCAACAGTCAACTGGCCAAGACTACAAGTACAAGCAGCAGTGTGCAACTCGAAAATGTACACAAGTGAAAGCAGCAAAATCAAGACAGCATCAAACAGCAACAGTGAAGACTGCATAAGTGCTACAAGCCAAATCATCACAATGAACACCACTGACCAGTGAATACAACATCAAGTTGCAGACTCCAAGTTACAAACTAAAATGCAAACAGGAATAAAATATGACAATGCAATATGGTGAAACAAACATGTATGCAGCATTAAGTCAGTAAACAACAATGTCGAGCTCACTGCAACTCAAGATTACAGGGCAGTGGACAGTACAAGACTGACCAGAATACAAATGAATCAAGTCAGGCATGAAGACAATGCCAACAACAAAAACAGCAAGTCAGTGGCAAGACCTCAGTGACACAGTGAAAGTTGCACAAGATATAGAGCCACAACAAGTCCAGCAACAAGTCCAGTTGCAACATGGTGAACAAGACACAGTGCTGAGCACATGCAAACTGCAATGAATAATGCAACATGACCAAATATGGAAACTGCAGACTACAACATCAAATCATAAATGCAACTACAACGATGCAATGCCCAAAGACCAAGTCGAAGTCGAATTGTTGTCAATAGTTCTAAGTATCCAACAACAATATGAATGCTATGTTCAATCATGATACGGACCAGAAACACAAGTACAGGGAACAACCAGGTGAAGATGCAAGAACAAAGAGTGTACACAGCTCATGTATGCATCAGTAACCAACACATGAAGATCAACAACAAACCCAAATGCACATGTCAACATCAAGTCTCAAGTGATACAAATATCAAGAATCAGTGCAACAGAAAGTGGTGTAAATACAACTCGAAGTAATGCTCAGGTTCAATCTCTAAATACACAGCAGTTCATACAAAGAAGCCATGGTCAATGCAAAGCAAAAGTGAAGATACAGTGAAATTCTACAAGTCAAGGCCGCAACTAACATATCCAACTAGAAGAACAACTACAAAACCATCAAGCTACAACTCAAATTATACAAGCTCCAGAAGTACAAACTGAAGACTACACGAAATGTATGCAAACAGAATGCAAGTTTATATGTGCAGAAAGTTACAAGTATCAACGAATTGGATGAACAAAACTCGAGAGCAATAGTGAAAGTGCAAATCATGTCAACAAGACAAATGTATGGATCAGTGCCAAAGTCGAAAAATAACAATGCAGACGTACAAATGTAACGCAGTGATAAAAATTCACGTACGAATACAGTATTGACGAAGTTCAACATTGCAGAGATGATCGAAGTAAAATACTAATCAAGTCAGAACTCAGTGAAGTCAGTGAAGTCGAAAGCAACAGGGATGAACACTGTAAACATTGAAGCCGTGGATATGATTCAAGAAATCAAAACAGTGCAGTGATGATCAGGGCACAAAACCAAGTAAGAAATTCAAGTGTGTAAATTTGAAAAAGTCAAATGAATTCAACACCGTGGTGACCACGTAACAAAATCACTGCCGTATCGATCACGTTGAGAAAGTAAATCAGGAAAGACGTGCGCAACAGGAAATTGAAAATTAGGAAAGTGATGAAGTCGTGAATTCATATAAATTCAACCCGAAGGTATCATCATCGGTCATGAGCTTCAATTCACAATCAAACTATCAATCACAAACCCAAGTTCATAATCGGCAAGCAGAGCAACAATCGAATTCAAGCATTCAAGCAAAAAGGAAAGTTACATACCAAATTGAAGCCGAAGCCCTAATTTCACAATCGATCAACAGAGGAGCAAACAAACATAAGCGAAGCAGTGAGCAAGGGCAACAATCGAACATCAGAGAAGCAAGAGCATCTCAAACCAGAGACAAAGCCCTAATTCGAGAAAGAAGCCGAAGCCCTAATTCGACAAGCATCGGCCGCATAATTCTTCACTGAGCAAAAGAAGGAAACGGGTTGAAAGACAAGTGGGCCGGCCTTATTATTAAAAGGGGGATTAGTTTTTGAATTTTATAAAAGGGGTTTTTAGTTTTTATTTTGAGCAAAAATTACAGATTCAAGTTCATATTTTAATTTTTGCTCCTGCGGTTATTTTTGAAGTTGTTTTTTCTTTTCGTGTCAAAGAATTTGTAAATCACCACCTAGAGTTTAGGTAGTGTCAGATTGTCTATTTAGAATTAGTTCAGTGAGCAGGGGTGCGAGTTTGCAGAGCTCTATAGGCGGGAGCAGTGTTTGCGAGTAAACGAAACTCTATTGTAGGCGGGAGCAGAGTTTGCGAGTAAACGAAACTCTATAGGCGGGAGCAGGGTGTGCGAGTCTAGTAGAGTGTTTGTGAGCGGGAGCAAAGGGTCTGCGAGTCTAGTAGAGTGTTTGTGAGCGGGAGCAAAAGGGTCTGCGAGTCTAGTAGAGTTGTTGTAAGCGTGATACTGTTTAATTCTAATAGAAATCTGTGAATGCAGCAGTAGGCAGGGGTTGCCGAAGCTAGGTAAATTTTGTGTGTGACTTACTTTTCAGCATATTTACTTCTGCAGTTTATTTCTGTATTTAAATCGAGAAAATTTGCTATAACCCTATTCACCCCCCCCCCCTCTAGGGTTAATCTAGATCCTACAAGTGGTATCAGAGCCTGGTATTTTTATTTAACTCTAGAGTCATGAATCCGTCAAATAATGCTTTTTCTGAGGGGCAATCTATTGTTAGGCCACCCATGTTTAACGGGAACGATTATGCTTATTGGAAAGTTAGGATGAGTATTTACCTTAGTTCCGTTGATTATGATGTTTGGGATATTATTGAAACTGGCTATAAACCTCCCACTATAATCGTTGGTGGTACTGAGATTCCTAAACCTAGATGGGATGCTAACGATAAGAGATTGAAAACAACAAATGCTAAAGCCATGAATGCTTTGATATGTGCTCTTGATAAAAATGAATTTAATAAAATTTCTCATTGTACAACAGCACAGGAAATTTGGCACATTTTGGAGGTGACACACGAAGGAACTTCTCAAGTCAAGGAGTCTCGTCTAGCCCTATTCAGCAATGAATACGAGAACTTTGTGATGGACAAAGGCGAGAACATAAAAGACATGTTTGGACGCTTTTCAACTTTGGTGTACAACGCTAGAGCACTTGGGAAGGTATTCACTGAGGTAGAGCTTGTGCGAAAGATACTACGAGTCTTACCAATGAACTTTGAGGCAAAAGTCACGGCAATCCAAGAATCGAAAGATCTGAGTAAGCTAAGCATGGAGGAGTTGATTGGAAACTTGATGACATATGAGCTTGAGCTAAAAGCAAAGGAAGAACGCAACAACTCCGAACCAAAGAAGAAGACGATTGCCTTAAAGAGCAAAGAAGAAAGCGATGAAGAAGGAGAAGATCCAATTGAAGAGCTTGCAATGGCTGTCAATAATCTTAGAAAATGGTCGAAATTCAAGCCACGCAAGAAGAAAACAAATCGTAATAGGCCAAAAGATTCTGAAAATTCCGATAATGAACTGACATGCTATAACTGCAACAAGCCTGGCCACATCAAACCAAAATGCCCACTTCTCAAAAACAACAAAGGAAAGAAAAAGACGAAGAAGGTATTTGCAGCGACTTGGGATGATGAAGAAGGAGAAGAAGCTTCGGATAGCAGCGCAGAGGAGGCTAACTTGTGTCTTACGGCGAAATCAAATTCAGATTCAAGCTCAGAGGAATCTAGTGAGGAAGGTGAGTATTCCTATAGAGATCTTGTTTTTATGTGTTCTGATCTTACTAAAGTAGTTGATGCTCTTGAATCTAAAATTGAAAAACTGAAAACTGATAGGAGAGAACTTGCTCGTAAAAATTTTAGGTTAGAAACTGAACTTGAAAATATTCAAAACCTAGAATGTAAAAGATGTAAAGTTTTAGATTCAGAATTGACAAAACTAAAGAATAACTCTGAGAATCTTGAAAAAGAAAACTTGAATCTTAAGGAAACCATCGACACTAGGAAAAAGGATTTTATAAATCGATGCACCTCACTTGCCACTGAAAATACAACACTAAAAACCAAAGTCCAAGATCTTGAGAAATCTTTGAATAACTTTTCAAGAGGCGAAAAATCTTTCAACATGCTATTGGGAAATCAAATTTTTGCTAACAACAGAAAAGGACTTGGTTTTGGGAAAACACAAGCTGAGGATAATGCAAAAGGGAAAAGTGTCTTTGATATATGTGAAATAATTGGACATCATTCTGAAAATTGTAGTCATAGGAACAAGAACACAAAATTTATACAAGTTTGGGTTCCTAAGAATTCTACAAACAAATTTCATGTCTATTGGAACAAGAATGAAAAGTCTAAACAAGTTTGGGTTCCAAAGGGTTTGTTTATTCATAATGTTACTGCCACTAACAATCATGGACCTAGAAATAGGTCACAAAAATCTTTCATCGTGTAGGTGTGGTGGCAGGCTAAGGAACGACAACGGTGTTCTCTGGATTTTGGCTGTTCCAGAAACACAACGGGCAACAAAGCAAAGTTCCTTAGCCTAGTATAAAGGTGACAGAATCACAATGGGCAATCACGTAAAATTATCGTAAAGGTAAAACAGGTGAAGGTATAATTCTGTGATAATATGCACCATATTCTGAATTAAATCATCCAAAATTGTGATAATGAGATGATGTCTTTAATTCTGACTTATTCTTAATTGATATGATTTCTTTTGACTTGTTCTTACTTTGATTTGTGTTTAAAAGAAGACCAACCATCCTTTCATCATTGAATTTAATTTGTTTGGTCAAATGATGGTATCTTATTGATCCTTGATTACTCGTGCTACACTTAGACATATTTTGACATTTTGATCACTGCTTGTAAATTTGCACGATTTCAAACTCATGTGAAAAAGGATTTTAAGAAATTGTTGAAACTTCAAGAAATTGTTTTTGAAATAATTAAGATGTTGATTGACTGTTGATTACTCATGAATATAATTGTTTATCCTATGGTTTCTGAAATTAACACCATGATATTTGTTTGAGTGTGAACATGGCTTCAATTCAAAATCCAAAGAATGTCATTTAAATTGTTGCTAAAATTGGGTTTAAAATTTTTGATACACACTTCATGTCTGGTTTACCAAATCCAGTAAGTGATATTTTGGATTGAAAAAGAAATTCAGATGCAGTTCATACTGGTAATCTAGTTGATAGAAAACTTACGAGTTGAACGTAATTAATTTTTGAAACATTCATTTGCTGCATCGTTTTTTTCAAAGAAAATTTCTGCATATTGTTCACTTCAAATAATTTTCAAATAGCAGAAATTATTTTCTTATATAATCCCTTAAAGAAAATAATTGTTTGACCATATTTTCAGATTAGTCATTTTTATTTGATTTTAAATGACAAATTTTGACTGATCCGACTCCCTCCTAATTATCAAAGAGATAAATAGTGATTGAAAAAGTGATGAGTGTTGATATTTAACATACATTACTCAAGAGAGTATATTTGGAAAATTTCTTTAGGAATTAAAACAAGAATTATAAAACTTTTTGTTGGGTAAAGATTCCCTGACCATTTCTATATCTATCATTATTTCTATCGACCATGGTTTATCAAATATTCAATATAGTTTGTCGATATGTGGTACTATAATCAGGAATCATTTGTTTTTCATGTCATATTTTTTTAAATAAATAAATAAATATCCAAAGTATTCACTCTCATTTAAAAGTCCTCACGGTTATGCATGGGTGAATTATTTGAATTTTTTTATTATGTGCTTCCATGCTCATTTAAAAGTCCTTACGGTTATGCATGTATGGAACGCATATCAAAATTAAATTGTTTAAATAGACAAGTTGATTCTAATCCCATTTAAAAGTCCTCACGGTCATGCGTGGTTAGAAGATACTTGATTTCATTTTTTAAAATTAAATTCTAATACTACTAATCTCATTTAAAAGTCCTAACGGTTAGTAGATATTCAAATTCCTGATATAAATACCACAAGTTGATTCAACTGTATGATTTTATATGAACACCATATCCATCATTTCTAAAATTGGAATATGCGCCTAACAAGGGTAGCTATGGTTTTTGTTTGATTCTTATTGAAGTTTAATATTTATATTCAATTTGAGATTAATGTTGGATTAATATCGATCACTTTATCTCTATCTTTCTCTCACACTATTATTCTTTTGCTGATAACAAAAGGGGGAGAGAAAAGTTAAGATTTTGTCAAATAGAATCAAGCAAAGGTCAAATAATTTTCCCATATGCATCTAGGCTTATTTGAATATATTTCTATTTGTATGCATATATGTAGGGGGAGCATCATGTAGAGAGGAAGCATTTAAATAGGGGGAGCAATTAAAGTATATAATTGGTCAAATACATTTAACACGGTCAAAATCTTAAATATATGTTTGTTATCATCAAAAGGGGGAGATTGTTGAATATGCGCTTATATGTTTTTGTTTGATGATAATAAACATATATATTCATTTAAATGTATTTGGTTATGTACTATTTTGTTTTGCATAGATTAAATAAATATTTGTTGAATAAAATAAATTATACAGAATTTGAATTTGAATTCAAATAGAACAAGTTACACAGATTTTGAATTCAAACAGAAATTTTATTCAAACAAATATTTATTACAATCTTGAATAGTACAAATTCATGCTCTCACTATACATATACATTTTTGATTACATCACGATTACATCACAAATATTTTTACATTGATAACCTCACTACATATCACTCACACTCGTATTTTGTCTTCAACTGCATTCCGGTTTGAATCCAGCATCTGAGCAATCTGTAAAAATATTTACTAACGCAGTAAAATTGAAAAAGAAATATTTTTGCAATATAAAATGAAATACGATTTTTGAAAAAATGTTTTGCCTCAGTTATTTGGGTTGTTCGTCATCATTCACACTTGAATTCATCACAAAGTCATGCACATAGATATTACAGGGACAGGTAATCATAAGTGGCTGCAATACACACGTGTACATTCATACACGTGTGCATTGCCTCGCCAACTCGTGTGCACAGCTCCAACCAGAAATTCAAGGCAACAGAGATCAAGCAATGAACCACTCAAAGCAACAGTCAACTGGCCAAGACTACAAGTACAAGCAGCAGTGTGCAACTCGAAAATGTACACAAGTGAAAGCAGCAAAATCAAGACAGCATCAAACAGCAAAAGTGAAGACTGCATAAGTGCTGCAAGCCAAATCATCACAATGAACACCACTGACCAGTGAATACAACATCAAGTTGCAGACTCCAAGTTACAAACTAAAATGCAAACAGGAATAAAATATGACAATGCAATATGGTGAAACAAACATGTATGCAGCATTAAGTCAGTAAACAACAATGTCGAGCTCACTGCAACTCAAGATTACAGGGCAGTGGACAGTACAAGACTGACCAGAATACAAATGAATCAAGTCAGGCATGAAGACAATGCCAACAACAAAAACAGCAAGTCAGTGGCAAGACCTCAGTGACACAGTGAAAGTTGCACAAGATATAGAGCCACAACAAGTCCAGCAACAAGTCCAGTTGCAACATGGTGAACAAGACACAGTGCTGAGCACATGCAAACTGCAATGAATAATGCAACATGACCAAATATGGAAACTGCAGACTGCAGCATCAAATCATAAATGCAACTACAACGATGCAATGCCCAAAGACCAAGTCGAAGTCGAATTGTTGTCAACAGTTCTAAGTATCCAAC
The DNA here is from genome assembly GCA_030765085.1 of Allium cepa. Classification (NCBI taxonomy): domain Eukaryota; kingdom Viridiplantae; phylum Streptophyta; class Magnoliopsida; order Asparagales; family Amaryllidaceae; genus Allium; species Allium cepa. The sequence goes on along the minus strand of CM060943.1, from coordinate 548,717,587 downwards.
AACAATATGAATGCTATGTTCAATCATGATACAGACCAGAAACACAAGTACAGGGAACAACCAGGTGAAGATGCAAGAACAAAGAGTGTACACAGCTCATGTATGCATCAGTAACCAACACATGAAGATCAACAACAAACCCAAATGCACATGTCAACATCAAGTCTCAAGTGATACAAATATCAAGAATCAGTGCAACAGAAAGTGGTGTAAATACAACTCGAAGTAATGCTCAGGTTCAATCTCTAAATACACAGCAGTTCATACAAAGAAGCCATGGTCAATGCAAAGCAAAAGTGAAGATACAGTGAAATTCTACAAGTCAAGGCCGCAACTAACATATCCAACTAGATGAACAACTACAAAACCATCAAGCTACAACTCAAATTATACAAGCTCCAGAAGTACAAACTGAAGACTGCACGAAATGTATGCAAACAGAATGCAAGTTTATATATGCAGAAAGTTACAAGTATCAACGAATTGGATGAACAAAACTCGAGAGCAACAGTGAAAGTGCAAATCATGTCAACAAGACAAATGTATGGATCAGTGCCAAAGTCGAAAAATAACAATGCAGACGTACAAATGTAACGCAGTGATAAAAATTCACGTACGAATACAGTATTGACGAAGTTCAACATTGCAGAGATGATCGAAGTAAAATACTAATCAAGTCAGAACTCAGTGAAGTCAGTGAAGTCGAAAGCAACAGGGATGAACACTGTAAACATTGAAGCCGTGGATATGATTCAAGAAATCAAAACAGTGCAGTGATGATCAGGGCACAAAACCAAGTAAGAAATTCAAGTGTGTAAATTTGAAAAAGTCAAATGAATTCAACACCGTGGTGACCACGTAACAAAATCACTGCCGTATCGATCACGTTGAGAAAGTAAATCAGGAAAGACGTGCGCAACAGGAAATTGAAAATTAGGAAAGTGATGAAGTCGTGAATTCATATAAATTCAACCCGAAGGTATCATCATCGGTCATGAGCTTCAATTCACAATCAAACTATCAATCACAAACCCAAGTTCATCATCGGCAAGCAGAGCAACAATCGAATTCAAGCATTCAAGCAAAAAGGAAAGTTACATACCAAATTGAAGCCGAAGCCCTAATTTCACAATCGATCAACAGAGGAGCAAACAAACATAAGCGAAGCAGTGAGCAAGGGCAACAATCGAACATCAGAGAAGCAAGAGCATCTCAAACCAGAGACAAAGCCCTAATTCGAGAAAGAAGCCGAAGCCCTAATTCGACAAGCATCGGCCGCATAATTCTTCACTGAGCAAAAGAAGGAAACGGGTTGAAAGACAAGTGGGCCGGCCTTATTATTAAAAGGGGGATTAGTTTTTGAATTTTATAAAAGGGGTTTTTAGTTTTTATTTTGAGCAAAAATTACAGATTCAAGTTCATATTTTAATTTTTGCTCCTGCGGTTATTTTTGAAGTTGTTTTTTCTTTTCGTGTCAAAGAATTTGTAAATCACCACCTAGAGTTTAGGTAGTGTCAGATTGTCTATTTAGAATTAGTTCAGTGAGCAGGGGTGCGAGTTTGCAGAGCTCTATAGGCGGGAGCAGTGTTTGCGAGTAAACGAAACTCTATTGTAGGCGGGAGCAGAGTTTGCGAGTAAACGAAACTCTATAGGCGGGAGCAGGGTGTGCAAGTCTAGTAGAGTGTTTGTGAGCGGGAGCAAAGGGTCTGCGAGTCTAGTAGAGTGTTTGTGAGCGGGAGCAAAAGGGTCTGCGAGTCTAGTAGAGTTGTTGTAAGCGTGATACTGTTTAATTCTAATAGAAATCCGTGAATGCAGCAGTAGGCAGGGGTTGCCGAAGCTGGGTAAATTTTGTGTGTGACTTACTTTTCAGCATATTTACTTCTGCAGTTTATTTCTGTATTTAAATCGAGAAAATTTGCTATAACCCTATTCACCCCCCCTCTCTAGGGTTAATCTAGATCCTACAAATTGCATTCAATTTAAACAAAGTTTTACTAAATGCATCGTAAGCATTAACTCCATTGCACCACAATTGATGCAAGTCTTCCACCAAAGGCGCCAAATATACATCAATATCATTTCCGGGTTGCTTTGGGCCTGGAATCAGTAAAGATAACATAATATTTTCTTTCTTCATACACAACGTAGGCGGTAGATTGTATGTCACAAGCATTACCGACCAGCAACTATATTTCGAACTCAACATGGAAAATGGATTGAATCCATCTGTAGCAAGACCAAGCCTAAGATTACGTGGATCAGATGAAAAAGATGTATACTTTTCATCCACCATTTTCCTTGTCATAGCATCCATGGGATGATGCATTTTTCCATCTTTGCTTGTATTTTTAATATGCCATCTTAATCTGTTGCCATCTTTTGAGATCTATACATTCTTTTAAATCTCGAAATTATTGGAAAGTATCTCAACACTTTAACTGGAATACCTTTTATAACCTCTTTAGTATCTTGATTTTTTTTCCATCTCGAAGAACCACATTTTGGACAAATATCTAAATCTTTGTATTCTTTTCTAAAAAGGAAACAGTTATTCTTACAAGCATGTATCTTTTCACAACCCATGTCGAATGTTCTAAGAAATTTCTTACTTCATATAAGGTTTTGGGAAGCACATTATTCTTCGATAAAAATAAATGTTGCACAATTAAAAGCTTATCAAACCCATTATCAGACAACCCAGTCTCACATTTAAGATTAAACAAGATGGTGATGGTAGATAATTTTATGTGATATGTGCAACCATGATATAATGGAGTTTCTGCATCTTCCAAGTTCTTGAGTAACTCATCCTATTTACTCTGAGAATCAACATTATCTTTATCATCATGAAAAAAATCATCATTCAAAAAATCTTCATCTTCATAGTGAACCATCTTGAATAAATCATATACGTCAAACGTATTTGTTTTCTTCTCATCAATTATCTTTTCGCCATGGTTAAACCATACACCTTGTATGTATTTAGGATCCATCCCTCCAATAATTATATGTTCAATGATGATGTGATCATCATGACGACTAAGATTCCGACAATCTTTGCAAGGGAATAAAAAATTTTCTACACTTCTTACATTCCTCTTTGCAGCATGCAAGAAATTCATTGCTCCTTGTCGGTACTCTATGCTAGTTCTATGACAAAAGTTAAAAAAATAAAAAAGAAATTAAGTTTTAATATTATATTACATGTTCTAATTCTCAAAATACATATTAAATTAAGCATCGTTTTATCATCTGTTTAAAAAAACCCAATCTTTTTCCCCCGTCGACATATGAAGGAAAATAAGTTCCCAATCATTGACGTAGAAATTGGTGACACCTCCTCTTCCTATGTCTGATACTAATTTTAAAAAAAAAGTTACTACATTAATAGTCCTTCTTAATATCGGGCCTCCCAATCATTCTAAAGATTAGCCAAATAATTTGTTCAATGACGTTTCAATGAATTTTTGTTAATATAGAGAGAAGAGGAGTTTCAACGATATGATGGAATCGCTCATTATTTTCGTGGACTCGGCCAAAAAATCTATGAAGCACATGGATGAGATTGATATTTTAGAAGTTTTCAGGAGGAAGGGAGTTCAGATTGATCCGCCTAGCTGGCATAGGCCTGGTGGTTATGGCGATAAGGTAAATTGTTGACATTTTGTTCGTATTTGCGATTTTACTGAATAGTTACTGATTTTGTATTTTAAATGTTAGACTAATGATTTGGATCATGGTAATAGCAGGCAAAATGTTTGTTGAAATGTTAAGTCGTAATGTTTGCTCATAATGAAAGATAATGATTTCTTTGTAATTTGACAATGAGATTACGTTGTAAGATTTTGCCTATGCTGAAGGTTGCAGGAACGTGGAGCTTTTTGTATTTGTTTAAATCGAATTCCAATCCTGTTTCATTAGCTACAAATATTCAAAAATTTAAACTATTCCTTCCTTACTAGTTATATAAGTATGTGACTGGATGGATTTTACTTTGAAGCTCTTGGCTACATACTTGTTCTTTAGTATGCTACTAGTAAAGCAACTAGTTTCTTCCGTGAATAGATTGTACAGATGATGGACAAATAAATGTTTAAGATGAATATTGTATATATTACTAAAATTATGCTATTTTGTGATGATTCTGTTGATGTTCGTTTTGTTCAATCAGTACACTGTAAATCAGAGACTTCTCAGCATTCAAGCACTACAGTAAACACTATGTTTTTTCCAACATGGTTAATTAGTGTCTAATGGGATTTGATCTCAACGACTTTACACATACATAACAGTATTTCACAAGGGAAATCACTTAGTCTACATGTTCTTGAAAGTAAGATGTTAAATTATCTGCATTACAATTTCTCAAGCAACACAATTTTGGATATCATAGAGGCAAAACTCTATGTTGATTTACAGCGCTTGTAGCCTAGGTGATTGCTAAAAGCAACTCATACTTCACTATAAGAACCATTTCAATGGGGGTCCAATGGACAACGTTTTGGCTGAATTCAACCAACTATAGCAATCACGAGTTTCCTTGGCAACTAGGGTGTTAGTTACTTATTTGGCGTATTAAATCGGATAAGTTAGACTGCATTCAACATGTCGGATAAGTATATATTCAACGGTAAATAATACCATTGCCAATTTGTGTATCATTTGAAATGCTAGACAAGTACAATAATATTATGTAATATCATTGCATATTTTTTTTTTCTTTCTCTATATGTGTGTGTGTCTGTGTATATATACACAATAATCATGGGTGTAGCCAGACTCTCCATGTCAAGACATGTTGATATTCATTATCTTCCATAATTCAACTTTGTGATTTTTCGTACTTGCTGTACAAAATTTGTACTTTGGTTAAAACGGTAAAACAATTACACAGTTTAACCCTGGACATAGCCAAGCTTTTATTCATTTAATAAAAAACATAAATATGTAAAGGTGTAAACTAGGTTTGAATAAAAGATCTTCGTTATTAGGGTTGAATCAACAATTTCAGTTAGAAATTAGGCAGAAATTCGAATATACGATGCATGAAAATTAGGGTTAAATCAAAAAAGAATCACAAAATCGAATCACAAAATCGATTTAGACGATTCGTACCTAAATATACCTAAGCGATTGTTGGCTGCCGCGAGGATGCTGAGTAATGCCGCGAGGACGTTGAACAAGGACGGAGTGGACGATGAAAAGGGAAACTTGATCTTTAGTTGATGAAATTTGAGTGATTGCTGGCTGCCGCGAGGATTAAAAAGGAAAAAAAAATTCTGCAGAAGTAATCGAAATGGGGAGAGAGTCTTCTAAGTATACATGAGATGGAAAACAATGAAAGGTCACGTTTATTTTTGGCTAGGCGGAAAAAGTTTTCTAAGGAGCGGGAACAAAATTGTGACGCCCCACCTCAATACCCACGCTAGCCAAGAACACTACGGAGTAATGCTGTCAACTAGCGCAGAGAATAAGGCTGTTGAGGAGCGACCATCCATGTAACTTCTTTGTGCGAGCACCGATATGTCAGATAGTATAGCATGCATTTCATTTAAGGAGGAAGTCCGACATACCGATACAAACTCAAAGCTATCACACGGTGGCTATAAATAAATCTTCGAAAACCAATATAGAAATAAACATAGCACAATCAGTCACAGACATCCATATCACAAAGGCGGAAAAACATATAAATATATATCTAACATAAGAAAGTGTACATCAGAGTAGTGGTCATGAAAGGACCACATACACAAAAGAATAGCAACACGTGCTATACAAAAGAATACATCTATGTGTCTATATCTCAAGTGTAAACGACAAAAACTGCTAATCTAAATGGTCAGCCAAAAGTCAGAGTAGTAAATCCCTGGGGGTGAAGTCAAGCAGAAGCACCTGTAACATCTCGGTCTGACCCGAGTATTATTTATAAGAAAATAATAAACGGACCAGTCTAGCTATAAATATCAGGTAACATGATATAAAACAATAGATATGGCAAGAACATATAGTAACCATAAAGACATGGTATGATAAGCATGTAAATGAAGATCATCAAGAGATCAAACAATATCAAAAGAATCTTCTAAAAGATCCAAATTCACCTAAAAAAAGGTGATGACACACAAATTCACCAAAACATAAAAGCTGGAAAATCATAACAATGAAAGTCATGAAAATAGGTGAAGCACAAATTCCAGAAGACTACTCAAGAAATCCAGAAATCACAATGTAGGACATGAAAACTCACAAAATGGGAGCATGAAAACTCACCTACACGTGTAACACAAAGCGAGACGCTATCTCATGGTTGCAAGCCATTAATTCTGACACATGAATGGCCCAAAGACCGTGGGGCGCTACCCCACATATGTGATGGCAAAACATCAAACAAATGCGATGGCGAAACATCACAAAAGCGGGGTATAGTCTCCCTCGCAGACAAAGAGACATCGCACAGTTGCTAGTCTAAAACACAAAAATGATCGTCATGATCATCAAGTAGTGTCAATTTCACTAAGCCAGTAAAAATACGAGTTTAGCCTCATGTCCCATAATCACTTGCTTAACTTAAATATTTACGAACAAGCTGTAGACCTTCACTAGAAGATTGTCACAAAAGGTTTTAAGGAAAAGGTTTGTATATACTAGTAGATTGGAAAACGGTTTAAGGAAAGAGCTTTGTAGTAAAATAGAGTTAAAATTGTTTTGATGAAAGAGTTCTGCTATTTACTACTAGTATTGAAACCTTCATATTTCTAAAGTTGTTATCCCGCCTTTTTAGCAAGGCCGTGATACCATAAAATCGACCGAGAAGCCCAAGATAGTTTGTCTCGAAGAATGGTCAACTCAGCATCTCAACAAAGCAAGTTCTGTTGAATGTTTTTCAGATAAGATCCCTACAGAGGGGGGTGGGGGGGGGGGGGTGACAACCCCCCAAGGTGGGGGGTGGGGGCAACACCCCCACTATGGGGTTCGACCTAACGAGGTAGGGGTCAAGCGCCCCGTCCAAAACAGTACGACCTAGTGAAGACCTAAGGGAGGATAGGATCGAGCGACCTAATGGTTGCGACCTAGGGGTCAAGCGACCTAGTGGTTGCGACCCAGAGGTGTCCGTGAGTTAGGATAAGCGAGCGACCTAACAGAGGCGAGCGACTTAAGGGACTTGCGACCTAACAAGGCAATAAGGTCGAGCAACCTACGACCTAACGAGGTAAAGGCCTAACGGCCTAGTGAAACACGCGACCTAAAATGTACGCGACCTAATGCGGCCGAGTGGTTTAAGGTCGGAGACGACCTACGACTTATAAAGGTAGACAGTTGAGCAACCTAGCGAGGCCCGCGACCTAAAAATGACAAGGCCGAGCGAGCTAACGAAGTCCAGAGTCGAGCGACTTAGCGACACAGTGTGTTGAGCGACCTAACAACCTAATGGTGAAAAAGGCCGAGCGACCTAACGTGTGAACGAGCCGAACGACCTAAGGGATAAAAAGGCGAGCGACCTAACGTCTTAACAAGGCGGTGTGACCTAACGCTATAAGGCCAAACGACCTAGATCCAAGCGACCTAAGACCGAGGTATCATTTCCAACAGAGGGAGCGACCTAACGACCTAAGGCCTAATGACCTACGACCAAGCGGCCCACGACCTACGACCTACGACCTAATTCCGAGGCGAACGACCTAAAGCATGCGAACGAGTTTAAGGCCAGAAACGAACTATTTGGTGACCGAGACTTTTCCACACAAACGACCTAGCATAGGCAGAACGACCTAAGTGCAAAATTTTACCAAAAACACTAAAAATTGGAGTTTTTCGCCAATCCAATCCAAACCATATGCAAATGCACATGCTAAATTGATGGGAATTCATTCCCAACAGTCCAAGATAGTTATAGATAGGAATGTGAGATAAAAATCTCACCTTTTCACCAAATTATGAAGGTAAAGCTTGAAGGTGAATGGAGAAGAAACTACAAGCTTGAATCCAATGCTTTTCCTTGAATTTGGAGTTGAATGATGGAGTTGGAGTTGAAACCTAGGCTTGGAGTTTCTAATTTCCCTTTCCACTCACCATTAATGTTAAAGTTTATGTTTGGTAGGAATTTATGAAGAGTGAGGAGAAGGAGAGAAGTGGGTTTGAGTTATAATGGCTAATCTAAGCCAAAGTCCAAAGCAGAAAAAGTAAGTGAAATTCCACTAACTCCAAACCTATCAATGTTTATACTTAAAAAAGTTGTAGACGACATTTCGAACTCAATGGAAGTGGTCTCGAGTCCTAATTTGACCGTTTGTAAAAAGTAGTTTTTCGGACCAATATCCGATTAACGACAAAATATTTAAATAAAATATTTAAATATAAAATCGATAAATATGCGGGTTGTTACATACTCTCCTCCTTAAAGAAATTGCTTCCTCGCAATATATAAGATGGAAATAAAAAGTAACAACCATAAAAGCATATTAACACAAAAGAAATTTGAAATAGGAAGTTCACCTCAAAGAGCAGGAGTAAGCAAGTCCGGATGTGTTCGGTCGATGAATTCTCTGGATTCCCAAGAGCAATCCTTAGGATGTGAGGACCATTGAACCTTCACAAGCGGAACATCTTTATTTCGAAGTCGTTTGACCTCCGAAGCAATAATTCGAATAGGATGCTGCTCGTAAGTTAAATTCGACGAAAATTCAATTTCTTCCACAACACCAGGCTCAAGAATAGAATCAGAATCTCGTAGGCATTTCCGTAATTGAGAAACATGAAACACGTCATGCATAGCAGAAAACTAAGCCGGTAATATAAGGCGATAAGCCATAGAACCAATACGTTCATTGATAGAAAATGGCCCAATATATCGGGGTGCTAACTTTCCTGATCGACTGAAACGTACAACACCTTTCATAGGTGAAACACGAATAAAAACAGAATCTCCCACATAAAATTCTAACTTCCTTCTTCGGTTATCGGCATAGGATTTTTGTCTACTCTGGGCTTCTTTCATTCTATGTCGAATAAGTTCAATCTTCTCTATGGAATCACGAATAAAGTCTGGACCTAAAACCAGCTTCTCACCAGCCTCAAGCCAACAAGAAGGAGATCGGCATGGCCTTCCATAGAATGCCTCGAAAGGTGCCATACCAATACTAGATTGGAAGCTATTATTATAGGAAAATTCAACAAGTGAAATATGATCTTCCCAACTTCCACCAAAATCGAGCACACAAGCACGAAGAAGATCTTCAAGAGTTTGATTCACACGCTCGGTTTGTCCATCGGAATGGGGTGATAAGCAGTGCTAAAATTAAGCTTCGTTCCTAAAGCTTTTTGAAGACTCTTCCAAAATCCACTAGTAAACAATGGATCTCGATCGCTAATAATAGAAGTAGGAACTCCATGCAATTTAACAATTTCTTTGATAAAGAGTTTGGCCAAAAGAGGAACGGTTCGGTTAGACCGAACGGGAATAAAATGGGCGGATTTAGTAAGTCTATCAACGATCACCCATATGCTATCATGACCCGAGCAAGAACGGGGAAGGCCATCTATAAAATCCATGGAAATTTGGTCCCACTTTCAAATTGGAATTTCTAAAGGTTGCAATAACCCACCAGGCCTTTGATGTTCAGCCTTGACAAGTTGGCAAGTCATGCAACACTTAACAAAGTTAGCAATATTAGATTTCATTCCCTCCCAATAATAAAGTCGCTTCATATCAGTGTACATTTTACTACTACCAGGATGAATGGTGAATTTAGAACGATGGGAATCATCTAAAATATCTTTATGAAGATCACCAATATTTGGTACGATAAGTCTACCAAATTTTTGAATGCCGCCACGAGAATCAATATCAAAGTCTTTCAAACCTTCAATATCAATTATATCCTTAACATTTTGGCCAAGAAGAGCCAATTCAGGATCTAGCCCTTGAGCTTCAAGAATGCGGTCTAAAAGAAAAGGATGAGCCTCAAGGCTACATAAAACAAGTGATGAGCATAAATCGGATACGCGCTCTCGAATCTCACAAGTGGATATAATCTCGGGATCGTTCCATTCGGATATCATCATAGAAACAACTGCTTGTTGTTTACGGCTAAGAGCATCGGCGACACGATTACCCTTACCGACATATATAGAATATCAAGATCATAAGGTGCAAGGAACTCAAGCCAACGCTGTTGACGCAAATTAAGTTCCTTTTGAGAAAATAAATATTTCAAAGACTTATGATCCGTGTAAAGAATAAATTTCTCTCCCAATAGGTAATGATGCCAAATTTGAAGGGCGAAAACAATAGCCGCGAGTTCTAAATCATGTGTGGCATATCTAGTCTCGGCCGGCTTCAATTGCCTAAAAGCATAAGCAATAACACATTGTTTTTGCATAAGAAAGGCACCCAAACCAACGTGACTAGCATCAGTATAAACAACAAAATCTTGATTCCCTTCGAGAATAACAAGAATAGGAGCATCAGAAAGGAGTTCTTTCAATTTCTGAATAGAGGCTTCACATTTGTCCGACCAAATGTGTTTAACTCCCTTCTTAGTCAAGCCAGTAAGAGGCACGACAATCTTAGAAAAGTCTTTAATGAAACGACGGTAATAACCCGCCAATCCGAGAAAACTACGAATCTTTGTCACACTCTCCGGTCTCTTCCAATCTTGAATCGCTTCAATCTTTGAAGGATCCACAGAAATTCCGGATTCAGAAATAATATGACCGAGAAACTTCACACAATATTGCCAAAAGTGTCATTTAGAAAATTTCGCCTTTAATTGATTACTCCTATGAGTTTCCAATACAATCCTAAGATGCTTTTCTCCTTGGTTTTAGAATACACAAGGATATCATCATTGAAGATGAGAACAAACCGATCGAGGAAAGCCTTGAAAACTCGATTCATGAGGTCAACGAAGTAAGCCGGAGCATTCGTTAAACCAAATGGCATAACAAGCCATTCATAAGACCCATAACGAGTACGGAACGATGCCAAAGGAATACTATCCTCAGCAATACGAAGCTGATGAAAACCGGTAGCCAAGTCCAACTGTGAAATAACCTAGATCCACTAAGCTGATCAAACAGATCGTCAATCCAAGGTAAAGGATATTTATTTTTAATAGTCATATCGTTAAGCTTGCGATAGTCAACGCAAAGCCTAAGCGTACCATCGGATTTCTTCATGAAAATAGCCAAAGCTCCCCAATGAGAGGAGCTAGAGCGAATAAATCGCTTCGTCTCCAATTCAGATAATTGTTTGCACATCTCCTCATTTTCCTTATTAGACATGAGACAAGGAGGACGAGTAATAGGTTGAGCTTCAGGGGTAAGATTAATTCTGAACTCAATTGCTCGTTTAGGTGGTAAACCTAAAACGGGCTCAAATATGTCGGAAAATTCACGAACGACGTGAATTCGAGAAATGACATCTTCCTCCTCATCATCATCATTATCATGAGGATTTAAAGAATATAAAGATGCAGTCAACACAGAATCCGAATCTTTAAGAATAATAGAAATCTGATTTACAGATTGCGGATGTCGGAGATAAATACTCCGCGCAGGACATAGGATATGAGCTTCATAACGATTAAGCCAATCCATTCCCAAAATCATTCCAAAGCCTAGGTAACGCATAACATGCAAATCGGATAGGAATGGAAAATCACATAAAATAATCTCCACATTTTTACAAAGCAAACTAAGAGTTGCGGATCCACCAACAGGATTCGCAATTTTCAAGGAAGTCATTAAAGCATCAACATTTAAAGAGAAAGTGTCGACAAGTTCCTTTGATATAAAAGAATGGGATGCCCCCGTAACAAAGAGAACTCTAATAGGTTGATCATGAAATAAAATAATACCATCAAGAATGGAATGAGAAATACCTTGGCCACGAGATGTGTTGCCAGGGGCTTGAGCCACGTTTAACTTTCCCTCTTTCCTGCCTTGCAGTATGGGGCACATATGTATATAATGTTTCGAGCTCTTGCAATAGCGACAACTTTTGGTCTTCGAATACTTGTTCGCAAAATGGTCCTTAGAACCACAGTTATAGCATTGCCCGCTACTAGAGGAAGGTGTCTTTGCAGCCGAAGTTGCTTGCTTACCCTTTTTGTTGGGATAAGAACCTTTAAATTTGTTAGGCCTCTTTTTGTTGTTGAAGTTTGATTTAGCGCCAACCACTTCAACATCACTCTCTCTATCGGCCTCTTCAAGACGAAGAGCGATATCGACGAGTTGATCAAATGTAACTTCTAGTTTCAGGAGTAGTGGCTTCTTAATATTCTTATTTAAGCCATAAATGAACCTCTGGTTCTTCTTCAGTGGAGTATTTATATGTTCGACCCCATATTTGGAAAGGGATTCAAATGATGCAACGTAGTTCGCCACAGAAGACTGACCTTGAACAAGGTCAATAAATCTCCAAGCCAAAGTTACTTTTTCAGCCTCGGGCACGAATTTCGATTCGAAGCGTTCCCGGAAGTGCTCCCAGTAGAGATCCGTTTCATCAATTTCTGAGATTAACAGCTCATACCAATCCAATGCTCTTTCTTGGATCATACTGGAAGCCACCTGGACTCGATGGAGGTCAGTGAGGTTCATGCGAGAGAAGATTCTATCGCACGTTCTGAGCCAAGCTTGGACCTCGATGATAGTTTCAGTGCCTTTAAATTGCTTCCCACCCAAGTTGGTGTAATCATTGCACAAACGTGCAAACCTAGATTTAGGGTGAGTAGGTTCTGGATTAGAGCCAGCTGCTTGAGCATTTGTGATAAGGTCAAGAAGTTGCTGGGTAGTCATAAAAACTCCATCTTGGGGAGTTGCAGTAGATTGACCGGCACGGGGACGTCCAGGTCTAACCATTTTTCTTCCTTAAGAAATAAGGAGAAGAAAAAGGTTATTCACTAAAAGATATATCAAGCAATCTTGATAAGTGAAACAAGGAATCATAATAAAAATAGGATGAATCGGTATGAAGACTCGAATTAATCCTAAGGTATGACTCCTAAGCTGGACTTAGGACGATGATCCTTGTTAAGTTATTCTATATTGTTTCGAAGTTTGGCTCTGATACTAAGCTGTGACGCCTCACCTCAATACCCACGCTAGCCAAGAACACTACGGAGTAATGCTGTCAACTAGCGCGGAGAATAAGGCTGTTGAGGAGCGACCATCCATGTAACTTCTTTGTGCGAGCACCGATATGTCAGATAGTATAGCATGCATTTCATTTAAGGAGGAAGTCCGACATACCGATACAAACTCAAATCTATCACACGGTGGCTATAAATAAATCTTCGGAAACAAATATAGAAATAAACATAACACAATCAGTCACAGACATTCATATCACAAAGGTGGAAAAAGATATGAATATATATCTAACACATGAAAGTGTACATCAGAGTAGTGGTCATGAAAGGACCACATACACAAAAGAATAGCAACACGTGCTATACAAAAGAATACATCTATGATTCTATATCTCAAGTGTAAACGACAAAAACTGCTAATCTAAATGGTCAGCCAAAAGTCAGAGTAGTCCCTGGAGGTGAAGTCAAGCAGAAGCACTTGTAACATCTCGGTCTGACCCGAGTATTATTTATAAGAAAATAATAAACGGATCAGTCTAGCTATAAATATCAGGTAACATGATATAAAAGAATAGATATGGCAAGAACATATAGTAACCATAAAGACATGCTACGATAAGTATGTAAATGAAGATCATCAAGAGATCAAACAATATCAAAAGAATCTTCTAAAAGATCCAAATTCACCTAAAAAAAGGCGATGACACACAAATTCACCAAAACATAAAAGCTGGAAAATCATAACAATGAAAGTCATGAAAATAGGTGAAGCACAAATTCCAGAAGACTACTCAAGAAATCCAGAAATCACAATATAGGAGCATGAAAACTCACAAAATGGGAGCATGAAAACTCACCTACACGTGTAACACAAAGCGAGACGCTATCTCATGGTTGCAAGCCATTAATTTGACACACGAATGGCCCGAAGACCGTGGGGCGCTACCCGACATATGTGATGGCGAAACATCACACAAATGCGATGGCGAAACATCACAAGAGCGGGGTCTAGTCTCCCTCGCAGACAAAGAGACATCGCACAATTGCTAGTCTAAAACAAAAAAATGATCGTCATGATCATCAAGTAGTGTCAATCTCACCAAGCCAGTAAAAATATGAGTTTAGCCTCATGTGCCATAACCGCTTGCTTAACTTAAATTTTTACGAACAAGCTGTAGACCTTCACTAGAAGATTGTCACAAAAGGTTTTAAGGAAAAGGTTTGTATATACTAGTAGATTGGAAAACGGTTTAAGGAAAGAGCTTTGTAGTAAAATAGAGTTAAAATCGTTATGATGAAAGAGTTTTGGTATTTACTACTAGTATTGAAACCTTCATTTTCTAAAGTTGTTATCTCGCCTTTTTAGCAAGGCCCTGATACCATAAAATCGACCGAGAAGCCCAAGATAGTTTGTCTCGAAGAATGGTCAACTCAGCATCTCAACAAAGCAAATTCTGTTGAATGTTTTTCAGATAAGATCCCTACGGAGGAGGGTCCAAGGGGTGGCAACCCCCCAAGGTGGGGGTGCGGGGGCAACACCCCCGCTACGGGGTTCGACCTAACGAGGTAGGAGTCAAGCGCCCCGTCCAAAACGGTTCGACCTAGTGAAGACCTAAGGGAGGATAGGATCGAGCGACCTAATGGTTGCGACCTAGGGGTCAAGCGACCTAGTGGTTGCGACCTAGAGGTGTCCACGAGTTAGGATAAGCGAGCGACCTAACAGAGGCGAGCGACTTGAGGGACTCGCAACCTAACAAGGTAATAAGGTCGAGCGACCTACGACCTAACGAGGTAAAGGCCTAACGGCCTAGTGAAACACGCGACCTAAAATGTGCGCGACCTAATGCGACCGAGTGGTTTAAGGTCGGAGACGACGTATGACTTATAAAGGTAGACGGTTGAGCGACCTAGCGAGGATCGCGACCTAAAAATGACAAGGCCGAGCGAGCTAACGAAATCCAAAGTCGAGCGACTTAGCGACACAGTGTGTTGAGCGACCTAACGACCTAATGGTGAAAAAGGCCGAGCGACCTAACGTGTGAACGAGCCGAACGACCTAAGGGATAAAAAGGCGAGCGACCTAACGTCTTAACAAGGCCGTGCGACCTAACGCTATAAGGCCAAGTGACCTAGATCCAAGCGACCTAAGACTGAGGTATCGTTTCCAACAGAGGGAGCGACCTAACGACCTAAGGCCTAATGAACTACGACCAAGCGGCCCACGACCTACGACCTACGACCTAATTCCGAGGCGAACGACCTAAAGCATGCGAACGAGTTTAAGGCCATAAACGAACTATTTAGTGACCGAGACTTTTCCACGCAAACGACCTAGCATAGGCAGAATGACCTATGTGCAGAATTTTACCAAAAACACTAAAAATTGGAGTTTTTCGCCAATCCAATCCAAACCAAATGCAAATGCACATGCTAAAGTGATGGGAATTCATTCCCAACAGTCCAAGATAGTTATAGACAAGAATGTGAGATAAAAATCTCACCTTTTCACCATGAAGGTAAAGCTTGAAGGTGAATGGAGAAGCAACTACAAGCTTGATTCCAATGCTTTTCCTTGAATTTGGAGTTGAATGATGGAGTTGGAGTTGAAACCTAGGCTTGGAGTTTCTAATTTCCCTTTCCACTCACCATTATTGTTAAAGTTTGTGTTTGGTAGGAATTTATGAAGAGTGAGGAGAAGGAGAGAAGTGAGTTTGAGTTATAATGGCTAATCTAAACCAAAGTCCAAAGCGGGAAAAGTAAGTGAAATTCCACTAACTCCAAACCTATCAATGTTTATACTTAAAAAAGTTGTAGATGATATTTCGAACTCAATGGAAGTGGTCTCGAGTCCTAATTTGACCGTTTGCAAAATGTAGCTTTTCGGACCAATATTCGACTAACGACAAAATATTTAAATAAAATATTTAAATATAAAATCGATAAATATGCGGGTTGTTACAAAAATTATTTTAGACACAAAACATATTTTGGGAAAAATATTTTTTGGTTGCATTTATGATAAAACGCCACAGTTTTTGCAACCGTAAATGGTTTTTCTTGTAGTGAAGGATAGAGTTGAGTTAATGGATGGTTAGTCACATCCATTTTTGGATCTCGGTCGGGCAAGAGTGGGCTGATGAGCGGTCGAGTCTCGCTTGCCTAGTTAGAGCTCCATGGGTCTGATCGTGGGCCACAGAGATTCAGTGGGCACCTAACTCTAGGTACCTATACACCTACATTATTCATATGCAGTTTTATTTGAGTTGGGCATGGTTTACAATAAAATTGCATAGAGGTAAAGTTGCATGGATGGAAAGCCATTTTATTGAAAAATTAATAATTCAAAGTAAATAGGTATAAGTTTTAATCTTGAGAAAAATAGCGTCGTAGAAGCTCGCTATTCCATTCCACTCTAGACCTTCATAGTAGAAAGATAACCGTCAGTGATCTAGTTTATAATTAATCTCTTTTCGGCCTGCCTAGGTTTGCTAACACTAGGAGCAGTCTGTCCTCATTGGGGGTTAAATGTTCCTTGCCCACCATTTTGTGGGTTTTTCATAGACTATCGTAGCCTTTTCTTTCGAATCAATTCTTCGATCATATCATAGAGGTGGCTACAATCGTTCATGTCATAACATATGTCTCATGAAATCTACATAATTTTCCAGACTTCCTCTAGTCTTCAGCTGACTCTCTCGGGGCTGGTTTCTTGTACTGCTCCGAGCCATGAGTAGCTAAGTAAATATTTTCAGTAGGGTGAAGGTGTCAAATCTCGAGATTCTCGACCGTCTCCTAGAACCTGGGTTTTCGTCTAGGACACCGCTATGACCTTTGCTTTGACCACTGCTCTTATTTTGTACATTCACAGCTACATTCTCGAAACTCGCTCTGGGGTGTCTAATAGCTTGCTTTGCACTGTTTCAGCTGATGGCCTATCATTGCCTCTCCTAGTCAGTGTAACCTCCTTCTTGCGCAAGTACTGGGTCTCCTTGTTGTAAAGATGATCCAGAGTAGCAGTAGGCTTTGTCGATAACCATTCACCAAAGTCTGTATCGGGGTGGTTCCCCCTGATCAAAGCCATCAAGATTATTTTGGCATGAGGGTTGGTCACCTCAAGTACAGCGGTAATGAATCTCTATAGAAAATCCTTGAGTGACTCTCCTGGTCCACATAATAAGTTAGGTAAAGACATGACATCTTTGGGGTGAGTAGTGTGCATCCTAAATTGCTCGATTGATTTCCTTTCTAGTTGGTCAAATGATAAGATGGACTTTGATGGTAGTCGAGTAAACCACATAGTCGCTACTACTTCTAAGGAAATGGGAAAGCATTTGCATTTGACGGCATCTGGGGCCTTGATAGAGTCCATGTGCCATTCGTATTTAATGATGATTGTCTAGGATCCATCGTTCCTAAGTATAAGGGTATCGTCAGCATGTTGAATATCTGTGAGCATTCTTCACATAAAATAGCTTGTACGAAAGGATTCCGACCAGGAGAATTTCCTCAGTCGTTGTCAGTTTGATCCTGCCTTTCTCTCGCAAGCCGTCATACCATTGTAATCACATTCGATCTTTAAATGGCTATTAGGTTGCGGTAGTCATAGTCTACTCCTTGTGAATGGCCTGGTAAATGATCCATGTTCATGCCTCTTTATCTAGGCTCTTTTGGCTCTAAGGAATCATTTGCCTAGAAACTTCTATTCATTCCTTGGGTGCAATTCAGCAACAAGCTCCTGACTTTTGACGTCCTTATGCTGCATGCCATCACCGAATCAAAGACCTAAACCTCGGTGAACGGTATCAGTATCGACCCCTCAAGTAGGATCAGTATCGACCCCCAAGGTGGGATTATACCGACTGCCGCTTAGGATCGGTTCTCAACTCCTGCCTTGACATCCCTGCTTCTTACGCCTCCGTCCTTTGCCTTCTGTTCCTCCAGTAATGGTCAGATATGAGAAACTTCTAGAGTCTGAGTATAAAGGAGATGGCTCTCTTATAATCTTTCTATGGTGGGCATTTACTTGGGTCATCAAGTTTCTGTTCTCTTGGATTTGTCGGTTCAACTCTACATGACTTTACTATAGCTCTTTCATCATAGCATCTTAATGATTCTGGACAACAATAGCTTTTTGCTGTGCATCTTCATCCAGGATGTGAAGGTTAGCGTTCTTTTTTTTATCAGTAGCTCTCGAGGAGGCAACGACTTTGTCTTTCCTAAGGGCCATTGAAGATTGCTTCCTGTGGACTTTGTTCAAATCTGAGTAGTAGGGAAACTAGTTGAGAAGAAACTGGATCTCTTCCCCAGATTTTAAGCAATCCAATAGTAGACAAAGATCAAAATATCCAGGGAGTCGGTCTCTCAATGAAGGCATCAAAATGTTTGAATCAAAAATGGAATAAACACCCAAATATATAAGTAGAGAATAAAAGAGAAAAATTAAATGAAAAACAAGCGAGAAATAAGTAAATAACGAAGATACGGGGTTTATAGTGGTTTGGTAAAGCAAGGCCTACATCACTTTAATACTTTTTGCCGATTTCTTATGTAACGACCCAAAATTTTAGTCATTCGAAATTTGTATATTTAATTGATTTTAAATATTCACAAGTAGATATTATAAGTAGAATAACTTATATTTGAATATAAGAATTTAATTGGATAATTAAATTGTTAATTTAATATTTGAAATTGCAGAAATAGTTGAGATTTGGATATACGGTGAATAAAAATGATTTAAAATATTTTTTTAAATTATATTTGAATTGGAATTGAATTGGTAAACTATTAAAATTGAATTAAAATTTAATTTGTAGAAATTGAATATTTTAATATTTAATTAACGTGTAAAAATAGTCATTTTTCACACTATCTTGGATTTTGACGAAACTAGTTTCATTGGATCCGCAATGTTATATTATTATAGGATTTCAGATTTCATGTCAATCGGATTTACGGTTTAGTCGTGGAAAGTTGAAACACATAGAAATTTGTTTAAGTAAATTTTAATTTTAATAAGTCGATTCGGAAACCTATCTTCCAAATACGATCGAACGGGCTCCCAATATATATCCCATTCTGTTGGGAATGGGGGTAAAATGTTATAAATACCAGGCACACGCTTCGTTTGGAGTTTGGAAATTTTTCAGATGAATAGTGCCGTGAAATTTTCTATAAAAGGCCACGTATTTTTCTTTTTTCACAAACCCTCTCTTCTCTAGGGCTGGCCACCAGCTTTAGATTCATTGGTCGAAAACACTCCTCCTTCTTCCTCAATTTATACTCGATCCATTCACTTTCATCAAAAACGTAAAACTACAAAGTCGAAGAGCACGTCGAGAGCTTCGATGTCAATGGCTATGATCGAAAAATATGCAAAGGATCGACGGCGATTTGATTTTGAACGTGCAATGTTCGTGTGCATTTTCTGAGGCGATGATGTGACCGAGTGTTGTTGGCCTCTGGGCGGTGGTGGAGCTTGTGTTGGGCTATACGATTGTGGTGATGGATCATCACCTCGGCGATTGTGGTGGCCGTGGCATTCGATGGAAGCAAACGAGCTATGGGTTTCTTCGATCAGTTCGATACGAAGATGATGGAAGAAAGGGAAGCATCGGCTTGGATCTAAGGAAATAGAATGAAAGGTTACGATTTGATTAAAGGTTTTTAATATAAAAATAAAATTGTAAATAATTTATATAATAATTCGTATAAACCTCTAAATGCTATAACTTCTTCATATGAGGTCCATTTTTGACGAAGCAAGTTGTGTTGGGTCCTTGTTGACGAGAACTACATCTTAGAGCTGGTTTTGAGTTGATTGGAGATTATGAATATTTTGGGTAAAATTGAACGCTCGTTTTATTTTATTTGGAATAAAACACTACATGTACTATTGGAAACAAAGTGAGTACAACTCACTCTTTCTGACTCACTAATATTTTTATGCGAGTGAGAAATAAATTTTATTTATGATGATTGATGATTGTTTAGATGATGCATGTCATACATTACCTATATATTGGTTGGTATTTGGATATATTCTTGCCTATTGGAGCAGATGAGACCCTATATGTTCCCATATATGAGCGGATGACCATTTGCACGCGCATCTGCCTCGACTCGGACATTGTATATGTAATATCCCGGAGTTTTGGACAATATAAATTTAATAATCTGTGCTTAAATTTAAATTGAATTGATGATTTTTGTTAATAAATTTGATTTGATTTAATAATTTTTTTATTTAAATATTTAATTTGTGAATTTATTTTTAATAAACTAATAAATCTATTTTCTATTTTAATAATGTATATGTATTTATATATATTTAAATAGATAAGTTGTTAAATTAGTATAGCATAATTTTTAATAATTTGAAATTAGGAATTGTGTTTTATTTTTGGATTTAAGCTTTTCAAAAATATTTAATAAAATACTAAATGATTTTAAATATGTGAATAAATGTTTAATTAGTTTAAAATTCATTCTAATTTAAGTATGTATATTAAAATAAGTTACAAAAATGTTTGTGTTATTTCTTTTTAAAATATTGATTGATAATTTTGATTTGTAAATTAAATTTGAAATTTAAAATACAATTTAACATATGAACATACATTCATTAAGTTTAATTTTCTTTAACACTTAATTTAAATAACAAAAACATTTATTAACACTTAATTAAATAACAAACTACTTAAAGATACATGTGTAAACTTATCATCATTTTAAAGTGACAAATGTAATAGCTTGAGACAAGTGTCATGTTGTATTTTTGTTTTTTTAATTTTAATTAAATCATAAACTAGCTTTATAAATTTGCATATATTCATTTCTTTAGCTCTTTCTCATTTTTAAAAAAAAAAATCTGAAAATTCAGTTAAATCTGCATTCCCCAAAATACAAACCTGCATTCTTCAAATCTATAACATACTCATCTTCAAATACACTCTAATTTCTTCAATCTGGAAACAAAGAGAGGTCTGCATTTCTTTTAAAATCTGGAAAATAAATCAAGCACCTGCATGCATAAATTTTTCAAAGTTGATAGCATTTGAAATCAAGGAAGCCACTGCATGTAAAAGCTGGGAACAAATACAAGTTGTATTTGCATCTGCAACCTGCATTTCAGTCATTCATAAAGCTGGAATTAAAGCAAGCAGATTTCAAAGGTTTCATAGGAATTTCAAACTTTCTCTGCATCTATCACATGGGAGTAACTCATTTTCTTAAAATTAATTAAATAAGTTAGGTTGTTCATAATTTTTTAAAATTGAAATTAACTTATAGGAATTGGTTGTGAATATTATACCTGTAGTATATGCCTGGATACATGCTGATTGCTGACTGCATATCTGTGCTTCAAAATCCCAAACTCTTGTTGATTCTTGTATTCTTTGTTTTGAATTGATTACTATTATGTCTCAAACCCTTGAATAAACATGTTTGTTTTAGGATAGAGTAAATACAAATTTATATGAATCAAATTTGAATTTTCTGTAACCTGGAAATCAGGTTACACAGAGCAATAATTAATATAGAGAAAAATTCAAATGTTATAATTTATTGTTTCAGGTTTACTAATTGAAACAATAAGTGAATTCAAGAATTTTAAATCAAAAATTACAATTTATAATGTTGTAAATCAAGTGCAGAGATGAACATACTGTATTTTTCATTTTTGTTAAGTACATTTGATTCTTGCATTTGATTTGCTTGAATCTGCTTCTGGAGATTGTATAGTCATCATAGATTATAGGAAATTTTTTGAATGGTATTGCAATTCAATTTTGAGATGGTGAATTGGGAATTTCTGTTTTGAACCCTAGTTTTACTGAGTTGGGTAAAAATCGAACTGTCCGGCCATTACAGTTGATCGAGTTCAACTATGCTTTGGACATTGGAAGGTAGTGGGTAGTCGAAGGCTTTGCCGGAGTTATAGGGGTAGCGGTGGTCGGAGGTGATTGGTTGAAGCGTTGACATGTTGGTGGTTTTAGGGGTATGGTCTGTTTCCAGGTTCTGATTGTAAACTTGAATTCAAAATTCAAGTTGAATATTGGGGATTTGAGGTTTGAAGGTAGATGTGGAGGATTCTGGTTGATGGAAGAGGGCCGTTGGTGATGGCAGTGATGGCCGGAGTTGGTGGTTGGGTGCACAGTGCAGAGGTGTGTGCATGTTGATGGTAGTGTGTTTTTGTGTTGCAGGGTTATGGTTGCTCGGGTTTGTCTCGGGGGGAATTGGGAAATGACTCGGAGTAGGGATGGTGTTGACTCGAAGTAAGATAGTGGTAGCTCGGGTTGTTTCAGTGCTTCAGGTTTTAGGATTTGCAGAAAAATATTTCCAGGTTTATTAAAAAAATAAAATTGCAGTGAGGGTAAGATGCAATCAAAAATCTGAATTTAAGCCTTGAATCTGAAATTGAATTTGTATTCAGTAAGTTTTAAATTTTAGATCTTTGAATTAAATTTGAAATGTTTTAAAATCCAAGTTTGGTTTTAAACTTAAAACAGAAATTGTTTTTCTGTTTTGAAAATTTAAAAGTAGAGTTTAAACTTAAAGATGAAGTTCAATCTGAAAATGTTTAAACCTGAAAATTAAATATGAAATCAATAATTTAAATCTTGGTTAATCATTTTTGAATTCAAACTTAAGATGTTAAACTAAAACAGTAAACTGTTTTTCTGTTTTCTGTTTTAAAGTTAAAAGCAAATTTTTAAAATGCATCTGAAAATTTAAAAACAAGTTTATAATCTGGGAAAAGATTTAGGAAGCTCAAGTTTGGATTTAATTCAAATATGGAAAGTTTGAATTAGATTTTTAAACTTTTACAGTATAAAGAACATTGTTTTGAATTTTAAAACTATAAGTCTTAATGTATTAAATAAAGTTTAAACTAAGTTTAAATTTAGTTTAAAACCTGAGATTTTACTTTAATGTCAGTTTTTAAAATTAAATAAGTTTTTAAATTTAATTTGTTTTGACTACTTTAGGAAGTTTAAATAATTTTAAAATGGAAGTGTAAATAAAGTTTTATATTTTTAAGTTTGAATCTGAAATGAAATTTGAATTGTGTTTCAGTTTGAAATTTAAAAAGAAATTTTAAATTGAATTTTGTTTTGAAATAAAGTGTTTAAATTACTTTGTATAAAGAAGAATGTTTCTTAATTTTGAACTTAAGAAATTGGTTTTATTTAAATTATTAAATTAATTTAAATGGAATATTAATTATTTAATTAATTAATAATGTGAATGATTAATTAAGTAATTAATAATTTTTAAGTTAATTAATTAATATTTGAGATTAATTAATTAAGGTTAATTAATCTATAATTAAGGATGGTTAATTAAATTTTAATTTATGATTAATATTTATTTAATCAAGTGATTAAAGATAATTAAGATTTTAATTAACACTTAACTAATTAATAATTAGAGATTAATAAAATGATAATTGAATATTAATTAATTTATAATTAATAATGATTAATATAAGTTAATTCTTAATTTAGTAATTAAGAAATGTTAATGAAGATCATTAACTTAAGATTATTTAACAATTAATTAATGTGATTAATTTTTGATAATTAATTAGATTAATTAGTTAATAATAATCAATTGTTAATTACTTAATGAAAGTAATTAATGAATTAATTACTTGGTGTAATTAATTTGATTAAGGTGATTAGTTTAGATTAATTAAGTTAAATTAATTTAAACATTTGTGGATTATTGATAATTACTTGTGTAATTAATGAATTTATAATTACTTAAGGAAGTAATTAAATAATAATTACTGAACGTAATTAAGATATTTATTATAGAAGTAATTTAAATTTAAATTACTTTGAAAATTAATCAAGTGATTAATGAAGATAATTAGTTAAAAATAATTAATTATGGAAGGAGTAATTAAAGTAGTTAATTACTAGTATTATTAATCATGGGTGATTAATATTTATATGTGGATTAATTTTAGATTAATTACTTATGTAATTAATTTATATTTAGAGATTGATTAAATGTAATTAGAAATCATTAATTAATTAATTAATGATGTAATTTGGAATTGATTAATTAAGGTAAAATTAATAATGAATAAATGATTAATTAATTAAGCAATTACAAGTTAATTATTTTCTAGGGGTTTAAGTAATTAACTTGTGTAATTAATTAGATATGGTTAATCAATGAGGATTAATTGAAAGAATATTGAGATGATGATTTATAAATTGATTTTTAATCAGTTGATGATTAAGATAAGCAGAATTTTAATGATGAAGTGATGAATTTAATTTATTTTAAATTAATTAGAGTTTAAGTAATTAATTTAATTCATTTTAAATTAATTATAAATGTTGTGATCATTAGATAGTTGCTTATGTTTGATGATTGATATTGGTTGTCTGGTATGGTTTGTAATCTCAGTTATGAGATGAGTAGTGTATGTGATATGGATTCATGGGTTGCTTTCGGATGATAATGTTGATTATCTGATTATGATATGAATTATCTGTTGATAATGATAGGTTGATTATCTATTGTGATGTGAATTATCTATCTGTGTATATTTAGATAATAAATTGAATTGTTTTAAACTTTAAAACAACTTGGACCTTAAAAGACACGCTTTGGATTTCGATGAGACCGGGATCGGGTTTCCATATTTGGGATCCGAAAACCACATCGATCCAAATTAACGTTAGGTCGTTAATCCAAGTGGAGCGAGTGAAGACTCGAGGTGTAAGGGCTATACGTCAGTATAACTCTGTGGGTGATTCCGTAATGAGTTTGACGGAATAGTACTTATAGATTCGAGATGAAGATTCAGAGTGCAAGGATTATTGTCGTTAACTCTGAGGGTGATTCCAATACGAGTGTAACGAGATAATGCCTTCGGTTTCGTTCGTACCCGGAACGAACTTGTATGGATTGAATGCTTTCAGAACATCGTCAGGTGGACGATGAGCATTCTAAGTGATATGTCCTATAAAGGTAATCGCAGCCTCAAGCCTCATCAACCGGGAATGGCTAAAACAGGGAAGGTACAGCAAAGCTTCGTGGGTAGCCCCCACTTGAGAGCAAGATTTATCCCTATCTAGAGGTCCCTTTATTTCGGCTTAGTGGTGCGGTTGCTGATCACAACTGTGGGGTTGTCTTGTTTGGAACTATTCAGTATGGAATGGGTCCGGCTTTGTCTTGCAGGGGATTGGGAGTAATCCTCGGTACGGTGATCTAGGCCACGTACTGTGACGGGCGGTACCCCAGTAGCATAGCCATTGATGGAATCCAAAATCCAATAAGTGCCAACGGTTTTGATTGTATTACCCACTTTTGTGGCTAGTAGCTGGAATTTAATGAATGTAACAATTTCGGCTATTTCTTATTTACTTGAAAACCCTAGTCACTATTATAATATCATCGGATTTCCTATCAAATGTTTTGGTTAGCGTAAGGTAAAAACTTTTCCATGTTTATGTGTGGTAAGTCTTACGTGATACCTCTTCTTTTCAAAGGTTTTTCAAAGTTAAGCAACTTTAACCTGTTACTCACACCAGACCCATGTCTGACCCGGAGTTATTTCTGTTTTTCTTTAACTCTTGGGTACTCAAATTTTTATGAGTAGCCAAGGGAATTCAGGTTAGGATTCAGGTTAGCTTTGACGAATTGTGGAGGAGCTATGGAGCAGGAGGCTTCTGCGTATAGTTATATAGTTTTCCGCTGTGTTGGTATCTCTGAGTGTTTCTGTATTGTGTATTGAGTTGTAATAACTAGATAGGTGTTTATAACTGTCTAGTATGTGTTGTATTGTCTGTGTAACTCTAATATTTGATGTATATTATGTAATACTTCCGTTATTAATATAATTTATTCGTTCCGCTGTTGAGATTCTTGTGTTGTTTCTTCTTTCTCTTCTTTCTTTTCTCTTTTCTATCCCTTTCTTTCTTAATTTATGATGCGATTTTCCAGGAGTGGAAAGTCGGGTCGTCACACTTGGTATCAGAGCATTAGGTTGAGTGAATACCTAGTCTCTGTGGTGGTGTCTATCTTGAGAGAGCGTATTTGTATTTTTATTATTATTATATATATATATATATATATATATATATATATATATATATATAAGGTTCTACCTATTTGTTGGACTACCTGTTCAGGTTTTCCAATATAAGTTATAAAGGTGGATGGGGTAGAAGTGTGTGTAACACGACTACCATTGGTTGGAGTTTGAATAGATGAGGTTGGAAGTGTATTTGTCGAGATTGTAGACCTAATACCGTCTCAAGTGAGTTCTGTAGTGGTGAAGGACTTCATCGATCTCTGAAGGAAACCTGTAAAGGTTCGGAGTTCATCTTTGAAGTGCAGAATTGAGTTTGGATCTGTCGGTAGGGCAGAAGCAAGTGAGTGATAATATCTGGATATCTCAGGAAGTTGTAGCTGCATGATGAGATGCAGTGACTATGGATATTTCCGAAGATGTTTCTTTGGAACAAGAGTAAGAAGTGAGTCTGCTCGATGTTGTGGTTGAGTTTAGCAGAGTATTCTGAGTTGGTAAGGAGTCTTCTGGCTGAGTAGTTTCTCTGAAATGGAGTTCAGAGGCAGCAGAGTGGACTTTTCGCTGGTAAGTTGTCTAGGCCAGCATAAGCTGTTCTGTTTGGTAGAGAGAGAGAGAGCAGTTTTCTTTGGATTTAGGCTGAGTTGATCGCAAAAGTGACTTGCGATAGTGTGTTCTTTTGGATTGTTGGAGATTGTCCGGATTTCTTCTAGGAAGTCAGAGTTTGTCTGCATCTGGAGATCGAGTTTTCTTTCCAGGAATGGAACAGGTGGTTCAGTTAGTTGATAGATGGTTCTTTGAGATAGAAGTTGGTGAGCAACTTAGGTTTCAGAGGAACATCTGAGTTTTTCTTATGAATATGTGGAACCATATTTCTGTGCTGGGTTGTCTAGTCTGTGCTTGTGCTCTTCATCAGCATTTTCTTCTGTTTCGGATCAGAGTTGTGCAGCGGAAGCAGTTTGGGGATGTTTCTGTTTTCTTTTTCCGGATAAGAAGAAGTTTGTTCTGTCTTCTGTTGTTGAGAAGCGGGATGTGTGTTCTTGGTTTTTGAGTGATCTTGAAGAGATCATTGGATTGTTTTGATCCAGTCTATTTCTAGAAGCATCAGCAAGAGTTAAGCTGATCAGGATGGATGTTGGTAGCCCAGGATCGTCCGAAGAGTTTTTATGGATAAGAGACAGAAGAATTTGGATTATGGAGTCGGAGATTGGATTTTAGGATAAGTTTTTCTCTGATCCAAAGAGCTATAAGTTTGGGAAGCTAGCTCCATAGTGTTTTGGTTTCTTCTGTGTCCTGGGTAAGATCAGTGTTTGGTTTTCTAGAGTTGAATTGCCAGTTTGGATAACTGGGATTCAGAGTGTTTTCACGTATCTCTGAGGGAGTACGTGTTTGATATTTCTGGTTGTAGAACCAGCAGTTTAGGATGGATTGGTTGTTGAGTCAGACTCGTTTGTAGTCTGATATTCTGTATAGAATTGTGTTAGAAGCTCTATAGCTTAGTAGTATTGATTATTTGTACTTTATAGAGCGAATATCCCGATATATATATATATATATATATATATATATATATATATATATATATATACCGGGGAAACTCGTGAAAGTTTTATCCAGAATTCTTTTGGATAATTAGATTTGTTCTGATTATGTGAATTGGTTGCTTAGGTTGTTGGCATATGATTAACATATGCTGTGTTTTAAAATAAAATCTATAAATAGATTATTAAATTACCTTTGTTTTAAATTTCGGGGCCGAAATTCTTTTAAGGGGGAAGGATTGTAATATCCCGGAGTTTTGGACAATATAAATTTAATAATCTGTGTTTAAATTTAAATTGAATTGATATTTTTGTTAATAAATTTGATTTGATTTAATAATTTTCTTTATTTAAATATTTAATTTGTGAATTTATTTTTAATAAACTAATAAATCTATTTTCTATTTTAATAATGTATATGTATTTATATATATTTAAATAGATAAGTTGTTAAATTAGTATAGCATAATTTTTAATAATTTGAAATTAGGAATTGTGTTTTATTTTTGGATTTAAGCTTTTCAAAAATATTTAATAAAATACTAAATGATTTTAAATATGTGAATAAATGTTTAATTAGTTTAAAATTCATTCTAATTTAAGTATGTATATTAAAATAAGTTACAAAAATGTTTGTGTTATTTCTTTTTAAAATATTGATTGATAATTTTGATTTGTAAATTAAATTTGAAATTTAAAATACAATTTAACATATGAACGTACATTCATTAAGTTTAATTTTCTTTAACACTTAATTTAAATAACAAAAACATTTATTAACACTTAATTAAATAACAAATTACTTAAAGATACATGTGTAAACTTATCATCATTTTAAAGTGACAAATGTAATAGCTTGAGACAAGTGTCATGTTGTAATTTTCTTTTTTTTTAATTTTAATTAAATCATAAACTAGCTTTATAAACCTGCATATATTCATTTCTTTAGCTCTTTCTCATTTTTCAAAAAAAAAGAAATCTGAAAATTCAGTTAAATCTGCATTCCCCAAAATACAAACCTGCATTCTTCAAATCTATAACATACTCATCTTCAAATACACTCTAATTTCTTCAATCTAGAAACAAAGAGAGGTCTGCATTTCTTTTAAAATTTGGAAAATAAATCAAGCACCTGCATGCATAAATTTTTTCAAAGTTGATAGCATTTGAAATCAAGGAAGCCACTGCATGTAAAAGCTGGGAACAAATACAAGTTGTATTTGCATCTGCAACCTGCATTTCAGTCATTCATAAAGCTGGAATTGAAGCAAGCAGATTTCAAAGGTTTCGCAGGAATTTCAAACCGTGCTCTGCATCTATCACATGTGAGTAACTCATTTTCTTAAAATTAATTAAATAAGTTAGGTTGTTCATACTTTTTAAAAATTAAAATGAACTTATAGGAATTGGTTGTGAATATTATACCTGTAGTATATGCCTGGATACATGCTGATTGCTGACTGCATATCTGTGCTTCAAAATCCCAAACTCTTGTTGATTCTTGTATTCTTTGTTTTGAATTGATTACTATTATGTCTCAAACCCTTAAATAAACATGTTTGTTTTAGGATAAAGTAAATACAAATTTATATGAATCAAATTTGAATTTTCTGTAACCTGGAAATCAGGTTACACAGAGCAGTAATTAATATAGAGAAAAATTCAAATGTTATAATTTATTGTTTCAGGTTTACTAATTGAAACAATAAGTGAATTCAAGAATTTTAAATCAAAAATTACAATTTATAATGCTGTAAATCAAGTGCAGAGATGAACATACTGTATTTTTCATTTTTGTTAAGTACATTTGATTCTTGCATTTGATTTGCTTGAATCTGCTTCTGGAGATTGTATAGTCATCATAGATTATAGGAAATTTTTTGAATGGTATTGCAATTCAATTTTGAGATGGTGATTTGGGAATTTCTGTTTTGAACCCTAGTTTTACCGAGTTGGGTAAAAATCGAACTGTCCGGCCATTACATTGATCGAGTTCAACTATGCTTTGGACATTGGAAGGTAGTGGGTAGTCGAAGGCTTTGCCGGAGTTATAGGGGTAGCGGTGGTCGGAGGTGATTGGTTGAAGCGTTGACAGGTTGGTGGTTTTGGGGGTATGGTCTGTTTCCAGGTTCTGATTGTAAACTTGAATTCAAAATTCGAGTTGAATATTGGGGATTTGAGGTTTGAAGGTAGATGTGGAGGATTCTGGTTGATGGAAGAGGGCCATTGGTGATGGTAGTGATGGCCGGAGTTGGTGGTTGGGTGCACAGTGCAGAGGTGTGTGCATGTTGATGGTAGTGTGTTTTTGTGTTGCAGGGTTTTGGTTGCTCGGGTTTGTCTCGGGGGGAATTGGGAAATGACTCGGAGTAGGGATGGTGTTGACTCGAAGTAAGATAGTGGTAGCTCGGGTTGTTTCAGTGCTTCAGGTTTTAGGATTTGCAGAATTATATTTCCAGGTTTATTAAAAAAATAAAATTGCAGTGAGGGTAAGATGCAATCAAAAATCTGAATTTAAGCCTTGAATCTGAAATTGAATTTGTATTCAGTAAGTTTTAAATTTTAGAAGTTTGAATTAAATTTGAAATGTTTTAAAATCCAAGTTTGGTTTTAAACTTAAAACAGAAATTGTTTTTCTGTTTTGAAAATTTAAAAGTAGAGTTTAAACTTAAAGATGAAGTTCAATCTGAAAATGTTTAAACCTGAAAATTAAATATGAAATCAATAATTTAAATCTTGGATTTTTAATCATTTTTGAATTCAAACTTAAGATGTTAAACTAAAACAGTAAACTGTTTTTCTGTTTTCTGTTTTAAAGTTAAAAGCAAATTTTTAAAATGCATCTGAAAATTTAAAAACAAGTTTAAAATCTGGGAAAAGATTTAGGAAGCTCAAGTTTGGATTTAATTCAAATCTGGAAAGTTTAAATTAGATTTTTAAACTTTTACAGTATAAAGAACATTGTTTTGAATTTTGAAACTATAAGTCTTAATTTATTAAATAAAGTTTAAACTAAGTTTAAATTTAGTTTAAAACCTGAGATTTGACTTTAATGTCAGTTTTTAAAATTAAATAAGTTTTTAAATTTAAATTTGTTTTGACTACTTTAGGAAGTTTAAATAATTGGAAAATGGAAGTGTAAATAAAGTTTTAAATTTTTAAGTTTGAATCTGAAATGAAATTTGAATTGTGTTTCAGTTTGATATTTAAAAAGAAATTTTAAATTGAATTTTGTTTTGAAATAAAGTGTTTAAATTACTTGGTATAAAGAAGAATGTTTCTTAATTTTGAACTTAAGAAGTTGGTTTTATTTAGATTATTAAATTAATTTAAATGGAATATAAATTATTTAATTAATTAATAATGTGAATGATTAATTAAGTAATTAATAATTTTTAAGTTAATTAATTAAGATTTAAGATTAATTAATTAAGGTTAATTAATCTATAATTAAGGATGGTTAATTAAATTTAATTTTTGATTAAGATTTATTTAATCAAGTGATTAAAGATAATTAAGATTTTAATTAACACTTAATTAATTAATAATTAGAGATTAATAAAATGATAATTAAATATTAATTAATTGATAATTAATAGCGATTAATATAAGTTAATTCTTAATTTAGTAATTAAGAAATGTTAATGAAGATCATTAACTTAAGATTATTTAACAATTAATTAATGCTATTAATTTTTGATAATTAATTAGATTAATTAATTAATAATAATCAATTGTTAATTACTTAATGAAAGTAATTAATGAATTAATTACTTGGTGTAATTAATTTGATTAAGGTGATTAGTTTAGATTAATTAAGTTAAATTAATTTAAACATTTGTGGATTATTGATAATTACTTGTGTAATTAATGAATTTATAATTACTTAAGGAAGTAATTAAATAATAATTACTGAATGTAATTAAGATATTTATTATAGAAGTAATTTAAATTTAAATTACTTTGAAAATTAATCAAGTGATTAATGAAGATAATTAATTAAGAATAATTAATTATGGAAGGAGTAATTAAAGTAGTTAATTACTAGTATTATTAATCATGGGTGATTAATATTTATATGTGGATTAATTTTAGATTAATTACTTATGTAATTAATTTATATTTAGAGATTGATTAAATGTAATTAGAAATCATTAATTAATTAATTAGTGATGTAATTTGGAATTGATTAATTAAGGTAAAATTAATAATGAATAAATGATTAATTAATTAAGCAATTACAAGTTAATTATTTGCTAGGGGTTTAAGTAATTAACTTGTGTAATTAATTAGAGATGGTTAATCAATGAGGATTAATTGAAAGAATATTGCGATGAAGATTTATAAATTGATTTTTAATCAGTTGATGATTAAGATAAGCAGAATTTTAATGATGAAGTGATTAATTTAATTTATTTTAAATTAATTAGAGTTTAAGTAATTAATTTAATTCATTTTAAATTAATTATAAATGGTGTGATCATTAGATTGTTGCTTATGTTTGATGATTGATACTGGTTGTCTGGTATGGTTTGTAATCTTAGTTATGAGATGAGTAGTGTATGTGATATGGATTCATGGGTTGCTTTTGGATGATAATATTGATTATCTGATTATGATATGAATTATCTGTTGATAATGATAGGTTGATTATCTATTGTGATGTGAATTATCTATCTGTGTATATTTAGATAATAAATTGAATTGTTTTAAACTTTAAAACAACTTGGACCTTAAAAGACACGCTTTGGATTTCGATGAGACCGGGATCGGGTTTCCATATTTGGGATCTGAAAACCACATCGATCCAAATTAACGTTAGGTCGTTAATCCAAGTGGAGCGAGTGAAGACTCGAGTTGTAAGGGCTATACGTCAGTATAACTCTGTGGGTGATTCCGTAATGAGTTTGACGGAATAGTACTTATAGATTCGAGATGAAGATCCAGAGTGCAAGGGTTATTGTCGTTAACTCTGATGGTGATTCCAATACGAGTGTAACGAGATAATGCTTTCGGTTTCGTTCGTACCCGGAACGAACTTGTATGGATTGAATGCTTTCAGAACATCGTCAGGTGGACGATGAGCATTCTAAGTGATATGTCCTATAAAGGTAATCGTAGCCTCAAGCCTCATCAACCGGGAATGGCTAAAACAGGGGAGGTGCAGCAAAGCTTCGTGGGTAGCCCCCACTTGAGAGCAAGATTTATCCCTGTCTAGAGGTCTCTTTATTTCGGCTTAGTGGTGCGGTTGCTGATCACAACTGCGGGGTTGTCTTGTTTGGAACTATTCAGTGAGGAATGGGTCCGGCTTTGTGTTGCAGGGGATTGGGAGTAATCCTCGGTACGGTGATCTAGGCCACGTACCGTGACGGGCGGTACCCCAGTAGCCCAGCCATTGATGGAATCCAAAATCCAATAAGTGCCAACGGTTTTGATTGTATTACCCACTTTTGTGGCTAGTAGCTGGAATTTAATGAATGTAACAATTTCGGCTATTTCTTATTTACTTGAAAACCCTAGACACTATTATAATATCATCGGATTTCCTATCAAATGTTTTGGTTAGCGTAAGGTAAAAACTTTTCCATGTTTATGTGTGGGAAGTCTTACGTGATACCTCTTCTTTTCAAAGGTTTTTCAAAGTTAAGCAACTTTAACCTGTTACTCACACCAGACCCATGTCTGACCCGGAGTTATTTCTGTTTTTCTTTAACTCTTGGGTACTCAAATTTTTACGAGTAGCCAAGGAAATTCAGGTTAGGATTCAGGTTAGCTTTGACGAATTGTGGAGGAGCTATGGAGCAGGAGGCTTCTGCGTATAGTTATATAGTTTTCCGCTGTGTTGGTATCTCTGAGTGTTTCTGTATTGTGTATTGAGTTGTAATAACTAGACAGGTGTTTATAACTGTCTAGTATGTGTTGTATTATCTGTGTAACTCTGATATTTGATGTATACTATGTAATACTTATGTTATTAATATAATTTATTCGTTCCGCTGTTGAGATTCTTGTGTTGTTTCTTCTTTCTCTTCTTTCTTTTCTCTTTTCTATCCCTTTCTTTCTTAATTCATGAAGCGATTTTCCGAGAGTGGAAAGTCCGGTCGTCATAGTATATATTTTCTAATATGTATATTTATTGCAGGTGTGGTTAGAATGATCCAACTGGAATCTTCACCCTTATTGGTTTTGTTTACAGATATTGTAATAGATGCTATTATCATATGATATATGATGATTTGGATGCCGTGATTGATGTATTTAGTGTTGTTGCAGCATTGGGCTTATTTTTGATAATTTAAAAAATGCTAAAGTGATGATTTCCAAACTAAAAATGATTTCAAAGTGATTTTGAAAATATATAATTTGAATTGTTAAAAATGAATTTATTTTAAATAAATAAAAGGATATAATTTTTATGTTATAAAAATTATGATTTTTATGAAACATATCAAAATGTGATTTTTTGAAACATGGAGTTAACTATAATGTAAATAGTTTAAATTGAGTTTTTTGAATTATTATAAACGGTTTTAATATAAGATTTATAAAATTGAATTTTTATAAATCAAAGTAATTAAATTATAAAGGAGTTTTGCAAATGTTAAAATGAAATTATAAAAGTGAATCTTATAAGTGAATAAGATTTATAATTTACGAAGTTATAAAACTGTAAGAATTTGCAAATAGGTGATTTATAAGTGGATTAATTTATAATCGAATTTTGGCACATAAAGGAGATAAATGGAATATGTCAATAAAGGGATTTTATAAATTGAAGTTTTTATAAATATAAATGGGATTTATATACATTGTTTTATAAATTCGAAATCAATTGAATTTGATAAGTTAAATATAAAAGCTTATTAAAGGAATTATATTCACGATTTTGGATAGTGGATAATCCTTTAATAAATATGTAGAAGTAATGAATTTGGTAAAGGTGATATATTCACGGTTTTGGACAATGAATTATACTTTAAATTAAATGTGAAATGGTAATGAATTTATATAAGAGAATTATATTCATGATTGTGGAAAGTGAATAATCTTTTAAATTAAAAGACATGTTTTGGGAAGTGATATTTTTAATAGATTTGAATGGTTTGAAGATATTTTAAAATGTATTAGGTATCGAATGCATAAATTTCAGCATTCATTGTTGAAATAGACATTTTCGAGAAGTGAGGAAACGATGGACTATAACACTGATGTTATAGTAAATGATTTTTGAAAGGAAATGTTTTGTATAGTATATGGGATTTAT
This sequence comes from Allium cepa, assembly GCA_030765085.1. Lineage (NCBI taxonomy): Eukaryota > Viridiplantae > Streptophyta > Magnoliopsida > Asparagales > Amaryllidaceae > Allium > Allium cepa. The sequence continues at coordinate 548,682,637 of CM060943.1, read as the reverse complement.
ATATCTATCTAATTTTCGAATCCTTATAGTAATGATTTTAGGTTGTCGTAATAATGTTTTACGCAACATTTGTTTTGGCCCAAATAAATACGTTTAAGAAAATATTTTCCTTAAAGAATAAAATATATACTTAATCGTCATTTCAGTATATGTAATATTTTCTAAAGTGTTGAGAATAAATTGATTTGTGAATTACTTATTATTAAATAAGTATATGAGAATGTTTTCCAAATAGTGAAGTATTGAAATAGTTTTGAGATTATATCTTTTTAAAGATAATTTGAAATGAATATTTGGCAAGTGATTTAATTAATGAAAGATTAATTAAAAGGGCCTAGTGAATGCTTATGATGCTAAATATTTGTTGTTTGCTTTGATAGCTAAAAAATCGACTATCAAATTTGGCCATTTTAATTACTCAACTTGATGTAGGAACTATTTAGTCGTACATTTAGTACATAGCCTTCTATGTAGGATTGATTATCATTTGTGTTGAGGGTGTTGATTCGTGAGTGTGGAGTATTACACCAATCTATCTAGCTTCCTTCTTGGCCGAAGGATAGCAAGTTAAAAGTTGGAGATGTGATAAGTCTATAAGACTTAGTTTCTGTGTGAGGTTGAGAAACGCTTTTGCATTGTTAGTGCGAAGAGACTGGGATCATAGTTATTCGAAAACCACTTCGGACTAACATTTATACGGAGACTGTACAGGATGGTTGTGATGATATTGATATTCAGGATTTTCATAGTGAAGGACTACTTGTTGATCATTGGGGGTTAAAATCCCAATATACATCCAGCAGCAGTAGTCTCTTCGTTATAAAATATCCAATGCAAAGACTATTCACTACTAATCCTAGGGATTTCCCGATAGGATGTGGTAGGAAAGTACCTTCGGTTTGTCTTGTTCCTGGACAACTTGTATGGATGTTTGTCTTACATTGCATTTCTAAAGATTACGTACATTGGATTTTACAATCGTACATCAGTTGGCGGAGGAGGCAACTTCTCTTAGCTTAGCACCCTCCTTGAGACGTATGAGCTTAAGGGTTGTATTTTTTTGGAAGGCAATTAGTAATCAATGGAAATGGGCGTGTGGCATTCAAAGTGCTGTGATTTGTGATATGTGAAAGGGAATCGTTACCTCAGGTCTCATCAACTGAAAATGGCTAAAACAGGGTTAGATGCAGCAGGGCTAAGTGGGTCGCTTCCATCAGGATATGATCTTCCTCTTCTAGATATATTTCTTCCCACTATGACGTTCAAGATGTAAATTATTGTGATTTGTATGCTATGAGGGCCCTTGGAAAAGGTTAGTAATGACCGGAGGATGACATATTCGATACTATCTAGTTGCAGAGGTAGGCCGGTCTTGTGCTGGTAGAGGAAAGATGTTTTGTGCCTCGGGACATCCATCTAGTGGTGTACCTATCTTAAGGTAGTCCTTTCATCTGGTCATTTGTATAGAAATCCAAACTCCACTACGTGTCTGCCATTTTGACTATATTTCCCATTTTGGGAATTTAATCAATGCAACAATTTCGGCTCTGATTATTATTATTTGTTCAATAGGCACTATTATAATATAAGAGGATTGAATATGAAATCTTTTAGTTATCGTAAGGTAAAAGTATGTCCGTTTTTATGTGTGGACGTGTCTTTCGAGATACTTTTGTTTTGATAAAGGAAAAGTTTGGTAATTTAATAAATTTTGTTGAGTGTTTTCTCACGATGGTTTACTAGACTGATCCGGGCGTTCTTCCCATTCAATGCTCGGGTTAGACAGAGTATAATTACAGGTTCAGATTTGGTGCTTTTAGAGCTTCAACAGGAGAGCTGGAGATCTTCATTTTTGTACACATGTATCTGTTTATTATCCACTTTGCACATTGTTGTTGTATGTTATCGGCAATTGTAAGGATGGATTATTATAACTGTCCAGGATGATGACTAGTGATTGATTGTTGAACTCTGGTTGATGTATGTATATACAATTTCTGTTTTTAAAAAATCATTGATATGATATTACATGTTTTCCACTACGATGTGAGATTTTGTATCGTTCTATTTGGTTCTCTCTTTCTTCTCTTCTCTTCTTTTCTCTTCTTTTCTTTCTCTTGACTTTCCATCAGTCTGTGCTTTTTGGTTCGGACATGTGTGGTTTTTTATCGATCCAAAGGGTACGAATTTATGGGTCATCACATCTAACTTGGAGGCAGAAGTTCTTAGGAGTCTGTAAAATTCCAGAACTTAGATTTTTAGAATTACAGGAATATAAGATAGAATAGAACTAAAGCCAAATGACCTTGAAAAATGAGCACTACCCTCTATTTATAGAGATAAGGAGCCTAATATCTCGCATAAAATATATCCAGGTCGTTACTCAAGATTTAGACTAGTTCCAACAAGAAAGTAGATGCCACTTCATTGACTAACTATGGGTCAGTATGACTCCGTAGGTTGGGGCGGTGCCGACCCGTAAAATTACCAAATCATCTGCCTTCAACTCTTCGCTTAGGTTCATCATGTGGTTGGCTTCTTGATTGCATAGTTGTTTCAATAATTGCCTGTTTAGGGTCCAAATGATGGAGTTGTGGAAGAGTAATGTTGCAGATTTAGGAGTTTGTGGAGATCATAGAGAATTGCATTGATTCAACAAAGAGACTTTGGAAATAAGCTTTTAGCATCGAATTAGGCATGTAGGAATAAGATGGAATCCACCAAAGGTGAAACTGGGAGTCGGTACCGGTCCTTATAGTGAGGTCGGTGTCGATCCCCAACTTGGGTGGATTATTGCTTGTCTTGGCTTTTTTCAAGTAGTTGAACTTGGTTGGAGTCTGATCTAAGAAATTTGAGTGTTTTCTTAGGGCTTGACTTGATATTTTCTAAGATTTTCATGTTCTTATTTTTCCTTCGCCTGCTTAGAGTCAGACCGAGTTTTTTGAGCATTTTCTTTGAGTCATCAATAGTCGGTACCGAGTCGTGCTAGGGAGTCAGTACTGAGTTGTGCTTGGAGTCAGACCCAAGTTTTTTAAGTGTTTTCTTTAAGCCGTTAGAGGTCGGTACCAAATCAAGTCTAGGTGTCGGTACCAAGTCCACTCCGGGTCATGCTTGGGGTTCTTTATGGATTGATTCGGGTCTGATTCAGGGAATTATCAAGTCCCTTCTGCTTTGAGTCTGACCTGAGGATTTTGTGGGTTTACTTTGAGTTGGTTCTTCCAAAAATTTAAACTTCCAAATTTTCAACCTTTTTCACTCCTTTTTTGATATTTCATTTTTCCTGCCTTTTTATGATATTCCCAAAGTCCTTAAGTAATTTCTCCATCGTTCACTCATCCAATTCGATTGATTAAGTCTGTTCGAATACTTCTTGGTCAAAAGACTGGATAACAATATTTGAACTTGAATTCACTCTGGCATCTTAATGCGCCGCCATGATATAAAGCTCATATATGGCTCGCCATGTTAAATAAGCTTAACATGACCAATCTATTAGCTAGGAAATCTTTGGGTTCAACCACTACATGTTTTCTCTACTCCTACTTTAACAACTCATCAGTTTATGTTTTTTCAAATGTGATTTTATTTTTCAGGTTTGAACCATATGCTCCTCGAACCTAAGGATTAACATGGTTATCTCTGTAGACGAACTGTAGAAACTATTGTAACAACCCAATTGAGTTCACTTTGATTATCATTTATTTAATTAATTAATGGTTAATTATATGGTTTTGGAGGGTTTAGAATTGGTTTAAAACTGAATTTAAATTGGTTTTAACTCCTTAACGATTTAAAATAAATGGGATATAAAATGGATATTTTTCATTAAATCAAACTCTATTTTTATTCTGAAATTTGGTTTTACAATTTTCAAAGGGGAGTTTAAATTATCGAAATTTAGAAATAATATTTTGCGTAAAATATACTGTATTATTTTGAATCAGAAAGGGGTTTTAAAGGAATTGTTTTATAAATTATCCTCCATAAACATATGATTACTTTTCAGATATGATTGCTTTATATGTGAAATTAGAAATATACTTAAATATTTTAGTAAAAACAAATGGTTATGGGACATTAATTATCACTTCATTGTATAATTATATGACTTGTTTGTGTAAAGCATTTAGTAGTGGAGTTTACTAACTAATAGTAAAATTTTAGTAACACCGAGTGGTACGGGACACGGGTTTTACTTTAATAGTTACTATGAAAGAGCATGTGACACTATTAGATTAGATAGTATATTGAGGATGCGAGTTGCTGTATAACTCGTTATATTCATTACTGCATTTGTTAGCTTGATCTTGAGGCTAGTTGTTCGACCTTGCAGCTTGTCTGTGGAGGTCGCGGGTCATGGTATTCATTTTAGTTTCTAGCCATATACCACTGAGCCAATAGTCTGTACCACATGTTATATTGAATACATAACACTTGCGCCATACGTTAGTAGGCATGGAACCTTAGCAGTGCAATGTTAGGTTGAATGTATATTATGGATATCCGATACCGATGGACCATGGAGTTTATCAGGCTAAATTTCTAGAGCTTTTCTTATCAGTCTACCCTTGGAAGAGCAATTCACACTAAGAATATCCTATTGGTCGATTTATGTATTGTGGTGTTAGCGACCAATTAAAATTGATAATATGGTGTTAGTGATTGTCTAAATTGCTAGTATAGTATTAGTGATCGATTGAACCGTTAGTATGGTGTTAGCGATGGATTAAACTGCTAGTATGGTGTTAGCGACCAATTTAAACTACTATTATGGTGTTAACGATCGATTAAACTACTAGAGATTATTTGGTAGTATTTTCGGGTATCCATTCCCGCATATTCTTCGTAGCGTTTAGTTTTGGATTTGAGATCCCTTTTTGTGCTTCGAAGATTTTGACAAGTCAACACCATATTCAAGATGATAGTACATGAGTGACTTGATATGATTTTGTGACATAGTGTAATTCGTCTATGTTTTATGTTTAGTCCATAAAGGGGGTAATATCATTGATTTTCAATAGATTTATATGGATTTATAGGTTTAATGATTTGAAATGGCTATGTGTGAATTTCCATATTTGTATGTGATAGTCTTCAATAGACTTGAGTTATATAGGGATCGCTTGCAAGTTAATTATTATTAGTTATATTTTGTTGCAAATGATACCTGATTGATATCATTATCATAGTGATCGTACCCTTTGATATTTATAGATAGCCTGACCCGAATGTTATTCATCAATGCTCTAGCCAGAAGATATTTGAGTTTTAGGGACATTGATCATGGATTCGTGTGCATGTTTGGATTTGAAGGGATTTTGCACTATGCAACTTTTTTTATTGTCTCGTCATTAGGCTTAGCGAGATCTTCATTAGTTATCTCTTCTGTAAGTGTGTGTGTCATTTGTATACATTGTATGTGTGTGTGTGTGTGTATATATGATATTTTGGATTTGGGTAGTAATGACACCATGATGTATATTTTGGGTAGTGTGCTTTATACTTTATTTTGAGACTCACTTTATATTATGGGATGTATATTCTATTATGTTTTGCATGTGATTCTTTGCTTGTGAATATTTATTATATATTGTTCTGCAAATATGAACCTAAGTAAGTGTTCCTACGCGTAAATATTGAATATGTCGTATTTTGAGTTGATTTGGATTATGGTAAGAATGACATATCAGTGTTAGCTCAAGAGAAGATTTACATAGATCGCCCTTAATAAATCTCATTCTCCGTATTACTAGACAACATTACTTCATAACGTCCTTTAGTAGTATGGGTATAGAGGCAGGGTGTTACAACTATAGTCTCTTGCCTTCTGAACTCGACTGAGGCTCTCCATGCCTTGGCGTTTTGTTGGGAAATTTGGTGGGAAAGGAATGATCGTTGTTTTAATTGAAAGTCTCATGCCTATATTGCATTGGCTAATATAATCTATACTGTATTTGGACATGGGCTCGACCATGACCACTTCAGTTTCTCATTCCAAGTACACCTACTATTGAGTCAGTAGGAAGCAACACGAGCAAAACAAAGGGTGGCTCTGACTTTGGTTTTCTAGGATGTTTTATCTACTATAGGGAGTTTGTTTTCTTTTATGTATAATTATGTGTATGCACGTACAAAGGGTACTTGCTAAAACTATCGTTCTACCATCGCTCTTCTTTGGTTGTATATTATCTATACCGACTAGCTCTATTAGTCCATTGTACAATTTTATTGTTATGCATATGGTTGTGCAATCCTTTGTCGCATATCTTTTTATTCAAAAAAAATATACAGAAGGATTAGACCTTTTATGCTTGGGATCACATTTGGCACCTTAATGAATTTATGCATCCACACTACTTCCTTTCTAGCATTATTCAAGATGATGTACTCAAACTCCATGGTAGAATCTACAACTTCATGTTTGGAAATTTTTTGACTAACAACCCTCTTCTATCTTTTATATCAATTGGAAAGTTGAAATATGAATACCACTTTATAGGGAGTTCATTGCTTCCTTGAATTAGAAACAATTCCTTGGTGTTTCAAAAATACTTAAGGATAACTTTGTTAGTTGTCCAATAGTTCTCTCCTAGAGTAGATGGATAAGGAATCCAACTCATGCGTTGCCTTTAACATCTGTAGATGGGGAGTCCTTCTTAAGGACAATTCCATGGCAAACTGGAACATTTTTGCGCATGGAATTTTCAATATAAAATCATCTTTGTGTCTATGTACACGGATTAGGCAATGCCACTATCCTTTTTGATATACCTCCGTAAATCTTAATTCCTAAGAAATATGAAGCCTCACCTAAACCCTTCATCGAGAACTTATTAGATAGCCACATTTGCAATGATTGGAACATTAGCACATCATTGCCAATTGGTAGCAAATTATTGATATATAGGGCTAACAATGTTACATCACCTTTTTGCTCTCTTTCATACACACACACACTTATTTGTTTTTGACAACAACCAAACTGTTTGATTAACTTATCAAAAGTTTTTAAACTTCGAGAAGCTTGCTTAAGATTGTAAATCAATCTTAAGAGCATGCAAGCCTTATCACCACTCCCACCGACTTCAAAAACCCTCAAAATACAACATATAAACTGCCTCTTCAGAATAACCATTTCAAAAACCCATTTTAACGTTCATTTGCCATATTTTGTAGTCATAGCCTGAGATGACTGAAAGTTGAATCCAAATGGATTTAAGCGTATCGACTAGTGAAAACTTTTCATAATAGTCAACAACTTAAATATGAAGAAATACTTTCGCAACCTATCTCACTTTAAAGGTTTCAACCATTCCAACTGCACCGATCTTTTATAAAAGGTCCATTTGTAGCCAACTGGTTTTATAAATTCGAGTATATATTCCAAAATCCAAACTTTATTTTTTTTACAAGGAATCCATCTTGGAATTCTAAGCATCAAGTTATAAGGCAGACTCCTTACCCTATAAGGCTATAGGTATGTGAGTAGATCGTCATCACGAATGACATAACCCATATTCTTGTCTTCAATGAGAAACCATTATATCTCTTTGGCGCACAAGATTCCCTATTGGACCTTCTAATAGATTGTATATTTTTCATGGAAGTTGAAGTATTGTCTATGTACTTGTTCTCTACGGAAGTCTCTCGGATTTCATCCACGTCTGTCTTATCACCACTAATTTTTTAAGAGCGTTTATTTTATAAAAAGGTGGCATGTCAATAAACAATAACTTTTGTTCCTCGGTATGATAGAATAAGATCCATGAGCATCTCTTGGATATCATATAAACTTACATAGGGTCAATCTTGCCTCTAACTTATTGAGATTTATGTTCTTAACATAAGTCGGACAATCTCAAACCTTAAGATAATTAAGGCGGGGTTTCTTTCAGTCCATAACTCATACTTTGTTTGGGCATTTACATAGATGGTACTCGATCATCATATATGCTACTATTTTCGAGAGGTAATTCAATGTCACTCATCATAGATCGAATCTTATCCAACAAGGTTCAGTTTATCCTCTCTGTGATATAGTTAAGGATATGCCCTATAGGAAATTTTATAATTTATTATGAATTATCAACTTTGTAATAAAATCTCATTCAAAATAAAAGGTGTTTTTCCTTTTATTATATACCTGTCATAATGTGTTATGTTACTTTTTTATTTAATTTAAGTATATTTAATAGAAAATCCTTAAATGATATGTTTTATAATACAATTACAATGTGTGGTAATCATGAGGATTTTATCGTAATGAAAATAACATATCATAGTAAATATTTTTAGTCAAGATATATCGTGACATGATATCGATATACCTATTGGGACTAGAGTACGTAATGCTCTCCCTTGAGTAGTGTATTACTTATGGCTACTGGAGGAACCAAAGGGTTACCTACTAATAGCTATTGAATAACTATGGAATAACACACTCGATAGTTTTTTATTGGTCAATATAACTTAGGTCAAACAAACAATATCAGAGTGAAATATATAGTTCTCTTGACTTAAGAATACTGTTGAAATTCAGTATTGATACTCCATTTTGATTATAGTTGTATCATGGCACGATGCCCATTAAACAAATATAATTGGGTCTGAGTTAAAGTGTTAGAAGTGAAACACTATTTACTGGAGAATTCTTTCCCTTAGTTATATGCGGTTAGTATTACGATTAAGTGCAGTCAACTCAAAGCCAAAGTCTTCGACCAAAGAAGTTCGATTAATAATAATTGTTATTATTGAACCAAGGACTTTGTGCTTGGATTATACAATTTGAATGTGGATGATATTGGAATTTTGATCAAAACCAAATTCCATCATTCCTGATGAGATATAATTTTAACAAAAAGAGATAGTGTAAATAATTGTTACTACCAGGGTGTACCAATCCTGCTTTTGGAGATTACCTGTTAATATTAAATTATAACGGTAGTTATAATTTAATATTGTAAATTTAATAAAATTGGATGTTTTATATTGTTTATTTGGAATAAACAATGAATTTTGAAAATAAAATGAGAAAAATAAAGTTTGGAACATTATTTTATTTATTTGGACTAATGGTGATGGAGAATGATCTTTGTTTAGAGAAAATGAAATAATTTTAATAAATTATTGTCAATTACTTCTTTTAATAATTTTTAAATGAAGTATTTGATTTTTGAAGGGTGTTTAATTAAGTAAAAAGATGGAAATTGGTATAAAAATGAGTGTTGGTTATAAATAAAGTTTGGATACCGTTTGTAATATTTTTCCAAGTAAGAAAATAACTTTTGTTGTATTTTAGAAGTTAAAAATGTGAACTTTTGCATTTATTGGTGAAAATGGTGTATTTTTGTAAATTAAGGTTTTAATGTCTTAAAAATAAAGATTAATCTTTTTATATGATAGAAAATATTCTATTTTGTAAGTATATAAATCTACATATTTTATTTGAGTGAAAACTTGAAAATATTGGTTGGTTGGATCCATTCCATTAGTGTTCATATGTATTAAGTGTTAAAATAAATAAACATAGGCTAATTATTCATTTTGGATCCAAACTCATTAGTTCTTAGCCCAACTTGTTAGTAAACTAGCAAAGAGAAGAGAAAAAAATTAAGGTACATACATTCATTTTCTTCTTGCTGTATATTCCAGAAGGCTTCAGAGAAGAGAAACCCATTCCCTCTTCAAACCCTAGACAAAATCCTCAAATTAAAACTTAAACCTTGTGTTTTTAAAATCAAATTGAAGCTCAATCCACAGTTTTACAGGTTGTAGAAGCTTAAATTCAAGCCAAACTTCTGCCTTTCAGCGAATAATCCAGATTGTTGTTTGGATATAGTAAGGTGAGTTGAAAACTCACATTTTCTAGCATAATTTGAGATTTCAAGGTTAGAAATCTCAATTTGATTTTTATTGCATGTTCATTTGTAGACCGCTATCAGTAAATTGGGCATAACTTTTTAGTTTTAAATCAGAATTTGATTTTTTTTGATGTTATGGAAAGCATGAAGAAAGTGTGATAACTTAGATGTTAAACACTTTTGAAAATTCTGATCATAGAGGGTCGAAAAACCTAACACAAATTCACTGTCCCGTCATTGTAAAACTATGCTTAATATCGTTAGTAAATTGAGCATATCTTCCTTGTTTCTTATCGGATTAGCATGATTTTTGAAGTTCCGGAAAGCTTATTTTATATGTGAAAATTTTACTGTTGAACACATTTGCAAATTTTGATCATAGTTTGACCAAAATGCTGTTGCAATCTCTCAGCTCTGTCACTTTAGTAATTACGTTATCCAAACTAAACATAGTTAGTAAATTAGACATATCTTCCTTGTCTCTTATTGGATATGGATGATATTTGAAGTTCTGGAAAGAATATTTTGTGTGCGACAACTTTTATGTTGAACATATTTGCATATTTTAAGCATAGGTTGATCGAAATCCTGTTACAAACTCTCAGCTCTGTCATTGTAAAATTGTGATTTTCTGTGCTAAGTGCTGTTGGAAATTTAAACATATCCTTTTCATTAGATGTCGGAATTTGATAATTCTTGATGCTCCTGAATGCTTAGATTATATTCTACAATTTTCATGTTTTGAGTTTTGTCAAATTTTGATGTTTACATGGTCGAAAGTTCATTCTAGTATCGCTGTCCCGAAACTAAAACAACAGCTGTAGCGAAATTCATATCTGAAATTTGTTTTGGCCATATCTTTCATGTTTCTTATCCAAATTTAATAATTCAAGATGTTCCAGAAAGCTTAGACTTTGTGCTAGAAGTTTTATGTTTTGAGTTTTTTGAAATTTCGAAGTTAGCTTGGTCAAAACTATATTTGTTTGTTGCTGTCTCGAGAGCAAAACGACAGCAATAACAATCATTGAACTGAGAATTGCATTGGCTTATTTTTGCTCTCATTCTTTTTTGATTTTGATGTTGTTTTTGAGATGTTTTGAGAGCTATTATGCCTATCAATAGGCTAGATATATTTAGACAATTTGAAATGCAAATTTAAATAGAATTTGAATTGACTTTGGGTTAAATTTGAATTGAATTCGTATTGAATTCAAGTTATCGGTCTTGAGTAATCTCTCTTGTTTTTCATTATTTTCGAGCATGATTTTCACTAAACCATTTTGAAGTGATTTTTGAAATAAATGGACATTTTAAATTATCATTACATTGTACTTTAAAATTAATTTTCTAATATAAAATCTATTTATTTCCTATAATAAAGAAATTTTAAATATTGGTTTTTTTAATATTTTTGGGAAAAAGTTTTAAAAGCTTGTTTTCTCAAATAAATTATTTTATAAATAAAATACACACTTTTATACTATTCGAACGTATGAGAAAGAGAATTAAACGGTATAGTAAAACACGTGGTATGGGACATGTGCGTTTACTATTTCGGTTAATTCCGGACTTGTACGATCGAAGCTATTTGAGATTATTGATTTTGAGATGTTTGCCATTTTATGGCATATTTTGAGTTTTATAATTCCTATTTACCGGAATTATTTAAGATGGCCAATATTCGACGAGTATTATGGTTTGGGATCTCCTAAGCAGGAGTATGGTCGATGAGAACCATCACGATGTTTTATTTACTTGCCAATGATATAAGGAAAGTCTTGAGTATATGATTTCATATTTTGAGATTTATGGTTTATGAGGAACCATTACGATGTTTTCGCTTGTCGATGAAATGAGACAAGTTACGATGTTATTTAATACTTGTCGATGAGATGAGACAAGTATGGTGTCTCTTTATCACTCGCCAATGAGATGAGGCGAGATATGATTTTATGAGTTTTATGATGTTCCTAGTGTGGCACCGACTAGCGGCTAGTAAATCGCTAAGTGCGAACGAGTGGTATGGGACACACGTTAACACTTTTCGGATTCCTATCCGTGAGTTTGTGACACATTCACGATGTTTACCTAACAGAATTGCTTTGAGAGGTGTCAGCGACCTTGTCATGAGGACAAACTGCTTAGGGAGGTGTTAGCGACCTTGTTAGGGCTGACAAAATAGCTTGAAGAGGTGTCAGCGACCTTGTCATGAGGACAAACTACTTAGGGAGGTGTTAGCGACCGTGTTAGGGCTGACAAAATGGCTTGAAGAGGTGTCAGCGACCTTGTCATGAGGACGAACTGCTTTGGGAGGTGTTAGCGACCTTGTCAGAGGCTTCGGCCGTTTGAGAATGGCACGTGCAGCATCGCTTCGGCATGCAAATGGGATTTGGCCAATCCGGGGAATTTTTATGAGTTTTTGATTTTGATTTCACCAATTTTGAAATGATGAGTTTACCTATAGCCTTGAGTTAGAGAAAGGCTTATATATATATATGTGTGTGTGTGTTGTTTTATGGTGATTTCGATATGGGGATTATAAACTCTTATTGAGTTTCATAAGTTTTTATTTGGAGATTATCATCGGCGATTGTTTATGTTATTTGAGTGTATTGTAGAGTATACCTCTTTTGAGGCCTTTGTATACTTAAATGACATTGTTTCACTTAAGTCATGAGTATGTGTATTTTCTATTGCCTCTTCTCATTTGAGAAGAATTATCACCTTGTATCTTATGCTTCATATTATCTTCTATCCTTATGAACTGATTGTTTTAGCTAGACTGACCCGCGTATTTTATACTCGCGTCAGACCGAGTTGTTTCAGGTTAGCAATCATTTACGGGACTTAGCTTTGATGCATCTGCTTGGATATCAGCCTAGCACTTTTGTGTAGTTTATATTTATTTCCGCTTGACTCTGATATGTATTTGATTAGATGTATATAGTGTGGTCTCTATACCACTTTTGTATATTAGTTTGTATCATAGTAGGATGTATCTGTGTATATGTATTTATATATATAATGATTACTGTTCTGTGATGTGATATGCATTCTGTTATTTTACTTTGTTCTGATAGATCCATTAGCCACCTATAGTTTTGTATTAAACATTTATTGGATATGTCGATCCACTTGAAATAGAAAAAAAAATATAGAGCATTTATCGACGTATGCAGTAGATATTTAAGACAAGATTATAGATGGTCGCTCCTAACCAGTCCTATTCTCCGCATTAACAGACAGAATTACCCAGTAATTCTCTTTGTTAATGTGGGTCTTGGGGTGGGGCGTCACACAGGGACCACTTAAAATAGTAAAATTGAATTTTACCAAAATATATGAGTGATAAATTCAGCCAAAATGTCACACCACTAGCTAAAGTGATGTGTGAACGTTGACATTCAAATTATTCGATATTAATTATTGACTAAATTTACACCTATGAGTTGCATGTAAATACTCCGAATATCACATGATCTAATTGAATTATATTTTTTTTAAAAATTAATTAAATTAATTAATATTTATGAAATACCAATCATTAAGTTTTATTTGACGTATTTGAACCAATATTTAATAAAGTGCATATACAAAAGTTATATATGCAGGTATTGACATATGATATCAATAAGCATTTAAGGTGGATTTAAAATGAATAAATACTGATTGGATTTAGAAATGTATATGAGTCCATTAGCCTATATGGTGGTTGTCCATACAAGTTGGGGGATGGTGATATTCGTTTGGAATATATGATTTGAATTGGTAAGGAGAAAAGGAAAATAAGGAGATCTAGATCCCCTCCATTTACCCCATACCTTGAATTCATTACTTGCATAATGAGTTCCATTGACATCTTTGCCTATGATCGAATGCCCCTTTCCTATGCCACCAATCGATAAATGTTTGGAAGGAGTGAATCAACTGATGTAACCAACCACAATACACTACCCAAGCTTTTTCCTGTTGCATACATATATATACATATACATATACATATATATGTATATATATCCCATCTATCCTCTTCATTTCCTTTACTTCAAGCCTCCTCTATCTATCTATGGCGAAGAACAATAGGACCTCCCACCCAATCATTTCCATATAAAATTTAAATTAAATCAAATCTATCTCAAAGGTGGCAATCCCTTTAGTTAGTTGCATTTATGGAAAAGTACAAATTTGATCTAAGGAGTTTTGGATTTAACATTCAAGTGCACATTCAATGCTGCAGTGTTGGTAACCTCTAATCTATATTCTGTTATATACACACTAAATTATGTCACAAATTTATATATTTATTTACTGTTTGATTTACATACACACACACACACATTTAAATAGAATTATATATATATGTGTGTGTGTGTGTATAATTTCTTTTTGGCCACTTTATAATTTAAAAAAATCTTGAAAGTTAAATAATTTTAAATAATTTTTAAAATTAAGATTTGGATTTTATAATCAATAAACGTACATACACACACATACACACAACACATACACACATACACACACACACACATATATATATTATTGTTACCGGGTTACTTGGCCCGGCTACGAGATGCTAATTATTGACTTTCTTGATTGAATCTAAGTGAAACTTGAGCCAGTGAAAGAGTGATTTGAATTCAGAAGCTCGGCATATATACATCGTTCGGCATATAAGTTTCGTTCCACCTGAATACACTGTTCGGCCTATAAGTTTTGTTCGGCCTGACACATCGTTTAGCCTGAATATGTGGTTCGGCCGAGGAAGGATGGCGTGTGTCGCCCTGCTAAAAGAAAGGTGTTGTTGGGAACTCAGTGAAGATCGCTCGGCAACCTTCGTTCGACAAACATCGCTCGGCGAAGGTGGCTCAACATTGGGGTATTCGGCATGGATGCCTTAGTCACATGTCGCTCAGCCATAAAGGGACGGTTATGTGGCTCGGTGGGAAAGGCTACATGGCTCGCTGACCCCTCGATCGGCATTGAAGGGAAGATTAAGAGGCTCCGTCGTGGGGCGTTCGGTGTGGACATCTTGGTCATTTTGGCTCGGCAAGCATCCATCGGCAAGTGTCAAACGGCAAGCATCATTCAGCAATGCCTCGCTCGACAAGATTCGCTCGGCAACCACCATTCGATATGCCTGGTTCGGCATACAGAAGTTGTCTATTATGGGCCGAGGTATCTTGTCCTTAGGCCTGCGTAGGAAGTCCACCCTATCATTGTCTATAAATAGAGAGGCATGGGCGCAGTGTAAATGGACCTTTTTTCGAGAACACTGGGGAGACTCTGGCATTTTTCAAGACTCATTTCTTTTCTGTTAAAACTTATTTTCAAGTTGTTGGTGTACGATTGTATCTATATTCAATTATTGGAAGAAGTAATAAAGATTACGATCAAAGTGGACGTAGGCAGTTAAGCCAAACCACTATAATTCTGGTGTTCTCGATTTGTACTATTCTAGCTGCATTCTATTGTGATATTCCTCTATTTTAATTTATCTTATTTATTAATATCTCTACTTAATCCCACTTAAGGGTGTTAGTGACCAATTTTGGTGGTAACAATTAGCAAAGCTAGCTGGCTTTGTTGTTATCCGTCCATATATATAAAAGAATAAGAAACAAGTGTTTAGCACATGCACCAGAACATCTTCTAGAGACTGTAGCATTAGAGTTTAGTTACAACACCAAACTATTAAGAACATAAGAGATCGTAACACTAGTCCCTATCCGAAGAGGAAGATCCACCACCCTCATCCGAAGATTCAGGCCTAATAACACGATAATAAACCGAGAAAAGATTA
Organism: Allium cepa; assembly: GCA_030765085.1. NCBI lineage: Eukaryota > Viridiplantae > Streptophyta > Magnoliopsida > Asparagales > Amaryllidaceae > Allium > Allium cepa. The sequence goes on along the minus strand of CM060943.1, from coordinate 548,666,977 downwards.
CTAAGGTAGGGATAAAATCCACTGAATCTGAGCAGTAAAGAAATTTCCTATCCCATGATTCACCTGATTGGATAGAGCGATTCATATCACAAAACTGACCAAGCACTGAGAGCGTAAGGCTTTTCTCCTCTGCATGATAAAATAACCACCTTTCTTCTTTATCTTCACCAATATACTAATAAAAATTTCCACCTTAAGATCAAACCTCTTTTTGGAAGGCTTACGAGTCCAAGCCTGCATAGATGAACCTGAAAAAATCACCAAAGGAAGGAAGAACTACATCTGGTTTTTCCTCAGAACTGTCGTTAATAATATAAGGCACCAACGATAATGGATGGATCCGCTTCAAGGACATGAAGCCTTTCATCATTTCTTGAGAACTCGAAAAAGAACATCGAGTCATCAAAGCGAACAAAAGCCTACACTTAATGTTATAAAAATGACGGCAATGATAATGAACAACTTGATACAGGGGGCTGGATCAAGGAAGAAGCACAATAGATACTTGGAACAAAACATAGGCCTCGCCTCCAACACTTCCCCGGTAGAACCATAACACCGTCGACCTCCATTATGTCAAAAGAACCGGGAACATATTGACTCACATTTTTCGATAGAGTAGTGAAAAGATAAGCCCACCTATTTCCATCCTTAGATGGAGTAGTAGAAGATTGGGGACATGACCCATTCAACAGGACTGGAAGAAACATAAATATACACACACATACACACACATATTATAATATATATATATATATATATATATATATATATGTATGTATGTATACTTAAATCTAAAATAAAATAACAAATTACAAATGTATATTAATTTTTTAAATTATTATGTATTAAAAATTATAAATAACATTTCTTATAAATATAAATCCATACATATAAATATAAATACAAATATGTTAAAAATAAATTAATTCTTAACTTATTATTATTTATATTTACTAATTAATATTTTATAGATAATATTTTTTTGAAAATGGTTTCCTTTTATTACTTTTAATATAAAGTACATAATTACAAAGTAGTACACACTCTATAGCCTAAGTAATAACAAAGCCATATATTTTACTCATACCATTAAATTTGCATTTATGTACAATAAATCTTCAAAAGCTCTCCTTATATCCATTCATATCATACATCTCCATATAGTAGCATATATTATCACATTAAGCCCAATCTTCATTCTTTAACTCACGAAGAAGTAATTATGTATGGTAGATTTTCTTTTAATTCAAAAGTTAGTTATCTTCCACAATCACATTCTGGTAAATGCCCACATTTTGTAACCTTACTTTTCAATTCTTTTGGTAAATACATCAGGGCCGTCGCTTCCAAAAAAGGGACCCTAACTAAATCATCATCTCCTCCCATCCCTAATTATGAACTAGTATCCCTAATATGCTAGGGTTCATGCAAAACTAGAATTATCAAACATTAACATTAGATTTTATCAACGTAGAACCCGCTCTATTTAAAAATGCGGTGCTTTGATTTGTGTAATACTTGCAATCTCTATAGCCCCTTTTAATTTTAAAGATGGATCCTATGTTGTTTTCAAATCTCCTTATCTAGTGAAAATATAAAGTTCCGAGTTAGTGTCTAGGTAACCAATTTGTACTCTCTGGTCTTGGGAATTAAAGGTATCTAGAGGCTAGTGATTGCCTTCGTCTTATTGATTTAGATTTATTATCTCCATCATTTTCCGTTTGACTATAGGAACTAAAATTAAAAATAACGTTCCACCCTTCTAACCATTATTGTGGAGTTCTTCTCTACAAGAGGGTTTCTTTGTTAAATATATATGTATATATTTGAATATTCAAAAATAAAATAAATTATACATACATACATACATACATACATACATACATACATACATATATATGTATACATATACATACATACAAATATATTATATATATATTATACATATATATTTTGATATATCAATATTTGAAATTTGAAATTAAAATTCAAATGGATTTTTTACTCTAGATCTAGATCTGTTTTTAAATTTATATGTACCTCAAGATGTTTTAAAATTAACTTGAATTATTTGAATTGGTCAATAACTTCATTTTAAATATATATGAATGTTATGTATACATATATGTATGTGTGTGTATGTGTGTGTGTGTGTGTGTATATATATATAATAAATTAATTATGGACATCAAATATGTATATAAAAGGGCTAATGTGTCACTTGTAATGTGAATCCTAACACTTATATAAGGGCACATTAAACTATGTACATATCTATATGTTGCACGTGTACTATAAACGTATATGTGTATTTGATACACCTATACATAATAAAATCAAATCTTTATATAGACTAATTAGATAAAAGAAATATTTTATTTAAAATTATTTTGATCAGACCTATCAATTTAGATTCGTAGATCTAATAAGGTCTAACTTTTTTTTAGATCCACCAATTTAACCCTTTGCATGCTGACCCAATTCCAAACAACGATATTAATGCCTAATAGCCTGTGTAGTTTGATTAGAAGTTTTAGGGCCAATTTATTAAATTTCAACTATTTTAGTAGGGTGTTTAGAAAAGCACTGTAGAAGGTTGGGCTATTGTGTACCCAAGTGCCCTACCCTACCTAGCTATTGGCCTGACATGAAAAGTGAGGTAAGCCCAAAGGTCATCCCTAATAAATAGGTCCAAATTGAATTTAGGCCTTAGACTAATTTTCAAAATATGTTCAAATTTAAACGGTCGAATTTAAAATAAGTAAAAATGTTATAAAAAATTCAAATTTTTGAAAATTAAATATATTTTCTTGAAAATTTATTAAAAAATAATTGGAGTAATCAAATAAATAATTAATAAAAGCTAATTAATTAAATTAAATAACATATATATTGATATATGTAAATTTATCTTAAAATGTTTAAGGTAATTAACATATATAATTTTCCAAATTAATTTGATTAATTAAATGTCAATCAATAAATAATAAAATATACATATATTGAGATATATGTTTGTACTATAATATTCAATTTAAAATGAAAAATTAAATTAATTAAAATGTTAATTAATTAGTTAAATTAATTAAATAAGTTTTAATTAATAAAGATAAAATATACATAAGATTATTATATAACTTAACTAGAATTATAAACTGTTATATAAGAATTAAACTTATATAATATGAATGTAAAATGAAAGGTGAAACTGTAATGAACCCAAATTAAATTTAAGGATAAGTACATACGTACAAAACATATACCGTAATTTCAAACATGTTTGACATTTGAATCGCGATGGTATTTCATAAAAAATACATTATTTCGTAAGTCGGTATCACTCAAATAAATATATTAAAGGTTATAAAAATTTAATATAAGTGTTTTCCTTTACATTTATATATTAATGATTACTTGCATACTCTTTAGTTGTTGAGTTTTTCTCAAGCCATATATGTTACATGTGGTACTATTAGTATATAAAATAGCCTAGGTTAGATACATTCACATATTTATCGAGCTTTCCACAAGCTATGTTCATTATACTTAGGCCATCATGAAATGGTAGGTACGAGTGAATAATCTCTCTTTACTTGCTAAACTTTCCTTTATATAAAGACGAGATTAAGACAAAGACCACAGGGTTAGGAGTTGTATATGATATTACCAATAAGATGTTATCCATCACATATAGGCTTATGATATATTAAGTATTTTCTCAAAGTCAGAATCCCAAGATATGCGGGTCCTAACACCCACTAAAGAAATCAAAAGATTTCTATTGTAATGACCCGTAAATTTCGATAATTAAATGTGTTAATTTAATAAGATTTCCGTAATTAAATTTAGAAAGAAATAAAAACTTTATAGTTACAGTGAGGTGAATGTTAATTTGAAACGTAGCTATGGTAATTAAAGCTAATTATTGATAGTTTGAACGAAATTACAATAAATGAAATAGTGTAAGTGTTATACTAGGTTATAAATTGAATACAAGAATACAAACGTAAATACTGAATAATTTAAAGAATTAATATATAATGAATGGTAATTGAATAAAACCAATATTCTGTAAGTAATTTTAATATTGGTTTGGAAATGATAAACTTATAAGAATGTGATTGAGAGTTAATGGCAGCAATTATTATAAGTTACATGCATATTTAATCCGTTAAATTGAATTGGAACTTATCGCAACAAATGTAATTAAATATTATGTTAATGTAAATTAGGTTAATATTTGGAAGTAATATTAATTTTATTTATAATAATATGATAACTGGAAATAAAAAGAATGAAAAATCAAGATTTATTTATTTATTGGAATTCCAATTTGATAATTAGTGAATTTATTTAAAATTGAAATTTAATACGGTAATGGGCAAATTAATTAACTTAAAATTGATATCGAAACTTGTCTAAATTATAGTGAAGGTTTAAGAAATCAAAAACGATAGAGTTTGCTAACTATAGAATTGGAATTGAAAATTTGATTTAATTAATTTAATATTAATTTATTTAATTAACTTGGAAAATAGCCATTTTGGCCACTGACTCGGATTTTGACGAAACCAGTTTCATAGGATCTGTAACGGTGAATTATTGTAGGATTTCAAGTTTTGTAACAATCAGACTTGTCGTTTGATCGTACGGGTTTGAAACGCCTAGAAACAAATTAAATTGAAATCAATTTGAAACAACTTGATTTTAGCATAACTTCTTCATACGATGGAATTTGGACCTGAAACCTGTTCCATATTCAAAAACATCTATTTTAACATATGGGTTGATCCAATTTCATTCCGGAGTCAGAACAGACCATTTACCATTTAACGGTCCAAACCAATCGTATCTGATCCTCTATTTCTCAGCTCTACTTATATATATCTTGTTATACACCCTGGCAACCTTTCTATTTCTCATTTCTATGCGTATAAAAACTTCTGTTTGCTCCTCTTCCTCAATGGCTGAAAACCCTAAATATTCCAATTCAATGCCAATCAAAATCCAACAACAAAAATTCAAATTCCTCAAATAATATCAAATTACATATCAATTTGAAGCTCTTGATGAGCGCAGGGCAAATCTGCAATTCATTTTTCAGTTCGATATATAGCTAGTCCAGAAATTCAAGGTGAACCACGGCCGTTCATAGGCCACCATCTCGATCCAACGGTGGATCTGCGACTACAAGATGATCAGGAAGCGTCAATGTGAAGAGGGAGACGAGCAGCACTCGTAGGAGCCGTTCGTTTGTCACAGCAGGGTCATGGTTCTTTGGAATTTTCTGTTGAAGGCATGCAGCGGCGGGCCTGCGCTACATCACCGAAGATGGTTGTTCGGCTATATGAGGGACGACATGAAGAGGGTGAGACAGGGGTGGCTTCTGATCGGGGTGCAAAGCACGGTGGCGGCCAGCGTTCGCGAGTCAAGATCGGCGGCTGCACTTGTGTTTCGCGTATCATTCCATGCAAGGGTTTCAGGAAACGAGCGTTGAACGGTTGCATGGCGGGTTCGTATTCGTTGCTTTTTTTATTTTTATTTTGTCTTTTGTTTTAATATTAAATCGTCTAACTTCAAAACTTAATAACTTGTGCATACGAGCATGGATTTGGACATGGTTTCTTTCATTAGGATCGTATTAAAATTTTGAACATTTTGGCTCTGGTTTGGACGGATTATGAGACTGCTTAAATTTTAATTTAAATTGGATTTAAATTCAATTTAAATTCAAAAGCTGAGTGTTTTAACCCACTCACAACTTCTAAAATTTCTTATGTTTGTTAAATTGATTTATGATGTGATTAGAAATTTATGTATGACTGTTTGGCATATTTTGAATCATCATCTCAGTTTATTTGAATTTATTTGGATAAAATAATTATTTAATTTATTATTGAATGTAAACTGCCAGTAAATACCCGTTATTTATTATCTGTTCTATATTGTTGTTATTGATTGAATTGGATGATGATTGTGATAAATGTTTGATGATTGATATTGGATGAATGGATGTTGTATTTTATATTGTTATAAACTGCAAGTTGTTATGGATTTTTATTTCATTCGGGATTGCGATTTGAAAAGATATATAACCGTATTAATATTTTAAACTATGGATTGAAATGATAAATATCTGTATCACTTGACCATTGGATAGAAAATTATATACAGACACCGTGGTCTATATATGAAAATATTTTGAAATGATTTCCATGGTTTTGCAAAGAAATATATGGTTTTAGATAAATATTGATTTTAGACATTTTATAAATGTTATTTTATCCTTGTTTTTAAGCCATGTATAATTTGTTTAATATAGAATAAGCTTAATAATAAGTTTGGTTTTCATTGAAGATAATATGGTTAAGTATTTAAACTATATCTTAATAGAGAGTTTATAACGATTTAAATAAAATTAAGGTTGGAAGATAAATCTGAGATTTATTTGAAATTGAGTTTATTTAAGAATTAAACTTAAATAAGCTTGATGTGAAATTTATTAAATCTGAAATTTTAGAAGGTATGATTTTTATAACTTGATTTTGGTTTAAGATGAATTAAATGAATATTTCAAGTATAAATAAATTGAAGGAAATATCTAGTTATTTGTAATTTGAGTTTTATTTGAATGATAATGGATTTATGATGTAAATATTTCAAAACTAAATAATAGAAACTGAATTGCTGAATCATAATTACCAAAATTAGTTTTGAAATTATTGAATACTTAAAGTTTGAAATATATAGAATTTGAAGTGGGTTATTCTGTGGATCAAATCTGGTTTGAAATTGATAAATTTGGGATAATTTATTTGAAAACTAAATTGAATTAAAAGTTATGATTTGGGATTTGATTAAATTAAAATCTAGAAATTCGAGTTGTTTTGAAATTGATTTGTGAAATTTAAGAAGCTATTTATTATATATAGTATTCTAATACATAAACTAATTAAGTGGTGGAAGTTATGTTTAATAGTTATGAGTTTCAAAGTATTATGATTTGAAAGTGTTATACTTTAAGTGTTTTGATATCGAAGTGGTATAACTTTGAAAGTGCTATGATTTTGGAAAAAGGATATGTTTGAAATAAAAATGATATTATATTGATTTGGGTTTTTCTTTAAAAATGATATCATATTGGTTTGGTTTTTGAAATGGGAATGATATCGTATTTCTATGATTTTGAAATGGATATTATATTGTGGTTTGGAAGTATAAATTATTTTGAAATGACCACGGTGTTATAATGACGTTTGTTTGTTAAAAAGACCGGGATCAGAAGTTGCCATACTCTCTGCCAACTCCGAAACCACTTTAACAACCGTGTACGCAGTAGAGATTCCAAAATGGAGTAGGATGGTGGCGGCGTTCCTTTGAGATATATACGTGGACCCGACTCCCGTGAGTTGGCATAAGGTGGCTAAAACAGGAGCGATTGAAGAGCTAATGAGGTAGCTCCTTAGATTGGACACATCCCTTCGATATTATACTCTGACTTATGGATTGATTCGGTGGCCACTTTTGATTTTTATTTGGGGGTGTGGCTCGAGGTGGGCATTAGCTGCGCGCTATGCGTTACCACCAGCCCGGAAGCATAATTGATATATCTACCTTGGCATTGCCTAGTTGTGCCGTGTCACCTACCCTAGCGTGCCTTGTACGAGTTTGGTTTTCTCCCGTAGCCTGTGTGGTATCCTCTGGTGGCTTCTCGATCAGGAGGAACCATGATACTGGATGGACTATTGGGACTATTACGTGTTAAGGTGGAAAATGTAAAGCCTTAACGCTATTTAAAAGTAAGTTTATTTACTGTAGGCATTATTATAATAGCGAAATATTACCACATAGTAAATAGTTTAACAGATCCTTAGGAGATTTGAATCCTGAGCATCTCTTAAGTTACTGCACTCATGTTTGACACTGGATAGGAGATGTCAAATCCCGTAAACATCTCTGATGTCATTCCACTCATATTTTACCGTTGATTTAACTTACATTAGATCTTTTAGTTCTGACTCGAGTGTTTTGTCTTTTCAATTCGCTCGGGTCAGCCTGAGCATTTCAGGATTTGAAGACTTTATTTATGAAGGACAAAGACGAAGATTTTATCACTATTATTTATTATATTATTCCACTACATTCATATTATTCCGCAGCATTGTAATTAATATTCTCTGGTATGTGTAACCCTGATTCTATATTGTATTAGTATAATCAAATGTTTTGTAAACAGCTTCATGAACTGTTATTTGATTATTATATTTTGTCATTCCGCTGCAAGATTCTGTTTTTTTTTCTTTCTCTGTTTTTCTTATTCATCACTATAACAATCTGCCCTTCTGTATGGTTTGAGTCTGACGTGTGTGGTTTATCATCGAATTGAAGCGTACGAAAAGGGGTGATGTTACATCTATGTTTCTTCTTAAGGTTTTGAGAAATATAAAAGTCTAATGGAAGCTTATTATTAAAAAGAAATGTACTATTAACCTTAATAATATTATAAGCGCATCGATTGTGAATTTATTGCCCTAATCTACTAAATTAAATTTGCAGGAAAATGTCTACATTGAGGTTTTTTTCTTCTAAAAATGAAAAACTCACTTGACCTAACTACTTAGACTGACTAATAATTGCTGGATTTTTAAGGGAACTTATGGTCATTAATAATTGAATTTTCAAGGGAAAGACTCTTCAGTGATGTATATCCTAAGTTAATAATTATTGTTAACCCAAAAAATTAATCAACACCCTAGAGTATTCTATGGAAGCACCAACCCTATACCGAACCACACTCTCTCTTCATCGAATGGCTTATCGGGACTGTACTGAACCACACTCGCTCAGTAAACCGACCTTCCTTCGTAATTTACGACCAACTCTTGCTTTCCCTCAAGACCGAGTGGTACCCTCACTCAGGATAATAAACCACTTCCCTATATTCTGACCGAACCGCAACATCTGCATAGCCACCAAACCATGTTCTCGTTTCCCTCAGCGTGACCAACTTGCATTCGTTCTCGCACCTCTGCACCGAACTATCCCTTTTGGTTCCTTCAACGAGCGACTCCTTCTTTCCTCATCCTAAGTCTTAACTTTCAAACTACAAGGGCAATAACTACATAAAAAATTACTACAAACAACCATCGAAGGCAGTCGAAGCCTTAGCCAAAAGCCTAGCCTTCCTCTTGATTCAACTTTTCCTTTCTTCCTAATTGTCCACTACCAAATCCTATAACCAAAGAAAAGGGGAAAGCCACTAACTCGAGCACTCATGCCTAGTACACGATTCCGGATTAGGGAGAAAATTCGTACCTATGGAGAAATTTTGGGCCTGCGGAAGTTTCAAGTTATTATCTTGAAGAGTTAGTCAGATTCGTGGGCGATTGGAGTCCCAAAGAGAGAGGTACGGGGCTATAAGGGGAGCAGGTTAACAGATTTGCGAGGATAGGAAGGTATCGGGCATGTGAGAGCAGAGAGAGAATAAAAGTGATAAGAAAAGGCCGGGGTGCAGCTTTTATATGTGAAGAAGGGAAGATGGACAGGCCTTCTCCTTGTGGAACCGTTCAAAACACTTCGGTGGTTCGGTGTGTCAATACACAAACGACACCAAGTAAATCAGACGAGTGGTTCGACACCCATGCATCGATCGATATATATATATATAAAAAAAGAGAAGCAAATAGAACCAAGAGTGTACAAGATGTTAGAAAGGTCTTTCATGTTCCGTCCTATGCAGCATTATATATGTTCGGCTTTGAAAGCAGGAACTAATTACCGATTCAAAGCATGTCTTGTTGTTTTACAAGACATGCTTTGGGGGGCAAATGTTACTCGGTTGCTTGGCCCGGCTACGAGATGCTAATTATTGAGTTTCTTGGTTGAATCTAAGGGAACTTGAGCCAGTGAAAGAGTGATTTGAATTAAGAAGCTCGGCATATACACATCGTTCGGCGTATAAGTTTCGTTCAGCTTAAATACAACGTTCGGCCTGACACATCGTTCATCCACAATATGTGGTTCGACCGAGGAAGGATGGTGTGTGTCACCCGGCTAAAAGAAAGATGTTGTTGGGAACTCAGTGAAGATCGCCCGGCAACCTTCGTTCACCCAACATCGCTCAGCAAGGGTGGCTTGGCATTGGGGAGTTCGGCATTGATGCCTTAGTCACATGCCGCTCGGCCATAAAGGGACGGTTATGTGGCTCGGTGGGAAAGGCTACATGGCTCGGTCACCCCTCGATCGGCATTGAAGGGAAGATTAAGCGGCTCAGTCATGGGGCATTCGGCATGGACGACTTGGTCATTTTAGCTTGGCAAGCATCCATCGGCAAGAGTCACACATCAAGCACCGTTATTCAAGGCCTCACTCGGCAAGGCCTCGCTCGACAAGAGTCTCTTGGCAACCACCGTTCGGTATGCCTACTTCAGCATACAGAAGTTGTCAATTATGGGTAGAGGTATCTTGTCCTTAGTCTTGCGTAGGAAATCCGGTCTATCTTCATCTATAAATAGAGTGGTAGGGGTGCAGTGTAAATGGACCTTTTTTCGAGACCACTGGGGAGACTCTTCTATTTTTGAAGACTCATTTCTTTTCTGTTAAAACTTGTATTCAAGTTATTGGTGTACGGATCGTATATGTATTCAATTATTGCAAGAAGTAATAAAGATTACGATCAAAGTGGACGTAGGCAGTTTCGTCGAACCCTATAATTCTGGTGTTCTCGTTTTGTACTATTCTAACTACATTATATTATGACATTCCTCTGTTTTAATTTATCTTCTCATTAATCTCTCTATACAATCCTACTCAAGGGCGTTAGTGACCAATTTTGGTGCTAACATTTTGGTGCTTGCACCGAGAATATAATTCTTAAGCTGTTAGGATCTACTTTGTCGTTACTGGATTGAAGAAATCCCCAAGGAAGATCCAAGTTCGTCCATAAGAAGTTCATAGATTCTACTTAGAGTTCATACCAATAACTCTACAATGGGAAGACCGTATACCAGATCAGCCTCTCACAATGTGGATGTCAACAAAATCGCTAGCGTCCAACAAGTAGGACCCAGCAATCCACAAGCTAATCCAAGTGCAGAGACCGCTACCGCCCTAAACCAAACAGAGGTTGTCACCAGAACGGAGTTCAACGAGTTGATGAGAGAACTCATGGAAAGCAGGAGACAGCTTAATGTGCAAATTCAAGTGAACACCAACCTCATGGCTTAACTTACTCAACAATAGCATCGGAATGCTGGAGGAAGACCCGCTGTTTACTCCTCATTCAATAGCTCCGCTTTGTTTGATGAACCACCCAGGTGTAGACGTTGCATAACTGAAACAACGCAAACAGGTGTAGCTGAACAATCCGCCAGGGATGGTCTAGGTCCCCTACCTAGACCCATGGCCCCTCATGTACACCAAGGTAATCGTGCTCGATTTGGAACAGGAAACTTAGGATCTGGGGCTCGAGTGGAACCTAGACGACCGGTTCACCAAGTCACAATGAAGTAGGTCCCTAGGACACGCATTTGGTAGATCGCCAACCGAGGAGACACCAACCGAAATGGTCCCATAGGGCATATTCAAACTTGCCACCTTCCATACAGACCCCAGACCAATTATCTATGGTCAGACCATTGATGAGGAAAACCTCCGACTACACTGGAACGTTTTTGTTCAAAGGTGCATCAATTTATAAGAAGAGAGGAAGCCAGGTGGACATGGCGAGACAATGCACCAGGGCCTGGCAAGGAGACTGTGAATAGCAACATTGCTGTAAAACAATCGGGTGATAACTCTAGGAAGATCTAGGTCAATGTTCAGAACAAGCCGGAGCAATCTAAAGGATCCGAAGGAGGAAATCCCAAAAAGAAAAAGGAAGCAGAAAAATGAAAACCAAGGATCCCAACTTACAATGAATACACTTCTATGAATACATCTTTGGAAAATATTTACTTATCGACATATAATAATTTTCAATATCAAAAGCCATGCCCAAAAGAGTCCATTGAGGAAAAAAAGCGGACTGGGAAGTATTGCCCTTCCACGAGACTTACGGGCACAATACCGAGGATTGTAGGCACCTTCACGATGCTATAGAAAACCTAATTCGAAAGAAAAAATCACAAGAGTTTGTCAAGAATCTACAGGAAGGCAGACAAAGAACATCAGTCCCCGGTCGCGGGCAAGCTCCATGCAATCCTAAGGAAATTGCTCGGACTTTAGGTAGACTAGTCATAAACACGATAGTTGGTGGGCCTCACCCCACAAATAAGAAGCAAGAAATGGAGCGTTATGCTAATTCCTTAAGGCATACAGATTTCGAATGTTGTTCAAACACGGAAGATGGGACCCCAGCTAAGCAACAGCGAATGATGACTAATGATATAGTGTTCAAAAGTAGAGATGCTGATAGGGTGGAGGCGCCTACCATTGATCTGATTGTCATATCAGTAATGATTGGTCCAGCATTTGTGAGAAGGATATTGATTGATTGTGGAAGTTCTTTTAACATCATCTTCAAAAAAGCATATAACCAGATGAAGATGGAGACAAAGAATCTAAAACCATCTAAAGCCCGTATTTATGGCTTTAATGGTGCGGTTACTGACGTAGTGGGTTTTGTTGAATTGCTAGTTAAACTTGGAGAAGGTGAACATAGGAGGGTATGGATCCTACCGTTTATTGTTTTGGATGTCGATTCTCCGTATAATGTATTTCTGGATCGACCGGCCCTGGCAGAGTTTAGGGCAGCTTTGGCTCCATGGTGTTTAACCTTGAAGTTTCCGACAGATAAAGGAGTTGGTGTTGTGCACGACGATCAGGCAACCGGTCGTGCGTGCTATGTGGCTGAGCTGAGAGAGGCCCAGCGAAGAGAGAAAGGAAAGGTTGCGGACAACTCCGTCTGCAGCCAAGTCACTAAAGATTGACAAGTAATGCCCGAGCCTTGGCTCGGGTAACTTGATCGGATCTATAAAGACATAAATCTTAGGGACGATGGTGAGGAACCCAAAGATGCAAAAGCAACATCGGCTGAACTAACGATTGACATTCCAGTCAGCCGCGATGACCCGTCATGTGTACTTAAGATTGGATCACAACTCAACCCCTCGATGATTGAGGATCTTACTGATTTCCTTCGAGCGAATTTGGATGTTTTTGCTTGGACACATTCCAATATATGCGGGATTTCTCCCATCTTTATGAGTCATATGTTGAACATAGACCTGAAATACGTACCGATGAAGCAAAAAGGAGAGGCATGGACCCGAAGAGGTCCGCTGCTCTCAGAGAGGAGGTGGATAAACTCAAAGCCAATAGGTTCATATGCAATGCCCTCTACCCAGAATGGGTCTCTAACCCCGTACTAGTGAGAAAAGCGAATGGGAAATGAAGAACCTATGTTGACTACTCAGACCTAAACAAGGCATGCCCAAAGGATGGCTTCTCTTTGCCCAGAATTGATCAGCTGGTCCACTCAATGGCAGGACATGAGTTTTTGTCATTCATGGATGCGTATTTGGGATCAAATCAGATCTCGATGCACATTCCAAATCAGAACACACTAGTTTTGTCACAGACGTTGGACTATACTGTTATGTAGTGATGCCTTTTGGATTGAAAATTATGGGAGAAACTTATCAACATCTGGTGAATCGATTGTTTAAAGATCGTATTAGTAGGACAATGGAAGTCTATGTGGATGACATGCTCATGAAGTCACGGAAGTCAAATGACCACATTCAAGACTTGGCAGAAATGTTGATATACTCAAGTCTTACGGAATGAAAATCAATCCTATGAAGTGTTCCTTTGGCGCTGCATCGGAAATTTTTTTGGGTTTCTTTGTTAATGCATGGGGAATTGAAGCTAACCCAAAAAATATTCGGTTTATTCGAGACATACAAGTGCCCAGAACTATAAAGAAAGTACAAAGCCTAAGCGAAAAAGAGGCCGTGTTGAGTCGATTCATATCCAGAGCGACAGACAAGTGTATTCATTTCTTTGATATGATAAATAAAGGGAAGATAAATTTTTAATGGACTCCCAACTACGATGATGCATTCCGAGCTCTTGTAAAACATTTAGAAAGTCCCTCGATGTTGTCAGAGCCTATAGACTATGAAGTGTTGTATGTATACTAGGCCATATCTCAACATGCCATTAGTAAGGCTTTGGTTCGCGAGGAGGACCGAGTTCAAAAGCCGGTGTACTATGTCAGTAAACGTTTAACGAGGGAAGAAGGAAATTATCCTAAAATTGAGAAGCTAGCCTACTGCTTGATGATTGCATCATGCAAGCTTCGTCAGCACCTTCAGGCACAACCGATCAGTGTTTATACTGATCAATCCCAACGATAGGTATTCCAACGACCAGAAACCTCTAGAAGGCTATTAAAATGGAATATTAGTTGAATTAGTTCGATATCACCTGCCTGCCATGAAGGGCCATACAAGGGCAAGCACTAGCGGACTTCATCGCCGAATTCACCATATCAGACGAACCAAACAGTGATGATATTATTCCCTCCATTTGATGGAAACTATACACCGATGGGGCATCCAATGACCGTTGTTCTAGGGCTGGTGTAGTTCTTATGACTCCTAAAAACCGATCAATTTGTTATGCTTTGAAGCTCGATTTCCCAGCTACAAATAACGAAGCCGAGTATGTAGCATTGATTGCTGACTTGAAACTTATCAGTGTTCGTGGAGTGAAATCGATTGAAATCTTTTGCGACTCACAATTGGTGGTGTACCTGGTGCAGGGAGATTATCAAGAAAAGGGGCAAAGGCTTGCTCCGTACCTCGCTCGGGTTCAAGAACTATTTGCAAACATTGAATGTTATGATATTTTGCATGTCCTGTGTGAACAAAACAGGGAAGCAGATTCATTGGCGAAATTCGCAAGTACTGGTGATGCACATCAAATGGGATTGGTTCCCATCAAAATCTTACATGCTCCGAGTACAAATGAGATGGAAGTAGATTTTGTGTTAGAAACAGAAGTTGAGAAGGAGTCATGGATAACCCCTTTCATGCAATACCTGCTACACAGGGTTTCGCTCGAAAGAAAAAATGGAAGGACAAATCATTCGCAAAGCTTCGCGATATGTAATGCAGGATGGAATGATGTATCAGAAGGGATTATCGATCCCCTTACTTCCGTGCATTGCCCACGATGAGATAAAATGGGTCTTAATGGAAGTTCATGAAGGAGAATGTGGTGACCATATTGGAGGGCAGACACTAGCAAGAAAATCCTCTGCTATGGATACTATTGGCCGACTGTAAATCGGGATGCTACGGACTACGTAAGAAGATGCGACGAATGTCAAAAGTATGCGAAAATCCCGATAGCTCCGCCAATGGAACTCACAAAAATGCTTTGTCCCTGGCCATTTGCAATATGGGGAATCGATATGCTTCTTGCCAATCTCTAAATGTGGTGCTAAATACGCAATAGTTGCAGTCGATTACTTTACCAAGTGGGTGGAAGTATAACTCTTGGCTACAATCACCACCAAAATGTCATTAATTTCATTGTGCTATTCTGTTTTGGCCTTTCACGAACTATCATTACGAATAATGGAACTCAGTTCGAAAGTAGGGAGTTCAAAGAATTCTGCCAAAAGTATGGCACTGAAAAAAGGTTTGCAGTAGTTGCTCATCCAAAATCCAATGGACAAGTAGAAGCTGTAATCAAAATAATTAAATCCATATTGAAAAAACATTTGGAGAAAGCTAGAGGCAAGTGGGTGGATGAGCTTCTGATAGCACTTGGGGCTTACAGAACCACCCACACAAGTCCATGACTGGCCACACTCCATTCACATTGGCATATGGCATGGAAGCTGTTGTACCCATGGAACTTGAAGTTCCTTCACATTGGGTAACTCGTTATGACCCTAAGACAAATCAGGATCTCTTGTTGGAATCACTGGACTTTGTTGATGAAAAACGTGAAGAAGCTAATTTAAGGGCGGATACATATAGGCACTGAGTCGCTCGATATTATAATGAAAAAGTCCAACCGAAAATCTTTGATGTAGGCGATCTTGTTTTGAAGCAAGTTTTTTCGATCCCATCGCATATGAATCCCACATGGGAAGATCCATACGTCATTGAACGAAAGCTTGGAGAGGGAACTTTCAAGCTAGCGATCGTTAACATCGCAACACTCCCCCGAGCATGGAATAGCGAGCATCTGCGATGTTATTACACTTAGTCCATTTCTTTTGCATTTTAGTCGCAATTATTTCCAATGTATGTTTGGTTTTTTCTTCTTAGTTTTCATCATGTAATAAGACAATTTAGTTTGTCTTCATTAATAAAGGCTTGAAGCCATCTTTTCCATGAACTATTGATGTTTCCGTATTTTGTAGTTCCATGGAAAAAATTAAATTACATTATTCTGACTAGCGTATGAACGCGCACACTAACTTAAAAATCTCTAAGTCCTAGAGTACGGACTGGAGTATAAACGACTTAAAAATCTCTAAGTCGCTAGAGTGCGGACAAGAGTACTCTAAGTCCCCAGAGTCCAGACTAGAGTATAAAAGACATAAAAATATCTATGTCTCCAGAGTGTGGACTGGAGTACTCTGAGTCCCTAGAGTGCGGACTATAGTATAAATGGCTTAAAATTCTCTAAGTCCCCAGAGTGTGGACTGGAGTACTCTGAGTCCCCATAATGCGGACTAGAATATAAAGGACTTAAAAATATCTAAGTCCCCAAAGTGCAGACTGGTACTCTGAGTCCCCAGATGCGGACTTGAGTATAAACGACTTAAAAATCTCTGAGTCCCCAAAGTGCGGACTTGAGTATTGAGTCCCCATAGTACAGACTAGAGTAAAAACTATTTAAAAAATCTCCAAGTCTCCAGAGTGCGGACTGGAGTACTATGAGTCCCTAGAGTGCAGACTAGAGTATAAACGACTTAAAAATCTCTAAGTCCCCAAAGTATGGACATGATTACTATAAGTCCCCAGAGTAAGGACTAGAGTATAAATGACTTAAAAATCTCTAAGTCCCCAAAGTACGGAATGGAGTACTCTGAGTCCCCAAAGTGTGGACTAGAGTATAAACGACTTAAAAATATCTAAGTCCCCAAAGTGCGGACCGGAGTACTCTAAGTCCCCAAAGTGCGGACTAGAGTATAAACAACTTAAAATTCTCTAAGTCCCCAGAGTGCGGAGTGAAGTACTCCAAGTCCCCCGTGCGTGGACTAGAGTATAAACAACTTAAAAATCTCTAAGTCTCCAGAGTGCGGACTGGAGTACTATGAGTCCCCAAAGCGCGGACTAGAGTATAAATGACTTAAAATTTTCCAAGTCCACAGAGTGCGGACTGGAGTACTATGAGTCCCCAGAGCGCGGACAAAAGTATAAACGACTTAAAAATCTCTAAGTCCCTGGAGTGTGGACTAAAAGTATTCTAAGTCCCCAGAGCGTGGACTAAAGGATCTATGATTCCAAAAATTTCTTAATCATATGGAAGTGAACTGGAGCTTGTGTAGCTTACAAGGTTTTGAATTTCGACTACTAGTTATATAGTAAGCTGGACAACAAAAATCATTGAAAGAAAAGAAACAAAGTTTTATTCATTAATCCGAAAAAAGTTCCACTACAACTTCTCCTGAACTCGGAACAAAAAGTCTATCTACAATGGCTACGAAAATAAATAAAAATAGTTTTGTGATCCATGCCTATTTGCGTTGAACGAGGCATGATAACTACGTTTTCAACTTCTTTTTGTTCCTCTGTTTTTCTGGCTACTTCTCTCTTATACGTTTTCTCTTGGATGCCTTGCTTACAAGGGAAGCGGTGCTTGGGGAAGGGGAGGAACATCCAGTGGTGAAGTCCCACCGTGGAGAATAACCTTAAGAGGCCTGTTCAGTGGATCGTCAAGTTTGACTACCTGAGGCTCGACCTTAATATCATCCTACTTCTTTCCAACTTCAATGACTTATTCCTCTATGCTCAGTTTTGAAGTGCGTTCGGAGGTGCCAGTAATTTCAACTTCATCACGTTCTTTGACGGGCGATGGATTTTCAGATTTGTCTTCGTTAAGCGCCTCGATCACTTAAGCATCAGGTCTGGGAGTCTCCCTTATTTGAATTGCCTCTCCCGTTTTCTCCTCCTTCTCCATGGCGGCATTGCTCCTTGGAGTTGGGTCAAGATTAGAATGGCCTGCACGAAATCATAAGAGACAAATGTTAGAAAACATTTACTGCTCGCCAAAAACACTGGCCCTTTGAACTCTAGGAAGAAAAGTTATGTACCAGTTTTTAACATACTGTCAATTGTTTGGGGAGTTTCGCCCTTTGGAATAGGAGATAGAGTGTGAATATCAAGTCTAGGCTCCTCTGGGTCATAGCCGATATGCTGCTTAAAGGGATCGAGTGATGGGCGACCAGTCAGCTGAATAGGAGGAGGAACTGAGAACTCGGTTCCGAATGGACCAATAGTGTCATTTTTTTTCCTTTCTAATGAGGGACAGTCCCTTCCATAAAGAGCCTTTGCCACAGATAGGTCAGTGTGCTCATTCTTATAAAGCACTTCCTTCATAAGAGCCTCCTCATCAACTTCTTCAATTCCCAACTCAACCTTTTTTATTTTTGTTAGTGTATAATGCTTCGGCCAAAGACTCAAGGTAACCCTCGCCAAGAAATGTTAGGTCACGATGCATAAGGACTCAAGCGTTGTACTCGGCTATGAGCGGATCAAACATGCACTTAATTTCTTTCCTACCAGCCTCAGCAGCCGCTTCGAGGCGAAAATCGATTTCCGAAAGCACCACTCTTTTGCCCTCCTCGCGGGATTCGTCCATCAGCGCTTCGGCCTTAGAGAGCTGCTCATTGAGCTATGTTTTTAGGAGTCGTGTAGCAACAATCTCATCGCAACATCCTTGTGACTCCTCTTGAGCAACAGTCTTTTCTTCCTTTTCTTTGAAGAGTGGCTTCTCCAATTCATTGACTCGTTGAGCGAGGATATCTTTCTCCTTTTGAACGGAGTCTTTCTCTAAGGTTAAGGCGCCACAACGTTAAACCGCTTCATCGATTTCATTTGGTGTGGCGCCTCCAGGCGATTGACTGCCTCAGCGGTATCTTCAGCTTTCTTCTAGGCGGCCTCAAGTTGAGATTTATAGAAGGAAAGCTATTCATCTTAGGCTTTGATAATATCCTTATCGTGGATGGCCTCAAGCTTCAGGCGATTGATTTCATGCTTGTGCTTAGTAGAAAATTCAGAATCTTTTTCGGCTAAGTAAACAAACACGTCATGTTGGACGTAGACATCGTTGTTGCAAGCAATGGCACTTTTTTTAACGCGCCCTGCAATAGGATGGATCACATGAATAAATTTTAATCCATCAAAGAAAATTTTGGGGAATGTGGCTTTAAGCTCAGCTAGCCTTTCTACTATCGATGGATCGTGTGCAGGGGATGAGGAAGTTTATTTAGCCAAAACCATGGACTTCCTGTGAGGCTTGCGAGATTGCCTAGTGCTTGATGAGCCATAGAATTAGTCGTGAGGAGCTTCAGATTGAGGTCCCCTTTGAGCCGATTTCTCCCTGCTTTGTTTTGGTTGAGGAGGAGGATCATTGGGGTATGAAGAATGGCTTTAACTTTTCCTTCAAGAAGACGATGAATCTCGAGGATGATAATCTCTATCGCTACTATCATCTCTAACTCAGCGTTTACCAGACCATCGAGTCTTGGCTGGAATGATGGTAGATAGAGGACCCGCGAAGGCGGTCGAATCCGTGAGAGCGTCCCATGTCACATGCACAGAAATTAAGTGAGGATGAATTAGCAAGAATAATATGATGGCTGAAGTTAAGTGCAGGGTGAAGTGTAAGTGTTCGTGTGTGTCCTAGTGATTCCCCTCGACGGACCAGTTTCTTTTGCTTTACTAATTAGGGTTAGCTCTCCGCGACGACCGGTCGAATCGCCTACATCGCCTCTCATGGGCGAATTGAGCCCATATCTCCCCGGTTGTCAAAACCATAATTTAGCAGATCATCGGGGATGGTCAGGTCTGAATACCTTTAAGTGAACCCTCTAGATGTTGGGGAGACAACTCTTTCTCAATTGGAGTAATTGTCACTTTCGAGATTCCGCCCACTATCTTCTTCCTCAGTTTGTAAGCCAGTTTCTTTTTCCCTTTTGAAGGAGGAGGTGGTTCATTAATGCCAGGTGCCTCAACTACCGGTTTCAGAACTGGACTTACCTTCTCACCTGGTGCTTCTGGCACCCCAGTTTCTCTAATCTTCCCCTCCTCGGATGTGTCGGGGGCACCACTTGTAGGAGGCGTTGAAGGCCTGACCTGTACTTTACCCTTCTTTGGCATGGATCCAGTTATAGTGGCACCGGATGGAATATTTGATCGATGATCCTTCGCCAACAATCCGAACTTTAAAAGCGATTCATTAGAGATAACGGACTTGATCTCCCGGTCTCCCACTAGAATAGTCCGAATGGCCTTAACGGCCTCAGAATACCTGGTATCTTCAGGGCATGGGCTGATAACTGTAAAAATCGAAAAAAGTTTAGAAACAATCCACTTCGTGCTTAGACAAGTATTGGTCCAGAAATGGAACTTACTCCCTTCCAGCCATCTTCTCGCAAAGCCCGAGGGCAGCATACATAGAACCGTTCCTGCTGATATTGGGTGAATTTACTCCATGCCCCCGTCAGTATCTGAGACTTGGAGTGTGGCTCGAGGAATATGAAAGATGGGCTATCTGATCGCCTTTTGAAGCGATAAATTTAGCAAATGTCGCTAGGAGTAAGGAGCCTAAATAAAATGCTCATATAGAGAATGCAAGTGCCATAAATGAACGCACGACTATTGGGATGTTGCTGTGTCGGGGAAATCCCAATAAACCGTAGCACTTCGTAGAGAAAGGAGTTGAATAGTGGCATGCTACCGACCCTGGAAATGAATTTGTTGCAAGCTGTTTATCCAGTTGGGGTAGGTGAGGATGATCTCGTCCCGATGGGACTAATACATCGTCGAAAGTGATTCCATGAATTGAACATAGCCGGCAAAGAGAGGTTTCATTGATTTTGGAAGCTTGGAAATCAATAGGATTATCTAGAATAACAGCTCCGTCTTTCACATCAGGAGCCGAGTCAATGGTTGCAGCCGATGGGTTTGGGATATCCTATGTAGGAGTTGTCAATGGATTCGAAGTTCCCACTACTTCCTGCTGAGAACTTGGCTCAAGTTTATCTAAAACTATCGCGGAGCTCAATTTTTTAGACATCCTCAACGAGCGTCGAATTCGAGTAAATACCTGTTTGAACTATACTTGAGAGACAATCAATATTAGATATAACAACAGAAATATTCTTCTCGTGTGGTGTGTACTAGTGCAATCATTCGAGCATAAGTGTGAAAGAGTTAAAGATTTAAAGAGTTGTGAAGTATGATTGAGCCTTTAACTATCGTTTTTGAAGACCGTCATCCCTGACCATCCCGAGAGCTTATCCTATAATCGGTAGTAGGGATCCTGGAATTGGGCATTGACATCATACGTTAAAGGCTGTTGTTTACTTTGGCTAAGTTGAATACATATTTACATTTTGTTAAAACCATGAAGTTGTTAGTCCAAATCGGCTATATTTGCTCATGTACTTAAGTCCTTGTCATTGTTCGTTGTTCTATGGTTAGGCGCGGGAGTATGCGATCATGACATATGCTGTGTTCAAGCGGAGGTGGTCTTGAATTATCAATGCCGAACCAAAGGCCTAAGGCGATTGTATATCTAAGCCTACTTACTGAACAACTCACCTACAAGCTACCGTACGACCTCCTAGATCGACGACACTCTTATCTCCATCACTCTCTCATCACCGAACGGCATATCGGGACTATACCGAACAACACTCACTCGGTAAACCGACCCGCCTTCCCAGTTTATGACCAACCCTTGCTTTCCCTCAAGACCGAGTGGTACTCTCACTCAGGATACCGAACCACTTCCCTGGATTCTGACCGAAGCGCAACATCGCGCATAGCCGCCAAACCGCGTTCTCGTTTCCCTCAGCGTGACCAACTTGCATTCGTTCTCGTACCTCTACATGAAATTGTCCCTTTCGGTTCCTTCAACGAGCGACTCCTGCTTTTCTCATCCTATGTCCTAACTTTTGAACTATGAGGGAAATAAATACTTAGAAAAGTACTACCAACAACCATCGAAGGCATTCGAAGCCCTAGCCTAAAGCTCAAGCCTAAAGCCTAGCCCTCCTCTTGATTCAACTTTTCCTCTCTTCCTAATTGCCCACTACCAACTCCTATAACCAAAGAAAAGGGGAAAGCCACTCACTCGAGCACTCGAGCCCAGTACACGATTCTGTATTTGGGTGAAAATTCATACCTATGGAGAAATTTGGGCCTGCGGAAGTTTCGAGTTGTTATCTTGAAGAGTTAGTCAGATTCGAGGGTGATTGGAGTCCTAAAGAGAGGGGTACAAGGCTATAAGGGGAGCAGGTTAACAGATGTGCGAGAATAGGAAGGAATTGGGCATGTGAGAGTAAATAGGGAATAAAATTAAGAAGACAAGGCTGGGGTGTGGCTTTTATATGTGAAGAAGGGAAGATGGATAGGTCATCCTACTGCGAAACCGGTCAAAACACTTTGGTGGTTTGGTGAGTCAATACACCAAACGACAGCGAGTGAATCAGACGAGTGGTTCGGCACCCGTTCACCGGCCAACATATATAAAATAAAATAAAAAATAGTCACAAGAGTGTATAATATGTTAGGAAGGTCTTTCATGTTCCGCCTGTGTGGGATTATATACATTTGGCTTTTGAAAGCAGGAACTGATTACCGATTCAATGCGTGTCGTGTTATTTCACAAGACAAGCTTTGGTAGGCAAATGTTACTCGGTTGCTTGGCCCAGCTACGAGATGCTAACTATTGAGTTTCTTGGTTGAATCTAAGTGAAACTTGAGCCAGTGAAAGAGTGATTTGGATCAAGAAGCTCGGCATATATACGTCATTCGACATATAAGTTTCGTTCAGCCTAAATACACCATTCGGTCTATAGGTTTTTTTCGGCCTGACGCATCGTTCGCCCTCAATATGTGGTTCGGCCGAGGAAGGATGGCGTTTGTTGCCTGGCTAAAAGAAAGGTGTTGTTGGGAACTTAGTGAAGATCGCTCGCCAACCTTCGTTTGACCAACCTCGCTCGGCAAAGGTGGCTTGGCATTAGGGCGTTCAGCATGGATTCCTTAGTCACATGCCGCTCGGCCATAAAGCGACAGTTATGTAGCTCGGTGGGGAAGGCTACGTGGCTCGATGACCCCTCGATCGGCATTGAAGGGAAGATTAAGCAGCTCGGTCAGGGGCGTTTGGTGTGGACCCCTTGGTCATTTTGGCTCGGCAAGCATCCATCGGCAAGAGTCACACAGCAAGCACCGTTCAGTAAGGCCTCGCTCGGCAAGAGTCGCTCGGAAAACACCGTTCGGTATGCCTGGTTCGGCATACAGAAGTTGTCTATTGTGGGCCGAGTTATCTTGTCCTTAGGCCTGCGCAGGAAGTCCGGCCTATCTTCGTCTATAAATAGAGGGGCATGGGAACAGTATAAAGGGACCTTTTTTCGAGAACACCGAGGAGACTCTGCCATTTTTCAAGATTCATTTATTTTCTATTAAAACTTGTATCCAAGTTGTCGGTGTATGGATTGTATCTGTATTCAATTATTGGAAGAAGTAGTAAAGATTACGATCAAAGGTAACGTAGGCGGTTACGCCGAACTACTATAATTCTGGTGTCTCATTTTGTACTGTTCTAATTGCATTCTATTGTGATATTCTTCTGTTTTAATTTGTCTTCTTCATTAATCTCTCTACACAATCCTATTCAAGCGTGTTAGTGATCAATTTTTGTGATAACAATTAGCAAAGCTAGCCGGCTTTATTGTTGGCCGTCCATATATATAAAAGAATTAGAAACATGTGTTTAGCACATGCACCAAAACATCTAGTAGAAACTAAGGCATTAGAGTTTGATTACAACACCAAACTACTATAAACATAAGAAATCATTACACTAGTCCCCATCTTAAGAGGAAGATCCACTACCCTCATCCGAACATTCAGGCCTAATAACATGACAATAAACTGAGAAAAGATTACTAAGGTAGGGATAAAATCCATCGAATCTGAGCAGTAAAGAAATTTCCTATCCCATGATTCATCCGATAGGATAGAGTGAATCATATCACCAAACTGACCAAGCACTGAGAGCGTAAGGCTTTTCTCCTCTACATGATAAATAACCACCTTTCTTCTTCATCTTCACCAATATACTAATAAAAACTTCCACCCTAAAGATCAAACCTCTTTTTGGAAGGCTTATGAGTCCAAGCCCGCTTAGATGAACCTGAAAAAATCACCAAAGGAAGGAAGAAATACATTTGGTTTTTCCTTAGAACTGTCGTTAATAATAAAAAGTTGACCAACGATAATGGATGGATCCGATTCGAGGACATGGAGCCTTTCATCATTTCTAGAGAACTCAAAAAAGAACACCAAGTTATCAAAGTGAACAAAAGCCTACCCTTAATGTTCTAAAAATGACGACAATGATAATGAATAACTTGATACGGGGGGCTGGATCAATAAAGAAGCACAATAGATACTTAGACCAAAACATAGGCCCGCCTCCAACACTTCCTTCGGTGGAACCATAACACCATCGATCTCGATCATATCAAAAGAACAGGGAACATATTGACTTGCGTTTCTCGACAGAGTAGTGAAAAGATAAGCCCACCTATTTCCATCCTTAGATGGAGTAGTAGAAGATTGGGGACATGACCCATTCAACAGGACTGGAAGAAACATATATACACACACATATATTATAATATTTATATATATATATATACTTAAATCCAAAATAAAATAATAAATTACAAATGTATATTAATTTTTTCAAATTATTATGTATTAAAAATTACAAATAATATTTCTTATAAATTTAAATCCATATATATAACTATAAATACAAATATGTTAAAAAATAATTCTTAACTTATTATTATTTATATTTACTAATTAATATTTTATAGATAATGTTTTTTTGAAAATGTGTCCTTTTATTACTTTTAATACAAAATACATAATTACAAAGTAGTACACACTCTATAGCCTAAGTAATAACAAAGCTACATATTTTAATCATACCATTAAATTTGCATTTATGTACAATAAATCTTCAAATCCTCTCCTTATATCCATTTATATCATAAATCTCCACATAGTAGCATATATTATCACATTGAGCCCAATCGTCATGGTTTAACTCACTAAACAGTAAGTATGCATGGCAGACTTTCTTTTAATTCAAAAGTTAGTTATCTTCCACAATCACGTTTTGGTAACTGCCTACATTTTGGTAACCTTCCTTTTCAATTCTTTTGGTAACCACATCAAGGCTGTCGCTTCCAAACAACGGATCCTAACTAAATCATCATCTCCTCCCATCATATGCCATATTCCCGAATTATGAATCAGTATCCCTAATATGCTAGGGTTCATGCAAAACTGGGATTATCAAAACATTAATATTAGATTTTATCAACATAGAACCCGCTCTATTAAAAAATGCGATGCTTTGATTTGTGTAATACTTGCAATCTCTACAGCCCCTTTTAATTTCAAAGATGGATCCCATGTTGTTTTCAAATATCCTATCTAGTGAAAATATAAAGTTCCGAGCTTGTGCCTAGGTAACCAATTTGTACTCTCTAATCATGGGAATTAAAGGTATCCGGAGGCTAGTGATTGCCTTCATCTCATAGATTTAGATCTGTTATCTTCATCATTTTCCGTTTGACTATAGGAACTAAAATTAAAAATAATGTTCCATCCTTCTAACCATTATTATAGAGTTTCCCTCTACAAGAGAGTTTCTTGTTAAATATATATGTATGAATATTTAAAAATAAAGTAAATTATACATACATACATATGTATGTATGTATACATATACATACATACATACATATATTTGGATATATCTATATTTGAAATTTGAAATTAAAATTCAAATAGATTTTTTATTCTAGATCTAGATCTGTTTTTAAATTTATATGTACCTAAAGATGTTTTAAATATTAAATTGAATTATTTGAATTGGTCAATCTCTTCATATTAAATATATATAAATGTTATATATACATATATGTATATATATATAAATATATGTATATAATAATAAATTAATTATGGACATCAAATATGTATATAAAAGGGCTAATGTGTCAGTTGTAATGTGAATCCCAATACTTATATACGGGCACATTAAACTATGTGCATATCTATAAAAAAAATTAGACTTAATAGGTCTAATAGGGTCTAAGTTTTTTAGATCCACCAATTTAACCCGTTGCATGCTGGCCCAATTCCAAACAATGATATTAGTGCCTAATAGCATGTGTAGTTTGATTAAGAAGTTTTAGGGGCAATTTATTAAATTTTAACCATTTTAGTAGGGTGTCTAGAAAAGCACTATAGAAGGTTGGGCTATTGTGTACCCAGGTGACCTATCCTACCTGCCTATTGGCTTGATATGAAAAGCGAGGTGAGCCCAAAGGTCATCCCTAATAAAAAGGTCCAAACTGAATTTACGCCTTGGATAAATTTCAAAATATTTTTTAAGTTTAAATGGTTAAATTTAAAATAAGTAAAAAAGTATAACTCTTATAAAAAAATTCAAAATTGTTTTGAAAGTTAAATTATTATTTTTGAAAATTTATTAAAAATTAATTGGAGTAATCAAATAAATAATTAATTAAAAGTTAATTAATTAAATTAAATAACATATATATTGATATATGTAAATTTATCTTAAAATGTTTAAGGTAATTAACATATATAATTTTGAAAATTAATTAAAATTAATTTAATTAATTAAATGTCAATCAATAAATAATAAAATATACATATATTAAGATATATGTTTGTACTATAATATTCAATTTAAAATGAAAAATTAAATTAATTAAAATGTTAATTAATTAGTTAAATTAATTAAATAAGTTTTAATTAATGAAATTAAAATATACATAAGATTATTATACAGTTTAACTAGAATTATAAACCATTATATAAGAATTAAACTTATATAATATGAATGTATAATAAAAGGTGAAACGGTAATAAACCCAAATTAGATTTAAGGATAAGTACATACCTACAATACATATACCGTAATTTCAGATGTGTTTGACATTTGAATCACGATGGTATTTCATAAAAAATACATTATTACATAACTCGATATTACTCAAAAAATATATTAAAGATTATAAAATTTTAATACAAGTGTTGTCCTTTACCATTTATATATTAATGATTACTTGCATACTCTTTAGTTGTTGAGTTTTTCTCAAGCCATAGATGCTACATGTCGTACTATTAGTATATAAAATAGACTAAGTTAAATACATTCACATATTTATTGAGCTTTCCACAAGCTATATGCATTATATTTAGGCCATCATGAAATGGTAGGTACGAGTGAATAATCTCTCTTTACTTG
Organism: Allium cepa; assembly: GCA_030765085.1. Classification (NCBI taxonomy): domain Eukaryota; kingdom Viridiplantae; phylum Streptophyta; class Magnoliopsida; order Asparagales; family Amaryllidaceae; genus Allium; species Allium cepa. The sequence goes on along the minus strand of CM060943.1, from coordinate 548,639,413 downwards.
TTGAGCTTTCCTCCAGATAACGATGAGATTAGGACAAAGACCACAAGATTAGGAGTTGTATATGATACTGCTAATAAGATGTTATCCATCGCATGTGGTCCTATGATATATTGAGTATTTCCTCAAAGTCAGAATCCTAAGATATGTGGGTCCTAACACCCACTAAAGAAATTAAAAGATTTCTATGTTTCTTCTTAAGGTTTTGAGAAACATAAAAGTCTAGTGGGAGCTTATTAGTAAAAAGAAATATACTATTTAACCTTAACAATAGTATACGAACATCAACTGTGAATTTATTTCCCTAATCTACTAAATTAAATTTGCAGGAAAAATGTCTATAGTAAAGTTGTTTTCTGAAAACGACAAACTCAATGGACCTAACTACTTAGATTGATTAATAATTGCTGATTTTTTAAGGGAACTTATGGTCATTAATAATTGAATTTTCAAGGGAAAGACTCTTCAATGATATAGATCCTGAGTTAATAATTATTGTTAACCTAAAAAATGGATCAACACCGTAGAGTATTATATGGAAGCACCAGCCCTGTTAGAATAGGACAAAAATAATAGAGAATAGCAAATAAAATAAAAAATTGGAGAGAGACATAGAGATTTTTATAGTGGTTCGACTATTGACTATGCCTAAGTTTTGTGGTTGTTAGATCATGCTTATAGTTGGGTTAGATAAGTTCAAAGTCTTAGAATTGCCTACATTAGCTGCCTTGGTGACTATGGTGTAGAGGAAAGAGTGGAAGAAGAGATAGAGTTCCTACGTAGTGAGAGCAAAATCTAGATCCTTTCTTAGTTGCTTTATGGTTTGTATTTATAAGAGTAGCAGTCGTATTGGGCTAAGAGAAGAGTTAGAGCAGAGTCCAGAAAGAGGCCCAAGAGAGTGTGCAAAATCTCAAGTGCTTGGGGATAGACCTCTCATGTCGGTACTGAGCTCTCATGTTGGTGCTAACCACTGTGGTTAATCCCTATGGCATCAAACTCTTTTGGGATTTGTCTCCTACATCATTACAAGATGTACCATGTTGTTTTCTTGGAAAATTGGTTGATATTGGTGATAGTTCCTTCATCATTTAGTCGTGTTACTATTCTGATATCTAGCTTTTCAATTCTCGCAATTGGTTATTCAAAATCCTTTAATATCTCTTAGGCACACATGAAATAGGCAGTAGAGGACTCACACAAAGTTTGAGTGAGAAATACGAAGGTGTATGAAGTTCCCACCAACCTCTTAAATTCATACTGACATTCGATGTTTGCTCCATTTATGTGAAACTTCTCTGTGGCGCTTCTTTATCTTATCTAGGCGTGCTTCCAAGATTTTAAGTTGTTTATTTTCATATCAATGTTCTAACTCCTATTGATTTCTGCTGGAATAAAAACCCAGTTAACATTTCCCCCCGAGTATGCCTTCGTAAAAAATGAAGCGTGCTCTGGAATGAGATAATTCCTGGACTATTATCGGATGAATTCTAATTGATTATTTAATTGCCGACTCGAGACGTTGCTTTTATTGGCTCTAATTGATCGATTTCTTTTTGCCGTTTGCTTAGAGCCAGAATTGCAATTCTCTTTTTGATGTTGATTATATAATTTGAATATCACAATTCGAGCATTAACTTTATTCTATTGAGTTGGCTCATTGTAGGGAGTTCGAATAGCATACGTTGAAGAATAACATATCGGTACCAACCTCTGATGTCACTACCAACATAAGCTATAATAACCCCGTCGTTATACCCATTTCAAGACTAAAATCCGAAACACTGAATAAATCACAAAAACTTGGAATCCATTTCAAGACACAAAAATCACAAAACAAAAAATAGTCACAAAACCCAGAATTCCATGATGAATAATAATATCCCCAATCCCAGAAAACAAATCCACACCGATCGTTATGATCGTCCATACAATCGCAATGACTGTATTCTTACTGTGGAAAAAAAGCCGATATCATCCATGCCTATCCAATACTACTGATCATCCATACCGTGAAAAAGATATATCTCGATCGATCATAAGGATCGTGAAAAAAATATATCGACCGATCACAATGATCGTGGAACACAGAATCTCGACGGTACCCAAGGACCATGTAAAATCCATAAGTGTACCTATTAAGGATCAATTGGCCTGCATAAATGACAAACACCAAAAGAGGGCAGATTTTAAAGTGCCAAATACTATCGCTCTTAGTAATCGTGAGAACTTAGCCAAAACGTCACATACCGCCTGGTGAAATTTAAGTATTTATTAGAAACTAATAAATCTCACTCATTATGGATGTCATTGGAAAACCTAAACTATATTTTCTTGAGGATCCATTGGCCCTATGCCGACCGCCAAAAGAGGATACAATCCTAAAGTGTTAAATATTTCCTAAAGGCAATCACAAGAATTTAACTAAAGCATCATATACTACCCAGTGAATATCAAGTATTCACTAACGGGTTAGTAAATTCCACTCAAACATTCAATTCAATGAGTTATACCATATTGGATGAAGCGTTACTTGAAAGCATGTAAAATAATCAATAACGCTAAATCAATTATGTATTTCCCATATTATAGAATTAAGGTTCTCAAAATATTTTATCCCAAAGGTCACACGATAGTGACTAAATAGCCAAAAATCCAGTAAGTGTTTATAGTTTGAAAGCAAATAAATATACTTTTATCATATATAAAATAATTTCTAAAATACTTTATTTATAACTTACTTTCAAACTTCTCATTTTAAAACCTGCAAGCTCATTTATTATTCAACTGTATATATATATATATATATATATATATATATATATATATATATATATATAGACACATACACATATAATTACCCTTAGATAAAATAAACCGTAATTCCAAATTTAGTATCAAAACGCTTTTACAAATATATTTGTTCCAAATTCCTATTTAGAGGATCCATAATTTACAAATCATATTCCAAAGACTATGTATAAAAGTAACCATTTATTTTATAAGACCATACTCCCTCACATTCCAAACCTATAATGGTATTCAATTATTTATTTAGAAACAACTTAGTTTCATATTTCTAAAACTATATTTTAAAGTCCGTAACCATTTCTACTAATAATACTATGTGTAATTACTACTTACTAAAATCATTTATAAATGGAATTAGACTAATTTGGAAACAAGTTTGAGATTTGCAAGTTTAAATAAACTCACTTTTGTAAAATTATTTATATATAAAACATATATTTATATTTATAAAATAGATAGATATAAGTTTATAAAATTCTAAACCTTTGAATCAAAGTAATTCAAAGTCTATAAAGCATAAGATAATTTACTACTATAAAAATCCATATTCCATCACAAGACTATAGCAATAAATTGATCCATAGAGTTCAAACTCTATATCATATCTAGTCACTAATTAGAGAAATCAAAGCCTATGAAAAGTAGAAGAATCAGCTAGCAGAAACTAATGAAATCAATATACTAACTCACAAAGGAAAGGCAAACAGATCTAGAACTAAGTCATAGAATGGAGCAGCTACCTGGAGTGTTCAATGCTTCGAGGGAGCTCGGCTAGTCGACTGAACCTAGGGTCAGTCAGCTAGATGCAACAGCTGAAGCTATCTGCTCCAAGAATGGCTCAACTAATTGAATAAAACCCTAGTTTCAGTCAACTAGATGTGAGTGCCTATAAGCTCCAGGTCTCATTCCTGTCAAGGCAGGTTGATTTTACGGTGATTAAACATGATCCCAGCAACAAAATGATTTCTTTCATGAATAGTATTTATCTCAATTGGTTTTGAGTAGCAGTTTACATTCATTGAAAATTTCAAAATAAAGCCATCAAAATGTGATATTAGCCAGCATCAAACATCTGAAACTAAACATAGAGATATATCTTATGAGGTTTAACTCACCTTAGCTCTTAGGATTCCTTTAGCAATATACCGAACCCAACATGCCTTCTCATAAAATACCAAAACCCAAGAACAAATTACTCACACGAAAACAAAACAAGAGTATTTGTTGCAAATGCCAAAATTGGAGCATCTAGAGGATGAATAAGGGTTTGGATTACATACCTTTATTTTCTAGAATTTTCCAGGTTTGTATTTATTTTTCAAAATTTGAAACCTAGCATTGAATTAGAAAAGGGATAAGGCTCTTTCTTTTATTTTCAGAAAATGAAAGAATTTACAGGTTTTAAGAAATGAGAAGGAAGGCTTCTCTTTGATTTCTCTTAAATAGGCTTTAGATTTAAAGCACTGAATCTAACCAAATTAACCATTCTCTTTTTATTTATTTAACAATTGGGTTTCATGAATTAAAATGCTAAGTGTTTAAAACGCTATTTTTGATCATCTTAGATAAAGTAATCTCTCAAACAAATTTAAATACAAAACAACTGATTTTCTAAGAGAAGTTTATTAATCCCAAGTTCTCTTTTATTTTAAAAATAAAAGATTAAAGTCAATTAGATATTCTAGTTTCTCTAATATTATTTACCTTTAAGTTCTTACTCCAAAAGAAATTATTCATATTTAATAACACATAAACCCTAATTTCTCAATTATTCTATGAATTTAGAATTCTCTAACATTAAATGAAATATCAATAATATTTTCAAAGTGATTTCAATAATTTGGAAATACTAACACTTCCAAATTTCACAATGATTTAGAATTAATCATTCAAAAACAAATTATCCTTTATAAAAGACTAAACATTCCAAACTAATGATTTAATTTCTCCAATTTAAATTATAATTTAATTTATTGAATTAACTCAAAAGTCTAGGTTGTTATGGGCATTCCCCTTAAGGAAAATTATGTTCTCCCAATTTTGATTCAAATTAAAGTCTATAATAGAAATATATATACCTTCAAAAGTTTAATTTATAACATTAATATTATTTTCTTCCTTATTTCCTAATTGGAAAAATAAGTTCAAACAAATATTTTTAACTTGAAATCTCAAAATTTTCAATTATTACTCCAAAAAACTCTTTTCAAAATTTACATTTTTTCCAAACAATATAATAAATCATCAAATTATAAGATTCCAACTCCTTTCCAATTAATTGCTTATTTAAACTTCCAAAATTTAACATCCATCAAATCATAAAATGATATACACAATAAATCAAAATATCACACACTATTCATCTTAGGGTATATTTTAAAATAAACATTCATAATTTACAATATCAACTAACAAAATTATGTTGCCTTGCTACATTTTTATAATAAATCGCTTTGGTAAATGGCTACGATGTTGACCATGAAATCAACAATGCCTAGCTGCTAATCTCTGCTATTATTAATGCTCGATGGCTGCATACATCATTTTATAATATTCATTATGATTTTTCCAAGTCATAAATTTTTTAAACACATTTATATATGTAGATTAGTTTTCTCTTTTAATTTATTTCCCAAAGTATTTTCCCTAAAATATTCTTCTTTCATAAATAATAACATAAACTCCTAAATCATTTACTTAATATTGTTATCACAACTCCAATTTATATCTTCTTTCCAAATACTATATAACTCATGATATTTCCTTTTTAATATATTATTTATATTCAAGATATTTTTTTTAAAAAAAAAATTCACATTTATGTATACAGTATACATAATTTTTCACAAAATATTTTTTCATTTCCAATATTTATTACATATACATGTAAATATATTTTCCAAAATATTTATCTCATTTTAAAATAATATTTAGTTTTCTTAAAAATTTATCTTCTAATCAAATATTATATTCAACAAATTATTACTTATTTTAATACTTTTAAATAGTATAACTCAAAATTTATGTGTTTATCTATCTCATTAAAGTGTTTAGAAATTCCTATCGACATAATAGTGTCTCACGTCTTGACCAGAATTCATAAAATACTCAACTGACAATTTAACACAAATAAATTCCAAAAATTTTAAATCTCTATATTTTCATCTGTAACCATTCATGCATACATCACTTAATCAAAATATATAAACCATTAATTATTGTGCTCAGTAGAAACAGTCTACCAGCATCCACTTGCAACTCTGATCACAATCAAGAAACTAGTACATAACACTAAACTTTTAAAATCATTTATAACAATAGTTTATAAAATAATTCAAAATTTTCACAAATACTCCCAAATGAATATTCCCATAATCATTTTATATTCCTCACCCTATATAAATAATTAATATAACTATCTACCACAGACCCTAGGGATAGGACTCTAAGTCTTACTAGGTCTAAATCTATGATATTCTATAATGTTCTACTCCGCTTTGATACCAACTGTAACGATCCCATTATTATACCCATATTATTAACGAACATTACAAATAATGTTGTCTAAGAACAAGGAGAATACAGCTTCTTAAGGGCGACCAAATGTGAATATATCTTTAAACTAACGCTGACACATCCTACTTACTGATTTTTGAATCTCTAGAATAAAATTTGACATGTACAATCTCAGTTTAAAGTAATAAACACACCGGTTTCTCAAAATCAGAACAGTATAGCATATAAAACAATAATCACAGATCACATTGGATAATAAACATCATATGCATCTACGAACTATGAGTCTACATAATATAATACTAGACCTTCATAATATACATCTAATACTAGTCACTATCTCAAAATGTAAATCTCATATAAATACTCAAAATCCTATAAGAGATAAACTAAGAAGTCAAAATGGTTTATCTCCCTGCAGCACACTCATTTAAAAGTCTACATATCCTATAACCTAAAAAGTCTTGGCCTGACCTGAGTATTATAAAATAAACGGATCAGACTATCTCCAAATATCAAAAAGGGTGAGAACAAGACATTACACAAAGATATATGACACCTTATCAAACAATTAAAGATGTCATAGATGCAACAAGTCATGAAAAAGTCTAACATTAAATACATCTCAAGTCACAAGAAGACTAAAATCCTAAACACTGAATAAATCACAAAAACTTGATATCCATCTCAAAACGCGGAAATCACGATACATAGAATAGTCACAAAACCAAAAATTGCAGAATGTATACCAATATCCCAAATCCCAGAAAACAAATCCAAAAAACCAAATCCATACCGAATGCCCTGATTGTCCATACCAATCGCAATGATTGTACTCTTACTGTGGAAAACAAAAGATGTTTCATACATACCAATCCGATACCATTGATCATTCATACCAAGAAATAGCCAAACCTCGATCGATCACAAGGATCATGAAAAACAAAAATCGATTGATCACGAGGATAATGGAATGTAGAATTTCGACTGATCTTGAGGACCGATTGTACCTCTTAAGAATATGTTGGCCTACACAAATGCCAGACACCAAAAGGGGGCACATTCTAAAGTGCCTAATACTATCACTCTTAGTAATCATGAGCACTTAACCAAAACGTCCTATATCACTGGGTGAAATTCAAGTATTTATTAGAAACTAGTAAATCTCACTCATTGCGGATATCATTGGAAAAGCTGAACTATATTCATTTGAGGACCTATCGGCCCTATGTCAAACACCAAAAGAGAAAACAACCATTAAGCATTAAATACTTACCCAAAGGAAATCACAAGAATTTAACCAAAGCATCCCATACTACCTAGTGAAATTCAAGTATTCGCTAACGGGTTAGTAAGTTCTGTTCAACATTGTATTCAATGAGTTATACCATATTCGATAAAGTGCTGCCTAGCATTTTAAACAATCAATGATACTAAATTGATACTAGTGCTTCCTATATTATACAATGATGGTTCTCAAAATATTTTACCCTAAAATCCCAAAGGTTACATGTGCATTCCTAAATAGCCTAAAATTCGATAAGAGTTTATAGTTTAAAAGTAAATAAATATATTTTATCATATATGAAATAATTTATAAAATACTTTATTTTACTTTAAAACTTCCCATTTTAAAACCTGTAAGCTCATTTATTATTCAACCACACACACGCATACAGACATAATTATCCTTAAATAAAATAAACTATAAATTAAATTCAATCAAAATGCTTTTACGTATATAGTTGCTCCAAATTCCTATTCAAAGGATCCATAGTTTACAAATCATAGTCCAAAGACTATGTATATAAGTAGCCATTTATTTTATAAAACCATACTTACTCACATTCTAAACCCATATTGGTATTCAATTATTTATTTAGAAAAACTTTGTTTCATATTTCAAAAAACTATACTTCAAAGTCCATAACCATTTCTACTAATAATACTATGTATATAATTACTACTTGTTAAAATCATTTATAAAAGGAATCAGACTAATTTGAAAAAAAGTTTGAGATTTGTAAGTTTAAATAAACTCTCTTTTGTAAAATTACTTATATAATCATTTATTTATATTTATAAAAGAGATAGAATGATATAAGTTTTAAAAATTCCAAACCTTTGAATTAAAGTAATTCAAAATCATAAAGCACAAGATAATTTACTACTACAAAAATCAATATTCCATCGCAAGACCATAGCTATAAATTGATCCACAGAGTTCAAACTCTATATCATCTCAAGTCACTAATTAAAGAAGTCAAAGCCCAAGAAAAGTCGAAGAATCCAGCTAGTAGAAACTAATGAAATCAGTAGATGAACTCACAAATGAAAGGCAAAACAAATCTAGAACTAGGTCGTAGAATGGAGCAGCTACGTAGAGCATTCAGTGCTTCTAGGGAGTTCGACCGGTCGACTGAACCTAGAGTCAATCGGCTAGGTGCAAGACCTAGAGCTAATAGCTCTAGGAATGGCTCGACTAGTCGACTGAAACCCTTGTTTCAGTCGACTAAACGCGAGTACATAGAGCTGTAATCTCAAAGTCTCATTCCCAATCAAGGCACTTGGATTTTTTGGTGATTTGTCTCAATTTCGACAACAATATTTGACCTATAATAACCATATACTTGCATGAAATAACTAATAGCATCATATAGAAACAATTCAAAGAAATTAAAAATGATTTCATACATGAACAATAATTATCTCAATTAGTTTTCAGCGGTTGTTTACATTCATTGCAAATTTCAAACATAAATCCATCAAAATCTGATATTAGCAAGCATCAATCATCCAAAACTAAACTTAGAGATGGATCTTGTGAGGTTTAACTCACTTTAGTTCTTAGGATTCCCTTAGCAATTCACTGAACCCAACAGGTCTTCTCATGGAATACCAAAACCGTAGAATAATTTACTCACATGAAAACAAGACAAGAGCAATTTGCTGCAAAACCCAAAATTAGAGAGTTTGGATGATAAATAAGTGGTTGGATTACATACATTTACTTTCTATTATTTTCCAGGATTTTATTTGTATTTAAAAATTGAAATCTAGGATTGAATTGGAAGAGGGATATGACCCTAGAGCTTTGTTTTATTTTTAGAAAATGAAACGTACAAGTTTTAGGAAATGAGAAGGAAGACTTCTCATTTTATTTATCTTAAATGGGATTTGGATCTAAATTACCAAATCTAATCAAATCAACTAATCTCATTTTAGGAAATGAGAAGGAAGACTTCTCAATTTATTTCTCTTAAATGGGCTTTGGATCTAAATTACAAATCTGAACAAATCAACAAATCTCTTTTTATTTATTTAACAACTGGGTTTCATGAATTAAAATGTTAAATGTTTAAAAGACTATTTTAGCCCATCTTAGTTAAAAATAACCCCTCAAATGAATTTAAATACAAAACAACTTTTTTTCTAAGATAAGTTTATAAATACCGAATTCTCTTTTATTTTAAAAATAAAAGATTAAAATCAACTAAATGTCCTAGTTCTTTAATTATTTAGTTCTAGGTTTCACTACCGTTTCACTACTTGTAACGGATTTATGTGTCTCAATGGTGCCGTCTTGCCTTTTAATTTCTTCACGACTAGTTTCTTCGGAAGAAATTGGGTTTATGCTATTTCAGGTTCACCCGAATGCACTTTCCCTACCGATTTCATTATATGTCATGTTCATGTGAATGTTTGAATGCCCTCCTCGATTCTATGAGCTTACATATCTGCTCAAGTTTAAGAAAGAAAAGATTGTTCGTCCTTCGTAATAATTGAGGCCTGGACTAGATGCATGCTCATCGGGAAACTCCACAATAAACTTTTCATTTTTAAAGGTGAATATTTCTTCGTACGTTGTCCAGAAGGATTCTACCGCTTTTGGTTAAAAGGAGTGAATTCCTCCCTATCGATCCTCTTATGTTGAAATCTCTATATTCTAAATTTAGCATGTGTCCCTCATAGGTATTCTAAAGAAGGGAAAAAAATCGGAGCACTAGAAGATGCTCGAAGATTTGAAAGTCGTTAAAATGAGCCACTGTTCCGTTAAGTTCCTTTTGACGAATGAGAACTTACAACAGTATGGATCGTTCACGCCATTAAGAATAGCCGATACTGAAGCTTTAATTAAAATCATCTCTAGATCGTGCACTCATTCTAGCGCCCCTTTCCATTGTTCCAACGAGAACACTTAAGGGAAAGAAGGTGAAAGTGCTTCCATTGATGAGCACAGGGAGGAAGCCACATATGTAGAGGTTGATGAGCCTATGGGAGATAATGAGGAAGGGGCCATTGAGACATGGGCCAATGAGCCCACGGAAGATGATGCCCTAAATCATGAGGTTGATGGAGGTAGGATGCCCATAATCTCAAAGGAGGACAAACCAATTCAAATGAGAGATATGAAACAACAAATGGTGATCGAAGAGGAGGAGATTTCAAACAATGGAGATGACAATGACTTTCACACCACTAAGGAGGAAGAAGATGAATCTTGCGGTGAATTATTGGAGACGAGCCCCGGCCTACCTAATCTTCTTTATCAGGATCTATTAGCTATTGAAGCATCGAGACCCGAGCATCCCATTTCTCCTCTCCTAAACAACCAGCCATTGAAACTCCACAGTCCATTGGAGGCCAAGCTACTGATACGTCATCTTCTGACTTTCGTAGAGATATCTCCATCCATGTGAATGAATTCGAGGACTTCTCGATTAGTGAGATGATAAGAGAGATGGTTCTCATATCGATATATCTTAAAGCGCTTTTGTAAGTGTATGTGCAAGAACTCGAGCCCTTAAACTACACCGACATAGTAGATATCACTATGCCACAAAGTGAATCAAACAACATTGATCACATAACATATGGTAAATTTTCTGTTGTCTTAATTTTTCACACAACATATGGAAAAATCATTTGTTGTGTGACATAACAATGATTAAACAACATTTGTTTTCAAACAATATTTATCTATTATTTGGTTTTAAATTATAAATTTTTAGTTTTGGCTCCATATCAATATTTTGATTCCCTCTCAAAACCTAGTCTCTGAATAAATTTATCTTTTGTTGCCCTCTCAAAACCCAATCTCTCCAAACCCAATCTCTTAAAACCAAAATTCATATTCCTCTTTCATGCTCAATACAAAATTCTTATTTGTTGTTCCCGACAGTCTCTTTCTCTCAAAACTAGAATTTATTCTCCATTTCACCCCATATTCCTCTTCATGCTCCTCTTTTATCTTCGTTTTGAAATTACGGTTCCAACTTTTGATAGCTACCGCTTGAAATTTGTTTGAATCATCCGCCTCCTTTTGCTAATGCTTACATTCCTCAATATGCAGTGATTGAATTTGTGGTTACTATCACTTGTCAAGATTTATTGATTAATTACTCGATACGATTTATGTCTCTTTTAATTTTGTATTGTTCTTGACATCGATTATAAGCCGATGATAATGGGATACTATGTATGGGTTTGATTCCCTATATTTTTGGTTTGATAATTTCAACTTAAAATTTCCAAATTCTTTACTCAGCCCTTCAATTTTATGATTGATGTTAGTACTACCTGATTTTCTAATCGAACGGCTTTGATTTCTGACTTCTTAATTCTACACTTGAGCTTGCAACCCGGTTTCTAATTGCTCCTTACTTATTTAATATTCGATATTGATTTTTTTCGATGCTCATTTGAAATCAAAGTCATATGTATACTAGTTGATGCTTCCACTTCATTTTAGTGTGCATGTAGTTTCTTTGATTGTTGGTTGAACCTGTGTCCTTAGATGAATAATTTGTTGCCTTGTCAAAATTGCTGCACTATCCTTTTGTACCATGTTAACATATACTTGTGTGTTTATGTTGTTCCAATCACTTGTGTGCATGAGTGATGTGTGTGCATTGATCTCTTTAGTTGTTTCAGTTTGTATCCTTGCTATGTTTGCATCCTGCTGCATCTAGTTTCAAGTCTTACATGTGTTTCTCTATGTGCAAGTCCTTGTTGTCTACATTGTTTTATGATGTTACACCGCTTATGAGTTTTGATACTCATATCCTTATGTATTTCTTATCTGGACCAATGTGTTGCACTTGAACTGATTGCTTCACTCATTCATTCACTGATTAATTTACTAATCCATTCAATGATTCGCCACGTTAGAATACATGTTAGAATATACATATTTGAATTCGTTGAATATATGTTAGAAGATATTTGACTTGGCATTGGTTTTCTGATTTTGGCTTACTGGGTCAATCATTTTTGATGATCGATGGCTTGATGCTCTTCTAACTTGTTCACTGCTGTGATATATACTTGAACATTCTTATTATTCTTTGAAATACATTCTGATCATTTTGAACTACTTGCATGTGTACTAAGTCCACTTTTGTTTGGCCTTGTACAGTTACATGTGATTTTAGGCGATGTCTTGTTATGTTGTTCTGCCGTCTTGGTTCATCTATACATGTTGTTGAGTTGCCTTTATACTCACTATATACATATAAATATATATATATATATATATATATACATATATGTATATTAGTGTGGTTGGTTATGTCAAAATGTGTGTATTTGGTTATGCTAAAATGTGTGTACTAATTGATCCTCGCATCCTGTTGTATGCTATATGTGTGTTCACTTTTGCTTGTCCTTGTACATGTACATGCGTTTCTGGGTACTGTCTTGTTATGTTGTTTTTTGATTTCTTGTTATGCTGTCTTGGTTCATCCATACATACTGTTGAGTTTCCTTTCTACTCACTATGTGCATATATACATATGTATATATATAGATATTAGTGTGCCTGGCTTTGTCAAAATGTGTGGCTGGTTGCACTTATATATGTGCACCGGACTACTCATATGTTGCACCTAAGTTGTGCCCTAGTCCGTTTTGGCTTGACCTTGTGCACACTTGCATCGTGTTGAGCCTTCGGGCTTGAGCTTTGCGTTTGTCCCTGAAATTTATTAACAAAGATCATTTTGCATGTTTATAGCCTTATGGCATGTACACTGATACGCTGTGCATGTCATACGTTATCCATGCACTTTGATTCTAGTTTTAAAGTATAGAAACAAACAAACAAACCAAATAACCGAGGCAATATCATATTAAATCACATTCTTATTTTTGCAAATATCAGTTTGTTTCTTTTTGATTTTTACTGCGTTATTGTTTATTTAACAGGTAAGATAGAATATTAGAGTAGAAGTAAGAAGATGTCAAATTCGAATGTGTGAGCGAGAGTAATAAAATGTTATATATGACAGTGTGAAAATGATATTATGTATAAAAGTATGAAATATAGTGGAAGCTCAATGTGTACAATTTGAAATTGAAACTATATAAAATATTCGTTTGAATAAAATATGAAATTCTGAATAAAATGTTTATTATCATCAAACAAAAATCATAAACCGTTATACTCTACAATATTGTTCAATATTTATATGTTGTCTAATTGGGAATTCTGGGAATGATTTTATAACATTAGGAAAATGACTTTTTTGGTTGTGTTAGTGCATATCAGATGACAGATATCCATCGTCTGATGTGCAATGAGATGACACTGGATTTAACGATACATAGAGATGCTTTTAGACAACAGAGCATATATGTCATTTGATCCATTTTTTGGCATAGTGTATAGTATATAGGGAGTCATTGGCACTACGCACTTAACTTTAGGATCACAGATACTCATTTCAGCATTGTTTTAAGCTCCAAAGTTCAATTTTTAACTTCGTTCTCCTTTTTGTTTCAAGTACTAATGTTCATGGATTGTGCCACCAACGGTGTCAAAAATCTAGTTCCTACAAAGATCAAACTCCGGATCCAGCCTATCGCCCTTATCGCGAAACTGACGAGGAGAGGAGGAAAAGAAAAGATGACGAGGCCTATGATAAGACTCGTCGTTTGGATAGAGAGCATGAGAGAGGAGATAAGAGGAAGAGGAACAATGAAGGTGATGCCTTCGGCAGTATACCAAGCCCCAAAGAGACTCTCATAATCAACGTGGGACTTCATTGTCCATTACCCATCCCCGCACTGAGGCTCAGATTACTACAGTGCAGGAAATTCCAAACTCCTAAACCAAAAGTACTACAACTACCCCTACTTCTTCTAGTCGAAAGGAGAAATTCATACTTCCACTAGGTCCACTTATGCATCAAGCTGCTTACCCATATTTATTCTTGAAGGAAGTCAAATTTGATTAGAATATAAAACCCACCAATAGATCCACTTCCCTCCGTAATCTTGACGCTTTCCACGAGGACCAAGAAGCCGGGTTTGATTGATAGCATCTTGTGTGGGCCCTTTTAGACGTGTATCAGATTAATCACCAGGAGATTCTGTCATTCAAGGCTGAAAGGGAAGAGCACAATAGAGCCATTAAGGATCGTGACAAAGAGATAGCTCAGCTCAAGATTGAGAGGGATGCGGCCTTAAAAGGAAAGGCTGCCTGTGACAATCTTCAAATTGAGGTAAATTGGCTCACGATAGGGCACTTCTTATGATTAGTAACCAACTCAAATAAGCTCATAGGGAGCCCGGTAAATTGAAAGAGCAGGTCATTGAAAGGGAAAATGCTATCAAATCTCAAGATTAAACCATTGTTGGACAAGCTACCACCGTTGCTGAACATGCCACCGAACTTACTCGACTCCGCGAGGAGAATGCATGGTTAGTCAAGGAGAAAGAAGAAGTGATAGATACTAAACTAGCAAAAAAGATCGACCATCCAATTATGTGATCGGAGCTTCGAAAATAGTATGATAAAGCAATGAGCCAGATGGATGCCAGCGTGCTTCACTTCTATATCATCAATGTAATGAACAAAGGAAACTTAAAGTGGCTGTAGATGATTATTTTCAAACTATTGCCATGGTTTGGGATGATTAGGTTAGAGAAAGCCAAGGACATGCGCACTGAGAAGGAATTAACGGCCGCTTATCTAAACTCTGAGGACATAGATTTTTTTCATGGCTAGTAAGGTAATGCTATGAGAAAAGAGAGAGAAGGATGCTGCTAATGCTACTGCTAGAGCTTTTACTGGCCTAAATTCTTCGAGTCGGCATGAAACACTTGTTCCTGCTTCTTAAGAGCCAGCAGCATCTATCCTGACATCCATAGCTATTATCTTCGAAGCTGCTCATATTTTCTATCTCTTGAAGCCTTGAGTGGACCACTCCTTCCTCCAACTATTGTGCGACCCTCTAAGATGGGACCAATGAAGAAGACTTCGAAGTTGAAGTTCGTGGCTGGACACCTGAGTCAGGTATTTCTGTCATCTCTTTGTTGTTCCAGGCACTTCTATTCACTCCATAATCCTTTACTAAATTATACAACTATGTTTCCCAAATTGTAGGTTAGCCAACTCTTCCATCCATGTCTCTAGTTTCTCAAGGTTCAGGTCCCATTGCAATTTTCACCACCTCCACCACGGTCTCTGTAGGGGATTCTGGTACGATTCCCATTTCCAACTCTTAGCCTGGGCCTGATTCTGGGCAGAATGAAGCGTTACAAGATATGGAGGATGTCTCCACATCCATAGATAAAGACGTAGCGACTACTAGCAATTCAAGGCCAATGGACAAGATGACAGTGGCAAAGAGACTATATAGGAGAAGAAGGGGCTCTAAATGAAGAAGGAGAAGGAGGCAACAAAGCGTAAGATTCCGACAAGAATCATGCTTCGGATGTCAAAGTATTGAAGCGCCACTACCAAAGGATCTAAGGGTCCGGCCCCACTATAAGAGGAGAGTCTGCTGGCTTGGAAGGTGGCCTTGCCTCTCGACAAGAAGGGTAAGAAGAAGAAGATTTCGATATGCCCAGGCAAAGGCAGCAAAGGCGACCATGGTGGAAGGAAATCATGATGCGCTTGAGCATCGGTGGTTTTTGTTTTTTTTAGTCGACTAAATATGTATAAGTACAGAGTCTGTAATTTGTTTCTTTTGTATATGTCAGTGGAGTCTGTATTTTGTTTTTTCCTTTGTGATGTATCGTCCAACCAGGCTAGCATTATGCGGGTGCGGGTGCAACCCCCATCATTTTTATTGCACATAAAATGATATTAGTAATGGAAAGATCAATATTTCCTTTGTAATCTTTCTTGTGTACTTTTTACACTTTACAAGGTATGTCTGCTTATATACCACTATATGTGTATATAATATGATTGCCTATCTTGCCATTTCCACATTACATACTGTTGTATTGTGCGATGTGAAGTGTGTATTTATCGCGATTTCGTGCATGTATATAGTATAAGTAGTGTAACTTACTTATTTTCTTGTAGTACTTTAGGTGGTTCTTTTATGATTACCAAATATTTTCCGTCCGACGTAACAAAACTGTGGTGCGATTTGATTTATTTTGACTAAGTTAATATATGTGTGCCCCTACTCTACATGGCTAATTACTCCGAATGTCTTATTAAAACACTTGATAAAAGACTGGGTGCTCTGGGCGACTCTCTAGTTGCCTTCAATCCAAGTTGTATGGTAGCTCCTGTTTTCGGGAACTTGTAGTCTCGATGCTCGACCCTGAGTATGTTGCTCTTTGACAGCAACTGAATTTTTATAATTTCAATTCTGAGGTCCTGCCCGTGTACCAGTTTCCGTCTCTGAAAACTCACGACGGGCTCGAGTTCTTTTATGTCGCCAATTTTTGGGCGATCCAAGTTTTCAACAGTCATGAGTTAATTCCTTCACTAGTGTGGTAACTTGGGATTTCCTAACGTTGCTAGGGCGAAGCAGGTACTCGAGTAATAAGGATCAATTTTTACTACCGATCCAGTGGTTCGTGAGTTTTTACTTCTAACCCGAATATTTAAGAAGTACTCTCTCAATTGTATAGGGCATGCGTAATTCGCTTGCAAGAAGACAGTTCCATTGGTCAAAGAGAGATGCATGGATTGTAGTATAAGGAAAATTGCATACTTAAATGCAATTTCATTGGTTCAAGCAGTGAAGGAGTGGAGCATACTTGAACATTAGTTCCATCGGTTCAAGCAATGAAGGAGTGAAGTGTACATAAACATAGTTCCATCAAAGCATGCAACGAAGGAGTGAAGCGTACTTGAACACAATTCCATCTATTCAAGCATCAAAGGAATGAAGCGTACTTGAACATAGTTCCATCGGTTCAAGCAGCGAAGGAATAAAGCGTACTTGAACATAGTTCTGTCGGTTCAAGCAGCGAAGGATTGGAGCATACTTGGAACACTGTTCCACCGGTTCAAGCAACGAAGGAGCGGAGTATACTTGAACACTGTTCCATCAATTCAAAGTAGCGAAGGAGTGGAGCATACTTGAACATAGTTCCATCAGTTCAAGCAGCGAAAGACTGGAGTGCACTTGAACATAGTTCCTTAAATGAGGGAGTAGAGCATACTTGAACACAGTATCATCAGTTCAGGCAACGAAGGAGTGGAGCATACTTGAATGTGGTTCCATCAATTCTAGCAGTGAGGTGTGGCTTATGGGTGCGCATGGAGGCTTAGGCCTTCCTGATGCTACGGAAGCAACGCCAGTTATTAGAAGGTAGGGATTGATTTTTCCCATCGATTTGGTGGTTTGATTTGATTTGATCCTATCGACTTGGCAAATTTCCCATCTGAATCCAATCAAGTTTCCTTTAGGTTGTTTGATATGCTATTTTATATATCTTAGTGTGTCACCAAGTAATCATTACAGTCTTAAAACAATTCACAGGCTCAGAATAGGAAAATAACTTTAAAACAAAAAAAGACACAAAGTTTTATAGTGGTTCGACCAAAACATGCCTACATCCACTATCCATCTTATTGTTCCTCTTTGATTCGGTTACTTATACAAACATTATTGCAAAGAGCCAAAACTTGAAGTAGCTAGAGTGATTGAATCTCAGCAATGTTTTCCCTTTCTTTTTCCAGGATCCCTATTGTTGTTGAGAAGCTCCGGTATTTATAAAGAGAAGTTATGAAAGGTGGAGGTGGAGTTATAACCTCCAGAGTTTGGTCCGACATGGAGCAAGCATATCTAGTTCGGCAGTGAGAATCTGGACCGGCATAGAGTCCAACTAGTTTTGGTTCGGTAGCATGAGGGGGGTTCTTGGAGTCACTTCTACTGTGAGGTAGAGATGCTGATTCGCTGGACCAAACATTTGGTACGGCAAGCCTATGCACCAGACCAAATGTTTGGTCCGGTGTTTAGGTGCAGTGTCGAACCAGATGTCTAGTCCGGCATTCCAATGTTGTGCCGAACCAGATATCTGGTCTGGCATTTTCGTGGATGCCGAACTAAATGTTTGGTTCGACATTCCCGCTTGAATACTTCATCCGGTGCTTTCCTTTCCCCTTTCTTTTGCAGTTGTCTTTTTTCGTGTGCTAACATATAGAGCCGACACTTACCTCCCAAAGTACGTTGTATTGCTACACAATGTGCTTTGTTTGGCCTGGCACAAAACTTCATCAACCGATCTATAGTCTTGAGTAACTCCCTGACTGTTCGGCTACCCCTCCTTTTCTTTTAAATACTACACTTTTCTTTCTTACACCCCTTCTTCTACTTCTCTAATCCAAAATTCTTTAATCTCTTTCAAGTCCTTCGAAGCTTTCAACGTCCGATTTCTTAATTTTTCCATTCCTCTACTAGTTGAGGTAAGGCTTTAAATCCAATCTTTATTCCAAGGGTTTTATGGTTTAGGTTCTAGGGGAGTTTCATGGTTTTGGTAAATGGAGAGGGTGCTACGAGCACTGTAGCCATGGAAGAGGTCAGTGAGGGCAAGTGAAGTGGCAATTATGAGATGCCATACCTCTTTTTTATGACTTTTTGGGTGTATGAGTCCCTGGAGAGGTGACGACTGTGTTGGCAATTCAGGGCATCATCCATTCTTCATTCGGTGCCTCGATGCGCCAGGCCAGGGCACGAGACGGATCTCCAGATGATGTGGTGAGGGATGTAGCAGGCCATTGGAGTTTGAGAGGAGGAAGAAGAGATGTTGATTTTGTGCTTGGACAGTGGAGTTTGAATCAAAGTAGTGAAATAGTGATTTAGTAAAGGCCACCAACTTGGCTTCTTAGTGCTTTATATCTTAGGTTGCGTAAAGGCGATAAAGGATGATAGTTTGAAGAAGATGGCCAAAGAAATACAGGCTATCCCTAAAGCTAAGAGGGAAGTCTCATCCTAGCTTTGCGACACAGCCCTCTACTTCTACAATTTGATCGACCCCAATCAAACTATATTTAAGATTATGCCAAGTTCCATTGAGAGGACTAAAGGAGCCATGAAGATTGGGGAGGCACCGACAAAAGCAAGGAAATAGTGGAAGAGGGTGAAGGAGCTGATGCTCTAAAGAAACTAAGGCGTAAGAAGAGCGTTGTTCATCCTTACCCTTTAGGGAAGTCCTTGTGCATAAGGGACGCTCCATCTCTTGAAGGCGAGGAGGGTTCTCCATTGGAATATGATAACGAGGATGAGGAGGGCTCGGAGAGAGATTCCGAGGAGGCAGATTCATAGGTTCAAGCTTCTTAGGCTGCAGGATTCATGGGTAGCAAAGATGTGGGTACAACCCCTTTAAAGAACGCCAAGGCTGTGCAGGAGTGGCCCAAGTAACTAGATCAGTTCTAGCTAGCATCTTGGTCAACTTTGTTTGCTGGTCCTTCTCAAGAGAATGTAGCGACAGAGGACCTGAGCGGTGTGCCTATTCTCCCGATTCTAAGTGGAGCGGGGATCAGTGAGACGTTCGGGCTTTCTCCTGGTACTTTTGATTTCTATATGAACTTTGGGGTACCTCTTGAGAATTTTTTCTTTTTAGACGAGTACCGGCCTCCATGTGCTCCCCAGTCAAATAAGGTCCACTCATAGTGTGTCTTTCCTCTAAGTGGAGTCTAGTCCCAGTGTATTCCCAATTGAGTGGGACCCATTCCCGGCCACTTGATCCAGTCTCCCCTAGGGGTTTGTAGTAGCTTGCAGTGTCCAAGTGTCTTGCATACCTTGTGTTTATGCACTCTTTACTTCTTTGCTCTAAATTTATTATCAATTTCGCAGGAAAAAGGAGAAATCCGAAAAGGAATGAGATGTCTAGGAGACTTGATCAATTCAAACGGATGATTCCTTTATCCCTCCTAGGGTTGCCTCCCAAAATGAAAAGCCTGCACAAGAAAATATTGGGGAGACTCAGCCTGGCTTGAACATAGGTGAAAGCCACAAGGTGTCTCAAAAACTCGCATGGTTCCTAATAAAGATGCCACCTCCTCCAGCTCTCATGCCTCCTCCTGTCGCCATCGTTTAAATCCATCTGACCCGAAGTGCGTGAGATACCTAGTGATCTATGAGAAGAAAACTTCGATGCTTCATTCTCAGACTTTGAACAATCAGCGAGGAATCCTTTCGAGTTATCATCTTGATATCAATCATAGTTATATGGGTCGCCATCCTACGGATCTTGATAACGAGTTCCTCCCGCCTTGTAATCCTTTGGTTTGAATTTTAAATGGGGCCAAAACTTTTGAATTTTATAAATTGAAAACAAGAATGGTACAAATCATCGGCGAGACCAGAAATTTTTTGATTATCAATCTCATTTGGCCAAGGCTGGTAAGGAAGTTGGGATTGTCAATGTGAGGTTGTGCCTGGAGGTGGAGGATCTCCATAGGGCGCTTAGGGAGAAGGATTCAAAATTAGAGGCAGTTGAGGCATCGCATGAGGCTGAGAAAAAGAAAGCTAAGGAGGAAGCAATGAGGGAGGCCATTGAACCGTGCAAAGTAATTGATCACTGAAGCTGTGAGCTCAGTGGACGAGGCTAGGTAGAAGGACGTGGAGCGGATCCAGTCTCTTAAGGGAAAGATGAAGAAGTCCTGGGAAATCTTAGCTAAGTTAAAGGAAGCCCAGGGTGAGTGGCTCAAGGAAAAAGATGCCTACAAAGCTGAGATCGACGCACTGAAGACAGTGCAAGTCCGATTGAGGAAGGATAAGGAACTAATACATGAACAAGGTGATGTCCCTTGAAGCCGAATTCGATAAGTTTAGCGATGTTTGTGAAATTTTGAATCAGATGCTATAGGACACCTACTATATGTTTTAGAAGCATAGGAACCTTCAATGGATGGAAGATTACCCTCAAGTGATGGATGGGATCCATACCCGACTCATCGAGGAGACCAAAGCCACAGTTGACAAAGAAGAAGGAGCCTATTTATGATGTTGGGATGGTGAATTGTCAGTTCATAGTGGAAGATACTAAAGCTTTTGCTAGCAATATGAGCTGCTGGTGGAGGATGAGGATGATGAAGAGAGTTCGGACCATGAGGGGCTCGTTGATCCATAAACATTAGCGCAAATACCCTCCCGTTTTATTTAGCTTTGTTATCTTTTATCACAAACTATAAGTCTTATGACTTTTCTTGCTTGCCTCATGTAGGGATGACTTCAGGACAAGCTGTGACACCTCTACCTTCAAAGGGTACTAATGGAGCATCACTAAATGAGGCAGAATCTCTCGAGCGATCCAGAACTTTAGAAGGGATAGCCGGAAGAAGCGGGCCAAGTGATAAGGATGTCCCTCCTGCTTAGCCAAGGAAGTTTTCCTATTTTTGGTTACGTGTATTTTTTTTTATGTTTTACATATAGACTTGGTGTTGTAATGTTCCACTTTTTTTCTTTGTACATTTATCTGAAATGATTTTTGTGACATGTGATTTTATAGCTTGCCTTGCCTACTTGTGAACTTCTTATGACTTAGTTAATTGCCATTGTGTTCTGAGACGCACGAAGCCAAAAAATTATTGCCATATTCAAGGTCGATCGTAAAAAATAATCACTCGAGCTATTTTCCATGCCGTGAGTATTATTCGATTTATTATTGTCGGCGTGCGTGGGTGCCGGTCGTCAACTGCGAACCATGCATAGCTGCAACCATGCCTTAATCGTGGGCTTTATAATCAGTTCATAGTTGTCGGCGAGCCGAACGCCAATGATAAACTACCCTGTGCAGTTAATGCCCCGCTATTACCCCACTATAACCCTACTATATCTCATAGCAGATTTCAACCAATACGATTTCTCCATATAACCCTAAATATAGCCTTTCCGCTTTAAGCTCCATTATTTCCGCTATATCCCATTATTTCCGCTATATTCCTCTATTTCCATTATATCTTCTTTAAAAGAAATGAATTGAAAAATGACATTTATACATTATAAAAATTATGAAATTAATTTATTTAATTGGATGTTTAATATATTTTCAAAAATGAAAATTCTCTAATATTCTACTAAATTCAACTATGTTATATAATAGTTTTATGTTTATTTATAGTATATTCGCACATGTTTTTATTCAAAATTATTTATGTATTAATTATAATTCAATTTTAATGTTAATTTTTCATTTAATTACCATTTATATGTTTGTAAAAACATTAAGTACAAGTTTTATATGCTATTTTAAAGTCATTCGCTATACCCCGCTATATCCTGCTTTATCGCTGCTGTGACTTTTTGCACCTCCGCCGCATTGAATTTGCCGGGCGCTTTTACTATACAGATACTGCCTAGGCAATAAATTGTGCCTAATCCGTGGCTTATAGCCAGTTCATCATTGCCAGCTTGGGGGGCTGATCGTGAGCAGTGAACTGCCCAGCTTGTCTCGTGCCATTTGTCATGGCTATCCTATTTTCACTATAGCCGGTAAGCTCTTACGATTGATCGCAATAGGAATAGCATCAGACCAATAATTAAGTAAAAACAAAAGTTGAAATAGGACAAAAAATGCAAGAGACCAATTTTTATAGTGGTTCGACCATAATATGCCTACGTCCATTATTTACTTTTATTGCTTCTGTTGATACATGCTTCCTTACGATTCAGGAGAAATAACGGAGGAGGTGTCGGAGATTCCATGCTTTCCCAAACACCTCCTCGTTGATCGTTGACAGGATGTAAGCTCCATTACGAAGGTCCTTTTGAACAACAAACGTCCTTCCCATATTGGTTCTAATGCTTCTGGACGTGGGAAATCCTACTTGAGTACCAGGTCCCCCTCTTGTAGTGCCAAAGATTTCACCTTGGAGTTATACTACCTTGCCGCTTTCTATCTATGTGCGACTACTTTGAGGGCAGCATCATTCCTTTTCTCTTCGATCAGATCTAGCGACATATTCAAGAGTTCTTCATTTTGTTCTGGATTATAATGTATCCTTCGATATGATGGGACGTTCGTTTTAACTGGAAGCATGGCTCCGGCTCCATATGCTCAGGCGAATGGTGTATGCCCTGTCACCGTTTTGTAGGAGGTTAGGTAGGTCCATAGTGTAGTAGGTAGTTCGTCGACCCATGCCCCCTTGGTTTTATCCAATTTCTTTTTGATAAGTGTTTTTAAAACCTTGTTTACCGCTTCGACCTATTCGTTGGCCTGGGGATAAGCTACAACCGACAAGCTTTGAGGAATCCCACGTTCTTGGCACTAACTCGAGAATTCTTCGCTATCGAACTAGAGTATGCTGTCTTATATAATCTTTTATGGAACCACATACCTGCATAGGATGTTTCGTATTAGGAATTTTATCACTTTAGAGGATGAAATCTTGTTCAAGGGTTCCGCTTCCACCCATTTGGTGAAATAATCCACTGCCACTATGGCGTATCTTGCCCCTCCTCGACCCATGAGGAGCTCTCCGATCAAATCAATCCCATAAATTACAAAGGGCTAGGGGCTGACTATTTGGCTCAAAGTGGTAGGTGGTAGTCTCGGGGTTTTGGTGAATCTTTGGCAATTGTCTTATTTTTTAGCGAACTCTGTCGCGTCTTTGTTTAGTTTGGGCCAAAAGCATCCATATCGGAGAATTTTCTTGGCTAGAGTTGCCCTCCAGTGTGACCGCCACAACTTCCTTGATGGATGTTATTAAGGATATCTTTAGCTTCTTTCCCAGCAACACACCTTAGTAATGGATTGGAAAACCGCGATAATGTAATATGCCATTTTGAATGGGATAACGAGGTGGTTTCCTTAGGATCCTCCTCACTTCATTCTGTTCTGTGGGTAAGGTTCCATCTTGTAGGTATCTGATGATGGGGATCATCCATTTCTCTTCTCCACTGGTAGTTACTGTGATTTGAAGATGCTCGAAACTTGGTGTGGTTTGACTTATGACTGGGGTTGCAACAACATTGGTTCGGACCTTATGCTTGCCTCTTTGGTGAGGGCATTTGCTTCTTAATTTTCTCCTCATGGGATGTGTTTGATTACATAATAGTCTAACTCATTGAGGAGGGTTTTGTCCCTTTTAAGGTAAAATGTGGGATTCTATCCTTGAGTCTGGAATTCTCCATGGATCCGGTTCACAATTAACCGAGAGTCACTGTGAATACATACTGGCCTAACTCCTATCTCTTTTATGATCTCTAGGTCGGCTACCACTGCTTTGTATTTAGCTGCATTATTGGTTGTACTGAATTCTAGTCTTAGTGCACATCATAACTTCCTTCCTCGGGTGTGACTATTACGACTCCTGCCCATGAGCCAAGCCCATTTGATGCTCCATCCATAAAAAAATTCCGTTTGACTGTTTCCTCAATTTTTACTTCCGTCTTGTCATCTAATATTGTAAATTCAGCTACAAAATCGACCTAGGCTTGTCCTTTAGCTATGGTGCATGGATGGTAGGTGATGTCATATTGGATTAGCTCAATGCACCACTTCAGTAGATGCCATGAAGTATCCAATTTATGCAGAACTTGTCTCGGAGGTTGATCCATTAGAACCTTAATTGAGTGAGACTGAAAGGAAAGCCGTAATTCCCTGGATGCTATGAGCAGACCATAAGCAAATTTTTCAATTTTAGGGTATCTAGCTTCTGTGCCCATGAATCTCTTGCTAATGAAGTATACCGGTCTTTGGATATGATCATTTTCTCATACTAGTGCTACACTTAGAGCATAAGAGGATACAACCAGGTATAAGTAAAGGCTCTCCCCATCCATTAGAGTCGAGAGTACTGAAGGCTTGTACATATGTTCGAGTAGATTTTGGAAGGTAGAGCAGCACTCGTCAGTCCATTCAAATTTCCCTTTGTCTCTTTTAAGATATTCGAAGAACGAGACACACTTGTCCTTTGCTTTAGACATAAATCTACTCAGAGCGGCTACTTTTTTTAGGCTCTTCATTTCTCTTCATCTTGTTGGGATTTTAATATCCTTCAAAGCTTGTACCTTTTCAGGATTCGTCTCTATCCTCTAGCATATATGATTAAACCTAAGAATTTAGTTGATGACACCCCAAAGAGCATTTTAGTGGGTTTAGCTTTATTTGGTATTTACCGATACTTGGAACATCTCATCTAGGTGACTCAAATGACACACTACTCTTTTTGATACGACAAGCATGTCGTCAACATAGACTTCTATGGAGTGACCAATTTGTCGCTCGAACATCTTATTAACCAAACGTTGATAGGTAGCACCGGCGTTTTTAAGCCTAAAGGGCATGACCGTGTAATAGAACAGGCCTTGGTCCGTAATGAATTTAGTGTGTTCTTGATCTGGCATGTGCATGGGAATTTGATTGTATCCTGAATACGTGTCCGTGAATGACAATAATTCACGCCTCATGGTTTCATCCACTAGCCGGTCAATTCGGGGCAAGAGGAAACGGTCTTTGGGGCAAGCATAATTGAGGTTGGAGAAGTCAACGCATGTTCGCCACTTTCCGTTAGGTTTCTTCACCATCATCAGGTTGGAGATCCACTCCGGGTAAATGGCTTCACGGTTGAAACCATTGGCGATCAAGTTCTTCACTTCCTTGTTGAGAGCGGTTGATCGCTCTACCCCCATGCTTGTTTTCTTTTGCTTGACAGGGACCTTGGGTGGGTCAACATTGAGAGCATGGCAAGCTATCTCCGTGGATATCCCCACCATATCCTTGTGTGTCCATGCGAATACATACAAGTTTCTTCGTAGGAATCCTATCAGCTGAACTTTGAGATCTAGATTTAGTTGGGAATCTATCTTTAAAAGCTTTGTTTTGTCATGTTCATCGGCTGTCACATGCTCCATAGCCTTAACAGGCTCGGCATTGACCTACTCCTCTTTATCTCCGTGGTCTTATTCATTGAATGGGTCCCTGATATATTCAAGAGGAGGGACCTTCTTTGATTGCTATGCTTCCGAAGTTTTGGCATAGAGGATGACCATTATGCCTTTTCCATTTTACTTTTTTCTTATTTTGGTGAAGTTTGGTCACATAACAATCGCGAGCTACGTCTTGGTCTCCTTCCACCTCTCTTATTTCGTTATTGGTCGGGAATATCATCTTCAAACACCACAGTGTTAATATTATTTAGATGTCTGACAATATAGGTCATCCTAAAAAGGCATTATAGTCGGAGTTCCCAACCATTATTATGAATTTTTGCTTCTGCACAACTAATCAAGGGTGGCTTCTAAGCTCAACAAAAAAGTCTAGCCGTCCGAGAGGCATTATGGCCTCTCCGGTGAAACCATGTAAAGGTTTATGGAATGGAGATACATCTTTCATTGAAAACTTCATTTTATTGAATGCATGTTTGAATAAAATATTCATCGAGCTTCTTGTATCGACCAAGATGTAAAACATCTTGGCCGGGCCGATCTAGGTGGAGATAACCAGGGGGTTAGTGTGAGGGTACTATTTTCCAACTAACTCTTCATCATTGACGGTTATGTTAATTCTTTCTCTCATCTATGTGATGCCATCTTCAGTTATGGAATGAACGTACCCTTCCCTATTCTTTAAGGACGTTCCATATCTCTCCATCTCAGCCAACTTCTGTCAACAACATGCGGGCCTCTAGATATGGTGTGGATAGTTATCTGTGCTTGATTAGAGCGGCTCACACCTGTTCCTTACCTATTATTTCCCGGTAGAGGTTGTCCAGATCCTTCATTGGCCCAAGCAGGGGAGGTGCAGTCTTTCTGCATGTATCGCTTCTGCTTCTTCTTCCAAATATATTCTTTAATGAGATCTCGTAAATGTTGCCATTCTTCAATGTTATAGCCATAAGACTCGTGGAAGCGATAATATCTCTCTATTCTAATTGTGGCCTCTGATTCTTTTTTGTACGGAGAGCATTTGTATTTCAACTGTGTCGTTCAAAGGTGTGTATGAGTTGAATCTTGGTCCGGGTCGGTACCACCGCTTGTTACCTTTTCACTTCCAATATTGCCTTGGTTGCCACCTTTAACTTTACTATTATACTTATTACCTTCACCTCGGTGCAGAGCACCCACATTTCCTTGGACGCTAGAAGCCTTTGCGGTTGCTCCATATGTCATTGGGCTGTTGCATCCTCTAATCTTATGTACTTCCCAACCTCTTGAAAGAAATCATGGAGAGTTTGGGGTTTCTCCTTTGTCAACCTTCTTGCAAATTTGGAATCCAGGTGGACGCCTCCGCATAGCGCCATCAGCATAAGCCTCTCATTGGTGTCCTACACCATTGCTGCAGCAGCGTTAAAGCATGTAAGACATTGTTGTAGCGGTTCTCCTGCTTTTTTTTCACGTATGATAAATAGTAGGCATCTTTGGGCTGTTCCACGTGGATTCAGAATTGACTTATGAATCTTTCCTTTAACATTTCCCAAGAGCTAATAGAGCCATGAGGCAGGCAACAAAACCATTTGTTTGCTAGGTTTGACAAGAATAATGGGAAACATTTATGCAACACACCCTCTGCTGCTCCATTCATGAGCATGTGTTGAGTGTAGTGATGTAAGTGGATGATTGGGTTGGACATGCCATTGTAAGGATCCATGGTGGGCATCTTCCATTCCTGAGGAGCGTTTGCTGTTTCTATATCCTTGGTGAATGGGCTGGACACACTTGCTCCTATACTTCTTTCGTGCTGTTCGCGCCTGAGATACTCCCTAAAGAGGCATGTCATTCTTTCCTCGGAATCTGGGGCAGTCCTAAGAGAAGTGGGGGCTTCTCTTTGATAATGATGACGTCCCAAACTTCGGTTGAGATTGGACTGGCGATGATTGGCTCGAGGCATGACAGGGTCAGTCATAGCTGGTCCTTTCCTGGTGCCCCATGACTGGGCCCAACTTTTGGCATTCTCTTGTGGCCGGCTCTGAACTGAGTCCTGGCTCGTTTTCAGGCACTTGTATCTTCTTAATCGAACTCCTCATTTGAAGGGGATCTGTTCCTCCTATGAGGCTCCCTAGATTGAGATATGTCTTGAGATTTTGTGTTATGAGTGGACTCCTCCATGCCCCTTAAGCGTTTCATGAGCTGGTCCACTAAAGCTTTTTGCTGGGTAGCGAAGCGATTGGCCATCTCATTCACAACCCTATCTAAGTCTTCTTGAGAAATGGATAAACACCTCTGAGTCTGAATCTAGTCAAGTTGCCTTTAGGTCATTTGATATGTTATTTTATATGTCTTAGTGTGTCACCAAGTATTCGTTACGGTCATAGAATAATTCACAGGCTTAGAATAGGAAAATAACTTAAAAGTGGTAAATCATGCAAAATTTTATAGTGGTTCGGCCAGAACATGCCTATGTCCACTGTCCATCTTATTATTCCTCTTTGACTCGGTTACAAACAAAAACATGATTGGAAAGAGAAAAAACTTAGAGTAGCTAGAGTGATTGAATCTCAGCAGAGTTTTCCATTTCTTTTTAAGGGTCCCCATTGTTTTTGAGAAGTACTAGTATTTATAGAGTGAAGTTGCGAAGGGTGGAGGTGGAGTTATAACCTCCTGAGTTTGGTCCGGCATGGAGCAAGCATGTCTTGTTCGGCAGTGAGAATGTAGACCGGCACAAAGTTCAACTAGTTTTGGTTCGGTAGCCTGAGGGGGGTTCTTAGAGTTGCTTTTGCCCTGAGGTAGAGATGCTGAATTTCGGGACCAAACATCTTGTCTGGCAAGCTTATGCACCGGACTAAATGTTTGGTCCGGTGTTTAGGTGCAGTGCCAGACTAAATATCTGGTCCGCCATTCCAATGCTGTGTCTAACTAGATATCTGGTTCGGTGTTTTAATGTTATGCCAGGCCAGATGTCTAGTTCGGCATTCCAATGTTATGTTGTACCAGATATCTGGTCTGGCATTCCAATGTTATTTCGGACTAGATATCAGGTCGGCATTTCCGGGGATGCCGAACCAAATATTTGGTTCGAAATTCCAGCTTGCATACTTTATCCGATACTTTTCCTTTCCCCTTTCTTTTGCCGCTTTCTTTCTCGTGTGCCAACATACTGAGCCAACAAATATATTTCCATTGGTTCATGAGGCAAAAATTCTTTACTAATAAAGCAAAAAGAAAGGCAAGTCCTGCCTATTTACGATTCCCCTAGCATCCCTAGTTGGCTTATTTGCAAAGATAGGAAATACATAGATAAGCATTAGATAAAATAGTGCCATAGTGAATCGTTGTTCTAAGCATAGGAATCAGAATTGCATCGGCCATTGTTAGCTTGAATGTTCAATCTTCAAGCTTCTTGCCAATTTCATAAGGTCCTTCCCAATTCCGACCAAGTGCTCATAGTCCAGAAGATCCTCTTCAGAATCTCCCACTTCGAAGGTACAGTTGTAAACCTTGATGTTGAAATGTCATGCTACCCTCTTTAGGTTAGAGGCGGTCCTTAATTCTACTTCCTCCTGCTTCACATCGATCTGGTCAAGTGACTCAAGCAGAAGATCCTTGTTTTCACTTTGATTGAAGTGTCATCTCTGATGGGAGGAATTTCCAGTTCCACTGGGATCATAGCATCTAAACCATATGGCAAGGCGAATAGTGAGTGTCGGTCGCATATTTGTGTGTTATTTTGTAAGCCTATAGTTCAAGCGAAAGCTCATCAACCCTGTTTCCTTTAGCTTTGGTCAGCTATTTCTTTATGGTTGATTTGATGCATATTTTAACTGCTTCTACTTGCCCATTTGCCTATGGGTGTGTTATCGTGGAAAAATCTTCTCAATTCAGTAACACTTGCAGAAATATTTGAATTTGGCACTCTCGAACGAAGTCCCGTTATTCGTGATGATTTTCTATGGTACTCCAAACCTGCAAATAATATTTTTAGTGACAAAGCTAATTAATTTTTTAGTAGCGATTGTGGCAAGTGGTTTTGCTTTAGCCCATTTCGTAAAGTAATCAATTACGACTATAGTGTATTTGGCTCCTCCTTTTTTCTATTGGCAACACACCAATTAAGTCGATTCCCCAGACTTCGAACGGCCGCGGGTTGACCATTTGCATAAGTTCTGTAAATGGGAATCTTAGAGTCTTCATGAATTTCTTGCACTGATCGCACCATCTTGAAAATTTTAATGCATCTCGGTTTATTGTTGGATAGAAATATCCATAGAGAATAGCTTTCTTCGAAAGGATTTGCCCTCCCGTGCGGTTCTAACAACTAGCTTCATGGATCTCCATGAGGATCTTCCTAGCTTCGTCTTTGGCTACACACCCGAGTAAGAAGGAAGAGAAACCTCTCTCGTAACGTGCTCTGTCTTGTATCATAAATCATGGCGCCTTTCGAAGGAGCTTCTTTCATTCATTTTGGTCTTTGGGAAGTATTCCTCTGAGAAGGTGGTCCTTTATTGGCGTCATCCACAATTCCTTTTTCTTTCGCTGTCTCCAGAATCAAATCTATGTCCATCTATTTTATGCTAGGAGCCGTCAACACTTCAACTGGAACCAATCCTATACATTGTGCATCTCTGGAACTGGCCAGTTTTTCCAAGTAATCGACCTTCAAGTTTTAGTCTCTAGGAATACGAGTTATCATGTAGTGTTCAATGTCGTTGAGCAATTCCTATGCCTTTGACAAGTATGGGGCGAGATTTGCCCTCGGGCTTGGTATTCCCATTTCACTTGACAAATGGCAAGCTGAGAGTCGCTATAAATGTGCAAAGATTTTATACTTATTTCCTTCACCATTCTTAACCCCTACTATTAGAACTTAATTGGAAACCAAGGACAGTTCATCCCGAATATCGGTTATACACAGGTCCACTATGGATACTGGTAAATTTTGCCCAAGTTGGGATCAAGCTACAATCGATATGATATGACAAGCAAAGCTATGGAAACTAACGCTTCAAATTTTAGGTCAATCAGAGTTCGTATGCCTAAGATATTGATCGATCAAACCTCATGTGAAACACCTCTATTTCGTATCCGTCAAGCATCTACCGCTTCGTATCCATCATGCTTACTCTGCTTTGTATCCATCATGCTTACTCCATTTCATATCCATCACACTTACTCTGCTTCATATCCTTCAATTAAAGCCAATTCGTATCGATTCCAACTGCACAGTTCGTAAAGGTCGACCAATGATCGATACGAATAAGCCACTTAACGATGAATGCCAAATAACATCTTCAATCGATATGACATAGGCCAAACACCGTCAATACGAAATGTCCCCTAAGTCATCGATACAAAGTGGCCTCATGCATCGATATGAAATGAAGTTGAGGGCATCAATGCGAAAGTAATACACTAGATCAATACGAACAAGGCATGTAAAAGTGGAAGACTCGGTCACTCGGCATAAAATGAGGAACGATCCTGAAAGTAAGCACCATGTCATCGAACATCACGTGCAGAACCACTGAAACAAACATCGTTGATACGAATTTGATAGCCTTTGAAAAGTCCAAACTTGCATCGATCATAACTCATAATCTACAAGTCCAAATGCTACCAAATTTTCATAAGAGGTTGCGTATAACCTGAAGAATGTTCATGATCAATCTCGACTCGATGGGACAAAATATTGGTTGATACGAAGTTCTTTCGTATTGGTCTTAGATCGAGTGCAAACGACATATGATCGATCGTGTAGGCCCACCCACATTGGAGAAGAGGTCTTTCGAGATCTGAGCGAGATATTTGCAGCCTACACCTATAAATAGCAGCCTAGGATCTACAAAAAGGGGACTTTTGAGCTCTTCTACGTCCAGACTCTGTCGAAATCACTATAATTTTGATTTTTATTGTTATAATTCGCTGTAACCAGCAAGAAAAAGTTATAAAAATTCAACCATTTTATAGTGGCCGTAGGCCATACGCTGAACCACTCTAAATCCCAATGTTTCTCTACTATTTTTCTGATTATTGTTTGGAGAATTTGTCAGATAATACTTTTTCCCATTTATTTTCTTCATTTCTATCTCTTCAAACACTTCTAAAGAGTGTTGTGCCCAATTTTTGTACTAACACTTTGGTGCCTTCACTAGGAGAATCCAGTTTTTCTCCTGCTCGTTGGATCTAATATCGATATCTGATTGCGTAAATCTAAGAAGAAGATCCAGATTTCAAGTCTAAAGTTCTTCCATCCTATTCAGAGTTGCATCAAGTCTAGGTAAGAGCTTCGCTATCCACCATGGTCAACACTAGGACCATTTCTACAACTGCATACCAAGAAAGACGGGACCGATGGAACCCCGTACAGCTACCTCCCATCAATTAGAATGCTGCCAGACCATCAGATCCATAAGACCCCATCACCATGGAAGAATTACAAATGCTAATGCATGAGCTGACTCATAGCCACCAACAGCTTACCCAACAACTCTGTGCCAACACGGAACAGACCAATCAATTGAATTATCAAAGACGAAGCAGATTCACAAGGGATCAGGCTTCCTATTCATCCACTGAGAGCTCGGCCTCTTCTGACTACCATCATGGATCCACGTTCCCACGACTAGATGGAAGTTATACTCAAGCCATTGGATATTAGCATACCTTGTATAATGGGCAACCGAGAGTAGTTTTGAAAGTAGTTTAGTTCAAGTTAGTCGTAGTCATAGAACAATTAAAACAGAAATAGATTTGGAAATAATTCAAAGAAGATTAGGAAAGATCACATTGATAAGTGAAGCAGCATCGTGTGCTCGCTATTTGACTTTGCCCCTGGCTCCTTCCAAAGGGATGTCGATCGTCAGCACTCCAATTGATAATCATAGCCCTTTATTAATAGGCATCGGATATTCGGTATCCGCCATTCCATAGAACTTGTACATACTATTGAAGCTTTCCATCCCAGATCAGCTTTTCGATCACACCTCGGAGGTGTTTATAATCGCCCGTGTTAGGATCAATGAGCATCTGGCAATATACAACATTCCCCCGATTTTCTTTAGACTTTGGTGTACTCTCTCGAGGTTGGTTTCCAGTACCACTCCGAGTCATGAGTCTTCAAGTAGAGGTTGACAATTGAATCTTTCAAAGAGCATATGAGCCGAATTTTGAGGTCTTGTTTCGGCTACTGGGATCTACATCCTTAGCCAACGGGCCTTCATTGTTATTTTTCTTAGTCTGTTCCACTCCTCCACACTTTGGTTTAGATTCATTTTTGTCTTAGAGACGATCCATGGTCGTAGGAGGCTCTCAAGCTAACTGGCTGCCAAAATATATATGGAGGTTGATTCTCCTCAAGGGTGATCAGTATGATATCCCTTTGAGAGTATCGTTTGAGTTGCGGTTGTTTGTCCGTTCCCTTGTTGCCATTCAGAAGCTGTCGCTAGATCGTCTATGCCCTGGTCGATCATGGGATCTAAGGGAAGTAGATAGAATGTTCCTTTATTAAGTTAAGTTTTGAATTCACTATCCGGAGGCACTGCGCTGCGGCTAGGGTTCGGGTGGGGGGGGGGGGGTTTCCCCCCGGAAATTTTTTTAGCCTCTTTTTTGAAAATTTGGGTCGTACCTGAAAATATGTTTATTGAAAACAGGGGTCGTATAAGATGGATCAGCCAAGATGGATCGGCCAAGAGTGGCTCGGCCAAGAGTGGATCGACCAGGGTGGCTCGGCCAAAGTGGGTCGGCCAGGGTGGATCGGCCAAGGTGGGTCGGCCAAGATGGGTCGGTCAAGAGTGGATCGGCCAAGGTAGGTCGGCCAAGATAGATCGGCCGGATGGGGTGAGGTGTTGAGTGAGGGGCGCAGGCGAACGAAGCTGGAATGCCGAATAGTCCAGGATGCCGAGTGGAGCATGAATGCCGAGCATTCCAGAGGCCGAACGCTCTTTAATACCAGTTGACCCAGTCATGTCGAACATACTTTGTAGTGTCGAACGTCCATGGATGCCGAACATTCCTTGTACGCTGAACGTTCTTGGTGCCGAGTGCTCCTATATGCCGAACGCTCTTGATTGCCAAAACAAGTCGACTGCATCAAACCCGTATATCCTCAGGCTCTTCTTGGTCAGAATCTTATCTAGTGCTAATGATAATTTCTTCAACTGTCATCTTGTAGCCAGGACAAGGTGCCCGTTAACAGGGTGGATGTGAAATAGTCTAGGAAAAATGATGACATAGAGCCTAGTATGAAAGGGATTCAGAGCAATGTTTCTGTTAAACAAACCAGGGAGAGTTCCGAAAAAGTGCAATTGAACATACAAAATAAAAAATCAACAGAAAGAAGATGGAAAATAAAACAGGAAAAGAGATCAGAACGTGGTCCATGACGTAGGGCTCCCATGTTTAACAATTATACTCCTTTGAGTAAGTCACTAGAAAATGTGTATTCATAGACCTACAATAGTATTCAGTACAAGAAACCTGCTTCGAAGCAATCATCGAAAAAACAGATCCATACCGGGAAGTTTTGTAGATTCCACGAAAGCTATAGCCATAACACGAATGAATGCCGTCACTTGTAGGATCTCATTGAAAAGTTGATATGTGAGAGAAAGTTGGAGCAGTTTGTGTGGGCACCGCAGTCTGGAGGCGTGGGCCGATCAAATCAGATGCTCATACAAAATCAGGCAAGACAGGAGGAACCTGCTCGTACTGGTAGGAGGTTGGTGATCAATAATGTTAGTGGGAGTCCACATCCAATAGACCGAAGTTGGAAGGAAATGGAGTCGTATGCTAGCTCTATTAGGCATGCGAGCTTTGAGTGTTGTAGTAGTTTGGAAAATGGGGCGTCGGCCAAGCAAAAGAAGGCGATGACTAACAATACCGTCTTTCGACACAAAGATGCCAATAGGATTGAAGCCCCACGACGCAACTGGACCACGAACCCTCGCTGCCGCGATACTCGCTCGACCCCACGCGAGATGCTTGCAATCGAAGGAGTCGGCTAAGAATTGAAGTCGATATCAATAATCACGAACGAAAATGGGACGATTTCGAAATGGAACGTAAACGAACGAGCAGCCATTTATCTTATCCCCTTTTTTTATTATATTTTTTTTCTTTTCGTCTCAAGGAAGAAAGGGATGGAACGTACTTAGGTTGAGGGGAGTAGCGTATAAGAGAAGACTTAACTAATTTAATTAAATTAAATTAGATTCTTCTATGCATTTACGGATTGTACGACTAAACGGTAAACCGAAACACTGCGAAAATTAGATCCGGTAATAATATAATATTATGGATCCGATGGAACTGGTTTCGTCAAAATCCGAGACCGTGCCTTGGAAGGCTATATTTTTAAATTCAATTTAAACGATGAAATTTCAAAACTGAACAAATCACTGTTAAATTTAATTTTAAAACTACTATTATCTTCAGCACTGTCAATATAAACTTTATGAACCTTCAAATATATTTTAACAGGCTTAAAACTCTAGATTCAACATTTTACCCAACTTCAAATTCTTTAATTCAATAGTTTAATTATCAAATAAATAGTGATATTTGAATCCAAATTAAAATTAACCTTTCAAACATTTAAAATCAATCAAATATTCTAATTTCAAATGTTTAAAAATTATGAGTCGTCACATATTTATTCTTATATAGTAGATGAATAAATTCACACTTGCAAATGCAGCTTTCTCTCCATCTGCTTTTATTAATAAAATTACAATCATATTATACCCGAGAACAT
Organism: Allium cepa; assembly: GCA_030765085.1. Lineage (NCBI taxonomy): Eukaryota > Viridiplantae > Streptophyta > Magnoliopsida > Asparagales > Amaryllidaceae > Allium > Allium cepa. The sequence continues at coordinate 548,603,269 of CM060943.1, read as the reverse complement.
TGTAATATAATTAGTTCATGGGCCTTTCATCTTTAGTTTATACCTTCTTTGACATATTCTGCTGAAGATCATTTTATTAATGGATGTTTTTCTAATGTCGTCTGTTCGCATAAATCTTTGGCATCCATTTTGAGTATCCAAAGAGTATGTGTAGTATAGGTGTTCGTGCTTGCTTTTCATTTTTTCTCAAATAAAACTCTGAACAAGTTTTGGGTCCACATGTCGTCTTGACACTTGATCACTAAACATAAAAGGTAAGTCTATGATGAACAAGGTTTATTGATGCACCTATAATTTATTGCAAATATGCATTGCATCAAAGTATATATAAAAACATTGTAGTACTGGGAATAACAAAACAGTGCATAACAACTGGTTTTTTGTTATATAATAATTTTGAAAATAATGAATTCAGACACACATGTTTGTAAATGATGCTACAACAACTGGTTTTTTGTATGTACTCTGCCATTCAAACTTGTTGGACTGATTCTAGTGACATTTTAAGTATTGTGCGTATCCACTTCAGTGCTCCTAAGATTAAAATATCCTAATATTAGTGCTTTGCTGCAAGGTAAAGAAAGTTCGAAAGAAGGGATAACACCTGAATTGGTAAAAATAATAATTATATTACTCAAGAAATAACATTTGGATTTTAGTTTTTGATCCAGTAATTGCTATAATTTTCTATTGAATAATTGTAGAGCAATGACGATGTATGTTCGGTGTTGAATTGGGATGGAACCTCTACAGTTGTTGCCGATGGGAGAGTGTTGTCCATGGACTCAAATGAGGTTGTCAATGGCATTCGTCTTGGACCAAATTTTGTGAGCATTATTATAGATTTCGTGGAAGAACCAGATGCTTTCTTAAGGAGGCCTACACCTGAAATGACAGTATTAGCAAACGCTGAGAATAAGGTAGTAGCATGGCCATTAAATTGCATTAAGAGGCCGCAGAGAGGACAGCTGAATGAATTCAGTATGGTAAATTTTATAATTCACAATATTTACGTCGATCTTCCACAAATTTAGTTTAGAAATATGTCTTGTACAGTATTTTCACTTAATCACTAAACTCTTGATTTACACTTCTCCTTTTTAGAGTGACAGCAGCGCCCTAGAAGACAAATGCAAGATTTATGGTAGGAATGAGGTGAAGGGGTAGTTGCCGAAGGAAGAATCTATGCCATAGATCCACAACATCTTGTTAATGGTATTCCGCTCGGTCCGGCAGCCTTTGCGATTAGGGTGGACAATGTAATAAATGGAGATGCATATTTGTGGCGAACCACAGTTGATATGTCGTGCGTTAGTGATGTGGTTGGTAGGAAAGTAGCATGGACAAAATCAAAGTTGAAGCTAATAAAGATGCAGTTGGTAAGAATCTAAATTATGCGACTTCTTCCGTGATATCCACACCCATAATCGCGAAGAAACCACAACATGTAAGTAAATATGCTGGAAATATTTTTTACTTTGTATTTTGTTTCTTCTGTTTGAAATATGCACCACTGTGTTGTTGCATTTTGTATGCTTTAATTTCTAAAATAAGTACACAGTTTTCAATATGCACCATTTTTTTCCAGCTGATTGCAAAGCTGACAAAAGATAATAAATGCAAGTTGATTGATGTGGGTGAAATGAATGAAGTAGTGGCTGAAGGAACTATCGCTTCAACTGATCCAATATCGATGTCCATTGTCGTCCATTGGGACATGATGCTGTAAAAGTTTGGGTTGAAACTGTGAGAGTTTCGGATGCAGTGCTATGGAGACCTACATCGGAGTTGACGTGCATGGAAGATGCCTTTGGCGTTCCCATACCTTGGCCGATGGCAAAAGTCATTATGGAATCAAAATGAAAGGTATGCAATTCTTTATGTAACTGAAAATTCTTGCAGAATTACCATCATGGACAACCAGTAGCAACAAAATACTTAAAACATCAACTCAAATAATTATAATGCCTAAGTGATTTGAAAAGGGGCTGCCTTCAATTTTATTTGAGATTTTCCTCTAAATTGCCCCATTATAACGTGCAATGAGTTGTTGTACTTGAATGATTTATGTGAATATGCAACAATGTGAATAAGTTAGAATTTATGTTGGAATTTAATATGATTAGGCTTATCAAAATATGGTATTTATGTTGTATATAATAACTGCAATTAGTCGGTGGTTTAATCCATCGGTAGCCATAAGTTATATCGACTAATTGTACGTACTTAAAAGATAATTTATGATCCTAAGTTTCCAGTCATTTTACTTACTAGGACCATATTATATTATTATCCCATATTTTTATCAACAAATGCATCTATCGTTATAAATTTTTTGAATCTGTGTTTGGCTGTATCCATATGGGTATGGCAGACTTCTTACACCTACCTAATTTCACTATCTAAAATAATTCATGTACACTTATATTTTCATCTATGTTCGAGTATATGAAAATCTGTGTTTGACTATATGAAAAGGTACAGGCAAAGATAAAATGTACAAAACATTGATGACAAATATTCATTTTCATTTTATTCTTGGGCAAAACTAACATGCACATTATTTTAGTTTTCATATTCAGTTGTGCATATTCAGTTGAACATAAGATTTCACATATTCAGTTGCGCGTAACTTTAGTCTTATTGTTTTCTCAGTATTGATGGTCCTGTCATTATTATCTCAGTATTGATTATAACTTGAGTCTCACTGTTGATTATATTTTGTTTACAGGTAGGCGTTTCTGAAGAATGAGCAGTAGCGGCACTAGTTTATCATACTTGTTAGGTAGTTTGGTTGTTTATTGTACTTGCTTAGTTCAATTGTTTATGGTACTTTAACTACAGCATTAGCATATTGTTTGGGGTACGTAGTTCGGTTGTGTAAACTTCTATGTACGGTTAACCATTTTGTCTTGAAACTACTGTTTGGTTGTGTAAACTTCTATGTACGGTTAACATATTGTTTATGTTAGTGCTTTTGTTTACGTATTTTGTGGTTTTTAAATGTGTTTATGTTTGTATGTGTATATGTATATGCATTTTGCGGTTGTTTAATGTGTATGTGTTTATGTATTATGTTATAAGCTATGAACAAGATTGAATCGGAGGAAATTTATAGGCAGAGTTGGAATATTTTTCGTAGCGTTTCGGAAATGCTACTAAAAAAATATTACAATAGTAAAGTGCATATATAGTAGCGTTTAATAAACGCGGCTGCAGGCTTTGTCAATAAACCGAGTCCTCTATTACAGCGCTTAACAAACGCTACCAAAATATTTTTGAGTAGACCAAGTACATTTTGGTAGCGTTTTATACACGCTGCAAAAAAAGAATTTAGTGGCGTTTCATAAACGCTGCATTAAAAAGATTTATGGTAGCGTTGAAATAAGTGCAACTAAAAATCAGGTATTTTTAGTCGCGGGCTTTATAAAAGCGTTCATCAAAACGCTGCTAAAACTTTTAGTAGCATTTTTTGAGCGCTACTGAAAATCAAAATTCTTATAGTGCTTGACCCGATATGGGGAGTTTAAACCAAAATGGATGTGACTGACCATCCATCAACTTAACTCTTTCCCTTGATCTGACACGAGAAGCATAAACAATAAATGAGTGGATGTAACTGGCCATCCATCCCTAACTCTTTCCTTAGATCCGACAGAGGGAGTTCAAACACAAAATGACGTGATTTGATCATCCATCGCCGAATTTAGAGCGGAAGTGACCCGACCATCCAGCTCCTAGCTCTTTTCCTTGACTCAACAGGAAGAGCACAAATCATAAAGGTGGACGTGAGTTGACGTAAACTTATCATCTCCTGTCCTTGAAAAGGAAGCAGAAGCATAACCCGAAATGGATGTGATCTGACCATCCATCAACTAATACTATATACCATCTGGCATTCGCCAACTCCTACCTTTGATCGGGTATGGAAGTGAAAGCTCGAGATGGGTGTGACCTGACCACCCATTTGCTAATTCAGACCTTAGAAACGATAGAAAGAGTATAACTTCATAAGGATGAGGTTTGACCGTCCATTCACTAATCCCGCTAACCCAAGACTAAGGGCAGAAATATAATTACCCAAAAGCTGAATATGATAGCTTAACACTGTCGCTCATGCCTAGTACTAAAAAACAAACAACTTTTGATTACAATTTCATAGAACTTGGCAATGACATACAGGCATAAGAACATGCTTAGGAGCCAATGGAAAAAGTAAGTTCACGGACCTACGAACGTATATGCATACTCAACATGCAATTTTCTAAATCGATAGAAACTGAATTTTAACCTGAGGCTTTCAAAAAAGAAACCAGTTCAAATAACCGAGGACTAATGGTTTAATCAACTAGCTCAATGAAATCGAACACAGATAATTACTAAGAGAATACATTTTGATTTTACAATGTCAGATATCTACCAAACGTTTGAGCAAATAGTTAGAGATACGACTCTTCGTAAAAGCCACTCGAAGGAAGGACAACGATAATTTGAGGTACTAAGTGAAATCCATTCCAGAAATCCCAAATCGTCTCGATTCAAAGCACACTATGTTTGCAACAAGATGTACTTTACAGGGAAAATGTTGTCTAGCCTTTTGACTAGGCAATATTCGAACAAACTTAAATAATCAAATCGAATGAGCGAATGATGGAAAAATGACTCAACGTTTGGGGATATCATAAAAAGGAAAGAAAAATGAAATATCAAAAAAGAAGAAAAAAAGTTGAAAATTTGGAATTTCAAATTTTGGAAGAACAGACTCAAAGAAAACAGACAAAATCCTTAGGTCAGACTCGAAGAAGAATAGAATTGAGAATTCCTTGTGTCAAACTTGAAGAAATCCATAAAAAATCCAAGCACGACCCAGAGTGAACAGAGTACCGAACCTTGGACTTGACTCGGTACCGACCCTTAATGGCTTGGAACAAGCACTTAAAATATTCGGGTCTTGAAGAGCGACTCGGTACTGACTTTCATGCACGACTCGGTACTGACTTCTGATGACTCGGAGCAAACACTCAAAAATCTTAGGTCCAACTCCAAGCAGGCGAAGGAAAACTCAGAACAAGAAAATCTTAGAAAATCTTAGGTCGAGCCCCAAGTAAACGCTTAAATTTCTCGGTCGGACTCCAAGCAAGTTCAACCACTTCAAAAAAAGCCAAGACAAGCAATAATCAACCCAAGTTGGGGATCGGTACCAACCCTAGTCTAGGGATTGGTACTGACTCCTAGTTCCAACTTGGATGGATTCTATCTTCTGCCTAACTCGATGTTGAAAGCTTATTTCCAAGGTTGCTTTTTTGGATTAATGTTATTCTTTATTGATCTCCATGAACTCCTGAATCTACAACTTTTCTCTTCGACAACTCCATTATTTGGACCTGAAATAAGCTATTATTAATACGAACAACTATGGAATCACGAATCTAACCACATGACGAGCCAAAGCGAAGAGTTGAAGGTAGATGATTTGGTAATTTTAAGGGTTGGTACTGACCCCTACCCATGGAGTCGTACCGACCATAGTTGTCTGGAGAAGTGGCACCTACTTTCTTAGAGGAATTGGTCTAATCTTGTTTAACAACTTAGAGATGTTTTATGCGAGATATTAAGCTCCCTTCCTCTATACATAGAGGGGTGGGGCCCTTTTTTAGGATCTTTAGCTCTATTTTTTTCTATCTTATATTCTTGTAATTCTAAAAATCTAAGTGTTGGTGTTGTACTGACTCCTAAGAACTTCTGCCTCCAAATCAAAAATCGGCAATAAAGTATTAAAGTGAATGTAGGTCTTGCTTTGCCACCACTATAAACCCTGTATGTTCATTATTTACCTATTTCTCGCTCATTTTTCATTTAATTCTTCGCTTTTATTCTCTACTTAAGTCTTTGGGTGCTTGAGCTATTTTTGGTTCAAACAGATACGCACTGGAGAAGTTCGTAGATCATATATAGAGATTTCACCAAGAATAAGCCACTTCAAATTTGACCCTAGAGAAACTTCTCATCTTCTTCTCTAAGAAGAACATTGGCCATTGAAATCAAAAGAGAGCACAAATCAGCTAGATTGTCACCAGTTATTATAGAGATGAAGCTAATGTTGCAGCAACCTTGTTGAAAAATAGAAGAAACAAAGATTCAAGGATAAGAGGCTACATCAAACAGGTTTGGGAAGGTAGAATGGAGGGCAGTTCTGTTCAACTAAAGGTTGAGCCAGAAGAATGTTATCCTACCATTTCCAATTTAATCATAGTGCTAATATCTATTTCCTTATAGCAACGAAGAATACCTTTCCAGAATTTTAGGGTCGAATATGGAGGTTGGTACTTGAGATCAAAAGTGAGAAATTCTCTTATTAATAGTAGTTGTTAATTCAAGTCACCTAGGGCTTGGTGCTCCCTCATATCATCTCCCATACCTATTTCCCTAGGAGAGCTTTATTGAATTAGGACAAAATTATAACACTTAGACCGCCATCATGCTTAGGTCCACAGACTCTGTCCTAGGGAATTAGACAACTCGCGGGAGATATGTTGTCGAAACCCTTCCATAGGAAGGCCCGTCTAATGGAATTGATCCTCTTGCTAACCTAATCTAGAGATTTGTAGAAGGACGGTCGCAAAGAAGGAATGGAATAAAGGACGGAGTTAACTCATGTTAGCATACCTGCACACAAATTTAAAGAGCCCTTCCACCCAACCAACCTTCGGCTAATTTTATTAAACAATATAAGCCAGTTTGAGCCCTTCGACCAACTAGGTCGAATAGTTAAGCCAAGGTATGAGATGGAGAAGGACTCAACTGAGCAATTCAAGGTACTAGCAACAATGGAAATGGTTATGGGGTCCGGATTAGTCATAGTCACTGAACTTCTGGAGATATTTTTTGAAGACCGAAAACGAGTTCAAGATGGTATATCATTAACTTGAGCGTAACAATAGAGCTAAGGCAGGGGATGGAAAGCATTATGGTAATATCCGCATACTAAAATGAATTAATCCCAGAAGGAGTAAAATCATTACCAAGACAATCTAACAGACCTGATGAGAAAGCAAGATTAATCATTTATGTAAAGGAGTCAATAGCTAGTTTAAAAAGCAAGGGGGAGATGGGGTCTCCTTGCTTGAGACCTCTGGAAGATTGGAAAAGGGTACATATCCTGCCATTAATGCAAATGGAAGAGGAGGAGGAAGAAAGATTGTGATTAATCCAAGTAATGAACCAGATAAGAAAACCCCTATGCCTTAGAACCATTAGGAGAAAATTCCAGTTAATAGAGTCAAGCTTTGGCGAAATCTACTTTAATAATAACAGAACTAATCTGAGTAGAGTAGAAGTAATTAATCGCTTTCTAAACTGAAGTTGCATTGTCCAGAAGGGATATGCCTGAAGTTAAGGCAAACTACCTGTGATTGGTCAAGGACTCCATGAAAGGCCTTAATTTATTTTCCAGAACTTTAGTGATTAATTTTAGGATAGCATTTTCAAGGCCGATAAATCAGAAGTCGAAAGTAAGGAGGATCCCTCACAATTTAGAATTAAGATAAAGTTGACATAGTCCACTCTAGAAATTAGCTTTGGATTACATCTGAACTCTTCGAATACACAAAGGATACTAAACTTGAGAAAACCCTAATACCTTTTGAAGAAGAAGGAGGAAACCATCAGGGCCTAGAGCTTCGTCATCTGCCATTTCATATAGTGTCTCCTAAGTCTTGCCAATATCAAACTTTCCATCAATAAGAAGAGGGATGTTAGAATCAGGAGGGTACGACTTGTTCTAATTCAAGATATCTATGCACGGGTCTGACCGTTGAAGAACAGATTTAAAGTGGGAGGTAAATGTTTCAAGCAAGGCAGACTTATCAGAAATCTCTCTTCCATCAAGGAAAATACTTGAAATAGTTTTAGATCTACATCGACCATTTGTAATATGGTGGAAATAGGCTGCAACACCCCGTAAAATCAACCATAAATAAATTGAACAAATAAAAGCATAGCATGTGCAGCAGTAGAGATCATGTGGATACAATCATTGTTAAGTGAACTGAAAGTGAACATAAATACAAAACCAGTGCTATGGAATGACAATTGAAGTGCAATTTCATTGTCTATCAATCCAGTATTGCATTTTAGAACAAAACACATGGAAATATACTTATATTTTGTTCGCGAGCTGGTAAAGAAAGAAAAATTGCAAGTAAATCACGCACCTTCAACCTACCAAATTGCAGATATTTTCAAAAAATCATTATCAGCAAGAAACTTTACCAGACTAAAATCTGAACTCAAGGTAGGTGAAAAGCAAGAAGCTTCATGCCAAATCAAGCATAGATCTGACACAACAATAACGGATCTACAATGAAGTGGCACATCTGCAAGTCCAGACTAAGCTTTAATCTTATTAATAGATAAATGTTGGCAAATCTGCATAAGAGGAAGCATGTCTATAATCAGATCTACACATCAGCAACAGATCAAGTGTAGATCTGACCCAACAGCAATAGATCTACACATAAAGAGGCATCTCTTCAAAGGCGAGAACAGATCCAACTTAATAGCATCAGATCCACCTACATATGAGAAGATCTGATACTTTCTTTAACAAAATCAGTTGACTTCCCAAAATCGTTAACTTTGAGATTAAGGATCTACTCAGATCTCAGCAATCTCTTTGTTTTGTGAAGCAATAGAGGCATACGAATGATATGGAACCAATTTTCTCTAAAATTCAGTCTATTGTTTGAAGAAAAAGGAGCGGTTGCAAGAGAGAGAGATGAAGCCGCCATTATGGCAAAAACCCTAAGTATTTTTGAGGGGCTGAGTTAAAGAATAAAGTGAAAACTGATATCGGTAATATCACGTATAAAGAGTAATGAGGGTTATGGGTTATAATATAAGCACAAAGCCCATTTCAAATTGTTTTTCTTTTTCACTACTATGTATCCATATAAATACAGTATGTATGTATACTGTATTTGCAATCAAATACAATACAAAATCTCATTTTGTTTTCAAACCACAATTCTTCAAAGTCCAATAGGTAGATTGACCATCACTCAATCCACAACTACTGCAATGACAACATATTGGTCTGGTGTTTTGTGATACCGTCTAAGCTGATCTCATGGCAGATAGTGCCTTGAATAAATTACTTTGACAAGGTAACTCTTTCTCATCTAAACAAATTTCAATAGCTTTTCACAAGATTCAACCGCCTAAACTTTATGCAGGACTTGGTATAACGAACATCGAGCAATGGAACGTACCTGTTGTTTCGAGATACTTTAATCTCATGCTCACTAACAAGAATTTAGGACTAGCTAGTTCATGTAACAACCCGAATTCTAGTGGATCCGGATTTTTCACAAAAATTCTAAAATCCTAGCTCACTGAAGCCTGAGTTGGGTATCTGGTATCCTACAAATAGGCAAAGACAAATATATCAGAGCTCAAATAAATATCTCACAGCAAAACTAACTAAAATATAATAGTAATTAAACACTCACCAATATAATAACACTTTCTAAACCAGTATCTCAAGCTGGAAAGTCTCTGCCATCTATCTAACCTGTAGGATGTTATGAGGAGGGGGTCAGAAAAAAAGCTCTGGTGAATGGTCAAATTATACACTTCTAGGCTTAATTCTCCATATATTATTTTATTTCTATTTTCTATTATATTGGGTTTATTGAGTTTATACTACTCTCGCCTCTTTGCGTAAATCGTATACACCAACTCCCTAGTAGATTAAAACCTAATAACTAATATATATGTAGCTATATGCCTAATGACCGCATCGGTCCTAAGTACTATCCATAGTACCTTCCGTATCCTCCTCGAAAAGGACTCCATCGTCTTGCTTCTAGAGCGTTCTGTAACTACATATGTAAAAGACAGCTTCGTGAGGTCTACAATACAGATATTCCTTCATCTGCTATGAAAACAAAAAACAGCATTCGCACTAACCTATACTAATGCTCGAACATCCACAATGTACCACCCAGTGCGTACCTTGCGGACTATACGTTATCGTTCCATCTACTCCCTGAATCCCGCTTAACAAGTTCTACTTTGTACGAAACTCGGTTAGGGATTTTCTATATCTGTAAAGGACTGCTTCGTTAGGCCTACAATACAGATATTCTACTTGGTGTGTCTCTTTTCTCATCGTGGCTATGGCTCCACGTAGCCACCCCTCAACTAATCGAAACATCTTTAAAGAGCTAAGTGGATGTGCCCTACTGTAAATAATCTAAACATCCAATTTGTTGTGCCACTCATCCAATGTCTCGATAGTGACAGAATCATTGGCCTTTTGGTTTAACTCTAGTCTTTCTTGAATTCGGTTCTTGGTTTGATGTTGGCCTGATATCCACATGCGACTATCCTTTTGGGTCCTGCCCACTAAAACCTACTCACATGCTAGAGTATAATGTCATGCGAATATCCTACTCTGAACATCAACCCTTTTGACTGCCATGCAAAATCAGTCAAGGCATACTCTCTTGATGGAACACCCACAGACCAACCTCCGGGGGACTGCTTCGTTAGGCCTACCCCAGAGGGCCATCCTAGAGTTCCCTCACGTTCCTTTGAAGTCTCGTACTTCCTCTGGATCAAAATATCTAAGTTGTACGTGCTTCTTCTATGCTAAAAATCTATGATGAACTGCTTCATTGCGATCTTCATCCCTTGGGCTACTTCAAACGCATCTTACTCTTTTTTAGACCCTAAGTCTAATCTTTTATTTTGCATTTAGTTTACTTTTCTTATTCTATTCCCTAATTATTTACCCAAATCAGTATAAGTTTATCCCAGCCTCACCAAGCTATTGTGAGACTATCAGTTCCTGATTGAAAGAGAATGCTGTTGGTATGGGCCTTATTTCTATGTTTTCTTATTAACTTAGTGTAAGTTTTAAAATAAGCCTCTTATGTTACTTTTGCTCTTTTTGCTTATTAATTTAATGTAAGTCTTAAAATATGCCTTTTCTGTTCTTTCTATTTGATTATAACCAATGTTATAATTCTACTTGCAATTGTCACTTCTATATTATTTATAATCTATATATTATAAATATAATTACAAGTGTCTCTTTTCAATTTTAGTCTATTTTCTTTTATTTTGATATTGAATTCTCTTTAATTCTCTTATGTTATACGATAACAATATGTTGTCTAGTTAGACCACGAATTACAAATGTTTGGAAAAGCTCTATTGTTATTTCTCGAATCTTGTCTTGAGCCTATGTCCAAGTGTCACAAATTTACTTATCATAATAACTGCTTTGCTTTTATTCTACTATTTGCGCAGTAAATGCAGATCGAGTTACATTATTTATGGTCTTGTCTAATAATTAACTTAATTTCTTCTTTACTTCCTTTAATTCTTCACTTTATTTTCTTATGTTCTAGGAAGTAGTTCTATTCTATTTGGTTGGTTACAAAAACCATGCTAAAAATCCTTTTTCATGTTTTAATATTAAATGATGCTATAAACAACAATCCGTAACTACAAGATATTTCTTTTATTATTATTTTTACTTTTTGTGTAGTGCAAAATATACTAGTGTTTCTCTTATACACTACTTCCCTTTTTCTTTCTTTTATTCTCGCAATTACGTTTATCATTTTCCTTTGAATATTAAACTATGGAAATGTATTCTCTTTTCTAAACTAACCAACTAATTTATCACTAACTTCCCAATCAAGTTATTACATTTCTCCTTTTTTATTTGCTTTTCCCATTTTAGCACAATTTACTGTAAATTTCTATTTTTCTCTTTTTATTTTAGTTTTTCTTGTTTTACATCTAATTTCTTTAAATTTAATGTTTTTCTATTTTAGTCCATATTTACGAATTCTTCTCTTTAACTATTTTATTCGCGTAAAGCAGAATACAAAGAAGCTATCATTTACAGGCTAAATTTCAACTTTAAAATAGATGTAAATAACTGTAAATTTCTTGCTTTTAGGCTTATGTCTTTCTCTAACTGTCAAGCCTAATATTATTCATATTTAATTGGATTACTTATCTTCCTTTTCTATATAAATAATAATTAAATATAAGCTCTCTTATACAATTTATAGTTTTCAACAGAACTAATTACTGAAATAAATGTTGAATTAAAATATTAAAGGAAATCTAACGATATTACATCATAAACGTAAAAGGTATATAATTTAAACTCACTCACCAGTCATCCTTAGCTACGCTCCATGGCTTTCATTATCCCCTTCTAAGGTGTCTAACATTTTTATTGAGAAGATATTTTCCTTAGAAATATTTTCTATTTAGGGTTCAGCCTCAGGCAATGAACCCAATTGAGAGAAAATCTGATGGTGAGTAAATAGCTAGGACTAAGGTCCTATTTATAGTGGAGTTTGGGGATCTTAGACCGTCGTATTTTTGGATTGAATGTAAAGTCACCACGTCACAGGCTTGTTGCGAATCGTTGGATCCAAAAAAACAATGCTCAAGATTGCGTGAAAAATCAAATTATTGAACGTTAACTTTTAACCGTTGCCTATTCATTCTAATTAACTCTCATTAATTCTCTAATTTAATGGTCTTTATAACGCACGTATATTTTGGATTTTAAACGTGCCTTATTTGTCTTATTAAGTGTTATTTATAAACGTTAACTTGTAAACGTTATAAATTATAAACGTTTAAATTTTTAATGTTACTTGTTTCTTCTAATTAATCACCATCCATTGCTTGATTAGTTTCCCAATATAAAATTTGACTATTTTGAATTTCACATGTGACCAATTAATGTAAATTAATATCATCCAATTGCTAATTTGATTACATTGCCTGCTAATGTTAATTAATTGCCCGATATCATTTAATTTCCTTTATGATCGCAATGTTAATTAATTGCCTTTATGACGCGCGTCAACTTTAAAATTCAAATGAGCGTTATTTCTAGAATTTCATATGCACATATATTTATAGTACATTAACATGTATAATTATTTCTCGATACAAAACTTCGAACGTCAACAAATTTTTCATACAAACACCATGCGAGACATATTATATACGTAAATTGATCAGAAAAACGCTATGAATACAATGGAATAAGTTTTGAGGCCAAATTTCGACAATTCCAAAAATGCTTATTTTCACTGTTCATAATTATTTGATTACTTAATTATATAAAATTACGGCGTGTTACATTCTCACTCTTTAGGAAACTTCATCCTCAAAATTCAAGAAGGGTAAAATTATGCAATTCCTCGTATCAATCGCATCCATTTTGTGTACATCCAATTTTGCGACCATCCACATACTTGTGCAAAGTGTCATTTAACATGTAATATATGCATGTGCATGAATCTCTAAGCGGTACCTCCTATATGAATGCTTCTCTTCTTTAAAAATTTATTTTAAAACATGATGCACATACCCTAAAATACTTGCAATTTCTATATGAATGCAATCTTTTGAAAACTTAAAACATTTTTCATCTGATTTTTCCCACACTCCTACTGAATAGGAGCATAGTTCAACAAATTTTGCGTCCAAACCTACCACACAACTTTTAATTTTTGAATTTTAAAAAAATCTAATTTTTCAAATTTGATTTCTTATGTTATAAAGAAGGTGGAAAAAGGAAAACCTCACATTTCTCGTTTACTTTTGTGCACATTTTTCTATGTACTTGGTACTTATGCCACTATTCTACAAAAATCCCTATTTTATTTCCCAAGCACGGTTTACATAAAGAAAAAATCTTTTCAAAACTTTTTTTTCTAACTTAATTTGGAAAAGTTCATTTTTTCTTCTTTTACAGTTTTTTCTTTTAGTTGTCATCTTTGGTTGCTTTCTTTAAATTTGTTATTTTCCTTTTAGTTACACTCTTTTCTTTTATTTTCTTATTTTATTGGTCACTTATTTCCAGCTCTAGCATACCCAGCCTCACTCTAATTGAGACCATCAGTGGTGTCCGGAAAGGGAATGCCGTTAGGAAGGACCAATACTCTTAGCTTATTTAACTTAATCCAAGACCTAAGTTTAATTTTAATAAGCCTCCTTTATTTCTCATAACTAAAAGGGAAAATAAATACTACTACATGCCTATCCTCGAAGGCTAGGAGGCCTAGGACCATGTCCCACTCACCAAGAAGGGTCCTAATCAAAGAATCCAAACAACTGATACGCTCCTCCTACCATCTACTACTCACTACTAGTTCTTGCTGTGCACTAACAATTTTATTCTATGATGCATTACTCATGATGAACAAAGTCTATTCATCACTTTAATTCCATTCTTAACCATGGAACAACAAAATCTGCAGTACTACAAGGGGCAAGAATTCCAATATAAGGAATCTTCACATCAAACGACAACTAATGCCCAGAAAAATCCTCTATGCACGTTATACTCTCTCATCGCCATTAATTGCAATCTTTTCTGATCCACACACATCAACCCAAGCAAAATTCCTAGGCTCTACAGTGCATTACACACTCTATGGGAATTTCCTATTACTCTCTAAATATAATTCTTGCTATCTTCTTCATAGATTCAAACATTTCCCGTCTACCTGCTTACTTATCCTCATCTACTCCATATTTTAAAACTTGGTTTGACTTTTTTTTCACAATTCAAAGTTTCAAAAGTTTTCTTATCTATTTATTTACTTTGAAATGTCAATTCCCAAGATTCTAACCCTCAAAAAATGTTATTTAGATTTTTTTCGAAAATGCCTAGTGCCATAATCATTTCTACTTTCAAAAATCTATATTTTATAGTTTTTGACTTGAGGCTATCCCCTTAAATCTAGCGAGGAATATGCAATAATTCAAAGTTTAAAATTTAGCCTTCTCTTTCTTTTTTAAAGCACCTTTTTTCAATAAATTCTTGGCATTCTTAATTTTAAGTTTTTCCCATTAAAATATTTTTTCACCAAGCCATTTCAAAAAAAAGTCACTTCATTATTTCAAAACAATTTTTTTCTTCATAATTTCAAATCATAAAACTGGAGTGGATAAGAACAGCGATTCCTCTATTATCTACATAACAGCTCATACTCTTCGTTCAAGGTGGGTTTTCTAAAGGCACGCAATTAATTGCACATACGTTTATTTTCCCATGCTTAGCCTCTCTAATTATATTCTCTATCGTATAACTATTATTATCCAACAATACGGTCTCTTATTACTGCACTTTCTACCTAGAGATTTCATACTTTAATGCAATGGAACTATTTCTCCTAAGAGAAGCTGTCAATGCTAAAAATTTCTACGAATACTATAAAAGAAGATGTGCGATTTATGTGAAATAACAAGGAGTTTTTGGTTATTTCCATATTGAAATAGACTGTACAAAATACAGTGTTTTTCATATTTTGTACGTCTCTTTCGCTATATTTACTTTCCTTATTATTTCAACAAAGCGTCTTTATTTATAATGTGGCTGATTCATAGAAACCAATACCATTACACCTTCATTCTAATGAATTAAAATATGTCAAATTTATATTTTATCTATAGTGACTCTTATCTCTATTTAATTTATTTGAGTTCTTACTACACTAGTGCAGTTACCTACTATCAGATGTTAATTACTAAACATCCTCCAAATATCTACACTATTTTCAAAATTTTAACAACTTATTTTGTCCAATCGCAAAAATATTTATATCAAGAATAATTTTGAGCTATATTGCTCTTTTTTCCAAAAGAATAGACTTTTACAAAAATTTCCTTACTGAAAATTTTTAGTTTCCTACAAAAATTTAATCTTTACTGGATTTTCTTATTTAATTCTTTCCTACTTTACAACCCCAAAACTAGTGAGATATATAAGCTCTATAATTTTTCTGAATGAATATTTATTTTTAAACAAATATTTTCATACGAAACTTTTTTTCCTCGGACTAATTTTTTCACACAATTTTCCATGTTCAAACCAGTACATATTTAAAACTGTAAATTTTTAAGTTCAAAACTTGAAAAATCTCTGAATCTCTTTTTTTCAAACTCTTAAACGTTTAATTATTGGGATAGACTCAAAGTGGGTTCTTAACTTCCTTATACTTTCCTAATTATTTCCACGAAGTCATTCTTCTCAATCCAATTATTCATGTTCCTAATCCATTTCCTCTCTTATTCTTTTATTTATTCTAAGGCACTACTGCCCCACCCATAAATATGAAAACAACTATCAATTTCCAGATATTAACATATGGACTTCCATTATTATACTGAATCTATTATAGATCTCATACTTTGCCACTCTAGGGCCTATAACTATTGGATTCCCATAATTCTAATATTGATGTAAAAAACTGTTACTCAAAATCTTCCCATATGTCATTTCCCTCAAAAGTGGGTTTTCTATAAATCGATGTATATATAATATAATATATTTATATTTAAAAAAATACGTTCACTCTCTATTATTTAGGAACCTTAAACCTAGGCTCTGATACCAAACGTAACAACTCGAATTCCAGTGGGTCCGGATTTTTTGCAAAAATGGTAAAATCCAAGCCCACTGAATCCCGAGTTGGGTACCTGGTATCCTACAAATATGCAAATACAAATATATCAGAGCTTAAATAAATATCTCATAGCGGAACTAACTAAAATATAATAGTAAGTAAATACTCACCAATATAATAACACTTTTTAAACCAGTGTCTCAAAGCTGGAATGTCTCTTTCATCTACCTAACCTATAGGATGTTATGAGGAGGGGGTCAAAACTAAAGTTCTGGTGAATGGACAAATTATACACTTCTAGGCTTAATTCCATATATACCATTTTATTTCCATTTTTTGTTATATTAGGTTTATTGGGTTTATACTAGTCTCGCCTCCGTGTGTGAAACGTAACCACATACTCCCAAGTAGATTAAAACCTAATAATTAATATACATGTAGCTATATGCCCAATAACCGCATCGGTCTTAGGTATTACCCATAGTACCTTCCTTATCCTCCCCAAAAAGGACTCCATTGTCTTACTCCTAGAGCGTTATGTGACTACATGTATAAAAGATGGCTTCATAAGGCCTACAATACAGATATTCTGTCATCTGCTATGAAATCGTGAAACTACATCCGCACTAGCCTATAATAATGCTGGGACATCCACAATATACCACCTTGTGCGTACCTTGAGGACTTTATGTAATCGTTTTGTCTACTCCCTGAATCCCGCTTAACAAGTTCAACCTTGAACGAAACTCGGTCGAGGATTTTCTATATCTGTAAAGGACTGCTTCATTAGGCCTAGAATACAGATATTCTACTTGGTCTGTCTCTTTTCTCCTCGTGGTTATGGCCCCACAGAGCCACCCCTCAACTAATCGAAAGACCTTTAAAGAGCTAAGTTATTGTGCCCTACTGCAAATAATTTAAACATCCAATTGGTTGTGCCCCTCATCCAATTTCTCGATAGTGAAAGAATCATTGGCCTTTTGATTTAACTCTAGTCTTTTCCGAACTCACTACTTGGTTTGAAGCCGACCTGATATTCACATGCGACTATCCGTTTGGGTCCTGCCCACTAAAACCTACTCGCAAGTTAGAGTACAGTGACATATGAATATCCTACTCCAAACATCAACCCTTTTGACTACCACAACGGTCCTACCATGCAAAAGCAGTCAAGGCATACTCTCTAGATGGAACACCTACACACCTGCCACAGGAGGACTGCTTCGTTAGGCCAACCCCAGAGGGTCATCCTAGAGTACCCTTACATCCCGTTGAAGTCTCGTATTTCTTCTAGCCCAAAAAATAAGTTGGACCTGCTTCTTCTGTGCTAAAAATCTGTGATGAACTGCTTCGTTAGGCTCTTCATACTTTGGGCTGCTTCGAACGCATCTTACTCTTTTATTAGACCCTAAGTCTAATCTTTTATTTTGCGTTTAGTTTACTTTTCTTGTTTTGTTGGCTATTTATTTACCCTAATCAGCATAAGCTTGTCCCAGTCTCACCTAACTATTGTGTGACAATCAGTTCCTGACTGAAAGGGAATGTTGTTGGTATGTTCCATATTTCTATGTTTGCTTGTTAACATAGTGTAAGTTTTAAAATAAGCCTCTTTTGTTACTTCGGCTCTATTTGCTTATTAACTTAATCTAAATCATCAAATAAGCCTTTTATGTTCTTGTTGTTAGATTATAACCTATATTATAATTCTACTTGCAATTGTCACTTCTGTGTTCTTTTATAATCTACATATTATAAATATAATTGCAAGTGTCTCTTTTCTATTCAAGTCCGTTTTCTTTTATTATGATATTGAATTCTCTTTAATTCTATTATGCTATACGACAATCTTGTCTCGGGCCTACCTCCGAACAGTCATAAATTTACTTATCATAATAACTGCTTTCCTTTTATTTTACTATCTGCGTAGTAAATGCAGATCTACTTACATTACTTCTAGCCTTGTTTAACAATTAACTTGATTTCTTCTTTACTTCCCTTAATTCTTCACTTTTTTTTATTATATTCTAGGAAGTAGTTCTATTCTATTTGGTTGGTTACAAAAACTGTGCTAAAAATTCATTTCCATGAATAATGCTATAAACAATAATCTGCAACTGTAAGATATTTCTTTTATTATTTCTTTACTTTTTGGGTAGTGCAAAATATAATAGTGTCTCTATTTTACACTAATTCCCTTTTTCTTTCTTTTTTCTCGTAATTACATTTATTGTTATCCTTTAAATATTAAACCATGGAAATGTATTCTCTTTTCTAAATCTACCAACTAATCTATCACTAACTTCCAAATAAAGTTTATTAAATTTTTCCTTTTTTATTTATTTTTCCTATTTTAGCACAATTTCCTATAAATTTCTATTTTTCTCTTTTTATTTCAGCTTTTCTTATTTTACATCTAATTTCTATAAATCTACTATATTCCTATTTTAGTCCATATTTACAAATTTTTCTCTTTAACTATTTTATTCGCATAAAAAGAAACAAAAAGAAGCTTTATAACAAATTATTAAACTACGTCATAGGCTTGCTGTGAACCGTTGGATCCAAAAAACAATGTTGAGATTGCGCGAAAAATCAAATTATTAAACGTTAACTTTTAACCATTGCCTATTCATTTTAATTAACTCTCATTAATTCTCTAATTTTATTCTCTTTATAACACACGTCTATTTTGGATTTTAAATGTTCCTTATTTGTTTTATGAAGTGTTATTTATAAATGTTAACTTTTAAACGTTATAAATTATAAATGTTTAACTTTTTTAATATTGCTTGTTTATTCTAATTAATCACCATACATTACTTGATTAATTTCCCAATACAAAACTTGACTATTTTGAATTTCACATGTGACCAATTAATGTAAATTAATTTCCTCCAATTTTTGATTTGATTACATTGCCTACTAATGTTAATTAATTGCCTGATATCAATTAATTTTCTTCATGATGGCAATGTTAATTAATTGCCTTTATGATGCGCATCTACTTAATTTAAATGCGTGATATTTCTAGAATTTAATATGCACATACGTTTGTTTATAACAAATATATTTACATGTATAATTATTTTTCGATACAAACTTCGAACGCCAATAGATTTTTCATACGAACTCCGTTCGAGACATATTATATATGCAAATTGATCAGAAATTCGTCATGAGCACAATGGAATAAGTTTCAAGGCCAAATTCTAACAATTCCAAAAATGCTTATTTTCACTGTTTATAATTATTTGATTATTTAATTGTATAAAAATACGGGGTGTTATAGTTCATTGACCAGCTCATCAAGAACATGGATTTTTGGACCATGTAAGCTCCATCAGATGCTAATTGGAGTTGGAGGAATATTCTTGAACATAAACCCATTTCTAACCTTACCATTCAATGCAACACAATCCTCCCTCCCTCTCTTTCAACTTTTGGACTACCTTTTAGGCCTCCCATAGTCTTATATTATTTTCTTTTCTCTCTACAACGCATTGATATTCCACTTAATTCCTTTGCCTCAGATGATTATATCAGTGATAACAGCATTATCTTACCATACTCGAGTTCTGCTAATGTAAAAGGCTTTGAACAGTCATCTCCTCAAAAAACCAACTAGTACTAGCTTTGTGTCATATGGTCCTTAAGTCTTAAAGTGCACACAATATCTATGGTTTAAAAATTATTGATTGGTCATAAGATGCCTTTCCATGGACCTAATGTAACGACCCGGGATTTTCGATCCCGAAAATCCCAGATAGTTAAAAGAAGAAGAAAGAATAGTAGAAAAGAAATAGAAACTCAACACAGATTCTCACATTCGCAGCGGATGAAATATAATAACAAATAATAACAGTTATACAAAAGAATTCAGTATCTGTCAAATACATTTATAATACATCATAGTTACACAAATATACAGCCACTAGATATACACAATCACCAAGTCTCAGATATACAACAAGATAATACAGCGGAAACACTCCTTACGTTCTCGCTATCCAGCCCGTCTCCTGAGCTCTAGAACGTCCTTACCTGAAAATCTGTAATACTCGGTCTAACCCGAGCGTTACATCAAAGTAACACCCGAGTCAGGCTGGAAACCAATGTGAGTAACCCTATAACATATGAAATACCAAACTACATCTTATATGAACTTTCAGGGTAACTCGTACCTTTTACGAGTTTTTAAAGTCAAACATTTATCACACACAACAGTTCCAGGTTAAATGTCCTGTTACTCGATTTATTCCATTCCAGCCAGTATTATTTCACATGTCCAATTTATAAAGAATTTGGTTTACAAATCGAAGCAGTTTTCGGGTATTACTGATACCCGTCCCTGGTCTCTTCGAATCCCAAGTCATCTTAAACCAAGTCATTCATGTATAATACATTTCAAAGCTTAAAATACAGGGTGTCACCTTCACGCAGTAATTCATTAACAATAGATACCCTATTACCATAGTTTAAACCAAACATATTATATCACATAGCGTCACATATCACATATCAGAGATAACACATTCCAATCTTCCAATATTATTTATCATACAATATCATTAACTCATCCAATATTTATTACCCATTCATAAACAAAGTTTGATCCATTCTATATTAATCTCTTTGATTTCTTTTAATCCAACCTATATATAATTAATTAATTACAAATTAATCAATTAATCATCACTCAATTATCTACCTTAAATAAATCTTCCTAGATTAATTATTCTTTAATTACAATGAGTAATTAACCTTTAATTTCATTTAAATTAATCATCTTGATAAATTATTCTTTAATTACACTAAGTAATTGTCCCCTAATTATCCTTTTATTTAATCATTCTTGATTAATTACACTTTAATTATATTTAGTAATTGAACCTTCGTTATAAATTAATTATCCTTTAATTACTTTAATAAATTAATTATCCCTCAATTAATTAACTAACCTTATTTACTTCATTCGTTTATCACCTTGGTTATTAATTAATCAAGACCTTAATTTAAGATAACCATTGTCTTAATTAACTACTTAATTATTAATAAATTTCCTTTAAAAAGACTTAAGAATACAATTAGTTAATAGATTTTATTAGAAATTAAACAAATCGCATTTTCAAAATCATTTGTCTTAAAATAAACTTGATAAATAATTTACCGAAAACTAGTTAAATAGTTAACGTAATACTTGTTATCCAAATTACTTTCAAAAATCCGGTCAAGTTTCCTTTTACAACTTGATTCAACTAAGCTATATAAAAGAAAACTGGATAACCAAAACAAGGAAAGCCCAAAAACTCCTCTACCCCCCACAAATAAACTCGAAAACGACATGGCCCAAAGCCCAAAAATTCCGATCCGACTTCGTTCTTTCCCCTCTGCCTTCTCCGATTGTTCCTTCCTTCGCTCCTTCATAACATCTTTGCACAGAGAAAGCGTGCACACGAATGTACATGTATACGACGCCTTAGACCATCAATTCCTGCCGATGACCCACCTTTCCAGTCTCCCTCGGCCCCATGCTTCTGATCATCACCTGGAACATCGACGGTGGTCGCTCTTTCGAAAAACGAATACCTTCCACAAAACAAAAACCTGGAATGAAAAAACATGAATGCCCAATCTCGTCTCGCCCCACCACTTTACACCACCATTGATCATCTGACTTCGGTCAGAACCATTTCGGTCCTTCATCCACCGAGTTTCCCCCCAGCGATCATCCATCGCTTCACTAACATCTCGCCGTGGCCCAATGAACTTAGAACGGACAATCCCCTCTTAAATCCTAAAATCAACTCGATCAACCCCAACGACACTTAATAAATACTCCAAGTATTTTTCCATCTCTCGTCACTACCCAAACCTCCTTCAGTCACAATTTTGAAAATCAATTCCATGCCGATCATCAGTAATTTGGTGATAATCCAAATTTCGATCAACCCAATATTTCTCAAGAATTCAAGCTTTTAAAAAAAATCATACTAAAATTCAAGTTTGACTACCACGAATCCGTACATACACTCAGGTCATGAAATCATTTCCATAAATTTTCGACCAATATTTGATTTCTTCACAATTTCCCTATTCCAGAGATAATTATTAAATTTTAAACTTTGAAACCATTTTTAGAATTATTACTATGTTGTTATCATCAACTTCCATTTAGAGATTCCGGCTTAAAACTACTTATATTTGGAGATATGGATTTTTAAACAAAATTTGAACCTGGAAAACTAAAAATAGTGAAGCACAGAGACAACTGCATATACACTTATTCATTCATATATATATACACAGCATAACACTTAAAAATATACACACAAACAACTTTTTTCCAAAGATAATCAAGTAATCCAGATTACATATTTAAGTTTTTAAAACAAATGGTACTCACAGTTTTAAAGGAATAGAAAAAACTGCTGCCCTACCCTGTTGATGATCTCCTTTATTTTGTCTTGTTTTTATTTTGATTTCCTGAACTTGAGTTATTTGATTTCAAAGTGGAAGCTTAATATTTTTCTTTTTTGTCATTCGAATTAGAGATTGAATCAAAACAAGGTATATGTATATATGTAGAAAAGGAAGTGTATAGGGCAGGTATTTACTGGTGTAAGCATAATTTCTTTGGTCAGAGATATTTACTTGACCAGGCAAAAGTTTCTTTGAACTGATATGATTTACAAGGTTGCGAAATGACTTTCATTTGTGCTAGAATTGATAGTATTTAAGGCAAATGTTTCCCATACCGTCTACATACTTATCCCATTTGATATTATTATTTTTATATGAAATGAAGGCTTGTATAAATCTTTCTTACCTTGTTCTAATGCCAGAAGTAAACAAAGGCAGAATTTACTTATACAAGAAAAAGATAGCTGTAGCTTGTACAGGCCTCATATTTTCATTTTTCCTTTATTTTCTTTGATTTGATTTTATATGAAAATGATTTGATTTTTTTTCCTTTAACTGACCTGATTTTATGTTTTGTATGCTAGGCTTTAAATGCTTGTCTCCCCTTTTGTTTACATCCATATCTATTCTTATGAATATACATATCTCATACATATGTATGCAAGTGTTTCTTTATCTTGTTTGCCTTATATACATATAAATATATTCATACATTACCATAATTAATTTTATATGTTTTACTTATGTTTCATACAATAATGTAAGTCACTTATATACATTTATTTTCCTATTCTCAACATATGTTTTCATCATTTATACCATATTCATTTTTACATTGTCATAATTTCCTTTTTATTATATATATACACACATATTTACACATACAGTACTTTAATGATCATATATATCTATTTATATATGTTGTTGCCATCCTTTTATATCTACATTTATATACTTCCATATATTATTAACATTGTAAGCTTGTATGTATATAAATATATACATATACATATATATATATATATATATATATTGGATATTTTATCCTAGTTCTAATGGTGGGGTTTATTATTTATCTTCTATGAGATTTATCATATTCAAAGATTTATAGTTCAATATTTATTATGGTTTTTAAATCAATCTATATATATATATATATATATCCAGGTATTTTGTTTATTAGAATTTAATTTGTTCGACTTATCAAAATTAATATTACGATCAGTTAATCACCCGATTATCCGACACCAAAAACCCGGGTCATCACATTCCTCCCCCTTTAAATCTTTTCGTCCTCGAAAAGGAACGAAGCCAGAATTATTAAATGCTTAAAATCAGATAAATTTTCTTTGATCATTTTTAAAATACTTTAAAAATCTATATAATGTTACTAAAATAGTTTTTATAAAAATACTTTTATAACTGGATGTTTCGACAAGTCCATCCTTGTTCTTACAGAAATTCGGTCATACGTTGATCAGGCATACGACTGAAAATCTATAAGTGCTTGGCAGACCTGTTTCCAACATCCAGTGAAAATACTTGGAAAATAATTTTATTGACAATATAGAAAATAGTTTTTGAAAATAGAGGAAATATCTTTGGTGAGAATGCTCTGGAAATCATCACTCCCATCCATGGTCGCATTTACATCCTGGGTTACGTTGCCATCGCAGTAAAAGTCCATGTAACTGTAGGCACTCCGCGCCCCTCGATTACGCTATAGAACACACAACAGATCACAGTTACATTCTAGGGTTACGTTGCCATCACAGCAAAAGTCCATGTAAACGTAGGCTTCAGCGCCCTCGATTTTCGCTGTCGAAATGAAACTTCTCCACTCCTACATAGGCAGCAGTCTACCGTTGTAAAATCAAACATAGACTGTTGGCTCTCAGCGGCACACATGACTTTTGCTATGTTACCATAGGTCGTAGTCTACCGATATAAAATCAAACGTAGACTGTTGGCTCTCAGCGGCACACATGACTTTCGCTATGTTAGCATAGGTCGCAGTCTACCGATATAAAATCAAACATAGACTGTTGGCTCTCAGCAGCACACATGACTTTTGCTATGGTCTGCAGTAGATTGCAGTGACATCGAGTTACACTGTCATCACAGCATAACCCAAATGCCTCTGTAGGCATCAGCGCCCCTCGACTTTCGCTACACACTACACATAATCCTCAGGAACTAGTTTTGTCCGGACTCCTCATAGGATCAACTTTAGAACCCCCCACCCCCCCCCCCCTTTAGGGTTCAAGGCGGTACCACCCTGTCGCACTCCTGAGAAGTTCATTTCAAGGGAGCGTCTTTTTCCCCAGAGCCATTTTCAAAATACTTTATACTATACACGTATAGTATCTTCCAAATCATACACCTAGTATGATTCTCATATAAAGCTCATTTACACAAAATCGATTATCCTAAAATCGATAATTCTCAAACTAGGCTTTCCAAGTTCCAATATTGATTTTATCCAAAAATCAAAAGCCTTTCCAAACCCAAAGGTTCCCAAAACCTTTTCCCAAAATCCTCATAAGTTCTTTTATATATATTGATATATATAATCCTTGATAAAAATCTTTGGATCATTTCAAACTTGTAAAAAAACTCCTTTTATACTTCAACATTTTCAAATCCTTTTCTTCCGGCAATAGATTCAACAAGGGGAGATTTATCTTATATAACAAAGATATATAACTTTGTTTATTCAAAATCAAATATTCAAATTTGATTACTCTTCCCTTCTTTTTTTATATAGTTGTTTCCATCTTACTTATTATCATAAAATATCTAACTTTCACCTTTATCCATTATATATTTCACAAAATATACTTTCATTTCAAAAGAAATCATTTCACATTTCTTATTCACAAATTTCAATATCAATTTCATTTAAGCCCGTGCGATATCTGTATGCCATACAAATCTGATCGCTCATTCGATCACACAATTTCACTTCCGAACTAGTATCGTCCACCCGACTTCCTAGTGCGGATACAGATCTGGTTTCATGATCAGAAACGGTCATTCTCCTTGCATAGCAATAACTATGATAGAGAATATCCAGAATCAATCAACAATCTATATCCAGGTTCGCCGTCGAAAATCAAGTGAAAAATCCCAACTCGGATCGATATAACTATCTCGAAATTCTTTGCTCGAATCTGGATCGAATCACTATGCGAATAGAATAATATATGTACATCCTACGTATTTATTTTCCTTGATTATTAACTTAATCAATTTCCTTTCTATTCATCCTTACTTAGATTTTATTCACTTACCCACATTTACCTTAATCCCCATTCGGACTATCACTTCAATTCTTATCTCAGTTGGGTATTTAATCAATAATAGTTTGTACTCCGACCAGTTTATATTTAGAAAATAGCTTGAAAATTTTAAGAATAATAAGTGGTTGAAAAATAATTATTAGTTTGCAAAATGTCTGTAAAATAGTTAAGGAATTATAAAATGGTGGGAAAATAGTCAACTAGTTACAGAAATTTTAAATAATTGCAAAATAGTTGTAAAATAGTACTTAATTTGTAAAATAGTTGAAAAATAGTAATTAGTTGATAAAACAGTTGAAAAATTATTACATAGTTCCAAAAATAATTGTAAAACAAGTATTAAATAGTTTGGCTTTAAAAAGAAAGGTTGTATACATACACATATGTGTGTGTGTGTGTGTGTATATATATATATATATATATATAATAAATAGCTTGCAAAAATAGATTTGTACTAAAACAATTTATTTTGAAAATGGTCCAGATTCAAAACTGTTCACTTCCCCATCAATTCAATTTAAATTTCCACTTCCATTTAAATTGACTCAATCCTAATTTAAATAACTTCAATTTCCACTGAGATTGATTTAATCCCAATTCAAGTTGAATCAATTCTCAATTTCTTCCCAATTTTCAAATCAAGTTCTAGTTGATCTTTAAACATATTCACTTTAACTACGATTCCAAATTATTCAAATTAATTTCAAATTGAACCAATTTCAATTTATTTCAATTCCAGTTTGAATTAACCCAATTCCCATTTGAATTTGAACTCATTTTCCCTTTTTGTTTCAAATTAATCCAATTCAAATTTTCCCTTTGAATTTTATACTTATCCATCTTCAATTCAAATTAATTTAGACTAAATTCATTTTGAACTAAGGCAATTTAAATCTCAACTTTAAACCATCTCGAATTATATAAATTCGAGTTAAATTTCCAAAGGTCGATTCAACCCCTTAAATCAAATTAACCTTTATTTTTAAATCAATAACCCAAATCTTTAAACAATTTAATTCTGAGTCCAATTCTCAATAGATAAAGAGAATTTTATATTAGATTGTACTTCCTCAAAATATTCCATACATTAATTGACTACATACTATTAGTTCATACATTACATACATTTATCTGAAATAAGAGTCTTACAGAAGTCATAAATCTAGATGCCCTTTCTATTACCTAGAGGTTTGGAAAGAACAGAGCCCTAATACTCCTACAAGAATCCTTCCTATGGACTTCCCTCCAAAGGGCAAAGCCCAAAGATACACATCTCAACAGGGTGTCCCCACTTATAACATTTGCCACAAAATGTTTCTACCCTGTCATCAATCTGGAAAACCTTCACGCTTCCAATAGTACGTTCCACAGCCTTACTCCTCTTCTGCCTCTCGGAACAATTCCTAGCAATGTGTCCTGTCTTCTTACAATGATAGCAAATAGTCGTCTCATTGACCGGTTCAACTAGTTTACGCTTCGCCTTCCTAACTTCAGGGCAATGATTTAGAAAATGTCCTTTCTTATGACACTTAAAGCACAAGATCTCAGAGCGAAACCGATGGAATGTACCCTTCAATTCCTCCCTTGTTTTACTGCACTTGGCTGCATAATGACCCTTATTGAAACATCTATAACAGGTGACAATATCATAAGGTCGTGGCTCAGCACTTTCCTTATCCTGTTTCTCATACTCTTTAATTTCTTCTTCTCGATCCCTACGTGCAGCTGCTCTTTGCTCTCTGCGCCTAACCTTCCATTCTTCACTCTTAGTCATCTTTCTCAAAGACTGAATTCTAGAGGGGCTCCCTAACCTATAAATTAGACTTAATTAGAAGAATTCAACTTTTACTCTTATATTAATTTGCTTACCAAGTTATACCTTATGTTTTAACATTTTTGGTTTTTATTTTCAAACAAAGTTACAAACAACTTCTTATTTCAAAATAAGATTGCTTTCAGAACTATTCTAAATAATATTATTTATCATTCCCTTCAACAATTTGAAAAAAAAAATTCAATTTTTTTTTTTAAATCTTAGGATTCTAATTTCACAATTTAAAATTCTACTTCAATTTACAAGTCATACTTATGTAAAAGTTTACTTCCTTAAAACATTTCATTTTTCTTACTCATTAACACACATTTTATTATTAAACACAACAATGATAATTACCAAGATTATCATATCTGGAAACCAATTTATTTTATCTTACTCGGAAACTTTTTCCCAAATTCAAGATTTAATTTCGGTTTGAATCCTTTTCAAACTTACCTTTATTTAATTTCAATTTGGTTGTATTTCTATTACTTCTTAATTTAATTTCAATAATTTAACCACCTATTACCTTAACATTTATTGGTTAAGAAATATTGCTTTATATATATCAAAATATATTCTTATATATATTCATTTAAAATCTTTATATCAGAAAATAACAAGTATGCTCTCATATATATATATATATATATATATATATATATACACACACACACACACACACACTTAACTCATTCTAGGGTACCATTGACCCTATCCTTAATGAGTAATCCCAACAGAGCCAAGGTTCTCGCTTAACCTTTCTGCTCTGATACCAACTATAATGACCCGAGATTTTCGATCCCGAAAATCCCAAATAGTTAAAAGAAGAAGAAAGAGGTAGTAGAAAAGAAACAGAAACTCAACATAGATTCTCACATTCGCAGCGGATGAAATATAATAACAAATAATAACAGTTATATAAAAGAATTATGTATCTGTCAAATACATTTATAATACTTCAGAGTTACACAAATATACAGCCACTAGATATACACAATCACCAAGTCTCAGATATACAACAAGATAATACATCGGAAACACTCCTTACGTTCTCGCTATCCAGCTCGTCTCCTGAGCTCCAAAGCGTCCTTACCTGAAAATCTGTAATACTCGGTCTGACCCGAGCATTACATCAAAGTAACACCCGGGTCAGGCTGGAAACCAGCATGAGTAACCCTATAACATATGAAATACCAAACTACATCTTATATGAATTTTCAGGGTAAAACGTACCTTTTACGAGTTCTTAAAGTCAAACATTTATCACACACAACAGTTCCAGGTTAAATGTCTATCTTACTCGATTTATTCCATTCCAACCAGTATAATTTCACACGTCCAATTTATAAAGAATTTGGTTTACAAATCGAAGCAGTTATCGGGTATTACTGATACCCGTCCCTGGTCTCTTCGAATCCCAAGTCATCTTAAACCAAGTCATTCATGTATAATACATTTCAAAGCTTAAAATACAGGGTGTCACCTTCACGCAATAATTCATTAAAAATAGATACCCTATTACCATAGTTTAAACCAAACATATTATATCACATAGCGTCACATATCACATATCAGAGATAACACATTCCAATCATCCAATATCATTTATCATACAATATCATTAACTCATCCAATATTTATTACCCATTCATAAACAAAGTTTGATCCATTCTATATTAATCTCTTTGATTTCTTTTAATCCAGCCTACTTATCATTAATTAATTACAAATTAATTAATTAATCATCACTTAATTATCTACCTTAAATAAATCTTCCTATATTAATTATTCTTTAATTTCAATGAGTAATTAACCTTTGATTTCATTTAAATTAATCATCTTGATTAATTATTTTTTAATTACCCTAAGTAATTGTCCGCTAATTATCCTTTTATTTAATCACTTGATTAATTACTCTTTAATTATTTAGCAATTAAACCTTCATTATAAATTAATTATCCTTTAATTACTTTAATAAATTAATTATCCCTCAATTAATTAACTAACCTTATTTACTTCATTCATTTATCACCTTGGTTATTAATTAATCAAGACCTTAATTTAAGATAACCATTGTCTTAATTAACTACTTAATTATTAATATATTTCCTTTAAAAAACTTAAGAATATAATTAGTTAATAGATTTTATTAGAAATTAAATAAATCACATTTTCAAAATCATTTGTCTTAAAATAAACTTGATAAATAATTTACTGAAAACTAGTTAAATAGTTAACGTAAAACTTGTTATCCGAATTACTTTCAAAAATCCGGTCAAGTTTCCTTTTACAACTTGATTCAACTAAGCTATATAAAAGAAAACTGGATAAACACAACAAGGAAATCCCAAAAACTCCTCTACCCCCAACAAATAAACTCGAAAACGACACGGCCCAAAGCCCAAAAATTTCGATTCAACTTCGTTCTTTCCCCTCTGCCTTCTTCTCCTATTCCTTCCTTCGCTCCTTCATAACATCTTTGCACAGAGAAAGCGTGCACACGAATGTGCACATGTACGACGCCGTAGACCATCAATTCCCGCGGACGACCCACCTTTCCAGTCTCCCTCGACCCCGTGCTTCTGATCATCACCTGGAACATCGATGGTGGTTGCTCGTTCGAAAACGAATACCTTCCCCAAAATAAAAACCTGGAACGAAAAAACATCAATGCCCAATCTCATCTCGCCCCGCCACTTTACTCCACCATTGATCATCTGACTTCGGTCAGAACCCCTCCAGTCCTTCATCCACCAAGTTTCCCCCCAGGGATCATCCATCACTTCACAAACATCTCATCATGGCCCAATGAACTTAGAACCAGACAATCCCCTCTTAAACGCTAAAATCAACTCGATCAACCCCCACAACACTTGATAAATACTCCATGTATTTTTCCATCACTCGTCACTACCCAAACCTCCTTCAGTCACAATTTCGAAAATCAATTCCTTGCCAATCATCAGTAATTTGGTGATAATCCCAATTTCGATCAACCTAATATTTCTCAAGAATTCAAGCTTTTAAAAAAATCATACTAAAATTCAATTTGATTACCACGAATCCGTACATACACTCAGGTCATGAAATCATTTCCATAAATTTTCGACCAATATTTGATTTCTTCACAATTTCCCTGTTCCAGAGATAATTATTAAATTTTAAACTTTGAAACCATTTTTAGAATTATTACTATGTTGTTATCATCAACTTCCATTTAGAGATTCCAGCTTAAAAATACTTATATTTGGAGATATGGATTTTTAAACAAAATTTGAACCTGGAAAACTAAAAACAGTGAAGCACAGAGACAACTGCATACACACCTATTCATTCATATATATACACAGCACAACACTTAAAAATATATACACAAACAACTTATTTCCAGAGATAATCAAGTAATCCAGATTTCATATTTAAGTTTTAAAAAAAAAATGTTACTCACAGTTATAAAGGAATAGAAAAAACTGATGTCATGCCCTGTTGATGATCTCCTCTATTTTATGTTGTTTTTATTTTGATTTCCTGAACTTGAGTTATTTGATTCCAAAGTAGCAGCTTAATATATTTTTTTCATTCGAATCAGAGATTGAAGCAAATCAAGGTATATGTATATATGTAGAGAAGGAAGTGTACAGGGTAGGTATTTACTGGTGTAAGCATAATTTCTTTGGTCAGAGATATTTACTTGACCAGGCAAAAGTTTCTTTGAACTGATATGATTTACAAGGTTGCGAAATGACTTTTGTTTGTGCTAGAATTGATAATATTTAATGCAAATGTTTCCCATACTGTTTACATACTTATCCCATTTGATATATTTTTTTAATATGAAATGAAGGCTTGTATAAATCTTCCTTACCTTGTTCTAATGCCAGAAGTAAACAAAGGCAGAGTTTACTTATGCAAGAAAAAGATAGCTGTAGCTTGTACAGGCCTCATATTTTCATTTTTCCTTTATTTTATTTGATTTGATTTTATATGAAAAAGCTTTGATTTAATTTTTTTTTCTTTAACTGACCTGAATTTATGTTTTGTATGCTAGGCTTTAAATGCTTGTCTTCCCTTTTGTTTACATCCATATCTATTCTTATGAATATACATATCTCATACATATGTATGCAAGTGTTTCTTTATCTTGTTTGCCTTATATACATAAAAATATATTCATACATTACCATAATTAATTTTATATGTTTTACTTATGTTTTATACAATAATGTAAGTCACCTTATATATTATTATTTTTCCTATTCTCAACATATGTTTTCATCATTTATACCATATTCATTTTTACATTGTCATAATTTCCTTTTATTATATATATACACACACATATTTACACATACAGTACTTTAATGATCATATATATCTATTTATATATGTTGTTGCCATCCTTTTATATCTACCTTTATATACTTCCATATATTATTAACATCGTAAGCTTGTATGTATATAAATACATACATACATACATACATATATATATATATATATATATATATATTGGATATTTTATCCTAGTTCTAATGGTGGGGTTTATTATTTATCTTCCATGAGATTTATCATATTCAAAGATTTATAGTTCAATATTTATTATGGTTTTTAAATTAATCTATATATATCCAGGTATTTTGTTTATTAGAATTTTATTTGTTCGACTTATCAAAATTAATATTACGATCAGTTAATCACCCGATTATTCGACACCAAAAACAAGGGTCATCGCACCTAATGCGTTTGGAACTCAGGTGGTGTCATGAGCACCACTTTCTTTTTTGGAAGGTAATGGCCAAAACAATTCACACTAAGCACAAATTTTCTAGGTATGGTATAATAAATTCTAGTCTTTATGTGTTATGCAACACATAAACTAAAACGAAAGCACATTTATTTTTTGAATGTGCATGCTCATTTAATGCATTGAAGAGGCTTCTTGCCAATGGCAGATATCATACTCTATCTTAGTTGAGCATTCATGAATGGCATAATGTATTTATGTGGACAATGTGGAAATGAAAAATGAGTTATCAAAGCCACATGGAAAGAGACAAACAATCACATCTTTGCAAATAAATCTTCTGATGTTATCTTTTATGAAATTTATAAGCACGTTCTAAGGGATGTTCAGCGCACAAGAGAAGAGTTAAATTTTCAAGTGAGAAGTAGAGCTTCCCTTCCTTCTTTTGTTTTGGCATTTTTTCCTTGGCCATTTTGTTCCTTTTTATTATTATTTTTGTAATTATTTTGTTTTAATATGTGGGCTGTGTTACCTTAGACCATGCTTACCTTTCAAAAAAATAACTAGCATAGACAAGGTCATATACTTATATATATATATATATATATATATATATATATATATTAGTCCCTTTCACCTATGATATCTAATCGACAGTTGAATACGTTATTTGTTAGTTGTTTCCTCTTCGAACCTTTATTTCCTCGTTGGTCATAGTTTGTAAAGCTAACCTTAGTTTCACCAATGATTTAATATAGGCTAGAGTGGTAAAGAGAAAGAAACTGTAAGCCATCTATTAGATACCGAAATATCACCTTCTTTCTCTCAAACCCTACATGACTAGGTCACCTTGCATCCCTTTTATTTTATGATAGATCATATCTATAATATTGCTTAGTCAAAATCATTGACTCCAATTGAATCAAATAATCAATTATATTATTCAATTA
Source organism: Allium cepa (assembly GCA_030765085.1). Lineage (NCBI taxonomy): Eukaryota > Viridiplantae > Streptophyta > Magnoliopsida > Asparagales > Amaryllidaceae > Allium > Allium cepa. The sequence goes on along the minus strand of CM060943.1, from coordinate 548,569,574 downwards.
CTCTTTTCAATCTAACTGAAGTATAATTTTTATACATTGCACTAATCGACTTTAAATTTCAAATATACAATTTATAACATTTTTGTTAATTTTATTATTAATTTATAATACTTGTAAATTAATTTTAACATTGGTCGTATTCAAAAATAAATAACAGCGCGGTTATGTTGACTCTCTGATGTGAATTTGATCCTCTGTGATAATTGAAATATCGAAGCATATATAGACTTTGCAGAAGTACAGTATATGGCCCAAGTTCAGCGCTTATAGATTATTTAGGTGAAAACCAATTTCTAATTGATGATAAGCTCATCCAATAATGACATTTTATACACGTATTTTTTTCATCATCGTTGTATCACTTATATATCTAGAATATGATCTAAGGTCAAATCTACTAATATCCGTATTTAATTTGCTTGAACCATATAAAGCCCTCAGTCAATTCGATAACACTTATAAATCAATCAATTTACTTTGACCAGAGATTCTAATTTTAATATTAACCGTCGATTATGGTGGTACTTTAATGACCCAATTTTTCAACTTCCCAGAATCGACATCAATACGCTCACTGTATCAAATGTCGAACAATCAAATGCCAAAAACCGAACCATTAGGGTTAAAGAAGAAGACAGAATAAGAAACAGAAAAAACAATAGAATCTCACATTTCGCAGCGGAACAAATATAATAGATAAATGAATAATCTTTAAAACAAAAGCATTATATCAGTTTATACATCACATTATCAGGGTTTACAAGAACACAACAGAGGAAAAGAAATATAACATATACGAGTGATACGACTCGTCATCCAGCTTGAACTCCAGATCTCCACAGCAATTTTTCTGACTTCGCTCCAAAACAACTGATAACCTGACTCTAGGCTGCCCGTGGGGAAAATTATGGGCATCCAGAGTTTAGAAAGGGAACAATAAACTCGAGGTCAGTCATGGGACTGGTGTGAGATCTTAAAAACATTTATTTTCACAAAGAAAATAAAAAGAAATCCACTATGCTTTTGGAAAATGAAACTACCATAAGGCATCCCCGCACACATACAATGCAAATGCACAATTGGAGAAGATTTCTCCTTATAATAGTCAAACATGCTTGATACGCAAAATCACTTTGATATTATTATTATTAGTGCATAGAGTGGAAAGCATTTCGAAAATATAATATAAATCTTAGCCAGCATAGGTACCATTATATTATGCCTGCTATAGCTACCTCTTGAGGAGGCAGGTTATACAACTGCAATCGTAAAGGGCTCGTATTGTTTCTTTGGATTTCCAAAAAATGGTCAGGCTAAGGAACTTTCCGGGCCACATGGGTACGCCTCTGGAGGGACGCCCCGAGAACCTAACCGGATCTCTGCCAACACAAGGCCAGGTTACCTCTTTAACTAGGTAACTACTACACGAGTACGCCATCCCTCGGTCGTTCGCGACCTTTATTCGAGGATCCTCAACCATAAAGCAACAACCACAAAGTATAATAAATTTGCAGCAACCACATAGGTTAAATATTTGGGCTCCATACCATGGTACAACCCTTTTCCAAAAGGAAATGACATACCCTCAGGGGCGCTACCCCCAAATAACCTTGCCGCATCCTTCCTGTTTCGACCATTTTCAGGTTGTGAGGTTCGACGAAGTCTCGTCCACAAAGCTACACTTTTCACAAAGCCATGCTTCAATCAACAAATGATCAGCATCACTTCATATGCCACATTACCAAATTTGGATTGTATCACTAGTAACTATCAACTACATAACCTCTGAGCTCGTACGTCTCAGAGAAGGGTGTTATGCTAAGAGAATAAATTCTTAGCCACTCACATAAGCTTTACATCTCAAAGTGTAACGTCAGACACACATACATACAAGTCCGTTCCGGGATCGAATGGAACCGAAGGCACTTCAAAAAAGCCCTTGCAAATATGGAAATTCACTAATCACGTCCGAAATCCCCATTACGAAGGGTGATAAAATCTCGATACCGGAGCAACCCGGTGCAGAGACATTCGACAGGTAATCCTTGTGCTTTTGAAAATACCCGGCCTTCAACACCATCTTCAAATGCAATCCCATTTCGTCGTATCATTATTCGAAATGGGTTCTATGACACAAAGTCATCTCCCGGCTAATTCGAATAACGAGCGCTTATTTAAAAAAATAAGTGTTCATTCAGATTCAAATAATTCGCAACAAATTTCCACTTTGATCTTTTAAACAAAAGATCCATCACAAAGATTCGATGTGGTTTTTGAATATCCATTTGGAATTCAACCCCCGGTCGCATCGAAATTCAAACGCCTTTTAAAGGCCAATATTGATATCAATCAATATTCACAACAATCACCAGATTTTAAATAATTTTCCTCAATTATTTACTTTCAAAACAATTTCGCAAGATATATTTTTAACACTTCAACCATTGGAAACAAATTTCAAATCACCTTTCAATCTTTGGAAAACAAATTTCAAATCACTTTTCATACTTCAATCCTTTGAAAACAAATTTCAAATCACTTTCCTCACATGGAATAAATTTCCAAATATTTATTTAATTCCATTGAAATTTTGTCGAGTTCAAATACCTTAAATATAATTTAAAATACTTATCCAAAATATACTTGGAAACATTTAAAATAAAACTATTTTAAAACACTTTCTTGAATATTAGTTACGAAAATATTATACTAATATCTCATCTAAACTTAAGTTCAAAATAATTTTAAAATAAAATTATTAGGTAGAGTGTAATTATTTAAATAACCATTTTCTAATCAAATATCAATTAAATCTTTAAATAATCACTTCTATAATTAATTAAATAAATCTTTTACTTTAAAGATTTAAAAATTACTTAAGATATAATTTCTTCATAAACCTCTTTTGCAAAACCAACTTTAAAACTTTTAATTTTTGAAAGCCACTTTAAAAACATACTCTGCTTTCCAGGGAAAATACACCTACCATTTCAAAATGGACCATTTAAATCAATAAATAAATTCTTCTTGATTTATCTTAATTTATATTTCAAATCCGCAAATTTCTTTCCACACTTTAAAAAAATTAATCAATATTTAATTTTAAAACAAATTTCCCTTTCCTTTTTAAATTCCCATTGTGAATTTGAATTTTCCAAATATCTACTGATATACAATTTTCAAATTAATTTTAAAAATCATTTTCAAACACCAAATCAATTTCCAAATTGATTTCAAATTTTATTTTAAACACCCAATCAAATTCCAAATTTAATTCTAAATTTATTTCAAACACCAAATCGATTTTCATTCAAACACAAAATCAATTTTCATATTGATGCCCCAAAGATTTTTTTTAACACCAAATAAATTTTCGAATTTATTTTTAAAATAAATTCTTTTATCTCTTCCAAACTATTTAAAATCCGTATTTTAAAATAAATTCTTCAACTTTTGAATAATATTACTTGAAATCCATTTATTAAAATCCTTTCCCATATTTTTGGAATTTATTCAATAGGATTCAAAAATAAAACTTTATCCTTTTAAAATTCTTTCTTTTAAATTTATCCAATTCTCACAAATAAATTTTACTATAAATTTTCAACTTGAATTTCAAAAATCCAATTTTATTTATTTCTGGTATCCTACTATACCAGAAATATATTCAGCTAAATTATAGCCTTCAACGATTTCAATCACAAATATAATCACACACAGATTTATAAATACCCAACACACAATATTGAAACAAATTCAAATATTTGAGGAATCCAATTGGATCCATCCAACCTGTTTTCCTATATCTACGGACGTTAGCATAACTATTAAATACCAACTCCACTTCGAGGTGGAATATCGCGGTATATGGAATTTATAAACTATCATCTGCTATTATGCGACGCATAGGGTCTCATCCATTATATAATGCGGGAAATCAATCACTCCAAATATATATATATATATGTATGTGTATGTATGTATATATTACCAATTCCACTTCGAGGTGGAATATCGCGGCATATGGGTTTAATATAATATCATCCGCTATTATACGGCGCATAGGGTCTAATCCAATACAACTGATAATAATTTATCATCCAAGCACACAATCAACAATTTAAAATTTAACTATTTAAAATTAAATCGGAAAATCTGATTGAGTGAGAAGATCTCACCTTTGCCTACGCATGCAACCCATTCCAACTTATTTCTATCCCGGCTTGTTTCTCGATTTTAGACCTTGCATAAACAATTTTATACAATTGATTAATATTCGAAAAAAATTTGAATAATAAATATCCATTTAATAGATTTAAACTAATAATTAAATTTTTAAACCCATTTTCTTTTAATAAATTTAATTAACTAACAATTTTGATTTTAAAACTACTTAAACATTTACAACTCCTATTTATTTTCCAAAATCTTATATACATACATACATACATATATATATATATATATATGTTCATCTATATATATTCGAATTAAAATAGGTATGTGTATGTATATATATGTTATTATTATTTTCTTTATTGTGTAAGTAAAAATTTAAAATCGGAACATAAATAGTTTAATATACCATGTTGTAAAAAAATTAATTTCAGCATTATATTTTTTTCATCCCTATATATATATATATATATATATATATATATATATATATATTTGTTAAAAAAAGTTTGGTTCTAAAATCCATTTTCTATAAATATATACATGTATTTCTATATATTAAATTAAAAAAAACCATACACATTAACTGCCAGAGTTCGCCCCGCCTCTATCGCAAATTAAAATCCACGCGACTTCGCTTATCACTATCCTATCGTGAAGCCCTAGCTGAAACACTTCGACCCTCAAAGTGTATCTCAAAATCATCGCCTACGAACTTGAGCTTCACTCCCCAGGCAACGCCGCCGCCTCTCCCCATAGCCACCGCGAGCACGACCGCAATAAATCCCAAAACCCCATCGTAAATGCTACTCGAACATCACTGCTGCTCCGATTGCGAGCCTTCACTTCGACATACGCCATCGCGCGCAAGCGCTATCAATGAGTTCGAATCATAGATTTCGATCGCGAGCCGCTTGCGATCGATTCATCTTTCCCTTTATTTATTTGTTGATCGATCCTGCCAGATGCAAGTAGCCGCCCCAATAGATCCTCGCGAGCCACCATCACTACTTCACACGAACTCGAGCTGACGGGTGAATGGCGAATTCATCCTGTTGCCATTCATTTGATTTCGAATTTCTTTGTTGTTTTTTTTCTTGGACGACAGGATTCGGCCATTATTTTTGAGATAAACGAAGAATTTTTTTTTAAATTTTAAATGAAGATGGTTCATTCTTTTTTTCTTCTTTTCATTATAAAAGGCACGGCAAAAATTTTAAAAGAAAAGGAAGGCGCGTGTAAAGAATTTTGACAAGTGTTTGAAAATAAATGCCAGGTGTTAGAGGAAAGAAGAACGTATAAACTTTGTCTTGTAAACAATTAATATAATTTAAATTTAAATTTATATTCAAATCGTTTCGATTTTCGTGACTAAAATTTTCGATCTTCAATCGAAGCATGCCGCCAGGCGTTTATAATGTTATACAACCATTCCAAACAAAATGGAAAAAGTTTCGAGTCCAAATTCGATCGTATGGAACAGAAGGCTTTTTGAACAGTTAAAACACTGAATTTTCAATTTAAATTTCAGCGCTTTTGCTTATCGTACGGCCACACAAAAAATCCGAAAGCTACGAAAATTGAAACCGGATAATAATATAATATTAAGGATCCAATGGAACTGGTTTCGTCGAATTCTGAGACTGTGCCTTGGAAGGCTATTTTTAAATATCGATTTAAACGATACATTTTCAAAACTAAACAAATTACTTTCAAATTCAATTCTGAAGCTTCCATTATCTTCAGTATCATCAATATAAATTTTCTAAGCCATCAAATTATTTTTAACAAACTTAAAATTGAAGATACAAATTTTAATCCAACTTTCAGTAATTAAATTCAATAATTTAATTGCCAAATCCATAGTCAAAATTGAAATTCAAGTTTAAAATAACTTTCAAATATTTAAAATCAATTAAATATCTCAATTTCAAATGTTAAAATTTCTGGGTCATCACATTCTTCCCCCCTTAAAAGAATTTCGTCCCGAAATTACTAGTTAAGAAGAATGATCCTTAACCCGTTTATCTTTTCTCCCAAAACGAAAGGTTTTAACTTTCTAAAACAATCTTTTTTTTATTAGAAACCCATTACAACTTCAACTAACCTTCCAAAATATTCCATAATTCCAAACAATATTGTTTTCTTAACTATTCAAATTTAAATTCAAATTTCAAAATTTCAAAATTTTCTCAAAATTTTCTAGCTCCCTAAATTTTCGAAAAATTTCGCCAGCGTCTCTTTTGCACGGCTAGCTCGGTACGACTACAAAATGCCACCACAGGCCCCCAGATTTCAAAAGAAAACGAAAAGCCAAGCGGATTTCTACTGAAATTCAAATACGTTCCTTTTTCGAGCAAATTAAATTTATCTTCGAAATCAAAATTCCATTTCCATTTTCTTAAACACACCTGTATATCCTGCTTATCATTTTGCACATTTCTTTATGAAAGTTTGATTTCTTCAAATCCGTACGATGTACTTATATCATTCGTACGCAATATCAAATTCGATCGCTCACTTGATCACACAATTTCATTTTCGTACGTATCGTCCACCTGGCTTCCTAGTGTGGACACAGATCTGGTTTCTTGATTAGAAACCATCATTCTCCTTGCATAGCCGTAAACTATGATAGAAAATTTCTAGAATCAACAAAAAATCCATATCCAGGTTCGTTGTCGAAAATCGAGTGAAAAATTCCAACTCGGACCGATATACTATCTCGAAATTCTGAGCTCAAATTCTGGATCAAATCGTTATGCGAACAAAATAATATACGTACATCCTACATATTCATTTCCAATTAATTATCAGTTAAATCAATTCTCTTTTCTTTTATTCACATTGATTTTCATTCACATATTCACAATTTCCATTTCAAAATTCACCATTTTAACCTTCCTTCACTTATCAATTTAGAATATTTTCCCAACTACAAATTTTACTTAAAAATTTCACCATTCGTTTTCTTAAGTTCAATACAAGTATTTTACATACTCCCTATTTTTCAGTTTGCCACTTCGGTTAATATCTTCTACTTATATTTAAACTGGATTTCAAATTCCATATAAATTCATTTTACCTTTCATTTATAATTATTGAATTCAATTCATTTCAAACCATATTTATTTTGTCATTCCTTTAATTACTTTCACTTACTAATTTAATCTTAATACTTCGCTTTGTTTATCACAAATCAAATTCGATTCCAATTCCAGTTCTATTTACTTACAAATTCGAAATGAATTTTAACATTCAATTTCACTTTCATTTACTTACAATTATAAATTCATTTATTCATTCACAATTTATTTTCCATCTTAATGAATTTTTATTCCATAACTATTTTATCAGATTCTAGAGTCTTTCCAATATTTCAAAATCATTTTTGAAATCAATTCAAATTACCTTTCGAATTTCCAAAACCCACCCCAGTTTTCCAAACAAGTTCCATTTAAATAAGTTGGCAACAATTCCCCAATTGGAAACTCGAAAATGAACACCGATGATGTCTCGATCATCATCGGAATTATTTTCCAGCAACCAAAAAGATTTTAGAGCTTTTCATCCCTAAAAAAATATTTTTCCTAATCCTTTGAAAACCATTTCCAAACTCCAAGGGAATTTAATCTTTTCCAAATTTCAAAATTTTCAAATCCTTTCAAATTCTTTCAAATATTTCTCTGGAATTCTATTACAAATCTCATTTACAATTTATATTTACAATTCCCATTTGTATATGGATTTTATTTTCTTAGCTCTTTGTTTATCATTTCAATTTCATATTCAACAATAATGATAATAATTTAATATTATCAATTCCTAGCAATCAAGAAACCGTATACTATAGTAATTTACAAAGATTATTTCCTTTTATATACAAAAATAGTTTGGGTAAAATTATTTTACTTACCCGATTTTAAACAATATCGTGTCGAATTATTTTGTATAAGTGTTTAGAGATCTCTATCAATAACGTTAATTACTCGTATTGACCAGAATCCATATACCACTCAATAAACCAATCAACACAATATAAAACAATTTTATATTCGCTAACAAATACGTGCTCATATCTATTATTACACTCAAACTCGTTCTAGACCACTACTGACTCTATCTCTAATGAGTAATCCCCAACAGAGCAAAGGTTGTCGCCCAACCAATTGCTTCGATACCACGTTTAAACGACCCAATTTTTCGACTTTCGAAAGTCGACGTCAATACATCCACTATATCAAATGCCAAATAATCAAATTCTGAAAAACCAAACTGTTAGGGTTAAAGAAGAAGAAGTCGGAATAAGAAACAGAAACAACAATAGAATCTCACATTTCACAGCGGAACAAATATAATAGATAAATGAATAATCTTTAAAACAAAAGCATTATATCAGTTTATACATTACATTATCAGGGTTTACAAGAACACAATAGAGGAAAAGAAATATAACATATACGAGTGATACGCCTTGTCATCCAGCTTGAACTCTAGATCTCCACAGCAATTTTTCTGACTTCGCTCCAGAACAGCTGATAACCTGACTCTAGGCTGCCCATGTGGAAAATTATGGGCATCCAGAGTTTAGAAAGGGAACAATAACCTCGAGGTCAGTCATGGGACTGGTGTGAGATCTTAAAAACAGTTATTTTCACAAAGAAAATAAAAAGAAATCCCCTATGCTTTTGGAAAATGAAACTACCATAAGGCCTCCCCGCACACATACAATGCAAACGCACAATTGGGGAAGATTTCTCCTTATAATAGTCAAACATGCTTGTTACGCAAAATCACTTTGATATTATTATTATTAGTGCATAGAGTGGAAAGCATTTCAAAAATATAATATAAATCTTAGCCAGCATAGGTACCATTATATTATGCCTGCTATAGCTTCCTCTTGAGGAGGCAGGTTATACAACTGCAATCGTAAATGGCTCGTATTGTTTCTTTGGATTTCCAACAAATGGTCAGGCTATGGAACTTCCGGGGCCACATGGGTACGCCTCTGGAGGATGCCCCAAGAACCTAACCGGATCTCTGCCAACACAAGGCCAAGTTACCTCTGTAACTAGGTAACTACTACACGAGTATGCCATCTCGCGGTCGTTAGCGACCTTCATCCGAGGATCCTCAACCACAAAGTATAATAAATTTACAGCAACCACATAGGTTAAATATCTGGGCTCCATACCATGATACAACCCTTTTCCAAAAGGAAATGACATACCCTCATGGGGCGCAACCCCCAAATAACCTTGCCGCATCCTTCCTGTTTCGACCATTTTCGGGTTGTGAGGTCTGATAAAGTCTCGTCCACAAAGCTACACTTTTCACAAAGCCATGCTTCAATCAACAAATGATCTGCAACACTTCGTATGACACATTACCAAATTGGGAATGTATCACTAGTAACCATCAACTACATAACCTCTGAGCTCGTACGTCTCAGAGAAGGGTGTTAAGCTAAGTGAATAAATTCTCCGCCACCAACAGAAATGTATTTGATAGAAACCGGCTTTACATCTCAAAGTGTAACGTCGGATACACATCCATACAAGTCTGTTCCGGGATCGAACGAAACCGAAGCACTTCAAAAAAGCCCTTGCAAATCCGGATATTCACTAATCACATCCGAAATCCCCGTCACAAAGGGTGATAAAATCTCTATACCGGAGCAACCCGGTGCAGAGACATTCGACAATTAATCCTTTCGCTTTTGAAAATATTCGGTCTTCAACAGCATCTTCAAATGCAATCCCATTTCGTCGTATCATTATTCAAAATGGGTTTTATGACACAAAGTCCTCTCCCGGCTAATCCGAATAACGAGCGCTTATTTAAAAAATAAGTGTTCATTCAGATTCAAATAGTTCACAATAAATTTCCACTTTGATCTTTTAAACAAAAGATCCATCATAAAGATTTGATGTGGTTTTCGAATATCCATTTGGAATCCGACCCCCGTTCGCATCGAAATTCAAACGCCTTTTAAAGGACAATATTGATATCAATCAACATTCACAACAATCACCAGATTTTAAATAATTTTCCCCAATTGTTTACTTTCAAAACACCTTCGCAAGATATATTTTTAACACTTCAACTATTTGAAACAAATTTCAAATCACTTTTCAACTTTCAATATTTTGAAAAAAAATTTCAAATCACTTTTCATACTTCAATCCTTTGAAAACAAATTTCAAATCACTTTCCTCACGTGGAATAAATTTCCAAATATTTATTTAATTCCATTGAAAATTTGTCGAGTTCAAATACTTTAAAAATAATTTAAAATACTTATCCAAAATATACTTGGAAACATTTAAAATAAAACTATTTTAAAACACTTGCTTAAATATTAGTTACTAAAATATTATACTAATATCTCATCTAAACTTAAGTCCAAAATAATTTTATAATAAAATTATTAGATTGAGTGTAATTATTTAAATAACCATTTCTAATCAAATATTAATTAAATCTTTAAATAATTACTTCTATAATTAATTAAATAAATATTTTACTTTAAAGATTTAAAAACAACTTAAGAAATAATTTCTTCACAAACATGTTTTTCGAAACCAACTTCAAAACTATTAATTTTTGAAAGCTACTTTAATAACATACTTGGCTTTCCAGGGAAAATACACCTTCCATTTCAAAATGGACCATTTAATTCAATAAATAAATTCTTCTTGATTTATATCAATTTATATACCAAATCCACAAATTTCTTTCCACACTTTAATAAAATAAATCAATATTTATTTTTAAAACAAATTTCCCTTTCCTTTTTAAATTCCCATTGTGAATTTAAATTTTCCAAATATCTACTGATATACTATTTTCAAATTGATTTCAAAAATCATTTCCAAACACCAAATCAATTTCAAAATTGATTTCAAATTTTATTTTAAACACCAAATCAAATTCCAAATTTATTTCTAAATTTATTTCAAACACCAATCGATTTTCATTCAAACACCAAATCAATTTTTATATTGATTCCCCAAAGATTTATTTTTTTTAACACCAAATCAATTTCCGAATTTATTTTTAAATAAATTCTTTTATCCCTTCCAAACTATTTAAAATCCGTATTTAAAAATAAATTCCTCAACTTTTGAATAATATTACTTGAAATCCATTTATTAAAATCCTTTCCCATATTTTTGGAATTTATTCAATAGGATTCAAAAATAAAATTTATCCTTCTAATATTCCTTCTTTTAAATTTTTCCAATTCTTACAAATAAATTTTACTATAAATTTTCAACTTAAATTTCAAAAAGCCAATTTTATTCATTTCTGGTATCCTACGAAACCAGAAATATATTCGGCTAAACTACAGCCTTCAACGATTTCAATCACAAATATAATCAAACACAGATTTATAAATAACCAGCAAAAAATATTGAAACAAATTCAAATATTTGAGAAATCCAGTTGGATCCCTCCATCCTGTTTCTCTACATCCACAGACGTTAGCACAACTATTAAATACCAATTCCACTTCGAGGTGGAATATCGCGGTATATGGAATTTATAAAATATCATCCGCTATTATGTGGAGCATAGGTTCTCATCCGCTATATAATGCTGGAAATCAATCACTCCAAATATAAATATAATACCAATTCCACTTCGAGGTGGAATATCGCGGTATATGGATTTAATATAATATTATCCGCTATTATGCGGCGCGTAGGGTCTAATTCAATACAATTGACAATAATTTATCATCCAAGCACACAATCAATAATTTTAAATTTAACTATTCAAAATTAAATCGGAATAGCCGATTGAATGAGAAGATTTCACCTTTGCCTACGCATGCAACTCATTCCAACTTATTTCCATCCTGGCTTGTTTCTCGAGTTTAAACCTCGTATAAACAATTTTATACAGTTGATTAATATTCAAAAAAAATAGAATAATAAATTTCCATTTAATAGTTTTTTTGATTTAAACTAATAATTAAATTTTTAAACCCATTTTCTTTTAATAAATTTAATTAACTAACAATTTTGATTTTAAAACTACTTAAACATTTACAATTCCTATTTATTTTCCAAAATCTTATCTACATATATATGTATATATATATATATATATATATATATATATATATTTGTTCGTCTATATATATCCAAATTAAAATAGGTATATGTGTGTGTGTGTGTGCATGTGTGTGTGTGTGTGCATGTGTGTGTGTGTATGTTATTATTATTTTTCTTTACTGCGTAAGTAAAAATTTAAAATTTGAAAATAAATAGTTTAATATACCATGCTGTAAAGAAATTCAATTTAAGCATTATATTTTTTCTTCCCTGTATATATATATATATATATATATATATATATATATATATATATATTTGTAAAAATAAGTTTGGTTCTAAAGTCCCTTTTCTATAAATATATACATGTATATCTATAAATTAAATTAAAATAAACCCTTTATCTTAACTGCCAGAGTTTGCCTCGCCTCTGTCGCAAATCGAAATCCAAGCGACTTCGCTCATCACTATCCTGTCGTGAAGCCCTAGTCGAAACACTTCGACCCCCAAAGTGTATCGCAACATCGTTGCCTGCGAACTCCAGCTTCACTCCCCTGGCACCGCCGTCGCCTCGCCCCATAGCCACCGCGAGCACGACCGTAAAAAATCCCAAAACCCTGCCGTGAATGCCGCTCGAACATCACTGCTGCTCCGATTGCACGCCTTCACTCCGGCATACGCCATCGCGCGCGAGCGCCATCATCGAGTTCGAATCCCTGATTTCGATCGCGAGCCGCTCGCGATTGATTCATCTTTCTCCTTTTTTTTATTTGTTGATCGATCCTGCCAGATGCTAGCAGCCGCCCCCATAGATCCTCGCGAACCACCATCACTACTTCACACGAATGCAAGCGCGACGGGTGAATGGCGAATTCATCCTCTTGCCATTCATTTGATTTCGAATTTCTTTATTGTTTTTTTCTTGGACGATAGGCTTCAGCCATTTTTTTGAGATAAAGGAAGAAATTTTTTAAATTTTAAATGAAGATGGTTCGTTCTTTTTTTCTTCTTTTCATTATAAAAGGATGGCTAAAATTTTAAAAGAAAAGGAAGACGTTGTAAAGAATTTTGACAAGTGTTTGAAAATAAATGCCAGGTGTTAGAGGAAAGAATAACGTATAAACTTTGTCTTGTAAATAATTATTATAATTTAAATTTAAATTTACATTTAAATCATTTCGATTTTCCTAACTAAAATTTTCGATCTCCAATCGAAGCATGCTGCCAGGCATTTATAATGTTATATGCCCTTTCCAAATGCAATGGAAAAGGTTTCGAGTCCAAATTCGATCGTATAGAGAAGATAGCTTTTTGAACCAGTTAAAACATTGAATTTTCAATTTAAATTTCAACGCATTTGCTTATCGTACGGCCACACAACAACTTCGAATGCTACGAAAATTGAAATCCGATAGTAATATAATATTAGGGATCCAATGTAACTGGTTTCGTCAAATTCCGAGACTGTGCCTCGGAAGGCTGTTTTTAAATATCGATTTAAACGATACATTTTCAAAACTGAACAAATTACTTTCAAATTCAATTCTAAAGCTTCCATTATCTTCGGTATCATCAATGTAAATTTTCTAAGCCATCAAATTATTTTTAACAAGCTTAAAATTGAAGATTCAAATTTTAACCCAACTTTCAATAATTAAATTCAAATTTAATTACCAAATCCATGGTTAAAATTGAAATTCAAGTTTAAAATAACTTCCAAATATTTAAAAGCAATTAAATATCTCAATTTCAAATGTTAAAATTTCTAGGTCATCACAGGTACTAACCTTTTATAATGAAGGAGACGAATCCTAACTTTTCACTTCAAATTGTTCGACACATACCTAAATATGGTTGTAACATAGTTGCTACGACATGTGTTCGATCACGATCGAAATACAGTCTACCTACTTAAGATTTACAACTATAAAGTCAATAGACTACCATATGTCGTTACCATGAGATCTTCGATGTTGACATAATTATATTATCTATAGAAGTCTCTCACTTAGTCGTTCTATGATTGTTCCAAACAACCACAAGTACGTACCAGTGATAACCGGGATTTTTAGGCATCTGTAATTGGATAATTAACTGATTTTTACTATTGAGATACTGATTTTTATTTAGTTGAACAAATAAAATTCTGATGATTAGAAATATATGGATATATATATATCTAAATTGATTTACACTATAATAAATGATGAATTATAATTTTAAAATATATAGTATTTAAATCTAATTTATTTTTAAATATTTATTTTTTAATTTCAAATCCAAAATTTCTATCTACAATTTATCTATATATACACATTTGTGATTTGGAAGTCATATTTTGAATTCAATACAATAATTTTCATAAGCTATTTAGAGTTGATATTTTAAAAAAACTATATATAATATGTATATGTGTTTGTTTATTTATGTAAAATAAGATTAATAGAAAAGTTTTAATATACTTTCATTTAAAATTAAATATATATATATATATGAATAAGTATAGTTGTATATATACATATAAAGCCAAACTAAAAATATAATATAAAAATATAAAAAACATATATATATATACACATAACTAAATAATAAAAATAATATAAAATCATATCAAAGACATTATAATATGCAAAATTTATAAGTGTAACAATTACAACATGAAATTTAACAAGTGTTAAGTGAATTTATCATGCAAAAATACAAGTGTAGCTTAATTACATTATACACAATGTGTCATGTTTTTTTTAAATTTCTTTTTAGTTTTAAAAGACAATAAAACATTCCTATATATATACACACATCTACTCTCCTACTCCCTCAATTTCTTTCATGCATTCAAAATTTAAAACCTGAGCAAAACAAAATCCTGGAAACTAAATCAAACCAGAAATAAAAGAAAATCAAGCAAGTTTAACCCAGTTTTATCAAACAGCAAGCAAGATCAAAAGCATGCAAATTCATCTTAAAACAAAGTAGCTTCAAAAATCAGTTTCCAGTTAAAAGCAATTTCCAGTTCAAGATCAACTATCAATTTCTTCTCTGTTCAAAACAAACAAGTTCTAGTTTTCAAAAGTTTTCAAGTCAAAATCATTTCCAGACTTTTGTTTCCAATATCTAGATATCAAGTAGCTTCTCTGTTTTTAAACTACCAGGTGAGTGAACTACCTTGATTAAATCTTAAACCCTTTATAACTGGATTAGCATGTGATAATCCTTGATGTATGGATGTAAAAATGTGCTTGCATGTCTGTAGATATAAAGATATATTGTGCTTGTCTGTTCATATGAATGTATTGCCTCTGTTCTAAGTATACAGGTTGCAAAATCCTTTCAAAATTCGATTCCTCTTCCCCAAATCTCTTTTAGCTGATGATGTTTGAACAAAAAATGCATTAATCAACAAGATATTAATTTTAAAAAAGGTTTCAAGTGTTTATATTAAGTAAATATTTAGAAAATAAGAAATCACAGTAAAAATCCATTCTAGACAGAAAATCAAGTATTTAAATTTCAAGTTTTAATTGCATGACTGGATTCGAACTTAGAAACCATGATTTTTGATATAGATTTCACAATTTTTAGTGTTGTGGTTAACGAGATATTGCGAGTTGAAAAATTTTGGGATTTTCGTCAATTTCTGGCAATCGACAAAGATTTAGGTGTCGTGTTTTGGGTTGGAGTTAGCTAGGGGGACGGGGGCTTAGGAAAAATGGTTGGAGATTTTTCTGGGCAACGGGGTGGCTGAACGACGGCAAGGTAGGGTTTTAGAGCAGTTTTTGGTCGATTAGGTTTGCGAGGCTTGATCGTCATCGATGGAGCATCGGACTCGATCGGGTGTGGGGGAAACGAAGCGTGGGTCTACGGTGAGGCTACAGTCTGGATTTCGAGGCTTACGGCGATCGAAATCGGCGGGTCGAGGCAATTCTTGGGTGACCAGTTTCGTTCCAATGGGTTCGGTCGAGCTCGATTTTGATTTCATGATCGATTTGATGATCTGGGTATTCGTATTGACTGAGGGAGTGGTCGCCGACGTGTCGATGGTCGGAGCATGGATCAGAGTTGGTCAGATCGCTTGTGCACGTGCACGAGTCTTCGTTAATATCTGACATTGCTGTTGTATTTTGATGCTTCGGGGAAGATGGTGATTTACTCGAGGTCTTCTCGAATTTGGTTGGAGTAGTGATTGAATTTTTGGCTCGAGAAAGGGGATCGGGTTTATCTCGGGGGTTTTGGAGTTTGGGCTCGGGCCTATACCGAAGTGCTTTAGCATAGTTGAAGTATAATAATAAAACAAGTTTTCAAAATAAAAAAATAATAATATAAATTTCCTAACAAATTCTTTTAGGTGGCAATGTTTTTGGTTAAGGGATATAAATGAGTTGTTTTAACTCAATTTAATTAAGCTTTGAATAACTATATTATTAGACCATTATTTATTTAGTTTCTAAGTGATTTATAAGTTAATAATTAATAAAAGGATAATTAATTAATTTAAAGCTTAATTACTTAATGTAATTAATTTAAGGATACTTACTTAAAGAATAATTACTTAATGTAAGTAATGAAGAGATAATTAATTTATGTAAACAATTAAAGGTTAATAAATTAATGATTAATTAGTTTCATTAATTTATTAAATAACAATACATGGTTTATAATTAATTTTAATTAAGCAGGATTTAAAAGTAATCAATTTAATTTATTTGGTGATTAAATTAAATTAATTAGGAATTGTTTGACTATTAATCTTGCTTATGAATGATGAACCTGAATTTAATGCCTTGGTTTGGTTGATATCTCTATGTGATTTGTGATGTGCTATGAGATAGCTGGATAGATCTGTTAATAAATATGAATCATTTATTTAATTAGATATGTGTGATAGATTTCTATGTGCATATGTTATTCTGAATTTAATTAAACTGTTAACTTAATGTAACGACCCAGAATTTCTGATAATTTAAATTTGAATATTTAATTAATTTTAAATATTAATAAGTGAAATTTTTAAGTCGAATAATTTATTTTTTGAATATTGGATTTAATTGGATAATTAAATCGATAATTTAATAATTTAAATTTCAGAAATAATTGAAAATCGAGTTTAATATGATTGAAAATTATTTGTAAAATTTTATTTTATCATATTGGAGTTATAACAATGTTATGGAACTTTTAAAATCAAATTAAAAGTTATTTGTGAAGATTGAATGTTTTAATATGTAATTATTGACTGAAAAATAACCAATTTTCGAACAGTCTCAGAATTGGACGAAACTAGTTCCATTGGATCCGTAATAGTTTGTTATTATCGGATTTCAATTTTCGTATCAATCGGAGTTGTCCTTTGATCGTGGCAGCTCGAAACGCATCGAAATTGTTTTAATATTAATTTGGCGAGTTAAAATAGTCATTTTTCAAACAGTCTCAGATTTCGACGAAACCAGTTTCATCGGATCCGTAATGTGATATTATTGTATGGTTTCAAATTTTGTGTCAATCGGATTTACCGTTTGTCCGGTGCAAGCTAAAACGCCTAGAAAATCGTTTAATCGGTTTAATTTTAAATTGAACGTTTATTGCCATAACTCGCACAGATGACCGAATTAGCTCCCGAAACACGTTCCATTGTGTTCGGAACGCGGTAAACCTTTGGAACGCCAACCGGCACGCTTCGTTTGGAGTTCGGAAAATTCGGGGTGAATAGTGTACGTCGATTTTTCTATAAAAGCCCCCCTCTTCATAAATTTGCAAAAAAATATAACCTAGGGTTTCAAAACCCTTCAGCCGCCACTAATGGAACCTAAGGCCGAAAATCACTCATCTTTCTCCCTCATTTTCTTCAAATCCAAGCATTGTTTCAAGAAACTTTCAACTGCAAAGATGAAGAGCTCGACGAACTCTACGAGATCAACGGCTATGATCGTGTTTGGAGCTTTTGATCAACGGGAATTTGAGCTCAAAGGCCATGCGTTCAGCACGCAATTCGAGAGTGGGGAGATGGCCGAGCTCTACCCCATGGCAGCCGAAGGTAGAGAAGAAGATGCTCATTCATATGGAAGCTTCTGATCGTGTTCATGTTCGTCGTGGAGGTCGCAAAATCAAACCCTAGTGGCGTATGAATGGGTTCAAGTTGCGTGATTTACTACCTGGAAGATGATACGCGTGCGTGAGGAGATGATGGAGTGCGGACCAGATGCGTTGAAAACAAAACGAAGGGCTATGATTGTTTAGGGTTAGAAAATATGTTATAATTTTATAATTAAAAATTTGTGTAACTTCTAAAATTCGTATCTTTTTCATACGAGGTCGAAAACGCGCGAAACCAGTTGCGTTGGAATCGTATGGACAAGCACTACGCTATGGAATTGGATTGTAGTCATTTGGAGTTAGTGAGAATTTCAGGTAAAATTAAATGCACGTTTAATTTTATTCAAAACAAAAGCTGAAAACGAAATTGAAATCAAGGTGAGAACTTCTCGCTCAATCGAATCGGTTTCGATTTTAATTTTAAATAGTTAGATTTAAAATTGTTGATTGAATGTTGAATGATGATTGTTATCTATTGATTGTTAAAATAGACATTATGCGCCGTTAGTAAGCGGATGTTATTTATTAAAAACATATACCGCGAATATTTCACAGTACAGTGAAATTGGTATTATTTATGTACTTGGAGTTGATTTTCCGCATTATATAGCGGATGAGACCCTATTGCGCCGTCTATTAAGCAGATAATATTTTATAAATCTCATACACTGCGATAATTCCATACTGGAACGGAATTGGTATTGTGCTAATGTTTGTGGATGCAGGGAAACAGGTTGGAGGGATCCAACTGGATTCCTCAACTGTATTGATATATTTACAGATATTTTGATATTTGTTGATTATCATATCGACATATGATATTTGGATGTCGTGATTGACTATTTGGTGCTGTTGCATCATCCGATCCATTTTTGAGGTTTTAAAATAATGATTTTGGTTTTTAAAAGAATTTTTAAAGTGATTTTTGAAAGTATACGTTTTATTTAATTTTGAATTGTTAAAATAAATAAACATTTTAATTTAATGGTTATAAAAGTTATATTTTTGGAAAATAATACTTAAGTGTAATTTTGGAGTTATATAAGTTTTAAATAACGTTTTGTAAATTAATAAAGAGATTGGTTTATTTAAATTGAGATTTTTGAATTATTATAAACGGTTTATACAAAAGATTTATAAAATTTATATTTTATAAGTTAAAGATATTGGAATTATAAAACGAGCTTTTATAAGTGTTAAAATAAAGTTGTACTTAGTTTTATAAGTAAATAAGAATTTAGATTTATAAACAAACGATGATATAAAAGAATGGATTTGTGAATAAATGGATTATAAGTAATTTACTTATAAGTTAGATTCTGCATATAAACGAAATATAAATTGGATTAATAAAGGAGATTTATAAATCGAAGCTTATAAATAGAAATGGAATTTATAGACATTGTTTATAAATTCGAAATCAATAGAATTTGATAAATTGAAAGTTGAAATTGGTTAAGGAAGTATATTCACGATTCTGGACAGTGAATATATTATCAAATAAAATGGATATGCTTGGGAAAATGAATATTATAAAATGAAGTTAATCATTTTAACGATGTTTTAAAATGTATTATGAATCGAATACATAGATTTCAACATTTATTGTTGAAATAGACGTTTTCGAGAAATAGAAGGAAATGATGGACTATAACACTGTTGTTATAATAAATGATTTCCGAAAGGAAATGTTTTTGTATAGTATTGGGATTTATATATCTATCTAAATTTCGAATCCCTATACTAGTGATTTTGGGTTGTCGTAACGATGTTTTGCGCAACATTCGTTTTGGCCCAAATAAATATGTTTAAGAGAATGATTTCCTTAAAGAATGAAATATATACTTAATTTCGGTTTAAGTATATTGAATATTTTCCAAGTATTGAAAATAAATGGATTTGTGAATTACTTATTAATAAATAAGTACGGAAATGTTTTTCCAATGTGAAATGAAACGTTTTGAGAATTTATCTTTTTAAAGATAAATTGAAAATGAATAATTGAAATCGTATATTCATAAATATTTTGGAGTGTAAATTCACTATGGAATTTATAAATGAAAAGAAGTATTTGTTTAAAAATAAACGTTGATTTATTTTTGAAGTATGGGAATTAATTTACGGATTTGGAACGTAAATATAAAGTAAATCGGTAAGGATTTATTTAATTGGTTTAAATGAACCATATTGAAATAAAAGTATGTCGCATAAGGAAAATGATTGAAATTTGTTTTGAAAAGTGGTAAAGGTGAAAAGTGATTTGAAAATTTGTTTTCAAATGTTGAAGTGTGAAAAATATATATCTTGTAAAGATATTTTGGAAAGTAAATAATTTGGGAAATTATTTGGATTTGGTGATGTGGAACACGCCTATTGATAGTTAAATAACCGACTATCAATATTTAACTTTAAATAGGTATTTGTTGTGATTTGCTTGAATTTGAATGCCACACTTATTTTTGAATAAGCGCTCACTATTCGGGTTAGCCGGGAAAGGACCTTGGGGTCGTATAACCCATTCCGAATATGTGATACGTCGTAATGTATTGCATTTGATGACTGGTGTTGAAGACCAGATATTTTTGAAAATGGAAGGATTACCGTTGAGTTACTCTGCATCGGCTGATCTCCGATATAGAGGTTAATCACCCTTAGTGACAGGAAGTCCGGACATGATTAGAAATTATCCGGAATGCAAGGACTTCTTTGTAAGTGCCTTCGGTTCTGTTCGAGCCCGGAATAGACTTGTATGGATTGTATGTCTGACATTACAAGTTGAGATATAAAGCTGATTTCTTTCAAATATATTTCTGTTGGTGGCGGAGAATTTATTCTCTTAGCTTAACACCCTTCTCTGAGACGTATGAGCTCAGAGGTTATGTAGTTGAAGGTTATTAGTGATATACTCCCAATTTGGTAGTGTGGCATGCTGAGTGTTGCTGTGAAATGATCATTGTTTGATCATTTGTGATATGATCATTTGTTTGATCATTTATCTTGGTGATCATTACTTTGATCATTTGTTGACCTAAAGCACAGCTTTTGTATAAAGCGTGGCTTTGTGGACGAGACTTCGTCGGACCTCACACCCCGGAAATGGTCAAAACAGGAAGGATGCAGCAAGGTTATTAGGGGGTAGTGCCCCTTTAGTGTATGTCATTCCTTCTGGATAGAGGTGGTATCATGGTATGGAGCCCGGATATTTAACCTGTGTTGTTGCTGTAAATTTTGTGGTTGTTGGAAATCGAGGATCCTCGGATAGATCGGTTACGATCGGGGGATGACATATTCGTGTCAGTAGTTACCCGGTTAGGGGTAACTCGGTCTTGTGTTGGCAGAGATCCGGTTTGGTTCTCGGGACGTCATTCCAGAGGCGTTTCCATGTGGCAATGGAAAGTTCCTTGGCCTGACCATTTGTTGGAAATCCAAAGAAACAATACGATCTTGTACGGATTTAGTTGTATAACCTGCTATGGAATGTGGCGGTAACCTACTATTGAACATAGTAGCTATAGTAGGCATAAGTGCGAAATGCCTATGCTGGCTAAGATTTATATCTTTATTTTCGAAATTGTTTTCCCACACTATACACTAGTAATAATATCAAATGTTTCTTTTTAATGCGTATCAAACATCTTTGACTATCATAAGGAGAAATCTCCTCCGATTCTGCGTTTGCATTGTGTGTGTGCGCGGTAGGCCTTATGGTAGTCTCATTTTCTAAAAAGCATTGCGATTCTATTTTAAAATTATCCTGTTCTTTATTTTAAAAGATAAACTATTTTAAAGTTATCATACCAGTCCCATGACTGGCCTGGAGTTTATTGTTTTCCTTCCTAAAATCTGGGTGCCCACCAATTTCCACACGGGCAGTCAAGAGTCAGGTTTATCAGGATATTCTGGAATTCAGGAGTTGCTGGAGGCAAGCTGGATGGCATGGCGTATTACTAGTATATAGTATTTCCTTTCCGTTGTTTGTTGTTGTTTGTTGTTGTACACTCTGATGATGAAATGTAATGTAATATGATGTAATGTAATAACTGATATAGTTCTTTGTTTAAAGATTATTCATTTATCTATTATATGTTGTTCCGCTGCGATTGTGAGATTCTGATATTGTTCTGCTGTTTTCTGTTATGTTCTATCTTTTTCTATCTTCTTCTATCTTTTCTTCTCCTTTAACCCTAAAGACTCGTAAATTTGTTCCTCTTTGGCTGGGTTGTTGTGGAATGTTGCCAGCTCAAAGGAGTACAGATTTGCGGTTCTTTACACTTAAACAACTTGGATTTAAGATAATATTGGATTCGAGGAGACCGGGGTCGGGTATCAGCAAATACCCGAAACCACTTCGATCTGTAATCTACAATAATTCTTTATAGATTTGAGTTTAGAATCAGATAGGATGGAACAGACTAAATTTAGAAACATGGCCATTTAAACTGAATAACAAGTTCTTAGATATTATTTATAATAAGTGGTTGACTATAACAAGTGAAGAACTCGTTGAAAGGTACGAGTTACCCTGGTTTTCAAACAAGTTCTATAACTTAACATTTCAAATTATTTGCGATTACTCACGCTGGTTTCTAGCTTGACCCAAGTGTTACTTTATTGCAATGCTCGGATCAGACCGAGTATTACAGATTTTCAGGTTATGACGTTCTAGAGCTCAGGAGACGAGTTGGATGGAAGGAAGGTATGGAGTATATTCCTTGTGTATTAGATTTTGTTCTGATTGTATTTAAGGATAACTTGTTACAATTGTCCAATTAAATTGTGAATGATTGTACTCTGTTGTATTGTATGTAAATTGACAGCTACAGTTTTCTTTGTATAAATGTTATTATTTGATATTATATTTTGATCCGCTGCGAATGTGAGATTCTGTGTTTTGTTTTATATTCCTTCTTCTACCTCTTTTCTTCTTTACCCTAACAATCTGTTCTGGCATTCGAATTCTCGAGATCGAAAATTTCGAGTCCTTTCATTTTGGTATCAGAGCAGAAGGTTAAGTGAGAACCTTGGCTCTGGTGGGTTTACTCATTAAGGATAGGATCAATAGTACCCTAGAATGAGTTGAGTGTAATATATATATAAGAGCGTACTTGTTATTTTTTTATATAAAGATTTTTAAATGATTTTAAAAATGGTTTTAAAAACGATTTTTATATAAGCTTATATTTTGATATATAAAGCAATAATTTTTTTAATTATTATATATATTAAGGAAATTGTTTGTTGATTATTGAAATTAAATAGGATAATAAGAATATAGGTTGGGGTTCTACTAATTAAGTCTAATATAGGTTAGGAAGTCCCACTAATCCAGTCTTCGAGGGAGATGGCTAAGAGTGAAGAATGGTACGCTAGACGCAGAGAGCAAAGAGCAGCTGCACGTAAGGATCGAGAAGAAGCAATTCAGGAGTATGAGAAATAGGTTAAGGAAAGGGATGGACCAGGGCCTTATAATAATGTCACCTGTTACAAATGTTTCAATAAGGATCATTACGCAGCCAAGTGCAGTAAAACAAGGGAGGAATTGAAGGGTGCATTTCAACGGTTTCGCTCCAAGATCTTATGCTTTAAGTGTCATAAGAAGGGACATTTCCTTAACCATTGCCCTGAAGTGAGAAAGGTGAAGCATAAACCTGTAGAACCTATGAACGAATCGACTATTTGCTATCATTGTAAGAATTCGGGACTCATCGCTAAGAATTGTCCTGAGAGACAGAAGAAGAATAAGGTTGTGGAACATCCTGCAGGAGGAGTGAAGGTTATCCAAATTGATGGGAGGGTAGAAACCTTTTGTGGTACATGTTATAAGTGTGGACATCCTGTTGAAAAGTGTACGTTCGGGCTTTGCCCATTAGAAGGAAGTCCATAGAAAGGATTCTTGTAAGAATCTAAGGCTCTGTTCTATTCCAAACCTCTAGGTAATGGAGAAGGAGTCTAGATTTATGACTTTTGTAAGACTCTTATTTTGTATGTATGGATGTAGTGTTTGAACTACTAGTGGGTAGTCTATCAATGTATGGAATATTTTGTGGCAGTACAATTTAATATAAAATTATTTTTATTTGTTTGAGAATTGAATTGGAATTAATTCAAAGGTGGAATTGTAATGAATTAATTAAAATTTGAAATTGAATTAAATTAATAAGGAATAAAATCAAAGTTAAATAAGTTTAGAACGAACAACTTGAATTGGAAATTTCAAGATGAAATTGAGACTTAACTTAGGGAAGTTAAATGGCTGCTTTGAATGGAAGTTATTTGTGATCTCAAAACAAGTTTGAGATCAGGAAATTGGAAATGCGTGCTATTGATTGGTGTTTGAACAATTAGGATGTTTATTTACCTTGGCTTATCCTGAAATCATCATATAGTTATTAATAATCTATGGAACTGTGAATTGGATTATTTAAATGAATTAAGAAGTAGATTGAGATAATATATATCCATTAGAGAAATTAATTGGAAATAAAACTTTAATTTAAATTATTTAAATGATTTTGATTTTTAGAAATAAAATTTGAAATTAAGGAAATGGAATCACTTTGAACTTAAGATTTAAATGATAAAAAAAAACTTGTAAACTGAAATCGATTAAGAATTAATTTCAAAGTTAGAAGTTAAAATTGGGTAATAAATTAAATTCCGAAGATTAAATTGTTTAAAAATGATAGTTTGATTTAAAGGATTAAATTGACATTTAAAAATTTAACTCGAATTTATGTAATTCGAGATAGTTTAAAGTTGAGAATGGAATTGAGATAAATTCAAATGGAAAATTTGAATTGAATTAATTGGAAGTGAAATTGCAGATGAATGAGTTTAAAATCAAATGGGGAATCGATTTGAATTTGGGATAGAAATTAAAGTTAATTCAAATTGTATTGGAATTGAATCAATTTAATGGGTTACGAAATTGATTGGAAATGGAGATTGGGAAATTAAACCAGTTTGACTCTGAAACTATTTTCAAATAAATTGTTTTAATATAAATTTTTTTAAATCTATTTTTCCTAGATATTTACTATACAACCTTTCTTTTTAAAACCCAAACTATCTTATACTTATTTTACAATTATTTTGAAAACTAATTACTATTTTACATCTGTTTTATAAACAAATTATTATTTTACAACTATTTTGCAACTATCTAACTATTCTACAACTATTTAACTATTTTACAACTATTTTATAATTACTTAACCATTTTACTACTATTTACAACTAATAATTATTTTACAACAACTTATCTATTTTAAACTTTTTCAAGCTATTTTCTAAATGCAAACTCGTCAGAGTGCAAACTGTTTATAATTAAACACCAAATGAGATAAGAATAGAAGTAATAACCCAAATGGAAATTGAAGCAATTGTGAATAAGTGAATAGAATCAAAATGAGGATGAATAAAAAGAAAATTGATTTAGATAATAGCCAATGAAGGTAAATACGTAGGATGTACGTATATTATTTTATTCGCATAATGATTTGATCCAGATTCGAGCACAAAATTTTGAGATAGCATATCGATCGGAGTTGGGATTTTTCACTCAATTTTCGACGGCAAATCCTGGATATGGATTTTTGATTGATTCTGAAATTTCTCCATCATGGTTATGGCTATGCAAGGAGAATAACGGTTTCTGATCAAGGAACTAGATCTGAGTCTACACTAGTAAGTCGGGTGGATGGTAGTAGTTTGGAAGTGAAATTGTATGATCGAGTGAGCGATCGGATTTAATACAACGTACGGATGTTATAGGTACATTGTACATGCTTGAATGGAATTGATATTGGAAATTTTGAAAGGAAATGTGAAATGATTTTTGAAATTAAAAATGTATATATTTTGAGAAATATTGATGAATAAAAGTGGAAGTTGGATATTTTTATGATTAAAATTTACTTTATGAAAGTAAGTAATATGGTAAATAACTTTATAAAGGAAATCAAACTTGAATATTTGAGTTGGCATAAATAAGTTATGTATATATTTGTTTTATATGATAACTACCCTTGTTGAATCTATAACCAAAAGAAAAGATCTTTGAAAATATTTGAAGTATGTATCTATAAAAGTATGAAGTGATCCAAAGAGTTTTCAAGATTTTATATATCTGTATGTATAATGATTTTATGAGAATTATTTTAGGAGAAAGGTTTTTGGAACCCACTGATTTTGAAACGCTTTTGATTTTTGAGAAAAATCAATTTTGGGGAATTCGTAAAGCCAAGTTTGGAACTATCGATTTGAGATATCAATTTTGTGTAAAGGATATTTTTATGTGAATCATAAAGAGTATGATTTGAAAGATACTATATGTGTATAGTATAAAATATTTTGAGATTGGCTCTGGGGAAAAAGGCGCTCCCATAAAATGAACTTCATAGGAGATCCACGGGTTGGTTCTGCCTTGAGCCCTAAGGGGGTTCAAAATTTGATCTTGGAAGGAAGTCCAGATAAACTGAAGTTCCTGAGGATTGTGTGTGGGAAGCGAAAGTCGATGGCGTCGATGCCTATCGAGACATTTGGGTTATGCTGTGATGACAGTGTAACTCGATGTCACTACGATCTACTGCGGACCATAGCGAAAATCGTGTGGTAGTGAGTGCCAATGGTCTACGTTTGATTTCGGCAGGAGGGCACTGTAACATCGGTAGACTGCGATCTATGAAGACAGAGCGAAAGTCGTGTGGCAGTGAGTGCCTACAGGCTACTTTGGGACTCGACTGATATAGTCTGCGACCTATGTAGGAGTGGTGAAGTTTCATTTGGTAGCGAAATTCGAGGGCGTTGATGCCTACAGTTACATAGGTTTTTGCCGTGATGGCAACGTATCCCCGAGTGTAGCTGCGATCTGTGGTGGGTTTCATGGTGTAATCGAGGGGCATGGAGTGCCTACAGTTTTCTATGGTTTTTGCCGAGATGGCAACATAACCATCAGGCTAACTGCGACCATGGAGGGGGTGATGATTTCTAGAGCATTCTCACCAAAAATGATTTCTATATTTTAAAAAAAAATGTTTTCTATATTTTCACCCAAATATTTTCCAAGTATTTTCACTGGGTGTTTTTAACGGGTTTACCAAGTACTTATAGATTTTCAGTCCTACGCTTGATCAACGTATGACCGAATTTCTATGAGAACAAGGATGGACTTGTTGAGACATCGAGTTACAAAAAGTATTTTTATAAAGCTATTTTGATAATATTATATGGATTTTTTTTAAAGTGTTTTAAAGAATTTTAATAAATAGTGTCTATAGCTAAAATTGTTCAAAGAGTAATTAACATATAATAAGAATTTTAATGTATTCTGGCTTCATTCCTTTTCGAGGATGAAAAGATTTAAAGATGGAGGAATGTGATAATCCAGATTTTTGGGCATCTGATAATTGGATAATTAACTGATTTTACTATTGAGATACTGATTTTTATTTAGTTGAACAAATAAAATTCTGACAATTAGAAATATCTAGATATATATATATATATATAAATTGATTTAAACTATAATAAATGATGAATTATAATTTTAAAATATAGAGTATTTAAATCAAGTTTATTTTTAAATATTTATTTTTGAATTTCAAATCCAAAATTTCTATCTATAATTTACCTATGTACATACATATATATACACACACATTGTGATTTGGAAGTCATATTTTGAATTCAATACAATAATTTTCAAAAGCTATTTAAAGTTAATATTTTTTAAAAAAACTATATAATGTATATCTGTGTTTGTTTATTTGTGTAAAATATGATTAATAAAAAAGATTTAACATACTTTCTTTTAAAATTATAAATATATATATATATACGATTAAGTATAGTTGTATATATAAATATAAAACCAAACTAAAAATATAATATAAAAATACAAAATAACATACATATATATATAACTAAATAATAAAAATAATGTAAAATCATATTAAAGACATTATAATATGCAAAATTTACAAGTGTAACAATTACAACATGAGATTTAACAAGTGTTAAGTGAATTTAT
This sequence comes from Allium cepa, assembly GCA_030765085.1. Taxonomy (NCBI): domain Eukaryota; kingdom Viridiplantae; phylum Streptophyta; class Magnoliopsida; order Asparagales; family Amaryllidaceae; genus Allium; species Allium cepa. Next base: position 548,541,212 of record CM060943.1, on the reverse strand, counting down.
CATGCAAAAATACAAGTGTAGCTTAATTACATTATACAAAAATGGGTGTTTATTTTTCAAAGATAATAAAACATTCCTATATATACACACATCTACTCTCCTACTCTCTCATTTTCTTTCACGCATTCAAAATTTAAAACCTGAGCAAAACAAAATCCTGGAAACTAATCAAACCAGAAATAAAAGAAAATCAAGCAAGTTAAACTCAGTTTTATCAAACAGTAAGCAAGATCAAAAGCATGCAAAATTCATCTTAAAATAAAGTAAATTCAAAAATCAGTTTCTAGTAAAAAGAAATTTCCAGTTCAAGGTCAACTATCAATTTCTTCTCTATTCAAAATAAACAGGTTCTAGTTTTCAAAAAATTTCAAGTCAAAATCATTTCCAGGCTTCTGTTTCCATTATATAGATATCAAGTAGCTTCTCTGTTTTCAAACTACCAGTTGAGTGAACTACCTTGATTAAATCTTAAACCTTTTATAACTGGATTAGCATATGATAATCCTTGACATATGGATGTAAAAATGCGCTTGCATGTCTATAGATATGAAGATATATGTGTGCATGTCTGTTCATATGAATGTATTGCCTCTGTTCTAAGTATACAGGTTACAAAATCCTTTCAAAATTCGATTCCTCTTCCCCAAATCTCTTTTAACTGATGATGTTTGAACAAAAAGTGAATTAATCAACAAGATATTAATTTTAAAAATGGTTTCAAGTGTTTATATTAAGTAAATATTTAGAAAATAAGAAATCACAGTAAAAATCCATTCTAGACAGAAAATCAAGTATTTAAATTTCAAGTTTTGATTGCATGACTGGATTCGAACTTAAAAACATGATTTTTGATATAGATTTCACGATTTTTAGTGATGTGGTTAATAAGATATTAAGAGTTGAAATTTTTTGGGATTTTCGTCAATTTCTAGAATCGGCAAAGGTTTGGGTGTCGTGTTTTAGGCTGGAGGTAGCCAGGGGGACGAGAGTCTTAGGAAAAATGGTCGGATATTTTTCTAGGCAGTGGGGTGGCTAAACGACGGCAAGGTAGGGTTTTAGAGCAGTTTTGGGTCGATTAGGTTTGCGAGGCTAGATCGTCGTCGATGGAGCATCAGACTCGATCGGGTGTGGGGGAAACAAAGTGTAGGTCTACGGCGAGGCTATGGTCAGGATTTCGAGGCCTCTGGTGATCGAAATCGGCAGGTCGAGGCAATTCTTGGGTGACCAGTTCGTTCCAGTAGGTTCGATCGAGCTCGATTTCAATTTCGTGATCGATTCGGTGATCTAAATGTTCGTGTTGACTGAGGAAGGGGTAGCCGACGTGTCGATGGTCGAAGCATGGATCGTAGTTGGTCGGATCGCTTGTGCACGTGCATGAGTCTTCGTTAATATCTGATGTTGTTGTTGTTTTTCGATGCTTCGAGGAAGATGGTGATTTACTCGAGGTCATTCTCGAATTTTATCGGATTAGTGATTGAGTTTTTGGCTTGGGAAAGGGGATCGGGTTTGCCTTGGGGTTTTTGGAGTTTGGGCTTGGGCCTGTACCGAAGTGCTTTAGCATAGTTGAAGTATAATAATAAAACAAGTTTTCAAAATAAAAAAATAGTAATATAAATTTCCTAGAAAATTCTTTTAGGTGGTAATGTTTTTGGTTAAGGGATATAAACGAGTTATTTTAACTTAATTTAATTAAGCTTTGAATAACTATATTATTAGACCATTATTTATTTAATTTCTAAGTGATTTATAAGTTCATAATTAATAAAAGGATAATTAATTAATTTAAAGGTTAATTTCTTAATGTAATTAATTTAAGGATACTTATTTAAAGAATAATTCCTTAATGTAAGTAATTAAGAGATAATTAATTTATGTAAACAATCAAAGGTTAATAAATTAATGATTAATTAATTTCATTAATTAATTAAATAACAATACATGGTTTATAATTAATTTTAATTAAGCAGGATTTAAAAGTAATTAATTTAATTTATTTGGTGATTAAATTAAATTAATTACGAATTGTATGACTATTAATCTTGCTTATGAATGATGAACCTGAATTCAATGCCTTGGTTTGGTTGATATCTCTATGTAATTTGTGATGTGCTATGAGATGGCTGGATAGATTTGTTAATAAATGTGAATCATTTATTTAATTAGATATCTGTGATAGATTTCTGTGTGCACATGTTATTCTGAATTCAATTAAACTGTTTACTTAAACAACTTGGATTTAAGATAATATTGGATTCGAAGAAACTGGGGTCCGGTATCAGCAAATACCCGAAACCACTTCGATTTGTAATCTACAATAATTATTTATAGATTTGAGTTTAGAATCGAATAGGCTGGAATAGAATAAATTAAGCAACATGGTCATTTAAACTGAATAACAAGTTCTTAGATATTGTTTGTAATAAGTGTTTGACTATAACAAGTTAGGAACTTGTAGAAACGTACAAGTTACCCTGGTTTTCAAAAAAGTTCTATAACTTAGTACTTCAAATTATTTGAGTTTACTCACGTTGGCTTCCTACCTGACCCAAGTGTTACTTTATTGTAATGCTTGGGTCAGATCGAGTATTATATATTTTCAGGTTAGGACGTTCTAGAGCTCAGGAGGCGAGCTGCATGGCAGGAACGTATGGAGTATATTCCGTTGTGTATTAGATTTTGTTCCGATTGTATTTAGGGACAAGTTGTTACAACTGTCCAATTAAATTGTGAATGATTGTACTCTGATATGCTGTATGTAAATTGACAGTTACAGTTTTCTTTGTATAAATGCTATTATTTGATATTATATTTTGATCCGCTGCGAATGTGAGATTCTTTTTTTTGTTTTCTGTTCCTTCTTCTACCTCTTTTCTTCTTTACCCTAACAATCTGGAATTTCCGACGTTCGAATTCTCGAGGTCGAAAATTCCGGGTCGTTATAGTACACTTGGTTCCCTTATAGTCATGAGTGTATTATTGTCCATGGTATGGAGATCATTACATACACTAGTCTCAACAGATGTATCGATATCCTTTTCTCGATAAATCTTGACTAGGAACATTTAAGGAGTAAGTTTTTTGTATAAGTTAATTCGATACTCATGACTACAAACACATTCATAACTGCAATAGATAGAACACTTCTCATATGGTTTTTCTACTTATATATAGTTAATGTAATTAAATCATTACTTATATCACTATATGACAACAAATATTACAAAATTTTAATAGAAAATATAGTTATTTCAAACAAGATTGTTTATAGAGTTTAGTTTATGTAACAATTACTTAATTTCTCCCAGGGAACATCCTTCTCTATCAGACATGTGAGTATTTGAGATCTTCCCCTAGGGAACACCCTTAACCCTATCAGACATGTGAGTGTTTGAGAGATCGACCTCTTGAAACCTAGGAAGCAAATCTTAAATGTTCTTCTTCTCTCCTTTATATCTCTTTGTTTGGATCCTCTTTCAATCATCTCTCTGTAATTCAAACATCGTTCCTCTTTGTTTCTAAGAGTTGTAACTTTCCACTCACACCTCTACAATAATTATAGATGCCCCTACCTATCTTAGTGCAAATCACTTATCATGTTCTTTGATTTATGAACTATTTTGCGTTTATACTCTACTGCCTTCAATTCTCTTAAGCAATCAAATATTGTTCATTCAAATTCACATCAATATCATTTAAATCACCTCTTATACCACTTGTTCATTTGTATGATAGACTTATCGTGTGGTTTATAGATTGTATTGAAAAGAACACATATGTATATGAAATATACAAAGAGTCTACAAATATACTTTCGTATTGACATCGAAATATTATTGCGATAATTAAGGCTCGATTTGAAATCATGTTCTGTAGATCAAGAAAATTCATTGTAAACATGTTCCTTTAGATAAAGTGAGGTCTGATCTATAGAAATTCCAGAAAGGAGTTCCGGGATTGTACATAAGGCGGAAGTTTGAAGTAGTGTAAAAAAAATTGACGTGAACTTTTTATTTCCCTATTTTGCTTTCTGCTGCTCATTAATATTTAACTAGTTTATCTATTACTCATTACTATGATAATTTTTATAAGTTAGATAATAAATTAGTTGATTATATACATTGATACAATCCCCTATAGGTTCATAAACCACGAACAACCACTAGTTGGTGGAGATAATACAAGAGGGAATCATTTGGCGGATAAGAAGATGGTGTGATGTGAGTCTAGCTTGGTCAAGAATGGGGAAACATAATATGGTTGCCGGATGACCCTGTCATGAGTAATACAGAGCTTTAACGGGTTTCATGCGATAGCTTAACTTAATACACATCTGCTCCAGCTACTTCGTTCTGGTTCTATGGGGTCCACGCACAAATTTAAGGGTACAATAATGATAATTATGTCTCACAGTAGTATATCACACATTATGTTGTGCTTATGGTACCGGTGTCGTGGTATCTCCCACAATCCACTCAGAGGTGCCCCTCTCTAACTCGCCAAATACTGAAGATCTAAAGATCGATATAAATATGCCATATAGGTATGCCCCGATCAAACATAATATGTGAATCCAAAATGATCTGTATAATAGTAGCAGCGTGTCTTACAGGCAATATTGATGATTTTTTATAAAAAGAAATTATTTCCTATCATGTAAAGAAAGAACAATGTGACAATCTCTAAGTTGTGTCCTGGATTGTAATCAATTGGTAGTGATATGTTAATGTGGCTTACTCTCGATTAGGACCCCTCAATAAACATGTCAATATCTAAATGCAATAACATCTAACATAAATTGCTATCTATTTTGAATTGCTCATCATATAAAAGAGGTCCTTCTAGTCCTACATCAATACCCGAAGCATGGTAAAATCCAAAAGGAATAAAATCCAACCCTCTAAAAGAGAAATTAAATGTATGTGTGGTTTTCCACCACATAGCTACTAGTGCACTACACAACCGAGCACCCAAGTTCAATAATATTTTAATTCCTATAACCCAAAATTGGGTTTTTTATACGAGTCAAATATGTGTGAAATATATGTAAACTTGGCATACTGAAAACATACCAAAAAAACACCAAATCATATTATTTGCAATAAATGGTGAATCACGTGATGGGTATTCATATTTGATGTTAACCTATAAGGCCAAAATATTGATGTTATCAGATCTCATAGACGACTAGCCCAAGCTTGTTTAATGCCACATATTTCCTTTTAAATTAAAAGGTAACACAATAATTCTTTCTTTTACCAATTACATGTTCTAATTTTTACGAGTCGGATCTAATAAGTTTCTAATTAAATTTAATTACTTTGCAGTCGCCTGTAATTTAATTTCAAAATGTTAATGAATTTAGAGTGTTATCGACAACCATGCTAACATATTATTGGCCATCTGGAAGAACATAAAAAATCGATGGTTCTTGGTCCACCTCTAAGTTTTGGCATATGTAGGGGCCTAAAACAACATCTTTCGAATCTACATCCATCTACTATCTTCATGACAGGGTGGTACCATCACCAATTCTACAACATCTCCTAGAGCTTAATATAGCACACTTTTGCCTTAACCATCCCGGTGCTTGTTTGCTCCCCTACTTTTGTATGCTCCTACATCAAAGTCGATATCCTACAAATGCTACCCATTAAGCTACTCAAAACTCCTCTTATTTTGACTCAAAACTCCTCTTATTTTGGCCAAAAGTTCACTAATCGAATAGAAAAAATATGATTTGTGGGTTAATTTTTGGATTGAACAAAAAACTTGAAATGAGAAAATAAAATAATGAAATGTTGATCATAAAGGAGGTAGGTATTTCACTATGCAATATCATTTGACATTTTAAATATCGAATAATCTTGTGGTCCAGATTGAAAATCCATTTAGTGTGCATTACAATCTAGGCAATTAGGGAACTATCCGATATTTCAAATGTTGAATAAATCCCACACATTTCTTCTTTCGTACCATTTTTAGTTTTTTGTTGTTGACGATGGAGGGATGTTTATTCCTTTTTAAATTTTGCTACGTTGAATGTTCTTTTATTACTGTACAAAATTCAAATAAAATGATAAACCTTAGGCTGACATGCTAACTTCCTCGCTAAGTGGTTATTATAATCTATGTTTCTTATGGGTGTGGGTCTTCTTGTCTACCCTATTTTTCCCTAGTGCGGATGATTAATTTTGTGTGTTAGCATTTTTCAGTTGATCTCTTACAAAGAAGCGCGTGAACCGAATAAACCCGAAGAAGAAATTGCATTAGACTACGATCAAAAATTCAATACATATGATGTAATACTAATTTTACCATTTTTATGTTTTAAAGGCGGTCTACATAAGTTGTACGTCTTAACTTGTTAACAGTAGATATTCATGAGTTACCAAAAATGTAAAATTCGGTCATTAGAAGAGGTAGAGAGACAGGATTCATTGTTATTGTTTTTAGATCAAACTTTTTACTAAAGGTAGGAAGCCCTGAGTTACATTTTCTTGTGAAAGAAGTGGAAAATACAAAAGAGTATAAAGATGGTTTTTTTTAATGAACTCTAGATTGATCAGTATGAAGAAATGCAATGGTCCATTTCGAATTAAGGGTGATACAACTTCTATATTAGGAAAATGGAAGTTGAAAGTTGTTAATGGAGTTCATAACCATTATGCAATAAAACACAGCAAGGTCATTCTTTTGTTGGAGGATTGACAAAGGAAGAAATGATAACTTGCATTGGTATGTCAAAAAATAGAGTAAAAGCGAAGTTAATTTTGCATACTTCAAAAAAATACAAAAAATTATACTACCATAAAGTCAATCTACAACGTTTTTGGTCAATCAAAGTTAATCCAATGGGCTGGATGTCCACAAATTTAATATTTGTTAAGCAAGCTTATAGAGTTTAACTATTTTAAATGGCATCGTAATTAAGATGATGGAACAGGCATAATCACAGATATTTTTTAGACTCGTCCCATTGGTTTAGGTTTTTATGTATATTTCCTTATGTTCTTGTCATGGTTGTAAAATTCGCTAGGCAGATGTTAGGCGGTAAGCATGCACTAGAGATTAATCGTCTAGGCGGGGATTAATCAGAGCTACGCGTTTTTGATAAACTCATGTATTTTGAATAAAATTGTAGTATTTTGTTTAGTATTAACTAATCCACAATGGAATATCATGAATTTAGATGGATTTGGAAGTAACCATGAAGACAAAATTGCTTCAAACAAAAGTTTTGATGCTTATAAGAGGCATTATGCCTAAATTGGTGCATAGATGGTGTTAATAAACTTGTTTACATTCTTAGATAATGCAGTAAATCTCATTTAGGAAGACTAAGAAAAAACCAAGGCGTACAGCTAGTCAACCTCCTAGGCGGGAGCCTGGAAGGAATTTTTACAGCAGCGGTTCTTGTAATGGAACGTACATATAAAACGAATAGGTATAGAATGCCATTGTTATATATTATTGGGGTCAAGTCTACACACCATGCATTTTGCGTAACTATTGCCTACCTTGTTTCTAAATGGAAGGAAAATTATGTTTGGGACTTGCAGAGGTTGAAGTCTGTTACAGTAGCTTATAAAGTAGAATTGAAACCATCATCGTAACAACAAAGAGCTCACTTTGATGAATGCGATAGATACAGTTTTTCTTGATTTGGCCCGTTTATTTTTTAAATAACATGTTGAGAAAAACATTATAATGTACATATAAAAATATGATAAAACTATAGTCAAAGTAGGTGCGTAATCTTTAACTCTATAAGATTCTTCCCAATAAATAGTTGCCTCGTCCATTCTTTCAAAATACGGTCACTACCATCCTGGGGTCAAAATTTATAAAGTTTAGCATAGATTAAGATAGAAAGACTACAATATGATATCTCGGTATATCTTAACCCATATGATCGACTAACCTAGGCTCTGATACCAAATCTTACAACCTGCATCTTAGTGGGTCTGAATTTCGACAAAAATCAAAACCCAAGCAAATTAGGGTACCGACTGTTGGTTTTGCTAACTTGTAATAACATAAGTATATTAGAGATCAATCAAATGAAACTCACAATGGAAAGAAAATATAATATGATCATATACCAACCAAGGCTACCACTTCTGAGACTACCGCATCCCATGGGCATCCATTAGCCTTACCAAAATCAAGCATGAAAATTCCATCAACCATTCCATCAACTCTGGTGACATGTTGCTATAAATCTATCCAATGGGTTGTAATGAGGAGAGGTTAGAACAACGTTCTGGTGACTGAAGAAATTATATATATTGCTCATAGCATAAACTTATACCGATTAGTTTCCATCCAAATGTTATGCCTATTGTTTAATTTAATGTATGCATGCATGATATGTTTATTCTCACCCGAAGTATTACTAGTTTTATACGTCTGCCTATAAACGTATGTATATAAATCTACATGTTTAACTACCCCAAGATTTCTGACCACTTAATACTTCTTAAATAGAAAAGGGATAGACCCAATTGCCATTTAATACCTCTATACCGAAGCGGGATAGTTTTGGTACCAAAATGTAACATTTAATTAATTGGTCTTAACTCAGAGACCGTTTAACTCCTACATATGGCTTTATAATATATAATTTAACTATCATACTTCTATCGGTCTTCCGGCTATATCATTCGAATAGTTTCCGCTGTAAGCCTGAAAGTTATTCCAGTCCAACCATGGAATTCTAACGCATTATAGTTTATGATGTGAGATAGAGTACCTAAACCACATAATACCACTTTACTGGGAATTAGGCAGACTCTGACCATTTAACGCCTATAGTAGGTCCCTGTCATTTAGGACCTAACCTGAGTTCGGTCTCTACGTGGTCCTCGCTAATTGACATAGTAAGAAATCCCATTAAGCCACTTAATACTTCTCCTACATGAAAGAAGCAGACCCTACCATAACCACTTAATATCTATAACCTTAAGTGGACCCCTTCTATACATTTCTCATATCATAACAATATCGTTACTTATAACCCAACCGAGACATCTTAGATTAATTTTACTATTTATAGGAACTAGTAGCTAGATTGACTGGGTAGATTTACCCTATAGAATTGGGACTAACCTCACGTTCACTAGGGTTATTTATTATAGGCAATGTCCCACATCAGTTCGCAAAGCCACGCTACCAGTAGCCAGGTTTAACTTGGTAAGTCTTCCATATAACTTTGGACCGACCTCACATCCCTATAACTTAGTCATACCTTATATGCACATAATCATATACATATACCATCCAACACGTTTAATATTTGAGGCCATATAAGGTAATCCTTTATTGCGCCTGTAATTAGGAATTAAATCCATAATAGTTATATTACTAAGAGATTTACACTATTCGCTTATGTACTTCTTTTTATTCTCTATAACTTATACGTTGCTATTCCTTTCTATTCCCTCGTGTTTAATTAGATAAATTTGATTATTCAATCCTACTAATTTGTTTGTGACTATTTAAATTCTTATAAATCTGATACAATGTAGATAAAGCGCTTAGAGGTTCCAAAGCGGTGAATGTGCAAAAAGTTAAAGTGGGGATATAACAAAAAATAACAAAGATGCATAAAGCTTCCTTAGATACAAAACAAAATATATAAAGTTAATTTATACTCAATACCACATCATTGGTGTAGGAAAAATAAATATTGTTAAACCTTGTATAAAAAAATCAAAAAATATCATGATTTATGCAGCTTAGACTTGGTGAATATAATTGATTTCTTACTTATATTGAGCATTTATGCCTCAAAATTAGGTCTTTACCCTAACAATGTTGATTTGGTTTAAAAGCGAACTTATCAATTCAACCAACTTTTTTTTTTTTTTGAATTACCTAGAGAACCAAGCTTCGCTTGTAAACTCTAGGGAAGTATGTGCCTGCCAAACACATACTTCGGGTACTTGTTACAGGGTTGTCAGTTTCGATCAATTCAACCATTTTATACTAATGTTGCTATAGTGGGTGCTAAAAAGTCTTGATTAGTGAGTGGAGTGGAAAATAGGGGGCTTAAAGCAGATGTACTATTTAATAATGCTATATTGAAAAAAGTATAGTGGTTGAAGAGTGTTATGCACTATAGTGGAGATTTTGTGAGCCGTTAGCGGGGCTTTAACTGCACAGCTCCTATTTCATTCGTTGCATGTTCAATACTTATTTAACCTTTCTACCTTTATTTGCAATGATTACTATTCACTGTACATTTTATTTTAATTTTCTAATTTCTCTTAGAGTGAATATTGATACGCGTTTTTTTGTTCTAATTATGATTTCCTTTTGTGGGTTAGCACGGTTATATATTTTTATGCATTTACTTTCTTTTATTATCTTTTATCTTTCTAGTTATGGTAATCCTTAACCTTCATATTTCTTCGTATTCCAATCTGTGATAACTTTCTTTTTTTAAAAATTTCTCCCGATATATTTTCCATAAATTTACTTAAATAGGTGGTTTGCCTCATTTGAGGTTACACGGAATTATTCATTTCACTCTTATTTTTAATATAAAATGTAAACTAAAAAGTGAAATCTTATACCTTACACATCTCTTTCTTTTTCTTTCTAGTTATATTCCTTGTCAGATCAAATACTGCACTTTTCAATTCAAATAAAAGGTTGGATAAATCTACAGAATTTGAATGGATTACATACTACATATTATAATTTGATGTGGATTGAAATCTAGGCCACTAGTGAATTATCTGATATTTCAAATGTCGAATAAATCCCACACACTTCTTCTTTTGTACCTTTTTAGTTTTTTTTTCTCTTGATAGTGGAGGGGTGTTTAATCAGTTTTAAATTTTGCTACGTTGAATGTTCTTTTATTATTGTACAAATTTTAAATAAAACCTTATGGGCCAACATACCAACTTCCTACCAGAACGCTTAGGGTATGGTAATAAAAGCAGTGATTTTAAGCCAATGCTATTTACACCACAATTATATTATCCACACCCCCACATTCTTTTCAATTTTCCATACTTTTACATCCCCATGCTACCTTAACCTCTTCATCTCTTCATGTTACTCCTAAACCCAATTCATTCTCCACTCCTAATTCATTTTCACTTCAATTCATCGGGAAATGAGTTTCTTAAGCAAATCAAAGTGGGAGGATGGAGATTAGGATTGTATGGAATCATTATAGGTAAGAAATCTTCTACATTTTCATTTTGCAATAGCTTTTAAAAAAAATCGACCGCCTCAACCTTGCACGGGGGAGTTAAGGATCTTGTAGAAGACCACGCCTCAACCCAATGTAGCAGTTATTATAATCCATGTTTCTTATGGGTGTGGGTTTACTTATCTACCATGTCTTTTCCTAGTGTGGATGATTAATTTTGAGTGTTAACCTTTTTCAACTGATCTCCTATGAAGAAGCAAATGAACCGAATAAACCTGAAGAAGAAATTGCATTGGACTACGATCACAAATTCAATACATAATGTAAGTACAAATTTTACCATTTTTATGGTTTAAGGTTGGTTTATATAGGTTGTCTATCTTAAACTTGCCAACTATATACATTTCCCAAGTAACCAAAAATGAAAGATCAGGTCATTGCAAGGGGTTGAGAGCTAGTATTCATTTTTGTTGTTTTTACATCAAACTTGATACTAAAGGTAGGAATCCCCGAGCTACATTTGCTAGTGGAAAAAAGTGGAAAATAAAATAGTATAAATATGGTTGTTTATTGAAACCTAGATTGACTGGTATGAAGAAATGCAATAGTCCATTTCATTTCGAATTAAGGGTCATACAACTTCTTAATTAAGCAAATGGACGTACGAAGTTATTAATGGAGTTCATAGCCATTATGCAATGGAACACAGCGTGGTCATTCTTTTGCTAAAAGATTAACAAAGGAAGAAATGAAAACTTGCATTGGTATGTCTAAAAATATGGTAAAAGCGAAATCAATTTTGCATGCTTCAAAAAAAAATGATCCAAAAAATTATACTACCATAAAAGCAATCTACAACGTTCTCCGTCAATAAAGGTTAATCGAACGGGCCGAACATTCACAAATTCAGTATTTGTTAAGCAAGCTTACTGAGTTTAACTATTTTGAATGGCATCGTAATTAAGATGATGGAACAGGCATAATGACAAATATTTTTTGGACTAATCCTATTGATTTTGGTTTTCCTATGTATGTTTCCTTATGTTCTTGTAATGGACTATATGTGTAAAATGAATAGGTATAGAATGCCATTGTTAGATATTATTGAGGTCACGTCTACACACAATACATGTTGCGTAACTATTGCCTACGTTGTTTCTAAATGGAAGGAAAATTATGTGTCGGCTTTTCAGAGGTTAAAGTCTGTTATGATAGCTTATAAAGTAGAATTGCCAACCATCATCATAACAATAGAGAGCCGACTTTGATGAATGCGATTGATATAGTTTTTCTTTATTCGGCCCATTTATGTTTTAAATAAAACGTTGAGAAAAACATTCTAATGTACATATAAAAATATGACAAAACTATAGTCGGAGTAGGTGCATATAACTCTATAAGATTTTTACCAATAAATAGTTGCCTCGCCCATTCTTTCGAATTACGGTCGCTACCGTCCTGGGGTCAAAATATAAATTTTGGCATAGATTAAGATAGAAAGACTACAAATATGCTATCTCGGTATATCCTAACCCTTATGATCGACTAACCTAGGCTCTGATACCAAATGTAACAACATGCATCAAGTGGGTTCGAATTTTGACAATAATCAAAATCCAAGCACATTAGGGTACGGAATGTTGGTTTTGGTAACTTGTAAAAAACATAAGTATATTAGAGATCAATCAAGTAAAACTCACAATAGAAAGAAAATATAATATGATCAAATACCAACCAAGGCTACTGCTTCTAAAACTACCGCATCCCATGGGCATCCATTAGCCTTACCAAAATCAAGCATGAAAAAGAATAACTCTCCATCGAACATTCCATCAACTCCAATGACATATTTCTATAAATCTATCCAGTGGGTTGTAATGGGGGGGTCAGAACAACGTTCTGGTGACAGAAGAAATTATATATATTGCTCATAACATAAACTTATACCGATCAGTTTCCATTCAAATGTTATGTCTATAGTTCAATTAATGTCTGCGTGTATGATATGATTAGTCTCACCCGAAGTATTACTACCTTTATATGTCAGCCTATAAACATATGTATATAAATCTACATGTTTCACTACCCAAAGATTCATGACCACTTAATACTTCTTAAATAGGAAAGAGGCAGACCCAATGGCCATTTAATACCTTTATCCCGAAGTGGTCAGTTTTGATACCAAATGTAACATTTAGTTAATCGGTATTAACTACAGAGACTGTTTAACTCCTACATATGGCTTTATAATATATAATTTAACAACCATACTTCTATCAGTCTTCCAACTATATCGTTCAAATAGTTTCCACTATAAGCCTGAAAGTTATTCCAGTCCAACCATGGAATTCTAACGCATTATCGTTTATGATGTGAGAGAGTACCTAAGCCACGTAATACCACTTTACTGGGAATTAGATAGGCTTTGACTATTTAATACCTATAAAATAGGCAAGTCCACGTCATTTAAGACCAAACCTGAGTTGGGTCTCTACGAGGTCCTCACTAACTGACATAGTAAGAAATCCCATTAAGCCACTTAGTACTTCCCCTAAAAGAAAGAGGCAGACCATACCATAGCCACTTAATATCTCTAACCTTAAGTGGACCCCATATATATATTTCTCCTATAATCAATATTGTGACCTATGACCCATAACCCAATTATGACATCTTAGATTGATCTGACTATTTGTAGGAACTGGTAGCCAGATTGACTGGATAGATTTACCCTATAGAATTGGTACTAACCTCACATTCACTGTGGTTAGGCAATGTCCTGCATCAATTCGCAAAGCCATGCCACTGGTAGTCAGGTTTAGTTGGGTAGTCTTCCATATAACTTTGGACTTACCTCACGTCCCTTTAACTTAGTCATACCATATATGCATATCAATTTTATACATATACCATCCTACATGTTTAATAGTTGAGGCCATATAAGGTAACTGCTTATTGCGCCTCTAATTAGGAATTAAATCTATAATAGTTATATTACTAAGAGATTTACACCATTCGCTTATGTACTTCTTTTTATTCTCTATAACTTATACATTAATATTCCTTTCTCGTTCCCTTGTATTTACTAAGATAAATTTGATTATTCAATCCTACTAATTTGACTATTTAAATTCTCATAACTTTGATTCTATATAGTTAAAGCGCTTAGCGGTTCCAAAGTAGTGGAGGTGCAAAAAGTTATAGCGGGGGTACAACAGAAAATAGCAGAGATGCATAAAGCTTCATTAGATATAAAATCAAATATTTAAAGTTGATTTATACTTAATCTCACATCATTTGTGTAGGAAAAATAAATATTATTTAACCTTGTATAACAAAATCAAAGAATATCATGATTTATGCAGCTTAGATTTGGTGACTACAATAGATTTCTAACTTATATTGAGCACTTATTCCTCAAAATTAGGCCTTTATAATATCAATGTTGATTTGGTTTAAAAGATAACTTACCAATTCAACCTTTTTATACTAATGTTGCTATAGCGAGTAACCGTCGTCGGTTCCTTTGCTCCCAACTTAAAGAATAGATTAGTGGGTGCAGTGGAAAAGTGGGCTTAAAGCGGATGTACTATTTAATAATGCTATACTGAAAAAGTATAGCGGCTGAAGAGTGTTATGCACTATAGTGGAGATTTTGTGAGCCGTTAGCTGGGGTTTAACTGCATAGCTCATATTTCATTCATTGCATGTTCAATACTTATTTAACCTTTCTACCTTTATTTCCAATTATTATTATTCATTGTACTTTTTATTTTAATTTTCTAATTTCTCTTAGCGTGAATATTGATATGTGTTTTTGTTGTATTAATTATGATTTCCTTTAATAGGTTAGCACGGTTATATATGTTTATGAATTTACTTTCTTTTATTTATCTTTTATCTTTCTAGTTACATTCATCCTTAACCTTGATATTTCTTCATATTCCATTATGTGAGAACTTTCTCATTTTAAAAATATTTCTCGATATATTTTCCATAAATTTACTTAAATAGGTGGTTTATGTTGTTCGAGATTACAAGGAATTATTCATTTAGTTTTTATTTTTAATAGATAGTGTAAACTACAAAGTGAAATTATATACCTTACACTTTCGTTTTCTTTCTAGTTATATTCTTTGTCAAATCAAACATGCACTTTTCAATTTAAATAAAAGATTGGATAAATCTAAGGAATTTGAACGGATTACATACCACATACTAGAATTTGAAGTGCATTATATTCTATGCCATTAGTGAATTATCCGATATTCCAAATGTTGAATAAATCCCACATACTTCTTCTTTTGTACCTTTTTAGTCTTTTGTTGCTGATAGTGAAGGGGTGTTTATTCAGTTTTAAAATTTGCCGCTTTGAATGTTCTTTTATTATTATACAAAATTTAAACAAAATGTTAAACCTTATGGGCTGACATACCAACTTCCTACCAAAACGCTTAGGGTATGGTAATAAAAGTGGTGATTTTAAGCCAATGGTATTTACACCACAAGCTATATTACCCACACACCCACCGTTTTTTCAATTTTCCATACGTTTACATCCCCATACTACCTTAACCCCTTCATCACTTCATGTTACTCCTAACCCAATTCATTCTCCACTCCTAATACATTTTCACTTCAATTCATCATGAAATGAGTTTCTTAAGAAATCAAAGTGGGAGGATGAAGATTCGTAGCGTATGGACTCGTTATAGATAAGAAATCTTCTACATTTTCATTTTCCAATAGTTTTAGAAAAAATCATCCACATCAACCTTGCATGAGGGAGTCATGGATCTTGTAGAAGACCATGCCTTAACCCAACGTAGCGGTTATTATAATCCACGTTTCTTATGGGTGTGGATTTTCTTTTCTACCTTATTTTTCCATAGTGCGAATGATTAATTTTGAGTGTTAACCTTTTTCAGTTGATCTCCTATGAAGAAGCACATGAAACGAATTAACCCGAGGAAGAAATTGCATTGGACCATGATCACAAATTCAATGCATAATGTAAATACAAATTTTACCATTTTAATGGTTTAAAGTTAGTTTATATAGGTTGTATATCTTAAACATGTTAACTATAGATATTCCCAAGTTACCCAAAATGAAAGATTAAGTTATTGCAAGGGGTAGAGAGCTAGGATTCATTTTTATTGATTTTATATCAAACTTGATACTAAAGGTAGGAAACCCCAAGTTACATCTGCTTGTGAAAGAAGTGGAAAATAAAAGAGTATAAAGATGGTTTCTTATTAAAACCTATATTGATTGGTATGAAGAAATGCAACAGTCCATTTCGAATTAAGAGTCATAAAAACTTCTTTATTAGGCAAATGGAAGTATAAAGTTTTTAATGGAGTTCATAACCATTATGCAATGGAACACGACAAGGTCATTCTTTTGCTAAAAGATTGACAAAGGAATAAATGAAAACATGCATTGGTATGTCTAAAAATATGGTAAGAGCGAAGTCAACTTTGCATACTTCAAAAAAATGATCCAAACAAATTATATTACCATAAAAGCAATCTCGAACGTTCTCAGTCAATAAAAGTTAATCGAATGGGCCATACATTCACAAATTCAATATTTTTTATGCAAGCTTACTGAGAATGGCATCGTAATTAAGATAATGGAACAGGCATAATCATAAATATTTTTTGGACTAATCCTAATCGTTTAGGATTTCTATGTACATTTCCTTATGTTCTTGTAATGGACTATATATGTAAAACGAATAGGTATAGAATGCCATTATTAGATATTATCGAGGTCACATCTACACACCATATTTTGCATGACTATTGCCTATATTATTTCTAAACGGAAGGAAGATTATGTGTGGGCTTTGCAAAGGTTGAAGTATGTTATGATAGCTTATAAAGTAGAATTGCAAACATCATCGTAACAATATAGAACTCACATTGATGAATGCGACAGATATAATTTTTCTTGATTCGGCCCATTTAATTTTTAAATAACATATTGAGAAAAACATTCTAATGTACATATAAAAATATGATAAAACTATTGTCGGAGTAGGTGCGTAATCTTTAACTCTATAAGATTCTTCCAAACAAATAGTTCCTCGTCCATTCTTTCGAAATACGATCGCTGCCGTTTTAAGGTCAAAATTTGTAAAGTTTGGCATAGATTAAGACAGAAAGACTACGAATATGCTCTCTTAGTATATCCTAACCCTTAATAACATAAGTATATCATAAAGATCAAATAAAACTCATAGAGGAAAAAAAAGATAATAGGATCAAATACCAATCGAGGCTACTGCTTCTAAGGCTATCGCATCCTATGGGTATCCATTAGCCTCACCAAAATCAAGCATGAAAAAGATTAACTCTGCATCGACCATTCAGCCAACTCCGGTGACATGTTTCTTTAAATTTATCATATGGGTTGTAACGAGGAGGGGGTCAGAGTAATGTTTTGGTGATTGAAGAAATTACATATATTACTCATAACATAAACTTATATCAATTGGTTTCCATTCAAATGTTATATCTGTTGTTTAATTTAATGTGTGCGCATCTGATATGTTTATTTTCACCCAAGTATAACTACTTATGTACATCTACCGGTAAACGTATGTATATAACTCTGCATGTTTCAGTACCCAAAGATTCCTTACCACTGAATACTTCTTAAATAGGAAAGGGCAGACCCAATGGCCGTTTAATAACTCTATCCCAAAACGGGTCAGTTTTGATGCCAAATGTAATATTTAGTTAATTGGTCTTAAATATAGAGATCGTTTAACTCCTACATACGTGTAACGACCCATAAATTTTAATGGTTTTAATAACGTATTTAACCGAATTTTTTTATGAAATTTTAAAAATTAAATTTGAAGATAAAAATTTAATATTTGGAATACGTCTAATTAAATATAGTAAATGGTACATTTTCATCTGATAATATGGAAGTTTATTTTTTGTGTGATTTTATTTAAATTCAAATCAGTTAAATTTGATGATAATAAAATGTTTTCAAAACCTAAATATTTTTACACAATAAATTTGTAAATCATCTTCTAACTAAGACTTCATATTATTTTTATTCAAATTTGGACCGCCATTGCTTCGTTTATCTTATTTCTGACAAATTAGCAGCATTTTCGGTACCGATTATCGATTTTTTATACGATGATCGTACCACTGGTATTTGTATACGGTTTCGATCGTCTCATTATGCTGATCTCTACTTTATATTCAATTCTGTATTTTGAAGTTCAGCACATAGTGGAATCCGTAAAACCGATTTCGCATCGGTATTGGTTTTAAAATCTTTTTAGTTTTCATCTACCTACCCATCTAAAACTAACAATTATTCGTGCTTGCGTTTCTCTATTCCCAGAATTTATTACTAGCTTTTATAATTCCAACTGGTAAATTCAATATCGGTTGTTCATTAGAATTCATATATAATGGATGTACATAAATTTATTTGTATCTGAGTCTTGTGTTTCAAACTCATCAACTTCCCTACCACACAAGTGCTCTATTTTCTTTTGCATGGGAACCTGTTCCATTACCAGCCTTTCAACTCCATTAGTAACCTGACCCTTACCCTTCTCTAATTTTTAAATAAATATATATAAGTTATTGAAGAGTCGTATCTTTGTGAACCGAGAAGTATTTGCTCTTCCCTCTTCTTTTATTTTTATTTTTCCATGGCCGAGACATCCCTAAGCCGCCTCTCTCACGTGGATCATCACCAAACCCTTCACTTCCCCTTCCTAACTTGTGAAAGCCTTCCACCCTAGATCCACAGGCCGAAGCCCCTCACCGCCTCCCTCTCCTCCCCTTGTCGAACGGAGCAACATGGCTCGACATCTCTGCAAGCCTGACCCCTCCTAACCATCGATCCTTCCCAGTCCAGCCGATATCCATGTCATAGTTCTGCCTTTCCATCTCTACACCGAGCAATGTGCATGCCTAAGTTTCACCATCACGCCTCTCTTGCTTGCCTATTCCCTTTATCATCGGCCTGCCTCCTTTGCATTTTCCTTTGTTAAATGTGTGTTTATATTTAAAGGCAATATACTATTTCATTTAATATTTTTATTTATGTATGTGCGTGAGTTATATATATATATATATATATATATATATATAGACACACAAACACCTATATATAGGTTTATATTAACATAGTTTGCATAGGTTGTCACTGTATAATTTATATATATTTTTTTATAAATGTAGTTTTCATATATAATCTGATTTCATTGTTATGTAATAGAATAGTACAGATAGATTTTTATAATATACATCTGTTGTTATATTCAAAATTATATATGTTACATTATTATATAGGTGTACAGCATATATTTTATAATAAGGGTTTTATAACTTTTGATTTGAAGGATATGTATATATTTTATATATGTGAAGTTAAGCATTTGTTTATATATTTTATATGTAAGTTGATTTATATATATATATATAAAGCTATAATATATATATATTGTATATAATGTTTATAATGTGTGTATGTGTATATTTGGATTTCGTGTTTTGATTTTTTCAATATAATATAAAAGTTTATATAAAGGTTATTTATATATGTAAATTCATGTATATGTTTATTTTAGGAGTCTATATATTTTTCTTTTACATATATTTAGTTCATATAAGTTATGAACTATGTTTTTCTAAAAAAATTACATAGCAGTTATATATGTATAGCTAAACTAATATTGTATGTTGTATATTGTAATATGTTTGCATATATTTGTTTTGTTTTTCCTATTTTGTATTGTTGGAAAGAAAGTTTACATATATATCAGTGTTTAAAGTATTTATATATAATACAGGTTTCCTTCAAAAAATTCAGTAAAGTATATGTTTGATTTTAAATTAACAGTAATATGTATATTGTTTGTGTTAGTTTATATATATATATATGTATGTATGTATGTATGTATGTATGTATGTATGTATGTATGTATGTATGTATGTATGTATGTATGTATGTATGTATGTATGTATGTATGTATGTATTACATGTAAGTTGTATACATATGATTTCAAAGATTTGCAATGGCTGTCATGATACATATACATAAATATATAATAGTAATAATGATCTTTTTAAATAGTTGTACATGTATGTTTATATACAAGTCTATATAACTATCCGTTTATGTAATTATTGATTTTAATATACTATGTATATATGTTGGTTTTTAATATATGTGTTTTAAATTTGAAACAATGGATTTTGAAACATATAAATATATATTTAATTTACTATATGTGTGGATTTAGAATATTATTTTTATATATAGTTATATATATAATTTTATCTAAGTTCACTTACATAATTTATCATGATCTATCCAGTTCTGATTTGATTTCGTCAATTCCTTATCTATCAGCTTGTTCGTTGAATCCGTATCCATCTTGCTTTGCTTTAGAATTCGTAGCTCATTTCTTTGTCAAATCTATCTAGTCTCGAAAGGTGAGCAATCACTCATGATTAGCGTTCTTATATTATTAAACTTGATTTCAATTGAAATGAAAATTGAAATATGTTGTTGTTAGTTATTTACATTGCTATATATATGATATTATCTATACCAGTTCACCTATGACATCTGACACCGTTATCTGTTATTTATATTGATGATATATGCCTGTTATATTATTATCATATCTGTTATCACTCTGCAATTTCTTTGTTAATATAGAATTCCCTACGAGTTGAAATGATACATAACCTAACGATCTATAGAATAGGAGAAAATTGTTATCGGTTGAAATGATAAACCCAAGCGATTTTCATTGAATTGAATTTGGGATTGTGGGTTGAAATGATATATACCCGTACATATATTTAAATTGCAGATTGAAATGATAAATATCTGTATCACTTGAACATAGGATAGAAAATTATATACAGACGCCGTTGTTCAATATATAATTATTTTGAAAATGATTTCTATGGTTTTGGAAAGAAATATATGGTTTTAATAAATATTGATTTTAAGATATTATATATAATTATATTTTATAAAATTTAAATTCTTGATTATAAAATTTTGTGTTTTGAAAATTTTAAAATTATAAATTAGTTTTGGAATTATAAATTTTTAAGAATTTATTTATAATTTTACTATTTTAAAATATGTATAAATTAGTTTATTATAAAATAAGTTTGATAATGAGATTTAATTTAATAAAGTTTGATTTAATTTATATATAATATGTTTAAGTGTTTATTTAAAATTACATTTTCTAATATAGAGTTTATAATAATTCTAAATAAATTAAGGTTGGGAAGATAAATTTGAATTTATTTGAAATTGTATTTAATTAAGAATTTTATTTAATTAAATCGATTTGGAACTTATTTAATTTGAGATTTTTAAAGGATATGATTTTATAACTTGATTTTGGTTTAAGGTGATTTAAATGAATATTTCAAGTTTAAATAAATTGAAGGAAATATTTAGTTTATTTGTAATTTGGGTTTTATTTAAATGATATTGGATTTATTAAGTGAATGTTTCAAAACTAAATAATAATGACGTTAAATTAAGATATATGTAAAGTTATCAAATTTAGTTTAGAAAATATGGAATATTTATAGCTTTGAAATATACTGAAATTGAAATGGTTTATTTTGTGGTTTAAATCTGTATTTGAAATCAATATAATTTGAAATGGTTTATTAAGAAAATGAATTGAGTTGAAATTGATGAATTGAGATTGAATTAAATTTGAATTTTGGAACTCAAGTTGATTTGAATCGATTTGTGAAATTTGAGGAAGCTATTTTTATTATATAAAGTATTTGAAAGATTTGATTTAAAACTTCTTATATTTTCTTTACTATATAAACTACTTTAAAATAAACTATTTTTAATATAAACTATTTTAATATACTAATTATTTTAAATATAAACTATTTTAACTTATAACCATTTTATTATATATACTATTATTAATATCTAAACTGTTTAAAGGTAAGTGTTATGATTTCAAAGTGTTATGATTTCCAAAGTGCTATGATTTCTAGGGTTTTGGTTTCGAAAGTGTTATAACTCTGAAAGTGCTATGATTTTTGGAAATGGATATATTTGAAGTGATAATGATATCGTATTGATATGGTTTCAAAATGGAAATGATATTTTGGTTTTGAAAAATAAACTTTTTTGAAGACCACGGTGTTATAATAACGTTTGGTTGTTAAAGAGACCAAGATCGGATATTGTCATACTCTCTGCTAATGCCGAAAACCACTTTAACAACCGCGTACGTGGTGGAGATTCCAGAATGAAGTGGGATGGTGGCGACGATCCTATATGAGGTATATACATGGACCCGACTCCCGTGAGTTGGCATAAGGTGGCTAAAATAGGAGCAATCGACGAGCCAAGTGAGGTCATTCCTCCAATCGAGCACATTCCTTCGATACCATATTCTGACTTTGTGATTGATTTGGTGGCCACCCTTGATTTTGATTTGGAAGTGTGTTCCGAGGTGGGGAATAGTAGTTGTTATGCGTTACCACCAGCCCGGAAGTGTAATTGGTATATCTACCTTAGCATTGCCTAGTTGTGCCGTGTCACCCGCCCTAGCGAGACCACTACGAGTTCATTTTGTGTCATACCTATGGAGTGCCCTCTGGTAGCCTCCTGATCAGGAGGTATTACGGTACTGTATAGACTACTGACACTATAAAATGTGTTAATGGGGATATGGGTAATGCCTTAACGCTATTTTAATAGTTTACTTTACTATAAACATTATTATAATAGCGTATATAACTACATAGTAGATAGTTTAACGGATCTTTAGAGGATGGGTATCCCAAACATCCTTTAAGTTACTTGTATTTCAGTTGATATTTCACTTGAGTTGGATTTATTGATATTGGAATCTTAATCCTGACTCGAGTGTTTTGTGTTTTGCTTTACGCTCGGGTCAGACTGAGTGTCATAGCATTTGAGAATCACCTTTGGAGTTGGAGCTTCTCTTGGAGATCCATCTACATCTTTTCAGCATTTAGCTATTCAGTTGATTCCAATGATATATTCTGATATGGTATTTGACTATTGTATTGAGACCTCTATGTATTCAAGACTTTTGTTGTATCTTGTTTTAACTCTGTTATATATATATATATATATATATATATATATAGTAGCTTCATGAACTGCTATTCATTTGTTCCGCTGCTTATTGTTGTAATACTTTGTATCTGTGATTCTATGATTTATTTATTTCCTGTATATGTTGAGTTTTGCCAAATATAAATTAACAATCTGATATTTTGAATGATTCAAGTCCGATGTGTGCGGATGCGAATGGTTGAAAAGATCGGGATGTTATATGTGGTATCAGAGCTCTGGTTTTAGGCAAACTTAACATATAGGGTAAATTTAATTACGAATTCACTTTCATTTGAGCTTGAATTCCTTCCTCTTCGACTCGGTTTCCTTTGAATTTCGAAACGTTCCCCTCGGCCCAAAATCCATTATGATCTCTCCCTCTTCGTATTTCCTTGATTCTGGAGCATCTCATAGCTCCATTGTATAATTTGTAAAGGGGTGAAACTCCTTTACAACAGGCACTGATTCCCCAAATATTTCTGTATCCTCGGTTTAGATGCTGCTATCTTTTATTATACCCGAATTCTATCTCTAGTGATCGAATGTCGATTTTCCTTATAATTCTGCATCGATCTTATTCTTGAAGTCACGGTTGACCTGGTCAAGGTCGCCCATGATTTATATAAGTTCATCCATCCTTCTGTTTTGATATTTAATTATTCTATATTTGTTTCGAGCCTATCTTCTAGTTTGAATTCTTTCGATTTGTGTATCTCTAATTTGAATCTTTGTCCCTATTTTGAAATCCATTCTGTGAGTGTATTTCTATGTTTTATATGTTATGCGTTTGAGTTGTTATGTTGATTTAGGGTTTTGATCGATTCGTCCGATCAACACTATTGATAGGAATTCTAAAACACTTGAACAGAGCAAACTGACACAATAAATTTTGTATGATTATTATATATGTAACCATAAAATTTTCTAAAATTAAATAGTTAACCGAATTGGTTGTTAAAAATGATAATATTGATTTCGATTATTATTCTGTAAATCATTGGCTATTTCAACATGATATAAATAAATGGAATTATAAAAACATTGTTTAGAAACTGTTTCAGAAATTTAATTGAATTAAAATTTAGAAATTTGAGAATTCAATTTCCAGAAATTCTAAACTTTGGTTTTAAAATTTTAAAATACATATTATTGAAAGTATTTTTGAATAGAAATCGTTTCCAAAGAATTTTTAAGGTTTTAAATCAATACTCTTCTCTATTGTCACTAGAAAATAATTTCGGTGTTGACTGTCCATCTTCGACATTCATTTTCGAGTTTTAGAGTGGAGAGACCATTCTGTAGCTTTGCTGCACTTTTTTTTTGGAAATTGAATTGACTTGAATTTCTAAAGTATGACTTTATATATATATATATATATATATATATATATGTTATAGGTATATGATAATTGATTTGGTTTGATATACATATAATATATATGTGTGTGTGTCTATATTATGTATCTCTTAATGGTTTGAAATTAATCAGAAATTTAATTCTTAAAGTTTTGTTAAAGGATGATCTCAATTATAAATGAAGTTAAAAAATTTGAATAAATATTAAACTAATAATTGAATTAGGAAATTTTTACTTGTATAATACTCAATTACTTTCCATATATATAACTTACCTTAATCATTCAGAAGTTGAGCATGTAACTGAACAATTTACAATGTAAAATGATGTTAAAATAATTTATAAATAAATTTCAATGGTTATAATAAATGTTTTATACTTAATTTTATAATCATACAAATGTTAATTAAGATAAATTGGATAATAGGAAAATGATTAAATAAAATAGACAAATAAATTTTGTTTTGAA
Source organism: Allium cepa (assembly GCA_030765085.1). Classification (NCBI taxonomy): domain Eukaryota; kingdom Viridiplantae; phylum Streptophyta; class Magnoliopsida; order Asparagales; family Amaryllidaceae; genus Allium; species Allium cepa. The sequence continues at coordinate 548,516,078 of CM060943.1, read as the reverse complement.
GGAATTTATAAGTTGAAATTTAATCAACTGAATGAAAACATCTTAAATCTAAATCAAATTGTTGAATATTAATTTATATAAAATAAAAATAAATTGAAATTTATATGGTCTGAATTAATTGTTTTACTTTGTTTTACATTCCAATTTTCTTTCTGCTTGTTTCCATTCTCCTACCTCGTTCCTTTTCAGGGATGAAAAGTTTTGAGTGGGGGAGAGTGTAACGACCCATAAATTTTAATGGTTTTAGTAACATATTTAACTGAATTTTTTGTGAAATTTTAAATAATTAAATTTGAAAATAAAAATTTAATATTTGGAATACATCAAATTAAACATAGTAAATGGTAAATTTTCATTTGATAATATGGAAGTTTATTTTTTATGCAATTCTATTTAAATTCAAATCAATTAAATTTGATTTTAATAAAATATTTTCCAAACCTGAACATTTTTACACAATAAATTTTTAAATCATCTTCTGAGTGAGACTTCATATTTTGTTTCTTCAAATTTGGACCGCTATTGCTTCGTTAATCTTATTTCTGACAAATTAGCAACATTTTCGGTACCGATATCGACTTTTGATATGGTGATCGTACCACTGATATATGTATACCGTTTTGATCATCTCATCGTGCTAATCTCTACGGTATATTTAATTCTATGTTTTGAAGTCTGGTACACGTGGAATCCACGAAAAACGATTTCATATCGATACGGGTTTTAAAATCTTTTAGTTTCCATCTACCTACCCGTCTAAAACTAACAGCTATTTGTGCATGCATTTCTCTGTTCCTAGAATTTATAATTGGCTTTTATAATTCCAACTGGTAAATTCTATATTGGTTGTTCGTTAGGATTCATATATAATTAATGTACATAAATTTATTTGTATCCGAGTCTCGTGTTTCAAACTCATTAACTTCCCTACCACACAGCTGTTCCATTTTCTTTTGCATGGGAACCTGTTCCATTGTCGGCCTTTCAATTCCATTAGTAACATGATCCTTACCCTTCTCTAATTTTTAAATAAAAAGAAATATATATATATATATATAAGTTATTGCACATTGTATCTTTGTGACTCGAGAAGTATTTGCTCTCCCCTCTTCTTTTATTTTTATTTTTCCATGGCCGAGACATCACCAAGCCACCTCTCTCACGTGGATCATCGCCAAACCCTTCACTTCCTCTTCCTAACTTGCGAAAGCCTTCTACCCTAGATCCACTGGCCGAAGCCTCTCACCGCCTCCCTCTCCTTTCTTGTCGAACGCAGCAACATGCCTCGACACCTATGCAACCCGACCCTCCTCACCGTTGATCCTTCCCAGTTCAGTCGATATCCATGCCATAGTTCCGCCCTTACATCTCCACACCGAGCCATGTGCATGCCTGAGTTTCACCATCACGCCTCCCACCTGCCTTATGCTTGCCTATTCCCTTCATCATCGGCATGCCTCCTTTGCATTTTCCTTTCTTATATGTGTGTTTATATTTAAAGGTAAAACGCTATTTCATTTAATATTTTTATGTATGTGCGTGAGTTATATTTTATATATATATATACCTGTCACCTATATATATAGGTTTATATTAGCATAGTCTGTGTAAGCTGTCACTGTATAATTTATATATGTTTGTTTATAAATGTAGTTTTCATATATAATCTAATTTCAATTTTATGTAATAGAATAGTACAGATAGATTTTTATAATATGCATCTGTTGTTATATACAAAGTTACATATGTTACATTATTATATATGTGTACAGTATATATTTTATAATATGGGTTTTATAACTTCTGATTTGAAGGATATATATATGTGTGTGTGTGTGTGTGTGTGTGTGAAGTTATGCATTTGTTTATATATTTTATATGTAAGTTGGTTTATATATATATATAAACCTGTAATATATATATTGTATATAATGTTTATAATGTATATATATATATAGATTTGGATTTTGTGTTTTGATTTTTTCGATATAATATAAAAGTTTATATAAAGGTTATTTATATATGTAAATTCATGTATATGCTCATATAGGACTCTGTATATTTTTTTACATACCTGAACGATCTATAGAACAGGAGAAAATTGTTATGGGTTGAAAGGATAAACCCAAGCAATTTTTATAGAAAATTATATGCAGACACCGTTGGTCCATATATAAATATTTTGAAAATTATTTCTATGGTTTTGGAAAGAAATATATGGTTTTAATAAATATTTATTTTAAGATGTTATATATAATTGTATTTTATAAAATTTAAAGTCTTGATTTTAAAATTTTATGTTCTGAAAATTTTAAAATTATAAGTTAGTTTCGAATTATAAATTTTAAGAGTTTACTTATAATTTTACTATTTTTATGTATAAATTAGTTTTATTCTAAAATAAGTTTGATAATGAGATTTAATTTAATAAAGTTTGATTTAATTTATATATAATATGTTTAAATATTTATTTTAAATTACATTTTCAAATATAGAGTTTATAATAATTTTAAATTTGAAACGACCCGACTTTCTTACCACAGAAAATCGCATCATTTTTAAGAAAGAAAGGGATAGGAAAGAGAATAGAAAGAAGAGAAGAAAGAAACAACATCAGAATCTAACAGCGGAATGAATAAACTATATTAATAACATAAATATTACATAGTTTACAACAAATATCAGAGATACACAGCTAAAACAACACATACTAGACAGTTATAAACACCTGTCTAGTTATACAACTCAAAGACATCAACTCGGAGAACACACAGCGGAATATTATATATATATATATATATATATATATATATATATATATATATATATATCTACACGCAGAAGCCTCCTGCTCCATTGCTCCTCCACAATTCGTCAAAGCAAACCTGAATCCTAACCTGAATCCCTTGGCTACTCGTAAAAATTTGAGTACCCAAGAGTTTATGAAAAACAAAAATAAACTCCGGGTCAGACATGGGTCTGGTGTGAGTAACAGGTTAAAGTTGCTTAACTTTTAAAAACCTTTTGAAAAGAAAGGTATCACGTAAGACTTCCCACATATAAACATGGAAAAGTTTTTTCCTTACGCTAACCAAAACAATTGATAGGAAATCCGGTGATATTATAATAGTGTCTAGGGTTTTCAAATAAATAAGAAATAGCCGAAACTGTTACATGATTAAATTCCAGCTACTAGCCACAAAAGTGGGTAATACAATCAAAACCGTTGGCACTTATTGGATTTTGGATTCCATACAATGGCAGGGCTACTGGGGTACCGCCCGTCACAGTACGTGGCCTAGATCAACGTACCGAGGAGTACGCCCGCTCCCCTGCAACACAAAGTCGGACCCATTCCTTACCGAACATTTCCGAACAAGACAACCCCGCGGTTGTAGCTAGCAACCACCCACACAGCCGAATATAAAGGGACTTCTAGACAGAGGTAAATCTTGCTATCCAGTGGGTGCGACCCACGAAGCCTTGCTGCACCTCCCCTGTTTTAGCCATTCCCGGTTGATGAGGCTTGAGGCTACGATTACCTTTATGGGACATATCACTTAGAATGCTCATCGTCCACCTGATGTTCTGAAAACATTCAATCCATACAAGTTCGTTCCGGGTTCGAACGAAACCGAAGGCATTACCTCGTTACACTCATTTTGGAATCACCCTCAGAGTTAACGACAATAACCCTTGCACTCTGATCCACCATCTCGAATCTATAAGAACTAATCCGTCAACTCATTACGGAATCACCCATAGAGTTATACTGACGTATAGTCCTTACACCTCGAGTCTTCACAAAGCTCCACTTTGATCCACGATCTAACGTTATTTGGAATCGATGTGGTTTTCGAATATCCAAATATGGAAACCCGATCCCGGTCTCATCGAAATCCAAAGCGTGTCTTTTAGGTCGAAGTTGTTTTAAAATTTTAAAACAATTCAATTATCTATATACACACAGATAGATAATTCACAAATTATAATTGATAGTTAACATTATCAAATAACAAGTAATCCACATTATCAATATCAAATAGATATTCCCTATATCACCATTACAATAGATAATCTAAGTTATCATCACAATACAACCAAGCATCCATACCACACAATATTATTTATCTCATTACTGAGATTACAAAAGTATCCAAGACAATCAAGTTCACCCATTCATCCATAAGAAATGATTTACTCATCACAATATAATTAATTTAAAATGAATTAAATTAACTATCTCTATTTCTAATTAATTTAAAATGAATTAAATTAATTACTTCATCCTTAATTAATTTAAAATAAATTAAATTAATTACTTCACCAATATAAATCTTGCTTACTCAATCATTTAATTGATTACAATAAATTAATCATTCATTATTAATCACCTTAATTAATCACTCTTGATTAATTACCCTTAATTACATTCATGTAATTATCCTCAATTAATTTCATAAAATTAATTATTCTCAACTAAACAGTAATTAACCTTTAATTACTTCAATTAATTAATTAATCATAATTAATTACATTAATCCTTAATTAATTACATTAATTAATTACCTTTAATTATTTACCATTGATTAATTAATCATAATTAATCAACTTTAATTACATCATTAATTATAATAATTAATGATCCCCTTTTATTAATTACCTTAAGTAATTAACTTATAATTATTAATCATCATCACAGATTAATTACATTTAGTACTTATCTGGCTTGATTACTATATTAAATAAATTAATTATCCTTTAATTTATTACATAATTAATCCCTTGATTAATTATTAAGTAATTAAACCAATTTACCTCATTTTTAAACATCTCCACTTAATCACAACCTGTAATTATTAATTAATTACTTAACTAAGTAATTTCCAATCCATTGATTACATACAATAATCATTTATAAAAACCCAAGTGTTTAAAATTAATTAAACTAAATTAATTAAAATAAACAATCATATTAAACTAAATTAATTACATTAAGTAATTAATTTCTTAATTACTTGGTCAAGTAATTACACTAAAACCATTTACAATTGATTATTATTAAATTAATTAATCTAATTAATTATAAAAATTTAACCAAATTAATTAATTGTTAAATAATCATGGTTAATGACCTTCATTAACCATTCTCTAATTATTTTATAAAGTAATTAACTTAAATTAACTACAATTTAAATTATCTTTAATTATTCATTAATTAAAGTTAATTATTAAATTAAATTTAACCTTGATTTAAAACTTAATTACATAATTAATAATATTCATTCATCGTCAATTAATAATTTAATTAATGACCTTAATTATAAATTGATTAATCATTAATCAATTATTAATTCTAAATTCAATTAATTAATTAAATTAATTAATCTTAATTACCTTATTAATTAATTCTAAAACGTAAATCTTAATTTGAATTTCAAGATAAAGCATAACTTAATTATGTTAAAACAATTTAATTGAAACGAGTACTTTTTGAACTACTTTTAAATTTTCATTTTAAATACAAATTTTAAAATAGAATAAATTTTAAAACTTATCAAAGTTTAAATAACTTAAAAATTTTTAAAATTGCAAATCAAACAAGTGCTATATAAAATTTAAACTTAAATTCATTTCAAAATTTTAATAACTTCAATTTTCATTTGGTTTAGAACTTCAAAATTTAAACCTTCATTAAAGTTTAAAACTGAACTTCAAGTTTAAATTTCCAGATTTAAATAAAACTTCAATTCTTTTCTATATTTTTTAAACAAACTCAGATTTAAAAGGTTTAAACTATTTACCAAAATAAAATAGTTAATTAAGTCAAATTTTTGAAACTTTCATTTTATTTTAAAACTGGGATTTAAATTTAAATCAAAAATTCAAACTTGAATTGAATTTGAACTTAAACTTTACTTTAAACAAAAACTATAGATTTTAAAATCCTTAAAACCCAGATTTAAAAAAAAACAGTTTTCAAAACCTGGATATTACAGTTCAACCCAAGAAAACCTAGTACTACTTCGGGTTTTAAGCTTGCCTACTTCGAGTCATCATACAACTTGCTTCGAGCAAACTCAAAAATCTCCCCTGAAACACAACAAACCCAACATACTTCATCAGAATATCATCGCCGTGCATACGCACGGCGACTCCAGCCCATGTTGATCGCTATGGACGATCTCTACACATCAGAATTCCATCTTACAACCCATCACGAACATCCAGATCAAGCTATCACCCACGAAGTCAAATTCAACCCCTAATCCAAACCTGTAAACAGAAAACAGGTTTTCTGTCAAAACCTGTCAACGGCGGATTCTTGTCGCTCCGACCATCTGAGGTCATTCCAGCCTCGAGCTCCTTCATACACCTACTACACATTCCCCAAATGCCAAGACACTCGATCAGTCATTCTTCCCGTAATGCCTGATTCCTTCATACCTTCTCAAACTAGGGTTTAAAAATTTAAATTCAAACTGCATCTATTCTACCCAGTTATATCCACATTTATGATTTTTCTAAGGATCTATGATCCTTACTCTATAACTCAGAAGAATTCTAAGTTTTCTCAAATCACAGATTACAAGAATTTTTCTCAAATTCATTTTTTGTTTAAGAACAAACTGCTACTTTATCAAACACCTAAAAATACTAATACTCGATTTAAAAATCAAGTTTTTGTTAATGCATTAAGTTTATGAAACTGGATTTCAATATTAATATGATTGGTTTTGATCAAGATTAACATATAATGATATTACCTCTTTTTACAGAGATAACACCATGTATCTTAATTCTTCTAAAAAAATTTAAACCTTAACTTAAGAAAATAAAAACATTACTTTATAAGTTTGAACACTAATCTATGATAAGCAAACCCTTTTATTATTTTAAAACACAGATATAATCTCAAATTAAATCAATTGTAAAAGATTCTTTTAAATAGGAAGATGATCTGGGTTCACTGCAAAACATAAACAAAACATGCATACACAATCGTAATTATATCAGACACACAAACATGTTTTATCTCAGGCAACCTAATTACAGTTTAAAATTTAAATGTTACTCACCTTTGAATGCAGAGCTCTGTTTTCCCTTTTTAAAATTTGCAGAAATAAGAATATGCAGGTATTCTTCTACTTCTTCTTTTTTTCAAAATCTGAGTTTGAAATTTATTGAAATGCTCATGATCTCTTCCTATAATCACTTGCATGCAGAGAGTAGATGTAGTAGCTAGTTTCCCATATGCATGCAGATGTATTTGACAAGCTTCAAACTGAGGTTGTGCAGAAAAAATGCAAGCATGATCATCTCCAGGTTTTAAGAACAGGATGCAGGCCCCCTTTTGATTTGAGGAAGTGCAGATTTTTATATGCAGGTTTTGATTTTTGAAATGTGAGGAAGTGCAGACAATAAAGATAAAGGTGTTTTGATAATCAGAGAAGTGGAATATGCAGAATTTTGGATTTGAGGATGTTCATATTTGTTCTATATTCCAGGTTTATAAAAATGCAGGTATACTTGAATTTGATTTTAGAAGTTTGAAGATTTCTTTGATTAAGGAAAAATGAAAATGCAATATGAATGAAGATGCAAACTAACTAGATGTATTTTCAGATTTAATGAAATAAAAGAAAGATTAAAACTAAATTTTACACTTGTACAAACTTTACAACACTTGTCAAATTTATGTAAATTTTGAACACATGTTACATGAATGCAACACTTGTTTTCTTTAAGATAATTAGTACTAATTTACAAATTAATGTATATGTTAGCCTAGTTTAACTTGTTAGTTTATATTTGAATATGTGTATAAATTTATAAATGAAAATAAAAACAAATCATGTTTTACAAATTGAAACTTATACATATTAAAGATTAAAACAATTAAGATTTTATACTTTTGAATTTAAATTCAAACTAAATTCAAAATCAATTATTTTCAAATCAAGTTATGAATATAAATTCAATTTGAAAAACAAAAATTACAAATCCTATTCAAAATTTATTTATAAAGACAATACAATATTAATATTATTTTTATAAATATCTTATTATTAAATTAAAATCATTTTACAAAAGATTATATTTTTATTAATAAAATATCCATTTTATTATGCCATGAAACCATTTTGTTTGTTTGTTCTAAATTTAAAACTCAAGCCAATTTAATTTAAAACATTTAATATTTTTCTTATCAATTTTAAAATCATATATTTATTTATGAAATAGTTTTAAAAACTCAATGCTAATTAAAATCAAATTTTCCAATTTATAATGTATATATTAGAATTTTAAAACATGATTCATTTATTAAATTTAAACCAAAATCATTTATTTAACTTTGAAAAGCTTAAATATTAAATAAAACAAATTTTCCAAATTACTACAAATATTAAAACTAGAAAATATGCTTTACCTATTAAAGTTAAAACAATACCAATCTATTTTAAAGTATAAACCATATATTTATAATAAATAGAAATCAATTTATTATTTTTTAAAAGATAAAATAACCAATTTAAATAATTATTGAAGAAGATTATTAAATCTATTTTGAATAATTATTAACAGAATATCAATATCAATTTAATTTTAAATACATATTATTAAATTGATATTGTTAAAAATTCCGGGATAATACAAAATAAATTAAGGTTGGGAAGATAAATTTGAATTTATTTGAAACTGTATTTAATTAAGAATTTTATTTGATTAAATCGATTTGGATCTTATTGAATTTGAGATTCTTAAAGGATATGATTTTATAACTTGATTTTGGTTTAAGGCGATCCAAATGAATATTTCAAGTTTATATAAATTGAAGAAAATATTTAGTTTATTTATAATTGGGGCTTTATTTAAATGATATCGGATTTATTAAGTGAATGTTTCAAAACTAAATAATAACGAAGTTAAATTAAAATATATATGAAGTTATCAAATTTAGTTTTGAAAATGTGGAATATTTAAAGCATTGAAATATATTGAAATGGTTTATTTTGTGGTTCAAATCTGTATTTGAAATTGATATAATTTGAAGGGTTTATTAAGAAACTGAATTGAGTTGAAACTGATGACATTGAGATTGAATTAAATTTGAATTTTGGAATTCAAGTTGATTTGAATCGATTTGTGAAATTTGAGGAAGCTATTTTTATTATATAAAGTATTTGAAAGATTTTATTTAAAACTACTTGTACTTTCTTTACTATATAAAATATTTTAAAATAAACTATTTTTAATATAAACTATTTTTAATATAAACTATTTTAATATACTAATTATTTTAAATATAACTATTTTAACTTATAACTATTTTATATAAACTATTTATTTTATAAACTATTTTATTATATATACCATTAATAATATCTAAACTGTTTAAAGGAAAGTGTTATGATTTCGAAGTGTTATGATTTCGAAGTGTTATGATTTCCAAATTGTTATGATTTCAAGGGTTATGGTTTCGAAAGTGTTATAACTTTGAAAGTGCTATGATTTTTGGAAATGGATATGTTTGAAGTGATAATGATATTGTATTGATATGGTTTTGAAATGGAAATGATATTTTGGTTTTGAAAAATAAACTATTTTGAAATGACTGCGGTGTTATGATAACATTTGGTTGTTAAAGAAATCGGGATCAGATATTGTCATACTCTCTGCCAATACCAAAAACCACATTAACAACCGTGTACGCGGTGGAGATTCCAGAATAAAGTAGGATGGTGGCGACGATCCTATATGAGGTATGTACACGGACCCGACTCACATGAGTTGGCATAAGGTGGCTAAAACAGGAGCAATCAACGCGCCAAGTGAGGTCATTCCTCCGATCAGGAACATTCCTTCGATACTATATTTTGACTTTGTCATTGACATGGTGGCTACCCTTGATTTTGATTTGAAATGTGTTTCGAGGTGGGTGATAGTAGCTGCTATGCGTTACCACCAACCCGGAAGTGTAATTAGTATATCTACCCTGGCACTTCCTAGTTGTGTCGTGTCACCTATCCTAGCGAGACCACTACGAGTTTATTTTGTGTCGTACCTATGGAGTGCAATCTGATAGCCTACCGATCAGGAGGTATTACGATATTGTATAGACTGTTGGCACTATAAAATGTGTTAAGGGGGATTTGGGTAACGCCTTAACGCTATTTAATAGTTTACTTTACTATAGACATTATTATAATAGCATACATTACTACATAGTAGATAGTTTAACGGATCCTTAGAGGATAGGTATCCCGAACATCCTTTAAGTTACTTGTATTTCAGTTGATATTTCACTTGAGTTGGATTTATTGATATTAGAATCTTAATCCTGACTCAAATGTTTTATGTTTTGCTTTACGCTCAGGTCAGACTGTGTGTCGTAGCATTTGAGATTCGCCTTTGGAGTTGGTGCTTCGCTTGGAGATCCATCTACATCTTTTCAGCACTCAGCTATTCAGTTGATTCCATTGACATATTCTGATCTGGTATTTGACTATTGTACTGAGACCTCTATGTATTCGAGACTTCTGTTGTATCTTGTTTTAACTCTGTTATATATATATATATATATATATATATATATATATATATATATATAGTAGCTTCATGAACTGCTATTCATTTGTTCCGCTACTTATTATTGTAATACTAAGTGTCCGTGATTCTATGATTTATTTATTTATTGTATATGTTGAGTTTTGCCAAACATAAATTAACAATTCGATATTCTGGGCGATTCAAGTCCTACGTGTGCGGATGCGAATGGTTGAAAAGATCGGGATGTTACAATACGGCTTTATAATGATCATTTAACTGTTCTAATTCCACTGTGTAACATCCTGGTATTTTGAACCATTCGCATCCGCATATGCCGGACTTGAATTGCTCAAAATATCATATTGTTAATTTATATTTGGAAAAACTCGGCATACAGAGTAAATAAACTAATCACAGACACAGAGTAATATAATAATAATGCAGCAAAATAGATAAATAGTAGTTCACGAAGCTACTATATGAACAATAGAGTTTGAAATAAAATACAACAGAATATCTCAAATATAGTGAAGTCTCAAATACAAACTGATGACTTCTCTGAACAAATCAACTGGACAAACTGAAAGCTGATTCAATAGTTGGATCTCCAAGCGAAGCTCCAAACTCCAAAGGTGAGTCTCAAATGTTGTATCACTCAGTCTGACTCGAGCGTAAAGCAAAACACAAACACTCGAGTCAGGATTAACATTCTTATATCAATAAATCCAACTCAAGTGAAATATCAACTGAAATACAAGTAACTCAAAGGATGTTTGGGATAACCATCCTCTAAGAATCCATGGAACTATCTATTATGTAGAAACATATGCTATTAACAACCAAACGTCATTATAACACCATGGTCTGTAACGACCCAGAATTTCTGTTAATTAAAATTTGTATATTTAATTGATTTTAAATATTAATAAGTGAAATTTATAAGTCGAATAAATTTTATTTCGAATATCTGGATTTAATTGGATAATAAAATCGACAATTTAATATGTGAAAATACAGAAATAATTGAAATTTGGGTTAAATATGATTGAAATTGATTTGTAAAATTTTATTTTATCATGTTGGAGTTAGAATGATGTTATAGAACTTTTAAAATCGAATTAAAAGTAAATTTGTGAAAATTGAATATTTTAATATTTAATTATCGACTGAAAATAGCCAATTTTCGAACAGTCTCGGAATTGGACGAAACTAGTTTCATTGGATCCGTAATAGTTTGTTATTATCGGATTTCAATTTTCGTAGCAATCGGAGTTTTCGTTTAACCGTGGCAGCTCGAAACGCATCGAAATTATTTTAATATTTATTTGACGAGTTAAAATAGCCATTTTTCAAACAGTCTCGGATTTCGACGAAACCAGTTTCATCGGATCCGTAATGTGATATTATTATATGGTTTCCAATTTCGTGTCAATCGGATTTACCGTTTGTCCGGGGCAAGCTAAAACGCCTAGAAATTTGATTTACTGATTTAATTTTAAATCGAACGTTTATTGTCATAACTCGCACAGATGATCGAATTGGCTCCCGAAACACGTTCCATTGTGTTCGGAACGCGGGGTAAACCTTAGGAACGCCAACCGGCACGCTTCGTTTGGAGTTCGAAAAATCCGGGATGAATAGTGTTCGTCGTTTTTTCTATAAAAACCCCCAAATATTTCATTTTGCAAAAAATTCTAAAACCCTAGGTTAAATTCAGAGCCGCCACCCTCATTATATTCTATGGCCGAAAATTGTTCATCTTTCTCCCTCATTAACTTTAAATCCACAAATCAATTGAAGAAATGTTCAACTACAATGTTGTAGAGATTCGTGAGGGCTTTAATTCTATACGGTGATGATCGTTTTTGGTCAAGCGGATCAACGGCAAATTGGAGATGAACATGTGTCATTCAAACACGTTTCTCGAGCTAAAGATGGGGCCGAGTTGAAGGAGGTTACAGCCGAGCATGGAGTTCGTGATGGACTTCAATATGGCGCTAGTTGATCGTCTTCAAAACGTCGAATGTTGGTGCGAAAATTCATGAGATGGTGGCGGCTATGGGTTGGGAGGACGTGCGCGTGTACTGGGTTGGGAACGAAGATGGAAGAAGGAAGTGGGCGGCCTTGATTCGTTGACTTCAAAATGCACGGCTGAGATGTTGTAGGGTATAAAATTAAAAAGGAATTTGTGAACTTAATTATAAATTCGTGTAACTTTAAAAATTCATATCTTTTTCATACGAGGTCGAAAACGCGCGAAACAAGTTGCGTTGGAATCGTAGGGACGAGTACTACGCTATGGAATCGGATTGGAGTCGTTTTGAGCTAGCGAAAATTCGGGTAAAATTAAACGTCCGTTTAATTTTATTCGAAATAAAAGCTGAAAAACGAAATTGAAATCAAGGTGAGAACTTCTCACTCAATCGAATCGGTTTCGATTTTAATTTTAAATGGTTATATTTAAAATTCTTGAATGTATGTTTGAATGATGATTGTTATCTATTGATTGTTAAACTAGACATTATACGACGTTAGTAAGCGGAGGTTATTTATTAAAAACATATACCGCGAATATTTCACAGTACAGTGAAATTGGTATTATTTATGTACCTGGAGTTGATTTCCCGCATTATATAGCGGATGAGACCCTATTGCGCCGCCTATTAAGCGGATAATATTTTATAAATCCCATATACCGCGATAATTCCGTACTGGAACGGAATTGGTATTGTGCTAATATCTTTGGATGCAGGAAAACAGGTTGTAGGGATCCAACTGGATTCCTCAACAGTATTTATTTGATTATGGATATTTTGATATTCATTGATGATCATATACAGATTTATGATGTCGTTGTTGTCGTGATTGACTATTTGATGTGTAGCATCATTGGGCCAATTTTGGAATTTTAAAAGGGTTTTTAAAGTGATTTTTGAAAGTATACGTTTATAAAATAATTTTGGAATTGAATCATTTTTAAATAAATAAACGTTATAATTTTAATGTTACAAAAATTATGATTTTTGAGAAATGTAGTTAAAAGTTGATTTTTGAAAATATGGGGTTAATGATTTTATAAAATAGTTTAAATTGGGATTTTTGAATTTATTATAAGAAGTTCAAATAGAGGATTTATGAAATTTTATTATTTTATAAATCAAAGAAAATGGTGAAATTATAAAGGAGTTTAAAGACGTTTTTAAAATAATAATATAAATTGATTTATATAAAAGATTTATAAATTGATATTTATAAATTAAAAATATTGGGATTATAAAACGAGTTTTTATAAGTGTTAGAATGAATTGTAAATGAATTTCATAAATGAATGAAATTTATAGAATTATAAACGGTGAAGTTATAAATGGAATTTATAAACAGTAGGTATATAAAATTTGTAAAGTTATTAAAAGAATAGTTTTGGGTAAATAAATGAATCTTATAAGTTATAAGATTTATAATTTGGGAAGTTTAAAAAGAACGATTTTTTGTAAACAAATAAACTATAAGTATTTAACTTATAATATGAACTTTTGATATATAATTGAGTTATAAATTGAAATAGGTTAATAAAGGAGATTTATAAAAGGAAGTTGTCATAAAATAAATAGAAATGGAATTTATAAACATTGTTTTACAAATCCGCAAACGGCTTATTTTGATAAGTAAATTGTTATAGCTTATTAATGGAGTTATATTCACGTTTTAGACAGTGAATAATCCTTTAAAATAAAATGTATAGAAATGATGAAATTGGTTAACGAAGTATATTCACGTTTTTGGATAGTGAATAATATGTTAAAGAAATTGTTTTGGATGTGATGTTTTAAATAGAATTAAAACGATATAACGATGTTTTTAAAATGTGTTAAGATTCGAAATCATAGATTTCAACATTCATTGTTGAAATAGACGTTTTCGAGAAATAGAAGGAAACGGTGGACTATAACACTGTTATTATAGTAAATGATTTCCGAAAGGAAATGTTTTGTATAGTATTGGGATTTATATATCTATTTTAATTTCGAATCCCTATACTAGTGATTTTGGGTTGTCGTAACGATGTTTTATGCAACATTCGTTTTGGCCCAAATAAATATGTTTAAGAGAATGATTTCCTTAAAGAATGAAATATATACTTAATTTTGATTTAAGTATATTGAATATTTTCCAAATGTTGAAAATAAAAAGATTTGTGAATTACTTATTAATAAGTAAGTATGGAAATGTTTTTCCAATGTGAAATGAAATGTTTTTGAGAATTTATCTATTTGAAGATAAATTGAAAATGAATAATTGAAATCGTGTATTCATATATATTTTGAAATGTTAATTCACTATTGAATTTATAAATGAAAAGGGGAGTTTGTTTAAAAATAAACGTTGATTTATTTTTGAAGTGTGGGAATAATATTACGGATTTGGAAAGTAAATATAAAGTAAATCGTTAAGGATTTATTTAATTGGTTTAAATGAACCATGTTGAATGAAAGTATTTCCGCGTAAGGAAAATGATTGAAATTTTGTTTTCAAAAAAGTGGTAAATGTGAAAAGTGATTTGAAATTTGTTTTCAAATGGTTGAAGTGTGAAAATTATATATCTTGTAAAGATATTTTTGGAAAATAAATAATTTGGAAAATTATTTAGAATCTGGTGATGTTGTGCATATCCATTGATAGTTCAATAACCGACTATCAATATTTACCTTTGAGTGGGTATTTGTTGTGATTTGCTTGAATTTGAGTGCCACACTTATTTTTAAATAAGCGCTTACTATTCGGGTTAGCCAGGAAAGGACCTTGGGGTCGTATGACCCATTCCGAATATGTGATACGTCGTTATGAATTGCATTTGAAGACCGGTGTTGAAGACCGGATATTTTCAAAAGCGAAAGGACAACTCGTCGAATGTCTTTGCATCGACTGGTCCCCGGTATGGAGACTCCATATGTGATGGAAAGTCCGGACGTGATTAGTGAATATCTGGATTGCAAGGACTTCTTTGTAAGTGCCTTCGGTTCTGTTTGATACCGGAACAAACTTGTATGGATAGTATGTCTGACATTACAAATTAAGATATAAAGCTGATTTCTTTCAAATATATTTCTGTTGGTGGCGGAGAATTTATTCTCTTAGCTTAACACCCTTCTCTGAGACGTACGAGCTCAGAGGTTGTGTAGTTGATGGTTATCAGCGATATATTCCCAATTTGGTAATGTGACATGCTGAGTGTTGCTGTGTGATGATCATTGTTTGATCATTTGTGATATGATCATTTGTTTGATCATTTATCTTTGTGATCATTACTTTGATCATTTGTTGACCTAAAGCATGGCTTTGTACCAAAGCGTGGCTTTGTGGACGAGACTGCGTCGGACCTCACACCCCGGAAATGGTCAAAACAGGAAGGATGCGGCAAGGTTATTAGGGGTAGCGCCCTTTAGTGTATGTCATTCCTTCTGGATAGAGGTGGTATCATGGTATGGAGCCCAGATACTTAACCTATGTTGTTGCTGCAAACTTATTACTTTGTGGTTGTTGGAAATCGAGGATCCTCGGATGTAGATCAGTTACGATCGGGGGATGGCATATTCGTGTCAGTAGTTACCCAGTTAAGGGTTACCCGACCTTGTGTTGGCAGAGATCCGGTTTGTTTCTCGGGACGTCATTCCAGAGGCGTTTCCATGTGGCAATGGGAAGTTCCTTGGCCTGACCATTTGTTGGAAATCCAAAGAAACAATATGATCTTGTACGGTTTTAGTTGTATAACCTGCCATGGAATGTGGTGGTAACCTGCTATTAAACATGGTAGCTGTAGTAGGCATAAGTGCGAAATGCCTATGCTGACTAAGATTTATATCTTTACTTTCAAAATGATTTTTCCTACACTATGCACTAGTAATAATATCAAATGTTTCTTTTTAATGCGTTTCAAGCATCTTTGACTATCATAAGGAGAAATCTCCTCCGATTCTGCGTTTGCATTGTGTGTGTGTGCGTGAGTCGTTATGGTAGTCTCATTTTAAAAAGCATTACGAATATATTTTAAAATTATCCTATTCTTTGTTTTAAAGATAAACTATTTTGAGTTCTTACACCAGTCACATGACTGACTCGAAGTTTATTGTTTTCCTTCCTAAACTCTGGGTGCCCACCAATTTCCACACGGGCAGTCAAGAGTCAGGATATTCTGGAATTCAGGAGTTGCTGGAGGCAAGTTGGATGGCATGGCGTATTCACTAGTATATTATATTTCTTTTCCTCTGTTTGTTGTTGTTTGTTGTTGTTGATAGTTGTACACTTTGATGATGTAATGAAATGTAATGTAATGTAATAACTGATATAGTTCTTTGTTTAAAGATTATTCATTTATCTATTATATGTTGTCCGCTGTGATTGTGAGATTCTGATATTGTTCTGTTGTTTTCTTTCTGTTCTGTTCTATCTTTTCTCTCTTCTTCTACCTCTTTCTTTTTTTTAAAGCCCTAAGTGTTCGGTTTTCTGGCATTCGAGTGCTCGGCAGTTAATACAGTGAACGTATTGATGTCGGTTGTCGGAAGTCGAAGAATCGGGTCCTTACAGCGTGGTATCAGAGCATATGGTTAGGCGACAACCATGGCTCTGTTGGGTATTACTCGTTAGAGATAGAGTAAGTAGTACTCTAGAATGAGTTTGAGTGTAATAATAGCTATGAGTGCGTATTTGTTAGTGAATATAAAATTGTTTTATATTGTGATGATTGGTTTGTTGAGTGGTATACGGATTCTGGTTAATACGAGTAATTAACGTTGTTGATAGGGATCTCTAAACACTTGTACAGAACAATTCGGCACGATATTGTTTTTAAATTGGGTAAATGAAATAATTTTACCTTGAGTATATTTTATATATAAAGGAATAATTTTTCAGAATTATAAAGTGTATATAAGTTGATTGTTTGGTTGTTGAAAATGTAAGAATATATATATAAGTTAATTAAAAGTTGTTTGAATAATCTAAATTAAGGAATAATTGTATAAGCAAATTGAATTATAATTAAAGTGATTTACAATTCTAAAATAAACTTATATATATAAGAAGGTGAAACTATATAAATATATTTATGAATATGAGTTGTAAATAAAAAATGAGTTT
The DNA here is from genome assembly GCA_030765085.1 of Allium cepa. NCBI lineage: Eukaryota > Viridiplantae > Streptophyta > Magnoliopsida > Asparagales > Amaryllidaceae > Allium > Allium cepa. Next base: position 548,498,393 of record CM060943.1, on the reverse strand, counting down.
AAATATGTAATGAAATTTGACTTTGGTAAAGGTTAAATAAAATTTACTTTAGAATTGGGAATCTGAATTGGATTTATAAGTGGAAATTTAAGTTAAGTAAAACCAAGTGATGTTTATAAAATGGAATATAACTTAAGAGATGTTGAATGAAGTTGATTTTGGTATCGAAGTAAATTAATAAAGTTAAGTGATAATTGTAAACTTGAGTTATGTAATGAAATTCAACTTTAGTAATTGAATTGAATTGAATGTTAATCAATTTAATGTAAATAATTGATATGAAATAATGAATGTAAGTGTAATTCATTAAAATCTAATGTTATTGGAAAAGTTGAATAATTGAATGAAAATCTGTAAAGACCCGCTAATCCGTACTCCTTGAATAGACACTAATCTCCAGTGATTAACTCAAGAAGAATGGAAAAACGAATTTTTATGGTTGAAGAAGAAAAAAGAGGTAGAAGAAGAGAGAAAATGATAGAGGGAAAAGAAGATAGAAAATAGAACAGAAAGAAAATAGAGAGAAGAAAACAGAAAATAGAACGGAACAGAAAACAACAGAACAACATCAGAATCTCACAATTCGCAGCGGAACAACATATAATAATAATTGAATAATCTTTAAAACAAAGAACCATATCAGTTATTACATTACATCACATTACATTTCATTACATCATATCATCAGAGTGTACAACAACAACAACATACAGTGCAGCGGAAAAAGAAATACTATATACTAGTAATACGCCATGCCATCCAGCTTGCTTCCAGCAACTCCTGAATATCCAGAATATCCTGATAAACCTAACTCTTCACTGCCCGTGTGGAAATTGGTGGGCACCCAGAGTTTAGGAAGGAAAACAATAAACTCCGAGTCAGTCATGTGACTGGTGTGAGAACTCAAAACAGTTTATTTATCTTTAAAATCAAAATAGAGGAATATTTTTAAGTCAATTCGCAATGCTTTTAAAAATGAGACTACCATAAGGCCTCCCGCACACACACACAATGCAAACGCAGAATCGGAGGAGATTTCTCCTTATGATAGTCAAAGATGCTTGATACGCATTAAAAAGATAATTTTATATTATTACTAGTGCATAGTGTAGAGAAAAAAATTCATTTCGAAAGTAGAATATAAATCTTAGCCAACATAGACATTCCGAACTATGCCTACTATAGCTAACTATGTTCAATAGCAGGTTACCGCCACATTCCATAGCAGGTTATACAACTAAAACCGTACAAGTCTCGTATTGTTTCTTTGGATTTCCAACGAATGATCAGGCCAAGGAACTTCCCATTGCCACATGAGAATGCCTCTGGATGGACATCCCCGAGAACCAAACCGGATCTCTACCAACACAAGGCCGGGTTACCCCTAACTGAGTAACAACTGACCGAATATGCCATCCCCCGGTCCTTTGGGACCTTTTCACCGAGCGCTCGCAATCAATTCACACAACCATAAAGTGTTTTCAACATGAGTAAGTATCTGGGCTCCATACCATGATACCACCCTTTTCCAGAAGGAAATGCACACATCCTAAAGGGCGCTACCCCTCATAACCTTGCCGCATCTTTTCTGTTTTGACCATTCACGGGGTGTGAGGCTCGACGAAGTCACGTCCACAAAAACATACTTTATACAAAAGCCATGCTTTGGGTCAACAAATGATCATAGAAATGATCACCAGGATAGACAATCAAATAAACGATCCTATCACAAATAATCAACACATTGATCATTTACAGCAACACTCAGCATGTCACATTACCAAATTGGGAATATATCGCTGATAACATTCAACTACATAACCTCTGAGCTCGTACGTCTCAGAGAAGGGTGTTAAGCTAAAAGATTAAATTCTCCGCCACCAACAGAAATATATTTGAAAGAAATCGGCTTATATCTCAATTTGTAATGTCAGACATACAATCCATACAAGTCTGTTCCGGGATCGAACAAAACCGAAGGCACTTACAAAGAAGTCCTTGCAATCCGGATATTCACAATCCTGATCGGATTCACCATCACATATGGAGAACTCTATACCGGAGCAACTCGGTGGAGAGTCAATCGACAGGTCATCATATCGCTCTCGCAAATATCCGGTCTTCAACACCGATCTTCAATGCAATTCATAACGACGTATCACATATTCGGAATGGGTTATACGACCCCATGGTCCTTTCCCGGTTAACCCGAATAGTGAGCGCTTATTCAAAAATAAGTGTGTCATTCCAATTCAAACAAATCACATCAAATACCCATTCAAAGGGAAATATTGATAGTCGGTTATTGAACTATCAATGGATATGCACACGTCACCAGTTTCCAAATAATTTTCCAAATTATTTATTTTCCAAAATATCTTTACAAGATATAAAATTTTCAATACTTCAAAAATAAATCAATATTTATTTTTAGACAAATTCCCCTTTCCTTTATAAATTCCTTAGTGAATTTATAATCCAAAATATCTATGAATATTCGATTCCAATTATTCATTTCAATATTCCTTTTCAATTTATCTTCAAAAAGATAAATTCTCAAAATATTCACTTTATATTGGAAAACATTTCCATACTTATTTATTCATAAGTAATTCACAAATTTTATTTATTTTCAACACTTGGAAAATATTCAATATACTTAAATCGAGATTAAGTATATATTTCATTCTTTAAGGAAATCATTCTCTTAAACATATTTATTTGGGCCAAAACGAATGTTGCGTAAAACATCGTTACGACGTCCCAAAATCACTAGTATAGGGATTCGAAATTAAAATAGATATATAAATCCCAATACTATACAAAACATTTCCTTTCGGAAATCATTTACTATAACAACAGTGTTATAGTCCACCATTTCCTTTTATTTCTCGAAAACGTCTATTTCAACAATGAATGTTGAAATCTATGGTTTCGAATCTCAACACATTTTAAAACATCGTTAGATCGTTTTAATTCTATTTAAAATATCACATTCTAAACAATTTCTTTAACGTATTATTCACTATTCAGAAACGTGAATATACTACGTTAACAAATTTTATCCTTTTATTCATTTTATTTCAAAGGATTATTCACAGTTCAAAAACGTGAATATAACTCCATTTATAAGTTATAACAATTTACTTATCAAAATAAGTCGCTTTCGAATTTATAAAACAACGTTTATAAACTCCATTTCTATTTGTTTTATAACTTCTTTCCTTATAAATTTTCTTTATTAACCTATTCACTTTATATCTCAATTATGAACCAAAAGTCCATATTATAAGTTAAATACTTATAAAACGATTATTTACAAAATCGTTCTTTTAAACTTCATAATTATAAATCTTATAACTTATAAGATTCAATGATTTGTTCAAAACTATTCTTTTAATAACTTTATAAAATTCATAAATCTTACTATTTATAAATTTCATTTATATCTTCACTATTTTTAAATTTTATAAATTCCATTCATTTACAAAATTCATTTTCACTTCATTCAAACACTTATAAAAACTCGTTTTATAATGTCAATATTTCAATTTATAAATATCCATTTATAAACCTCTTAATATAATTCAATTTATATTATTCTTTTAAAACGTCTTTAATCTCCTTTATTTTTTCACCATTTTGATTCCTAAAATAATTAAATTTTATAAATCCTATATTTAGACTTTTCACAATAAATTCTAAAATCCCGATTAAACTATTTTATAAAATCATTAGCATCATATTCTCAAAAATCAGTTTTTAACTATTTTTCTCAAAAATCATAATTTTTATAACTTTAAAAATTATAACGTTTATTTATTTAACATGGATCAATTCCAAAATATAGTATATTTTCAAAAATCACTTTAAAAATCATTTTAAAGTTCCAAATTTGGTCCAATGATGCTACACACCAAATAGTTAATCACGACAACAACGATATCATATATCGATATGATAGTCCATCAAATATCAAAATATCTGAAATCAAAAATAAATACTGTTGAGGAATCCAGTTGGATCCCCCCAACCTGTTTTCCTGCATCCACAAACATTAGCACAATACCAATTTTGCTCCAGTACGAAATTATAGCGGTATATGGGATTTAAAATATTATCCGCTTAATAGACGGCGCAATAGGGTCTCATCCGCTAAACAAAAAATGCGGGAAATCAATAACTCCAATATATACATATGCCAATATATATATATTGCTATTATATATAATACCAATTTCACTGCTTATGAAATATTCGCGGTATATGTTTTTAATAAATAACATCCGCTTACTAACGGCGCATAATGTCTATTTTAACAATCCATAGATAACAATCAACATTCAAACATGCATTCAAATATTTTAAATCTAACTATTTAAAATAAAATCGAAACTGATTCGATTGAGTGAGAAGTTCTCACCTTGATTTCAATTTCGTTTTAGCGATTTATTTCGAATAAAATTAAACGGACGTTTAATTTTACCCAAAATTCTCACTAACTCCAAACGACTCCAATCCAATTTCATCGCGTAGTGCTCGTCCATACGATTCCAACGCAACTGGTTTCGCGCGTTTTCGACCTCGTATGAAAAAGTTATGAATTTTTGAAGTTACACGATTATATATATATTACAACATATAATTTACTTTTTATAAACCTAAATCAATCTTGGCCTTAGGATCTCAACCCCTGCAATCTCCACCGTGCGTCCCTTCTCTTCTCTCCCACGTTATCTCCAGGTTATAGCCGCAACACACATGAACCCATTTTCGAAAATTAGGGTTCGATTTTTCAATTTCCACGTGCAACACGAACACGATCAAACTACTCCATCTCGAAGAGCATGGCAAGAATGACACTCGGCCAAGATAGCATGGAGCTCGGCCCCCCCATGGCCTCGGCATTCGTGCACGAACGCGACCAATAAACGGTCAAAATCTGGCGACTACGTTGCTCCAAAACCCATCAACTCCGTATGGATTTAAAGATCTCTTCGTGCTCTTCGATTTACTAGTTGGAGATTTCTGCTATAAGTGGATGGATTGCAAAATTTTGAGGGAGGAAGGTTACAAGATTCTGGCCGTTTATAATATAGGAGGCGGCTAGGGTTTTGCTTTTTTTTTTTGTGAATTTATGGGCTATTTATAGAGAATTTTCGAACACTATTCATCCGGAAATTCCGAACTCCGATTCACGCGTCGTAACCAGCGTTTCTAGGGTTTACCCCGCGTTCCGGACACAATGGAACAGGTTTCGGAAGCTAATTCGGACATCTGTGCGAGTTATGGCTATAAACGCTCAATTTAAATTAAACCGATTTAAATCGATTTCTAGGCGTTTTAATTTGTATCGGACAAACGGTAAATCCAATTGACTTGAAATTTGAAACCTTACAATAATATCACATTACGGATCCGATGAAACTAGTTTCGTCGAAATCCGAGACTTTTTGAAAAATGGCTATTTTAACTCGCCAAATTAAAATTAAAAATAATTCGATGCGTTTCGAGCTGCCACGATCAAACGATAACTCCGATTGACACGAAAATTGAAATCCGGTAATAACTAAATATTACGGATCCAATGGAACTGGTTTCGTTCAATTCTGAGACTGTTCAAAAATTGACTATTTTCACTAGTCGATTTAATATTAAAATATTCAATTTTCACAAATTAACTTTTAATTCGATTTTAAAAGTTCTAAAATATCGTTCTAACTCCAACATGATAAAATAAAATTTTACAAATCATTTTCAATCATATTTAACTCAATTTTCAATTATTTCCATAATTTAACATATTAAATTATCGATTTAATTATCCAATTAAATCCAATAATTCAAAATAAAATTTATTCGACTTATAAATTCACTTATTAATATTTAAAATTAATTAAATATTCAAATTTTAATTATCAAAAATTCTGGGTCGTTACAATCTTCCCCCCTTAAAAGAATTTCGTCCTCGAAATTATCAAGTAAGAAAGTTACAGAATCTATTATTCTTCCAAAATTCATAGTCAAACTTCTTACAAATCTTTACTAAGTTTTCAAATCATACTTAGTTATCTTTTCAAAAACAACTAATATTGTTTAACTTTCAATTCCAAATCAAAGTCTAAATTTTCGAAATTTTCCAATTTTCTCAAAAATTTTCTAACGCCTTAAATTTTCGAAAAAATTCGCCATAGTCTCCTTTGCGCGGCTCGATCCGAAAAAAAAATGACAGTATATATATCACAAATATACATCTCATCAAGTAATGAGGCATCCCGAAGGGAAAAAATGTAAAAGTACGGTATGTAATCCGAGATGTGTACCTTATATTTTATTAGGAAGCATATACGGCTAATATAGCGCGAAAGCGAGCTCCAAATGCGAAGCAAACGCGATCCGCACCTACTAAACACTCAACAAACAATATGAGAATCATGTATATAGACAATAGTATCGATATACAACATATAGCAACATAATAACTATATATGTCAACATAGCAAATGCAACTAAACAACAAATGCAATATATATTCAACCATCAACCAATTATTATTCATAACCAATAATATTCATTCATATTCTCATTAATATTAAATGAATTAGGTTTTCAATTTAATCACATTTGATTCATTAACAGTGAATGTTCTTACTAGCATTCATTTTCAATTAGTTTATATTCACTAATTCATATTCAAGTTGGTTCACTTCCAAATCAAATTCAATTCTATTTAAGATTCACTTAACTTCCAATTGAATTTTAATTACTTCAGATTTCAATTTCATTAACACTTCATGAATTATATACAATCAACTAACAATCAAATATCAACCAATATATATTAATCACAACCAAATTCCTTTGCTTTCATTTTGGTTTAATTAAATTGATTTTCATTCAACTATTCAACTTTCAATAACATTAGATTTTAATGAATTAACACTTACATTCATTATTTCATTCCAATTTACTTTGATACTAATATCAATTTTATTCAATATCACTTAAATTATATTCCATTTAACTTTAAATTCATTTTTATTTACAACTCATATTCATAAATATATTCATATAGTTTCACTTCTTATATATATAAGTTTATTTCACAATTGTAAATCACTTTAATTATAATTCAATTCTTATAATTCTTTACTTATACAATTATTCTTTTATTTAGATTATTCAAACAACTTAACAATCAACTTATATACATTTTAATAATTCTGAAAAATTATTCCTTTTATATATAAAAATATAATCAAGGTAAAATTATTTCATTTACCCAATTTTAAAACAATATTGTGTCGAATTGTTCTATTCAAGTGTTTAGAAACCCCTTCGGCATAGTCTTGCGGACACGCTGACGAAAGTTCATATGCCACTCAATAAACCAATCATCACAACATAAACAATTTTATATATTCACTAACAAATACGCTCTCATAGCTATTATTACACTCAAACTCATTCTAGAGTACTGCTGACTCTATCTCTAACGAGTAATACCCAACAGAACCATCGTTGTCGCTTAACCATATGCTCTGATACCAAATCTAAAGACCCGCTAATCCGTACTCCTTGAATAGACACTAATCTCCAGTGATTAACTCAAGAAGAACGGAAAAACGAATTTTTATGGTTGAAGAAGAAGAAAGAGGTAGAAGAAGAGAGAAAAAGATAGAGGGAAAAGAAGATAGAAAATAGAACAGAAAGAAAATAGAGAGAAGAAAACAGAAAATAGAACGAAACAGAAAACAACAGAACAACATATAATAATAATTGAATAATCTTTAAAACAAAGAACTATATCAGTTATTACATTACATCACATTACATTTCATTACATCATATCATCAGAGTGTACAACAACAACAACAACATACAGTGCAGCGGAAAAAGAAATACTATATACTAGTAATACGCCATGCCATCCAGCTTGCTTCCAGCAACTCCTGAATATCCAGAATATCCTGATAAACCTAACTCTTCACTGCCCATGTGGAAATTGGTGGGCACCCAGAGTTTAGGAAGGAAAACAATAAACTCCGAGTCAGTCATGTGACTGGTGTGAGAACTCAAAACAGTTTATTTATCTTTAAAATCAAAATAGAGGAATATTTTTAAGTCAATTCGCAATGCTTTTAAAAATGAGACTACCATAAGGCCTCCCGCACACACACACAATGCAAACGCAGAATCGGAGGAGATTTCTCCTTATGATAGTCAAAGATGCTTGATACGCATTAAAAAGATCATTTTATATTATTACTAGTGCATAGTGTAGAGAAAAAAATTCATTTCGAAAGTAGAATATAAATCTTAGCCAACATAGACATTCCGAACTATGCCTACTATAGCTAACTATGTTCAATAGCAGGTTACCGCCACATTCCATAGCAGGTTATACAACTAAAACCGTACAAGTCTCGTATTGTTTCTTTGGATTTCCAACGAATGATCAGGCCAAGGAACTTCCCATTGCCACATGAGAATGCCTCTGGATGGACATCCCCGAGAACCAAACCGGATCTCTACCAACACAAGGCCGGGTTACCCCTAACTGAGTAACAACTGACCGAATATGCCATCCCCCGGTCCTTTGGGACCTTTTCACCGAGCGCTCGCAATCAATTCACACAACCATAAAGTGTTTTCAACATGAGTAAGTATCTGGGCTCCATACCATGATACCACCCTTTTCCAGAAGGAAATGCACACATCCTAAAGGGCGCTACCCCTCATAACCTTGCCGCATCTTTCCTATTTTGACCATTCACGGGGTGTGAGGCTCGACGAAGTCACGTCCACAAAAACATACTTTATACAAAAGCCATGCTTTGGGTCAACAAATGATCATAGAAATGATCACCAGGATAGACGATCAAATAAACGATCCTATCACAAATAATCAACACAATGATCATTTACAGCAACACTCAGCATGTCACATTACCAAATTGGGAATATATCGCTGATAACATTCAACTACATAACCTCTGAGCTCGTACGTCTCAGAGAAGGGTGTTAAGCTAAAAGAATAAATTCTCCGCCACCAACAGAAATATATTTGAAAGAAATCGGCTTTATATCTCAATTTGTAATGTCAGACATACAATCCATACAAGTCTGTTCCGGGATCGAACAAAACCGAAGGCACTTACAAAGAAGTCCTTGCAATCCGGATATTCACAATCCTGATCGGATTCACCATCATATATGGAGAACTCTATACCGGAGCAACTCGGTGCAGAATCAATCGACAGGTCATCCTATCGCTCTCGCAAATATCCGGTCTTCAACACCGATCTTCAATGCAATTCACAACGACGTATCACATATTCGGAATGGGTTATACGACCCCATGGTCCTTTCCTGGTTAACCCAAATAGTGAGCGCTTATTCAAAAATAAGTGTGTCATTCCAATTCAAACAAATCACATCAAATACCCATTCAAAGGGAAATATTGATAGTCGGTTATTGAACTATCAATAGATATGCACACATCACCAGTTTCCAAATAATTTTCCAAATTATTTATTTTCCAAAATATCTTTACAAGATATAAAATTTTCAATACTTCAAAAATAAATAAATATTTATTTTTAGACAAATTCCCCTTTCCTTTATAAATTCCTTAGTGAATTTATAATCCAAAATATCTATGAATATTCGATTCCAATTATTCATTTCAATATTCCTTTTCAATTTATCTTCAAAAAGATAAATTCTCAAAATATTCACTTTATATTGGAAAACATTTCCATACTTATTTATTCATAAGTAATTCACAAATTTTATTTATTTTCAACACTTGGAAAATATTCAATATACTTAAATCGAGATTAAGTATATATTTCATTCTTTAAGGAAATCATTCTCTTAAACATATTTATTTGGGCCAAAACGAATGTTGCGTAAAACATCGTTACGACGTCCCAAAATCACTAGTATAGGGATTCGAAATTAAAATAGATATATAAATCCCAATACTATACAAAACATTTCCTTTCGGAAATCATTTACTATAACAACAGTGTTATAGTCCACCATTTCCTTTTATTTCTCGAAAACGTCTATTTCAACAATGAATGTTGAAATCTATGGTTTCGAATCTCAACACATTTTAAAACATCGTTAGATCGTTTTAATTCTATTTAAAATATCACATTCTAAACAATTTCTTTGACGTATTATTCACTATTCAAAAACGTGAATATACTACGTTAACAAATTTTATCCTTTTATTCATTCAAAGGATTATTCACAGTTCAAAAACGTGAATATAACTCCATTTATAAGTTATAACAATTTACTTATCAAAATAAGTCGTTTTCGAATTTATAAAACAACGTTTATAAACTCCATTTCTATTTGTTTTATAACTTCTTTCCTTATAAATTTTCTTTATTAACCTATTCACTTTATATCTCAATTATGAACCAAAAGTCCATATTATAAGTTAAATACTTATAAAACGATAATTTACAAAATCCTTCTTTTAAACTTCATAATTATAAATCTTATAACTTATAAGATTCAATGATTTGTTCAAAACTATTCTTTTAATAACTTTATAAAATTCATAAATCTTACTATTTATAAATTTCATTTATAACTTCACTATTTTTAAATTTTATAAATTCCATTCATTTACAAAATTCATTTTCACTTCATTCAAACACTTATAAAAACTCGTTTTATAATGTCAATATTTCAATTTATAAATATCCATTTATAAACCTCTTAATATAATTCAATTTATATTATTCTTTTAAAACGTCTTTAATCTCCTTTATTTTTTCACCATTTTGATTCCTAAAATAATTAAATTTTATAAATCCTATATTTAGACTTTTCACAATAAATTCTAAAATCCCGATTAAACTATTTTATAAAATCATCAGCATCATATTCTCAAAAATCAGTTTTTAACTATTTTTCTCAAAAATCATAATTTTATAACTTTAAAAATTATAACGTTTATTTATTTAACATGGATCAATTCCAAAAATATAGTATATTTTCAAAAATCACTTTAAAAATCATTTTAAAGTTCCAAATTTGGTCCAATGATGCTACACACCAAATAGTTAATCACGACAACAACGATATCATATATCGATATGATAGTCCATCAAATATCAAAATATCTGAAATCAAAAATAAATACTATTGAGGAATCCAGTTGGATCCCTCCAACCTGTTTTCCTGCATCCACAAACATTAGCACAATACCAATTTCGCTCCAGTACGAAATTATCGCGGTATATGGGATTTAAAATATTATCCGCTTAATAGACGGCGCAATAGGGTCTCATCCGCTAAACAAAAAATGTAGAAAATCAATAACTCCAATATATACATATGCCAATATATATATATATATATATATTGCTATTATATATAATACCAATTTCACTGTTTATGAAATATTCGCGGTATATGTTTTTAATAAATAACATCCGCTTACTAACGGCGGATAATGTCTATTTTAACAATCCATAGATAACAATCAACATTCAAACATGCATTCAAATATTTTAAATCTAACTATTTAAAATAAAATCGAAACTGATTCGATTGAGTGAGAAGTTCTCACCTTGATTTCAATTTCGTTTTAGCGATTTATTTCGAATAAAATTAAACGGACGTTTAATTTTACCCAAAATTCTCACTAACTCCAAACGACTCCAATCCAATTTCATCGCGTAGTGCTCGTCCATACGATTCCAACGCAACTGGTTTCGCGCGTTTTCGACCTCGTATGAAAAAGTTATGAATTTTTGAAGTTACACGATTATATATATATTACAACATATAATTTACTTTTTACAAACCTAAATCAATCTTGGCCTTAGGATCTCAACCCCTGCAATCTCCACCGTGCGTCCCTTCTCTTCTCTCCCACGTTATCTCTAGGTTATAGCCGCAACACACATGAACCCATTTTCGAAAATTAGGGTTCGATTTTTCAATTTCCACGTGCAACACGAACACGATCAAACTACTCCATCTCGAAGAGCATGGCAAGAATGACACTCGGCCAAGATAGCATGGAGCTCGGCCCCCCCATGGCCTCGGCATTCGTGCACGAACGCGACCAATAAACGGTCAAAATCTGGCGACTACATTGCTCCAAAACCCATCAACTCCGTATGGATTTGAAGATCTCTTCGTGCTCTTCGATTTACTAGTTGGAGATTTCTGCTATAAGTGGATGGATTGCAAAATTTTGAGGGAGGAAGGTTACAAGATTCTGGCCGTTCATAATATAGGAGGCGGCTAGGGTTTTGCTTTTTTTTTTTTTTGTGAATTTATGGGCTATTTATAGAGAATTTTCGAACACTATTCATCCGGAAATTTCGAACTCCGATTCACGGGCCGTAACCAGCGTTTCTAGGGTTTACCCCGCGTTCTGGACACAATGGAATAGGTTTCGGAAGCTAATTCGGACATCTGTGCGAGTTATGGCTATAAACGCTCAATTTAAATTAAACCGATTTAAATCGATTTCTAGGCGTTTTAATTTGTATCGGACAAACGGTAAATCCAATTGACTTGAAATTTGAAACCTTACAATAATATCACATTACGGATCCGATGAAACTGGTTTCGTCGAAATCCGAGACTTTTTGAAAAATGGCTATTTTAACTCGCCAAATTAAAATTAAAAATAATTCGATGCGTTTCGAGCTGCCACGATCAAACGATAACTCCGATTGACATGAAAATTGAAATCCGGTAATAACTAATTATTACGGATCCAATGGAACTGGTTTCGTTCAATTCTGAGACTGTTCAAAAATTGACTATTTTCACTAGTCGATTTAATATTAAAATATTCAATTTTCACAAATTAACTTTTAATTCGATTTTAAAAGTTCTAAAATATCTTTCTAACTCCAACATGATAAAATAAAATTTTACAAATCATTTTCAATCATATTTAACTCAATTTTCAATTATTTCCATAATTTAACATATTAAATTATCGATTTAATTATCCAATTAAATCCAATAATTCAAAATAAAATTTATTCGACTTATAAATTCACTTATTAATATTTAAAATTAATTAAATATTCAAATTTTAATTATCAAAAATTCTGGGTCGTTACAAAATCAATTTAATTAAACCAATTGAAAGTAAAGGTGTTAATCCAAAATGAATATAAGCAAAGGAATTTGGTTGCAATTAATATGCATTGGTTGTTATATGATTGTTAGTTGATTGTATATAATTCATTAAGTATTAATGAAATTGAGTTAATGAAATTGAAAGCTAAAGTAATTGAAATCCAATTGGAAGTTAAATGAATCTTAAATAGAAGTGAATTTGATTTGGAAGTGAACCAACTTGAATATGAATTAGTGAATATAAACTAATTGAAAATTAATGTTAGTGAAAACATCCACTGCTAATGAATCAAATGTGATTAAATTGAAAACCCATTTCATTGAATGTTAATGAGAATATGAAGGAATATTTATTGGTTATGGATGTTAATTGGATGATAGTTGGTTGATGGTTGAATATATTGCTTTTACTGCATTTGCTATGTTGGCATATATAGTTATTATGTTGCTATATGTTGTATATCGATACTATTTTCTATATACATGTTTCTCATCTGTTTGTTGAGTGTTTAGTAGGTGCGGATCACGTTTGCTTTGCATTTGGAGCTCGCTTTCGCGCTATATTAGCCGTATATGCTCGCTAATAATATATAAGGTACATATCTCGGATTAAATATCGTACTTTTACACTTCTTTCCCTGCGGGATGCCTCATCACTTGATGAGATGTATATTTGTGATATATATACTGTCATTTTTTCGGATCGAGCCGTGCAAAAGAGACTATGGTGAATTTTTCCGAAAATTTAAGGCGTTAGAAAAATTTGGGAATTTTTGGAAAATTTTGAAAACTATAACTTTGATCTGGAGTTGAAAGTTAAACAATAGTAGTTGTTTTTTAAAAGATAATTAAGTATGATTTGAAAACTTAGTAAAGTTATTGTAAGAAGTTTAACTATGGATTTTGGGAAAGTTAATAGATTCTGTAACTTTTCTTACTTGGTAATTTCGAGGACAAAATTCTTTAAGGGGGGAGTATGTAAGGACCCAGATTTTATGTTAATTAAAATTTGTATATTTAATTGATTTTAAATATTAATAAGTGAAATTTATAAGTCAAATAAATTTTATTTCGAATATCTGGATTTAATTGGATAATAAAATCGATAATTTAATATGTGAAAATACAGAAATAATTGAAATTTGGGTTAAATATGATTGAAATTGATTTGTAAAATTTTATTTTATCATGTTGGAGTTAGAATGATGTTATAGAACTTTTAAAATCGAATTAAAAGTAAATTTGTGAAAATTGAATATTTTAATATTTAATTATCGATTGAAAATAGCCAATTTTCGAACAGTCTCAGAATTGGACGAAACTAGTTCCATTGGATCCGTAATAGTTTGTTATTATCGATTTCAATTTTCGTAGCAATCGGAGTTTTCGTTTGACCGTGGCAGCTCGAAACGCATCGAAATTGTTTTAATATTTATTTGGCGAGTTAAAATAGCCATTTTTCAAACAGTCTCGGATTTCGACGAAACTAGTTTCATCGGATCCATAATGTGATATTATTGTATGGTTTCAAATTTCGTGTCAATCGGATTTACCGTTTGTCCGGAGCAAGCTAAAACGCCTAGAAATTTGATTTACCGATTTAATTTTAAATCGAATGTTTATTGCCATAACTTGCACAGATGATCGAATTGGCTCCTGAAACATGTTCTATTTTGTTTGGAACGCGGGGTAAACCTTAGGAATGCCAACCGGCACGCTTCGTTTGGAGTTCGGAAAATCCGGGATGAATAGTGTTCGTCGTTTTTTCTATAAAAGCCCCCAAATATTTCATTTTGCAAAAAATTCTAAAACCCTAGGTTAAATTCAGAGCCGCCACCTTCATAATATTCTATGGCCGAAAATTGTTCATCTTTCTCCCTCATTAACTTCAAATCCACAAATCAATTGAAGAAATGTTCAACTACAATGTTGTAGAGATTCGTGAGGGCTTTAATTCTATACGGTGATGATCGTTTTTGGTCAAGCGGATCAACGGCAAATTGGAGATGAACGTGTGTCGTTCAAACACGTTTCTCGAGCTAAAGATGGGGCCGAGTTCAAGGAGGTTGCAGCCGAGCATGGAGTTCGTGATGGACTTCAATATGGCGCTAGTTGATCGTCTTCAAAACGTCGAATGCTGGTGCGAAAATTCATGAGATGGTGGCGGCTATGGGTTGGGAGGACGTTCGCGTGTACTGGGTTGGGAACGAAGATGGAAGAAGGAAGTGGGCGGCCTTGATTCGTTGACTTCAAAATGCACGGCTGAGATGTTGTAGGGTATAAAATTAAAAAGGAATTTGTGAATTTAATTATAAATTCGTGTAACTTTAAAAATTCATATCCTTTTCATACGAGGTCGAAAACGCGCGAAACAAGTTGCGTTGGAATCGTAGGGACGAGTACTACGCTATGGAATTGGATTGGAATCGTTTGGAGCTAGTGAAAATTCGGGTAAAATTAAACGCCCGTTTAATTTTATTCGAAATAAAAGCTGAAAACGAAATTGAAATCAAGGTGAGAACTTCTCACTCGATCGAATCGGTTTCGATTTTATTTTTAAATAGTTAAATTTAAAATTCTTGAATGTATGTTTGAATGATGATTGTTATCTATTGATTGTTAAAATAGACATTATACGCCGTTAGTAAGCGGAGGTTATTTGTTAAAAACATATACCGCGAATATTTCACAGTACAGTGAAATTGGTATTATTTATGTACTTGGAGTTGATTTCCCGCATTATATAGCGGATGAGACTCTATTGCGTCGCCTATTAAGCGGATAATATTTTATAAATCCCATATACCGCGATAATTCCGTACTGGAACGGAATTGGTATTGTGCTAACATCTTTGGATGCAGGAAAACAGGTTGGAGGGATCCAACTGGATTCCTCAACAGTATTTATTTGATTACGGATATTTTGATATTCATTGATGATCATATACAGATATATGATGTCGTTGTTGTCGTGATTGACTATTTGGTGTGTAGCATCATTGGGCCAATTTTGGAATTTTAAAAGGGTTTTTAAAGTGATTTTTGAAAGTATACGTTTATAAAATATTTTTGGAATTTATTCATTTTAAATAAATAAACGTTATAATTTTAATGTTATAAAAATTATGATTTTTGAGAAATGTAGTTAAAAGTTGATTTTTGAAAATATGGGGTTAATGATTTTATAAAATAGTTTAAATTGGGATTTTTGAATTTATTATAAAAAGTTCAAATATAGGATTTATGAAATTTGATTATTTTATAAATCAAAGAAAATGGTGAAATTATAAAGGAGTTTAAAGACGTTTTTAACATAATAATATAAATTGATTTATATAAAAGATTTATAAATTGATATTTATAAATTAAAAATATTAGGATTATAAAACGAGTTCTTATAAGTGTTAGAATGAATTGTAAATGAATTTCATAAATGAATGAAATTTATAGAATTATAAACGGTGAAGTTATAAATGGAATTTATAAACAGTAGGTTTATAAAATTTGTAAAGTTATTAAAAGAATAGTTTTGGGTAAATAAATGAATCTTATAAGTTATAAGATTTATAATTTGGGAAGTTTAAAAAGAACGATTTTTTGTAAATAAATAAACTATAGGTATTTAACTTATAATATGAACTTTTGGTATATAATTGAGTTATAAATTGAAATAGGTTAATAAAGGAGATTTATAAAAGGAAGTTGTTATAAAATAAATAGAAATGGAATTTATAAACATTGTTTTATAAATCCGCAAACGGCTTATTTTGATAAGTAAATTGTTATAGCTTATTAATGGAGTTATATTCACGTTTTAGAAAGTGAATAATCCTTTAAAATAAAATGTATAGAAATGATGAAATTGGTTAACGAAGTATATTCACGTTTTTGGATAGTGAATAATATGTTAAAGAAATTGTTTTGGATGTGATGTTTTAAATAGAATTAAAACGATCTAACGATGTTTTTAAAATGTGTTAAGATTCGAAACCATAGATTTCAACATTCATTGTTGAAATAGACGTTTTCGAGAAATAGAAGGAAATGGTGGACTATAACACTGTTGTTATAGTAAATGATTTCCGAAAGGAAATGTTTTGTATAGTATTTGGATTTATATATCTATTTTAATTTCGAATCCCTATACTAGTGATTTTGGGTTGTCGTAACGATGTTTTACGCAACATTCATTTTGGCCCAAATAAATATGTTTAAGAGAATGATTTCCTTAAAGAATGAAATATCTACTTAATTTCGATTTAAGTATATTGAATATTTTCCAAATGTTGAAAATAAAAGGATTTGTGAATTACTTATTAATAAGTAAGTATGGAAATGTTTTTCCAATGTGAAATGAAATGTTTTTGAGAATTTATCTTTTTGAAGATAAATTGAAAATGAATAATTGAAATCGTGTATTCATATATATTTTGAAATGTAAATTCACTATGGAATTTATAAATGAAAAGGGGAATTTGTTTAAAAATAAACGTTGATTTATTTTTGAAGTGTGGGAATAAATTTACGGATTTGGAACGTAAATATAAAGTAAATCGTTAAGGATTTATTTCATTGGTTTAAATGAACCATGTTGAATGAAAGTATTTCCGCGTAAGGAAAATGATTGAAATTTTGTTTTCAAAAAAGTGGTAAATGTGAAAAGTGATTTGAAAATTGTTTTCAAATGGTTGAAGTGTGAAAATTATATATCTTGTAAAGATATTTTTGGAAAATAAATAATTTGGAAAATTATTTGGAATCTGGTGATGTTGTGCATATCCATTGATAGTTCAATAACCGACTATCAATATTTACCATTGAATGGGTATTTGTTGTGATTTACTTGAATTTGAATGCCACACTTATTTTTAAATAATCGCTCACTATTCGGGTTAGCCGGGAAAGGACCTTGGGGTCGTATAACCCATTCCAAATATGTGATACGTCGTTATGAATTGCATTTGAAGACCGGTGTTGAAGACCGGATATTTTCAAAAGTGAAAGGACAACCCGTCGAATGTCTTTGCATCGACTGGTCCCCGGTATAGAGACTCCATATGTGATGGGAAGTCCGGACGTGATTAGTGAATATCCGGATTGCAAGGACTTCTTTGTAAGTGCCTTCGGTTCTGTTCGATCCCGGAACAGACTTGTATGGATAGTATGTCTGACATTACAAATTAAGATATAAATATGATTTCTTTCAAATATATTTCTGTTGGTGGCGGAGAATTTATTCTCTTAGCTTAACACCCTTCTCTGAGACGTACGAGCTCAGAGGTTGTGTAGTTGATGGTTATCAGCGATATATTCCCAATTTGGTAATGTGACATGTTGAGTGTTGCTGTGTGATGATCATTGTTTAATCATTTGTGATATGATCATTTGTTTGATCATTTATCTTTGTGATCATTACTTTGATCATTTGTTGAGCCAAAGCATGGCTTTGTACCAAAGCGTGGCTTTGTGGACGAGACTGCGTTGGACCTCACACCCCGAAAATGGTCAAAACAGGAATGATGCGGCAAGGTTATTAGGGGTAGCGCCCTTTAGTGTATGTCATTCCTTCTGGATAGAGGTGGTATCATGGTATGGAGCCCAGATACTTAACATATGTTGTTGCTGCAAACTTATTACTTTGTGGTTGTTGGAAATCGAGGATCCTCGGATGTAGATCGGTTACGATCGGGAGACGGCATATTCATGTCAGTAGTTACCCAGTTAGGGGTAACCCGGCCTTGTGTTGGCAGAGATCCGGTTTGGTTCTCGGGACGTCATTCCAGAGGCGTTTCCATGTGGCAATGGGAAGTTCCTTGGCCTGACCATTTGTTGGAAATCCAAAGAAACAATACGATCTTGTACGGTTTTAGTTGTATAACCTGCCATGGAATGTGGCGGTAACCTGCTATTGAACATGGTAGCTATAGTAGGCATAAGTGTGAAATGCCTATGCTGGCTAAGATTTATATCTTTACTTTCGAAATGATTTTTCCGACACTATGCACTAGTAATAATATCAAATGTTTCTTTTTAATGCGTATCAAGCATCTTTGACTATCATAAGGAGAAATCTCCTCCGATTCTGCGTTTGCATTTGTGTGCGGGAGGCCTTATGGTAGTCTCATTTTAAAAAGCATTGCAAATATATTTTAAAATTATCATATTCTTTGTTTTAAAGATAAACTGTTTTGAGTTCTCACACCAGTCACATGACTGACTCGGAGTTTATTGTTTTCCTTCCTAAACTCTGGGTGCCCACCAATTTCCACACGGGCAGTCAAGAGTTAGGATATTCTGGAATTCAGGAGTTGCTGGAGGCAAGTTGGATGGCATGGCGTATTCACTAGTATATAATATTTCTTTTCCGCTGTTTGTTGTTGTTTGTTGTTGTTGATAGTTGTACACTATGATGATGTAATGAAATGTAATGTAATGTAATAACTGATATAGTTCTTTGTTTAAAGATTATTCATTTATCTGTTATATGTTGTCCGCTGCGATTGTGAGATTCTGATATTGTTCTGTTGTTTTATTTCTGTTCTGTTCTATCTTTTCTCTCTTCTTCTACCTCTTTTTTTTTTTAAACCCTAAGTGTTCGGTTTTCCGGCATTCGAGTGCTCGGCAATTAATACAGTGAACGTATTGATGTCGGTTTTCGGAAGTCGAAGAATCGGGTCCTTACAACACCATGTTCATTTCAAAATAATTCATATTTCAAAACCAAAATATCATTTCCATTTCAAATATATCGATTTCCAAATTATAGCACTTCCAAAGTTACAACATTTTCGAAACCAAAACACTTTGGAATCATAATTCCTTGAAAAACCATAGCTTTAAAATCATAACTTCCACTACTTAAACAGTTTAATAATAGTATATAAAATAGAATAGTTTATAAAAATAAAATAATTTATATTAAAATAGTTTATATTAAAATAGTTTATATTAAAATAGTTTATATTAAAAAATAGTTTTATATTAAAACAGTATATATATATATGTATGTATGTATATTAAATAATTTATAAAGTACAATATTTATAATTTCCTCAAGGTTCACAAATTGATTCAATTCAAATCGAATTCCAAAGTCAAATTTAATTCAATCTCAATTTATCAATTTCAATTCAATTTAGTTTCTAAATAAACATATTCAAATTATACCGATTTCAAATACAGATTTGAACCACAAAATAAACCATTAAATTTCAATATATTTCAAAGCTTTAAATATTCAACGTTTTCAAAACTAAACTTAAAAGTTTCATATAGATCTTGATTTAACTTCATTATTATTTAGTCTTGAAATATTCACTTAATAAATCCAACATCATTTAAATAACCTTAAATTACATTTTACTAAATATTTCTTTCAATTTATTTATACATGAAATATTCATTAAATTACTTAAATCAAAATTAAGTTATAAAATCATATCTAAAATCTCAATTTTAAAAAGTTCCAAATCGATTTAATTAAATAAAATTCTTAATTAAATACAACTTCAAATTTGTCTTTCCAACCTTAACTTATTCAAATTATTACAAAAATCAATTTTTTGAAATATAAATTTTAATAGATACTTAAACGTATTATATATTAATTAAATCAATCTTAATTAAATTGAATATTATTATTAAACCTATATTTAGGTAACATTTATATATAATATTTTAAGAATCAATATTTATTATAACCATTTACTTCTTTTCCAAAACCGTAGAAATTATTTTCAAATATTTATATATAGACCAACGGTGTGTGTGTATAATTTTCTATCATATGGTCAAGTGATACGGATATTTATCATTTCACTCTGTAATTTAAATACATATGGTTATATATCATTTCAATCCGCAATCTCAAATTCAATTCAATGAAAATCGCTTGGTTTATCATTTCAGCCCATAAAGATTTTCTTCTATTCTACATATCGTTCAGGTGTGTATCATTTCAACCCATAGGGAATTCTATACTAATAGGGAACTTATAGAGTGATAACAGATATGATAATAATATAACAGGCGTATATCATCAAGATAAATAATAGATAATGGTGTCGATGTCACAGGTGAATAGATACAAATAATAGCATATATATAGCAATGACAAACTAACAACAGCATATTTCAATTGTCGTTTCAATTGAAATCATATTTAATAAATATAAGGATGTTAATAGTGAGTGATTGCCCACCTTTCGAGGCTAGAAAGGATTTGAAATGGGATATGAATCCAAGAATGAATTTCCAAAACGAACAAGATTGGCCCGAATTGGACGAACAGAGCTGATAAATAGAAATTGACGAAATCACATCAGAACTGGATTGATGAAGATTAGTTATAAGTGAACTTATATATAACTATATATATAGTTATATATGAAAATCATATTCTAAATCCAAAACATATCAAATTAAATATATATGTATGGTTTTCAAAAATCAAAGTTTTAAACTTAAACACATATATAAATCAACATATATACATTATATATTTTGAAATATATATATATACACACACACATACTTATTTAAAATCAACATACTTAAAACATATATACGTACAGAACACACGTTATGTATAAAACATATATACTTATATATCGAAATAATCACTGACAAGAATACAAAACACATATAACTAACTTAATGTATATAACTGGCAAATATATGTAATTTTCATCACACATATAACTGACATAATATAGCAACCAGACTGATATATAATATACGTATAGAAAAACAAACTCATATAAATATATAACTTATATACTTATAACATTTTAAAACCAATATTTGTTATAAAAATCAATATAAATAATTTATCATAATATGTATAAAAGCTAAACGGATGGCATGTCGTTAGTAAAGCAATAAGTACGAAAAAAACAATTTACACATATAGCTTGTATAAACAAATAGATTATAATATATATATATATAACACTGTTATGACTTCAACCCAACAGAAAAAATATACATATACGAATGCCCAGAATGTTGATAAATTGTTATATATAGAAAAAATAAACGGTTATATCTACATATATAATACATAAACCATCTTATATAACTGACTATAGATAAACTATATAACTTTATAAACATATATACATCAAATAAAACATTCAACAGAGTGTTCGAACTTTTTACATTAACACTTACACAGTTTTATACATAACAAAGCATATACTTTTTAAGATCTAATTTTCAAAGCTTTATAAAAATACAGACCAGATAATATAATGTATATAACTTGAAACATAAACCTTGGTATCTTATACTGAATATACAAACTGTATACACAAAATGCTATATATATACACACTGCGAAAATAAAATGTATACATAATACATATAAGTACTAACACACACACACACACATATATATATATATATATATATTTCAATATAAACATTTATATATTAATAGTGTGACATTTCTTCATATAAATCTCATATTTGTGTGCAAACAGCATATAACATATTATACTTTAAAACTTATCCCACTTTAGATATGAGAGCCGATGCATATATACTTTAAACAAATAATAATACTTACTATCATACGAATATATATATAGGAGGGAATGAAATAGGAAGTATACGAAAACAAAACAAACCATGAATTCACAATATATATAGATATAATCTACACCTTCATATAAGGAGGAGGTGAGAAAAGCTACAGTTGATCGGTAAGGGAAAGAAAAATGAATAAGCTATCACGAGCAGACGAAAGAGAAAAGCAGGCTTCATGCTCGGCATATGGCAATGGTGAAAGATGAGGCAATAGTGGGAGGCGATGGTGGTTTCGTGCTCGACGTATGGTTGTGCCTAGATGGCGTGGACGAGCCAGGCAGGGGAGTTTAGAAAAGAAGGCCTCGGTAGAGAGAGTGAAAAAACTGTGTGAAGGGAGGAAGGGAAGGAGGTGGGTTGAGGCCGAGGGAAAAATTTGAAGAGAAGAGGGTGTTCGACCATTAAGTTGTTGGGGAAGATGATGGTTTAATAGAGAAAAAAGGAATTGCAAATGATAGAAAAATATATAGTAGGAACTAGAGGAGAATGAACGGACCAAATAGTAATGAAATGTATAGAAATAAATATGAAGTAGTGGGTATGGTAAAGTCATGCACGAAATTCAGGGAATAATAAACAATGGCATCCTCAAATTTGACCGTTGGGAAATTCGAATGGGCAGGGAACCGAAAGGTTGCAATTTTATAACCGATACGGCTATCCGTTTTATCGTTTCCATCACGTACCGGGCTTCGAAATTCAGAGTTTAATATACCGTAGAGATCAGCACGACGAGATGAACAAAACGGTATACGAATATCTATGGTATGATCATCCGATCAAAAGTCGATAATCGGTACCATAAATGCTGCTAATCTACCAGAAATAAGATAAACAGAGCAATAGCAGTCCAAATTGGAAGAAATGAAACAGGACGTCTCACTCAGAAGATGATTTGCAAGTTTATTATATAAAAATATTCAAGTTTGAAAAACATTTTATTATCATTAATTTTAACTGATTTGAATTTAAATAAAATTACACAATAAAATAAACTTCCATATTATCTGATGAAAATTTTCGATTTGCTATGTTTGAATAGACGTATTCAAATAATAAATTTTCTTTCACAATTTCAAATATTTGAAATTTCATAAAATTTCAGTTAATTACGTTATTAAAACAATAAAAAAAATTACGGGTCGTTACACTCTCCCCCACTCAAAACTTTTCGTTCCCGAAAAGGAACGTGGTAGGAGAATAAAAACGACCAAAAGAAAATGGATTGGATAAAACAAAATAAAAAATTAATTTAAAAACATATAGATTTTAATTTAAATTAATTAATATTTAATAATTTGGTTAAATCCATTTTATTAAATCCATAAATAGTCATTCGATTCAAATTTGTTAGTTCAAACTGTCAATTCAGATCATAAAAATTTCATTTACTTTTAAATTGATTTCCATTCACTTATTAAGATCAATCACTTACATAAAACACTAATAATTTACTATTAAACCATGTGGTATATAAATAAACAGTATTTTAAACATTTTAAATTATTTAGAACGAAAGAAAGAAATGATCAAAATATTCTTTATATAATACTTTATCAAAATACTTTTATAACTCGATGTCTTAACAGGTTTATCCTCGTTCTTGCAGACTCTGGTCATGCGTTGATCAGGCGCAAAGCTAGAATTCTCCAAATACTTTGTAGACCTATTTCAACACCCAGTGAAAAATACTCCAAAAACCTTCAAAACCGATATGGAAAGTACAATCCAAACAAATCAACCGAATCGAATCACGGATCGCAGATACACATTGGTTACGCCTGGATCCCCCAAGAAACATCCGTATCTTTTAAGCAATCACTGCCTGGTGAATTTCACCATAATAACAAAAAAACTGTAGACTGCAGATACACAATGGTTACGCCTGGATCTCCCAGGAAACATCCGTACCCTTTAAGCAATATCTGCCTTGCAGATTACGCTACAATAATAAAAACCTGCAGCCCGCGGATACACAATGGTTACGCCTGGATCCCCCAGAAACATCTGTACCCTTGAAGCAATCTCTGCCTTGCGGATTACGCTAATAAAACGACCATAGATCGCAGATACACAATGGTTACGCCGGATCCCCCAGGAAACATCCGTACCTTTTAAGCAATCACTATCTTGCGAATTACGTTGTGTAGTCGAGTTCGTAAGACCATGGGTAACGCCATGGAATTCAAAGAACACTCGAGTATCATATCCGGAACACCCAAATCAGAGAGAATAATATCGATAGAATGAATCCAAAATGTGGCCACAAAGAGATATCAAGCATAAGGCACTTCTATATCTTTACTTCGAAAATATGTATCATATAGTACCCTTTAAAATCAATTTCAAATATCATACTTATATAAAGTCAATTATATACAAGATTTCATTTTCAAATCGAATACTTTCCAAAATCAATAGTATATCAAATCACACTTATATAAACTTCGATTATGTAAGATTTCTCTTTTCAATTGAGTACCTTTGCAATCAATAGTTTTCGAACCAACTTCATTCTTTTACAAATCAATTTTATATAAGTTCAATAACTCCCAAATCAAGTATTTAGAAAAATAAGGTTCTTAATTTCAATTTGTTTCAATATCAGTTCAGTTTCAAAATCATATACGATTTCACCAAATTATTTCTTCCAAACTAAATATCTTCAGTTTCGAAGTTTCCAAAATAATAAGTTTAGAAAATAATCCTAGTTTCCAAATCAACATAATTTAGGTCAAACAAATTCATTTCCAAAATCATCATATAAATACTGGGTTTTGAATTCTAATCTATTTTCGAAACCAAATATTTTTCTTAAAATCAATTATACCCAAAAATGATTTATAACCATCCCCTTAAAACCTTTAAACTATTTATTTCTATTTGAAAGATCCAATTTATCTTTTGAAAATTATTATTCTATATATATATATATATATATAATGTTTTGAATAAAATTTAGTTTTAAATGATTTTATTATAAAAGATGTTACTAAGTTAAAATCATTTAAAACTAAATTTTATTCAAAACATTTCAAAACTAAACTTCATATTAGTACAATTCAAAATGGTCTTATTCATTTACTTAACAAATAGTTTCAAACTTATTTAAATCATATTACTTCATACTTAAACATACAAAACTAAAATTATGTACTTTATCAAATAATTTATACTTTCGAGATTACTTAGCTTTGAAAATTAAACCTCGATTTGGAAGTGTTCGAACATTCAAAATAGTCGGGGAAATCAAATTTCCAGTCCAAGAGTTGGAAATCAGTAACCAATTGGTAAATCAATTTCAATCGATAGGTTATACCAAATCAAATTCAAAATTCAAGGACTGAACAGTGGGCTCACTTCAAATCATTTCAAATATATATACATATATCTTTCGAATATCAAGTCATACTTCGCAATTTAAAATCAAAATTGGTTTCACAAAATCAATCGCATAGCAAAGCTACTAAAATGGACTCTCCCCTCCGAAACTCAAAATCAATGTCGATAATGCGTGCACTCAACACCGAAATTATTCTCCACGACATAAGTGAGTTCCGGACTTCTATTTTCTTGAAAACTTCTTTGAAATTTCTTCAAAATCATTGGAACTCATTTGAAGTCATTTGAAACATTTCTTATTAGGAAAATACTTTAAAATCTTATTATTATATATTTTCAAAATCTTAAAACCAATTTTCAAAATACCGGAATACAATTTCTCAAATTTCTAATTTAAAGCCCTTCAGTTATAAATCATTTTTATATAAATCAATTACTTATATAATTTTTAAAATTTCAAATCCTTTCGAGACTTCTAATTCTCATTTTAAAAGGTTTAAAATCCTTATCGAAAACATTTTCACTTTTATATATAGAATATAATCATACTTATCAAAATAATAATTTTGATATATAAAATAATTTCTAAAATACAAACAAACATGATTTTAAAAGGATGATTCAAGAATGGATTTCAAAACAAAGATAGAGATTTAAATTAAAGGAACTCTAATCAAATAGAATTCTGATTCAAAGATAGGCTCGAACGAAGATGAGATAATTAAATTACAAAATAGAAAGTGGATATACTTATATAAATCGCAGGCGTCCTTAACCGGGTCAACTGTGACTTCAAGAATATGATCGATGCAGAACTCTAAGGCAAATTGACATTCAATCGCCAGAGATAGAATTCAACATAGCAAGAGATAGTAGCATATAAACACAGGGTATAGAAATCTCCAGTGAATCAATGCCAATAGTAAAGGAGTTTCACCCCTTTACAAATCATTCAAAAATTGGCGGGATCGCCGATTTTTATAGAGATCATTCGAAGTGGAGTTATGGGATATTCCAGAATCAAAAGAATACAAATAGGGATTTCAGAACAAGTAGGAGCGTTCCAAAATTCAAGGGAAACCAAATCAAAGAGGATGAATTTCAAGCACGAACGAAATTAATTCTGTAATTAAATCTACTACATATGCTAAGTTTTCCTAAAACCAGAGCTTGATACTAACTGTAGCATCCTAGTATTTTCAACCATTCGCATCCGCACATGCCGGACTAGAATTGCTCAAAATATCAGATTGTTAATTTATATTTGGAAAAACTAAGCATATACGGTAAATAAATCAATCACAGAATCATAAAGACTGAGTAATATAATAATTATGCAGCGGAATAGATAAATAGTAGTTTATGAAGCTACTATATAAACAAGAGAGTTTGAAATAAAATACAACAGAATATCTCAAATACATCGAAGTCTCAAATACAAACTGATGACTACTCTGAACAAATCAACTGGAAAAGCTGAAAGCTGATTCGATAGTTGGATCTCCAAGCGAAGCTCCAAACTCCGAAGGTGAGTCTCAAATATTGTATCACTCAATCTGACCCGAGCGTAAAGCAAAACACTAACACTCGAGTCAGAATTAACATTCTTATATCAATAAATCCAACTCAAGTGAATTATCAACTGAAGTACAAGTAACTCAAATGATGTTTGGGATAACCATCCTCTAAGAATCCATGGAACTATCTACTATGTAGAAATATACGCTATTAATAACCAAACGTCATTATAACACCGTGGTCATTTCAAAATAATTCATACTTCAAAACCAAAATATCGTTTCCATTTCAAATATATCAATTTCCAAATTATAGCATTCCAAAATTACAACACTTTTAAAACCAAAACACTTTGAAATTATAATTCTTTGGAAAACCATAGCTTTGAAATCATAACTTCCACCACTTAAACAGTTTAATAATAGTATATAAAATAAAATAGTTTATAAAATAAAATAGTTTATATTAAAATAGTTTATATTAAAAAAATAGTTTTATATTAAAATTGTGTGTGTGTATTTATATATTTATAAAGTACAATATTTATAATTTCCTCAAGTCTCACAAATCGATTCAAATCGACTCGAATTCCAAATTCAAATTTAATTCAATCTCAATTATTAAATTCAATTCAATTTAGTTTCTAAATAAACAAATTCAAATTATATCGATTTCAAATACAGATTTGAACCATAAAATAAACAATTAAATTTTATTATATTTCAAAGCTTAAATATTCAACATTTCAAAACTAAACTTAACCGTTTCGTATAGATCTTGATTTAACTTCATTATTATTTAGTCTTGAAATATTCACCTAATAAATTAGTTATCATTTAAATAACCTTAAATTGCATTTTACTAAATATTTCCTTCAATTTATTTAAACGTGAAATATTCATTAAATTACTTAAATCAAAATCAAGTTATAAAATCGTATATAAAATCTCAATTTCAATAAGTTCCAAATCGATTTAATTAAACAAAATTCTTAATTGAATACAATTTCAGATAAATTCAAATTTATCTTCCCAACCTTAACTTATTTAAATTATTACAAAAATCTATTTTTGAAATATAAATTTTAATAAATACTTAAACATATTATATATTAATTAAATCAATCTTAATTAAATTGAATATTATTATTAAACCTATATATAAAATAGCATTTATATATAATATTTTAAGAATCAATATTTATTAAAACCGTTTATTTCTTTTCCAAAACCATAGAAATTATTTTCAAAATATTTATACATAGACCAACGGTGTCTGTATATAATTTTCTAACGTATGGTCAAGTGATACGGATATTTATCATTTCAATCTGTACTTTAAATATATGCTGTTAAATCATTTCAACCCGCAATCCCAAATTCAATTAAATGAAAATTGCTTGGGTTTATCGTTTCAATCCATAATGATTTTCTTCTATTCTATAGTTCGTTCGGGTGTGTATCATTTCAACCCATATGGAATTCTATACTAATAGGGAATTTGCGGAGTGATAACAGGTATGATAATAATATAGCAAGCATATATCGTCAATATAAATAAGAGATAATGGTGTCATATGTCACAGATGAATAGATACAGATAATAGCATATATATAGCAATGTCAAACTACCAATATCATATTTCAATTGTCGTTTCAGTTGAAATCAAATTTAATAAATATAAGGACGTTAATCATGAGTGATTGCTCACCTTTCGTGGCTAAAATGGGATACGAATCCAAGAACGAATTTCCAAAACGAACAAGATTGGCACGAATTGGACGAACTAAGCTGATAAATAGAAATTGACGAAATCACATCAGAACTGGATTGATGAAGGTCGGTTATAAGTGGACTTATATATAACTATGGATATATATATATATATATATATATATATATATATATATATATATATGAAAATCATATTCTAAATCCAACACATATTAAATTAAATGTATATGTATGGTTATCAACAATCATAGCTTTAAACTTAAACACATATATAAATCAACATATATACATTATATCTCTTGAAATAAATATTTATGTATATACTTATTTAAAATCAACATACTTAAAACATATATACGTATAGACCAAACGTTATGTATAAAACATATATACTAATATATCGAAACAATCATTGACAAGAATACAACACACATATAACTAACTAACTCAATGTATATAACTGGCAGATACGTGTAATTTTCATAACACATATAAATGACATAATATAGCAACCAGACTTATATATATAGTATACGTAAACTCATATAATTAAATAACTTATATACTTATAACATTTTAAAATCAATATTTATTATAAAAATCAATATGAATAATTTATCATAATATATAAAAGCTAAACGAATCACATGTCCTCGGTAAACCAATAAGTACGAAAAAACAGTTTACACATATCGCTTGTATAAACAAACAGATTATAATATGTATATATATATATATAGAACACTGTTATAACTTCAACCCAACAGAATATATATGTACATATACGAATGCCCAGAATGTTGATAAATTGTTATATATACAAAAGAATAAACGGTTACATCTACATACATAATACATAAACCATCTTATAAAATCGACTATAGATAAACCATATAGCTTTATAAAATGTATATACATCAAATAAAACATGTAACAGAGTGTTCAAACTTTTGATATTAACACTTATATAGTTTTCTACATAAAAAAGCATATACTTTTAAAAATCTAATTTTCAAAGCTTTATAAAAATACAGGCCAGATAATATAATGTATGTAAACTTGAAATATAAACCTTGATTGAATATATAACTTGTATACCCAAAACTGCTAAATATAAATATACTGGGAAAATTAAATGTATACATAATACATATAAGTACTAACGTGTGTGTGTGTGTGTATATATTGCAATATAAACATTTGTATATTAACAGTGCATGCTTGTATTCATATAAATCTCATATATGTGTGCAAACAGCATATAACATATTATACTTTAAAACTTATCCCACTTTAGATATGAGAGCTGATGCATATATACTTTAAACAAATAATAGTACTTACTATCATACGAATATATATATATATAAGAGGGAATGTAATAGGAAGTATACGAAAACAAAACAAATAGTGAATTCATAATATATATATATAAATGTATTCTATACCTTTATATGAGGAGGAGGTGAGAAAAGCTACAATTGATCGGTACGGGCAAGAAAAATGAATAAGATGTCATGAGCAGAGGAAAGAGAAAGCAGGCTTCATTCTAGGCGTATGGCAATGGTGAATGATGAGGCAATGGTGGGAGACGATGGTGGTTTCGTACGTGGCGTATGGCAGTGCCTGGAGGGCGGGGACGAGCTAGGCAGGGGAGTTTAGAAAAGAAGGCCTCGGTGGAGTGAGTGAAGAAACTATGTGAAGGGAGGAAGAGAAGGAGGTGGGTTGAGGCCGAGGGAAAAATTTAAAGAGGAGAGCGTGTTCGGCGATTAAGTTGTTTGGGAGGATGATGGTTTAACAGAGAAAAAAGGAATTGCAAATGATAGAAAAACATATCGTAGGAACCAGAGGAGAATGAACGGACCAAATAGAATTGAAACGTATCGAAATAAATATGAAGCAGTGGGTATGGTAAAGTCATGCATGAAATACAGGGAATAATAAAGTAATGACAGCTTGAAATTCGGCCGTTGGGAAATTCGAATGGACAGAGAACCGAAAGGTTGCAATTTTATAACCGATACGGCTATCCGTTTTATCGTTTTCATCGCGTACAGGGCTTCAAAATACAGAGTTGAATATACCACAGAGATCAACATGAAGAGATGATCAAAACGGTATATAGATATCAATGATACGATAATCCGATCAAAAGTCGATAATCGGTACCGAAAATGATGCTAATCTGCCAGAAATAAGATAAACGGAGCAATAGCAGTCCAATTTTGAAGAAACGAAACACGACATCTCACTCAGAATATGATTTACAAGTTTATTATATAAAAATATTCAAGTTTGAAAAAAAATTATTATCATCAGTTTTAACTGATTTGAATTTAAATAAAATTACACAATAAAATAATTTTCATATTATCCGATGAAATTTTTTGATTTTCTTTGTCTGAATAGACATATTCCAAATAATAAATTTTCATTTACAATTTCAAATATTTGAAATTTCACAAAATTTCAATTAATTACATTATTAAAACCTTTAAAAATTTACGGGTCGTTACACACTGCTCTTCCAACTATACGTTCAAATATTTTCCTACGTAACCTCGAAAGCTATTCCAGTCAAACTATGGAATTCTAACACATTATCATTTACGATAAGAGAAAGAGTACCTAAATAACTAAATGCCTCTTTATTGGGATAGGCTGACTCTGACTATTTGATACCTATAAAATAGACAAGTCCCCATCATTTAAGACCTAACCCGAGGTGGGTCCCTACGTGGTCCTCACTAATTGACATCATAAGAAATCCCATCAGGCCACTTAATACTTCTCCTAAAGGAAAGTGGAAGACCCTACCATAGCCATTTAATACCTCTAACCCAAAGCAGACCACTTTAAAGATTTCTCCAATCATATCAATAGCGTAACTTATGACCATAACCCAACCATGACATCTCAGATTAATCCGACTATTCATAGGATCTGGTTGCCAAATTGACTGGACATATTTACCCTACAGAATTGGGACTAACCTCGCGCCTACTGGGGTTATTTATTATACTTGATGTCCTACATCAGTCCCCAAAGCGACGCCTCTGGTACCCAGATTTAACTTTGCAAAGTCATATATAACTTTGGACTAAACTTGCACCCCTATAACTTAGTCATACTTATATGCATACCAATTTTATACATATACCATCCTACATGTTTAATGGTGAGGCCATATAAGGTGACCACTTATTATGCCTCTAATTAGGAATTAAATCCATAATTAATTATATTCCCAATAGATTTACACTATTCACTTATGTACTTCTTTTTATTCTCTAGCTTATACATTGTTATTCCTTTCTCATTCCCTGGTATTTTCTAAGTTAAATTTGATTAATCAATCCCACTAATTTGTTTGTGACTATTTAAATTCTCAAACTCTAATTCATTCATTGCACATTCAGTATTTATTTAACCTTTCTACCTTTATTTCCAATTATTACTAGCATTTTACTTTTATTTTAATTTCCTAATTTCTCCTAGCGCGAATATTGATACACATTGTTGTTGTATTAATTATGATTTATTTTAGGGGTTAGCGCGGTTATACATGTTTGTGCATTTACTTTCTTTTGTTTCTCTCTTATCTTTCTAATTACATTCATCCTTAATTAGGATATTTCTTTGTATTCTAATATATATGAGCTATCTTTTTTTTAAATGTTTTCCATTATATTTTCCTTAAATTTACTTAAATAGGTTGTTTTCATTGTTCGAGAATACAAGGAATTATTCATTTCCCTTTTATTTTGAAATAGACAATGTAAACTGTGGAGTGGAATTCCATACCTTACACATCTCTTTCTTTTTCTTTCTAGTTATATTTCTTGTCAAATCAAACACCACACTTTTCAATTTAAATAAAAGATTAGATAAATCTATGGAATTTGAACGGATTACATACCCACAGAATAGAATACAGAAATTTCACATTTCACATGAATTAATACAAACTTAATTCATACTAACACCCTTTAATCCAAATATAAATTTGAAATAAATTCTACATTAAATCAAATGGTAGATCTGAAATGATCCCGCATTTTATTCATAATCAAGTACCAATGATTTGACAAAAATCTAGATCTGGGTGTAATTAACATTTTTATTCAATCTTTTTTTAATTTACAAAATATGTAGGCGGTGTTTTATACATTTAAATTCGAGCCTACAACTCTATATCTTTCAATTACACATAGTAATCGAATAAAATCCAACGACCTAAATTACAATGTTATAAGTAATTTACCTAAATTTTCCACTCACGGTTTTAAGCTTTTCAAATTTCCATATCTGAATATAATCCTCTAATTCAACTGCTTTTCCTTTTCAATTCAAGGCGTAAGTATAAAAAGGAATATACATAATATTAAACTCGTAGATCTAAGAAGAGAATTGGGATTTAAGGGAAAATGTAGATTTACAATATTGAGATTTATCTTGTTATTACGCAACACTAATATTTGCATTCCTCACTTCTTCTTATTTTCTTATTTTCCGATCTTCTCTGATTTGTATGATTACAGTTTGTTTCATTTTACGGGAGAAAGTATAAAAGATAAAATGGAAAAGCTTAACTACCTGCATCGGTAAATATGATATGAGGAGGAGGGTTTGGAACTGTTTTATAGACGCTACGATTAATCTTATCCACTGGATTAAAAATTATAAAATCTTGATCGTTGGCCGAGCTTCAACCTCAACCTGTTCGACTTCGACCGGTCGACTACCTGTCGACCACTACTGGTCAATCACCTCATATCAGCGGTCGACTGTTGGGGTCCAGGGCCGATTGGTTATTTATGTTCAATTTTTAATTATTTTCATTCTGATTTCTTTAAACATCTGTAACTTCTTTGTATGAACTTCGTTTGCGAAACTACAAATGTGAAAGTTGCTCAGAAAATCATCATGATTGCAATGGTGCAAGTCTTGTGGCTAAATTCCATCATTTGCATAAATTTCATTTTTAGAGCCAAAGTAATTATTAATTAACTAATGTAAATTTATGAGGCGTTACATGGGTGGATCGATAATTTTATGCATCTTGGCAATTACACATCTAATAAAAATAAATTCATTTTTTTAACTTATTTTTACATTCAGGTACTTAATTTAATGTAAATTATATTTTTTCTGGAGCTGAAATGCCTCATTCAAAATTGAAAAAAAAAATTAAAACTTGCCAGGGGAACTTTGAGAAAGCTTGGGGGAGTATGCATTCCTTGTTAGAGCTATCTTTTATTGAATTAAAAACTTATGTGCAAACTAGTTTGTTAAAATTGGTTCGTGTGTATGCCAGAAAAGAATTTTTTTTATTACTAGGTGTAGTTTTTATAGTAGCGTTCAAGCTCATTCATTTTGAACTAACCAAGGTAACACATCTAAAAACTCAAAATTTGCATATTTGTGAATTTAGCATAAGGAGAACTCACGGCCTACTGCATTTTCAAGGGCTAACTATGTTAGGAAATTGTGAGAAATCCCCCTTTATTTAATTCATGTGCATTTGACAAGATTGAATGTCATTGGCACTAGCGATGAAAAAGATAGCAGTATTGAAAAAAATTGAAGAGTTAATGCATGAAATAAAGAAGATGAACGTGGCTAATCAGATCGATACTTAAAAAAATTTAGCAAAATTATTTTACGTCAAACTTCGTCTTATGTTTCCCCTATAAGCAAATAAAAAGCTAATACTCCATCTCGTATAAACTCAACACCCCTACCAAAAGACAACTCTCGGGTTTTGAGTCGTCTAATTGTAAACCCTTGCCTTTACATACTGCCCAATGTAGTGAAAACAACGTCGTAAAAAAACGAAGCTCCATATTCGCAAATCATCTCAATTATTTGATTTTTATTACATATTGACTTTCTTTAATGATCAAATGTCAAATAAATTAATGCCTTACATGACCAAAGTTATTGATGTTGAACGTGATGGTAAATGTGGTTTTAGATATGGTGCTAGTTTGTTGAGGATGGGAGAATCTAACTGGCCACAAGTTCAAAGAGAATTGTACGAATAGTTATACGAACACAAGGGGTTATGTGACTCGATTGTTGTTGAATGAGGTCGAACC
This sequence comes from Allium cepa, assembly GCA_030765085.1. Lineage (NCBI taxonomy): Eukaryota > Viridiplantae > Streptophyta > Magnoliopsida > Asparagales > Amaryllidaceae > Allium > Allium cepa. Next base: position 548,462,975 of record CM060943.1, on the reverse strand, counting down.
GACTTATTACTAAAGCGGTTATTATCGTACGATAGTGGACGTACATGTCAAAAAAGAATGTATATGCCAAATATTTGCTATTTATGGCGATCCGGTATAATGTAGTAGTTTTTAGTCTTAACAAGAATTCAAATCTTACCATTCCACCATTGAGAGGTAAAATTCTAACTCCAAAACAATATGTTGAGTTTTCAATTACATTTGTCGATGGAAATCATTTCTTATAGGTTATCATTCTTTAGCTTATATTATTTTCCATTATAAAATATTTGTTCCAACTAAAATAATTTTTAAATAGTTATAGGCAATTCTAGATACAAAACGTCATGTTCCGTTGATATATAATATATGGTTCAGGGACTATAATCATAGCAGATGAGAGTTTATTCTACTAGATCAGAGACAAGCTTGAGAAACAGCATGATTTCTTAATTATTGTATTAAAGATGTTTTTAGGTAATGCACTAACTTAATTTGATGAAGCATAGTACAATGTAGCTTTAACTCACGAAAATTTGATGAAGTTGGGTATGTTAACCTTAATCTTATTTTAGTTTGTAATGATCTACAATGAATGCATTCCATTAGTTTTCCTTTTTACATGGATATGATAGAACCTAGGCAGGGTAAGGGTGTGGGTAATGCTGGTAAACCACGCTTGAATTTAACGTGGTAATTTATCATAACCAAGCCCGCACTAAACGTGGATGTACATATAAGCCATGTTAAATGCTCGTGAGGTTCTCTTTAAATCCCATACCCTATCTTTGCATGGGAAGATCATTTTAGTAAAAAAGGGATAAATTTTATATTTAGGCCAATTTTGTAAACAAACCATAAGAATAGCCCACTTTGCAAACTAATTACAAAAATAGACCAGTTTTCGCCACGTAGGATGCCACGTGTGCTGGCGGCATCTCAAATGCCGCCAGTACACGTCTATTTTGCATAATAACACTGGCGGCATTTGAGATGCCGCCAGTACGCGGCATTTGAGATGCCGCCAGTACGCGGCATTTGAGATGCCGCCAGTACGCGGCATCCCAAATGCCGCTATTTCTACTGCTTTATTAGACAGCCGCCTTTAAATGTTTGTCTTGTTCCAAACTTTGCTTAGATCTACCAAAATTTTAAACTCCAAGCTGTTAAATTATTTGCAAATTGTAGTTTAATCTTGGTTGGATTCAGATACACACGAGGAACAACATCTAATTCTTCCTCTTTAACAAGTTACTACTATAGCAGGTATGTTTTTTTGGAAACCCTAGTTCAATTTTTTTTTAATTTCATTTGCTATTTGGTATCAACTGATAATAGTTTACTAGTTGACTGAATAAATTGTAGAATGGCTCCCAAGTGTGTACCGACCATCTGTTATTTCGATGGAGAAATGGTTGTTGATGAACTTAATTGTGGAAAATATATCGGGGGGTCATGTAAGCCAGCTAAAGTGTTGAAAGGTTGTAATTTGGTGCAGCTGAAAGAATCGATCTATAAAGCGACCAAGATAAAAATCTGAAGAATTTGACATAGAGGTAGTGTGTAATTGGCCGACGGACTCAGGATCGAAAGCCATTAAAATAGCCGATGATGACGATGTCGAGCTAATGTTTTCAGCGACATCGAAATCAATTGAGTTGTTTGTTGGAAAAATTTGGCGCTTGCAAGTAGAAGAACCCGTACGAGAACAAGAAGTTAACATTGTTATTGAGGAGCACCGAAGAACGGTTGAGGCAGTAAGTATCAGCCGTGGAAACGCGTCCTCGAGTTTCATTAATCCGACTATGACACCGATGTACGGTCAACAACAAGGTCTATATGGATATCCTCCGTGTATGACCTATCCACAGGGCATTCAGTATACGTACCCCTATCCAAGTCAAGGCAGCTTTACGCATTTGCTTGAAAGGTGAAACATTTATTTATGAAATTTAGGTCGTATTAATTTGATAGTTGTGCGCTACTTAATATTTTTTTCACCTTATATGCAGTTATCTTCCTTGTCGACCAACACCGCCTAGTCCCACTGGACCATCACAATGCCATATGTCTCAATTTATGTATCCAAATCCGTCCGAGTTATATGATCTTAGTCAGAGGTATGTCTCATGAAAAATCAAATTTGTGTAGGTAGTAATTACGGTAATGAATTTAAAGTAATACGTATGTTTGAATAGCAGATTCCCCACGAACGATATTGCTATGCAATCTAATGCTGATTTGGAGAATGTAAACGTAAACGTAAACGTGAACAATGAAGATGCTGATACTGAGATGGACGGGGACAAAGGTGAAGATGTCAATGATGAACTCCCCCATAAATAGTATGGATTTAGGGAACATGGTGGAGAACAACATGTCGTGGATAGGTAGTATGCAAGTGAACAATGAACCTTTGAACTATGATTTTCTGGTTGAAGACAATATTTCCGAAGACAGCGATGAGGTGGAAATGGAAGTTCCTTTGGATGATGATTTGTGCAATGCACAAATTATGGCAAGGTCAATCGTTGCAAATCTTGGGTTCAACAATGAGATGTTTTCGATCGTAAGCGTTCAGAATGGATTTAAAGTTGGTTTGATTTTCGAGACGAAAGCCAAGTTGTTGCAACAGTTGAGCGAATGGTCGATTTTGCATGCCGTATATTTTAAAGCAATAAAATCAAATAAAACCAAATACACCGCCGTTTGTAATATAGATGCAAATTGTCCATAAAGAATTCATGCTATTGTCTCAAAAAAATTAGAGCAGAATTGGTGGGTTGTAAGGAAATATCCTAGCAAACACAATTGTGTTAATCCAACGGTAAACTCCACCCACAAGCAGGCGACGTCTAACTTTGTAGTGGAAAAAATATTACCTTTTGTGAAAGCCGATCAAAACATTACAGCCGAAACGGTACAAGTTTTGATGGAAGAACAGTTGTTTGTGGAAATTAGTTACATGAAGGCTTGGAGAGCTTTGGGTAAGGCGGTGGAAAGAATTTACGGTGATTGGGCAGATTCATATAGTAGTCTAAGACAATATTTTACTGAAATAACTAGATCGAACCCGGGACGTATTGGACACGTCACGATCGATGATTATGGAGTCTTCGATCGAGTTTTTTTGGCATTTGGACCTTGTATTGAAGGATTTGTTCATTATCGTCTGTTGCTATGTATTGACGGGACATATTTGTATGGAAAATATAAAGGGAAGCTACTTGTGACCACTGCTGTTGATGCAGATGATCATCTATACCCTTTAGCGTACGCAATTGTAGAGTCTGAATCCGGAGATAGCTGGGGGTGGTTATTTGCCTGCATGCGGCGGTTCATTCACAGTGCTAACAATCGATGAATTACCTTCTGGATCGAATGAAAGGAATACCATCAGCCTTGGAATCGAAATGGTGTTTGCCACATAAACATAGATTTTGTGCTAGACACCTTAAAGCTAATTTTCAAGCTGTAGGGTTTAGAGAAAAACGATTAACCGGACTATTTTATGCTGCAGCTTGTGCTGCAAAAGAAGCCGAGTACATCAAAATACGTGAAGAAATAAAAACTATAAGAATCACTCACAATTGGATAGAAAGGAGTTTGGGAGCGCACGAGGAGAACTAGGTATTGTATAAAGATGACGGCGGTCGATTTCATGTCATGACCACCAATTGTGCAGAAAGTTTCAACGGTGTTCTTAAAGGAGCTAGGTCACCTGTCAGAGCTTTAATTGCATGCATCTTTTTCAGGTCGGTTGATTATTTTTATCAACGAAGAGAAGCGGCAGTAAAATTGACTTCCCTTCTAACTCCGAAGTGGGAAGCCAAGATCGTCGAAAGAGCTAACGAAGCTAGGCACACAAGAATTATTCGATTTATTCAATCTGAGTGGCAAGTTGTACACTATTTTGGTGACGAGTTCAAAGTACTAATCAACGGCAATGGTTGCTCATGTACGTGCAACATCCCTTTTTTACAGCACCTACCGTGTATGCATGTTATGGCCTCTTGCTCAACGGTTTCCAACGGAGCAAATAGAGTCCATCACGACTTTGTCTCAGCATGGTATTCCACAGCGAAATACCTGGCAGCTTACACCCCTGAGTTTCGCCCGGTACGAGATAAACGTTATTGGAGTTCAAGTGAAAGTCAATTGGTCCTACCTCCGGTCGCTAAAAGACAACAAGGACTCCCGCGTTCAACTAGAATTAAAGGTACAATGGACGAGATGCAGACCACTAAAGGAAATAGGTGCGGCAAATATGGTGTTCATGGTCATAAAAAAAGTCGTTGCAATACAGCAACTTAATGTTTTTGTTTTATTTTGTCTGTAATCTTAATTCGAACGCATTCTAGTTTGTCTAAAAACAAATGTTTATGTAATCTAATGTTGGACGAAAATGTTATTTCGACTTTTATTATTTTGTTGTTAGCCTTCTAACGCAGACTGTTTTCATAGTGTATTGAAATGCCGCTTGGATGGGGCATTTGAAATTCCGCAGCATGCGTCATTTGAAATTCCGCAGCATGCGTCATTTGAAATGTCGCTTTTTGCGGCATTTCAAAAGTTGCCTGCTGTGGCATTTCAAATGCCATGTAATGCGGCATTTCAAAAGACGTTGTTAGCGTTATTTGGGATGTCGCCCATCTGCCTATATATTTTCCTAAGTTTTTTCAACTACCCTGCCCACACCCTAACTCTACCAAATTTATTTTAGCAAAAGATCTAGGTTTCATATTGGTATACTATTCTCGTTCGATTTCAACAATTTGCAACTACCCCTCTCCATATTTCAATTCAACATTGTCGCGCCGAAGGTAAGTATTATACTTTTCTCATTCAATTTCATCAATTGTTTTGTCGATGTATTTTTGGTTGTATTCATAGGTGTACAATGGACAATTGGGAAATTGATGACGTAACAATGATGAAAATGTACGATGAATTCGAACAAAATAAAGGAAAGGGGATTTCAAGTGGCGCCGACCTTGAAGTTGATTTTGTACCAGAGACACAATTCGAATAAGAACCCCCGAATGAGTATAGTGGAACATCATATGGAGAAGCCGTGGTTGATAGACCAATCCAACAATCGCTCCATGCAATTCTTTTAGGTGTCCTAGGTCGGCAAAATCATGGAAGCTCAAGCTCTCATGCTACATGTGTAGTTTGCGGCTGTGGAGAGGAATGCAAAGTAATCGTTTGTAGAAATGATAGGAACGCTGGACGTCGTTTCTACCACTGCGCTGGATACAACGATCACAAGATTGAGCTGAATCAGGTTAAATGTTGCATTTTTTAAGTAGCTCGATCCACCACTATGTCCTAGAGGGGTGGATATGCTTTAGAAATGCAAGCGGAAGTTAGTCATGTGGAAAAGTTGAACCTTGAATACCGAAACGAATTGTTGGTTCATGGGTACAAGTATTTGGCGTTGTGGCCACGTAGATCGTTGAAGGACAATTGAAATGTAATGTAATGATATTAGAAACTTGCTGTGTGATGAACAAATATCTGAAACGATCGTTCGAAGTATGTTATGCACCATTTGAAGTATGTTATGCATCATTGAACGATAATTGAAATGTAATTGAAGTTTGTTATGTTATGCATCGTTTGAAGTATGTTATGCATCGATAATTGAAGTATGTTGTGCATTTCGAAGTATGGAATATAATATCTAAAGTAACAGAGCGATATTTCAAATGCCGCATGAGGCGTCATTTGAAATGTCGCTGGTGGCGACATTTCAAATACCGCTCTATGCGGCATTTGAAATGATGCCTTACGCGGCATTTCAAATGACGCCTCATGCGGCATTTGAAATGCCGCTCTGTTGCTTGCTCACACAAACTGCAAATGGAAAATACAGCGTCCATAATTCGACACCAACGTAATAGTCATTTCTGAACCTTGACCATTGCAACTTTCTAAGCTCATGACTACAGTTACCAACAGCAAATACAAGTCTAAAACCAATAACATTCACACCAACATCGGAATACTAGAGTCACATCTACAATCACAACGACAAACACTAGTCTACATTAGTTAACAACCAAACAACCCAAACGAACAAATACAGACCATGATCAGTCAATACGACAGTCAACATACCACACAAACGATCAATAAACACTACAGTCAACAAATACAAACCACAGTCCACTACGGTTAGTCTAAAATTTCATCTCAAAATTTTTAATTCCCTAGGAGTTTTCTTCTTCGATCTTCTTGGCTTGAGCATGAATTCCTCCTCTTCCAGTGACAGCTCTTCACTGCCCTCCTCTTGCATCCCTTCCGTTGGGGGTTGCGATGGCCCGACGGGTTGTGTATGCTGGGAAGATATCGCTCCGGAACTCTCGTCCTCTTTTTTCTTCCTTCTTCCATACTTTCTCTTCGGTAAGGGGGGCGGTGGGACTGCAGCTATGTCCTCATACGACACGGGAGAGGCAATTTCCTCAATAAGTGGTGGCACTGCAGGAGGATGAGGAGGCGGAGGTGGGATGGGCCTTGGCATCTTGTTCTTCGACAAACAGGATAGCAGAATTTGTTTGATAGAGAAGCATTTTACCTTGCTCTTTTCAGGAACCTCCTCTGCAAGCTCGTCGACAATGTCCAACACATGATACATACCATCCGCCTGCGTATAACATAAACCCGTATGAGTTTCATAAGTACTACATAAGTTGTCGATATTAATACGTACCACATTCCATTCTAGCGGAGCTCGTGGAGTGTAAGGTGCCGCCTCTTGCTTGGGTTCCTCCTCTCGTCTTCGAAGCACATAATGACGAGTGATATTCCGGTACCAGCTAAGATACTCCTCATCGGTCAGAGTGACATCGTGCTCGTCTTCTCTAGCTATGAAACGGTTGTTCCATAACTCAATCATCGTTTGGAACTCATCTTCGCCTTATGGAAGCATGTAATATGGAGCAGGATACGGTAGGTGCTATCGAAGACCAAACTGTCTCATGACTCTGTCTGGCAGATGGTATGTTAAATCTCCAAAGCAAAAAATCATAAGTCTTGCCCGCCATAACGTCATGTCCATTGTACAAATAGCCGGAAGTGCATGAAGGTCTGTTTCGAAATACGAATTCCATGTTACTGCATTGTAATCTAAGACGTCAAACTCGTTCCGGTAAAAGGTTAAATTGCGTCTGGGGTCATTTTTGTATTTTTCGGGTCAATTCACCTGTAATAGCAACATGTTATAGGAAATTCAAATTTACTGTGCCGATACAACAACACTAACAACACTATTTTACCTCGCTCCATAAGGCTTTGAATTGTCAATTATTTTCGTCTTCATAAAAATACGACCAACCGGAAGGTAGGTCCGTGACCAAAGCTGCAAGTGTGAAACTTAATTTTAGTTATGGTTTTACGAAATACTGAACTATGTAACAACGAATGACTATGTTTGTACCTGAAGTAGAGTCATACAACCTCCGACGGACCATTATTGGACCAAAGCAACTCTCGTAAGCTTCGTATAGGTGAAAGCAAGCACCGCACTACCCCAGGAGTATTGCCGACATTAATCGAAGTCTTCTAATAATGGAAGCCATTGAAGGGCCACTCTTGTCTTCGATCGATCACAAAAAAGACGTTGCGTGATGATGTGCAACATAATAGCGCGAGCACGCTGGGCAATCTGCAAATGAGAGGCACGATAGGGAATATCACCGGTCAACTGCACCCTAAACCATGTGGCCACTATCGATTCATTTCCCCACCTCACGTCTTTTGGAGGAGCCAATCCAAGTAAGGGCTCACGCAGTTCTATATAATTTCTTGGAAAATCCGGTTTCAGGATGGAATCCCTGTTAATCGGCAATCCAAGCAATACATCTACGTCTTTCAAAGTGATTGTCATCTCACCTACTCTAAGGTGAAATGTAGACGTCTCCGGTCGCCATCTTTCGATCAAAGCCATCAAAAGATTTCGGTCGGGCTGTGTATATCCCAACTTATTGACAACACCAAATCCAGCTCTGTCTAACAGTTCCAACACGCCTGGATGCGCTGACATGACGAGCTTTAAAGTTGATGAATGGTCAATGAAGCCGTCCGTCTCAACCCCCTGTCGATACATAGTAACGGAGCAAAGCAATTATGGTAATTACCAGCAATTTGTAGAAGTAATAACAAATTATTTGACCTTATACCTCCATCATATCGATGTTGTTTGTGCGATGTTGAGGTTGGAGGTAAAGCACATTAGGATCGATTGGTCCGGGAGTCATTTCATCATATTCTACCACAATAACATTGCATAATCATACTCAACTTCAATGGGTATGATTACCATAGATTTGCAACTATACAACTTCATTGTATACAATGGGAAAACAATTAAACATGTGCTCTAGGTGAGTACTCAACTTCATTGTACTATACAATCATAGATTTGCAATCATAGAACAATTTTAGCCCTAAACACTAAATTAAAAAAAATGACAATTTGAGACAAAATCGAAAGATTTCATACCTATAGAATGAGCTTGAGACGATGATGAAGCCATAGTTCAAATTCTAACTAGATTTTGATAGTTGGAAGCTTGAAATTTTGATTTTTGGTGAATTGGGGGGTGGGTTCGGTTTTTTTTTAAGATGAGTTGAGAGAAGGGGATTGGAGTGGTATTGAGGAAGGACTGCAAAATTTACAGAGAGCAGCAGAAATAGCGGCATTTGGGATGCCGCATACTGGTGACATCTCAAATGCCGCCAGTGTTATTATGCAAAATAGACGTGTACTGGCTGTGTTTGAGATGCCGCCAGCACACGTGGCGTCCTACGTGGCGAAAACTGATCTATTTTTATAAATAGTTTGCAAAGTGCGCTATTCTTGTAATTTGTTTACAAAATTGGCCTAAATACAAAATTTATCCTAAAAAACATAACCGCGCCTTGCACACAAATGTAGGGTGTAGTTGTGTTGAATATCCATGCAATCGTTGCATGGGATTTTCGAATCCCCCATGTAAAATCTTTACGTAGCTATTTTTTATTACTATGTAATAATTTAACGTGGTATATTCGATCACCGACGTTAAATGTGCATGCGGATTTCTCCAATTCCTATCAAAGTCTTTAGCGTAGGATGTTTAAGCCAACAAAATATTAACCTGAAAATCCCACCACGTCACTGTCTTACTTGGATTGTATGTTAACAAAGTTTTGACTTTGCGTTTTATGTTTTAAAACTACAAAAGTTTTCACGCACAAAATTAACGTGGAGGGCCAAGGCTCCACGTAGTGATGAAACATGGTACTTTATTATTCCCATGCTCTATATTTGCATGGGATGTTTGGGTATGAAAACGGAAAATACCCGAACTTCCCATGCAAACACATAACGTATTGTATATTGATGTCCACACTTGCATCAAGCATGTCACAAAACAATACCCTCGCTTTAACTAGACGTGGATTTAGTATTTCACCTTGCTGGGTTTCACTGTGGTATCTTTAACAGCACTAAAAAACTTCATTCAAAAAATAAAGTAAAAAAGTTACAACGATGCACTAAAAATCAATTTGAATTTCTAGTTCAGATAAGCAATGGCTCTAGAATTTTTCATAAGCACATATTCCAAATCATCTGGTTCCTGCTTCAACTTGGCATTTTCTTCTAATAACTCCAGTGCAAATTCAACAGCTCATTTCGAGAATAATTCATCAATCCAATGAATGGAACAAAAACTTCCTAATGAAACAAATCTCGAACACCCTGAGAAACAGTACGGTGTTCGACATTTGTGTGAGAAAGGCATGTCCTTAGGATTGCATCAATGTTGCAATGACAGTGAAGTGGCTTTGATTTAGCAGCTTCTTGTTGAAACCTTCTAAATTCTTCCTTCCGTATCATTCTAATTTCTTCACCTAGAAGACTTCTTAGTGCTGATACAATGGGATCGACGTCCAACATTGCAAGATCATGTTCTAACTCTTTGTCCATTCTTTCGTACACCGCAAATGGGGATGGCATACAAGAAGACTCTGATCCAATGTATGCCGCCCATTGCTCTTCATTATCGGTAGATGGACTAGGGTAAGAATTTATTTATTTTTGAAGAATAAAGATCTAAACGATTTGAAGAACGATTGAAAAACTTAGGGTGTAGATGGTTTATTACATGCCAACATTTGGAGGTAAAGTAAGTGAGGTGGAGGGAAAAAAAGGAGGGAGTTGAGAAGTAAAAAAAAGTGAAGTTAAATAAACCACGCTAATAGTTGACGCGGGTCTATGAATAACCCATGTCAGTAAAGACCACGGGTTTAAGTATGTGCTGCGGTGGATGCAAACATGGAAACTCGGTATTTCCATGCTCTGTGTTAGCGTGGCCCATTTGTGAAAATCTCAATAGTTTCCCGGACAATCCACACAATCTCAGGACATGGTAACTGACCAAATTCATGTGAGCTTCTGGCGTGGTTTCTGGAAGTAACCAAGTTGGACGTAGTGTGGGTTGCAGAATAATAGGTCTTGTGGCTAATTTAACACTGGTGGGTAAATAGTGTTTTCTAACTTGTGTAAATCTTTTTAAAATTCTTAAAAGATTAAAATCAAATCACATGCTAACAACATAGATTTATGATAATAATCAACCGCAGATGCAATCACAGATAAATGTAAAAGTAATAAAGTAAAGTGAGAGTTAAAGAGATGACACCAAATATTTTATACTGGTTCAGATTTCTCCTACATCCAGTCTTGTATAATTTCTTGAATGGATTTATTCTCAAGTGCTACTTAATTTGTATGGTAGTAAGTAAACCAATTACAATCTCGCTTCCAAGGACACGAGACACTGTACTTCGAGTCCGGTGCAAACTCACTTGATTTAAATGGGCTACAAGCTCACCCACTAATTTGAATGGGCTGCTAAGAACACCCACTGGAACAAATCAGAGTTGGGTTGTTAATTTTCAAACACAAACAGTTATATTTGAGATACGAGATATCCTATAGCTCTTCCAATAGCGGTTTGATCTTTGAATTGAAAAGTGAGAACTTGTAGATGATTATGTAGTTTGTAAAAAGCAAAGTATATTTTAAATATGAGAGAATAAGTAGCAAGAGTTTAAAGTAAGAAGAAGACAAAAAAAACTAATTGAAAATCAAGTTTTTAACCCTTTATATAGAGTTTGAAAATGTGTGTCTATTTGTGAAAGAATATAGTAAACTATCACAAATTTTTGAATTTAAAAAGGTATCTTTTTACCGGTCTAAACAATGTTTAAAAGGAAGTCCATTCGTGAAGAGATGTGACCAAAAATCAAAATTTAAAATTCATCTCTCCATGGTACATATGTCGACATACCTAGGGTATGTTTATCAACATACTTATGTATGTTTCGGAAAAATAGAAATTTTTAAAAAGTGTTTCAAATTATGAACTCTTGTAAAATTATTTAAGTATAGTTTGTATAATACTTTTAAAAAACATTTATAAAAACTTTTAATCATTTATAAAAAATTTGTGAAATGTATTTTGAAAATATAAAGCAATATTAAATATTTTTAATAAGGAAGTATTCAAAGAACCAAAGGGCCGCTATCTAAGGACTTTGACAATTTTATTCTAACCTATTTAAACTATAGTCATGAACTCTTCTAGTCACTATCTCTAAACTCATGAGTCTTCAAAACGTTTTGATCATCATCACAAAATCTTAATCTGTAGTTTCTTTGCTGATCAATCTTCAAACTCGATTATCTTATACTTGTATAAACATGTATAATATCATATGACATACTTTAAACAACTTGGAAAAACAACGGTATCATTATTTATATGGTTGTTGCCATCAAAATCAATATCCGAGTTATTAACACGTGGGTTAGTAATTCCCCACGCCAGCATCACATGGAGGTTGTTCAAAATATGATGCCTGTAACTAGTGTGGGTCTGTCAAATGTTGTTTTTAGTCTTCCACCACTGCAACTAACAAAAACCCAGTTTATATATATATATATATATATATATATATATATATATATATATATATATTTTAAAGAAGAATTCACGTATATATAAAACCAAAACAAAAGGTGTCAACAAGTCTGACAGGTAACCAGAGTACCAAAAAGTGGAATACAAAACCGAGAAAACACATAAGTAATACAACGGTACAACCAAAATGGGAAAAGCAGTAGACTATGGCGAGAAGGAGATGCAAAGGACCTCTGGGACCAGGCACAGATCAATCTGGATGAGCTCCGGAAAATCCACCGCCCATCCAACATCGTAATCGAGCTCTGGCAAGGCCACCGCCCGATAACGATGTCGAGTGACAACCGTGCAAAGTAAGAGCAATTCCATCAGACGAACCACCAAAATAGAAGAAAAGCGGCCAACATCCTAATAGCTGAAAGGCCGACAGCCGACAGCCGATAAAGAGAAACGAAATTCCTCTAGGCAAGCTCCAAACAGAAGGAGGAATGAAAAACAATATCCAATCCAGAAATACCAGATCCTGAAAGCAATAGCCACACAGTAAGAAAACAAAAAAGGGGGAAGACGGTCAAGAAGGAGACGAGATAGTCAGAACCACCAGTCTCCGGATCGGGAATCATCCAATTCCCGCTCTATAAGAAGACTGAGAGCAGGAGATAGATAACAGATCCACAAGGCGTCCTGAACGAGCATTGACCGCTCCTCTGAAAGGTCTGCCATGAAACGACAAGTAAACATCATTTCTAACCCGTCGAATAATGGAGAAGGGATCCATAGGAGTCTCCTCAAAAATTGCCTTCTTCCGCGCACACCAGATGTGCCAGCAAATCAGACACGGAATCAAGCGAAAGATGATAGATCGAAGAGATTTACCAGATCTACCAATCCACCAAGAGGTCAGTAAATCATTCGGCGAGGTGATGGTACCACGGACACCCACTAAATTACCGAAGTAATTCCAGCAGGATCTAGCATAACAGCCAAAGAAAAGCAGATGATCCACCGATTTTGTTTCCCCGTTGCCGCAGCATCTACAACGGAAAACAAAAGGAATGCCAATCTGCTGAAGGTTCTCATCAACCGGTAACCCATTATGAAGGGATCGCCACATGAGAAGAGAAACTTTAGAAGGGATTCGAACGTCCCAAATGAAGGAAAAGATTGGAAGGACTGGAGTGGAGTTTCTAGAAGAGTTCCAGGCCTTAAGAATAGAGAACAGACCGCCATCCCATCCGGAGTGGCCGTCATGAGAATCAGCGAGCAATTTGACCGATTGCATATGCTTCCAAGTCTCACTGGCGAATGATGGAGAACCGGAATAGCCAGAAGACGCCAGTCTCTGGTACTTAGCATGAAGGAACTTCGCTCATAAGGAGTCGTTAGTCCCAAACCTGTACCACAACTTGCAAGCGAAAGCCGAACAGATGTCCTTCGGATTACGCAAACCTAACCCACCCTCACTCTTAGGACGGCAGATAACGTCCCAAGACACCCAGTGATGTCGGTGATTGTCAACCTTCGATCCCCAGAAGAAGGAGGATGCCAAAGATTGGAATGACCGAAAGAAGGAGGAGGTAGGGGTCATAGCGGCGAAAATATGCGTGCCCATAGAACTTAAAACAGATTGGATGAGCACTAATCTACCTGCCTGAGACAGAAGAGACGCATTCCAATGGATAATCTTTCCCCTTACTTTGTCCGTAAGAGGATCGAAAAGGGCGTTAAGTTTCCTTCCTCTGTAAAGAACAATACCCAAATAAGGTAGAGGAAGGGAAGCTTTCCTGAACCCGGTAAAAGATTCCACCCAAGAAACTCTCGAAGGGTCCATGTCCTTCGCGTGAACGAAGCAACTCTTCGCAGAGTTGACCAGTTGGCCCGAACACCTCTCGTATAGATGAATGAACCGAATCAGGCGGCGAATAGATGACCGATTTCCGTTGGAGAAAATGACAATGTCATCCGCGAAGGAAAGAGAAGAGACAAGCGGACACCCTCTCAGAAGTCCAAAACGGTGAATTTGACCAAATATCGTTAAGGTGTGGATACCACGAATTAATGCCTCGGCCGCAATAACGAAAAGAGAAGGAGATAGAGGATCACCTTGACGAATACCTCTACCCGCTTTGAAAAAACCCTTGGCCGATCCGTTAATGAGAACCGAAAACCAACAGTTGGATATGAGCCTCCACACCAAATCGATAAGGGTTTCAGGAAACCCGAAGGCACGAAAAACCTTGATGATGAAAAACCACGACATACGGTCGTAGGCCTTTTCCATATCAAGTTTGAAAATAATGTTAGAACCCCTGACCTTACGGTCAATCTGAGAGACAAGTTCTTGGGCTAAAAGGACGTTATCGGTGATCAAATGACCTTTTACAAAACCCGCCTGAGAGGAGGAGATAATACGATCAAGGAACGGAGCCAAACGAGTGGCCAGAACCTTAGAAATCACTTTGTTGGCAAAATTACACAGGCTGATCGGACGGAAATCCGAGCACGCCCGAGGATTATCACACTTGGGAATGAGGACCAAGTTAGTGGATGACCAACTAATGGAAAAAGCGCTCCCGGAAAAGAAATGTTGAATTGCCAGACAGAAATCAGATTGAATGATATGCCAAGTACTTCGAAAGAAGGAACCATTGAAACCATCCGGCCCACTGGCACTATCCTTGCTAAGAGCAAAGACACAGGCACGAATCTCATCCGACGAAGGCGGATAAGCTAAAGCGTCACTTCCCTCCGAAGGAATCAGCCGAGGAATGAAAGACAGGAGGTCCGAAACCGGATCAGACACAGAGGGAGAACCTAGATATGATTGGAAATGAGACACTATTACCTCTATGACTTCAGACGTAGTCGAAGCCACAGATTGATCCGATCTCAAAATCTCACGAATAGAAAGCAAATTAACTTTCTTACGAATAGAAGCATGAAAGAATTTGGAATTCGTATCACCTTCGACCACCCATTTGATCCTCGCCTTTTGGCGGAGGTAGGAGTTTTCAATACGAAGTTCCGAAGAGAAAGCCAATTGAGCAGAAGCCCAATTCGCCTTGTTTTCGGCTGAAGGACTTTTGTCGAACAAAGATTCGACAAGAATCAGGGACTCTTCTGCCGCTCGAACACGGTCGAAAATGTTCCTGAAAACAAGGGAATTCCACGTCTTTAGGCATGCCTTAAGACGCTTCAGTTTACGAGAGAAGGCCCCCATGGGAGCAGCCACAATGGGAGAGGTCCACGATTCCTCCACCACCTGGAGAAAACTATGGTGAGAACTCCACATACTAAGGAAGCGGAAAGAAGAAGGGCCCGTCAAAGACCGCGAAGCGCACCGTAAAACTAGAGGCGCATGATCAGAACAAGATCGATGAAGATGAGAAGTAGAGAAGGTAAATGGGAGGTTAAACCATTCAGCAGACCCAAAAATCCTATCCAACCTGGAGAGGATCCGATTCAGACCTTCCTGGTTGTTAGACCAAGTATAAGCAGAGCCCACGAAAGGAATTTCAGATAACCCGGAGCTCACAATGAAAGAATTGAAATCAGAAACCGAGTGCCGATTGACGGCCACCCCACCTAATTTTTCAGCCTGACTAGCGACAACATTGAAATCACCACCCACCATAGAAAGCGAGAACCCGAAGTCAGCAAGTGACAGAATGTCATTCCACAGAGATAATTTGTCTAACCGATCACACTTGGCGTACACCGCCGAAAAAAGGAACGGTTGCGGGAAAAAGGAAGAGGAACACAAAACAGAGAAAAGTTGAGACGAGTCGAAAACAGGGCGAACAATGCAGTCTTTGGACCAGAGAATCCAGATCTTACCCGATACATTTGTCAAAGCACCGCCAAAACCAAGCGACAGTACTGCCTTGGTAACCTCTCCAGGACCCACAAAAGGTTCTAAAAGAGCCACCAAGCCAATGGAATGCTTACGGACAATCCGCTTAAGCCTAGCGGAAGAAGCTTCATTGCCAATACCATGAATGTTTCAGAAGAGAAAGTTCGACATGAAGGCAACTACAATCGGAGAGAAAGAGAACAAGCCAAGAGAGACAGCCCAGACGCAAATCAGATACGATACAAGGAAGAAAGAGTAGACCTATCGATCTGCTCAGTCGCCGCTATAGAGCGAGTACGGATAGTGCGGGGGATGACGGATGAGCCACGCGATCTACGTCGAGAGGACCGACGCAGAGGCTGACGCAGTGGCTCGGACTCCGAAGATGCACCTAATCTCTCCTTCGTACCGGACAGTCTAGAAGAGGATCTGGAGGGAGCAGAGTTCTCAGTTGGACGAGAAAGGCGCTCATTAATAATCGCAATCTCCTCTACACTAAGCATCGGAATGGTGATCGAAAAGGCACAAGAAGAAGAAGGAAGAGAGCAACGGGAATAGCAACAATAAGGCGAAGAATCAGGAGAAACCAAAACAGATAGAGGATAACGAAAGTATATAGGGGTGCTAATAATACGCATCCCACGATGCTGTAGGAACCTAACCCATGCCGGACTGTCACTAGTGAGACAGCCCCGCGAGACAGGTGAGGTTCGCAGTTTATATATAATGATACATATCTAAGCATTACTGAATTAACATAGAGCAATGACAAATATATACGAGATAACAAGAAACTAAAAAAACACAACTAAATTACACATCAAATGTCTTCATATGCGGTTACACATCAAGCTGCCATAAACTTACACGGCCAAGTCACGTTTCATAAACTTACACAACCAAGTCGCTTCAAATTATCCAAAGTACTGCACCTAATCAAGTTACACATTAAATCACTAAATGTTGCAAACACAAACGACAAATCCAAAAACATAATAAACTAATCAACTTAATGTCATGTGAATCGCCCAACTCATTTCATGTTTCTTCCAAGTTTCTCCTTACATTTTCAGCCATTTCATTGTTGATAGAGTGGAACTGGTTCCCCAGCAATTCTGTCGGGTTCATCATCAATCCATGTGCACGACTCAAGCTCTTCAAATTGAATCTCACACTTTAGAAATATAAGATAAGAAGTATTATGTGTGATGAAAGTACAACAGTTATATGTAGTAATATGTTCCCTGTTTTATATTAGCACGTATAACTGGTTGCAAGTCGAATCAACAATCCATGGTCCAACACTTAACCTGACGCCATCCATGTATGATTCTCAATTCGAAGCATGGTCCTTAGTCGATACCATTCAAATAATCGGAGGAGGTCATATAAATAGTAGGCTTTCAATCGATAAATTTCAACAACGATGTCACTTTACATTCTTCAAAAACACTTTTCGTAAAAACATAGTCGAATTTGTAACTTTTGGGATAGGGGTCACGATTATTCCTTATCCCACCAGGCGGCATTATAGATTGAGGAATGCAGCGAACTCTTCAAGTGCAAAACTCTAGTGGCATGGTAGGTTCCACGGTGTTGATACATAAAAGTATGCCAGAGTACCATGAAATTTCAAAAACTTGATAAAACACTCAAGCTGATACGTAAGGGTCAAAAATAACATGGTTTTCTATAATTACTAGTGTGAACCCGTGCTTCGCATACGTATCGCACTCAACTTATTATCATCATAACATGTTTAAATGATTTATATGGTTCATTGATTAAGAAATAGTGATCTTTTTTATCAATTTTCAAATAAGTTTGCATTTTGTCTAAAACTTGTGTATAAATCTTTGCAATCAGAAGCATATAGTACTGATGCTTAATAAACAATTGCAAAATATCGAGCAAAAATGATTTCAAAAATAAAATTTCCATACAATACACATATAAATTTATTGTGTGCATCAGCTGTATTATATGTAACTTCATTTGATGAGATACCTTTATCAATCATTTCCTTTAATACTCAATGTCGTTGATTCCATTTGCTACTTCAGTAATAACTATCTATAAGAGCAGTGCAGATAACAACATTTGATTTACACTTGACCATTGATCCAAAAATGCCAAAAGCAACGTTGACATGATTTATGAGAACGCAAGTGTTGATGGTGATCCTATAACTGACTATGTCTAAGAACACATTATGCAGCATCATATTATTGTAGAATGATAAGATTAGAGGATAATTAAAGAGATTTATTTCTGTTTTGAACGATTCTTGTGAAAAGTATGCTATATCTAAAGCATACATATTTTATGTCCGAAGTGTTGGAACTAACAACCATTATTCAACAATATTTATTTTAATGTGAAGATTATCATTGTATTTCTTTTACAGTCAAAGCAAATTCATTATAATAAGAAGCATATAATTGTATTTAATGCTTTTGAGCTTTCTGGTTCCATTTCTAATTCCATCTAACATTGTTGTTGTATTTTGGTAATGTTGAATTTCATCAAACTTGACTGCAATCTGTCAAAGTAGAATCAAAAGTTGGAAATTTTCAAAACAATCAATGACATAGATTAGCTAAAAGAAATAAAGTCAAACAGATTTAATAACTTTAAAAATATAAATAATCCCAAAAACTATGATTCAAAAAAATTTATTTTTAGCTATCAACAATGGATATCATTGGAAAACACATTAAATTTGAGATTTAATAGTGAAATCGATTCTTAAATCCAATTAATGCAGAAAAAGTTATCACATTTCAAAGTTTGGAATAGAAAGAAATTAAAAACGTGACTGTTCAT
This sequence comes from Allium cepa, assembly GCA_030765085.1. Classification (NCBI taxonomy): domain Eukaryota; kingdom Viridiplantae; phylum Streptophyta; class Magnoliopsida; order Asparagales; family Amaryllidaceae; genus Allium; species Allium cepa. Next base: position 548,444,342 of record CM060943.1, on the reverse strand, counting down.
TTCCAAAAATATGAAAGAGGCATGTGTGCTCTTGAAATCCAACTGACTAATAATATTATAGTATAGATATCTAAATGATGACACAACTAAACATGACCAACATCAGAGTCCCAGCGAGTGGCTCTAGATTGTGATTCTTTATACAAATACAAATTTGTCCCAAGACGAAAGCAAGGAAAATGATCGTAAATCCAACTTTTGTAGCAAAATAAAAAAGACGGCAAACTATTTCATCTTAGACCTACTAGTTATATCTAACTATCTATATAGATAAGCTAGCAAGGCCGAACCCTATGAATATGTGTGGACTTCATTAAGATTTTGTAGAAAAAAATTAAATACAAAATTGTCACATGTTTTACTTTGGTTGGCAAATAGTGTATTGCCTAGCAAAATAGTAAGTACTCTAGTTGTCTAATCTATACAGTTACGAGATCATCTATATTCACTCCATCAAATACGTCCTGTAACAACCCGTATTTCAGTGGACCTGAAATTTTCGCTAAATCGAAAAACCAAGTCCACTAAAATATGGATCATTTGTTTTGTATCCTGCAAAAAAGCAAAAGAATGCATACCAAAGCGCTAACGAAATAACTTGCAGCGGAATTTTAAAATATAATAGATCACATAAGTAGTAATCAATACTTGACACTTCCAAAGTAAAGCGTCCTTGTCAGCACTGAATACACTAAGCACTAGTAGCTGTCCTTCTAACTATCCAATGGGTTGTAATAAGGAGGGAGTCGGAACAATGTTCTAATGACTGGTAAATTATACATCATACAGATAGCACAAGCTTATGCCGATTGTTCACTATTTCATGTTATGTCTGATTATATTATTAGTTGTTTTGACTTTATCTCTACGTACGAACCGTTCACATCTACATCCCGTAGATTTATATACATACATACAAACATACATATATATCTCATGGTTACCTAATGGACTTAGACACTACCCCCATCAGTATCTCTTGTTTAGCACCTTGTCAAGATCCATCGCCTTGTTGTATCACGATCACCATATAACTCGAGGAAATCCTATAGTGAGCACCGACAACCTCTACTCCATTAGGCGGTATTCTCCTTAGGATTTTTTTTCTTTGTCTACTTCTTATAACGTGAACTCAGCTCCACTAATCACCCCGTCCATTTTTGAAGTAATCTCTATATGAGTTAACTAACATTGCCCTATCAAACAAACTAACAAGCAACTGTGGCGGTGCATGACCAGCCTCAATCAACCGCGGTAGGAGGCATTATCCAGTTAGGTCTAACCTAGTCCTTCCCATTGACTGTAAGGGACTAATGACGAGCTCGCGACTTATGTAACCCTACCCCTAGTTTGGTACTACATTTGTAGCATTTCATCCGAACCCCATCTATCATTCATTTAGATTTCCTAGTGCAGTCAAGGAAATACCCTCTCCTAAATAAATTTGAAGCTGACTACTCGAAAATGCTTGTCCAGGCTCGAAAAATATGCTTGTCCAGACTCGACATTCACCCAATGGACTGCAAAATTGCCTACATTTATGGAGCTTCTGTTTCAAGAAGTAACATGACCTGAGAGTATCCCTTACTCTGTATGCAAGCGTATACTCTCTACTGGTCCTATGGTGGGAAGTGTTTTTGCATTCCAACCTATTCTAATGACCTAAGTCACTTACTTTGTATAATTTATATATCAAATTATAACTAGTCACGCTCATCATAAATGCGTATTCGATGCTAAATATACATATTTAATATTCATGTAAATTCATTCTGCTTACTCTTTCTTCATTGCCTCTACATCTTTTATATTTGACCCTATGTCTTCATTTTATTATGTGTTTAACTTTCTTCATCAAATTTATTTACTGCTTCTTATTTCAGTTATAAATATCGTTGCCACTACATTTATTAGTTTCAGCATTGTTTTCCATTCCGTTTGATTTTCTATTCCTTTCTATTCTTGCCAATAACTTCAAATTATTTGTTTGTTACTTCTCGTCTTATTGATATTTTTATTTCATTCTTATCTTAATGTTCAACTCTTGGGATTTAATATATTTTAATATATTGAAACTAAACTTCTATTCAAGTATGTTAACAAAGTAACACTGTAACAAAAATACTCTATTACAACGTCCTTTTTACAACGGGCATTTGCTGCCCGTTGTAATAGTAGGCTACTGCAACGGTCCATTCAGCCCGTTGTAATAGATGTCTTATATAACGCCTTTTTTACAACGGGCAGTCTTTGCCCTTTGTAATAGAATGCTATTACAACGGTCCTTTTATGCCCGTTGTAATAGATGTCAATTTTACAACGTTCACAAAATGCCCGTTGTAATAGAGGTGCCAATTTTACAACGGGCTAAAACTGCCCGTTGTAATAGGTGTCAATTTTACAACGGGCTTAAAATGCCCGTTGTAATAGGTAACCCTAATTTTTAAACTACGGCACCCCAAAGAAAAATTAAACAAGTCGGCCCTCTTTTCTTCTTTTCCGTGAAGCAATACTCTCGTTCCTCTTTTCCTCTTTTCTTTGCTCGAAAAATTAGGGCTTTCGAATTTGTTGAAGCCGCGAATTATATATGGTTATTTGCATTGTCACTTTGATTCGAAGCCGGCTGCTTCTTGATCGAGTTCGACTTGTATTGGTATGTTATTTTCCTTTTGCTTTTTTGGTAGATATTCTTGAACTCGATCGATGATTCCTTTTGTTTTTCTGGTAGATATTCCTGAACTCGATCAATTTTATTTTCCTTTTGCTTTTCTGGCAGATATTCTTGAACTCAAGATATATATAATTTCATAAAATTTTCAAAAATGAATTTCAATACAGTAAATAAATCCCTCAAAAATTCCAAACAAATTTTCACAAAAAGGAAATAAAATTCGAATTTTCTGGTTAAGGATTGGTTCAGTCGCGAGTTGCTTGGAAGGTTATGCAATTTTGGTCGACGATTAAATAACTTGACAATTTGGTTCGTGGATTGGGTAATGGATGCGGCGGTTGATTTGCAAATTGGGTGTAGTCGTGAATTTAGCGGTTCGCGATTGAATTGATTTGCGAGCTCGATTAGGCAAACTGGCATAGTTAGACGATTTTCATAGGTAGACGATTGATGAAGAGTTCGGTGGTAATTGGATTTGCAAGTGATGATTGATGGATTCGTATGGTTAGAGGAGTATGTAGGTTAGGAATGAAATACAGTCTGAACTGTTAGTAGTAGGAAGTGGTGAGAGGTGAATGCTGTAGGCATGGGTAATGAGAATGATGGTCAGGCAGTTTTGGCTAGTGACATTGGCTGAGCAAAGAATGTGGTTGGAAGGTGATTTCAGGCAATTTGAGGGTGGTGACAATGCAGTGTGACAGTTTTGTTGAGAGTTGTGAAGTAAGTGGGCAGTGGCAAGATATGGAGGCAGTGGCACTAGGATGGTTGTTGAAATTGGGCTTGTTTAAAATCCTCATGCCTTCTTCATCTTCATCTTTTCTCTCTTTTCTTTTGCTTTTGTTATTATCTTTTTAAAGGCTTTCACAATTCTTCACATATTTTTGAAGGGCATCGTCATGACTGCAAATTTTCATCTCTAGCTCTTTCACCTTCTCTCCAAAAAAAAATTCATTCCTTTACATTTTTAAAAGATATTTAGTGTTTAAGGAGAGCTGGTTAAAATTTGTTGACTTATGGAAAAGTTTGAATTTAAGGATACCCTTTCACATATATGATCATTTGTCATAAAAATATGATGTGCTCCTCATCATGCTGTTTTAGTCTTGTTTTATTGTATTTTGAGATTAATAAAAAATGAGACAATACTCCAAAATAGTATTTCCATGATCCTCAAAGCGTATAACAGTAAATACATAATAATAGAATAATTAGACAAAGTGTTTTATATTTTGATGGATATCACGCTTATTGCAGTATGAAAATTACTGAGGAAAGTATACTCCAAAAGCCTTTGTTTTTGCGTTCCTTAACTTTATTCTTTCTTTCATTTTTGTATCATTAAACTTTCACGGTTATAGCAGGTAGTTGGTACCATAGTTTGTTCTCAGAATCAAGCCAAAGCACCGTTTGGACAGGGTTTAACTGCAAAACCATAACCCATAACGGCCCAGAAACAGTTAAAAACATAATATGCAATAAACCTGGGTTAAAGTGCATAAACTGTGGCCCAACCACAAAAAATCCAATAGAGTGATAAGCACAGTAAGGAGGTAAGCAACATGCCCATAGTTTGAAACATTTATTAATGGACTTTAGCCTCTTTCAGCTTGAGTATGTTGCGGCCTTCTTCTAATCCGGACACATTGTATTTGAGTACGAGCTTGAACGATGTACAAACGTGTTCAAATTAGTTTACACAATGTTTGAAAGTGTTTAGATGACATTCGAGCAAGTTCAGTTTTTTTGGACATCGTCGGATGTATTCGGACGTGTATGTACGAGTTTAGACCATGTTGGATGAGTTCAAACAATATTTAATTTGGTTTGAAGAATGTTTTAGTGAGTTTGAACAATGCACATATGTGCTTAGACTATGGATGTGTTCAGGCGATGTTTGAATTATTATAGTAATACAAACAAAAATTTATTCAAGTTGTAATGATGTACTTTATGCAAACCGTAATATTAGGAATAATGATGTTTAATACATTATTTCAAGTTTTTAACAATATATCAGCAAACGTAAAATACACACGCACAACAAAACGCATATAGTTGGAGAAATGCAAACTATTACACAATAGTATCCAAAAACTAAAACAAACTCGTGGACATAACTAAAACAAATGAAACTAATGACAAAATGCAATGAATTTTTTCTCCCTTTTTGAAAATAAATGCAAATTGAAAATAGCACAAAAACAGCTAAAAAAGAACAAAGATAGCAAACAGTTTGAGTTGAAATGCAATAAAACCTCTTTTTTTTAAAATAACATAAAACAAAATACAATGACTATAAAAATAATTCGAAGAATAAAACTGAAATTAAATTACTTTCTTGGGCAACGGCGCCAAAAACTTGTTCGGAATGGATTTTCTATCCATTAGAAAACTGTCGAATTTACTGAAAATGAAATGAGATTAAAAAACTATGACGTTACTATATAGTTTTCATTGGGAGGTAATTGTGCAATTCCGTCATGAGAAAAACTCATATTTTTGTTGGCATAACGTCTTTTCATTGGGTTCTAACATCAAAGGATTATCAAGATGGACAAAGCATGGATCCACCACCAAGGTTTTGTCAATTTTGATTATCAGTTTTATACTTGTAATTATTATGGTTGATTATTGATGCCTTTATGTGTCATAGAATGACTGAAGAATATAGGCAAGCTGTTCGGAATTTTGTATATGAGCATGCAGAAAGGAAGGGAAATCCAAAAAAAATCATTTTCCCTTATTCAAAATGTAGGAATCTTATCCGCCATCCATCAAGGGAAGTTGTATCACACTTGCTTTGTTTTGGAATTGATCCAACGTATGATGTATGGATTTTTCACGGGGAAGCACGCCCTTCAGAAAATGAAGGCGATGAAGTGACAAATACATATAGAATGTACTTAGACACACAAATATGTAATGACGAGGTGGAAGATCATTCTAATGTAAGACATGAGGTACATGGGGTAGAGATTAAGGAGATGATAGAAAATTCTAAAATTCCTTTGTATCCTGGTTGTGCAAGCCACACAAAGTTGTCAGCTACAATACTTCTTTACAAGCACAAGGCTTGAAATGGTGTATCAGACACAGCATTTACGGAACTTCTTAAACTTCTCAAAGATATGCTGCCTATGGAAAACACGCTTCCCGATTCGACGTATGCAACAAAAAAACTGCTTAAATCATTTGGTTTAGGCTATAGACAAATACATGCATGTGTAAATGATTGTTGTCTTTTTAGGAAAGAGCTTGCAGATAGTGATTTTTGTCCAAAATGTGGAAAATCTCGTTGGAAAAAAAACAAGATGAAGGAAGATGGAAAGCAAACCAAAGTACCCGCAAAGGTCTTAAGATACTTTCCAATAATACCAAGACTGAAAAGAATGTTTATGTATGCAGAAACATCAGAGCAATTAAGATGGCATAGCAATCATAAGAGTGAAGATGGTAAATTATGTCATCCAGTTGATTCTTCTCAATGGGCTACAATTGATAGGATTTATCCTTCCTTTGCATCCGATCCACGAAATATAAGGCTTGGTCTTGCAAGTATGGCTTTAATCCCTTTGGGGATTGGAACTCTGCCTATAGTTGTTGGCCAGTATTTCTTGTTGCGTACAACTTTGCTCCGTGGCTTTTTATGCACAAAGATAATATGATGTTATCATTATTAATTCCTGGACCACGACAACTAGGGAATGATATTGATGTGTATCTACAACCACTTATTGAAGATTTGAAAAAATTATGGGATAAAGGGGTGAAGGCGTATGATGCATACACTCGCAATGAATTTAGATTAAATGCAGTTTTAATGTGGACGATAAATGATTTTCCAGCTTATGGAAATTTAGCAGGTTGCACCGTAAAGGGTAAGAGGACATGTCCTGTTTGTGGTGTTAATACATGTTCAATATGGTTACTGTTTAGTAAGAAGTGTGCATATTTAGGCCATAGGCGATTCCTTGATCCTAATCATGACTATCGCCAATGAAAAAACTTGTTTGATGGAACCAAAGAGACTAGGCAAAGACCTCCAATACAAACCGGTGCTCAAGTCTTTGATATTGTTAAAGATATTTGCAATGATTGGGGGGGAAAAATCAAAGGAGGAAGAGAAAGATAAAGAGAAAGAAAAAAGGAAAAGAAAAAAGAAATTCAAATGTGGAAGAAGAAGTCTATTTTCTTTGATTAGCCTTATTGGCAGGTAAAGTTTAATCAAAAACAAAATTGCTTCTTCTTTTCTATCTACGTAATCAATACTTTATTATTAATTAGTTATAGTCTATTTTTGATTTTCTTAGGTACTACCTTTACTTCACAATCTAGATGTAATGCATGTTGAAAAAGATATCGATGAAAGTATTTTTGGGACGTTACTTGATATTAAAGGAAAATCAAAAGATGGCATTAATTCACGTAAAGATCTAGAAGTACTGGGTATTAGGAAAAAGTTACATCCTATAGACATGGGAAGCAAAGCGTTATTTCCAACCGCCCCATGCACCTTAATTGATCCAGAAAAGGAGATCTTTTACAATAGAATGAGGAATTTGAAAGTACCCGATGGGTATAGCTCAAATATTGGAAAATCTTTTACAAAACAAAACAAAATTTCAAGTCTGAAGTCCCATGATTATCATGTTTGATGCAACAACTATTGTCTGTATCACTGAGAGGACTTCTACCTAAAGGGACAAGGAATGCATTACTACGACTATGTTCTTTTTACAACGACATTTGCCAAAGAGTGCTTGATAAAGATAAATTAGAATCCATCGAGAAACAGGTCGCATTAACACTATGCGATCTTAAGAGATTTTTTCCTCCTTTTTTTGACATCATGATTCATTTGACAATACATTTAGCGAGGGAAGCAAGAATTTGCGGGCCAGTACAATATCAGTGGATGTATCCATTTGAGAGGTAAAATTCAGCATTAGTACTTATAGTAGTTAATAATACATGTGCTTATGAAAACATTTTACTTACGCATCTTGATTATAGATATATGAGAACACTGAAGAGGTATGTTAGGTGCATAGTTGAGCGCTATTCTGTTGATGAATGCATGAAGTATTATGCTGGATATATTAATGGTGCATTAGAAATTGGACAAAGGAAAAATAGAAATGAAGTGGAACAAAGTGATTCCATACTTGAAGGGCGTCCTATTTCCAAAGGAAAACCTAAGGTAGACACTAAGGAGGTGATTGATACCGCTCATCGGTATGTGTGGTTTAATATTGAGGAAGTGGAGCCTTATATAAAGTAAGCATAAGTTCAGTTTAATTATTTTGTGTGAATAAATTAGATTTTGACTTGTATGTTTACGTATATAGGATGCACAATGAGGAATTGAAGCGTTTGCATCCCCAGCTTTCACGAGATGATTTGGAACTTTCAAAGCTGCATTCAGAGACTTTTAGTCATTGGTTTAAAAAAAGGTTGACAATGTTATATCTTTTAAGATGGATAAGTACGACATAGAAGTATATGTTATTGTGATTAGTCTTTATATATAACATTATGCTTTTCCAGATCAAAGATGATAGAAATACATCCGATGTTAGTGAACTAATAAATTGGCTTTCATATGGACCTCGCCATCAAGTAATTTCTTATACTGGTTATATAATTAATGGCCGTCGTTTTCATACTAAAGACAATGATAAATCTACACAAAATAGTGGTGTTTCAATTGAGGCAAGTGCTGTTCGCATAGATGGATCCGTTGAGAAAGTAATATATTATGGTGTTTTGCGTGAGATTTTGTTGTTTGACTACCGTCAGTTTCAAATTGCCTTGTTCAAGTGTGATTGGGCAAATATTGATCATGGAGTTAAGGTCGAAGATGGATTTACGTTAGTCAATTAACATCAATTCCAAAATCAATTTGCAAGCGACCCTTTCATCTTAGAAACGCAAGCCATACAAGTGTTTTTTTGTAGAGAAAGTAGTTTTTCAAATTGGTATGTTGTGCTAAGAGCACTCCCTAGAGGTTTTCATGAGTTGGAAAGCTATGATGAGGAGGATGAGTCAACTAGCAAATCGGTAGATGAGTCGCTACTTGATGATAGAGATATCGATGATGGGGATGAAAGTTATATAAGAAAGGATTGTGACGGTATTTTGGTATGATATAAGCATCTTTTATTGATATTTGTGTTACACGTAGTTATATTCGTAAAGAGTGTAATTATACATAGTTTTATGCATAGTTATATTAATTAATAATGAATAATCAACCATGAACTTCGATTTGTAAAGTTAAAAAAAAAATGTTTCTTTTGCAAAGTATTGCTATTGTATATTAGGAGTTTCATACTTTACAATAATGATTAATTAGTGTGATGTTCTAATTATTTATATATATATATTGTTTTTTTCTAGGTTCCTCTCTTAACAGAAGATAGTTGAACTTGAAGCATCAATAGGTAAAATGGAGCAAGGTCAAGGAGAGGTAAAATATTAAAATTTTAATATGCACTTCTATTTTTTTAGACTGACATTTCTGTAACAACCCGATATTTTCAGCCATTCGCATCCACCATGTCAGACTTGAATTGCTCAAAATACCGCATTGTAAATAAATTTGGAGCAAATGAAATACAATCACAGAATCATAGACACAGAAATATCAGAATAACTCGCAGCGGAAATTAAAATACCATAGTAGTTCATGAAGCTACTATAACAAACTCTCAAAACATAATACATAATATCAGTCTGAAAAACATATACAATAGAAATCTCAAATACACAGCAGTTTATAAATACCAGAACTGAAATAGAAAAACTGAACTGAAAGGCAACAGATACAAGACAAGCAGAATCTCCTGCGATTCCTAGCTCCATGAAAGAAACCAAAGCTAAGCTGTAAATACTCAGGCTGACCCGAGCATAAAGTAAAACACGAAACACTCGAGTCAGGACATATATACTTATATAATGTAAACCAACTCAAGTGAACTGTAGTAGTAATGTACAATAACTTAAAGAATGCTTGGGATCGCCCATCCTTTAAGGATCAGTTAAACAATAAATTAAATACATCCCGTAGTTAAAATTTCAAAACTGTATTTTATACTTCGAAATCAATTATCATTTCAAAATTCATTATCATTCAAAAATCCATTTCAAAATATCTTATCTTCCAAACCACGATCATTTATTTAAAATACCATTTCAACACACATTTCAAATAGTTTATATTTCAAAACAAATTACTTCATTTAAATCATAAAATGAAGTTATTTTATTTAATGATTAAATTATTAAATTTCCAAAATTTTAATCTTTCAAAGTTCATTTATTCACTTAAATTTATCAAAACAATGAAAATTCACCTTTCGCAGCATTTGGAAAATGCTACAGAAAGTTACATTCAAAACGGTTCAATTTAACAAAAGACAGCATTTAAAATGCTGTATACATTAGTTCAAATAAAACCTTAGTTAAATTCAACAATTATAGCACTTACAAAGTGTTATTATATCCCTTTATTAAAATTTAGCGATTTGGTTCATTTATATCAACTACAGCATTACAAAATGTCATAATATCATTTATATTAGAAATAATAGCATTTCAAAAATGCAGTTAATTAACTTCAAATATTCAATATAATTTCACAAACAATTATATTTTTATTTAAATCATTTTTAACTTATAAAATCACATATTTTCACTTTTATAACCATCATTCAAATACCCTTATATTCATGATTTTATAAAGTTAAATTTCCATTCAAAAATCAATATTTAATAATAGTTCACTTATTAAATTCCACCATTTAATTTCAATTCATATAATTAAATTTAAACTTAACACTTAAGTTTCAATTTTCAAATATAACTTAATTTCATTTTTATTTACATAACTTAAAATTCACTTTTAAGCCAAATTTACAAATTTCCAATTTTAGTTATATTTCAAAATTTCAACTTAAATATCCATTCATTTCACTTTTAACTTTATTCAAAAATCAAAAATATATTATAAAATCATTTTAAATTCATTTTCATCCAAATTATCATAAATTTATCATATTTTCATATTTAATTTAAATTCCATTTAAAATCAAATCAAAATTTCCAAAATAACTTACAGTCAAATTTTCTAACATTTCCATAAAGTATTTCACTTAAAAAAATTTCAGAAAATCAATAATACTTTACAAAAATAATTTTTAATTAAGTTTAGATCAAAATATTATAATATTTACATTTCTAAAATATTTCAAATTTTTTAGAAAAACATATTTTAACAACGGGTCTGTATTTCATTTCTAGCCTAGGTAAAGTGATACGGGTAATATATCATTTCAACCCGTAATTTACATAGAAAACCCGGGTTTGATCATTTCAAACCCGCAATCCTAAGTAAATGAAAATAATTGAAAATTATTTTGGCCTATCATTTTAGCCCATAACAATTTTCTCCTATTCTAAAGTCCGTTCGGGTATGTATCATTTCAACCCATAGTGATTCTAATCTAAAGGGAACTTGCAATGTGATAAACTGATATAAATAACAGAACAGCACAAAATAATAGTAATATATGACATAACAGCTAAATAAGAATGGGTGAACATCATATGATCATAACATAGCAGATATAACATGGTGATGCATTTTACAGATTCAAATGTGATCGATTTACTAGTTATATAAGTATAAAACTGTCTGGTGAGAATAACTCACTGGCATAAGATGAAGACAACAACCAAAGCACACAACAAAGATCTTCGATGGCACGAAAGCACGAATAAGATTTGAGTGTGGGAGAGACAAAGCTAATAGCCTTGCAAACATTCAAACAAAACAATATAAACAACATAAGTTTTCAACCCAAATATAATAAAACAATGTTATAAATGAATGCATAACACAATGCCAAAGTGTTTGCACTTGCTTTCAACCACTTGTGCTTCATCTATGGACTGGAAAGGAACAGCAAAGAGATGGTTTTGGATCAGGTTATGGTCATGTAGAGGTCGGCCTAGCATGGATGGTGATGGAGCAAGAGATATATGCACATGAAACTACAACTACAAGGCATAAAACAATGATTCAAGGCAACTAAAGGTCACAGCCAAGGCTAGCATGGTCATGGCCAGGCCTGGTGGGGTTAGGAGGTGATGTGGCAAAGGGTGTTAGGTCAGGAAAAGCTGGTGGTGGTGTTGGTGGAGGAGGAGTTTGGAGGTGGTGGTGATGTATGGTGCTCGGCTATGCATATACAAGAGGAGTTTGGTGCATTTGTGTGTGGATCTACCTCATGGGATGGCTCGGCTTGGCTATGGGGTTGGAGAGGAGGTGGTGGTGCCTGGTTCAGGTGGTGGTGGAGGCAGCAACATGGCTGGAGTTGGCAGGCCAAACCAAAGAGGTGAAGGAGCAAGTGCAAATTCGCATGAAAACAAGCATAAAAATGAAAAAGAAAAGAAGATTTTTACCAAGCTTTTTGAAATGATGGTGGCCGACATTTTTTTGTGCGATGAGAAGAAAAGAAATCCACGTGAAAATGAGGAAGTGGTCGCTGAAGAGGGAGGTTATGGCAGCAAAAGTTGAAAGGATGTTGGTTGAAATGTGAAAAGACAAGAAGACAAAAAGCCTTAAGCAAATCAAAGGTCACAAACTCTTCAAATTACCATATTTTCTTTTGCAAATTTAAATATCTGAAAAATAAATATAAATTCAGATAAAAAGACGAAAATTTAGTAAATAAACAAAAACAAATAAATAAATATTAATTGTATATAATTAAATTAAGAAAAACAGCAAAAATTGCAAACTAGGCTTGAAAATTTGAAAATAAATGCAACAAGTTTTGGAAAAAATTTATGTACTTGAAAAATAATTATAAATAAAGATAAGAACATGAAATAAAAATGCATTAAAAAAAAAATTTAATTAAATATAATTAAATTAAGAAAATAGCAAAGAAAATAGAAACTAGGCTTTAAAATTGAAAATAAATTCAATAAGCTTTAGAAAAATTGTATCATCACTTTAAAAATATTTAAATGACAAAAATATATGTAACATAACATATAATACAAACTATAATAAGATATGACAAATAAAAATATATTTTATATAGATTAAAATAAACAATATTGTTAAATAAAACAATTTACATCCAATATTGTAAAAAGCTTAACTTTCACAATATAACTCCGATTTCAACGAAACGAAAATCAGTATTCTTAAAATTAATTTCACAATAAAAGATAAAATTCAAAAATTCAAATATTTAAGTTTTAAATTTAAAAGTCAAAGTTTGACCAGTTTGACCAAAAATCCACTTTTTTGGAAATATCCATTTATTCAGGTTTGAAATTATAATTCACACAAAATCAGAATATACTTTTAAAATAACAAAATTATTCATTTTAATAAATAAAATAAACTTTTTAAATCAACAATTCAATTTAAATAATTAAAATAAATAATTAGAAATAATCATAAAATACTGGGTTGTTACACTCTCCCCCACTCAAATCTTTTCGTCCTCGAAAAGAACGGGCAAGGAAAATAAAGGGAAACAAGATAGAAAACAAAATACTACCTGAAAAGAACAATTCCGGATTCGAAGCACGAATGCTCTCCTTCGTGTCCCAGGTACGATCTCGATCGAGATTAACAGATTTCCTTCTAAGCTGCTTCGTACCTCTGTCGACAATACGAAGTGGCTTTCTCTCGACAGTCAGATTAGGCTCAATATCCAAACTATCAAGATCAGAAGGTTGGGCAATAAGTTATGGATCATAAAGATGACGGCGAAGGTGCGAGACATGGAATACATCATGCACTCCAGAAAGTTTCTCGGGCAGATCTAAATGATAAGCCAAAGAACCAACTCTTTCCACAATGCAGAAATGGCCTCAAAGAAGAAGGTAGAAATAGCTGGAAGGGAGAATAGGTTGAAAGAAAAGGATGAACCATATTTTAAAACCATATACATTTCAAAAATTTATAATTTTATGTTTACAACATTTTAAACATTTTATAATATGATGAATAGTCATTTGATTCAAATTTGTTAGTTCGAAGTAAACAATATTTAAAACATTTTAAATTATTTAGAAAAGAAGAAAAATGATCAAAATATCCTTTATGTTATTCTTTACCAAAATACTTTTATAACTCGATGTCTTAACAGGTTTACCGTCGTTCTTACAGATTCTGGCCATGCGTTGATCAGGCGCAAGGCTAGAATTCTCCAAGTACTTAGTAGACTCGTTTCAACACCCAGTGAAAATACTTAAAAATATGTATGAGAAGTACCGCTCAAAATCCAATGTCAAATGATGATAATACGCTAGCAGTGGCCCGCTGCTGATCCAGTATTTATGCAATGGACACAAAACTTTCCAGAAGATCCTTCTACCATCCGGATTCCAGAAAAATATCGTAGCCAGTTCGTAAACAAGGGACCATTGACCCCTGCTACAGTGGTATGCTGCTGATTCAATGATTTACGCAATGGATGCACTTCCTTCCCGGAAAATCCATAAACAACAGATCCCAGGATCGAAAGTGCCTCCATTAGGTAAACTAAAGAACCATCTACCCTAAAAAAATCGAGGAACTCATGAGTTTCAGTCTAGACAACCATATCAGTTCGAATCCATTTCTGAATTCACCCAAGTCCATTAGGGTTTATCGGTCGAATCCATTCCTGGATTCCCCAAGTCCATCTGGGTCGAAGCATATCACTATACTTCTTCCGGAGGGTACTTCCCATACCTCTTACATCAAAATATAATATACCATGTATAGTAGCCCTTCAAAATCATAGCTTCAAATATCGCACTCATATAAATTCCATTATATATAAGATTTCATTTTCAAATCGAATACTTTCCAAAATCAATAGTATATCAAATCACACTTATATAGACTTTGATTATATAAGATTTCACTTTCCAAATTGAGTGCCTTTTCAATTCAACAGTTTTCAAATCAACTTCATACTTATACAAATTAATTTTATATAAGTTCGATAACTCCCAATTCAAGTATTTAATAAAACAAGGTTCTCAATTTCATTTCCATTTCAATATCAATTCAGTTTCAAAATCATATATGATTTCGCCAATCATTTTTTCCTAATTACATATATTCAGTTTCAAAGTTTCTTAAAACAATAGATTTAGAAAATAATCCAAATTTCCAAATCAACAAAATTTAGGTCAAACAAATTCATTTCCATTTCAAACATATATTCACTTCAAAATCATAATACTTTCAAAGTTATAAATTTTTCAAAACCAAAATACTTGAAATCGTTACACTTTGAAAATCATAATATTTCGAAATCATACATTTGAAATCATAAAACATTCCTTTAATTCTTTACATTTCACAAATATTCAATTAAACCCAAATCTAAAATTTCCAATTTTAATTCAATTCAAACCATCAGTTTCAATTCAATTTAGTTTTCCAACAAAACCATTTCAAACATTATCAAATTTCAAATAAAGATTTGATCCACAAAATAAACTATTCAATCTTTAATATATTTCAAAGCTTAAATATACCATATTCCAAAACTAAATTTTATAATTTCATATATCTCAAATCTTGTTTCATTATTACTTAGTTTTGAAATATTCATTTCATAATCCATCATTTTTAAATAAACTCAAATTACAAGTAAACCCAATATCCTTTTATACAAATATGAACTTCAAATATTCATTTATCAAAATCAATTATCATTTCAAATTCACATTCTTTATCAAAATAAAGATTATATCATTTTCAAACCATTTCAATCATCAAAAATATCTAAGTATAAAACCATCTCTTTTTTAAAACCTTCAAACTATTTATTTCAATATGGAAAAAAACCAATTTACCATTGGAAAGATTTTTTTATTCTATATATATACTTTATTCAAAACATTTAAAATCTATATTTCATACCAGTATAATTCAAAATAGTCTTATTTATTTCATTCAACAAACAGTTCCAAACTTATATAAATCATATTACTTTATACTTTAATCATACAAAAATAAACTTATATATTTTATCAAATACCTTATACCTTTCAAAATTTCTTAGCTTTGAAAAGTTAATCGTGATTTGGAAGTGCGAAGAAATCATATTTTCAAATCCAAGAGTTGGAAAATCAGTAACAAATCAATAAATACATTCCAATAGATAAGGTTATACCAAAACAAATCTGAATCTCGAGGATTGAACACCGGCTTACTTTTAAATCATTTCAAATATATTTACATACATATATCTTTCGAATATCAAACCATACTTCGAAATCTGAAATCAAAATTTGGTTTCATAAAATCACTCGCATAGAAAAGCTACTAGAGTGGCCTCTCCCCCACTCAGAAACTCAAAAATCAATATCGATGATGCATGTATTCATCACCGAAATTATTTTTCGGCGACATAAGTGGGTTCTGGACTTTTATTTTCTTGAAACTTCTTTGAAATCTCTTTGAAATCATTGGAATTCATTCGAATACATTTGAAACATTTCATATTTGAAAAAAATATCTTTAAATCATATTATTATTATATAATTTCCAAAATCTTAAAACCCATTTCAAAACACCGGAGTTTGATTCCTCGAAATTTAAATTCAAAACGCTTCATTTATAAATCATTTTTACGTAAATCACATTTTCTTATAAATTTTCAAAATTTCAAACCCTTTCAAAGCTTCGAATTTTCATTTTCAAAAGACTAAAAAAAATCCTTATCGGAAACATTTCACTTTTATATACAAAATAGGGTCATCCTTATCAAAATAATAATGTCGATATTTGCACAATTTCAAAATACAATCAAACACAAATTTTAAAAGGATTATTCAAGGATGGATTTCAAAAAAACAGTGATTCAAATCTAGAGGAACTCTAATCAAATAGAGTTCTGGTTCAAAGATAAGCTCGAACGAAGATAAGATAATTAAATTACAAATAGGAGTTGATAAGCCTATATAAATCACGGGCGACCTAAACCGGGTCAACCGTGACTTCAGGAATATAATCAATTCGAAAATCTAAGGCAAATCGGTATTCGATCGCCAGAGAAAGAATCCAGATAAAGCAGAAGGTAGATAACATCGTAAAACGAGGATATAGAAATCTCCGGTGAATCAATGCCAATTGTAAAGGAGTTTCACCCCTTTACAGATCATTCAAAGATTTGTGGAATCACCGATCTTTATAGAGGTCATTCCAAAGTGGGGTTATGGAATGCTCCAAATCAAAGGAATACCAATATGGGAGACAAGACTGGATTTCAGAACAAATGGAAGCGTTCCAAAGTTCAAGGAATCCTAATCGATAAGAATCCTAACCAAGTGATTTCTATCAAGGTGGATACCGAAGGGATGAAGTTTAGAAAATCTTGATTTCAAAGTAAGAAAAATTTTATACCAGAATAATCTTTGAAAATACTTTAACAATCATTTGCAAATTATTTTATATTTCGAAAATACGTTCTCTCACAAAGAAAGGATTCTGAGATTGATTTCACTCATTCTAGGGTATTTCTACCCTATCTCTAATGAGTTTTTTTTTTGCTCCGCAGGCTATGGTTTGCCTAAAACCAAAGCTCTGATACCAACTGTAACAACCCGATATTTTCAGCCATTCGCATCCACCATGTCAGACTTGAATTGCTCAAAATACCGCATTGTAAATAAATTTGGAGCAAATGAAATACAATCACAGAATCATAGACACAGAAATATCAGAATAACTCGCAGCGGAAATTAAAATACCATAGTAGTTCATGAAGCTATAACAAACTCTCAAAACATAATACATAATATCAGTTTGAAAAACATATACAATAGAAATCTCAAATACACAGCAGTTTATAAATACCAGAACTGAAATAGAAAAACTGAACTGAAAGGCAACAGATACAAGACAAGCAGAATCTCCTGCGATTCCTAGCTCTATGAAAGAAATCCAAAGCTAAGCTGTAAATACTCAGGCTGACCCGAGCATAAAGTAAAACACGAAACACTCGAGTCAGGACATATATACTTATATAATGTAAACCAACTCAAGTGAACTGTAGTAGTAATGTACAATAACTTAAAGAATGCTTGGGATCGCCCATCCTTTAAGGATCAGTTAAACAATAAATTAAATACATCCCGTAGTTAAAATTTCAAAACTGTATTTTATACTTCGAAATCAATTATCATTTCAAAATTCATTATCATTCAAAAATCCATTTCAAAATATCAAAATATCTTATCTTCCAAACCACGATCATTTATTTAAAATACCATTTCAACACACATTTCAAATAGTTTATATTTCAAAACAAATTACTTCATTTAAATCATAAAATGAAGTTATTTTATTTAATGATTAAATTATTAAATTTCCAAAATTTTAATCTTTCAAAGTTCATTTATTCATTTAAATTTATCAAAACAATGAAAATTCACCTTTCGCAGCATTTGGAAAATGCTACAGAAAGTTACATTCAAAACGGTTCAATTTAACAAAAGACAGCATTTAAAATGCTGTATACATTAGTTCAAATAAAACCTTAGTTAAATTCAACAATTATAGCACTTACAAAGTGTTATTATATCCCTTTATTAAAATTTAGCGATTTGGTTCATTTATATCAACTACAGCATTACAAAATGTCGTAATATCATTTATATTAGAAATAATAGCATTTCAAAAATGCAGCTAATTAACTTCAAATATTCAATATAATTTCACAAACAATTATATTTTTATTTAAATCATTTTTAACTTATAAAATCACATATTTTCACTTTTATAACCATCATTCAAATACCCTTATATTCATGATTTTATAAAGTTAAATTTTCATTCAAAAATCAATATTTAATAATAGTTCACTTATTAAATTCCACCATTTAATTTCAATTCATATAATTAAATTTAAACTTAAAACTTAAGTTTAAATTTTCAAATATAACTTAATTTCATTTTTATTTACATAACTTAAAATTCACTTTTAAGCCAAATTTACAAATTTTCAATTTTAGTTATATTTCAAAATTTCAACTTAAATATCCATTCATTTCACTTTTAACTTTATTCAAAAATCACAAATATATTATAAAATCATTTTAAATTCATTTTCATCCAAATTATCATAAATTTATCATATTTTCATATTTAATTTAAATTCCATTTAAAATCAAATCAAAATTTCCAAAATAACTTACATTCAAATTTTCTAACCTTTCCATAAAGTATTTCACTTAAAAAAATTTCAGAAAATCAATAATTCTTTACAAAAATCATTTTTAATTAAGTTTAAATCAAAATATTATAATATTTACATTTCTAAAATATTTCAAATTTTTTAGAAAAACATATTTTAACAACAGGTCTGTATTTCATTTCTAGCCTAGGTAAAGTGATACGGGTAATATATCATTTCAACCCGTAATTTACATAGAAAACCCGGGTTTGATCATTTCAAACCCGCAATCCTAAATGAAAATAATTGAAAATTATTTTGGCCTATCATTTTAGCCCATAACAATTTTCTCCTATTCTAAAGTCCGTTCGGGTATGTATCATTTCAACCCATAGTGATTCTAATCTAAAGGGAACTTGCAATGTGATAAACTGATATAAATAACAGAACAGCATAAAATAATAGTAATATATGACATAACAGGTAAATAAGCATGGGTGAACATCATATGATCATAACATAGCAGATATAACATGGTGATGCATTTTACAGATTCAAATGTGATCGATTTACTAGTTATATAAGTATAAAACTGTCTGGTGAGAATAACTCACTGGCATAAGCCGAAGACAACAACCAAAGCACACAACAAAGATCTTCGATGGCACGAAAGCACGAATAAGATTTGAGTGTGGGAGAGACAAAGCTAATAGCCTTGCAAACATTCAAACAAAACAATATAAACAACATAAGTTTTCAACCCAAATATAATAAAACAATGTTATAAATGAATGCATAACACAATGCCAAAGTGTTTGCACTTGCTTTCAACCACTTGTGCTTCATCTATGGACTGGAAAGGAACAGCAAAGAGATGGTTTTGGATCAGGTTATGGTCATGTAGAGGTCGGCCTAGCATGGATGGTGATGGAGCAAGAGATATATGCACATGAAACTACAACTACAAGGCATAAAACAATGATTCAAGGCAACTAAAGGTCACAGCCAAGGCTAGCATGGTCATGGCCAGGCCTGATGGGGTTAGGAGGTGATGTGGCAAAGGGTGTTAGGTCAGGAAAAGCTGGTGGTGGTGGCGGCCAAGGAGGAGTTTGGAGGTGGTGGTGATGTATGGTGCTCGGCTATGCATATACAAGAGGAGTTTGGTGCATTTGTGTGTGGATCTACCTCATGGGATGGCTCGGCTTGGCTATGGGGTTGGAGAGGAGGTGGTGGTGCCTAGTTCAGGTGGTGGTGGAGGCAGCAACATGGCTGGAGCTGGCAGGCCAAACCAAAGAGGTGAAGGAGCAAGTGCAAATTCGCATGAAAACAAGCATAAAAATGAAAAAGAAAAGAAGATTTTTACCAAGCTTTTTGAAATGATGGTGGCCGACATTTTTTTGTGCGATGAGAAGAAAAGAAATCCACGTGAAAATGAGGAAGTGGTCGCTGAAGAGGGAGGTTATGGCAGCAAAAGTTGAAAGGATGTTGGTTGAAATGTGAAAAGACAAGAAGACAAAAAGCCTTAAGCAAATCAAAGGTCACAAACTCTTCAAATTACCATATTTTCTTTTGCAAATTTAAATATCTGAAAAATAAATATAAATTCAGATAAAAACACGAAAATTTAGTAAATAAACAAAAACAAATAAATAAATATTAATTATATATAATTAAATTAAGAAAAACAGCAAAAATTGCAAACTAGGCTTGAAAAATTGAAAATAAATGCAACAAGTTTTGGAAAAAATTTATGTACTTGAAAAATAATTATAAATAAAGATAAGAACATGAAATAAAAATGCATTCATAAAAATAAATAAATAAATTTTAATTAAATATAATTAAATTAAGAAAATAGCAAAGAAAATAGAAACTAGGCTTTAAAATTGAAAATAAATTCAATAAGCTTTAGAAAAATTGTATCATCACTTTAAAAATATTTAAATGACAAAAATATATGTAACATAACATATAATACAAACTATAATAAGATATGACAAATAAAAATATATTTTATATAGATTAAAATAAACAATATTGTTAAATAAAACAATTTACATCCAATATTGTAAAAAGCATAACTTTCACAATATAACTCCGATTTCAACGAAACGAAAAGAAGTTTTCTTAAAATTAATTTCATAATAAAAGATAAAATTCAAAAATTCAAATATTTAAGTTTTAAATTTAAAAGTCAAAGTTTGACCAGTTTGACCAAAAATCCACTTTTCTGGAAATATCCTATTTATTCAGTTTTGAAATTATAATTCACACAAAATCAGAATATACTTTTAAAATAACAAAATTATTCATTTTAATAAATAAAATAAACTTTTTAAATCAACAATTCAATTTAAATAATTAAAATAAATAATTAGAAATAATCATAAAATACTGGGTTGTTACAATTTCTTATATCATGACATAAATTTTTTATTTCCACACATAGTTTTCTGCATATGCATTTTTTTTTTAAAAAACTTTTATTATTTCAAGGATGAACCACAAAGGCACTGCATATATGTATTTTTTATGAAATGACCGAAAATTATGTAGATTAGAGATTATATTTTCTAATTGTATTTTTTATGAAATGATCTAGTAGTGATATTTCAGACTGTACTAGAATTTATTTTGACTGTGTATGCTAATTTCAGATGTCAAAAGCAGCAACGAGATATTCAAAGAGGCAATCTCTAGCTGTAGTTGCAGCTTTACGTGCAAAAGATAAGACTGCTGGTGTGCAAACCAATGAAACAAGCCGTGTTGATGTAGCTCATCCTCTTCAAAGTTTAAACAGCAATGCTAGAAGATCCCTTAGGAAGCGTACTGAAATGCAGCCTCCGCCCGTTCAAGTCCAGTCTTCAAATCTCAATCCTGGCCCTCATTCAACCGAATCTCCAAATATCACTCCCATAAACACAGACCCACTCAATGCCATGGATGCCTTGAACAACCCATATTATAATGATGGTATTCAACAAGAGACGTCAAGGAAAAAAAGAGGAAAGACGATGATGAAAACGTTTTCTTGTATGCCGAATGAAAAAGCCGAAATTGAATTCAACGATCGAGGTCAACCAATAGGCTCCAACTCTAAGCACTTATCATCCTATCTCGGTACCTTAGCAAGGGAGATGATACCTTTGACCATTTTAGAGTGGAAAAAAGTCGACGCAGATTTAAAGAAAGATTTATGGACTTGTATTCAGGTATGAAATAAGCTGTAAACTCGAATACAATTTTTGGACATCCTTTATTTATATGTAAACTTTGTTGGAAATTAGTAGGGTACAAAGTAATTCGAGGGCGAATATTTATTAAAATATTTCAGCATAGGTGACATTTATAAATATAATTTAATTTGTATAAGAGATTGTGTGTCTGAATTTGCCATACTATCTGTTTTCAGATTTTAGTTTCACAAACAAAATTCAATCACTTTTTGACTGGAAATGAGAAATAAAACTTTCGTTCAGTGGAAACAGCATTGGGTTTTGACTCCAAAACCAATTTTGATGTTGAAGCTTTAACACATACTTTGACAATCAAATTACAGAAGTTAATTAACCTTTGTAAGGTTTATATTTTAATGCCAATGAACCCAACTTGACTGGTAAACTTTGAAAATATATGCATGAAATCATACATAATATATAATGTCTTCATTAACACAACATTTATACATTCATTGGTTAGCTCTTACATTTTCCACTGGGATATATCACTTGACCAAAATAGTGATATCATTTTTTTCCAATAAGCTCATAAACAAATTACTCTACTTCAGAGGGCACTCATGCCTAATTCTGTAGCTCCTCCCATAAATTAATTACTGTAATTTGAAGTGCACACATACCTAATTCGGTATCTCTTTCAGTTTTTATAATCAGCATCACATCCAAGAAGCATAATCATAATCATTTCTGACTTAAAGTTAATACCCTAAACTCTCAAAAAAAGGAATACTGTGTGTCATAAGCTCTTCAACCATTAATGTTTAATACCAGTATACACAATTATAGGTAGATTTGTTTTATTATTGCCTTTACCTGCCATTACTACTGTAATAGCCATGTGTATTCTGTCATGTAGCCATACTTCATCATGTTTCGATTCTTTTTGTGCCTTATTCATATCCAACAGTTCACTACCCTTATATACACATATCATCTCACCTCCATGCACGTACACATCACTTTCAGACATTACGGCAGCTTCAGACTTCTCAAAAGCATTATTAAATATAGAATGCAAAATTGATGTGTGCATATCAGTGTCATCTATGTAGCCATACTTCTTTCAATATTTTTGAGTATAACTTGTATTTAAATGTATGATTTTTCAAAAAATAAAACAGGCATGGTTTCGATGGTTAAAAGAAATGCCGGAATTTACGTACTAAACATGTGTAGTTGAGCAGTGCAAGGCAGTGATGGTATGTTGTGAAATGAAGTTCACTGTTGTTTGACAGATGCAGTGTTGTATGGGTGGATGGTCATGGGGGTATGGGGATTTGGCAGTGACTGTTTGTGGTGAATAAATGGAGGGGGTGTTTGTAGGGTAGTTTGAAGTGACCAGAGGAGATGATACAAGGCAGAGGTGGTAAACTGAAGTAGATGTAATTGAACAGTAAGGAAGAACTGTGGGAACGATTTGGTTTCAGGTGATGTTTATGAAAGGGATGTTGTTTCTAGTATGCTATGGGGGGAATTAAAGTAAGATGGATGGTAGAAAGACGTGAATGCGGTAGTGGCAAGTTGTATGTGAATGTGAAGTATATATGTTAATGGAAGTGTTGGTTTTTTGGCAGAAGGTTGTAGCGTATGTATGGGATGGCATGGCAGTGGTATGTGATTGGAAGTGCTAAACTGGAGGTTGGTTGATTGTTGAGGGATAGTATGTATGCAAGTATGCAGCAGTTTTGTGCAAGTTGGTGGTTTATGAGATGTACAAGTTGGTAGCAGCAGTATGCAGAGGAGGGTGTTAGTGTGACAGTGAGTAGTGGTGGAGGTTGTATGTTGTTTGAAGGTGTTGTGGGTAGAGGGATGGTGGTTGCAGTTGAACTGATGATGGAGTTGCAATGTGTAGTGGCTGTGGATGTTGGTTTGTTAAAGAGGAAGGGCAGCAGTATTTTATAGGCAGTATGTTGTGTGAACTGTGGGATGTTGTGGTTTGTTGTAGAAGAGAGGCAGAGAAGTAAATTTTCTGGATTGTGCAGGATGGTTGTGCAGTGGAGCGGGTAGCGGGCAATTGACTGTAAGTGGATGAAGAGAATGTACGGTGGTTGACTGTGATGTTTAATTGGTGCAGTGTTGAAAGGATGGTTTGGGGAGTCTGCATAATTGGAAGCAGGAATTGACAATGAGTCAAGGAGGATGTATGCGGTAGTGGTTGCTGAATGAGGAAAGGAGTAGTGTTGTAATGTTGAAAGAACTGTTGTATATGTTTCACTGGTGATGGTTTCAGATGAAATAGAGTGTATATGTTTGTGAAGTAGGTTGGGGCTGTGAAGTTTGGCTGTATGTAGTGATGAGTTTTGTGATTTATGTTCCCTACTGTGGGGTTTTGATGTTGGATGGGTTTTGATGTTTTGATGCTACGGGTGGGTTGTTTGTGGAAGCTTGTTCGAGCAGGGGTCGCAAAAGTAGGAAGTGGTAGGGATTTTAGGGGATTGGTGGTCGCAATTCTGCGACAGAGTTCGATGATGGTCGAAGTTTGTTGCGGAATTTGGTGGTAGAGTGTTGATAGTGGTCTGGTTGTACTGATGTCGTAAAGGAGGAGGACTGTGGGTAGTTACTGGAGGTTGAGTTGATTGGCGGGAGAGGAGATGTGAGCAGTGGTTGATTTGGCAATGATGATCAAGTGAGTCGCTGGTGGATGGTACTGTGGTAGAGAGATGATGACAGTGGAAAGGGCTTGGAAAAGTTGTAGTTTGTGGTCAGGGGGAGGTGCAAGCAGTGTGCAGGGAAGTGAACAGGGGTTGAAGGCACTAGAGTGATTGTAACTGTGCACGGGGGAGGTGATCTGAAGTATGCTTGCAGTCCAAAGTGCTATGTATGTGGAGGAGTTGCAGTGGAGATTGGATAGCGTAGGATGTTACTTGATGGCAGAAGCTCGTTGGTGGAAGAGGTTGCTTTGGATGGAACTGTGGTTTGTAGTGAAATTTAGAGCATGTAGTGTGGCTCGTTTGTGGATCTACTGTATGCTTGAAGCCAGTAAGCAGAGGTTAAGGCAGTGAAGAAATTTTGTTGTGAAGTTCGTTGTAAAGGCAGTTGTAGTGAATTGTGATGGTAGTATCTGTGCACAAAGCAGTGAAGTTGTTGTTTGGCTGTTGACAATAGGTTTTGGAGTGGTTTGTCTGTCGATAATGATACTGTGATGAGTTGTGGGAGGTATTGATGTTGTGGCATTGAATGTAGAAACTGTTGTAAGGTAGGGGAAGAATTGTAGATGGTGGTTATGGTGAAAGTGGATTAGGCTTGAAAGTGATAACACAAATGTATTGTGTGACTGAGTGGGTAGAGGTGAATGTAGTGTTGTAACTAAAGTGATAGATTATGTTGCTGTAATATTTTGATTTCCTACACATATACAATTTTGTGCCTCTGATTTTCAGCTTCTTATTTACCTGACTTTAGTGCTGCAGAGAGATAAACACTAGGAACAAATGCACAATAAAATGAGATTTTTACCCAAAATTACATGGTAGCTCTGAATAATAATAATTGTAATGAGATTGGTTATTTAAAAGACTATAGTTGACGAATATCTACAAATTCATGTTTTTGTTTGTATTGATTAGGAAATGATTTTTGTTGTGTAGTCAAGATTCATGGTGGATGAAGCATACAAGGGTTTATTGCTTAAGATGTTAGGAGTACGATGGAGAGAGGCAAAGTCAAGATTAGTTTCGGCTATTAAAGTAGCTTCTACTTGCCCTGACGCTTCCTCTAGATTAGCGATGCTAAAACCGGATACTATAGAAAATGTTCAAGAGTGGAACGACTTTGTTAAGGAAAAGTTGTCGGAGAAATTTCAGGTAATAAGTTGTATTTTATTCAGTATAAGTTAAAAGGTAAATAATAGTTTATTAATGAATTTCTCTTATGTAGGAAACTAGCAAAAAATTCAAAGCACTGAGATATAAAAATAAACTTCCACATATAATGAGCAGAAAGGGTTATGCGAGATTAGCTGAAGATATGGTAAGAAATTCATGTACAATTACATCAATAATATTTTTTTTCTTTGGTTCATCTTCTTACTATTATTATTTGCAGAAAAAGGAAACTGGAATATCAAATATTAGCAGAGACGACCTATGGTGCAAAGGCCATAAAAAGAAAAATGGAGACCCACCGAATTCCGTTGTTGCCGATTGCATTGTAAGTTTTTTTATTCTTTTGAGATATAAGTGTAGATATTTATTCAAAACTCATATGTACTTGACATTGAGGGATCAATATTTCAGCGATTCAGTTATATATCAGCTCATATATATTTACTGCGATCAACATTTCACTACAAATATTATATACATTGAACTGAACATTGAGGGATGATAGTTTATTCATATTTCATTTTTCTTGAAATGGTCTATTTTGATTTGTAGGCTAAGATAAAAGAGCACAGTAGTGCTCAGAGCTCTCATGGAACAACATTGGTAAGTGGAGATGGGGTGTCACATGTTTTTGGAAATGAACATAGGAGAAGGGTGAGAGGGCTGGGTTTTGGTGTAGTACCATCTCAAATGGGTGTTTATTCAACTAATTAAAAAATGGTGATTGCATTGGAAAATCAAGTAACTCATTTGGCGGCTAAAGTAGAAGAGTTGACTAATTTGGTCATGACAGTAAGTTTATATTTAATTAGCTATTGTTAATAAATATGTGATATGTGCTTATGAATTACCAAGTCATCTCTTGTACTTTTACAGAGAAGAAATTTTAATGTGGCGGATTTGGAGATCGCTGAGGCTCATACATCTCAGGTTAGAATATATAAATAATCCGAAATTAGTATGTAGCGACCCGACTTCCTATCTCTAGGAAATCGCATCGCTAGTGAAGAAAGAAAGGGATAGAAGAAGAAAAGAAAGAGAAAGAAGAAAGACAACAACATCAGAGAACTCACAGCGGAACGAATAAAATATAATAATTAACATAAAATATTACACAGTATCATAATACATCAGAGTACACAACTTTACAACACATATTAGACAGTTATAAATATCTGTCTAATTCATACAACTCTAGTATACTAGATACAAACACTAATCAAACATAGCGGAATCAATATATATAACTACACGTCGAAGCCTCCTGCTCCATATCTCCTCCAGAATTCGTCAAGCTAACCTGATTCACTTGACTACTCATACATAATATGAGTACCCAAGAGTTTAATAAAATAGAAAATAAACACTTGGGTCAGACAGGGGTCTGGTGTGAGTAAACGGTTTATAGTTGCTTAACTTTAGAAAACCTTTGAAAAGAAAAGGTATCACGTAAGACTTCCCACACATAAACATGGAAAAGTTTTTACCTTACGCTAACCAAAACATTTGATAGGAAATCCAGTGATATTATAATAGTGTCTAGGGTTTTCAAGTAAAAAAGAAATAGCCGAAATTGTTACATCTATTAAATTCCAGCTACTAGCCACAAAAGTGGGTAATACAAACAAAACCGTAGGGTCTCGTAGGGAAAATGGGTTTCCATCAATGGCAGGGCTACTGGGGTACCGCCCGTCACAGTACGTGGCCTAGATCAACGTACCGAGGAGTACTCCCACTCCCCTGCAACACAAGGCCGGAACCATTCCTTACTGGACAGTCCCGAACAAGACAACCCCGTAGTTGGCCGCGACCCAACTGCCCACACAGCCGAATAAAAAGGGACTTCTAGACAGGGGAAAATCTTGCTCTCCAGTGGGAGCTACCCACGAAGCCTTGCTGCACCTCCCCTGTTTTAGCCATTCCCGGTTGATGAGGCTTGAGGTTACGATTACCTTTATAGGACACATTATCTTAGAATGCTCATCGTCCACCTGACGATGTGCTGAAAGCATTCAATCCATACAAGTTCGTTCCGGGTTCGAACGAAACCGAAGGCACTATCTCATTGCACTTATTATTGAAATCACCCTCAGAGTCAACGACCATAGCCCTTGCACTCTGATTCGCCATCTTGAATCTATAAGCACTATTCCGTCAAACTCATTACGGAATCACCCACAGAGTTATACTGACGTATAGCCCTTACACCTCGAGTCTTCACTTGCTCCACTTGGATACACGACCTATCGTTTAATTGGAATCGATGTGGTTTTCGGATTCCAAATATGGAAACCCGATCACGACCATCACCGACGATCACAATTTCACGCGCGATCACAAATCTAAACCTAGATCAACCCATAAACTCGCGAATCAAAATTTGGACCTCAACTCGAAAATCTGCAGAATAACCGATCACAAAAGCTTCCCCTCGGCCATGCTCCTCGACGCCGACCAACCCTGCCGTCCTCACCATCAAAGCGTCGCGACTCAAACTTCATTTTCACCAAAAATGAACCTACTCGAATCATTAACTATGTCGCAAAACCCATTACAGTTCGACCGAAACCCATTAACTCTAAAACCCTATTTGATCCAATTCCCTTCGATTTACTCATTTGAAAAATTGTTTTGCATTTTTCCTATAATCTACAACCTATATTCAAGCTACGACCGAAATTTCATCTCGAATCAATGCATGAATAATCGACAACACACCAAAGTTCCCAAAATGAACAAAACCCAAATTCTCATGACTCATCAAACCAAAAATCATGAAACATGTATTAAAAATCATGTTTTCTAATCTCTAACTCATTCATGTAATCTAAATCAGCAAACAAAATTATTTTATTTTCCATATGTAACAGTATTTTACTGTAATTTGAAAGTTTTGAGTAACTCCTTTAATTTTAAATCCTGTAATTATTTTTAAATGATATACCATATGTTTACAAACAACTTTCATTAACATACCCCTGTCCAATTCATGATAACAAGCAAGTTATTTAGATTTTTGAAAGAATTGGACTGTGTTTTGTCAAACACAGTATGCATTTTTACATCCTACAGGCAATTTAAATATTTCAATCCCACATGCAATCAAATTTAAATAAAAATTATCCAGGTAACATCATGATATCATCATCATAAAATCAAGATGAAGTCTGAAATTAAACTGTTTTTAAAAATAGTTTACTCACCTATAATTGCAGAGCAGAGAACAGATTTTATTTCCCAGGCTTGACTATAATCCAAAAAATGCATTTGCTAGCTGTTGAAATTGAATGCATGCTTACAAATTGTTATTAAAACTTGCTGAAGAACCTCATTTTGACATGCAGGTTGATTGCAGATTTTAGAAATGCAGACTTCCCCTTGAATTTGCAGTTGAACTTCCTTTTAGTTGCAGGTTTGGTTTGTTGATATGAAGAACATTCAAGTTTGCAGATTGATATTTGCTTCAGATTTTATGGAAAACTTTATGGTAGCCATTAATTTTAGTTGAGGAGTGGAAACAAAGAATGAAAGTGTTAGAGAAAAACTAATTTTCTTCTAAAAATGTTTATTAAAAATTAATATGAATAAATTGCCACTTGTTCATAAATTGAACAAATGTCATTTGCATGCTTTCTAAATTTACAAGTGTTCCTTCCTTTTAATTAAATCATTTTAAGTTATATATATACATATGAAAGGTTTTTATGATAATAAGCTTTTGAATTTTAAAAAAATATACAAGTGTGAAATCTTTATAAACTTTTTATTTTATAAATAGCTTATGTTTTACAAACAATTCTTAGTTCAAGAGATATTTAAAAAGAAAATTTATTTATAACTTTATATATATATATAACCATTTAATTTAAACACTTTAAAAGAAAATAAAACATTGATAAATTTCTTTATAAACTATCATATTAAAATAAATATCCATCTTATATTTGAAAACAAATTGGATTAAACTTTAAAATCAACTTCTGAAAATATCCAGTTTTTTTTAAAACAAAGCTTTAAATTATAATCTCAAACATATTCAAATTATCAATAGTTTAAAAATTAAATTTCAAAATAACTCAAATTATAACATATACAAACATATATATTACAATTTGAGAATTCAATCTTTAATTTAAAACAAAAGCTCTTCTATTTACAATATATATCAATTGTATATATTATAAATAGAATAAAAAATTTAATTAATTCTTATCAAATTTAAATTATCAGAAAGATATTAATTACTGTTAACAGATTGAATATTTATTAACCTTTAAAAGAATAAATTTATCAGTTTAAAATTAAAATAATAAAGAAAATTATCAAACCAACTAAATTATTAACACAGATTATTAAATCGTTATTGCCCAAAATTCCGGGTCGTTACAATCCTCCCCCCTTAAAAGAATTTCATCCCCGAAATTTTAAAAGCAAAGGTAATTTAATAATTCAGTACAGATTTTAATTCAATCAGCAAAGCATTCCTAACAACCAGTAATTAACAATCAAAGCAATCAATCACACAAACAAACTTAACTAACTATCCTGACACAAATCAGAATAAAACTCTAATACTATCCCGAGTTTCCCCAAGTATAAATCACCGGGAGACTCGCTCTACAGAAGCTAACAAACTAACTACACCACCAAAATCCAGAGCTCCTCTCATCTCAAGATCCTCCAATCTGAACAGA
This sequence comes from Allium cepa, assembly GCA_030765085.1. Classification (NCBI taxonomy): domain Eukaryota; kingdom Viridiplantae; phylum Streptophyta; class Magnoliopsida; order Asparagales; family Amaryllidaceae; genus Allium; species Allium cepa. The sequence continues at coordinate 548,413,715 of CM060943.1, read as the reverse complement.
TCATCAGATTACTCCCAAATCCAGCTCAACATCCAACTCTTACTGAACTACAGATTCAACAACCAATTGATGAATCATACACGTATTCCCTCAGAGATACGTGATACATAATGAATTCCAGCTATCCAAACTGGCAATTCAATCTTATCCTATCAAAAACACAGATAAGAAATCCTCAAATGCATCAGCACTAACCAACCAATCTTATCCAATATATGTTCTCTTAACCATAGAATTCTAACAACACTGAAGTCTTCAACTCCGATTTCAAACTCCTTATCTTATATCTGCAACTTAACAGACAATCCAAAGCCGCCAAGCTTCTTCCTGATCATCTCAACCTATGCTGATACTTCCAGGAACAACTAGACCAAAGCAAAACAGTTTCTAGATCCTACTCAACAGAAAAGCCTTCCAAAATCCGTTGAAATCCAAAACTCAAGCTCTATTACTCAAGCAATAGCAAACAAAACTTACTTCCTTCCTTGCACAGCTGCTACCTCGCTTCCGCTGCACAACTCTGATTCTAAAATAGATAAGAATATCTGTTGATGAACACGAATACAAACTTATCTACTAAATTCGGAAACCTTGTTCATCAAATCCATAAAAATCTGAGTGACTCCTCTGACTCGGTCACACAACCTTATAACAGAATCCAATTCAAAAAGCTAGATCAGTCCAATCCAATCCCAAAAATAATTCTGAGCTGCTATACCAACTCTCCTTACTCCAAGAACCATCCAACTATCAGGCTAACTACCAAAATTGCTTCTGGAACCAAAACAATATGGAACTCAATCTCCAGATGCAGACAAACTCCAGATTACATCAGTAGCTCCTATCCACATGAGAATCCTCAGTCTCAAACAAAAGAATGCTCAAGAAAAATTTCAAACTAATCGCGAGTCACTTTTGCGATCCTACCTAGTTCAGATTCCAAATAAAACTGTCCTCAGTTTACCCATTTAGAACAGCTTAAAGCTTTTCCAAACAAAGGTTAATCCTTCAAGAAAACATCACCACCTTCAGCCCGGACTGCCGAAAGAAGAACCACCAAAGAAACAACCAACACTGTTGCTTCCAAACTCTACCTCGATGATACTGCGAAGCCAAAAGATCCCCTTGTCAGCACATCGAACATTTTGAGCTGAACTGCTACCACAGCTACCCAAAGACTTCAAATCCAAAGGCTTCTCCAAAACCAAAACCATCACAAACCACACATCGGACCTCCGAGATGGCAGACAGCCTCTCAAGAAACTCGGACTCCAAACCAAGCATCAACAACTCGCTTTCCTTAAGGAATAACAATGAGACCATGCCTGGAGAGAAACAACTCATAGACCTTAGTCTCATATTCCAAAACAGCCAAACTCCTTACTAAAGATCCAGACAACTTCTACACAGACGAGTCTTTTCTGCAGCAGGTAAAACTGCTCCTCAACTACTTCCAAACTATTTTCAAAAGAAAACATCTTCAGAAAATGTCCAAGGATACTGCATCTCATCACGCAGTTATCAGGATATCATTACTTACTCCTGCACTTCCAACAAATCCAAACACTAGAAAAATTCGCTTACCCGAGCGAAATCCAAACTTACACTTCAAAGACAAACTCCGAATCTTCAAAAGATTTTCTTCGGAAATCAGAGAAATCCTTACTCCAAACTAAAAATCTTACTCAAGACGGTATTAGGTCTACAGTCTCCGCAAAAACTTCCAACCTCAAACATATGGACCTCTTCCATCAGTGTAGTCATGTTACACACACAAACCACTACTCCATCTATCTGCCTCTAAAACTTATGTTGGAAAATCCGTACAGATAACCCAACCTATTATGTAGACATAGATATATATAAAAATTACAAGTACGCTCTCTCAAGAAAGACACTACTACAGAGCCAAGGTATTCACTCAGCCTAATGCTCCCTAAAGAAAGACATACTTCAGAACCTAGGTATTCACTCAGCCTAAAGCTCTGATACCAACTGTAGCGACCCGACTTCCTATCTCCAGGAAATCGCATTGCTAGTGAAGAAAGAAAGGGATAGAAGAAGAAAAGAAAGAGAAAGAAGAAAGACAACAACATCAGAGAACTCACAGCGGAACGAATAAAATATAATAATTAACATAAAATATTACACAGTATCATAATACATCAGAGTACACAACTTTACAACACATATTAGACAGTTATAAGCATCTGTCTAATTCATACAATTCTAGTATACTAGATACAAACACCAATCAAACATAGCGGAATCAATATATATAACTACATGTCGAAGCCTCCTGCTCCATATCTCCTCCAGAATTCGTCAAGCTAACCTGATTCACTTGACTACTCATACATAATATGAGTACCCAAGAGTTTAATAAAACAGAAAATAAACACTCGGGTCAGACAGGGGTCTGGTGTGAGTAAACGATTTAAAGTTGCTTAACTTTAGAAAACCTTTGAAAAGAAAAGGTATCATGTAAGACTTCCCACACATAAACATGGAAAAGTTTTTACCTTACGCTAACCAAAACATTTGATAGGAAATCCAGTGATATTATAATAGTGTCTAGGGTTTTCAAGTAAATAAGAAATAGCCGAAATTGTTACATCTATTAAATTCCAGCTACTAGCCACAAAAGTGGGTAATACAAACAAAACCGTAGGGTCTCGTAGGGAAAATGGGTTTCCATCAATGGCAGGGCTACTGGGGTACCGCCCGTCACAGTACGTGGCCTAGATCAACGTACCGAGGAGTACTCCCACTCCCCTGCAACACAAGGCCAGAACCATCCCTTACTGGACAGTCCTGAACAAGACAACCCCGCAGTTGGCCGCGACCCAACTGCCCACACAGTCGAATAAAAAGGGACTTCTAGACAGGGGAAAATCTTGCTCTCCAGTGGGAGCTACCCACGAAGCCTTGCTGCACCTCCCCTGTTTTAGCCATTCTCGGTTGATGAGGCTTGAGGTTACAATTACCTTTATAGGACACATTATCTTAGAATGCTCATCGTCCACCTGACGATGTGCTGAAAGCATTCAATCCATACAAGTTCGTTCCGGGTTCGAACGAAACCGAAGGCACTATCTCGTTGCACTCATTATTGGAATCACCCTCAGAGTCAACGACCATAGCCCTTGCACTCTGATTCGCCATCTCGAATCTATAAGCACTATTCCGTCAAACTCATTACGGAATCACCCACAGAGTTATACTGACGTATAGCCCTTACACCTCGAGTCTTCACTTGCTCCACTTGGATACACGACCTATCGTTTAATTGGAATCGATGTGGTTTTCGGATTCCAAATATGGAAACCCGATCCCGGTCTCACCGAAACCAAACGCCATTTTAATGTCCAAGTTGTACTTAAGGGTTTAAACAGTTTAACTTAATTCAGGATGATATATAAACAGATAGATGAATTATATTAACATATCAGATAATTCATACTAACATTCATCTTCACAAAGCAGCGTATCACATAACAGAGATATCCAGTATCAACCAATATCAACATCCAATATCAACCAATCACCCAATATCATTCAACATCCAATATCAATCAATCATCCAATATTACTCATTCATCCATAACAGAATTGATTAACTCTAATCAATTGGATTACTTAAATCATTCTTCCTTTATTAATCCCAAATAAATAAATAAATCATCTCTAATGATCTTCACTAATTAATCTTTCTTTGATTAATTATTCTTTAATTACATTCAAGTAATTATCCTATCCATATTCAGTAATTAACCTTAATTACTATCATTAATTACAATAATTAATGATCATTCATCAATTAATTAACTATAATTAATTACATTAATTCTTAATTAATTACAATTAATTAATCACACTTAAATTAATTACTTATATTAATCAACCTTGATTAATATCATTAATTACATTAACTAATGATCCTTATTAATTAATTTTAATTAATTAAATAATTAACTTATAATTAATCAACTGATTAATAATAATTAGTAATTAACAATTTGTAATTACTTATCTAAATTAATTAACTTCTAATTTAATTATTTTAATCCTTGATCAATTAATTCAATTAATTAATCTTTAATTACTTCATTAAGTAATTATAACAATTTAAATTAACAATTAATCCTTATTTAATTACTTAATTAATTAATTACATTTTAATTAATTACCCTTGGTAATTAATCTTAAATTAATCACATTCACAAATTAATTAATTACATTAATTAATTATCTCAAATAATTAAGTAATTAACTCTTAATTACTTAACAAGTAATTATTTCTAATTACTTTCATTAATAAATTTTAATTACTTTCTTAATTATTTATCTTACAAATAATTAATTCCATCATCAACAGTCCTTCATTCTTTAAATAAATTAATTGCTTCATAATTAATTAACTTTAAAACAATTAATTAATCAATTCTTTAATTGATAACAACAAGTGATTACCCATTAATCACCTCCCACTTAATTATTCCATGAGTATTTTCATTAATTACTTTATTAAGTAATTCCACTTAATTAATCCATAATTAAGTGGTTGATAAATAATTAACTAATTATTTAAAATTAATTAAACAACAATTAATAACTTCTAATATTAAAGAAATTTTAATTAAATCTTTACCTGTTAACAATCATTTTTAAATTAAGTATTCTTAAATTCATATCAATATTAATTTAACCTTATTATCCTCATAAATAAATGATTTGAATCATTCAAATCTTATTAATTTAAAAGACAAACTATTAAACTTGATTTACAGAATCATAATAATAACCTTACTTGTAGATAAAGCATTTGTAAATCATTTCCAAATTTAAAAACACTTTGAATTATCAAATTTTAAACTTATTTAATTCAATATAATTTTGAAATTCTGTTGTTAACATAGCCTCAAAACTTAACTTAAATATTTAATAATTAAATTCAAATCCCCTTTTAAATTTGAATTTTTAACTTAATTAAGATAATAAATTTTAACATCCTAAAACATTTTTAAATTTAAAATATAAAATAAATTTTCACTTTTAAACGTTTGGTTTACTTTCATTTAAAATTAACAAGTTTAACTTTACATTTCATTTCCTTCATAAACTTGTTCTTATAGTAATTAACTTGATTTTACTAATTTATATATATAAATCTAAACTGTATATATAATACACAGAGTAAAGCAACCAACTCGAGTAACAACCCGAGAAAATCCAGTGCCTTCCTCGAAGCCAACCAAACCCCAATTCCTTCGAGTCGCACGCGAGCACAACCCGACACCTTCCCCGAGTTCCATTCGTCTTCCCCAAAGCTTCGCATACCCAGTGCACACCATCCTACTCGTGCACGTGTCCAACCATCGCCGGTCACCAACGTTCGTCACGACCATCACCGACGATCACAATTTCACGCGCGATCACAAATCTAAACCTAGATCAACCCATAAACTCGCGAATCAAAATTTGGACCTCAACTCGAAAATCTGCCGAATAACCGATCACAAAAGCTTCCCCTCGGCCATGCTCCTCGACGCCGACCAACCCTGCCGTCCTCACCATCAAAGCGTCGCGACTCAAACTTCATTTTCACCAAAAATGAACCTACTCGAATCATTAACTATGTCGCAAAACCCATTACAGTTCGACCGAAACCCATTAACTCTAAAACCCTATTTGATCCAATTCCCTTCGATTTACTCATTTGAAAAATTGTTTTGCATTTTTCCTATAATCTACAACCTATATTCAAGCTACGACCGAAATTTCATCTCGAATCAATGCATGAATAATCGACAACACACCAAAGTTCCCAAAATGAACAAAACCCAAATTCTCATGACTCATCAAACCAAAAATCATGAAACATGTATTAAAAATCATGTTTTCTAATCTCTAACTCATTCATGTAATCTAAATCAGCAAACAAAATTATTTTATTTTCCATATGTAACAGTATTTTACTGTAATTTGAAAGTTTTGAGTAACTCCTTTAATTTTAAATCCTGTAATTATTTTTAAATGATATACCATATGTTTACAAACAACTTTCATTAACATACCCCTGTCCAATTCATGATAACTAGCAAGTTATTTAGATTTTTGAAAGAATTGGACTGTGTTTTGTCAAACACAGTATGCATTTTTACATCCTACAGGCAATTTAAATATTTCAATCCCACATGCAATCAAATTTAAATAAAAATTATCCAGGCAACATCATGATATCATCATCATAAAATCAAGACGAAGTCTGAAATTAAACTGTTTTTAAAAATAGTTTACTCACCTATAATTGCAGAGCAGAGAACAGATTTTATTTCCCAGGCTTGACTATAATCCAAAAAATGCATTTGCTAGCTGTTGAAATTGAATGCATGCTTACAAATTGTTATTAAAACTTGCTGAAGAACCTCATTTTGACATGCAGGTTGATTGCAGATTTTAGAAATGCAGACTTCCCCTTGAATTTGCAGTTGAACTTCCTTTTAGTTGCAGGTTTGGTTTGTTGATATGAAGAACATTCAAGTTTGCAGATTGATATTTGCTTCAGATTTTATGGAAAACTTTATGGTAGCCATTAATTTTAGTTGAGGAGTGGAAACAAAGAATGAAAGTGTTAGAGAAAAACTAATTTTCTTCTAAAAATGTTTATTAAAAATTAATATGAATAAATTGCCACTTGTTCATAAATTGAACAAATGTCATTTGCATGCTTTCTAAATTTACAAGTGTTCCTTCCTTTTAATTAAATCATTTTAATTTATATATATACATATGAAAGGTTTTTATGATAATAAGCTTTTGAATTTTAAAAAAATATACAAGTGTGAAATCTTTATAAACTTTTTATTTTATAAATAGCTTATGTTTTACAAACAATTCTTAGTTCAAGAGATATTTAAAAAGAAAATTTATTTATAACTTTATATATATTTATAACCATTTAATTTAAACACTTTAAAAGAAAATAAAACATTGATAAATTTCTTTATAAACTATCATATTAAAATAAATATCCATCTTATATTTGAAAACAAATTGGATTAAACTTTAAAATCAACTTCTGAAAATATCCAGTTTTTTTTAAAACAAAGCTTTAAATTATAATCTCAAACATATTCAAATTATCAATAGTTTAAAAATTAAATTTCAAAATAACTCAAATTATAACATATACAAACATATATATTACAATTTGAGAATTCAATCTTTAATTTAAAACAAAAGCTCTTCTATTTACAATATATATCAATTGTATATATTATAAATAGAATAAAAAATTTAATTAATTCTTATCAAATTTAAATTATCAGAAAGATATTAATTACTGTTAACAGATTGAATATTTATTAACCTTTAAAAGAATAAATTTATCAGTTTAAAATTAAAATAATAAAGAAAATTATCAAACCAACTAAATTATTAACACAGATTATTAAATCGTTATTGCCCAAAATTCCGGGTCGTTACAATCCTCCCCCCTTAAAAGAATTTCGTCCCCGAAATTTTAAAAGCAAAGGTAATTTAATAATTCAGTACAGATTTTAATTCAATCAGCAAAGCATTCCTAACAACCAGTAATTAACAATCAAAGCAATCAATCACACAAACAAACTTAACTAACTATCCTGACACAAATCAGAATAAAACTCTAATACTATCCCGAGTTTCCCCAAGTATAAATCACCGGGAGACTCGCTCTACAGAAGCTAACAAACTAACTACACCACCAAAATCCAGAGCTCCTCTCATCTCAAGATCCTCCAATCTGAACAGATCATCAGATTACTCCCAAATCCAGCTCAACATCCAACTCTTACTGAACTACAGATTCAACAACCAATTGATGAATCATACACGTATTCCCTCAGAGATACGTGATACATAATGAATTCCAGCTATCCAAACTGGCAATTCAATCTTATCCTATCAAAAACACAGATAAGAAATCCTCAAATGCATCAGCACTAACCAACCAATCTTATCCAATATATGTTCTCTTAACCATAGAATTCTAACAACACTGAAGTCTTCAACTCCGATTTCAAACTCCTTATCTTATATCTGCAACTTAACAGACAATCCAAAGCCGCCAAGCTTCTTCCTGATCATCTCAACCTATGCTGATACTTCCAGGAACAACTAGACCAAAGCAAAACAGTTTCTAGATCCTACTCAACAGAAAAGCCTTCCAAAATCCGTTGAAATCCAAAACTCAAGCTCTATTACTCAAGCAATAGCAAACAAAACTTACTTCCTTCCTTGCACAGCTGCTACCTCGCTTCCGCTGCACAACTCTGATTCTAAAATAGATAAGAATATCTGTTGATGAACACGAATACAAACTTATCTACTAAATTCGGAAACCTTGTTCATCAAATCCATAAAAATCTGAGTGACTCCTCTGACTCGGTCACACAACCTTATAACAGAATCCAATTCAAAAAGCTAGATCAGTCCAATCCAATCCCAAAAATAATTCTGAGCTGCTATACCAACTCTCCTTACTCCAAGAACCATCCAACTATCAGGCTAACTACCAAAATTGCTTCTGGAACCAAAACAATATGGAACTCAATCTCCAGATGCAGACAAACTCCAGATTACATCAGTAGCTCCTATCCACATGAGAATCCTCAGTCTCAAACAAAAGAATGCTCAAGAAAAATTTCAAACTAATCGCGAGTCACTTTTGCGATCCTACCTAGTTCAGATTCCAAATAAAATTGTCCTCACTTTACCCATTTAGAACAGCTTAAAGCTTTTCCAAACAAAGGTTAATCCTTCAAGAAAACATCACCACCTTCAGCCCGGACTGCCGAAAGAAGAACCACCAAAGAAACAACCAACACTGTTGCTTCCAAACTCTACCTCGATGATACTGCGAAGCCAAAAGATCCCCTTGTCAGCACATCGAACATTTTGAGCTGAACTGCTACCACAGCTACCCAAAGACTTCAAATCCAAAGGCTTCTCCAAAACCAAAACCATCACAAACCACACATCGGACCTCCGAGATGGCAGACAGCCTCTCAAGAAACTCGGACTCCAAACCAAGCATCAACAACTCGCTTTCCTTAAGGAATAACAATGAGACCATGCCTGGAGAGAAACAACTCATAGACCTTAGTCTCATATTCCAAAACAGCCAAACTCCTTACTAAAGATCCAGACAACTTCTACACAGACGAGTCTTTTCTGCAGCAGGTAAAACTGCTCCTCAACTACTTCCAAACTATTTTCAAAAGAAAACATCTTCAGAAAATGTCCAAGGATACTGCATCTCATCACGCAGTTATCAGGATATCATTACTTACTCCTGCACTTCCAACAAATCCAAACACTAGAAAAATTCGCTTACCCGAGCGAAATCCAAACTTACACTTCAAAGACAAACTCCGAATCTTCAAAAGATTTTCTTCGGAAATCAGAGAAATCCTTACTCCAAACTAAAAATCTTACTCAAGACGGTATTAGGTCTACAGTCTCCGCAAAAACTTCCAACCTCAAACATATGGACCTCTTCCATCAGTGTAGTCATGTTACACACACAAACCACTACTCCATCTATCTGCCTCTAAAACTTATGTTGGAAAATCCGTACAGATAACCCAACCTATTAGGTAGACATAGATATATATAAAAATTACAAGTACGCTCTCTCAAGAAAGACACTACTACAGAGCCAAGGTATTCACTCAGCCTAATGCTCCCTAAAGAAAGACATACTTCAGAACCTAGGTATTCACTCAGCCTAAAGCTCTGATACCAACTGTAGCGACCCGACTTCCTATCTCCAGGAAATCGCATTGCTAGTGAAGAAAGAAAGGGATAGAAGAAGAAAAGAAAGAGAAAGAAGAAAGACAACAACATCAGAGAACTCACAGCGGAACGAATAAAATATAATAATTAACATAAAATATTACACAGTATCATAATACATCAGAGTACACAACTTTACAACACATATTAGACAGTTATAAGCATCTGTCTAATTCATACAATTCTAGTATACTAGATACAAACACCAATCAAACATAGCGGAATCAATATATATAACTACATGTCGAAGCCTCCTGCTCCATATCTCCTCCAGAATTCGTCAAGCTAACCTGATTCACTTGACTACTCATACATAATATGAGTACCCAAGAGTTTAATAAAACAGAAAATAAACACTCGGGTCAGACAGGGGTCTGGTGTGAGTAAACGATTTAAAGTTGCTTAACTTTAGAAAACCTTTGAAAAGAAAAGGTATCACGTAAGACTTCCCACACATAAACATGGAAAAGTTTTTACCTTACGCTAACCAAAACATTTGATAGGAAATCCAGTGATATTATAATAGTGTCTAGGGTTTTCAAGTAAATAAGAAATAGCCGAAATTGTTACATCTATTAAATTCCAGCTACTAGCCACAAAAGTGGGTAATACAAACAAAACCGTAGGGTCTCGTAGGGAAAATGGGTTTCCATCAATGGCAGGGCTACTGGGGTACCGCCCGTCACAGTACGTGGCCTAGATCAACGTACCGAGGAGTACTCCCACTCCCCTGCAACACAAGGCCAGAACCATCCCTTACTGGACAGTCCTGAACAAGACAACCCCGCAGTTGGCCGCGACCCAACTGCCCACACAGCCGAATAAAAAGGGACTTCTGGACAGGGGAAAATCTTGCTCTCCAGTGGGAGCTACCCACGAAGCTTTGATGCACCTCCCCTGTTTTAGCCATTCTCGGTTGATGAGGCTTGAGGTTACAATTACCTTTATAGGACACATTATCTTAGAATGCTCATCGTCCACCTGACGATGTGCTGAAAGCATTCAATCCATACAAGTTCGTTCCGGGTTCGAACGAAACCGAAGGCACTATCTCGTTGCACTCATTATTGGAATCACCCTCAGAGTCAACGACCATAGCCCTTGCACTCTGATTCGCCATCTCGAATCTATAAGCACTATTCCGTCAAACTCATTACGGAATCACCCACAGAGTTATACTGACGTATAGCCCTTACACCTCGAGTCTTCACTTGCTCCACTTGGATACACGACCTATCGTTTAATTGGAATCGATGTGGTTTTCGGATTCCAAATATGGAAACCCGATCCCGGTCTCACCGAAACCAAACGCCATTTTAATGTCCAAGTTGTACTTAAGGGTTTAAACAGTTTAACTTAATTTAGGATGATATATAAACAGATAGATGAATTATATTAACATATCAGATAATTCATACTAACATTCATCTTCACAAAGCAGCGTATCACATAACAGAGATATCCAGTATCAACCAATATCAACATCCAATATCAACCAATCACCCAATATCATTCAACATCCAATATCAATCAATCATCCAATATTACTCATTCATCCATAACAGAATTGATTAACTCTAATCAATTGGATTACTTAAATCATTCTTCCTTTATTAATCCCAAATAAATAAATAAATCATCTCTAATGATCTTCACTAATTAATCTTTCTTTGATTAATTATTCTTTAATTACATTCAAGTAATTATCCTATCCATATTCAGTAATTAACCTTAATTACTATCATTAATTACAATAATTAATGATCATTCATCAATTAATTAACTATAATTAATTACATTAATTCTTAATTAATTACAATTAATTAATCACACTTAAATTAATTACTTATATTAATCAACCTTGATTAATATCATTAATTACATTAACTAATGATCCTTATTAATTAATTTTAATTAATTAAATAATTAACTTATAATTAATCAACTAATTAATAATAATTAGTAATTAACAATTTGTAATTACTTATCTAAATTAATTAACTTCTAATTTAATTATTTTAATCCTTGATCAATTAATTCAATTAATTAATCTTTAATTACTTCATTAAGTAATTATTAACCAATTTAAATTAATAGTTAATCCTTATTTAATTACTTAATTAATTAATTACATTTTAATTAATTACCCTTGGTAATTAATCTTAAATTAATCACATTCACAAATTAATTAATTACATTAATTAATTATCTCAAATAATTAAGTAATTAACTCTTAATTACTTAACAAGTAATTATTTCTAATTACTTTCATTAATAAATTTTAATTACTTTCTTAATTATTTATCTTACAAATAATTAATTCCATCATCAACAGTCCTTCATTCTTTAAATAAATTAATTGCTTCATAATTAATTAACTTTAAAACAATTAAATTAATCAATTCTTTAATTGATAACAACAAGTGATTACCCATTAATCACCTCCCACTTAATTATTCCCATGAGTATTTTCATTAATTACTTTATTAAGTAATTCCACTTAATTAATCCATAATTAAGTGGTTGATAAATAATTAACTAATTATTTAAAATTAATTAAACAACAATTAATAACTTCTAATATTAAAGAAATTTTAAATAAATCTTTACCTGTTAACAATCATTTTTAAATTAAGTATTCTTAAATTCATATCAATATTAATTTAACCTTATTATCCTCATAAATAAATTATTTGAATCATTCAAATCTTATTAATTTCAAAGACAAACTATTAAACTTGATTTACAAAATCATAATAATAACCTTACTTGTAGATAAAGCATTTGTAAATCATTTCCAAATTTAAAAACACTTAGAATTATCAAATTTTAAACTTATTTAATTCAATATAATTTTGAAATTTTGTTGTTTACATAGCCTCAAAACTTAACTTAAATATTTAATAATTAAATTCAAATCCCCTTTTAAATTTGAATTTTTAACTTAATTAAGATAATAAATTTTAACATCCTAAAACATTTTTAAATTTAAAATATAAAATAAATTTTCACTTTTAAACGTTTGGTTTACTTTCATTTAAAATTAACAAGTTTAACTTTACATTTCATTTCCTTCATAAACTTGTTCTTATAGTAATTAACTTGATTTTACTAATTTATATATATAAATCTAAACTGTATATATAATACACTGAGTAAAGCAACCAACTCGAGTAACAACCCGAGAAAATCCAGTGCCTTCCTCGAAGCCAACCAAACCCCAATTCCTTCGAGTCGCACGCGAGCACAACCCGACACCTTCCCCGAGTTCCATTCGTCTTCCCCAAAGCTTCGCATACCCAGTGCACACCATCCTACTCGTGCACGTGTCCAACCATCGCCGGTCACCAATGTTCGTCACGACCATCACCGACGATCACAATTTCACGCGCGATCACAAATCTAAACCCAGATCAACCCATAAACTCGCGAATCAAAATTTGGACCTCAACTCGAAAATCTGCAGAATAACCGATCACAAAAGCTTCCCCTCGGCCATGCTCCTCGACGCCGACCAACCCTGCCGTCCTCACCATCAAAGCGTAGCGACTCAAACTTCATTTTCACCAAAAATGAACCCACTCGAATCATTAACTATGTCGCAAAACCCATTACAGTTCGACCGAAACCCATTAACTCTAAAACCCTATTTGATCCAATTCCCTTCGATTTACTCATTTGAAAAATTGTTTTGCATTTTTCCTATAATCTACAACCTATATTCAAGCTACGACCGAAATTTCATCTCGAATCAATGCATGAATAATCGGCAACACACCAAAGTTCCCAAAATGAACAAAACCCAAATTCTCATGACTCATCAAACCAAAAATCATGAAACATGTATTAAAAATCATGTTTTCTAATCTCTAACTCGTTCATGTAATCTAAATCAGCAAACAAAATTATTTTATTTTCCATATGTAACAGTATTTTACTGTAATTTGAAAGTTTTGAGTAACTCCTTTAATTTTAAATCCTGTAATTATTTTTAAATGATATACCATATGTTTACAAACAACTTTCATTAACATACCCCTGTCCAATTCATGATAACAAGCAAGTTATTTAGATTTTTGAAAGAATTGGACCGTGTTTTGTCAAACACGGTATGCATTTTTACATCCTACAGGCAATTTAAATATTTCAATCCCACATGCAATCAAATTTAAATAAAAATTATCCAGGTAACATCATGATATCATCATCATAAAATCAAGATGAAGTCTGAAATTAAACTGTTTTTAAAAATAGTTTACTCGCCTATAATTGCAGAGCAGAGAACAGATTTTATTTCCCAGGCTTGACTATAATCCACAAAATGCATTTGCTAGCTGTTGAAATTGAATGCATGCTTACAAATTGTTATTAAAACTTGCTGAAGAATCTCATTTTGACATGCAGGTTGATTGCAGATTTTAGAAATGCAGACTTCCCCTTGAATTTGCATTTGAACTTCCTTTTAGTTGCAGGTTTGGTTTGTTGATATGAAGAACATTCAAGTTTGCAGATTGATATTTGCTTCAGATTTTATGGAAAACTTTATGGTAGCCATTAATTTTAGTTGAGGAGTGGAAACAAAGAATGAAAGTGTTAGAGAAAAACTAATTTTCTTCTAAAAATGTTTATTAAAAATTAATATGTATAAATTGCCACTTGTTCATAAATTAAACAAATGTCATTTGCATGCTTTCTAAATTTACAAGTGTTCCTTCCTTTTAATTAAATCATTTTAAGTTATATATATACATATGAAAGGTTTTTATGATAATAAGCTTTTGAATTTTAAATAAGTATACAAGTGTGAAATCTTTATAAACTTTTTATTTTATAAATAGCTTATGTTTTACAAACAATTCTTAGTTCAAGAGATATTTAAAAAGAAAATTTATTTATAACTTTATATATATTTATAACCATTTAATTTAAACACTTTAAAAGAAAATAAAACATTGATAAATTTCTTTATAAACTATCATATTAAAATAAATATCCATCTTATATTTGAAAACAAATTGGATTAAACTTTAAAATCAACTTCTGAAAATATCCAGTTTTTTTTAAAACAAAGCTTTAAATTATAATCTCAAACATATTCAAATTATCAATAGTTTAAAAATTAAATTTCAAAATAACTCAAATTATAACATATACAAACATATATACTACAATTTGAGAATTCAATCTTTAATTTAAAACAAAAGCTCTTCTATTTACAATATATATCAATTGTATATATTATAAATAGAATAAAATTTTTAATTAATTCTTCTCAAATTTAAATTATCAGAAAGATATTAATTACTGTTAACAGATTGAATATTTATTAACCTTTAAAAGAATAAATTTATCAGTTTAAAATTAAAATAATAAAGAAAATTATCAAACCAGCTAAATTATTAACACAGATTATTAAATCGTTATTGCCCAAAATTTCGGGTCGTTACATAGTACATGAAATTTTGGTTTTTTTGCTTAGAGAAATTGTTGTTCATTAATCATGGTAGTAGTTCAATTAGTTTAATTAGTTCACATTTCATTTATTTTTAGAAAAAAAGGAAAAAAAACCTCTAGGTGACACCGCAACAGTAAGTTCCATACTTACCTTTTGAATCTCAGTATTTTTATATGACCTTATTCCATGGTTTTTTGCTTTCAGTCACACCGCGAGAGTAACAATATGCAGGTTCAAGATCAGCTTACTGTGGATGGTTTGGTGAAAAAAAAAGTGCAAGCTATTGGGTTGGCAGAAGAACGTAGTTGCAGAGGGGACGATAGCAAGCATTGATCCTGATGTTTCAGTACATTTTGTAAAGCTTGGAGCGAATGCTTGGAAAGTATGGGTTGATGTAGTGGTGGAACCAGAAGCCTTTTTATTTAGGCCAAATTCAGAGATGCAGACTATCAAAGAGGCCGTTGGATCAACCGTCGTGTGGCATAAAGACTTCATCTCTGTGGTATAGTACGATTGTACTTAGAACGTGATATTTGTAGCGGACTGTTATGTGTTAACGCTTTATGTATTTGGCATGTAATCTTATCTAACTTTTTGGAGTGTTAAAATTTTATGACTCTAGCTTTTAGTCTTTTCGTACGTGATTTTAATTATTTTACGACAATATTTAGTATTTGTATGAATGTACTGCATGGACGCTGTTGTAATTTTTTTTAAAATTTGCATTTATTTTGCAACAGGCAATGTACGTTGTTATATGAGCTTATTACAATGGTCAACAAACGTTGTTAAATAGGTATTTTACAACGGTCAATACATGTTGTGACATAGGCTATTGCAACGGGTTATGGCCGTTGTTATATAGTTTATTGCAACGGGCAAAACAAGTTGTTAAATTTGCTTTTTACAACGGTCAATGCATGTTGTGAAAAAGGCTATGCAACTAGTATAGTTAGTCTATTGCAACGGGCTATGACCGTTGTATTAGAGTTTACTACAACGGTCATAACCCGTTGTAAAAAGGTATACTGCAATGGGCAAAACAAGTTGTTAAATATGCTTTTCACAATGGTCAATGCATGTTGTGAAAAAGGCTATGTAACTAGTATAGTTAGTCTATTGCAACGGGCTATAACCGTTGTATTAGAGTTTATTACAACGATCATAACCCGTTGTAAAAAGGTATACTGCAACGGTTTTTACAACGGGCTTTGCCCGTTGTAAAATGTGGTGGATCTATTACAACGAGGCCTATTACAACGGGCACATGCCCGTTGCGAAAACCATATTACAACGGGCATTGCCTGTTGTAAAAGGCTGTTTTGTTGTAGTGTAAATTTTCATATCTTATCAAAAGAGGAGATGTTTTTGCGGTGTTTATAATTACAAGTAATGTTTTTTTTAATTTCTCTTGAAAAGACAGTACAAAACACGGAAATTTTCTCTTGTTTTGTACATCTCTTTCGTTTTATTTTCATATAGACATTCCTTGTTATTCCAATGTCACACTTTTCTTTGTTTCAAACTTGATATATGTAGAAATCTACTTGCAACATTTCAAATTCCAATACATTAAAATATCACAAAAATCCCAAAGATCTAAACAATTTCTTATTTTAGATTTTATTCATATCGTTAAATAAAAACAATTTCCTAATCATTACGCATTCATTAAGATTTCATTCGGTTCATATCCTTCGAATAAAAATAAATTTCCCATTGACCGCAAGGGACCAAGGACGAGCTCACGACCTATGCAACCCTACCCCTAGTATGGTACCACACGTGTTGCATAACATCCGACCCCACCCACCGTCCGTTTAGATTGCCTAGTGCAATCAAGGTAATACTCTCCAATAAATAAATTTGAAAGAGGCTACTCGATAGTGCTTATCCAGCCTCGATGTCAACCTAACGGACCACCCAATTGCCTATGTTTATGGAGCTTCTGTGTCATGCGCTAACATGTCCTGAGGGTATCCCTTACACTATACGCAAGCATACTCCACGTGTCTTATGGTTGGATGTGTTTTTGCATTCCAACCTATTCTAATGACCTATGTCACTTAATTTATAAAATTTATATATCAAATTACAACTAACCACACTCGTCATAAATGCATATTTGAGGCTACATATATACATATTTAATATTCATGTAACTTCATTTTGCTTACTCTTTCTTCATTGCCTCTACATCCTTTTATATCTGACCCTAAGTTGTTATTTTATTATGCGTTTAACTTTTCTTCGTCAAATTCATTTCTGATTCTTATTTCATTTATCAAGATCGTTGCCACTACATTCATTAGTTTGAACTTTGTTTCTATTCCATTTCATTTTCTATTCCTTTCTATTCTTACCAGTAACTTCCCATTAACTTTTTCATTATTTCCCATCTTATTGGTATTTTTATTTCATTCTTGTCTTAATGTTCTACTCTTGGAATTTACTATATTTTAATATATTGGAACTAAACTTCTATTCAACATATGTTAACATAGTAAATTTCCATATCTTAATAAAAGAGGAGATGTTCATGTTGTGTTTGTAATTACAAAGAATTACCCTTTTTTTAATTTCTCTTTTAGACTGTACAAAACATAGAAGTTTTCCCTTATTTTGTACATCTCATTTGTTTTATTTCATATTGCATTCTTTGTTAATCCAGTGTCACACTTTTGTTTGTTTTAAACTTGATACTATGCAGAAATCTACTTGCAGCAATTCAAATTTTGATAAGTTAAAATATCACAAAAGTTCTAAAGATCTAAACAATTTCTTATTTCAATTTTTACTCATATCTTCAAACAAAAACAATTCCTTAATCGTAGGCATTTATTAAGATTTCATTTAATTCATATCCGTAAAATAAAAATAAATTTCCTAGTACTTACGCATCATTAAATTAATATTCGATGTAAAATTAACAATTTTAATCGTTATGCAATTCAATATAGGTCTCATATAAAGTTCCAATAAATCTCATAACAAGAAAGTATTAACTTAGCGGTATAAATTTCATATGAAAGTATAGCATTTCTATCTTCTTATATTTATGAATTTATTAGCAATTTAAATTCAGTTCTCAGCATGTAGGAATAGATCTGCAATGATATAGTCTAATATTATATAAAAAACATATAATATTCTCACTCAACTTCTATTAGCTCTCCCAAATCTTTAGATCTAATCCATATCTAAACCTTGTTATCTGTATTATCCATTTTGACTTTCTATTCGGATCCCAATTAATATTTATACAGAACTATTAGATTTTGGATTAGAGAAAAGAGATATAGATTTAATTTATTAATTAGAATTAGTGATTTGGTTTGAATCTATTTTCTATTCTCTGTCTCTTATTCCTTCTCCGAAGTGTGTAGTGCAATCTAAATCTATTTCTGTGTATTTAGAATTTTGGAGAAGAAAAGAAAATGTTAGATATTCCACGTTCATCAGAAAATTATGAGTTGGAAATGAAGCAGTAGGTCCTAATTTATAGATGTTCAAATCAGTGCTAATTTTCAGATCAAACTGTTTTAAATATGGACCACAAACCTAAAATTATAGCCGCCTACAAAAGATCATGGGTCGACCGTGACCTATCCTAGGTCGACCGCTCAGTATCGACTTGGGCCTTCTCACGGTTGACCTATGCAGTGTATTTCGAGTAATATTTAACGTTGTTTGGTTTTTTAATTACCTTCCTCCGCTCAATTGATATTGTGAATTTGTTCCTCTGTTAATTGATATCTTCCAATTCTTTCCCCTTTTATAAATTCTCTAAACTTTTAATTTTAATGTTAACATTTAAATCTCAATTAATGTTACCAATTAGCGTTAATTGATCTTATTACCATATTTACATATATAATTATTTCTAACATTAAACTTCAGACGTTAATAGCTTTTTCGTTTGAACTCCGATCAGAAAACTTTATATATGAAAATTGATTAGAAAATCGCCACGAACAGTGGTGCAAATTTCCTAGTCAAATTCTAGAACTTGCAAAAATCCCATTTTTCGATGTTTACTATTTATTAATTAATTTGTTTTTAATTAATTAAATGTAAAAACATGGGTGTTACATTCTCCCTTTATAAAAGAATTTCATCCTCAAAATTCCGCAAGGATTTGATCATGTAAACCTATCGCACATCCATTATAAACTAACAAATCAAGAATGTGCAAACAATTTTTTTGCAACAAATCATGTACTATGCATGTTATATCACAATACATATGATCTGCAAACTGAGCAATTCTAAATTGGCACCTCCTATATGAATGCTTTTTTAAAATCAATTTCAAAAATATGATGCAAACTTCATAAATATACTAGCAGTTCTGTAGGATCTAGATTAACCATAGAGAGGGGGTGAATAGGGTTATAGCAAATTTTTGAGAATTAAACACAGAAGCAAACTGCAGAAATAAATATGCTGAAAAATAAATCACACACAAAATTTACCCAGCTTCGGCAACCCCTGCCTACTGCTGCATTCCCAGATTACTATTAGAATTAAACAGTTTCCCACTTACAAACACTCTAACAGACTTGCAAACCCTGCTACCGCCTATAGAGTTTTGCAAACTTGCAAACCCTGCTAACTGGACTAACTCTAACTAGACAATCTGACAACACCTAAACCCTAAGTGATGATTTACCATGTTTTGTTTTGAAAAGAACAGACAAATAAACCAAATTATAAGAGCAAGCACTAAATTTAAAACAATTTAAATTATCTTGCCTTTATAATAAAAATAAAGATACCCTAACCCAAAACAAACAAAAAATATGCGGTCACTTCCCTTTATCTTATTTCACCCGGTCCATTGTCTTTTGTTTGTGAAAAAAATGGCGGCCCTCTGTTCTGAATTAGGGCTTCTGTTTCTTTCTCGAATTTGGGGCTACGGCTTCTTTCTGATGTCTGATTAAGCTCTTGCTTGTCCTCTGATGATTGATGCTTGTTGCTAGCTCGTTCTCGGTTGATCGAGTTTGTTGATGGTTCGGTATGTAATTTCTTTTGTTGCTTGTTTGATTGCTTGCTTTTTAACTCGATTGTTCTGTGTTCTATGATGATTTCTTGGGGTTTATTTATAGGGTTGAAACCCTAATAACCACTGTCGGATTTGATTTTTTGCACGTCGTTGATTATTTTTCCTGAAATTGTTCTGGATTTGGAGTATTCCTTTCTTGATTTGATTTCGAATTATTGCTGTCCATATTTGTTTTTGAATTAATTAATTCGAAAATTTCTTCCTATATTTGTTGTCTCGGCCCCTATTTGAATTAATACTGACCATATATGAATTCGAGAAATTTGCTGCAGAGATTTCTTTCCAAATTAGAAATCTTTGACTTAATCAAAGACTTAATCAAAAGATACGAATTTGTTCTTCAACCTCGGCTTGATTTCTGCACTGCCTTGTACTTGCCACTGTCTTGTGTTCCCTATTGGATTTGAACTGCTTCATGTTCTGTTGATCTTGATTTTGGAGCTGCCACTGACTTCTTTGTTGTAACTTGAAACTGTTTTGTCAATTCGAATTTCACTTGCATACTCCATGTTGCATTATCACTGTGTTGCATTGTAGCTCCATCTTGACTTGGACTTTTTCACTGTATCAGATGCTACACTTGTTCATGTATTCAACTGTTGCACTTGAGTTTGTTTCCACCGCTTCATCATGTTGTATTCATCCCTGTACATGTGCACAGAGTTTGTTGTTGCACTCGATGTTTGTAGCTTCACTGTGTTTGCTGTTGCAGTGGTTTGTCTGACCTTGTATGCTTCAAGTTGCCTTGAGTTGAACCTATCTTGGGTTTGACCTTGTTTGTGACTTTTGTGCATTGTGCTATGTTGTTGTATTTGCATTGTGTTACTGATTTTGGTCGAGACTTTGTTTGTTGCAGTTTGTCACTGCATTTGGTCCGAGTCACTTGTATCCATTCTCGAGTTGCACACTTTAATTTACTACTGTTTCACCTTGTTGAATACCTGTAATTGCTGTTACATCACTTCACGCTGTTGCATTTGTTCATGTAGCTCACTGTGTTGCATTGTACTGCCTTTGTGTTGCTCACCATGTTGCATACATGTTTTTATGCTTTGTGACATTCGGGTTTGTTGTGTACTTGTCTACTGCAGTTTCATTGTGACTTGACTGTGTTGTTTTGTCTCTGCCCAGTTGATGTTCTGTTCATGTGTGTCTGGTCATGTTCATTCAATTCATTGATCCTCGTACATGCTGTGCTGTCTGGTCTTTGTTTGCTTGGTAGCAGCTATGTAGTTGCTATGCATCACTATATATATATTCTCTGTTTGGCATTGGTGCAGTTTTCATCACTGTTGTGTCTTCGGGAGTTTGCACTGCTTCATGTTGAATTCATTGAAGTATTGATTGCTCTTGTTGATAACGCACACGAGTTGGCGAGGCAGTGCACACGTGTATACATGTACACGTGTGTATTGCAGCCACTCACGATTATCTGTAAGAACACTGATATGCACAGATATTACACAATCAAAGATGATGACAATAACCCATGTATCTGAGACACAAACAAATTTTTATTTTTGCAAATTCAAATTTGTTTGTTTTCAGATTACTGTTGTAGTTGCTAATTATACAGGTACACAGGAGACAGGACAAGAAGTGAAGCTGGATAATGCAGATAGATGTAGATGTGCAGACAGAGTGAAAAAACTGAGTGTTGAGTGTTGTAGTGTAAAATGTATGAACTGGTGTATGTATATATAGAGAGAGCTGAAAACTTTGTATTGTTTAAGTGTTGTAATAAAATATTATATTGAATAAAAAATACTGGTTGAATTATATAAATTCTGTGCAATAGTATAATTATTCAATATGAATATTTCTTCCTTTCTGTATATAGTCCAAACTGCAAACACATATATAGATTGATATATATTTTGTTATCATCAAACAAAAAATACATCAAACAATCTCCCCCTTTTGATGATGACAAACATATATATTAAAGATTTTGAAATGCTAATACATGTGTTTGAGCATGAAATGTTTTAGCTCCCCCTATTTGAATGCTCCCCCTTCAACCAAGACCACTCCCTATTTAGAAGATATCAAAAATTACTGATGAATAAACGAACTAAGGAAAATTATCTAACAACATTAAACAAATATTGTTGAAGTATTCCAAAAAAATATTTACTTCCTTGTCAAAATCTAGTTCTTTTCTCCCCCTTTTGGCATTATCAAAAGACTGACAAACAACAATGGAACATTAGGAACAAAAAGTAATATATCATAACGAGATAACAACTTCCACATTGTAGAGAATGGATCGATGATCGATTTAAGAAGAGAGATATTTTAACATTAATTTGACATTTTAAGCACACAAAAAAAATAAGCACTGCATAACCACGCATAACCATAAGGACTTTTAAATGGAATTAGCAGTTACTTATTAGTCTAAGCATCCGGACTTTTAAGTGAGACCAGAATACTTAGTTACCATACTCCATCCATGCATAACCATAAGGACTTTTAAATGAGAATGGAGTAATGATAAAAATAATTCACTCACATGCTCCATCCATGCATAACCATAAGGACGTTTAAATGAGAATGGATGCATGAGAGTTATTATTATTTATTATTATAATTGTATATATATATATATATTATTATTTTTTTATATAAATAATTCACTCTTCTTATTTTACAAAACCGTTATGAACGATAGAAAGATGGTAGAAATAGAAATGATCGTGGAATAAGTTACCAAGTTAATTATATTATGTAATATCCAGTACTGAATACCATATTCGAATCAATCTTTGGATAATATCCAAAACTGGTTTGAATCCTAGAAATTTAAGTTGAAAGTATATATCCAAGAATATTTCAACAAAGAAAATGAAAAATGGTTAGTCAATTTCTATAATCCCCAAATCCAAACGTAATCTGGAAAATCTTTCTTCTGGGAGGGGTTTTGTGAAAATATCAGCAAGTTGAGTCTCAGTTGAAATATATTCAATGCAAATGTCTTCCTTAGCAATGTGATTTCTAAGAAAGTGGTGTCTCACATCAATGTGTTTTGTGCGTGAATGATGAACAGGATTATTTGATAAGTCTATTGCACTTTTACTGTCACATTTTAATGGAACTTGTTTATAAACTAAGCCAAAATCAGAAAGAGTTTGCATCATCCATAAAATTTGAGCACAACAACTCCCCAAAGCAATATATTCTGCTTCAGTGGTGGATAATGCAACACAGTTTTGTTTTCGACTTGGCCATGAAACTGACGAGTGTCCTAGCATAAAGCATGTTCCACTAGTGCTTTTCCTGTCAACCAAAGAGCCAGCATAATCAGCATCAGAATAGCCAACTAAATCAAAAATTTCACAAGAAGGATACCATAACCCAAGTTTGTTTGTGTGTGAAAGATATATCAAAATTCGTTTAGTGGCTTTCAAATGAGATTCTTTAGGATTAGATTGAAAACGTGCACACAGACACACAGAAAACATAATATCAGGTCTAGAAGCAGTAAGATAGAGAAGTGAACCGATTATCCCTCGATATTTCTTTTGATCAACAGCACTTCCTTTCTCGTCTTTGTCCAACTTTGTTGATGGGCTCATAGGAGTTCTCAATGGTTTGGAGTTCTCAACTCCAAATTTCTTCAACAGTTCCAACACATACTTGGATTGTGAAATGAAAATGCCATCACTGCTTTGCTTGATTTGAAATCCAAGAAAATATTTCAATTCTCCAACCAAGCTCATCTCAAATTTAGCCTGCATGACTTGTTCAAATTTCTCGCACAAGAGTTCATTAGTAGCGCCATAAATGATATCATCTACATAAATCTGAACAATCAAAAAATCACTTCCTTTATGTAATAGAAACAATGTCGTGTCAGCACTCCCCTTTTTAAAGCCATTTTCCAAAAGATATGTACAAAGGCAGTCATACCAAGCTCTAGGAGCTTGCTTAAGACCATATAATGCTTTTTCAAGTTTATACACATGATTTGGAAAATCGTGATTTTCAAAACCGGGGGGTTGTTCAACAAAAACCTCTTCTTTCAAATCACCATTTAGAAAAGCACTTTTTACATCCATTTGTTTAAGTTTGAAACCTTTATAACAAGCAAAGCTTAGCAAAATCCTAATGGCTTCTAACCTAGCAACTGGAGCAAATGTTTCATCAAAATCTATGCCTTCTATTTGGTTATATCCTTTTGCGACCAACCTAGCTTTGTTTCTAATTACATTTCCTGATTCATCAAGTTTGTTTTTGAACACCCATTTAGTTCCTACAATTGGATAGTCATTTGGCCTAGGAACTAATTTCCAAACTTTATTTCTCTCAAATTGATTAAGTTCATCTTGCATTGCTAGAATCCAACTTTCATCATTAAGAGCCATTTCAACAGAATTAGGTTCAGTTTCAGAAATAAAACCACTATGACAACAAAACGCACACAAATTTTTATCAAATGAAGAGCGAGTGCGTATACCTTCCGTAGGATCTCCTATAACCAATTCAGGAGGATGATTGGTTTTGAACTTCAATCTATCAGCATCAACAGTCCTACTTTCATCTTTCTCACTAGATGTCCCTTCTTTAATGCCTTCATGATCTACCCCATCATCAATCATTTTTCAGTCGTCCTTTCCAGATCAGATTCATCAAATTTCACATTGATTGATTCAACAATTGTCTTTGTTCGTTTGTTGTATATCCTGTAAGCCTTGCTCCTGGTTGAATAGCCCATGAAAATTCCCTCATCGGCCTTTGATTCAAATTTTCCAAGTTGATCACCTGTGTTAAGAATGAAACAAGGGCATCCAAAAACACGAAAGTAAGAGATGTTAGGTTTTCTTTCATGCCACACTTCATAAGACGTTTTGCCAAGTATTGGTCTAATCATTACTCTATTCATTACGTAGCACGAAGTATTCACCGCCTCTGCCCAAAAAGTTAGAGGTAGTTTATACTCACTCAACATGGATCTAGCCAATTCTTGCAATGTACGATTTTTCCTTTCAACCACCCCATTTTGTTGAGGTGTTCGTGGAGCAGAAAATTCATGTTTTAAACCATTTTCTTCACAAAAGTTTTCAAATTCCGAATTTTCAAATTCGCCTCCATGATCACTTCTTAAAGTTTTAATTGAAACTCCTTTTTCATTTTGAACAAGTTTAGCAAATTTTGAAAAATAATCAAAAGATTCAGACTTTTTAGCTAAGAAATAAACCCATGTAAATCTAGAATAATCGTCAACCAATACATAACAATAACGTTTTCCATTCAAGCTTGCAATTTCATTTGGTCCAAATAAGTCCATATGAATTAATTCGAGGACCCTTGATGTGCTAACAATGTTTTTAGGGCGAAATGATGATCGACTAAGCTTGCCCAAGGAACATGCTTTACACACTTTGTTATCTTTAAATTTCTGATGTGGTAACCCTCTGACTAATTCTTTCATTTCAAGATTTTTTAAGAGACTCATGCTAGCATGTCCAAGTCTCCTATGCCATAAAGATGCCTCTTCGTCAGTGGCTACCAAACATCTGGAAAGATTTAGATTGTCAAACGAAAGCGAGTAGACATTTCCTTTTCTTTTGCCCATAAAAACTATGTTATTAGAAGTTTTATCAATGATCTTGCAAGTATCACTATCAAAAACCACATTCATACCTTTGTCACATAGTTGGCTAATAGAAATGAGATTGTGATGCAAATTATCAACGTATAAAACATTAGTCAATGAAAAAGTACCGTTACTTACTTCACCTTTCCCAATAATCTTACACTTGCTATTGTCTCCCATGATCACATTTCCACCTCTAAAATTCTCTAGGCTAAGGAACTTAGATTTATCACCTGTCATATGTCTAGAACAACCTGAGTCTAGAAACCATTCTTGTTGCTCCTTAGCCCGCCAACAGACCTACATAAAGAGAGAGAAGGATGACCTAGAGAAACTCTTAGGTCCAATGATATTAGTAACTGAAGCATTGTGAATAAACAATCCCTTTGGAACCCAAACTTGTTTTATCCTTTCATTTTTGTTCCTATAGACATGAAATTTGTTTGTAGAATTCTTAGGAACCCAAACTTGTATAAATTTTGTGTTCTTGTTCCTATGACTACAATTTTCAACACGATGTCCAATTTCACTTCTAACAAAGACACTCTTACCTTTTGCACAATCATCAACCTGTGTTTTCCCAAAACCTAGTCCTTTTCTGTTATTAGCAAAGAGTTGATTTCCCAATAACATGTTAAATGATTTTTCTCCTCTTGAAAAGTTATTCAGAGATTTCTCAAGATTTTGGACTTTGGTTTTTAGTGTTGTGTTTTCAGTTACAAGTGTGGTGCATCTATTTATAAAATCCTTTTTCCTAGTGTCAATGGTTTCCTTAAGACTTGAGTTTTCTTTTTCAAGATTGTCGAAGCTATTCTTAAGTCTTGATATCTCTGAATCTAAAATTTTACATTTTTTAGAGTCTAGGTTTTGAATATTTTGAAGTTCAGTTTCTAACCTAGTATTTCATGAACAAGTTCTCTCCGGTCAGACTTCAATTTTTCAATTTTAGTTTCAAGAGTATCAATTGTATTAGTAAGATCATAACACATCAAAACAAGTTCTTTATAAGAATAGTCACGTACCTCACTGGATTCCTCTGAACTTGTTTCTGAATCTGATTTTGCCATAAGGCATAAGTTAGCCTCTTCTGAGCTATTATCTGAAACTTCTTCTCCTTCTTCATCATCCCAAGTTGCTGCAAAGGCCTTCTTCTTCTTTTTCTTTCCTTTGTTGTTTTTGAGAAGTGGACATTTTTGTTTGAAGTGGCCAGGCTTTTTGCAGTTAAAGCATGTCAATTCATTATCGGAATTGTCAGAATCTTTTGACCTATTACCACTTGTTTTCTTCTTGCGTGGCCTGAATTTTGACCATTTTCTAAGATTATTGACAGCCATCGCAAGCTCTTCAATTGGATCTTCTTCTTCTTCATCACTTTCTTCTTTGCTCTTCAAGGCAATTGTCTTCTTTTTTGATTCGGAGTTGTTACGTTCCTCCTTTGCCTTTAGCTCAAGCTCATATGTCATCAAGTTTCCGATCAACTCCTCCATGCTTAGTTTACTCAGATCTTTCGATTCTTGTATTGCCGTGACTTTTGCCTCAAAGTTCATTGGTAAGACTCGCAGTATCTTCCGCACAAGCTCTACTTCAGTGAAGACCTTCCCAAGCGCTCTAGCATTGTACACCAAAGTTGAAAATCGTCAAAACATATCCTTTATGCTCTCGCCCTTTTCCATCATAAAGTTTTCGTATTCATTGCTAAATAGAGCTAGACGTGACTCCTTGACTTGAGAAGTTCCTTCGTGTGTCACCTCCAAAGTGTGCCAAATTTCCTGTGCTGTTGTACAATGGGAAATTCTATTAAACTCATTTTTATCAAGAGCACAGATCAAAGCGTTCATTGCTTTGGCATTTGTAGTTTTTAGTTTCTTATCATTAGCATCCCACCTATCCTTAGGTTTAGGAATCTCAGTGTCACCAATAACTATAGTGGGAGATTTATAGCCAGTTTCAATAATATCCCAAACATCATAATCGACAGAACTAAGATAAATATTCATCCTAACTTTCCAATAAGCATAATCATTCCCATTAAACATGGGTGGCCTAGCAATAGATTGCCCCTCAGAAAAAGCATTATTTGGTGGATTCATGACTCTAGAGTTAAAGTAAAATACCTAGCTCTGATACCACTTGTAGGATCTAGATTAACCCTAGAGGGGGGTGAATAGGGTTATAGCAAATATTTGCGAATTAAACACAGAAGCAAACTGCAGAAATAAATATGCTGAAAAATAAATCACACACAAAATTTACCCAGCTTCGGCAACCCCTGCCTACTGCTGCATTCCCAGATTTCTATTAGAATTAAACAGTTTCCCGCTTACAAACACTCTAACAGACTTGCAAACCCTGCTACCGCCTATAGAGTTTTGCAAACTTGCAAACCCTGCTAACTGGACTAACTCTAACTAGACAATCTGACAACACCTAAACCCTAAGTGATGATTTACCATGTTTTGTTTTGAAAAGAACAGACAAATAAACCAAATTATAAGAGCAAGCACTAAATTTAAAACAATTTAAATTATCTTGCCTTTATAATAAAAATAAAGATACCCTAACCCAAAACAAACAAAAAATATGCGGTCACTTCCCTTTATCTTATTTCACCCGGTCCATTGTCTTTTGTTTGTGAAAAAAAGGGCGGCCCTCTGTTCTGAATTAGGGCTTCTGTTTCTTTCTCGAATTTGGGGCTTCGGCTTCTTTCTGATGTCTGATTAAGCTCTTGCTTGTCCTCTGATGATTGATGCTTGTTGCTAGCTCGTTCTCTGTTGATCGAGTTTGTTGATGGTTCGGTATGTAATTTCTTTTGTTGCTTGTTTGATTGCTTGCTTTTTAACTCGATTGTTATGTGTTCTATGATGATTTCTTGGGGTTTATTTATAGGGTTGAAACCCTAATAACCACTGCCAGATTTGATTTTTTGCACGTCGTTGATTATTTTTCCTGAAATTGTTCTGGATTTGGAGTATTCCTTTCTTGATTTGATTTCGAATTATTGCTGTCCATATTTGTTTTTGAATTAATTAATTCGAAAATTTCTTCCTATATTTGTTGTCTCGGCCCCTATTTGAATTAATACTGACCATATATGAATTCGAGAAATTTGCTGCAGAGATTTCTTTCCAAATTAGAAATCTTTGACTTAATCAAAGACTTAATCAAAAGATACGAATTTGTTCTTTAACCTCGGCTTGATTTCTGCACTGCCTTGTACTTTCCACTGTCTTGTGTTCCCTATTGGATTTGAACTGCTTCATGTTCTGTTGATCTTGATTTTGGAGCTGCCACTGACTTCTTTGTTGTAACTTGAAACTGTTTTGTCAATTCGAATTTCACTTGCATACTCCATGTTGCATTATCACTGTGTTGCATTGTAGCTCCATCTTGACTTGGACTTTTTCACTGTATCAGATGCTACACTTGTTCATGTATTCAACTGTTGCACTTGAGTTTGTTTCCACCGCTTCATCATGTTGTATTCATCCCTGTACATGTGCACAGAGTTTGTTGTTGCACTCGATGTTTGTAGCTTCATTGTGTTTGCTGTTGCAGTGGTTTGTCTGACCTTGTATGCTTCAAGTTGCCTTGAGTTGAACCTATCTTGGGTTTGACCTTGTTTGTGACTTTTATGCATTGTGCTATGTTGTTGTATTTGCATTGTGTTACTGATTTTGGTCGAGACTTTGTTTGTTGCAGTTTGTCACTGCATTTGGTCTGAGTCACTTGTATCCATTCTCGAGTTGCACACTTTAATTTACTACTGTTTCACCTTGTTGAATACCTGTAATTGCTGTTACATCACTTCACACTGTTGCATTTGTTCATGTAGCTCACTGTGTTGCATTGTACTGCCTTTGTGTTGCTCACCATGTTGCATACATGTTTTTATGCTTTGTGACATTCGGGTTTGTTGTGTACTTGTCTACTGCAGTTTCATTGTGACTTGACTGTGTTGTTTTGTCTCTGCCCAGTTGATGTTCTGTTCATGTGTGTCTGGTCGTGTTCATTCACTCCATTGATCCTCGTACATGCTGTGCTGTCTGGTCTTTGTTTGCTTGGTAGCAGCTATGTAGTTGCTATGCATCACTATATATATATATATTCTCTGTTTGGCATTGGTGCAGTTTTCATCACTGTTGTGTCTTCGGGAGTTTGCACTGCTTCATGTTGAATTCATTGAAGTATTGATTGCTCTTGTTGATAACGCACACGAGTTGGCGAGGCAGTGCACACGTGTATACATGTACACGTGTGTATTGCAGCCACTCACGATTATCTGTAAGAACACTGATATGCACAGATATTACACAATCAAAGATGATGACAATAACCCATGTATCTGAGACACAAACAAATTTTTATTTTTGCAAATTCAAATTTGTTTGTTTTCAGATTACTGTTGTAGTTGCTAATTATACAGGTACACAGGAGACAGGACAAGAAGTGAAGCTGGATAATGCAGATAGATGTAGATGTGCAGACAGAGTGAAAAAACTGAGTGTTGAGTGTTGTAGTGTAAAATGTATGAACTGGTGTATGTATATATAGAGAGAGCTGAAAACTTTGTATTGTTTAAGTGTTGTAATAAAATATTATATTGAATAAAAAATACTGGTTGAATTATATAAATTCTGTGCAATAGTATAATTATTCAATATGAATATTTCTTCCTTTCTGTATATAGTCCAAACTGCAAACACATATATAGATTGATATATATTTTGTTATCATCAAACAAAAAATCACATCAAACAAGTTCTTCATGTATGCAACTTCTAAAACCAAAAATTTGTTTTTGCATCCAAAATTTTCCATACTTCTATGAATAGAAATATAGTTCAACCCATTTCACATCTAATATCTATAATCCAAAATCCTAGCACATTGTTGCTAACATCCAAATTTAGAAAAATCAAGTTTTCTAAACCTATTTTTTATGCTAGAAAAGGGTTTTGATGGAAAATTCCATATTTTCATCCTTATCTTATGTACCCTTTCCCCAATAATTTGGAATTTTCTTTTTTGCCCCTATTCCTTTCTCCAACTTTTTGAAGTACGTTTTTCATAAGTCAATTTCTTTTTAAGTTTTTAAAACCGGGTTTATTTCAAAAATCAACGTTTTGGTTACTAACAAGATATGCAGAAAGTGATTTCTAACTATAACAACTATCTTCCTTATTTCTACTCGTATTTTATTTTATTTTACTATCATCTTTCCAACACAGTAACATCCATGTTTAACCAACCTGTCAACTATTCTCCAGTGTCAAGTATGTAGAATTTCCAAAATTCAAAAAAAATTGTTTAAAATATTTTTATATAACTTTCTAAAATATTCATTAAAATATTTCAAAACAATTTGCAAAAATACTTATTTTTCAAAAGTATATATATATGTGTATAGGTTTTTCAAAAAACAATTTTCAATATCTTAAGAAATCGGGGTTTAGCCATCAATCCAATGTTCATAGTAGACTTCTCTTAATTTACACGATAAAAACCTTTCTTTTATTTAGAATAGCGACTAGCAACCAAGTTCAACTACAAATTTCAGCCTTTGAGCTATAGGGACATTGGCCCATGGCTATTCAACAGTCCTTCTCTATCCTCTGCTAGCTGAAATTTATCTTTCTTATCTATTTCCATTTTAGTGGTGTTTTAGTTAAATTTTCTTAATTTATTTCTTAACTTCTAGTCTATACTATTTTCTTTTCTAATGTATTAATTGTTTATCATTTCTTAAATTTACTTACTTATTGTTTTCCCAAAACATTGCACTCCACCTTGAAAATGAAATAAATGGACATTTCCTATAATATCGTATACGCCTTTACCGCCAATAACGAAAACTAATGCTTACAATCCAATCTAAAAAACAATCATTGGAAGTTACCCTACAACATCAACTAACACTAATGAAAGTGTAACCTTATTACTTCATACTCAAATTGAATGGACGTTCTATCATGTCATCCTTCTGCATTCCTCATATCTTAACTTAAGTTTTCCAATTTACTCCATGAGTGTTTGTCACCTCATAATCCTTTGCTACCATCTTCTTTTAATCCAAATTCCTTGATGGTATTCTTAAATTTTGCACACATTCTAATAAAGTATTTCTAGATTCTTACCATAATTCTTTACACTCTACGGGGTTTCTTATTACTTTTTCATGAGTAATCATTGCTATTATCTTCATAACCTTATCATTTACCCCGTCTTACCTAGGTACTAATTCCTACTTACTCCATATTTTAAATCTTGGTTTGGCCTTTACACATTTATTTTCAAAAATTAGAAACTTCAAATTTTTTTTAAGCATTTAATCTCAAAACCTTTGTCTTTTAAAAGTACAATTTAATAATCTTTTATTATATTCATCGTTAGACATGAGTGCAAAATACGGATTTCTCATATTTTGTACATCCCTTTCTTTACATCGTTGGAACTGGACCAGCTCGTAGTGGAAGTTATATGTGAATTTGAAAAATTTTACCCTACTGGATCTTTATTGGGGCTATGAAGTCTAACTGAATTAGAACATTTCTAAATTTCATTTAAATAAAATCATTTATTTTATTTAAATTCAAATATATTAAGATATGGAATTAATTTTATTTGATTTCGTTTATACATAAATGTATCATATACATATATGTGTGTGCATGTATAACATAATAATCCGTGGAAGGTATAATATGCTCATATGTAGATGTTGGATTTACATCGCAACAGGTTTATTTAGTATGTCATGTATGTTGTCCAAATATGTGCCTCTATATGTGTTACAAAACACACATACGTGTATGTATAAATATACTATATATAGTATATGAACATGAACATTTATATATAGATAAATATATATAGAAAAAGAGAGAACAATTATTAAAAATTATTTATAATTCAAAATTAACTTAGTTTTGCAAACATAATATTTTAGTATTTTAATTTGCATATATTATGAATAAAATAATGTTTTCATCCATAAATAAAAAATCTATTGATGAACATTCAAATTTTATAATTTTCAAAAATTTAGGATCATTAAATAGAGCGTAGAAAAAATATAGAGATTTTTCAAAGTTGAAATATTAATTTTAAACACAAATACAATGATTTCGACAATAATTATTTAATATAAAATAATATGTTATTAAAAATTTGAATTTTAAAATATCAGAAATTCTAGGATCATGAATGAAAGGATAAAAAAATTGAAGAATTTTTCAATTAAATTATTATTTTTAATAAATCACAAATAGTTTTTCCAAAATAATATTAATTACTAAAAATAATGAAATTTATTGAAAAAATTGTAAAATTTTTCTATACATTTCTAGAATGATTAATATTTTTAAAAAATATAAAACTGAATTTTTAATGTAATGATTATTTTATATATAATAAACAATTCAATAAATGTTAATTTAAAAATATGAATATATGTATGATAATTAATTTTCGAATTTGTAAATTCATATTATATATAAATAAGTGTACGAAATTTTTTAAATTATATATATATATGCATATATGTTATTATTAGAGAGAAATATGCACTAATATATATATATATATATATATATATATATATGAATTTGTTAATAAATATATATAACAATTATTAATGGAAAAAATTGATTTTTCTAGTAAAAAAACATTTATCTATACGTAAATCAAATAGTATAGTAAAAAAATTATGAGCATGACCAAGCTAATTTGTGACAACTGCGTCTACTTACAAAATCTCACCTAACTAAACATATAGTTGCAATATATTTAAACAGATATGAAATTACTTATTATAGGATCGTATAATATAATTTAATTACTGTAACATGAATTAAAATTGTAAATTTAATGATGCCTTTGAATCCAGGTTAAAGCACTGACTTCCCTTCCTTTTACTGTTCATGATTCGTCAGATTGCAAGTCCGAAATCATCAACCTCTAACTATCGAATAGTATCGTTTTAATTTGAAATATATTTGAGAATTTTGGAGTGGATGGAGAGCTATGTTTTAATCAGCAATGTAGAATGTAATGGCAACAAAAAAGGTTCGTCTTTTTATTTTTAGAGATACATACATACATACGTGTATATATAGGGTTGTTTTAGAGAGAAACGAGGAAAACCTTTTTACCCATTCTCACTTGATCTCAACGCATTATCTCCAAGCCAATTCTCTACGTTTTAGCCACCCCTAGACCTTTCCAAAACCGAAATTCTACAGCCCTAATGATGGGCCTTAAACCCATCTAAGTCCAAGCCAAAATACTATGCAATTAAATCTAATTTAATCGCTTGTCGATATTGTATATCAACCAATATATTTATAACTGTCATAAATATATATAACATTATTTATTTCTCAAATCATATTCAAATTTTATAATTAATATTTGATAAATATTAATTAATTTAATTAACTTATAACAGTTATAAGCTAATTAAATCGTTCGGTCTTAAGGGAATTCATCATTTCGGCTATGCAACTCTTGGGTGTAAAGTTGGTCAACGACTAACATCGAACTATTCTAATGTTAACATTCACACGTCACTTAATAGGTGGTGTGCCATTATGGACAAATTTATCGCTTGCTTATTTTCGGTAAAATCAATTTTAGTTTAATAAGCATCGGTTGTGACATTTTTTTACACCAATTCTCTTCGTAAAAAATATATCACTTTGGACTTATGGAATTTGGTAATGGTCCAACCTCATCCACATTCAACTTTATAGTCCAAATACAAAGTCCTTTGTTCAATAATAACAATTATTATTAACCGAAATGCTCTGGCCAAAAACTTCGACTTTGAGTTGACTGTGATACTAACCGCATATAATTAAGGAAACGAATCCTCTCTTGAATAGTGCTTCACTTCCAATAATTCCACTCGACCCAACTATAGTCACTCGATGAATGTCATGCCATGATTTGGCTATAATCAAAGTGGAGCTTTCATATGGGAGATCCACAGTATTTTCAAGTCGAGAGAACTGTGTAAATCAGTCACAACGATATTTTCAGTTTGACCTTAGTTATATTAACCAACAGAAAACTATCGAGTGAGTCGTTCCACAATTATCCAATAACTATTAGTACGTAACCCCTAGGTTCTTCCAGCAGTCATGAGTAATACACTGCCCAACATTTGGAGAGCGTTACGTACTTCAATCTCAATGGATACATCGATATCCAGTCTCGATGCATCTTGACTATGGACATTTAAAATGATATATTTGTTTCGTTGTAATAAATTACTCACGGTTACAACACTTTGTAACTACTATCACAAAATATGTCATTATGGATTTTTCTATTAAATATACTTTTAATTAAGTTAATTAATTAATAAAATCACATTATATCAAGTATATAATAGGAAGAAAATACCATTTATTATGAACAAGATTGGTCAACAAGTTAGATATATGTAACAAATTATATAATTGTCCTTATGGCATACCCCTAACTCTATCAATCACCCACTTGCACTTGGGTTCAATTACATAATCTAATTCCAACTTCTCCAATTAGTTTTCTCAAAACTAATTAGGTAAGTCCCTTAGTGAATGGGCATGCTATTATGTTTTAATTATCTGCTTTGTCGATTAAATCTCTCTGACACTGATAAACTGCCTTTATCATGTGGAACGATTCGAAGTATGTCTTTCGACTTCAAGTGAGCTTTAAGTTCTATCATGACCAATTTCATGAGATTGTTATCTTATAACAATAATATATGATTCTCAACATTTGGAATCACCTTTGGCTCAATTATAAATTTGTGCATTTATATTTATATACATCGGTTAGTTGTAGTGTTGTTCAAGTTAATGTTCTCAACATTTTGTTGAATCGACCACTATTAATTTTATTTTGAAACATTTTCAAATTAAATATTTTAACTTGAATTATATCATTGAAATGTTATACTCGATATCACTTATAAAAATTTGTGTCCAAACATTCCATCATAACGAGTTTGTTGTTTCTATAAACAATTCTCTAGTATTTCATAAATATGCAAGAACACCTCAAACAACCATTTAGTGATATCAATTTGGATTTTATATTTGCTCCACATATCAAATACATAAACAACACAATATTATACACAACATTATCTGTATGATAATTCCTATTGCTAATGCATAAGGAATCCAACTTACATGTTCTCTTTTTAATAAGATGCTCTTGTATATCGTTTTGGGACAATCCCTATATCTTTTATACTCACCATAAAAGACATCGTTTACAATCCAAAATTGAGTATTAAAACAACCAAATTTGATTTTAATACAAGCATATTATTAAATTCAAAAATGTGTTGTTTACTTATAGTTTAGAAATATTAATGTTCCTTTTAACATTCTTTCTTATGAACACACGCTTCCTATGTACTTTGATTGAAAATCAAACTATTTGATATTTCTATCAAAATACTTATTCAAGCTTAATGTTTATAAAATGTTACGTCATATCATTTCTTGGATCATATCGAAAGACTCACAATCCCAACATCGCTCCCACTGACTACGAAGCATTTTTGGTTATCGGCTTACTCTAAATCATTGTTTAGAATTTTCTATTTCAATACATAAGTACCAAACACTAAGTCTTATCGAGCGATAATTTTGTGGGTAAATCTGAATTAACTTGAGCATGTTGAATATCGAATCTGTTATGCTAATTTCAACAATTGAAATTTGCGATATTATTCTTTTCAACATTGCTCATTTAATTCCAACCACATTAGTCTTTCCAATAAAGATACAATCTTGGATGATGGATCACATCTCTTTGGTTACGACCACCAAAATCATATTTTGACAGCGTACTTGGAATTCTTTCAGATTTTCACACCATACCATATAGAGTCAACAATCTTAATGGTTTAATCGAACAGTCGAGGGTAATGTATATTTTCGACATTAATAAGAAACTCATAGTTTCTCTTTGATGTACGAGAATACTTATTAGACATTCTAATGCTATGTGTTCATTTAGGTTAGTTAATTTCACTTCATCTCATATAATCAGTTCCATCTTTGGATCAGAACCAATTCCATTTAACTACCAACAATTTCTCAAAGAAATTCCTTCACAATGAAGTTGATATATCTTGAAACAACAATTATTTCTTAGTGCAAATAGAATAGGGATTTATAAACGCTTTATGAACCTTTTTATTTATAAAACTGATTTTAGTTTACAATTATTACGTGCAATCTTTCGACTCACACAACCTGCCAAATCCTTGGCCTAGGATATGTTGGGATTTCTTACAAACCCTTATCTTGTATGATTTTGCAAACTGTTGTTTAGATGAAATAATATCAACCTTGTGTACTACTCTTAAGTACATGACCTTATAGAAAGAAACTAACTCAATTTCACTTTCAATTAATCGTAAATTGTCCTACAATGTCTGATTACCCCTTATCGATGCATCATTATGTATCATATGGAGGAAAGACTTATGAGATTAAATCTATATTCATTTTTAGGTATACTTGAAACTCTTTCCAATATACTCACCTATTCGACTAAATCAAATCATTTTATTCCATTACATGTTATTTTATTTACTTTTCTTTTATATTCTATGATTTTATCATAAACTTACTACATGTGTATCTAATACACATTTTCATGTTAGTAATAAATCATCGATGAATATAACAAAGTATG
Source organism: Allium cepa (assembly GCA_030765085.1). NCBI lineage: Eukaryota > Viridiplantae > Streptophyta > Magnoliopsida > Asparagales > Amaryllidaceae > Allium > Allium cepa. The sequence continues at coordinate 548,376,050 of CM060943.1, read as the reverse complement.
TGGAACCCTTTTGGTATTAATAGACTTGTGATTGGATACATCAATATGTATTAATTCGAAGAGTTCATCAACTCTTATGATGCTCCCACTGAATGTGCGCATGGCCATTAATTGTTTGAGATAATTAACCTGTATCATAAGATTCATAATTATATAGTAAAATTATTTCTCAAAACTAAGGCTTAGTCTATACTTCCAAAACAACTATAAATAATATTAGACACATATGTATTTTTGTTGCATCACTTTTTTTATGAAAACAAATTCCATAATATAGTTCTATTTCATAATGAACATTAATAATACTTATACTGAAACATAATTATATTTATTTTTCAGTCAATACTAAAAATAAACATTATTTCACAAATAATGTTCGGTACGTTTTACAAAAACAATTTTCGTAATTTGATGCAATCATTAGGTACTATATGCCATGCTCTCACTATTTTCACCCTTACTATAATAGCGTAATAAATTTATAGGTCCACCATTCATTTAATATTGTTAATATTATTTACTTATTTCATATGTTGCAGCTAGTTTACAGTAGAGAGTTCTTTGATCAAATATCTTGAATTAAAGAAATAAATGTTATAGAAAACAGCTTTCTATGTGAAAATACATTTTGGAATAAAAATCATATTCCATATTCCAATATTAAGTATCAATTATTATTGCAGTTCTTGTTTCTCTATGAAGCAAAAGTGGTAATTCATTCTCTTCATTTCAACTTTACCTTAAATTACATTTATTCTTATACATTCGTTTTTCTTTCAAATAGTCAAACTATTCAAAAGAAAACCTTACTACAGTATCATAACAAACCTTTTACAAAAGCGCATTCGATTATTCTTAACATTTAATACATCAAATATGTTGCACTTTATGTAAACCGATCAAGATGGCATTTCAAGGATCGAGTTCTTAGATGTATCTCATAGTTTTTGGTCTTGTGTTGCATTAACACAATACGATCCTTTTGAAATCATTCAAGTTGAATACATAATCTTAAAATACTATTTATTGGCTTACTTCAAATGAACTAACTTCATCGACTTATTGTATCCCACAAACTATGACTGTTCACATATAACATTTATATGTGAAAGTACATGGATCAAATATCCGTAGCCTTGAATTGCATTTAGAGTTCAAAAAATCATAAAATGCAATACATGGTCTAAACCAAATAAACATATAAGTGACCAAGTTACGAATGTATTAAGCAGTTGAATTTAGGCACTTGCATAGGTATAGAAACATTATATAGCATGCAATTAGAATTATTAGTAAGTAAATATTATATTTCTATTTGTCAACTTTCTATTCAAATTGTTTATATATTTTAATTGACAAACGTTTTATCAATTATATTAAATGCACAAATTTATCATTATAGATAATTATAACATTATATAGCATATGTTCTTACAATATTAGAAAGGTTAAATGTTACCATTTCATTTTTCTAATAAGGCTCCTACTAGTCTTTTATGTTTCTCCAAACCCTAAGATGAGACGTAGAAGTCTTACAACTTCACTAATGGATGTTAGGACTCGTTTGTTTTGGTATTTTGACACTGAGTTTGCTTAACAAATCATAGCCCCACAAACGATGGGTAACTCCTTATCGGTTGTATCATATACAACTCCTAACCAATTTTTCCTTGTTCTAATCTCATTTCGATCTTGAGTTTGCTCAACAAATCTAAAGAGATTATTCACTCAAACCTACCATATCGTGATGGCCTAAGTATAGTATATGTATCTTGAGTTTGCTCAACAAATACATATAATTATCTTACCTCATATGTTCAATATATTAATAATACTACGCATAACATCCCTGGCTTGAATTTGCTCCAAAACTAAGGAGTATGTAAGTAATTTGTTAATATATACATGGTAGAGGATAACATTATATTGAAGATTCATAATCTTCAATATATATACTGAGTGATATCGACTTATAGAATAATATATTTCTTATGAAATACCCCAGTGTTAGACATGTCAGAAATCATGGTATATGTACATTTACATATGTATTTATTTCTCAAGTCTATTTGGGTTTCTTTAATATTCCACGTTTAGTTTATACATACATCATATAAGTTTTATTGTTATATAACTTTTATATTTGATATTACTTATATGATAGTCTTACGTATAATATATCGTTAATTAAATCTTATCTAATTAATTTTAATCAATTAACTCTTTAACAAACTTTAAATTACTATTCTAATATAACTTTTATATTGGACATATCCATTAAGACATTTATAGTGTATATTATAACCTTTTTAGTGTAACATGCATATATCATATATATGTGTATTTTATTTAATTAGTTAAACTTTAATTAATGTATTCAATTAAATAATTTTTATTACAATTTATTAATTTCAAAATTTATCTTATATACGTACATGTATACTTATGTTACCTTAAACATTTTAAAATAACATAACATATATCAACATATATATGCATATATGCAATAATTAATTAACATATTTAATTGATTTATTTTATTAATCTTATTAATAAATTTAAAATTTGAAATTGTTATATAAATATTTTCAAAATTTTGAAAACCTATGTAGTATTGTAATTTTTATAATAAATATGTTTTATTTTAAATTTAACTATTAAATTTAAAATCTTTTAACATTAATTTTCAAAACGATTTTGAAAATTAGCACAACGCCCAAATTAAGTTGGGCCTTTTCTATTAAAAGGAACCTTTGGGCTCATTTCACCTTTCGGGCCAGGCCGCTAACCAGGTAGAACAGGTACTTGATTACCCAATTCCAATCCTAGATATTACCTTTCTAGACACCGTACTACAAGCTTAATTAGTTAGCCCTAATATGACTAATTTAGACCGTATAGGCTATTGGGCACTGATGCCATTGTTGGAACTAGACCAGCCCGCGGTGGAAGTTATGGGTGAATTTCAAAAAATTTACCCTATTGGATCTTTATTGGGCCTATGAAATCTAACTAAATTAGAACATTTCTAAGTTTCATTTAAACAAAATCATTTATTTTATTTAAATTCAAATATATTAAGATATGAAATTAATTTTATTTGATTTAGTTTATACATAAATGTATCATATATATATATATATATATATATCTGTGTGTGTGTGTGTGTGAGTGCATGTGTAACATAATAATCCGTGAAAAGTATAATATGCCCATATGTAGACGTTGGGATTGTTAGTTCCTAAGATGATGGTTTTGATGACAACAACCTTAGGGCTTGTGATAAAATATAAATACTCATATTCTTGTCTAGATATATATGTATGTGCAAGATATATAAATATATATATATATATATATCTTATACTATAAAGCAAAACCCTTGGTCAACCGATCAAACTGAAGCCTTTTGTGTTCTACCAAAATTGCCCACTGTTTTACTGCAAACAAAGTTGACGAGTGGAGGAAAAATTTGTCATTCTCTTCGCCCATATTGCCACTACCCACATTTCCCAATTTTCCGTTCAGTTTCTCAACTTATATTTTTCTTCATTCTTCCACTAATCTGCCACTGCTCAAGTTCTTTTCAGTAACGATAAAAAGCCCTTTTTGCTTCAAATCAATGATGTCTCCATTCTCCTATCCTCTTGATTTGCTTCTAATTTCACTCTTTCAGCCATCCTCACTCCTCCTATTTCGACCAGTCCCTTCTTCAAACAATGGAACTTCACTATTTTCTCCTATTTTGATAATTTTCCTTCTTCAAACAATACAATTGCTTAGTTTACTTTGATTTTATCACAATCTAAGGTACGATTATTTTTCAATTGGATGAAAAGATTTGGTATATGCATTTTTCTATTTATGCTTAATTCGTTCAAAAGATAACAGAGTTTCAAGAAGATGTAAGACACAATGGACTTACTGCGATAATGATGTGTGATGTTCTTCGTACTTTCTGCGATTTTCTAAAAGGAAGACCAAATCATTTAAGATCAACGTTTATGAATTATTCACTGTAAGTATTGTTCATTTTTCTCTTTGTATCCATTACATGGGAAAGTTAATTTAAATAACTTGATGCTTCTGAAAACCATAATTTTTATTCATTAATTTACTACAATATTTTATTAGTATGTCATTGGTAGATTTGAATTATAATGACATGTTGTAATATAGGAAGCTGAATATTTTTCAATTTTGATTGACTACTATCATGGTTTAAGCTACTTCGGCTCTTGTATGGTATTATAGAAGAGCACCTACATGTCTCGGTTATGACATCATAACTATTTTTGTTGCTTGTTGTAACATCCCTCCTTTTTATACGGTTTAAATCGACACACGTGCCAATTCAAACCATACGGAAGGGTGGATTGTTATGGGGTAAATAAGAAAAACAAAGAAGAAGAAAAAACTAAACAGAATCTCACATCGGAAGGATAAAATATAATAATCAATATACAGTTCATAAAACTGTTTACAAAACATTTGATTATTCTATATAAAATAAATATCAGAGTTCACATACCAATAAATATCAATGCAGCGGAATACAGTGTGTAGTGGAACCATATAATATATAATAATAATAATAATGAAAACTTCATCTTCGTCCTTCAGAAATAAAGTCTTCGATCCTAAAATGCTCGGACTGACTCGAGCGAATTGAGAAAACAAAACACTCGAGTCAGAACTAAAAGATCTTATGTAAGTTAAATTAACAGGAATAAATATGAGTGCAGTAACTTAAGAGATGCTCGGGATTCACATCTCCTAAGGATCCGTTAAACTATTTACTATGTAGTAATATTTCGCTATTATAATAATGTCTATTAGTAAAATAAACTTAGTTTTAAATAGCGTTAAGGCTTTACATTTTCCAGCTTAACACGTAATAATGCCAATAGTCTATGCAGTACCGTAATACCTCCTGATCGGGAGGCTACCAGAGGATACCCCATAGGTACGACACAAATAGAAACTCGTAGAAGGCGCGCTAAGGTAGGTGACACGGCACAACTAGGCAATGCCAGGGTAGACATACCAATTACGCATCCGGGCTGGTGGTAGCGCGTAGCAGCTACTACCGCCCACCTCGAACAACACCCCCAAAATCAAAAATCAAAAGTGGTCACCGAATCAATCCAAAAGTCAGAGTATAATATCGAAGGAGTGCGTCCGATAAGAGGAATGACCTCATTGGCCCGAGAATCACTCCTGTTTTAGCCACTTTATGCCAACTCACGGGAGTCGGGTCCACGTATATACCTCGGAGGAAATACCGCCACCATCCTACTTCATTCTGGAATCTTCACCGCGTACACGGTTGTTAAAGCGGTTTTCGGGGTTGGCAGAGAGTATGACAACTTCCGACCCCGATCTCTTCAACAACCAAACGTTATTGTAACACCGCGGTTATTTCAAAATAATTTATATTTTAAAACCAGAATAAAATATTGTGATGCCCCACCTCTATACCCACGCTAGCCAAGAACACTACGGTGTAGTGATGTCAACGAGCACGGAGAATAAGGTTGTTGAGGAGCGACCATCCATGTGATTGCTTATCACACGGTGGCTATAAATAACCTTCGGAAACAAACATAGAAATAAGAATAACACAAATCAGTCACAGACATCCATATCACAAAGGCGGAAGAAGATATGAATATATAACTAACACATGAAAGTGTACATCATAGTAGTGGTCAAAAAGATCCACAATAATACAAAAGAATAGCAACACGTGCTATACAAAAGAATATAACTATGAGTCTATATCTCAGGTGTATACAACAAAAACTGCTAATCTAAATGGTTAGCCAAAAGTCCGAGTAGAAAATCCCGGGAAGAGGTCAAGCAGAAGCACCTGTAACATCTCGGTCTGACCCGAATATTATTTAAGAAAATAATAAACAGATCAGTCTAGCTATAAATATCAGATGACATGGTATAAAATAAAAGATATGGCATAAACATAAAATATCCATACTGACATACTACTATAAGTATGCAAATGATGATCAACAGAAGATCAATCAATAAGAGATAAATCAATATCACAAGAATCTTCTCAAAGATCCAAAGAGGGCATCATACCCTAAACTTGTACTCATAACAAGTCAATGACATAAATTTCAGAAATCATTACAAGAAATCCAGAAATCACAGAAAAAAGGGAAAGAGTCCTATCACATGACGGTCCGAAGACCATGGGGAGCTACCCCATATGGGTGAGTCGGAATCACCCAGATGAGGTCTAGGCTAACCAAAAAGAAAAAAGGTATGTGTGAGTGGAATCACACAAATGGTGTCTAGCCTAACCTCGCAACAAAAAGGTATGTGTGAGTGGAATCACACAAATGGTGTCTAGACTAACCTTGCGGACAAAGAGATATGTGTGAGTCGGAATCACACCCATGAGGTCTAGTCTAACCTTGCAAACAAAAAGACATCGCACAATTGCTAGTCTAAATCATAAAATGATCGTCATGATCAACGAGAAGTGTCAATTACACTAAGCTAATAAATATAAAAGCTTATCTTCGTGCCCCATAACCACTTTCTTAACTTAAATATTTACGAACAAACTGTAAATCTTCACTAGAAAATTGTCACAAGAGGTTCAATCGAACAAGTCCAAGAATTAACCGACGAAGTGAACGCAAGAGTTTCATACCACTTGTTTTACTAAGCCGTTTAATTAGATTTCTCATCGAGTGAGGTAAGGTTTGTATATATTAGTAGATTGGAAAACGGTTTAAGAAAAGAGCTTTGTTATTGAAAATAGAGTTGAAATCATTTTGTTGAAAGAGTTTTGATATTTACTACTAGTATTGAAACCTTCATATTTCTAAAGTTGTTATCTCGCCTTTTTAGCAAGGTCGTGATACCATAAAATCGATCGAGAAACCAAAGATAGTTTGTCTCGAAGAATGGTCAACTCAGCATCTCAACAAAGCAAGTTCTGTTGAATGTTTTTTAGATAAGATCCCCTACGGAAGGGGGGTCCAGGGGGTGGCAACCCCCCAAGGTGGGGGTGCGGGGGCAACGCCCCCGCTACGGGGTTCGACCTTACTAAAAATCTCTCGACCTAACGGTACGACCTAGTGAAGACCTAAGGGAGGATAGGATCTAGCGACTTAAGAAGCTCACGACCTATCATTAGTACGGTCGAACGACCTAAATAGAACGGCCTAAGGTTGAAGGCCTAGCGACCTAATGTCCAGCGACCTACGACCTAATGGGTTCAAGCAGGGTCAAGGTGCAACGACCCAACGACACGCGACCTAAGGGGTTTATCACTCGAGCGACCTAACGGTTTAACCCTCAGTCGACCTAACGGCATATAAAGGTCAACCGACCTAGTGAACGACCTAAGTGTTACGACCTAAGAGTCGAACGACTTAGCGTGGAAGCGACCTAAAAGCCATAGGACCTAACGACCTAAGGTCATACGACCTAGCGACCTAAAGGGGTTAAGCAACCCAAACGTGGCCGAGAGGAATAAGGTCGTGAACGACCTAACTACTGTACGACCTAGCCATACTGAACGACCTAACACCGAGAGCCTTATCCAACAGAGGGAACGACCAACGAGTTACGACCTAACGACCTACGACCCAACACCCAACCGACCTAACACCGGACGACCTAAGGGCAAACGAAAATTTGCAGGTCGAGGGTTTCGAGGAAGTGCGACCTAGGTGCAGTTTTTCACCAAAAACACTAGAAATTGGAATTTTTCGCCAATCCAATCCAAACCAAATGCAAGTGTACATGCAAAAGTGATAGGGAATCATTCCCAACAGTCCAAGATAGTTATAGGCTAGAATTGTGAGATAAAAATCTCACCTTTTGGCCAAAAATGAATGAAAATGAAGCTTTGAAGCAAAGCAAGAATCAGTCCACTTTAATCTCAACACAAGAAGCTTGAATCCAATATCTTCTCTTTGAATTTGGAGTTGAAAGATGGATTTGAAGTAGAAGCCTAGGTTTGGAGTTTTAGTTTCCCTTTCCACTCACCATTAATGCTTGAGCTAGAGTTTGGTAGGAATTTATGAAGAGTGAGGAGAAGGCGAGAAGTGGGCTTGAGTTATAATGGCTAGACTAACCCAAAGTCCAAAGCGGGAAAAGTTAGTGAAATTTCACTAACTCCAAACCTATCAATGTTTATACTTAAAAAAATTATAAACGGCATTTCGAACTCAATGGAAGTGGTCTCGAGTCCCAATTCGACCGTTTGCAAAAAGTACCTTTTCAGACCAATATCCGAATAGCGATAAAATATTTAAACAAAATATTTAAATATATAATCGATAAATATGCGGGTTGTTACAAATATCCATTTCAAAACAATATAAATACGATATCATTTCTATTTTAAAAACCAAATAAATATGATATCATTTTAAAGAAATCCCAAATCGATATAATATCATTTTTATTTCAAAAATATCCTTTTTCCAAAATCATAGCACTTTAAAATCATAATACCTTGAAATTCATAGCTTTGAAACATAACTTCAAATACTTAAATGGTTTACTATTAAATTACTTTATATAATAAATTAGCTTCTTTAATTTCAAAATCAATCCCAATACAGATTTAAATCCTCAAATAAACCATTTCAAATTTCATATACTTCAAAGCTTTAGTATTCAAAATTCCTAAACTAAATTTGATAATCTAGATTCAAAAATCAAATCTTCTATTATCTAGTTTTGAAATAATTTACATAATAAATCCATTTTAATTTAAAAAAACTCAAATTTCAAATACTAAATATTTTCTTCAATTAATTTATACTTTAAATAATCATTTTATTCACCTAGACCCCAAAATCCAGTTATAATAATTATACCTTTTAAAATTTTCAATTTAATAAATTCCACATCAACCTTTTAGAGTTTAATTCTTAAATAAATTCAATTCCAAATAAATCTCCAATTTATCTCCCAACCTTAATTTATTTAAATCATCATACTCTCTATATTAAAATAAAATTTAAATACTTACTCACATTTATTTTAATAAAAAATCAAACTCTATTATTAAACTAAATTTTTATTTAACAAACTTATACATAGCTTAAATTCAAGCATTTTAATAATATTTATATAATGTCAAAAATCAATATTCATTAAACCTTATTATATAAAATAATCAAACTTTATTATTAGGCTTATTTTATATTTCTAGCCTATTTATATAGCGCTAAAATCAATAATAAATTTGACGTTTATATAACATCTAAAATCAATATTTATATAATCCGTATATTTCTTTAAAAACCATAGAAATCATTTGAACATATTTATATAAATATAGACCGCGGTGTCTGTATATAATTTTCTACCCTATGGTCAGGTGATACAGATGTTTATCATTTCAATCCGTAATTACAAAATAAAAATTACGGTTATATATCATTTCAAACCGCAATCTCGAATAAATAAAAATGCATAATAACTTGCAGTTTATAAAAATAAAATACAACATCCATTCATCCATCATAAATCATACATCCATCACAATCATCATCCAAAACAATCAATCAGTATCAACAGATAACTGATAATATGTATAACAGGTATTTAACTGGCAGTTATATTCAAAATAAATTAAATAACGATTTAATTTAATAAATGAAATTAAATGAGATGATGATCAAAAATATACAAAAAATCATAAATAAATGCATAATCACAACCAAATTTAATTTAACAAACATAAGGAATTTTAGAAGTTGTGAGTGGGTTAAAACACTCACCTTTGATTTTAGCCCATAAAAATCCAAACAGAAGCGCAAAACTCAACAATCTCTAAATTCAACTAAATCAATTTCACGTTGTCTGGAATATAGATTTGAATCCAATAGAAGAAATCGCGCGTGAATCAAAGTTTATATGCAAAAGATATTCATGTTACAAGAAATATTATTAAAATAAAAATTAGTACGCGTTAAAAATATATATAAATAAACAATTTTTAATACTTACGTTTTCTCAAGTTGAGGCTTCAGGAAAAGATTGAAGAACAACTAAGATGAGAACAGGAAGTGTACGAAAAATGAAAAGAAGCATTTTTATAAAAGAATGCTTTTGGATTTGCAAGAATAAGAGCTTTTGAATATGAGGTGTTAGGAGAAACAAAATGTAAAAGAAGAAATAAGATGTAGGTTATTTATAATTAGGAAATGAATGTGGAGGGACAAAAATAAATTTCACGTTTTATTAGTTTGATTCTAAATTAATTAAGTGCAAGATACAGAAAAGTTTGAATACATCATATATATTCATACTTTAACTGTGTGTCAAAATTGCTAAACATATATCAAGTACGATTAATTGGTGACAATATATAGGAATAAACAATAATAAATGTAGATGCAATCACATAAGGATCTAATAGGGAAGGAGATAAAAGGTGACGACATTGATTAATTCCACTTTCCCACTTTAGCCAATTTTATTAATACGACATTAAATTATCATGCAAGTTGTATTATGACTAGAAAACATAAACAACAAACAATAAATTAATATGTATATAATATTACCTCACTTTTAAATTGTTTGATAATAATAATAAAAATTAAATCATGCTTTAGCAATTTGAAATTAAAATATTAAATGTTTATATGTATACACATGCACACAAACACACATACATGTGTGTATAAAGATTAAACCAAAGCTTATTAATTAATTCAAAGCATACTTTCATACCACATTAAATTGTCTAATGCATTTGTAAACTTATGTATACTTGAAGTCGAAAATACATATATACATATAAATTAAACCTTTTTACCTTAATGAAATTTATTTAATTTTTTAACAAAACAAAAGTGGAACACGACAAATTAAGCAATATAGTAACAAACCTTTAAGATCCTTAAATAAGGACATTTGAGATAATAAATTAGGTAACAAATTTAATTATTGTTGTAATCAAAATCAAAGCTTAGATTTATCATCGAAAAATTGTTAAGCATATGTAAACTTCTATTATAATTTATTAGATTAAGAACAAATAATTTATTCAACAAAGTATTCAAATTTCATGATATTTTCAATTCAAGATAAAGTGACAATATGTGTATACAATATTTCTGTTTCAACACAAATGCAAATTATATGTATATAAACTTTCAGATCTAAAAAAATGCAATTTGGTTTAAGAGTTTAAAACATGAATCTACAATTAAAACATTCTTTTAATATATATACAACAAAAAAATTGTTTTGATTTATCAAATTAAAAGTCAAATTAATTCATTCAACAAAAAATTAAAATAACACAATAATTTCAAAACAAATAAGGAAATAGCATATACATACAAACTATGATAATAACATTATACTTAATATAACATTTTAAAATAGAAGACACCTCTTAGATCTAGCCAAAATTCACTCCTTGATTTGTACTTTCTCCTCAGATCGTCAAGACCCACACCCAACCCTTGCAAGAGCTGGATGAATCACTTTTATTTTTATTTAATTTGATGTTTAACATTAAATTGTTATTGGTTTATTTTGTTTAAATGAAGATGATGGCAGCCCTTTTTTTTGGAGAGGAGGAGGAAGGATTTTATAAAAAAGGAAAGAAAAATGCGGAGATTTTTTTTAATAGGGTAAAAGAATCTTTTCCTATTCTTCTTATTTAATTCAATCAACATTTTCATTTTCTTCATGTGTTGGCTGATCTTAGCATGCATTCATAGTACATAAGGTTTCCAACAAAATAAAACATCAATGTAGCTATTTATTTAAAACCTTATTTCAAAGGTGTGCCAATATTAAATATTGATATTCGCATAACTTTTTATACATGCATTCAAATAAATAATAATAACATTCATATAATTTAATCATGATTAACATTTATTATTATAATCACCATTATTAATTACATTCAAACAATGTCATTAAATACACCTGACATATGTTATCATTTTTTTTATCTAACTATAATACATGTTATTAGTAGCAGTCCAAATTAAGATCATAAACATATCTCTTAACATATGTCAACAAAAATAAAATCATAAATTTTTATTATTCTACCACTTATATTCCTCAATTTTATCCCATATTACAATTAGCCTTTGGTATTCTTATCCATTAATTACACAAATAACATAGTTAATATTTGTTTGTCTTTCACTACATTAATACTATCCAATTTTAGTATTTTATATATATTAATTACTATATTTCGATTTATATTGAATTTTTTTCAATTTTTCATATTAATAAAATTTAAAATCCCAATTAATTATTTTATCTTGGTTTCATTCTTTTTATTACATCAATTGTTAACTTATGAAATAAAATTAACATTTCTATTCATTTTGTTACATTCATAAATTTCAGTTATTGTCTAGATCTTATTAGTGTAACATTAAAGTTCATTTAATTGTAATCTTGGAAAAAATTCAGTTATAAATATCATATCTTTTAAATTTTCAAGTTTAATACATTTGCATCAACTTATGGGGTTAAATTCTTAAATACCTCTCAATTTTAATTTATTGCCATATAAATATTAAATTGTTAACATTTAATTACAGTTGCTTCATCAAATTTCTACATTCGCTCCAATATAAACATTAAGACTTTTATTTCTTTCTAAATTAAATTAGAAATCATATTAAATTAACTTTTTAAAATCATCGAATTTTACGGGTCGTTACACTTGTTCTAAAAAATATATTTTATTTCATTAAAGTAGCTTAATTTGAAGAAACTATGTTTTGCCATTAATTTAGCAGTTGTTTTGGTGTATACCAAGTTAAATTTCAATTGTTAATCTTCATGATTTTTTTTGTAGTTGATACTTTTATAATGGAACAACATATAACCTTTTCAATGGAGGCAACAAGTTTTAATGCCACAGAAACAGAAATACATCGAAACATGTTGTATCCATTAAATACCACCCTGGGTTATGTAGCTATTTTAACCAGTGGTATAAATTATTGATCTCACTTTTACTTGGTTAATAGAAAATTTTTTCTTCGAAACTTTGTTATGGATTTTAGAAGGAGGAGTATTTTTAGAGTCGTTGGCTGACCATTTTAAAATATTTTTTGTGTACACAAAGTGATTTTACATTATCTTTCTGAAAGCATCAATATTTTCATAGTGGTAACAGATATTGTAGTTGACCATCATTTATTCGTTAGAGAATCAAAATATTATGTTATCATTTATTCATTAAAAACTGATTTTTCACTATGCGATGGTTATAGCATATATGTTGAGTGTTGAGTGAATTTGAGCTAGATAAAGGATTAATAAAAACAAAATTGCTTTTAGGTCTCTAAAAATGTCATGTTATGCATTCATTTGATTATAATATCTTCAGCTATTTGACTAATAGTTCAATAATTTTATTTGGTTTACTTTTTCCATAGAAAGTTGAGATTTTGAAAGCAAGGCTCACTTCATTTTCATATTAGTAACCAATTGCCCCTGCATGGGTCAGCTTCTTTACCTAAGATCATGGAGGGTAATATGTTTTGTTAAAACAATATGTATTTAAAACCACTCACAAATTCTGCTGTAACTAAATTATGCCAAATGGCATCATTACAATCAATACTTTATATAATCATTCTTAGTCATTGCTTTATAATCGAGTCGGTTATAAAAGTAAAATTCAGCTTTAGTGCATGCATGACTGATATGGCTCTTATTTATAAAGTTACTGCTGCTGCTGCTATTCCAAATATTTTGTTGGGGTCTTGATGGCTCTCTTAGGACGGCCCGGTGCTAACTCGGGCTTATCATAATGTGCCTGTGTTAAATGAGGATCTTACTCCTCGAAGGAAGCTCACCTACTCAACTAACAACATTTTTAACAACCTAATTTAGTAGTCCATTCCTTAAATCTTTTGATGCATATGGTATGTGGTCACACTCCCGCATATTGATTTCCAAATTTGATAAATATTAGTATCTTGGATGTTATATCATTTCATAAATATAATTTGTTGTATATAGATCTTTATTGTTACCATAATTAATTAAAATAGTAGTTTTGTTATTATCACAAGGTAATTCTTTCTTCCATATACTTAAGAAGAAGAATATGCATCTTACTTGCAGCTCCTCAAAGGACATGACTTAAAAGAAACAAAAAGGACGCATAAGGGATTGAAGTGAACAATGCAAATATTGAAAATAAGTAGAAGATCTTGCTGCAGAGAAGTAAGAATCATGAAATAGTGAAAGAAATGGCAGTGCAGTTAGTATCGATTTGATGTAATTACGTGCAGCACTCATAAATTAACGTCGAATCTGCGAACAAGCTTAGTAAAGGAATTCTATGGTCAGTAAAGATGTTACCTTTATCATATTATTAGTTTTGGGAATGTAAATTTATATTGTTAGGGATAGTTTGTGGTATTGGTTTGTTTCAGGGTGGACAATTTGAATTTGAATTGACAAAAAAGCAATGAAGAAATATGAACTCTTTTGATTGTATAATACAATCTTATTAATATGTTTAGTTAAATTATACTAATGAATTTATGAAATTTTGTTGTTTTCTGGAAGAAAACAACTTAAATGAAAGTGGCTCATACTGTTGTCAATGAATTTCTGAAGTCGAAATATATATATATATATATATATATATATACATACTTTCCTTTTTTTCTTTATATTTTCTATTAATCCTTGCATGGCTATATATATTTATATTAAATACAAATGCAAACGATACCTTAAGGTAATAAATAGGCAAAGTAAATGTTTAGTAGTTGATTGCTTAAAGGTAAGATTGTGTGCATAATAAAGCATGTGTATGTGCTACCAGGGAGTGAAAAGGAATTCGTAAGCATGTGCGTAATGTGTGTGTGTAATTTGTGCGTGGGTATGCGTTGATTTCCTTGGGTGAGTCGATTCGTGAGTGAATGCGAGTGTATATTTGTGTGTTAATATTGTGTATGCATGGGTTGTAGAGTTTAAGGGATGTTGTTGTGTGATATATATAAGTTGTGTAAGTTATGCTAAGAAGTAGTAGTGTGTGTCTGTGTGGTGTCTTCTGTGAGAGAAGAGAGAGTATATGTGTTTCAGGTAGGGTGTGCAAGGCAGTGAGTGTATGTTTGCTAGAGTGTGTATATGTGTTGTTGAATACTGCCTGCGCATGGGTTACGTGTGGGTCTGCATATCCTTTTTCTTTCATTTTGGTTATTTCTTCATTTGTGTGAGCGTAGGGTTGAGTTATGTTTGCTGCTGCCAATTGAATTTCTACGTTTACAGTAGAGTGTGCGCCAGGTTGAGTGATTATGTGTGTAAGTGCAAACATTAGATTGTGCATGCTCATTTGAAGGGGTATGCATGCCTAAATATTTTACATAAATAGCAATGTTTGCATTGGTGAAGTGTTGTGTACTTCATATTATAAACACTTGCATGCCGCAACATATATGCGTGTATATTTAGTGTGACAATTTGTTTGCAAGGCATGTGTAAGGTGTTATTTATATTGTTATGTAGATGTTGTGTTCTAATTTTTTTGAGTTGTGTCTTTTTGTAGTTCCGGGCATTATTGTATACTTGTTTTGTTATAGAATATCAGCACCCAAGAAATAATATTCTCAGTATATATTTTTTTATCAATCTTCTGCTATTGAAAACAGCAAAGACAAATGCGTGGATAAAGTAAACCAAGCACGTGGATAAAGTTCAATACTGATGAAATTAACGAATATAGTGACATAACTCATGTGTTACTTATGTTTTCTTTGCATATGTAAAGATTACATGAATTATCTTTTGGTACACTGTTAAACTATTACATATATACATAGCTAAACGTGTGTATTGAAATTTTATACCTAATACATATACTTTATTTATTTGATAGGCTTCACCATTGATGCAATAGGCCGTGAAAGGCAACCTGAGTTCCATATAACACTCATTTCCAACTAGAAAGAAAATTTATATGCACACGTTCATTGGACATATATGGACAGTGGTATCTAGAAATTCAATTGTGTTATACCCCCACTCACACATATATAACTGGAAATTCAAATGTGTGCTTGGTACATGTCTCAGAGTAATAACCATTGTTGAAATCTTACATATATAACCAACATTTTAAAGTAAGCAGACTTCATCATTACCTTAAGCTATATATACTGTAGAAATTTTGAAACGAGGCATACCAAACAGTAAACGAGGTTCACATTTTCTGCAACCTATGGTTTCAAAACAAAGTGTCAACTCCATTAAAATGCATAATATCAAAAACCTATCATTTCATTTATATAGTACAATAACTCTTAATGCATTCGGTTAAAATTCTCTCTATGTTGATACGATGGTTTAATACTTTTTAAAAGAGAGATGGTATGAATTTCCTAAGTTCTAAACAACAAGAAGCGATAATTTTACTATTTATTACACTTCTCTAAATATTTATGTAATAGTTGATTGTTTCTGTAAAATAATTATATCTCCCTCACGTTTTGACAAACAATTGATTTGTACGTGTACACCGCATAAAAAATGCAACACATGTATATGTCAAAGTCATTTTGTAAGATTTAAAAAACCTTACAAACAGTGTTTTCAATACAAATTCATTCTGCACACGTGCATCGTACATGCCAAAGTACTCGTATATATATATATATATATAGGTACGGGGAATGAAGACTGTACGGTATAAAGATTTAAGACCGAGTATAGAGATTCAAGACAGACGAATTCAAGATTGAAGAATCAAGAGTTCAAGATATCAAGATAAGTAATAGAGTCTAGATTTATGTTAAAACTTCATAACAGCACTTAAATCTTTACTCGGATTTTAATTGTGGAATGGAATCCACCTTCTCACTTTAATAGTGGGATAGAACCCACAACCCCTTTAGTGGGATGTAACCCACGACATTCTCTTGTGGAATGGAATCCATAAAATTTTCAAAATGACTTATTTTTAGATTTTTTTCAAAACTATCTTTTAAAAAGACATCTCTCACTCTTTATTTAAATATTTTAGCCTTAATTCAAAACTATTTTTAATCAAATTGATTTCAAAATCATTTCTTGTTTTAAAACTATCTCCTTGTTTTAATGTTTTAGCTTTAATCTGAAAATATTTATATATTTAGTTTTTCTTACTTTTATATATCATAAGATCACTTTTCAAAGGTTTTTATAATCATAAAGTATATTCAAAATAGTTTACAAAGTTCTAAGATAGTTTCGAAAAACTTTAGAATGAAAATCTCTTTTAAAACAAAAATCAATTTTCAAAATATACTAGGGGATGTCGACATGCACGTACCCCCATGTCGACATGGTGATCGTAGAATTCAAATTTCAACAAAAGAAGTGTCTATTCGTCATAACCTTTCGCGAATGGATATGACCATTGTTTTCCTATATATACCAATTGTTTTCAACGAATTTTAAGTTAATTTTTCTTTATTTCTTCAGTCCTTCTTCTCCACTCAAATATTCTTTTATATTTTAACAGAACTTTGCCAAAATTCTAAGTGAATCAAACTCGATTGTCTCTAGTTTGTTTCTCTGCCACTCTCTCTCAAAGATCTCAATGCTATTCAGAGTTATAGGATCATTTGCAATCAAAGATCGAAAGATCGAAGTGTATCGAGTCTCTCTCTATCAAAACGTGATTGGAAACGGTGCGATTGTGGCATGTAAATCAATTGGGTATGATTGTAGCCTTAAATCAATTAGGTGATCTTGTAGCCTAGTTAAATCAAAAGAGTTTGCCCTAGACTTGGAGACAGGAGGGTGTATCTCATGGCCCTGAAGTCGAGGTGTAATATCGAAATTACATTTGAAATGAAATATGCACAAGAAATTGTGTGGGACTTGATGTAGGGTAACTCCAAACCAGTATAAAATTTCGATGTGTTCTTTCCTTTACTACTTTTATTTATTATTTACATCTGTATCTGATTCTATGATTGTTTCTGTGTTTGTGAATTGCATCTATTTGGATTTAATTTGAAAAGATTTCAAAAGATTCATAAAATTAATTAAACACTGTTCACCCCCATCTAGTGTTAATTCTGCCTTAAGATCCGTAATCTGCATCTAAAACTTGAATTCTGATTTCCCTCCAAATCAGTTTGGTGGTTATATAAACCACAATATTTTGAATTCATTTGTCTTCTGTCTTCATTTTCTCTGTAATAAACTTCTGAAAAATATAAAATAATAGCCTCCTCTTCTTAATTGAACCAAAATGCAATATTTTCCTTCCCTTCTCCTAATTCTGGTCCATTTCAACATACTACATTGGCTCGAGTGATGAAGATCGAGAGAATTTGAAGGATTCCCTACAAATGCTAACTGAATTACAAGTCATGCAAATAAAAATGGAAAAGGAACAGGAGAAACAAGACAAGATCCTTAGAAATTTGCAAAAATTTTAATGGATAATCATGTAGATCCTATCGTGATTGAAGATGATTCCTCTAACATACATATTCATAATCCATTAGAGGATGACAAAGAAGAAGAAGATGAAGCGCAAATGGAAGAGGACGATAAAGTTTTTTGAGTTGGAGAAGTCTGTTTTGACAAAGATGGTAATTTTGTCGAACTACTTGGAAACTTTTGTCCCCGTTACCTTAATTGTTCGATTCACAAGTCACCAGTTGTCAAGGACTCTCATTATATTGTTTTTATATTAATGTTTTTATGTTTTGTGTATTTGTATATATTCATTTAATGTTTGTGTGATATAACAATATATATAATAAAATTAGATTTATGTTTTCGCTTATTATATTTCGCCATTAGCATTTAGTTCCATGGTACTAGTTTAAGGAGGAGTTTTGTAGTTTAGTCTTAGTTTTTGTTGATGACAAAGAGGGAGAATTATAAAATAGGTTAGATAGGCTTAGACTAAGGGGAAGTTAGTAGATTAAGGGGGAGTTGTTGAAATAAGGCGCAGTCGGAGTAGAATCGAAATTTGTTGGAGTAGATTTTATAAACAAATGTTATCATCATAAAAAGGGGGAGATTGTTAGTTCCTAAGATGATGATTTTGATGACAACAACCTTAGGACTTGTTATAAATATAAATACTAATATTCTTGACTATATATATATATATATGTATGTATGTATGTATATGTAGGTACTGAGAATGAAGACTATACAGTATAAAGATTCAAGACTAAGTGTAGAGATTCAAGACTGACGAACTCAAGATTAAAGAAATCAAGACCAATGACTCACGAGTATCAAGAGTTCAAGATATCAAGATAAGTAACAGAGTCTAGATTTATGTTAAAACTTCATAATAGCACTTAAATCTTTATTTGGATTTTAATTGTGCAATGGAATCCACCTTCTTGTTTTAATAGTGGGATGGAACCCACAACCTCTTTAGTAGGATGGAACCCACGACATTCTCTAGTGGAATGGAATTCACGAAATTTTCAAAATGACTTATTTTTAGATTTTTTGAAAATTATCTTTTTAAAAGACATCTTTCTCTCTCTATTTTAAATATTTTAGCCTTAATTCAAAACTATTTTTAATCATATTAATTTCAAAATCATTTCTTGTTTTAAAACTATCTCCTGGTTCTAATGTTTTAGCTTTAACCTCAAAATATTTATATATTTAGTTTTTATTACTTTTGTATTCCGTAAGATCACTTTCCAAAGGTTTTTATAATTATAGTATATTCAAAATAGTTTACAAAGTTCTAAGATAGTTTCGACAAACTTTAGAAAGAAAATCTCTTTTAAAACAAAAATCAATTTTCAAAATATACTAGGGGATGTCGACATGCCCCTACCCCCTATGTCGATATGGTGACCGTAGAATTCAATTTTCAAATTTTCAAAAGAAGTGTCTATTCGTCATAACCTTTCGCGAATGGACACGACCATTATTCTCCTATATATATTAGCCACTTTCAACGAATTTTAAGTTAGTTTTTATTCATTTCTTCACTCCTTCTTCTCCACTCAAATATTCTCTTATATTTTAACAGAACTCTACCGAAATTCTATGTGAATCAAACCCGATTGTCTTTAGTTTGATTCTCTGCCACTCTCTCTCAAAGATCTCAGTGCTATTTAGAGTTATAAGATCATTTTTAATCAATGATTGAAAGATCAAAGTGTATCGAGTCTCTCTCTATCAAAGTGTGGTAGGAAATGGTGTGATTGTATCCCGTAAATCAATTGGGTGTGATTGTAGTCCGTAAATCAGTTAGTTGATCTTGTACCAAGTTAAATCAAAAGAGTTTGCTCTGGACTCGAAGATAGGAGGGTGCATGTCGTGGCCTTGAAATTGAGGTTGTAATATCGAAATTACATTTGAAAAGAAATCTGCACAGGAAACCGTGTGAGACTAAATGTAGGGTAACTCCAAACCAGTATAAAATTCCGATGTGTTCTTTCCTTTACTACTTTTATTTACTATTTGCATCAGTGTCTAATTCTGTGATTGTTTCTGTGTTTGTGAATTGCGTCTGTTTGTATTTAATTTGAAAAGATTTCAAAAAGAGTCATAAAATTAATCAAACACTATTCACCCCCCCCCCCCTCTAGTGTTAATTCTGCCTTAAGATCTGTAATCCGCATTTCCTACAGGGAGTTACTTCACAACAGAAATATTAGCTCATTTTGCATGTCATGCATGTTCTCTAAATATGTGCATGTATATTTGTTACCATACACACACACGCGTGCGCGCGTATGTGTAAATATATTATATATATAATATATGAGCATAAAACATTTATATATAGATAAATATATATATATATAGAGAGAGAGAACAATTATTAAAAATTATTTATAATTCAAAATGAATTTAGTTTTACAAACATAATAATTTTAGTATTTTAATTTGTATATGTCATGAATAAAATAATGTTTTCATCCATAAATATTTAATATAAAATAATTTATTGATGAAAAATAAAATTTTACAAGTTTTGAAAATCTAGGATCATAATATAGAGCTTAGAAAAAAAATCTGAAGATATTTCAAAGTTGAAATATTATTTTTAAAAACAAATACATTGATTCCGGCAATAATTATTTAATATAAAATAATATATTATTAAAAATTCAAATTTTAAAATTTCAGAAATTTTAGGATTTTGAATGAAAGGTTATGAAAAATTTAAAGAATTTTTTATTTGAATTACTATTTTTAATAAATCATAAACTGTTTTTTTGAAATAATATTAATTATTAAAAATAATAAAATTTATTGAAAAAATCCTAAATTTTTTTATACGTCTCTGGAGTGATATAATATTTTTTTTAAATATAAAATTGAATTTTTAATGTAATAATTATTTTATACATAGTAAACAATTCAAAATTCAATAAATGTTAATTTAAAAATATGAATATATGTATGATAATTAATTTTTGAATTTTTAAATTCATATTATATATTAATAAGTGTATTAAATTTTTTAAATCATATATATATCTTATATATGAATATATGCTACTATGAGAGAGGAATATACACTAATATATATATATATACACACACACATAAGAATTTATTAACAAATATATATA
This sequence comes from Allium cepa, assembly GCA_030765085.1. Classification (NCBI taxonomy): domain Eukaryota; kingdom Viridiplantae; phylum Streptophyta; class Magnoliopsida; order Asparagales; family Amaryllidaceae; genus Allium; species Allium cepa. The sequence goes on along the minus strand of CM060943.1, from coordinate 548,354,478 downwards.
TAATAATTATTAATGACAAAAATTGATTTTTTAAAGTAAGCCACATTTTTCTATGTATAAATCAAATAGTATAGTAAACAAATTGTACACATGACCAAACTGATTTGTGACAACTACGTCTATTTATAAAATCTCACATAACTAAACATATAGTAGGAAAATATTTAAACAGATATGAAATTGCTTATTATAGGACATAGAATATAATTTAATTTGTAATATGAATTAAAATTACCAATTTAATGATGCCTTTTAATCCATGTAGGAGCAATGACTTCCCTTCCTTTTGCTGTTCTTGATTCGTCAAGTTGCAAGTCCGGAATCACCGACCTCTAACAATCGAATAGTATTATTTTAATTTGAAATATATTTGAGAATTTTGGAGTGGATTAAGAGCTATGTTTTAACCAGAAATGTAGAAGGTAATGGCGGCCAAAAAGGTTCATTTTTTAATTTTTAGAGATACATACATACATACATACATAGGGTTGTATTAGAGAGAAACGAGGAAAAGCTTTTTACCCATTCTCACTTGATCTCAACCCATTATCGCCAAGCCAATTCCCTATGTTTTAGCCACCTCTAGACCTTACAAAAACCGAAATAAACTCATCTAAGTCCAAGCCAAAATACTATACAATTAAATCTAATTTAATCGCTTGTAGATATTGTATATCGATCGATATATTTATAACTGTCATAATATATATAAATAATTTATTTCTCAAATCATATTCAAATTTTATAATTAATATTTTATTAATTTTAATTAATTTATATAATTTAAACTAATTAAATCGTTTGGTACTATGGGAGTTCATTATTTCGGTTGTATAACTCTTGGGCGTAAATTTGGTCAGCGATTAACATCGAACTATTATAATGTTAACGTTCACATGTCACTTAGCATGTGGTGTGACATTATGGCTAAATCTATGACTTACTCATTTTCGGTAAAATCCAATTTTATTTTAATAAGTGTTACCCGGTTGTGACATTTGTTTACACCAATTCTCTTCGTTAAAACTATATCACTTTGGACTTATGGAATTTGGTAATGGTCAAAATTCCAAGCTCATCCAAATTCAACTATATATTCCAAATACAAAGTCCTTGGTTCAATAATAACAATTATTATTAACCAAAATGCTCTGCCTAGAGACTTTGACTTTGAGTTGCTTGAGTTGACTGTGATACTAACCGCATATAACCGAGGAGACAAATCCTCTCTTGAATAGTGCTTCACTTCCAATACTTTCACTCGACCCAACTATAGTCATTCGATGGACGTCATGCCATGATTTGGCTATAACCAAATCAAAGATTTCATATTGAAGATCCACGTTATTCTCAAGTCGAGAGAACCATGTAAATCAGTCACATCGATATTTTATGTTTGGCCTTAGTTATATTAACCAACTGAAGACTATCAAGTGAGTCATTCCATAGTTATCCAATAACTATTAGTGCGTAACCTCTAGGTTCCCCCAACAGTCATGTGTAAATAAACCACCTAATATTTGGAGAGCGTTTCATAATCTAGTCTCAACGGATACATCGATAGCCGGTCTCGATGTATCTTGACTAGGAACATTTAAAATGGCATATTTGTTTTGTTGTGATAAAGTACTCATGGTTACAACACTTTGTAACTACTATCACAAAATATACCATTTATGAATTTTCTATTAAATATGCATTTAATTAAGTTATTAATTAATATAATCACATTATATCAAGTATATAATAGGAAGAAAATACATTTTTATCTCGAACAAGATTGGTCAACGAACTAGATACATGTAACAAATTACATAATTTCCCCTAGAGCATACCCCTAGCTCTATCATGTTTTCCACCACATAATCCTTTGCCACCATCTTCTTTTAATCTGAATTCCTTGATGGTATTCTTAAATTTTGCACTCATGTCTAACAAGTATTCCTAGGTTCTTACAATAATTCTTTACACTCTACAGGGTTTCCTATTACTTTTTCACAAGTAATCATTGCTACCCTCTTCGTAACCTTATCATTTACCCCATCTTACCTAGGCACCAGTTCCTATTTACCCCATATTTAAAATCTAGGTTTGGTCTTTACACGTTTATTTTCAAAAATTAGAAACTTCGAATTCTTTTAAAGCATTTATTCTCAAAACCTTTGTCTTTTAAAAGTACAATTTAATAACCTTTTATTATATTCATTGTTACACATGAGTGCAAAATATGGATTTCCCTATTTTGTACATCACTTTCTTTACATTCTTTATTACTTCAAACAAAACACTTTTATTTGTAACTCGTTTAATTCATAGAAACTTATATTGATATCCATTTTCATTCTAATGAATCAAAATATGTTTAAGTCCCAACCTAATTGTAGTAAATCTAACCTCGTTTCTATTTGTTCTTCATAATTTTTCTGTTATTAAACTCTTCAACTCCTCTATTTAAACTACACTTATTCCAATTGTTTTTCTCTTAATTTACTATCTTCTTACTTGAACCATTTATAATGTGTTCATCTATAGCTTTGTTTAGGGTTTCAAATCTTCTTTTCTGTATTATTTACCCATATTCCAAACTTATACCACTTTCTACTGTCCACCCATAATGTTTACTTTACAACTTAAAAAATTTCATTATAGAAAACCACGAGCCATATTGCTCTACTATTTATCTATCAAAAGAAATAGCTTTTTACAAAATTTCCTTCATTGAATTTTTTTGATTTTTTAACAAATTCATTTTATACTAGAGCTTTATATCTACACTTCTCTTTGTTTGCGAAGAAACTAGCGAACTATTTACTCTCTATAATTTTCCTCAAACAAATTGCTTTTATAAAACCATTTTATGAAAACTTTTCAGTTTAACTTCCAATGAAACCAATATTATATAAATATTTTTCCAAAATCCAATATCATATATTTTTCTCCAATATCCAATTTTTGCTTCTTTACTTTTTCAAATATATTAATTACATATTTCCTCAACTATTAAAACTATTTTCTATTGGGTTTGACCCTTAGTGGATTTCTAACTGTTCACTTAAGAACATCTTTTCTTTAGTTTACTAAGTTGTTCCTTTCTTAATATTGAAAATCCAATTATCTATTAGGCACTTCCACATCTTCTACCATCTATAACATATGGATTCATATTTTCCCTTTATTCTGGCCTATTGTACATCATCAGTTGGCAATCATACGAGGATCTCCAATTATTGGGCTACTAAGACCCGACTAGGAGTCATGCATCATCCATCTTCAAGGATTTTCCATATGTAACAATTCTATAGTTGCAATTGTTAGGATTTATGGTATATTATGTTTATAGGAAAAATACAATTACGTTCACTCAACGTTTCCTAACTTTTAAGATCGACTAACCTAAGCTCTGATACCAAATGTAACAACCCACACTCCAATGGACCTGAATTTTTTGCTAAACTGAAAAACCCAAGTACACTAAAATACGAATCATTGATTTGATATCCTACAAATAAAACAAAAGAATGAATATCAAAGCTCTAACGAAATAACCTATAACACAATAATTAAAATGTAATAGATCACATAAATACTGACCAAAATTTGACACTTCCAAAGTAAAATAGCCTTATCAGCACCGAACACGCCAAGCACCAGTCCTGCCCTTATACTTATCATGTGAGTTATAATGAGGAGGAGATTGGAACAATGTTCCAGCATTGGTAAATTATACATTTTATATATAACATGAGCTTATGCTGATTATTCACTATTTCATGTTATGTCTGATTATATTATTAGCCGTTTCGACTCCATCTCTACATACAAACCGTTCCCATCAACATCGTATAGATTTATACATACATACATACATATATATATATATATCATATTGTCCCCTAATGTACTTACACTAGTATATGTCGTTCAAGGCCTCATCAGAATCCATCGCCTCGCTTTATCATGATTACCGTATGACTCAAGGAAATCCTATAAAGTGTACCGACGAGCTCTACTCCATTAGGCAGTATTCTCTTTGGGATTTTCTACTTTGCTTCCTATAACATGGACTTTGCTCCACTAAAAACACCACACCGTCCATGTTTGAAGGAATCTTTGTATGAGTTAACTGCATTGCCCTATCAAACAAACTAACAAGCAACTGTGGCGGTACATGACCTAACTGAATCAACCCTGGTAGACGGCATCATCCAGTTAGGTGTAACCATGTCCTTCTCATTGAGCGCAAGGGACCAATGACCATCTCACGATCTATGCAACCCCACCTCTAATGTGGTACCACGCGCGTTGCATAGCATCCGACCCCATCCACCATCCATTTAGATTGCCTAGTGCAATTAAGGCAATACCCTCCTCTAAATAAATTTGAAACAGACTACTCGATAGAGCTTATCCAGCCTCGACATCCGCCTAATAGACAACCCAATTGCCTATGTTTACGGAGCTTTTACTTCAAGCACTAACATGTTCTGAGGGAGTTCCTTACGCTATATGCAGGCGTACTCCACATGTCCTATGGTTGGATGTGTTTTTGCATTCTAACCTATTCTAATGACCTATGTCACTTACTTTATAAAATTTATATATTAGATTATAACTAACCTATAACGACCCTGACTCGACCTCCGAAAATCGACACCCGTGTACTCGAATGCCGCAGATTCAAACGTCGAATCTGGTTCGCCGGAGCTTATAACACATTAAGTACAACAACACAGCGGAAGGAAAAGAATAATATCATTGATACACAATAGTTGATTACAATGATACAACACTTTGATACAATTGATATCAACATTAGAGATACAAAAATGACAGCGGAAGAAAGCCTCCAAAAGATAATATCTTCGAAAGTCCATGAAATAGATACTCCAATTAACTGTAACACCATTGCCAATGCTCCAAGACTAGAAAGACTCCAAACCAAAAGGCGAGAACCACCATCAACACTAAAGTGAAACAACTCAATCCAAATGTGATTGCCAATATCTAGAGACTGAATACTATCGAATCTACACCTACTATTCGACTATCGGAAAAACCCAACTCTAGACTGCCCGTGTGGAAAATTGTGGGCACCCAGAGTTTAGAAAGGGAACAATAAACTCCAAGTTAGTCATGGGACTAGTATGAGCAAACAAAAATAACAGTTTATCTTTAAAACAAATAATCAACAAGAAATAAAAAAGGAAACCCGCAATGCTTTTTGAAAAATGAAACTACCATAAGGCCTCCCGCCGCACACACCATGCAAACGCAGAATCAGAGGAGATTTCTCCTTATGATAGTCAAAAATGCTTGATACACGAAAATCATTTGATATTATTATTAGTGCGTAGTGCAGAAAACCTTTCGAAAGTATAATATTAATCTTAGCCAACATAGACATTTCGAACTATGCCTACTATAACTACCTTCTAAACAGTGGCGACCACCATAAGTAAATGGAAGGTAATACAATTAAAACCGTACAAGGCACGTATTGGATGATTAGATTCCAATAAATGGTCAGGCTAAAGAACTTCCTACTGCCACATGGGTACGCCTCTAGAGGGACGCCTCGAGAACCTGCCCAGCTCTCTGCCAACACAAGGCCAGGTTACCTCTGTAACTAGGTAACTATTACTCGAGTATGCCATCCCCCGGTCGTTTACGACCTTTATCCGAGGATCCTCAACCACAAAGCAACAACCACAAAGTAATAAATTTGCAGTGACCACATGAGTTAAGTATCTGGGCTCCATACCATGACACCACCCTTTTCCAAAAGAGAATGACATACCCTAAAGGGCACGACCCTCATAACCTTTCCACATCTTTCCTGTTTCAACCATTTCCGGGTTGTGAGGTCTTGATGCAGTCACGTCTACAAAGCTACGCTTTACACAAAAGTCATGCTTTGATCAACAAATGATCAGCAGCACTTCGTATGCCACATTACCAAATTGGGAATCTATCACTAGTAACCATCAACTACATAACATCTGAGCTCGTACGTCTCAAAGAAGGGTGTTAAGCTGAGAGAATAAATTCTCCGCCACCAAACAGAAATGTATTTGATAGAAACCGGTTTTACATCTCGAAGTGTAATGTCAGAACACATCCATACAAGCATGTTCCGGGTTCGAACAAAACCGAAGGCACTTCCAAAGAAGCCTTTGCAATCCGGGTATTCAAAATCCCGATCGGACTCCCCATCACATATTGGAGATCTCTATACCGACGTGACTCAGTGCAGAGACATTCGACAGGTTATCCTTTCGTTCTTGAAAATACTCGGTCTTCACCACCGGTCTTCAAATGCTACCTATATCATCGTATCATTATTCGGAATGGGTTATATGACACAAAGTCCTCTCCCGGCTAAACCGAATAATGAGCACAATATTTAAAAACATATGGATATTGGGATCTCAGTTAAGTCACACCTTATTACCCAAAAAAACCTTCTTCAAATGGCTTAAAACAAATTACCATTTTAATCTTTAAAAAAAAGATTCACTTCACAAAGTTCACCAATCTTTCACAAAGATTCATTCACAATATTTAAATAAAAGATTGATCTTTGAGATCCTCTTTTGTTTGAAAAAAAGTTCACCAAATATTTCACAAAGATTCCTTCATAGCTTTCGAAATAATTCCATTTCAAATCTTTTATATAAAAGATATACCTTAAGATCCTCTTCAATTTCAAAACATGGTTCAACCATTTTCACAAAGATTTATTCATAGCTTTCAAGACAATTCCATTTCAAACTTGGAATTTTTCAATACAAATTGGAAATCCTTTCTTTATATGAAAGCTATTATTATTTGAAAACAAATAGTTTTCCTTTCGAAAAAATCCGATTTCATTTGCACGAGTTAAAGCCCTTTAAGTATAGAACCTGGGTTAAATACAAATTCCTAAAACAATACTTTTAAAATGGTTTAAAACCCATATAAACACATTTATAACTCATATAACCTTGTTAAACCATAATTTCCAAAACATAGAATTTAATTTCAAATCTTGAATTCAAATTTAAATCAAATTATTTAAATTTCAAGACTTTATCAAGTTATTCAAAATAACTTTTATCTTTTAAAATTCCCTTTCAAAAGCTTTTTATTTTTAACCCAATTTCATTTTCAAAACCATTTAGATTCAAAATTTTCCTTTAAAACCATTTCATTAAATTCAAATATCTGTAACTTAACTAATTTCCTCGTGCAATCCATATTTGTGTGTGTATGGTGTAGTCCAGGGGTTTTACACAATAGTGCAACATCATCAATCATCACATCATAGATTCAAGCACATCAACATCGATAAGCGGTATAATCTTATATCGCTTATCTTCATTCACAGATTCATGGATAAATAATGTAAATTTATCACAGATAAATAAATTACATTCATCACAGATCACATCAAAACAATTCATAGCACAAAGCATAACATATCAGGGATATCAAACAATCCAACATTCAATAGAATCCAAACATCCATAAGTAAGATTAATTTAAATCAGATTAATCACCAATCCTAGTTAATTACATAAATAAATTACAAATCATTTGATTAATTACCCTCTCATCATTTATTAATTAATAAATTAATTAACCCATAATCATTAAATAATTAACCTTTAATTATTTAATTATCCTTTAAATTAATTATCCTTAATTAATTTCATTAATAAACCCTTAATTAATTACCATTTAATTAATAAAATTACAATAAGTGATTATCCTTAACCACTTTCATTAATTAATTAACCCTTCTCAATTAACCTTATAATCAATTAATTAATCTTTAATTAATTAATTAATTATCCCTTAACTATTAATTAATAACCTTGATTATTAATTAATAAAAATTAATTATAAATTAATTAATCCTTAATTATCAATTAATTAACTTTTTAACCAATATTTAATTAACCTTAATTATTAATTAATTAACCTTAACCATGAAGTTAATTAACCTTAATTAATATAAGTCCATCAACCTTTAATCATTAATTAATTAATTAATCTTCAATTATTAAGTAATTAATCTTTAATTACTAATTAATTAATTCTTAATTAATCTCATTAACAAATGAACCCTTTAATTACTTATATTAAGTAATTATCCTCAAATTCCCTTCCTAATTTAATCATTATTAAATTACATATGAACACACTTAGAAATTAATTACAAAACTAACCAATCTATATATATTTAACTTTTACCTTTAAAACTTTTAAACTTGCTTGAAAATATTGTTAAATACTATCACTTTGAAAATTTGTTTATTTCAATTAACTTTGAAAATTTTTGTTTAAATATTTGTTTTCATTTTCATTGCTTTTAAAACTTGCTATTACTTTATTTCAACCCGAGAACAAACCTCATTTTCCTGAGAAACAACCTAAGCCAAAATGCTTCTTTCTCGAGCTTATACCCGAGTCTCCCCTTCTATTTTTTCTTAAAACTTTTTTTTAATTCAAATTTTAAAACTTGGTTATAACAAAAGCAACCCGAGTTACTTTACCAAATTCTTCGAGACGTCCCTGCAACCAACTCGAGATTAACTCGAGCTAGAACCCTTCTTCCCCAAACTCTAAACAAACCCAGACTTCAACGTGAACGTGCACGTGCACACACAATCGGAGCGACTCCGATCATTAACGCCGACGCCTACCACTCACCAATCATCTCCTCACCTCACCTGAGCGCCTAGATTCCTCAAACACGACGTCGATCGAAATTGAGCTTTTCAACTCCACTGGGACCAAAACTTGTTGATGAATATCCTCTTCGCCCTGCCTCACGGCGACGCCAGAATCCTCACGACACCGACCACAAATGCTCCGATGATCCATGAACCTTTTCCCATAGGAGCGATCGCCTCCAGTTCGCCTACGGCCAAGCAAGTACATTGGTTCCATGTTGATCAAAAACAGGCAATCAAACCCTATCTCGACCTCGAATGGCCACCGTAGTAAATTAAAATTATTTCGATTATTTTTCTGATGACCCATGAGGATCGAACCTCCCTCTGACCAAAGCATGATGAACACAAACTTGCCGATCGAAAGGATTTAACAAAAAGCTCTTTTCTGTGCAACTCGATAGTTCTCTTTGAATACATGATTAAAAATCATGATTCCACCGTTAAAATTCATCATTTTTGAAATTGTTTTAGATGATATAATTGAAATAATAAAACATGATTCTTGAATTTCAACATATTTTCCAATTTTTTCTCTGTTTATCTAAATTTCCAGATAAATTTAAATTAATTCTTCTCAACGGTATTTTTAAGACCTAAATCATGATCGTACAAATAAGTTTTGTTTAGATTTCAAAGCCTAATATAGATTAGAGATGAAGATTTTTGATTTTCAAACAGGTTTAAAAACCTGGAACTAAAACAGAAGTAAATGTATCTGTTTCCAGACATGTACACAGAGTATCCATATATGCAGGCATATTTCATCCATACAAACATATTCCACAACATATATTCAATATTGATCATATGCAAACCAGAGTAAATATATGGGTTTAAGGTTTTTTGCTCACTGTGATATCTAGAACAAAGAACTAGATCTTGATTTTCTTTCCCGAGTTTGATCTACTTATTTGGCTTTGATCTGAAAATTTTGTTTATTGATCTGTAGTTGATGTTTGAAATACTTCAGATGTTGTTGAGTTTTTTTATCTGATCCTTGCATTGAATCGAGTTGGAGATGCTTTTGAGTCTTGGCTTTCAGGTAGGGGTGGGCATTTAACCGATCGAACTGAGTTAACCGACCGAACCGATCTTAATCGAACCGCTTTAACCGAAAAAATTGGTTAACCGAACTTTAGGTTAACCGACCGATGTTAACTGACCAAAATCGGTTCGGTTAAAGGTTAACCGCGGTTATTTATCGGTTAACCGTTAACCGAATATATATATTTCAAATTATCGGGCTTACCCAACAATTGCTACCCAACCCATTGCTTTCGTGCGACTGGACTGCATGCTTGTATAGTATAACCCTAGTTTCCTTCCTCCGCCGCTATTCTATTCAGTAGTCACGACTCAATACTCCGTATTCAATTTCATTCACTCACAACAATTCGCCCCAAATTCAAACAATTCACTCACAAATCTTTGCTCCCTAGATCCGTAGATCGCCCATTTTAGCGACAGCAATAGTTAATACTAGCAGGAAGAAAAAAAATGCGAGTTCGATTTTTATTTTGCATCGTTCCACTTCCAATCGTGATTTGGTTGGTTCTTTTACATAGATTTACACTTTCATCTTTTCGTTTCTGAGATTATTTATTGATCTGTTTGTATTTTTTTTAATTTTTTTTGGTTAAACGAAGCCGAGAAACTTATATTAGAAATTTTAACGTTAGTAATCATTGTTGTTTGGAGAATATCATTGGGTTGTAGTGGTAAACACTATGAATTAGCGGATTTAGTGGTAAATACTATGAAAAGCATTCACTGCATAAGTGACCTGCAATAATACATAAGTTTTTAAGAAAAAAAGTACAAATATGATTTTGATTTGGAACTTTCCTTTTCATCATCTCATCTAATGCTAAATTGTATCTTTGATGGTCCAATTGCATGGGAAGCCAAGAAATCAAGTGTACGAAGAAATTGGTAATAAAATTAGTGGGCTCAGTTTAGCTATTTTGGTTACATTGTTCACATTCGTAGAAGGATCATCCAACATAATTTCTTACTTCAATTTGTCTTCAATTTTAACAGCCATAAGCTTCTTGAGTTACATTAGGCATACTATGCTTATGTAGTCCAAACAGTATGTATACTACAACGGATATCTCCTTAATATGTACTCGACAAGTTAGCAATATGTTAGACACCTAGAATTTTATCTGTAGACATTCCTAAGTAAGCAAGTGAAACGTTTTAACATAAATATGAACCTTCATAAATTATTATATGTCAATGACCATCAAAATACCAATAATGGTCGTGATCACAAATACTAAGAAATCATACAATATTAAGCCAGTCACGAAGCTTTGAAAATTTGGGACAAAATTGTATTTTGTGCCTTTTGTTAATGCTAATTTTTTATTTCTTTCTAAGTTTTATATGTAATGTAGCTATACGTTTATCGTTTGGTCTATTAAAGGGACACCCAAATACTCTAAAGGGGGCAGAAACTTTGAGGTAGGAAGGTTTTTTTTTCTTATCAATTTTCTGGTAGGGGATTAAAGGGCTTATTTTTTGTGAAAAATACAAAGGAAAAAAGGACTTTAATATTCCATAGTGTATGATTTGAAACCCTATCTTTTGCAAAATCTACAATAAGGTAATAATAAGAAAAAAGAAAAGTATAACCGTTCTGAAAGTGCATACAGTGGGTTTTTTGTTTTTTGTTTTTTTTTGTTTTGAAGAAACATTTTATTCAATGTCGAGTTTAAGATATAATATTGATCATTTTTAATTTGATAAAACATTGTGTAAACAAAATACCTACTTAAAGTGATCTTATAGAAAGGTATTGATAAATAAATAAATAATGTTTATGGGCATAGAGAGTTAAATAATTTGGATATCCGATCTTTAGCAGGAAGAATTTCCTGGGTAAAATAGACTATCCAATGCAGTACATTTAGCCCCACTCAAAATCTAACTGGAAATCCGATGCTTCAGTCAGGAACTGATAAAAAACTGAAAATTGAATATATGTAGGAAAGCCAAACCAAAAAATAACCTCATCTTCAGCGTTACAGTGATGCTTATAAATAGTAAATAGAAACTTGAATCTTTTGGCAAGCGACTTAAAATCACAAGCGCTACCATTTGCAAAATCAATTGCTTTAGAATTGAGTTTATCGAGTTCAGACCTAATAGCTTTCTGGAACAAGAGGAAGATGAGTATAGGACACTCTTCTATTGAATAATTGGTGCTTTCCATGAAAAATGAAGAATAACATGAATTTATGCATTGGATGTTTAGTAACTGCAGTTAAGAGCTCGTCGATATCGTTTCCGCTAATTTTATGTCTTTATCAATTGTAAAACAGGTGGAAATAGGTGGATCTTCTAGAGAAACAATGGATCTTAATGATAAGTACGTGGAAGAAGCGGATGATGAGGAAACCGGGGACGACAACATCAATGTTGGAAAACCACCTTCATACCAGAATCGCAAGCCTTCTTCTAGAAAGCCTTCTCTGGTATGGAAACATTTTACTAAAGATATTAATCCTAAAGTTAACAAATGTGCTTGCAACTACTGTGGTCAACAATTTGCATGTGATTCTAGATTTAATGGCACTACACATTTGAATTATCATGTAGCAAAATCATGTAGGTCAATTCCACATGACAGTGATAAGAGACAAAAAAGTTTAGTTTTTGGAAAAAATAGCGATAGTGAAGATAGTTGCACTCTTACCTTATGGTCATTTAACAAAGAGGAATGTAGAAAATCATTAGCTCGAATGATAATCATTGACGAACTCCATTTTAGTTTTGTGGAGGGTGAAGGTTTTCTTGAATTTTGTCGGCAATTGTGTCCTAGTTTTGAAGTTCCTTCACGTAGAACAATTTGTAAAGACGTGCTTCAATTATATTGGGACTCGTTAGAGACTCTTAAAAAATTGTTCTCCGAATCATTGCATGGTGTTTGTCTAACTATCGATACATGGACTTCTATTCAAAACGTGAATTATATGGTTTTAACTGCACACTTTATTGATGGAAATTGGAATTTACATAAAAGTATTATAAATTTTTGTGTAATTACTAGTCACAGAGGAGAAAATATTGGAAAACTTATTGTCCAATGTATCAAAAAGTGTGAACTCAAAAGAATAGTGTCGATCACGGTTGATAATGCTTGTGACAATCAATTATGTGAAAAACAAATTAAAAGATTATAATGTTGGTTGTGTTTTGAATGGTGAATTCATTCATATACGTTGTTGTGCCCATATAATCAATTTAATTGTTCATTATGGGCTAAAAGAAATTAGTAATACTATAGTTGGAATTCGTACTGCAGTTAGATTTGTGAGATCATCTCCGGCATGGTTTTTTAAATTTAGAGAGACGTGTTCAAGTTTGGGAATTGAGAATAAATCTATGCTTGTTTTAGATGTACCCACTAGGTGGAATTCAACGTATTTGATGTTGGAAGTATCTTTGAAATACAGAAGGGTTTTTGATGATATGAAAGAAAATGATGGTATTTTTGTTGCTTACTTTGATGAAGAAGTTCGTCCTCCGAGTACTGTAGATTGGAAAAATGCCGAACTTTTTGTTAAAATCTTAAAGAATTTTTATGATATTACTTTAAAATTTAGCAAAACTTTATCTATTACCTCAAATGATTGTTTTGCCGAGCTAAGTGGAATTCAAGAAGAACTACGACCATTGATTGCAAAAACGAATCCTTTTGTCGGAAGAATGGGATTTAATATGAAAGCAAAGTTTGACAAATATTGGGGAAGTGTAAGTAACATGAACAAAATTTTACTTGTTACGTATGTGCTTGATCCAAGGTACAAATTTCAATTTTTGAAGTTATGTGTTGAAGACATGTATGATGAAGTAATTGCAGATGACATATTAAAAAGTGTGAAAGATATTTTGATAAGATTGTTTGACTTCTACATGAGCGATTCTACATTTGGAACACAAACATGTGATGAACCACGATCTAGTATTTCCATTGATCGTGAAAGTGTTGTGAATGTTAGTGATGTTCTTTCTAGAAAAAGAAATACTTTTTTACGACAAGTTCGACAACGAGACAATGAATGCAATGAACTAGAAAAGTATTTAAATGCACCGATTGAGGATGCACCGAATGATTTTGATGTTTTACTATGGTGGAAGGTAAATAGATCCAAATATCATGTTTTATCTCTAGTCGCTCGAGATCTTCTTGCTATTCCGGTGTCCACGGTTGCTTCTGAATCCGCTTTTAGCACCGGAAGAAGGGTTATAGATCCTTTTCGTAGTACTTTGAGTCCACGAATGGTTGAGGCATTAATTTGTACTCAAAATTGGTTAAGGTCCAAACCAATTTTTGTCGACCACCGGATTGAGGTTCCAAAGGATGATGTTTACTATTACGATGATGCTTTCTCAGGTGATATTAGCTTTCATAAAGTAATCTAGTTTGATATTTGTTTGATTTTACATACAATACTATAACTAATTTGTTTTTCATGTAGAATTTGTGCATGGTCATCAATGTGAATTGCCATTATCTTCAATTTTCAACGTGGATAGTCCATCTCCATCATCAATGTTTTCACCATGGTTAATATCTCCTTAATCACAGTGTTTATATTCACTTCAATTTATTCAGTTTATTTCAATTTCAGTCTAACTATTCAAACATATGCATGTGTACTGTAGTGTAAACATATACTCACATTCATGTTTTCCTTAAACACTAGTCAAATATATGCAGGTTTTCATACAAACGATCCTCATCAAAAGTATTAAAAATGAATTAGACTCCGATTATCTATGTTGGAATCTTGAATGCACATATTTCCTTTAATGCACATATTTTGCACGTATTTTGCACGTATTAAAAATAAATTCTTTTGCACATATTTCGCATTATGACAGCTAGCAGTAGATCATTCTTTATAAGATCCCAATGCTGCTTGTAAAATGTAGCATTAAGTCCATCAAGGCCTGAGAAGCTGCTGTGTATTCAGTGACACTGTCAGTAATAATTCTTTTGCAAATAATTTTAGGAAATGATGAGTTCAGGGAAGGGAAATTAGGTAAATTGGAATAATAAGAGATGCATTTTCTCGGTACATTTTTATAATGGGTAATTCTATTACCAGTTTACCACCCAGGTTTTCACTTAATGGTAGTGCCATGCACTTTATTTTATTTTTCTACAAACTGATAAATTCTCATTATTTTATTTTCAGAAAATGTCGAAGAATACGAGGATGGAGAAGAAAACTCTTGTGATTTTTTATCGCCATGCAGCATTATCTAGTATCTACAAACCGATATTGTATTTACACAGCGTTATGTATAACTTTTAGCTGCATGCAGCATTATTGTATTTACAATGAATGAACTGAGGTTTAAGTGTATGGTACTATGGTGACTTTATTTTAGCTGCACGCAGCATTGTTATTTGTTGCATTATTTTCTAGATCATTATTGTATAATTTGTACTTGCAATGAACTGAGTGTATGATGGCTGACTAAGTTTATTTTCTAGATCATTATTGTTATTTGCAGCACTGTTTTGCCGAGCTAAGTGTATGATGGCTGACTGCTGAGGTTTAAGCGTAATTGTATGATGTGTGACTTGTATTGTTCATGTTTATTACTTTATTTTATTTAGTTTCATTTACCTGGTATACTATTAATTTAGCACATTAAGGTGCACGTATCTGGATAATTTATTTTCTATGCAAACATTTCAAAATTGCAAACAATCAATCGGTTAACCGTTCTAACTTTATCGATTAACCGTTTAACCGCGAATAATAGTCGGTTAACCGTTCTAGGTGACCGGTTAACCGCGGTTTAAATATTGCGGTTCGGTTGATACTACCAACATCGATTAACCGAATATCGGTTAACCGAACCGCATATTAGTTTAGGTTAACCGTAAAAATTAACCGATTTTTGCGGTTAATCGACCGCGCCCACCCCTACTTACCAGGTTGAAGAATTGAAAACTGATTTTTTTTATTTTGCATTTTGAATCAGGTTGCAGTTGAATCCAGCTATTGATTTGAGGTTATTTTGGTTTGATTCTGTTTTGTTTCAGGTTTGAAATTGTGTATTTCGCTTGTGGTTTGTATTTTGTTTTAATCTTTCTTTTCTAGATTTGAAGATGAAAGAAAATTTGAGGAACATGCATTAGCCTAATCTTTTTCTCATACATTATATTTATAAATTTAATTTAAGAGAGGATATAATTGCCACTTGTTAAATCCATAATCTCTTTAGTTAACACTTGTTTAAATGCATGCATTTATGTTTTACAAATGTCTAAATGAAATCATTTTTTGTTAAAACCCTTTTTTAAACTTTTATTTACATATGTATTATGGTTTATATTTTTATATATTTACATTTTCATTCATATATATATATATATATATATATATATATATCTTTATAACTTAAAGAATATGATTTTAAAATCAATTATACATAAATAAATAAACACGTATATATGTTATAACTTAACCTTTAAATAGCTTTTGGAATACACACACACATATTACAAAACAAGTTTTTCAACTGTTATAGATTTTCCCAAATCCAATATAAATCCAAAACTTTTATTTTTAAATTTCAAATTCAAAAATTAATATACAATCAAGTTGTATTTATAAATGAGTAAACAAATATCTTTTTTATAAGTATAATTTTGTTCCAATCATAATTTATTTATTTTCCAAATCTTTATTTTCAACACATATTTAATTTTTGTACTTCAAATCAAATTTCAAATTCAAATCTTTATTTATAAGATATTTAATTTAGATTTTCAAATTCACAATTAAATTTAAAATCAATATCCAATATATTATTTTATATATTATATACAAATCACTTTTATTCATGTTACATTTTATAAAAGGTTAAATCTTTTTATCAAATCCTATTTTTTAGTTAAACTATTATACCTTATTAAATATCATATTATCTTGAACTACTATAGTTATAAATAAATATTTATTTGAATTTAAAACTTATAATTCAATTTACAATCTATTTACATAATTAAACAGGCACAATATTTATTTAATTTGAAAAATTCAAATTAATTCACAATTTAATCCAAAAATGTATTTTAATCATCAATTTAAATCTGACTCAAAATCGGGATTGTTACATAGCCACACTCGTATATGTATACTTAATATTCTTGTAAATTCATACTACTTACTCTTTCTTCATTGTCTCTACATCCTTTTATATCTGACCCTAGGCCTTCATTTTATTATGTGTTTAAACTTTTCTTCGTCAAATTCATCTACAGCTTTTTATTTCAGTTATCAATATCGTTGCCATTACATTCATTAGTTTGAACTTTGTTTCTATTCCATTTCATTTTCTATTCCTTTCTATTCTTGCCAATAACTTCATATTATCTATTTCATTACTTCTTATCTTATTGGCATTTTTATTTCATTCTTATCTTAAGGTTCAACTCTTGGGATTTACTATATTTTAATATATTGGAACTAAACTTCTATTCAACTATGTTAACAAGGTAAATTTTCATATCTTATCAAAAGAGAAGATGTTCGTGTGATGTTTGCAACTGTAAGAAATTGTTTTTTTTTAATTTCTTTTGAAATAGACAGTACAAAACACAGAAATTTTCCCTTATTTTGTATATCTCTTTCCTTTTATTTTCATATCGATATTCTTTGTTATTCCAATGTCACACTTTCGTTTATTTTGATCTTGATAATATGCAGAAATCTACCTACAACATTTCAGATTCGGATACATTAAAACATCACAAAAATCTCAAAGATCTAAACAATTTCTTATTTTAATTTTTATTCATATCGTCAAATAAGAACAATTTTCTACTCATTATGCATTCATTAAGATTTCATTCAGTTCATATCCGTCGAACAAAAATAAATTCCCCAATCATTACGCATCATTAAATTAATATCTGACGTAAAATAACAATTCTAATCATTTCGCAATTCGATATAAGTCTATATCTAGTTATAATGAATCTCATAACATGAAAGCATTAACTTAGCAATATAAATTTCATAGGCAAGTATAACATTTATAATTTATCATATTTATGAATTTATTTGCAGTTAAATTCAGTTCTCAGCATGTAGGAATAGATCTGCAATGATATAATCTAATATTATATAAAAACATATAATATTCTCACTCACCTTCTATTAGCGCTCTCAAATCTCTAGATATAATCCAGATCTAAACGTTATTATTTGTATTCTCCGTTTTGACTCCTTTTTCGAGTCCATAATTAATATTTACACAGATCTATTAGAATTTGGATTAAAGAAAAGAGATTTAGATTTAATTTATTAATTAAAATCAGATCTATGGTTTACTTCGATGTAGTATCTTGGTTTAAATCTATTTTTTATTCTCTATCGTCTCCTATTCCTTCTCCTAGTGTGTACATGCATGCAATCTATATCTATTTTTGTGTATTTTGAATTTTGGAGGAGAAAAGAAAATAACAAGGCTTTCACGCTCATTAGAGAATTATGAGTTGAAAGTGAATTCTTAGGTCCTAATTTATAGAAGTTCAAACCAGAGTTAATCGTCGGATTAATCCGTTTTAAATTTGGACCACATAACTAAAATTTACTACCGCCTACAAAAGATCACGAGTCGACCATGACCTACCCTAGGTCAACCTCTCACGGTCGACCTAGGCCTTCTCACGGTTGACCTATGCAGTGTATTTCGAGTAATATTTAACATTGTTTTATTTTTGTTAATTCTCTTCCTCCGTTCAGCTGATTTTGTGAATTTATTCCTCTGTTAATTGATTTCTTCCTATTCTTTCCCATTTTATAAATTCTCTAAGATTTTAATTTTAATGTTAACATTTAAATCTCCATTAACGTTACCAACTAGCGTTAATTGATTTTATTACCGTATTTACGTATATAATTATTTTCGATGAGAAAACTTCAAACATTAATAATTTTTCCATTTTAACTCCGATCGAAAAACATTATATATGAAAATTGATCAGAAAATTGTCACAAACATAATGGTACAAGTTCTGTGGCCAAATCGGACATTTGCAAAAAAAAAAAAAAAATCATTTTTCATCATTTTCTATTTATTAGTTAATCATAAAAATGCAGGGTGTTACACATCCTTAAGAGATGTAAAGCTTTGTTTAAATCCTATCTTTTCGTTCATTATTTGAAATGCAATAGCATGCATTATTATGTGTTGTTGTTCGACAAGGTCAAAAGCTTATTGACTATTAAATGCTAATGCAGTAAGGGGCTTTCCTTCAATAGGGACGTGCAACGGAGAATGAACATATCCAAGGTGATGGTCATCGACCATCTCATCGAAAGTCAAGTGAAAAGTGTTTTTTTCGCTTGCCATCTCTCGACAAAGTTGAAATTAAATTTCTATTTAACTTCTAAAAGGAATTATAACAAGAGATTCTAAACCTGATAATATAATATGACCACGGAATATGAAAGCATTTCTCGGTATTTCTCAATGTCACGTGTGTCGTGATTGACACATGTAAGAGAGCCACATTCCTAAAAAAAGTTTTGTAGCTTGTTATTCATATATTTAAACGATTAATTTAACATATATGAAAAATAACAAAATATAAGCCTATCCACTCCAAATTGCATAAGCTACAAGGGATTCGTGTGACGAAATAATCTTATAGACGGTACACATAATCAGGGTCAACTACTTGTCCGACAGTACCTCCTTGATCATGAAATTCTACCTTGCACTAAGGTGTTCTTTCTCTTGCTCTTCCTCGGGCTCGTGTTCTATAATTGGTGAGCAAATACATATTTGTCTTTCTCGTTCTCTACGTGCGAACACTATCACATGCATCCTAGAACTATTTTGTTCCTCGTGTTGATCACCGTTCGAACTCGATTGGCCTCCCTTTCTAATTCTCTTCAATTTTTTTACCGGACGATAGTGAATAATTACAAAATCAATGCAAAAAAAGTAAGGATGGAAAGAATCCACACCCACCTTAAACGAGGTTGTAAGAACCAACCATGTAAACCATAAATGTAAGATTCCTTATAACCCACGCTCATCTTGAATGTGGATTCCTTTATTTTTCATGCACGACCTTAGCATGAGAAGCTTCTTCTCTGAAAGAAATATCCTTTAATTGACTAATGAAAGCACAAATGCCCGCCATCAAGGCGAATTTCACAAATAATAATAATAATAATAATATTTACATAAACATAGAGTTATTACCTTGATTTGGAGTTGAACATAACAAAGCAATTGCATGAAGTGAGTTTGATGAGTTAGCTTGTGCTAAATTTCGAATTTAGAATTCTGAATTTGTGTTTTTGATATTAAAAGGTAATGGTAAATGTTAGACTAAAAGAATGGAATGAGTTATAGGATAAAAATAGGAGGTGTATTTTGGTGTTTAGGAGGGGCATGCGAGGGAAAAACTGGAGTTTGGAAAATCAGCTTATTTTTTGGTTGTGGAAAGTAAAAGGGAGGTGCAAATAGAAGTGGCCGTGGTTTTATTTTCAACAAGGCCGGCTACATAGAATTGTTTGGGCCAAAAGCTTTTCTTCTTACCCACGCATTATGTTATTGCTATAACTAAACGAAATTCCCTCAAAAATCAATTTACAGTTTACTCTCTCCCAAAATCCAACCCTAATTAATTCGTTTCCTTTCCTTTCCTCTCTCCAAACCCGAAAGAATCGTTGAAATATGAGCGACGTGGCCTCTGATGACGCTACTCGCCGGAGAACGGCAACCTCTGAGTACAGGAAGAAGCTGCTACAGTACAAGGAAATCGAATCCCGAGTTCAAACAGGTTTGGGTTGATTGCCCTTTTTTTTTTGGATATAATTCTATTATGCCATGACCTAGTATTTGTCAGGGTTTTGATTATCTAGTCCCTTTGTACGTAAAAAAAGGTAGGATCTGGTTTAGGGTACTGTCGTATTTGGTGTGGGTGCGATTTTTTTATGGGTTTGTTTTCTTGGAAATATCATGGTCGCGTTAGAATCCTTGACTCTGGTATGGTGGAGAAGCTGGTCTGTTTCAGGAAAAACATAGTAATTTATATTATAGGAAAGTCAGGATCTTTAAGTCGGGATTGATGTATCATGTTTGCATTAGGAACCGTCCAGATTTTGCTGACAAGTTTCATGTTTATTGTTGTTCTCTCATGTGGAAAATACTATTTTCCTACCATTAGAGTAATGGCCTCTTTTCAGATTCAAGTAAAGTTGAACATTCCTGATGTCTTCTTTTCTGTGTGCTTGGTTTGTGGTTCAAAATGTACACCTATACTTCTGTCAATTTTTTTAAAGATACGATTAATTTGCTATCCAGATCATCTTCACAGAAATTTGGAACATTTTGAAACTTCTAACTCCTTCAAACGATGGTTAAAATACATACATACGCTTGTATTGATTTACGATTTTTGAATAGATTAGAACTTCAGAAATGATGCAAAAAATTATGACGATCTTGATTGTAATTAGATAGCTTCCATGAAATATTGGATGTTTTCCTAAACAATTGATAGGAGAATTTGTATAGGGGATTTCAGTGGATTTATATGTGCATATAAGCAAACAGTTATTTGCCTTCATTATGCACATGACACTATGTTTATCTTTATTCATCATTGGTTGTTTTATTCATGGTACTAGTTTCTTGTGAAGGGTTGATGAACATTAATAAATTATGGTTGACCTTGCAGTTTTGCTACTCATTTTCGAACATCTCATATCTAATTTGTGGCACCCATTCACGTATTTCAGGACAAATACTCAAGAGAATGTCCAAATAACTGTGAATGTTTGACTGTAAAGGCTGCAATAATATGTTATAGCGTGTTATCATATATTTTGCATCTTTTGCATGATTTCTTATTCACATGTGTTCATTGTGTGTCATATTTGTGCATTTTAAATTCAAAGGTTTTCCATATTTTATTAAATCTGTCTTGATTGTTCAATGCTCGATATATTTCATTTTTACTCTGCGTGTGTTTGGCTTGTTTTTGAACTGTAAATGCTTGTGAAAATAATATATGTCAATTTGGAAATACAGTAAGAGACAAACTAAGAACTGCTCGGAAGGATTATGCCAAAACTGAAGAAGATCTGAAATCCCTTCAAAGTGTTGGCCAGATTATAGGAGAGGTTCTTCGGCCTCTTGACAATGAGCGCTGTACGTGCTTCTTCTCTCAACAATGTAGTTGTTTCATTGAATGCTGGTTTAAACAATTTATACCTCTACCATGTCATGGATTATGAGATTAAGAATTTTGAATGCTACAATATTGTAGGATCATTAAATTTTCCTGCTCCCTAATGAAGATTATTATGGTTCTGACTGGTAACAGGAAATATCCTTGGTTCAATAGAAATGCATCATTTTCATGTGATATCCTCGATGAATTGTACTTTTCACTGAAAGCTTATGTCTTTATGCTGAGAACAATCCCATCTACGTAATAGCTATATCTTTTTTTTTAGTAGTTAAGACAGACAGTATGAAGTTAGCAAACTCTTTTACGTGTGCTTATTGAGTATTCTATTGTGATTTTTTTTCTTGTGAAAACTCTTTGTTAATGGGTTGTACTTTTTAGTTGAATATTTACTTGTGCAACTGATATGTTTCTCTCTCTTTCAGTGATAGTTAAAGCTAGCAGTGGCCCCAGATATGTCGTTGGCTGCCGTAGTAAGGTGGATAAAGAGAAGCTCACATCTGGGACACGCGTGGTTCTTGACATGACCACCCTTACAATCATGCGAGCACTTCCAAGAGAGGTGCTATTTTGTTACAATATGGGTCATCTCTTTCATTTACAATAGTCAAGTGGTGGTTAGATATACAATGCTGAAACATAGAAGTAACAATTTCTATACAGGTTGATCCTGTTGTTTATAATATGTTGCATGAAGATCCAGGCAATGTCAGCTACTCAGCAGTTGGTGGATTATCTGAGCAGATCCGTGAACTTAGAGAATCCATTGAATTGCCGCTCATGAATCCTGAACTTTTCATTAGAGTTGGAATAAAACCCCCTAAGGTATAATCTTAAATCTGCGAGAGTATTGTGGTTTTTTTTTATACTTAGATTTGCACTTGTTATATCTGAATTTATTACAATTTCGTGGCAGGGTGTACTCCTCTATGGTCCTCCTGGAACTGGAAAGACTTTATTGGCGAGAGCAATTGCGAGTAACATCGATGCCAATTTTCTTAAGGTCAAGCATCATTTTTTGATTTAAAAAATTCAATCTATTTCTTTGATCAGTATGTTTATTTACGTTTTTCACAACTGATATTACAGGTTGTATCAAGTGCAATTATCGACAAATACATAGGTGAGAGTGCACGATTGATCAGAGAGATGTTTAACTATGCCCGTGAACACCAAGTGGGTTCCCATACTGCTTCATTTATCTATCTCTATAGCATATCATTTCTGTACTTGTTCGTGGCAACATACAATAAATTTTGAATTAGAGTGGAGTATAGTATGTTTCAGTGTGATTAATCTTGATTTTTTTTACTTTATTCTTTAGCCATGCATCATATTTATGGATGAAATAGATGCTATTGGTGGACGGCGTTTTAGTGAAGGAACTAGTGCTGACCGAGAAATTCAGAGGACACTGATGGAGCTACTTAACCAACTGGATGGCTTTGATCAGCTAGGAAAGGTAGTCTAGTTTTATTAGGGCCATTACTCTCCTGACATTTTTAATAAAGCATCTGTACTAAGCTTATCGCTTGGATTAAATATATGAAAACATCATCAAGAGTACAGTGGTCACATTCAAATTCTATAAATTATGCTATTGTTTACTTTCAAAAATATTTTTATGAACCTAGAATTTCAAATCTGCTCACTGTAAGAAGTTAGCCATAGCAGTTAATTTATAAGAGAGACATTTTGATTGCCTAGAGTTTTCAGACATGCTTCTGCAAATTTTGGGTGTCTTTGTAGTTCATATATCCCCCATTCAAACTGAGAAGTGGTGTTCTTACGAGGATTTGTTAAGGCATCCCTGAATACTAACTAACAACCATATTTACCAAGTTGGAATTTTAGAGAAGCAAGTGAAATTAGTTCACTTACGTCACATGGTTTGAATGGAACTGTGCCAAACCGTGATAAGTGAAGGTATATAATTTGGTATGATGTGTTTCTTGGCTTTTGGCTTGGAATGTGCCTTACGCAGTCCATTATTCCAAAAAAGATAGGCAGACATGAAAGTTTATATACAGATTTATATTCTGAAAGTGGTTATAAGAAGCTTTGATTAATGAAAATATTGGAATGTTTACATGTGATTGAATTGAAGTAAGGGGGATGGTTCGACCCTTGGCAGCCTCACTTTAGCCGCTTGTTATTTGCGGGGGCATGTAATAATCCATTAAATGAGTATAAAACCTCGGGATGGGAAAATGCCTTTGTGAGAGCCCAGCTTAAACGGGAGGTCGGTCGGGGCGGGTCGATCGAATTCCCTAGCTCTACTCTTCGGAATAGGGTTTTATAAAGTATTGCAATTAGTTTATAGCAATTTATCAGTAACTCGTCTTTTCCTTTTTATTTAAATATAAAAATTGTATTTGTGTACATGTTTACAGTCGGTAGCGGTTTTCATAACAGTGACATGTCTTCTCCCTTTATTTTAAAAAATATGTTGTTGCTATCGTTTTCACAGTCCATGTCCATGCTTATTGGCTAATCATGCATTTTATCCTGGGCTGCTTCTCGATCAGTATCATCATTTGTAGTACCTTGTTCATATGCTTGTCTCTTTATGCTAAAATTCTTCTTGCTTGTGTGTTCTGCTTTTCTTCTTGCTTATATGTTCTGCTTGCAGGCTAAATTGTATAACAAAGCATTTTAATTCTGTAAGGCATTTTTTTCTCACGAAATATCCGTGGAGAAAGATGTTGCAGACTTGTAAAGCTATATTTAGTACAGCTTGGTTTACAGTTGACTATATTTGTTTTTTGATGCACAATAACATCCAATAATTATGAGTGTACAATTATGGATGTATAACATTTGAAATTGCTGAGCATGCCATTTATTTGTTTATAGTTGGCACATCTTCCAAGCACATCAATTTTTCACACTTTGGCTCACAGTTGAAAGTTAATTGGAGTATATTTGAATGATAAGTCTTTCTCATTCGTACCCATAAATTCAGGTGAAAATGATAATGGCCACAAATAGGCCTGATGTTTTGGACCCAGCCCTTCTTCGTCCTGGACGTTTAGACAGGAAAATTGAGATTCCATTACCAAATGAACAATCAAGAATGGAAGTTCTCAAAATACATGCTGCTGGCATAGCTAAACATGGTGAAATAGATTATGAAGCAGTTGTTAAACTAGCTGAGGTAAATGTGTTAAAACGCTTTCTGTTTTTTAAGTGTAAAATAGTTTCTTCTTCAGCTACTGAACTCTTCTATATGCTTCAGGGCTTCAACGGTGCTGATCTCAGGAATGTGTGCACAGAAGCAGGAATGGCAGCAATTCGTGCTGAAAGAGACTATGTTATTCAAGAAGATTTCATGAAGGTCAGTTTATGTTTTTATACTTGCAAAGTTGCCTAGACATTGTTAATGTTATTGTTCTTTATGAAACTGGCACGTTACCAAGGCAAGAGAAAATAAGCCTTTTATGATGTCAAACTTTAGCTAATATGAATTTGATTTGAGGAGAAACTTTTTAAGAATAACTAGGGATGAGAGAAGGGCAGGTAGGGGCGGTGTAGGACCAGTGAAAGTAAAAAAAATAAAAATAAATTGTTAACAGTATAGATATAAGGGTGTTGTAGGATAAAGAGAAAGAAGAGTTACTATTAGTCTGTTCTAGACAGTTGAAATCGATGGTTTTGAAGATGTCTACGTCATGTCAAGAAATACACAAGCGAATTACCTATATTAAAAAGTTGCTTAGGGGAGAATGAGCAGAAGATATGTTAATAAGAGTGGTACTTGGATGCTGAGCACTTATTTTGATGTCTAATTCGTGACCTCCACTTAATATCGTATTTATTTTTAATTTTGTGGACTATAGTTGACTTTTTTTTTAGGTTAAAGCACATCCAGTGTATCTAAATTTGACCGTGGGAGTTTTAATTAATTAAACATTCTAACCAATTTTTTACTAGTGTTGGTTTATAGTTTTATTTTCAGGTTCTAAAAACCAAGTGCTGTAGAACTTTAGAAAGACGGGAAAAAAATCAACTGTAACCGAGCAAATGTTTGATCGCTGACATTTGTATTTGTGCAGGCTGTTAGAAAATTGAACGAAGCAAAGAAGCTGGAATCAAGTGCGCATTACAATGCTGATTTTGGAAAAGATTAGAAGATAACTTAGTTGATTTGGCAAGCTGAATTTGATTAAGTTATGTGTGTTATGGTTCAGCTTGCTATTTTTATTTGCTGTAAAACATGAGCAACTTCTCAGCGATTATATTCTTTTAAGCTGCTAGTTTGCCTTTTATGTTATATATACTGTAAAATCAAATTAACTTTTTATTTCATTACGCCTTGAACTAAAATTTAGGTCAGTATTCAGTAAAATATGACTGTTCATGCAGTGCGATTTGTTGTAAATTTGACAGTCGTATTGTTTTCATTATGAGCCCAATTGTCCCAGCATTTATCCTTTTTCATGTGATTCATTTTGCAGTGTGGGTGATTTGTGTTAGCGTAGATGGTGATGGGTATCTGTGGATACAGTGATACTAACAAAGAAATATTAACAGAATAGTATGCATACAAGAGAAGGAACAAAAATTTGTAATGCTTTAATTACGGACGTAGAAAATGGCTGTTTTTGGCAATTTTAATAGTCTTGGAATTGATTTAGATAAAGAAAAATTGAACTACAAAATATGAAGAAATGGATCAAAATGAGAGAGCAAAGGCGAGTCGTTGAAAAAAAAAATTCATTGATAGTTACCGATCGATCATAATTGATAGCTATCGATCGGTAGGTACCGATCGATCAAGAAGTGGATTTTGGTTCATACCGATTCCTATTATAGACCTATATGCTATCTTGAAGAAAAAGACCCGATCTTTGTGCTGTAAATTCAGATCCGACTGTTTAAGTGATTCAAACGAGATATAGCGATTTTCATGCTGGATTTCATCTATAAATGATAAACCTACATCGACTGTGAGACTTTTGGATTTTCTTCTTTCCTTGTAAGACTTTGAGCAAAACTGAGATTCATTCAATTGTAACTCGAATTTGATTGTAAATTGTGTATTTCGGAGAGAATCCATCAATAAAGACAACCAAGTTGACATACGATGGAGACTTCACCAAATCACTATAAAATGATTGCGTTATTTCCCTTTTTTGTGTTTGATTTGTTTCATTTTTCATTTATTTCTTTTTGTTCAAATTAGGGTGCCTGTACCAATTATTTTGATGACATTTTTGGTGCTTTCATCAAGAATGAACTTGAGATCTAATTTGTAGAAGGTGAAAATGCCTACTATGAGGATTGCCGAGAAAGTCAACCAGAGCATGGTGCAGTCGTGAGGTGTCCATTAGTTCAAATTCGTCTTTATTTATGTGACTAGAGATGAGATGGAATAGATGACGATGAAGATGCAAACAAGATTGATAGCAAGAAGAGACACTGAATTGATTCTTCCAACGAATGAAGTAGTAAAAGAACGACCAGAGTTGTTGGAAACCAAGATCAAAGCAGGTTCGAAGCTAGAGAAGACAGAGCAAATGCTTGAAGGAATGCTGTAGAACAAATTCAAACCGGCCACCCTACACTTAATCGATTGGCATCGATCGATTCAGGTCGGTCGGTATCAATTGATCTGTAAAGGGTGGCACGGTCGCTCTGGATATTGGGCAAGAAGAAGTGTGTCAGAGAGATGAATTCGAGTCTAGGAATCAAAATCAGAATGCAAACTTATATCAAAATATATTAGAACTGGAAGGTCCAGGAATGGGGGCATGAAGAAGCTTTGAGTAAAGGCATTTCGAACCTCAAAGATATCAACAGAATCAAAATTATCGAATAGCTGAGATAATTAGACATGCACTTTGAGGTGGAGGCAAATCGAAATTTGGAGGATGTGAACCAACACCCCTACACCCTAAACATCTGATATGCTAGGAATCCACCTGATTCCAAGCTACCTACCTTACAACCATATGATGGAACGGCGGATCCTACAGTCCATTTGATGAGATAAATCCAACATATGGGAGTGTTGGGAGCTTCAAAGGAAGTAATGGAACGGTGCATCCCATTATTTTTTACTGATTTGACTGCCATGTGGTTTCACCAATTGGATAATGTGTCCATTAGCACATGTACTGAGTTAGTGGAAAAGTTTACGAGATAGTTCAGAGTCCATATGGTTTGACCAAGGAATGTGACGAAACTTTCAAATATGAAGCAGAAGAAGAACAAATCTTTGTGTAGTTACTTAACCAGATTTAATGCTATAGTCGCTGCTATTTAGAAATCAGTCCCATCAATAGTTCTTATGGCTGTGGTTGTCGTAGCTACTAATAAAATAAAGTTTGAGAAGGCTTTGGAAAGGGATTCACTAGTGGATCTCAAAGATTTTAATTATCAAACTAAAAAATATCCGCATCAAGAAGATGCAGAGTCTGAGATTGATGAAGTAACTGCAGTGGAGGATGGAGGACCATTCAATGCAGGATCTAGAAAGGATAATGGGAAAAGGAAGGTTGATGACAGTTTCGAAGCTCCAAAGCGTGTAAAGTGGGAGGCAAAGTTTGCCTCTTACATTGATTTAACCGAAACTCTAAAGAAGATCTATTTGGATACTACGGAGCAGATTCCTTATAGAAAACCTCCTAAGAGAGAACTCATAGAATGAGAAAGGAAGTCTGGAAAGTACTGTCTAATGAGCTTGATGAACATGAAACAAATTAGTGCAAACACCTGTGACATTTGATAGAAAAACAGGATGGAGTAACTGCTTACAACAGTCAGTGAGGAATTAGATAACTATAGCACAAACGGCAGTGATGCAGCAAGAGCAATCACCAACTATAATGATGTATCCAGTCACAGCTAAGGATTTGGATCAGGCATGGTTATTCCTCAATCGTGATGGATTGCAGGAAGATTTATTTTCCGCGTTTCTTTGAGTAAATTAACCTAAAAAGGATTCCTAGTGGGCTATTTTACACATGTGCGCAGCCTCGATCGGTCTTATAGACATGCTTTGCTAAGTGTGTTTTTCATCAACTTCAGAATTGCACCACGAAAAGCAAATGTTACTTGCTAAGCATTCACTTTAAAAGCTAAAATAAGCATTCAATAGGTAAACGACACAAGATATGGAGTGGTTTGGCAGAGCTGCCTATGTTCACTGTGAATTTCACTTATTATACAACTCTCTTATAATTATAGGAAAGTACAACAGATACAATAAGATAAAAGGGTGGCTCAAGACTAATGCTGCTACTAATCTTGAGGGCTTGTTGAGCTTTGAACTATGAACGGTGAGCTGTTGTTAAAATCTGCTGCTTGATGCTAAGCTAAGGATGCGGGATCATGAGTAGCCGATTGGTGCTCTGAGTAGTCGACCCATGGCGGATAGCGACTAACCTTTGAACAGTTGCTGCTTGGTCGCCATTGACCAACATCTGAATAGTCGATCCTTGACGGCTGGCGACCAATAACCAAATAGTCCTCCATTGGCGGGTGGCCACAAACCACCCTAGTCGACCTTTGATGAGCAGTGACCAACCTCTGAACAGTCTTACCCTTAGCGGGAAGTGACCAACCACCGGATAGTCGACCCTTATCGGGCAGCGATCAACCACCGTAGTTGACCCTCAACGGGCAGCGACCAACCACTAAATAGTCGACTCTTGATAGCAGTGACAAACTAAAAATATGCAGGATCGTATATGGCTAAACTATAATATATAAACAATATTAAAGGAAACTATGTAAATAAAATAAAGTAAAAAGCTTGCACACCATACTTTTTGTACTGGTTCGGACCACCGTCCTACATCCAGTCCTAGAATCTCTTTTTCTGGCTTTTACTCAATGGTACCCTCACTTCGCCCGAAGGAATATGCCTATGCACTTGGCTGAGCCGCTGAACAAGTCTTTTACACTAACTTGATAGTTTACAGACTTTGGCAGTTGAAGTGTCTGAAGTGTCTTCGATACTCAAATTTGCCCAATATAGTACAATCTTCTATAACTGACAAGAATTGATTTGTAGTTGAATGAACATGAGTTTAGCACGCAATACAATATTTAATATTATCAAAAGAATGATCGCTACTAGAGTAGAGTAGAATTTCAGAATTTAGATAAGAAAATCATAGAATAATTCGGTGTTTTTTTAAAAACTATTGAAATCATAGTTATTTATAGAGTTGAAGAGATTTGATCAAAGGGTATGATAACCCTCAACTGAAGAAGGTCTTGCCTAAAGGGAGTAGAAGAATCGCGATTGTTGGAAAGAAAAGAAGTTTAAAATTCGTTTTTAGAAATTGGAATCGAAGTATGCACCGATGCATTGGCGGGCTTCCACCGGTGGACACTTTTGGTCCAATTTCCAAAGGCCTTCTTAAAGGCTAATAAAAAATTATAAATTTTTTGTTTAATGATTCTTTCAATATGAAATAGTTTTTGTGAAGTTTTTGTGATTTTCAACAACATATAGCTAAGACAACACAATTTGCAAATTTATAGTCTTCAAGTGCTCTTCCAATATTTGCCGATAGATGATCTTTGATGCTTGAGCGTGTTTTCTTTCACCTTCTTGAAGCTGTAGTAAAACCTCTTCGACTAGTGTATTTTAATCTCTAGTTTGGAGTTATCTTCATCAAAACTGAGAATCGTAGTGCTAACATTCTCCTCTCTTTTGTTAGTGACAACTCATATTTTCGAAGAGATGTTAATTGCTAATGATATGAATGCAATACTCCCCCTTTTATGTGTATGAAAATATTTTTACATTTTAGCACTCCCCCTGAGTATATGCATATGATTGTTTAATTCTCCCCTTTGGCACATCAAATAGGAGAATAATAATGAATGATATAATGGATATCACAAAATGAACATCATTGACCATAAACGATACATCACAAATACAGGACAATGACAATTACAGAATATACAAATGATCACAATAACCCATTATACAAATGAATTGTCAATTGCCAAAGTACTACCATAATAATCACAAATAAATATCAACAACTCAAATGAAAGACAAGAGATGCAAACACAAATGTTAAACGAATGTTATACAAACTAAATGATGGAACATAAAGTGATACCGTCCTGAAGAAGCTGGAAGTCATAAAAAATCATAATAGCCTAAAGGAGGAGTAGGATTGACTCCATGAATCCAGTGTGCTACCTGTCTAGTCTTGGAGTACAAACTGGAGATCCTAAAGCATGAGCAGCAGCAACATGCGGTCTAGGTCCTCTCCCTCTAGATCCTATCCTAATAGGTCCAAGCGCCTGAAATGAAGGACCTGCTACTCCAGAGCCATGAAGTCTTTCTTGAAAATCATGCACAGAATGCTGGAAGACCGGTAGGGCTGAAGTGTTGCACTGGCCTCACTACTCACACCAACTCCACTTTATCTAGTTCGTACTGACTCGCATAGTCCTGTCAAAAGTGATCGAATAACTCCAAGCTCTCTCTTTTGTTACAATTGTTGTTCATGCATTATTTGAATAAGTTGTTCTTGTCCGTCGAGAGCAACAGGAATACAAGCTTCTGATGGAGATGTATGCATATGAGAGGGTTGATGCGGAGATGAAGGTCCAAAATGTCTTCCTGAGCCAACTCATGTACAAAAGTTTCAATAATAATTTCATCTAGAGTCGATGGAATTTTCGTAGCTTTCAAAACTTTATCATCAAAGACACTTGAATGCAGATGCCTAATATGAGTCTCGTCACCCAATAAAACACCAAATCTTCAAACAATTATCGTAATTAAATTTCCATACAGTTTATACCTTCTATTTTCACCTGATCTATTTTCCATCTTTTTTTAAAAATTGCATTCACCCAATTCACCCGAGTATTTCCCAAAATAGCATAAGTAGCTTGACGGACTATTGGGTATATTTCATCAAAGCCATTAGTTTATAGTATTTAACTATGTTGTAGAATCCAAATGATAATATGAGCTAAATGAGTTAAGTTGAAGTAGTCCGATTTCAATTAGTGTTTTGAAGTATTTGTCGCATAATAGGCACTTCATCAAAAATAATGTCATCTAACGACATTCTTTCCGATGAAATTCCTAATATATCTCCTAATCCATTTTCATTGAAAGCAATATTTGCATCTTTGGCACTAGTACAAAGAACCAAACCATCATCATGACCAACTTCAGGATCAGCATAGAAAATTGCTTTTCATCGGGGATATATGTCAATCTTATAGCCATTTATGTTTATAATATCTACTAATTCGGCACGAGTAAACAAATTCAGAATATCATACAAGTTTAGAGAGTTTAGGTTTACGGGAACCTTACCTAAATGTTCGTTGACCATCAGAGTCTTGAACTTCTTAATCTTCTCTCATTTATTTTTTAGCCAATGTCAAACTTCATCGGTGAGTAAGTCATCGATGGAACTGAAAGAGGCATTCTTTTTGATGAAATTCCTAATATTTCTCCTAATTCATTTTCATTGAAATCAATATCTACATCTTTGACACTAGTACAAAGAACCAAACCATCATCATGACCAACTTCAAGAGTAGCGTAGAAAATTGCTATGCATCGACGATATATGTCAACCTTATAGCCATTTAAGTTAATAATATTTACTAATTCGGCACGAGTAAACAACTTCCGAATGTCATACAAGTTTAGAGAGTTTAGGTTTACTAGACGCCTGCTTAGATGTTCATTGACTATCAGAGTCTTGAATTTCCCGATGTTCTCTCATTTATTTTCAACCAATGTCAAATTACATTAGTGAGTATTTCTTCGATAGAGCCGAAGGAAGTTGATGAGATACTCTTTTCCTCTTACTATGACCAAAGATTTGATTTTCATTTGAAAATTCGATGAGATTTTGAAAATCGTGGAACTGGAAAAGAGGGTTAGAGCTTAAGAATACATTTCTATATTTTGGAGAATGAAAGTGGAAGAGAGGGAAAAGTTTTAAAGGGGTTCGATTCTAAAACAAAAAAAACCATCATCAAAAGATATGGTAGCTCCATCTATTGGTCTGATATTTGTAAGCATGTTGGAGTTCCCCGTCATATGGTTGGAACATCCATTATATAGAATCCATCTTCTCTTTTTACTAATGTGAGTGGGTACCTCATCTTTTGTGGCCATAAAACTGACACTAACTTGTTTCCTATCACTATCACTATTTGAAGATGATAAGGAGTCTGAATTGTCCCAAGTGGCTTGATGTGCATACTTTTTCCTCTTGTCGAATCTATTCTTGCTCTTGAACTCCTTCTTTCCATTATTTTAGAATGGACAATTCTTTATGATATGTCCGAATTTGTTGTAGCCAAAACACTTGAGTCCTGAGCTATTCTCGTTATTTCCATCTCCTATCTTAACTTTCCTTTTGAATTTTCTATAGTTATAGCTACGAAGGCCATTTCTTCTTCATCTATTTAGAATCCCCCTCAACTTGGAATGCTATGGTCCTTTTCTCATGATTCTGAAGTTTTCTAGCCTGCAAATTTACTTCATAGACCATTAGATTACCAATTAAATCCTCCACCTTGAGTTGAGAAAGATCATTAGCTTCTTCAATTGCTAATACTTTTCTCTCCAAATCATTGGTTAATGAGTTTAATATTTTTAGGACAATATCAAATTCAGATAGGGTTTCACCCAATCCTACTAGTGCATGTGCAATGCTTTGTAAATGAGAATACATATCAGAAATATTTTCATTATCTGTCATTCTAAACTTCTGAAATTTGACCTTTAACATAGCTATTATGATTGTTTGACTTTGCTTATGTCTTGATGAGCGACTTGTAAAATTGCCATATAATAGTGGTTTTACATATCATAACTCTAATAAATTCTGTTTTGTCTAAAGCATAAAAGAGAATATTCATAGATTATGAATTATTCTTTGTCGTAATCTTTTGTTCGGAAGTCAAGAAGTTAATGGTGTGGCTGGAATTTCATATTTTTTGTGTGGCATCTCAAATTTCATGACTGTTAGCTGTCATATAAATTCTCATTCGAGTTGACCATAAATTATAATCACTACCAGTAAATAATGGTGGTCATGTATTGGACTAACATTCTACAAAAGTGCTTATGTGTTCCATATTAATATTTTTCAAAAAAAACTATGTTACAGTTTGTATAATATCGTGCTCTAATACGAGTGAAAATATTCAGGATCGTATATAGCAAAACTATAGTATATAAATAGTATTATAGGAAACTATGTAAATAAAATAAAGTAAAAAGCTTGCACACCAGACTTTTTATACTGGTTCGGACCACCATCCTACGTCCAGTCCCAAAATCTCTTATATTGGCTTTTACTTAAAAATACCCTCACTTTGTCCGGAGGAATAGACCTATACACTTGCTTGAACAGCTGAACATATCTTTTACACTAACTTGATAGTTTACAGATTTTAGTAGTAGATGTGTCTTCAATACACAGATTTTCCAAATATAGTATGATCTCCTATAACTCAGAAGAATTGGTTTGTAGTTGAATGCAGATGAGTTTAGGAAGTAAGAAAATCAGAGAATTAAATATTATTAAAGAATGATCGCTAATAGAGTAGAGTAGGGTTTCAAAATTTAGATAACAAAATCAGACAATAATTTGGTAGTTTTTAAAACTCATAGAAATCTTACTTTTTTTTTGTAGAGTTGAAGATGATCGAAGGGTATGATAACTCTCCAGTGCAGAAGGTTACGTTTGAAGGAGGAAGAAGAATCGCTACTGTTGGAGAGAAAATAAGTTTAAAATTCATTTCTGGAAATTTCGGTGGGCTTCCATCAGCGGGCACTTTTGGTCCAATTTCCAGAGGCCTTTTTAAACGCTAATAAAAATATAAAAAATTAATACTTTTTGTTTTAATAATTCTTTGAATATGAAATAGTTTTGTAAAGTTCTTGTGAGTTTTAACACATTATAACTAAGACAGCAAGACTCATAAATTTATAATCTTCAAGTGCTCTTCCAATATTTTTCAATCGATGATCTTTGAAGCTTAAGCACGATTTCTTTTCACCTTCTTGAAGCTATAGTAAAAATTCTTCGACTAGGGTATTTAACCTCTAGTATGGAGTTATCGTTGTCAAAACCGAGAATCGTAGTTCTAACACCAACCAACCCTTTGAAGTCACCAAGCATGTGATATTTATAGATATTGTAACTGTGGGACAGTTGAGATGATGTTGTAAAATTGGCTAGAAAGGTGATTCACCGTAGATCTGATTAAATGGGTTTAATGAGGGATAGTTGGCGAAGTGAAGGGAATTAGTGGTTTGAGGTCAACTTCAACAGGACAAACCCTGTAAGATACATGACTTATTCTTAATGTTTAGGTAATTTCATGCACAATAGCAGCATGTTGCACAACATGCTCTATGTCAGAAGAGGACACACTTGGTTGTTCTTCTTTTTTGGCCTTGACTGCGTGCTGATTTTACATAGCGGACCAGGCAGGCCAACCTTTTCCCAAGGATATGGGAAAAGGTAGGAAACTTCCAGGTGTAATGTTGAAGGAGCGGGCTGAGCCGAGAAGATCTAACTGCACTGCTTTAAATGACACAGAGGACCAACTGTATGGTTGCTTTCGAGGGGATGCATTGAAGCCGGGTTGGCAATGGGCTGTGCCTGAGGAAATCTAAAGAGCATTGATCCGCGAACGGGCCATGGGAGGTTGTTGTGGAGATGAGCTGTCTTGGAGCCAACTGGTTATAAGAGGGAGGCGGATGATGGAGGCCGAGCCAAGTATTGCAGATGCCTTGCTTTGCTTGATGAGATGAGTATTGTCGTTACTTCAGGGTGCACTAGCCGAGGAACTAACCTAATGAGCCATGGAGAGGACATGCTAATAGAGTCCCAACCTGGAAGGTAGTCGAGGGAGACTTGCTGGCAGGTTTTTGATCTCAAGTAGCTTGCGGTAACCTGGCCTGTGCCCAAGTCGGCCTGGACCGAACCACATTAAGTTAAGAAACCTAATTAGCCTATCTTCTTATTTACGAAAAAATTGAATTACATTTTTCCCCCCAAGTCTGTGCCCGTGAGCGAGCCTGGGCTTGTAAGATCTAGAAGACTCCATCGATTCACGGTTCTGATGTGTATTTATGCACTATCCATATAGCTTTGCACCATTAGCCGTGACGGTTGTGCTTCTCGAGATGCAATAGAAAGGTGACATTTCGCCTATGTGCGTATTGTGACACAACACTTATCATCTTTGAATGGTCGAGATTTCCTTTGTTTTTTCGATTACAGTGAAACTGAAGATAGAAGCATATAAATAACCCCTTCCCCTTCTACCTCAGGCCCACAGACCTTTGGCTATATACTTTATTCTGTAGATTCAAACTCTACATGATTTTCTCTTGGTAAAAAATAGGTGGCATTCACTGCTTGCTTCTTTTGTATTGCTATTGAGTGTTTGGATTTTTGTCAAAATTTTTTGGAACTTTTCTCTGATTTAGTGGGACTTAAAAAGAAGGTAGCCTTCTTGGGAGCCGACCATGTTTGACGATGGCCGTTCGAACCACTACTCTTGATTTCGGATGCTTGAGATGGACCTAGCTTTTGGCTGGGCCCAGTTTCCCTGGCCAAAGTTTTGATGTTTATCACACATCGGTCTCGAGCTATCGATCCAAGTGGGGCTAGGGCTTCCATGATGCTCCTAGTTTCCTAACCTCATGTCGGTTTGGAAGCTTCTACTCCCCTTTGGAAGGAGTAGGGGCTACTGCCTTTGATTCGGATGTCATCATTAAGGTCTTTCTCTACACATTAGCGAGGTTTTCCTGGGAGCTCTTCACGATCTCTTTCGAGATTTGATGTTGAAGGCATTGGTGATGGTGCACACTCATTCTTTGACAAGATCTTGATCGTATTCCCTATCGGGCGCTCTTTGGGCGGTGATAAGAGTGCGGATTGGCCTACCCTGGAAGAGCTGTTGATGGTGTCTTCTCTGCTGTTTTTCTTCTTTTTAACTAATTAGCAACTGAAATCTGTTATAAGCATAGTTGGATAGGCATTATTCCCCTGCATGCTATTGAACTAAATAAAATAGATTCTTTGTTACAAATTTGTTGTTTGAGAAACTAGCTATAGTAGTTTGTTCCAGCTTTCAACTTGTAGAGTAGAATATCTCGAATATCTAGTAGTCTTTTGTGCTAGCCTAAAATTTCTTCGATGGTCTGCCTAGGCAGGTTGAGGGACTCAGAAGAGAGGATTTACTGTGCTACCTGGGTGCTTGTTATGTGTCGAGGGCGGTGTATGACGGCTAACCTCACTATGTTGCTTTGTCAATAGGCGGTCCCAATTCGACCCTAAGCACTAGGGAGCTTGGAGGTTCTCTTGCTGATGCACTACCTACGGCATTCCTGTATTATTTTCTACAAAATAATCTATTTAAAGTGTGCTAAGTAGCAAGATTGTTGTATGATAGGCTGAGCCCCACTGTTCGTTCATATAGGCCAAGTGCCTACCAAGCGTCAAGTAGCGAGTGGCACTGACTCCTAGTGGGAGTGCATGCTTGCCCATGGGTTCTCCGAGTGACAAGTAGTCATGTGCATAATGGCGGATTAGCCCTAGCTCGAAATAGAGAACGTGATGCTCGAGGGTTCTCTAAGGTGATACATCACCTATTGCTTAAAGGACTACATGGCCTGGCTTAACCGGGGGTGCATAGCTTGCTTTAGTACTCTTGTATGTTGGAGTGATAATGATGAGATGGGCGGCACGCATTGTCGTTTGCAAGAACCTAGTAGATAGAAATTGTTAAAAGTGAACTTATTTGTGCATTTCCTAGATGGTAGGTGGTCCCAGTTTGAAACTAAGTGTTGGGCAGCTTGAAAGTTCCCCTAGATGACATGCTTTAAGTAGAGGCTCACCCGACTTTTTTTACATGGGCATATTACGGATGTCGGACTTCGATGTCACTTGAGGCAACAACGTCAGTCTATACAACCGTGTACCATCCAGTTTGGAGGACGAGTGACATCATGGACGAGGGTATAGACCGTTACGCCATATATTTGGTTTCCAATGTGCCCTAGTGCACAGTGGAGCGACGTCACGCCCAGACTCCTGGGTAGGGTCAATCCCCAAACAATGAAATGTGCATAGTGACTCAAATTTGCTGGATAACCTGGAAGTCCTCGAAAAGAAAATGAATTCTTGATAATTCATCTTGATAGATAGCCTACCGACCATGAAGGGAGCGACGACTCACGTGATCCTAGGTAATGGAGGGCAGTGGTCCCTAAACAAAGTAATGAACACACAAAAACTCATCTTCACTGGATAGCCTAGGCAATTGTACTAAGCAATATGGGCTCTGAAAACTTTAATGCGCTATTTACGGAAGGCTGTAGACTCGAGAGCAAGCTTGAGAAAGTCATTGGCCGTTGATCTTGAATGCCTCCCAAACATGCAGATGGGTATCTGGTTGTTCACATGAAACTTTGAGGGTGAAAACGAAGGTGGGATTCACTCCGCAGCCTACGGGGGGTTGCCTCGGATATTGATCGAGTGCCTTTTCTGAAGGATTTTCTAAGGAGGAGCAAGGTGGAGATCAAGATCAATACCGACGACCATCCTACCCCTAGGCCCATCTACGACGCTGGTCGATCTGGACATCTTGTAAGGGCATGCTTGGCAAGTAGTCAAAGGCTTGTTCCCTATGCTAAGGGTCATTTCGATGATCATATGGCGAACTGGAGTGCAATCAAAGTTGCTATAGTTCATACTAGATGCGGGATACCAAGTGCGAATGGATTTTTCACATAAGGCTATTAACCATAAGAACAGAGGTTCAAGCCCTCTTTCTTGCATCAGAATGTTGACTGTATTTTTTTTTCAACCTTGGAACTACACCACTAAAAGCAAAGTTCACTTGTTAATCCTCCAAGAGTTAAAATAAGCATTCAATGGGTAAATGACACAAGATATAGTGGCTCGGCAGAGCCGCCAACTTCCATTGTAAATTCCTCTTATTATATGGCTGTCTTACAATTATAGGAAAGTACAAGAGATGAAATAAGATAATAGATTCGCTCAAGACTAACACTGCTGCTAATCTTGAGGCTTGTTGAGCTTAGAAATATGAACAGTGAGTTATTGTGATAATCTACAGCTTGATGCTAAACTGAGGGCACATGATCATGAGTAGCTGATGAGTCCTTTAAATAACCGACCCTTGGCAGGTGGTGACCAACCTTTGAATAGTCACCTCTTGGCAGGCAATGATCAAACTCTGAATAATTGACCCTTAGAGGGTGGTGATCAATAACCGAATAATCAACCTTTGGTGGGTAGCAATCAACTACCAAATGGTCAACCTTTGGCGGCCAGCAACCAACCTTTGATTAGTCGACTCTTGGCGAGCAGCGATAGACATTTGAATAGTCGACCCTTAGCAGATAACGACCAACCTCTAAATAGTCGGCCCTTATTAGACAATGACCAACCACTGAATAATCAACCCTTGGACCCTTGGTTAGCATTGACCAACCACCATATAGTTGACTCATGGTGGGCAGCAACCAACCTCCAAATAGTCGACCATTGGCGGGCAGTGTCCGAATAGTTGACCCTTGGTGGTAGCGACCAACCACCCCTTTGAAGTTTCCATGCATGGGATATTTATGGGGGTTGAAAATGATACTAGAATGGCTAAGATGATACCTTAAAACGAGCTAGAAAGCATTGTGTCATAGATCTAATTAATTGGTTTGATGAGGGATAGTTGGCGAAGTGAAGGGAATTAGTGGTGGAGGTCAACCTTAATATGAAAAACCCTATAAAATACATGCCCTTCTTTTAATGTTCAATTAATGTTCATGCTCAATGACAACAAGTTAGACAACATGCTATGTGTCAAAAGAGGACACACTTGGTCGCACTTCTTTATCGGCATTGCCTACATGTTGATGTGGAAAGGCGGACCATGCAAACCAGCCTTTTCCTAAGGATATGAAAAGAGGTGGGAAAATTCCAGGTTTAATGCTGAAGGAGTAGGCCGAGCCAGACAGGTATGGTTTCACCGCTCAGAATAATATGAAAGACCAACTACAGGGTTGCTTGCGGAGAGCTGCACCAGAGCTGGGTTGGAGACAGGGCATGCTCAAGGTGATCTACAGATGCATTTATCAACATACGGGTTAAAGGAGGTGCTTGAGGAGATAGGGCTATTTGGGAGCCAACTGGTTATAAGAGGGGGCAGATGATGGAGGCCGGGTCAAGTAATGCAGATGTATTTCTTTGCTTGATGAGATGGCTGTTATCGTTGCTTCAAGGTGCACTGTCCAAGGGCCAACCTAAAGTGCCATGGAGAGGATAGGCTAACAGAGGTCCAACCTAAATGGCGGTCAAGGAAGACTTACTAGCCTATTTTCGATTCTTGAGTAGCTTGTGATAGGCTGGCCTAGGCCTAAGCCGGCTTGGACCAAAGCTGATTAAATTAAGAAACCTTAACTAGCCTATCTTCTTATTTATGAAAAATTCGGGTAACAAGCATGCATTGAGTTAAATCCTGATAGCAATTCTTGACTGGACTATTCGTTTAGATTACTTCTTGATGCATTTTGATTTGAACTCTATAAATGATCAATTGAATAATATTTAGAAATGAAATCACTTGAAGATGATATTTTACTTTGATATTGTTGCAGGAAACCATTCGAACTTAGTTTCCCTTATATTTAATAAATTAGCCGATAGATTATGATTCCCTTAAATTGAAGGGACAGGGCGATGAACAATAAAAATGCAATTCCCCTCATGGAGAGTGTGTGGACAGACTTGTATAGTATATTGAGTCCCTTCACTAGAGAGTGAGTGGATGGACTACCCTTGAACATTGAGTTCCTTCGTCGGAGAGTGGGTGGATGAACTCAATATAGATTTACACTTATTTGATC
Source organism: Allium cepa (assembly GCA_030765085.1). Lineage (NCBI taxonomy): Eukaryota > Viridiplantae > Streptophyta > Magnoliopsida > Asparagales > Amaryllidaceae > Allium > Allium cepa. Next base: position 548,313,605 of record CM060943.1, on the reverse strand, counting down.
TAGAGATACTAAAATTTTAACATTAGGGTTTAAACACCTTTTGGTCTGAAATGATTTGATTATGAAAACTAAAATGACCGATGAATGCTAATACCTCGATCAAGTTAGACTTGCTTATAATGGAATGCTAAGAGATACTAGATTTATAAGTAATGCTAAAATTGAGGGGAAAATTGCACCACAATTTTTATTACCTGATATCATGATATATAATTTATTTCTGATATATAAATCCTAAGAGAATGTATGATGATGATGATTTGTGACTGATGTTTAGGCGAGGATTTGAGTCCTTAGCCATGACGGGTTTAGAATGACCTTTGATTTGCAAGTGAATTCGAAGGGACCAAATGATTTACCATGGTGGGTTCAGCGGATAGCCAAAGAACGCAGATAATAACAGTTTTTCAATCTTGATACATGTTATTAATCAAAGCATGCTTTGTTCCAAAAAAGCATGCTATTAGGGGTAAGTGTTTCTGGCAAATTTACCATAATCATGGAATTGACTTAGATTAGAGAAACTAGACTACATAATGATTAAGGAATAGATCAAGAAGCTTAGAAGAGAGAAAAGATGAGTCGTCGAATGAAAAATCCAAGTTTGAAATAGACTTGATCGATAGGTACCGTTCGATTAAGAAGTGTTCATCTCTTTTCCTTCCATAGACCTATATGCTATGTGTAACAACCCGCATATTTAACAATTATATATTTAAACGTTTTATTTAAATATAGCGTCGTTAGTCGGATTTAGGTCCGAAATTTTACTTCTTGCAAACGGTCAAATTAGGACTCGAAACCACTTCCATTGAGTCTATAATGGCGTTTGCGATCTTTTTGAGTATAAGCTTTGATATGTTTGGATAAGTCGAACTTTGCTACCTTTTCTATTTGGGTTTTGGGTTTGAGTTCAGCCCATTAGCTTAGCTTAATAACCTAACTCAGTCTCCTCTCCTTCCATGCACTCATTTCATTTCATAAAACTCTAGCACAACTGAAAATGGGGGAAAGGAAGAGGAATCAGAAATTCCAAGCCCTAGTTTCTTCTTGCAAACTTGAATTCTTGCTCCAAAATCCAAGAGAAGCTATTGGTAAGCCTCTCTTCAACTTCTCCAACTCTTTCTCCTTCAATTTCAGAAAGTTTCCTAAACCTAACTTAGGAAATACTTGTTTTGATCTTAGATTGAAGCTAGTAGAGTTGAAGTGGAGAGTGGTTGGTCTTCTCCTTGCAATTGAGCTCCTTCTTCTTCTTCTTTGTTTTGGGTTAAAGGTGAGATTTTTATCTCACATCTATGTCCAAACTATCTTTGATTGTTAGGTACGAATTCCTAACACATATTCTTGTGCAATTCCTTTTGACTTGGATTGAATTGGTGAATATTCTAATTTTTGGTGTTTTGGAGTCAAATCTTTGAAAATCATATCTTTGATGTTGAACATGTTTTTGGTGGTGAATCGGAGGGACAATGGGGTTGGGTTATCGATTGGCAAAAGCCCCTTAAGTCCATTGCTCGGCCGGTTGCAAATGGTGTGAGTTTTCTCCTTTATTCGATAGGCTGGAAAACAGTTCCAGCTACAGCCAGTCGATCGGCCCCCTACAGTCAGTCGACTGACTGCAGAGTCTGAAAACTCTCGAGTTATGGTTCAGTCGACTGACTGCAGAAGGACAGTCGACTGACCTGCTTGTTTTGGTCTATTTTGCCTATTTTCTTGTGATTCCAACTTTTATTGATTCGGGTTGATTCCAATTAGTTGTTATCGCATTTTGACTTTGATGATTCCTTTTTGATTTCCTACATGGGTTTTTACAAAATGATCCCTTCTAATCGTATTAAAAGCTTGTTTCTTCAATTTATAAATTCTATTTAAAACACACACGATTTCGCACTCCGAGCGAAGTGGGAGGAGAATTAAATGATTAGATAAAACGCGTGCAATGAACACGTGTGTTCATCTTCTCAGTTAATTCTCAATCTATTCGTTTGAACGTTTTGACCTTTGCATCTGGTTTACCGATGAGATGAGGTAAACTTTGTACTGCTTTGAGTGTGAAATTAACTAACGGGTAGTAAACCGTTTAGTGCGAATGGGTGGTTATGGGACTCACGTTACCACTTTTCGGATTTCTTTTCGAGAGTTGTGACACATTCTGCCAGTTAGTGGTGTCCAGTACTGGGCCTCCGGACCTTCACCACTACGGTTTGTTGCCTTTGGGATAGTGTCTTCGGACTGTCTCCTTCAGGTTTGTTGCCTTCGGGTATGTTGCCTTCGGGTACCTTCGGGTTTGTGCCTTCGGGTTTGTTGCCCTATTGTATCGCTTTTGGAGTTGGTCAATCGTCACCTCTTGAGTGATATTGGGTTTGGGGTCTTCGGGCTCATGGATCCTTGTTTATACAGTATTGAGCATGTGCAATTTTCTGATGTTTCCTTGATATGTATATTCCCTAGGTATCTCCCCTTCGGTGTTGGTCTTTTTGAGCCGCACGATATGTAGTGGTTACCTTGCGGAACTTGTGTTACCTCTATTGGTATTTGATATTTGCCTTTCGGCTTTTTTTAGGATATTCTAATCCTTTGTTTATTTGAGTTTCCATTGATATGAGGCTTGTCTTATTATGATTCATCTTTTGTTAGATGATCGCGTTATCTCTTTTAGAGATATTTGTTATACTTTATGACCTTGCAGGTTATTGTTGTTCAGTTTATCTAACTGATTTGTTTAGCTAGACCGACCCATGTATTTATACTCGAGTCAGACCGAGATGTTTCAGGTTAGGTGCTTTTGGACTTAGCCTATTTTCTTCCGCATGGACTACTTCGCTAGCTTCTTTTTGTTATGGCTTTTTGCGTTGTCCCATTTTGTGTAACTCTGATATATGTATTGTTTTGGATTCGTCTGTATATTGGTGTTTGCTATACCACTTGACATGTATCAGTCTGTATACTTTGTTATGTATCAGTATATGTGTATATGATGATTTACTGTTCGGTGATGTATATTACATGTGAGTTGTTATATTCTGTTCTGATAGATCCTCCAACCACCTATGGTTTTTTTAGTATTCATTGGATATGTCGATCTGCTTGGTATGACTATTATCGATGTATTCAATAGATAGTTAGAGCAAGGCTATAGATGGTCGCTCCTAACCAGCCTTATTCTCCGCGTTACTTGACGGCATTACCCCGTAGTGTCCTTGGCTAGCGTGGGTATAGAGGTAAAAGGTAAGTTTTGAGAACTAACAACCGATAGGTAATGATCGATCCAAACTACCATTTTCCCTTGGTGGTCCAATAGTTTGAAGACAAGCATTTTTAAAGAAAGGATCGAATATTGATGGGTACCATCGATTGGTACCAGTTAATCAAATTTTAAGAAACATGCAAAATGACCTGATCTTGGTGCAGGAAACTCGGATCTTACTGTTTGATTGATTCAAATGAGAAATAATAATTTTTTTTCTGAATCCGCCTATAAATAGCATGTCTTCATCGAATAGAAGGGGACTTTTGGATCTTCCTCTCTTTCCTCTTAAGACTTTGCGAAAAACAGAGATCTCATCGATTGTAACTCGAATTTGATTGTAAATTATGTATTTCGGAGAGAATTCATCAATAAAATCAACCTGGTGGATGTGAGCAGGATATTTCACTAAACCACTATAAAAGGATTGTGTAACAATCTGTAACACCCCATAAAATAAGCATTAATTAATTAAAAAGGTTAATAAACTAATTACAAAGCTCAAAATGTAGTTTGAGACAACGTTAAAATTTGTCAGCGAAACTTGCACTATTATGTTCGTGGTGATTTTTTGAGCAACTTACTAATATAAAGCTTCGCAATCGGAGTTCAAATGAAGAAGTTAGCGACGTTTGAAGTTTTTGATCAAAAATAATTCAGAACGGATTAAGAAATAAATATTAATAACTTAGAGTTATGGTAAAGTTAAATTCAAATTTTTGTATTAAAGTAATTGACTTTGTTAATTCTAATTAAATTAGAGGTCCAAGGACATAAATAAATTAAAGCAGATACGTTAACATAAACAAAGACTGACCACCATCTGGTCGACACCTTCTTTAGGCCGATCGACCTTTCGCGGTCGACCATCTCTGAAGAAGCGGTCGACCGGTTATAGCTGTAGCTGCTAAGGTTAAATCTTAGTCTAATGGTCCACACTTAATATAATTTAATCTAACGATAGAATTGATTCAAGCACCTATAAACACTGGTCTAGGCCCTCACTTTTCATTTTATATTTCCTGAATCGAGCAACGATGCTATGCCATTTTCTCGTCTCAACCGATTCCAAGAATTATAGAAATTATAAAATGCTATATATATATCTGTGTGTGCGGAGAATAACGAAAATAAAGAGAAGAAGAGAAGGATTGGATCAACTCCACGAAAAAAGTAATTTTTAGAATTATAAATTAAACTTCGCTTAACACAAATCTCTTCTCGGATCTATAATTCTAATAGGTATGTATACACTTAAAACACATATTCTTTTAGTTAAAAGAAAGGGAGTCAAGTTAGGAGAACAAATTTGGATCTAGAGATTTGGAAAATATGAGGTGAGTGGAAAATTATGTTTTTTTTACATAATATTACATTCATATCATTGAAATCAGCTTCTTTTATGCCTTTATATAAATTATGAAATTGTAGGCTTAAATAGATAAATCCAACCTGAATCCTTGCCTACGCAGTCTGTGAATTGTTTAACTTTGATTAAATGAATATACGCTCTAGATATAGAATTTAAGGAGAATAGTCCTTAAAATTTATGTAGTAAGTTGATGATAAAATTGTGTAGTTATTTCCAGGTCTCATTATTTGAGTTATAAATTTTTAAACTTGATAATCATCAAATGGAGATGTTTTTAATTGGATTTGGGATTTAAGTTCTATATTTTAATTCATTGGAGGGTAGAATGTTTCAATGTGAATTTCCATAAATTATCTTACTTCACAGTTATATATATGAAAAGTGCGTCGTTTGAAATAATCAGGAATATATCTAAAGGAAAGAGAAGTGCAAAGTAGGGACGTTTTTCCGTATTTTGCAATGTCTATTTCAATGAAAGTAAAAAAGAGAATCCCTTGTAATTCTGAACATAGCACAATACCACTTTTTAGATAGTTTATGGAAAACTACAACTGTGAGATTTCCTTTTTGGAGAAGATACACTTCTAATGCATTAAAACGTAGAAATACATATTTTATAGGATTTACGCATAAGTATATATCAAGAAATCCCTAGATGTAGCAGCTGAAATGTTATAAATAGAAATAATAATAATTCCGTTCATCAATTAACATATATGGAAAAGTATAAATTAGGAAATAAATAATAAGTGCTAAAATACAAAAAGATAATGAATTAAAGAATTAGAGAAGTTATAGTAGTCAAGTACATATGGGCATTAATTGAAAAGAGGCAGTAAATGGTACTTACTAGCATTAATAAAATAAGAAATTAAAGATAGTAAGCGTATAAAATGAAAAGGAAGTCCACAGCGAGTAAATAAGTAAATACTAATTAATGAACTCAAGTGGGTAAAATTAGGCCCTCAACAATACATTTACGACGGGTGTAAATTATTGGGTTTAGCCCAATATTTAGATTAATTATAAATGACTTGGTTTAGTATGGGTTGGGATGCGATGCCAGAAGTGCTACATAATGGAAGTCTAGCCGTTGAAAGGGCTACCGGCAGTTGTGTATACATCATACCGACGCGGGATATCTCTAACTGTAGGACCCGTGGGGATATACCTTTACACATAGGTTTAGAGAATATACAAAAGTGGGTTTGCCTTCGAGTTGAAGTATTAAATGACCAATTGATTCAGCTTCAATTCCAAATCAGAGGTACTAAGTGACCAAGTGACAATTTAATTGAGTTGCATTAGGAAAATCTAAATGGAACGGTGGGTGAAAGACCGGTGCTGGTACCATATATTTGAGGAGTAGGGCTGGACACATTAGGTTGAGAGCGCTAATGGTTTAGAACGATCATCAGCAAAAACTTGGGTTGTGCCTAGAGATAGAGTACGCTTCCTACCGGTGTAGGTTATATATGAGATATGAAATTGCCACAAATTTTGGTCGGTTTTTGTTTGTTAGGAGGAGGGATATTTAACCTTTCGGTAAGTCTTTGAGACGAGCCAGTGATACGGCTGATTAAATTACAATGCCGTTATTAGCACCAATGCGGGGTTCCTCAGTGTAAATAGGTGACTCGATCTAGACATCGTGGTGGATGTCCGATGCAGTCAATAGTTATAGACACTAGCGGAGGACGTGTCCTTGTCCATCCATTACGATGATGCGTGTGTGTATGTGTTTATATATATATATTCATAGTATATATACACTCTTATATTCATACCTCTGAGTAAGTTGGACATATCGTATGCGCATATGGGATCGAATGATTAGTTAATAACTAATAGACATAACATGTATTGGAAACTAATTGGCATAAACCGGTGTTATGGATAAAGTATGTAATTTACCATTCAATGAACCATTGTTCTGGCATCCTTCTCATTACAACCTATGGGAAACATTAGAGGGACATGATATTGGTATAAGATGGGAACATCGAGTGGTCAGACTTTCTCATTCGTGCTCTGCACTGACAAGGGGCAATATATATCTAAGGAATAGGATTGTTATTGATTCTAAGGTATTAGACTTAGTCCATATATACATATACATATATACATATATACATATACATACATATACATACATACATACATATATATATATATATTATTGTATCTTTTATTCCATCGTGAGATCATATAGATGGCTCTCCGATATACTTGTTTATTTCAGGTTTCCAGCACTAATGATCCATACTTAATGGACTTGGATTTTTTGATTTAGCAAAAAATCGAGCTCATTAAGATGCGGGTTATTACACAATCCGACTTTTCACAGTCATAAAATCGCCGTAGAATGGAAAGCTGAATCGTTTTAAACAAAATAGTATACAAAGAGCTATATAAATTAACTAACTAAAATTTTAGAATCTCGTAGCGAAATGGATCAAAATACAATATAAATAAAATAAACAGATCCCATCTATATACATTATAAGATGCACGAAATCTTTGCACATAAATAAAGTGTCACATAATGTATACAACATGTACAAAACAAGCAAACAACATATGTAAACACATCCATTGTATCGATCTTCAAACATCACACCATTATGATTACATCCTTCACCTATTGTGTATGAGGAGAAGTGTGGGACACATGTCTAGTGAGTAAATATATCACCAAATATATAATGATATACGATTTCACAAACATCATATGAATATCAATACTTAGTTATCTCAACCTATCTTACCTGCATCCACAGAGTTAGTCCACCATAATGAACATAATATAATTACCATTATTATATACTTATTGACATTTAACGTATACTAGAGTTCGTTAAACATAGACTAACTTGTCTACACACCATAGAGAAAAACAGACTACTCCAGTTATAAATAAGAGAGTTAGCTAAACATAAATTAACCCAATGATACACATATAAGTTAGTTAGATAGAGACTAAACCCAGGATATACTTAAACATAGATTATTCTCGTAAACGTAAACAAAAATATGGGCTAGATAAACGTAGTTTAACCTGCATACACGTAAAGAATGGGTAAACACATACTGACTCCATTACACACGATTTAGCCACTCCTTGCAATGCACAATCATCAGAGCACGTATCTATATGTTAAGCACTTTCAAATGTCACTAAAGAACCAACACTTATTTGATAACTAGTTCGTATAGGCCTGGCCGGAGTAAAATTTCTTTAGCCTTGGTTTAGGTTCAACATATCCAGTAAAAAGGTGCACCGGTCTATATATATCAATGCACCAGCCTACATACACCAGTCCACCAACTGCCGAGTTGATTATCTGATAATTTTTTTTCCAAAACTCACTTTTTCCTTTCTATTTTGATTTCCATTTCAATGTTGACTCTTTCAACAACTGATAGCTCACTTAAACATCATATTCCAATGTTCTAGCCTTTCACATATTATATACCATCAATAGATTCATATTAAACCCTTAATTACCATAATCTAGTAGTAAGTTAATACAAAAGCATAATATGTACTCTTTTTTCTTGTAAGGCACCTATTTATGTTAGGGGGTTGTACGGTTTTAATGAGGCATATTATGGAAGTATATGATGTGTTTTTTTACTAATAAAGTACATTTTCCAAAAAAAATCTTATCGTTGTATTCAGTTTAAATTCAATAAACAATCTAAATGAGCCCTGACCCCAATTCGATTATTATTTACATCATTTATATATGTAATTACTTTAGCATTGATTTCCTAACTTAAATTACCCAAAATTCACTATTTAATTAACCTAACAAGCAATCATACAACAAATACCACTTTCGTGCAACAACATATCTTCAGCAATGATTCCTACTCACTGAATTGCGTTGCAAAGCCCTAGAATCCATCAATTTGCCCCCAAAACCTTCATTTTTCAGAATTACAATCCTTCCAAGATTTTTGAATCCACAAATAATTGGTATCTGCGCGTAGCCTTCTTTGTGCTTTTCGATTTGGTATATAAATTTTTAGGTTTTTATGAAGATTTGAAGAAGTAGCGAGAAGGTAGAGCAAAGGAGGAGGAGGAAGTTGAGAAATGGAAATGTACATGATCTCAGAAAAGTAAATTCAAAAGTTTCTACGTGATTTATTTATAACTTCTTGACTACCGCTTCAGCCTAATGGGCTTAAGCCCAATTAAACAAATCAAAATCCACAACTTAAAACCCACGTAACTCCTTCAAACAGCCTCCATTCCAAACAAACCAGTATATCATTTTGACCAGAGAAAAGAGCTCTATGCAATGGTTCAAGTTCCGTTGCTTAGTTCCAATGTTTATGAAATTATTGTTTTTTCATTTAGTATTAAAATTATACGTCTATATCCCACAGGGTATTACATATTGTGTTTTCCCCTTTGCTATTTTTGATTTCTTTCATTTTTTAATTTTCCATTTGTTTATTTCATTTTTTTTTGAATTATGGTGACGTAGCAATTTTTGAGGCAATAAAGACATAAAACTAAAGAAAAGTAACGTAAAAAAAGTTTCAAATAAGTAAAGTGACAATGAAAATTACAAGTGATGTCAATCCATAAGCAAAATTATATCATGATATTTATCTAAAGTTGAAAAAGTAAGTGATGTTTCTTATGCCTTCTAATGGCTGTAGCCAAGTGGTAAATATCTAAACTTTGAACATTTTAGCTCTTCTTTCTTCCTTATTCATCTTGAATTTTATTAAGCCTTGACGTATAGTTATTTGTATAAGATGTCAAACCAGAAAAAGAGATGCTGGTGCAATATTTGGGGATCGAGAAATATGTGGTGAATCATTAGGATTCGTGGCTTGGGAAACAGAAACCTCATTTTGTTTCATAAAATTCAACACCTTTTGGGAAGGCTACGCTCCATAATCCTTCGATTTATATCTGACTCTATAATTTCTACTGCAATAGCCAATTCATATAATGGCTTGATACCTTTTATATTTATCCCAAACAAAACATTTTAACCAATGGTTTAAAAATATATACTTGTGCATAGAATTGCATAAAACTCAGTCGCAAGATTTGTAGTGAAATTTTCCTTTTTAAGCGACTTCCATTAACTATATTTATCTTCTAAAACTTGAATTTGTATACTATTATGTCTATTGGAACACTAAAAAAATTGATGATTCAATGAAGTCTTTCATTTTTGTCACTATGCTTCTAATTGTAGATAAGCATTTCAAAATGTACTAATGGTTGCAAATTCTTATTTTTGCATGATCGTGCACTTCCGAACGCAAAAGCAACTGTGGATGAATATTCATTAATTTGAAATTTTTATAAATTTTCAAAATGTGTATGATTTGGGCATTTTTTAGAAGAATGAAAAAGAAGAGGCATGGAACTTTAGTCTTACATCTTGGAATAAACAAAAATAGTTTTGTTCATATATGTGGTTCTCAAGAGATGGTTGGGCTCTTTTAGCATCCAAATGTTTTCTCTAGGGTTGAAGTGGGAAGTCATGCATATCAACACACATGCATGTGCCACCATAGAAGTCCCTTCAACTGTGGCTAGATTTGGTCAAGAATATATTTTTGGGTAGCTATTTAACAGAATGGTGGAAAAACTGATGGTTATAGCTAACAGAAGCGGTCAATAATGACGATATGCACCCTTTCACTACCTACATAAAGGCCAGGACGAGCAGTTTTGAAGACATAAAGTTTTCTTCTTCTTCATTTTTGATCTCTATTATATTGCATCATTCGGCTCTGAAATCATAGTATTCTTGGATGAATCAACGATGTACGAACTTTGAATTTGGTTACACAGTTAAAAGGCATCATCGAATCCTGAAAGTCAATAATTCAATGAACCATTTACACCAAGTGGGTTGAATTATTTTTCTCAAAAATCTATTATATAGATCCTTGAAGTCAGAAGTATAGTATCCGCTTCATTATCACGCTCGAACCATTGAAGAATTCCAATAATTTTCAGACAATATTCTTCACTATGGAAGATTCGAGCAAAGTCAACCCCCTGCAAGTCATGAATTATCATTTGGCATGTTTGGAGAGGTTCGATGAAAATAACTTTACATGATGGAAAGAGATGACGAAGTTCTTCATAATTACCGTCAAACCATTCTACATCTTAAAAGATGGCTTGGAGGTAATACTAATGAAACTCCTATAGATAACAAGGCGCTTAAGATGAAACATGAAAAGCACAAAGAGGACGTTTTTATGTGTAGTGGCACATCCTGAATGTATTTTCAACTTCTGTCTATAACGTAGACCAAAGCCTGGAAACAACGATACACTCCGAACTACATTGGAAAACAAATACCGTCTATCAGAGGCAAGCAACATGAAATTCCTAGTATGCAATTTTTTGGATTTCAAAATGAGTGATAATAAGTCCATTATTGGACAAGTTAGTGAAATACTGTATATAATAAATCAACTTAAGGATGCCAAGATTGATCTACCTAAACTACTCGTTGTTGGAGTGATAATTTCTAGACTCTCTCATTCCTGGAATAACTATAAGAAAAATTAGAAGCACGTAGAAATGGATAATGATTTAGAGAGTTTACAACGTCATCTTCGAATAGAAGAGGACTCTCATAAATGGGATCTAAATGATTGTTTGCAAACTAAGTTCCATTCTAAGGCACATAATTCTGAAATAAAAAATAAATTAAAGCCTAAGAATGAGACATAGTTTAAGAAAAAGGCCATCCGAAGAATGATAAAAAGAAGGACACTCGTTATTTTTGTAACAAGCCCAGCCACTTTGCTCGTGACTGCTATCTACGAAAGAAATGAATAAAAATGTGGTCAAAAATATATTTATGGCTATAGTGCAAGAAGCAAACTCCATTTGTAGCATGGACAATGATTGATGGTTTGATACTGGAGTGACCATTTATATATGCAAATATCGTAGTCTTTACAAAACCTACAAAGAAGTTGGCGGAGAGGGACACGAAGTTGCTGGAACAAATAATATCAAAAGCAAAGTAACTTGGAAGTGAAATGTAGAACTCTCATTCACTTTAGGAAAATTCTTACTTTATGTACCTAGTATTTGTAAGAATTCAGTCTTTGGATACCTTCTGAATAAAGGAGGATTCAAGATCGCATTTGAGTCTGACAAGTTGGTGTTATCCAGGAATGATAGGTTCATTGGATATGGATACTCCTATAATGGCATGATAAAGATGAATTTAGTAAAGAATAATTCTTCTTATGTTATTGATTTTGTTGATTTATGACACACTAGATTAGGACATGTTAATTATGGTTCTCTTAAGAGTATGCTTAAGTTAGGATTAATTTTTTATTGTAATTTTAATTCTATCTCTAAATGTGAAGTTTGTGTTTAAGTAAAAATGCACAGGAAATCTTTTAGATCTATAGAACGGAAAAATGGTTTTGCTTGAACTAGTATAAAGTGATGTTGGTGATTTAGAAGGCCACACAACTTAGGGTGGTAATAAGTATTATGTCACATTTATTGATGATTATTCTAGACATGCATATGTTTATCTAATGAAAACCAAAGATGAAGCTTTTGATAAGTTTTAAATTTATAAGGCTAAAATGGAAATGCAATTAGGACCTACAATTATAGTTCCGCATTCTAACCATGATGGTGAATACTTTTCAAATGATTTAACATTATTTTGTAATGAACATTACTTAATACATCAAGTACTACTCCCTGTACACCTTAACAAAATTGAATCGCTGAAAGGAAAAATTGGACATTAGTATAAATGGTAAATGTTATGCTAATTAGTTATAATTTACCAAAAAATTTATAAGGTGGCACAATATTATATGCTTTTTATAATTTTAACGGAATTCCGTTGAAAAAGAAGGATATTTCACCTTATGAGTCATGGTTTAAAAGAAAGCCTAATTTATCAAGACTCAAAGTTTAGGCCTATTTGTCTTTTGTTAGAAAAGCATATCCTAAAAGACCAAAATTATAAAAAAGAGTCATTTAAGTGTGCTTTTATCCTTGATTTACCCTATAGTATAACCCATCGATTCATAATTCTTGATACTTTTGAAGTAATAGAATCTACAAATGTAGAATTTGTTGTATGTATATGAAAATCAAACTGTTGAGAACCCATTGATATCATTTAGTCCAGAACCTATGGAAACTAATTGTAATAATGATGAAGATTATATCCCTTCTCAAAACAATGAAGAAATCTCAATACTTGAAGAAAATACTGGACGTATGCGAAGTAAAAGAGCGAGAATTGAAAAGGACTATGGTCCCGATTTCATTACATATCTAGTAGAAGGAAGTAAGGATGAAATCCTTAATATAACTAGATAGGTAATGAATGTTGATGAAAACTAGAACTTATTCTGATGTAATGTGTTACGGAGATGCTATTTTCAGGAAAGAAGTTAACACAATGAAATGAGTTAGGTTTTGTCAAACCAAACTTGGATTCTAACATATTTACCTCCTGGTGCTAAACCAATAGGATGTAAATAGATATTCAATAAAAAGTTAAACACAGATGGATCCACTAATAAATTTAAAGCCAGATTAGATGCTAAGGGTTATAAGCAAAAACATGAAGTAAATTACTTTGATACATATGCCCATGCTGCTTGCATCTCTTCGACCCATTGTTTGATAGCACTTGCATCCATTCACAAACTAGTAATTCACTAGATGGATGTGAAAACTTATTTTGTAAATGGAGATCTAGAATAATAAATACATATGGAAAAGGTAGAAGGTTTCATAAATCCAAAACAAGAAAAGAAAGTTTGTAAATTGGTAAAATCTCTTTACAATCTTAAACAAGAACTCATGCGACGGCTGAGAAGTTTAATTAAGGAGCACTGTCAAATGGCTTCATTGTTAATGATCTAGATAAATGCATTTATAGCAAATTGGAAAAAGATATGTTATAATATGTTTATATGTTGATGACATGCTAATATTTGGCTTTGATATATCTTGTGTGAAAGAAACAAAAAGGTTTCCGTCCTTTAATTTTGATGTGGAATATCTGGGAGAGGCATATGTGATCTTAAGGATAAAAATCACGAGGTAAAAAGAAGAGTTGGTACTAACGCAATCTCACTGCATCGAGAAGTTCTTTAAGAAATATAGTCATTATAATGATAAACCAACTCCAACTCCTTTAGATCATAATGTTAAATTAGTGAAGAATACTGGACATACTATTTCTCAATTTGAATATCCTAGTATTATTAGGAGCCTTATGTATGTTATGCATTGCACTAGACCAGATATAGCACATGTTGTAATTGTTTTGTGTCGATTTATGAGTAATCCAGGTTATAAACATTGGAAAACTATTTCTAGACTTCTAGATTTTTTGAAAGGAGTCACCAACTATTGTTTATATTATAAAAGTTATCTTGTTGTATTAGAAGGATATAGTGATACGACCTAGAACAAAGTAAAATCCAGATCTAAGCCTATGACTAAATGGATCTTTATATTAGGAGGTGTTGCTGTATCTTGGGGTTCCAAGAAGCAGACTATTATTTTTGATTCTATAATTTTGTCAGAATAAATTGCATTAGTAGATGCATGTAAAAAGGCTAAATGACTTAGGAAATTTATAATAGAAATTCCTTTATGGAAAAAACCATCTCCTGCAGTCATGGTCAATTGTCATAATCAGACTACGAGTTATAATGTTTATAACCAAATAAATAATGAGAAGTCTAGACACGTGAGTCTTAAACATCAGATGATAGAACAGTTACTCAATATATGAGTAATCATGGTCATTTATATATAAACAAAGAAAAGGTTAGTTGATCCACTGACTGAGAGTCTTCTAAAGGAAACGGTTTCTACAAGATCAAAAGAGTTGAGACTAAGGTTGTGATGAAGGTTGATCATTCATAACAAAACCAAACATATAATTTGAAAAGTACAAAAAGGTCCGGTGGTACCAACAAGTTAAGAGAACGATTATGGAACACTAAAACAACTTTCCATGATTTAGTATTGGATTCTGCATGAACCAGGATTGGATTAAAATCCTTAAAAAATCGAGATATATAATAAGGTGTATCATAGAAATATCTTATGAGACATACCTATATGAGTATCGAAATCGAGTCATTTCCTACGAAAGTAAGACCACTTTCTAAAGTAGACTCATGAACTTAGGATTAAAAGCATATAGCCATTAATGTGTTGGACATACACACTCTACTTACGGAAATCAAATAACCATTATAGTTTTATCATTGAGGTACTTGGTTCAAGACTACTTCACAAATGACCTTGATAAGACCTTGAAGGTTTTGCAGTAAATGAAGGTTCAAATCTAAAAGATACCACTAATTTAGGTAGTAGTTTCCACGATGATGCAAATTTTTGATCTTTGATATACGATGCTTGATCCCACTTAGGTACATAAGTGGTCACTTAAGTGATGCAGTCATTCAGTTTTATTTAAATCTTATTTTGAAAATAGATGGAAAATGTTATAAAATTTAAATCTTATTTTGAAAATAGATGGAAAATGTTATAAATTTTCAAAATAGATATGATTTGGGCATTGTTTTGGAAGAAGGAAGAAGAGGGATGAGACTTTAGTCCCACATATTGAAATAAACAAAAATAGTTTGGTTTATATATTTGTTTCTCAAGAGAAGGTTGGGCCATTTGGGCACCTAAATGTTTTCTCTTCGGTTGAAGAGGTAGGCCATGCATATAACATATATGTGCATGCCGCTGTCCTCTGACTGAGCCGGGTCGATTTTAAGTCAAGCATATATTTCTAAAAAATTATTAACAGGCTTTTTAAGCCCATTTATAGGCCCAAAAGTTAAATTCAAATTGTTTGCAAATGATAGGATTTTTGATTGTTAGGGATGCGATTTTTGAAAGCAGGCATGAGCCAAGGGATGCAATGGTTCGAAAGATGAGAAAAGTGACCATTACCGCCAATTGACCAAAGCGTTGATGATTAGATGCACCTTTTCAGCGCCTATATAAAAGCTGGGTCAAAATTAGTTTTAAAGACAAAGTTTTTTTCTTCTTCTTCAATTCTGATCTCCACTATATTGCATCATCCACCTTTGAACCATGTAGAGGGATGACTCTTAGAGCGAGAAGAGTTTGGTGAGACAGCTCAGGATTCTTGAGGAGCGATTGATCATCTAGTTTTCTAGTTAAGATCATACTGGAATGTTTTGACAAGTGGAATGGTCACTAAGATTTTATGAGTCGGATGAACAGTGTATGGAGAAAGTTTGTGCTCGAGTTCTTCGGTGGCATTCTCATCTACTCCAGATCAGAGTTGTGCAGCGGAAGCGAGATAGTATTTATTCTAGAGTGGGAGCAACCGGGAGTTGCAGTTTTCTTGGATAAGAGGATTTCTACAGGAAATTCAAGTATGAAGGAATTTTTCAGGATTTGAAGGAAAGGTTGTCAAGTGCAACTGTTTGGCTATTCAGATAAAGGGAAATAGGTCTGAAGTCCACTAATGCTTATGGAGTAGAGTTGTGTTTTGGCTTTCGAAATTTTTTTGGGAGAACCATTTTGTTGAGTAGGACCTGGAAATTTGTTTGATTTTGGTCCAGTTTGTTTCATGAAGCAATCAGCAAGGGTTAAACTGATTAGGAAAGGTGGAGGTGACTCAGGATCGTTAGAAGAGTTATGCAGTTAAGAATTGAGGAAATTTGGAATGAGAAGTTGGAATTTGGATATTGCTTTAGATTTATCCGATCAAAGGAGATATAAGATTTGGTAAAACTGGAGAGCTAGCTCCGGAAGTATTTTGAGTTTTCTTTTGTATTCTCTAGAGAATAGATTTTGATCTACAGGATTGAATTGCCAGTTCGAATAGCTGGAATTCATTGTATTTCATATATGTCTGAGGAATATGCGTATGATTCATCGAGTGATAGAATCAGCAGTTCAGTAGGATCTTGTAGTTGAGCTGGTCTTGAGTTTAGTCTGATATCTTGTTCAGATTTGTAGATCCAGATGAGAGGAGTTCTGGGTTACAGTAGTGTAGTTACTTAAGATTCTGTAGAACGAGTATACCGGTATAGGTACCTGGAAAACTCTAGATAATATTAGGAAGTTCTATCTAGAATTTAGTCTGGATAATTAAAATTATTTGTTTGAATTGGTTGCTATGATTGATAGTGTATGATTTATTTGTATGATTGCTGTTTAAATTTAAAACTTTTGCTGGGTTATTAAATTGTCTTTGCTTTTAAATTTCGGGGACGAATTTCTATTAAGGGGGGAGGAATGTGACGACCCAGAATTTTGAGCAATATCAATTTAATAATCTTTGTTAATAATTAGTTTGATTTGATCATTATACATTATAAATTGGTAAGTTAATTTTTTTAAAAAAGGCTAATAATATTTAATTTGGCAACATCTATTAACATTTTTCTTAACAACATAAAGATTTGGCAAGTTTAATTCTTTTGGAAATTTATAATATTTTAATTTGGAAATATTTATTCTAGCAATTTAAAATTAGTAAGATTTATTTTTTTCAAAAGCAAATCAAAATATTTTCTATTTATAATGTATATATAGATATATATTATATATAGGAAGTCTTTAATATAATAAAAGCTATATATTCAAATTGTAATATATATGAATATATATATTGTGGTTTGGATTTGTATTTCGACATTTAATATAGTAATTATCAAAACTAACGTTATTTTTTATTATTATTTTGAATTTAATAAAGTGTTTCGAAACTTTAATATATATAGTTTGTAATTTGGAAATTTTAATTTGACTTAATACTTTTAAAAGTGATATTTGAGATTTAAAATTCTAATAACAAAGTTAATTTCTTATTTAATATATATATATATATATATATATATATCTTGGACTTGAGTTTTAAATAAGATTTAAATTAAAAGTTCTTTTGTTTTTAATATTCTTTCATTTTTAAAATTTTAACATAAGATAAATTTGTTTTAATTTTTTTATATAAAGAGTTAAATTAAAATTCTCAAGCATAAATAATTTATAATTGTTAACATGAATTCACTTTTGTGTATTTATTTAAAATCTAAAAGCTTAATTATAAAAGATAAAAACATTTTATAATCATGTGAATATTACATAATTACATATATAACTTAATTATAAATTATAAAAGAAAAAGTGATACTTGTAAATCATTAAATAAGCATTAACTACACTTGTAAACTTTTTAATACGTGTTAAAGACATTTGTAAACTTTTGTGCATATGTGTAAGAAATTAGAGCATTAAAGTAGACAAGTGTTAATCCTCTTTGATAATTTAAAATATTAAAAAATAAATAAAAAGAAGAGTTTTAATCTTCAGCTAAAAAAATTCTTTCTTCTCTTCAACAAAAGGAATACAAAACGAAAGAAGTAAAATCTGAAAAAAAACAAAGAACAGGAAATCAAAAAATCATAAAGAAGAAAACCTGGAAGAAATAAATCTGGAATCTAAGATAAAAGAAGATATGCAGGAAAATTACAATAGCAAGATCAAGATGTAAATTTCAAATGCAAGATTTTCAAATTCAATCAGAGGCAAGAAGGCAATAAGAATATTTCTACATGAAGAAGAAAATTCAATAAGCCTGGAAAACAAAATAACAGTTTCTATCCTCTGCAATTTAAGGTGAGTAAATGATTTTTTTAAAAAACAGTTTTAAACTTGGTTTCAACTTGTTCTTATGAATGAATAACATAATGTTATCTGAAAATATTTGAATTATATTGGATGCATGTTTGAATTATGAATTTTGAAATGCGTGTGTTGTTAGAACTTATGCTCTGTGTAAAATAACAGGTCTCAATTTTATAATAAATTCAATAACTAGATTTTGAATTCGAATCAGCCTTCGATTTGTAAATAGAAGTTGTTAGTAATCATGTAATCTTTCTTCTAAAAATAATTATAAGTTTTAAAAATGAATAATTAGCTCATTTTTTGAAATTTACAGTAAAAATCAAATTGAGTCAAAAAATTATGAATTCAATTTTAGTTTTGATTGCATGATCGAAATAGCAATAGGAAATCATGATTTTTAATGCTTGTATCATGATTTTTAGTTGGGTAATTAGTGAGATTTCTTGGGTTTTCTGTTTTGGACAATTTGGCCATATTCCGACGAACGACGGCAAACGTGATGACGTGGTCGAGCACGAAGGTCAAGGAGAAGACAATGATCGTGGGAAAAATAATTTGGGAATTTATTGATGAGTGGGTTGGCTGGAATTCGACGAAGTAGGGTTAACGCCCTGTGTTTTGACATCGATGTTCATTGTGTTTTCACGGCGACGAGAAGCTACCGGAGTCGAGCGCGAGGGTTTCTGGAGGTGCTGGAGGTCACGACGTGGCTTCGGTGACGAGGGCATGGCGTCTCATGTCAAGGATCGCCGGTGGCGGTCGTATTTCGTTGAAGTGTGCTTCAGGCAGTTTTGGGTTTGGGGTTGAATTTTTGATTTTCGATCGAAACTCGATTTTTGGGTTTCGCGTTGGGATGTAGTAGTCGAGAGTGACTCGTCGAAGCCGCGGCGATGATCATTGGTGGACGGAGGGACGGTGCATGATGCACGCGTGCAAAGGTGCATCAGGAGAAATTGGGTTTGAGAGAAGAAAGGTTGGAGCTTGAGTTTTCCTTCGGGTATGTGATGTTTTGGCTCGAAGCAAGGTGCAGGGTTGGGGGTAACTCGGGGCAGACGTGGGTTTTAGTGGGGTTTGCTCGGGTTTTAAGATGTTCAGGCTTTAGAACAGGATGCTTAAGTTTGTTAATATAAAGGAATTCGATTTTTAAAATGTTCCCAGTGTTTAAAACAAAAGTGAAACAAGATTTTACTTATAAGATATATTTGTTCCCAAATATAAGTTTTGATAAGTTATATATTGAAATATAAAGTTTATTTTAAAGATCGAAAAGTATATTTTTCAAAATGATTTTTATATTTAAATTTATTTAATAACTTAGAAAAGTTTCAAAGATTTAAATGAAAATTTGAATGTTCAAATTGATTTAAATATAATTGATTTCTAAAGTGTTTTATTTTAAATAAAGTTAAATGATAAAGATTTAGAGATCAATTAAAATATTATTTTAAGTAATTTAGAAATTTTGATTAATTAAAGATAAAAAATATATATGAAGATAATTGGAATAATTCAATTATTATTAATAATCAAGTGTTATTGGTTAATATTAATAATTAATTAAGATAATGATTTTATTAATTAAGAATCTTTTTAATATAGTAAGTTAAAGAATTATTTAATTAAACTTAAATGATTAGTTAAATAATTAATTAAGTAATTAAATTAGTGATTAATTTAGATAATCACTTATGATTTATTCAATTAAATTACTTGGTGAAGTAATTAATTACTGAAAGTAATTAAGTAAAGGAAATTATTGAACAAAGTAATTAGAGGTTAATTACATTATGAAAGTAATTAGGAGAAAGTGATTAAGGGCTAATCATTTGTGTTATTAATTAAAGAATTAATTAACATAATTAATTAAAGGTTTAAATTTATTTATTAATTGAAGACTAATTATTTAATAAAAGGATTAAGAGGATTTAATAATGTGGTTTATTACTTATTATAGTAATTAATTAAGAAGTAATCATTAATTAATGGAAGTAATCATTAATTAATGGAAGTAATAATTAATTAAATCATTAATTGTTAATTAATAATTAAAGGATGATTAATCTATAATTTAGTTTTAGTTACTAAATGTAATTAAAAGTAATTAACCAAATGTGATTAATTAAAAGTAATTAATCAAGTGTGATTAATTAAAAGTAGTTAATCAAGAGTTTTTAATTAAAGAGTAATTAATCAAGTGTGATTAATAAAAAGGTTTTAATCAAGTATGAATAATTATAAATGATAATTAATAAATAATTATCAGGGTAATTAAATAATAATTAATCAAGAATGATTAATTTAAAAGGGTAATTAAGAGATAATTACTTGGTATAATTAAGAAGTAATTAATCAAGATGATTAATTAAAATTGTAGTTAAGGGATAATTACTTAAAGTAATTAAGTAATAATTATTAATTGAAGTGGATAATTAAGTGATGTTTAATTAATTAATATGTAATTAATTAATGAATAAGTAAGTTGGATTGATGATAATCCAAGTGATTAAGTAAGGGATTAATTTAATTAATTAAGTTTGGATCAAAACTTGTTTATGGATGATTAATGATTGGATGATAAATATCATTGGATGAGTTAATGATATTGGATGATATTGAATGTCATTGGTTGATATGTAATGATTTGAATGTGATATATCTGAGATGTGATATATATGCTGCTTTGTGATATGTGTGGATGAATTTGATAATAGTGAATTATCTATCTGTGTGTTATGAATCATCCATTTATATTTTGAATATCTACTGTTTAAACCCTTAAGTACAAATTGTACATTAAAATGGCGTTTTCGATTCAGTGAGACTGGGATCGGGTTTTATATCCGAAAACCACATCTATCCAAATTAACGTTAGGTCGTGAATCCAAGTGAAGTGAAGACTCAAAGTGTAAGAACTATGTATCGTTATAACTCCGAGGGTGATTCTAGAATGAGTTTAACGAAGGTAGTACTTTCAGTTTCGAGATGAGGATTCAGAGTGCAAGGGCTATTGTCGTTAACTCTGAGGGTGATTCCAAAATGAGTGTAACGAGATAGTGCCTTCGGTTCCGTTCGAACCCAGAACGGACTTGTATGGATTGAATGCTTCCAGAACACCGTCAGGTGGACGATGAGCATTCTAAGATAGATGTGTCCTATAAAGGTAATCGCAACCTCAAGCCTCATCAACCGGGAATGGCTAAAATAGGGGAGGTGCAATAAGGTTAAGTGGGTCATGCCCAAGTAGGACGAGATTTACCCCTGTCTAGATGTCCCTTTTTCTTTCGGCTGTGTGGGCAGTTGGATCTGCAGCAAACTGCGGGGTTGTCTTTTTCGGGACTGTTCAGTAAGGAATGGTTCCGGCCTTGTGTTGCAGGGGATCGGGAGTGGTCCTCGGTACGGTGATCTAGGCCACGTACTGTGACGGGCGGTACCCCAGTAGCCCTGCCACTGTTGGAAACCCATTCTTCCTACGAAACCCTACAGTTTTGTTTGTATTACCCACTTTTGTGGCTAGTAGCTGGAATTTAATGAATGTAACAATTTCGGCTATTTCTTATTTACTTGAAAACCCTAGACACTATTATAATATCACTGGATTTCCTATCAAATGTTTTGGTTAGTGTAAGGTAAAAACTTTACCATGTTTTTGTGTGGGAAGTCTTACGTGATACCTTTCTTTTCAAAGGATTTTCTAAAGTTAAGCAATTTTAAACCGTTTACTCACACCAGACCCCTGTCTGATCTGAGTGTTTATTTTCTGTTTCATTAAACTCTTGGGTACTCATATTATGTATGAGTAGTCAAGTGATTTAGGTTATCCTTGACGAATTCTGGAGGAGCTTTGGAGCAGGAGGCTTCAGCGTGTAGATATATAGATAGAGTTTTCGCTGTGATGTTATTTTGTATGGATTTTCTT
Organism: Allium cepa; assembly: GCA_030765085.1. Lineage (NCBI taxonomy): Eukaryota > Viridiplantae > Streptophyta > Magnoliopsida > Asparagales > Amaryllidaceae > Allium > Allium cepa. The sequence goes on along the minus strand of CM060943.1, from coordinate 548,291,380 downwards.
GTATTGTACTTTAGACAGAAATGTTATAACTGTCTAAATTGAGATGTATAGTTGTGTACTCTGATGTATATGATACTATATATATATATGTTATATATTATATTTCATTCGTTTCGCTGTGAGATTCTGATGTGTTGTTTTTTTTCTTTCTTCTCTTTCTTTTCTTCTTCTATCCCTTTCTTTCTTAAATAGTGATGCGTCTTTCTGGTGATAGAAAGTCGGGTCGCTACAGGTGGTTTCAGAGCGTTAGGTTGAGTGAATACCTAGGCTTTGGAGTGACTTCTTTCTTGAGAGAGCGTACTTGTAATTTATATACATATATTTATTTATATCTACCCAATCCGTTAGGTTATCTGCTTGGATTTTCCAACATAGGTTATGGAGGTAGATAAGGTAGAAGTGTGAGTAACATGACTACCACTAATGGAAGAGGCTCATATGTTGTGGTTGGAGGTGTATCCGTCGAGATTGTAGATCTAATACCGTCTCGAATAATCTTTGTTGATTGGTGAAAGGATTTCATTGATCCTAGAGGAAGTCTTTTCAAGGATTAATGTATATTCTTGAAGTATGAGATTGATTTGCTCTCGAGTGAGCGGGATTTCCAAGAGTTGAGTTTGTCAGCTAAACAGAAGCAGGTGATGGTATCTAGGTGACTTCAGGAAAGAATAGCTGTGTAGTGAGATGCAGTATCCATAGATGGTTCGGAAGATGTTCTTTTGGAGCAAGATTTAGATGGTATCGAAGGAACAGTGATGCCTACTGTAGGGTAGATTCAGATATTTAGGGATCTTCTGGATCTTAAGTAAGAGAGTCTTATCTATATTGAAGTATGAGACTAAGGTCGATGAGTTACCTCATTTCGGACATGGTCTCATTGTTTTCTTTAAGGAGAACAAGTGGTTGTTGTTTGGTTTGGAGCCGAGTTTCTTGGGGAAATGTCTACCCGTCTCAAGGATTTTTAGTGGAATTGGGTGATAGTTTTGTGTTTCAAGAAGCTTGTGGTCAAGGAAGATCTTTTGGATTAGCAGTATCATTGAAGTGAAGTTTGGAAGCAGCAGCGTGGATCTGTTTCTTCGATGGTTCAGAAGACTTTGGGATTCTACTATTGGCGGGCCAGGAAGACAGTGAAGGCTTATCCATTGGTTCGGAAGGCTCTGCAGAGTAGGATATTTGTTGGAAGTAATCTATCAGTTTTTCTGGTAGATAAGCCATTCTGGAAAGATTAATCTCGATTAGGAAAGATGTTCTAGTTGGTGAAGATAGTTCTTTGGAATCTGAGCTGGATAAGATCGCAAAGGTGACTTGCGATTAGTTTGGAAATTTTTTGAGTATTCTTTTCTTTGATAAATTGAGGCATCTCAGGTGGAGGTAAGAGCTATTTAAAGTAATCAGAGATTTTCCAGATGTTTTTGTGGAAATCAGAAGTCTACCCAAATCGGAGATTGAGTTTTCTTATCGACTTGGATTTCCAGGAGCAATACCGATGGTTCAACCATGTAGAGGGATGACTCTTAGAGCGAGAAGAGTTTGGTGAGACAATTCAGGATTCTTGAGGAGGGATTGATCATCTAGTTTTCTAGTTAAGATTCTACTGGAATGTTTTGACCAAGTGGAATGGTCACTAAGATTTTATGAGTCGGATGAACAGTGTATGGAGAAAGTTTGTGTTCGAATTCTTCGGTGGCATTCTCATCTACTCCAGATCAGAGTTGTGCAGCGGAAGCGAGATAGTAGTTATTCTAGAGTGGGAGCAACCGGGAGTTGCAGTTTTCTTGGATAAGAGGATTTCTATAGGAAATTCAAGTATGAAGGAATTTTTCAGGATTTGAAGGCAAGGTTGTCAAGTGCAACTGTTTGGCTATTCAGATAAAGGGAAATAGGTCTGAAGTCCACTAATGCTTGTGGAGTAGAGTTGTGTTTTGGATTTCGGCAAATTTTTGGGAGAACCATTTTGTTGAGTAGGACCTGGAAATTGGTTTGATTTTGGTCCAGTTTGTTTCATGAAGTAATCAACAAGGGTTAAGCTGATTAGGAAAGATGGAGGTGACTCAGGATCGTCAGAAGAGTTATGCAGTTAAGAATTGAGGAGATTTGGAATGAGAAGTTGGAATTTGGATATTGCTTTAGATTTATCCAATCAAAGGAGATATAAGATTTGGTAAAACTAGAGAGCTAGCTCTGGAAGTATTTTGAGTTTTTTTTTGTATTCTCTAGAGATTAGATTTTGATCTACAGGATTGAATTGCCAGTTCGGATAGCTGGAATTCATTGTATTTCACATATGTCTGAGGAATATGTGTATGATTCATCGAGTGATAGAATCAGCAGTTCAGTAGGATCTGGTAGTTGAGCTGGTCTTGAGTTTAGTCTAATATCTTGTTCAAATTTGTAAATCCAGATGAGAGGAGTTCTGAGTTATAGTAGTGTAGTTACTTAAGATTCTGTAGAACGAGTATTCCAGTATAGGTACCTGGAAAACTCTAGATAATATTAGGAAGTTCTATGTAAAATTTTGTCTGGATAATTAAAATTATTTGTTTGAATTGGTTGTATGGTTGATAGTGTATGATTTATTTGTATGATCGCTGTTTAAATTTAAAACTTTTGCTGGGCTATTAAATTATCTTTGCTTTTAAATTTTGGGGACGAATTTCTATTAAGGGGGGAGGAATGTGACGACCCAAAATTTTGAGCAATATCAATTTAATAATCTTTGTTAATAATTAGTTTGATTTGATCATTCTACATTATAAATTGGCAAGTTAAATTTGTTTTTTAAAAAGCTAATAATATTTAATTTGGAAATATCTATTAACATTTTTCTTAACAATATAAAGATTTGGCAAGTTTAATTCTTTTGGAAATTTATAATATTTTAATTTGGAAATATTTATTCTAGCAATTTCAAATTAGTAAGATTTATTTTTTTCAAAAGCAAATCAAAATATTTTCTATTTATAATGTATATATAGATATATATTATATATAGGAAGTCTTTAATATAATAAAAGCTATATATTCAAATTGTAATATATATGAATATATATATTGTGGTTTGGATTTGTATTTCGACATTTAATATAGTAATTATCAAAACTAACGTTAATTTTTTTTATTACTTTGAATTTAATAAAGTGTTTCAAAACTTTAATATATATAGTTTGTAATTTGGAAATTTTAATTTGACTTAATACTTTTAAAAGTGATATTTGAGATTTAAAATTCTAATAACAAAGTTAATTTCTTATTTAATATAGATATATATATATCTTGGACTTGAGTTTTAAATAAGATTTAAATTAAAAGTTCTTTTGTTTTTAATATTCTTTCATTTTTAAAATTTTAACATAAGATAAATTTGTTTTAAATTTTTTATATAAAGAGTTAAATTAAAATTCTCAAGCATAAATAATTTATAATTTTTAACATGAATTCACTTTTGAGTATTTATTTAAAATCTAAAAGCTTATTTATAAAAGATAAAAACATTATATAATCATGTGAATATTACATAATTACATATATAACTTAATTATAAATTATAAAAGAAAAAGTAATACCTGTAAATCATTAAATAAGCATTAAATACACTTGTAAACTTTTTAATATGTGTTAAAGACATTTGTAAACTTTTATGCATATGTGTAAGACAATTAGAGCATTAAAGTAGACAAGTGTCAATCCTCTTTGATAATTTAAAATATAAAAAAATAAATAAAAAGAAGAGTTTTAATCTTCAGCTTAAAAAAATTCTTTCTTCTCTTCAACAAAAGGAATACGAAAACAAAGATCAAAAAAAGAAAGAAGTAAAATCTGAAGAAAAAAAACAAAGAACAGGAAATCAAAAAATTAGAAAGAAGAAAACCTAGAAGAAATAAATCTGGAATCTAAGATAAAAGAAGATATGCAGGAAAATTACAATAGCAAGATCAATATGTAAATTTCAAATTCCAGATTTTCAAATTCAATCAGAGGCAAGAAGGCAATAAGAATATTTCTACATGAAGAAGAAAATTCAATAAGCCTGGAAAACAAAATAACAGTTTCTATCCTCTGCAATTTAAGGTGGGTAAATGATTTTTTTAAAAAACAGTTTTAAACTTGGTTTCAACTTGTTCTTATGAATGGATAACATGATGTTATCTGAAAATATTTGAATTATATTGGATGCATGTTTGAATTATGAATTTTGAAATGCTTGTGTTGTTAGAACTTATGCTCTGTGTAAAATAACAGGTCTCAATTTATAATAAATTCAATAACTAGATTTTGAATTCGAATCGGCCTTTGATTTGTAAATAGAAGTTGTTAGTAATCATGTAATCTTTCATCTAAAAATAATTATAAGTTTTAAAAATGAATAATTAGCTCATTTTTTTAAATTTACAGTAAAAATCAAATTGAGTCAAAAAATCATGAATTCAATTTTTAGTTTTGATTGCATGATCGAAATAGCAATAGGAAATCATGATTTTTTAATCTTGTATCATGATTTTTAGTTGGGTAATTAGTGAGATTTCTCGGGTTTTCTGTTTTGGACATTTTGGCCATATTCCGACGAACGACGACAAACGTGATGATGTGGTGGAGCACGAAGGTCAAGGAGAAGACAAGGATCGTGGGAAAAATAATTTGAGAATTTATTGATGAGTGGGTTGGCTGGAATTCGATGAAGTAGGGTTAACGCCCTGTGTTTTGACATCGATGTTCATTGTGTTTTCACGGTGACGAGAAGCTACCAGAGTCGAGCGCGAGGGGTTTTGGAGGTGCTGAAGGTCGCGACGTGGCTTCGGTGAGGTGGGCGTGGCGTCTCGTGTCAAGGATCGCTGGTGGCGGTCGTATTTCGTTGAAGTGTGCTTCAGGCAGTTTTGGGTTTGGGGTCGAATATTTGATTTTCGATCGAAGCTCGATTTTTGGGTTTCGCTTTGGGATGTAGTGGTCGAGAGTGACTCGTCGAAGCCGCGGCGATGATCGTTGGTGGACGGAGGGATGCTGCATGATGCACGCGTGCAAAGGTGTATCAGGAGAAGTTTGGTTTGAGAGAAGAAAGGTTGGAGCTCGAGTTTTCCTTCGGGTATGTGATGTTTTGGCTTGAAGCAAGGTGTAGGGTTGGGGCTAACTCGGGGCAGACCCGGGTTTTAAGATGTTCAGGCTTTAGAACAAGATGCTTAAGTTTGTTAATACAAAGGAATTCGATTTTTAAAATGTTCCCAGTTTTTAAAACAAAAGTGAAACAAGATTTTACTTATAAGATATATTTGTTCCCAAATATAAGTTTCGATAAGTTATATATTGAAATATAAAGTTTATTTTAAGGATCGAAAAGTAGATTTTTCAAAATGATTTTTATATTTAAATTTATTTAATAACTTAGAAAAGTTTCAAAGATTTAAATGAAAATTTGAATGTTCAAATGGATTTAAATATAATTGATTTCTAAGGTGTTTTATTTTAAATAAAGTTAAATGATAAAGATTTAGAGATCAATTAAAATAAAGATTATCTTAAGTAATTTAGAAATTTTGATTAACTAAAGATAAACAAATATATGAAGATAATTGGAATAATTCAATTATTATTAATAATCAAGTGTTACTGGTTAATGTTAATAATTAATTAAGATAATGATTTTCTTAATTAAGAATCTTTTTAATATAGTAAGTTAAAGAATTATTTAATTAAACTTAAATGATTAGTTAAATAATTAATCAAGTAATTAAATTAGTGATTAATTTAGATAATCACTTATGATTTAATTTAATTAAATACTTGGTGAAGCAATTAAGTAATTAATTACTGGAAGTAATTAAGTAAAGGAAATTATTGAACAAAGTAATTAGAGGTTAATTACTTTATGAAAGTAATTAGGAGGAAGTGATTAAGGGTTAATCATTTGTGTTATTAATTAAAGAATTAATTAATATAATTAATTAAAGGTTTAAATTTATTTATTAATTGATGACTAATTATTTAAAAAAGGATTAAGAGGAATTAATAATGTGATTTATTATTTGTTAAAGTAATTAATTAAGAAGTAATCATTAATAATGGAAGTAATCATTAATTAATGGAAGTAATAATTAATTAAATAATTAATTGTTAATTAATAATTAAAGGATGATTAATCTATAATTTAGTTTTAATTACTAAATGTAATTAAAAGTAATTAACCAAATGTGATTAATTAAAAGTAATTAATCAAGTGTGATTAATTAAAAGTAGTTAATCAAGAGTGTTTAATTAAAGAGTAATTAATCAAGTGTGATTAATAAAAAGGTAATTAATCAAGTATGATTAATTATAAATGATAATTAAGAAATAATTATTAGGGTAATTAAATAATAATTAATCAAGGATGATTAATTTAAAAGGGTAATTAAGAGATAAATACTTGGTATAATTAAGAAGTAATTAATCAAGATGATTAATTAAAATTGTAATTAAGGGATAATTACTTAAAGTAATTAAGTAATAATTAATCAAGGGAGATTAATTGAAGTTGATAATTAAGTGATGTTTACTTAATTATTTTGTAATTAATTAATGAATAAGTAAGTTGGATTGATGATAATCCAAGTGATTAAGTAAGGGATTAATTTAATTAAGAATGAATTAAATTAATTAAGTTTGGATCAAAACTTGTTTATGGATGATTAATGATTCGATGACAAAAATCATTGGATGAGTTAATGATATTGGATGATATTGAATGTCATGGGTTGATATGTAATGATTTGAATGTGATATATCTGAGATGTGATATATATGCTGCTTTGTGATATGTGTGGATGAATTTGATAATAGTGAATTATCTATCTGTGTGTTATGAATCATCCATTTATATTTTGAATATCTACTGTTTAAACCCTTAAGTACAACTTGGACATTAAAATGGCGTTTTGGATTCGGTGAGACCGGGATCAGATTTTATATCCGAAAACCACATCGATCCAAATTAACGTTAGGTCGTGAATCCAAGTGAAGTGAAGACTCGAAGTGTAAGAACTATGTATCGTTATAACCCCGAGGGTTATTCCAGAATGAGTTTAACGAAGGTAGTAATTTCAGTTTCGAGGTGAAGATTCAGAGTGCAAGGGCTATTGTCGTTAACTCTGAGGGTGATTCCAAAATAAGTGTAACGAGATAATGCCTTCGTTTCCATTCAAACCCGGGACGGACTTGTATGGATTGAATGCTTCCAGAACATCGTCAGGTGGACGATGAGCATTCTAAGATAGATGTGTCCTATAAAGGTAATCACAGCGTCAAGCCTCATCAACCGGGAATGGCTAAAACAGGGGAGGTGCAGCAAGGTTAAGTGGGTCATGCTCAAGTAGGACGAGATTTACCTCTGTCTAGATGTCTCTTTTTCTTTCGGCTGTGTGGGCAGTTGGATCTGCAGCCAACTGCGGGGTTGTCTTGTTCGGGGCTGTTCAGTAAGGAATGGTTCCGGCCTTGTGTTGCAGGGGATCGGGAGTGGTCCTCGGTACGGTGATCTAGGCCACGTACTGTGACGGGCGGTACCCCAGTAGCCCTGCCATTGTTGGAAACCCATTCTTCTTACGAGACCCTACGGTTTTGTTTGTATTACCCACTTTTGTGGCTAGTGGCTGGAATTTAATGAATGTAACAATTTCGGCTATTTCTTATTTACTTGAAAACCCTAGACACTATTATAATATCACTAGATTTCCTATCAAATGTTTTGGTTAGCGTAAGGTAAAAACTTTTCCATGTTTATGTGTGGGAAGTCTTAGTGATACCTTTCTTTTCAAAGGATTTTCTAAAGTTAAGCAATTTTAAATCGTTTACTCACACCAGACCCCTATCTGACCCGAGTGTTTATTTTCTGTTTTATTAAACTCTTGGGTACTCATATTATGTATGAGTAGTCAAGTGATTCAGGTTATCCTTGACGAATTCTGAAGGAGCTTTGGAGCAGGAGGCTTCAGCGTGTTGATATATAGATAGAGTTTCCGCTGTCTTGTTATTATGTATGAATGTTCTTGTATTGTACTTTAGACAGAAATGTTATAACTTTCTAAATTGAGATGTATAGTTATGTACTCTGATGTATGTGATACTATATATATGTTATATATTATATTTCATTCGTTCCGCTGTGAGATTCTGATGTGTTGTTTTTTTTCCTTTCTTCTCTTTCTTTTCTTCTTCTATCCCTTTCTTTCTTAAATAGTGATGCGTCTTTCTGGTGATAGAAAGTTGGGTTGCTACACTTAGGCTATTTTGCCAAGATAGATCATTCGAGACCTTTATTTAATATCTTTAAAGAACCTATTCGAAACCATTGAAAGTACCCCTTTCAAAACCATTGAAAGTACCCTTTTCAATATAAGTAAACTTGATTACTTTATAACCTTAGGCCTAAAGGCCAAGCATACCTTTCAAACTATTGAAAACATCTTCTTCGAAAGCTTTATAAACCTTAGACATCATCTTTTCAAAAAATCGAACTCACCTTTTGAAAGAAATCGAAAACCTTCCATTTGATATGCATTAAGTACCTTTTGAATCCATTGGGCAACCTTCCCTTTAAAACCATAGTTTAGACCTTTTGAAAATACTTGAGAACCTCCCCTTTGAAACCTATATCAAATACTTTTTGAAAGCTTTAAAGTTTACTGCTTAAAACAAACCTTTCGAAAGCATTGGGTTCAAGAGAAATCTTGCAAAAAACCATTCGAAACCTTTGGAAACCATTCCTTTTGAAACCTTTGGGTTTAACTTTCAAATATCAAAATGAGTCCTAACAACCAAGTTAAAAGCAACTCTTCCGTTAGCAATTCCTAAGTAAAAGAAGTGGATGGTGTCGAAACCTATCCCTTCAAAAGCATTGGAGAAGTAGCTAAATTTTAAAACCAAAATTACCCTTTCGAAACCAATCTGGGTCAAAAGGTAAAAAGGTGGCAGTTAGGGGTTTCGACCCCTCGAATGCATTTACTTAAAAAAAGGCGCAACCTCTTTCGAATCCATTCCTTTAAAACAATTTGACCCAGCCAACCAATTAGAAAGAATTACTATCGAAAGCAAAGCAGGCGCATTTCCATTAAAAGCAAAGTAGCGCTTCGACCCCATCGGAACACCTTGTTTTGACTGCATACCTTCTGCCTATATTCAATTCATTGCACACCAAGTCATTGATGTCTTGCGCATTGGTTTAGATGGTGATGGAGGCGGAGGAACATAGTCGAAAGCTAGGTGTCGAAAGTGGTGAAACATGTAAAAAGCATGTTTAGACTGATTTTTAACCTTTTAAGTAATCTTTTCAACTAATCTGCCTTGTTTGTAAAAATATTATTGAGTGTAATTTTCTTTCCTAAAAGCACTGTCGAAATTTCAAAATAAACTAATTAAATTATTTACAAAATTCCCCTTATCCTTTTATAAATATATAAAACATTTAAGTCTCATACCTTAAATAATTTTATATACCTAATTAAACATTTAGGAAAATTCTATAAAAGTTCACATAAATCAATTGTAATATGTTTTAATATATTTAAATTTCAGACCCAAAACACATACATAATTGCTGAAATTAATTTTAAACCCAAACAACCTTTTTCTTCACTAGAAAATTAATATTAATTCCACAATAATTCGGAAAATTATGGAACTTGAAACCCATTTTCAAAATAATATTTCTGACCTTAGATTAAAATCGCAAGTTTATTGGATGTCAACTAATAGGTTTTCTAAAAAAAATCTTATCTTAAAAATCCATATGAAATTGCCAAAATCACCAACAAGTATATATATCCAAATTAATCAATCAAAACATGGCCAAACATTTGCAAAACAATTTGGATCTCAATCTAGTGACCAGAAACAAAAATATGAGATGTAACCTATTATTCACCTCTGCTTTGATGTTAAGGAGTTGAGATTTGATGTTGGATTAAGTTGATTTGGATTCTTCCTCTTGATTTAGCTAATCTTCCTCTTACTTTTTCTTAATGGTGGCCGACCTCTAGATTTGTTTTTAGTTTGTGTAATGAACATGTAAAATGAAATGGTATGAAGGCTTAGGGTATATGAATATGGCTAATTACTATTTTACCCTTATCCAATAAATATGGAATTTACTTAAAACAAAAGACGCAACCTCTCGAAATGGTACGAAGGCTTAGGGTATATGAATCTAGCTACACCTTGATTATACAAATCCCAATTCCCTTAATCAATTAATCTTTTCATTATTCTATTTAATTTAGCTAACTAAATCACTTGAATAATGTTATCAAAAATTAGAGGTGTTACATTCTCCAATCCTTAAAGAATTTCATCCTCAAAATTACGACATGGCATTCATCAAAATCAATCAAAAAGGTAAAACATACCACGAAACAATTCAAGATAAGTATCTCGAATCCTGCTCTCAGCTTGCCAAGTACAGTCTCTTTCATCGTCGCTCCACTAGACTTTAACTAATATGGCTTTCTTGTTCCTTAGCCTCTTCTCATCTCTCACTACTATACAAATAGGCTTTCTAACTATAGTCATATCCGGCTCCACTACTATGTCATCTTACACTGTCGGTGTAATAGTAGTCTCCAGATCACGAATATACTTCCGTAGATGAGAAACATGAAATCATCGTGGACTCTAGCGAAACTATTTGGTAACTCTACTCTATATGCGAGTTTTCCAATCCTCTCTATAATAGGAAATGGTCCTACAAATCTCGGTGCCAACTTTTCTGATTTTCCAAATCTGATAACACATTTCATCAGTGACACTTTGATGAAAACCTGATCTCTAATAGTGAACTCTAAATCTTTCCTTCTCTTATTAGCATAAATTTTCTGCCTAGATTGAGCTTCCTTCATTCTAACTCAAATTAACTCAATCTTCTCTATAGCTTCTCTAACCAAATCCTAACAAAGAACTAACCTATCCCCGGTCTCTAACAAACAAACGAAATATTTGTATGGCCTTCCATACAAAGCTTCAAATGGCGCCATTCCTATACCAATCTGGTAGCTATTATTATAGGAAAACTCAACCAAATGTAGGCGATCTTCCCAAGATCCACCAAAGTTCAATACAGAAGCTCGTTTTAAATCGTCGAGTACCTTATTGACTCTCTATATCTGCCCATCCGTCTGAGGGTGATATGCAATACTCATCTTGAGCTTGGTACCTAATACATCATGTAGACTCTTCCAAAATTCGCTAGTGAACAAGGAATCTCTATCACTTACTATAATACTAGGAATTTCGTGAAGTCTAACTATATTCTTCATAAATAACTTAGCTAAAACATGTGTTGTTCTAGTTGACTTAACTGGAATGAAATGGGCACTCTTGGTCAACCTGTCTACTATGACTCATATATTTTCATTTCCTCTATTAGATCTTAGCAACCCATCTATAAAATCCATGGAGATAGAATTCCACTTCCAAACTGGAACCACTAAAGGCTAAAGTAATCCACTTGGCTTCTGATGTTCGGCTTTCACTTGTTGACAATTTGCGCACTGCCTAACCCACAAGCCAACATCCTTCTTCATACCTTCCCAATAGAAGCTACTCTTTATATCTTAATACATCTTGGTCCTCCAGGATGAATCATAAACTTGGATCGATGACATTCTCCAAAAAATTCTTTCCACAAGTCCTCAACATTCGAAATATATAATCGTCCCTTTTTTCTCAACCATCCCTTCTGGTCAAGATTAAAATCCTTCAGATCATTGTTCTCCATTCCATCCCTTAACTTCTTGATCCGTTCAACTAACACTGGATCTTCTCCTTGCTTGGAAGCAATCTTTTCGATCATAACTGGTCGAACCTCTAAATAAGACATCACAACCGATTCTCCACTAAACCCAGATTTAGATCTCCACTGCACTCTGCAAGTCGACAATGCTTCCAAATCTTTCCACTCTGCAATCATTCCAACACTGCACTGTTATTCTTTCTGCTAAGCGCATCTGCAACCTTATTACCTATTTCCTAGTGTATACTTAATTCCAAAGTCATAAGCGACAATAAAATCTAACCAACTCTGCTGTCTCATGTTCAGCTCCTTTCGAGAGAAGAAATACTTCAACGACTTATGATCCGTATAAAGCTCAAACCGCTCTCCCAAAAGGTATTGTCTCCACACCTTCGATGCAAAAATCACCGCATTCAACTCCAAATCATGCGTTGATATCTAATCTCATGCAGTCTAAGCTGTCGAAAAGCATAGGCAATAACTTTACCTCTCTACATTAGCACAGCTCCTAATCCAGTTCCACACGCTTCTCTATATACTATAAAGTCTTGATTCCCCTCTGGATAGGTGCATGGGTCAATAAGTGTTTTAAGCTCTGGAATGCTTCTTCAGACTTATCGATCCAAACAAATTTCACATCCTTTCACGTTAGCTTAGTCATCAGTGCTGCTATCTGTGAAAAATCCTTTATGAACCTCCCATAATATCCAACCAATCCAAGAAAACTTCTTATCTCAGTCACTGTCTCGGGTCTCTTCCAACTATTCACTGCCTCGATCTTATCCGGATCTACTGACAACCCTCTCTCCGAGATTACATGACCAAGAAACTTCACTTTGTTCTTCCATAAATGGCACTTAGAAAATTTAGCTTTCAGTTGGTGTTGCCTTAGTGTCTCTAATACCACTCTAAGATGAACTTCATGCTCCCTTTCTTCCTTAGATTATACCAAAATATCATCAATGAAAGCCAACAAAAACATAACTAAGTGCTCTCGGAAAATTTGGCTCATCAAATCCACAAAGAATGCTAGCACATTAGTCAACCGAACGACATCACTGACCGTTAATACGATCCATATATGGTCCTAAATGCCGTCAAAGGAATACTCCTTCGGCTACCCGAAGATAATGAATCCAGTCGCCAAAGCCAACCTAGAAAACACTTTGGCTCTGCTTAACTGGTTGAACAAATCGTAAATCCTAGGAAATGGATATCGATTCTTTATTGTTCTCTCATTCGACTTACGATTGTCGATACATAGCCTTAACGGTCCATCCAGTTTCTTCACAACAACTGTGATTGCACCCCAAGGTGAACTGCTTGGTCTAATAAGACTCTTGCCTCCCAATTTCACCAACTACCTTTGTCTCTCTCATCTCATTAGGTTTCATTCTGCTTGGCAGTCTACTCATTATCTCTGCTCGGGTAGTAAATCTATCCAAAACTCAATGGAACATTTCGGTGGTAGTCTACTACAGGCTGAAAAACATCTGCGAATTCTCTAACCATGAAAACTCGAGTTATCCCATCTTCTACCTCCATAACACCCAACAAAGCATTTACCTCACAACTAGGGTTTTCTACGGAATATAATATCCGATCTCTACAGTCGGGGTGTTTAAGTGACATTGTCCTATCTTGGAAAAATATCCTAGCATCGTGTTTACTTAACCAATCGGTACCCTATATAATTGCGAACATTACGAAATCAAACACATGCAAATTGTCAACAAAGGCGTGACCTAGTAAGTCAAACTCTAAGTGGCCATACTTCATCCCAAGTGTCGCATACCCTCCTATCGGATTTGAAACTCTAAAGGAAGTAACTACATATGAGGGTTCTAGGTTAAGCTTATCTACCAAACATCGAGACATAAAAGAATATGATGCACTAGTATCAAAAAATACGCTAATAGACATACCATAAATCAAAAGCATACCTCCTAACACAGCTTTTCCTTTCTCCTATACTGCTGGTCTAGAGGTAACGGGTTCCAGTGCAAATACTTGGCCTTTATCTCCCTTAACTGGCTCTTTGCACTAGTTCTTGTAGTGCCAACTTGATCATAGTTGAAACATCTAACTCCTTTCATCTCGGTAGCATTCTTTCCTTTGCTTGTCTGACACTCATGAGCGTAGTGGTCTTTCTTGTAAAACTTATAACATACCACTTCAGACTTCCCTTTCTTAGCAACTCCTCTTTTCTGAGCTCCTTTCTTGTGGAAGAACATTCTTTTCTGACCTTGCCCTCCTTGATATTACTTGGCCTTACCAACAAAGCCTGCATCTCCTCTTGTCTTAAAGCCATTTCTACAACCACATCACTAGGACCTCTGATGTGTGTCAACATCACTCTAGCGAGCTCAAGCTTTAGACCTCTTACAAACTTCTCGTTCCTCTTCATCATAGTGTCTACTGTAGCTTAACTATATCTTGTTAGCCCTTCAAACCTCCTAGCATATTCCAGAACAGTGATCTCTCTCTGCTCGTACTCAGCAAACTTTCTGAGCAAGATAGACTTTGTAACTTTAGACATACATCTACCTTAAAATATCCTCTTAAATTCGTCCTATGTCAAAGCTTCTTCATTAACTCCAACCGTAACGCTCTTCCACCAATGCAGCGCTGCTCCTTTGCAGCTATCTTGAAGCAAGTCTTCTCTTTTGCTCGTTATTGAGCCCCATATCCGCAGAGATCCTTTCATAATGCAGTTACCAGTTTTCTACTTCAATAGCATCTTCGATGCCAATGAATAGCTTTCCTCCTAGCTGGGTATAATCTTTACTCAGAATGGCATAGTTGTTCACCACTGTAACTTCCTGATTCCTTCCTACATCATTACCTCTAATGACTCCAGCATTATTTCCCGCTTGTACCAAGTTTGCGAAGAATCAATACATTGCTCCCATATCCATTTGCGGGACTCCTACACCCACACTCTCTGCTTGTGCTTGACCTGGGTTTCTCCTAGTATTTGGTCTAGCATTTCCGTTTGTTGTGGTGCTTCCCTCTTTAATGCTAACACTTCTAGCATCCATATCCGCATTCGATCCTCGTGAGATATAGAAGGATAGCCTAATAAAGATATGGGACTAAAGATATAACGTACACTTATATATACCAAATACAAGTACGTTACTATGGCGTTATGACTAGGGCTGTCAATGAGTACCTGAAAAATCTAAAATTCGTCCGTATCCAAAATATGATAAATTACCGATATCCAAAAGACGGATACGGATACGGATATGGCCATATCTATATCCAATAATTATCTGTTCGATTTTTATTAAGATTATAGTCATTTTTATGTAGTTTAGTACATAAAATGATTTTCGTTTACTATTATATCCCGGTAAAAAAATTAATATACATATAAAAATCAATTTTTACTGCTTAAAATTATTTTTCTTAGTGTATTTATTATTTTTATATATTTAGTACAAAATAAAATTTATAATAAATCAAAATTTTCTATTTATTAGTTTAGATTTATCGGTTGTGAACCGATCGAAGAATATCCGATAAATATCCGATATCTATCCGCATCCACAGATATGGATAACCGATATCCGAAAATGGTTTCGGATATGAATACGAATATAGCACTATCAGTATCCAAAAGTATCCGTTTACGGGCCTAGCGTTATCCTGTTTCACTGTCTTTTCTGCTAATTCCTAAGGATTATGTTTTCAAAAATCATTTTTTTAGTTCAATTTTTTTCCATAAACTGGGCTCAGATACCAAGTTGTAACATCCCCTATCTGGAGGCCCGAAGCTAAGCGCTACAGATGTTGTAGTCATCCATAGTATTAAATTCCAGTGACCAAATACGACGATGTTAATGGTATCCATAATATCAAAACCACATGAACATGAAAAAAAATCACGGATTACTAAATAGTCATATATAGCCAAAAGCGACATATGATGCCCCCTTGGTTGACTAGAGTACTAAATAGTCATAACAGACATAATACAACATAACGGAATAAAACAAAATAAAGCAGCAACTCCTAAGTAGCTATCCGTCAGCCACCTGCTCGTCTCAGGAAGTTTTGTTCGTCCACCTACTAAAACCTGAAAATCCTAACCTTAAGTCCACTTAAATCAATTTTGAGAACCCGAGAGTTTAAGGGGAAAAAATATAAACTTCAAGTCAGACTTAAAACTTGGTGTGAACATGTAACGATGCGACTTCCAAAACACTAGAAAGTCACATCGCTAATAAGAAAGAAAGGGATAGAAAAGAGAAGAAGAAGAAAACAACACATCAGAATCTAAACAGCGGAACGAATAAATTATATTAACAACATAAAATATTACATAGTTTACAACCACTATCAGAGTATACAGATAATACAACACATACTAGATAGTTATAAACACCTGTCTATTATTTACAACATAGTACAATTCGGAGACAACACAGAACACACAACGGATTACGATATATCTAACGCAGAAGCCTCCTACTCCATTGCTCCTCCAATATTCGTCAAGCTAAAATGAATCACTTGGCTACTCGTAAAAATTTGAGTATCCAAGAGTTTAAGAAAATAAAGAATAAACTCTGGGTCAGACATGGGTCTGGTGTAAGTAACAGGTTAAAGTTGCTTAACTTTCAAAAACCTTTTGAAAAGAAGGGTATCACGTAAGACTTCCCACACATAAACATGGAATTTTTTTTACCTTACGCTAACCAAAACATTTGATAGGAAATCCAGTGATATTATAATAGGTCTAGGGTTTCCAAGTAAATATGAAATAGCCGAAATTGTTACATTTATTAAATTCCAGTTACTAGCCACAAAAGTGGGTAATACAATCAAAACCGTTGGCACTTATTAGATTTTGGATTCCATACAATGGCAGGGCTACTGGGGTACTGCCCGTCACAGTACGTGGCCTAGATCAACGTACCGAGGAGTACGCCCGCTCCCCTGCAACACAAGGCCGGACTCATTCCTTACTGAATAGTTCCAAACAAGACAACCCCGCAGTTGGTGCGCATACCCAACTACCCACTAAGCCGAATAAAAAGGGACCTCTAGACAGGGGAAAATCTTGCTCTCCAGTGGGAGTTACCCACGAGCCTTGCTGCACATCCCCTGTTTTAGCCATTCCCGGTTGATGAGGCTTGAGGCTAAGATTACCTTTATAGAACACATCTCTTAGAATGCTCATCGTCCACTCGACGATGTGCTGAAAGCATTCAATCCATACAACTTCGTTTCGGGTTCGAACGAAACCGAAGGCATTATCTCGTTACACTCGTTTTGGAATCACCCTCAGAGTTAACGACGATAACCCTTGCACTATGAATCTCCATCTCGAGCCTGAAAGTACTATTTCCGTCAAACTCATCACGGAATCACCCCAGAGTTATATTGACTAATAGTCCTTACACCTCGAGTCTTCACTCTTCACATAAGATTCACGACTTATCGTTAATTTGGATCGATGTGGTTTTTGGATATCCAAATATGAAAACCCGATCCCGGTCTCATCGAAATCCAAAGCGTGTCTTTTAGGTCCAAGTTGTTTTAGAGTTTAAAACAATTCAATAACATTATCTATATACACACAGATAGAAAATTCACAGATTCACAATAGATAATTATCATTATCATAACAACAGATAATTCATATTATCACTATCAAAGATAATCAATATCATCATCATAATGCAACCAATGCATCCATATCACTCAACATTACTAATCTCATAGCTGAGGTTCAAACCATTCAAGGCAACTATATCATCCATTCATAAGCAATGATCTATAATCATACTATCTATAATTAATTTAATGAATTAAATTAATTACATCATCTCTAATTAATTTAAAATAAATTAAATTAATTACTTACACAATATAAATCTTTCTTACATCATCATTAATTAATTACAAATTAATTAATTAATTAACCTCTAATTTATCATCTTAATTAATCACCCCTGATTAATTATACTTTAATTAATTTCACAAAATTAATTACTCTAAACTAAACACAGTAATTAATCTTTAATTACTTCATTAATTAGTAACTATAATTAATTACATTAAACCTTAATTAATTACAATTAATTAATTATATTTAATCATTTATTATTGATTAATTAATCTTGATTTATCAATCTTAATTACTTCATTAATTATATTAATTAATGATCCTTAATTTTATTTAAATTAATTACTCAATTAAATTAATTACTTTCAGTAATTCATCTCACTTAAACCATAATTATTTAACCACCTTTGATTAATCTCATTTTATAATTAACCATCCTTAATTACTTATCAAATTAATTACCCCTTAATTAATTCTTTAATTATCCCTTGATTAATTATACAAAATAATTTAATCCCAATTACTTCACAATTCCACCCTTATCCACTATACAATAATTATCTCTAATTACATACAGTAATTATCTCTAATTACTTTACTGAGTAATTTTACTTCATTAATTACATAAAGTAATTATTATCAAATCCAATATTTAAAATTAATTAAACTTAATTAATTAATTTAAACCAACCTCAATAAACTTCATTAATTACATCAAGTAATTAATGTCTTATTAAACTTAAATAAATTTCACAATTTATTATCATTAATTAATCAATCTAATTAATTATTAAAATTAATCATATTAATTAATTACTAAATAAACCTTAGTTAATGACCATCATTAACTATTATTAATTTTTTCTTTAATTACTTTTCTTTAATTACTTCTTAATTAATCTCTAATTTAAATTAATCCAAATTATTAATTATAAATTAAATAAATAAGTCACTCCTTAATTATCTTATATATTTAATTATTTTAACATCTTAACAACTTCTAAGATAACCCATTTCTTATTAATAATTTCCTTAATATTAAAGTGTACTTAAAACCTTGCATTTTTAAATTAAAATTCAAATTTCATTTTGAATCTAAAATTCAAAATGATATTTATTTAAGCGTTAACCAATTTAAATTCCATTTATAATCTTTTTTAAAATAAATAAACTAACATTTATTTTTTAGAATTAAAACTTATATAAGATAAGTCTTAATTTACTTAATTTAATTTAAAATTAAGTTTTAGGTACATTACTATTTAAATTTCAAATTCAAGTTAACAAATCATTTAACTTCTTTTATAAACCTTTATAAAGAATTTATTCAAAAAGAATCAAGTTCAAATATTTGTTTTGAAACAAATTTACCTCTAGCAAACAATTTAAATTTGTCTTGTTTGAAAACATTCAAATTTTTGAAACTTATTAAAATATCAGATTTAAATTCAATACACTTGAACCCATTCCTTATTTTAAATTATTTGAATTTAAACTTGAATTATTCTTTTTGAATTAAACCTTGATTTTAAAACTCTTATTTAAAATACAAATTTATTTTTAAAAACTTGAAGATTCAAAGATCTTAAGAAAACTGGACTTAAATTTAAATTCAAACTGCTGGTTTTAGAATTAAGTTTCAGATTTCAAAATGAAATCAAATTTCCAGAAAACTGTCAGGTTTCATATTTTTATTTTAAAACTGAAAACCACTTTCAAATTTTAAGAAAAATTATAAGATTTCAAACTCTTTGAAACTATAATTCATACTGCAGATTTAAACTTTGTTTAAATCTTATCATAACAACTAATTCATTTAAATTTTGATTTAAAATTTAAAACTGCAGACAGTTTTTACAGAAAACTGTGATACTGCAATTTCCCGAGCTAACCCAAAAACACTTCGAGTCATCATGCAATCTCGAGCAAAACTTTGGACTACCCGAGGAAAACTCGAGACAAATATACTGCCTCTACCCAGAAAACATCAACTCAAAATTTTTGCATGGTGCACGTGTACTGTGCCTCCAGCCACCATCACCATCTCCGGTGACTTCCTGACATCGACAACCAACCCCACGATCAACCTCCACCCTCAGTTCTTCCCTCTGCAACCTATATCGAATTCGAGCAGCCTTCACAAAACCTGGAACTATAGAAAACAGGTTTCACCCCCAAACTTGTAACTCGCCTCCTTCTCCACCTTTTGACCACCGGAATGGCAGCGACTCCGACCACGAGTTCATCCATCAACCTACTATCATCACCCAAAATCTCAATCAACTCGATCACTTCTATAGGTAACACTGACCAAATCAAATCACTTAACTTAAACTAGGGCTTCAGGAAGAAAAATCACCACCACGGTCCCAATGTTGATTTGCATCAACATCTAATAATTTTCCTGGCATCAATGACTGCTCCTCCACCTACCATAAGAACCCCGACCATTACATTTTCCCAGATCCCCCAAAAACTCAAAATTTCCCTTTACAATTCAACACAGAACAGCACCATACCCCCTCCACTAAAAATCCCAATTTTCGTTCTAAAAATCAAGTTTTGACCTTGGTATTTAATTCTTAATACTGAATTTATAATTTATTCAATATAAATTTTCACATATTTAAACTTGATCAATCTAATTCTGGTTTACAGAGATGTTTACAAGTTATTTTAACTTAACTAAAATCTTAAACTAAAGCTTATCATAAACAATCAAGTTTGATTTAATCTAAGTCGAATCAGAGGCACAAATCTATAGATTTTGATTTTAAAACAAAACCTGAACATATGATCAAAAAAAACAGAGAGTACTTTTGGAAATCACAAGCATATTATAGTCACAGCATATTGCATTCAAATATGTATTCAACACAATGTATCACAAAGATTTAACATGCAACTTATTTATAATTTAAACTTTAAGAAACAGAAATGTTACTCACCTTAATCTTGATGGCAGAGCAGAAATTTGAAAAAGACTTGGTGCTTTAAAAACTGTAAAACTCCTTTCAAAATCCTGAATTGCTTCCTTAATTTTTGATTAAAACTTGAGTGCTTGTTATAGAACTCTTGCATGCATGCTATATGAAATTCCAGATAGCAGATGATGCAGATGCCTTATACTTGAAAAAATATGAAGGCTGTTTTGATGCAGGTGCTTGCACAGATCTCAGATTTTTTTGATAAACATTACAGGCATGCTTTGTTTCTTTTTAATTTGAAACTCCAGTTGCTTGAATAAGAAATGCAGGTTTCAAAATCTGAAATTGCAGGTGCTTTTACATTTGAAAAAAATATGCAGGATTTCTTTAATGCTGGTTTGAATTCCAGAAATGCAGAATTTCCTGCTTGATTTCATGCATCTGGTTTGTATGCTATTTTGAAATTTGACTTGCATGATTTTGGTTTGAGGAAAGTCTCAGGTTTACAGATTTGATTTGAGAAGTGGATTTTAAGATGTTTCAGAAATTTTGGTTTTCAGAGAAGTGTTTATTTTAGATTTGTTTTCCATTGTCTACTAGGTTTAGATTTTGAAAAGAATTAAGATGGAAGAGAATTTGTTTATAAAAACTGAAAAAAATAAAAGAAAAACCTAAATTCAATTTTTTGACACATGTAAAGAAGTTAACATTTGTCACTTTGTCAAATTTATGGATTAATACTAGTTCTTCAAATTAGTATAATGTTTGCATTTGTATTTAATGTTAATTATCTATAATTATGTTAACTTATATTTTAATTAGATGTTTAATATAAGATATATGAAAATCGATGTTTAAATAAATTAGTTAACATGTATTTATTTACATGTATATAAATTTTAAAATGAATAAATCAAACTTATAAAATGAAACTTATACAAATAATTCAAAATCAAAACAAATTAAAAACATTTACACTTTAGATTTTAAAACTTTGAATTCAAGTTCAAATTAAATTTTGAAATAAGTTTATTTACAAATATAACTACACAATTTAAATTTTTGAAAAACAATTATTTTTATTAAAAATTTATTTGTTAAAACAATGTATTGTTATATTTTTAAAAATAACAACATTTAGTAACCATAAATAACTTATTAAAAGAAATTGTCTCTTTATTCATAAATTATTTATTTTATTCAATTATATCAAAATAACTCTTATTGATATTTTATTTAAATTCAAACTTGAGTTAAACATGTTTTAAATCATTCAAATAATTTGCCTTATGTATTTAAAACCATATTTATTTATTAATTAAATTTAAAACAATATCTTTTTACAATATATACATATTCTATATATAATATAAATATAAAACAATTATTAGATTTAAAAAGATAAAATCTATCAATTAACTATTTATTTTATTAGATTATTAAATTAATTCAAATCTTATTAACAAAAATTATCAAATCAATTTAATTTCTATTTCGGATTATTAAATTGATATTGCTTTCAAATTCCTGGTCATCACAGAACAATACTATACATCTTGGTTATTTGATATTAAGTGAGACCACGCCGCTTAGCAGAATGGGTTTCCCCTCACTAATATCTCTTTAAAATATATATTTTTGCAAATCGCAATCCTGCAACCCAAATTGGTTAATCAAACTGATTATATCAATTATAGAAATATCATATATGCTAAAATAGGTATTTACTAGACCAGCTGTGCAAAAAAAATGTAGTTTTGTTTGGCTAACTACTAACCTTTGGTTGACCCGGGCCTACCAGACAAAATAATAAATATGATTTCACAACTGTTAGATAAGTCTTTTGGACGATCCGTCCCTAACTTACTTCTCCAAGGGTCTCGTGATGGTTTTGCGGGCTTACCAATAACCTATCTTATTTTTTGTACATATATATATATATATATATATATATATATATATATATTTCTTTCTGTGTGTAACCATCATTTAAGCCTACCTGTGACTAAGCCCTACAGATTGGAATTTTGGACTAAGTTAGCTAGAGGCTAATATCTAATAAGTAGGGCGTGACCCTACACCAATCCCATCTGGTCTTTTAATCTGAGTCATTTGCATAGGGTTAAATACGCTTTAAATTTTTTCCTTGAAAACCTCTTCAAAATGATTTAAACCTTTAAATCATACTTATGCATGAAAATACATTCTTTGGTTTACTCTAAGCTATTTATCATGTTAAACGTACTTTACCCAAAATAATATTTATGTAATATAGTGCGGATTACCTATCGTTCAATCCAATTTCCACTATTTATGAGGAACAACCCCTATGTTCCTCCATTACCCAGAACCCACTATTCCTACACTCCACGACTTCCCTTATGAGCCTCTTCAATACCTGCTACCCCCACAAGCCATAACCCAAAGATATAGAGTGTCTAATCTTCGGTACCAGCTACTCCCACGAGCCAACAAGCAAAGATACAAGTCCATCATTCAGTATATCGCCATCCCTCACGATTTGAATGAGCCAACACCTTCAGCATAATCTATAGAGTCCTGAACTATATACCGCAAAACCTACTCTCAACACGAGCCACATCCAAAGTACCAACTCCCTTGTCGAAGAGTTACACCATCGCCTCGCCATATCAATCTCTTACTTATAGATCAATAACATCAAGACTCTAAGTCGGTTGCACGAACAACCATCAAATCGTGCAGCGCGAAATCTCATCAATGTCCAAACCACAGATCAGCCAAATCGCCAATCAACAACAGTGATGGACATTGACCACTCTATAATGGTCAATACCAATCACCTTCGTCTTGTGTTGAATTGAACGGATAAGTACAAACCAAACAAAAATATCTGACATCCAACTTGAAGTTGAAGCCTTATCATTCAGCTCAGATCCGACGGCATGTATCATAACTCTCATCTATAACTTAGCTTTTTCGTTAGGATTCTGTGTGTGTGAAACCCCAACATATAAGTTATTCCCCTAACACCCGATCACCGCTAATCGGCATTTTCAATCAAAACAACAAAATAAGCCAACAAGCCAAACAAGCCAAGCAACGAAACATACGTCCAACAACCATACATACATCCAAAACAACATACATACAACATGTATAATCAGTCCATATCAACTAATGTGAGAAATCATATCAATGATAACTCAAATCTAATAATTTGCTAATTATGACACATCAATGAAAAATATGTGATATTCTTTGTAAATCATTTTCAAATAATTTTATTTTCTTTTATAAAAATCCAGCAGGTATATATGTATAGGAAAATCACATTTTAAACCAAATCCATTCCCGAGCGTCAGTCTAAAACTATACAACCAACCATAGTATGATGAGAAACAATATCATTCACCACCATAAAATCCGTGAATACAACACCAAAATGTAGATCTCTCCATCATGAGAGCAACGTAAGAAATCGCATCCAAAACGGACCTCGTATGCCAAAGATATGGTCAAAATAAGAATCGAGATTATTTAAATAATTAATTAACCAAATCAAATAACTAATTATCGTAGTTAATGTTATTTCTTCTTCCTCTACCATTCACAAATGCCTGTATATGCACGAACAGACATGCACACAATCTTGCTCTTCTCTCTTCTATTTCTCTCAAATTACTTGATGATTTGACAAACAGATAGTAGCAACGCGCTCCGCTACCCGATCCCTCTATGATGCACTCAAGATGATGCACTTGATTGCTCATTTATGCTCGCGACCTGATATCCACATCCATCTAAGGCCATGGACGCGATCTGTCTTGATGCGCCATTCATTACCAAATCGTCTCCATCTCCTTCTTTTTGCACCAGAATCACAATGATAATCTCCAATCCACCTCCTGTCGCCTAAACCTCCGACGATTTCAAACCCCAATCAGCCATGGATGGGTCGATCTCAACCAAATGTCACCGCACTTTAGATCAAGCATAAGGAATCTAAGCTCTTATTAATACGAGCTCATTGGATTTGGTTTCATGATTTTTAGTGGAGCAAATCGCTCGATCTAGATATTTGAAGGAGAATGAGAGGGTGACCAATAATTTTGGGGTGTAACAATGAATGAAAAATGAGATTAGAGGGAAAGTAGGCTTTTAATAGTATTTATATGATTATTTTATTCCATTTATTTATTCACCTAAATAAATGGTTATATGTTTCATGTCTGCACAACCATACGAGGTGTCTGATTGCAACGAAACTTGTCTGTTTACATCACCTCATTTTTTCGGATCCAACGATATAAATTTCATCACCATCTAAGATTGCACCCCGAGGTGCTAATTTCATGCATTTCGAGATCGTTTCGGCCATTGGATCGTCCGATCTCTAAATATAATATTCATTTTAATGCAACATCAATCTGAACTCAAATGCCGCGGTTATCCCCCATTTTGAGGTCCGAACTAAGCGCTACAGATGCTGCAACCATCTATAGTATTAACTTTCATTGATAAAATAAGGATATGGTAATGGTATCAATAACATCAGAAGCATAAGAATATGATATAATTTTAAACATACTTTCAAAGAAAACTTTCACATTACATTTCAAAGATAATATTCTATAATCGTTACATAATCCTAATCATTGCCCTGGTTCAGCTAAAGTATAATTATCACAAAATACTCCAAGAGCGACATATGAAGATGCCATCTTGGTTGATCAGAGTTACTAAATAGACATATACACATATTGTTAAAACATTCATACAACAACTAACATAACTCAGGGGATAATAGAAATAGATAGACTCCTACATAGCTAGCTTTGTCTCCTGCACATCTCTAGAAGCTTTCTGCGCTAAAACCTACTTAATTTGAAAAGCCCTTATTCCTGACTTACTTAAATCAAATTTTGAGCATCCAAGAGTTTAAGGGGAAACATAAATTTCGAGCCAGACAAAAGCCCGATGTGAATAATAATATGTCATCCCAGTTTACAGATATTAAGTGAGACCACACCGCTGAGCGGAATGGGTTTTCCCCTCACTAATATCCCTTTTTAAAATACATCTTTTGCAAATCAAAGTCCTGCAACCAAACTGCTAAAATAAACAATATAATAATAACGTGTGTGCACGCTACATAGATAATCATGGCTATCTATCAAATCAGTGGACTATCTAATCCCAACTTTTAGTTCTCATAGGGAAACTACCAATCTACTTGGCTAACCCAGGCCTACCGGTTATACCAAATTTTCTCACCGATTGTTAGAAGAAAACTAGACGGTCTGTCCAAATACACTTATCCTAGTGTTCACCTTACTATCTGCCAATCTCATAATTTTTATAGGCGTACCATGAACCTAAAGGTTTTACAGGCCAACCAATAACCCATCTTGTCTTTAATATTCCTTTCTATGCATAGACCTACTTTTTGCCTTACCCTCGACAAAGCCATACACACTGGAATTTTAGGCATATATCAGCAAGGGGCTAACAGCTAAAGTATATGGCGCTACCCTACAACAATCCTATTTGGTCTTCTAATCTATGAGTCAATTTATTCTATCACAATATATCCAAAAGTGATAAGAACAGTAAACTCTTTTAGTAAAATTCTGGGCTAAATACCCTTTTCTACTTCCTTGAAAACACTTTCTTTACAAATGATTTAACCTCGAAATCATACTTTCAAAACAAGAAAAATACAGCCCTTTACTTTATCCAAAATAATTTCCATGATATATGCTTTTATAAAACTTTATTAACGAAATCCATAGTCAATAGGGTTCTTCAACCCCTAAATATAGGCCATAAGTCCCAAAACTATAAACCATGTATAATGATAAAGCTTGGCGATCTCATCACCACTAAGGATCTTCGTCCCACTTCCATATAAAAGTAAGTTAAAGTCTTTAACTTATAAACCATAAGTCCATAGGGCTGCTAATCTGAACATCGCACTTCATAAAGTGTCGATATCGTAAGATATAAACCATAGTTTGCATAGTTTAAAGTATTAAAGCTTAATGTCAACATAGTTAAATCTAGACATCAAATTCCTTAGAGAAAATAGCAACTTCATTAAAGCCGAAATGAGAAAAACATGACACTATATTGCCGTCTTTGAAAACAGGTTATAAAGGCTAAGGTTGACGGTCATTAAGGTTGAAGCAATAAAATGCGGTATCTTGTATAGCTGATATAATACAACGGCATCGTCATCCTTATAGAAAACATGGCCTTAATAAGGTCGAAGTTGATAAAATGCATCATCATTGCCTTATTTAAAATAAGGAAAATAAGCAGCCTCACTAGAGCCGAAGTCAATATAAGTACTTCGAAAGCAATAGGATCAGTGATGTTATAAGTATGAGGCACCATACCCTTATATCTATATAAAGTGCAGCAGTATAGCAAAACATGCGGCAAGGTCGACGTCGACGATGAGGACGCTGACTTGAACCTCCTTAACCCTAACTGATTCACTTCATACCAACACAAGTTGATATCATGTGCATTGCTGTTAGTTGTCATCGAAGTCATAACAACGGTGAAGAGAAATGACGACGTCGTCATTGCCGACATGTCATTTCTATAATTAATATTAAAACTGTTTATTTGCTAATAAAAGTTAGTTTTTTCCACCAACCCCTATTTTTTATCAAAGCCTTATTGGTTAACAAATACTATATCATAATTCTTTTCAAAAATCTTTTTATTACCACAATTTATTATTTCCAAAACATTTTCAAACTACACCTTTTATATTAATATTTTAACATAATACTTAAGCTTTTCTAGCTTAAAAAATTCACAATAAATCATAAATATTTGGGAAAAATTCCCAAGATCATAATAAATCCAATTTATTATATTATTTAAATATCAAAATTCCGAGACCAAAATCCTTATTTAATTATTTTAAATCATTAAAACTTGAAAATAACCCATTTTCTCTATTTAGAAAATTCATAATAATTTCGTACTTGCTTAGAAAATTATGAAACAAAAAACCCACATCTAAAATAATGTTTCTAACATCATTTCAAAATCTCAAGTCATTTGGGTATCATAGGTTTTGCACTTAAACCTATTATCTAATTTCATAAATAAACCATCAAATAGGCATATAATCATTCAAACTATCATAAATGGCATAATATAAGCACAAGAATTAGATTTATACTTAAAACAAAAATAATACGTAAAAATATAAAATACATAACTATTATTCACCTTGAATGATTTAAGAAGGTTTAAATTTGTATTTGATTTGATTCCCCTAAGCTTTGATCTTGTTTTCTGTAGCTTTACTTCTCTTAAAATCCTTGTTAATGGTCGACCTTCTTTCTTTTAGTTTTGTTTGTAATGAATAAAATAAGGAAGGAAATCGGAGAATAAGGGTTTATGTTTAGGAATTTAGATCTATTGCCATTTTGCCCTTAACATATATTCCTCCTTCTTATTAAGTTTTAAACCATTCTTATTAACTCATTCATTAAGGAAGGACCCCTATTAATTATCAAATCAAAATATCCTAAACATTTTACATTATTTTATTAATTTACCCAGTTAAATCTTCTAAATAATGCTAATTAAAATTCGGGTTGTTACAGAAGTGGTCTCGAATCCTGATTCGGCGGTATGCCAAAAATCACATTTTTGGGCCTTCGTTTAATTAACAATTAAATATTTAAATTAGTTATTTAAATATTCGATTGTTAAAAATATGGGTCGTTATATTCTACCTTCTTTAAAAAGATTTCTTCCTCGAAATCACAAAGCAAAGAGAACGTCACCTAACCCCTAGCCCTCAAAAACCTCTCAGATTTTGGAAAAATTCAGCAGAACCTCCTTTGCGCATTAGGTCCAGGAAAAATTCCAATATAACATAGTTATATGCACATCATATATTTAAACATACTGGACCATATATAACAGTCATCTTAAAAAAATGCTATATCCAACCATAATTATCCCGCATGCCTAACAACCATACAAACATAGGTTATCATCCCAAATGCTAACAATCCAACCAAACATGCATACATAAGATCTATCATCAAAAAGTATCCATGCCTAACTTAACATACAGAATACTTAACTATCTATTATACAACATCGAATATGATATCCAATATGAAAGCCGCAATAAAAATGAAATCTCACCAAGTGAAGTGCTCTAGATAAGCGGTCCTTGAATAACATGTGTTCACAGTTCGCGTCTCAATTAAAAGTCTGATCCTCTCTCATCAAATAGGTAAACAATGCTGCCACCCTGGTTTAATTTAGATTCTGGATTGTTGCAATTACATGATCTACATCGATGTCCTACTCTGAAATAACATAACCCAAGTATCTCATCACCAGTCATGCCTTATGCTCCTCCTTCATCCACGAGCAGACTAAAGTATCATCAATGAACACAAGCACACTCGCTCAAGTGACGTCTCCAAACATGGTTCATGAGATCAACAAGGTATGCCGACACATTGGTTAGCCCGAACGACATAACCAAATCCAATCCAAAACTCAAGGTAGTGTAAAAACACTATATTCGGCACACTCCCTATAAATACTCTCAGTTGGTAAAACCATTGCAAGGTCCAACTAAGAGAACATCCTCATGCTATAGAGCTGATCGAACAATTCATCAATAAATAAGAGTACAAACTTGTTCGTCATCTCATCTAGCTCACGACAACCAACAAATAACTCCAAAGAGCCATCCACCCTACCGACAAACACTAAAGATGCATCCTACCCAAATATACTCCTACGAATGAACCATCACCTAAATAGGTCATCCGCTTGCACCTTTATATTCCTAAGCTCTTTAGGCATCATATGCCTTAAAGATATAACTACTGGTCTACCTTCTCTGACCAGTCGATAAGAAACTCTATCCCCATATTGTAGTAATCCAATCACCTCATAGAATATGTCCGGATACTCTCTAGTTACAGGCACAGATGACAATGGAATATCGATCGAATATAGAAAGCTAACCATCCCCATCATTTATAAGTATCCAAGCACTGCTGCTTGCTCCTCTATAACCCCAATCGTCATCAACGGCCTCTCACAATCCACCACTATTCTGTATCCCCTTTAGCTACGCCATTCCTAAACTATAATACCAACCCAATTAACCCCAAAATAAATGAATAAGAAACAAACAAACATCCATGACCTAATAAGACAAAGTCTAGACAAACCATGTATAGGCTGGCTGAGTCCCTAACTAGGTCAGTCACAGTCAAAGGTCGATTGACTATCTCGAGTTTCGATCCTAATATTTCCATCAATTCTAGATATGAAGGAATATGAAACCTTGACGTCAAATAAAACACATATGGAAATGCCATAAGCGAAAAGCATATCTCAAACGGTAATACCATTTCCCTTCTCTTTTATTAATGGAGCACTCGACGAAATCGGAACGGCAATCAATACATATGCTTCCATGGTTTATTCTTACTCAGCTGGTTCGGGATAACTCTTCTATACTGGGTACAGGCTCTATCATCACAAAGCCTTCTTGATCGTCTTCCCGAAGCTCTCGTCAATATAACCAATCAATCGCTTCCCAAGATAATCAATTAACCTAATGTTAAACATTCTATCCTTTTTGTGGGGGGTTTCAACTGAAAATAGACCATACTTCGATAATACATCGAATTCGGCCACATACTCTAACGTAGACATATCACTGTACTTTAAATTGGCGAACATTCTATCTAATACCGACTTCAGAAAAGTCGAGATAAATTTTCTTCAAAGCGAATTATGAACAAATCCCACGTAAATCGATCCTCAAGAATCGAAGCTATAGAAACACTCCACTAGTTTATTTTTCATCCTTCGAGTTATCTAGAGGTTAACTTCTAACTTATGGTGTCATCTAACTCCAAATCGTCCAAGATCCTCTTGCAAGTAACCATCCAAACTTGCTTTTCAATAGCCAACTCTGTTCCAATGAATGATCTGCCTCCTAGACTCTCGTAGTCTTTATACAGCTCGACAAAGTTGGTTCTAACCATTTACACTTGAGCACCATAACCATCCAGAAAAAGTTGGGCATTCCAGGAAATGATTCGCACCATCTCTGCGAACATGTCCTATCTATTAGAATTAGTGATCCTAATCCTGTGCAATCCTCAATTCTTAAGATAGAGTCAATAACAGTCTTTCACGCATGCCAGATCATTCCAACTCTATAATAAGGATGATCCATCTCTCTCATAAAGAAAACTACATAAACCATGCTCGTGTGTGCAATACAACTTATATACTATATATATATATAGCTTTGAAAACCAAAATACATAATAAATACGAACTCTCTCGTATATACATACACTTTAAATCCAGTCTAAGGCGATGGCTTCTACCGTATCTCTACTGGATAATGGTATCAACTTAGGTAAATCATATAACCTATGCTCTAATACAAAATGTAACAATTGCCCTACACCTACAATGCAGAACCGTTGTCAAAGGAAAGAAAAGATCAAAGATGAGGAAATAGAAGAGAATGAAAAAGAGGAAAAAGGAAACGTCAAATAACCACATAGCCTATCGAATATCTCACTTCGCATCAGTTAAAATATAATATCCAACACATGTATAAAATAGTAGAGACAATAATAACAATGTGAACAAATCATAAGAATATAAGATCCACAGAGCTATACAATACAGTAACAGAGTTTATACAACTAGAAAATAAACCCAACCGATAAAATGGCTCATATAATAGTCAGTCAAACACTGTCAAGGCTCCATAGTATCACACAACGGAAATACAATAAAGAACTAAAATACAAAAATGAGTATATGTCACCTCCTGCTAGTCCATCTGTAGAACTCCATATGCCATCCACACCTTCTCTCAAATATATTCATTAAAACTACATGAGATAATAAGAAGCAAAGCATAAAATCTCAGGTCATACAACAGTCTGGTGTAAGTGATAAACAATCTTAAAATACTATGAATGTCGATATAGTACATGGAACAGAGGGTACACAAATTATAGCAGACATATCCCTGCATCCAAAGAGTCAGGACATAACATAGATAATTGCTACTCTACAACATCATAAAAAGGGTACACCATACTCAGTATCTGTCGGGGTGCTTCTCCATCTATAATAAATACTCCATACTAAGTAATCTGTCCAGGTGTTTAGGTATCTCCATCCACAATACCTACTTCATACTAAGTCGAGTCGGGGTGCCTAGGTATCCCTACCACAATACCTTCCTCGTGTGACATCTCTAGGCTGACAAGTGGCTAGTTAAGTAACCATAATAAACATAGCATCCATTAAACAATACTAACTTTCACCCAGTATGCTCTAGATATGTGATAACTCGTATGACCCCCAAGCAAGGGACTAGTGGTAATCCCGGTTCTCCGTCGTACTCACGTATCTTTCAGCCCAAAGCTGGATACGTGCTTCGCAACCTAAAGCTGGATGCTAGACCTAAAACCACAAGTCCAAGGTATACGAATCCTTGTTGCCAATCCATGGGCGTCCCCACTATACAATAACCTTGCTTTGAGTACAATAGAAAACTCTTTGAGTCATTAATGATCCCTTAGCACATACACGTGCATCCAAGCCCTACTTGCTCAATCCAATTTCCACAATCCACGAGGAACAACCCCACATTCCTCCACTATTTGGAACCCACCATGTTCCTACACTCCATGACTCCCCCATGAGCCTTTTCGGTACCTGTTACGCCCACAAGCCACAAGCCGAAGATATGGAGTGTCTAATCTTCGGTACTTGCTACTCCCATGAGCCACCGACTGAAAATACAAGTCCATCATGTTGTACATCGCATCTGAATGATGTCAATGAGCCAACACCACCAACATTATTTACATATCAAAACCTACTCCAACCATAAGCCACGTCTGATGTACCAACTCTCATGTAGATGCGTCACACCATCGCCTTGCCATCTCAATCGCTCACCCATGGAGCAATAACATCAAGACTCTAAGTTTGTAGCACGAACAACCATTAAATGGTGCACCACTAAATCTCATAAATGTCCAAGTCATAGATCAGCCAAATCACCAATCAACAACAGTAACGGACATTGACCACTCTACAATGATCAATACCAACCACCTTGGTCATGTACTTAACTAAACAAATAAGCACAAACCAAACGGAAATGTCCAACATCCATCCAAAAGTCTGAAGCCTGTTGTCCACCTCTGATCCATCGGCACGTATCCTAACTCTCCTATACAACTTATCTCGTTCGTTAGGTTTTCGCATGTGCAAATCCCAACCATACAAGATATTCTCCTTGAACCCGATCATCGCTGACCATCGTTTTCAACCAAAACAGTCAAACAAGCCAAACAGCCAAACATACATCCAACAACCATACATACATCTAAAAAAACATATATACATCATGTAAAATCCATCCATACCAACCAATGTGGAAAATCATATCAATAATAGCTCAGATCTAATAATTACCTAACTATGGCACGTCGATGGAAAATATGTGATATTCTTTATAAATCATTTTAAAATAATTTTATTATCTTTATAAAAATGTAGCAGGTACTTTATAAAAATGTAGCTGGTATATAAGTATAGTAAAATCACATTTTAAAACCAAAATCATCCCGAGCATCAATCTAATACTATACAACCAATCATAGTATGGTAAGAGATAATATCACTCATCACCATAAAATATGTCCAAACCAGCGTTAAAATGTAGATCTCTCCATCACGAGTTCAATGTAAGAAACTACATTCCAAAATGGAACTTGTACGCAAAAGATATGGTCAAAATAAGAATCGAGATTATTTAAATAATTAATTAACCTAACCAAATAACTAATTAGCATAATTAGCATTAATTATTCTTCCTTTCCCATTCGCAAATGCCTGTATGTGCACGAACATATATGCACACAATCTTGCTTCTCTCTCTTCGATTTCTTTCAAATTACTTGATGATTTTATGAACCGGTAGTTGCAACATACTCCACTACCTGATCTCTCTGCGATGCACTCAAATATGATGCACTTGATCGCATATTTATGCTTGTGACCCAACAGTCGCATCCGTCCAAGGCCATGGATGCAATCTACCTCGATGCCCGTTCACCACCAAATCATCTCTATCTCCTTCTCTTTGCGCCAGAATCGCAACGATAATATCCGATCCACCTCTTATTGCCAAAATCTCTAGCGATCTCAAACCATAATTGGCCATGGATGGGTCAATCTCGACCAAATGTTGTCGCACCTTAGATCGAGCATATGAAATCAAAGCTCTCATCGAAATGAGCTCGTTGGATTTGGTTTCATGATTTTTAGTTGAGTAAATAGCTTGATCTAGATTTATGGAGAATGAGAGGCCGACCACTAATATTAGGATGTAATAGTGAATGAAAAATGAGATTGGAGGGAAAGGAGGATTTGAATAGTATTTGTATGGGTATTTTATTCCATTTATTTATTCTCTCAAATAAATGGTCGTACATTTCAAGTCCGTATGATCACACGACACGTCCAATCGCAACGAAACTCATCAACAAACATCGTCCCATTTTTTCAGATCCGACGGTATAAATTTCGTCGCCATCTAAGACTGTGCCCCGGAATGCTAATTTTATGCATTGCGAGATTGTTTCGTCCATCCGACCATTCGATCTTCAAATACAGCGATCCTTATACTCAATCTAATTTGCAACGTCAATCGAAACTCAACGAAAGTGGTCTCGAATCTTGATTCAGCCATATGCAAAAAATCACTTTTTTGGGCCTTCATTTAATTAAGGATTAAATATTTAAATATCCAATCGTTAAAAATATGGGTCGCTATATTTTCATATACACTATTTAAATATAGAATAATCTGATGCACAACATCCATAATACTTTAGCAACAAAATGATAGAAATTGATAAATAGTTTTAATCTAATATTCGAATTTTTGGTAGATTACAACGCCAAAACTAGTTGAAAAATGATTCATTTGGTTAGAGTACATCAACCGACCAAATGAGTAGAAAACATCATATTCGACAGACATTTCACCAAAAAGCTAGGGAAAAATTTCTTTAACTAAACATAATTTGCTAAAATTTGCGTCAAAAATCAATATTGTTAAGCGTTTAAGAGAACCCCAATAAGTAAGCATAAGCATAAAGTGTATAGGGAAATATGCATCGTGGGAGCTTGTAGAGTTAAGCATATTAATGAAAACCTAAAATATTTGAAATCCATCCACATCCATATCCGAAAAGCGGATAAATATCCGATATTAGAAAAAAAAGGATACAAATGTGGATAAGATGACATTCACATTCGAAAATTATGCATTCGGTTTTTTTCATAGATATAGTTCATATTACGTGTATTTTTGTATAATGAAAGATATGTATTTATTGTTTTATGTTAGTAGTCTAAATCATATGCATTTAACGCATGTTAACTGCTCGAAACTATTTATTATCTAAGCAGTTAATATTGGTATCAGGTACGTGATCAAGTACCGATATGAGATATTTTAAAATATTGTGGTAATATCAGATAATATCAGTAAAATACCAGACATGAGTATAACATGTTATAAATGATATTATACTATGTTATAATGTTATATTGATGTTAAGTTTACAAATATTCAGATCAACAATAGCAAATTACTACCAAAGTCTAATTGCATATTGTTTACATATTACAATCTATTTTCTGGGATATTTTATTTAATGCAAATAATAATAATATAGGCTCAGTAAAACATGAAATTCATATAGTGTGCATCTTCATTATTTTCTTTATATTTATACTACATCCATTGTTTCTTTAGTCATCTAATCGTCTATGTTGCTTTCCCAATTTTTTCCATATTGATAGTTTCTTCATTTTTATTTTCACTTAATTTATCAAATAAACAGTGTTGATTTGATACCATACTTTAGCTTGTTCCTTATCAATATGCCAAATATATAACTTTATTGCTCTTCAACATCTAGTTTTTGGTGCATGATAGTAACTAATAAAGTAAATTTTCATTCCTAACTTACCAAATAGAAACGGTGAGCAAAAAATAACTAAAAAGAGAAGTATATCTTTCATGACCTTGTTTCAAGTGGTCTTCACGATAAATAAAACTTATGAATTAATGGAATAAGTGGACTTTTATTTATTGAAAGACTAATGAAGACTGAAATTATATGGTTAAAATTGAAAAATAAGTGCATGGGTTTTCTAATATGATCTGCATATCGCCATTCACCGTATGCAAAAAACAAATATTGAGAATGTGAAAAATATATTTAGAATATGAAGATATTTATCTGTAAGTATATTTTTCCCATTCATATAGTAATAAACGATATACATAAAATATATCGGGTATTTTATAGTAAATATCAGAGAGATATATAAGCAAATATCGAAAGATATATTGGTAACGATATATTAAGAGATATTTTGAAAAAATATCGATATCAGATATATCAGTTATATATCAGCAATATTATCCGACATTAGCTACATATACTATCATCATTTTTGTTTATTTTTTATATTTTTTATGATCATTGGGATTAAAAGAAATTTTGTTACATCAAAATTCCCTATTTATTTTTCTTAATTAATCAATCATCGGGGGATATGATAACTTCTGATATTTGGCCATATACGTGGATTGGATACTATATATATGAAAATAATATTGAATGTGAATATAGATATTACACTATCTGAATTCAAAATTATCCGTTTACAGGCTAAGTAGAGAATCTTTTTTAGTGTGATCGAAATTTTGAATATTTGGCCTGTGGCATTTTAGGGTCGACAAATGTACGTTAGGAGTAATCCAAAGTTTGTTAAACTAACTGACTAAGAAGTATTTGATTATCACACCTTCGTTCGTTTAATGTTTCATCTCTTCACAACTTAACTCATTTTGCATTTATTTTATCCTTCCATCAATGTTCAGGCAATTCTACTATTCCACTATGACATCATTAACAACCTTATATTATGTTTCATTGACAAATCTGAAAACATAAATCGAAAAAGGAAATAACTTCTAAAATACACGCCAAAATGTTATTATTTGAATCATCAATGATGTTGCATATGTCGCAAGAATGAAATTGTGTGGGTCTACTAGAATGCAAATACAACCCATCTCTAGGCATATCCAAAATGTGCAGCTTTGGATCATGATGTAATGGAATAATTAATCATTTTCAACCAGGCTGCATAAGTTTCAAATTACACTTCCGTCCCAGTCTAAAATAGGATTTTCGAAAACCTGCCAATGTTTCCAACAAAAAAGTGCATTCTAAACTGCATATATATGCAGTTAGAACTCCAAATATCTACATTCTACACTACAAATATTTGCAGTTCTAACTACACATTTAAAATAAAATAAAATTTGCAGTCTACAATACAAGAATGCATATTTTATGCTTTAAATATTTGTTGTCTTCACTGCAAATATTTATTTTACAAACATATGCATTATAATTTGCACATATTTGTATTTTTACCTGCAAATATTTGAAGTTCTAACTATAAATATATACAATATAAAGTGTTCTTTCGCTGTAAACATCGACAAAGATATTTTATGAAACTTATTTTAAAGGAGGATTTTTCAAGTATTATCTTTGAAAATAAAAGGTGGATCCTAATTTCTCTATCTTAATTAACATAAGGATCGAACAATTTTATGAAACGTGAAACAATGTAGATTATCGTATTTATGATTTGATAATAATTCAGAATCCGCATTTTAGCAATAATAATATGGAAAAGTGCAATGGTATAAGCTTTGCTATGGCCAATTCTGTTTACATCCAATCATTCTCTGTTTACATCCAATCATTCCATTAACATTTGATTAGGTAGTTGCATGCACATTGGAAACCATCAAAATACAATTGACTTTCATTGTTTAATTATATGATGGTTGTGCATTATTGATGTGACCAAAGTTGTAGGAAAGCAACTCGCGTCGCTAAATAATTCCATATAATGGAATTATATATTTTATAGAGCGATACTAGCTCTAGAATTTGAATTTTTGATGGGCTTATTGATGGAATTGTTTAAATGTTTTTTGAAAAAGAATTTCAAAAATGAGATTTATCTATTTTGATCCTTACTAGAATATAGTTTATAGAATGTAGTTAAATTATATATAACCTTAACTTTTTTTTATTTCAAAATTTCTATTCAAAGCTTTTAAAAATGAGTAACATTTAAGTATAAAACCCTTTTAAACTTACTATTTGAGTATAAAATTTTGGAAATGCTTTAGAAGAGAAAGATAAAATATAGTATTATTTTATAAAAGCTGTTTTGAAAGTAATAATTTCAGTTTCAAGTAATTTTAGTTAGAAAAGAGGTTTAAATGGTTTTTGAAAGTGTTCAAAACTGTTGTAAATAAACAACTTTTCCTTAAAAATGAATTTAAGAATTTAAAAGTGATTTTGGGAAATAATATCTTTGTCTATATAAAAATTAATTTAAAACTCTTTTATTTTATTTATTAAGGATTAGAGATTTTATTGAGATTTCGTGCTTTTCTGTAAAACAAAGAATTTTAATAAATGATTGAATTATCGAATTATCGAATTGGTATGAGACTTTTCACACAATTCTCTCGCATATTATTATAATTTGTCAAATAAAGTTGGAGTAAAATTTACAAGCATTTAGTAAATACTTGAATTTACTTTTTGGTATGGGATAGTTAGTTAAATTCTAATGATTACTAAAGTGAAAGCTATCTACACTTTAGAGTTGTATTATCTTAGGTTGTTTAGATTTCAGACCAATAGATCCCCAAGAGAAGATGACTCATTTTTCATTGACCCAAGTGTCGATATTTGAGTAGCACTTGACGAAACTGCTTGGAGAGGTTTTAGCGACCTTGTTAGACGAAACTGCTTAGTGAGATGGTAGCGACCTTGTCCTCTCAACGAAACTGCTTAATGAGGTGGTAGGGATCCTGTCCTCTCAACGGAACTGCTTAGTGAGGTAGTAGCGACCTTGTCTTCTTGACGAAACTGCTTTAGTGAGGTGGTAGCGACCTTGTCCTGCCGACGAAACTGCTTAGTGAGGTGGTAGTGACCTTATCCTCCGGCAAAACTACATAATGAGTTGTTAACGGCCTTACCTTTAGGGAAAAACAACTTAGCGAGGTGGTAGCGACCTTGTCCTCTGGTGAAACTGCTTAGTGAGGTGTTAGGGACCTTGTCTTTAGGGAAAAAATTCTTAGTGAGGAGTGAGCGACCTTGTCCTCCCGATGAAACTACTTGGAGAGGCGTTAGCGATCTTATCCTTATGTTCTTGGTTATCGTAATCTTTTTGGTGCCGAGATTATGATTATTTATTGGTGAAATCGTGTATCCATTCCCTTTGTTCTTCGAAGCGTTTGTATTCGAGTATAAATTCCCTTTTGGTGCTTCGAAGATTTAATAAATTGGTTATCATCATATTTTTAGATGAAATCCATTGAGACTTAATATGGATTTATGAAATGGTGATTTTGATTGTATGCCTTATTATGATTATTCGGTTTGGGAATATTTTTATTACAGCTTATTTATTGTTAAATCATATAATTATAGCATTAGTATCTCATCCTATTTAGATATAGCCTGACCAATTTATTATTTTAATACTCCGGTCAGACCGAGACTCTATAGGTATAGGGACTCATTGACTTATGGATTTTGCGCTAGCACTAGAGTAATTATTTGGACTGTTTAACTTTACTTCGTTACTGTGTGTATTGACACTTAGGATGATATATCTTGTATATATTTAGTAGCGACTTTGTACCTGATATAACATTTTGGATCTATGTATATATTAATATGGGTGTAGTACCGATATTTTGTAGACTCACATTTTATTATGATATATATATATATATATCTGTGTGTGTGTGTGTATATATAAGTATATATGTATAATGTATATTATTCCACTATGATATGTGACTCTGACTCTAATTTATTTATATTATATAATGTTCTGAATATTTTAAACCGACGCGTTTATCACTATGTATCAATATTGTATACGTCAAAATTTTCAGTTTAGATCCTCATAAAGGTAATAAAGACTTATCAGTGTTAGTCTAAAGATATATTCACATTCGATCGCCCTTAAACAGTCATATTCTCCATGTTATTAAACGACATCACTTGTAAAGTTCTTTGATAATATGGGTTAGTGGTGTGTAGTTACAACTTGGTATCAGAGTTGAGTCAGAACATTATAGAATATAACTGATACAGAGCCGTGTTTCAAAACAATGTAGAGTATGAATTTTATAGATCTCGACCTAGGCAGACTTAGAGTCCAGTTCCTTAGGTGTGCAGGGTAGAATTAGAATTTATATTCCTCTTAGGACATAAATGATTATTGGAATAATCATCGGGACATATTTGCAAAACTTTATATAAATTATGTAGCGAACCGCTATTCCGTACGCTTTGAGTGGACAATAAACCACTCTTATCCAACCCAAATTATACGAAAGGGCGAATAATTAGGGGTGAAGAAGAAAAGGTAGAAGAAGGAATAGAAAACAACCATATAGAATCTCACAATCACAGCGGAACAAAATATAATATATAAATACCAATTTTTATACAAGGAAAGTGTAAGTGTTAATATACATACAATTATCAGAGTACATAACTCAGCAATCAATCTGGACAGTTATAGTAACATTCCTCACTCGGTGGAAATATAAATAAAATACGGGAATACGTCTCTATCATCTAGCTCGTCTCCTACGCAACATAGCATCCTATTTTGAATCTTTAATACTCAGTCTTACCCGAGGATTATAATAAAATAACACCTGAGTTATTCTGAAAAATCAGCGTGAGAATACGCACTCCATTTGAATTATTACTATTTTCAAAATCCTTTCAAAAACAAAGGTATCTCATAAGACCATGCACACATAAAAACGATGGGTTATACCCTTACGATAGCTAAAACATTTTATATTAAAATTATATGATATTATAATAGTGTATGTAGAAAGTAAATTAGAAAATAGCCGAAATGCTTGCATCTCACATTTCAACATAGTTGGGCACAATCAAAACCGTACGGCGCTTATTGGAGAATGGATTCCATACTATGACCAGGTAAGGAACTACCTTCCGATGAGTGCATCTCTAGACCAATGCACCCAGGTCTTACAAGAACATCTTGTACCTTGCCACACAGGTTCAGCCTAACACTAGACTACTAGTACCGAATATGTTATCACTCTAGGTGTTCCCACCATTATCAAGCGCTCTCTTTCCATGCACAACCATTTCCATAATTATAACATATCTGAGGGTATCTAGAAAAGTAATAACATACCATAATGCGAGCGACCCAGTTAGCTGAGTTGCATGCCCTGTTTCGATCATTTTCCCAGTTGATGAGGCTTGATGCTACGTTTACCTTTAGAATAATATTCATACTTGGAACGCTAACACTACCTTCTAGGTAACGATGTAATGATAACATTCATGTATACAAGTTGTTCTGGATCTGGACAAACCGAATCTCCTTCAATATCTCCATCTCCATTAGCTTTGAGATATCAAAATTCGTAACGCCTAAATCAGATTGAAGTGGTTTTCAGATAACTAAATCCGATCCCGGTCTCTTTGAAATAATCAACGAATTTGGCCAGATTTGATAGTCGGTTATTTAACTGTCAAATAACATCCATAAGCAGTCACTAGGCCTTATTTAAATCTTCCAAAATAATTACTTCAAAATATCCTCACCAAGCTATCTATTTCAAAACTCCTCTAGTAATTCAATACTTAAAAAAAATTCCGAAACTTATATTCATAACATGATATTTTCAAATCATATTCTACTTCAGCACTTAGTAAAATATTTTCAAATTCGATTTATAATCCATTACTTAGGAGAATTATCTCTATAAAAATCTTTCGTCGCTATACGATTCCCAAAACCCTTCATTTCAACACTTAGGGAAGATTTTATAAATCTATTTTACAAAATCATTTCTAATACTTATCTCGTAAATCTTCGGAATTTATATTAATTCCTTTTACATTTTCCAAATTCGACTATACTCACTTATAGTCACGTCCAAATGCTTATAACCTTTTTATGAATTCAAATTCAACCTCGAAGTTCTTTTTTCTAACATTTCGAATATTTCCTTAAGTTCCTAGAATTCATTATAATATTTTCTTTTATAAAATCACATATGTTGCAAAAACCTCGTTTATAA
This sequence comes from Allium cepa, assembly GCA_030765085.1. Taxonomy (NCBI): domain Eukaryota; kingdom Viridiplantae; phylum Streptophyta; class Magnoliopsida; order Asparagales; family Amaryllidaceae; genus Allium; species Allium cepa. Next base: position 548,249,534 of record CM060943.1, on the reverse strand, counting down.
ACCTCGAGAGAACTTATAAATAAATTTCAATCATCCCAAACCTATATATATATATATGTATAAGTATTTTTAAAGAATAATAATTTATTTTTAAAACCAGTTTAAGTAAGTATTTAAAATATCAAAACATTTTTAATAAAACATCAATAAATCATTTCCAACTCATTTATAAATAATACCAATTAATTTACAAAGCTGATCGTAAAAATTAGAAATCTATTTCAGTTAATATTAAATATTTGAAAATTCCTCTTCCGAAATATTTTATTACTAAAGGAGCTTTAAACTACATAGTTTGAATAAATAAAAATTCTCTTCTAAAATAATTTAACTTCTCGATAAAAAAATATTTTTAAAATCCAATAACTAATTCAATTCATAAACCCCTCTCGATTCATAACATATCGATATCATTTCATTTCCTAACCAACCTCACCTTTCAAAAATAGAATTCACTATTTTTCCCAAAATCTATTTTTCATATCTCGATATAAATTCACCCTGTTAAATTATATTCCAATTTATCAATTGATTTCATTTTCCCTTATTTATAAACATCGTTTATAAATTTATAACACCTTTGAGTTTCACTTGTTTATAAAACTAATCCCATTTATAAAATTTCAATTTATAAATCCATTTCTTAATCAATTCCATATATTTCACAAATCTATTTAAAATATTGATTTCAAACTCCTTTCATATTTTCCAGAAATATCATTTAAAAATCCATCGTTTAAAATCCTCTATATAAATTATTTTACATTTTACAATCTCTATTTAAAATATTTCTACGAATAGTTAAATACAACCTAAAATCAACTATTGTTTTTATCCGAATCAATTTCTTTAAAAATATTCCAAATTTCGATATAAATATTTTTATATTCAAAATCTCCTTTTAAATCCTTTCAAATTCCAAAAAAAATATTTATGGTATTTAAATACCAAAAGTTAGGCAAGTGCTACTATAGCATCCAATAAAACAAATCACACAACAATCCATAACAAATTATCGGTTCACACATATATATCACTAGATATGAAAACAATCAATATATATTTGAGGAATCCAATTGGAACCCTTCAACCTGTTTTCCTGTATCCACAGATGTTAGATAAGATAAAAATACCAATCCCACTTTGAGGGGGATATCGTGGTAATATAGGGTCATCCGTTATTACGCAGGGCGTAGGGTCTCATCCGCTCTAACGGTGGGAAATATATTCAACTACTAATATATATACTATTATATATAAGATAACATTCAACTGATAATAAAACATCAATTCAACCAAACATTCAACAATTAATTTTAATTATTTGAAATTGAATCGAGTAATTAAAATGAGTAAGATTTACTCACCTTGATTTTAATTATAATCCATTCCAAATTTAATTCTATTGCATAGATTGCACAACTACGAATTCTACACGACCGGTTTTCGTTTGATTCAACCTTGTATGAGCAAATTACAAATTATATAAATTAGTGATTTAAATTATAATTGTAATTAATAAAATAATTACTCTTAAATTAAAATTAATTAAATTAATCTAATGTACCTTTTACTTTGATTAGCATTCTTGCCTGAACTAGTCTTCATGTGTATTCAACTGTAAAAACTTGGAACCACTAGTAAGAACTATTGAGTTGCATCATGCAACTTGCATGCACTAATCAAGTGACTAGCACCTCTACCCCCTCATGGCATTTCCTCAAACATCTTATGCTCAAACCATTAATCCCAACTACCACATTAAGAAACTCGCACTAGCACAGATAATTATCCGAAAGTAGCAAGAGCAATGTTTTAATTGCAACAAAAAATATCAATTCAACTTTAAACCCAACACGCTCAGATGATTCTATTCTACATTGAGCAACAACAGTCGCCATTTGACACAACAACCAAACTTAATATTGATCAACTTGATTCAACAGTGAAATACTACCAAAATCCTCCTCTATATGCACGAGCTCCATGCAACCTCCCAACCTCACCAAGATCGATCGCCTGGGTCACCTCCAATAGCCATGCCCAAAATTTACAGAAGTATCCTCAAAATCGGCCACTTCTATTCCATATTTTCCATAAACATCGCGGCCCCCTCCTCAGTTTGACAGTAGACTAGAAACCCTCACCCTCCACTTCTCACGTGCGCGCCCTGCGCGCGGTTGAACCCACCCCACCTCCACCCTGAAATGCGATTCTGTCTGCCATCATCTCCGAGTCGACCACACGATTCACTAGAAGAACAGATGCTCGATCAAGATCCTATCGTGACCTTCTTCGTTGGTTATCTTTTTTTATCTCGTTGAATCGGTTACTATCTGAGGGAAAAAAGGGGGTACACATTTTTTTAAGCTTTGAAATTTGATTCCGTCTCTAAGAAGAAGAAGGGAGAAACACGACTCTTTTAACAGAAATCAAGGTGGCTTCGTACATAGTATGGTGGCTATGTACGAAATAGGTTAGCTAAGATTTGATTTTGATTTAATTTCTTATTTATCTATTTAGAATATCATCTATTATATGCAGGGAAACTTCGAATTCTTATTAAGTTGTGCCACTTGACGTTCCTAATATTATACCGCTATTCCAAACGCAATGGAATAAATTTCAAAGCCTAATTTGGTCGTAAGGAGAAGATAGCTTTTTAAAACGACTATTTAAATTAAATTCAATTAAATTATTTCCAGGCATTTCTATTCCGTATGACCAAAGATTAACTCCAAACGCTATAAGTTTTTGATAATAATACACTATTACGGATCTAATGGAACTGACTTTGTTGAATTCTGAGACTGTGCCCCGGATTTCTATTTTAATATGTCGATTAAATCGACGATTTTCAAAAATTTGCGAAATCACTTGAAATATCAGTTTTAAAACCTTACTAACTAAATTCTAATTCAAATAGAATTTATACCAAGATTATAAATTATTTTGATTCATATTCAACTCCAATTCAATTATTTAAACCATTTTCAACTATAAATTCAACAATTAAATTTATTCCATACATCACTATACCAGGAACTTAAGTTTAATTCCACTTATTTGATCGATAATTTCATATTAAAATTCCATTTACATTTCAAATTCAACATTTAAAATAAATTAAATGTTCAAAATCAAACGATTGAAAAATCCGTGCTGTTACAAATTATTTTTATGAAAATTATTCTAAATTTGAAACTCACTATAATTGAATATTTTCGTGTCCTGATCGATTAATGATCAAGGTTGCGCAGCGAAAGCTAGAAGATAGTTTTCCGCTGAAGGCAATTTTTTGTCTATTTGATTGAAATGTATGTTGTTTGTGTCAACATTTGTTTTGTTTATGCTTAGTTTAAAATGTGGAATTTAATTAGACATTATCACTCAAAGAATTTATAATCCAAGTAGAATCTGCACAAACCCAATTATTAATAAAAGCTAGTGGTTTCTACAAAATAGAATCGTTGGAGAATAATAAAAATGTCTAAGAAATTAATTGTTATAAAATATAGAGTGATAAATAATATGTATCTAATTAAATTTGGAAGTGGAAAATATACTCAACAAATAAAATAAGATAAAATAAAAATTGATTTGTTGATGAATGCTTGCTTGTTCTAAAATTGTAAGTGATTGTGCAAAATTAACATTGAGTAGAAATCACTGTTGAGAGTTGAAACCTGCTCCAATAACAACAAGAACTTGTGGTGTCTTTAGTAGTGTATCTACCATAGGAAATATTGAAAATTTAAATTTATATAAAATGAAAGTTTAATTCATATGTGTAACTAATTAATATTAAGATGAATTAAAAATTTGATGTTTGCTTGAAGTATTTATGGATGAATGTGTGTGTTATGGAATTGTTACCAGTAAATTATTTCTATGATAACACTAAGACTGACTGAAAGAAGTTTAATAAAAGTAAGCATCTATTTGGATTAAAATCTTTTTGATATTGGATACACACACATATATGTGTGTGTATATATCGAATTGGATTATGTTTATTATAGGAAAGCAAAATATTTTGAATATGCATAAGGTATTAAAGATTATATGTATATCATATACAAAATAGTTTTGTGTTAAATTATCTGTTTAGTGTTTTAAGGATTCTGGCCGATGCGCTTGATTAACGTTACCGATAGGGATCCCTAAACACTAGTATGAGTCATGCGAACACAGTGTTTTGGACAATAAAATATTTTCAGTAATAATAGTTAGTAAGTATATAATATTTTTTGTAAAGAAGATAAAATTTTGAAATTAATTAAATATTATACATAATAAAGTGGACAATTTGGAAAGACAGTTTTGAAGGTAAAATAATATTTTGTGGAAGTGTATAAGCTATATTCTGAAAAGAGATATCCTATGATATTTTGATAAATAAAATAAAGAAAATAAAAGTAATAGTGTGCATTATTTGGAAAACTAAAGCATTACTTAAAAAAGACATTTTAGAAAAATTAGACTCGATATTTATAATGTTTTTGATAAGGTACATTATTTAGTATTTATATAATTTATATATTTATTTGTATAAAAGCATAAAAAAATTATGTGAAACTTTTAGACGATTGTGTATATAATATTGTGGTTGGAATAAATGTTAGGATTTATAGTTTGAGTAAAATCCACAGTGAGATAAAACTTATTTATATGTATTTTCAATTTAAGTGAAGTTTGAAAGGAAACTATAATTCAATTATAAGTGCAATAAGTGATTGAATAGTGATCACTTTTATTTGGTGGCTAAATATTTTTCTCAAGTATGTATTTGCAAAATAAAATGAGAATTAAAATTTCTTTTATAAAGCGAAGATTAGAAAGAAATTTTGTGAAAGTAATCGGTAAAGAAAAATATTTTATGTATGAAGACACGGTATGTACCAGAATAAAAATTTAAGATATTAATTATGAAAAGAAAGTCTTGAAAATGTAATAGGGATAAATTTATTAAGAGAAATCCTTTTTGATTATATATATATATATATATATATATATATATGCATACATACACAACTTCTTTTTAGAAGTTCGCTTTTTTCAATTATTAAATTTCAAGTATAGAAATTTAACTTGAAGGAAAGAAAATATTGGATTTTCATGATTTTTCATTTAATGAAAATTGATTCTTTGAGAAATGAATTTTATGTTAAAACGATATAAATTATGAAGTAATAATATTTATTCAACAGAAATCTTTGAATTTATTTTGCATCCTTATTTGGAAAATATTTAATGAGTTGAATGTTCTGAACACCTCAAAATGTTAGATGTTTTAAAAATTTATATAAGGTGTTTATATGCTAAAAGGGTGTAAAATGTTTGTGTAACCTATTTTCAAATTAGAAAATATGGAAGTAATTAAAGAAAATATATTTATATATGAATTGAAATTTTAATTCAAAATTTCTAAATAAGAAATATAATCTGGCAGAAATTGTGAATAATCGAACATGATATTACAAGGAAATGATTTATTATTTGAATATAAATATCAATTATTTTGAATTTGTTATAAAGTGATTAATTCACGAAAATTACAATCCGAAAATCAATTCGGAAAAGAAAAATGAATGATGTTATGCGAGAAATAAAATGATAAAGATTTGGATATTTAGATAATAACAAAATTGTTGTGAAACAGTAATTTTTTCTAATTATAAATTATCAAGGATTATGTGACTTATTAATAACATATCTCTGGTTTTAATTCCATATAGTATCATGTATTCATGTTCAAAATAATATAGCAGCATGCATTCATGTTCAAAATCCATATAGAAGCAAGGGTGATGATGTATGCACTGAGTGTTCATATGGTTTTAGTTGTTTGTGTTTGTACAAATGAAATGCGAGCAGTAGCATGTGATACTTTATATATTTACAAGTACATGGGTAATTTTTTACTTAATTGAAAAAAATTCCTAACAATTATGGACATTAATTTTGATTTAACCGTCTGATTATGACGATTCTTTTTTTTTAGAAGATAACTCGATATAAAACAACTTTCATATACGCCGCTTTTAGAAATTTTGAAATCAATTGGCATTACACCCTGAATTCAAAATTTAACTTTTGAAAGGTTTGTCCAATTTCAACAATTTTATCCATTTTGAAAAGCTAAGAACCTAAGTAATAATTTTATTTTAAGCGTTTCGAAATTATTTGACATTTTGTAGGCTAAAAACGCCGATTACTGAAGTGAATCTGTAGGAGAGCGAAAAATCTGCTATACATATTTGTAGAAAATCTCATATACCTTGAGTCATCGTTGACATTTTTGCGATCTATAAGCTATTTTGGAAAGCTAATACACTATGTAATATTTCACTTTTAGAAAACTTAAGTTGATTTGGTTGTTTTAACCTTTAAAAGTCTGTTTCAAATGGCTTATACTAAGACATCAAGTTGTATATGTTAAGTGAATGTATATTTATTCTATCCTTTTAAGATGTAACTAATGTTTGTACTGAGATAAGAATAGGCATTCAAGAGGCCATTTGGATTCATGGGTGGCGATAGCCCGCTTATGCACGCTTAATAGCTAAGTAAATTGCTTCAAATGCTGAAATAAAGGTACGCTTTCAGATTAAGGTACAAAAGTGTTAGAAATATTTAAATAATGTGTTTTCGGCCATGTGGTTAATGTATATTGTACATATTATATTTGTAAAATTGCAAACTGCTTTTTGTACAAAGGAGACTGTCGATTTTTTTCAAAAATTCGAATGCTTAGAAATGTTTTAATAAATATTCGTATGTGAAGAAATAAAAGTTAAGGAATTGTCTACTATAATTTATAATGTATGACAAACTTGATTCTTATATTAACTACATAGAGAATTAAGCGGGGTTCAATATGATTGTTGATTTTGAATTTAGTAACTGTTTGTATGTGAGTGGCATCTCCCTATATGAAATTGCGAGGATGCAATTTTCATAAGGGAGAGGACTGTAACAATCATGTTCTAAAGACGTAATATTAAACCAATTTAATTAAATAGAAGTGTTTGAATTCAAATTTGATAATTATTATTTTGAAATCAAGTTATTATTCTATTAATAAAGGATTTTTATTATATTATAATTGAATTAGTTAATAGATTCCATTTTTGATAATGTATTAAAATTCAAATAAAAATGTTTCAATAAATATAAAATAATTTTAAAGTGTAAATAACTTTATATAATTGAAATAGTTGGAGAAAAACAAATTTATCAATGCAATGAATAGTCGAAAATAAAACTTATTTGTGTTAATATATTGAATAATTAAATAGAGCGAAATAATACTAAATCAAATTAAGTACTGCGATTGTCAAATTTTACATACGCGCGCACACACACATATATATATTTTGTAAAATAAAAGTGTAAATCAGTTTAAAAATCAATTGTAATATAGGTTAAATGAAATAAAAGTAATAATTTAAAAGAAAAGAAAACACATTACTTAAATTATTAGAGCCAAAGGCCCATTCTCCTCAAGCTTGATCTAAACCCTTAATTCCTAAATCCATTCATATCCTTGATTATTTTTTTCCATATCCTCAAATGAATTCATTTCGTTCAAGAAACAAAACCTATCCCTTTTCTATATTCTCATTCGCTTGTACCTATTTCCAGAAATCAATCTCAACCAAAAAGCTAAATCCTCAAATCGTGAAAGAGAAAAGAAAAAATACTAACCACAACGAACGAACAAAATTCTGGCAGCGGCAAGCAACTGAAGGCGAGCGTCGAGGGCGTCAACATTTCGGAGCTCTCTGAGGCATATGCATGTTTGCGTGCGTGTCGATGAAGTTGCGACGGTTGGGTGCAACTACTGTTGCCGTTGGTGATGACGGGAGGAAGCACGCATGCGACTTCGACGTGGTGGTGAGCGCGACCTTGAGGCACAATGATTGTCATGGATGGCAACAATGCAAAGGGTGGAACTTTCAACGGTGTAGCAAAGCAAGGCTGACATTCGGCTGATGATGGCGGGCTGGTGGTGTTGATGTTAGGCGACGATGTTGATGATGATTGTACAAGGCAGTGAGGGCTTACATAGCTGAATTAATTTAGGAACAACATATTAGTGAGTTCATTTATTTAACTCATACATCTATATCCATATAATTATATCTTTTTTGCGTGCTTTGTTTAGGTTATGAATTGCATAAATTATCAGTAGTGATTAAATCAAATTATTGAAATATCAATGCATGTTATGGATACCATTGGTTTGGTGGTTGGGTTAGTTGTATTGTAAGATTAAAATATCGGATTTGAATCAATGTTTGATTAGGTAGTTTCATGTATATTGGAAACCATCAAAATACAATTGATTTTTGTAGTTTAATTATATGATGATTGCGCATTGTTTGTGTGACCGGAGTTGTAGGAAAGCAACACGGGTCGCTAAATAATTATGTACTATGAAATTATATATTTTGTAGAGTGGTGTTGGCTCTTGAAGTTGCATTTTTGATGGGTTTATTGTTTGAATTATTTAAATGCTTTTTATAAAGAATTTCAAAAATGAGATTTTATCTATTTTGATCCCTATTGGAATATGGTTTATAGAATATAATTAAATTATATTATAATCTTAACTTATTTATTATTTCAAAATTTCTATTCAAAGTTTTTTAAAATGAGTAATATTTAATTATAAAATTTTTATATTTACTATTTTGAGTATAAAATTTTGGATATATTTTAGAGGCAAAAGATAAAATATAGTAATATTTTATAAAAGCTATTATGAAATTAATAATTTCAGTTTCAAGTGCTTTTAGTTATACAAGAGGTTTAAATGATTCCGAATGTGTTCAAAAGCCTTTGTAAATTAATAAATTTTCCTTAAAACTGAATTTAAGGATTTAAAAGTGATTTTGGGAAATTATACCTTTATGTATATAAAAATTAATTTAAAACTCTTTTATTTTATTTATTATGGATTTGAGATTTTATTGAGATTTTATGTTTTTATGAAATAAGGAATTTTAATATAACGATTGAACTGTCGGATTGGTATGAGACTTTTCGTAGAATTCTTTCGCCAATTATTATAATTCGTTAAGTAGAGTTTGAGTGAAAATTAATAGCTTTTAGTAAATACTTAAATTTACTTTCTGGCATGGGACAATTTGTTAAATTCTAGTGACTATTAAAGTGAAAGTATTCTACAATTTAGAGGTGTATTAACTTAAGGTGTTCGGATTTCAGACTGATAGATCTTGAGAGAAGATGACTCATTTTTCATCGACCTGAGAGTCGATATTTTAGTAGCACTTGACGAAATTGCTTGGAGAGGTGTTAGCGACCTTGCCAGATGAAACTGCTTAGTGAGGAGGTATGGACCTTGTCCTCCCGATGAAATTTGCTTAACGAGGTGGTAGTAACCTTGTCCTCTTGACGAAACTCTTAGTGAGGTGGTAATAACCTTATGTTTAGAGCAAAACTGCTTAGTGAGGTGTTAGCAACCTTGTCTTCCCGACGAACTGCTTAGAAGGTATTAACGACTTTGTCATTGCGTTTGTGTCTATCACAATCTTTTTAGTATCGAGATTATGATTATTTATTAGTGAAATCGGGCATCCATTCTCGTTTTTTCTTTGAAGCATTTGTATTCGAGTATGAATTCCTTTTTTGTGCTTCAAATATTTTAATAAATTTATTATCATCATATTTTTAGATGATAGTCCATTGAGACTTGATATGGATTTATGAAATGGTGATTTTGATTGATGTGCCTTATTATGATAATTTGGTTTGGGCATATTTTTATTATGGTTTAATTACTATAAGTCATATAATTATAGTATCAATATCTTATCTTTTTTATTTCGATATAGTCTGACCTATTTATTAAATTAATACTCGGGTCAGGCCGAGACTCCATAGATATAAGGACTCACCGACTTATGAATTTTGTGCTAGCACTAGAGTAGACTATTTTGACTGTTTTAGTTTACCTCATTATTTTGTATATTGACACTTCTGATGGTATGTCATGTATATTATTTAGTAGTAACTTTGTACCTGATACAAAATTTTGGAAGTGATGTATATATTTATATGGGTCTAGTACTGATATTTTGTAGACTCGCATCTTGTCATGATATGTATGATGTATTTTATTCCACTACGAACTGCGACTCTGATTCTGATTTATTTATATTATATACTATTCTGAATATTTTAAATTGGTGTGTTTATTACTTTGTATCAATATGGTCCACTTTAAAATTTTCAGTTTAGATCCCGAAAAGGTAATAAAGACGCGTCGGTGTTAATTCAAAGATAAATTCACTTTCGATCGCCTTTAAAAAGCCATATTATTAGACGTTATTACTTGTAATGTTCATTAATAATATGGTTATAATGGTGGGGTCATTACAGCATCTGCATCCGAAAATTATCAGTTTGATTTTTGTTAACATTATATTTTACATTATGTGTATTTTTGTATAATGAAAGGTGTGTATTTATTATTTTATTAAATTAGCAGTTTATATTATATGCACTCAATGCATATTAAATGCTCGAAACTATCTATTATTATTATCATATATATTTATTTTACACAATTTATTAATTAATGAGACACAAAAAAATTATGTCAACCTAAATTTTCTATTTATGTTTCTTGAATTATCGATCGACGATAGATAAGATAATTATCTGATATCCGGCATATTCAAGGTGTGGATATTCGATATTCGAAAATGTTTTTGAATGTAGATATGGCTTTATCTGCATTTGAAAGTATTCTTTGACAGTCCTACATTTTTCCCTTTAGGATAACGATGGACTGGGACTCGAAAATTTAAGAAAAAACCAGTTACCTCACCATCATGAGCGTGGGCTGTAACACCTTCAACCATCGCAAACATGTGTGGTAACAACACCCCCCACTCGTAGAGGACGTGGGCTGACAACACTTGTAGTAAGCGTCCCAAAAACCCACGCCAGGGCCAAACAAGGTTATTAGCTAAGCCCACACTTGTAGTTAGCGTAATGTCCTTTAGTACTCACATCCAGTTTTGATTTGGATAGTGTCAGGACTCAAGCTCCCATCGAGCTTGGTGGAAAAGAAATAAAAATATAGTAGAAAATGATGACGAAATGGTGGGATGTGAAAGGTGAAACAATAGGCATGGCTGTTATGGTAATGGTTACCGTTGCCATTTTGAAAATACCACTACCATACCGTTTATACTAGTAAACAAAAATTGCTTACCGTTATAGATTTATTGGTATACCGAAAGCTGATATACAGATAAATGGGTAACCGTTACGCTGATAATGGTCAATTAAAGTTTGTTTGGAAAAAAATAAAAAGCTTGACTTATTTTTGTGTTGTAAAGATGTTTCCTCATACATCATTGTGTCACTTAACAAAATACCTTAATGGAAAATAAAAGAAATGTATTTAAAATCATTTAAACTAAATTGCTAAACTGAATCTCATCACTTTATTGCTTCTAAATGCTTGTAATAAAACATATTGCATAAATGTGCATGTATTATAAGTGACCTGTTAAGATACTGTTACTGTTGGTTTTGATAAAATATTGTCCATGTTTTACCATAAAAATATTTACTGTTATCGTACCGTTTATACTGATATACCGACTTTACAAAAAGTGGTAATCGATTGACTAGTAATGGTACGGTAACGGAAAATCTATCGTTACCATAACGCACTGCAAGGATAACATCAAATTTCGACGCGAGATAGTCGTTGGTGGCTGTCGGTAACCGAGAGAATAATAATTGGAATAGCGTACGTGCTTGCCGACTCTTTTTGACGACAATTAGTGACGGATTTATAACGGCTTCCTACGACATTTAGTGATGGTTTCCCGACGGCTGGCGGTGTACAAATGGCTACGAACCTTACCAAAATTTGTTTGATAGCCGTCACTAGCCGTCAAAATATTATGACCAGATAGCTGTGGCTAGCCATAGGAAGCTATCGGTAATCTGGGTGTTTTTTTGGTGCCAGCAGCCATTTGATTCCCATACAATCCACATACATCAATATATATCACAACTCCATTTCACACATATGCATCATATATATATATATATATATATATATATATATAAGATAAAATCACATATTATAACGACAACAATATTAACTACAAATCAAGCTCAAACAATCGAACAAACATAAAATCAAACATCCAACATTTCCACAAATATAGCAAGCATATCCAATCAACATCAAACATCCAACATCTCCAAAAAATGTATCAAGCATACCATAACCAACATAAAAAATCCAGCCTATCAGTAACGTATATCAAACATAACAAAACACATCATACTCACTATCTCCAAGTGCATATATACAGTGTTCAAACACAAACACAAAATAGCATACCTATCAAGACTCATCCTCACCTCTGGAAGCACTCGACGATGAAGGGAATGGCCCATGCTACCGCACATACTCCACCAAGTGCCGGTTCCGCCGCGCCATCTCCACAACATGAGTGCGGTCTTGCTCCTGTAGCTGTGTAACTATGGCTCTCGATTCTGCAATCTCTGCTTTATCCTGAGCTTTGTGGTATTTTCTGGGAGATCTAAGCCTAGGAATAGAAATAAGTTTTTATATAACTTACGTAGCTTTTATAAAAATTATGCAACTTTTATAAGGCATTTTATTTTTATAAATTGTCGCTTGGTTGCTGAGCCAAAATGCCTAGATCGCGACGTCGCTTCCATGATAGAGTCAAAAATAACATCCTCCTAATCACACATCAACTCTTCCCATCCCGTTTCTTGCAACATCTATGTTCATGCTTTCTGAAATTTTTCCTACAATGAAAACGAAAATACAATTGAAATTTACTGAACATTATTTTAATTCTTTATTACTAATGACTTAAACTGATCAATATTAATAGCTTAAAATTTAAAATATGTTTACATAAGAAGCGATTGTTTATCATCATCCTTCTAAAACACCCCACACCCTTTAATACACCTAAAAGGACATATTAAAAGGTGTGGTGCATTGTAGGTATAATAAAACTAACAAAAACTAAGATTCACAAGACAAAAATAGGCAAAAGAACAAAACGGCGAAAACTAAAATAATAACTTATTTAAAATAAAACTTTCATAATTGCTTCATAAATAAGTCAAATACCAAATACAACATCCATATCTTAAAACCCATCATGTCTTATGAAATAAAAATTCATCAGAGTACATAATATCCCTCATAATAAACCAGTACACAAAAAGAACTAAAGATGAAATAAAAGAAATACATGATAGAAAACTCCTCCACGAAAATCTCCAAGCAACCTCATGTATACTTTCCTCTCCCTTGATTTCCTATAGGGAAAAATAGAGGAGTGGGTTACACCAAAAGCCTAATGAATGATAGTAATTACTAGAGTCTTTAAGCAAGGTAAAATAATAGACTCTATAATAGGTCTAACATAAATAAGGAAAACATAGGAAATAGGAAAGGGATAGCTGGAAATAAGTACGAGTAAATATAGCTCATTTTATAAGATAGGTTAACTTTGATTGTTTGCACTTGTCCTTGATTACCGCTTTGATTAGGTTGAATCCCTAATCTTGTAATTAGGCTATCACCCTAATTCTACACTTTTGATCGGCCCGCTACTCTATAGTACCTTTCTGTGGACTAGATACCATATGACTCCCTACATAGAATGCTAATGGTAACTATGAAAAATACACAAAGCACCTACTATGGACTAGACGACATGTATAGCTCCCAACACAGAAGGCATTAATTTACTGTGGACTAGATGCTATATAGCTCCCTATACAGAATGTTACTGTGAACTAGATGACATATATGGCTCCTTACACAGAAGGCATTAATTTATTGTGGACTAGATGCTATATAACTCCCTAAACAGAATGTTACCGTGGACTAGAAGACATATATAGCTCCCTACACAAAAGGCATTAATTTACTGTGGACTAGATACTATATAACTCCTTACATAGAAGGTTATTGTGGACTAGACGACAAATATAACTCCCTACACATAATTTTTCCCTTCATCCAAACAATATTTAATAGTGCCGCTTGTCCAAATCATTCATGATTTGAACATCTACTTATTGACCAATCACTACCACTATTAGCAAAAGCATGCTTCCGTCTCACTTCAAGGTTATATGAAATACACCGTGTCCATAAAAGAATATAGAAGAATGCTATTTGGTACAGGTCCTACTTACACTTTTGCTTATTAACTTAGATAAATTATTTAAATAAGCTTTTATTATCATCTCTACTTCCTATGCTTATTAATTTATCCTAAGTCTTAAAACAAGCTTCATTCTATTCTTTTTCTTATTATAACCTACGTTATAATCATGCTTATTACTTAACCCAAGGTCTAAGTGTGAAATAAGCTTCTTTCAACTTTTACTCATTTTAGTTCTTATTCTAAGTTATAACTAAGCTAATTAATTAGTCTAATTCTAATCATAATTAGGTACAATTCTAGTTCAAATCCTTTTATATTACCATCCAATTCCATTTATATTACAGTCCAATTCCATTATTTATTATAGCCTTTATAATTTACATCTTATTTTCTTCATTCAATATTCTCGCTTATATAATCCATATTCGTGTTTTAACTTATTCTAATTCATACGCGAAGAAAAGGAAGAAGAAGAGAATAGATGTTTGCATAAAATCCAAAACGTAGAAAAAGATGTAAATAAGAAATAAATAACAGTAAATAAACTTAAATACTATAAATAAACTATAAAAAAAAAATATGCTTAACAGTAATTATAATTAACTGAAAAAGTATAACTAAAAACTAATAGACTGGAAAATAGATCTAAAATTGATAAAAAGGCTATTCCAAAATCGTACTAAAACTACAACTATTGGAAACCCTATTAGTTTATATTACTTAGAAATCTAAATAATTACAATCACTCACCTCCGGTCCTAAACTCTTCCTTTGGTCTTCCCTGATCCACTTGGAGTTGTAAAATAATTTAATTTATAATGATTTTCTCCTTGGAAAAATTATTCCATTTATGGTCCTTACTAGAAAGGTGAACCTAATTGGAGAAAACCTAAAATGAGAAAAAGTGTTACGTCTAAGGATCTATTTATAGGGGTAGAAGTGGATCTCAAACCATTAGATTTGGGGATTGAATAGGATGCACCCATGTCATAGGCTGAATAGGGATCATTGGATGCATGAATGGAAGGACCAGATTAGTTTAAACGATGCAAAATACGTGTTGAATCGTTGCTAAATCATTCGAACGAACGAATATTCAAGGCAAGGCAGGTCGACCGGACGGTCGACCGCCCCCTTGCCCAGGTCAACTGGTCAATCGACTTGCATGTTTTTTTTCGTTTCTTTGATTATATTAACTTGGATTCTGATGTTCTATAACAGAAATTGACCAGAAAATTACTAAGGACACAATGTTGCAACTCCCATGGCTCAATTCTGATAATTTCACAAATTTATTTTGGTGGAAATTAGCCACAAGGGCCTCTTTAGCAAGTGCAATTAGTTTCTAGGACAAATAATTGAAATAATTACTTTAAAGGACAAAATGCAAAATAATTAGTCTCTAAGGCCTAAAAACCTATAAAAGTATGTCCTTGAAAGTAATTGGACAGCTGACTTTATCCTTAAACGTAATTATTTTGCTGACTTTGGTCTTGAAACTAATTTATATGGATGTATGTCTTAGAAAATAATTGGACTGCAAAGTTTGTCCTTCTAGTGAAATGCCCCTTTATTTTATTATTTAATTAATTAACAAATTAATTATTACGGGTAGAATTTTAGGTTGTTACTTTCTTCCCTCCTTAAGGGATTTCATCCCCGATATCTCTAAGAATAAAAGAATATACCAAATGTTTTCATCAAACTCTACCACCAACTACTCAATCATCAACCATTCATCGATTGTCCTTAAGTTTTTCTAATTCAATTTATGGTACTTATGCAATTAGTATAGTGTAAATGCACCTAATTAATGCAAAAGATTAGGCGGTCCACTGATCCAGAGGTCATTATGTAATCATATCCATGCCATGTATCCAAATGAATGAAAAAAATTCCTAATGATAACTGATAATTCTATATATATATGCTACAAACATCATCAAATGCAAAAATCATGTGCTAATCATCCATTTATAGCAACCATGAAAAATTGAATAAAATGCGCACACGTTCATATGTTCTAGTTTCTTAGTTAGGCTGATCCCTAAAGAATAATAGTGCATAGTGTATCTATATGTGTCCATTAGCATCCACTAGCAAACACTTGCAACCGCTTGCATCATAACATGTTCTAATAACATGTTTACATCAAATCCTACCATCTATAGGTTAAATCCTAAGTTCTATCCTCCCAAAGGATAATAAAGGAAAGAACATATTCAAAACTAAAGATGGAAATAGGAAAAACTTACCATCGAAAATGAGGATAGGAAGTACGAATCTTCTCTTCTGCTTCCTAAGTGGTGTCTGCAATATCATCTCCCCATTGCACCTTCTCTAGTGGAGCTTCCTTATTTCTTAGTCGCTTGATGTCTCTTACAACAATCTTCGTAGGGATACGCCGAATAGAAGCTTCCCTTTCTACTTTCACCTCCTCCAACTGACTAGGATCTACAACCTCCGTTGAGTCATGTAAGCACTTTTGCAAGTGCGAAACATGGAAAACGTCATGCACTCCTGCGAGCCTATCAGGTAGCCTTACTCGGTAAGTCATCTTTCCAACTCCCTCTATAATAGGAAATGGTCCAACAAATTTAGGGGCTAACTTTCCATTTGATCCGAACCTTCCTACCATTCTAAGCGGGGATACTTTGATAAAAACTAAGTCTCCAACCTCAAACTCTAAGTCTCTCCTTCGCTTATCCGCATAAGACTTTTGCCTGTCTTGAGCTATCTTCATCCTCCACCAAATCAAATACACCCTCTTAGATGTCTCTCTGACCATATCAGGCCCAAGTAATAACTTCTCCATAGACTCAATCCAACATGATAGGGACTTGCAAGGTCTCCCATATAAAGCCTCAAACGGTGCCATCCCTATGCTTGCTTGATAACTATTACTGTAGGAAAATTCAACCAATGGAAGATGCTCCTCCCAAGTACCTCCATAGTCAAAAATGCACATCCGTGAAAAATCCTTAAAGCACTTTGTTGACCCTCTCTATTTGGCCACCCGTTTGGGGGTGATAGGCCATACTCAACCTAAGCTGCGTCCCTAGCACCTCCTGTAAGCTTTTCCAAAACTCACTAGCGAAAATGTAATCTCTATCACTAACAACGCTAGAAGGAACTACGTGTAGACGGACTATCCCTCGAATATACAAGGATGTAAAATATGAAACCGTACGCTTACTCTTAACAGGGATGAAGTGAGCACTCTTGGTCAATCTATCAACAATCACCCAAATGCTAGTATTCCACTTCATAGAATGGGGTAGACCATCAATGAAATCCATAGAAATACTATCCCACTTCCACTTTGGCGCATCTAAAGGCTGAAGTAATCCACCGGGCTTCTGCTGCTCTGCTTTTACCCTTTTCATATGAGACACTTAGCTACGAATTCCGCCACGTCCTTCTTTATGCCACCCTAATAGAACATCCTCTTCATATATCGATACATTTTGTCACCACCTGGGTGAATAGTCATATGGGAGTGGTGTGCCTCCTCCAAAACTGCTCTCAACAAGTCACTAGCACATGGAACACAGAGCCTCCCATCTCTCATAAGTCACCATCTATTATCAATGGAATAGCGTGCAGATGTCTAGAGACCTCTCCTTGATTGGTCCTATCCATAATTTCGATGATCTCTGAATCCTCCCGTTGCCTTAAGCCAATCTGATCCATAAGGGCAGGCCTCACCTCTAATGTTGCCAACAATTCGGGGGTAATGTCCGTAGAGGGCTAAAAATCAAAGGTAGAAATAACTCCAAGCTTCTTCACTCTATGAACATAGGACCAAGGGTTGCTTTCCTTCTACTTAATGTATTAGCAACTACATTACCCTTGCCAGGGGTCTAGGAAATCTCAAATCATATGTGGCTAAAAACTCCATCCACCTCTGTTGCCTCAAGTTCATGTCCTTTTGCGAGAATAGGTCTTTCAAGGACCTGTGGTCTGTGAAAAGCTCAAACCTTTCTCCAAGAAAATAGCGCCTCCAAGATTTGAGGCCAACTCCAAATCGTGGGTAGGGTAGTTCCCCTCATGCGTCCACAACAGCCTACTACCATAAAATAATACCCTCCCTTCTTGCATCGACACCGCTCCTAGACCCATCCCACATGCATCAGTGTATACAGTGAAAGGCTTAGCTCCATTGAGTAAAACTAACACTGGTGCACTAGTAAGGGCTTTCTTAAGCTTTGTGAAGGAATCCTCACAATCCACGTCCCACATGAAAGCTTTATTCTTCTTAGTAAGGCATGTGAGTGGTGCCGAAATCTTGGCAAAAGTCCACAATGAACTTCCTGTAGTAGCCAGCTAATCCTAAGAAGCTCCTAACCTTAGTGACATTCTTGGGGTCCTTCCAATCTTGCACTGTAATAACCTTGGCGGAATCCACGGCCAAACCTTCCTTCGAAACTACATGCCCCAAGAAACGTACTTCCTCTCCCCAAAAATAACACTTTGAGAACTTAGCTCTCAAATCATGACTATGAAGTATGCAAAGAAATTCTTCCAAATGAACAACATGCCCATCCATATTCTTAGAAAATACCAAGATATCATCCACGAATACCACCACAAACTTATTTAGGCCATCCCTAAAGATGTAGCTCATTAAGTCAACAAAGTAGGCTGTGGCATTGGTTAGCCCAAAAGGCATATTTAACCACTCATAAAGTCCGTCTGGAGTCCTAAACGCAATCTTATCTATGCTATCATCGGTGACCCTAAGCCAATGGAATCCTATGGCTAAATCAAGCTGAGAGAAAACCGAAGAGCCAACTAACTGATCAAAAAGATCATCAATCCTAGGGAGTGGATATCAGTTCTTTTTGGTGAGCATATTTAATTCTCTATAACCAACGCAAAGTCTAAGAGAACCATCCGCCTTAGTAGCGATGATGACTAGTGCTCCCCTTCCAATGTGCTCCTTCTTATAAAACCCTTCTCCAAAAGCTCACCGACTTATTTGTTCAACTCCTTCCTCTCCCTAGGTGCCATGTGCCTCATAGGAAACGCTACTGGCTTAGCATTTTCGGTCAAATAAATCCTGAAGTCAATCTCTCTCTTAGGGGGTAGTCCCCTAACTTCCTCAAGGACGTCTGCAAAATATCCGATGAATGGAACCGAATGCAACTCTAATGAAGATAAATCGAGGAAATTAAGAAAGCTCAACATGACTGACCCTTGCGGGTCGCAAGATACCTCGAGAGCCCTACCACTACAATTCTCTAATCTAACAACTCTCCTCTCACAGTCTAAAATAGCTCCATATGTGGATAGCCAATCCATACCCAAGATCATCCCATACCCCGAGAATCCCAAAACATAGGTGTCGCGG
The DNA here is from genome assembly GCA_030765085.1 of Allium cepa. Lineage (NCBI taxonomy): Eukaryota > Viridiplantae > Streptophyta > Magnoliopsida > Asparagales > Amaryllidaceae > Allium > Allium cepa. The sequence goes on along the minus strand of CM060943.1, from coordinate 548,229,956 downwards.
TCAAATTCTACGCCTAGGATATAAATTTTCAAACCATAGACAAGTGTGCTGATCCAACTATGGGGTTTGAAACAACAATGGAGTGTACCACTAATGAAATGTTTAAGTGCAAACAATCCACAAGAGAACTAGAAATAAAAGAGTGTGATGCTCCAGAATCGAATAAAGTCCAAATTGGAAAATCAGATATAGAAATCAAACCTTCAATTGTGACTTTCCTACCTCTATCCAGAACACTGCCTGAAAGTGCTGCATCTAACGCTTGAATTTGTGCAACTGGCGCATTCGCTCCTTGACCAGCTCTTTGAGGACAAATCCTACTCACATGACTGGGTTTCCTGCAAACATAGCACTCACCCTTCATTTTTTCCTTTTGTAATCCTTGGAAACTTGCAATCCTTGGCAATATGTCCTATAATTCCACATCTATTGCACCTCAATCCTTTCTTAATCTGCTTTTGAGGGCCATCACCTTTTTTCTTCTCTTTGTTGTTCCTCCACTATTTCTTCTTTGGACCTTTCGACTTAACAACTTCCTTAGACTCTCATTCCTTGACTGCATTAGACATAAGTGCCATCTCTACCAAAGACTCATAAGTAGCTCCCATCGGTACATGAGCCAATAACAATCCCTGAAGGGGATGATTCAATCCTTTCGTAAACTTCATAACTTTCTTATGCGGCGTATTCACCAACTCCAATCCAAACCGAGATAATTCATTAAATAGATTGATGTACTCCTTCGCTGACAAACTTCCTCGCTTCAAATTAATAAACCGCTCTAACTGAACACCCTCCTCTGCTTGAGACAAAAACTTCCTACCAAAATGCTCCCGGAATCCATTCAAAGTCACCACCTTACCTTCTATCTCTATGACCTCCCACCAATATGAAGCCTCCACTTTCAGCTGCCAAGATGCTAGCTAAACCTGCTGCTGGTCCTCCAATCCTAATACGCCAAATATCCTCTCGGTGTCCCTAAGCCAAGCTTCTGCCTCCATAAAAGTCTCCTTGCTTGAAAAAGTATTTTCATCCAAACTCACAAAATCCATACAAAGCTTAGAGAAATTGATGGCGGCGGGTGGGTTGATGGGGTTCCCACCGCTGGTGCAAGATTTGGTGCTGGCCCGTGCACCTTTGGAGTTGTGGCTTGTAAGTACTTACAAAACCAGGCTGGAACTGGAATGCTCTCGGGAAGGTTTGGGGGCATCAACCATTTTACGAAAAGAAAACGATAGTTTAGGAAAGAGTCAAAGGGAACTAAACTGGACTTATGAGGGGATTTTTATAAAATTATGAGGGGAACTAAACTACATACACGTCTTTATTAAATTATTACTTCGTGGTAGTGATGTTTTAATCATGTACAACCTTTACAAATTTATGTTTATTTTGGAATTTTTACTCACTTAAAATTATAAATTAATTTGAACCGCCGAAAAAACTTTGAATTGAAATGTTGATTGAGAAAGCTACAAGTTTAGAAATATTATATAATTCCAAGAAGATGATCTATATTGCTAGTGTTGGTACATACGTCGTTACATTACATATTTATATGGTAAATTTTCAAATATTTGATCACATATGAACATATTTTTGAGTAAATGAATGCATAACGCGAAGCTACATACCCATTTCACGTCATAACATAAAGTAGGGATTCAATAATATCTATATCGAGCAACAAGCCGTGTTGTTAACCTAAAATTAAGATACATAATTTCCACCTTACGTAGTTCGGAGTCATAATAGCGTACATGATGAATCATATTGAAGAATAAGGAACTTTAATCGTACGCTTTCTTTCCTCGTTCGTAGAAGGTGAATTTTTTTTAGAAAGAACAATTTCATGCTGCTCTGGACTATTTCCGCATTTGGAATTTTCCTTACTAAATCTTCTTAGTACGATGTTCATGTGCATTGATTGGAAAATCCTAATAACATCAAGATTTATCTGTAGATCTATAAACGAAGTATATATAATACCTCTTCAAGATTCTTTATTGAAAAATTATTGGATAACCAAACTTTCACTGATTATAATATTGGTACTTCGTTATCAATCGGTAGTAAATTGTCAACGTATAAAATTAAGAATGTGACAGTACATTTTGTTCTTTTTTGTATACGCACGCTTCCTCCGTGCTTTGACTAAAGCCAAACTTTTTAATTGCTTTGTCAAAACATTTATTCCAACTCCTCACGGTTGTTTAAGACTACAGATTGATCTTAAGAGTCTACATACCTTACCTCCGCTCCTACCGACTTCATAATCCTCTAGCCGCGATATATAATTGGTCCTTCTACATCACCATATAGAAATGCTATGTTAACATCTATTTTTCAAATTTTGTGGTCACAATAAGCAACGACTACAAGTAGAACTTGAATTAATTTAAGCACAACGATTGGAGAAAACGTTTCATCACAATTAACGCCTTGAATTTCACTACAAACAAATATCAATATAAAGACCAACGAATTCAGTCTCTAATTAAACAATTCGGTCTTTAATTGAGGTTCAAAGACCGATTAGATACTGAAGTTTTCAGTCTTGAATTCCTTAGTCCCAAAAAGAATTTGTAACTGAAATATCAGTCTTAAAATTTAAAGACTGAAAGTCAGTCTCAATGTATTTTTCAAGACTGGGTTTTAAAGACCGAAATATAGTATCTGATCGGTCTCATATTATATACATAATATTGAGATCATGTTTACAAATATGATGCAAACTGTTTCTTGTCAGGAATAAACCATCAAACAGAGAAACCAAACCACTTTTCATTCATATCAAACTTAACTTCTGAACACATAACAAACTACTTATACTCACAAAACTTTGGAACTTTCGAATGAATCAGGATAAACCATTTATATTAATTATCACAACTCATATATATTTCTTACATTGTCATTACACTTTGCAATTGGATTACAATTCTACTGTACTCATTTTGCTCTTTAGCCATCAAACTATGCACACAAATAACCATTTTTTTTACAATGGAACTTTGAACATAAATTCATAAATTATCAAAGTGTCAAAGTAGTAGATAAGTCAGTAAAACTAAGAATTCACATTAGCTGCTTTATTTGAGACTTCAAATTTTCAATTTAAGAACAACGTTGGTCCAGCCTTCAGCTAATCATATTTTCCCAACCCTGATCATTCAGAGAATGTTCAAACCTCCATGAAGGCCCTGTTGAAGATGTTAGATTGATAGCCTTGTGATAATAATACAGCTTGGATTAACCATAAGTATGGCACATAATTGAAGATAAGTTTGACAGAACAAATTAGTTGGCACCAATTTGATGCACTGACATTCGGCCCAAAATAAACTGCTACAAATATACTAGTGATATATTGAAAAGTACCTCATTAGCTGTGTTATTTTGAGTAGCATTTCTGAATACTTCGCTACAGTATCTGATTTGTTCCAATGTACTTTATCAATGTTCGTTTTACTTCATCTTTTCCATCAAGAACAAGAAATCACTTCTGCAGTCGATAAAAAGAAAGCTGATATTCTGAACCGCGTATGACAGCACCCACAACTACCAAAATGCAACCATGTGGAGCATCAGAAATACAGTAATCCCATCAGAGAACAACCGATTGATATCATCTAGCTTTCTAAATCTACTAGTCTCATTTAAATTTATTCATTCATCAATGTTTGAAACCACAATTGCAATCACCGCACAAAATTAACAAATTAATGAGTACTATTTCAAGAAAAAGCATGATTTTTAAGCAGATATATATTTTTGGAGAAGACCTTACTTTCAACGAATGGAGTAAGAGTTGTTTTGTGAAGAAGACTTGGTGCGTGAAAATTAAAAAGGCAGTGGGAAGACAAAATAAATGGATTAATTTTATCACATTAAAAAAAAGACGTTTTGGTTTCTAGATGGAGATAGTGGAGAAATTTAATGCGGGTGGGGACCTCAAATTAAGGAAATGGAAATTTTTTGTTTTCGTGCAAAATTTTTTAATGTGAAAAATGACACGGATCGGTAATCGTGGCCAGTGGATCTAAACGAAGTTAAAAAAATCTTAGCCATTAAAAGTTTACCTCTTTTAAATATTGATTAAGGACTGAAGCTGCAGTCATAAATTGTACAAACCAATCAAAGACTGTTATTCGGTCTCTAATGCTAAAAATTAAGTACTGAATTTGTTGGTCATTAATCTGTCTTTATTTAGAAACTGAAAATGTTCAGTCTTAAGTTTTCTGTCTCTAATTGTATTTATTTTTGTAGTGTTTGATGGAAACATTTTGCCACCAACCCTACTTTATAGGTCTCAACTTGTGACAACCACCCTACACCTTCAATGCTTATATAACCGAATTTGCAGCTAATGGGTTCCATTCTTTTGGGTACATTTTCAAAGTCCAGACTTTATTCTTGTACATGCAACCATTTTTGGATTTCATCGCATCAAGCCACAAGGTAGGGCCTTTACTCTCTAAGGCTTGTCAGTATATGAGGGGATCATCGTCATGGATGACATGATCCTATTTCTCGTTGCCAATGGCAAGCCCATAACGTCTTTGGCGTTTGAGATTCCCCAGTAAATCTTCTAATAGGTTGCATGTTTTCTATGTATATTGAATTACTATCTAAATATTCAGTTTCTATGGAAGCTATGTAGTTAAAGTACATATCGGGTTCTATAGCGTGGATGTCCAAAAAGTTATAGCGGGGATATAGCGCAAAATAGCGAAGGTGTTAAAAACTTCATTAGACATAAAACCAAATATTTAAAGTTAATTTATTCTCATTCTCACATTACTTGCATAGGAAAAAGAAATATTTTTTAATCTTATATACAAAAACCGAAGAATGTCATGATTTATGCAGACTAGGTTTGATGACTACAATAGATTTTTTTTTTTGAACTGGTAATTTATATACAACAAATCATTGGGACAACATATCCCATGTCAAATAAACGTTCGAAAGCAAGTTTCGAACTTGTGACCTCCTGCACGAAAACCGAATCAATTAACAACTTGGACAAAGGCGCTTGTCAACTACAATAGAATTTTAGCTTAATTTGAGCACTTATGCCTTAAAATTAGGTCTTTATCCTAACTTTGTTGATTTGCTTAAAAGAAAACTAGTCTAATCAACTTTTGTATATTAATGTTGCTAAAGAAGATGGTAAAAAGCCTTGATTTAATGAGTGTAGCGGGGCTTAAAGTAGATCTACTGTATAATAGCGTTAAATTGAAATAGCATAGCAGTTGGAGAGCGTTATGCGCTATAGTGGAGATTTTGCAGGGCGTTAACTGCACAATATGGAAGTTTATTGGATATCGTCTAAGTTTATCTAACAGTCACTCACTTGACAAGCACCATTGTCCCAGTGGCTAAGTGATTCGATTTTGGTGCAAGAGGTCACAAGTTCGAAACTTGCATAACGTGATTCGAACATATACTGACATGTGGTTTGTGTTATGTTGTCCCAGTGACATGTTGTATCTAAATACCATTTAAAAAAGACAGTCACTCACTTCTCATGATAGAAATAAAGATGAAGTGTTTCAAAACAAACGCCCTTTGTTTCTCTGTATGATAGAATATGTACCCACGAGAATTTCAAGGATACCCTATAAACTTGTATAAAACCGATCTTGCTTCAAGTTTACCAGGATTTATGTCCTTAATGCAAATCGGATGACCCCGGCACCTTTAGATAATTAAGATGCACTACACCATAAATGATATTTTGATACGACTAAAAGCTGTATCTAACCCAGTTAGATACGGCTCAAAGCCGTATCAAATTATGTCGTCGTTATGGTTTAGATACGGCGTTTAGCCGTATCTAATGTGTCATTTAGATACGGCCTTTAGCCGTATCTAAATGAAAGATTAGATACGGCTAAAAGCCGTATCTAATTGACACATTAGATATGACTAAAAGCCGGACCTAAGTCTTCTATTCGATATGGCTTTTAGCCGTATCTAATTGAACAATGAACTGCTGCCTATTTGTCAACTAGATACGGCTTATGGCCGTGTCTAACTAGTCATTTAGATACGGCTTTTAGCCGTACCTAATAGATCAATTACCTGCTCAGATACTGCACATATACCATGGACATACAACAGTAGTTCATATCGAATACCACAATATAATCATTCTGAGACATCAAAACAAATAATATTATAGACGGTGCACATTCAAATGATTCAATAATCTGTATTGCAATGCGTGACAACTTAACGTTATCATTACATAAAACAGACACTACATACTAGCATTTAGCACATTAGCACATTGCAGTGTAATACAGACATACTACATAGCTCATAGCACTACCACTAAGTACGTTACAGTTGTTCATACTTGATAATTAATAACATTACATAATACAAATGCGAGGCAGCAGTGCAGCAACTCAACTCAGCAGTGCACATGTCATCAGGAAGATCACCTGTAGCCAGATTTGTGATATAAAACAGGGTTAACAACAATCTTGTTGGTTGACTTTTATATTCAAAATAAGGTAAGTAACAATTATGTGCATAAATGATGGTAAGGGTACAACAAGCTTGTAAGAAGAATATTCAAATGTAAACATCATAGGACCTTATTGATGAAGTCTGAATTATTATTTTGATTCATGACAGCTTATTTTTTAACATATTGATGAAGTCTAATGGTCATTTCTTTAAATTTTCCAATCAAATATCAATAATCTACAAAAAAGAAATGAGGTATGAAACTATGAATATCAATGTTGTATCCTGTTATGTGTTTCCTTGTAACGACCCCAAATTTTCTAAGCCGAAAATTCCAGATAGTTATGAAAAAGAAGAAAGAGATAAAAGAAGAAGAACAAAAACACCAAACTTCTTACAATCGCAGCGGATAAAATATAATAATAAATAATAATAGCTTACAAAAGAACTTTATATCAGTCGATTACAATTATATACATCAGAGTTTTACATATATACAGTCACTGAATATTTACAATTATTCTATCTCAGATTAACAATAGTATAAATACAGCGGATATACTCTATACGATACCGCCATCCAGCTCGCCTCCTGAGCTCCAGAACGTACCTACCTGAAAATCTGTAATACTCGGTCTGACCCGAGCATTACATCCACAGTAACACCCGGGTCAGGCTGGATACCAGCGTGAGTAAACCCAACTAACGAGGAATACTAAATAAATCAACTTATATAATCCCGAGGTAACATATGTCAATTTATCCAATTCACAATTTGCTATAGACAACTCTTATTTCACATATCAACCCTAAATACCAAGCTCGGATAAAATCTCCAGCCCTTGATTTCACATATAAATTTACAAAGTCACACTTATCATAGTCATAACTTATTTTCAAAATAAGAATTCTATGTGCTAAAATTTTGATTAAATAATCCAATTCATTTTAATCCATTCATCCAAACCTATCAATTTCTCATATCAATTTATAAGAAATTCAAAGTGGTGTCGGTTATCTTCCCAATACCCGATTCCAGCCTCTTCGAGTCCCATGTCATCCTAACGCAAGCTATCCAAATGAAATACGCAACATTTCATACCAGAGATATTAACTTATTCAAATCAAACAATACAAATCTATCATCCAAAAGCAAAGCTCAATCACAAACAAATCAACTCAGTTGATTCTAATTTATTTTCAATCCTCAATCGTTTAGGTTCTTTTATTAATTAGTTCCAAACAATTAATTGATCAATCTTTTCTTTCATCTCCATTCATCTTAATTAATACCCTGGATTAATTATCTTTCTATTCCATTCAAGAAATTTTCTTTAATTAATTCACGATATTAATTATTCTTACCAAAACGATGAGTAATCTTTAATTTTTCACAAATTCATTAACTATAATCAATTACACTAATTCCTAATTACTTATATAAATTTTCTTCTCATAAGTCACTTATTATGAATGTAGAAATATCAATTAAAAAAAATCTTTAATTACTTCATTAATTATATGCATTACTGATTTCCAATTATATTTTAATTTATCTTAATCTAAATTAATTACATTAATTTGAATACCATATTAATCGTACTTGATTTATTTTATTAACTTCATGAAGTAATTACTTGTTAAACCATCCAATGATTATTCTGAACTACTTTCACTTAATTAATTAACAAAAACTAAATTAATTAATTCAAACACTTCGCCATTAAATTAGTTAAGCCAAATCATTAATTAATTAACTCAATCAATTATTCATTTCAAATTTCCTACTAATTTAATGGATCACAACACATCAAGCTCTTTCTAAATCTAAAATGGAAATCATTTTCTTATTTATGGTTTAAGTTTAAAACAATTTAAAACCCCATATACTTCGAGTCAATCCACAATTGACTCGAGAATCAACCAAACCAAATCCACATCATCATCAAAGCACATCCAATCAATTTAAGCGCTCAACTAATTATTTAAATCTAACCACTTAAATTTTAAATAATAATCCAACTTAGTGAGATTTACTCACCTTCGTCAATTTGCGGCCCATTTCCTTCATGACTTGTTCTTCACGACCATTGACCTTGTAAAACATTAGATGCTTTATTAATATTCGAGTCTATTGAGCCATTTAAATTTTCATTTGATAATTTAATTAACCACCGATTTCATTTTAAACCATTAATTATATTTAAACTAATTTCTCCAACATACGCTATTTTAAAAAAATAAGCTAGTAAATGAAATATGTATGTATATACTTGTAAAAAAATATCTACATAGATTACTAAAATCTAATATTTCATTTAAATTTTCTATATCCCAAATCTAAACAATTTCCGTTTATTTTCATATAAATACACACTACATAAATCTAAAATTTAAAAGGAAAATAACCTACTGTTATACACATACATATAGTATTCTTATATTTTACTTTGAAACTAAATTAAATCAAATGCTAAGCTTCAACAAAGAATATACCTTACTGCCGACTCCACTACCACACACGCGGCCCCAAAACTACGGCGACTCTGCCTCTTCGATGAACCCTAGCCCAAACCCTAGTTCAAATTCCCAATTTTGAGTCGCCGCCGCCGCCCTCTGACACGCGAACCCCACAGTACTCGACCCAGTCAATGCCGATAGCCGCGACCTCCCATAATCACCTCGTCGCCTCCATCGTGCCTCTCCTCTTGCGTATGAAATCGAAATCAATCCAGGTCGTAGAAGCTTGAACGAGAGCTTCGGCCATTAATTTGATTTTCTTTTCATTTTTTTTTCTCTGTTAAATGGCTTCGACCATTTTTTTTATAGAGATTTGAGTTCGATCTGCCGTTCATAATAAAGAGGGGAACGGGTATGAGGGTTATAAGTGGGAACGGTGTCGTATAGAGCAAGCTAAGTTTTTGATTTAACCGATTAAAATATTTAATTATAAATATCTCACTTTACCCCGCTCGAAATTTCGAACAACCATCGCGGCGTGCCGCTAGGCTATTATAAGGTTTTACCCGCGTTCCGAACACAATGGAACATGTTTCGGAGGCTAACTTGAACGTACGTGCAAGTTATGGAATTAAACGATCCATTTTAAATTAAATCGATTAAACAATTCTAAGCGTTTCGAGCTGCCAGGGTCAAACGACAACTCTGATTGCTACGAAAATTGAAATCCGACAATAACTAACTATTACGGATCCAATGGAACTGGTTTCGTCGAATTCTGAGACTATGCCTCGGAAGGCTATTTTTAAATATCAATTTAAACGATATATTTCCAAAACGGAACAAAACACTTCCAAATTCGATTTCAACACCTTTACTATATTCAGTATCATTATTATAAATTTTATAAGCCTTCAAATTATTTTATCTGGCTTAAACTCCAAATTCAGCGGTTTACCCAATCTTCAATTATTAAAATAAATATTTAAACTATATAATTCAATGATTTAACTATCAAGTAAATATTGATATCCTGAATTCAAATTAAAATTAACTTTTAAATAATTTAAAATCGATTAATTATTCCCATTTTAATTTGTTAAAATTTCCAGGTCGTCACATTCCTCCCCCTTAAAAGAATTTCGTCCCCGAAATTACTATATAGGAAGAATGGTCCGATACCCGTTTATAATTTCCAAAACTCACAATTCAACATCCAACCAACTATCCTTTATTAAAGACCCACTATCACCTTAGCCAACTTCCCAAAACCTTCTATAGTATCTAACAATACCCTCTTCTCAATCATTTAAATTTCAATTTTAAAACTAAATTTTGAATTATCAAAATTTTCTCAAAATTTTTCTAACTCTCTAAATTCCCGGAAAATTTTGCCAGCGTCTCCTTTGCGCGGCTAGCTCGGTACTACTACAAAAGGCCTCTACGGGCTCCCAAATCCAAAAGAAAACAAAAGCCAAGTGGCTACATCAAAAACCCAATCCAATTTCATCCAGAAATTTAAATACGTACCTCTTTGTCGGGCAATTCACATTTATCTTTTGGAATCAAATCCAATTCCCTTTTCCCTTTAATACCTGCATATCTTGTTTAGCAACAATATTCAATTGTAACTTACAAATCATTTATACTTTCCTTAAAGAAGTTTTCACATATACCTCTATACGAATAAGTTGCCCTCTTCCATGCGAATTCAATTCGTCTTCAATTATGAATATTAAATTTTATTTTCCATTTATAACTGATTCATATTAGTTTCATTTACTAATTTACTTTGATTTCAAATTTGAAATTGTTTTGTCGTTAATAAAATTTTCTAACTCCCAAAATTCTCAAAAAACTTTGGCAGAGTCTCCTTTGTACGGAGGAGCTTTTGCAATTTAACAAGAGATATAAATATGTATACATCGACCCACCCGGTCGGAAAAAAAAAAACAGTTCATATTTCCTATTTTTATTACGTAGGCATACCTTATTTAGCATTTTAAGCAAGCAGCTTATTTATATTAGCAATTAGCGTAATCCAAATCAACCAAACAGCTCCCCGGTACCTGTACTTACTCAATTTAAATATGTAAGTGCCATATATTGAAAATTTATTAGCTTTTCACTTACTTTCAATAGCTAAACACATGTATATCATAAGCAACAAGCACCAAAACCTTTCCATAAGAGATTTATATAATCTTAAAGCTGATTCAATTACTTTCAACCAATTCATATGCCGTTTTATTCAATTTAAGGGTTTACAATGCAATTGCTTGCACTCAATTCGTTTTTAAGCAAAACAAACTCATATTCATAACAATTGATTCAAAAATCAATTATATTTGCTTTCACTAATTCATAGAATTTAATTAAATCTCGTTTACCTTAAACGACAATCATTTCTATGCAATTTGATAATATCCATGTGAATCAGTGATTACTTAAGTTTTATAACCAATTAAAATTGATTCCAACTCAATTTTATTTAATTCCAATTCATTTTAATTTATTCACACCCATTTATTTAATTCGCCACATTCCATTATCGTATACTACTAGCCATTCCAAAATTAACTCGATCCAAGCTTTAATTAATGGGCTTTCATCCTTATTCGAAGCCAAGTTTCCAAAATTTTAAGCTTACATTAATTTACTTTAATTTATTCCAACATCAAACTTAAGTTTACCTTTATTTGACTCTCATTTAATCAAATTCATTTAATTTCAATTAGCCCCTCCACTTAAATTTTAATTTTAGTTTACTTTTTTAATTTATCAATATAATATGCAACACATACTTAACTCATTTATACTTCAAATTAATATGCCACCGAACTTAAGTTCAGTCTGATAAACCAATTCAAATCACAACTTTGATTTAATTTTTTATTAAATCAGGCTTCATCCATTTATTATTTAACTCAATTAACCCATTTTAACTTTTTAATTTACCCACTTAATTTATTATCGAATTTATTTTATTAATACAAGGCCATTCTCAATTATCTCTACTCACCTGGGTTTTGTTTGCAACCCAAACCATTTCTATTATTATCCACTTTCATTTCATTCGACAACACTTCCATTATATCAAATTTACTTGCAAATTACGTTAAATATTATTCAAATCACTTGCATTTTATTTGCAATTCAACCCATCACTTTTCTTTTCAATCCATCTCTATTTGATTTTTATTTTACAACATCTCCTCTTATTTAATTCATTATCAAATCTAACTCGAATTCTATTTACAATTCTAATTCATTTCCAAACTCCATTATTCATTTACAATCCATTTATTTACCAAAGTTAAATTTTACTAACATATTCAATCAAATATTCATTTAGCCAATTAGCTTACTTTCAACTTCTAAATTAATATTCGATTTTAATGACAAAGAATCACTTCTTAAATTTCCCGAGTTTCAAATTTTATTTTATAATTCCAGTTTGGGTTTCTTATTTTCCAAAATTCCAATATCTTTATTTAAAAATTTTAGAAATGCTTTTAAATTCACATCATACTATTAAAATAACTCTTTATAAAAATCCCCTTTATAACTCGATGTCTTAACCAGTCCATCCTCGTTCTCACAGAAATTCAGTCATACGTTGATCAGGCGTAGAACTGAAAATCTATAAGTACTTGGTAAACTCGTTTTCAACACCAAGTGAAAATACTTGGAAAATAATTTTATTGAAATGTAGAAAACAGTTTTTTTTTTTGAAAAAAATAGAGGAAATATCTTTGTTGAGGATGCTCTGGAAATCATCACCCCCATCCATGGTCACAGTTACATTCCAGGGTTACGTTGCCGTCGCAGCAAAGTCCATGTAACTGTAGGCTCTCCGCGGCCTCTCGATTACCCCATGGATCCCACACAACAGATCACAGTTACATCCAGGGTTACGTTGCCGTCACAGCAAAAGTCCATGTAACTGCAAGTTCTCCGCGGCCTCTGATTTTCGCTGACGAAATGAAACTTCTCCACTCCTACATAGATCGCAGTCTGCCGATATAAAATCAAACGCAGACTGTTGGCTCTCAGCGGCACACACGACTTTTGCTATGTTATACCACAGGTCGCAGTCTACCGATATAAAATCAAACGCAGACCGTTGGCTCTCAGCGGCACACACGACTTTCGCTATGGTATACACTACTCATAATCCTCAGGAACTAGTTTTGTCCGGACTCCTCACAGGATCAAAACTTTAGAACCCCCTTGGGCTCAAGGCAGCGCCACCCAGTGGCACTCCTGAGAAGTTCATTTCAAGGGAGCGCCTTTTTCCCCAGAGCCATCATCAAAACATTTTATACTATACACATAGTATCTTCAAATCATACACCTAGTATGATCTCATACAAAGCTCATTTATACAAAATCGATTATTCCAAAATCGATAATTCTCAAACTAGGCTTTCCAAATTCTCATATTGATTTTACCCAAAAATCAAAAGCCTTTCCAAATCCAAAGGTTCTCAAAACCTTTTCCAAAATCCTCGTAAGATCCTTTATATATATACAAATATATATAATTTTTAAAACTTTGGATCATTTCAACCTTGTATAAACCCCCTTTTTATACTTCAATTCTTATCTCAGTTGGGTATTTAAATTAACAACAGTTGGAACTCCGACCAGTTTATATTTAGAAAATGGCTTGAAAATAATATGTAGTGGAAAAATAATTATTAGTTTGCAAAATAGCTATAAAATAGGTAACTAATTGTAAAATAGTTAAGAAATAGCTAAATAGTTTCAAAATTTGTAGATAATTGCAAAATAGTTGTAAAATAGAAATTAGTTTGTGAAATAGTTGAAAAATAGTAATTAGTTTAGTTAATAGTTGAAAAATGGTTAAATACCCCAAAAATAATCGTAAAAAAAGTATATAAAATAATTTGGCTTTAAGAAAGAAAGGTTGTATGTATTTAATAGCTTAGAAAAATTAAGTTTATATGAAAACAATTTATATTGAAAATAGTCAAGAGCCAACTGTTCACCTCCCCAACAATTCAATTTAAATCTTTATTTAAATTGACCCAATTTAAATTCAAATAACTCCAAATTCCATTGGACTTGATTAATCCCCAATTCAAGTTGAATCAATCTTGATTCCTTTCCCCATTTAAATCAAATTCTAGTTGATTTTAAATCCTGTTCAATTTTAATTATAATTTCATTCTACTCCAATCAATTTGAATTATTATCAATTTAATTTTAGAACTCCAAATCACTTCAATTTAATCCAATCCAATTTCCCATTTTAAAATTTTAAACTTATACATCTTCAATCTCCAATCCAATTACTTCAAACCAAATTAAATTTTGAACTAATTCAATTTCAATCTTGAATTTAAACTACCTCGAATTATATAAATTCGAGTTAAATTCTCAAAGGTTGATTTAACTTTCTAAACCAAATTAACTTTTATTTAAAGTTTTTAAACAATCTTAAATTTCTGAGTCCAGTTCTTCATTTCAATTTATCTCTACTTATATTTTTCAGATTCAAATAAGAGCTCAATACAATTTTATTTGTTTTCAAAATTTAATTTGTTATTCAATTTTATCTCCCCGTTTGAAGCTAGTTCTTAAACAATTTTAATTTACAAACTCAATTATTCAAATTTATTTTATTTATACAATTCCATTCTCAATTTAAAGATTTTTATTTCCAATAGGAGGATATCATCCAATTTATTTTAAAACGTCCATTCATTTTAAATCTTTAAATCTCAAACCCGTTTTGAGATCACACAAATTCCCCAATTCAAATCAACCATTTAACTTTCCAAGTTAAATTCCAATTTCATCTTAAAATCTTCCATCCAAGTTGTTTATTCAATCTTATTTAACTTCTCTCAAGTTAAATTCAATTTACTTAATCTAGTCAACCTCATTCTCAAATTGAATTCCCACTTCAAACTTCAAATTCTTTCCCTTTTATAAGTTCAAAATTTATATCACTTTGGGTTTTCATGTCACATTTTAGGGAAAAAAATCAAAAATCAACCTCATAGAGTTTATTTCCAATTATCTTTAATATCATGTATGTCCATACATATATACATATTTATTTCATGGCCCTCCCAGCCATGTTTTAAAATTTTAAACCACCCTGGGTTTTAAATTCAAATCAAACTTCAAACAGCCCATCGTTGTCAACAAGTCTCAGTTATCCAAATAATACTTATTTATTATTTTTCTATTACTTTGAAACAAAATTTTCAAATTCTAGGACCAGATTTAGAATTTCATTTTCAATCACTTAAATTTTAATTTAGTTCTATTTCCATTTCTACTTAATTTAATTACAATTCAAGACTTCAATTTGGTTGTACTATATTACTTCAAAATTTTAATTCCAATAATTTAACAACCAATCGTCATAATATTTATTAGAAGGAAATATTGTTTTATATATCAAATATATTTTTATATAAATCATTTAAAATCTTTTTATAAGAGAATAACAAGTACGCGCTCATATATATTTATATACTCAACTCATTCTAGAGTACTACGGAGTAATCCCCACCAGAGCCAAGGTTCTCGCTTAACCTATCAGCTCTGATACCAAATGTAACGACCCGAAATTTTCTAAGCGGAAAATTCCAGATAGTTATGAAAAAGAAGAAAGAGATAGAAGAAGAAGAACAAAAACACCAAACTTCTCACAATCGCGCGGATAAAATATAATAATAAATAATAATAGCTTACAAAAGAATTCTATATCAGTCGATTACAATTATATACATCAGAGTTTTACATATATACAGTCACTGAATATTTACAATTATTCTGTCTCAGATTAACAATAGTATAAATACAGCGGATATACTCTATACGATACTGCCATCCAGCTCGCCTCCTGATCTCCAGAACGTACCTACCTGAAAATCTGTAATACTCGGTCTGACCCGAGCATTACATCCACAGTAACACCCGGGTCAGGCTGGATACCAGCGTGAGTAAACCCAACTAACGAGGAATACTAAATAAATCAACTTATATAATCCCGGGGTAACATATGTCAGTTTATCCAATTCACAATTTGCTATAGACAACTCTTATTTCACATATCAACCCTAAATACCAAGCTCGGATAAAATCTCCAGCCCTTGATTTCACATATAAATTTACAAAGTCACACTTGTCATAGTCATAACTTATTTTCAAAATAAGAATTCTATGTGCTAAAATTTTGATTAAATAATCCAATTCATTTTAATCCATTCATCCAAACCTATCAATTTCTCATATCAATTTATAAGAAATTCGAAGTGGTGTCGGTTATCTTCCCAATGCCCGATTCCAGCCTTTTCGTGTGACGCCCCACCTCTATACCCACGCTAGCCAAGAACACTCCGGAGTAGTGCTATCAACTAGCACGGAGAATAAGGCTGTTGAGGAGCGACCATCCATGTAATTGCTTATCACACGGTGGCTATAAATAATCTTCGGAAACAAACATAGAAATAATCATATCACAAATCAGTCATAGATATCCATATCACAAAGGCGGAAGAAGATATGAATAACTAACTAACACATGAAAGTGTACATCAGAGTAGTGGTCAGTAAGATCCACGATAATACAAAAGAATAGCAACACGTGCTATACAAAAGAATACAACTATGAGTCTATATCTCAAGTGTATACAACAAAAACTGCTAATCTAAACAGTTAGCCAAAAGTCAGAGTGATGAATCCCTGGGAAGAAGTCAAGCAGAAGCACCTGTAACATCTCGGTCTGACCCGAGTATTATTTAAGAAAATAATAAACGGATCAGTCTAGCTATAAATATCAGATGACATGATATAACATAAAAGATATGGCATAAACATAAACATCCATAACGACATACCACTATAAGTATGTAAATAATGATCAACAGAAGATCAATCAATAAGAGATAATCAATATCACAAGAATCTTCTCAAAGATTCGAAGAGGGCATCATACCCTAAACTTGTACTCATAACAAGTCAATGACATAAATTCCAGAAATCAACACGAGAAATCCAGAAATCATAAAAAGGGAAAGAGGCCTATCACATGACGGTCCGAAGACCAAGGGGAGCTACTCCGCATGTGTGAATGGAATCACACAGATTGAGGTCAAGACTAACCAAAAAGCAGAAAGGTATGTGTGAATGGAATCACACAAGTGGTGTCTAGTCTAACCTTGCAATGAAAGAGACATCGCGCAATTGCTAGTCTAATTCATAAAGCGATCATCAAGATCAACGAGAAGTGTCAATTACACTAAGCTAGTAAATATAGAAGTTTAGCTTCATGTCCCATAACCACTTGCTTAACCTAAATATTTACGAACAAACTGTAAATCTTCACTAATAAAATTGTCACAAGAGGTTCAATCGAACAAGTCCAAGAATTAACCGACGAAGTGAACGCAAGCGTTTCATACCACTTGTTTTACTAAGTCGTTTAATTAGATTTCTCATCCGAGTGAGGTAAAGGCTTGTATATACTAATAGATTGGAAAACGGTTTAAGAAAAGAGCTTTGTTATTAAAAATAGAGTTGAAATTGTTTGTTAAAAGAGTTTTGATATTTACTACTAGTATTGAAACCTTTATAGTATAAAGTGACAAAACACATAAGCAAGTGTAGAAACAATCAGTCACAAAGATCGCATACGGAGATGCGAATAAAATCCAAGGAAATCAGCTCAATGTTCTTCAGATAAGATCCCCTACGGAGGGGGGGTCCGGGGGGGTGGCAACCCCCCAAGGTGGGGGTGCGGGGGCAACGCCACCGCTTACGGGGTTCGACCTGCCCGGTCAGGTCGCGGGGGTCCAGGGGGCAGCGCCCCCGGCGGGGTGCGGGGCAGCGCCCCGACCAAAACGGTACGACCTAGTGAAGACAAAATGAGGTCTAACGACCTAAAGGGATAGGGTCGAGCGACCTAAAGGTGTTCGCGACCTAACGATGACTCGCGACTTAAGGAAGAGGGGGTGAGCGACCTATGGTCATAAACGAGACCGAGCGACCTAAGGGAATAAGGGCCGAGCGACCTAGCATTCGAACGACCTAAAAGAGGCGTGGCCTAAAGGAGACGCGACCTAAAAGAGGCGCGACCTAAAAGAACATAAGGTCAAACGACCTAACTGTATTGGGTCACGCGACCTAAAGAGAGGCGGTCTAGCGACCTAGAGTGCACACGTCCAAAAGTGGGAACGACCTATCGAGGTAAGGTCCAACGACCTACGACCTAAACAAATAGGCCAAGCGACCTATAGGGTTAACGGTCTAACGACCTAATAGTTATAGGGTCACGCGACCTAGTGGGTAAGGGAGTCGAGCGACCTAACTGCATCCAGTGACGAGCGACCTAATGGAGTCAAGTAGCGAGCGACTTAACTAGTTAACGACTCAAGGGGGTCAACGACCTAAAGGTCCAACGACCTAAACCCGAACACACGAAAAGTGGCCAGAACGACCTAGGGGTTAACTCACATGCGACCTATGACCTAAGGCCCATGCGACCTACGACCTAACTCCGATACGAGCTAATAAGGCCAGAACGACCTAGGAGCAGAAAATCCACCAAAACGCTAAAAATTGGAGTTTTTCGCCAACCCAATCCAAACCAAATGCAAATATACATGCAAACACGATAGGGATTCATTCCCAACAGTCCAATATTGATATAGACTAGATTTGTGAGATAAAAATCTCACCTTTGCACTAAAGTTTATGAAGATGAAGCTTGAAAGCAAGGAGAAGCAATCCAAAGCTTGAATCCAATATCTTCTACTTGAATTTGGAGTTGAATGTTGGATTTGCAATTGAATTTGTGCTTGGAGTTTTAATTTCCCGTTCCCTCCACCATTAATGCCAAAGCTTGATTAGTTAGGAAATTTATGAAGAGTGAGGAGAAGAGGGTTGGAACTTGGGCTTAATAGGCTAAACTAACCCAAAGTCCAAAGCGGGAAAAGTTAGTGAAATTTCACTAACTCCAAACCTATCGATGTTTATACTTAAAAAGTTGTAAACGACATTTCGAACTCAATGGAAGTGGTCTCGAGTCCTAATTTGACCGTTTGCAAAAAGTAGCTTTTCGGACCAAAATCCGATTAACGAGTTAATATTTAAATAAAATATTTAAATACGAACTCGATAAATATGCGGGTTGTTACACTTCGAGTCCCATGTCATCCTAACCCAAGCTATCCAAATGAAATACGCAACATTTCATACCAGAGATATTAACTTATTCAAATCAACCAATACAAATCTATCATCCATAAGCAAAGCTCAATCACAAACAAATCAACTCAGTTGATTCTAATTTATTTTCAATCCTCAATCGTTTAGGTTCTTTTATTAATTAGTTCAAAACAATTAATTGATCAATCTTTTCTTTCTTCTCCATTCATCTTAATTAACACCCTGGATTTATTATCTTTCTATTCCATCCAAGAAATTTTCTTTAATTAAATTCACGATATTAATTATTCTTACCAAAACAATGAGTAATTTTAATTTTTCACAAATTAATTAACTATAATCAATTACACTAATTCCTAATTACTTATATAAATTTTCTTCTCATAAGTCACTTATTATGAATGTAGAAATCTCAATTAAACAAATCTTTAATTACTTCATTAATTATATGCATTACTGATTTCCAATTATATTTTAATTTATCTTAATCTAAATTAATTACATTAATTTGAATACCATATTAATCGTACTTGATTTATTTTATTAACTTCATGAAGTAATTACTTGTTAAACCATCCAATGATTATTCTGAACTACTTTCACTTAATTAATTAACAAAACTAAATTAATTAATTCAAACACTTAACCATTAAATTAGCTAAGCCAAATCATTAATTAATTAACTCAATCAATTATTCATTTCAAATTTCCTACTAATTTAATGGATCACAACACATCAAGCCCTTTCTAAATCTAAAATGGAAATCATTTTCTTATTTATGGTTTAAGTTTAAAACAATTTAAAAACCCATATACTTCGAGTCAATCCACAATTGACTCGAGAATCAATAAAAACCAAATCCACGTCATCATCAAAGCACATCCAATCAATTTAAGCGCTCAACTAATTATTTAAATCTAACCACTTAAATTTTAAATAATAATCCAACTTAGTGAGATTTACTCACCTTCGTCAATTTGCGGCCCATTTCCTTCATGACTTGTTCTTCACGACCATTGACCTTGTAAAACATTAGATGCTTTATTAATATTCGAGTCTATTAAGCCATTTAAATTTTCATTTGATAATTTAATTAACCACTGATTTCATGTTAAACCATTAATTATATTTAAACTAATTTCTCCAACATACGCTATTTTAAAAAAATAAGCTAGTAAATGAAATATGTATGTATATATTTGTAAAAAATATCTACATAGATTATTAAAATCTAATATTTCATTTAAATTTTCTATATCCCAAATCTAAATGATTTCTGTTTATTTTCATATAAATACACACTACATAAATCTAAAATTTAAAAGAAAAATAACCTACTGTTATACACATACATATAGTATTCTTATATTTTACTTTGAAACTAAATTAAATCAAATGCTAAGCTTCAACAAAGAATATACCTTACTGCCAACTCCACTACCACACACGCGGCCCCAAAACTACGACAACTCTGCCTCTTCGATGAACCCTAGCCCAAACCCTAGTTCAAATTCCCAATTTTGAGTCGCCGCCGCCGCCTTCTGACACGCGAACCCCACAGTACTCGACCCAGTCAATGCCGATAGCCGCGACCTCCCATAATCATCTCGTCGCCTCCATCGCGCCTCTCCTCTTACATATGAAATCGAAATCAATCCAGGTCGTAGAAGCTTGAACGAGAGCTTCGGCCATTAATTTGATTTTCATTCCATTTTCTTCTTCTGTTAAACGGCTTCGGCCATATTTTTTATTATAGAGATTTGAGTTCGATCTGCCGTTCATAATAAAGAGGGGAACGGGTATGAGGGTTATAAGTGGGAACGGTGTCGTATAGAGCAAGCTAAGGTTTTGAATTAACCGATTAAAATATTTAATTATAAATATCTCACTTTACCCCGCTCGAAATTTCGAACCACCATCGCAGCGTGCTGCTAGGCTATTATAAGGTTTTACCCGCGTTCCGAACACAATGGAACATGTTTCGGAGGCTAACTTGAACGTACGTGCAAGTTATGGAATTAAACGATCCATTTTAAATTAAATCGATTAAACAATTCTAAGCGTTTCGAGCTGCCAAGGTCAAACGACAACTCTGATTGCTACGAAAATTGAAATCTGATAATAACTAACTATTACGAATCCAATGGAACTGGTTTCGTCGAATTCTGAGACTGTGCCTCGGAAGGCTATTTTTAAATATCAATTTAAACGATATATTTTCAAAACGGAACAAAACACTTCCAAATTCGATTTCAACACCTTTACTATATTCAGTATCATTATTATAAATTTTATAAGCCTTCAAATTATTTTATCTGGCTTAAACTCCAAATTCAGCGGTTTACCCAATCTTCAATTATTAAAATCAATATTTAAACTATATAATTCAATGATTTAATTATCAAGTAAATATTGATATCCTGAATTCAAATTAAAATTAACTTTTAAATAATTTAAAATCGATTAATTATTCCCATTTTAATTTGTTAAAATTTCCAGGTCGTCACATTCCTATTTACCAGTAATAATTGATGGTAATTAATTCATCACACTGTTTTTCTCATACATCATATATATTTGGATTCTTTGGAAATCTTTATGCTGATTTTCTCACGATCTTATTTTATATTTCTTTCTATCACATTCATTGTTTAATTAAACCTTCTTCTTACTTTATGTTTTGCGGAAAAATGTATATCAAAAGTTTAACTAAGTGGAAAAAAAATGAAAAGTCAATTGAAATCAATTTAAAAATTATGGATTTTTTCGTTATCAGCTTGTAAAATAATTGTGACACGTGCAACATGTTATAAGACTAACTTATCGAATTTGGTGCAACATGCTAAAGATTTTCAAAAAACAATACATAATAAAATATTAACATAAACAGAAAATATACCTGCTCCAACGTCTAAAGATATCGAATAATACATTTCGAATGGCACAAATATCCACCCACTCCAACATCAGCATAGGTCTCTGCAAATTGATGATTTATTTTGCTGGTTCTCTCATCTGGTAGCAGTATATTGTCCGACACCAATTTTTCATGTGTGGATGGCCAGATTTCCCATGGATTTTGGACGATGTAGAATCTCGGCATATAGTACCTGTTGCAATAAAGATGTCTAGATCTCCAACAAAATAACTGCTCGAAAGAAACTAAACATAGAAAGCTTGTAATAAATACCTATTGCTATTATGTCTAAATCAGAGTTGAGGATTTCACATTTTTGATTTTTCGCTACATTGGTCAAATTCTGGAACTGAGAAGCAAAGAATTTAGGAGCATTGAATTGTGTGGCACGTCCTCCATCAGAAGAATTGACCAGTGCATGAATTCCCTGTTCGATGTTTCCCACCATGTTAATCAGAACCTCCATTTGCCCAGACAAATTTCCTACTGTACCCTCCAAACTTCCCACCCTCATTTCAACTCATCATGCTCTCCATGAACATGTCTGAGTCATTTCTCTGCAATGGCACAAGCCTTAACTTTAGTCTTTGGTATAACGGTCCCAACACTGCGGCTCCTACCCCTTGCATCCTTACCAAGCACTTGTGATAAGATGTCTTCATCCACCGTCAATTTTTCTTCATCACTATTAGTGATTTTTTCCTTCGCTTTCGCAATTTGATCCCGAAATATGATAATACTTATATGAATAAGGAATTTTAAAGAATATGCAAGTTAGTATTCGTTTAACTTACGAAGTATGAAGAAGTGGCATCTGATATGCTACCATCTTTTTTCGTGTGTGTCTTCTCGCATACTTGATGACGATTGATATTTGTTGATGGACTAGCAGCGATCGGCAATAAATAAAATATGTTAGTTGCGATTTTGGCCATTTTTGAAAGAAAATGAATATAAATTACCATTTCTTGTTCTATTTTAGCGTGACTTTTACGTCCTGCATGGTGACCATAACTGAGCAATGCTCTGTTCTTTTTGCCTGACTCCCTTCTTCCGCTCGCTTCAGGCGTTGCTTTATTTTTTATGAACTCTTCCCAATCTATTTGAGTATCTGTAGGTGGGCAAATTTTCAATCGTTCTTCGTCATTGTTAAAAGTGTCATAATAAGCTGCTCTCAAATTTTTCTTGTATCTCCTAAAAGCCTCGGCCATTCTCTTTGAAAACATTTCCTTTGAAAGCAGATCGAACTCATAAATTTTCTGCAAAAATTATATCAGTGTAAGCATACGCATATACACATAAAATTTCCACCGAACCCTAAAATGATTTAACACACATGATAATTATTAATAATAGCATGGGATTTATTCCAAGATATAAAGAATTTGATAATTATTATCATGAAGCTAATTATTAATGGCAAATTATATCAGTTTAATAGCATGGGAGGCAAATTAATAATAGTACTAAAAAATCAAGTCTCTAATGATTATTAATGGCAAATTATACAGATGAATCGCCCCTATTGTTATGCATGATAAGTAGGATTAATTCCAAGATATAAAGAACCTCAGCTAGATTCCATGGGCGAATCCCTTCATTATTTATTTTTTCTATATGCCATTGTAGATTGCATTAACCAAGAAACTGGATAAACAATCTTCATGCACTATATATCATCATGAAGATCATACATGTAGATAATGCTTGCCTTCAACTGTTCTGAGAGCAATAAACATATGTTTTGGCAATAGGAAACACCTTAAAGTTATTTGTGACATCATATTTATTGTTGAACTACCATCAAAATGCAGTCAGATCTAATAACTTTGAGGTGCATTTTGTTTATCTTATTTGTCAGGTATAAATGGTCTACCGTTCATTTATTTAAATTTTGAAACTTTTAAGAAATAACGTTCGTGTAAGTTTATGAATTCTTGAGAAACTACTGTATAGGATAAACGTGTTTATTTGGTTCAAATGTTAACTGCCATTTTGTAGTGGTGGGTGAACTCTTAATGCTGGTCAACTGCTATAAACAAGGTAATGCATGTATGTACATTTATAAAATCTGCAGTGGTTGACAGTCCTTAATCTGATATATCTGTCGGAACAAATAGAAAATTGCATATAGATATGTGCCATGTGGTTGATTTAAGAGTGCTGCTTTAATGGCTCGCTAGCTGAGCCTTGAAGGAAAACCCATAAGCTGGTAATGCATAAAAGTCACAACCATTTTGGACATGGACATAACCAAACATAAGCAACATCAAATCTTTGGTATGAAAGTACCAATTTGCAGTGTTGCTTATACCTTACTTTGCACGTCTAAATACGTTGTATAAGCCTGATATCATTATACATAATGTTTCTCATGACAGTTGCTTGAAAGAAGAAGAAAAAAATAAAAATGATGTGAATTAAGGGTTCAATCAAGACTAAATAAGGAAACGATTTCTGCTCACAGAAAAGAATAGGTAAGCTTAAATGATTTACAAAATACGTGCAATAGCTACAATTCTTATATGAAAGAACCAAAAAATTAACAAGTGTTTCAGGGTTGTTTATTAATCTGACATCATTATATCATCTGTTCTGAGAATAAGAAATTCGAACGTTTAATTTAATTAATGATGACGTGCAATTCTTAAATGCATTCAACTGGATTGATTATTCAAAATGCTACTATTTGTATTAAAATTGGAGAGTACTTGTTGACATGGTGTTTTGAGTGTCAATTCATAGAATGAGAGAATCTGTGGTTATGTTACCAGATGTAACTTAGTTAAGAAATGCTGAGCGGATCAGATCATACGAGTGTACGAGAACATTAATTAAATAAATTCTGGTTACTTTTAAAACATGTACTTTTTTTTTGAATTATCTTGAAATGCTTGTATATTCTCGGGAAATATGTGTTCCTTAAAGCATCTACGACCTTAATTACGCATCTTTAAAATAGTCAACATTATTATTCGATTTGTAATCCTCGCTATTGGTATTATATATACAACTATAATGGTACTTTCTTTTAACCTCACAGTGTATAATAAAATGTAAAAAACAGAGTTAAATTGGTTCCAAACAAAAATATTTACTTACCACCAATTCGTTCCAAACGTTGTCCTTGTATATTCCGGGTACTTTATCCCAACTTATATATGATATTGGCACATGAGCTCTTACTAGTTTACCAAGCATAGCAGCGATTTTTCCAACTTTATCTGAGACCGGAATACCAAGTACGTTTTGATCAACTTTCTTCACCTCTAAACATGGCGAATGTGAAGATGTTGGATTTTCTGACATAGTTTCCTGCAAAATATAATATTACTAACTATTTTATTAGTGCACAGTACAACTACAGATTATTATATACAAAAAGAAAGAAATACCAATGGTGCATATATCAATCTAAATACAGGGTTCATGCATTGTCATTAATCAAACTAAATAATGGCATTTAAAAAATAAATCAAGTGGAAATCCTTTTCAACGCATGAAGTATTATCTTCTTCTCAAAAGCAAGCCAATCACAGAACATGTTACCAAAGAAACATAATTAGTGATAGAGAAGCAATTTTTACAAGTAATTTATGGTCTGAATTGTTTAAAATTCAAGGTTGTTCTAATTTTTTCGTAGTTGAAAGTAAGAATGGGTCCAAACAGCAACAATGTTTATAACAAGCAGGGTGATGATCAAATGACTCAAGGTACAAGATTTCAGGCTTCAAAGAAATAGGCAGCCAGAGTACAATGAAACCAAGACATAGTCAGGTGCAACCAGGAAAATCAAAACCATGTATAAAATATTCAAAACCATACATACACGCAATCGTGCAATTAAAAATATACAAACACACAATCATGTGATGTATGAATACTAATAAGTTAACATATGGATTTGGTAAGGTCTTCTAATTTTTCATTGTCTTCAAAAGCTGATTGATAGACGGTAGGGAACTCAATGTCATCCACATTTGTAGTCAACCGTTTTGGTGTATGCAAGACCATAGACCATCCGTTATTTTTTAAATCTTTTGAGTAGAACACTTGAATCGCTTCTGATGCAAGAATAAATGGCTCATCATTCAAGTTATTTTTGTTCTTCAATTTCCCTAAATTAACCAAGATTAGGTTTGAAATGGGATCTATTTTGCAACCATTGACCTTATCCTCGACCTTTACCCAATCACAATAAAAAACTGTTTGTTTGAAATCAGTGTAATCCAACTCAAGTATCTGTTGAATGACTCTGTAATACGTTGTTTCTGCATCCTCATAATTTTTATCCTTACCACTCGCTCTAAATTTTGTAATTGCTCTCATGCATACACCGCTATTTTGTGTTACCATACGGTCTTCGTACTTTTTAGTGGAAAATGAAAATCTATTCTCTTGGTACTTCATATAACTACGCGTCATGAACTTTGGCCCGTGCACTAACCGCCACAGAGTTGGATCAACATTGATGGTCTTTAGCAACTACATAAAACAAAATAAGTCAAAAATCTTGGTCACAAAGGTGTATTGCCCATTTATAAACACGTGAAATACTTAAGATGATGTAATACCTCATTACATAACCATAGAGTAAAACTTTGAACGGCTTCCATAGTCGTAACCGTGCCTCGAGGTTGAAATCTAGTACTTTTCACATAGGAGTTATACCTCCTAAGGAAAACACATATCGAAATGTATATATAAATTGAATTTAAAAAAATTGAAATTCTGGACAAGTTCGTGAACTTACTTCTTCCATTCATCCAATCCATCGTACTTACTAAGGACCCATCTACGCACTTGTTCAAACTCACTTGGGTTAACATTATGTCTTTACCATTATCCAGAGGTATCTCACCAGCAAAGTCATCATCCTCATCTTAAAATGCTTCGTGGGTATGTTTATGATTGCCATCACCTCTGTTTGGCATATATTCCATGCAGTAAAGACTAGCTTCTTGTATGATATATCCTTCTGCAATACACCCTTCAATGTATCTTTTGTTGTGCACATATCCTTTATATGTTTTCATCAACCTATGAATGTGATCAATTATATACTGTAGATAGTAGCTATTTATATCTAATGATGTACATAACTGAATTTAGAAATTTACCGTTCAAAGGGATACATCCATCTATATTTGACAGGGCCACAAATCAACGCTTCGTCGGCTAAATGGACCATAAGGTGGACACTGATATCAAAAAATGCAGGTGGAAAATGTTTTTCAAAAACACACATTGCTTCTACTAAGCTAGCCTTTGCTTTTAAAAGATGTTCCCCATTGATCACCTTTAAACACAAAATGTTAAAGAAAAAACTAATACGATGAACATCATTTCGTAGATCTTTATGTTGTAGATAAGAATGTTGAAGCAATACTGGAAGCAAATGTTGCATTATGATATGGTAATCATGTGACTTCATATTTCTTAGTTCAGGAGGATTGATGCTCACATTGTTGTGGAAGTTAGAAGAGAATTTGTTAGGCACTTTCAAATTTTTCAAAATGGTGGAAAACTTTATCTTTTCTTCTTTGCTCAAAGTGAAAATTGCCTTTGGTATGATTATTTTATTTCTTTCAGGATCTTCCATCACCCACAACTTTTCTTTTATACCCATGATTTTCATATCCGTGCGTGCATTGATGCCATCTTTTGACTTATCTTTATGGTCCATAATGGTGCTGATGAGATGCTCCATGACATTCTTCTCCGTATGCATAACATCAATATTATGTCGGATCAAATTTGCTTTCCAATATGGTAAATCAAAAAAGATAGACCTCCTATACCATCCAGAAACATTGTCAGCTTCTTCATTGGTTGACTTTTTCCGTTTTCGACCAATTTCTTCTTTTTGTTTACCAACTTTCATTTTGATATTCTCTACTTTCTTTTCAACTTGAAAACCAGTCAATGGCCATTTAGGACGATGAAGTTCTTGTTCATTGTTGAAATTTGTCTTATCCTATCGAAATTTGTGTTCGTTAGGAAGAAACATTCGATGTCCCATGTAACACATCTTCTTACTTTCAGGAAGATGATAAGAACAAGTATTTTTCCCCACAAACAGGACATGCAAAGTAACCGTGAGTTGTACATCCCGATAAAGTCCCAAAAGCAGGGTGACCATGGATTGCCCACAACACCCTAGCTCTCATTGTGAACTCAGATTTATTTAACGTGTCAAATGTAACGACTCCTTCCCATAACAGCTTTAACTCGTCTATCAACAGCTGTAAATAAACATCAATATCCTTCCCTAGTTGTTTCGGCCCATAAATCAACAATGTTAACATTGAGAACTCCCTTTTCATGCACATAGACAGAGGAAGATTATATGGTACTACAATTACTGGCCAACAACTGTAAGGGTTAGAGAGAGAAGCATGTGGACAGAAACCATCTGTTGTTATTCCAAGTGTGGCATTTCGTGGCTCGGCAGCAAAAGTTTAGTCAAAAGAATCTGCGGCTTTCCATTGAGAAGTGTCACATGGATGACGCATTACGGTTGGATCAGACTTGGCATGACCATGCTAGGTCATCGCATTTGCTATCCATGGTACAGTATACAGTTTCTTCAATCTAGAAATTAAAGGAAAATGTCTTTCAAGGTACTTTGGTGCATTTTCTCTCTTCATTGAATGATGTCATATACCTTGATTCATTCCAATTTGTACAAGAAACTTTGTTTGCATCATCTTTCCAGTACAATATGCAATCATTGATGCATGCATCATAAGTGTTGTAATTCATCCCAACTCGCTTAATGATCTTCTTCACATCGGAGTACTTTGTCGGCAGCATGTTACCTTCGGGAAGTAACTCCTTTATTAGTTCGAGGAGTGTAGTCACACCATTATCTGAAAAGCCGTATTGAGTCTTTAAGCTATTCAGTTTCACAATGGCATACAGCTTCATAATCCCTTTTGAACATGAAGGATAAAGTGGCTCTTTTACGCTACCAAAAAGTGATTTATACTTCTTACTTTCATTGGCCTGCCAATTTGGATAATCAGTAGACTTCTCTCCAACATTAGCATGATCAGGCAATGGATTTTTAGGTTGAAAATGATGAAATCTATCTGCATCATTGACCAGATCCTCCATCCTAATATGTTCAGACTCGTCAATAATTGTGGCATGACTAAATGGTTGTTGTTTTTCCATCTCCGCCCTTTTTCCCCATGAAAATACCACACTGCATATGATTTGATAATACCCCATCTAAGCAAATGAAAATGAATGTCATCTAATTTGATCGTCTTCATATTTTTGCACCGGGTGTAAGGGCATAAATACACTCCTTTCTTACCACCGTTTTCTGCAACAAAACTAATGAACTTCTGCACCCCATCTATAGTATGTAGATCTTATATCAGACTCGTTTATCCATGTTTGTCTATACTGAAAGACATACTGCCCTTCAATATCATATATAACAGAACATGAGACGTGAATATAACTTTACCTTGGTATAAATGATGAATATTTGTTGTCCCATTATATATGTAAGAAAGTGGTATTAAGATCGTATAATCCGTACATGTAATTGATTGGAAACCAACAGTTGCAGATCATTGATGCCACATCATGGTGTAGAAGAAATGCTGAGTAAGAGCACTGCGTGCAGACAGGCATAGGACTGGCAGAGAGGGAAATGTTGATGTAGATAAAGAGACAATTAGGATTGAGATTTGTTCATTTTTTTCTTTTCTTTAATAAGGTCGAAGTTGTGTTTTTGTATGTTTATGATCTGAGTTATGATAATTTTAAGGCTATAAACATGAATGAGCACAGATGCACCATACTGTGTTGTAAAGAGAAAGGGATCCATCTTAAGCATGTAAAATAATATTTTGTAGATTATATGAACTTCTTAATACTTATTTCTGGGGTACCTATTGTCAAATTCACAAATTCCTGAGTTACTATTGTACATCGCCTTATTTTTTAGAACGATGAAAGGAGTGTTGATATTTTATATGGGGAACATTTTGATGGCAAAAGCCATTAATAAATCAATGAATCATCTAGTAGAATGAGTATGCAGACAAAATAATTGAACTCAATGAATAATGTTTGTAATGTTTTACATAAAATTGTAAACCATTTCAGAAGTAAATCCACTGAATCACTGGAATATTATAAATAATGAATGCTTACACAAATCCACTGAATCACTGGAACATTATAAATAATGAATGCTTACATAAATTATAACGATACTATGATACACTTCTTTGAAATATGATGTACAATATATTGAATTTAGTATAATTTGTTGCGATTATAACGACAAAGACACTGCATCGTTTGAAGAAACAAGTTGGAGGGATATGCTTAAATCAGAGAAAAGACTGTTGCGTAGAGCATAAGAGTATATTTCCCTTTGAATTTTATTATGTTCTTGATTCCTTGATTGGAAAGTGCTATATACTAGAAGTAAAACAGTAAATAAGTTATGATATGACGGTTGAACGAACACGTGAAACATGCACGTAGAAATATTACCAGTCTTTGTGCATTTATGGTCATTTTGATATGTTCAACAGTTCATGTTAGGAAACGGAGTCAACGATCAAGCTCTATTTCACGAAGCTGTGGAAATAGAACCGGACCAGATTTTAGTTAGTTATTAACAATGGTATTTTAGTTAATAAAAATGAAATAATGATGATTTTGAATTGATAAATTTTCTAAATGAAAAATGCTAGTGAAACATCAGTTCACATCCTGTTAAGTGACGTTTTTCGATAAAGTATCGTGACTTTATCAACTAATAACAACGACTTGCATTCGGACTGTACAAAGTCGATGCTGGCACAAAGCATTGTGTATAGGCAGAAGCAAAAAAACACGAAGACAACACTAAACGGTATTTTTACAACTCAATTTAAAAATCTACCCGTCAAAATAACTTTATCTTTTTTTAACTAAACTTTTAAACTTAATGTATAATCTACACTTATACCCAAGACACGTTATAATGGATACTACAATTGAGGCCTAATGGTTCTTAGCTGCCTTGAATAATACAATGGTTAATTGCTTGCCTCACTGCATTCAACATTTTAGCATATGTACCGACCAATTCAATACAAAGCAAATTAACATTGTCAAAATTTCAACAATCATTGTTCGAATTTTGAATTTGATTTCTCCCACCAAATGTTTAAAATAATAATAATATAGCTAAAAATATGTATGATAAAATAGAATTCAATTCTATCATTTACAGATGAACAAATGAACAAAAGAATGTTGATCAAAATCAGTATAAAGCTAGGTAGTCAGTACCAAAAGAAGAAATCAAAGATAATGGGGATAAAAAGCATTATATGAACAAACATCTATGTTAATATTAACAAATAAATAAAAGATTTCTTTGTACTGTAGCATGAAAATGAATCCATTTTTCTCTAACATTAACCTTTTGTGGTTACAAATTTATTTGGGCATACATATCAGTTTTCATGGTTTGAGGAGAAAAGTAACATGAAATATATTAAAATATCTTGCCATACAACCAAAGTTGAGATTAGGCCTTGCAAACTTGCCATGTCATCTATATTAAAAGGCTAACATGATGGTCTAGTGTCCACGATGATTCACTAGTGGAAATTTTAGTTGTATAGATTGGAGGATGAGCTTTGTCATCATGACCATCATTACTAGGATTCCTCCTCGGTCTGCCTTTAGGATCTAAAAGTCGTTCGACGTATGAACCATATACTAGAAATTTCATTTGGTCCCTCATAATTGCCAAAATCAAAGTATTATAATATAGGAAACGTCCATGTGAAAGGAATGACATATATTTCAAAGCATCTAAACTTAATTATTCATATATCAGTGACCATATAATGCGTGTAGAAACAACTATTAGTAATCATTTTGCAAAGTACTCAGAACCATTTGCAAGTACCGTGCATTCAATGAAAATAATTTAACAAGTATAATATACAGTCAATGGTGAATCGAAATTACAAATTAGGCTTACCTTAGCGAGACAACAACTGCGATGACAACAATGGATAATAGGATGGCGACAAGGAACCCTAACGCGAGACGATGGTAAGAGTGGACTACAATAGCAAAACGATGGTTAGAGTGGACCACGGTAGGAGACGATCCACGAGTAGTATGATGAAAAGAACGAGGGATTTTAACAGTTGAAAGGAATTGAACGAAATAATTTGGGGAAAATAATTCACACCAAAAATTAGTAAGTAACGAAACAGAGTAGATCTGGGCGTGTTTTGGCAGTAAAAAGTTCGCACCAAAAATTAGCACGAATTAGATACGGCTAAAACACGTATCAAATTTGATAAGGCTAAGGATCGTATCTAAATGGGGAGAAATTGAATTATTTGGAGGGAAGATGTGCGTATTGGGTGGAAAAGTTTGCGCCAGAAATAGGCACGAAATTAGATGCGGCTTAAAGCAAATTTGATAAGGCTAAGGATCGTATCTAAATGGGGAGAAATTGAATTATTTGGAGGGAAGATGTGCGTATTGGGTGGAAAAGTTTGCGCCAGAAATAGGCACGAAATTAGATGCGGCTTAAAGCCGTATCAAATTTGATATGGCTTTTAGCCATGTCGAATACATTAGATACGGCTATTAGCCGTATCTAATTTGGTACGGCTTTAAGCCAGATCTAATAAGGCAAAAGGAGGTATGGAAAAAAAAACTTTTTGGTGTAGTGATGGACTTTCTTACCAGACCATAACTCGTATAGGGTATTAGATAAAGTTTAGATGATCTATAATTCAACATATATGACGTAGTTTTAACTGTATATCCCCAAAAGAAAAGATGCAACTGGCACGAAATTAGATGCGGCTTAAAGTCGTATCAAATTTGATATGGCTTTTAGCCATGTCGAATACATTAGATACGGCTATTAGCCGTATCTAATTTGGTATAGCTTTAAGCCAGATCTAATAAGGCAAAAGGAGGTATGGAAAAAAAACTTTTTGGTGTAGTGATGGACTTTCTTACCAGACCATAACTCGTATAGGGTATTAGATAAAGTTTAGATGATCTAGAATTCAACATATATGACGTAGTTTCAACCGTATATCCCCAAAAGAAAAGATGCAACTCGCTATCACTTACCATTGATCTAACCATGTCTAACATAGCTCGATTTCTTCTTTTTGTAACACCATTGTGTTGAGAAGTATAGGGAGGAGCAACTTAAGAAAGAATACCATTCCTTTTTAGGTACTCTTAGAGTTCATATCCAATGTACTCACCGTCTTGATTAGATCGTAGAATTTTCATTTTCTTATATGTATGGTTTTTAACTTCATTGTTGTATTCTACGAATTTATTGAAAACTCTAATTTGTGTTTCGTAAGGTATACATATCGATATCTAGATAAATCATCGGTGAATGTAACAAAGCATAAGGTTCCACCTTTGATAGTTATAGACATAGGATCACATACATCTATATATACTAGTCTTAATAGTTCAATAACTCTTAATTTATTTCTCTTACCGAATGTTTGCTTGGATATTTTACCTTTGAGACACAATGGACATGCATCAAATGATGGTAGAAACCCTAGGTTTTCTTCACTTATTCAATCGTTTCTTACTTATATAGCACAGTCTACAATGACAAAGATAGTTTTCTTTTAATTTAAATACATTATTATTTGCAGTTGCAAATATATTATTATTGTTAAGTATATTAATGTCATTTTTAAGAGTATCAGAAGAAAATGATTTCATTATCATAACAAATATTCATAACAATGTCATTACAAATAAAACTATACTTGTTTTCCGTAAAACGTAAAACAAAAATTATTCCGTTAATAAATTTTGGTATAAAATAACATTTATATAAACTAAATCCTATCCACTAACAAGCTTCATGTGGTATCTTCTACTGCTCCAATAGCTATAATGGCCATATTTGCAACTTGGAATTCCATGATCTCTCTTGCTACTGGATGCTTGCTCTTAAGTCTCTATAACAAATTGCAGATATGAGTTCCAAATCCAATATCTAAAACCCAAGATAGAGCACTTATAGGTAAATGAAAATAACTTTAGAAGCGGAATCTGATTCCTTCCCCTTGAGCATCTTTAAATTCATTTATACACTGAAATAATATTACATAAACAAATTCAAAAAGAAATTTTTTATGGAAAAAGAATCTTTGGATATTTTTGTGATCAACTTGATTTATCAACAATAGAACCAACGAACAAAGATAAAAGGATTAAAAAATTATCTAAGAAAAGGTTTGATAAAAATAAAAAAATTAGAAAAGAAAATTATACAAAGAATCGCAAAACTCCTGAAAGGAAACCATATAAGGCTTATACAAGAAAAGAGCAAAACAAATCCAACCATACAAAGTTCCAATATGTTGAAAATGTAAAACACTGGGTCATTTTGCAAATAAATGCAAATGAAAAATAAGATAAATAATCTTGATATAGATGAAGAGTTAAAAAATTCACATAAAATATTATTTATAGCAAGTTCTGATCTGGAAAAGGAAAATTTAAAATTTTCTATTATTACAGAAACGAATTCAAAAATGAAAATGAATCAGAAAATGATTCGAATAATAACTTAAAATCCGATATTTGTGATGATAATTATGATTACTATAAAGCTTCACTATATAGCTTCATGCAAAGCTAATGGATTATTTATGTTAGTTAAAAAGAAAATTTTATTCTGGATATTATAGATAAATTTTAGACCTAGAAGAAAAAAAATATGTTGAAAAAAAATGTAGAATCTCATAAAAATAGAGAATATGAAGAATAAATTAAAGCTGAAAGAACTAGAAACTTATAATCTAAAAGATATATTAAATAAAGTAAAAAACTCAAATAATATTAGCCCAGTAAATACAGAAACTACGATTGCAGAATTACAATATGAAGTGAAAATACTAAAACAAGAAATAAAAGAACTAGAAGAAAGAATGTCCTTAATTGAAATGGAATCTCAAGATGGTGATAACCATAATCAAGATAATGATAATATTTAGGAAAAGAAGCAATAAATTCTTTAACATTTATTAATTTGGTAGATAAAGTAATTACCCGTAAAGGGCATACCAAAGTTACTATTATAGTACACAAAGAATACTATTTTACCACAGTAGCAATGATTGATTCAGGTGCAGATTTAAACTATATCAGAAGGGTTAGTACCTTTAAAATATTTTTCTAAAACTATAGAAATATTAAATGCTGTAGAAGGCAGTAAATTATTGGTTAATTATAAACTACAAAATACGGCTATTTGTAACAAAGGAATTTGTTTAAAAATGTCAATGGTTAAAAATTTGTCTCCTTATGTTATATTAGGAAATCCCTTCTTACATTTGTTATACCCAATAACAAATATATCAAAAAAAGGAATTACTAATGCTGTTAATATTCAAGAATTAACATTCAAATTTGTATCACAACCACAACATCATAAAATTGATATTTAAAAGAAAAGCACTAAAATAAATAGAACTTTTAAACTCTTTATCTCAAGAAATAAATTATAAAAGAATAAAATAAAAATGATTACAACAACATTTATAGCAAGGTAAAAAACCTAAAAAATTGTATTGAAAAAAATATTTGTGCAGATACTCCTAATACGTTATGGAAAAGTTAAAAACATGAAATAAGCTTACCGTATGAACCCGACTTTAAAGAAAGTCAAATCCTGATTAAAGGTAGACCAATAGAAATGTCTCAAAGACATTTATAAACTTATAAAATATAGATAGAAGAGTTACAACAGAAAGGTCTTATTAAATCATCCAAAAGCCCATGGAGTTGCTCAGCATTTTATGTCGAAAATGCTGCAAAATTGGAATGCAGTGTTCCAAGATTAGTTATGAACTATAAACCTTTAAATAAAGCCTTAAGATGGATTCCATATCTGATTCCTAATAAAAAAGGATTTACCAACAAGGCTTTATTCAGCTAAAATAATGCCTAAGTTTGATATGAAATCAAGATTTTGGCAAATTCAGATCAAAGAAGAAGACTAGTATAAAACTGCATTTACAGTTCTATTGAGCCATTATGGATGGAATGTAATGCCGTTTGGGCTAAAATATGCCACTTCGGAAATTCAAAAAATTATGAATGATAATTACAGTGCTTATACAGCATTTACCATAGTATGTAGTGATGATGTTCTTATATTCTCACAATCTATTGATTAACATTTTAATGTTTTCATAAATATTACCAAAAAAGCTAGCTTAGCTACATCAACTAAAAAGATATAACATTTTCAAATAGAAATAAGATTTCTTGGATGTATTATAAAAGATGGGACAATATTTCTTATAGATAGAGTAATTATATTTGAAGAAAAACTTTCAAATGAAATAAAAATAAAAATCAGTTATAAAGGTTTTTGGGAAGCTTGAATTATGTTTTCGAATTTTATAAAGACTTAGCTTATGATGCTAAACCATTATTTGAAAGATTAAAAAAAAATCCACCTACGTAGACAAAAGAACACACAAAGGCAATAATAAAACGCAAAAATTAGGGAAATTCCTTATTTAGCTATTCTTAACCCTGATGCGCTTTAGGTAGTCGAAACAGATGCATCATATAGAGCTTATGGTGGAATTCTTAAACAAAGAATTGATAATAAAGAGTCTTTAGTTAGGTTCTCATTTAGAATCTGGCAAGGACCTATTGTTAGTTACTCTACTGTTAAAAAAGAAGTATTAAAAATTATTATGTATACTAAAGTTTGAAAGTGACTGAATAAATCAAAATTTCTTACTAAGGGTGGGTTATAAATCCGCCAAAGAGATTTCGCAAAATGGTATTAAAAACATCACATCAAAATAAATATTTGCCAGATGGAAAGCAATTCTATTAGTATTTGATTTTAATATTGAGTTTATTAAAGGGTCTGATAATTCTTTACCAGACTTCTCGACTCAAGAGTTTTTATAGGGAAAATATGAATATAGGAAAAGAAAAGGAAGAAAGCGATAGAACTGCATTATCTCGTCTAATAATGATTAATAAGTCAGCCCTTCAAAAGGATGAAAATATATTAAGAGAAAAAGTATTAAAGACCAATCTGATGATGGACATCTCAGAGCTGATGTATACGAATTAGCAGTAAAATTTATCTCAGCATAAGAATACATATACCGATATATTATAATATCCACTATATGGGTATCTCCTGCAGATAAAAAATATATACATTTATCAAATGAAGTGTTTATAACCTTCTACTTGAAAAACTTCATGGATCCTAACCTTTATCTAAAAGATTTTAATTACTATCAAGAGATTTTAACTACACAGGTTCTGTCCCGTTGGATCCGCCATGAGAACAGATGGAGAATGGGTTTTCTCAAGGGCCTCTACTATAAAACTAATTTCCCTAGAATAATGGGAAGGAGACTTGTACAAGTCAAAAGAACTAGCTGCAAATTCAAAAAATCCTTACAGGAATAAACTGAATTTTAATTACTTTGACTATGTCAAGACATGTGACTTAGCTTTCTCTTATGAAAATAGACAAAGAATACATAGTTGGTTTATTCAATTCAAAACCCAAAAAACCACTAATTTTTCAAATTGGTGTTCAAATTTTGGATTATATCCAATTATTTTACCACAAAAATTAAGTAGTAATTATGAAGAATTCGTTTAAGTGAACACGTCAATGAAAAATCATTGTCTAAAATTTGCAGTACTTTATCAAGTACCATGGATCAAGAAATGGAATGTTGTAATAGCCCCAAGTGTTAGTCCTTGAGATGATGGTTTTGATGACAACAACCTTAGAATAAGACTATAAAATGTAAATACTAACATTATAGTTTAGATATATATATGTATATGCAGGATCTAACCATGCAGGTACCAAGAATGAAGACTGTACAGTATAGAGATTCAAGATATCAAGATTGAAGAATCATGAGTACCAAGAATATCAAGAGTTAAAGATTTCAATAATAAGTAATTTAATTAGGAATTTCGCTAAATCTCTTAGAAAAGCACCGGCATCTTAAAATCCAATTTATTCGTGAAATGGAATCCACTTCGAGCCTGTTAAAGGGATGGAACCCTAAGTAGATGGAACATATGAAAAATCTAGTGGAACACTATTTTGTATCTGCTAACCTTTTATTCAAATGATTTTATAAAATTATATCTTGTTTTCAAAATGATTTCAAAACCTTCCTCTTAAAAGAATAAAAAACATCTATCCTGGTTTTAAATATTTTTAGCCTCAAAATAAACTTTATTTTCAAAATCAAATTATCCTTAGTTTTAAAGTATCTTTTAATAATAATATATTTAACTTTTAATATTTATACTTAGATTTAAATATAAAATTATAGTAAAATTTTATATATACACACCAAAATATTATTCTCTATATTTACTTATGTATTTTAACTATAATTAAGTATATTTATAAAGTTTAAAATAGTTTTAATACAAGATAGAAGTTATTTTCAAAAAAAAGAAAATTACCAAAAATACCTTAGGCATGTCGACATCCTCAAGTACCCCATGTCGACATGGTAGCAGTTTATTTCAAAAATTTGAATTTGAAAGGAAGTGTCTATTTGTCATATCCTTTCACGAATGGACATGGCTGTTGTTCTACAATAAATAGGGGCAGCTTTAAACGAATTTTTATTCATATTTTCTCTGATTTCACTCCTCTTCTTATTCCACATTTCTTTATACAAATTTTTACCATTACTCTGTCAAAATCAACATTGAATCTAACTAAATCATTTTTGGTTTGATTCTGTATCACTATCTCAACAAGATCTCAGTGCTATTCAGAGTTATAGGCTTCTTTGTAATAAACTAAATGAGAAAAGGTGTGATTGTAGCCTGTGAAATCAATCAAGCGAGAAAAGGTGTGATTGTTGCCTTGGAAATCAATTGGATGAACTTGTTGCCCGTGAAATCAAGTATCTCTACCCAGAGGATTGTGAATCTGGAGTGGTGTACCTCGTGGCCTTGAAATCGAGGGTGTAATTGTACAATTGCTTTTGAAAGGAAATCTGTACTTGTGTGCGGGACTTGATGTAGGGTAACTCCGAGCCAATATAAAATCCGATGCGTTCTTTCCTTTATATCTTTTACTTTATTTCTACATCTGTGTTTGATTCTGTGATTATATATGTGTCTGAATATTGCATACGTTTGTGTTCAAATTAACAAAAACTTAAAAAGATTTGGTAATTCCTTTAAACACTATTCACCCCCCCTCTAGTGTTAATCCTAGCCTTAAGATCTGTATTCCGCATTTCTCACATTTGGTATCAGAGCAAGGTTTTCAAAGTTTCATAATATTATTTTTTAAAAAGTTTTTAAAATGTCTTTGTTTGAAAAACTTGTTAATACTAGTTTAGAAATATTCAGATTATCATTGTCTCTTGAGTCTGCATATAATCAATATTGAAATTCAAGTTGTCTACCAAAATTGTATGATGTGCAGGAAACATGCTTTATGGGTGTTGAGGAATCAATCCACAATGGACAAATTGTGTAGATCAAAAAGAATAAATGGATACTCGATAGTGGATGCTCTAGACACATGACTGGCAATCCAGATATGCTGAATGATATAATATACAAAGATGGAGGACTGGTTGACTTTGGAGACAATTCAAAAGGATATGTGATTGGCATCGGCAAAGTCAGTAACTATGAAACTCCTATTATTACTAATGTTTTGCTAGTTAAGAATTTAAAACATAATCTGCTAAGTATTAGTCAACTTTGCGATAAAGGATATAAAATTAAAATTGAAAAAGATAAGTGTCACATTAAAAATAATAATTCAACTATAATATTTGAGGGAATTAGGAAAAAGAATATTTATATTCTTAGTATGAAAGTCTCAAATGATAACTTATGTCTTTTGGCAAATACAAGTGACCCTTCGATTTGGCATAAAAGATTTGGACATTCGAATTTCAAACTCTTAACTAGACTGTCAAAATATGATCTAGTAAGAGGTCTCCCTAAAATGAATTTTAAAGTAGATAGTCTATGTGATGCATGTCAATTAGGAAAACTTGGAAAAAGTTTCTTTAAATTAAAAGATATGATTTCAACTTCAAAACCTCTTGAATTACTTCACCTTGATTTGTTTGGTCCATCTCAAATTCTGTCAATAAATCATAGTAAATATGTTTTTGTAATTGTAGATGATTATTCTAGATTTACATGGACAATATTTTTGAAACATAAAAGTGATACTTTTGAATGTTTTAAGAACTTTTCAAAAAGGATTCAAAATCAACTTTCTCTAAAAATTATAACCATTCGTTGTGATCACGGTGGTGAATTTGAAAATGAAAAGTTTAAGGAATTCTGCAATAAAAAGGGAATAACTCACAATTTTTCATTTCCGAGAACTCCACAACAAAATGGAGTAGTAGAACGTAAAAATAGGACGATTCAAGAGTGTGCGAGAAGTATGCTTTCAGATAGTAAATTACCAAAGTATTTTTGGGCAGAAGCAGTTGCTACCGCCTGTTATATTTTAAATAGAATTTTAATTAGACCTTTAACTGATAAGACATCTTCTGAACTTCTTTACAGAAAGAAACCTAAGGTACCTTATTTTAGAATTTTTGGAAGCAAATGTTTTATTTTAAATACAAAAGATAACTTAGATAAATCTGATCCTAAATCCGACAAAGGTATCTTTATCGGATATTCTAATAGAAGTAAAGCGTACTGAGTGTATAATTTAAAAACTAACACCATCAAAGAAACAATGCATATTTCATTCGATGAAAATCTCAAAAAATTTGAAGATACAAACGATGAAGAGGATTTAATCACTCAAAATCAAGAGTCAACCGAAACTAATAATGAAATTAATCATCCTAATAAAAGAATTAAACTTTTAAAAGATCATCCTATAGAAAATATACTAGGAGATATGCAATCTGTTGTTAAAACTAGAAATCAACTACGTAAAATGAGCAATGTAGCCTTTATATCAACTATTGAACCCAAAAATCCAAAAGAAGCATCAACTGATGATTCATGGATTTTGGCTGTGCAAGAAGAACTAAATCAATTCACTAGAAATGATGTTTGGTAACTTGTTCCTAGACCTAAAAATAAAACTATAATTGGAACTAAATGGGTTTATAAAAATAAAATGAATGAACAAGGAGAGGTTGTTAGAGATAAAGCCCGGTTAGTCTCTCAAGGTTATTGTCAAGAAGAAGGAATAGATTTTGATGAAATCTTTGCCCCCGTAGCAAGATTAGAAGCCATTAGGATTCTATTTGCTTTCGCAAATCATAATAATTTCAAATTATATCAAATGGATTTGTAAAAGAGGAAGTATATGTTGAACAACCACCACTTTTTGAAAATGAAAAATTACCAAATCATGTTTACAAACTTTAGAAAGCTCTATATGGTCTAAAACAAGCTCCTAGAGCCTGGTATGATAGACTAAGATCTTACTTATTA
Organism: Allium cepa; assembly: GCA_030765085.1. Classification (NCBI taxonomy): domain Eukaryota; kingdom Viridiplantae; phylum Streptophyta; class Magnoliopsida; order Asparagales; family Amaryllidaceae; genus Allium; species Allium cepa. The sequence goes on along the minus strand of CM060943.1, from coordinate 548,188,373 downwards.
CAATCAAACTTTGAAATTGGTAAAGTAGATAATACTCTTTTTATTAAAAGAAATAAAAACGATATTCAACTAGTACAGTTTTATGTAGATGATATCATTTTCGGATCAAGTAATTTTGAAATGAATAAAGAATTTTCTGAAATAATGACAAAAGAGTTTGAGATGAGTCACATGGGTGAATTAAACTTCTTTCTAGGATTACAAATAAAACAATTGGATAATGGTATCGTTATTAGTCAAGAAAAATATGCTAAAGACCTAGTTAGTAAATTTGGATTGACTACTGCAAGTGGAAAACCCACTCTCATGGCAACCAATGAGTACCTAAGTAAAGAAGATCTCTCGAAAGATGCAGATCAAAAATTATATAGAGGAATGATTGGATCACTACTCTATATCACTGCTAATAGACCTGATATCATGCATAGTGTTTGTCTTTGTGCAAGATATCAATCCCAACCTAAAGAGACCCACTTAAAAGCCGTAAAACATATCATAAGATATGTTAAACACACCTTTGATTATGGCTTATTTTACCCTAAAAATGATTTTTTTTGACTTAATATCTTACTGTGATGCTGATTATGCTGGTTGTAAATCAGACCGAAAAAGTACAAGTGAAACTTGTCACTTTTTGGGGCATTCTCTGATTTCCTGATTTAATAAAAAGAAAAACAAAGTTTCTTTATCAACAACTGAAGCAGAGTATATTTCTGCTACTTTGGCTTGTTCTCAAGTAATATATATGCAACAAACTTTGAAAGATTTTGGTTTAAATATCTCAGAATCACCAATTTATTGTGACAATACTAGTGCAATAGATTTATCCAAAAAACTACTCATCATGCTCGAACTAAACATAATGACATCAAACATCATTTTCTCAGAGATAATATAAGTAAGGAAGTAATTACTCTCGACTATATCAATTCTGAGAATCAAATTGATGATATCTTAACAAAACCCTTAAATGAATCTATATTTACTAAATTAAGAAGAGAATTAGGTATTTGTTCAATAACTGAAATATAAAACATAAATAACAAAGTATAATTAAAAATTAAATCAAAATAAATAATAGTAAAAATATCAAGCACCATGTCGACATCCCCCCACTACCCATGTCGACATATAATGATTTTTTATTTTTGAAATTTTTCCCACCAAAATTCAAATAAGTGGTTATATATTCTTCCTATTTCAAAATTTTGATCATTCTCTCTGTTCTCTCTCTAAATTTTGAAATCAATTAGACTATGGCCTCCTCTTCCAAATCAAACAAAAATTCAACCTTTTCGTTCCCTTCTCCTTCTTCTGGACCATTTCAACGAACTACGCTCGCACGAGTGATGAAAATGGAGGATTCTTTGAAGGATGTACTACAACTAATGACTGAAATTCAAGTGGTGCAGCTTAGAATGACCAAAGAACAAGAACGGAAAGGTAAAATCCTTAGAAATTTGCAAAATTTCTAATGGACAATCACACTGATCCGATCTTGATTGATGAAGAGTCTTCAGGAGATCAAATGCAAGAGGACAGCGAGGAAGAAGAAGAAGCAGCCTTTATGGAAGAAGAGCATGCTGAAGATGACGACAAAGTCATTTGCGTTGGAGAAGTGTGCTTTGACCAGGATGGAAATCTAGTCGAACAACGTGGAAATTTCTGTTTCCACTGCCCAAATTGTTCGGTTCATGGATCTCCCATTTTCAAAGACACACATTAGTTTCTTTTCTCTCTTTCCTATTGTTGTATGTTCTTTGTTACGTTCTCTACGCACATGTAAATAAAACAATATATTATTAATAAATAATTTGTGTTCTTATATTTGATTTCTCACTATTGTAAGTATTATCATAGATTATTAGTTAGGATAGTTAGTAATTAGGACTAAGTTTTAGTTTTAGAATTAAGTAATGATTATTTATGGTAACAATATCATTATAATCACATGTCATAGAGTATTAGATTAAGGGGGAGTTATATAGTTTGGAGTTAGTTTTGGTTGATCACAAAGGGGGAGAATTATAAAATATGATAGTTAGGCATAGATTAAGGGGGAGTTATTAGGATAGAAGTAATATTTTATAAACAAAGGTTTTCATTATTGAAAAGGGGGAGATTGTTAGTCCTTGAGATGATGGTTTTGATGACAACAAACTTAGAATAAGATTATAAAATAAAAATACTAACATTATAGTTTATATATATATGTATATGCAGGATCTAACCATGCAGGTACCAAGAATGAAGACTGTACAGTATAGAGATTCAAGATATCAAGATTGAAGATTCATGAGTATCAGGAATATTAAGAGTTCAAGATATCAATAATAAGTAATTTAATTAGGAATTTTGTAAAACTCCTAGAAAAGCACTAGCACCTTAAAATCCAATTTATTCATGGAATGAAATCCACTTCGAGCCTGTTAAAGGGATGGAACTCTAAGTAGATGGAACTTACGAAAAATCTAGTGGAACATTGTTTTGTATCCGCTAACCTTTTATTCAAATGATTTTACAAAATTATATCTTATTTTCAAAATGATTTCAAAACCTTCCTTTTAAAAGAATCAAAAACATCTATCCTAGTTTTAAATATTTTTAGCCTCAAAATAATCTTTATTTTCAAAATCAAATCATCCTTAGTTTTAAACTATCTTTTAATAGTAATATATTTAATTTTTAATATTTATACTTAGATTTAAATATAAAATTATATATATATACACATATACACCAAAATATTATTCTCTATATTTACTAATGAATTTTAACTATAATTAAGTATATTTATAAAGTTTAAACTAGTTTTAATACAAGATAGAAGTTATTTTCAAAGAAAAGCAAATTACCAAAAATACTATAGGTATGTCGGCATCTCAAGTACCCCATGTCGACATTGTAGCAGTTTATTTCAAAATTTTGAATTTCAAAGGAAGTGTCTATTAGTCATATCCTTTCACGAATGGACATGGCTGTTGTTCTACTATAAATAGGGGCAGTTTTAAACGAATTTTTATTCATACTTTCTCTGGTTTCACTCCTCTTCTTCTTCCACATTTCTTTATATACATTTTTACCATTACTCTGCCGAAATCAACATTGAATCTAACTAGATAATTTCCGGTTTGATTCTCTATCACTATCTCAACAAGATCTCAGTGCTATTCAGAGTTATAGGCTTCTTTATAATAAATTAAGCGAGAAAAAGTGTGATTGTAGCCTGCGAAATCAATCAAGCGAGAAAAGGTGTGATTGTAGCCATGGAAATCAATTGGGTGAACTTGTTGCCCGTGAAATCAAGTATCTCTACCCATAGGATTGTGAATCTGGAGTGGTGTACCTCGTGGCCTTGTAATCGAGAGTGTAATTGTACAATTGCTTTTGAAAGGATCCGTACTTGTGTGCGGGACTGGATGTAGGGTAACTCTGAACTAGTATAAAATCTGATGTGTTCTTTCCTTTATTGCTTTTACTTTATTTCTGCATCTGTGTTTGATTCTGTGATCATATCTGTGTTTGAATATTGCATACATTTGTTTTCAAATTAACAAAAACTCAAAAGGATTTAGTGATTCCTTTAAACACTATTCACCCCCTTCTAGTGTTAATCCTAGCCTTAAGATCCGTATTTCGCATTTCTCACACCAAGAACACTTCAAAAGCTTGAAATGATTTTGAAAACCTTCCTTATTTAGGAAGAAGAATTTTAACTAAATGGTGGGATAAATATGAGTTTTTTAAAGACTCTACTTTCTCAAAAAAAAGGTTTAATAAACCATGAACCAATTAAAATACCAGTTTCACCTCCTTCAAAAAAAGATTTACCTGAATTATTGAAAGAACTCATGGCAAACTCTTCGAAGAAAAATTTAAAAATACAGCTGTAGCACTCCTAATTTTTGTTTAACATTATTCAGGACATTTAATTGGATAAATTAAATAGAATAATGTAGATAAGTGGATTGAGGTTGATTAATGAATTATGTGGACGTGCTTATATAAACAAATAAACATATAAATGGTTAAGTATTAAGCAATTGAACATAAGGGTATTAGGGAAAACCACCCACATTCCCCCCTTTATACCATTTTCATTAGGCCATACACGTTCATTTTAGATCTGAGAAAATGTGGTAAATATTATCCAAATTATTTAAAAGTTTGTGAAAGTCAATCAAATATTTACAAGTAGGCAAGTTTGTTACAAAATGTTTGTTTATTTTGGTAAAATCAGCCTTTACTCAGAAAAAGGTGGTTCCACCTTCTTTGGAAAACCTTTCGACTTAGACCTTTCTAATTCATCGACTAATAAGGTCGAAAGTTATGCACATGATATCATTTAGGTGGTATGCAGTGAATTGGACCAATTTGAAAGGTAAGGTGTTAAAGGGTTGCTTCTAAGGGGTTGCTTTCGAAGGAGATGGTCCCTTACTTTAATTTTTATTTGAAAAATGAAATCACTTGCTTGTTTTAAAGAGCATCCGACAAGGTCGAAAGCTATGCTTGCTTTCAACAAGGTCGAAAGCTTTGATTTTGAAAGTTTGGATTTCAAAGAGCTTCCGACAAGGTCGAAAGCTATGCTTGCTTCGACAAGGTCGAAAGCTATGATTTCGAAAGGTTTTCCAAAGAGATTTTTGAAAGAGAGTTGCCGCCTTTATTTTTGTTTAAACCTTCCGAAGTGGTCGAAAGCAGGAGCTTTCAACGTTGTCCAAAGGTTTAATTTGTTATAAAAATACAACCCGCTTCCCAAACCTTTCGAAGGGGTCGAAAGTAGGAGCTTTTGATGTTGTCGAAAGGTTCAATTTTTTCCCCAGATGTTTTAATGCTTTCAAAAGGATGGTTTTTCCACCATCAAATTTCCCTAATATTTTAATAAATAAAGTGTGGTTTTGAAAGAGATACTTTCACGTATTTTCACAATGACCTAAAGTAATATATTTAAGTACAAACCCAATGCTTTCGAAAGGTTTGACCATCAATGATTTCGAAAGGTTTGATTTTCAATGGTTTACAAAGGTTTTATCTTCAAAGCTTTCGAAATGGATTCTTTCAAATGGTTTTGAGGCTATGCTTCTACCCTTACATAATAACACTTTAACATGGTCGAAATGTTTCGAAAGAGGGGTTTTAGTGTATTATAAAGGCTAGAGCCTATTGTTTTAAAATTTGTGGTTTATTCTTTTGAAGGGGTCGAAAGCAAACCTTTCAAAGGGGTCGAAAGCAAAGCTTTCGAAGGGGATACTTTCGAAGGGCTTGAAATATTGTTTTCTTTTAAACTTATAAAATAAATGTTGTTTAACCTTGGGGATACCAGGGTGGGCTTAATGAGTACAACACAATCACTTGGGATATCAACACTTATATGTTTTGACAACCATTAAGGGGTACCATTTTAAATTATAAATGAATACATCCAAATTAGAGATACTAATGGACATAGATCAACCATGTGGATAGTATGGGATAATTGGGATATAACCTAAAGTATTGATACTAATGGAAATAGGTTAATCATGTGGATATCATGAGATAATCAAATTCAAGTGGATAGCATGAGTTAAGTGGCCAAATGATGGGTTCATAGTTATCCTAAGAAAACTATGGGATAGTTGATGGATAGTCAACAACATATTGGGGATGAATAGTCTACTTAGGATTGAAAAATGGGTTCATAGTTATCCTAGGAAAACTATGGGATGGTTGATGGATAGTCAACATCATGGGGATGGATAGTCTCCATATGGTTAATGAAGGGTTTATAGTCATCCTAGGAAAACTATGAGGTGTGAGATGGATAGTCCGCATCAGCTTAAGAAAAATTAATATGGGATGGATAGTCCCTTTTTGAAGCTAATAAAGTCAAAAATGGGATTGGGGAAATCCTAATTATTTTCAAGTATGCATATCATCGTAATATTTTGAAAATGTATGTTTAACCATTGTGGATGCAGGAGCACAGAATATGGTTTTATAAAAGTTTTGGGATACTAGTGAGGGGAAAACTCGTTCCGCTAAGTGACATGGTCTCATTATATATCTAAAAGGATTGAGACATTAGATTATTATTCATACCAGGTTTTACGTTTGACACGAAGTTTTTCTTTCCCTTTAAACTCTAGGCTGCTCAATTGATTTTGAGTAGTTTGAGAGTTAAGGTTCTCATGTTCTCTTGATGAATAAAACTTCCAGAGGCGTGCAAGAGGCAGATAGTTATTTAGAATTTTCTTTTCCGTTGTATATATATTTGTAAAGGTAGATTTATTAGCCTTACTATATACTCTGATCGACCAAGGGGCCATCTTCATATGTCGCTCTTGGCGTAATTGTAATCATTATATTTTGCTTAACGTGGTTAACGTACTTTGAGATTATGTAATGAACACGAAATGTTTTAATCTGGATGTGGAAATATGTTTTCGAATTGTCAATTGTTTTCCATATTCTTGTGATTTGTGTATCAATGTATCTAGCACCACTGTATTTGGTCATTGAAGATTAATAACTATGGATGACTACAGCATCCGTAGCTATTAGTTTTGAGCCTCCATGCAGGGGGTTTCTACAAGTTGGTACTAGAGCGTAGGTTTGTGAAACTTTAAAAGAAAAGATAAACCTAAAAGCTTTTTGAAACATAACCAATGAATTTAAAAACATGATCGGTGTTTGAGTTGACGCTATAGTAATGTACTTATATTTGATATATAGGTATATATCTAAGTACACACTCCCCTCTTTCTGAGACCGTTCTTCTGTATCTTACTAAAACTAATATGCAGATATACGAGAAAGAGAATATGGAGGCAGGGAACGGAAAATGAAATTTGGTGGAGGAATCACCATAACTAATGAAAATGCTCGACCTAATACTTGGAGAAACCAAGGTCGATCGGCTAATGTGAATCAACATGTTGAGGCCAATGTAGGTATTAGAAATCCGCCAGTAGATGTGGGGATGGTGTATCAGTTGTTTGCTCATCTTTTGCAAGCAGGTGCTGTCGGTTATGTTGCAGGAGCTAATCCTGTAGTTCCAATTGGATATAACCATGCTAAACTGAGCAGGGACTATACCGGTCTTGGTGGGAAGCCGTTTGTTGGAATGGAGGATGCAATTGAATTTGAGAACTGGTTGTTAACTGTGAGAGGATCTTTACATATATAGGCTTGGATGATAGTGAGAAGATAAGGCTAGCCTCTAGACAGTTGCAAGGGTTAGTGCTTCATTGGTGGAACAGTGTGATGGTTGGAGTTCCAGAAGAAGAGCTAACATGGGCTGATTTTAGAAGAAGGTTTGAGCAGAGGTTCTTGTCTAAGGTTGCCAAATCAGCATTAATGAGGAAGTATATGGATCTTGTCCAAGGAGATATGTTTGTGATCGAGTATGCTGCTAAGTTTAATGAGCTATCTCAATATGGTTATGCTTTAGTGGACATTGATGTCAAAAGGAATGAAAGATTCGTTGGAGGATTATGGCCAGAGCTAGGCAGAATGACTATGGCCCATATCTGAGATCCTTCTAATGTGGTGGTGAAGATGGCCATGAGGAGATGCTTGCTATTTCAGCTAGAAAGAAGCCGGTTGAATTCCAGGGTCCTTAGGTAAGAAAGATGAAGTTTTTAAAGAAGAAGGGCGTTTAGAAAGGAGGAGCTACCAAGAAAGGGAAAGCAGATATAGTTTGCTACAAGTGTGATAAGAAGGGTCACTATGCTAATGAGGGAAGTAGAATGTGCAATACTATAATTGCAACCATATGGGCCATTACAAGAACAAGTGTCCAGAAGATGCCAAAGGAGGAAAAGGAAAGGTCTTTGCTTTGGAACCATCATCCTCTAGACCAACCGCTGCTGAGAAAGGAAAGTCTATGATGAAAGGTATGCTTTTGATTCATAGCATACCAGTTAGGGTATTGTTTGATACCGGAGCATAACATTCATTTATATCTCAATATTTGGTTGATAGGTTATGTACAGAACCCAAATACCTTGTTACTTTCATAAAGGCCGCGAATCCAATAGGAGGGTATGCGACACTTGGGATGAGATATGACCAGTTAGAACTTGATTTGTTAGTTCATAAGTTTGCATTCAGTTTGTATGTTTTTGATTTCATAGATTTCGGGATCATTTTGTATGGATTGGTTGGGTAAGTATGAGGCTAGGGTATTTTGCCATGATTTGGAGATATCATTGAGGCACCCAGATAGTCATAACCGAATCATTTTTTCAGTGGGGAATTCTAGTAAGATTTCTTATGCTTTGTTGAGTACCGTGGAGGTTGAAGATGAGCTTAGTCAGGTTCGTGTAGCGAGAGAATTTGTAGATGTATTTAAGCCGATCACTGCATTACCCTCGAAATGAGCTGTTGAGTTTCGGATAGACCTTGTACCGATAGCCGAACCTGTCAGTAGACCACTTAGTAGGATGATACCGCTAGAGATGAAGGAATTGAAGGTGCATCTAGTGGATCTAGAGGGAAGGAATTTTATCAGACCAAGCAGTTCGCCTTGGGAAGCAGCTGCGATGTTTGTGAAGAAACCAGATGGATCGTTAAAAATGTGCATCGACTATCGTAAGTTAAATGAAATGATGATCAAGAATAGGTTCCCTCTATCAAGGATAGATGATCGGTTTGATCAGTTGAGTGGAGTCATAGTATTTTTTCAGTTGGATTTGGTGACGGGTTCCATCAGTTGAGAGTGGTGGAGGATAGCATTCCCTTGACGGCGTTTCGGACTAGGTATGGTTCATATGAGTGGTTGGTGATGCCATTTGGATTGAAAAATGCACCTTCTTTCTTCATTGATTTGATGAATCGGGTTTTTTGAGAGCACTTGGATAGGTTCATATTGGTATTTATAGATGACATTTTGGTGTACTCTAAAGATGAAAGAGAGCATGAGATTCATCTTAGAGTGGTGTTGGAGACACTGAGGCAGAACTAGCTAAAGGCAAAAATTTCCAAGGGTCGTTTTTGAAAGAAAGAGGATAAGTTTCTTGGTCATGTGGTTTTAGAGGAGGGATTGGCAGTCAATCTAGTTAAGATCGAAGCTGTTAATAATTGAAAAAGGCCAAAGACGCTAACCGAGACCAGGAGTTTTCTTGGACTTGTTGGCTATTACCGGAAATTCATTAAGAATTTCCCGCGGATAGCAGTGCCTTTGACCAAGTTGACCAGGAAAGATGTGAAGTTTGTTTGGTCCGATAAATGTGAGGAAGGGTTCCTTAAGTTAAAGCATTTGTTAACCAATGCTCTAGTGTTAGTAGTCCTGGATGGTAACCAAGGGTTAGTAGTATACACTGATGCATGTGGCACTAGATTGAGAGCGGTGTTGATGTAGAGGAGCAAGGTTATTGCTTATGCTTCTAGGCAGCCTAGACCGCACGATGTTAGATATCCTACTCATGACTTGGAGTTAGCTGTAGTGATCTTTTCCTTGAAGATTTGGAGGCCTCATCTTTTGGAAAAGACGTGTGAGTATTATACTAATCATAAGTCATTAAAGTAGTATTTCTCTTAGAAGGAGTTGAATATGAGGCAGCAGAGATGGCTGAAGTTTTTGGCTGCTTATGATTTCGGTATAGAGTATACTCCTGGAAAAGGAAATAAGGTAGCGGATGCTATCTGTAGAAAACATCATAATATGGTGTTAGCGATGTTGGCAGAATGGAAGGATCTTGAAGCTTTAGCCAGTTATGGTGTGCAGTTGAGATCTACTGCTAGTTTAAGTCAAAGTACTGCTATGTTATCTTACTTAGAAGTTTGGCTAGTGCTGATTGAGAAGATAGCTTCTAAGCAGAGAAAAGATCCAGTCGTATTCAAGAGGATTAGAAGGCTTGAGGATCAAAGATTGATGACCTAAAGGATTTTAGTTTTGACCAAAGAGGATGGTTGTGAAAGAAGGGACGATTATGCGTTCTGAAAGTAGAGAACTTAAGGAGAGAAGTTCTAGAGGAATGTCATCGTTTGAAATTTACGATTCATCCTAGAGGAAACGAGATGTACACGATATGAAGAGGATCTTCTATTGGAAAGGCATGAAGAGGGATGTTGGCTTGTGGGTTAGGCAGTGTGTAAACTATCAACAAGCGAATGCCGAATATCAAAAGCCGAGTGGGTTACTTCAGCCTCTAGATATTCTATTTTGAAATGGGATTCGATACTCGTGGATTTTATAGATGGGTTTCCAAGATCAAGGAGAGGAAATGAAAGCATATGGGTTATTATGGATAGACTGACCAATAGTGCCTATTTCATTCCGGTAAAGTCAACCAGGACGGTGCCTGTTTTGGCTAAGTTGTTCAGGAAGAACATAGTTAGACTTCATGGGATGACTAGTAGCATAGTCGGTGACAGAGATGCATTATTTACTAGTGAATTTTTAAGGAGTCTACAAGATGTATTAGGTACCAAACTCAAGATGAGTACAGCTTATCACCCGCAAACGGATGGGCAGACAGAGAGAGTCAATAAGGTACTCGAAGATTTATTGAGAGTTTGTATATTCGACTTTGGTGCATCTATATTTGATTGAGTTTTCTTATAATAATAGCTATCAGGCTAGTATAGGAATATCGCCTTTTGAATCTTTGTATGGGAGACCATGCAAACTGCCACCATGTTGGTTAGGACTGGATATAGATTGGTTTTAGATTCGTATTTGGTTAGAAAGGCATCAGAAAAGATTGAGTTAATCCGAGGACGGATGAAGGAAGCTCAATCCAAGTAGAAGAGTTACACAAATAAGAGGTGTAAAGACCTAGAGTTCTCAGTGGGAGACAGGATTTTCATTAAAGTATCGCCAATGAAGGGTGTGGTACGGTTTGGAAAGTCAGGAAAGTTGGCCCCGAGATATGTTGGACCATTCCAGATTTTAGAAAGGATTGGGAAGCTCGCTTACAAAGTAGAGCTGCCAAGCAGTTTGGAAGATGTCCATAATGTACTCCATGTGTCTCATCTTCACAAGTTTGTGCATGATCCAGAGGCTACTATTCCTTAGACAGAGTTGGAGGATTTGGTAGCAGAGCCCGATTTGACTTTTGTTAGTCAACAAGTTAGGATTATAGCAAGAGATGAGAAGAAATTGAGACCAAGACAGTCAAGTTGGTGAAAGTTCAATGGAGTGACAATGAGGAAGATCGTACTTGGAAAATAGAGGACAGAACTAGGGATACTTATCCTGGGCTGTTATGAGGGTATGTTCTATATTTGTTTTATGTAGACTTATTAACTGGTAGGATATACTAACTTTTGTTTGCATGAGTGTTATGCATGTTTGTAGTCCTTACTGAATTTCGAGGAAGAAATACTTTAAGGAGGGGAGCCTGTAGCACTCATAATTTTTGTTTAACATTATTCAAGACATTTAATTGGATAAATCAAATAGAATAATGTAGATAAGAGGATTAAGGTTGATTAATGACTTAAGTGGCCGTGCTTATATAAACAAATGAACATATAAATGGTTAAGTATTAAGCAATTGAACATAAGGGTATTAGGGTAAACCACCCACATTTCCCCCTTTATATCATTTTCATTAGGCCATACACGTTCATTTTTATCTCAAACAAAATAATAACCGTAAGAAGAAGAGCAAGGTCTGCCATTAGGAAGAGAAGAGAAAATCAAAATAAAGCTTAGGATCAAGCTATAAGAAATCAATTTCAATCAAACTTCAATTTCTCTATCCAATCTATGGTGAATAATAATTTCTACATCTCTATTTTGGTTTTATAATCATATAGTTTCAGATTTAAGGGTAAATCTATTTTTATGATATATTGAATGATGATATGCTGGATTTATTATTTTTTATATGTTTAAACATGATTGTTTAAAGGAGACATAATTATATGGGAAAATTATATGTTATAGAAAACATAATTTTGGAATGGGGTTTCAGTTTTCATAATTTCCAAGCTGTGAAGAATTAGTTATCAAGGGAAAATATGATTATTTGGGTTTACATGATATATGAGATGGATAGTCCGCATTAGCTTAAGAATTAGTTGTCAAGGGATGGGGTTTCAATTTTCATAATTTTTCAAGATGTGAAGAATTAGTTATCAAGGGAAAATATGATTATATGAGATGTGAGATGGATAGTCCGCATAAGCTTAAGAAAAACAAATATGGGATGGATAGTCCCTTTTTGAAGCTAATAAAGTCAAAAATGGGATTGGGGAAATCCTAATTATTTTCAAGTATGCATATCATCATAATATTTTGAAAATGTATGTTTAACCGTTGTGGATGCAGGAGCATAGAATATGGTTTTATAAAAGTTTTGGGATACTAGTGAGGGGAAAACTCATTCCCTAAGTGGCGTTGTCTCATTATATATCTAAAAAGATTGAGACGTTAGATTATTACTTATACCAGGCTTTACATTTGACTTGAAGTTTTTGTTTTTCCTTTAAACTCTAGGCTGCTCAATTGATTTTTAGTAGTTTGAGAGTTAAGGTTCTCAGGTTCTCTTGACAAATAAAGCTTCCGGAGGCATGCAAGAGGTAGATAGTTATTTAGAGTTTTATTTTCCTCTATGTATTTGTTTGTAAAGCCAGATTTATTAGCCTTACTATATACTATGATCAACCAAGGGGGCATCTTCATATGTCGCTCTTGGCGTAATTCTAATAATTATATTTTGATGAACGTGGTTAGCGTATTTTGGGTTTATGTAATGAACATGAAATGTTTTAAATTTGAATGTGGAAATATCTTTTTGAATTGTCAAGATTTTTCCATATTCTTGTGACCTTGTATTAATGTATCTAGCAACACCGTATTTTATCGCCAAAGATTAATAACTACGGATGACTGCAGCATCCGTAACCGTTAGTTTTGGGCCTCTAAGTAGGGGGTTGTTACAATAGATTAAAGGTATATTAGATACAGACAGTGTTGATAAGCTTATGAGCATATCTATAGATCAGGGCTCATGAAAAGGCCAAGAAGGAACGTAAGACTACATGCTAAAAGTAATAGACATAACATTAGATATCGTAAGAAAAATGTTAATAGAGTATGGATTCTTTATGTATACCTCCTACCTAATAGTAGAGGCTATTCCTGGATGAAATACCTTTAACATCACCTCCAGGTTTCCCTCCTCTGATAAGATAAAAATCTAACAAATAAAATAAAAGTATATCAAGTGAAATTATTACACATATATGCTAGATTCTTCATCAAAAGACAAACCAAACTTTACTTTAAGAAAAAGTAGATTCCTCAGAAAAGGGCTATATATTTCCAGCATAAATGTTTATGGCCACCTCAAAAGCAAATTTCATGTCACTACTACTCTCTGGAAGGCTAACAATTAGCATTTAAACGTGCAAATGCCAGTTATTTTTTTACTGGGAAACCTACTAGTTTATAGTATAAATATGGGTGTTGTCTAAGTATATAAGTTTTAAGAAATACAAAAGCTTGTATAATAAGTTTGTAATGGTGGAATACTAACCTCCATCTTTGTAAAATAGTTCTGATAATATAATAAATTTATTTTATATACTCTGCTCCATGATTCTCAACTATATTTTCGATTGGTTAAATCCTTTCATCATCTTCAACATTATGTTAGGAGCAAATGAAGATCAAGTTAGCATTTGGTATCAGAGCCACTTAAGGAGAGAGAGGTTTACTCTGGCTTAAAAGCCCTGGAGAGAAGGTATGCTATTAACCTTCATCTTCTTGTTTATTAATATGTTTAGTTCACTATTATTGTTATTGCAGTTGTTTATTAACAAGTTTAGTTCATTGTTATTATTACTGTATTAATTTTTCCATATATTTCATCAAATTGTTGTTATTTTCATTCTATTTGATAACATCTAGTTCATCTAACTTATTATTTATGTTTGAAACCAGGACTCTGTTCTTAAATTTTATAGCTTTGTTTTTCCTATTGTTGCAATAAAAAGGCATCATTAGGGAAGTTTTAGCTAAATCGTCAACTGTGATAAGGTAAATAATATAGAAGACTATCTAGAGGTTTATCTTTTATAAATAATAATAACGGTTTAGATAATCTAGACAGATAAATTCTTGTTAAGAATAAACAAATAAATGAAGATTTAGAATCCAATTTTATTCGAACATTCCAGCACATTCCCCTTCAAAGATTTATAAGAAAACCAGAAGTTTTATTACGAAAATAGATTAAGTAATTAAAACAGTAGAACAAGCAATTCCTTTAACCGAAGGATACAGTTCATGTGGCTAATTTTCAAATAAGCTTTTAAATTTACATAAAGAAAATTATAAATCTATTCATAATGAATTAATTCAAGTCATTAAAACCAGCAACAAGATTAAGGTTAAATACATCCACTATAATTGCAGTAAGAGATAAAAGTTATAAGAAATTTCATGATTCCTTATTAGGAATAGTAGAATCAACACTATGTGATGGACCGATATATTTTCATGTTTTCCAAACATTACTATGTCCTTAACAGATCTAAGTTTGCTTCAATCTATATGTTTAGACATAAAAACTGAAGGTTTTAATAAGAAACCAAGAACGCGGATTATTATTCTTGTTTATAGAATATATTATAAAGTAATGAATACTATAGTTAGTTATAAAAAAATATACCGATTAAAAATCAAGGTACAACTACAATGTTTATAATAGATGTTAGTAAAAGTAACATTGTAATTCCAAAATCAATTAGTAGGAATGAAGTAAATTGACCAGATAAATGACTTTTAGAAGAAGAAAATGAACATACTAAGGTAGAAAATAAAAAATTAAAAGAAACTATTGAATATGCAGATGGTGGTGTTGAAATTAGATTTTCAAAAGATAGTGTCGCACACCTAAAATTAGGTCCTAACTCTAAATTAGAAGAACCGAGCGTCAACAATGCTGAAACTATCTCTTTAAAATTAGATAATCAAAATTTAGTAATTAGAAACACCATGGATGGAGTTAGTCAACCTGAATATAAGCGTGATATACCTTCATCTAATCCTAAATCTCTAAACCCTTTAGATGGGGATATGATAAAGATAAATCGGTGGTTGGTATAAATACCATAACTCTTAATGAAGAATTTGAATTTCCTTTTTCAGAGACTAAAAAAAATATAGTTTTATTTAGAAGAAAATAAATAAAATAGAAAATGGCTATAAAAGATTCTAAAGAACAAGAAATATAGCTTAAAAATATAAAATATTTTTGAAAAAGATGGAAAATTACATCAAAAGATTACAATACCTTTAAAATGATAGAAAAATTCTATAAAATAGAAAAAAGGACCCTTTTCTAGACTTTGATAACTTCTTAACAGTAGCAAATATAGTCTGCTTATAAACATTACACTATGAAAGGAGGAAAAACCATTAGGAGTATACACCCTACAGAGGCAAACCTATCAGTTAAAATAGATAAAGAAGAAATTATTGCTACTCCTTATAGGAAAAATAATAAAATAGAGGCTGTAGTAGAGCAAAATAATTATACAAATTTAAAATTACAAACAATAGGTAATCAACTTACAAGAATTAAACAAAGAACTAATAAAGACCAAAATAAGGTTACAGGAATCTATAATATAGAAGAAGTTTTATTTAAACCTTGATCAACACAAATTTTGGCAATGAATATAAATAAACTAGGAGAAAATTCAGAAATGTTAAAAGAAATAATGAAAAGATCGGATGCTTTGAATATAAAAGAAAAGCGATTTGTACCTATAATTGAAAATATATCAATAGAATAAATTTATGAACCAGAATCTGATAATGATTCAAATAAAGAGGTAAAAAAACTCATTATAAATGTTCTTAAATATAGAACATAAGAAAGCAGAAAATATTTTTAAAATTAATAAAATTAATTATGGAAATTGTTCGTATAATAGACCCTATTATAGGAGACCAACTCTTGTAGACCTTTTATTTGAGGAACAAAAAAACATGGCATTAGCATCTTTTGATGGTGCTTCCATTGTAGAATGGAATACTGATGGCATCACTGAATATCTCAAATAAAATTGTACTACATGATAATAGATGCTAAAATAAAATTGTACTACATGATAATAGATGCTAGTGCATGTCAACTTAAAGGCAACTCTGATGAAAAAATTGCTAGAGCCATAGTTCAAGGCTTTATTGGCCAACTAAAAGGTTGGTATATTTTCATTTAACAAATGAAGCAAAAATGCACATATTTTCTACTACAAAAACAGTAAATAATGTCTAATGAGTATCCATGTTAATAAATTAATACATACTATGGCAAGATATTTTATTAGACCAACTTCACTCTTGAAAATTAGTCGTCGGTGATTTCCGACGGCTACAGACGGTTGACGAACTCTGTGGCGTTTTCGTAAATAAAATATAGTGGTCATCGAATACTGACGTAAATTAGCCGTCGGCAACCATCAAAAGCCGTCGGAAATTATCGTGTATACAAGCTCTAGGCAGAGAGCCATCTTTATTATTCTCTCTCCCCCAAAATCAACCAAATCCCTAACCCACCACCACCTCCCCATCGTCAGCCAGCCTCCCCCCTCTCCCCGATCATCTCCAACTTCATCATTCTCCACTTTCGACAAGCATAAGCCCTTCATCAATTTCCAATCAGGTTTTATTCCTAACCTTAATTAATCTTAATTTGTTAAATTATGGTTAATTTGTTATTATAGTTGTATAATACCATATTGATTGTTTGTTATACCCTATTTCATGCTAATTAGGCTGTTATTATAATTGTTTATCATTTAATTATTGGAAAAAAAGATTTGTTTAGTATATATATGCATTAATTGGTGTATATGTGTCGGATAATTAGTGCATACGCGCATTAGGGCTAGCTTGGATAATTAAAGTCGATGCTCAGGATTTAGTGTATGCGTTTTTAAGATGACGAAAACTATGATTTAGTGTATGTGTTTCTTAGAATGTAAATAAATTATTGTAAAAATTGTTGTATAATACGTTTTACTTTTTATAACTCCCTTAGAGAATTTTTGACCCCGTCTGACAAGTATTGTATATGATTGGTGTACGAATATTCGTTTTATCACAGAACGGACATTTATATTCATCTGGTATAATATTTTTCGGATTTGTCCCTATATTGGACAAGTTACAAACATAATAGAGTAATTATATTTTGCAAATCATTTTATTTTAAACGGTTCATAAAATTTCGACAGCACTTTCTTTTTGTTCCCTGTGTACGTGCATATATGTACGAGAACAAAGGGGAAGTGCTATCAAAATTTTATTGAATCGTTTAAGATGAAATAATTTACAAAATGTAATTACAACTATTTTCGTAACGGGAAATAGGATGACTAACCATTAAAGCGTAAAAAAATAACCTAAAATTTGTAGATTATGTTCATATAATAATTTGTGTAAATCCATTTGAAAATAAAATTAAATGGAACAATATTATATATTTGAAAAAATTTAAATGTATGATTCAAGTAAGAAATAAAATGTCAACATGTAAATGATTAATACGTTTTTATGTTTTAAAGTAGGAAAAATGGTCAATTATTTATCGATCGGAGCTGGATGTACCCACAAAGAAGAGAAACTGGAGCCTTACTAAGTGAACATTTTCAAAACGGTGTACATGTCTCTATTGAACTCGCTTTAAGTAACAATGGAAATGACGAAGAAATTCATTATACATGTAGTAGGTGAAAATTATTGAAGCATTTGATACCGGATATTGTAATAGTTCATTTGTGCCAATATGGTTTCATGCCGAATTATTTGGTGTGGATCGTCATGGAGAACTTATAACACCTAATCCTGTACATTCGGAGGAGGAGGTGGATACTGAAATTGTTCAGACAAATCTCATAAAAGATATGGTTGAAGCACGTTCAATGCTGTGTAGTTAATGCCTCTCTATTACCCTGCTATATCTCATAGCGGATTTCTACCACTACGATTTTTCCATATAGCCCTAAATATAGCCTTTCCGCTTTAAGCCCCGCTATTTCCGCTATATCCTGTTATTCCCGCTATATTCCACTATTTTTGCTATATCTTCTTTAATAAAATGAAATAAAAAATTGCATTTATACATTATAAAAATTATTAAACTAATTAATTTGATTTAATTTTTAATATATTTTCAGAAATGAACACTCTAATATTCTACTAAATTTAATTATGTTATATAATAGTTTTACGTTTATTTAAAGTATATTCGCACATGTTTTTATTTAAAATTACTTATGTACTAATTATAATTCAATTTGAATGATAATTTTTCATTTAATTACCATTTATATATTTGTAAAAACATTAAGTACAAGTTTTGTATACTATTTTAGAGCCATCCGCTACATCCCGCTATATCCTCACTGTATCCCCGCTATGACTTTTTGCACCTCCACCGCTTTGAATCTGCCGAGCGCTTTAACTGCACAGGTTCATTGTTCCTTACTATTGAAGTTGATGGTAATGATGTTAATGTCAAAGAAGAACCAAGTTTTGGAGCAAAAAAATTTATGATTTATTAGATGCTGCTAAAGAAACTTCTTTGGGATGGTTGTACAAGCGGTACTCAACTATCAGAAACTGTAGAATGCATTGCGATGAAATGAAAATACAACTTCACAGAAGCCGGGTTTACAGCTATAGTACAAGCTGCAAAATGTCATATGCCACCCGATAATATAATGTGCGATAATCATTCTGAAGCGAAAAAACTTAACTCTTTTTTGGTTTGCCGTATCAAAAAATAGATACATGTTCAAACGGTTGCATGTTATTTTGGAAAGAAGACATAAATCTTAGAATTGTAAAAATATGTAATCAGGAAAGATACAAACCAAGAAAAAAGAAGGGAAAGGAAGTTCCGTACAAACGTATGCATTACTTACCCACCACTCCTAGGCCTCAAAGGTTATATGCATCTTACGTAACCGTGTATCATATAAGATGGCACTGTGTGAGAATACAGGAAAAAGGTACGTTAACACATCCAATCGATGGAGAAGCATGGAAGCATTTTGATAAGACATACCCCACTTACGTAGCGGAGAGCCGTAATGTTAAACTTGGTTTATGTATTTATGGATTTTCACCATTCTTCCAGTTTGGCTCAAAATATTCATCTTGACCTATAATCGTTACACCTTGAAATTTACCTCCATGGATGTGTATGAAAACTCCGTATATGTTTCTCACTATTGTCATCCCTGACCCTGATGATACCACACAAGGAATCGACGTATATTTACAATTGTTGATTGAAGAATTGAAAACATTATGGTATGAAGGTGTTGAAACATACGACATTTCAAAAAAACAATTTTCATATATTCCCTTCTCTGTTGTGGACTATAAGCGATTTTTCTACGTATGCAATGCTTTCGGATTGGAGTACGGCTGGTCATCTAGCTTTTCCTTATTGCATGAAAAAACACGAGCATTTTCTTTACCGCATGGGAAGAAAATTTCATGGTTTGATTGTCATCAGTGTTTTCTCCATATTAATCATCCTTTTAGAAAAGATAAAAAAAAACTTTACAAGTAATAGACTTGAGACCTTGCGACAACTAATAATTTGGTCAAGCGAAGATATTTATGACCTTCTAAAGGATTATCCAAAGATACATGAAACTGACAAACAAATTGAAATTCAAGGTAAATCGATGGTTCATAATTGGTGCAAACAAAGTGTTTTTTTAGAGTTGCATTATTAGAATATCCTAATTTTTCATAATATCGACATGATGCACAATGAGAAAAATATGTTCGATAATGTATTTAACACAGTTCTGAATGTTAAAGGAAAGACTAAAGACGATTTGAAATCAAGACGTGATATAGAGGTAATATGCAGTCGTCCTGAGTTTCATATGAAGCGAAACGATACAAAAAATCCCAAAGCATGCTATGAGCTGGACAGTAACCAAGTTAAAGTACCATTAAAGTACTGTTAAAGTAGGGGGAAGGATTAAGATTTTTTGATGGAATTTTCTCTAATCTACATAGATGTGTCGACTATAAGAATGGTAAACTGAGTGGGATGAAAAGTCATGATTGTCATGTAATGATGGAACATTTGTTACCCGTCGCTTTCAAAAAACTGTTGCCCACAAAAGTTTGGACGGTTGTAACGGAACCTAGATTGTTTTATAAGGAGCTTTGTTCAACTACGTTAAAGTTTTATCGTCTACGTAAACTTGGGGAAGAAATTCCTATACTGCACTGCAAACTGGAGAAAATATTTCCTTTGAGTTTTTTAAGTGCAATGAAGCATTTACCTATTCATCTTCTGTTTAAAACACGTCTTCGAGGTCCTGTGCAATAAGGATGGATATATCCATTTGAAAGGTAAGTATGTTAAATTTTAGTTTAACTACATGTAATAAAATTTAATTATAATTATTCTTAACAGGTACTTATATCATCTAAATAAAAAAGTGAGACAAAAAACACGAGTTGAAGGATCGATATCCAAATCATATATTGAAGAACAAGCTTCGTTTTTTCTCTCATTATTTCAGTGACCGTGTTAACTTATCTTTTGAAAGTGCTACGCAAAATGATGAGGGCATTGAACAAGATTCTTCAAAACCAATGCTATCTATTTTTAGACAGTAGGGACGCCTGCTAGAAAAAGTGAGGAGGTATGGTTGGACGACAGAGATTACCATGTAGCCCACACATATGTTCTTCTTAACCGTGCAGAAGTTGCGCCATTTGATAGGTACTATTAAATAACACATCTAAAATAATTTACTTGAATAATACATGTGTGTATTCATTATAACTCAATATATTATCTATATATGCAATATTTACAAATCACAGCATCCAAGTGGCGATTTCAACAAACATTTTTCTACTTTGTTTTCGAACCACGTATATGATCCGGTAAATTGTGTGATCAATAAAGGGTTGAAACATATGCGTTGGGACCAAAAAGAAAAGTCAAGACATATCCAATATTCTTTACCAATGTATACAAATTCAACATCAAAGAATATGAAAAAATTAACAAACAATACTAGTGTATATGTTAAAGGTAATGATGATCCAAATGATCACATAAGTGAATTTTATGGCGTGTTAACTCAGGTTTTGCAATTAACATATTTCACCAGACCCGTGGGAGTAGTTTATTTTTTCAGATGCAACCGGTTCAGTAATGTTCCAAGTTCTGGAATCAACGTGCACCAAAAATAATTTTTATTGAAATAAAACATACATCACGTTATCATAAGTACGATCTGTTTATACTAGAAAAACCAGCCCTACGAGTTTATTATGCTTCTTATCCATCTCTTAAAAGAGATAAAGCAGATTTGTTGGCAGTTTTTAAAATGAAGGCAAGATTTGATGGAAAGAATATTCCAAACAAACAAGCGTACCAAGGAGACGTCGAGGAAAATGACGAAATTATAATAACAGATAATCAAACTGATTTTGGACCTCTAAAAAATGAATCAAATGTATTAGTAGAAGCATTTGAGACAACAGAGGAAAACAACATAGAGTACGAAACCGAGTCTGAATCAGAAAATGATGAGGACTGATTTAGTAGTATACATGTTGAAAAACAATAATTTATGGCAGTATTGATGTTACACTTTTTTGTATGTTATATGCAATTATTGATGTTAAATATTTATATATTTATCCATAACTGAATGATATGTACTGCCATAATAAAATAATATGTATATGACATGTATTATAAATGTCTTTCTTTAGGTGGAATAGTTCTTGGTAGTTCGGTTCCCCCTCTTCGTCTCAGAGAGGGACCGTTCGCAGCGGAGGTGATGGCTACGGCCCGTCATAGGAGGCACCACGTATGGTGGTTAGATTGCTACCGAAAGAAAATGGAACATAAGTATTAAATTTACTTCAATATTATAAATATTTTGTATGATATATTAGTCATGATTTGTCTGTATCATATTTGACGCAGGGGTTTTGAGCTTGAGCCTTCAAATATAGTACTCAGCATATCTAGGCAAGCATACATGAGCCGTATGACTGTGTGCTGGCTGAAATGGAGTCGGATCCTAGAGCATGTCCGGGATAGCATCTGGCAGAACTTATTGGTAGGTGTAAAATAATATATCATTATATATAATCACTTTACAATTTTATAACGAAGTATAAATGTATAACTTATATTTTTTTCGACATATATACAGGATGCTGTAAACCTCCAAGAAGAGGATGTTTCTCTTTACTAGCGCCACTGAAAATCCAAAGTTTTAAAGAATTACCGGGATACAATGTCTACTATCAGAAAATCCGGGAAAAAGCCAAACTGAATGGGCACCAGTGTATGGAATGCTTGGTTCGCATGATGGGATAGTGATGAATTCATGGTAAGTCTATCAGTTGTCACCTTAATTTTTTCAGTAGAGAATACATAATTCATACTTGTAAAATATAATCTTAATTTTAAATTTGCAAGCGGAGTAAGACAGAAACTCGACGAACAGGCAGAAAATTCCAGTCACACACTGTGGTGGCTCGAAATCATTTCAGCATCATCGCGAGGACCTGGTAAATTGATTAATTGCAATTATGAAAAGTTATTGCATTTTTTTATAAATTTGTATAAACAACAATAATATACAACAATTATTGCAGGAAAGAGCGCGGGGGGCTCCTGTCTCGTATATAGACATATTTGCGCATACTCATGTCGTCAAGCAGACCAACAACGAGGGATTGATGACGTATACCTGGCACAAGGATGATAAAGCATACGCCGCACATGTAATTATATTTTAAGTTATAAGTTATTAATGATGATCATTTTAATTAATTAATTATAAAATATTATAATAATGTCATGTAATATTTACTTGTATTTAACTTTGCGTTGCAGGAAAGATTTATGCAAGCACGTGCGTAGATGCTTGAGCATTCAAGACAAGAGCAGTTGACCATTGATGAGGAGGATGCTATCTTTGACTCCGTTATTGACCCGACACAGAGAAATAGACGCTATGGCAATGGCAATCAATCGGTAATTTATAAAAAAATAACTAAGTTGGAAAATTTGCTTAATTTTTATAAATGTTATGCAATAACTTAAACATATTTCGACTTGTTTTGTAGGCTCGGGTCTCACAAAAGGCCTATCAAAAGGCTCAGGACAATGCTGAGATTAATGAGATTTGGCAGCAGATTCCACAGCTGCAGGAGCAGGACTGCCTCCAAGCAGCGCAAATGGAGTAACCGAGCCAGCATTTGGCTAAGTATATAGAGTATCATGGAGCATTCCCTTCGTCTGGCAGTTCTGGAGCCGATAACGAGTCATGAGGTACGTTTTGCTGTTTTTTTTAAAACTTGTGCATATACAATGAGATGGTGAGGTTGATTTGTGGATATTGGTGCTTGATATTGATATGTGGGATTTGATGTTGCATGTATATATAGTATATTGATGTTGGATTTAGATATTGCAGTTGGGTGATGATGGATGGTTTGGTTTGTATTGATTGGAATGTTTGAGCTTGAGATGGTAATGTTTGATATTGTAATGTTTGAGTTTTATATTATTATTGATATTGTATAGATTTAGCTTATATATCGGATATATATATATTGATTTTTATGTGTTGTAGTATATATTGATATTAATGTGTTGTTGGGCTGTTGAAATTTTTTTTACCTAGATTTCCGATGGCTTATAGGTCGAAATATTCCGACAACTCACCGGTCGAAAACTTCGACGGCTTCCGATGGCTTTCAATAGTTTTCTAGTGTGTTCTTAAGCCATTTGGATGTCGGCACCGTCGGAAAAAACATCGGAACTGCCATCGAAAAAGCCATCGAAGGCCTTCGAAAAACTATCATTGTTTCTGTCGGAAATGGACGAAAGCTGTGTTCTATATACTGACGACATTTTCGATGGCTTCCAACAGCCGTCGACAGCTAGGAGCCGTCAAAAATGACCATATTCCTTGTAGTGTAAATGTAATGTTGTAATTCCAAAATCAGTTCGTAGAATGAAGTAAATTTACCACATAAATGACTTTTAGAAGAACCAAATGAACATAAGGTAGAAAATAAAAAATTAAAAGAAATTATTGAATATCCAGATGGTGATGTTGAAATTAGACTTTCAAAAGATAGATTCGCACACCTAAATTAGGTTCTAACTCTAAATTAAAAGAACCGAGTGTCCACGATGTTGAAACTATATCTTTAAAATTAGATAATGAAAATGTAGTAATGAGAAACACCATGAATAGAGTTAGTCAACTTGAATATAAGCTTTATATACCTTCATCTAATCCTAAATCTCTAAACCCTTTAGATATGGGATATGATGAAGATAAATCGGTGTTTGGTATAAATACCATAACTCTTAATGAAGAATTTGAATTTCCTTTTTCAGATACTGAAAAATATTTTTTTTTATTTAGAAGAAAACAAATAAAAAAGAAAATGGCTATAAAAGATTCTAAAGAACAAGAAATATAGATTAAAAGATATACAATATTTTTTAAAAAGATGGGAAACGACATATCAGAAGATTATGATATTTTTAAAATGAGAGAAAATTCTATAAAATAGAAAAAGGACCCTTTTCTAGACTTTGAAAACTTCTTTCTTATAAATATTACACTATGAAAGGAGGAAAAACCATTACGATTATACACCCTCTAGAGGTAAACCTATCAGTTAAAATAGACAAAGAAGAAATTATTGCTACTCCTTATAGGAAAGATAGTAAATAGTTGTAATACAGCAAAATAATTTTGCAAATTTAACATTACAAACAATAGTTAATCAACTTACAAGAATTAAACTACGAGCTAATAAAGACCAAAAAAGGTTACAGGAATCTGTAATATAGAAGAAGTTTTATTTAAACCCTGATCAGCACAAAGTTTAGAAATGAATGTAAATAAACCGAGAGAAAATTCAGAAATGTTAAGAGAAATAATGAAAAGATTAGATGCTTTAAATATAAAAGAAAAGAAATCTGAACCTATAATTGAAAATATGTCAATAGACGAAATTTATGAAACAGAGTCTGATAATGATTCAAATAAAGAGGTAAATAAATCTTAAGAAATGTTCTCAAATATAGACCAAAAGAAACAAGAAAATATTTTTGAAATTAATAAAATTAATTAAGGAAATTCTTTGTATGGTGGACCCTATTATATGTGAAACTCCCGTAGACCTTTTATTTGAGCAACAAAAAAACATCGCATTGGCATCTTTTGATGGTGCTTTTATTGTAGAATGGAATATTGATGGCATCACTAGATGTCAAATTCAAATAAAATTGTACCACATGATAATGTATGTTACTGCATGTCAACTTAAAGGTAACTCTGATGAAAAAATTGCTAGAGCCATAGTTTAAGGCTTTATTGGCCAACTAAAAGGTTGGTATGATTTTCATTTAACAAATGAAGCAAAAATGCACATATTTTCTGCTACAAAAACAATAAATAGTGTCTCAATGAGCGACCATGTTAATACATTAATATATACTATAGTAAGATATTTTATTTGAGCAACTTCTGAAGTGACCCACTTCTTCCTATCCTAATTTATATGATTTTTAGTAAGTTTTTTTTTGCAAGTGCTCACTTCTTTTAATTCATTTTCCCCCAAGATCAAAATCTTACCAATATAGAAATATAAATTCATAAATCAAAACATTTCATTTATGTATATAAAGATAAATAATTGTTTCTTTGCCCATCAGAGTAATTAAAATTGCAAAGAAAATTTTGTCACATAATATTCTCATATCTGAGAGGTATTATGTCACATAGCTTCTTTCTGGTTTCAATCTCTCTCTCTTCTTTAATTTAAAACAAGCTTGTTAATATTTTCTTGTTTTAATTTTTCATCTTGTTTCTTGATCCCATTTGATTAATTTCCAGATTTTCAGTTAATATTCCCCCTCTTTTCCTTTTTGTTTTGTTTGTGAAATCAGGAGTTTAACACTTATAGTTCTACTTTTGAATTTCATACTAAGTGTTAAAACAACTCAAGCTTGTGAGTTTAGCCCGGGGTACTCCTTCTTTTCACAACAATATTTTCATGTCAGATATAAGTACTTATATCTGGATTCATAATGTATGTAATAGTCCTATGATTATTGTGGTTGTAAGTGAGTTAAAGCCCAGTCAGAGAAAAAAAAACAATGCAAGTAAACAAATGCTAACTTATTCTAGCATACCAAGTAAATTTTGCACATACTTGTAAACATCATGTTCCAGGCAATTTAATTAAGGAACCAAACTCAAATGAAACTGTGGTGCAGACCTCTAATGGTCATTGAATGATGGCTATGGACATAAACCAAGTTGCAGTAAGGTAGAGGTCATGCTTAACCTTGAACCAAATTCTTTGATATTGCAGACTCTTATAGTTTAAACAAGACCAAATGCAAACAAACTTTAAATTGTGTTTGATGCAACTGAGTATTGTTTAATATGGTTGTAGTGAAGGCTACTAGTTCTACACACATGTCATTTTATAACACATTGCAATACTAGAAATCAGACATGTAAGAAGGATTTGTAAACTAAAACTTCAAGCTTCTCATGGTCTTATATAAATTTATAAGTCATGATCAAGCCTCACTGGCTAAACCAAATTAGGTTCGTCCATCACCTGACAGTTCTTCTACATGCTTTATCAAAAGAAAACCACTACAGATGCACTATTCAAAATTTATCAAATATGTAAAAGAAAGTACGTCCATATATCAAATCACATGGCATAACCTCCTTCATCACAGTCTACCAAAAAATAACATCAAGGTCGGTTACTTTGATCAGTAGATCAAGACACATATAATACTAAGTTTTACAAATTCTTTTCAAATGAACAAAGCCACTACAATACTGAAAGGTCTGCAAGGTCTTAAGAAAGTTTGCCCATCTATCTTTATAACAATGAACTATTGCATTTTAAAAACTCAGGTAAGTCTTCTAATTTTCCAAGCAAGCAAGCTATTCATGCATCTCTACCTACAACAATATTTTGAGCTACCTCAATAAAATAAGACACCCCAAATATTGCAAAGGCGATAAATAGGGTCAGAATAAAATTCTGGTATGAGTGAAATCAATATTAAAAATAACTTGTAGCATTCTTTTAAGACTATGCAGAGATCATCTACAATTTAATTCTTTCCAATTTTCTAATAGGCTTTGGCATAAGTATAATTAAACCTATACATTAGCATACATCCAATTTATCCAGTTGTACATGTATAAACTCCTATGGATTTAAACTCTTAAATTCCAAAACATAATTTCTCAGTTTCATATATAATTTTTTCATTTTTTTATATGGTCCAAACTCTTGCCATTGAACACAAAGTGTGCATTGCAAAGGACTCAACTCTGTTAACCTTTGCACAGAGGCCTTCAGGACTTTAACAAGTCATACACATACCCATCATCCACCTGATGATGAATAGATCAAGGCACCTCTCCTAAATTACTTTGTAATTTAGAGACCATGCTTATATATTCATTTAAGGAATTTTCCTTTTTAACTCCAGAAATACTCTGGTAATCCTTTCTTCATTTCATAAGTGAGGAATTTAATTTCCTTAAAAATCATACCTAAACATACCAAACATTTATACAAAATTTCACAACCCATTTCAAAGTCATTTCTGCTTGATCACATTTTTCTAATAACCTGCCAGTACAATGGTTTCTAAAAAATTTCCTCTTCTTGAATAAATCTACCGAACAAACCAGCACATGTTTATAATATTGCATTGTTCATATCATTTTTAATATGAACTAGGCATAAGCATGAATCTCATTATTCACACTGCCTACTTCATTTCCCTCTGATATACTATTTCTCAGTAAAACATTCAGTTCATTCTTCATATAAAAATGGATTATAAAATCCATTTCTATGATATGAATATATGTTTGATTATTCATATTTCAAAGAAAAAATTGAAACAATTATAACAAATCAAAACAGATCAAAACATTAACCAGAAATTCAACCAAAATACCATCCCTGACCAACATGTATTTATTCAGAGAATAAAACCAAACAGAAAAACATAATATGATTTTATATAAAATAATTTGGCTGCCTTTACTTGGGTCTTAATGCCTTAAATCTTTTAAATGATTATCACTCACCTTCCTCTCCTCTTCCCCGAGATGCTTAAGCTTGAAGACTGTGTGAGTTTCTCCTTTCTATTTTTTTTTGAATTAAACTTCTGCTTTTCCTCCTCAGAGAAAAACCCCTGCCTTACCCCTTGATTTAAATCATTTAACTAGGGTTTTACTAGAGGAAACACCCATTTTATCCTTACAAAAATAAAAGAAGCCTGTATGCATGCTTATGGCTAATTTGGCCATTTTCTTTCTTATTTCTATTTCTATTTCAGGTGAAAATAGTTGTTATTCTGCTTTTCCATGTGCATGCTATTTGCATGATTCTATTTGTACATTATTTTTGTGTGACTTAATTTCACAATGTATCTTATCATACTCGGGTTACTTCCAATATCTCTTGCTATAAGTTTTGTTTTTAACTAACATAATTTACCATTTGCTTCTTTCATGGTTTATTTCAAAAATGCATCCACACTCATAAATATTGCTTGACTGATTTCTATGCATTTTAATTATCGAGAGGATTTATATTTTATCATCCCATACTTCTCTGATCATATATATATATATATATATATATATATATATATATATATATATATATATTTTCTATACAATATTCATATATATATATAAGTCATGTGAATTTTAGAGTTCATTTTTATACTTAATCATTTTCCTCTCATCATTGTATATAAAATAAATAATTATCCCCTTGCATAATTACTTCACTCACTTCTGATATTCATTTTCAAGCTATTTTTATTTTTTAATTATTTATATAATACATATATATATATATTTACACATATAATATGTGAATATAATGCTTCTCTTTACTCAGCCATTTTTCTCCCCATTTTTATTTTCTCTAACTATCATTCTCTCACTTATTTACTTCATTCATTCTTGGTATTTATTTTCCATTTCCTGTTTTTCTTCAAAGTAGTTTTTATTCTCAAAATTTTTTGGGTCTTCACATACTCTCCTCCTAAAAGGAATTGTGTCCCACAATTATATATTGGTTTATTAGTATATTTCAAACATATCAGAAATCCATTCATCTAAGATCAGTCAAATACACTTAAGTAATATTTAAAGTTATTACAGTTCTATACATACCTTTAAGCAGAAAATAGATTAGGATACTTATCCTTCATCCTATCTTCAGCCTCCCATGTGCAGTCATTTCCATCTAAACTCCATTGGATTTTAACTAGTTTAATTATTTTATTTCTTAATTTCTTTTCTTCTCTAGCCATAATACCCACAGGTTCCTTTTTATAAACTAGATTTTCTTGATTTTCAACATGTGTAGGAGATTCAAGAATGGTCTCCTTATCATGCACCCATTTTCTCAATTGTGATACATGAAATACATCATGTATGTTGCTCATTTCCTCTGGCAACTTCAACTTATAAGCTAAAGTCCCTACTCTTTGAACAATTTCATATGGTCCTATATACCTTGGTGATAGTTTCCCTGTTTTTCCAAATCTCAATATTTTCCTCATTGGTGGAACTTTGAGAAACACATAGTCTCCCACCTCAAATTCTACTGGCCTTCTCCTTTTATCTGCATATGTTTTCTGTCTCTCTTGAGCTACTCTCATTCTTTGCCTCACTAATTCAATTCTTGCAGAAGTTTCTTTTACATTGTCTGGTCCAAGCAACACTCTTTCTCCTGCCTCCATCCAACATGCAGGAGATAAACAAGGCTTTCCATACAATGCCTCAAATGGAGCCATTCCTATGGTGGATTGGTAGCTATTATTATAAGCAAATTCAGCTAAATAAATGTGATCCTCCCAGTTGCCTCCAAAATCAAGTATGCATGCTCTAAGCAAATCTTCTAAAACCTTATTAACAATCTCAGTTTGCCCATCTATTTGTGGGTGGTAGGTTGTGCTTAGGCTTAGTTCTATCCCCATAGCTTCTTGAAAGCTACTCCAAAACCTTGAAGTAAACAAAGTATCTCTATCACTAATGATAGCCTTGGGGATGCCATGCAATCTCACTATCTCTTTCACAAACAATTGAGCTAGTTTATGGGTGTTTCTGTTTGAATTTATAGGAATGAAGTGTGATGTTTTTGTAAGCCTATCAACCACTACCCAAATACTATCATTACCTCTTCTTGTTCTTGGCAGACCATCCACAAAATCCATTGAAATGCTCTCCCACTTCCAAGTAGGTACTTCCAAAGGTTGCAGTAGGCCTAAGGGTCTTTGATAATCTGCCTTTACTTGTTGGCATGTCAAGCAATTTGCCACATATTTTGCTACTGCTCCTTTCATCCCTGGCCACCAGTAATTCCTCTTAAGATCATGGTACATTTTTGTACCACCTGGATGGATAGTATATTTTGTCTTGTGATGCTCATCCATAACTTATTGTTTCAGTTCCTCTACATTTGGTAGACAAAGCCTCCCCTTTTTCCTTATATATCCTTTATCATCTACTTCATAATTTTCCACTGTCATGCCTTACGATATCATGTCCTTCTTCTCCTTTAAATTTGTATCTTGATTCTGCATTTGCCCTATTTTATCAACCAGAGTTGACCTTAAATAAATGAGACTTAATTTTCCATACTCAATCATCTCACTGTGTGCCTTATCCAACACCCCAATTTCTTCTTTTACTTCCACCTCACTAAGGATTGTCAAATCCCTAAACTCAGCCATCGTTAAGCTTGCCAATTTTGCTTGATGTCTACTTAATGCATCTGCCATTTTATTAGCTTTTCCTGGGGTATACAATATATCAAGATCATATGCAGCTAGGAATTCTACCCACCTATGTTGCCTCATGTTCAAGTCTTTTTGGGAAAACAAATATTTAAGTGACTTATGGTCTGTGAACAATTCAAACTTAGAACCTAACAAATAGTGTCTCCATAGCTTCAATGCATATACTACAACAGCAAGTTCTAAATCATGTGTGGCATACCTTGTTTCATTTGGCTTGAGTTGCCTTGATGCATATGCTATGACTCTACCATGTTGCATGAGTACTGCCCCTAACCCAGATCCACTAGCATCTATGTAAACTATCAATCCTTCATCTGATGAAACCCAAAGGCTAAGTCTAGCCTTGAAAAGATCTTTGCTCCATTTAATTGATCAAATAGATCATCAATTCTGGGGAGTGGGTATTTGTTCTTGATGGTGACTTTATTTAGTTCCCTATAATCAATACACATTCTTAGTGTACCATCATGCTATTTCACAAACACCACTGGAGAACCCCAGTTTGAACTGCTAGGCCTTATGAAGCCTTTCTGTTCCAATTCTTCGAGCTGCTGCTTCAATTCTATTAATTCTATTGGACCCATTCTAGTAGGCTTCTTGATGATAGGACTTGATCCAAGAATTAACCTTATTTGAAATTCAACTGGTCTATTTTCTGGTACCCCTACTACTTCTCCAAAGACATCTGGAACTCTCTTACCACTTCTATATCTTCCAAAATTAATTCCTTTTCAGCCGTACTCCATATTTGATTAAGGCAATTTATTTTAGCTATTTCACTCATGACTAAAATATTTTTACCATTTTCTGTTTTCAAAGAAATAGTAAAATTTTCCAAATTCAAAATTGCTTTGAATTTATTCAACCAATCTACTCCTAGCATAACTCATGTTCCAGGATACTTTAACACAAACAAGTCAGATTTAAACACATTTCCTCCTATGTTTAATTCTACTCCCAAACATTTTAATCCTAGCAGACAAGAACTGCCTAGGGGACTTTGAATAAACAAGGGTTTTTCAACTCTATTGCATGTGAGAGCTAATTTATCCACTATGTCTTGTGAGATTAGAGAATGTGTGGCTCCAGCGTCATATATAACTGTGATTGGGTAATTTTTAATTAGAAGTATACCTTCCAATTGTCCAGAGCTTTCTGCTGCATTTGCCTTTTCCTTTGTTTCCAATGCTCCTACCTTTGCTCCTTTCTTAAACTCGAGGCAGTTTCTTTTAATCTGACCTTCTTTCCCACAGTTATAGCAGCTAAATGGTGCCTTCTTGGCTGCTTGACACCTATTACTCATGTGTCCTTCTTTGCCACAGTTATAATAAGTAATCTTCTTCTTAGCTTCCCCACTAGTTGCTCCTTCAACCTTCTTGTCTACATTCTTTTTATCATAAGGATGTGTCCTATTTTTTCCTTTCTTTTGACTATTTTCCCTCATATTCCTAAACTTTTCTCTGGCATTATCATGTTGTTCAAAGGAAAGAGTAAGATCTATGCTTGATCAAATGTCCTGTCTTTGTATGGTAACATTGCTCTACTCAAACTAGCATTGAGTCCTTGAATGATTCTTGAATTCTTTGATTCTTCATTTCCTATGAGCATAGTTCCATACTTTGACAAGCTCTCAAATTTCTGAGTGTACTCAGTCACACTCATGGGTCCTTGCCTTAGCCTTTTGAATTCCTCAAGCAATGTTGCCTTAGCTGTTGCTGGGATAAATCTTGCCTCAAGCATCTCCTTAAATTGATCCCAAGCTATCTCATTTTCTGGCCTCCCTGTGATAATCACTTCCCACCAATCTAATGTTGCTCCTTTGAGTCTTCTTGAAGCTATCTGCCTCTTTCTTTGGTCATTAATTTGCATATCTGTAGATATTCTATCCAAAGTTCTCAACCATGTCTGCACTCCCATAACTCCCTTAGTGCCTTCAAAATCCTTGCCTCCTAAATTTGAGAATGTATTCAATAGCTTAGCTAATTCCTCATGAGGATTTTCTTCCCTCTGCACTGCTCCTTCCCTTAATGCTATCACCAAATCTTGCAAGTTAACTAATGGTGCAGCATTTGAGGGTCCTGCTCCATTTCTTGGTGGTCTTCCTACCATGATTCACTATTCAATTGCATAGGTAGTTAGTCATATTTCTAATTTAATTATTTTCTGCAATTTATTTCTACTGGGAATATTTATTTCTATCATTATTGTTTATATGTATTATATTTTTTTTTTGGAATTTTATCCATACAAGAAGATTGGATAATATATTTATGCTATGTTTTCACAACATAGCTCTGATACTAACTAAAGTGACCCACTTCTTCCTATTCTAATTTATATGATTTTTAGTAAGTTTTTTTTGCAAGTGCTCACTTCTTTTAATTCATTTTCCCCCAAGATCAAAATCTTACCAATATAGAAATATTAGTTCATAAATCAAAACATTTCATTTATATATATGAAGATATATAAATGTTTCTTTGCCCATCAGAGTAATTAAAATTGCAAAGAAAATTTTATCACATAATATTCTCATATCTGAGAGATATTATGTCACATAGCTTCTTTCTGGTTTCAATCTCTCTCTCTCTCTTCTTTAATTTAAAACAAGCTTGTTAATATTTTCTTGTTTTAATTTTTCAGCTTGTTTCTTGATCCCATTTGATTAATTTCCAGATTTTCAGTTAATATTCCCCCTCTTTTCCTTTTTGTTTTGTTTGTGAAATCAGGAGTTTAACACTTATAGTTCTACTTTTGAATTTCATACTAAGTGTTAAAACAACTCAAGCTTGTGAGTTTAGCCCAGGGTACTCCTTCTTTTCACAGTAATATTTTCATGTCAGATATAAGTACTTATATCTG
This sequence comes from Allium cepa, assembly GCA_030765085.1. Classification (NCBI taxonomy): domain Eukaryota; kingdom Viridiplantae; phylum Streptophyta; class Magnoliopsida; order Asparagales; family Amaryllidaceae; genus Allium; species Allium cepa. The sequence continues at coordinate 548,154,654 of CM060943.1, read as the reverse complement.
GATTCATAATGTATGTAATAGTCCTATGATTATTGTGGTTGTAAGTGAGTTAAAGCCCAGTCAGAGGAAAAAAAACAATGCAAGTAAACAAATGCTAACTTATTCTAGCATACCAAGTAAATTTTGCACATACTTGTAAACATCATGTTCCAGGCAATTTAATTAAGGAACCAAACTCAAATGAAACTATGGTGCAGACCTCTAATGGTCATTGAATGATGGCTATTGACATAAACCAAGTTGCAGTAAGGTAGTGGTCATGCTTAACTTTGAACCAATTCTTTGATATTGCAGACTCTTATAGTCTAAACAAGACCAAATGCAAACAAACTTTAAACTGTGTTTGATGCAACTGAGTATTGTTTAATATGGTTGTAGTGAAGGCTACTAGTTCTACACACATGTCATTTTATAACACATTGCAATACTGGAAATCAGACATGTAAGAAGGATTTGTAAACTAAAACTTCAAGCTTCTCATGGTCTTATATCAATTTATAAGTCATGATCAAGCCTCACTGGCTAAACTAGATTAGGTTCATCCATCACCTGACAGTTCTTCTACATGCTTTATCAAAAGAAAACCACTGCAGATGCACTATTCAAAATTTATCAGATATGTAAAAGAAAGTATGTCCATATATCAAATCACATGGCATAACCTCCTTCATCACAGTCTACCAAAAAAAAACATCAAGGTCACTTACTTTGATCAGTAGCTCAAGACACATATAATACTAAGTTTTACAAATTCTTTTCAAATGAACAAAGCCACTACAATACTGAAAGGTCTACAGGGTCTTAAGAAAGTTTGCCTATCTATCTTTATTACAATGAACTATTGCATTTTAAAAACTCAAGTAAGTCTTCTAATTTTCCAAGCAAGCAAGCTATTCATGCATCTCTACCTACAACAATATTTTGAGCTGCCTCGATAAAATGAGACACTCCAAATATTGCAAAGGAAACAAATAAGGTCAGAATAAAATTCTGGTATGAGTGAAATCAATATTAAAAATAACTTGTAACATTCTTTTAAGACTGTGCAGAGATCATCTATAATTTAATTCTTTCCAATTTTCTAATAGGCTTTGGCATAAGTATAATTAAACCTATACATTAGCATACATCCAATTTATCCTGTTGTACATGTATAAACTCCTATGGATTTAAACTCTTAAATTCCACAACATAATTTCTCAGTTTCATATATAATTTTTTCATTTTTTTATATGGTCCAAACTCTTGCCATTGAACACAAAGTGTGCATTGCAAAGGACTCAACTCTGTTAACCTTTGCACAGAGGCCTTCAGGACTTTAACAAGTCATACACATACCCATCATCCACCTGATGATGAATAGATCAAGGCACCTCTCCTAAATTACTTTGTAATTTAGAGACCATGCTTATATATTCATTTAAGGAATTTTCCTTTTTGACTCCAGAAATACTCTGGTAATCCTTTCTTCATTTCATAAGTCAGGAATTTAATTTCCTTAAAAATCATGCCTAAACATACCAAACATTTATACAAAATTTCACAACCCATTTCAAAGTCATTTCTGCTTGATCACATTTTTCTGATAACCTGCCAGTACAATGGTTTCTAAAAATTTTCCTCTTCTTGAATAAATCTACTGAACAAATCAGCACATGTTTATAATATTGCATTTTTCATATCATTTTTAATATGAACTAGGCATAAGCATGAATCTCATTATTCACACTGCCTACTTCATTTCCCTCTGATATACTATTTCTCAGTTAAACATTCAGTTCATTCTTCATATAAAACTGGACTATAAAATCCATTTCTATTGATATGAATATATGTTTGATTATTCATATTTCAAAGCGAAAATTGAAACAATTATAACAAATCAAAACAGATCAAAACATTAACCAGAAATTCAACCAAAATACCATCCCTGATCAACATGTATTTATTCAGAGAATAAAACCAAACAGAAAAACATAATATGATTTTATATAAAATAATTTGGCTGCCCTTACTTGGGTCTTAATGCCTTAAATCTTTTAAATGATTATCACTCACCTTCCTCTCCTCTTCCCTGAGATGCTTAAGCTCGAAGACTGTGTGAGTTTCTCCTTTCTATTTTTTTTTGAATTAAACTTCCGTATTTCCTCCTCAGAGAAAAACCCCTGCCTTACCCCTTGATTTAAATCATTTAACTAGGGTTTTACTAAAGGAAACACCCATTTTATCCTTACAAAAATAAAAGAAGCATGTATGCATGCTTATGACTAATTTGGCCATTTCCTTTCTTATTTCTATTTCAGGTAAAAACAGTTGTTATTCTGCTTTTCCATGTGCATGCTATTTGCATGATTCTATCTGTACATTATTTTTGTGTGACTTAATTTCACAATGTATCTTATCATACCCGAGTTACTTCTCATATCTCTTTCTATAAGTTTGTTTTTAACTAACATAATTTACCATTTACTTCTTTCATGATTTATTTCAAAATGCATCCACGCTCATAAATATTGCTTGACTGATTTCTATGCATTTTAATTATCAAGAGGATTTTTATTTTATCATCCCATACTTCTCTGATCATATATACATATATATATATATATATATATATATATATTTTCTATACAATATTCATATATATATATATAAGTCATGTGAATTTTAGAGTTCATTTTTATACTTAATCATTTTCCTCTCATCATTGTATATAAAATAAATAATTATCCCCTTGCATAATTACTTCACTCACTTCTGATATTCATTTTCAAGCTATTTTTATTCTTTGATTATTTTTATAATACATATATATATATTTACACATATAATATGTGAATATAATGCTTCTCTTTACTCAGCCATTTTTCTCCCCATTTTTATTTTCTCTAACTATCATTCTCTCACTTATTTACTTCATTCATTCTTGGTATTTATTTTCCATTTCCTGTTTTTCTTCAAAGTAGTTTTTATTCTCAAAATTTTTTGGGTCTTCACAACTTCACTTCAAATTGATAAAATTTAGGAACAATTAATAAATCTGAGATGTCAAAACTTATCTCAACTTAGTTGGTATAAAGATGTGTACTTTTCTAAAGTATTTACTAGAAATGATAGTAATCATGATTTTTGGACTTATCAAGACTACCACATTTCTTTGCGAAAAGAGTTAAAAACCATAAAACATAACAAATATTCATAATATTGTCATTACAAGTAAAACTATACTTGTTTTCCGTCAGATGTAAAATAAAAATTATTTCACTGATAAAATTTGGTATAATATAACATTTATATAAACTAAATCATGTCCACTAGCATGCTTCATATAGTATCTCTTACTGCTACAGTAGCTATAGTAGCTTTATTTACGACTTGGAATTCCATGGTCTCTCTTGCTACTGGTTGCTTACTCTTAAGTCTCTGTAATGAATCACAGATATGATTTCCAGATCCAACATATAAAACCCAAGATGAAGCACTTATAGGTAAATGAAATACCTTTAGAAACAAAATTTGATTCCTTTCCCTTAATTATCTTCAAATAATTCAGATAGTTCTCTTCCAATGTTTCTTCTTAAAGCAATGGCGACATTCACCATTCTCTTTTTTTGGCCTTAGCTTTACCCTTGTCGTTGTTTTACCTACATGTTATCTTCATTGAATTATTCAAAGAAGATGCACCCTTGACTGCGAGTGCCACATTCAATTCTTTCATGAACGTACCTTTTCCCATCCTTAACATATTGAGGAGATCAACGAAAATACACTTCAAAGAATTTATATTAAAGTTCAATATAAATGGATCAAACTGTGAAGTTAGTGAACCAAGAGTAAAGTCGTTCTATAACTCAGTGTCAAGAATACTTCCTAACTTAACAAATCTCTTATGAACCCCATCATATTGATTATGTGATCATTGACAAAATTTGCTTTGCTCATATTCGTATGATACAATCTCCATGAGATCTTATGACTTGCATTATGATAATGTTCACCATACAACTTTTGTAGATGTTGAAACACAGATCGAATATTCATATTCTCATGCTATTATTGAACCTTAGTGCTCACGGTTGATAGCACATGTCATCAAACATTCATATTCTCATGCTATATTTGGAGCTTAGTGCTCAAGGTTGACAGTACACAGCATTGAGCAAGTTCATAGTCTATCAACCAAGACTCGTAAGATGTTATTATTCTGGTATGGCATTTTTTAGGTTTAGTCATAGGCTCATTAGCAACCACATGCCAAATTTTTTCATAAGTGAGTGCGATTTCTACATTGCTTAACCTATCTGATTAGTTCACATCAATTAATGAGTTCTTCTCAAAAAATAACTTTACTGTTTCCATTTAATCTACTCAAATTCATTATTGTAAATTAGATAACATTACATATGTTATTATACTTGTTGGATTGGTTTATTATTTATCTAATAAGAGTCCAACTAAATTATATTTCTCTTAAAAACCCTAAAAGAGACAAAAGAATTTTTCCATCTCTTCAATGGTTATTAGCATCCATTTATCACATGTTACTACAACCTTAAGTGTGCTCAGCAAATTGTAGTCCTCGTAAACATTAAGATACTCTTTACTAGTTATATCTTGTATATAACCAAACTATATATTGATTTGCTCTTAATTATCTTTATGACCTTGAGGGTGCTCAACAAATCATAAAGTACATTAGGTAATCTAAACCCATCATTTTGAGATAGCCTAAGGGTAATTACATAATTCCAACAAAGTTACAAAATACTCATACCAATCAATGGACAATATATATGGTACTATAAATATTTTATGGCTTAAGAATGCTCAACGACCATAAATATGCGTGCTATTATATTTATATTGTAAATGTTTAGAGGGAAACTTTATTTTAAATTCATGATTTAAGATTATAATTATGTAGTATTCAAATCTATAATATTCAATACACACATTTGAATCAACCTAACGAGAAAAATACTTTTGATACATATATGTGTGTTTGCATATCATAAATTGAATATTAAGGGGGAATTTTTTTTTAATTTAAATTTAACTTATGTATAAAGGTCGAGTTATATTAATATTTCATTTATGTATGTATATAATTATGTTTAAAATATATTTAGATACATATACAACAACAACAATTAAGTCATTTTTCCTAAACAAGTTGGGGTCGGCTAAAGATGAAATTCAGAAATAAATGACAAAGTCAATTTGAAAGTAACAACAACAACAACAATAATAATAAACCATGATAATTATAATTTTAATTATAATTATAAAGTAAAGTAAAATAATTAAAGAAATAATAATAAATAAGTAAAATAAATATATAGTAAATAATAAAAAAAATTAAAAAACCATGATAATAATAATAATTGTGCCAATAGAAATTGTAAAGACCAAACAATGCGTCTTAGGCTCCTATTTTCTAGTCCTATAAACTAAAACTTATAACACTACTCCTAGCCAAACTCTAAGCAAAAAACTTCTAGCTCATGGTTCTGGTACGTGGATCTCTAACTTCCACGTACTTCTATCCGACACTAGCTCTTTGGATATGTTCCAGTCCTTCAAGTCCCTTTTTACTACTTCCTCTCATGTCAACCTTGGTCGACTTCTAGCTCTCTTTGAGCATTCAATGCGGCCTATAATTCCAAGGCACACAGGTGCCTCGGGAGGCCTGTTGGAGATGTCCAAACCATCTTAAGCAGTGTTAGACTAGCTTCTCTCAATTTGTGCTACTCCAAGTTTGTCACGTATATCATCATTTCAAATTCAGTCTCGTCTTGTATGATCTCAGCTCCATCACATCATACGCATATGTGCTATACTTATCTTCCGGGCTTGTTATCTTTTAGTAAGCCAACATTCTGCACCATACAACATTGTAAGACTGATTGCCAGTCTGTAAAACTTTCCTTTAAGTTTTTGTGGGACTTTCCTGTCATAGAGAATGGCAGACGCTAGTCGTTTTTTCACTCATCCTGCTCGAATTCTAAAACTAACGTCTCATCAGTCTCACCATCATACTGCAATATTGATCCTAAATATTGAAAGATTCTTTCTTGGGCACTACTTGTTCGGCCGGAGGGACATCTCGATCTTCTGAACTGGAACCACTGAACTCGCACTTTATATACTCTGTTTTAGTTCTGCTAAACCTAAAACCCTTTGATTCTAAAGTCTGTCTCATAGCTCCAGTTTTCTATCAACCCCTATCCTACTTTTGTCAATTAGCACAACATCATCAGCAAAGAGCATACACCAAGGAATCTCACCTTGTATACTCTCTGTAGCCTCATCCATCACTAGGGAAAAAATATAGGGGCTCAAAGCTGACTCTTGATGTAAACCTATGTTAATGGGAAAGTCACCGGTTTCACCATCGCATGCTCTGATACTAGTCACAACATCATCGTACATATCCTTGATAAGGGTAATGTATTCTGTTGGGACTCTCTTCTTTTGCAGAGCCCACCACATAACCTTTCTCAGTACTTTGTCATAAGCTTTCTCCAAATCGATAAATACCATGTGTAGATCCTTCTTTTGATCCTTAAATTTCTCAATAAGTTGTCTTATTAAGAAAATCGCCTCTGTGGTCGACCTCCCAGGCATGAAACAAAATTGGTTTTTGAAATGCTTGTCATCTTTCTTAATCGATGCTCAATGACTCTCTCCCAAACTTCATTTTATGACTTATAAGCTTAATTCCTATGTAGTTTATGCAACTTTGAATTTCTTCTTTATTCTTGAAGAATGGAACTAATATGCTTCTAATCCACTCATTTGGCATCTTGTTTGATATGAAAATATTATTGAACAACTTAGTTAGCTAGGCTATCTATGCATCTCCAAGGCATCTCCTCACCTCAATGGGGATGTCATCAGGCCCCAACGTCTTTCCCGCTTTCATCCGTTTTAGTTCCTCCTTTACCTCGGACTCTTAAATTCTTCGAATAAAATGTCTACTGGTGTCATCAAAAGAGTCTTCCAACTCGATCATAGCACTATCACCTTCTTCATTGAATAGTCTGTCAAAGTGTTCTCTCCATATGTTCTTTATCTCATCATCCTCATCAAAAGTCAATTATTCTCATCCTTGATGCATTCAACTTGGTTGAAGTCTCTCATCTTCATCTCGCGGAGCTTAGCTATCATATAGACGTTTGTTCACCCTCCTTCGAACTTAGCTTTTAATATAGATTTTCATATGCTTGACCCCTTGCTTCACTCCCGCTCTTTTGCGCTCATCTTTTCCACTTTGTACTTTTGCACGTTGTCCTCGTTCCTGTGATGATACAAGCATTTATAGCATTCCTTCTTCTTTTTAATAGCCTTTTGCACATCATTGTTCCACCACCATGAATCTTTAGGTTCACATTTATTTCCTTTTGTTATCGAAATCACCTTAGTTGCCACTTTGCCAAATGCGCGTCGCCATCTCATCCAACATGTCATATTTTTCTCCTTCCATATTCCATGTCCCTTCTTCCTTCACTCTATCCTTAAACACCTGTGAGGCATCTCTTTTGAGCTTCCACCATTTCGTCTGACTAATCGTGACTCCTTTATCACGTCGAACACATATTCAAAGACGAAACTCAGATATCAAAACTGACGTTGTGAGACGACGCATTCTTCAGGTATGACTTTGCAATTTACACAAGCTCGTTTGTCATCTCTTCTAGTAAGGATAAAGTCAATTTGGCTAGAATGTTGGCCACTACTGAAAGTAACTAAATGCATTTGTCTCTTTCTAAAGAAGGTATTCGCTATCATGAGGTCATAAAAAATAATGAAATTCAATATTTCTTCTCCTTCTTGGTTCCCATTGACATATCCAAAACCACCATGTACTCCGTCAAACCCTCACTAGTCATTCCAGCATAACCATTGAAATCTTCTCCTATGAAAAGTTTCTCGCTACTAGGCACATATTTTATCATGATATCTAGCCCTTTTTAGAAATTCCTCTTGGTGGTTTCACTTAGGCCTACTTGCAGGGCGTAGACACTAATGACGTTCAAGAACATATCATCAAATACCAGCTTAAATAGGATGATCCTGTCCCCTTGTCTCCTAATGTCGGCCACTCTGTTTTTAAAGTTCTTATTAATTAAGATGTATATCCCGTTCTTGTAACGTTCCTTTAACCTGCACCATAACTTGAAGACTGTGTTCTCCACCTCCTTTGCCTTCTGACCCGTCCATTTGATCTCCTAAACGCATAAGATATTTACACATCTCCTAGTCATAGCATCAACTATCTATCTTAACTTTTCTATTAAGGACCCTACATTCTAACTACCTAATTGAATCCTACTTTCATCGACTAGCTTCCTTGCCCCTCGCATCCGCCGAGTAAAGTATGAAGACCCTTACTCATTTATCACTACATCAGAGCCTCAATGTAGCGCATCACTAATGGAGTGACGACCCAGTCCTTGCATATTTATCGCAATATCCATGCCTCGATATGGCATGCCACTAAGAGAGTGGCGTCCCAGCCCTTGCTTATTTATCACCATAACCGATGGCGCGTCGTTTAGAGGTTGCGCCCCAATGATATATAATAAGGTTTCGTTTCCATAAGAGAGGTTATGGTTTTTACATTGGCACATCAAGCCTATTACAGCACTCCTCCTTTATCCTGGCATAGCATATGCTGCGTAGAAAATTACACAGGCAGAGTTATATTTAGGTACATATATTTATTTAAAATTTGAATTTTGAAATCAAGATTGATTAGTTCAAACATTTACCAAAATTATTTTTTTTATAAGTTAAGAGGGAAAAAAATTTCATTTTTATTTAAATTTAAGCCGCAGTTAATTTAGACATAAATGCATATATTTGAAACCAAACTTTTTTCAAACCGAGAAGTTGTTAAATTTTTTAAACTAAAGAGGGAAAAAAGTTTTTTACATAATAAAATCGAAGTTTTAAATTTATTTCATTATATATACCTGTATATATACATACATTGGTCGCGAGCAAACGTACATAACAATTAATGTTTTTAACTATAAATATATAAATACATGTATAATTAATTTATGTGTAATATAAGTTAATATGTCTGTGTGTGTATCTATGTGTGTGTGTGTTTGTTATTATTTTTATTTTGGAGATAATATTTTTTTTCTTTTGATTTAGTCGAAAATTAACATAAGATAAATAATCGTTACCTTTTCTCGATCTGCTAGTTATTGACACGTTGGTTGCTATTTGTTTCCTCTTTGGATCACTTGTTACTTGTCCTCATACTCGATGTGCAAATCATGGCTTTAAGGCTTCCAGCAATTCTTTAAAAGGTAAGCTTTATTATTTTCTGTATACTTTGAATGGAAGAGGGTGAGGATATTTATAGCCACTAATCAAATATCTTCCACTTTTCTCCCTCCTTTAAAATCATATCTCGTCTCGCTCATAAACCAAGTCAAATTCTTCGATCTGCCTCTGATTATGGTCGACCATGCCCTATATTGGGCTTGCATAGTGTCGGGCCTAAGAATATATTATATGTTAATTATTTAGGCCCGTTAATTTAATTAAATCAATATATAACAATTATACATTATTTTAATTAATTTTAATGCCTAAATAAATAATTAAAATGCCATAAAGATTCAATAAAACATTTTTATTAATTTTATTATTAGTTCTTAACATTTATAAATCAACCTTAAATTGGTTGAACTTGGAAATTAGTTAGCAACACGATTCTATTGACTACTTGTTGTGAATTTGGACTTTACCAATAGTTAAACAATTTAACTGCTGAGTCATGTGGACTTTATTGAAGTACGATATCGGACACAAGTACAATTGCTAATATATATTATTTAGGTGAAAGCCAATTTTTAATCTTTGTTAAGCTACGCCTTGTAACGATATTATATGTACATTTTCCTTTCCTTATCAATATATAACTGCGATAACTAGAGTTTGGTCGACGATGAAAACTCCAGTAATATTTGTAGTTCATTGCATAGGCCACTTTTAACCCATTGGCTTAATTTGATAAATTTTATTGATTAATTGTTTTGCTCTAACGAAATTTTGTGACTTTAAATGAGTATCAATTACATAAATACTAACCTTCTACAGTGAAGGAGACGAACGCTCTTTCATGTAGGTTTCACATCAAGTAATTCAACAACTATGGTCATAAATTGATCGTGATGTCATGTAATTGACCATAATCAAAGTACAACTTAACTACTTACTACATCAGATTTACCTTTTAATAGCGCATGATAAACGCTATTATATCTTTTCATGGCATTAGTGAAGATGTTATATAACGACATGTTAGAATAATCCGAACACATATTGTAACAAAATTATATATGCTATTGCATAGAACATTTTACAGCACCTTCTTTCGCTATGAAAATATCTCTAAAAGCCTTTTTCCATGCATTTTATTCACTCGATTTAGTTTTCAAATATTTTCCATAGCGGTTTTAGTTTTTTCCATGCATTGCAACCGCTATAAAATGATTTTCTATAGCATTTATTCTTACCGTAATAAGTTTTATAGCGCTTCTACTTTTGATTCCATAGCAGTAGTCTTCCACTATTAATGCTTGATGCTTAAAATATTGCTATGCTATGTTTTCTATTGTGCTATATAAACGAGATCTTTTCCCTTAACTGAATTATGTATTTTTCCCATTAGAACAGACATTTCAAACAGCGATAAATTTTTAAAATACACAAACAAAATCTAACAGAAAACATATAGCTAAAACATATTTGATAGCAAAAACACAAGTCATATTTAAAACATATTCTTACATAGTTGATATATCATTCTTACATGGTAGTTGATATCATTCTTGCATGGTGGTAGTAGAAATATGCAAAGTTTAGACAACCAAAGAAAATTATACATGAAAATCATGCTCCCTTTGTGTTCCTCCTATCATCGCATGCACAATCTAAATTTTCAAAACCCGCAATTTACACAAGTACAAATTAGATAAATGATTGGATAGGTTAGATAATAACATTACAAAATGCAAGAAATACAATGTGTTTGATCATTATGAAAAAATCTCATAATACAACAGAGCCTATACAAGATACTCAGCAATTGCAGTGTATAATTAATTGCACAAGTATGCCAATGTATAACTTCCTCGACGATGAAAGCATGAATCCATATCTTCCTCAAGCTCAGGATTCCATATGCAAATCCACAACTGCATAAACTTTTATTACGTCATCGTAATTAAATAATTCACGATACATTCGTCATAGTTGAAAATGCAAATTAGAATGACTAGTTCTTTACATCAATAAGACAGAAGGAAACCATCATTAGGCTGCAGTATTTCAACATATGTTGTTCTTAGAGACACAATAAACTTTAAATATGCCCGCAAATTAACCTAGCAATTGCATTTTATATAAGAAACTATCAGTTAATACATGCCATTTTCATACTAATTAAAACATGCTTTAAACTTGTAAAATTAACAAATCTTTGATAGAAAGAAAGTATGAAAAAAGCAGTACTAAAAGAAAACGCTTAGAAAAAGGGTATGAATTTATTTTTTAGAATAGTGCAAACTTACTGGGCAAACTATCCCTGTGCGACATGGATTGGTCCAGTTCAACCCTGTTTGTTCATTTCTAAAGGCATTTTTATTTGATATCTCACAATGATCAAAAACACTAATCCCTAATGCTATAACTCTCGAGTCTTAGTTATACAAATAATAGTGCAACACCAAGATCAAAAACAGGGATATGGTGTAATAATGACTTCATCATTGATAAGCTAAATTATCAATATGCATTCAAACAAAAAAGCATTGTAGTGTATAGATCTCCAAAAACACATTTACAAACTATCTAGGAATATGCCAAGTTTAATATTGGTGTCGGAATTGGGATATTTAACATCGATCACTATTTGTTAAAATGAGCAAAACGGTATCTTCCACTACTTTCAGCCATTCTATATGTTCCAAAAGATTCTAAGCACAAAATTTATGTATTATTTAAATATGGACAGTTTAAAGCAGCAGTAGAAAAAATATAAGGAAAACAAAAACAATTAAAGATGAATGAATGTCTAAAACAAACTAACACACTAAAAGTAATACAACACACTAAAATTTAAATGTATAAATTTGAAAAGTACCCGAATTTGAAAGGCGAGTAAAGAGATAACACACCTTGAGAGTTTCTAACTCAGGTCCCTCTTCATCAAAGTAACACTGTACAAGTAAAGCAGCTTCATTATATGTAATTTAAGAATCATTTAGGTTTGCTTCACTACTGCTAGGCCTTCCATGTAAATTCAACTCTTTGGGACTACTCTAGAGTAAGAGCAGAAGGTGATGATGGCAGGCTTATTGAAATAGTAAGATGATGATTCAGTTCATTTAGGACATTAGTGCATGAAATTTGTAATGGTGAAGGTAGCTTCATTACTACTATTCTTATCTTCTATCCCCTATGACTAAATTGAAGTACTCGTTTAATAGTCGATATTCAATTCATGTCTTCTAAACTTCTATATTAAACTATAATTCAGCTTGTTCAACATGAATTTCACTAAAGTCAATCTGCAACATTAAAGAGTGAACTGTAAACCTTAGTTAGTCTAAGGTTGATGAAAAAGGAAAATAACAACTTCCAACGAAGTGTATATCTTAGTTTAAATAACAATAAATAATTTGTATGGTCCATCAGCATGTATAGATTTCTGTATTTAAATTCCAGTATTTCAGCTAGCATAGAGTTAGTAAGCATCATCCAGAACCACCACTATTTCTGTATTTGATGATTACTACCTTTGATAATCGGCCTAGTATCTAAGCTTTGCCACCAACAAAAGCAGGTCAAAAATCATTGCATCAGCTGTTTATGATGTACCATCATTTATTTGAAAGTTTCAAGTCATTCGACAAGAGAAGGCTGATCATAAATCATAATCCTTAGTGGCTAAATCATAGAAGATTGCTATATGGACATAGAAATTATATTAGACTTACAAGTCACAAGGTTAAACACTTTCAAACATAATCAAATTTGCAATATATACTCATAGGTCAGGAAAATGGTATTGAATCTGGTCAAGCAATAACTAATGTATTTGAAGTTTAAGTGCTAGAACTTTGACATGTTTTCCACGGATAGGTTGTAATTCTATAACTATGTTGAATGATTACAAAGCATAATGTACGTAGCAAATCTAACTGTATAATTGCAATATGACATACATGCATCTGAACACGATCTTCATATAACAACTAGCTATCTATTTTTATGTATGGATGCTAGGAGTACATTCAACTTGAAGACTGTGGACTGAATTAGATTAGTTGAGTTAAATTTATTAATTACTAGTGTCAGTGCATATTTCATGGGAAGCAAATGAACACTGTATGGAAATGGAACTTCTGATACTGTTATTATCATAGCATTAATATGACTCATGTTATTGTTTCTGTTTACATAGGTTTCCTTTTCATTAAGTCAACTAATTCATTAATTTCTTAATTAAGTTATTAGAATTAATTAGTGCACTAGAAAAATGGTGTTCAGTTAGAATTGATTAAGTCAAGCAAATAACTAATGCAATATATACTCATATTCTTCACCTGGTTTTTGCTTTACACAGTTAAAGAAAAACAATGAATTAACTCCAATATCATACGGATATTGTTCTTCTAATAGAAATGCCAGCTTTTCTTTTTCACCTAGCAACCTAATCTGGACCAAATGAGAGAAGTACGCGGCTCAAGGATACAAAAATCAGATATAACCAAATCTCACAAGCAAAGCAGGTTCAGAGGCAATCTACAGCCCATCTAGGCCCAAAAGTCAATTTCTCAAATTTGGTACAGCTGTGCAACTTTGCACTTTATAAATACGAAAGAATGTAACAATACTATGTATCAATTTTCATTCTTCTTCAATAAAAAAATATCAATTTCCTTTTTGGCATTAGAGCACACTCACTGCCTAACGGCAACATCTCAAAAAAAAGGAAAAGAAACTTATCAGAACTTTTGTCATCGTCTGAGTTTCAGATCCAAATCAAAAGTGTCATGCCTCGCCAGTTTTAAATCTGGCTGCATTAACACTCCAGATTGGATCTTCAGGAAAACCAGCAAAAAATCAATCATTCTCAAATCAAGGAATCATCAAACAAATCACAGCATCAAAAGGAAAGTGTCATCCAGCAAAGCTCATCAGAATATCACTCATCACCTGAGACTTTTTGGTTGCATCATGACTGGGCCAGCGATCTTGTTTTGTCTCAGTAATTGAAATCTAGATTGAGTTTTAAACTGTTTCTTGGCAGTTTTTCATCTCCGTTTACTCGAATTCTTCGTCTCTGCGTTCTTGGTGTTTGTTTCCATCATGAGTAATGAATCCAACACTGTATCATCAGAGGATGCAAATAACTCTCAGCAAACTACAACAGCAGCTGAGAACCTTATCAAGACCATCATCAGCCCATAAAGCCAACTTGTGACTGTCCATCTAGATGAAGACAATTATTTACTGTGGAGGCTTTAGGTTGAAACTGTCATTCAAGGTTATGGACTTGAAGGATACATTCTTGGAACCATCTCAATCCCACCAAAATTCATCACTGTTCAGGAAAACAAAATCGTCAGTAATGAAGAATACACAAAGTATCAAAGACAAGACAGACTGATTTTCTCTTGGTTACTATCATCCATAAACACAAAATTACCGTCACATGTAATAGGATGCAAAACTGCTAATGAAATATGGACAATGGTGGAAAAAGTTTTTAACACTCTCAGTCAGCAGCAAATATTATGTACCACAAAAAACAACTTTAAAATATCAAGAAAGACAACCATACTATGAGGGAATATCTGTCCAAGATTAAAACAACATGTGATCTTGTTGAAACGGCAGATCATAAAGCTTCAAACTGAGAACAAATCTTGACCATACTCAATGGTTTAAGTAATGAATATGAATCAGTGGTTGTTGTAATAGCTTCTCAAAAGGATTTGACATCTATAGATGATGTACATTCAATCTTACTGGCACATGAAGCAAGAATTGATAATAAAAGGCCACAAGAATCAGATTTCTCTATCAACTACACAGCTAAGCAAAGAAACAAAAATCAAAATAACAACAAAACCGAACAAGCAACTCAAAGAGGTGGCTACACTAACAGATCAAGAGGAAGAGGAAGATGGAGCAACAACAACAAGCCAAAATGTCAGATCTGTGAAAAAGTAGGTCACACAGCAGTAAAATGTTATTTCAGATACTTCAATCAGAATAATAACATTTAAAGAAGCAGCAGCTACAATGTTAATATGACACAAATAGTGACAGTCAAAATGATAGCAGCAACAAAGGTCAAAGTTTAAATGATACTGCTAGAGCTGAACACATTCAGGATGAATCTTGGTATCCAAACTCTGGGGCCACAAATCATATCACTAACA
Organism: Allium cepa; assembly: GCA_030765085.1. Lineage (NCBI taxonomy): Eukaryota > Viridiplantae > Streptophyta > Magnoliopsida > Asparagales > Amaryllidaceae > Allium > Allium cepa. The sequence goes on along the minus strand of CM060943.1, from coordinate 548,139,175 downwards.
ACCTTGACAATTTAAACCTTGGATGCAAGAAATACAGAGGTAATCAAACAATTTGCATGAGAAATGGTAAGTGTGTCAAAATTTCTCATACTGATAATGTCTATATTAGAGGTAAAAGGCAGCTATTCTTACATAATTTACTAAGAGTGCCAAAAATAAAAAAGAATCTTATAAGCGTATCTCAGCTTGCTCTTGATAACAATGTATATTTTGAGTTTTATCCTAAATATTGTTTAATCAGAGACATACTGACTAGGGATATTCTGTTGTAGGGTGACACAGAAAAAGGGCTTTACAAATTTAAATCTACCAACTGCAGCAGTGTCACAAAGGAACAAAACCACTGTAACTTGAGTATAAAAGGAAATAGTAGAGATACATTTGATCTTTGGCATTGCAAACTTGGTCACCCAAGTAGTAAAGTTGTAAGACAAATTCTTGTTGAAAATAAAATAAAGTTTGATGATATTTCCTTACCCTATGTATGTACTTATTGTCAAATGGGCAAGAGCCACAAGTTAGCTTTTAATGACTCATCAACACAATACACTAAACAATTAGAATTAGTTGTCACTGATTATGGGGTCTTGCAGCCATATGCTCAGATTTTGGATTTAAGTACTGTATTTCATTTGTAGATGCATATTCAAGATATGCTTGGATATACTTCTTAAAAACAAAATCTGAGGCACATAATGCAGTCATATGTTTTATAACAATGGCTAAAAAACAAACTAATTCTCAAATTAAAATCATTCAATCTGATGGTGGGACTGAATACAAAACTCTCAGCAGCTATTTTCAAAAAAAGGAAATCATACACAAAAATACATGTCACTACACATCTGAGCAAAATGGTTCAGTAGAAAGAAAACATAGGCATATTGTTGAATCTGATCTTACTTTACTAGCTCATGCCTCAATGCCATTGAAATTTTGACTTGAAGCATTCAATATAGCTGTTTATCTGATAAACAGACTGTCAACAAAGGTTCTTAAAGGAATCAGTCCTATAGAGAAGTTGTATAAGGACAAACTAGATTACATTAGCTTAAAAACTTTTGGATGTCTTTGTTTTCCTTACACTAGACCATACAACACAAATAAGTTGAATTTCAGATCTAAACCATGTACTTTTCTGGGGTACACTACAAACCAGAAAGGATACAAATGTCTAGATGATAGTGGAAAAATCTTTGTGATTAGACATGTTTTTAATGAGTGTATTTCCTTTTAGCAAATCTAAGATGAAAAGAACAAGCAAAGTCTACAATCCAAAAACATCCATACCCGACTTACCAGTTTACACTGAGATTGTACATCATATAAGAGCAAATGAGGCTACTGAGAATCAGAATATACAATCTAGAGAATCTGTTTAGCAAGACCCAAATTGAACAATCTCAGTCATGCCAGTCCTTCACCTGCAAAGCCAATGGAAAATAGAGAACAAGGTCGGGTAGATAGTCATGAGGATGATTCTCAAAGGTCAACAGATGACATTGACACAGAGAACTTCCTCATAATGATGCTTAAATAAGATCTTCCCATCCAATGGCTACAAGAGCCAAGAGTGGCATCTTCAAACCAAAAATTTACACATCAAGCTTAAGTACTCATGAACCAGTTACATATGATCAAGCTGTCAAAGACAAAAATTGGAGAAATGCCATGAGTGAAGAATACAGTGCCCTTATTAAGAACAGAACATGGGATCTTGTATATCCACCAAACAATAAAAACACTGTGGGATGCAAGTGGACATACAAAATTAAGAAAAATTCAGATGGGACTATAAACAAATACAAAGCAAGACTAGTTGCAAAGGGTTACACACAGCAATATGGGTTTGACTTCGACGAAACCGCTTCCCCAGTAGTCAAACAATCCACAATCAGACTTATTCTCACTATTGCACTATACGAGAAATGGGATATAAGGCAATTGGATGTCAACAATGCATTCCTCAATGATGTTTTACAAAAGAAAATTTATATGGAACAGCCACATGGTTTCAGCAAAAATGAAAATTATGTGTGCAAATTGAATAAGGCTATTTATGGTCTTAAGCAAGCTCCAAGAGTCTGGTTTGATAGACTGAAATAAACATTAACAAATCAAGGATATCAGTCTATCAAATCAGACAAATCACTTTTCATCAAAATCAATGATGTATCAACTGTCTATATACTAATATATGTTGATGATTTAATTATTACATGTAACAACAGAGAAGAAATCAAGCGCATCATCACTTATTTAAACAAGCAATTCTCTATAAAAGATCTTGGAGACATCAGCTACTTCTTAGGCATAAAAGTCAAGAGGAAAGCAAATGCTGAAATAATTTTATGCCAAAGAAAATATATTCAAGAGCTACAAGACAAAACAAAAATGAATGATACAAAGCCACAACCAACTCCCATGATAAGCAGTCAACATTAATCTAAAAACAGGGGAGAAGCCATACTTAATATTAAACAACACAGAAGTGTTGTAGAGGCATTACAGTATGCAACTATAACACGACCTGACATTGCTTATAGTGTTAACAAAGTCTTTTAATTTTTACAGAATCCACTTGACGAGCATTGGAGAGCTGTAAAGAAGATTCTCAAATATTTGAATGGAACATTGAATTATGGCATATCATTCAAAACATGCAGCAACTTAAATATAGTAGGATATGCAGATGTAGACTGGGCCTCAGACCCAGATGATAGAAAATCAGTAACTGACTACTGTATATAAATTGGAAATAATCTTATCTCATGGTGTTCAAAGAAACAAGCAACTATATCAAGATCAAGTACGGAAGCCGAATATAGAAGTATAGCAAGCGCTACTGCAGAAACCATTTGGCTACAATCTATACTGAGTGAACTAAAGCAAAAATCAGATACCGTACCAGTTCTATGGTGTGACAACCAAAGCACGGTCTATATGTCTACTAATCCAATACTTCATTCTCGAACCAAACACATAGAGATAGATCTATACTTCGTTCGAGAACATGTTCAGAAAGGAAAGCTATAAATAAGCCATATACTTGCTACTTACCAACGCGCAGACATTCTCACCAAGGCTCTTTCAGCCAGGAGCTTCAACAAGTTCAGATCTGACCTGAAAGTCGAAGATGACGAGAAGCAAGCTTCTGCTACTACTTCAGATCTGAGAAGCAGCTTAAAGCATCATGAAAGCACAAGCTTAACTCGAGAACTTTCTCTAGTTTCCACTCGCCGAAGCAAGGAATTACCAAAAGACACCAGATCTCAACCTCTGGAATCATCGAAGAGAAGTAATAAGGATTTAAAGCCTTAAGTAGAATGTCCCATGTCAAGATCTGATGTAATTGATACAGTTTTTTGAAAGCGGTTTGGAAATTTTTTGCCATCTGATTACAAACTCTAACCCTAGGGTTACTTTTGAAGGGGGAAAATGAGAGAAGTATGCGGTTCAAGGATATGAAAATCAGATATAACCAAATCTCACAAGAAAAGAAGCCAATTTCTCAAATTTTGTACAGCTGTGCAACTTTGCACTTTATAAATATGAAAGAATGTAACAATACTATGTATCAATTTTCATTCTTCTTCAATAAAAAAGTATCAAATTCCTTTTGGACCAAATTAAATGAATATAAACATTACAAATGATGAAAACTTTCAAAATCTATTATATGAACAATGAGTTTTGCATGTACCTTGCTTTCCTTAGTTTCTCCAACTTGCATAATGCATCAGGTATAGGGTCGGTCAACCTGTAATAATTGTACATTGAAAGAAGTGAGGTTGGCGAGTTCTCCTATGGATTCAGGGATGATGATGGAGAATGAAAAAGTGAAGTTGGATAATATGATCATGAAGTTCTTTAGAGAGGAAAGCTGACTAATGGCAGGTGCAATCGAGCTCATGATGTCGCCGTTGGCGATGGCTACATCGGTCATTCTGTTCTGGGAGCTTGATGCAGCACAGGACAGAGAAGGAATTACGCAACCAATAACTCTCCAAGGGATGAGTCGTACACACGAGCAAGAAATGGGTCGTGCTCGACTCATGGGAGAATTGAGTCGTCCACGACTTAACATGGAGGCTATAGGCCGTCCACGACCTAACTGGAGGCCAGAGGGGGACATTGTACTGAGTTCACGACTTAACTCCAACGGTTCACGAGTTAAGGAAGGTCGGCCACGACCTAATGAGTCATGGCCTAAGGAGGAGGCGCTAAGTCATCCACGACTTAACAGGACACGAGAGAGGGATGCCGCATGGAGCTTGAGTCGCATGAAGTAATGAATAAGCTATGCTCTTGAGTCGTGAGTACTTGAGTCGTGAGTCATTTGTAACGGATAAGTCGTGTGTCTTTAAGTCGTTGATTCTTGAGTCGTTTATGTTGTACAGTGTGACGTTATGTTGTATTTTTTTCCTTGAGTCGTTGTTTTTTTTTGAGTCATGAGTCGTTAGGTCGTATACGACCTAACTGCTGTAAATATGTGTTGCGTTGAGTCGGCCTTGTGTTGTAAGATGGTGAGTCGCTGTTGTGAGGTAGTTGAGCCGTAAGTCGCGGCTTGCATGAGTTGTGTACATATGCGTGTGTTGTAATTGAGGCGTGAAGTACCTGTTAGGTCGGCAACGACCTAGATGAGTCGTGAGTCGTTGGGGAGTGATGAGTCGGAAACGACTTAAGGGACAGGGTGTAAAATACTATAAATATGGGACGTGTGTTGTCATTTGGAATTAGGTTGATTTTGAAATAAAATTTCTTATTGATTGCTTTGTGCTTTCTTCTCCAATTGGTAGTTGAGTGTAATCTCCTATCTCCACTTACGTCATTCGAGTGCGCTCGAATCCACGTTTGTTGAAGCCGATTCACGGTATCTAGTGCGCTAGATCAACGTACGAAGAATCGTAGATCTTGGAACACGGTATAGTGCGCTATCAACGTGTTTGAGATAGCTAGAATTAGGTATCTTCGGATCAACGAATTCGGGCATTTTGGTATTCATCAATCCACCGATTGCTACACTTTCATCGTTATATCGATTTTCTGTTAATCCGCTGCGTCAGTTTGGTATCAGAGCTAGACTTAGCCAATCATAGCTAAGCCGAGACTTGGAGCCAATTTTTGAAGTTGAAGTTTGAAGTTGTTGTTCATCGTGTTCATCTTGAAGTTGCAACGAGTTGAAGATTTTGATCCATTTCATTTTGGATCAAACTTGGAAGAGTGTTTGAGCTTGGTCGCGAGATCTTTGCGCGCCAAAATTTTTGAAGTGTGCGAGCCGAGTCAAGTCGTGAAGTGTTAAGGCCGAGCTAAGTTGAGCCGACCTAACTTTGAGCCGTGGAAAACAAGCCGAGACAAGGAGTTTGTGCGAGTTAGTGGTGTTAGGACGTGCATTGTTTGGCTTGTGTTGGAGAGTTTTGAAGATTTGTTGAAGTGTTTGTGAAGTTTTGAAGTGTTTGTGAAGAGTTTCCAATCATGCCACCAAGGAGAGCTAATCGTCATCAAAACGTTGAAGCTTTGTATAGAAGAGAAGAAGCCGAGCTTATGGAGCAACGTATTAATGAGAAATTTGATGAAGGCATTGGAAAATTAGAGAAGTTGATGAATGACTTGAATCAAACTCAAAGGAGGAGATCACCAAACTCGAACCATGGAGGAAACCGAGTTTCGCCATCGGTTACGGAAGCGAGGAGGGTATCACCGCATTCTTTTAGAGATAGAAGAGAAGCATCAATTTGATCACGAAGAGATCATCATGACTATGGACATGAAGAGAGAAGAAGTCAACGTGAATTTGACAATGAGGCGTATAGAGATGAAGAGAGACATAGTTGAAGAAGCATGCATGAACGAAGGGATGATAATGGTCGAGATCGATATAGACGTACATTTGATTTTAATGAAGAGGGTGATAGAGCAAGTATTCATTATCGAGATCGAGACCCAGTTCGAAATTCTTATCGGGATGTTGAAGATGATCGTCGATGGGAGTCGGGTATGAAGATGGAAATTCCAGAGTTCAAGGGTGGAATGGTAGCTGAAGAATTTCTTGATTGGGTGTCAAATGTTGAAGAGATCTTTGATTTCAAGGAGGTTCCTGAGCATAGAAGAGTGAAGTTGGTTGCTATTAGGTTGAGGGGGAGAGCTTTGGCGTGGTGGCAGCAAACTAAACTTACAAGGGAGAGAATGGGGAAGTCAAAGATTGAATCTTGGGATAAGATGAAGAAGTTATTGAGAGCTACTTTCTTACCATATAACTATCAATCACTTATGTACCAGAGGTTGCAGAATCTGAGGCAAGGGACGAAGTCAGTTAATGATTATGCAGATGAATTTTACCAACTCATTGCCAGTAATGATATTATGAAAATGGAAGAACAGCTAACTGCTAGATTCATTGGGGGATTGAGAATGCAGATCCAGGATATGGTTAATATGTTCGATCCAAGATCTGTTGCAGAGGCACATCAGAAAGCGTTGGCTTGGGAGAATCAGGGAAGGCGTGGAGGTGGTGTGTTAACTAATTCCAATAATCAAGTGAAGGGTGTTAGTGGAAGTTCTAATGTTCCTAAACCTGTTACAAAACCAGTGGTGAAGGAGGCTGAGAAGGCGAAGGTTAGCAGTGGTTTCAAATGTTATAATTATCAGGAGTTGGGTCACAAAAGCAATGAATGTTCGAAGCCAAAGAAGAGAACCATTGTTGCAGAAGTTGAGGAGGATGATGGTGAGGAGGCAGAATGTTCAAATGCACCTTATGTTGAGGAGGAAGAACAATTGTCTGGAGATGAAGGTTGTAATCTTATGATGAGGAGGTCATGTCTTACACCAAAGCAAGAGGAGGATTGTAGTTGGTTGAGAAGCAATATTTTTCAGTCGACATGCACTATTTTGGAAAAAGTTTGCAAGTTCGTTATTGATGCTGGGAGCTGTGATAATATTATCTCTACTGAAGCAGTAAGGAAGTTGAACTTGAAAACCGAGAAGCATCCTAAACCGTACAAGCTAGCATGGTTGAGGAAGGGTGGTGAAGTGAAGGTGTGTCGAAGGGCTTGTGTGAACTTTTCTATTGGGAAGAAGTACAAAGACGAAATTTGGTGTGACGTTGTAGACATGGATGTGTGTCATCTGTTGTTGGGCAGGCCATGGCAGTTTGATAGAGCAGTGCAGCATGATGGTCGTGCTAATAGTTACAGTTTCATGTTTGAAGGTACTACAATCACTTTAGTTCCTAAGAAGCAGCAACAGAAGGAAAGCAAGTTGGAGGAGATTGAAGAGCTGAAAACTTTGCTATCTTTGAAAGAGTTTGTTAAGGAAGTAGAAAATGAGCCTGAAGTCTATTTGTTGATTGGACGAGAGAGTCATGAAGAGGTTGAAATTCCAGAAGAAGCTAAGCCAGTTTTGAAAGAATTTGAAGACGTATTTCCAGAAGAGTTACCTAAGGAGTTACCGCCATTAAGAGACATTCAACATCAGATTGATCTTGTTCCGAGAGCAGTGTTACCACATCGACCACATTACCGAATGAGTCCAAAGGAACATGAGGAGTTACGAAGGCAAGTGGAAGAGTTATTAGAGCAGGGACGTGTTCAGGAAAGCTTGAGTCCTTGTGCAGTACCAGCATTGTTAGTGCCAAAGAAGGATGGAACATGGAGAATGTGTACCGATAGTAGAGCTTTGAATAAGATTACTGTAAGGTATAGGTTTCCTATGCCAAGGTTGGATGACTTGCTAGATCAGTTGAGTGGGGCTACTATCTTTTCGAAGATTGATTTGAAGAGTGGTTATCATCAGATTCGAATTAGACCGGGAGACGAATGGAAGACCGCATTCAAGACGAGGGAAGGTTTATATGAATGGTTGGTCATGCCGTTTGGTCTATCGAATGCACCGAGTACATTTATGAGGGTGATGAATCAAATTTTCAGACCGTACATTGGGAAGTTTGTGGTGGTTTATTTCGATGATATTCTAATCTATAGTGCGAGCACAGAGGAGCATGTAAAGCATTTGAGAAAGGTGTTAATTATTCTTCGTGAGGAACAATTTTATGCAGCCACGAAGAAATGTGTGTTCATGACTCGAAGTGTATTATTTTTGGGATATGTTGTATCTGAGAAGGGAATCCAGGTGGACCAGAGTAAAGTTAAAGCTATTAGAAATTGGCCACAGCCGAGAACTATCACTGAAGTTAGAAGTTTTCATGGATTGACATCATTCTACCGAAGGTTTATTCCACACTTCAGTAGCGTGATGGCACCGGTTACTGATTGTATGAAAGGGAAGCAGTTTTCTTGGTCGAAGGAAGCAGGGGTTGCTTTTGAATGAATCAAAGAACTTTTGACGACAGCACCAATTCTTGTTCTACCAGATTTTCAGTTGTTGTTTGAGTTACACACTGATGCATCAAAGGTTGGGATTAGAGGAGTGTTGAGTCAGAGTGGAAGGCCAGTTGCTTATTTCAGTGAGAAGTTATCAGGAGAAAAGATGAGATATAGTACATACGATGTTGAGTTTTATGCTGTTGTGCTAGCTGTTAAACATTGGAGGCATTATCTATTTCAGAAAGAGTTCGTTCTTTACACTGATCATGAGGCGTTGAAGCATTTACAGGGGCAGGATAAGATTTCAGCGAGACATGCATCGTGGATTGCATATTTACAACAATTTACCTTTGTTTTTAAGCACAAATCTGGGATAACAAATCGTATAGCTGATGCTTTGAGTAGGATGAGTCATTTGTTGACTACAATGAAAGTTGAGGTGACAGGGTTTGAATTATTGCCAGAGTTGATTGACAAAGATCCTTACTTTGCAAAGTTCGTTGAGAAAGTTAAGGATGGGGATACTGATGAATTTATGATGGTTGATGGATTCTTGTTTAAAGGAAATCGATTATGTATTCCAGAGAGCAGTTTGAGAATGAAGATTATCAAGGAATTGCACGAGGAAGGACATGTGGGCCGTGATCGTACGTTGCATTTGATTTCTCAATCTTACTTTTGACCGTCGATGAGGAAAGAGGTTGAAAGGTTTGTGGAAAGATGTCATATATGTCAGGTTTCGAAGGGAACAGCGACAAATGCAGGATTGTATATACCGTTACCTGTACCATCTAAACCGTGGGTTGATATCAGCATGGATTTCGTTTTGGGTTTGCCGATAACTCAAAGGGGAAATGATTCTTTATTTGTTGTGGTGGATAGATTTTCAAAAATGGCGCATTTTATTGCTTGTAAAAAGACGGCGGATGCTGTTCGTGTTGCTCAGTTATTTTTCAAGGAAATCTATCGTTTACATGGGTTGCCGGAGTCTATTGTTTCAGACAGGGATACCAGATTTTTAAGTCATTTTTGGCTTAGTTTGTGGAAGATGGTTGGAACGAAGTTGAAATTTAGTAGCGCTTATTATCCGCAAACGGATGGACAGACGGAAGTTGTTAACAGATCGTTGGGAAATTTGTTGCGATGTCTTGTGAAAGATAATCTGAAGAGTTGGGACATGAAGTTATGCCAGGCAGAGTTTGCACATAACCATGCAGTAAATCGTAGTACGGGGTTCAGTCCATTTCAGATCGTATATTCAAGTTTGCCAAGGGGACCGTTGGACTTAACAGTAGTACCACAACCAAAGGGGACAGCTAGACGAGCTGTTGATTTTGTTGATGAATTAACTGAATGTCATAAGATCGTTCAGAAACGATTGAAGAAAGCAAATGAGAAGTATAAACAGACTGCAGACTTGAAGCGACGAAATGTTGAATTTAACGAAGGAGATTTGGTGTATGCTGTGTTAACGAAGGATCGTTTTCCAGTGGGCGCTTATAACAAGTTGAAAGCCAGAAAAATGGGTCCTGTAGAAGTTGAGAAACGAATCAATGACAATGCTTATAAGTTGAAACTACCGGAGGATGTATACACTTCTGACGTGTTCAATGTTAAGCATCTTGTACCATATTATGGGAATGAACAATCTGATGTGGAAGAATTTACAAATTCGAGGACGAATTTTTCTCAACTAGGGGAGGATGATGCAGCACAGGCCAGAGAAGGAATTACGCAACCAATAACTCTCCAAAGGATGAGTCGTGCACACGAGCAAGAAATGGGTCGTACTCGACTCATGGGAGAATTGAGTCGTCCACGACTTAACATGGAGGCTATAGGCCGTCCACGACCTAACTGGAGGCCAGAGGGGGACATTGTACTGAGTTCACGACTTAACTCCAACGGTTCACGAGTTAAGGAAGGTCGGCCACGACCTAATGAGTCACGGCCTAAGGAGGAGGCGCTAAGTCATCCACGAATTAACAGGACACAAGAGAGGGATGCCGCATGGAGCTTGAGTCGCATGAAGTAATGAATAAGCTATGCTCTTGGGTCGTGAGTACTTGAGTCATGAGTCATTTGTAACGGATAAGTCGTGTGTCTTTAAGTCGTTGATTCTTGAGTCGTTTATGTTGTACAGTGTGACATTATGTTGTATTTTTTTCCTTGAGTCGTTGTTTTTTTTTTGAGTCATGAGTCGTTAGGTCGTATACGACCTAACTGCTGTAAATATGTGTTGTGTTGAGTCGGCCTTGTGTTGTAAGATGGTGAGTCGCTGTTGTGAGGTAGTTGAGCCGTAAGTCGCGGCTTGCATGAGTCGTGTACATATGCGTGTGTTGCAATTGAGGCGTGAAGTACCTGTTAGGCCGGCAACGACCTAGATGAGTCGTGAGTCGTTGGGGAGTGATGAGTCGGAAACGACTTAAGGGACAGGGTGTAAAATACTATAAATAGGGGACGTGTGTTGTCATTTGGAATTAGGTTGATTTTGAAATAAAATTTCTTGTTGATTGCTTTGTGCTTTCTTCTCCAATTGGTAGTTGAGTGTAATCTCCTATCTCCACTTACGTCATTCGAGTGCGCTCGAATCCACATTTGTTGAAGCCGATTCACGGTATCTAGTGCGCTAGATCAACGTACGAAGAATCGTAGATCTTGGAACACGGTATAGTGCGCTATCAACGTGTTTGAGATAGCTAGAATTCGGTATCTTCGGATCAACGAATTCGGGCATTTTGGTATTCATCAATCCACTGATTGCTACACTTTCATGGTTATATCGATTTTCTGTTAATCCGCTGCGTCAGAGCTACGTTGTATGCCAGTCCAGGAGCAGCAATCTAAGTTAGAACTATTCCATAGACTAGTGATGGTGGACTGCCGAAAGCTAGCTCTTTACGTTCAGAAGTGCCATTGCTTCTATTTTTGGGCAGTAGTAAGCTAATGTTGCTGGGTATGTCTCTGTTTCTTGTAATAGCAGAGAGAAACTTTTATCTTTTATTTAATCAGTAATTAGTAATCGTTTATAGTGATAATACTTTGTATTTATAACAATACTATGGGCTTTGAATAAATGGTTACAGCCCAGCCCAATAATAACGATAAACAGATAACTACGGGTTAACCCCTTATTCTCATTATTCCCCCGCAAAACAAACTAGGGTTTCCATCTGCCTATACCCTTCTTCAAAAATCATGGCGGCGGAAAAACTCTAAGTCTTTCTCTGAGGCGAGTAAAATTCTTTGACGAAACAGCCTTCGTCGGTATATTAGCTCGCTGGTAGAAACATGGAATATGACGGATCTGGAGTTTTCCACTGCTAGTTTGTAACGACCCGTTAAGTTCGACCATTTAAAATTGTTTGTTTAATAGGATTTTGTAATTTATTTTAGTTGAAAGAATAAAGGTGGTAGATAAGTATTAAAATGAAGGCTAGAATAAATTATATAGAAGTGACTTAGAAACCTATTTAAAGACATTTGAATAAAATTCAAATGAATTAAGTAGAGAAAGAAAGAAAAATTCTTACCTGTACATAAAATTTAATATGGGAATATTAAACCAATTTAATGCAATAAAAGATTGTGAACGATAAATTGAATAGATTAAGAAACCCTGTTATTGCAAGTCAATAAATTTGTAAACCCTAATGAACATCTCAAAATTTATAAATTTATTGAAATTTAAGACATAGCATAAGCGTAGAACTATAGGTATGATGACAAACTTTTATAAATTGTCTAATTAAGGGTCAGCAAATTTATTTGGAAATCAAACTCAATTAAGGGTAAGTAATTATGATGGATTGATGGCATAAACGTTACTAATTTTTATCATAGTAACGGAAGTGCAGATGGAAGGCAACTGTAGAAATTTAAGTACGTATTAACAATTGAAAGGGACTGTCGATTGAGTGGAGTACTTTAGGTTGTCTTACTAAATTTAGAATTTAACATAAGACAAATAGAAATAAATCAATAAACGTATAGATTTTAAGTTTATTATGATGAATTATTTTAGTGATATGACTTAGAATAAATGAAATAATTTGGGTTAATTGGTATTTAATGGAATTAAAGGTTGCAATATTCATAGGTAAGGATTTAGATGAAATAGATTGATGTATGAAAAATTTAATTTGATAAATGGCAATTAATTCCTTTAATTTGTGCAATTAATGTATGTTTAATTGATAACGATAAAAAGTTGATTTTTTTTCAGTGTAACCAACGTAAAATATTATCATAGCATGATACTTGGTTTGAATAGAAGGATTTGATTTAATGTGAAAATTTTTGTTCTAAGTATTGAATAAAATTGGGAATCAAATTTTTTTTTATGATAATAACGTTAGTATTGGTTAATAAATAGATTTCAATGCAGTAACCAAATAAATGGAATAAGATGAGTATATATTGCATAGAAATGAAATGATAAATTATTGATGTAATGGAAGATATAACCATGTCAATTATGCATATAAGGTAATAAGGTAATGAAACCGAGGTAAATTAATTAATTGAGACTTTAAGTAAAATTAACGTGTGGAATTGACCAAGGTTCAATAAAATGAGAATTTGATTGGTTATATTTATTGGTTGAGAAATGTAAATGTGTATTTGGGGAATAAATTTAGTCAGACTTAAGTATTGAATTTAATTAATTAATATATATGATAAATGATGATTAAATAAAAACCCAATACTCTATATATATGTATAATATTTGAGTGAAAATAATAATACACTTATAAATGTGGAATTAAGAGTTTACAACAACTATTTTAAGTAAAGAAATTGTTCATTCAAGTAAATTTGAAACATCGCAATAGGTGTAGATTAAGTGTTGCGTTAAATAAATTATAAAGGAATAAATTTATAGAAACGTAGGAACGGAAGAATGAACATTATAGTAACGTAAAACGTATTGTAGGATAATAATTAAGTATAGGCTTGTAAATTAGATGTATGACAATAAATTTTGTACGTAAATCTTTCTATTAGTTGATAAGTCTTATTTTGATCAATTTAAAGGAATACACTAAATTTTGTAGTTAGTACGGAATATTGATGAGTGAATGAATAAGATGAAACAAAGGTGGAATGTATTAGTTGAGGTTTTAAGTTATTTATGTGATAAGTTACCAAAATTACAATTTTATCTAAATACAGTAATTTATACAAACAAAAGATGAACATTTTGAAATATTACCACAGTGATATATAAAAGAAACGTTAACTATGTAGTTGGAGAATAATTGATATATTTTGAGTTGGATAATAGAAATCAAGTTATTTATATAATTAGATTTAAGATGAGAGTATAAGTATATGATTAAATAATTGGGTTTTGCGAATAAAATTTATAATTCCCAAATAATAAGAAAACGCAGAGGTTAACACTGCGAAATTTATATACTTATAAATTTTAATTCACATCCAAGCTTGCTAAATTATTGGGAATTGATTGGATTATATAAGTAATGAAATTTGGCCAATATTTAAAGTTGAAAGAAAATTTGGATTTTATGATTTATTTTAATTTATTTAATAAATATTAAAAATAGTCATTTTTGTCACGGACTCGGATTTCGACGAAACTAGTTTCATCGGATCCGTAACGGTGAATTATAATAATGTTTCAAGTTTCGTTGCGATCGGACTTGTCGTTTGATCGTACGGACTCGAAACGCCTTGAAATTTACGCATTTTGAAATCAATTTGAAATTTTTATTTTTTTAGCATAACTTCTTCATACGATCGAATTTGGTCGCGAAACTTTTTCCATCGCGTTCAGAATATTTTGAAACACCTATTTGGATATATAGTTTTAACAAATTCGACTCCGGAGGCAGAACGGGCTTTTTGGGCCAACTATCGTTTAGCACGTTCGTTATCCGTACCCACCTAGCCTTCTTTTATCTGTCTATATATTTGCGATTATAAACCCTAGCCACTCCTTATTTTCATTTTTCTATACGTACATCTCCTTCTCAACTCCTCATTCCAATGGCAGAAAAAAACCTAATTCCCAAATTCCAAAATTTTATTTCAAAAAAAAAAAAAAAAAAAAAAAAAAATTTGTGGATCTGCAGCAGCTTCTGGTCGCGCTTCGGGTTTCAGAGGAGAAAACCCTAGAGCAACTTCGGGTCAGGAAGAAAATGACTCGGGTCGCTCCGGGTCGTTTTGGCGAAAACTCCAAGCAAGCATCGGGGAAATGAGGCGGCGCCCCGAAGTTGACCCAGGAACAGAATTTTTCATTTTTCAAATTTTCATAACTTTTGCATACGAGCTCGGATTCACGCGCGGTTTGTTTTGCTGGGATCGTATCGGAATTTCTGACGTTTTGGCACTGGTTTGGATGAATTTGGAGACTGTCCAATTTTTGGGTTTAAATTGGATTTGAATTCAATTTAAATTCAAAAGGTGAGTGTTTTAACCCACTCACAACTACTAGAAGCTTTTATGTTTGTTAAATAAATTTTAGAAATGAATAGAAATTTATTTATGAGCTTTTGGCATGTTATTTCATTCATATCTGTTGAATTGCATTTTATTGAATGTAACTGTTAATTTAATTGATTTATTGCGTGTTAATTGGCTGTTAGAAATTTTTGGTTGCATATGAACTGCTAGTTAACAGTTATGTCAATTATCACTGAATATAAATTGTTAGATTAATAGTTGAAAATTTTAATTTGAATAAACTGCCAGTTATCACCTGTTATATATGATCATATATATAATTGTTATTGATTGATATTGCTTGATGTTTGTGACTGGATGATGGATGTTTTGTTGAATGGATGTTTTATTTGATATCATTAAACTGCAAGTTAGCATACATTTTACATTTCATTCGGGATTGTGGTTTGAAATGATAAAACCGCAAAGTTTTATTTTTTTAAATTGCGGATTGAAATGATAAATATCCGTATCACTTGACCATAGGATAGAAAATTATATACAGGCACCGCGGTCTATATATAACTATTTTAATGTGATTTCTATGGTTTGGATTGAATACGGTCTATAAATCTTAAATTTATATTGTATAAATATTTTATTTCATATTTATATACCTATGAAGTTGAAATTTTGAAATTAAAAGGAATATAAATTTCTTTATTGAAAATGGAAGAAATTAAGAAAATGGAGTTTGATGATTTATATCCTATGTTTAAATATTAAGTTGGAAATTTTAAAGATATGATATTTATAATTGGATTTTTCCCAAAATATTTTGAAATGAATATTCTAGTAAAAATTGAATTTGGAAATATATATATATATATATTTTACTAGAAATTGAAGTCTTATTAATTATGGATTTTATGTGAATGGTCAAGATTAATTAATAGAATATTGATTTTGAAAGGATAAAAATCCAACTTTAGTTGAAATATTAATGCTCAAAAATGGATATAAATATATATAAAATTGAAATGGTTTTGGGACTTGAAGTAATATTTTGGATTTTGGTTTAACTTTAAAAGAAGAAATATTTGGAAAGCCATGTAATTTATTTCTTTGTAAAGCAACAGTAAAGTTAAACCTTTTTAATTCGCATACCGTTGAATATCCAAACCATTTAGTTTTGAAAATAATGGTTTTAAAATACTATGGATTTTCGAAGAATTATGTTGAAAGTTACAAACAGAATATTGGTTACATGGGATATTAAATAATAAAAAGTGACATAATTTTTTTGGAAAGGAATAATTTTATTTGGGATAAACGATATCATATTGTTTTGGGTTTTAAAAGAAGAAATGATATCGTAATATTACGGTTTGAAATGGATTATATTCTGGTTTTAAAAGTATAAACTATTTTTAAATGACCGCGGTGTTATAATAACGATTGGTTGGCAAAGAGACCGGGATCGGATATGGACATACTCTCTGTCGATACCGAAAACCACTTTGACTAACCGTGTACGCGGTGGAGATTCCAGAATGAAGTAGGTGGTGGCGACGTTTCCTGTAAGGTAAATACGTGGACCCAACTCCCATGAGTTGGCATAAGGTGGCTAAAACAGGAGCGATTCTCAGGCCAATGAGGTCATTCCTCTGATCGGACGCTCCTCTTCGATATTATAATTTGACTTGGATTTGATTCAGTGGCCACTTCTATATTTTGATTTTGGGGAGTTAGTCCGAGGTGGGCGGTAACTGCGGCTACGCGTTTCCACCAGCCTGGATAGCAATTGGTATATCTACCCTGGCATTGCCTAGTTGTGCCGTGTCACCTACCATATCGCGCCTTGTACGAGTTTGGTTTTCTCCCGTAGCCCGTGTGGTATCCTCTAGTGGCTTCCCGATCAGGAGGGGCTATGATATTGGACGGACTACTGGGACTATTACGTGTTAAGGTGGAAAATGTAAAGCCTTAACGCTATTTAAAAGTAAGTTTATTTTATAAATAGACACTATTATAATAGCGCAATATACTACATAGTAAATAGTTTAACGGATCCTTAGGAGATGTAAATCCCGAACATCTCTTGAGTTACTGTACTCATATTTATATTCTGTTTATTTAACTCACATAAGATATTCTAGTCTGACTCGGGTGTTTTTGTCTATTCAAATTCGCTCGGGTCAGTCCGAGCATTTCAGGATAGCAGATTTTAGCTTTGGAGGACGAAGACGAAGAATAAGTATTATGTTATATATAGTATTACACCACACTCTTTCTATTCCGCTGCATTGCTTGTATTGGTATGTGTAACTCTGATATTTATTGTAAAAGAAGGATCAAGCTTTTGTAAACTGTTTATGAACTGTATATTTGTTATTATATTTTATCCTTCCGCTGTGAGATTCTGTTTTTGTTTTTATTTCTTCTCTGTTTTCTTATTTACCCCATAACAATCCGCCCTTGCGTATGCTTTGAATTGGCACGTGTGTCGGTTTAAAGTGTGCAAAAAGGCGGGATGTTACAGTTGGTATCAGAGCTTTGGTTTAGCGATAAACCTTGGCTTTGTGGGGTTTGACTCTTTGTTAATAGGGTAGAAATATCCTATGGGAGTCGCTGAGTGTATATATAAGAGAGAGCGTACTTGTTAGTATTAATAAAAAGATTTTAAATTGTGTTAATCTGTTCCGCTTTGTATTTATAAATTCTGGTTGATGCATGGGACGCTATGTCATCAATAGGGATTTCTAAACACTTAATAGGACAGACCGACATAATATTTGTTTTTAATATAGGTGAATGAAATAATTTTGCCTATTATATTTCTATATATAAAAATAGTTTTATAAAGATATATATATATTTGGTTGCTATAGATTGGATGTTAGGCAATAAAAATATTTATAATAACTGAAGCTAAGTGAAATTATAATAAACCAAATTTGGAGATTTAGAACTTAAGTCCGGGATTTTTGAAAATTTGCTTTCAAAGAATTTGTGAAATTTATTGATTTGGTTTATAAGTATTTTCTTATATAAATATTTCGTATAAATTGGAAGAATTGTTTTAAAGAAGATTTTGGAAAAGAATTAAATTCTGTACTTTCCTCTCTGTCGCTGGAAAATAAATTCGGTGATGACGGCCGCATCATCGACTTTCATTTTCGAGTTTCGAAGGGGAAAGGCCACTGTAGTAAATTCTACTGCAGATTTATTTTTGAAATTTTCTAAAAATTTTCTTTTATTGTTCTAAATATAATTAGAGATATAAAAGTTGTAAGAACTTATTTATCTATTATTTTGAAATAGATTAAAATTTGACCCGGTATTTAATTCTAAATTTTTCCGTTAATTAATTGTTTAAACTTTGTTAGTGAAATATTAAGTAAGAAAGTTAATGCTAGGGATAAGGGAAGTAAAAGTTTTTAACTGATAAATAATGGAAAAGATTTATTGAAGAATGAATGAATTGAAACCTCTAATTGGAATAAGAGAATAACTGCAAAGCTATAAAGAGGAATTTGCATACATATGAGACAAAGGGTAATATGAATAAACATTAAATTTAATTAAAAGAATGGAGATTAAACTTGTATAAGTTCAATTGCAATTTCCTTAACATAAATAACTTACCCAAATATAAAAGTTGAAGTGTTAAATGAGAAACTGGAATTGAATATTTTACAAGTAGGAATTTAGGAAATAATGAAAGAATTTATTGGTATAAACTTAAGTGATAATTGAAATTTTACCCAAATTAAAGGTGAGTATTATTAATAGGTGATTTTAACTTAAGTAAATAAAATGAAATTCTTTAATATTGATGTGTAGGGTTATAAACTTAAGTATGATTTAAAATGCTACTAGTAATATAATAAAAAGTAGGTAATATAAATAAATGTCTGTAAACCCTAGATAATGAATTAATAAAATCCTTTATTTATAAAAATGGAGGTTTTAAGGTTAATAATTTAAGTGTAAGTAGAGGGTTACTGTAATTAAATATAATAAAACATAAACATTAAATAAAGGAATGAAATTAAGGGTAAGTTGAAATTGTAATTTATAAAACGAATATATATTTATTGAACCGTTAATAAATAAAAAGGAATTGAGAAGAAACTTGTAAATTTTCACTTGCATTCTTAAATATACATAACTTACCATATAATAAAAGTTGCAATGTTAGTAAGAAAATGTAAGGGGAAATCTTACAAGTGAAGCTTGAGGTAATTAAGGTATTCAATAAATTTGCTGTTATAAATGAGAATTAACTGTATAAACTTAAGTTAAATTGGAAATTTTACTATATAAGAAAGGGTAAGTAGTATAAATAGATGATATAAACCTTAGTCAATAAATTGGAATACAATATAATGAATTTTGTAACAAATGGAAAATGAAAATTGTAAGAAACAAAGAAATCCCTCCATAAATGAAAGAAAGAAAATCAAACCACCGAAGCATGAAATAAATGTATAATAAGTTAATTTGGCTGTTAGTTTGAATTGTTATTGTTTGATTTATGTTTGTTGGGTAAGGAATTTGAAGTTGTTGGGGAATAAATAATCTATCCTTGTTCCATCTAAGACTGTTGAGTAAAGGATGCACTTGATAGTTAATTTCATTTCATACAAATTTCAAATTTGAACCCAGACAACTAATTGTTTGATGGTTTAAATGGTTGCTTCACTTTGTGTATGTATGTTATTTGTAAGATTGATAATTGTTGTATTGATTGGGTGATTAATGGTTGAAACCACCTAAACATTTCACTTTAATATAAATATTTAACCTTTTAGATTATATAAGTGAATGCAGGTGATGGAAGCAACTGCTTTTGGTTCCATAATAATAAGCGTATTGCCCGACAAATAGGTACGTTTTCGGATTACGTTTAAAGCACTATTTTATATAGTTGCCCGTGTTGGGATATAATATTTTGATAATATTTGTAATATATTTGTTATATTTTGATATTTTATTTTCTCCCGAGCCTCTCCGTACAAAGGAGACTCTGCCAAAATTTTCCGTAAATTTTGGACTTAGAATTTTGTTGAAAATGTTTTTCCAACTTTAATTATTTAAGTATAAAAGTTTATAATGGCTATAAAACGGGTATATTTCATTAAAGGAAATTAATCCAGTAAATTATTATTTATAAGCTAATATTGAATTGAGATGTACTGTTTTATTCTTCCTTCTCCCTTCTTTTTCCTTTTCGGGGACGAAAAGTTTTGAGTGGGGGAGAGTGTAACGACCCGTTAAGTTCGACCATTTAAAATTGTTTGTTTAATAGGATTTTGTAATTTATTTTAGTTGAAAGAATAAAGGTGGTAGATAAGTATTAAAATGAAGGCTAGAATAAATTATATAGAAGTGACTTAGAAACCTATTTAAAGACATTTGAATAAAATTCAAATGAATTAAGTAGAGAAAGAAAGAAAAATTCTTACCTGTACATAAAATTTAATATGGGAATATTAAACCAATTTAATGCAATAAAAGATTGTGAACGATAAATTGAATAGATTAAGAAACCCTGTTATTGCAAGTCAATAAATTTGTAAACCCTAATGAACATCTCAAAATTTATAAATTTATTGAAATTTAAGACATAGCATAAGCGTAGAACTATAGGTATGATGACAAACTTTTATAAATTGTCTAATTAAGGGTCAGCAAATTTATTTGGAAATCAAACTCAATTAAGGGTAAGTAATTATGATGGATTGATGGCATAAACGTTACTAATTTTTATCATAGTAACGGAAGTGCAGATGGAAGGCAACTGTAGAAATTTAAGTACGTATTAACAATTGAAAGGGACTGTCGATTGAGTGGAGTACTTTAGGTTGTCTTACTAAATTTAGAATTTAACATAAGACAAATAGAAATAAATCAATAAACGTATAGATTTTAAGTTTATTATGATGAATTATTTTAGTGATATGACTTAGAATAAATGAAATAATTTGGGTTAATTGGTATTTAATGGAATTAAAGGTTGCAATATTCATAGGTAAGGATTTAGATGAAATAGATTGATGTATGAAAAATTTAATTTGATAAATGGCAATTAATTCCTTTAATTTGTGCAATTAATGTATGTTTAATTGATAACGATAAAAAGTTGATTTTTTTTCAGTGTAACCAACGTAAAATATTATCATAGCATGATACTTGGTTTGAATAGAAGGATTTGATTTAATGTGAAAATTTTTGTTCTAAGTATTGAATAAAATTGGGAATCAAATTTTTTTTTATGATAATAACGTTAGTATTGGTTAATAAATAGATTTCAATGCAGTAACCAAATAAATGGAATAAGATGAGTATATATTGCATAGAAATGAAATGATAAATTATTGATGTAATGGAAGATATAACCATGTCAATTATGCATATAAGGTAATAAGGTAATGAAACCGAGGTAAATTAATTAATTGAGACTTTAAGTAAAATTAACGTGTGGAATTGACCAAGGTTCAATAAAATGAGAATTTGATTGGTTATATTTATTGGTTGAGAAATGTAAATGTGTATTTGGGGAATAAATTTAGTCAGACTTAAGTATTGAATTTAATTAATTAATATATATGATAAATGATGATTAAATAAAAACCCAATACTCTATATATATGTATAATATTTGAGTGAAAATAATAATACACTTATAAATGTGGAATTAAGAGTTTACAACAACTATTTTAAGTAAAGAAATTGTTCATTCAAGTAAATTTGAAACATCGCAATAGGTGTAGATTAAGTGTTGCGTTAAATAAATTATAAAGGAATAAATTTATAGAAACGTAGGAACGGAAGAATGAACATTATAGTAACGTAAAACGTATTGTAGGATAATAATTAAGTATAGGCTTGTAAATTAGATGTATGACAATAAATTTTGTACGTAAATCTTTCTATTAGTTGATAAGTCTTATTTTGATCAATTTAAAGGAATACACTAAATTTTGTAGTTAGTACGGAATATTGATGAGTGAATGAATAAGATGAAACAAAGGTGGAATGTATTAGTTGAGGTTTTAAGTTATTTATGTGATAAGTTACCAAAATTACAATTTTATCTAAATACAGTAATTTATGCAAACAAAAGATGAACATTTTGAAATATTACCACAGTGATATATAAAAGAAACGTTAACTATGTAGTTGGAGAATAATTGATATATTTTGAGTTGGATAATAGAAATCAAGTTATTTATATAATTAGATTTAAGATGAGAGTATAAGTATATGATTAAATAATTGGGTTTTGCGAATAAAATTTATAATTCCCAAATAATAAGAAAACGCAGAGGTTAACACTGCGAAATTTATATACTTATAAATTTTAATTCACATCCAAGCTTGCTAAATTATTGGGAATTGATTGGATTATATAAGTAATGAAATTTGGCCAATATTTAAAGTTGAAAGAAAATTTGGATTTTATGATTTATTTTAATTTATTTAATAAATATTAAAAATAGTCATTTTTGTCACGGACTCGGATTTCGACGAAACTAGTTTCATCGGATCCGTAACGGTGAATTATAATAATGTTTCAAGTTTCGTTGCGATCGGACTTGTCGTTTGATCGTACGGACTCGAAACGCCTTGAAATTTACGCATTTTGAAATCAATTTGAAATTTTTATTTTTTTAGCATAACTTCTTCATACGATCGAATTTGGTCGCGAAACTTTTTCCATCGCGTTCAGAATATTTTGAAACACCTATTTGGATATATAGTTTTAACAAATTCGACTCCGGAGGCAGAACGGGCTTTTTGGGCCAACTATCGTTTAGCACGTTCGTTATCCGTACCCACCTAGCCTTCTTTTATCTGTCTATATATTTGCGATTATAAACCCTAGCCACTCCTTATTTTCATTTTTCTATACGTACATCTTCTTCTCAACTCCTCATTCCAATGGCAGAAAAAAACCTAATTCCCAAATTCCAAAATTTTATTTCAAAAAAAAAAAAAAAAAAAAAAAAAAATTTTGTGGATCTGCAGCAGCTTCTGGTCGCGCTTCGGGTTTCAGAGGAGAAAACCCTAGAGCAACTTCGGGTCAGGAAGAAAATGACTCGGGGCGCTCCGGGTCGTTTTGGCGAAAACTCCAAGCAAGCATCGGGGAAATGAGGCGGCGCCCCGAAGTCGAACCCGAAGTTGACCCAGGACCAGAATTTTTCATTTTTCAAATTTTCATAACTTTTGCATACGAGCTCGGATTCACGCGCGGTTTGTTTTGCTGGGATCGTATCGGAATTTCTGACGTTTTGGCACTGGTTTGGATGAATTTGGAGACTGTCCAATTTTTGGGTTTAAATTGGATTTGAATTCAATTTAAATTCAAAAGGTGAGTGTTTTAACCCACTCACAACTACTAGAAGCTTTTATGTTTGTTAAATAAATTTTAGAAATGAATAGAAATTTATTTATGAGCTTTTGGCATGTTATTTCATTCATATCTGTTGAATTGCATTTTATTGAATGTAACTGTTAATTTAATTGATTTATTGCGTGTTAATTGGCTGTTAGAAATTTTTGGTTGCATATGAACTGCTAGTTAACAGTTATGTCAATTATCACTGAATATAAATTGTTAGATTAATAGTTGAAAAATTTAATTTGAATAAACTGCCAGTTATCACCTGTTATATATGATCATATATATAATTGTTATTGATTGATATTGCTTGATGTTTGTGACTGGATGATGGATGTTTTGTTGAATGGATGTTTTATTTGATATCATTAAACTGCAAGTTAGCATACATTTTACATTTCATTCGGGATTGTGGTTTGAAATGATAAAACCGCAAAGTTTTATTTTTTTAAATTGCGGATTGAAATGATAAATATCCGTATCACTTGACCATAGGATAGAAAATTATATACAGGCACCGCGGTCTATATATAACTATTTTAATGTGATTTCTATGGTTTGGATTGAATACGGTCTATAAATCTTAAATTTATATTGTATAAATATTTTATTTCATATTTATATACCTATGAAGTTGAAATTTTGAAATTAAAAGGAATATAAATTTCTTTATTGAAAATGGAAGAAATTAAGAAAATGGAGTTTGATGATTTATATCCTATGTTTAAATATTAAGTTGGAAATTTTAAAGATATGATATTTATAATTGGATTTTTCCCAAAATATTTTGAAATGAATATTCTAGTAAAAATTGAATTTGGAAATATATATATATATATATTACTAGAAATTGAAGTCTTATTAATTATGGATTTTATGTGAATGGTCAAGATTAATTAATAGAATATTGATTTTGAAAGGATAAAAATCCAACTTTAGTTGAAATATTAATGCTCAAAAATGGATATAAATATATATAAAATTGAAATGGTTTTGGGACTTGAAGTAATATTTTGGATTTTGGTTTAACTTTAAAAGAAGAAATATTTGGAAAGCCATGTAATTTATTTCTTTGTAAAGCAACAGTAAAGTTAAACCTTTTTAATTCGCATACCGTTGAATATCCAAACCATTTAGTTTTGAAAATAATGGTTTTAAAATACTATGGATTTTCGAAGAATTATGTTGAAAGTTACAAACAGAATATTGGTTACATGGGATATTAAATAATAAAAAGTGACATAATTTTTTTGGAAAGGAATAATTTTATTTGGGATAAACGATATCATATTGTTTTGGGTTTTAAAAGAAGAAATGATATCGTAATATTACGGTTTGAAATGGATTATATTCTGGTTTTAAAAGTATAAACTATTTTTAAATGACCGCGGTGTTATAATAACGATTGGTTGGCAAAGAGACCGGGATCGGATATGGACATACTCTCTGTCGATACCGAAAACCACTTTGACTAACCGTGTACGCGGTGGAGATTCCAGAATGAAGTAGGTGGTGGCGACGTTTCCTGTAAGGTAAATACGTGGACCCAACTCCCATGAGTTGGCATAAGGTGGCTAAAACAGGAGCGATTCTCAGGCCAATGAGGTCATTCCTCTGATCGGACGCTCCTCTTCGATATTATAATTTGACTTGGATTTGATTCAGTGGCCACTTCTATATTTTGATTTTGGGGAGTTAGTCCGAGGTGGGCGGTAACTGCGGCTACGCGTTTCCACCAGCCTGGATAGCAATTGGTATATCTACCCTGGCATTGCCTAGTTGTGCCGTGTCACCTACCATATCGCGCCTTGTACGAGTTTGGTTTTCTCCCGTAGCCCGTGTGGTATCCTCTAGTGGCTTCCCGATCAGGAGGGGCTATGATATTGGACGGACTACTGGGACTATTACGTGTTAAGGTGGAAAATGTAAAGCCTTAACGCTATTTAAAAGTAAGTTTATTTTATAAATAGACACTATTATAATAGCGCAATATACTACATAGTAAATAGTTTAACGGATCCTTAGGAGATGTAAATCCCGAACATCTCTTGAGTTACTGTACTCATATTTATATTCTGTTTATTTAACTCACATAAGATATTCTAGTCTGACTCGGGTGTTTTTGTCTATTCAAATTCGCTCGGGTCAGTCCGAGCATTTCAGGATAGCAGATTTTAGCTTTGGAGGACGAAGACGAAGAATAAGTATTATGTTATATATAGTATTACACCACACTCTTTCTATTCCGCTGCATTGCTTGTATTGGTATGTGTAACTCTGATATTTATTGTAAAAGAAGGATCAAGCTTTTGTAAACTGTTTATGAACTGTATATTTGTTATTATATTTTATCCTTCCGCTGTGAGATTCTGTTTTTGTTTTTATTTCTTCTCTGTTTTCTTATTTACCCCATAACAATCCGCCCTTGCGTATGCTTTGAATTGGCACATGTGTCGGTTTAAAGTGTGCAAAAAGGCGGGATGTTACATAGTTCGCTCTCTGACGAAGTGAAGGTCAATTTCGAGATGCTTCATTCTCGAATGTTGGACAGGGTTCATAGATAGAGAAATTGCACTCAGATTGTCCACCCAGATGATCGGCCTTTGCTTAGGTTCAAGACCCAATTCTCCGAGAAGAGCTTCTGTCCATGTAACTTCAGCAGTCGCGCTTGCAATAGCTCTGTACTTCGCCTCTGTGCTAAACCTAGAGACGGTCGTATGCTTCTTTGTACACCATGATATGGGGTTGCTGCTGAGGTACACACAGTACCCGGTAGTGGATCTCCTATCATCCATGTCGTTGGCCCAATCTGAATCACTGTAAGCCTGAACATTTATATTTTTGCACGATTCTTATTTCAACACATAACGAACGGTTCCTCTTAGATATCTAAGAATACGTTTAACAGCACGCCAATGTTCATTTGTTGGTGCTTGCATGTACTGGCAGACCTTGTTCACACTAAAGCAGATGTCTGGTCTTGTGACAGTCACATACTGGAGTGCCCCAACTATGCTCCGGTATTGCGTGACATTATCAATCGGTCCACCTTTGTCTTTAGATAGTTTTAGGTTACTTGTCATGGGTGTGGGCAGTGCTTTCGCTTTGTCCATATTTGCTCTCACAAGAATGTCTGATATGTATTGTTTTTTAGACAAGTTGATGCTTGAATCTGTGTTTTTTTGAATACATATGCCTAGAAAGTAATTAGCTTCTCCCAAGTCCTTTATAGCAAACTGTTTGTCTAAACATCCAATAATTGTTTCAATTTCTTGATGATTATCCCCTGTAATAAGGATGTTGTAACGACCCGCTATTTTGGACCATTCAAATCGACACTAAAACCGTACATGTACGACTTGAATAATTCAAAATACCGAATTGTTAATTTAATTTGGCAAAACTTAAAATATACAGTAAATAAATCAAACACAGATCACAGACACAGAGTAATATAATGCAGCGGAATAGAAAAATAGTAGTTCATGAAGCTACTATATACATCAGAGTTTAAAATAAAATACATCAGAATCTCTTGAATACAGAAAAGTCTTCAGTACGAGCCGATGACTTCTCTGAACCAGTCAATCTAGAAAACTGAAAGCTGAAACGATAGTTGGATCCCCAAATGAAGCTCCAATCTCCAAAGGTGAGTCTCTAATGCTGTATTACTCGGTCTGACCCGAGCGTAAAGCAAAACACAAAACACTCGAGTCAGGATTAACATTCTTATATCAATAAATCCAACTCAAGTGAAATATCAACTGAAATACAAATAACTTAAAGGATGTTTGGGATGACCATCCTCTAAGGGTCCATAGAACTATCTACAGGGTAGAAATATACACTATTACATCGTGGTCATTCACTTAATTTATACTTCAAACCCAAATGTCAAATTCACTTCGAATAATTATATTTCCCAAATAGTATTTATATATATTAAATGCTGTATATGGTAAAGCACTTGCAATTTCCTTAACTTAACAAATCGTTCACATCAACCTGACCTTTCCATTTAAATTAAATTCAATCTCAATTATAAATCTCAAATCTGGATTTGATATCCTAATTACCCTTTCCATTTCAATATGTTTCCATACTTTAAGTATTTAATATTTCCCCTAAATTTCCCAATCTAGTTTTCTAAATACAAATTTCCAGATTTCGTTCAACCTCAATTTCCCTTAAATTCAATTAGTTATCTACATAACAAATTCAACTATCTTGGTCCCAAATACATATCAAATTTCTAAACCATTTAATTACAATACAGTTCATGGCTTAAATACTTAGATGTTAAATTTAACAGTTTCATATAGATTCTTGGTTTTTACATCATTATTATTTAGTTTGAACCTTCCCTTATTCAATACCATTTTAGTGACTTTAAATTACATCTTTCTCAAGATTTCTCAAATTTTATTAAACGTGAAATATCTCATTCGATAAATTTCAAATTGATTTAAATAAATAAATCCTTATCTAAACATCATTTTACAATAACCCAAATTTATCTCCCAACCTTAATTTTTCAATATTATTGCAAAATTTATCCGAATAAAATTTACATAAATTATTTATCATAATTTATGTATTTAATCAAATCTTGATTAACTAGACATAATTAACTCTATATTTATCATTACCCTTTATAGATGTATTTAAGAATTTACATTTAATAAGACCATAGATTTTTTTATCATATGGTCAAAGTGTTATGGCTATTATCATTTCAATACGTACACTAAATGTATACGGGTGGATAGCATTTCAACCCGTAATCCCAAATTTAATTAAACGAAACCCGCTTGGGCCTATCTTTTCAACCCATTTTAATTCAAAAATCAAACATAACAAAGGGAACTTGCAGTGTGATGACAGGGATAGTGTCAAAGTAAGTAAACAAGCAATAACAACAATCAATAACAATTCAATAGATTAAATCAAATAACCCCGAAATAATCGTATTAATTCGCATTGTTATTTTTATAATTATTTCTAAAATCTACACTATCATTTCATGTAGATTTAAAGGTTATTACATTTCAGTTTTCCCTTGTCGTTCCATTTCATTTTCAGTTTAATAATACAACAATTAATCCAAACTACGTTCAAAGATTTCAAGAATAATTTATCAATTTCTACGACAATCAATGGGTCAAATTCAACTAATCAAATTTACATATGGCGGGGTCAGGTTTTAATAAAGTAAGGTCCATCATATATAATCCGTTTAATTTGTAAACTATACTACTCAAATTAAACTAGCAAACTAGTTATCACTTAACAAAAATAATTAACATCCAATTTAAACAACAATCAATCAAACAATCAATTATCAACCAATCTGTATTATTATCACATACATAATTAACCGATAATGGTGTTGGGTGTCATAGGTGAACAGATACAAATAATAGCATATATAACAATTAAAAATAAATACAACAGCATATTTCAATTGTCGTTTCAATTGAAATCAAATTCAATAAATATAAAAGTGTTAATCGTGAGTGATTGCTCACCTTTCGAGGCTAGAGATGAACGAGACCAAGAGTGAATGGATACGAGCAAACCCAAAGGTCGAACAAGCGAGACAGTGACAAGGCTATAATGGCTGCGACGAATATGATATTTTTCAGTGATAAGTCAAGATGGGCACGAGATAGAGGAAGTAAGATACGTTAAATATAAATTTTATAACAATCAACATTAAATTTAAACACCAATCATAAAAATAAAAATCTATACTTATACACATATTTTAAACCAATATACAATGAAATCTTTATATTTAATATTCAAAAATAAATGTTCATACTAATATCGATACAAACTTATCTTGTGATACTAAATATTGTACGTATATAAACTAGCGTAAACTCAACCCACCAATCAAAGAAAACTTTTTTTTTTTTTTTTAAACATATTGTATATATATACTACTACATACGTTTCAAAATACCATCTTCAAAACAATATATATTATATACATATATATATAAATTTATTTACAACCCATAAATAATAAAATATATAAAATATACTAACTACTCCGTTACATATAAAACTGATATAATATTCACCCAGACAAGTGTCTTAAAATTAGTTATATTTACATATAATCATACTTAAAGTATACAGATATATAAGTAAATTGGAAGATCATAAAATCCAGATTTTATAAACTTATATATATAAAAAATATTTACACAGTAATTAGCAAAAAAAAAAAAAAAAAAAAAACCCAAAACAATCGCATGAGCCCTATAACCTGGGGAACGATCACGATCTCCACTCAAATCCTCATGCAACCGAAAGAAATTATTATTTCATATATATATATATATATTTTTATATATTAATCAAAACTGATATATTATAAACATAAACAAAATGATCTAAACATGCATACACAACAGTAAGATGGAGAACCAATGACAAAAACTTCAGGCAAATAAGTCTTTGAAGAAATAAAATAAACCTACCTATAGTGTTCACCACTTCCAAAGCAGACTCGGGTTTCGAAGGATGTGGCAACGGTGGATTAATTGATGGGTTTGCTGTTGAAGGCGGATCCGGGTTGAAGCATCGGGTGTAGGAGGTTTCGTATGGGAGAGGCGCTATTGTTATAGGGTGGAGGCCAAGCTAGTTCAAAGCTACATGGGAGGTGGAAAGAAACGAAGGTGACTGCTGCTCGTTATCTGTATGCGTTTCGTATGTGCTTTTTTTTTTTTTATATATGGCAGCGGATGAAGGTGGAAAGGAGGGTGCAAATTGTGTTCTGAGAGCAAAAATGAAAAAAATATGAAGAGAGGGGAAGAAGAATAAATAGAATGGATGTTATGCGTGATTTCAGGGGATTGATAAAAGTAACGTCTACGTAAAAAATCAAAAGTGCAAGTGAATGTTTAAAAGAAAGGGAAACAGCGCTGAAGGTGCGAATAAAATTTTCAAATCAAAAGAAACGTAAAGTTGCCCATTTATTTATCAAACGTGATTTAAGCCAAATAAAAGGAAACGAAGAGTAACAGTCAGAAATTAGTACGCAATTAATTGAATAGAAACCTTCCCTGAGATTCAGTTGACTTAATTAAAACAAATTTTATAAATTTAGCTTGGAGTACACGGTAAACGTTAGAAAACAAATGAAAAAAAAAAAAAAAAAAAAGTCACGGATTTGGTTCAAAAGGAAAGGCAATGAACCGTTGAAATTTAGAAAGGCAAGAATATAATCAAAAGGGGAAACGTACACTTTTTTTTTTTCCAGGAATGAATACAAGTTCAAGAATAATAACGTTAATATAAATTTATTTTATAACGCTAGGATATCGTGGAACGAAGGAAACAAATTTAAATGTACCGAGATAACGTATGGCATTTTATACGTTTTCAAACTTTTGAAATGGCATAGGATGGTAATAGCTGTACACCGATTGAGAAGCCTTTAAAGCAATTTATTTTATTGCCTGGGATTCACGTTCCAAATTTTTTTTTTTTTTTTTGAAACGGAAGGAAGCAATAAAGTCACAGATAAATGAAATTGTAACAGTCTCCCAAATTCAGCTGACAAATAATAAAGCAATTGATAATAGGTGCGCGTTTAAATTTTGAAACGCCAAAAGAAATCAAATGGTAAGGAATTTATATAACAGTACATTATACGTTTTTTTTTTTTTCACCCCATAAGAAGGCTGAACGCACATCACTTGAAATGGAAAGGCAAAAGTAAAGCGCGATGATTCAGGAAGTAACATAAGGAATAAAATATCAACGGTCAAAAGTTATGATTTAGCTGAAAATTTCAAGTAATAAATTTATTGAGTAGCACGTTTCAATTTGAGCAAGAATAAGTATGAAATGGAAGTAGCAATAGAAAAATGGAAGTGAAACGTATTCACTTTTTGCCTTATATAAAATATTATATAAAGTAGATAAAAGGAAATTTCCACGTTCGAATCATTAAAGCGATAAATATTTGTATCGGCCAACGCGTGAATCCAGGAAAAAATAAAGGTAAGCTATTTATTGTTTTGCAACCGATAAAATTTTGAACAGTAAGAAAATAAAGCAATAGTCACAGTGGAGTCCCTTGATTTTGTGCAAATGAAATTTATTAAAGCAATTGAAATTTAACGATAGAAAAGTCACTGCTATGCACTGATTCAGAAATCAATTCATAGCTTGAATTTAATAGAATTACCAAATAAATAAACTTCCATAAAATAAATTGAAAATTTACCATTTGCTATATTTAATTATACGTAATCCAAATATTAACTCTTTATTTGCAAATAAATTTATTTAAAATTTCACCAAAATCCAAATTAAATACGTTATAAAACCAATTAAAATCATTAAAATTTTATGGGTCGTTACACTCTCCCCCACTCAAAACTTTTCGTCCCCGAAAAGGAAGGAGGTAGGAGAATAAAACAACCAGAAATAGATTGAAATACAAGATAAATAATTAATTTAAAACTATATAGATTTTATTTGAAATATTTATTTGATAA
Organism: Allium cepa; assembly: GCA_030765085.1. Lineage (NCBI taxonomy): Eukaryota > Viridiplantae > Streptophyta > Magnoliopsida > Asparagales > Amaryllidaceae > Allium > Allium cepa. Next base: position 548,107,517 of record CM060943.1, on the reverse strand, counting down.
CTTCATTTGAAATTTAGTTTTCTTTAATACTTTAATACTTTTCAAATTCCTTTGAAAACCATTACTCACATTATTACTTATATTTACAAAGAAGCTATTAAAATATTAAATCCAAAATTCACAAATTTTTATTTTGTTTCAAGATACCTTCCAAATATTATTATTAGATCACAAATCATTTTTTAAAGTATCTTTTATTTTAGATAAATAAATGTTTAAATATTTATAACACTAAAATTTCTATTAAACCATGTAGTATATAATTAAACAATATTTTAAAGGATATATCCAACAAGGAAGGAAGGTAGATTTGGAAAAAGGAATCAAGGTGAATAACTAAACTGAGCAGATAAGGTAGATTCAAGAATAGAATCGGGCACGAGTAATAAATATAGAACCATAAGAATTTAAAATTTCAAATATTAATTCAAAATTTCTTTGTTGAAAATACTTTTATAATAAAATACCTTTATAAATAAATACTTTTATATTGAAACCAATTTTTCTTTCGAAATACTTTTATAACTCAATGTTTTAACAAGTTTATCCTCGTTCTTGCAGACTCTGGCCATGCGTTGATCAGGCGCAAAGCTAGAATTCTTCAAGTACTTAGTAGACTTGTTTCAACACCCAGTGAAAATACTTGGAAAACCTTTTTTTAAAAAAAAACAGATATGGAAAGTACAATCCAAACAAAACAACCAAACCAAAACCTTTGTCCGATCATGGTTCGCAGATACACAATGGTTACGCCTGGTTCCCCCAGGAAACAATCCATATCCGTAAGCTTTCACAGCCCTGCGAGTTACGCCATGATGACTAGTAGGGTGCAGGATACACAATGGTTACGCCTGGTTCCCCCAGGAAACAATCCGTACCCCCAGGCAAGACTCAGCCAGGCACTTGCGCTACTATTCGCGACCTACACAGATTGCAGGATACACAATGGTTACGCCTGGTTCCCCCAGGAAACAATCCGTACCCCTAGGCAAGACTCAGCCAGGCAATTGCGCTGTGCATTCACGAGAGAAAAAAAACCATGGGTTACGCCACGGTGGGAAACACTCGAGTATTACATCCGGAAAACCGAAAATCAGAGAGAATAATATCGATAGAATGAATCCACGATGTGGCCACAAAGCGGATATCAAGCAGAAGGCACTTTCCATATCTTTACTTCGAAAATATATATCATATAGTACCTTTTCAAATCACTTTCAAATATTGTACTTATATAAAGTCCATATATATAGGATTCCTTTCTCAAATCGAATACTTTCCAAATCAATAGTAGATCAAATCATACTTATATAGATTTCGATTAAATAAAATCTCTTTCCAAATTGAGTACCTTTCAAATCAATAGATTTCAAATCAACCTCATACTTATACAATCCATTTTATATAAGTTCGACCACTCCCAAATCAAGTGCTTAGTAATCTAAGGTTCTCAATTTCAAATTATTTCAATACCAATTCAGTTTCAAAATCATATATGATTTCACCAAATTTTCTTCCAAATTAAATGTCTGAATTTCAAAGTTCCCAAAATAATAGGTGTAGAAAATTATCCCAGTTTCCAAATTAAAATAATTCAAGTCAAACAAATTCATTTCCAAAATCACCATATAAGTACTGGGTTTTTTTTTTCAATTTAATTTTCAAAACCAAATATTTTTCTCAAAATCAATTATATTCAAAATGGTTTCCAAATTTATAATTATCCCTTTAAAACCTTTAAACTATTTACTTCGATTTGAAATATCCAATTTACCTTTTTGAAAACCATTATTTAAAACTAAAATTCTTTCAAAACATTTAAAAACTAAATTCCATATTAGTATAATTAAAATAGCCATATTCTCTTACTTAATAAAAGGTTTAACCTCATACAACAAAACTTGCATACTTTATCAAATATTTTATACCTTTCGAAATATCTTGGTTTTTAAACCTTTAAACCTTGATTTGGAAGTGCTCGAACCTTCAAAATAGTCGGTGAAAATCAATTTCAAATCCAAGAGATGGAAATCAATTTTTATAAATAGAGTTATTCTAAGTCAAATCAAAAACTCGAGGACTGAACACCGGTCTTACTTCAAATTGTTTCAAATATATACATATATCTTTCGAAAATATCAAATTATACTTCGGAATTTGAAATCAAAAACGGTTTTACAAAATCACTCGCATAGCGAAGCTATTAAAGTGGCCTCTCCCCCACTCTGAAACTCGAAAATCAATGTCGATGATGCGTGCACTCATCACCGAAATTATTCTCCAGCGACATAAGTGAGTTCTGGACTTCTATTTTCTTGAAAACTTCTTTGAAATTTCTTCAAAATTATTGGAATTCATTTGAATTCATTTGAAATATTTCTTATTCGGAAAAATACTTTTAAATCGTATTATTTATATATAATTTCCAAAATCTTAAAACCAATTTCAAAATACCGGAATTCAATTCTCGAATTTCAAATTTAACACTTCAATTATAAATCATTTTTATATAAATCAATTTCTTATAATTTTTTCAAAATTTCAAATCCTTTCAAAACCCTTTTTATATAGAATAACATTTCTTATTTGCTTTATATATAGGTATATAATCTCTACCGAAAACATTTTCTTTATATATATAGAATAAAATCATAGTTATCAAAATAATAATTTCGGTATAAACAATTTCTAAAATACAAACAAAACCCGATTTTCAAAGGATGATTTAAGGATGGATTTCAAAACAAAGATAGAGATTTAATTTAAAGGAACTCTAATCAATAGAATCCTGATTCGAAGATAGACTCGATCGAAGATGAGATAATTAAGTTACAAAATAGAAGATGGATATACTTCTATAAATCGCGGGCGACCTTTACCTGTCAACCGTGATTCCAAAATTAGATCGGTGTAGAATTCTGAGGCAATTCGACATTCGATCGTCGGAGATATAGAATTCGGCATAACAAGATATATCAGCATCGTAAACCGAGGATACAGGAATCTTCGGTGAGTCAATGCCAATTGAAAAGGAGTTTTCACCCCCTTTACAAATCATTCAATGGAGTTATGGGATACTCCAGAATCAAACGAATATAAATAGGGAGAGACAGAATGAATTTCGAAACCGAGGGACATTCCAAAACTCAAAGGAAATTGAGTCAAAAAGGAAGAGATTCAACTCGAACGAAAGTGATTCTGTAAATAAATTTACCATATATGCTAAGTTTTGCCTAGAGCCAAAGCTCTGATACCAACTGTAACGACCCGCTATTTTGGACCATTCAAATCGACACTAAAACCGTACATGTACGACTTGAATAATTCAAAATACCGAATTGTTAATTTAATTTGGCAAAACTTAAAATATACAGTAAATAAATCAAACACAGATCACAGACACAGAGTAATATAATGCAGCGGAATAGAAAAATAGTAGTTCATGAAGCTACTATATACATCAGAGTTTAAAATAAAATACATCAGAATCTCTTGAATACAGAAAAGTCTTCAGTACGAGCCGATGACTTCTCTGAACCAGTCAATCTAGAAAACTGAAAGCTGAAACGATAGTTGGATCTCCAAATGAAGCTCCAATCTCCAAAGGTGAGTCTCTAATGCTGTATTACTCGGTCTGACCCGAGCGTAAAGCAAAACACAAAACACTCGAGTCAGGATTAACATTCTTATATCAATAAATCCAACTCAAGTGAAATATCAACTGAAATACAAATAACTTAAAGGATGTTTGGGATGACCATCCTCTAAGGGTCCATAGAACTATCTACAGGGTAGAAATATACACTATTACATCGTGGTCATTCACTTAATTTATACTTCAAACCCAAATGTCAAATTCACTTCGAATAATTATATTTCCCAAATAGTATTTATATATATTAAATGTTGTATATGGTAAAGCACTTGCAATTTCCTTAACTTAACAAATCGTTCACATCAACCTGACCTTTCCATTTAAATTAAATTCAATCTCAATTATAAATCTCAAATCTGGATTTGATATCCTAATTACCCTTTCCATTTCAATATGTTTCCATACTTTAAGTATTTAATATTTCCCCTAAATTTCCCAATCTAGTTTTCTAAATACAAATTTCCAGATTTCGTTCAACCTCAATTTCCCTTAAATTCAATTAGTTATCTACATAACAAATTCAACTATCTTGGTCCCAAATACATATCAAATTTCTAAACCATTTAATTACAATACAGTTCATGGCTTAAATACTTAGATGTTAAATTTAACAGTTTCATATAGATTCTTGGTTTTTACATCATTATTATTTAGTTTGAACCTTCCCTTATTCAATACCATTTTAGTGACTTTAAATTACATCTTTCTCAAGATTTCTCAAATTTTATTAAACGTGAAATATCTCATTCGATAAATTTCAAATTGATTTAAATAAATAAATCCTTATCTAAACATCATTTTACAATAACCCAAATTTATCTCCCAACCTTAATTTTTCAATATTATTGCAAAATTTATCCGAATAAAATTTACATAAATTATTTATCATAATTTATGTATTTAATCAAATCTTGATTAACTAGACATAATTAACTCTATATTTATCATTACCCTTTATAGATGTATTTAAGAATTTACATTTAATAAGACCATAGATTTTTTTATCATATGGTCAAAGTGTTATGGCTATTATCATTTCAATACGTACACTAAATGTATACGGGTGGATAGCATTTCAACCCGTAATCCCAAATTTAATTAAACGAAACCCGCTTGGGCCTATCTTTTCAACCCATTTTAATTCAAAAATCAAACATAACAAAGGGAACTTGCAGTGTGATGACAGGGATAGTGTCAAAGTAAGTAAACAAGCAATAACAACAATCAATAACAATTCAATAGATTAAATCAAATAACCCCGAAATAATCGTATTAATTCGCATTGTTATTTTTATAATTATTTCTAAAATCTACACTATCATTTCATGTAGATTTAAAGGTTATTACATTTCAGTTTTCCCTTGTCGTTCCATTTCATTTTCAGTTTAATAATACAACAATTAATCCAAACTACGTTCAAAGATTTCAAGAATAATTTATCAATTTCTACGACAATCAATGGGTCAAATTCAACTAATCAAATTTACATATGGCGGGGTCAGGTTTTAATAAAGTAAGGTCCATCATATATAATCCGTTTAATTTGTAAACTATACTACTCAAATTAAACTAGCAAACTAGTTATCACTTAACAAAAATAATTAACATCCAATTTAAACAACAATCAATCAAACAATCAATTATCAACCAATCTGTATTATTATCACATACATAATTAACCGATAATGGTGTTGGGTGTCATAGGTGAACAGATACAAATAATAGCATATATAACAATTAAAAATAAATACAACAGCATATTTCAATTGTCGTTTCAATTGAAATCAAATTCAATAAATATAAAAGTGTTAATCGTGAGTGATTGCTCACTTTTCGAGGCTAGAGATGAACGAGACCAAGAGTGAATGGATACGAGCAAACCCAAAGGTCGAACAAGCGAGACAGTGACAAGGCTATAATGGCTGCGACGAATATGATATTTTTCAGTGATAAGTCAAGATGGGCACGAGATAGAGGAAGTAAGATACGTTAAATATAAATTTTATAACAATCAACATTAAATTTAAACACCAATCATAAAAATAAAAATCTATACTTATACACATATTTTAAACCAATATACAATGAAATCTTTATATTTAATATTCAAAAATAAATGTTCATACTAATATCGATACAAACTTATCTTGTGATACTAAATATTGTACGTATATAAACTAGCGTAAACTCAACCCACCAATCAAAGAAAACTTTTTTTTTTTATAAACATATTGTATATATATACTACTACATACGTTTCAAAATACCATCTTCAAAACAATATATATTATATACATATATATATAAATTTATTTACAACCCATAAATAATAAAATATATAAAATATACTAACTACTCCGTTACATATAAAACTGATATAATATTCACCCAGACAAGTGTCTTAAAATTAGTTATATTTACATATAATCATACTTAAAGTATACAGATATATAAGTAAATTGGAAGATCATAAAATCCAGATTTTATAAACTTATATATATAAAAAATATTTACACAGTAATTAGCAAAAAAAAAAAAAAACAAAACCCAAAACAATCGCATGAGCCCTATAACCTGGGGAACGATCACGATCTCCACTCAAATCCTCATGCAACCGAAAGAAATTATTATTTCATATATATATATATATATATTTTTATATATTAATCAAAACTGATATATTATAAACATAAACAAAATGATCTAAACATGCATACACAACAGTAAGATGGAGAACCAATGACAAAAACTTCAGGCAAATAAGTCTTTGAAGAAATAAAATAAACCTACCTATAGTGTTCACCACTTCCAAAGCAGACTCGGGTTTCGAAGGATGTGGCAACGGTGGATTAATTGATGGGTTTGCTGTTGAAGGCGGATCCGGGTTGAAGCATCGGGTGTAGGAGGTTTCGTATGGGAGAGGCGCTATTGTTATAGGGTGGAGGCCAAGCTAGTTCAAAGCTACATGGGAGGTGGAAAGAAACGAAGGTGACTGCTGCTCGTTATCTGTATGCGTTTCGTATGTGCTTTTTTTTTTTTTATATATGGCAGCGGATGAAGGTGGAAAGGAGGGTGCAAATTGTGTTCTGAGAGCAAAAATGAAAAAAATATGAAGAGAGGGGAAGAAGAATAAATAGAATGGATGTTATGCGTGATTTCAGGGGATTGATAAAAGTAACGTCTACGTAAAAAATCAAAAGTGCAAGTGAATGTTTAAAAGAAAGGGAAACAGCGCTGAAGGTGCGAATAAAATTTTCAAATCAAAAGAAACGTAAAGTTGCCCATTTATTTATCAAACGTGATTTAAGCCAAATAAAAGGAAACGAAGAGTAACAGTCAGAAATTAGTACGCAATTAATTGAATAGAAACCTTCCCTGAGATTCAGTTGACTTAATTAAAACAAATTTTATAAATTTAGCTTGGAGTACACGGTAAACGTTAGAAAACAAATGAAAAAAAAAAAAAAAGTCACGGATTTGGTTCAAAAGGAAAGGCAATGAACCGTTGAAATTTAGAAAGGCAAGAATATAATCAAAAGGGGAAACGTACACTTTTTTTTTTTCCAGGAATGAATACAAGTTCAAGAATAATAACGTTAATATAAATTTATTTTATAACGCTAGGATATCGTGGAACGAAGGAAACAAATTTAAATGTACCGAGATAACGTATGGCATTTTATACGTTTTCAAACTTTTGAAATGGCATAGGATGGTAATAGCTGTACACCGATTGAGAAGCCTTTAAAGCAATTTATTTTATTGCCTGGGATTCACGTTCCAAATTTTTTTTTTTTTTTTTTGAAACGGAAGGAAGCAATAAAGTCACAGATAAATGAAATTGTAACAGTCTCCCAAATTCAGCTGACAAATAATAAAGCAATTGATAATAGGTGCGCGTTTAAATTTTGAAACGCCAAAAGAAATCAAATGGTAAGGAATTTATATAACAGTACATTATACGTTTTTTTTTTTCACCCCATAAGAAGGCTGAACGCACATCACTTGAAATGGAAAGGCAAAAGTAAAGCGCGATGATTCAGGAAGTAACATAAGGAATAAAATATCAACGGTCAAAAGTTATGATTTAGCTGAAAATTTCAAGTAATAAATTTATTGAGTAGCACGTTTCAATTTGAGCAAGAATAAGTATGAAATGGAAGTAGCAATAGAAAAATGGAAGTGAAACGTATTCACTTTTTGCCTTATATAAAATATTATATAAAGTAGATAAAAGGAAATTTCCACGTTCGAATCATTAAAGCGATAAATATTTGTATCGGCCAACGCGTGAATCCAGGAAAAAATAAAGGTAAGCTATTTATTGTTTTGCAACCGATAAAATTTTGAACAGTAAGAAAATAAAGCAATAGTCACAGTGGAGTCCCTTGATTTTGTGCAAATGAAATTTATTAAAGCAATTGAAATTTAACGATAGAAAAGTCGCTGCTATGCACTGATTCAGAAATCAATTCATAGCTTGAATTTAATAGAATTACCAAATAAATAAACTTCCATAAAATAAATTGAAAATTTACCATTTGCTATATTTAATTATACGTAATCCAAATATTAACTCTTTATTTGCAAATAAATTTATTTAAAATTTCACCAAAATCCAAATTAAATACGTTATAAAACCAATTAAAATCATTAAAATTTTATGGGTCGTTACAGATGTCATCAACATATACTAATATGTAGATGCTATTGCCCCTTTGCTTTCTTATGTAGAAAGAGTTATCGGATTTGGTAGCATTGAATCCTAACATGACCAAAGTAGTCTTCAATTTTTCATACCATGCCCTTGAAGCTTGTTTCAATCCGTATATAGCTTTGTGTAACTTGCATACTTGATTGCTGTTATCCTTAGAACTGTAGCCTCTTGGTTGTTGCATGTACACTTCTTCTACTAAATCCCCATTTAAAAAGGCATTATGGACATCTAATTGCCTTATTTGCCAATGCTTATGCAATGCTAGTGTTAATATAATTCTTATTGTTGTTGGCTTGATGACTGGGGAAAATGTCTCATTGAAATCATAGCCATACTGTTGAGTATAACCCTTTGCCACAAGTCTTGCCTTATGTTTAACTATATTACCTTCTGCATCTCTTTTGATTTTGTTAGTCCACTTGCTTCCAACAATATTCTTGTGCTTTGCTGGGTCAACCAAGATCCATGTTTTGTTCTTAATCAATGCATTATACTCTTCATCCATGGCTTTTCTCCACCTCTCATCTTTAACTGCTGATTCATATGATGTTGGCTCTATTTCATTGATTTGAGTATTAAATAATTTGGATTTAAAAATTCCACTTTTGAATCTAGTGATCATGGGGTGTTGACTGGTGGTTGATTGTGACACTTGATGTTCATCCCTGTTGTGGTCAGAAGCTTCACTAGTTGTGTCTTCATTGATTTGATTTTGCTGTGTATCTATCTGCTATTGTTCATTATGTTGTGAACCATCTACTGCATCTTGCTCTGAATTGTCATTATGAATGCTCTTTGTTGACTCACAACTTTTTTTTTTCTTTGCTGATCCAATCAGACAGGTCGGGAATTTGACTTGCTCCTGCATTACACTTATCAATTGCTTGCTTATGTTTTTCCTTTTCTGCAAAAGGGAAAACATTTTCATTAAAAACTACATGCCTAGAAAAATATAGCCTGCCCTGATTGTCTAGACATTTGTAGCCTTTCTGATTTTCTGCATAACCCAGAAAAGTACACTATCTAGATCTCAGGCTCAATTTGTGCTTGTTGTATGGTCTGAGGCAAGGGAAACACAGACATTCAAATTTTTTTAACTGATTGTAATCTGGTTTGACACCAAAAAGTTTTTCAAAGGGGCAGACATGGTTTAACACTTTGGTTGGCATTCTATTTATGAGATGCACTGCTGTGGCAAATGCCTCCCTCCAATATCTCATAGGTAGACTTGCTTGTGACATAAGTGTTAAACCAGTCTCCACTATGTGTCTGTATTTACTTTCCACAAGTCCATTTTGTTCTGATGTGTGTGGGCATGTCATCCTATGAATGATTCCTTTCATAGCAAAGAAATCTTTTAGGGATTTAAATTTACCCCCACCATCTGTTTGTATTATTTTCACACTGTTATTCAGCTGCTTTTCAATGCAAGTGATGAAGTGTTTCATTGCACTGCATGTGTCTAATTTAGCTTTTAAGAAATATATCCAAGTATATCTGCTATGTGCATCAACAAGAGATAGATAATACCTGTCTCCCAGTGTCGAATTATGTGGAGATGGCCCCCACAAATCAGCTGCAACTAGTTCAAGGGGCTTCTCATATGCAGTCTTGGAGTGTTTAAAAGGTAATTTGTGACTTTTACCAATTTGGCAATGTGTACATATATTAAAGTTACACAATTTTGGAAAAGATATTTTGTTCTCATTCAATACTCGTTTGACTACATCAAAACTTGGATGCCCCAATTTGCAATGCCACATATCAAGAACATTTACATTTTTATCATTTTTACTGACTTCATTACACCAAACTGCATTGTTACAAAAGGGTCTTTTTCTCATGTTGCTGAATTTGTATGAACCTTGATCCAGTTTACCCTGTAACAATATGTTTTTATTTAGCAAATCCCTAACAAGACAGAAACTGGGGTGAAACTCAAAATATACATTGTTTTCTTTGGCAAACTGTGAGACACTAATTAAATTCTTTTTGATACTTGGTACTCTCAACAAATTATTAAGAAAGAGTGACCTTGTACCTTCAATAGTGCCTGTTCCTACATGAGATATATTTATTGTTTCACCATTTCCCATTGCTACAGAATGCTTACCTGTGTAGCTTTTGTTTTCCAAATTCAAATTCTGCAAGTTGCTGGTCATGTGATTGGTATCCCCTGAGTCAGGGAACCATTCCTCTGTGTAAATATCATCAGATTTATTTGCATCATCTGCTGAATTGTCTGCATTGTTTCTGGATTGATCGCTAGTGTGTGCCATGTTTGCTGCTGGTCCTTTGTTGTTCTGACTTTGCTGAGTAACATTGTAATCCTCCTTGAATCTGAAGTAACACTTATTTGCCATAGGACCAAATTTCTCACAGATTTGACATTTGATTCTATTGCTGTTTGGATATTTTCCTCTGCCTCTTCCCCTTTGACTGTTGTTCCCTCTGGTATTTTGACTTTCTTGTTTATTTTGATTGTGCTTCTGGTTTCTATTCTTCATGGATGAGGCAAAGTTGGCAGAATAGTCTTCTTGCATCAGTTTTCTTTGTTCAACTCTACCTTCACGTGCAAGGAGTGCTGAGTGAACATACTCTAAGTCTGGCAATGTTTGCTGTGTAGCAAGATATGTCACTAATGACTCATATTCTTGATCAAGACCATTTGTGATGATGAGAATCTGGTCACTATTCGATATCTCATGACCCACTGATTTCAATTTATCACAAAGGTTCTTGATCTTGGCAAGATACTCTCTCATACTTGTATCGTTCTTTCTTGCATTTTGTAGTTCTCTTCGGTAGTGCATTACTCTAGCTGCTGATTGTGAACTGAAAATTCTTTCAATTGTTGACCATATCTCATATGATGTATAGCACCCAACAAGTTGTGATACAAGATTTTGACTAACTGAAGATAACAACCAAGATGCAAGTAAATTGTCTTGTTTTGATATTGGGTGTATTCTGGATTGCTAATAAGGGTCCCTTTATCATCTGTAATATCTTTGCGAGATATATTTTTAACACTTTAACACTTTGAAAACTAATTTCAAATCACTTTCCTCACGTGGAATAAATTTTCAAATACTGTTTATTTCCACTGAAAAATTTGCCGAGTCCGAATACTTCAAAATAATTTAAATCACTTATTAAAAAATATATACTTGGAAACATTTAAAACAAAAACTATTTTAAAACACTTTATTTTAAAATATTAGTTATGAAATTTTATACACATATCTCATATAAAACTTAATCCCAAAATAATTTAAAAAATAAAATATTAGATAGAGTATAACTATTTAAATAACCATTTTCTAAATCAAATATCAATTAAATCTTTAGAATAATCACTTCTATAATTAACTTAATAAATATTTACTTTAAAGATTTATAAACAATTTACAAAAATAATTTCTACAAAAACATCCTTTTTAAAAACCAACTTTAGAACTTTTAATTTATATTTGAAAGCTACTTTAAAAACATACTCGGCTTTCCAGGGAAAATACACTTTCCATTTCAAAATGGTCCATTTAAATCAATTAATAAATCTTTCACAATTTATCTCAATTTACGTTTCCAAATCCGTAAATTATCGCCACACTTTTGAAAATAATCCACTATTTATTTTTAAAACAAATTTTCCATTCTTCTATAAATTCCCATTGTGAATTTAATTTTCCAAATATCCATTGATATACAATTTTCAAATCGATTTCCAAATATTCACTTTCAAACACCAAATCAAATTCTACATTGATTTCCAAATTTAATTCAACACCAAATCAAATTTCCAAATTGATTTCCCAAATTTTTTTCAACACCAAATCAAATTTCCAAATTGATTTCCCGAATTTATTTCAACACCAAATCAAATTTCCAAATTTATTTCAACACCAAATCAAATTTCCAAATTTATTTCCTGAATTTATTTCAACACCAAATCAAATTTCCAAATTGATTTCTAAAATAACTATCTTTTAAATAAATTCCTTTATTTCTCTCAAACTATTTAAAATCCAAATTTTAAATAAAATTTTCAACTGTTAACAATATTACTCAAAATCCATTTATTAAAATCTTTTCCCAATATTTTGGAATTTATTTAATAGGATTTTAAAAATCAATCTTTACCCATATTTTGGAATTTACTTAAAATTTTCTACTTTAATTTTGAAAAATCCAATTATGTATTTCTGGTATCCTATGATACCAAAAATATATTCCGCTGAACCATAGCCTTCAATAAATTTCAATCACCAATAAAATTATTCACATATTATTAATAATCACATCACCACATGTAAAATAAACACAACAATTTGAGGAATCCAGTAGGATCCCTCCAACCGGTTTTTCTGCATCCACATATGTTAGCACAACAATTAAATACAATTCCATTTTGAGTGGAATATCACGGTATATGGGATTATATCATATCATCCACTATTATGCGGCGCATAGGGTCTCATCCGCTATATAATGCGGGTAATCAATCACTCCAATATATATATATATATATATATATATATATATATATATATATATATTTACTATCATATATACTATCACAACCAAACAATCAATCAAAAATTTAAATTCTAATTATTTTAATTGAGTGGGAGGATCTCGCATTTGCTCTTTATTTTGCAATCCATCCAAATTAGCTTGCTTTCTTCGCGATTTTGACCTTGTATAATGTTAAATGATTTTTATTAATATTCGAATAAATCGAACATTTAAATTCCTATTGGATAAATTTAATTAAGCAATGAATTTAATTTTAAACTAATTTCCTTTTAATATTTTTAACGACAAAAATAATTAAATAAGTTTATTAACAAATGTACCACAATACTACGTTATTTAAAATAAACTGGTGAGTTTAAAATGGATATAGGTATTTCTCATTTAGAAACTACATATATAATATTTATAAAATAATCCATGTAGATCTTTAAAATTCAAATCAATATATGAATCTCTATATTCCTAATTTCTGTTCATGTATATTAAAATTAAAATTTGCATATATACTTTACTCTATATATATTTCTTTCTCTGTAAATAATATATATACTTATTCATTTATATACGTTTTCTTTACTGTATAAATATTTTTTTTAATATATTTATATACGTATAAATTAAATACGTATATTTCCCGATGGTCGCAATGACCCGATGGTCGCAATGACCCTTTAACTTCGTCGAGAACTGGCCACGCTGGCTCGAAGTTGCAATGACCCGATGGTCGCAATGACCCTTTAACGCAAAATATATCTCGCAAAGATATTTTGATCAAATCTTCGTAGATATGTTGACTTTAAAAATGGTAGATTGAGCGGAATGAAAAGTCACGACTGTCACATAATGATGGAAAATTTATTTCCCGTTATGTTCAAAGAACTACTGCCGTTAAAAGTTTGGAAGGTAGTAACGGAGCTTAGTATGTTTTACAAAGAGCTTTGTTCGACTACTTTAAAAGTGCAACGTTTACGTAAACTTGAAGTGGACATTCCTATATTGCTTTGCAAATTAGAGAAAATATTTCCGCCAGGTTTTTTTAATGTGATGGAACATTTACCTGTTCATCTTCCATCTGAAGCACGACTTCGAGGTCCTGTCCAATACGGATGGATGTATCCATTTGAGAGGTATGTAATATGTTATAACGTAATTTAATTGCACTTGAAAGATGAAGTTAATATAAATTAATTTTGCATAGATATTTGAATCATCTGAAGAAAAAAGTGAGACAAAAAGCACGAGTTGAAGGTTCGATATGTATATCTTACATCGAAGAAGAATCTTCGTTCTTTTTCTCTCACTATTTCAGTGACCATGTGAATATTTCATTTCAAAGTGTTCCTTGTAATGATGAAGGCGACGAACAAAAGTCCTCTCAAGCAATGTTATCTATTTTTAGACAACATGGTCGGCCTTCTGGAAAATGTGTGGAAATATGGCTAGACGATAGAGATCTTCGCGTAGCACACACTTATATTCTTCTAAATTGTGCCGAGATTGCACCGTTTGTTAGGTAATCTGAAATAATAATTTTCGTTTTATTCTTTTCTGTAATGCATGCGCGTGTATAACCTAATGTAATAATTTGTTTATATAAACAATGTTTATGAACGGGAACATCCGAACGGAGATCTCAGTAAAGAATTTTCCCGTTGGTTTTCAAATTACGTTTATGAGCCGAAAAATTGTGTTGTTGACGAAGGGTTGAAACATCTTGCAATGGGACCAAAAAGAGTGGTCAAGACATATCCAATATATTTCGTCAATGGATACAAATTTAACACCAAAGAATACGGTGCAGAAAAATTAACAAATAATAATGGTGTATTTGTTAAAGGTAGTGACGATCCAGAAAACCATTTAAATGATTTTTATGGCGTTCTAACACAAATTTTGCAACTGACATATTTCTCAAGACCCACGGAGGAGGTGTTTCTATTTAGATGCAATTGGTTTAGCAATGTTCCAGGTTCTGGAATTAATGTGCACAAGCATTATAATCTTATCGAAATAAAGCATACATCGCACTATCACAAGTATGATCCTTTTGTACTAGCCAAACAAGCATTGCAAGTTTATTACGCTCCTTATCCGTCTCTAAAATGAGATAAAGCAGATTGGTCTGCAGTTTTTAAAACAAAGGCCAGATTCACATTCGATGGGAAGAATATTCCGGACGAACAAGCTTATCAGGCAGATCTTGAGCAAAATAACGAAATAATAATTACAGACGATCATACAGATTTTGGTCCTTTGATCGATAAATCAAATGTTTTGGTAGAAGCATTTGACAGTGCAGAGGAAAATATCGTCGAAAACGAGACCGAATCTGAATCAGAAGACGATGATGACTGATATAAATTTGAATCTGTTTTTTTACAATTGATGTAACTATGTTGAATTCTTGATGTATTATGAAATTGATGTAACTATGAAACTAAATCCGTTTACTATTGTTTTATGTTATTTCAATTTGTCATTTATTTAGCAATTTTTATTAAAAATGCAATGAACTCTGCTTATCGTAGGAAGAGTACACCCATTATGAATCAGGTATAACAAACTTACATTTCTATTTCCATTTCAGTCGTTATAATTAAGCAATTTATACCGTTGATGTCATTTTCATATGAAATATATTTCATTATCATGTTTTTATTCTCTTATATAATGATGTGTAAACGTCATAGGTTTATCATTATGTCACATAGAGGGAGGAGCTCTTCCCGTTCTTCAGGAGGCGATGGCAGTGGCCCATCGCAAGCGCCACAGCGTTCAGTTGTATCGTTAGTCCCCAAAGCAGATGGGTAAAAATTAAATTTTATTCATCATCTTATTTTTTCTATACTATACGTACGTACTTATCTGTATCGTACTTAAAAATAGGGGGTTCGAGCTACAACCCACTAAGGTAGTGCTGGACGTCTCCAGAGCAGCATATCGTAGTAGGATGAGTGCGTGCTGGCCGAAGTGGGATACCATCCCTCCGCACATCATAGAGTGCATATGGAAGGATGTCCTAGTATGTGTAATTTTTATGTTTTCAATTTTTAATTCGTTTTTGTCGTTTTTCTACCGTTTATCGTTTAAAGTGTAATTTTTTTTAACACAGGCTGAGATAGACATCCAGACAGATGATATGCAGCTGGCACGAGCATACTGGATGAGGAAGATGCGAAAGAACTACAGGAACACGATATCTGAGGTTAAGAAATCCGGGAAGAGACCACGGTGGATGGGGGAGAGCGTGTGGCAAGCTTGGTTGAGCTACTGGGAGACGGACGAGGCGAAGGCAAGTATACTAATTTTTTTTGAATTATTAATTTAACGTGATTGGAAAATAATGTATCAAATTTTGAATGTACAGGCAGAGTCGGATAGAAACTCTGCAAATAGAAATAAGAATCTCGTCACTCATCGCGGAGGATCGAAGTCGTTTCAGCAGTATCGGCAGGAGTTGGTAAATTTACTGAATAATAAATGTAAATAGTTTATGCTATATGATTTTAAATGTATAATAATTGTATGTAACAATCAACTTCAGGAAGCCGAGGCACATGGTCCTGTCAGCTATATGGACGTGTTCATCCGTACGCATGCTGTCGAGCATGTTAATTCAGACGGGACTGTTTCGTACACATGGCAGGACGATAAATCCAGTAAAAGCCATGTAAGCATATTTCATTTTATTCAGTATTAGTAATTGTTTTAGTTGTCAAATTATTATGAAATAAGATATGATATTATTAATTTGTCAATGCAGGAGATGTTTATGGAGCAGCGACAGAAACTCCTTTCTGATACGGGTCGAGAGCAGCTGACGACCGATGAAGAGGACGTTATTTTTGAGTCCGTTATGAGTCCACCAGAGCATGGTCGACGATACGGATTTGGCAATTTAGCGGTAAATAATTTACTTTTTCTTAAAATACTTAAAATATGATATTTTTACCTTTTCAAAACAATAAACTTTGATTTTATTTATTTTTCAATTATTGCAGTCCAGTAGTCAGAGTAGGGGACGGCGGAGTAGACCTCAGAGCGAGCTAGCACGTATAGAAGAATTGCAGACTAGAGTTCAGCAGTTGGAGGAGCAGAACCGCCAACAGGCCATGCAGACGGCACAGTTATTTGAGTACATGCAGCAGTTTGGTGGCCGCTTCCCTTCATCGGCTGGCTCTGGATCTGGAGCAGATTGATTCATTGCTTTCTGATTCGTTCGTGCAGGTATGTTTTGTTTTAGTTTAGAATG
The DNA here is from genome assembly GCA_030765085.1 of Allium cepa. Classification (NCBI taxonomy): domain Eukaryota; kingdom Viridiplantae; phylum Streptophyta; class Magnoliopsida; order Asparagales; family Amaryllidaceae; genus Allium; species Allium cepa. Next base: position 548,090,354 of record CM060943.1, on the reverse strand, counting down.
ATTTGGTAGATGGAACAACTAATTGTTGATATGTATAATTATGTATAATACACTTGGTTCTGTAGCTGTATCAGGATATGCATGATTGATAGAACAGTTATTGTTAGGATTATTGTTAATGTTGGAATGTTATGTATATTTTGTATTTTATTTTTATTCTAATTTTGTTTATTTCTGTGTTTATTGAATATTTTGGAGTATTGGTTTGCATGTTTGGTTGGATTATTGTTTATTGGATTGTGCAGTATTGATATTGTAGTGTTTGGAAGAGAAATGTGATTGGAAGGCTCTATTTGCAGCAGATTTTAAAAAAAAAAACAGCAGATTTCCGACGGCTCCCGACGGCTTACAGGTCGAAATTTCCGTAGGCTACCGACGATTCCCGACGGTCTGTAGCTTCAGATTTCCGGCGGTTTCCGACGGCTTCCGACGGGCGACGGAAGCCGTCGGAAACCGCCGGAAGTTGTCGGAAGCCGTCGGTAATCTGTACGGCAGCCCCCGTCGGTAGCCGTCGGAAGTACTGCTCCCCGACGCCGTCATTTCCGACGGCTTTTTCCGACGGCCTCCAACGACTTCCGACGGCCGCCGACGGTTTTCAGCCGTCGGAAATCGTTTCCCCTTGCAGTGATTCATTTTTAAGCACTATCTTTGTATATCCAAACAGATCATAATCGGTAAGGAACCATAATCAGTTTCATATTTCACTGAATAAAGGAGTATTTTAGATTGTTATTGAAAAAGGAAGAAATTATTGTGAGTATTCTAGTCACACTATGTTGAAGTTCTAGGATACGTCCGCATATCTCTCTGTGGAGCAACATACAGTTTGATCAACATCTTTTAACCAAAAAAATCACTTGTTGTTACGTCCAATCAAACTTATTTTTTACGATATGAGACTATTCTTCTTTTCAGTGTGCGCTCATTACCCACACACAATGTGAGACAGCCAAACAAATCTCCACCTTGGGTCGTAGCCATGCATGCGTCTTTCGCTATGCCAACATAATTCCTGCACCATATCGAGACTTTGTTCGCGTGTCATTCTACCGGATGTTATTTGCCATAATCTAGCTTCACCTTAAGTCAGACTATTAAGCCTACACTGCTAGCGACCACGATTTACAGATCTTTTGCGCATTGTCCATTGTCCTAGGCATTACCCACACACAATGCGAGACACCCCAACACATTAGTCATTGAAGCATAGAGAAAGCACTACTTAAATGGAGAAAGTTTCTTGAATAAACTCGCAAAGACAACCTGTCGGTGCTAAAGAATGAACTGCAATGGTTCATGACATCATGTGATGCTATTTATATTAAGAATTCATTTTAGTTACATCATTCACCAAATATTAGTTTAAACTTTACATGCAAGATCTTATCTTGTTTTTTTGAACAAAAAGATGAACATAAAACTGATGTGGTGGTTGTTGAAACATTGATCAGAGGATTAGGATTAGTTAGGCTTATTCGGTTCAATATAATTTTATGAACTGCTTGATTAACGACCAAACGGTAAAATGGTTAGTATTTAGTTTCACCTTTAAACCAGCGAAGTACCCTAGTCCTTATAAAGAAAATGCTAGAATGATGAAATTCAAGTTTTATACAATTTTCCACCATAAACAAAAGTTTAGCTGGAAACACGTCCGACGGGAAAGCTCTCTCTTAATTTCTCTAATTACATTATTTTCACATTTTGATAAAATTTGGTTTCTACCATAGCAGCAAAATCAAATCTTTAATCTCTTTTATATGTTTGGACGTGCCTCTTTGATTTACAGGACGTAAATTTATTTTTGTTTTATCTAAATAAACTAGACATTATAAATGAATAGTGAGATTAAATCAACTGCACAAATGAAACGATAAATTTGTGCCTCTAATTTTATTGCTAACGTGATATCTGTAAATTAACTAATCCTGTACTGGTACTTGCAAACAGAGATAAAAAAAATTATCCACAACAAACTTAAACAATTATAATAGCCGAATAGATGTTTGGGGACAGATATAAAACTTAAACTAGCAAAACATATACTGCCAGTGTTAGTCCACAGCAAAATAACATATTTATTATCTTCTCAGTGAGAAGATAATGAAACTTAGAATATCTTAACTAAGTGGGATCGGCAGTAGAAGTTTAATTCCATGGCAAACCATGCAAAAATTCGTTTTTATGTCCATCCAAAAATCATTAGATGCTTAAGTGTTAAACTGATACACTCAATAGAAGAGATATAAACATAGAACCTAGTTGATACTCAGTATCAATCATTTGAAGTTCAACTAAACATAGAGAAATTTTTATGTCAAATCTCATTCGAATGAGAAACAATTCAACTAAAAGATTGTTGTTTAAGCATTTTGGAATTAAAATAACACAAAAACAAAATCGATGAGTAAACAAATTACCGAACAACTCCTGGAGGGATCTAACGTGAATTGGAGTCGGCGTAGAGTTGTGGTTGAGATCATTGCTGCTGGAGCGAACTGAAAGTGAATTTAGATTAAGATTTTAGATTAGGAATTTAGTGAAAGCGAAGGGAGAGGAGTTTTTATTTTAAGCGACCTTCTTTTTTACTTAGTTAAAAATGCTGCCTTCATTTCACACTCCCGCGTTTTTAAAAGTGAAACGTTAAAATATATCAGATTATTTTTAATGCACATCTTTTATAGCTCAATTTGTTGATATCATTTTACTTCAATCATTTTATCTCGTACTTTAATTACAATGCTATATATATGTGTATATGTATGTATGTATGTATCAGGTTTTCTTGTAGTGACTTAAGATCAATAGTATTCTCAAGTTCGAAGACTACTACATATCGTTGCATGAAATCTTCTATTTTGAATTAGTTGTATAAACATATGGACATTTTGAGAATTACGTGACTGTCCCCAGATAATTACAAGTACATAATCTCTTGGTGTTCTCGATGGTCATATGTAATTCATCGTCCACGTACGAAAAGCATTACATATACTAGTCTTGATGGATGTATCGATATCCTTTTCTCAATATTATCTTGACTAGAAACATTTAAGGATAAGTATTTGAATATTGATATCTCAAAGATCTTTTACATACGTATATTTAATGTATATAAAACATTACTTATATCCAATACAATAACACATATAATAGTAGAAAACTAGAACATACTTTATTTTGAACAAGATTCACTTTGAAAGTTAAGTTATATAATTACCCTAGCTAGGACATATTCTTAACTCTATCATGATGTTGGTCGATACATGACAAAGTGAGGCCGAATATATAAAACCTTCATGAATGTCGCGGCCTATGTAAAGATCAACTTGTAAATACCAGTCAGTTGACAATAAATAATAGTTGGCTTAACAAACTTGTTTATGAACATAGTACCGTTATATGGGATTTCAAGGTCGATTGTTTATAACTGAGACCCGCTGTTCGCATCAGAATTTTGGAAAACATCACATCATTGATTGGGTTCTACTTTAAGTTGGAGTATGGTTTACCTTTACCAAATGGAAGAGCATACAGATAGAGTGAATTAAGTGTTAGAGGACTCGTTGCGAGCATGGTTACTTGATTTTGTGGGATCATGGAAGGACTGTATTTATTTGGCTTAGTTTTCTTATAATAACAATTATCAAGCAAGCATCAAGATGACAACATTTTAAGATTTACATGGGAAGCCATGTTGTTCACCAAGTTGTTGAACAAAAGAGGCAGCAAAGCCGTGTTAGGTCCGAAACTCGTCATAGAACTTGTGAGAAGATTTATTTGATAAGGTTATGGTTGCAAACGATGCAGAGCAGGCATAAACAATATAATGACCAAAGACAGAAGCTGTCGAATTTTGAAGTAGGAGACGAAGTGATTTTGAAGATCAATTTGATGAGAAGGATGACTGGGTTTGGCAGGTGAGGTAACTCTGAGGTACTGGACCATATTTGATTGTTGAGAGAACAGAATGTTAGGTTTTTTTAAGAATCTCTACACAATTAGATTTTAAAAGAGATATGAAGTAAAAAATAGTTCTTTTTCCTCTGAACAAAACCTTTATTAATTCACCAAAAGATTACAAGAAAAACTTAAAAATTAAGAACCACTCTCAATACCAAAACCCTTAATAAAAAATGACTCTCCTAACATATATTTTTATAGTTACTACCAACCAATAGAAATGTAGAAATATATTTGCTAATATATCTCTCATAATCAGTCAAATAAATAATTCCATAAAAATGAAGATATTTGTGATGACCCGACTTTTCGACCTTCAAAAATCAATATCAATGTGTTCATTGTATAGCATGCCGAACAACCGAGTGCCGGAAAGACAGATTGTTATGGAAGAAGAAAGAAGGCAGAAGAAAGAAGAAACTAAACAAATACAATCTCACAACGGATTGAATAATATATAATATAACAGCTCTTTACACAAATCAAAACTGTAATATACACAACTCAAATCAAAGTACACAAATCAATAATTACCGGTCTGGAAAGTTATAACAGCCCGTCCTCACAATTGCTGATAATTTCAAACAAACAAAACAGCAGAATAAATCAAGTACGAGAATACGTCTCAATCTCCAACTCGTCTCCTGATCTCCAAAGCAATCCAAAAATATATCTGTAATATGCTCGGTCTGACCCAAGCATTATAATAAAATAACACCGAGTCAGTCTGGAAAACCAGCATGAGAAAACACACTCATTTTGAATTATTACTGCTATCAAAATTCTTCGAAAAACAATGGTATTTCGTAAGACAACGCCATACATAAGTACACGGGTTTTAACCTTACGATAGCCAAAACATTTTAATAGAAAATCCGGTGATATTACAATAATGTCTAACACGAAAAATAATAATAATTAAGTAGTTGTGATGCTCGTGCTCTATACATTCCAACAAAACCAGTATAAAATCAAAACTCGATAAGGCTCGTTCACTGATTGTGTAGGATTCCATGGAGGTGCTTTTAGTACTTCGAGAATGGCCCTCCTGCACAAGGATCAGAGTTATCCTTCCGAAGCATCATACCGTCTAGTCGAAATATTATAGGAAAAACATAACTGGTCTTGCTAAGATCGAGTGCATCGCTCCGGCATGCCAAAAACAACTGAAAATATCGGTATTACTAGAAAAGGAGCCGATTACACCTTTTGGGTTTGCTAACCCTACTAGCCATGCCTCCCGTCTCTGGTTTTAGTCATTTTCGCGGACGAGGCTACGTTTAGCGTTCCAGCTTACGCACCGCCCCAAAATAGATCATGGAATCGCATATGGATTTCCACACCACAATGGCCTTGTAATCGCATACAAATTCCCACATCTCAAATAGACGTTGGAATCACACACAGATTCTCATACCCAATGGTCTCAGAACCACATATGGATTTCAACATTTCAATATAACATGAAAACTCCTCCATAGACATGTATATGGTTTCAGAGTGGTTCACTACAAGAAAATTCATTTTTCATTGCAAGAATTAACAGCGTATAGATGCAACTTGCAATAATAAATTATGTTGTCTTCAAAATAATATATTCAAATGCTGTATTATGTTAACTCTTAGCCCTCGAGCAACGAAGACCAAAATTTTGATTTCCCTCTTATTACCCAAATCTCTGATTCCCTCCTGCTCCCAAAATTTCGACTTCCCTCTTGTTACCCAAATTTCCAGTTCCCTCTTACTGCCAATATCGTTTCCCACCTAAACAAATTGATCCAAAAAATCAAAAGGAAAAAACCCTAAATATCCACCGATCTCAAAACTAAATCTTCAACCGTCTATTCCATTTTATGCTTGAGGCTCGTTAATTAGGCCTGTCATGCTCCGAATTTGTTTCTTTAGACGTCGATTCAAACTATTACCATCAGAAAACCTATACTGCAATCGCGAATCATCATACATCACCACTGTCCTTCCAGGTATCTACGCTCTCAAGGCATGCTTACACTCTCAAGGTGCTTAGGCTAAAATCTAATCTATACCATGCTCTCAAAACCTAATTTTAATCCATCGCCTGCTAATTGAAGGCGATCCCATGCACGAACAAGGTATATTTTTTGGGACTATAAGAGGAACATAAATGTTGAATTTATCGGATTTTAAAGACACTTCTAGATTAGATTATAAGGTTTATTCTGCATAGGTAAGAACATATGCGAGGTATTTAGATGAAACGTTGAAGTTTAGAATGCATGAATATGGTTTGGGGTTATGAATTAGACTTTTTTCAAAGTTGCAGCAATACGATTCATAAGCTACTTGCACCATAATGATATAATTGTTTCTACTGTAATTTCTCACATTATGAGCTTCTTAATAGGATGGTCAACTACGGTCAAACTTAAGTGAAATGAAAGAAGAGAATGAAAGACGAACGATGATGATATCAGAATCATGCATGATTACCAGTTGTTGCGAACACGAATGTCAAAAATTGCTTCAAGTGAACAATCTAAAATGGAGACTAAAAACATTACCAGTCATATAGACCACCAAGAGCCTCATGAATTTGTCACATTGAGTCTTGGTGTGTGTTTTTTTTTTTTGCTGTATGAACATAGAAAGTGGACTTAAATTAATGGAACTTGCAACATTTTTTCCAGGTACGACGTACGTTGAGGGTAGAAAAGAAAAATTAAAGTCACTCAAATCTAAGGAAGACTAAGCACTGTTGACGAAAGTTCAACTCTTGGACTTGATGAATTTGTACATGCTAAAATGCAATGTGTTTCAAGTTCTAGACATGTGGAAACTAAAAGCCATGAAAATAAGGAGACATGGCCTCCTAGCAAAGTAGCCATATTGGGAAGTGAAGATGATGAAAGTAATGCTATGTTGAGCGATTATGCAAGGAGAGCTTGGGTTTCTGTTAGAGCAAGATGTGATGCCCCAACTGTATGCACCATGCATTTACTTTTTTTTCTTTTTCTTTTTGGTGTATGTGAGTTTATGTGCATGCATGAAATTTCAATATTGTTTAGGCAATTATAGCTGTGTTATAGAGTTACTCTATTTTCAGACTGAAAGTATAATGGTCATCTGCATCCTAGCTCATTTTGATTATGAATTTTGTGATATATTTGTCTTGAACTTTATGAACAACCTTTGATTTGTTTATGAGGATATATCAAAGAAAGATAAAAAAATTATTGGTTAATATGTTCATTTAGTACAATAGTACATTGAAAGTTCAGATTATATATGGCTTATAAACAGATTTTATATTTTTATAAACTTTATAGATGAACGATGGATGTCAATGGAGAAAATACGGGCAAAAGTTATCAAAGGGAAACCCATGTCCTTGAGCTAACTATGGATGCACAGTTGCACCAAATTGTCCAGCAAGAAAGCAGGTAATAATCTTTACACAAACAGTACATTCAAATCCTTTTTCAAAGCTTGTTGCTTAATATTCATGATATGATACTTTTTACAGGCACGGAGATGTAAAATGGACATGTTTGTACTGATAACTACTTATGAAGGCACACACAATCATGTACTTCCAGTCTCAGCCACGACCATGGCTTCCACCACAACTGTTGTTGCTTCAATGCTGACTTCTGGCTCCATTGCTTCAAGGCAAAATGCTACATTTTCCTTTGCATCCGAATTGGCTTCGACGAGTAGTAGCTTTCAAAACAGGGTCATGTCTGTTATTTAATTATAGGATGAAAATGAAATTTGGAACTTTTTAAAATTGATTCATATCTGACAAAAATCCCCGGCTTCAATGTGAATGTAATCAATGGTATGCCCTATATTTTATTATATTTGTTTTTAGGCTTCATAGGTTCATGGTCTTAGCTATTTATTAGAAGGACCTTTATTTTAATAAAAATGTAGATCAAACCTTTCGCAAAGTTAAGGAACATTTATATGCAGTTTCTGGAAGTACATGGCTTATTATGCTCTACTTATTGCAATAACGACTTTTTATTAGCATAAAGTCAAAAAACGAAATGATAAATTTGATTGGTTACGTTTGCCTACAAACATAAGCTTAACCAAAAAAATTTAGGAGTTCGGTTATGCTATAATAATTACTTATTTTGTAGCAGCTTATTAATCGTATGACATGGTACCCCCACACCACACAATATACTTCATAAGGCATTACTAGGATTCAACCTAAGCACAGTGACCCCATTGCTTGGTTAAGTTATGAAATGGTGCAAATTCTTCTCCATTGCTTCCCATGCCATCATAAGTTTAGTGTACACACATGCATCTTATTGGATATACCAACTTTACATTATCATATTTGTTTGTTTCCATTCAATGAATATAAGTACTTTAAGTTGGAGAATATATGCAGTGAAGGAGAAATTAGTTGTATAATTGTGTTTGGCTTGGGAGCTTTTGTCTGTACCATGTTAACCATGTATTTGCTTGGTTGAAGTGTGATATATACCTGCATAGAGAAGCTGGGTTGTGTATGGCATGAAGATGTGAAACATGCAAACAATTTTTGAAACATGCAAACAATTTTTTTTTCCTCAAAAAATTCTCTCGTTTTTATTGTTTTACTGCATTTTAAAGGAAGAGTGAAGGATTTTCATAAAATAGCACACCACCTAATTATAGTGCTATTTTGTTAGTGCCTTGAATCTTTAGAAACTTTCATAGCTAGCTATCCACTCCTCCAATAACAATGTCACAATAAAGAAAAGTAAAATGAATAGGGGATTTGGCTGATAGATAGACTTCAAGCTTTTGCATGCTTTAACCTTTTTAATTTTTTAGACATTATCTAACGTCATAGTTCATAATTTGAACTCAAATAGTACTATCATAGCCCAAAGCTTTTAATAAGTCAATGATATGTCATTGTAAAAAAATTTCTTGTATCCTTGCTCTTGAATATCTACTACATAATTGTAGGACGAGCTTACAACAGAAACACTTCTTGAATTAGCGTTAAGTGAACAACTAAAAGAGCGTCATGAAAAGGGAAAAAAGCAAAAGCTAGCTAAAACAATGGTTTGCCGAGAATAGGAAAAAGAGAGGAGGCAAAACCATTGATTGAAGAGGCGTATAAAAAGCGCTTGGAAAAGGAGCAAATCCTCCATGAAGAAGAACGGTTGATTTGTATCATTAACTTCTCACGTACAAACGATTTACCATTGAGTCATAAGTTTTATGATTATCTATATATGTGAGATGTAGAAAGAGATTGAGTTTTAACTTCTAATTGTTGTAGTTGTGCTTTCAATGGCACTGACTTCCTAACCAAATATTTCTTGATATCGCATAAATGACTAACATAGCTAAAACACCATCAACGTCAAGTTGAAGCAATGTGTTCTGTGTTTCTTCAAATCCAGAAAGACCGAAAACATAGATCTACTTTTGTAAGAGCAAGATGGCCAGTAGCAGTCAAGTTTTTGGCTGCCAATGGACTTATAACCATGTTGAAGTTGTGTTAGGTACAGTAGTAAAAACATAATAAATATAGTTTCCTTGTAGCCCTTTTCATGATTTACAAAGTAAAATGATATTTCATATGCGAACCCGTAGGCTCCACCTATTGAAGGCTATCTTCATGACCTAGGTCAGTATGCATTGGATGTCCTTCGTATCGTTACATTTATACCTTATAGTCGAAAGTTAATTGTAAATGCCTGTTTGAGAAATGACTGCGCTGTCATGACTGTCATCTTGGATGCAGCAAACAGTGTTGGCTATGTTAATCTAGAGATATGTACATGCTCCTCAATAATATATTACATGGCAACAGTTTAATTTGTCTTTAATATATGCTCCTCCATTCTTTTCGTCTTGTGTAGTTGATCCATCCAGCTCTGAATCTACTAGTTAATCTCGTTTTTCCGCCTCCTTCAATCAGTAATAAATCTTCAATGCCTTCTCAAAATCAAGGCAATCAATCTTTACTTCAAGCAAGTAGTGCTGCTTCAAAATGTAGAGTTTCTTTTCTAATTGAAATGATAATACAACTGGATCAAACACACCGAATCCTGGAGCCAATGCACAAATTAATAATTCCAGTATGTCAAGTGGAGTAGTTGGGGAATGAAGAATAACGTTAGGGTCAGGATCTTTAGGTATTGTTGTTTATGTTGTGTTTAGCAAGCTCTTAGCTGTCTCTGTGCCCTTGTAGGACAAGTATTGCTAGGTTTAGCAAGAGATGAAATGATTGAACATATATTGATAAAGCTTCAGGTATCGTTGTTTATTGTGCCAGTGGAATTATTTCTTCTTCATTTTTTTTGCTGAAATGATATAACTATAATGCATCAAAACCAAGTCCTTAGTATGCATGGGTGACACCAAACCATTTACAAAGACCGTTCATTTTGTTCCTCTAGGGATAAATGCAGTTAAGGTCTGGGTTGATGTTGTAAATACTCCAAATGCACGTCTATGGAGACCAACATCCGACTTACAAAATATCGAAGATGTAGTCGGCACTACAATTGCTTGGCCTGCTGATAAAGTTATAACAGATGCAAGTTCCGGTAAGTCGGCACTTCATTCTAGTTATGTTCGATGGATCTGTGTATGTGGGTGGGGTGTTTAATTTCACAAATCATTTTTATTTGACAGGCTCTGCGTGATTTGTGTGTAATTCCAAACCTTGGAAATCGATTTGATATCTTCATATCTAAATCCACATCAATCTTATATCCCCATGAAATAAGAGATGAAAAACAAAGACATTTATTGAGCTTACAATAAAGATATAGTTCATAGCAAAGCTAAAAGGGACTAATAGTGAACATAAAAAACATAAGTTAGAAACCATGACTAGATTTCTTCTTATATTATATGTTAAAATGCACCTCACATTAACTGTACATAATTCGTTATAAAAATGGTACTTTAACAAATGATGTTTAACAAGTATTCAATATACCAAAATTTACAAGTTGTTAATTAAAAGGACAACTTGAATACGTGATATTTTGAAATAATTTAGAAAAAAATTGGCTGCTAATAGTAGAAATAGTAATTTTATCTTATTTCATTACACACACACATAATCATCTTTTGTTACTTCTAGACAACTACTACCTGTACTAGAGTAACATTTACTATGAATAAGCAAAATACAGGGGCATTCTGTGTTGGGGATGCTCTTAAGACATTGCTATTTATTCAACAAATGTGAAGAATATTTTTCTTTTATATTGTGTCACTTATTAGTACTACTTTTATCTCCTTTAGGCAGAATCACAGTATGTACAATAATTTGGGAACTGGAGCTAATTAAAAACAATGCCAGCTTCTTATGTTTACCAAATGCCAATTGTACTCTAGAATGGCAACAGTATCCTTGTTGCTAAGTGAGATCAAAATAGTATGTATTTAGAAGTAGAAAATAAATTTTCTATTAGCCTTTACTTATATAGGCAAATACACTATTAATGCAAATGATAGAATCAAACACTACACAATTACCCTTTCACCTATAGAATGGGTAAGCATAGCTTTATTTGCTGAAAATAAAAATCCACTACCTGAAAATTAGGACAACAGAGTCTAAGAAAAATAACATGCAGACAAATTATCTAACAAACCTTAGTTGTAAGATGTGAATTTGTAGAATAGTGGATTTTTTTGGGGACTGGCTGTTAATTTTATTCTGCACGATCAGGCAATATGATCTCTTTATAGTCTTGAAGAAGTTGCATTCTAAATATAAATTACTTAGTAGTTATGCTAAAACATCTGGTACTCAAATTTATGGGAAGAATGCATTACTAGCACATTTGTTTTGTTCTCCCAACCATTGAATTGGACTTGTTATCTGTATAATATGTCATTTTGTTTTACATACCGAACTTATGGACGCTTAAACGTTACATACCGAGAAGTTGTTACATATTTTGAGATTTGACTATTTGCCTCTATTCCTCGCTCATTGTGTATATACCTTTTTCTAATGTCTGGAGATAAGTCTGTGTAAAAGTCGGTTGATTTTGAAGCGCTCTCACGCAAACAAAAGAAAAATCATGTATCTCTCAGTTAGGTAAGTTCAACAACCATTTGGTTAGGATTTTGGTTTGCTTTGCATCTTTTCAATGCAAGTTATTGTTGATTTTGATGGTTATAAAGTTATATATGTTAAGTTTTCATGTTCTCTTGGTCATTATCGACCATGTTACAATTGCAATGTTTGAAAATCTACGATTTTAGATGCCATCAGTAAAAGTACTTGCATATACATAAAGAGGTGATGTTCCTATGTCTCCATAGACTACTCCTATGCTTTGAAATGCATAATGCATTGTTATTGCCCAACTTGCCCGCACCATCTCAATTTTCAGACTTATGTTACTAGTAAATTTCTGCACTTGACTAACTCTTACATATCATGTCGAATTATTATACACATTGACTGATAATTTGGAAATATACCGCAGTTATTGGTTTTCTATTGAAATATATGCAATAAAAACCTGATTGAACAAAAGATCATTTTTTTTAGCATATTCAAAACTGTTTCCTTCATTTTTCTAGTGGAATATCGCCGTTTTCAGTTTTTGTTTGTTCAAGCATGGTACATAATATGTGTTCGATGCTAAGGTTGTATACTTCTATTAGTCAATTGCATATTGAAACAGTGCGATGAATATTTAGTGTTTGCATTATGAATCTGATTTAACGTTGTGTACACTTTTTTGATGAATTGATTATCAAGCGTTACTTTTACTTTACAGGTAGATAGATGACTGTGATGCAAAAAAAAGTTGCAACAAGTTATGGATCGAAGTTATTTTTACTGCCGGAACTACTTTTTGGTTTTAACGCATGTACTACTTACTTTTGTTTTGCTATTGCTACTTGTTTTATATTTTGTTTTTGAACTATTGATGACAAACTATTTATGTTTGATGTAAGAATATTGTATATTTTGATTATGAATTCATACATTGGTTATCAAATTTGTGTTCAAAATGTGGTATTGATATAAGATGTTGATTTTGAAATGTGATATTGATATAGTATGCTAATTTTGAAATGTGGTATATATGCACATTGTGGCGGATGTTTGCAAAAATGCAATTAAAACATTCCATAGCGTTTTTAAAACGCTGTCAAAACCTTCCACAGCATTTTTAAAACGTAGTTAAAACATTCCACAACATTTAAAAGCAGTTAATACATTCCACAACATTTTTAAAATACTGTTGAAAGTTTTAACAACGTTTCAAAAATGCCATGAAATTGTATCTAAAAATATAAAGCACGATCTATTGCAACAACGAAACGATGTAAATAAATATCACAGCATCGAAAAAATGCTATAAAATCTTATCTTAGTACAAAACAAACGCTAAGAAAGATCTCTAACTGCACCCAACCAAATGCTGTTAAAAGATTTCATGACACTAGGAAAACATTGTTAAAAAGGACATTTAACAGCGTTTATTTCTTATCATTGTATATTCCTGACATATAACTGCATGTCGGTATACAACGTATGTAAAAACGCTACTAAAAGCTTTTATAGCGTTTTTAAAACGCTGTTAAAGGTCCTGTTTGTTGTAGTTGTTACAATTTCAAGTCATCTTTTATGAGTACACTCTTCTGCTTCTCGAGCGTCCATAAACCATTTGTCGATCTCCAGAATGCTCAATACCGGTTCTTTAGGAAATAATCAGACAATACATAAAAGTGTGGATCACCCCCTATTTGTTTAAGTGGACGGATCTCTTTATTATTTATCCTAGAAGAACAACGAGTTTATACGTACAGTATAGCATCTCGAACGGTAACCGTACCATAAAATTTCCGTATTTTCCCTTGATATTTCCAAAGTTAAAATCTCTCGGTGTTAAGTAGGAAATAGTTTCCTACCACCAAAATTAAGAAGGATTACATATTTAGATCAAGATTTGATAGTCATTATTTAACTATCAAATAAACAAAACATTCAACCATAGATCACATTTCCACTGAAATCACTAAGCTTCATTTAATTTGATTTCGATAAATCGAATCTTCTTATTAAAACCTTCATATACTTATTACATCTGAATAAGTATATTCACAAATCATCCCTTTCAAATGAAGCACATAAGTTTCATAACTATGAAATTTTTATTACATTACACTAATTTAACCAATCTAAATACAAGTTTCGTAAAGAAAACATGTCCTATCATGTATTTTAGAATGCATATGTAATTACAGGGTTCAAACATTCAATTATACACTTTCAAATTGATTTTCATACCACTTATTCAATTTTAAATTTATTCATAATCAATTCATTTGCATTCCATCATATCCACATTCATTATATGCAAATCCATTTTATTTATCTCAGAATCATTCCATGTAAATCGATTCTTGAACAATTCAACTCAGGTTCATGCACTTGCATTATTAATTTCACTTCCAACTTATATTGCATCTTTTCCATTCACTTTCATTTAATTCACATAGTTTTATTCACTTCATTTTATAGTAAATGACATTTCATTCCATGCTAATTTATTTATAAACCATTTTATAAAATTATTTCTAAGGTTTATTATAAACATTCCATACCGCTACTTAAGTTCATATTCAGCTTTATAATTTAAGGTCATATCCAATCTTATCCAATCCATGCTCCAAAACCATATTCAATTCATTTACTCTTAGATTGAATTCGTTTCTTTTTATCAAATACTTAACCATTTTAACTCGGTCATACTTTCCACTTTCTCAGTTTAATAAATTATACAAACTTATTTATTCACAATTCCCTGAATTTCCACTTAAGTTTACTCATATCGCTTACTTGAGTCCACTCACATCTTATAATCATAACTCTGGATTATATATGTCATTTATAGCTTAAGTGTATCCATTCCATTCAATAATCATAACTTATAGTTATATAATCATTTTACATTTAGAACTTTATATTCAATTCAACTCAAATCCAATTCAATTTTATTTAACTTATCTTAGGTTAAATTTCAACCCGCATTATTCATTTTAACTTACTCAAGTTAAACTTTAATTTCAGGATTAAAATTCACACTTTTCTTTCTTATCTATATCAACTCCAAATTGTAAGTTTAATAGCGATTTTCTCCTGAATTCACAAATCATTTAGATGGAAATCCCAGAATTCAATCACTCGGTTTTATTTCCAATCATTTTGAAATCATAAATATACATATATCCAATTTTGTATATCAAATCATGCTTTCAAAATTTTAAAAACAACTTGGTTTTTCCCAAAAAAATTCCCTTTTGGGATTTGTACAACAAAACTTATTTACCAAACAAGTCCAAAGCAAATAATCATAGCCAATCACTATGATATCAATCCGTCACTTAGAAACTCGAAAATGAACACTGATGATACGACATCATCTCCACAATTATTTTCTAGTGACTGAAGTGAGTTCAATGCTTTCTTGCTTCCAAAATCCATTGTAAAATAATTTCTATTCAGAAATATCTCCAAAATAATACCCCGTTATTCTTCACAACCCACTTTGGAAAACACTTCCAAAATATCTAAGATTTGAAATTTCCAAATACTTAGTTCTAATTCATTTAAAACATTTAATTTCCGGAATTTAGATTTCCAAATTTTGGTTTGAATCCACTTTTAGTTACAACTCATATGTATAATCATACTTATACAATTTCTATTTGGTTATATTAACCATTTCAATTTTTATAATCTTATTTTGATTATAATATTAAAAACCAAAAATTCCAATTATGCTATAATAATTTCATGAAATTATTTCTTTTATATCAAAATACAGTTTGGGTAAAATTATTTTATTTATCCTCTACGAAACAATACTCTGTAGGTTTACCTTGTTTAAGAGTTTAGAAACTCCAATCGATACGATTGTACTTCCCATACCGACCAGAATTCATAAACACTCAACCGATAAGTCAACATAATATAAACCATTTGTATATTCACTAAAAGATATGCCCCCATATCTATTAATACACTCAAACTCATTCTAGGGTACTACTGATCCTATCTCTAATGATTAATCCACGCCAAAGCCTAGGTATATCACCAACCTAAGCTCTAATACCACATGTGATGACCCAAATTTTTGACCCTCGAAAATCGACATCAATACGTTCACTGTATGGCATGTCGAACAATCGAGTGCCAGAAAGACAGATTGTTAGGGAAAAAGAAAGAAGGTAAAAGAAAGAAGAAACTAAACAAATAAAGAATCTCACAGCGGATTGAATAATATATAATATTAATAACTCTTTATACAGATCAAAACTGTAATATACATAACTCAAATCAGAGCACACAAATCAAATTTTTCTAGCCTGGACAGTTACGGTAGCCTATCTTCACAATTGTTGATAATTTCTAACAAACACTGTAGCGGAATAAAACAAGTACGAGAGTACGTCTCAGTCTCCAGCTCGTCTCCTGATCTCCAAAGCAATCCAAAAATATATCTGTAATATGCTCGATCTGACCCGAGCATTATAATAAAATAACACCTGAGTCAGTCTGAAAAATCAATGTGAGAAAACATACTCAATTTGAATTATTACCGTTAACAATATTCTTTGAAAAACAAAGGTATCTCGTAAGACAATGCCACACATAAATACGATGGGTTTTTACCTTACGATAAGCAAAACATTTTTATAGAAAATCCAGTGATATTATAATAATGTCTAAGAGGCAAACTAATAATAATAATCAAGTAGCTACGATGTTCATGCTGTGTACACCACAACAATACTAGTATAAAATCAAAACTCGATAAGGCTCGTTTGCTAATTGTGTAGAATTCCATGGAGGTGCTCTCAGTGCTTCTAGAATGGTCCTCCTGCACAAGGATCAGAGTTATCCTTTCGAAGCATCATACCCGTCTAGCCAGGGTATTATAGGAAAAACATAACCAGTCTTGCTATAGACCGAGTGCATCGCTCCGGCATGCCAAAAACAACTGAAAATATCGGTATTGCTAGAAAAGGAGCCAATTACATCCTATGGGTTTGCCAACCCTACTGTCCATGCCTCATATCTTTTGTTTTAGTCATTTCCGCTGAGGCTATGTCCGGCGTTCTAGCTTACGCACCGCAACAAAATAGATCATGGAATCCCATATGGATTCCCACACCACAATGGCCTTGGAATCGCATACAGATTCCCACATCTCAAATAGATCTTGGAATCACACATGGATTCCCATACCACACATGGATTTCAACATCTCAATATAACACGAAAACTCCTCCATAGAAACGTTTATGGTTTTGGAGTGATTACAGTTTCAAGTAATCTCTTATACATATGCTCTTCTGCTTCCTGGGCGCTCCATAAACCATACGTCGATCTCTGGAATGCTCAATACCGATTCTGTTGGAAATAATCAGACAATACGTAAGAGCGGAGATCACCCCCTAACCGTTTAATTGGATGGATCTCCTTATCATTTATCCTAGAAGAACAACGAGTTTATACGTACAGTATATCGAATGCTAAGTATACCATATAATTTCCATGTTTCCCCTAGATATTTCCAAAGTTAAAATCCCTCTCTGTTAAATAGGAAATCGTTTCCTACCACCAAATTTAGAAGGATTACATATTTGGGCCAAGATTTGATATTCGATTATTTAACTATCGAATAAACAAAACATTCAACCTTAGATCACATTTCCTACTGAAATCACTAAGCCTCATTTAAGTTGATTTCGATAAATCGAATCTTCTTATTAAAACCTTAATATACTTATTTCATATGAATAAGTATATCCATAAATCATCCCTTACAAATACTTGAAAGTTATATTATAAAAATAGATAAGGAAGTGCCATTCGGCATCAACCATGGATCGCGGTTCAATGGTTGCATCTCTATCCCATAAAAAACTAAACTCAAATTAGGCAATCACTGCCTCCCGATTTCCATCATGCAACCAATCATAGATCGCTATCCCAGCGAAAACATCCCAAACTATAGGCAATCTTTGCCCTCGAATTACGCTATGAAAATATACCATTACTTTTCAAAAATTTCTTATTTCATAAATATTTTTAGATCTATTTATAAAACTTCTTTATAAATTTCAAATTTTATTTTAGAGAAATATTATTTTACAAATTTTAAACCATTTATAACTCCCTTTTCAAATTTCAAACCACCTTCACGTTTATAAACTCCCTTAACCAACTTTTCTCATAAGGGATTTCTTTTATAAACAATTTATTACCTAATTATAATAAATAAGATTTTAAATGTTGCTAGAAATATCTTTGCCACTTTTGATAATGTAAAAATACCCTTAAAACATTTATTAATAATATAACCATTTAACCTTTAACATTTTAAAATTTGATAAAATAAACTAAATCAACCTTTAAATAAAATTAATCAACTTTTGAATTGTATTATTACTGAAATAATTTTTCTAGTTCAAAATAAAAAAATTTATCATCTTTAAACAAAATCAATTAAACAATTTATTTTAAAACATAATTAAGTTTTCTAAATAAATGATTTTACAAAAACATTTGTAAATAAGAATTTAAACAAAACAATTTGTATAACAATTATCAAATAAAATCTTTTACTTCAAATTATAAAATTTGAAGTTAAACAGAAACTATAATCTTCCAAATCCAGAAAGAGACTTAGCAATTAAAAAACGGTACTTAACAAGCTACCACTTAATTTCAATTTAACTTTACAAGTTAAATTACATGCATTTATGTAACGACCCAATTTTTCGACTTTCGAAAGTCGACATCAATACGTCCACGGTATCAAATGCCGAACAATCAAACACTGGAAAACCAAACCGTCATGGTTAAAGAATAACAAGATAGAAGAAGAAACCGAAACAATACCAGAATCTCACCGTAACATTCCTGATTTTTAAGCCTAATTTATTTGGAAATTAATATAATTTTTTTGGATTTAATTGTGAACTAATCAAGAATTAATTTGGATATTTGGGAATAAATATATATATAGTGGATTTTGAGAGTTAATTTTGATTGGAAACTGAAAAATAATATATTGTAATTTTGGGTTGAAATTCAAAGGTAAGTATTTTGTAAAAATTGCATTTGTATTTTCTAAATTAAATAAGATGTATATTTATTTATTTATATAAATGGATTATAATTAGGAATTTGATTTTGTAATTAAATAAATATATTGAAAATAAAAAAAATTGATGTAATAAATAAATCAGATTTAAAAAGCTTTATAAAATTAAGAAATACATATGTATGATTATTTATTAGTGTAATTTAGTTTCAAATATTTTTCTTTAAGGATGTATAAGTATAAATAATTGTAGTATAAATATAAACATTTGAAACATAACACATACATAAATAAAAGAAAACAATAAAAGTATGATTTGAATTAGATATAAATAAATTTTCAAAAAGCTATTTAAAGGTTAAATTTTAGCATATACATATCTTTTGAAAAATAAATAAGACTTGAATGAAGTATTTAAAAAGGAAAAGTAAATAAAAAATTTAAAAACATAAACATATGGAAATATGAAGCAATTTATAACAACACAAGGGTTGAAACCTAATTTTTAAATTTATTTAAATTAAGGATTTAAATACAAATTTCCTTCATGTTAACAAATGTTAGGCAAGTAATCACAAAAATTAACAAGTGTAAATAAATCATCATGCAAATTTTATAAGTGGCAAGGGAACAAATATTCTTTTAATTTAGATTTGTAGAAGAAAAAAATTTGAAATCTGAAAAATAAAGAAAAAAAACCTAGCCACCAAAAGCAAACCAGAAAATATGAAGTAAAGTAATCAAAGAAAAATCATCTCAAACTCTGCCACAAATCTGAAAGCAAGTTTCAGATTCAAAAATAAAAGCTTGAATCAATTAGCAAGCAAGTATAAATCAAAGTTTAAAACCAAAACCTGAAAGTAGATCCAAATCCAGAAATCAAAGCTCAGATCAATTTTCAAATTAAATACAAGCATGTACAACTTCAAATCTTTCAACTGAAGCAATCAGTTTAGCAAGAGCACACCGTCTCCAGATTTAAGTTAAAATCTGAAAATCAAGGCATGCAACAGACTATAAAATCAAATTTAAAAATCAAAGCAACTGAAAGGTTAGAGAAACTAATCATCTCTACTTGATCAAGATCAGATCAACTCAGTAACAACACAAAGCAAAAGAGGCAGGTCAATCAAGAAACCATTTCCAGATTCAAGTAAAAAAAACCATTTCCAGTTCCTGTTCTCTGCTTTTAAAGTTTCAGGTGAGCAATTTTTTATATATAAGATCCTAAACTTTCGTAGCTTGATG
This sequence comes from Allium cepa, assembly GCA_030765085.1. Lineage (NCBI taxonomy): Eukaryota > Viridiplantae > Streptophyta > Magnoliopsida > Asparagales > Amaryllidaceae > Allium > Allium cepa. The sequence goes on along the minus strand of CM060943.1, from coordinate 548,070,045 downwards.
ATCTGTTGAAGTATGATATGAAGTATGTTTGAGTGATGGTGTGAATTTTCTTGCATGTTTATATATGTACAAATGCCTGAGTATATATGTATGTATATATGAAATAGGGCTCTATTCTTAGTTGCAGACTTTAAAAATCAAGTTCAAAATTCTAATCCTCTTCCCCTGATTTCTTTTAACCTATGATGTTTAAAAGAAATTTGTTCGTGTTGATGTAATACAAATTTTAAAAATAAAAACAAGTGAAATTAGTAAGTAATTTATCTGGGAAAGTGGAATTTCAGTAATTATATTCAAACAGGAAAAAAAAATCAATGCTTACGAATTCTAGTTTAGGTTTCATGATTTGATTTGTAGTAGGAAATGATGATTTTAGGAAAACATTTCAAAAAATTTAAATTTGTATTCAATCGGAAATCCGAAATTAACCGGAGTTTGTTTTTTTACCAATTGCCGTCGATCGGCAGAGGGAGGCGATTCGAGATGAATGTCGAAGGTGGCTTGCATATTGATGATCACTGAAAAATTGTTCGAGGAATTTATAGTGGATCATGGTGGCGGCGAGGGGGCGGTTTAGGGTTTAAGGACCGAGTGTGTATGGGTGGCAATGCGATCGATTTGGAAATTCGTGGGCGAAACGGAGTTGACCGGAGCGGTGGAAATCGAAGCTAGGGAGGTTGAAGAAGCTCCAGTCGGAACGACTGGTCAATGATGGCTGGAATCATCGGCAAGGGAATGATTATCTGATCGTATGTGGTTCCAGTATTTTGCCATTCAACTCGTTTTCGAATCGCAGTGAACTTGAGGGTGTTGGTTGGTCGAGGTTGACAAGGAGGTCATCAGTGACTTGTCGAAGGTCTTTGCGATGATCGGAGTCATTCCAATCGTTTGTGCACGTATATATGTATCACAGTGTATATGTTGAAGATGGGTTTGAAGAAGAAAGAGTTTCCTCAGGTTTGAACTCAAAGGCAATCTCGAGATGACTCGAAGCAAGTGAAAGAAAGGGGAACTCGAAGTGGTACTTGGGTTTTTCCTAGGGTAGAGCTCGGGTCTGTGGAATTAAGAGGAAAGAAGTCTTTAACTTTAAAAGAAATCAAAAATTTTCAAACAATTTTGCTAAAACCAAAGTTTTTGCGAATGTTAAAGGTTATCCAAGTTTAAATCTGTTAAAGGTTTTAAACAAAATTTATTTTAAATTAACTAAGATTTAAATTTGTTAAAAGTTTTTTTTAAATAAAGTTATTCCAATTTAATTGAGTTTTGAGTATTTAATCTATATAACTTTTAAATTTTAATTTAAATAAACTTAATATTGTAAGATGGAATGCTTTGTTATATAAAACATAAATTTAACTTAAACATTTTAAGTAAATAATGAATTTATTTCAAAGATTATTTGGACTAATTAATTTGTTAAGAGTTAATTGATTATGATGAGCAATTAAGGAATTAATCTATGAGATTTGATTAAGGATAATTAATTAATTAAAAGAAATTAATTAATAAAAGTAATTAAGGTAACTAATTACTTAAAGAATTTTTTAGGAAATTAATTAATAATTAAAGTTGATTAATCAAGTGATTAAAATTAATTTGTGATTTATTAATATAAGTGATTAGGATAACCACTTATTGTAATTAATTAAGGATAATAATTAGGGGTTAATTATTTAATGATTAAAGGGTGATTAATTTATAATTAAAGGTTAATTAATTTATTAAAGATTAATTAATGTTGTTTTGTAATTAGTTAATATTGATTAACTAGGATTAGTGTTTATTCATAAGTAATTAATCTGATTTAAATTAATCAGGTAATTAGTTGATTTTGCTTATGGATGTATGAATGTCCTGAGTTGATCTATAATGATTCTGTGATGTGTATTGTTTTGATTGAGCCATGTGTGTATACTATTTATCTGTAATGTATTTACATATTTATCTGTGATGCATTTACATATCTATATATGAATATGTGAATGATGATAAGCGTTATAGAATTATACCGCTTATCAAATATTATTATGCTTGAATCTGTAATGATTGATGATGTTGTTGCACTACTGTGTAAAACCCCTGGACCACGCTATACACACACAAACATGGATTGCATGAGGAAGGTGGTTAAGTCAAAGATTTTAGAAAATAATTTTTAAATTGAATTTTGAATTCAAGTAGTTTTGGAAATGGATTTGGGTTAAATATAAAAAGCTTTTGAAAAGGAATTTCGAAGATAAAAGTTATTTTTGAATAACTTGATTTAGTTTTGAAATTTGATTTAAATTTGAATTCGAAATTCGAAATTGAATTCTATTTATGATTTGAAAAGGTTATACAAGTTTATATGGGTTTTAAACCATTTTTAAAGTGTTGTTTTGGGAATTTAAATTTAACCTAAAGATTTTAACTTGTATAAATGAAATCGGATTTTTCTAAAAAGAAGACTATTGGTTTTCAAATAATAAAAGCTTTCATAAAGGAAAAGATTTCCAAATTGTGTTGAAAAGTTTCAAGTTTGAAATGAAATTGTGAATTGTTTTGAAAGCTGTGAATGAACCTTTGTGAAAGATAATTGAACCTTGTTTTGAAATCGAAGAGGAGTCCAAAATGTGTATCTTTTATATAAAAGATTTGAATTGGAAATGGGTTTGAAAGCTATTAAATCTTTGATCTAAAGATTGAATGAGTTAATCCAAAATTGAAATGGAAATTGTTTTGAAATTTGTGAATGGATCTTTGTGAAAGATGGGTGAACTTTGTGAAATGAATCTTTTGTTTAAAGATTTGAAATGGTAATTGGTTTAAACCATTTGGAAGGAAAGTTTTGGATTTTAAATTGTGACTTAACTCCCATATCCATATGTTTTTAAACATTGCGCTCATTATTCGGTTTAGCCGGGAGTGGACCTTGTGTCATATAACCCATTTCGAATAATGATACGACGTTATGGATAACATTCGAAGACCGGTGGTGAAGACCGGATATTTTCGAAAGCGACAGGATAACTCGTCGAATGTCTTTGCACCGAATGGACCCGATATAGAGATCTTCCTATGTGATGGGAAGTCCGGACGTGATTAGGGATTATACGTATTTGCAAGGGCTTCTTCGAAAGTGCCTTCGGTTCTGTTCGAACCGGGAACAGACTTGTATGGATGTGTGTCTGACATTACACTTTGAGATGTAAAACCGGTTTCTATCAAATACATTTCTGTTTAGTGGCAGAGATTTATTCTCTTAGCTTAACACCCTTCTCTGAGACGTACGAGCATAGAGGTTATGTAGTTGATGATTACTAGTGATACATTCCCAATTTGGTAATGTGGCATATGAAGTGCTGCTGATCATTTGTTAATCAAAGCATCACTTTGTGAAAAAGTGTAGCTTTGTGGACGAGACCTCGTCGAACCTCACAAACCGGTAATGGTCGATACAAGAAAGGTGCGATAAGGTTACAGGGGTCGCACCCCTAGGGTATGTCCATTCCTTCTAGAAAAGGGTGGTATCATGGTATAGAGCCCAGATACTTACTCATGTGGACACTATATATTTATTACTGTGTAATGTTGCTTTGTGGTTGAGGATCCTCGGAACAAGGTCGCAAATGACCGAGGATGCCATATCTTAGGTGTTACTCCCGGGAAGAGAGTACACTGGCCTTGTGTTAGCAGAGATCCAGGTAGGTTCTCGGGCGTCCCTCCAGAGGCATTTCCATGTGGCAATAGGATGTTCCTTAGCCTGACCATTTGTTGGAAATCCAATCATCTAATACGTGTCCTGTATGGTTTTCGTTGTATAACCTACCATTTACTTATGGTGGCGCCCCACTGTTTAGATGGTAGCTATAGTAGGCATACAATAATGGTTGTATGCTGGCTAAGATTAATATTATACTTTCGAAATGTTTTCCACTATGCACTAATAATAATATCAAAATGGTTTTCGCGTATCAAGCATTTTTGACTATCATAAGGAGAAATCTCCTCCAATTCTGCGTTTGCATGTTGTGTGTGGCGGGATGCCTTATGGTAGTTTCATTTTCCAAAAAGCATTGTGGATTTCAATCTTTAAATCTTTTGTTGTATTTTTAATGATAAAATTGTTTTTGTTTGCTCATACCAGTCCCATGACTAACCCGGAGTTTATTGTTACCTTCCTAAACTCTGTGTGTCCACAATTTTCCACATGGGTGGCCTAAAGTTGGTTTCTTTCCAGATAATCAAATAGTAGGAGTAGATTCTGTACCCTTTAGTCTCTGGAAATATTCTTCAGTCTTTGGATGATCGACCTTGCTTAGTACAACTAGATTGGGAGTTCGAGCTATTTCGGGATTGCTGCTTTGGAGATGGAGATTGCTGATATTGGAGTTCTTTCGTTAGAGTTCAAATTTATGTTATCATATTCCGCTGTGTATATTTGTCTCTGATATTGTTGTATCATATTGTATCAGATATTTTATTCTTTGTTGTATCAATGATATATGATATTATTCATTTTCTTTCGCTGTGTTGTTATACTTAATGTGTTATAAGCTCCGGCATGAGTCAGATTTCAACGGTTGAATCTGCGGCATTCGAGTACAAGTGAAGTACGGGTGCCGATTTTCGAACGCTGAAATTTGGACCGTGACATTTTGGTATCAGAGCTGAAGGTTGAAACTTTAGCTCAGGAGTATAACACATTAAGTAACTCATTAGAGATAGGGTGAAGTATACCCTAGAATGAGTATATCCCTAAGATATCCATCCGTGTGCCTCAGTAAATTCTCTTACTATCTACTGATAGTGAGTATGAGTGCAAGAAGAGGACGAGATAGGGGACAGGGAAGTACCACTACAATTGGTCGATACCCTGCAATAAAGGAAATATCTTTTTCCTCAATCTTCTTTGATCACCATTCAATTTCGATTCTTTGATTGCTTCGTGGCAGCTATAAGAAGAAGCTTTAGTGCGATGGTGGTCCTGCGTAACTAGAATAGTGTAGATAAACTCCTATTTCGTATTCTCTTCATCAAATTGCTATCATCTTTTCATTTTAACTTTAAATTGAAATTTTATTGAAATAAATTTGTTAACAAAAAATGAAGTTAAATTAAATTGTATCGATAAAACGATTTCATTAAAACCAAAGCTGAAATTTTGTTGTAATTTGTTGTGAAGATCAATGTCCGAAGAGGGACAAGCTAGTATAAACTTTAGGGTATTCCAACCCGAATTGGACTGTATCCATTATTTGATCTGTTGGGTCCAGATATATTCTATGAGTGGTTAGTCATTCCTTCGAACTAACCAATGCCATTGTATACTTCGTAGATCTGGATGATCCGAGTATCTTGTAAAGAGCTAAATAGATTCGTTCTTGTATCTATTGTTGATATTCTGATTTGGTAAGCCAAATGCGGAATAGATGTTCAGTTTGATCTGAATCTCTTAATCTATCTATATTCTTTTGTTGTCTCCCTACTTTCAAATTTCGAGGACGAAATTTTCTTAAGGGGGAAACATTCCTAATTTTTAACCCTAATTTATTTGGAAATTAATATAAATATTTTTGATTTAATTGTGAATTAATTGAGAATTAATTTGGATATTTGGGAATAAATATATATAGTGGATTTTCAGAGTTAATTTTGATTGAAAATTGAAGAATAATATATTATAATTTTGGGTTGAAATTCAAAGATAAGTATCTCATAAAAATTGTATTTGTATTTTCTAAATTAAATAAGATGTATGTTTATTTATTTATATAAATGGATTATAATTTGGAATTTGAGTTTGGTATTAAATAAATATATTGGAAATAAAAAAATTGATTTAATAAATAAATTAGATTTAAAAAGCTTTATAAAATTAAGAAATACATATGTATGGTTATTTATTAAAGTGTAATTTAGTTTCAAACATTTTTCTTTAAGGATGTATAAGTATAAATAAAGGTAGTTTAAATATAAACATTTGAAACATAACACATACATAAATAAAAGAAAATAATAAAAGTATGATTTGAATTAGATATAAATAAATTTTCAAAAAGCTATCTAAAGGTCAAGGTGACACTCTACCGCTGAGTTATGTCCCTTCCCAGCACCATCGAGAAATAGAACTAACTAATCCTATGGCAAACGGTCGAGAACTCAACGCCACTATTCCTTAAATTTTAATATATACATATCTTTTGAAAAATAAATAAGACTTGAATGAAGAATTTAAAAAGGAAAAGTAAATAAAAAGTTTAAAAACATAAACATATGGAAATATGAAGCAATTTGTAACAACACAAGGGTTGAAACACAATTTTTAAATTTATTTAAATTAAGGGTTTAAACACAAATTTCCTTCATGTTAACAAATGTAAGGCAAGTAATCACAAAGATTAACAAGTGTAAATAAATCATCATGTAAATTCTACTGGCAAGACAACAAATATTCTTTTAGTTTAGATTTTTAGAAGGAAAAAAAATATGAAATCTGAAAAATATAGAGAAAAAACCTGGCCACCAAGAGCAAACCAGAAAATATGAAGTAAAGTAATCAAAGAAATCATCTCAAACTCTACTACAAATCTGAAAGCAAGTTTCAGATTCAAAAATAAAAGCCTGAACCAATCAGCAAGCAAGTATAAATCAAAGTTTAAAACCAAAACCTGAAAGTAGATCCAAATCCAAAAATCAAAGCTCAGATCAGTTTTCAAATTAATTACAAGCATGTACAAATTCAACTCTTTCAACTGAAGCAATAAGTTTAATATGCAAGAGCAACTCATCTCTAGATTTAAGTTAAAATCTGAAAATCAAGGCATGCAACAGACAGTAAAATCAAATTTAATAATCAAAGCAACTGAAAGGTTAGAGCAACTAATCAACTCTACTTGATCAAGATCAGATCAACTCAGTAACAACACAAAGCAAAAGAGGCAAGTCAATCAAGAAACCATTTCCAGATTCAAGTAAAAAAAAATCATTTCCAGTTCCAGTTCTCTGCTTTTAAAGTTTCAGGTGAGCAATTTTTTTTATATATAAGATCCTAAACTTGCTTATCTTGATGTTCTATTGAAGTATGATATGAAGTATGTTTGAGTGATGGTGTGAATTTGCTTGCATGTTTATATATGTACAATATGCCTAAGTATATATGTATGTATATATGAAATAAGGCTCTGTTCTTAGTTGCGGACTTTAAAAATCAAGTTCAAAATTCCAATCCCCTTCCCTAATTTCTTTAAACCTATGATGTTTAAAAGAAATTTGTTCGTGTTGATGTAATACAAATTTTAAAAATAAAAACAAGTGAAATTAGTAAGTAATTTATCTGGGAAAGTGGAATCTCAGTAAATATATTCAAACAGAAAAAAATCAATGCTTACGAATTCAAGTTTGGGTTTCATAATTTGATTTTTAGTAGGAAATGATGATTTTAGGAAAACATTTCAAAAAATTTAAGTTTGTATTCAATGGAAATCCGGAGATAACCGAATTTTTTTTACCAATTGCCGTCGATCGGCAAAAGGAGGCGATTCGAGATGAATGTTGAAGGTGGCTTGCATGTTGATGATCACTGAAAAAATTGTTCGAGGAATTTATAGTGGATCATGGTGGTGGCGAGGGGGAGGTTTAAAGTTTAAGGGCTAGGTGTGTATGGGTGGCAACGCGATCGATTTGGAAATTCGTGGATCAATCGGAGTTGACCGGAGCAGTGGGAATCGAAGCTGGGGAGGTTGAAGAAGCTCTAGTTCAATGATGGCCGGAATCATCAGCAAGGGAATGATTTTCTGATCATATGTGACTCCAGTATTTTGCTGTTCAACTCGTTTTCGAATCGCAGTGAACTTGATGGTGTTGGTTGGTCGAGGTTGACGGGGAGGTCATTAGTGACTTGTCGAAGGTCTTTGCGATGATCGGAGTCATTCCGATCGTTTGTGCACGTATAAATATATCACAGTATATATGTTGAAGATGGGTTTGAACAAGAAAGAGTTTCCTCAGGTTCAAACTCGAAGGCAATCTAGAGATGACTCGAAGCAAGTGAAAGAAAGGGGAACACGAAGTGGTACTCGGTTTTTCCTAGGGTAGAGCTCGGGTCTGTGGAATTAAGAGGAAAGAATTTTGTAACTTTAAAACAAATCAAAATTTTGAAACAATTTTGCTAAAACCAAAGTTTTTGTGAATGTTAATGTTATCCAAGTTTAAATTTGTTAAAGGTTTTAAATAAAATTTATTTTAAATTAACTAAGATTTAAATTTGTTAAACGTTTTTTTTCTAAAATAAAGTTATTCTAATTTAATTGAGTTTTGAGTATTTAATCTATATAACTTTTAAAGTTTAATTTAAATAAACTTAATATTGTAAGATGGAATGCTTTGTTATATACAACATAAATTTAACTTAAACATTTTAAGTTAATAACGAATTTATTTCAAAGATTATTTGAAAAGGCTAATTAATTTGTTAAGAGTTAATTGATTATGATGAGTAATTAAGGAATTAATCTATGAGATTTGATTAAGGATAATTAATTAATTAAAAGAAGTTAATTAATAAAAGTAATTAAGGGTAATTAACTACTTAAGGAATTCTTTAGGAAATTAATTAATAATTAAAGTTGGTTAATCAAGCGATTAAAATTAATTTGTGATATATTATTATAAGTGATTAGGATAATCACTTACTATAATTAATTTAGGATAAAAATTAAGGGTTAATTATTTAACGATTAAAGGGTGATTAATTTATAATTAAAGGTTAATTAATTTGTTAAAGATTAATTAATTAAGTTGGTTTGTAATTAATTAATATTAATTAACATGGATTAGTGTTTATTCATAAGTAATTAATCTGATTTAGATTAATCAGGTAATTAATTGATTTTGCTTATGGATGTTTGAATTGTATGAATGTCCTGAGTTGATCTATAATGATTCTGTGATGTGGATTGTTTTGATTGAGCCATGTGTGTATATTACTTATTTGTAATGTATTTACATATTTATCTGTGATGCATTTACATATCTATCTGTGAATCTGTAAATGATGATAACCGTTATAGGATTATACCGCTTATCAAATATTATTGTGTTGAACGTGTAATGATTGATGATGTTGTTGCACTACTGTGTGTAAAACCCCTGGACCACACTATACACACACAAATATGGATTGCATAAGGAAATTGGTTAAGTCATAGATTTAATCAAATAATTTTTAAATTGAATTTTGAATTCAAATAGTTTTGAAAATGGATTTGGGTTAAATATAAAAAGCTTTTAAAAAGGAATTTCAAAGATAAAAGTTATTTTTGAATAACTTGATTTAGTTTTGAAATTTGATTTAAATTTGAATTCAAAATTTGAAATTGAATTCTATTTATGATTTAAAAATGTTATACAAGTTTATATGGGTTTTAAACCATTTTTAAAGTGTTGTTTTGGTATTTTGAATTTAACCTAAAGATTTTAATTTGTATAAATGAAATCGGATTTTTCCGAAAAGAAGACTATTTGTTTTCAAATAATAAAAGCTTTCATAAAATGAAAATATTTCCAAATTGTTTTGAAAAGTTTCAAGTTTGAAATGAAATTGTGAATTGTTTTGAAAGCTATGAATGAACCTTTGTGAAAGATTATTGAACCTTGTTTTGAAATCGAAGAGGAGTTTAAAAGGAGCATCTTTTATCTAAAAGATTTGAATTGGAAATGGGTTTGAAAGCTATTAAATCTTTGATCTAAAGATTGAATAAGTTAATCCAAAATTGAAATGGAAATTGTTTTGAAATCTGTGAATGGATCTTTGTGAAAGATGGGTGAACTTTGTGAAATGAATCTTTTTGTTCAAAGATTTGAAATGGTAACTGGTTTAAACCATTTGGAAGGAAAGTTTTGGATTTTAAATTGTGACTTAACTGAAATCCCATATCCATATGTTTTTAAACATTGCGCTCGTTATTCGGTTTAGCCGAGAGGACCTGTGTCACATAACCCATTCCAAATAATGATACGACGTTATGGATAGCATTCGAAGACCAGTGGTGAAGACCGGATATTTTCGAAAGCGAAAGGATAACTCGTCGAATGTCTCTGCACCGAATTTCCCCGGTATAGAGATCTCCCTATGTGATGGGTAGTCCGGACGTGATTAAGGATTATCCGAATTTGCAAGAGCTTCTTCGGAAGTGCCTTCGGTTTTGTTCGAACCCGGAACAAACTTGTATGGATGTGTGTCTGACATTACACTTTGAGATGTAAAACCAGTTCTATCAAATACATTTCTGTTTAGTGGTGGAGATTTATTCTCTTTTTTTAACACCCTTCTCTGAGACGTACGAGCTCAGAGGTTATGTAGTTTATGGTTATTAGTGATACATTCCCAATTTGGTAATGTGGCATATGAAGTGCTGGTGATCATTTGTTGATCAAAGCATGGCTTTGTGAAGAATGTAGCTTTGTGGACGAGACCTCATCGAACCTCACAAATTGGTAATGGTCGAAACAGGAAAGATGCGGCAAGGCTGCAGGGGTTGCACCCCTAGGGTACGTCCATTCCTTCTAGAAAAGGGTGCTATCATGGTATGGAGCCCAGATACTTACTCATGTGGATACTGTATATTCATTACCGTGTGATGTTGCTTTGTGGTCGAGGATCCTTGGATAAAGGTCGCAAACGACCGGTGGTGGCATATCTTTCGTGTTACTCCCGGGAAGGGAGTACACCGGCCTTATGTTAGCAGAGATCCGGGTAGGTTCTCGGGCGTCCCTCCAGAGGCATTCCCATGTGGCAATAGGAAGTTCCTTAGCCTGACCGTTTGTTAGAAATCCAATCATCCAATACGCGCCCTATACGGTTTTAGTTGTATAACCTGCCGCTTACTTATGGTGGCGCCTCACTATTTAGATGGTAGCTATAACAGGCATACAATAATTATTGTATGCTGGCTAAGATTAATATTATACTTTTGAAATGTTTTCCACTATGCACTAACAATAATATCAAAATGGTTTTCGCGTATCAAGCAATTTTGACTATCATAAGTAGAAATCTCCTCCAATTCTGCATTTGCATGGTGTGTGTGGCAGGAGGCCTTATAGTAGTTTCATTTCCAAAAAAGCATTGCAGATTTAATCTTTAAATCTTTTGTTGTTTGTTTTAAAGATAAAACTGTTTTTGTTTGCCAATACCAGTCCCATGACTGACCCGGAGTTTATTGTTCCCTTCCTAAACTCTGGGTGCCCACAATTTTCTACACGGCAGTCTAGAGTTGGGTTTTTTTCCAGATAATCTAATAGTAAGAGTAGATTTTGTACCCTTCAATCTATGGAAATCTTCTTCAGTCTTTAGATGAACCGACCTTGCTTAGTACAACTGGATTGGGAGTTTGAGCTATTTCTGGATTGGTGCTTTGGAGATGGAGATTGCTAATATTGGAGTTCTTTCTTTAGAGTTCAAATTTATGTTATCATACTCCGCTGTGTATATTTGTCTTTGATATTGTTGTATCATATTGTATCAGATATTGTATTCTTTTTTGTATCAATGATATATGATATTATTTATTTTCTTTCACTGTGTTGTTATACTTAATGTGTTATAAGCTCCGACACGTGTCAGATTTCAACGATTGAATCAGCGGCATTCGAGTACAAGTGAAGTGCGGGTGCCGATTTTCGAACGCTGAAATTTGGACCGTGGCACTCACATTTCACAGCGGAAAAATATATAGTAGGTAAATGAGTAATCTTTAAAACGAAGAACTATATCGGTTTATACATTACATCATCAGAGTATTACAACAACAAAACACGGCACTAGGCATTTTTGACAACATGAATAAACAGAAACTGAACTTGTTGCAACCCATACGCATGGGATAATACATACTATAAGTGATACGTCTCGCCATCCAGCTTGCCTTCAGATCTCCACAGCAACTTCTTGAATTCGCTCCAGAACAACTGATAATCTGACTTTAGGCTGCATGTGTGGAAAATTATGGGCACCCAAAGTTTAGAAAGGGAACAATAAACTCCAGGTCAGTCATGAGACTGGTGTGAGATCTTAAAATAGTTATTTGCATAAAAGAAATAAAAAGAAATCCTCTATGCTTTTGAAAAATGAAACTACCATAAGGCCTCCCCGCACACACACAATAAAAGTGCACAATTGGAGGAGATTTATCCTTATGATAGTCAAACATTCTTAATACGCAAATTCTTTTTAATATTACCATTTGTGCATAGTGTGGAAAACATTTTGAAAGTATAATATTAATCTTAGCCAGCATATGTACCATTATAGTATGCCTACTATAACTACCATATTAGATAGCAGGTTCTACAACTAAAACCGTACAAGACGCGTATTGAATGATTGGATTTCCAACAAATGGTCAGTCTAAGGAACTTCATCACCGAATGGGAACACTTCTGGTGGACTCCCCGAGAACCTAACCGGATCTCTGCCAACACACGGCCGGGTTGCCTCTGTAACTAGGTAACTAACTGTCACGAGTATGCCACCCCTTGGTCTAGACCGACCTTTATCCAAGGCGCCTCTCAACCAACAACTACTAAGTAAATAATCTGGGCTCCATACCAGAATACCACTTTTTATCCACACAATTTAAATATCTGGACTCCTTACCATTTACCACTTTTTATCCAGAAGGAGATGTACATATCCTGGGGGGCACGACTCCCATAACCTTGCTGCATCCTTCATGTTTCGACCATTTTCGGGTTGTGCGGTCCGACGAAGTCTCGTCCATAAAGCTACGCTTTTCACAAAAGCCATGCTTCGATCAACAAATGATTAACAACACTTAGCATGCCACACTACCAAATTGGGAATATATCACTAGTAACCATCAACTACATAACCTCTGAGCTCGTACGTCTTAGAGAAGGGTGTTAAGCTAAGAGAAAAAAATTTCCGCCACCAACAGAAATATGTTTGATAGAAACCAGCTTTATATGTCAAAGTGTAATGTCAGACACACATCCATACAAGTCCGTTCCGGCTTCGAACGAAACCGAAGGCACTTCCTTCAATTAAGGAAAGAATCCCTTGCAAATCCGTATATTCACTAATCACGTTCGGACTCCCCATCACAAAGGGTGATATAAATCTCTATACCGGAGCAACTCGATGCAAAGACATTCAACAGGTAATCCTTTCGTTTTTGAAAATACCCGGTCTTCAACACCATATTTAAATGCAATCCCATTTCGTCGTATCATTATTCAGAATGGGTTTTATGACAAAAGTCCTTTCTCGGCTTAACAGAATAATGAGCGCTTATTTTGAAAACAAATTCAAGTGCCGTTTCAAAGGCCAATATTGATAGTCGGTTATTTAACTATCAAGTAACATTCACAACAATCACGAAGCCTCAATAATTCACAAATTGTTTATACTGGTAGTCGGCTATTTAACTATCAAACAATATTCACAACAACCATCAGATTTAAATAATTTCCCCAAATTATTTATTTTCAAAATATCTTCGCAATATATTTTTAACACTTCAGCACTTTGAAAACAAATTTCAAATCACTTTCCTCACGCGGAATAAATTTTCAAATATTATTTATTTCTACTAAAAAATTTACCGAGTCCGAATACTTCAAAATAATTTAAATCACTTATTAAAAAAATATATACTTGGAAACATTTAAAATAAAAACTATTTTAAAACACTTTATTTTAAAATATTAGTTATGAAATTTTATACCCTTATCTCATATAGAACTTAAGCCCAAAATAATTTTAAAAATAAAGTTATTAGATAGAGTATAACTATTCAAATAACCATTTTCTAAATCAAATATCAATAAATCTCTAAAATAATCACTAATTAACTTAATAAATATTTACTTTAAAGATTTAAAAACAATTTATGAAAATAATTTCTCCAAAAACATCCTTTTTAAAAACCAACTTTAGAACTTTTAATTTATATTTGAAAGCTACTTTAAAAACATACTCGTCTATCCAGGGAAAATACGTTTTCCATTTCAAAATGGTTCATTTAAATCAATTAATAAATCCTTTAGAATTTATTTCAATTTACGTTTCCAAACCCATAAATTATCTTTCCACACTTTTAAAAATAATCCAATTTTTTTTTAAAAAAGTAACCCATTTTTTATAAATTCTCATTGTGAATTTGATTTTCCAAATAACCATTGATATACAATTTTTGAATCGATTTCCAAATATTCATTTTCAAACACCAAATCAAATTCCAAATTTATTTCAACACCAAATCAAATTTCCAAATTGATTTACCAAATTTATTTCAACACAAAATCAAATTTCCAAATTGATTTCCCGAATTTATTTCAATACCAAATCAAATTTCCAAATTTATTTCCCAAATTTATTTCAACACCAAATCAAATTTCCAAATTGATTTCCCGAATTTATTTCAACACCAAATCAAATTTTCGAATTGATTTCTAAAATCACTATCTTTTAAAATAAATTCCTTTTTTTCTCCCAAACTATTTAAAATCGAATTTTAAATAAAATTTTCAACTGTTAACAATATTACTCAAAATCCATTTATTAAAATCTTTTCCCCATATTTTAGAATTTATTTAATAGGATTTTAAAAATCAATCTTTATCCCTTTAAAATTCCTTCTTTTAATTTTATCTAATTCTCTAAAATGAATTTACTTAAAATTTTATACTTTAATTTCCAAAAATCCAATTATATATTTTTGGTATCCTACGATACCAAAAAAATATTCGGCCAAACCATAGTTTTTAATAAATTTCAATCACCAATAAAATTATTCACAGATTATTACTAATCACATTACAACATGTAAAATGAATACAACAATTTGGGTAATCTAGTTGGATCCCTCAAACCTGTTCCCTTGCATCCACATACATTAGCACAACAATTAAATACCAATTCCACTTTGAGGTGGAATATCGTGGTACATGGGATTATATCATATCATCCGCTATTATGCGGCGCATAAGGTCTCACCCGCTATATAATGCGGGAAATCAATCACTCTAATACACACACACACACACACTATCACAACCAAACAATCAATCAAAACTTGAAATTCTAATTATTTCAATTGAGTGAGAAGATCTCACCTTTTCTCTTTATTTTGCAATCCATCCAAATTAGCTTGCTTTCTTCGCAATTTTAACCTTGTATAAATATTAAATGATTTTTATTAATATTCGAATAAATCGAACATTTAAATTCCTACTGGATAAATTTAATTAACGAATGAATTTAATTTTAAACTAATTTCCTTTTAATGTTTTTAACGACAAAAATAATTAAATGAGTTTATTAACAAATTTACCACAATACTATGTTATTTAAAGTAAATTGGTGAGTTTAAAATGGACATAGGTATTTCTCATTTAGAAATTACGTACATAACATTTATAAAATAATACATATAGATCTTTAAAAATCAAATCTTTATATGAATCTATATATTCCTAATTTCTGTTCATGTATATATGAATTAAAAATCTGCATATATACTTTACTGTATATATATATTTCTTTCTCTATAAATAATATATATATATATATACTTATTTATTTATATACTTTTTCTGTACTGTATAAATATTTTTTTCTAACATATTTATATACGTATAAATTAAATACGCTTTAAATTGGAAGAACAGATTCAATACCTCACTGTAAGAAATCGCGACCCACTTCCACCATTTCAAACCTTTATTGCACAGCCTCGAACCCTTCGCCAACGCTCAGGCACACGAGCCTTCACTTGCTCGCTATTTCCCGATGCTCGCGATGACCCTTTAACTTCATCGAGAACTGGCCACGCTCGCCCCAAGTTGCCGCGCATTCGAACTCCTTTGCCTCATTGCCACTTCACTTCGTGCCGTGGCCGTGCTTGCAAACGACACAAATCTCTACGAGACCCACCGCTTGAGTTCGAGCTTGAGAGAGGAGCAGAAATCGACTCAAACAAAGAATCGAACTGGATTCGATTCAAACTATGGCCGACATCGATTTGAACAAATGGCCACCCCTCACTAATAATTTAAAATTCTCAATTGAATTTGGAAAGGAAGAACGATTTTTTTTTCATTCGATTGGCTTTTAAATGAGGTTCGGCATTCTTGATATATTTCGTTTGAACGAGATAACAGGGCAATGAGGATTTAGGTTTTTTTATTTATTTACGGTTTGCTTTTAATTATAATAATTTTTTTATAAAACAAATGCGTGTCAAGACAAATGCCAAGTGTTGAGGAAGAAGAAAAGTGTTGCATCTACCTATTAGATGTGAATATATTTATTCAATTCAAATTCAAATTCAAATTGTCTCGACTTACACCATCTAAAATTTCAAACTTCTATCGAGGCATGTCGCTAGGTGTTTATAATGTTATACTCTTATTTCGAATGCAATGGAAAAGGTTCTGAGTCCAAATTCGATCGTATGGAGAAGATAGCTTTTCAGACCCATCTATTAAATTAAATTTCGATATAATTTTCAGTGCATTTGCTATCCGTAAGATCACACGACAATTCCAAACGCTACAAAATTTGAAATTCGATAATAATACAATATTATGGATCCAATGGAACTGGTTTCGTCGAATTCTGAGACTGTGCCTTGGAAGGCTATTTTTAAATATCGATTTAAACGATCTAATTCAAAATTGAACAAACGCTTCGAATTCCAATTTATAACACTTCTATTATCCTTAGTATAATCAATATAAATTTTCCAAGCCTTCAAATTATTTTTAACAGACTTAAAACTGAAGACTCAATATTTTACCTAGTTTCGTATTATTAAATTCAATAGTTTAATTGCTAAATAGATAGTGATATTTGAAATTCAAGTTGAACTAACCCTTAAATATTAAAACCAATTAAATATTTCAATTTCAAATGTTCGAAAATTTTGGGTTGTCACATTCTTCCCCCTTAAAATAATTTCGTCCCGAAATTACTAGATAAGAAGAATGATCCTTAACCCATTTATCATTTGCCCAAAACCAACAGTTTCAACTTTCCAAAAAAAATCTTGTAATTAAAGACCTATTATCACTTCAACTAACTTTCCAACCTTAACCATAAGTCCCAAACAATATTATTTTCTCAACAATTTAAATTTAAATTTAAATTCAAATGTTAAATTATCAAAATTTTCTCAAAATTTTTCTAACTCCCTAAAATTTTTTGAATTTTTTTGCCAGCGTCTCCTTTGCACGGCTAGTCGGTACGACTACAAAATGCCCCAATGGGCCCCCAGATTTCAAAAGAAAACAAAAGGCCAAGTGGCTGGACATGAAAATCATCAAATTTCGTATCGAAATTTAAATACATACCTTTTTTTGAGCAATTTAAATTAATCTTCTGATATCAAAAATCAAATTCACTTTTCCTTTATATCACATGTATATCTTACTTAACATTAATGTCCAATCACAACATTCAAAAGCATTTTATACATTTCTTTACAAAAGTTTCAACATTTACTTTACTTAAGTCGTAGATGCCTGTATATCATCCGTATGCAATATCAAATCTGATCGCTCACTCGATCACATAATTTCACTTCCGAACTAGTATTGTCTTCCCAACTTCCTAGTGCGGATTCAGATCTGGTTTCTTGATCAAAAACCGTTATTCTCCTTGTATACCCGTAAACTATGATAGAGAATTTTCAGAACCAACTAAAAATCCATATCTAGGGTTCGTCATCGAAAATCGAGTGAAAAATTCCAATTTGGTTCGATATAACTATCTCTAAATTCTATGCTTGAATTCGGGATCAAACTGCGATGCAAATAAAATAATATATGTACATCCCACGTATTAATTTCAATTGATTATTAGCTATATCAATTCTCTTTTCTTTTACTCACATTGATTTTCATTCCCTTATTCAAAATTACCATTTCCAACTTCTAGTTAAATCTTTATTCAATTATTAACTTAGTGCATTATCCAGTACCAAATTTTACTTGAGAACTTTGCCATTTATTTCTTAAGTTCATTGCAAATATTCCATATGCTTCCTATATTATTTCACTTCACCACTTTCGGTTTATCTATACTTTTATTCAAGTTGAATTCCAATATAATTCAATTCGCTTCATTTTAGATATTGAATTCTATTTTACTTTTATCTCCAACCAAAATTAATTTAAATTCATTTGCATACTTATTTAAATCAATTATTTTATTTTGTTTAGTCCGCTTGACTAATTTCCATTTACTTACAAATTCGAAATGAATTTCAACATTTAGTTTACAATTTCATTTGAATTCAAATCATCGTTTTATTTGACTCGAATCTTCTTTTATTCGAAATAATCCAAGTTAAATTCAGTTTCAATTCGAATTTTCCTAAGTTTCCAAACTTAATTATTATTTCATAACCATTTTTAGTAAGATTTCAGAGTCTGAATAATCATTTAAGTATTACAAAACATTTTTGAAATCAATTATATCTAAAGTCAAACTCAATTTCGCAAACAACTTCAATTTTAAAATAAATTGGGCAGCAATACCTCTCTTGGAAACTCGAAAATGAAAACCGATAGTGTCGCGATCATCATCGGAATTATTTTCCTGCAACCAAAAAGAGTTTAGTGCTTTTATCCCTTCAAAAACATTTTCCAAATATTTTTAAATTCCAAATCTTACCAGATTTCAAATCCAATTTAAAACATCACTACTATTTCTCCAAAACCTTTGAAAATCATTTTCCAACTCAAAAGGGATTTAAATTTCCCAAATCTCAAAATTTCAAATCCTTCCAATTATTTTCAAATATTTCTCTGGAATTCTATTTCATATTATAAATCACATTTACATTTACAAATCCCATTTGTGCATGGATTTTATTTCATAGCTCTTGTTATGATTTCAATTTCTTATTCCATAATCAACGATAATAATTTAATATTATCACTTCCTAACAACCAAGCAACCATATACTATAATAATTTATGGAAAATTATTTCTTTCATATACAAAAATAATTTGGGTAAAATTATTTCATTTACTCTATTTCAAAACAATACTATGTCGGTTTATCATGTTTAAGAGTTTAGAAACCCCTATCGATACAGTGGGCCAAACTGCGTCGACCAGAATCTATAAACAATCAACTGAGAAGTCAACACAATATAAAACAATTTTATATTCACTAACAAATACTCGCCCATATATATTATTACACTCAAACTCATTCTAGAGTACTACTGACTCTATCTCTAATGAGTAATCACTACCAGAGCCAAGGTTATCACTTAACCAATTGCTCTGATACCAATTTATAACGACCCAATTTTTCGACTTTCGAAAGTCGACATCAATACATCCACGGTATCAAATGTCGATCAATCGAACGTCGAAATACTGAACCGTTAGGGTTAAAGAAGAAGAAGATAGAAGAAGAAACCGAAACAATACCAAAATCTCACATTTCGCAGCGGAACAGTATGTAGTAGATAAATGAATAATATTTAAAACGAAGAACTATATCGGTTTATACATTACATAATCAGAGTATTACAACAGCAAAACACGACATTAGGCATTTTTGACAACATGAATAAATGGAAACTGAACTTGCTGCAACCCATACGCAGCGGATAATACATACTATAAGTGATACGTCTCGCCATCTAGTTTTCCTTCAAATCTCCACAACAACTTCTTGACTTCGCTTCAGAACAACTGATAATCTGACTCTAAGCTGCCCGTGTGGAAAATTATGGGCATATAGAGTTTAGAAAGGGAACAATAAACTCTAGGTCAGTCATAGGACTGGTGTGGGATCTTAAACAGTTATTTGCACAAAAGAAATAAAAAGGAAATCCACTATGCTTTTGGAAAATGAAACTACTATAAGGACTCCCCGCACAAACACAACAATTGGAGGAGATTTCTCCTTATAATAGTCAAACATGCTTGATACGCAAAATCTTTTTAATATTATCATTAGTGCATAGTGTGGAAACATTTCGAAAGTATAATATCAATCTTAGCCAGCATACATACCATTATAGTATGCCTACTATAGCTACCATATTAGATGACAGGTTCTACAACTAAAACCGTACAAGGCGCGTATTGAATGATTGGATTTCTAACAAATGGTCAGGCTAAGGAACTTCCTCACCGAATGTGAACGCCTTTTGAGGGATGCCCCGAGAACCTAACCGGATCTCTCCCAACACAAGGCCGGGTTACCTTTGTAACTAGGTAACTAACTGTCACGAGTATGCCACCCCCCAGTCTAGACCGACCTTTATCTGAGGCGCTTCTCAACCAACAACCACTAAGTAAATAATTTAGGCTCCATACCAAAATACCACTTTTTATCCACACAAGTTAAATATCTGGACTCCATACAAATACCACTTTTTATCCAAAAGGAGATGTACATACCCTGAGGGGTGCGAACCCATAACCTTGCTACATCCTTCCTGTTTTGACCATTTCCGGGGTGTGAGGTCCGGCGAAGTCTCGTCCACAAAGCTACGCTTTTCACAAAATCCATCCTTCGATTAACAAATGATCAACAACACTTAGAATGCCACGTTACCAAATTGGGAATATATCACTAGTAACCATCAACTACATAACCTTTGAGCTCGTACGTCTGAGAGAAGGGTGTTAAGCTAAGAGAATAAATTCTCTGCCACGAACATAAATATATTTGATAGAAACCAGCTTTATATCTCAAAGTGTAATGTCAGACACATCCATACAAGTCTGTTCCGGCTTCAAATGGAACTGAAGGCAATTCCTCCAATTAAGGAAAGAAGCCCTTGCAAATCAGGATATTCACTAATCACGTCCAGACTCCCCATCACAAAGGGTGATATAAATCTCTATACCGAAGCAACTCGGTGCAGAGACATTCGACAAGTAATCCTTTCATTTTCGAAAAACCCCGGTCTTCAACACCATCTTCAAATGCAATCCCATTTTGTCGTATCATTATTCGAAATGGGTTTTAGACACAAAGTCCTCTCCCGGCTTAACCGAATAATGAGCGCTTATTTTGAAAACAAATTCAAGTGCCATTTCAAAGGCCAATATTGATAGCCGGTTATTTAACTATCAAATAACATTCACATCAACCATCAAATCTCAATAATTCACAAATTGTTTATACTGATAGTCGGTTAGTTAACTATCAAACAATATTCACAACAACCACCAATTTAAACAATTTCCCCAAATTATTTATTTTCAAAATATCTTTGCGAGATATATTTTTAACACTTTAACACTTTGAAAACTAATTTCAAATCACTTTCCTCACGTGGAATAAATTTTCAAATACTGTTTATTTCCACTGAAAAATTTGCCGAGTCCGAATACTTCAAAATAATTTAAATCACTTATTAAAAAATATATACTTGGAAACATTTAAAACAAAAACTATTTTAAAACACTTTATTTTAAAATATTAGTTATGAAATTTTATACACATATCTCATATAAAACTTAATCCCAAAATAATTTAAAAAATAAAATATTAGATAGAGTATAACTATTTAAATAACCATTTTCTAAATCAAATATCAATTAAATCTTTAGAATAATCACTTCTATAATTAACTTAATAAATATTTACTTTAAAGATTTATAAACAATTTACAAAAATAATTTCTACAAAAACATCCTTTTTAAAAACCAACTTTAGAACTTTTAATTTATATTTGAAAGCTACTTTAAAAACATACTCGGCTTTCCAGGGAAAATACACTTTCCATTTCAAAATGGTCCATTTAAATCAATTAATAAATCTTTCACAATTTATCTCAATTTACGTTTCCAAATCCGTAAATTATCGCCACACTTTTGAAAATAATCCACTATTTATTTTTAAAACAAATTTTCCATTCTTCTATAAATTCCCATTGTGAATTTAATTTTCCAAATATCCATTGATATACAATTTTCAAATCGATTTCCAAATATTCACTTTCAAACACCAAATCAAATTCTACATTGATTTCCAAATTTAATTCAACACCAAATCAAATTTCCAAATTGATTTCCCAAATTTTTTTCAACACCAAATCAAATTTCCAAATTGATTTCCCGAATTTATTTCAACACCAAATCAAATTTCCAAATTTATTTCAACACCAAATCAAATTTCCAAATTTATTTCCTGAATTTATTTCAACACCAAATCAAATTTCCAAATTGATTTCTAAAATAACTATCTTTTAAATAAATTCCTTTATTTCTCTCAAACTATTTAAAATCCAAATTTTAAATAAAATTTTCAACTGTTAACAATATTACTCAAAATCCATTTATTAAAATCTTTTCCCAATATTTTGGAATTTATTTAATAGGATTTTAAAAATCAATCTTTACCCATATTTTGGAATTTACTTAAAATTTTCTACTTTAATTTTGAAAAATCCAATTATGTATTTCTGGTATCCTATGATACCAAAAATATATTCCGCTGAACCATAGCCTTCAATAAATTTCAATCACCAATAAAATTATTCACATATTATTAATAATCACATCACCACATGTAAAATAAACACAACAATTTGAGGAATCCAGTAGGATCCCTCCAACCGGTTTTTCTGCATCCACATATGTTAGCACAACAATTAAATACAATTCCATTTTGAGTGGAATATCACGGTATATGGGATTATATCATATCATCCACTATTATGCGGCGCATAGGGTCTCATCCGCTATATAATGCGGGTAATCAATCACTCCAATATATATATATATATATATATATATATATATATATTTACTATCATATATACTATCACAACCAAACAATCAATCAAAAATTTAAATTCTAATTATTTTAATTGAGTGGGAGGATCTCGCATTTGCTCTTTATTTTGCAATCCATCCAAATTAGCTTGCTTTCTTCGCGATTTTGACCTTGTATAATGTTAAATGATTTTTATTAATATTCGAATAAATCGAACATTTAAATTCCTATTGGATAAATTTAATTAAGCAATGAATTTAATTTTAAACTAATTTCCTTTTAATATTTTTAACGACAAAAATAATTAAATAAGTTTATTAACAAATGTACCACAATACTACGTTATTTAAAATAAACTGGTGAGTTTAAAATGGATATAGGTATTTCTCATTTAGAAACTACATATATAATATTTATAAAATAATCCATGTAGATCTTTAAAATTCAAATCAATATATGAATCTCTATATTCCTAATTTCTGTTCATGTATATTAAAATTAAAATTTGCATATATACTTTACTCTATATATATTTCTTTCTCTGTAAATAATATATATACTTATTCATTTATATACGTTTTCTTTACTGTATAAATATTTTTTTTAATATATTTATATACGTATAAATTAAATACGTATATTTCCCGATGGTCGCAATGACCCGATGGTCGCAATGACCCTTTAACTTCGTCGAGAACTGGCCACGCTGGCTCGAAGTTGCCGCGCATTCGAACTCATTTGCCTCTTCATCGCTTCACTTGGTGCTGTTGCCGTGCTTGCAAACGACACAAATCTCCACGAGACCCGCTGCTCGAGTCCAAGCTTGAGAGAGGAGTAGAAATCGACTCGAACAAAGAATCGAACTGGATTCGATTCAAACTATAGCCAAGATCGATTTGAGCAAATGGCCACCCCTCACTAATAATTTGAAATCTCGATTGAATCTGAAAAGGAAGAACGAATTTTTTTTCGTTCGATTGGGATTTAACTGAGGTTCGACATTCTTGATATATTTCGTTTGAATGAGATAACAAGGGAATGAGGATTTGGTTTTTTTTTTTCGATTTACACTTTGCGTTTAAATATAATAATTTTTTTATAAAGCAAACGCGTGTTAAGAAAAATGCCAACTGTTGAGGAAGAAGAATTGTGTTACATCTACCTATTAAATGTGAATATATTTATTCAATTCAAATTCAAATTCAAATTGTCTCGACTTACACCGTCTAATATTTTGAACTCCTATCAAGGCATGCCACTAGGCGTTTATAATGTTATACCCCTATTTCAAACACAATGGAAAAGGTTCTGAGTCCAAATTCGATCGTACGGAGAAGATAGCCTTTTGGACCCAGCTATTAAATTAAATTTCGATATAATTTTCAACGCGTTTGCTATCCGTACGATCACATGACAATTCCAAACACTACAACATTTGAAATCCGATAATAATACAATATTACGGATCCAATGGAACTAGTTTCGTCGAATTCCAAGACTGTGCCCCGGAAGGCTATTTTTAATATCAATTTAAACGATATAAATTCAAAACAGAAAAATCGCTTCGAATTCCAATTTTTAACACTTCTATTATCTTTAGTATTATCAATATAAAATTTCCAAGCCTTCAAATTATTTTTAACAGGCTTAAAACTGAAAATTCAATATTTTACCCAGTTTCATATTATTAAATTCAATAGTTTAATTGCTAAATCGATAGTGATATTTGAAATTCAAGTTGAACTAACCCTTAAATATTTAAAATCAATTAAATATTTCGATTTCAAATGTTCAAAATTTCCACGTCGTCACAATTTACCTAATAACAGGCAATATATGTAGGTCAATCCATAATTAAAAATCTATTGTTAACACATCAATTATCCAATATTAATCCATTTGCATTGAACAGTGTCCAATAAATCAAACACCAGAATAAAAATTGATTCTGCTAACCAATCATCATTCAATATCAAATTCTTCCATTTATTATTCACCGGTGTTTGTTTGGACAAATATATCGCACCAATATATTTCAATTCAATTTACGTTATAATTCAACAACGTAATTTTAAAACAATCCATTTATCAATTCCACACATACATGATTCAATACTGGAAATAAGCTTAAAATAAACATAAACAGTTTAATAGCAATTTGAGATGCTATGTCGTGACCCTAGATCCTGTTCAATCAATCTAATAGCATTATGCTATATCGTCATCCTAAATTAATTTCAACAATCGCCAAATTCAACAACCCGAACAACGTAATAAATTTTATATGCTATAAATCATTACCGATTAACCAAATGAGTGAGTTTAACTCACCTTGTGTTTTCAATACGCCAAACATCTCAAATTTTAAATCAAATCGAATGATGTTCGATTTAACCTAAAATTTTAGCTATCTTCAATCATCTCCAAATCAATTTCGAAATGTAAGATTCATCGCTATGATTCCAACGCTGCTTATTTCGTTTGATTCGGACCTCGTATGACAAAGATATACATTTTTAAAGATTTTAGTGCAATTTATATAAATCTATTTCATAGTATTATTTTTATAAACCTAGAATCAAATCTTGCCGTTGAATTTGCTTCTAGAAATTAAGGCCGCACCTTGCTTCTTCCCTTTATCGCAAGATCCAGGCCAAAACATCGCGTTCGTATCCACTCGCCGCCTCGATCATCTATATATCGCGACCATCCCATCGATCGAGGAGTCGATCCACCACCATCACCTGAAAGCTCGTCACGCACCGCACCATCGCCGTGAGCCACAAAAGTGGGTAATACAAATCAAAACCGTAGGGTCTCGTAGGAAAAATGAATTTCCAACAATGGCAGGGCTACTGGGGTACCGCCCGTCACAGTACGGGGCCTAGATCACCGTACCGAGGATCACTCCCGACCCCCTACAACACAAGGCTGGAACCATTCCTTACTAAACAGTCCCGAACAAGATAAACCCCGCGGTTGTAGCTAGCAACCGCCCACACAGCCGAAATAAAAAGGGACATCTAGACAGAGGAAATATCTTGTCCTGATTGGGCATGACCCACCTAACCTTGCTGCATCTCCCCTGTTTTAGCCATTCCCGGTTGATGAGGCTTGAGGCTGCGATTACCTTTATTGAACATTATTCTTAGAATGCTCATCGTCCGCCTGACAATGTGCTGAAAGCATTCAATCCATACAAGTTCGTTCCGAGTTCGAACGAAACGGAAGGCATTATTTCGTCACACTCATTTTGGAATCACCCTCAGAGTCAACGACGATAACCCTTGCATTCTGAAAACACCATCTCGATCTTCATTTCAGAATTCATGACCTAACGTTTAAATTGGATCGATGTGGTATTCGGAATATCAATTGGATACCCGATCCCGGTCTCATCGTAATCCAAACGCCATTTTAAAGGCCAAGTTGTCTAGTTAACTTAAACAGTTTAAATAATTTAAATTCAACAATTGAATTAACATAGCATTTATCCCAAATAAAACATATACAAGCATCATAGATACACAGCATATCACAGAGCATCACAGAATATCATCAAATAAAAATCACAACTAGATATTCAACATAACAATCCATAAGCAGTCATCTTTAAGTCTTAGTTGTAATTAATTCAATTTAGAATTAATTACCTAAGAGTTAACCACTCAACAATAAATTTTCAAATTATTTAAGTTGATTTACCATTGCTTAATTAATTATGGATCTTCATTATTTAAATAAATAAATTATTTTATTACACACTACTTAATTAATTTCTTAATCAAGTTATTTAACTTTAATTACTTACTTAACTATTCCTTATTCATTAATTAATAACTTTAATTATTAATTAATAAAACTTCATTATTTATTTGTTAACTGCTAATTACTTAATTAATCATTTATTCATTTTTTAAATCACTTGGTTACTCTTAATTATTAATCACTAATTAATTAACTTATAGTAGTTAATTCTAAATTTAGTAATCACTTAAGCGTTGTCTAATTCTACTCTAATTACAATCATAATATAATTATTCGTAATTACTTTCTAAAATAATTAATTAATGTTAACTATTCGACTTAACTAACATTTTAAAGAAATCTGCTTAAAATCTGTGAATCAAATTAATATTAACAACTAACCTTTAATGTTAATTGATTTTTACACCGGCCTTAACTAAATTACTAATTTAAAACAGTAATCAAGTGATAATTACATTGTTAAGTATTACTTAAATTATTAAGCCTGAATCTCATCTCCTAAAAAAACAAAACTGCAGATAAACAAACCCCAAGGCTTCCCTGGTAAAACCCGAGACCACCCCTGCGTTATACTCGAGTGTTACTTCGAGTACTTCAGGCATTTCCTCGAGTCTCCCCCCTACACGCTCTCTTTCTTCTTCGTTTTTTTTGTTTTCCAGCAAGTTTTGTTTAAACTTAGATATAAATTAAACATCAGGTTCATTCTCACGTTTCAAACTCGACCTCAACCCAAAGCATTCAATCCCCAGACTCGTGCACTACTCAAGAATACCCACTAGCACAACACAAACTCCTTCCTCCACGCCGTACACGTGCACGGCGGCACAACTCAACTCCGATGAACACCAACATCACAGGCGAACCACAAACCTACCCTAGATCCGAAATCCAAACGCCAATCGCTTACATAAATTCGAATACGAAAATTTGCCTACATCACCAAAAACCTGTGAACTCAACCAGCAACCCATGGTCGGCTGCTTTCAAACTCGACCTCTTTACCCATGGTCGGCTGCTTAAAGATATTTGTATGTAAGATATGTACTTTAGCAGGTAGGCTTATGGCTTGTATAGGAAGACATGTTGTTGTGTATAAAGATTTTGTTGTATGAAAAGTACATTTGCAGATAGATATTTAGTTTTCGAGTGTGAAGCTTTGTTTATGAAGATATTTATTGTTTTTGTATAAACACTTGTTTTACATTATGTTATACTTGTTCTTATTTCATTTTATACTTTAAGTTTGGATTACATGTGAAGATATTGTATATAAAAGAACAGTTTTGTTAATTGCTTGCTTGAATAACTCATATGATTGTGTTTGGTCTTACATTACATTTGGTTTTATTGATATACTTTGTTCTTGTTTTATCTTGTACTTATGTTTTATTTTTAGCTTTATACACTTAGCAGATTGACATTAAAGATATTTTTTCTAACTTGAAAAATTCATGTGGTTTAGTTACTTATATTTATATTTCATATTTAACTATCAATATTTAAATGATATTCATTTGCTTACTTATTCATATTTGTATTTTATATTTTGATTATCAATATTTACATTATATTCTTAAGTTTTACTTATATTTAATATTTATATTTTATATTGATAAATTTTGATTTTATTTGAACATTATCATTCACATCAATGTATTTATTTATCACATGTTAATAAGACAAAGTATTGCAATTCAATTATATAAGATAAATTTTATTTCAATTGAATTATATAAGAACAATTTTATTGTAAATTTTATTGAATTTATTTTAAATTCTAGACATTATTATTCATATGAATATTTATTAGATGTAAACAAAGTAAAGTATTTTAATTAAATTATATAAGATAGATTTTTATTGTAAATATTATTAAGATATTTATTCCAAATTTTCAAATTTCATTTTCTTTCAAAAAACCAATATATATATTATAAACAAATGGCAATATTTCCAAAATTATATTCATTTTAATATGATCAGTTTACATTTTATTTAATTAGATTAAACATTTATTAAAATAAATAGGGCCAAAATCCAGGGTCGTTACATTCCTCCCCCCTTAAAAGAATTTCGTCCCCGAAATTTAAAACAAAGATAATTTAAAAGCTGTTATACCAACCATTCAAACATGAAAATCATTCACGCATTAGCAAACAACCAAACAATCTATCCCAACAAACATCACTAGCTATCCGAACACAAGTCCGGATAAACTTTCCTAAAACTATCTAGAGTTTCCCAGGTGCAAACGCTGGGATCCTCGCTCTACTGCATTTCACAAGCTTCATTACTTACTTCCGAGTTGCCTCTCGTCTTGACCAACAATCCAAACAGGATTCCTGACCATAGTCAAACTCAACTCAACTTCCAAATCTCCTTGAACTACTGGTTCTACTATTAAAGATGGATCACGAACAAATTTCTTAATGGGATACATGAAATACATTATGAATTCCAGATATCCGTTCTAGCAATTCAATACTGAAATCTACAGTATTAACTCTTTCCAAATTTTATTGACTTCTTTACATAATTTCAATATCTATTCAATCAAGCCCGTACGATGTACATATACCATTCGTACGCAATATCAAATTCGATCGCTCGCTCATCACACAATTTCTCTTCCGAACTAGTATCGTTCACCCGACTTCCTAGTGCGGACTCAGATCTGGTTTCTTGATCAGAAACTGTTATTCTCCTTGCATAGTCACAACAATGATAGAGAATTTTCAGAATCAATCAAAATCCATATCCATGGTTCGTCGTCGAAAATCGAATGAAAAATCCCAACTTGGATCGATATATAACTATCTCGAAATTCTGTGCTCGAATCTGGATCAAATTGTCATGCGAATAAAATAATATACGTTCATCCTACGTATTTATATCCATTGATTGTCAACTATATCAATTTCTTTTATTCACATTATTTTGATTTCTATCCACTTGGAATAATTTTCTCAATATCAAATTTTACTTAAGGATTTCACCATTCATTTCTTAAGTCTAATATAAGTATTATATATACTCTTATATTATTACTCTACCACTTTAGCTTTTATCTCTTCATATTTTAAATCTGAATTTCTAATTTCATGTGAATTCAATTTATTTTCGAATCTGAATATTGAATTTTATTGAGTATCTTCCATTTATAACTGATTTTTATCATTATTTTTAAATTTGGTTTCATCCACTAGTTTATTTCAATTTCCAATTTGAAATCGGTTTGTTCCTAAAGTTTTAATTTCTAACTCCTAAAATTTTGAAAAGTTTTAGCAGAGTTTCTTTTATTTAGCATTACATATTTTCATAAGCACATATATAAGGTTTTCAATACCTATTACAATTACTTCCATCCAATTCTCAAATCATTCCTTTTAGTTTAAGTGATTTACAACTTACTCGCTTATATATAATATATTTAAGCAAAATAAACTCATATCCATAATCATCTTATTTTGTTTCTAATAATTCATAGAATTTTATCTAATCTCGTTTACTTTGAACAACCCATTTTTTTATGCAATTTGACAATACTATTTTGAATAAATAATTACTTAAGCTTTATAACAATTTTAAATTGATTCCAACTCAATTTACACTTGATTCCATCCCAGTTAATTTATCCACAATCCTTACATTGCATTTTTTTCTTTCATTTCAAAAAGTCTGATTCCAAACCATTTATTTAAACTCGACAACCAATATTTTAAATAATCATCTCATAATTTACTCAAGTTATTTATTTTCTTCAAACTATTCTACCCAATAACTTAAGTTTATTCTATTCTACCAACTTCCATTTAAATCTATGATTTGATTTTTTTCCTTTATTCAAATCTCAACTATTTACTAATTTATTCGATCGGTTTATTTTTTTTATCCATTCTTAAATTTTAATTTACATTAACAATTCATTATTGAATTTATTTATAATAAGGTCATTCAATTTATGCTTGAGTTAGATTTGTCTACAACTCACACCCATTTTATTTTAATTCAATTCAATACTTACTTATTTACTTAAGAATTTATTTCATTCAATTTTATCTATAACTCGATTGAATTCATTTAAATTCAATTTTATTCCAACTCAACTTCAGTTAAATTTAGCTACTTACCATTCTTTAAATTTATTTCTCAATATATGAGCTCAAAACTTATTTATCTACTTAACAGCTTATATTACTCATTTCATCTTATAACCACAATTTCAGATTATATATATATATATAACACTTACTATCTTAAGCTATAAATTTTCATTTCCCCATTTACAATCATTTTACCTTCCAATTTGGTTCAATTTCAATTTAAGTTCAAATTCGATTTTATCTAACTTATTCAAATATATTTTCTTCACTTTCATTTACTTAAATTAATTTTAATTCCCGGATTAAAATTCCCAATTTATTCTTATTAATATCAACTTTACTTTATAAGTTCAATAGTTGATTCACTTAAACTTTTCTCATTACTTAAATAGAATTTCTTAGAGTTCAATTGCCCGGTTTTCATTTCCAAAACCATTTTGAAATGATAACTACACATACCCACTTGGTATGTCAAATCAAATTTCCAAATTCCAAATATTTGTTTTCACCAAAACAAATTTTCCATTGAAATTTATAAAACAATTTGTATACCCAACAAGCCCAAACAATATCATGACCAACTATCCTGGTAGCAATCCATCACTGTAGAAACTCGAAAATGAATACTGATGATGTGGCCATCATCATCAGGATTATTTTCCAACGGCTGAAGTGAGTTCAGTGCTTCCTTACTTCCACAATTTCCTCCCAAAACAATTTCCATTCAACAATATTTTCCAAAACAATACTCCATTATTGCCTTCAAATCTTTGGAAAAACATTTCAAACATTCCCAAGATTTTTAAATTCCCCAAATCCTTTTGTTTAAATTCATTTAAACACCTTTCAAATTTCCGGGACTTAAATTCTAGTTTAATCAAATTTTAATTATATTTTTTTATATTTAAAAATCACACTTAGACAATTTTATTTGGTTATAAACCACTTTAAATTTTTATTCAATTATAGTATTAACAACCAAACATCCAAATATATATAATAATTTTAGAAAAATATTTCTTTTATGTCAAAATATAATTTTGGGTAAAATTATTCCATTTACCCTACTTTAAAACAATACTGTGTCGGTCTACCTTGTTTAAGAGTTTAGAAATTCCTATCGATGAAATGGCGTCCCACACATCGACCATAATCCATAAACACTCAACAGATAAGTCAACACAATATAAAACAATTTTGTATTCACTAACAAATACGCGCTCATATCTATTCATACACTCAAACTCATTTTAGAGTACTACGGACTCTATTCTATGAGTAATTCCTATCAGAGCCAAGGTTATCACCAACCTATGCTCTGATACCAACTGTGAAGACCCGCCCTTATACTACCAGAAAGACGTTTCATCATTAAGAAAAGAAAGGGATAGAAATAGGAAAGAAAGAGAAAGAAAGAACAACAACATCAGAATCTCACAGCGGAACGAAGAAAAATATAATATATCACATAAATATTACATAGTTTTACATATATCAGTGTTATACAATATCAATATATATGACAGTCATACATACATCTATCACTATATACATCAGAGATACAGTACACATCAACTAACACAGCGGAACTAGATAGATAGCTACATACGTCTCGAAACTCCTGCTCCAAGCTTCTCCAGAAATCAAGGTCCAAAACCTATCACTTGGCTACTCATAAAAATTTGAGTACCCAAGAGTTTATGAAAAACAAAATATAAACTCCGGGTCAGACATGGGTCTGGTATGAGTAAACTGTTTAAATTGTTTAACTTTGAAAACATTTGAAAATAAAGGTATCACGTAAGACTCCCCACAAATAAATACGGGTAAGTTTTTACCTTAAGCTAACCAAAACGTTTCATAGGAAATCCAGTGATATTATAATAGTGTCTAAGGTTTTCAAGTAAATAGAAAATAGCCGAAATTGTTACATTCATTAAATTCCAGCTACTAGCCACAAAAGTGGGTAATATAAATCAAAACCGTAGGGTCTCATAGGAAAAATGAATTTCTAACAATGGCAGGGCTAGTGAGGTACCGCCCGTCACAGTACGGGGCCTAGATCACCGTACCGAGGATCACTCCCGACCCCCTACAACGCAAGGCCGGAACCATTCCTTACTGAACAGTCCCGAACAAGATAAACCCCACGGTTGTAGCTAGCAACCGCCCACACAGCCGAAATAAAAAGGGACATCTAGACAGGGGAAATATCTTGTCCTGCTTGGGCATGACCCACCTAACCTTGCTGCATCTCCCCTGTTTTAGCCATTCCCGGTTGATGAGGCTTGAGGCTGCGATTACCTTTATTGAACATTATTCTTAGAATGCTCATCGTCCGTCTGACGATGTTCTGAAAGCATTCAATCCATACAAGTTCGTTCCGGGTTCGAACGAAACCGAAGGCATTATCTCGTCACACTCATTTTGGAATCACCCTCAGAGTCAACAACGATAACTCTTGCATTCTGAAAACACCGTCTCGATCTTCATTTCAGAATTCACTTCCTAACATTTAAATTGGATCTATGTGGTATTCGGAATATCAATTGGATACCCGATCTCGGTCTCATCGAAATCCGAACGCCATTTTAAAGGCCAAGTTGTCTAATTAACTTAAACAGTTTAAATAATTTAAATTCAACAATTGAATTAACATAGCATTTATCCTAGATAAAACATATACAAGCATCATAGATGCACAACATATCACAGAGCATCACATAATATCATCAAATAAAAATCACAACCAGATATTCAACATAACAATCCGTATGCAGTCATCTTTAAGTCTTAGTTGTAATTAATTCAATTTAGAATTAATTACCTGAGAGTTAACCACTCAACAATAAATTTTCAAATTATTTAAGTTGATTTATCTTTGCTTAATTAATTATTAGATCTTAATTATTTAAATAAATAAATTATTTTATTACACACTACTTAATTAATTTCTTAATCAAGTTATTTAACTTTAATTACTTACTTAACTATTCCTTATTCATTAATTAATAACTTTAATTATTAATTAATAAAACTTCATTATTTATTTGTTAACTGCTAATTACTTAATTAATCATTTATTCATTTTTTTAAAT
The DNA here is from genome assembly GCA_030765085.1 of Allium cepa. Classification (NCBI taxonomy): domain Eukaryota; kingdom Viridiplantae; phylum Streptophyta; class Magnoliopsida; order Asparagales; family Amaryllidaceae; genus Allium; species Allium cepa. The sequence goes on along the minus strand of CM060943.1, from coordinate 548,036,316 downwards.
CACTTGATTACTCTTAATTATTAATCACTAATTAATTAACTTAAAGTAGTTAATTCTAAATTTAGTAATCACTTAAGCGTTGTCTAATTCTACTCTAATTACAATCATGATATAATTATTCTTAATTACTTTCTAAAATAATTAATTAATGTTAATTATTCGACTTAACTAAATTTTAAAGAAATCTGCTTAAAATCTGGGAATCAAATCAATATTAACAACTAACCTTTAATGTTAATTGATTTTCATACCGGCCTTAACTAAATTACTAATTTAAAACAGTAATCAAGTGACAATTACATTGTTAAGTATTACTTAAATTATTAAGCCTGAATCTCATCTCCTAAAAAAACAAAACTGCAGATAAACAAACCCTAAGGCTTCCCTGGTAAAACCCGAGACCACCCCTGCGTTATACTCGAGTGTTACTTCGAGTACTTCAGGCATTTCCCCGAGTCTCCCCCCGTGTGCTCTCCTTCTTCCTCTTCTCTTTATTTATTTATTTATTTTCTAGAAAGTTTTGTTTAAACTTAGATATAAATTAAACATCAGGTTCATTCTCACGTTTCAAACTCGACCTTAACCCGAAGCATTCAATCCCCAGACTCGTGCACTACTCGAGAATACCCACTGACACAACGAAAACTCCTTCCTCCACGCCGTACACGTGCACGGCGGCACAACTCAACTCCGGTGAACACCAACATCACAGGCGAACCACAAACCTACCCTAGATCCGAAATCCAAACGCCAATCGCTTATAAAAATTCGAATATGAAAATTTGCCTACAGCTCCAAAAACCTGTGAACTCAACATGCAACAAAAACCCTTCGCGATCGCCGTAGAGATCACCAGAGACGCCCAAAATTTACCCACACCACGACAACACGTCAAGCTTCCATCCTCCTGATTCGTGTGAAGCTCGATCACGTGTAGGCGACGAATTCACTACATTTACAGATATGAACAGAACTGCAACTAAAACCCTAGTACGACCTCGTACTCAAATTTCACATAATAGAAAAATAAATTCGCATTTTTCTCAGGATCATAGTAGTTATTACTACCTTCAAACCAAGTTTCAACATTTTTAATTGGTTTGATTTTCTGAAATTAGAGAGAATGTAATTTTTGTTCACAAACAAACTGCTTTAAGGATTCAAAGCTAAAAAGCTTCATTTTTGTTTTAAAAATCATGATTTTCTGCAAGGATTTAAGATATGGTCTTGAATTAATATTTTGCAAAAATTAATTTCATCAATTTATCATTTGATACCTGTAAAACAAAATTTCAGTAATTATATTTTACAACAAAGTTTAACCGGTTTTTTAGACATCAAAATTTAAGTTTAAACTCCTTGTTTTAGATGAAAAGCTTTAAGCTTTATATTAATCTGAAGAGAGTAATTGAATTTGGAAGAAAATACACAACCTGTATCAATTAACAGAGATGAACAGAGCATCACAAGCATATATTCAAACTGAAGCATATATTATCCAGATTATCAATAAATCTCGAACTATTTTTAAATAAACTTAAAGCTTAAGAATTTCTTGTTTACTCACCAAAATCACTTTGAACAGAGAACAAACTGTTGAAACAGAAAGCAAAAATTGATGAAGCAACTGCAGATTTGAATTCTTGAAAACTTTTCTTGTTTTGCTGTTGAACTTGATTGAGTTTACAAAGACAAGATGTTATTATTTTCTTTTCCTTTTCTCAGGTTTACTTCTTAAGTTTGTAAACGAACCAATTAGGTTGTTGTATATATAGAAATGGTTTGAACAACTATAGGCTGTATCTAGACAGCCTTATATTTTTGACCAGGTTGATTTTGTAATTAACTTCCTACAATATAACATGATTTTGCAATTTCGGCTGGACATGTTTTTATGCTGAGATGATAACAATTAATACTTTGGTTCCTAACTAATTTACATAATATAGTTATGGTCGGCTGCTTAAAGATATTTGTATGTAAGATATGTACTTTAGCAGGTAGGCTTATGGCTTGTATAGGAAGACATGTTGTTGTGTATAAAGATTTTGTTGTATGAAAAGTACATTTGCAGATAGATATTTAGTTTTTGAGTGTGAAGCTTTGTTTATGAAGATATTTATTGTTTTTGTATAAACACTTGTTTTATATTATGTTATACTTGTTTTTATTTCATTTTATACTTTGAGTTTGGATTACATGTGAAGATATTGTATATAAAAGAACAGTTTTGTTTATTGCTTGCTTGAATAACTTATATGATTGTGTTTGGTCTACATTACATTTGGTTTTATTTTACTGGTATACTTTATTCTTGTTTTATCTTATACTTGTGTTTTATTTTTAGCTTTATACACTTAGCAGATTGGCATCAAAGATATTTTTTCTAACTTGAAAAATTCATGTGGTTTAGTTACTTATATTTATATTTCATATTTAACTATCAATATTTAAATGATATTCATTTGCTTACTTATTCATATTTGTATTTTATATTTTGATTATCAATATTTACATTATATTCTTAAGTTTTACTTATATTTAATATTTATATTTTATATTGATAAATTTTGATTTTATTCGAACATTATCATTCACATCAATGTATTTATTTATCACATGTTAATAAGACAAAGTATTGTAATTCAATTATATAAGATAAATTTTATTTCAATTGAATTATATAAGAACAATTTTATTGTAAATATTATTGAGATTTATTTTAAATTTTAGACATTATTATTCATATGAATATTTATCGGATGTAAACAAAGTAAAGTATTTTAATTAAATTATATAAGATAGATTTTTATTGTATATATTATTAAGATATTTATTCCAAATTTTCAAATTTCATTTTCTTTCAAAATACCAATATATATATTATAAACAAATGGCAATATTTTCAAAATTATATTCATTTTAATATAATCAGTTTACATTTTATTTAATTACATTAAACATTTATTAAAATAAATAGGGCCAAAATCCAGGGTCGTTACAATATGAGTTGGTAGGCATGTAACATCAGGGATTTATTTTGTTACAATAAGTATATGCTAACTCATATGTGCATGCCATGTCTTGGAGATGGGAGATGTTGGTCTGATCTCTGATATACAATAAAGCTCACTATCTAAAGCCTCAGACCATAGTTCCACCATTCAGGAAGAAATATCAGATCTATCCTACAGAATTCAAACTCTTGAGAATGAAAACCACCACTTAAAAGATGCTAACAATGCACTAACCAGTGAGAACCATTGTATCCAAGATTTAGTTATTTCCACATTTGAGGAAAAGGGTTCAATCGAAGCATGACTTGATGACCTATCCACCTTACTTGAGCTGGAGTTGACTAAACAAGCCATCCTATTATCTAAAGATTGTGATTCCAAAGCCTGTCTCTACCCATTGACTTGTAAAAATAAAAATAAATCCAACTTAAAAAGAAACTTCTCCTAAAGAAAGCATCTTTGCAGAAGGCTAATAACAAGATTTCTATTTTCATTAAAGCTGTTCTTCCTTCTCAGCGAAACCAATGCATTATTCATTGAATACAAGGATAACATCCAAGCCATCCCTAATTTTTCATTTCCCTCATTAGCTCAGACTGGGGTTGATCACAAAAGGAAGTTTAATGCGCTTTTTAACATTTACCTGGATGAGGTACCGGATTTTGATAATGGAAGTGAAGAGGAACGAGACATTGATTTATCTTTAACCCTCAACGAGTCATCCACTATGGATAAAGAAAAGGTTGATGATGATAACGAGGATAATGGCACTCGTAATCTCATAGATAATCCTCCGAAGGATGACAAAAAATAACAGCCTTGATGGCACTTGAGTCTAGAGCTAGTGACCAATGGAAGAAGCATACTTACGAACTCCCATTTCAATTTAATGATTCTACCATTATTCAAATTTTCACTTTTATTTAGCACTGTTTTTTGCTATCAGATGAACAAAAATTGGAAATTTTTGAGATATTTTAGATAGAAGTAAAACTGAAATTTACGGCTCCATTGAGAGAGGGAGAAATAGTGCAAGGATCTCAATTCCACCAACGATAAACACACGAAACTCCTTGAGCGTCTAATAACCCATGTGGTCATCCATAATAAAGAGTTTTCCCTTACTCTTCGAAATAAACAATTTATTCGGTCCGCTTATTATAAGGGAAATTTAGAGCATGCAAATCTTTTTTGAACGCTTAAAGAAGACTGAGATAAACTGCTTACATCATGTCCATATTAGATTTTCTACAATCGATTTTCATTTTTAGGCGACGACTGCAAAGTTTTGATCAGAAAACTACAAAAGAAATACTTGGATCAATTTCGTTCCAACCCTCGCCCTGGTGAGTGTTGAAATTTGCCGTGTTTTAACACTATCCCTACCTTTATTGACATGCTGCCTCTTAATAACGTAAAATTTAACCATGGTAGGTCGTTGCTGATTACCTTAAAGGATCATATCTTCTTGAACCTTCATAGCTATATATATTATGTAATTAAAGTGAGCCATACATTAACCATTCTAAGTTATTATATGGTAAGCTTGACCCTTTAGTTGGAACTGGGCCAGCACATAGTGGATTAAATGAGTGAATTTCAAATTCTTTCTACCATTTTAGATCTTATTGGATCCATGAAGTCTAAACTAATTTAGATCATATTTAAATTAATGTATAAAATCATTATTCTATTTTATTTACTGTAAATGGATGTTATTTTGATTATATATTTGTATAATATAATGTGTACATGTATATCATATACACGTGTATTGCATGTGCAATATATACAGTGTGCATGGTTTGACATGCCAATATCTAAGCATTGGAATTTACACCATGATGGACATATTAGCCCCTATATATATATATATATATATATTGTTAACCCACCTTTTGACAAGGCAATGCATATACGGATTTAACCCAATAAAGTTCACAATTATCAAGGCTGGGATATCATGGATTTGGGTCAAATGGATGGATTGGAAGTCAACTACAGTTAAAGCTACAGATGATAATTTGGATGGATTTGGATGAAGTGAGGATTTGTATGGACCGACGAAGAATGATCCATGAAACAGATCAAATTTTCGGAGATCGACAATATCTTAAAATCCACAAGACCAAGTCACTTGAAACTTTCATAGCATCAATAAAACAAAGAGGGGAGCTTAAAAAACGATCGCGCATCAAACATTGAATGCTTTGGGATGGCCAATCATCCCAGCCGATCATTCTAGGACAATCCATCATAACAATCGTGTATCACGAAGTAAAAGGCATGAGGATGTTCGATTGTTATCGACCGATCGATCCTACCGATCCACAATATTAATCATTTATCATGGAATTATGGTTTGAAGATAGTCGATCCTTCTCAACGATCGTTAATAATTGATCGTTCATATCGATCCATCATAAAGATAGGTGCAAGTCAATGAACTATCCAATTTCAACAAAGATCAACCCATGTCTCCTAAACTACAAGTCAGAATGATTTCATACTTCAAAAGCAACGTTGAAAAGCATGAAGAACCCCCCAGAAGTGATCGGCCTTGGATTGGGTGATGGAAAAACGATCAGTGATATGATGGTTGATCGTTATTAAATGACGAATTAGACATGCCGATCGTTATGGGGAGCCCATATGGATAAGAAAGCCCTGTAGCCAAAGTTTCACCCATATATACAGTAGGCATGGCTTCAGAAAAGGAATCTTTTTTCTGATTCTCTTCATCTTCTACCTAGGCAAAACTCTATCAATTGTACTCTTAAATTTCATGAATTTGTAACTATAAAAATATAAACTAATAAAAGATTATTGGAGTGGACGTAGGTCAGAGTTTGTTGAACCACTATAAAAATTAGGTGTTCCTTTCGTTTTATGCTATTGATTTTGTGATCTATGTGCTTGTCTTTCTATTTGGATATTATTTTGGAAATTTGGTGCTTTCACATACGACTGGGTATTTGTGACAAATTTTGGCGCAAACATTTTGCTGCTTTCACTGAGAAGACTTGCATCCACGAATTTGGAAGCTAGGATCTCAAATTTAGAAGCTTGGATACTTGGATCTATGAAGCAATGGTTAGGCCATCAACAAGGAGACAGAGAGTAGGTATAAGCCATGATGTAGGGAGTCTTGAGGCTTCCTCAGGAGCTAATCAAACCTCAATCTTCATTTCCAAAGACGATATGGAAATAATGATGGATGTTATGCAGGAAAGCATGTTAAAGAGGTAGGAGGAAATAATGCAGAGCCTACTCCAAGAAATTGGACAAGATGGGGTGCAAAACCAAGGAAATGGAGTAGTAGGAAATGCTAGAAATATGGATCACGGAATAGGTGCAGCAGAAGCTGAGGAAACCCAGAATCAGAACCAAGAAAAAAAAGCGAGCTGGATGTAGGATGGAGTGGAACCACCAGGATTAGCCCCCGACAAACCAATAATGATCGATGGTACTTTAGTCGATCATTATAGAACGATCAGTGTTGATTGTTCCGCACCCGGGCGCATGCCTTCAGGTTATGTTAGCTCAATTCTAGGCAAGATATCAGGTGGTGCTGCACAGTTTGGCGTTGATCGGAATATGGATGTTTGTTTAAAAGAACAGATTTCAAGATTCCCTCGTGGACTCGAGGGGCATGTTGGAGACAACTAGTGAAGACCACCACTTAATGACAACGACATGTTGGCGCAAATGATCAGACGGGATATGAGAGGAGGATTGGTAAATAGGATCTAGAAGATGTGAATAGGAGCCCCTTCACTCCTAGTATCAGGCAAGACCGGAATTCAAACAACCAACGCTCGAGACATATGATGGAAAAACATATCCTATTGTTCATAGGACAAGATACATGAGACACATAGAAGTACTGGGGCATCAGAAGAAGTCATGGCACGGTGCTTTCCATTGTACTTGACGGATATAGCTACACTATGGTTCATGCTATTGGAAAGCGGCTCTATCAGCGCATGGATGGAATTGATCGATAGGTTTATGAGGTACTTTAGGGTTCACATCTTAACGTCCAAAAATGTGATGAGTTTCGTAAGATAGAAACAGAGGACCGAAGAGTCCCTGAGGATTTTTCTAACACGGTTTAATGCTACGACAGTATCGACGGATCGTCCAGATCCATCCATGGTTTTGATGGCGGCTGTATCTGGAATTGCCGATGGCACGAAGTTCAAGGATTCACTGGCATGGGATATACCCATGGATGAGTTTTATTGTGAAGCAGAAAGGTTCCTGCGGCAGGAAGACGCACGAGCCAACAAACCAGAGTGAACGCTGTGCAAAGTGGAGGATTATTAAGAGATGTGTAACAACTCTGTATTTTGTAATTATTTTAATTGTATATTTTAATTATTTAAATTGAAATTCCTGATTTAAAAACTTTATTTTATTTATTAAAATGAATAAATTTTTGTTATTTTAAATATAAATTTTGATTTTGATGTAAATTAAAATTCCAAACATGAATAAATAGAATATTTTCCAGAAATGTGAATTTTGGTCAATATGGTCAAACTTTGACTTTTTAAATTTAAAATTTAAATATTTGAATTTTTGAATTTTATATTTTATTATGAAAATAAATTAAATTTCAAGAATACTGCTTTATGTTTCGTTGAAATCCGATTTATATTGTGAAAGTTATGCTTTTTACAATATTGTATGTACATTGTTTTATTTAACAAAATTGTTTATTTTAAATTATATAAATAATATTTTTGTTTTCTCTAATTTGTGTATATATGTATATATGTGACATGTTATGTATTTATTTTTATTTTTAAAACATATTTAAAAGTGTAGTGTAATTTTCTAATGTTCATTGTATTTTGTTTACAATTTTTATTTCTAGTTTCAATTATTAAGCTATTTTCTTATTTATTTTATATTTTTCCTTAAATTATTTATTTATTTTCTTTTTCATTTTATTTTGTTCATTATTTTATTTTATTTTATTTTCTGAATTGTATTTAGTCAACTTTAATTTAAAAGAAATTGAAAATCAAAGAGTCAAAGTCCTTTCATTTTCCATTGACTTTTCATGTACCTACCCTTTTCATTTGTCTTTTGGCTTTTCCTCCCCTTGCTTTGGTCGCACATCTCTCTAGCCCATAACCATGTATTTTTCTTCTCATTCACGTGAGAAAACTCCTTTCTCTCTAAACCTCACGGCATTTATCTTGAGAGAAAAAATTTAAGTTCTAATGGCTACTTTCTTACTCATTTTTCTTCTTATTTACATTGATTTTGCCTCCCTCCTCTTCACAGCTATGCTCGGCCCTACCACCCTCATCTCCACCATCACTAGCCACAGAAACCACCACCTCCTCCTCTGACCACCACCTCAAGCCGTGACATTCAAGTGGACCAAACACCACAATACTTTGCACAAACTCCTTGAAAACATGCCTAGCCAAGCCTAATTTCACCATCCCCTTTACATATGGATTCGGCCACACCCCTAGCTCCACCACCACCTGCCTACACCACCTCTGGCCATCACTTGACCTCTATCCAGATCTAAAGCATGCATGACCGAACCCTATGATGACCATGGTCGAGCCAAATGGTGCACCAAAACCCTTCTCTTTTGCCTTGTCCCTTTGCATTTTGATGTTGTAACTCCTACCTCCCCACATCCCATTGTTTTGCCTTCTTTTTTGCTGACCATTGGATGAGCATTTCAGTTCTAGACCTAATCATGGCTACGCCAAATAATGTCATGGCCAAGCATTTGGATGGTTAAAGCAAGGTCTAGTCATTCTATTCCTTGTTGTTTTAAATTTCCAATTGTTTCAATGTATTTTGTATTGAATACATATGTTTATATTGTCTTGTTTATTTGTTGTATACAAGGTAAATATGAAGGGCTCTCTATTCATTCAAATAAAATCATGCTTGTCATGCCTTTGGTATTCGCTCTTGTGTGTGTTGTTTGTTTCTAGCTTTGATAAAGGTGAGTCCTTCTCACTCTGGCATTTGTACTTATGAAATAGTGAACTGATGACAAGTGTTTAGTAAATTAAAAATGTTTATGCAAGTTAATTATAATTATATGGTATGCTATGCCATGTTATTACCATGTTTACTTTGTTAATTATCACCTGACATCTGATATATGACATTATATTGTGACATTGACATTGTTTATATTGTTTATGCATATGTTCACACTACAAGTTCCCTGTTCGAAAAGAATCACTATGGGTTGAAATGATACATACCCCAACGGACATTAGAATAGGAAAAAATCATTATGGCTGAAATGATAGGCCTGAGTGATTTTTATTTATTTTTATTTACTTGGGATTGCGGGTTTGAAATGATAGAACTCGGGTTTTCTTTTTAAATGCGGGTTGAAATGATATATATTCGTATCTCTTGACCTGGGTTAGAAAATTATATACAGACCCCGTGGTATATTTTTAAATGTGTTTTTAAGATATGTATTTTTAAAAGTATGAAATTTGGTTTAAAAATATATATTTTATGGTTTTAAGAAAGCTAAATATTAAGTTTTGAATTTTTGAATTATAATATGTAAATTTGAGGTAAATGTGATTTTTGACTTTAAATTTAATTTTCATTTTTAAAAATGTAAATAAATAACGGAAATTAAATTTAAAGTTTTGAAATGATATTTGAAGTAAAATGTTAAGTTTTGTTAAATTTATAAGTTAAAAAAACAGTAATTTTTGGCTTAACAAATGAATTGAGTTTTTATTTTGGATATTTAACTATAAAATTTTGTTGTGATAAATCATATGTTAAATTGATTTAAATATGAAGTTTGGAAGCCTAAAAATATGATTTATAAATTTAAATTAGAAAATTTTCGAAGTTTTAATGTTTTTGAAGTTATAATAAAAATCTGAAATTTTATTAATAGCATTTCCAAAATGCTGTAGTCTTATGACGGCATTTTTAAGTGCTATTGTTTTTGGTTTGACTGTGTTGAAATAACTAAATATCTATTACGGCATTTTATAAATGCCGTTGTTCTTGAACTAAACTATTTTGGAACTATAAGCTACGATAACACTTTATAAATGCTGTCGTTGCTATAATTTGTCAATGTTTTGAAATGTTATAGATTTTAACACTATTTGAGTTATATTTTAAAGTGTTAAATGATTTAACTTTTAGAATTGATTATTTGTGAAATTTAAGGAGTTTGAATATATATTTTATTATTTAAATTTGAATTTTTAAAGAATTTAAAATTAAATTTGAATTTAAATAAGGTTTGCTTGGTTATGTGTTAAATGGAATGAAATGAAATGACATAAACGAATTTTTGAATGAAATTTTTGAAATGTTTTTTGTAATGATATTTGAGATAATGAATGAATGAAATATTTGATTTTTTAAAATGATATTTAAATTGAATATTTGAATTAAAGAAGCATAATGAATTTATAATGTGTTTGGAAAGGAAATGATTTTCAAATGGTTTTGAATGACATAATCTTTATTTTGATAAAGAATGTGAATTTGGAATGATATTTGATTTGATAAATGAATATTTGAAGTTTATACTAGTATGAAGGATATTTAGTTACTTGTAATTCTGGTTTATTTAAATTATATTGGATTTATGAAATGAATATTTCAAAACTAAGTAATAACGAAGTTATAAATTTAGTTTTGAAATGTGGTATATTAAAGCTATGAAATATATTAAGAATTGAATAGTTTATTTTGTGGATCAAATCTATATTTGGAATTGATAAGATTTGAAATGGTTTGTTGGAAAACTAGATTGAATTGAAACTGATGGTTTGAATTGAACTAAATTGGAAATTTGAAAATTTGGGTTTAATTGAATAAATTGAAAATGTAAAGAATTAAAGAAATGTTTCATGATTTCAAATGTATGATTTCAAAGTGTTATGATTTTCAAAGTGTAATGATTTCAATTATTTTGGTTTTGAAAGAGTTCTAACTTTGAAAGTATTATTATTTTTGAAAGACGAATATATGTTTGAAATGGAAATGATAAACTATTTTGATTTGAATATAGTTTTGAATTAAAAATGGTTTTGGTTTCGAAATATAATTTTTTTTGAAAGGAATATAGTTTGGAAATGAAATGATTTGATTTTTGAAGTATAAACTATTTTGAAATAACCACGGCGTTTAATAACGTTTGGTTGTTAAAGGGACCGGGATCGGAAGTTGTCATACTCTCTGCCTACTTCGAAAACCACTTTAAAAACCGTGTACGCGGTGGAGATTCCAGAATGAAGTAGGATGGTGGCGACGATCCTATTGAGGTATGAACGACCTGACTCCCATGAGTTGGCTTAAGGTGGCTAAAACAGCAGCGATCAACAGGCCAAGTGAGGTCATTCCTTCGATCGGACGCGCTTCTTCGATACTATACTCTTACTTGTGGTTGATTTGATGACCATCCTCCGATTTTGATTTGGGAGTGTGTTCCGAGGTGGGAGGTAGTGGCCGCTATGCGTTACCACCAGCCTAGAAGCGTAATTAGTATATCTACCTTGGCATTTCCTAGTTGTGCCGTGTCACCTAACATACCGGGCCTTTACTACGAGTTTGTTTTTCTCCCGTAGCCCATGGAGTATTTAGGGTAGTCTCCCGATCCGGAGATATGCTGATACTGGATGGACTACTGGGATTATTACATGTTGGGGGCTATATGGGTAACCCTTCAACGCAATTTAAAAGTGAGTTTATTTTACTATAGACACTATATTAATAGCGCAATATTACTACATAGTAAATAGTTTAACATATCCTTGAAGGACGGGCGATCCTAAGCATCCTCTAAGTTACTGATGCATTTGGTTACTGTTCACTTGAGTTGATTTACATTTCATAAGTATTTATGTCATGGCTCGAGTATTTTGTGTTTTGCTTTACGCTCGAGTAGACTGAGTGATTCAGCATTCAAGACTCACCTTCTGAGTTGGAGCTTTGCTTAAAGATCCATCCATCTATTTTGCTTTCAGTATCCAGTGATTTTAGTGATGTATTCTGATTTATACCTGATGTATCTTATTACTCTTCTGTTGTATCTTGTTTAACTCCGATGTATCTTATATTTATATAGTAGCTTCATGAACTACTATCTCTTTTACTTCCGTTGCAATATTATTTACTCTGTGTCTATGATCTATGATTATTTATTTACTGTATATTCTGAGATTTTCCAAATTTTATTTACAACGCGGTATTTTAAGCAATTCAAGTCCGACATGCATAGATGCGAATGGTTGAAAATATCGAGTCGTTACATTTGGTATCAGAGCTTTTGTCACTCGAGGCAAACCTTAGCATATATGGTTATGTATTTAAAGAATTACTTTCATTCGAGTTTGAATCTCTTCCTTTTGACTCGATTCCTTTGAATTTTGGAACATTCCATGCGGTTCCAAAATCCATTCATGTCCCTCACTATTCATCTTCTTTTGATTTTAGTTTATCCCATAATTCCACTTCGATTGATCTTTATAATGCGTCGGTGGTCTCGCCAATCTCAAATTGATTTGTAAAGGGAAAACTCCTTTACAACAGCATCGATTCATCGGAGATTTTATATCCTCGGTTTAGATGCTAGTAGCTCTTATTATTCCAAATTCTATCTCTTGAGATCGAATGTTGATTTACCCCAGAAATCCACATCGATCTTATTCTTTAAGTCACGGTTGACCCAGTTAAGGTTGTCCGCGATTTATTTAAGCTTGTCCATCTTCCTATTCCGTTATTTAATCATCTCATCTTTGTTTCAAACCTATCTTCAAAACATTTTTGAATTGTATTTGTAAACTAATATTTAAATGTTTTATATATTGTGTTGTTTGAGTTGTTGATGTTGATTTGGGTTTCTAATCGATTCGTTTGATCAACGCTATCGATAAGATTTCCAAAAAACTTGAACAGAGCAAACTGACACAATATGTTTTTCAAATTTAGTAATGAAATAAATTTATTAACTATATTATAAATTTTTCTGGATTTTATTAGATTGGTTGTTAAGAAATAATAATTGATTTTATATATCATTATCTCTTGTTTCATATATAAATAATTGAACTATAAACATGGTTATAAATTTATTTAGAAATTTAAAATGAACTTAAAACAAGAATTTGAGAATTTAATTTGCGATCGTTTCAAACCTTGTATTTAAAGATTTAAAAGATATATTATTTAAAGTAATTTTGAATAAAAATTTGTTTCCAAAGAATTTTAAAGTTTAAAATTAGTGCTCTTCTCTTTGTCGCTGGAAAATAACTTCGGTGATGACTGCAGCATCATCGATATTCATTTTCGAGTTTTGAAGTGAAGAAACCATTCTGTAGTCTTGCTACAGTTTGTTTTGGGGAATTTAATTGATTTGAATTTCTAAAATAAGATTGGATTTATAACATTTGCTGATATATGATATAAATTTGAATGGACATATATATAGTATATGTGCATTTATTTATCTCTAAATAGTTTGGAAGTTATCAAAAATTTAATTCCTAAATTTTATCTTGAAAGATAATTTTTAAGTATAATTTTAAGATTTGGATAAATATTCAAGCTTGAAATGATTGAATTAGAAAGTTTTATTTGTATAATACACAATTTCATTCCAATATAACTTACTTAAATTTCAAAAGTTAAATATGTAATTGGATAATATACAATATAAAAGGATTTTATAAATAAAACTTGAGTGGTTATAATAAATGCTATACACTTAAATTTTAGTTATAAAAAAAGATTAACAGAGGTAAGTAGAGAAAAAGGGTAATGGAATAATTTACAATTTAAATTGGTGTTAAAGGAACTAAGAATAAATAAAGCAGATATAATAGGTGTAAATATATTTAACATAGGCGAGAAAATATATTGAGAGGAATAGATATAATTTTAATTAGGAATAAAGAAGAATAAAATTTATTGGTATAATAAATGATTTTTTTCAAACCCATGATTTTAGAGATTGTTTTTTAAGATAATTGGATGATAAGATAATGAAATTAGAGATGGATTTATTTAAATTATATAAAATTAATTTTCAATTTAAATTGAAATTTTCATGCTTTCAAATTTATTATCTTATTTGTTTTTCAAACTATCTTTTGGTTATCCTTATTTCCTTTATCTTGTTACAGAATGGGGAAGCTATTGCTCATGCCAGTATGTTAGAAATTTTTGTATAATCTTTGGTAATCTTTGGTACTCACTTTGAATCTGAGCACTGCTTGCCATACACAGACCGTCGGTCAAGCGGAAAGGGTGTATCAGATTCTAGAAGATCTTTTTCGTACTTGTGTGCTTTATTCCATCTTCACCTTGTTAAACTTACCTATAACAACAGTTATCAGGTATAATTTCAATCTTCTGGTCATCTTGTCTTAATCCTATTTCATTCTATCTTTTTCTGTGCTTTGCCATACCTCATTCCTTCCCGCGGATGAAAAGTTTTGAGTGGGGGAGAGTGTAACAACCCTGTATTTTGTAATTATTTTATTGTATATTTTAATTATTTAAATTGAAATTCTTGATTTTAAAACTTTATTTTATTTATTAAAATGAATAAATTTTTGTTATTTTAAATATAAAATTTGTTTTTTATGTAAATTAGAATTCCAAACATGAATAAATAGAATATTTTCCAAAAATGTGAATTTTGGTCAATGTGGTCAAAATTTGACTTTTTAAATTTAAAATTTGAATTTTTGAATTTTATCTTTATTATGAAAATGAATTAAATTTCAAGAATACTGCTTTTCGTTTCGTTGAAATCCGATTTATATTGTGAAAGTTATGCTTTTTAAAATATTGTATGTACATTTTTTTATTTAACAAAATTATTTATTTTAAATTAGATAAATAATATTTTTGTTTGTTCTAATTTGTGTATATATGTATATATGACATGTTATGTATTTATTTTTAAAACATTTTTAAAAGTGCAGTATAATTTTCTAATGTTCATCGTATTTTGTTTACAATTTTTATTTCTAGTTTCAATTATTAAGCTATTTTCTTATTTATTTTATATTTTTACTTAAATTATTTAATTATTTTCTTTGTCATTTCATTTTTTTCAGTATTTTGTTTTATCTTCTGAATGGTATTTAATTTATTTTAATTTAAAAGAAATTGGAAATCAAAGAGTCAAAGTCCTTTCATTTTCCATTGACTTTTCATTTACCTTGCCTTTTCATTTGTCTTTTCCTCTCCTTGCTTTGGCCGTACATCTCTCTAGCCCATAGCCTTGTATTTTTCTGCTCATTCACGTGAGAAAACTCCTCTCTCCAAAACTCATGGCATTTTAATCTTGAGAAAAAATTTAAGTTCTAATGGCTTCTTTCTTTCTCGTTTTTCTTCTTATTTACATTCACTTGCCTCCCTCCTCTTCACAGCTATGCTCGGCACTACCACCATCATCTCCATCATCCTCTCCACCATCATAGCCACAACAACCACCACCTCCTCCTCCGACCACCACCTCAAGTCGTGACCTTCAAGTGGACCAAACACCACAATACTTTGCACAAACTCCTTGAAAACATGCCTAGCCAAGCCTAGTTTCACCACCTCCTTCACATATGGCTTCGGTCACACCCTAGCTCCACCACCACCTTCCTAAACCACCTCTGGCCATCACTTGACCTTTGTCCAGATCTGAAGCATGCATAGCCAAGCCCTACGATGACCATGGCCGACCCAAGTGGTGCACCAAAACCCTTCTCTTTTGCGTTGTCCCTTTGCCTTTTGATGTTGTAACTCCTACCCCCTCACATCCCATTGTTTTGCCTTCTTTATTGCTGACCATTGGATGAGAATTTCAGGTCTAGACCTGATCATGGCTGAGCCAAATGATAACATGGCCAAACATTTGGATGGTTAAGGCAAGGTCTAGTCATTCTATTCCTTTGTTGCTTTTAAATTTCCAATTGTTTCAATGTATTTTGTATTGAATACATATGTTTATATTGTCTTGTTTATTTGTTATATACAAGGTCAATATCAAGGGCTCTCTATTCATTCAAATCAAAATGTGCTTGTCGTGCCTTTGGAATCGCTCTTGTGTGTGTTATTTGTTTCTAGCTTTGATAAAGGTGAGTCCTTCTCACTCTGGTATTTGTACTTATGAAATAGTGGATTGATGACAAGTGTTTAGTAAATTAAAAATGTTTATGAAAGTTAATAATTATTATATGATATGCTATGCCATGTTATTACCATGTTTAATTTGTTAATTATCACCTGATGTCTGATATATGACATTATATTGTGACATTGACATTGTTTATATTGTTTATGCATATGTTCACACTACAAGTTCCCTGTTAGAATAGAATCACTATGGGTTGAAATGATACATACCCGAATGGACATTAGAATAGGAAAAAATCATTATGGGCTAAAATGATAGGCCTAAATGATTTTTATTTATTTTATTTACTTGAGTTTGCGGGTTTGAAATGATAGAACCCGAGTTTTCTTTTTACATTGCGGATTGAAATGATATATATCCGTATCACTTGACCTAAGTTAGAAAATTATATATAGACCCTATGGTATATTTTTAAATGTTTTTCTTAAGATATGTATTTTTAAAAGTATGAAATTTGATTTAATTTTTTTATGGTTTTAAGAAAGCTAAATATTAAGTTTTGAATTTTTGAATTTAAATATGTAAATTTGAGGTAAATGTGATTTTGACTTTAAATTTAATTTTTATTTTTAAAACTGTAAATAAATAATGGAAACTAAATTTAAAGTTTTGAAATGATATTTGAAGTAAAATGTTAAGTTTTGTTAAATTTATAAGTTAAGAAAAACAGTGAATATTGAATTAACAAATGAATTGAGTTTTTAATTTGGATATTTAACTATAAAATTTTGTTATGATAAATCATATGTTAAATTGATTTAAAAACAAAGTTCGGAAGCCTAAAAATATGTTTTATAAATTTAAAATAGAAAAATTATGAAGTTTTAATGTTTTTGAAGTTATAATAAAAATCTGAAATTTTATTAATAGCATTTCCAAAATGCTATAGTCTTATGACAACATTTGTAAGTGCTATTGTTTTTGAATTTAACTATGTTGAAATAACTAAATATCTATTACGGCATTTTATAAATGCTATTGTTCTTGAACTAAACTATTTTGGAACTATAAGCTACGATAGCATTTTATAAATGCGGTCGTTGCTATAATTTGTCAATGTATTGAAATGTTATAGATTTTAACACTATTTGAGTTATATTTTAGAGTGTTAAATGATTTGACTTTTGGAATTATTTTGAAAGTTAAGGAGTTTGAATATATATTTTATTATTTAAATTTGAATTTTTAAAGAATTTAAAATTGAATTTGAATCTAAATAAGGTTTACTTGCTTATGTGTTAAATGGAATGAAATGAGATAAATGAATTTTGAATGGAATTTTTGAAATGCATTTTGTCATGATATTTAAGATAATAAATGAATGAAATATTTGATTTTTTAAAATGATATTTAAATTTAATATTTTAATTAAAGAAGGATAATGAATTTAAAATGGATTTGGAAAGGAAATGATTTTGAAATGGTTTTGAATGACATAATCTTTATTTTGATAAAGAATTTGAATTTGGAATGATTTTTGATTTGATAAATGAATATTTGAAGTTTATACTAGTACGAAGGATATTTAGTTACTTGTAATTCTGGTTTATTTAAATGATATTGGATTTATGAAATGAATATTTCAAAACTAAGTAATAATGAAGTTATTGGTATATTAAAGCTATGAAATATATTAAGAATTGAATAGTTTATTTGTGGACCAAATATATATTTGGAATTGATAAGATTTGAAATGGTTTGTTAGAAAACTAAATTGAATTGAAACTGATGGTTTGAATTGAATTAAATTGGAAATTTGAAAATTTGGGTTTAATTGAACAAACTGAAAATATAAAGAATTAAAGAAATGTTTCATGATTTCAAATGTATGATTTTGAAAGGTTATGATTTTCAAAGTGTAATGATTTCTAGTATTTTGGTTTTGAAAGAATTATAACTTTGAAAGTATTATGATTTTTGAAAGATGAATATATGTTTGAAATGGAAATGATAAACTATTTTGATTTGAATATAGTTTTGAAGTAAAAATGGTTTTGATTTCGAAGTATAAATTTTCTTAAAAGGAATATAGTTTGGAAATGAAATGATTTAATTTTTGAAGTATAAACTATTTTGAAATGTCCACGGCTTTATAATAACGTTTGGTTGTTAAAGGGACAGGGATAGGAAGTTGTCATACTCTTTGCCAACGTCGAAAACCACTTTAACAACCGTGTACGTGGTGGAGATTCCAAAATGAAGTAAGATGGGGGCGACGATCCTATTGAGGTATGAACGTGGACGCAACTCCCATGAGTTGGCTTAAGGTGGCTAGAATAGGAGCGATCGACGGGCCAAGTGAGGTTATTCCTCCGATCGGACGCACTTCTTCGATACTATACTCTTACTTGTGGTTGATTTGATGGCCATCCTCCGATTTTGATTTGGGAGTGTGTTTTGAGGTGGGCAATTGTGGCTGCTATGCGTTACCACCAGCCCGGAAGCGTAATTGGTATATCTACCCTGGCATTGCCTAGTTGTGCTGTGTCACCTACCATACCGAGCCTTTACTACGAGTTTGTTTTTCTACCGTAGCCCATGGATTATTTAGGGTAGTCTCCCGATCTGGAGATATGTTAATAATGGATGGACTACTGGGACCATTACGTGTTTGGGGGCAATATGGGTAACCCTTCAACGCTATTTAAAAGTAAGTTTATTTTACTGTAGACACTGTATTAATAGCGCAATATTACTACATAGTAAATAGTTTAACGGATCCCTAAAGGATGGGCGATACTAAGCATCCTTTAAGTTACTGATACATTTTGTTACTGTTCACTTGAGTTGATTTACAGTTCATAAGTATTTGTGTCCTGACTCGAGTGTTCTGTGTTTTGCTTTACGCTCGAGTCAGACTGAGTGATTCAGCATTCAAGACTCACCTTTGGAGTTGTAGCTTTGCTTGAAGATCCAGCCATCTATTTTGCTTTCACTATCTAGTGATTTCAGTGATGTATTCTGATTTGTACCTGATGTATCTTATTACTCTTCTGTTGTATCTTGTTTAACTCTGATGTATCTTATATTTATATAGTAGCTTCATGAACTACTATCTCTTTTACTTCCGCTGCAATATTATTTACTCTATGTCTGTAATCTATGATTATTTATTTACTGTATATTCTAAGATTTGCCAAATTTTATTTACAACGCGGTGTTTTGAGCAATTCAAGTCTGACATGTGTGGATGCGAATGGTTGAAAATATCGAGTCGTTACAAGATGTAAACAAGAATGATAAAGGCAAGCGGAAAATGAATGATGGTATTAATGTGTCGAAAAGGCAATGAAGAGAACCTAAATTCTCTTCTTACATGGATTTAACCAAACCTTTGGAAAGGATTTATTTGGATACTCGAGGACGCCTTCAAAATCAAAGGCCGACAAGGAGGGAACCCACCGAATATGAGGGGGCATCAGGAAAGCATTGCATATTTCATGAGCTAGATGGGCATAATGCAAATGACCGCAGGCATCAGAAGGACATCATTGAGGAATATGTGAGGAATGGTTAATTGCCACAATATATAAGGACTCGGACTGTGGCGGTGGAAAAGGAGCAGCCTCCGTCCACGTCGAATAAAGATGGCACTGGATCAACGCATCATCGTCGGCTTTCCGTTATTTGATTAGATTTATTGCATGGAATAAGTAACAAACCCTACAGTAATACGGCTAAGTCATTTACACATGTATGGGATTGAGGATGGTCCCTAGGCGTACTCTGAGACGACGATAAACTGTAGTTCTTGGGTTTGAATTTTTTTGTTTTTTCCTGTTTACTACGAACTCCGATTTTTTAAATAGTATATTTTTTTATCTTTTTTTTTGTATGACATCTTATTCTATATTTTACCAAGTGGACTTTGAAATTCTTAGATCTTGATTGATGTAATAAATAACATAGGTCACGGTTATGGCCCCGGCCGGAGAGATGGGGCAATAAATGCGAGTCACGAGTCCCTTTGTTGGAGAGCGATAGAGTGGATTCGTACAGGGATAAGTCCTCGACTGAGGATGGATGCCGGAGTAGGATTCCCCATGGATTAAGTCCTCGATTGGGGATCGAGGCTGGAGCAGGATACTCCATAAATTAAGACCTCAATCGAAGAGTCGAGACCGAAGAATAGAACCCAACAGATTGTCGCATATGGATTATGCTTGGTAAAAAGTAAGTCGCTTCGTTGGAAAGCGATATGATTGGCCTATTCAGGTTGTCAAGTATGGATTGTGCTCGGCAAGGATCCGGACAGGTCTACGAATTTGGATATGGATCCGAAGCGATCCTAGATTTGGATAAAACGACCCGGAGAGGTCTATGGATTTGGATATGGACCCGGAGCGGTCTCAGATTTGGATAAAGCGACCGGGAGAGGTCTATGTATTTGAATATGGACCCGGAGCAGTCCCAAATTTGGATAAAATGATTTGGAGAGATTATGGATTTGGTTAATGAATTTGGAATGGATTTAGAATTGGACATCGACTTAGAACAGTCATGGATTTCGCTATTGAGTCGGAAAGATCATGGAATTGGATTGACAATGGACTAGATTCTAGATTGGATAGTATGGAAATTGATGGATTATGGATTTCAGGTTTATAGCAATTCAAAACATGCGTTTCTATTGCAAGGCATCTTTTGGGGGGCAAAGTGTTAACCTGCCTTTTGGCAAGGCAGTGCACAAGCGGATTTAACCCAATAAATTTCACAATTATCAAGGCTCAGATATCATGGATTCGGCTCAAATGGATGGATTGGAAGTCGATTATAATTTAAGCTATAGACGATGGTTGGATGGATTTGGATGAAGCACGGAATATGTATAGACCGACCAAGAACGTTCAATGAAACTGCTCAAGTCATCGGAGATTGATTATTATCTTAAAATCCAAAGGCCAATTCACTTGCAACTTTCATTAGCATCAATAAAATAAAGAAGGAAGCCTACAAAAATGATCACGCATCAAATGGTGAAGGTTTTGGGATGGTCGATCATCCTAGGACGATCCATCATAGTAATCGCGTATCACGAAGTAAAAGACTTGAGGATAGTCGATAGTTATCGATAGATCATTCTTGCCGATCCATGATATCAATCTCTTATCATGGAATGATAGTTTGAAGATGGTCGATCCTTCTCGATCGATCGTTATTGACCGATTGTTCATATCGATCCATCATAACGATCGGTGCAAGTTAATGAACCATCCAATTTCAACCAAGATCGACCGATATCTCCTAAACTACATGTCAGAATGATTCCATACTTTAAAAGCAACGTCAAAAGGCATGAAGAACACTCCATAAATGATCGGCCTTTGGTTGGATGAAGGATAAACGATCAGTGATATAATGGCCGATCATTATTAAATGATGAATTAGACATGCCGATCGTTGTGGTGGGCCTATATGGATAAGAAGGCCCTATAGCTGAAGTTTCAGCTATAAATACAATAGGCGTGGCTTCAAAAAAGGGATCTTCTTTTTACTTCTCTTCATCTTCTACCTAGGCAAAACTCTATCGATTTTACTCTTGAATTTCATGGATTTGTAACTGTAATCAACAGTATAAACCAATTAAAGATTATTGGAGTGGAGTAGGCCGGAGTTTGCCGAACCACTGTAAAACTTGTGGATTCCTTTACTTTTTCTGCTGTTGATTCTGTGATATGCCTGCTTGTCTTCCTATTTTGATATTTTTGGGAATTTGGTGCTTTCACGTACAACTGGGTGTTTATAACCAATTTTGGCGCAAACACACACACGTACACACACACACACACACACGCACACATATATATAAATACGGTATGAAAATTATATGTATATTTGACTAAATATTCACACATGTATAAGGTAGAAACAATCATGTATATATATGTACATATATATAAATAAAATAATATTTCAAAATATAAAATAACATGACTTAAAATTCAAATTTAAGTTTCAAATTTGAAAAAGATCTAGATCTGAAAATATATTTTAAGTTTAAATTCAAAATTCAAATTTTGCAAATAAATTATATATTGTTAAATAATATATGTATGAAAAGACCAATTATTTTTTAAACCTTATATATATGTGTGTATGTGTGTGTATTAAAATTAATATTTAAACAGTTATAATATTATATAAAATACTATATATATATATATATTATTTAGACCCATATTAAGAATTTGACTATTCAAAAAATATATTAATAAATCCATATGGATTTATCGCCCCTTCTTTTTTAAATTTAAAACTAAAATTTCCATATCGAAAATCTATTTTTCTTGAAATATTATTTGGTAATATCTTTAAATTTATGTGTATTAAAAAATATATACATATATATATGTATGCACACACATTATTAAAATCAAATTCAATACAATATACACACACACACACATTAGAAACCTTACGTCGGATGGTAGAGCTAAGGAATTCGGTAGGCTTGCCCCAACCGATCCCCTGTTTTAGCCGGGCTCTTGCAGAAGTACTTTTCGATCCAGAGATTTTTAACTCATTTTAGAGGATTATTACATGCCTCCGCAAATTAAAAGCTGCTAAAGTGTAGCTACTAAGGCTCGGAACCCTCTCCCTCCGCTGGGGATCAATATGTGTGTATTCATATATTTTAAATTTAATAAATATATATGTACACTATTTCCTTCATTTTTTAAACAAAAATATGTTTAAAAATAACAATAAATTCTTAATATTTTATGTATATTTAATTTGAATTCATAATTCAATTTTTTTGTTTGAAATATTATTTTTAAAATCTTATTGGAAGTAAATATATACGTACATATGAAAAATGATTTTTTGTAAAAATTACAATATATATTTTATGTTGACGCATACATGTATAAAGATTCGTGATATATAGCTACTCTAATCAAATATAGCAACATAATAAATGACAAACACACACACACACACACACACACACACACACACACATATATATATATATAAACAAATATGTAGTGAATTTTTTGTCTACTGTAGCCTAATAATGATGCCTCGAATGTTGAATCAATATGTCTCTAAGGATTGAATTCAATATCTTCTAGAAAGCGCTGTTAGTTAGAGAGATCCACACATATTTTAATTTGAAAAAAATGGAGGAGAGGGATAAAAGGATTTTCGGCCAACAATGCAGAGGAGAGGAGAGAATAATTCATAAGTGAAAAGTGAGGAGTAGTAGGTTTGAATAAGAGAGAAAAGAGGAAGCAAAATATGGATCTAGATTCACTCTTTTCCCTACCAATCCAAACCCACAAATGACAACATAAAACCCCTCCTCCTCTTTAATATGTGACCAACCATCCATGGGTCCTACAGGCTTTAATCATACTTCAAATAAAATAAAATAATTTATATTTGAATCAATTTGAATATACACCGATTTGTGTATTGATACGTGTGTGTATGACTTTTATATATGCACTATTTCCAATACCAATCAACACAAATCAAATAAATTTTTATAATTAATATATCACAAACATTAATTAATTTAATTAGTTTGTAACAATTATAATTTAGTTAAATCTAGTGGTAGTCGGAGTATTAAACGTTACGGTGGTGTAACTCTTAGTGTAAATTCGATAAATGATTAATATCGAACAATTTGAATATTAACGTATGCACATTACCTTAGCTTGTGGTGTGGAAGTTTGGCCAAAATTTTCACTTACACGGTTTCAGTATAATCCAATTTTACTCCTTCGAGCAGTCCACGATAGCGAAAATTATTTATACCAATTCTCTTTGTCAAAACTATAACATATTAGAACTTATGGAATTTGGTATTGATCAAAATTGCAATATCATTTGCATTCAACTTATATAGTCCAAACACAAAATCCTTGATTCAATAATAACAACTATTATTAGACAAACTGCTCTAGACAGAGACTTTGACTTTGAGTTGACTACAGTCGACCATGATACTAAACTTATATAACTGAGGTAAGAATCTCTATTGAATGATGTTTCACTTGCAATGCTTCAACTTTGATGTAACTACAGTTGTTCAATAGACATCTTTCCACGATTTAACTATAATCAAAGTGGAGTGTCCACATTGAAGTTCAAAAGTATTCTTAAGTTGAGAGAACCTTGTACTATTCTTACTTTGATATTTTAGGTTTAACCAAGTTATAGTAATCAACAGAAAACTACTGAGTGAGTCATTCCTTAATTATCTAACTATCAGTAGGTAACCCCTTAGTGCCCCCAGTAGCCATGAGTTATACATTGTCTAACGTTTGGAGAGTGTTTCATACTCTAGTCTTAAACTAATATATAGATATCCAGCTCGATCATTATAACTAGCAATATTTAAAATAATATGTTTATTGTATTGTTATAAATTGTTCATGATTACAACACATTGTAATTACTATCATAAAACATATTATTTACACATTTTCTAATAATTTACTTTAAATAAATAATTAATAGAACACATTATATCAAATATATAATAACAATAAAAACATCTTTTATCTAAAAAGAGATTTTATTACAGAGTTGATAATTCATAGTAAATTGTAGAATTTCCACTAGGGCATACTCCTAACTTTATTAGTCTCTTAGTTGCATTTGGAGCCAACCATCAAATCTACATCATATCCCGTAGATTAGTTTGATGAGAATTGATCGAGCCAGTCCCTTCATGAATGAATCGGCTGTATTGTTTTAATCATCTACTCTGTAAATCAACTCTCTAATGATAATAAACTTCCTTTATTATGTAAAACTATTCAGGGTATGCTTTTCGACTCTTGGCAAGCTCATGCTACTACATTGTTACCATATAAGAATGATGTAGTATTCTCAATTTTCGGGATCATCCTTAAATCAGTTATAAATTTGTGCATTTATTTATGTATACATTGGTTTTGTTGTGATATTATTTAAAGTGATGTGCTTAGCCTTTTATTTGAATTGGAGAAACAATTTTGTTTGGAACACTTCCTATTTAAGGCTCCTTAATTAAGGTTTAAACATTAATTTAATATGAGCTATTATAATCGATATCACTTATGAAGTTCGAGTATTCATTATTTTGGTAAATAATTCTCTAGTATTTCGTAAATACTCAAGAACACTCTAAAATTTCATTTAGTGATCTTAACTTGGATCTGATATTTTATACATGTATCAAATACATTGGCTAAATACGCTATCGCAGACAATACATCATGTATGACAATTCTTTTTGCCAATGCATAAGGAATTTATCTTACATGCTATATATTAAACATTTTAATATGGTATTAGTACATATTATTGGCATCCCTAAGGACCCTAACGTCCTTTATACTTATCATAAAAGATGTCATTTACAAATCCAATATGATATTAAACAACCAAACTATAATGATTTTAACTTGAGTACATCATTAGTAATCATAAGATTGTTGTTCACCATTTAGTTTAGAAATATCTATGTACTTTTTTAATGTTCTTACTTATAGGCATACATTATTTCTACATTTCGACTGAAAATAAAACAGTTTGACATTTATGTTAGAATATTTGTTCAACTCTGATGCTTGTTGAATGATATTTTCATATCCCTTCTTAGATCATATTCAATAACCCATAAACTGAATGTCGCTCCTACTGACTTTGAGACACTTTAGTTGTTATGTGTAAACATTATATTCTAAATCAATATTTAGGATTTTCTATTTCAATACATATGTACTAAAATATAAAGTCATATCAAGCGATTATTATGTGAGTAAAATCCTAATTAACTTGAGCATACCGAATGATGAATCTGTTACGTTAATTTCAACATTTGGACTTTACGGTGTTATTCTTATCGATGTTGCTCACTATATTATAACTGCATAGTCCTTCTTCTGAAGACCCATTTGCGATTGATGGATCATATCCCTTTATATACAACTATCAGAATTATATTTTGAAACCATACATGGAATCCTTTTGGACATTTACATCATATCATATGGTAGAGTTAATCTCTTAATAGTTTTATTGACAATCAAAGATTGTTTATTCTCGCCATTGTTAACAAATTCATGGTTTCTCTTTAATGTGTGAGAATACTTATTAAACATTCTAATGCAATGTGTTTGTTAAGTACGGTTAATTTCATTTCATCTTTTGCAATCAGTTTTATCTTTGGATCGTATTCAAGTCCATTTTACTACTAATAATTCCTAAAAGAAATTCCTTCGCCATGAAGTTGATGTTTCTTAAAACGACAATTATTTCTCAGTGCAATGGAATACGTATTCATAAACACTTTACAAATTACCTTATATATATATATATATATAACCGATTTAGTTTTAGTTTATGGAACTCATATTCAAAAACATAAATTGATCATCCAATGGCGATCGTTCCTAAGCTCCTTTTCGGGTGGTCCATACAAGTCCTCTCATAAACAATTACACGTATAGTCTTTCAACTCGTACGACCTATCAACTCCTTGACTTAGGAAATGTTAGGGTTTCTTATAAACTCTTCTCTTGAATGATTTCATAAACATGCATTAGATGAAATTAATTTTAACCTTACATAATACTCTTAAGTACATGACCTTTCAGAAAGAAGTTAACTCAACTTCACTCACTATTAATCATACATTGTTCGACAAAGTGCGATTAATCTTTATCGATACATCATTATGTATCATCGAGGGAAGTGACCTTTGAGAATGGAACTTTATTCATTTTAAGATACATTTCAAACTCTTTCTAGTATAATTATCTATCGATCAAATCAAATCATATTATTTTCTTCTACATATTATGTTAGTTACTTTCATTTTATATTCTTTGAGCTTACCATAGGCATAATATGTGTGTATCTAATACACATGTCTATGTTAATGATAATTCATCGATGAATTTCACAAAGTACGAGGAGCCGTTTTTGGTATTATTAGACTTACTATTGCATACATCAATATGTATCAGTCCTAATAGTTCACCAAAACTGATGCACTCCTACTGAATGAGTACTTTTACATTTTTTTTGAGATATAATTCACTAGCACAATATGATCCATAATCATATGATTAAAGAATTACTCCTCAAAAACTATGGCCTAGTTTATAATTGTAAAAACTATAGATACTTCTGTACTTTCCACCGCATCACTTTTGATATGATAATAAACACCACCAATATAGTTTTATTTTGTAATGAATATCCAAAATATTTTATTACAATAGAACTATGAATACTTTCAATCAACACTAAAAATAGCTACGGTTTCATAAATAATAATTAGTATGTTCACGAAAAAAATTCATAACTTGATGAGATCGCCAAAAAGTGTAATATGAAATGCTCCTATTATTTCGACCATTGCTATAACAACATATGAAATACGAAGCTCCATTAAACTACTTAATATGAGGTATTTATTTCATTTATTGTAACTAATTTACAACCGACGGTTTTCAAATCAAATATCTTAAATTATAAGAAATCTCATAGAATACGATTTTCTATGTGAAAAAACTTTTGGTAGAAATCATATTTCTCATTTCATGTTAAGTACCTATTATTATTTTATAATTATCGTTTCTAATATCTCTCCATGAAGAGGTAACTATTCACTCTCTTTATCCCAACTGTAGCTTAAGTCACATCCACTCTCGTATATTTGTTTTCCTTTCTAAATGGTCAAACCATTCAAATGCCCTCAATACAGTATCACAACAAACTCTTTACAAAAGTGCATTCGGCCATCTTTAACATTTAAGGATATCAAATAAGTTACACTTTGCAGAAAGTGATCAAGTTGACATTTCAGTGATTGACTTCTAAGGTCCATCATGTAGTTTTCCATCTAGTGCTACTCTAACGCAATAAGGTCATAATTGTAATCAATCATATTGAAAACATGATCTCACACTATAGGTAATGATTTGCTTTCTTATTTTGAATGAACTAATTTCATCGAGGTTTTGTACATTAAGAGTTGTGACTGTTCATAATATAATATTTATATATGATCATAAATGGATCAAATATTTGCATTCCTGTACGCTTTTCGAGTTCAAAACTCATGGAAAATAATACAAAATCTTAGGCAAATAAACACGTAAATGACCAAGTTACAAACGTATTTAGTGGTTGTACAATTAGGTACTTGCGTGAGTCAGCATGCATAAATTTAACAGCAATTATATTTATATTTCTATTTATCAATCTTCATTTAGTTCGTTTGTATATTTTAACGGATGACATTTTATCAGTTATATTAATTGCGTAAATTTATCGAAGTAGATTGGTTTAATTTTTACATAGTAGACGTTCTTACAATATTAGAAATGTTAAATTGGACCATTTTATTTTTCCAATAAGGCTCCCACTAGGATTTTATATTTCTCAAAACCCTAAGAAGAAACATAGAAGTCTTTTGACATTTCTATTAGGTGTTAAGACGCGCTTGCCTTGGAATTGTAACGGATGACATTTTATCAGTTATATTAATTGCATAAATTTATCGAAGTAGATTGGTTTAATTTTTACATAGTAGACGTTCTTACAATATTAGAAATGTTAAATTGGACCATTTTATTTTTCCAATAAGGCTCCCACTAGCATTTTATATTTCTCAAAACCCTAAGAAGAAACATAGAAGTCTTTTGACATTTCTAATGGGTGTTAAGACGCGCTTGCCTTGGAATTGTAACCTTGAGAAATATCAACAGCATATGCCCACAAGTGATGGGTAACACTTTGTCGATTGTATCGTATACAACTCCTAACCAGTAGTCTATCTCCTAATCTCGTTTCGACCTTAAGGAATACAAAAAAATTGAAAGATATCATTCACTCCTACCTACCATTTCACGACGAACTAAATATAAATATATGTACCTTAAAGAATATCAACAAATACATAGATATATCTTTCCTTTGTTTGTTCAATATATTAGTAGTACTAAACATGACATCCTTAGCTTAAGGAACATCAACAACTAAGGAGTATGCAAGTAATATGTTAATATATAAATGATAAAGAACAATTTTATATTAAAGATTCATAATTTTTAACATGTTTAATTGAGTAATATCTACTTATGGAATAATGTATGTCTTTTGAAATACCCTCGTGATTCAACTATCGGACACATCTTGAATCATGTTATACTTACTATACGTATGTATTTATTCCTTAAGTCTAATAAGGATTTCTTATTGTACCACCATTTTTTGTACATTCGTATTATATAAGTCTTAATTATTGTGTAACTTTTATAATTTAATCAACTTATACAATAGTCTTATGTATTTTTTATTTTATTAATTAAATTTTATTTAATTTATCAAATTAATTAATTAATCAACATTTAATAAATTTTTTATTATTCAATTAAACATTTTAATTTAATCTGTATACCATAACATTTATAGTTATACAAATGTATCTTTATGTATATACATAATATTATTTATTAATTAACATTTAATTAATTTATCTAATTAATTTAGCTTTAATTAAATATAACTAATTTCAAAAAAGAATTTCCCTAACATTTTAAGAGAATGTTACATTTAACATTATATATGTTATTTAATTTAATCAATAAACATTTAATTAATTATTTATTTATTTAATCTAATTAATTATTAATAATTTTGTTTACTTTCAAAATAATTTTGAAAATAATTTTATAACATTTATAAAGACATTCTTATTTTGAATTTACCTTTTAAATTTATAATATTATTTTTATTTATTTTAAATTTTATTAATTTTAAAATAGAGTTTGTAAACTAACCCAAAGCCCAAAATCAATTTGGGTCTTCATATTAGGGATAATCTTTGGGTTTACCTCATTCCTTTAACAGGCTAATAGCCAAGCAGGGCATAGTACTTGATTACCCAAACCCAACCTTAGACCCTACGTTTCTAGAAATCCTATTAAATGATTAGGCGTTAATAAGTTAGCCCTAAAACTGTTACTTTAGATCGCGTAGGCTATTGGGCTCTGATACCATTATGAAACCGAGCCAGCACGTAATTGGTTAAATGGCTGATTTTTTTTTTACCATTTTGGATCTTATTGGGCCTACGAAGTCAAAACTGATTTATTTCTTATCCAAATTAATTTTAAATAAAATCATTGTTTTATTTAAATTACCATAAAAGGATTTCATTTTGATATTATATATTTGTTATATAGTTTGTACATTTATAACATAAACATATGTATGTGCATGTGCGCATGCAATATGTACGGTGTGCATGGTTTAACATGCCCCTACCTAAATATTGGGATTTACACCACAACAGACATATCAATCCCTCCATATATGTATATGCCATCGAATATGTACACACATAACAAACACATACATATATATTAATGTGATATAAAAATTATATTTATATTTAATATAATATATATGTAATAATAAAAAAGTAATCATGTATATACATGCATACATACATATATATATATATATATATATATATGTATGTACATAAAAACAATTTAAAATTCAAATTCAAATTTCAAATTTGAAAATTAGATCTAGGTCTGAATATTTCTTTTAAGTTTAAATTTAAAATTTAAAATTTAAATTTTACAAATATATTATTAAATAATATAATATGCACTTAATTAGTATGTATGATGTTTTGAAGGTCAGATTTATATGTCTACATAGTCATTGAAGCATCTATGCCTCACACAGGTCTTTACTTTCTTACTTGTAATTGCTAAGGTGATTTTGCCTCACACCTGTCTTGATTGTTGTTAGTTATTCAGCCACTGTAATCCAGCTTGTCCATGTAAATAATAATACTTTGTTTTTCTTGCAAAATAAATATATGTACTAAAAAGTTAATTTTTTTATTTTTTAAATCCTAATTATATATATACACTAGTATTTACACGCTTATGATATTATATAAAATTATATATATATATATATATAAAATTTTGACCCATGTTTTAAAATTGACCAATTCAAATTTTTATTAATTTTTTATAATATATCATAGGATTTGACACCACTATTTTAAATTTTAAATTAACATTTTCGTACAGAAAAATCAGTTTTTTTACTTATTTGATAAATTATTTGGTAATGGTTGTAAATTTTTGTGTATTAAAATATACATAAATCTATAGCCTAGTAATGACACCTCGAATGTTGTTTCAATAGATCCCCTAGGATTGAATCCGATCTCTTTCAGAAAACACTACTAGTCAAAGGGATCCAGACACCCTTCTTCTGTTTGACCCGAATTTGTGTTTTAATTTGGAAAGAATGAAGGGAGGGGCAAAAGGATTTCCAGTCAGCAATGAAAGGAGAGGAGAGAAAAAATTCAAAAGTGAAAAGTGAGGGGTGATGGGTTTAAATAAGAGTGAAAAGGGAGAGGAAAATGTAGATTTAGATCCACTCTTTTCTCTACCAATTCAAACCCATAAATAACAACATAAAACCCCTCCTTCCCTTTAATGTGTGGCCGACCACCCCATTGTCCCTATGGGATTTTATCCTACTTCAAATCAAATTAGATAATTACACTTATGTCAAATTTAAATGTACACCGATAATGTATATCGGTATGTATGCATATAACTTTTATATACACAATATTTTCAATCCTGATCAAAACAAGTCAAATAAAATTTTATTATTAATATTTCAAAAATATCAATTGATTTAATTAATTTATAACAATTATAGTCTAATAAAAGTAGGTGGTGGTTGGAGTATTCAAAGTTGTCGTCTGACTCTTAGGTGTAAATTCGTTTAGAGACTAATATCAAACAATTCGAGTATTTACGTTCACACACCATCTTAGTTAGTGGTGTGACAGTTTAGCTAAATTTATAATTTATGCGGTTTTTGTAAAATATTATTTTTCTTATTTTAAGTGGTTCCTTGTAGTGATAATGATTTACATCAATTCTCTTCTTCAGTACTATATCACATTAGGACCTATGGGATTTGGTAATGATCAAAATTTCATTAACGTCCACATTTAACTTGTATAGCCCAAAAAAATCCTTGGTTCAATAATAATAATTATTATTAACCGACCTACTCTGGCCAAAAACTTTTATGTTGAGTTGACTACAATTGACTCTGGCCAAAAACTTTCAATGCTTCAGCTCATACCCAACTATAGTTGCTCGATGGATGTCATGCCATGTTTAGCTATAATCAAAATGGAGTGTCCATTTTTAGTTCAGCAATATTCACAAGCTTAGAGAACCGCGTAATATTGCCACTTTAATATTTTCTGTTTGACCTTAGTTAAATTAACCAACAGAAATTATTGAATAAGTGATTCCATAGTTATCCAGTAACTAGCAAAGCGTAAACCTTTAGTGCCCCCATCAGTCATGAGTAATACACTGCCAACGTATGGAGAGCATTGCGTACTATAGTCTCAGCGGATTTATTGATGTCTACCCTCAATACAACTTACAAATCCCATTGAATCAATATCAAGAAAGCTTTCAAAAATCTTTTAAAAAAATTCATCGAGCATTCAAAATGTAAACCTTGGAGCAAACTTCTTCAAAATCATTAACAAATCGTCAGTATAAATTTTATCGCTTGGACCAAATCATATTACATCGAATTTTGGCCATCTGTACAATGTACACACACAAATAAAATAAACTACACATTAAAATGAAATCGGACGGCATCTCCTTTGCATCTTAGACAATCTAAAATACATAAAATCTCACAATCTATTCCAAAATCATATTCATTATCACATAATTAATCCAATATCCAGAAGAAATAATTCATCCAAGATTTCAATCGATAACAATCAGTTTAACAAAACAATGCAATAAATTATCGGGATACACACACACACATATATATACACATATACATATATATATACATATATATAGTGGGAGATGAATTATATATAGATATGAGTTTGAAAACTCATCGATTTCCCCAGCAAAGACTTCTGCTGCCTTTACAACTACAGATTACATCGCTGCCGCCATCGCCAAGTATTGTCTTCACCACTGCCAAAAACGATTGATATTAGCACTTCGTCATGAACCGCACCATCTCTTCCCGCTACCACCAGAATGCCATTCGTCAGCTTCATACAGCTACTTTGAATCCACATTGCCTATAACCACGTGCGACACCATGCTCGATCGACTTCGCTCACATCGCTCACCAGGCCTCGGCTCCAACCCCCCATCTTAGCCAACCCGTGTTTGCATCTACCCTTCCAACATAGTTCAACCACATCACGACCACTATTAACACTAAACGCGATCAGGTCCATAAATGATGCCATCCCACACTAAGTAGCAACGATCTTGCCGCTCTAGTGTCCGCATATCCATGTGATTTTTCTTCGTTTAATGGTTGGGAAATAAGGTGATTAGAGAACATAGAGAGAAAGTGGAGCACGAGTAGAACTAATGTGATATGCTGAGCCAGGTTTTGATTCTGGGGATTAAGTTAGAAAGGGTAAAAGAAAGGTTTTAGGTTAGTTTGGGTTTTGAATTGATTTTGGGCAATTATTAATTTTAATTAACTTTTCTTTTATTTTAAACAACAATTTCATTAATTTGTAAATAAATTTCAATTCAAATATATTAACACTTCCTTACATAAGTTATATTTTAATATCTATATAATTTCATCCAATTCAGTGCTTAAAAAAATTACTTAGACCTTGATAATATTTTATATTTAATTAAAATAATTTATTCAATTTCAAAATATTATCCGAAAGGAATTTATTAATTTAATTCAATTTATTGAACAAAATCTATCATTAACTAAGCTTCAAATAAATAAATATTTATATTTAAAATAATAATTACTAAATATTGAATTAAAACAATTTTATTTTAATTAAACTTATTTAACTTACGGCGTAAAAAGCTGTGTTGTTATAAAAACACTCATTTTTCATTTGAACTAACCCTATAAAAAAGGCTCAAAGCCTTATAATAACATACACATTCACTCTTCTTTATTCATCATCACTTATGTTCTACACCAAAAGAATAAATTAAAATGAATTTGTTCTCTTATATTCAACTTAGCCTCCATCATTGACATGTGGAATTTATTCTTTTCCATTGAGTTTTCAATGAATCACTAGTTTTTGGAAGATTATGACATCGAATATCGAACAAATCATAAATAAATTTCAAAAAATAACATTCAGAGTGGCTCATACCTTTTGTTTTATCCTTAGAAATTCGACCAATAGAGTGCTAACTCAGATCGCTCGTCCGATGACCATTTTTGTGGTTTAGGGCCCTTTGGATCCATAATTTCTACATTTGGGGCCTCATTGATATCCATTCCTATTGGTTGCCTTCTCCTTCCTCCAGCGGTAGACGAACTAGGTATCCTAGAAACTCCATCTTTGGCACTATCATCATGCTCGAATGGAAATTCTTAGTTTCCACTAGCGTATGCCTCAAATTAATTGTTCAAATTTCTTGTCACATTTTATGTTTGGTATGTCACCATCAACTGATTTTGCTTATTAAAAGACACATGATTTGAGTCGTAGTTAAATTTTTGCTAGAATGAATATTTGATAGTAATTTAAATTTTGGGAATTTTAGTAGTGATTCGAATTTTGCTGTAAAGGATGTGAATTTTGATTGTGCAGAGAATGATACGAATGCGGATTTTGTTGTGAAAAACCAAAATTTGAATGTTGGTTTTACTGTTGAGAATTTTAGGAATGATATTGAGTTTTATTTTATTATGAATGAAACATATTTTGATTGTATTAGAGAGGATTTCAATTTTCAGGTTTATATTATGATAGGAAATGGGCGGATGACTTTTGACATTTTTCTTTTTGATTTTTTGAAATTATTATACTTATAATTTAAGTATTGTTTGAAGAGAATAAGAAAATTTTAGAGTATGGAGTAAATAAAATGGTTAAAGCTGTATAAATATGTATATGGACGATAATAAATTATGGCAACGGTAAAAAATGACCGTTGCTACAACATATACATAGCCGGTTTTTATAAAGCTGGTTAAGCATAGCTGGCTTTATAACAGCCAGCTATATACATGAGGCTAAGCATAGCCGGCTTTATAAAAGCCGACTATGTACATGCTTTCCAAGGTTGCATTGGAAACCTTGCAGGTTACTAAGGCAACCTGCAACCCCGCTTTTCCCCACTCATTAGTGGTTGATTTTCTCTCAACCATTCACTAGTTAGGAGTTCTCTTACCAACCATCCTTGTTTCAACTGTTAGAATTTGAAACTCGCTTACTTCTCTCAATTGTACAATCAAATCAATCCTCTCAATTGTCAACTCCTATAGCTTGCCTCTTCACAATACACAACTTATGCTTTTCTTTCTTTCATTTTTTGTATAACCAAGTTATTCCTGCACCTATAAATTCAGACAAGAGGTCGATAAGTTTCATGAATTGGGTGGGATGCAGCTTTGGCGGGGTGGAGGTTGCGGATCCAAGGGTGATTCGGTATGGTGCAGGGCTGTTGACTGATGATGGTTGTTGGGTTCCGGGTTGATGGAGTTTTGTTGCATTGGTTTTGGACTTGGGTTGATAATGAGGGACATAGGTGCCAAGGGGTTATGAATCTGGTTAGTGAAGGTGGCGGCATAGGTGGAGCAGGCTGATGCGGTCAGCAAAATAAGAGCACTTGTAGGTGGGTGTTTGTTGATGTTGGATCTGGATTTGATAAAGAGTTAGTTGGGTGTTGTTGATCAGAGGTGACAGGTTGATGAAACACTAAATAATTGGCGGGCCAGTGATGTTGTTGGAGACCTCAGTGGTTTGTTATGGTTGTTGCGTAGGTCCATTGGTGGATGTGAGGTTGCCATCAACTGTTGCAGTTTGATGGGTTGCGAGGTTGTAATTGAAAGAGGAGTTTTGAAATTGATGTGTATAGGAGGCAAAATTTTGATTTAAATAGGAAAATTATGTTGTAATCAAAATGATAAGTTGTTGATGTAATTAAAATGGAAAATAATGGACATGGTTTTTAAAAACTAATGTAGTGTCTGGTTTACCCCTTTTTGTTTTGGGTTTTCATCCGTACAAAAATGCACATGACATAGTATATTATGTAAAATGACCAATTTAGAAAACAAAGTTAACATACAAAATAGAAAACAATTTTTTTTCATGTTTTGAGAAATAAGAGAAGCACGAGAAATAATCCATCCTTCCGTCATTCCTCCATCCCTTCTGGGGTTCCCTCCACCTTCCTTCCATCTTATCCATGGTTCCTCCACTCCTTTCATATTTTCTAATTAATGTTGAAAACTCAAAACTCATTTTAAACCAAACGCTACCTAAGATTCAAGGTCATCGGCCTTGCATCAATGTCGCTAAAAAGTTGCTTTCCTGTTAAAAATTCCAACATCATCGTTTCTCTTTCAATGAGAAAACATATCGTAAAAACTATACTTCACATCTTCATCGATTTAAGTTTTAACAGCAAATCAGCTATCCTTTTTTATAAATTTCAACCTTTGATTTGCGATTCAACAAGAAACATTTGCTCAATGCCCTTTTTTAGTAATCAGCTACTCTAAAATGATTTTCTAGTCAAATCAGGTATAATCACTATAATACTTCATTAACATTATTATTTGTGGTTTTTCGATAAATTTTAAGCTCACTGTATCTATTATGTTAATTATTTGATGGATTATAAGAAAAAGACTAAAAACTGCACCTAAAAAGGATAAATGCATTATTGATTTTCTAGAGATGTATGTTGGATGATTTTTTGTGTATGAATAGAATTTGCCAAAAATAAATTCATCATTCATGCATCAATTTTGAAAAAATTGATCCATTCAAAACCTTAGTTTTTGCAAAATTTCTTCTTAAAAGGTAAATTTATTTATCATTATATTTAATTAAACATTGTATAAAAAAAAATTTGTGATTGATAAATTTACTTTGTTTAGGATAATTAATTTCTTATTTATTATTTAAAAGGAAAATACAAATTAACTCAATTTTTTTAAAATTCAATATAATAACTTTTCAAAAATAATAATTTTCATTTTCATTTATTTTAAAAAGTAAATTTATATTTCATTTGTTCAATTTTAACTGTTTATTCATGTTTAAAACCTAATATTTTTCTTTTTACAAAAGAAAAATCTATGGCTCACCGTACTGATGACTGGTCCTAGTTCTGGGTCAGGTTTCGGTTGCTCGATCTGTTCTTGTTTGGGTCCTTTGGGTTTTGGAGTGGTGGAGCCTGGTTTTGAGCTTCAGTTTCTGGTGGTTCTGTTGGTTTTCTCGTGTTTGAGAATGGTTCCTATGGTAGTATTGCTACAAGATGCATGTGCATGTTTTTTTCATGCATGTGCAGTTCGCTTTGAATCGCTATGTTTTGTGCATGTACTTCTATGTATTTGGGTTCCCATAGGGGTTTCCTGTTTGCAAATCAGTATCTCCTACTAGTGGCTGCTGTTCTTTTGTGACGAGCATGTTTATACTAGTTGTGCATGTGCATGTTGCATTGTTGCTTTGTTCTCTTGCTTTCCTGTCTTTTCCTTTTGGCATAAAGCTTATTTCATGTCTTTTTTTTATTGTTCATTGGCAATAAAAGCTGGTAGGGGACCTTGCTAAAAAAACCTATTTATTACCGTGTTTAAATAAAGATAATTTTTTTTCGCTTAAAAGATAAATTGATTATCAGTTTCTTTGAATAATAAATGTATTGATATTTTTGATGTAATTGTTTGATTCATTTTTATTAGAAGCTTAATTTGATTATTTGTTATTTAAAAACTACATGAAAATGATAGGTCTACCAAAAAGTTATTAAAATCAAAATTCTTTGATTAAATTTTTTATTTTTTTGTTAAAGGATTTCTACCAAAACATAAATTTGTTTGTCATTTGTTTAATTATAAAGTATGAAAAAAGAGGAAATTCAATTTGAGTGGCAAAACAACCAACCTGCTAATTTCAAGATGTCATCACAAAAATTAAGTTTCTAGGACATAAACTAAAAAATTACACATATACCCTTACATTTATCAAAAGCATTGGTATTGATGAACAACATTTAAGTATCATGATCTAACTATATTTTATGTTTTATGTTTTATCATTTTGAGTATAAACCATGATAATTTGTCGACGGTTTATAGTTTATGTTTTATCTTCTATTATTTCCTTTTAATACATAATTATATAACATTATAAAATAGTAAATCAAACTATGTTTTGTAAATATTTTTAACCTTTTCATTTTAAATATAAATGTGTATAGATATAAATTTTAAATAATTTTTTAAATGAAAAATTAATATATCTTTTATCTTTTATGCTAAAATAAAACAAATTATAATGTTACCATTTGCAATTGTAAACTAAAATTGGTAAACATGTTTATTTATTTATTTAATATTTAACTAAATAAAAGATTTTGATTTATGATTCATTATAAGAATTTATTTATTTTGACCAAAATCTTTAATATTTGATATTCTTATAACAAAAGTATTTTTTTATATAATAAGAGTGATATTTTTATTTAAGTAGAACACTCATTTGATCTATAGGGGTTTGAATCCTAACTTTTAGAACGTCAGCCTAAAGCGCTATACCACTTATCATTTGAGCTAGTGGTCCTTGACAAATAAAAAGTGTTTAAGAGTAAATATTAAAATTTCATATGTATTTTTGTTTTATCATTGTAAGTACAAAATGTATAAATTTATCAACTATTTTATATTTTACCTTATATTTTTATATTTTCATATAAATTGTATAACAAATTAAAATGGTAAATACAATTTTCTTTTATAATTTTTTTAATTTTATCATTATAATGTAAATATATATATATATATATATATATAACATCCAAAATATAAAAGAAAAATTACAAGGAAAAAGTAATTTATCTTTTATCTTCTACAAATTATGATTCTTATCTTGTATGATAATAAGAATGATACTTAATTCAAGAAGAGAACTTATTTTGTATCTCAAGGGATCAAATATAGGGCTGTCAATGAGTACCCAAACAATCTGAAATCCGTCCATATCTAAAATATGAAAACTTATACTATATTCAAAAAATATACATGAATGGGGATATGACCACATTCGCATCCTATAATTGTTCGTCCAGTTTTTATCAAGGTGATAGTTATTTTTTGTATGTTTTGTTAATACCTCGGTAATTGATTTTAATGATAAATGTAACAACCCGCATATTTTACGATTGAATACTCTAATATTTTATTTAAAATAATTCATTGTTAGTCGAATTATTGCTCGAAAAGCTACTTATTGCAAACAGTCGAATTGAGATTCGAGAGCACCCCCATTGAGTTCAAAATGACGTTTGCGACCTTTTTGAGTATAAACATTTATATGTTTGGAGTTAATGGAATTTTGCTACTTTTTTACTTAGGGCTTTGGTTTGGTTTCAGCCCATTAGACCCAAGCTTCACCCCCTCTCCTCTTCACTTCATTCTTATTTTCCTAACATTCAAGCTTCAATGAAAATGGAGAGTGGAATGGGAAATTAAAATCAAAAACCCTAGTTCCATTAGCAAATCCAACATCTAACTCCAAATCCAAAGAGAAGCTATTGGTAAGCATCATATTCTTTTTCTCCAACTCATTCTCCTTTCAATTTCAGAAATTGCTAAACCTAACTTTGGGAATGTTCTTCTTTTGAGCATAGATTCAAGCTCATTTGGGTTGTGTTAAAGTATGGTAGATTCTTCCTTTGCTTTCAAGCTTCTTCTTCCTTGTTTTTGTGAAAAGGTGAGAATTGTGAAAATGTGAGATTTTTATCCCACATCTAAGTCTATGATTATCTTTGATTGTTAGGTATGAATTCCAAACACTTATTCATGTGCATTTGATTTTGATTTGGATTGGTTTTGTGAATATTCCAATTTTTGGCGTTTTGAAGTCAAATCTTTAAAAATCATGCTTTGTTGTTTGATCATGCTTTTGATGATGCATCGAAGAAACTATAGGGCTAGGTAGCTGATTCGCGTAAACTCCTAGTGCCGTTGCTCGAACGATTGCAATTTGGTAGAGAGTGGCCTTCATGTAGATAGGCTTGGAAGTGCTGGAATCAAGTTCCAGTCGACTGGAACTTTGGTCCAATCGACTGAGCTGCTACTAGAACACTTCCTTGGCTCTAGTCCAGTCGACTAGCATACTGAGCCCAGTCGACTGACCAACATCCCATGGATTTTCAGGGACTGAGTTCAGTCGACTGAACTCAGTGAGCCAGTCGACTGACGTGCTTCTACTTGCATATTTAGCTTATTATGCTGTTGGTTTCCAATTTTTATCGATTCGTGGTTTTCCGATTTGTTGTTATCAGTTATTATCGACCTTGATGATTCCTATTTTGGAATTTTTGGGCATATCCATTTTGATGGGTTTGGAATCGATTTCTTTGGAGTTATTTCACATCTTTGAACGTGAAAATTTGGTGATTGATTGTTTCTTTACAATCAACTTTGTGATTTGTCACTTTAAAATAAAAAGGTTTCTATACTAGTAGTACTTATTCAAGCCCTTTCACAAAGATGATTCCAACTCTATTTTCAATAACAAACTTGTTTATAAAACCGTTTTCCAACCTATTAGTATATACAGACCTTTACCTCACTCGTATGAGAAATCTAATTAAACGGCTTAGTAAAACAAGTAGTGTGAAACGCTTGCGTTTACTCCGTCGGTTAATTCTTGGACTTGTTCAATCGAATCTCTTGTGACAAATTTCTAGTGGAGATCTATAATTTGTTCGTAAATATTTAAGTTAAGCTAGTGGTTATGGGACATGAAGCTAAGCTAATATATTTCCTAGCTTAGTCTAATTGACACTTCTTGACGATCGACGATGATCATTTTTGGGATTTAGACCAGCGATATGCTATGTTTCTTTGTCCATGTAGGGGACGGTACCTCGTTTTATTGAGTCTCGTCTCATTCTTTTATAGGCTAATGACCTATGTATCGTTTGGAGTTTCGACTCAATTTTTGTGGGCTAGCGTCCCATATTCTTTTATGGAGTTCGGTTCATCGGACGTACCTTTGTACTACGTCGTTGTTCTCTGGCTTATCAGGATCAACGGGCGTACCGTTGTACTACGTCGTTGTTTTGAATTATTC
The DNA here is from genome assembly GCA_030765085.1 of Allium cepa. Lineage (NCBI taxonomy): Eukaryota > Viridiplantae > Streptophyta > Magnoliopsida > Asparagales > Amaryllidaceae > Allium > Allium cepa. The sequence continues at coordinate 547,994,966 of CM060943.1, read as the reverse complement.
GAGTTTCAAGTTCCTCGGGCGTACCGATACTGTACTACGTCGTTGTACCGGCTCTATGGTTAGCGACCATGGGATAGCGTCCCGTTTGTGATACACATGTTGATGAGCTTTCATGCTCCCGTTTTGTGATAGGCCTCCCCCTTCTTGCGACTTCTGGATTTCCATTGATGATTTCTAGAATTTGTGTTTCACCAATTTTAATTTTGGCATTGGTAGCATTGGTATGTTGTCAATATTTGTGGTTTGGTGAATCAAAATAAAGAGTATGGCATTCTTTTAGATCTTTAAGAAGATTCTTGTGATATTGATTAATCTCTAGTTGATTTTCAGTTGCAAACTTATTACATTATGGCTTTATGGTTATCATATGTTTTTTTCATATCTCTTATTCTATATCATTTAATCCGATATTTATAGTTAGACTGATCTGTTTATTATTTTCTTATTAAATAATACTCGGATCAGACCGAGATGTTATAGGTGCTTCTGCTTGACTTCCTATCAGGGACGGTCTCCTTATTTTTGGCTAACTACTTAGATTAGTAGTTTTTGGTTGTATACATTTGTGATTTAGACTCCAGGATGTATACTTATTCTTTTGTGTAGCACTTGTATCTTTTCTTTTGTGCTATTGTGGATCTTGTTAGACCACTACTCCGATGTACACTTTTATATGTAATATTCATATCTAATTCCGCCTTTGTGATATGAATTATATGTGACCGATTTATGTTATGTTTATTTCTATATTTGTTTTCGAAGATTATATATAGCCACCGTGTAGTAGTTTGGAGTTTGTATCTGTATGTCGGATTTCCTCTTATGCATGTATACTATCTGACATATCACTGCTCGCACAAAGCAATTACATGGATGGTCTCTCCTCAACAGCCTTATTCTCTGCGCTAGTTGACGGCATTACCCCGTAGTGTCCTTGGCTAGCATGGGTATAGAGGTGGGGCATCACAGCTTGGTATCAGAGCCAAACTTCGGAACAATATAGAATAATTTAATAAGGATCATAGTCCTAAGTCCATCTTAGGAGTCATGCCTTAGAATTTTTATTCGAGTCGTTGGACCCGTTCTATCCTATTTTCTTTGTGATGCCTTGCCTTATCAATCATTATTGTTCGAAATTCATTTTGAGAACAATTTTTTTCTTCTTTTTTCTTTCTTTCTTAAAGAGGAGAAATGGTTAGTCCTGGTCGTCCCAGCGCTGGTCAATCTAGTGCTACTCCCCAAGATGGAGTATTTATGTCTGCATAACAACTTCTTGATCCAATAAAGAACGCTCAAGCAGCCGGATCCAATCCAGAGCCTGCTCACCCTAAGTCTGGATTTGCACGCTTGTGCAACGATTATACCAACTTGGGTGGGAAGCCATTCAAAGGTTCTGAAACCATTATCGAAGTCCAATCTTGGCTTAGATCCTGCAATCGCATCTTTTCTTGCATGAATCTTATTAATCTTCATCGAGTCCAAGTGGCCTCTAGTATGCTCCAAGAAAGAGCACTAGATTGGTATGAGCTTCTTATTTATGAAATTGTTTAAGCGGATCTTACTTGGGAGAAATTCCGAGAAAGATTCGAATTAAAGTTTGTGCCAGAAGCTGAGAAGGTGACATTGGCTCGTCGTTTCATCGACTTTGTTCAAGGTGAATCCTCTGTGGTAGATTATGTCGCATCCTTCGAGTCACTTTCTAAATACGAGGTCGAATACATAAACACCCCATTGAAGAAGAACCAAAGATTTGTCTATGGCTTGAAAAAAAATCTCAAGAAGCCATTACTTCTAAAATTAGAAGTTTCTTTTGATCAACTCATTGATATCGCGCTTCGACTTGAAGAGGCGGATAAGCAAAGTGATGTTGAAATTATGGGTGCCAAACCAAACTTCAACAACAACAAGAAAAGGCCTATTAAATTCAAAGGCCCTAATCACAACAAGAAAGGAAAACAAGCAGCTTCTGTAGCAAAGACTTCTACCCTTAGTAGTGGACAATGCTACAATTATGGTTCTAAAGACCATTATGCCAATAGATGTCTGAAACCTCTCTTTTGTCTATATTGCAAAATTTCGGGTCATCTTTTATCTTCATGTCCCAAACTTCAAGGCAAGAAGGAGGGGAAGCTAATGTTGCACAAGCCCCTTGCAACACTTCTCGCGGTCAAGGTATATCTCATTTTGTCCTTGATGGCATTATTATGTTTTCTGATCAACCTATTCGAGTTCTTTTTGATATGGGTGCGTCCCATTCTTTTATATCAAAGGAACTTGTTGACACTTTTTCTTTAAGTGTTGTTGCTTTAATGACTTCTTTGAGAATCGCGAATCCGGTTGGTGGATCCGCAACAATTAGTTTGATTTGTAAAGATGTCAAGATTATTTTGTGTGATCTTTATATTCTTTAAATCCTCATGATGATGGTAATGATGATGAGGAAGATGCCATTTCTCTTATTCACGTTGTTCGTGAATTTTCCGACATATTTGAGCCCATTTTAGAATTTCCACCTAAGCGAGCAATTGAGTTCAGAATTAATCTCATCCCTGGAGCTTAACCTATCACTCGTCCTCCTTATCGCATGTCCAATAAGAAAAATGAGGAGATGCGCAAACGATTATCCGAATTGGAGACGAAGCAATTTATTCGCTCTAGTTCCTCTCCTTGGGGAGCTTTGGCTATTTTTATGAAGAAATCCGATGGTACACTTAAGCTTTGCATTGACTACCGCAAGCTTAATGATCTTACTATCAAGAATAAATATTCTTTACCTCGGATTGATGATTTATTTGATCAGCTTAGTGGTGCTAGAGTCTTTTCACAATTAGACTTAGCAACCGGTTTCCATCATCTTCGTATTGCAGAGGATAGCATTCCTTTGACATCCTTCCGTACTCGTTATGGATCTTATGAATGGCTTGTTATACCGTTTGGTTTAATGAATGCTCCGGCTTATTTCGTTGACCTTATGAATCGAGTTTTCAAAGATTTCCTCGATCGATTCGTCCTCATCTTTATTGATGATATTCTTGTGTATTCTAAAACCGAGGAGGAGCATGAAAAGCATCTTCGGATTGTGTTGGAATTAGGAGTAATCAATTAAAAGAATTTTTTCTAAATGCCACTTTTGGCAATCTCGTGTGAAGTTTCTCGGTTGTATTATTTTCGAATCCGGAATATCCATGGATCCTTCAAAGATTGAAGCAATTCAAAATTGAAAGAGATCGGAGAGAGTGACGAAAATCCGTAATTTCCTTGGATTGGCGGGTTATTACCGTCGTCTTATCAAAGACTTTTCTAAAATTGTCGCGCCTCTTACTAGCTTGATAATGAAGGGAGTCAATTACATTTGATCGGACAAATATGAAGCTTCTTTTTAGAAATTAAAAAAACCCATTTGGATGCTCCTATTCTTGTGATTCCCGAAGGAAATCAAGATTTTGTTGTTTATACCGATGCTAGTCGTGTTGGGTTGGGTGCCGTTCTTATGCAAAGAGAACGTGTTATTGCATATGCTTATAGGCAATTAAAGCCAGCCGAGACTAGATATGCCACTCATGATTTAGAGCTCCCGGCTATTGTTTTCGCTCTTAAAATTTAGCATCATTATCTTTTGGCAGAGAAATTTGTTCTCTATATCGATCATAAATCCTTGAAGTATTTATTTTCTCAAAAGGAATTTAATTTGCGTCGACAACGTTGGCTCGAATCCCTTGCATCTTATGATCTTGATATTCTCTACACTCCCGGAAAGGGAAATCGCGTTGCCGATGCACTTAGTCGTAAGCAATAAGCGGTTATTTCTATGATGATATCCAAATGGAATGATCTCGAGACCTTATCCACTTGTGAGATTCGAGATCGTTTATCCGATTTATGTTCAACTCTTGTTTTATATAGCCTTGAGGCTCATCCTTCTCTTTTAGACCGCATTTTTGAAGCTCAAAAGCTAGATCTCGAATTGGCTCTTCTTAGCCAAAGTTGTAGGGATAAAATCGATATTAAAGGATTGAAAGACTTTGATATTGATGCTCGTAGCGGCATTCAAAAATTTGGTAGATATATCGTGCCAAATATTAGCGATCTTCGTAAAGATATTTTAGAAGATTCCCATCGTTCTAAATTTATCATTCATCCCGGTAGCAGTAAAATGTAAGCGGATATGAAGCGACTTTATTATTGGGAGGGAATGAAATTTGATATCGCTAACTTCGTTAAACGTTGCATGACTTGCCAACTCATTAAGGCCGAGCATCAAAGGTCCGGTGGGTTATTGCAACCGTTAGACATTCCAATTTGGAAGTGGGATCAAATTTCCGTGGATTTTATTGACGGCCTTCCCCGTTCTTGTTCGGGTCATGATAGCCTATGGGTGATAGTTGATAGACTTATTAAATTCACCCATTTTATTCCCGTTCGGTCTAATCAGACCGTTCCTCCTTTGGCCGAACTCTTTATTAAATAAATTGTTAAATTGCATGGAGTTCCTACTTCTATTGTTAGTGATCGTGATCCATTGTTTACTAGTGAATTTTGGAAGAGTCTTCAAAAAGATTTGGGAACGAAGCTTAATTTTAGCACCGCTTTCACCCTCAGTCCGATGGACAAACCGAGCGTGTGAATCAAACTCTTGAAGATTTTCTTCGTGCATGTGTTCTTGATTTTGATGGAAGTTGGAAAGATCATATTTCTCTTGTTGTATTTTCCTATAATAATATCTTCCAATCTAGTATTGGTATGGCACCTTTCAAGGCACTCTATGGAAGGCCATGCTGATCTCCTTCTTGTTGGCTTGAGGCCGGTGAGAAGCTGGTTTTAGGTCCAGATTTTATTCGTGATTCCACAGAAAAGATTGATCTTATTCGTCATAGGATGAAAGAAGCCCAAAGCAGACAAAAATCCTATGCCGATAATCGAAGAAGGAAACTAGAATTTTATGTGGAAGATTTTGTGTTTATTCGTGTTTCACCTATGAAGGGTGTTGTGCGTTTCGGTCGATCGGGAAAGTTAACACCTCGATATATTGGTCCATTTCCCATCACCGAACGTATTGGTTCCGTGGCTTATCGTTTTTTATTATCGGGTTAATTTTCTGCTATTCATGACGTGTTTCACATCTCTCAATTACGGAAATTCCTTCGAGATTCCAATTCTATTCTTGACCCCGGCGTCATTGAAGAAATTGAAGTTTCGCCTAATTTAACTTACTAGCAACATCCTATTCGAATCCTTGCTTCGGAGGTTAAACGCCATCGAAATAAAGATGTTCCCCTTGTGAAGGTTCGATGGTCTTCAAATCCTAAGGATTGTTCTTGGGAATCTAGACAATTCATCGAGCGAACACATCCGGACTTACTTTCTCGTGCTCTTTGAGGTGAACTTCTTATTCCAAATTTCTTCTTTTGTGTTGATATGCTTTTATGGTTGTTACTTTTTATTCATTTATTTCTTATGATTGCGAGGACGCCATTTCTTTAAGGAGGGGAGTCTGTAACAACCCGCATATTTTACGATTGAATATTTTAATATTCTATTTAAAATAATTCATTGTTAGTCGGATTATTGTCCGAAAAGCTAATTATTACAAACAGTCAAATTGAGACTCGAGACCACCCCCATTGAGTTCAAAATGATGTTTGCAATCTTTTTGAGTATAAACATTGATATGTTTGGAGTTAGTGGAATTTTGCTACCTTTTCACTTAGGGCTTTGGTTTGGTTTCAGCCCATTAGACCCTAGCTTCACCCCCTCTCCTCTTCACTTCATTCTTATTTTCCTAACATTGAAGATTCAATGAAAATGGAGAGTGGAATGGGAAATTAAAATCCAAAACCCTAGTTCCATTAGCAAATCCAACATCTAACTCCAAATCCAAAGAGAAGCTATTGGTAAGCATCATTTTCTTCTTCTCCAACTCATTCTCCTTTCAATTTCAGAAATTCCTAAACCTAACTTTGGGAATGTTCTTCATTTGAGCTTAGATTCAAGCACATTTGGGTTGTGTTGAAGTGTGGTTGATTCTTCCTTTGCTTTCAAGCTTCTTCTTCCTTGTTTTTGTGAAAAGGTGAGATTTTTATCTCACATCTAAGTCTATGGTTATCTTTGATTGTTAGGTATGAATTCCTAACACTTATTCATGTGCATTTGATTTTGATTTGGATTGGTTTTGTGAATAGTCCAATTTTTGGCGTTTTGAAGTCAAATCTTTAAAAATCATAGCTTTGTTGTTTGATTATGCTTTTGGTGATGCATCGAAGAGCCTACAGGGCTAAGTAGCTGATTCGCATAAACTCATGCTTGAATGATTGCAATTTGGTAGAGATTGGCCTTCATGTAGATAGGCTTGGAAGTGCTGGAATCAGGTACCAGTCGACTGGAACTTTGGTCCAGTCGACTGACATGCTACAAGAACACTTCCCTGGCTCTGGTCCAGTCGACTGGCATACTAGGCCCAGTTGACTGACCAGCATCCCGCGGATTTTCCAAGACTGAGTTTAGTCGACTGAACTCAGTGAGCCAGTCGACTGAACTCAGTGAGCCAGTCGACTGACCTGCTTCTTTTTGCCTATTTAGCTTATTATGCTAGTGGTTTCCAATTTTTATCGATTCATGGTTTTTCAATTTGTTGTTATCATTTATTATCGACCTTGATAAATCCTATTTTGGAATTTTTGGGTATATCCATTTTGATGGGTTTGGAATCGATTTCTTTTTGGAATTAATTCACGTCTTTAAACGTGAAATTTTGGTGATTGATTTTTTTTTTACAATCAACTTTGTGATTTATCACTTTAAAATACAAAGGTTTCTATACCAGTAGTAAATAAACCCTTCCACAAAGATGATTCCAACTCTATTTTCAATAACAAACTCGTTTATAAAACCATATTCCAACCTAGTAGTATATACAAATCTTTACCTCACTCGCACGATAAATCTAATTAAATGGCTTAGTAAAACAAGTAGTATGAAACGCTCGCGTTTACTTCGTTGGTTAATTCTTGGACTTGTTTGATTGAATCTCTTGTGACAATTTTCTAGTGGAGATCTACAATTTGTTCATAAATATTTAAGTTAAGCTAGTGGTTATGGGAAATGAATCTAAGCTCATATATTTCCTAGCTTAGTGTAATTGACACTTCTTGATGATCGACGATGATCATTTTTGGGATTCAGACTAGCGACATGCTATGTTTCTTTGTCCACGTAGGGGACGGTACCTCGTTTTATTGAGTTTCGTCTCATTTCTTTTATAGGCTAACGACCTATGTATTATTTGGAGTTTCGACTCAATTTTTGTGGGCTAGCGACCCATATTCTTTTGTGGAGTTCAGTTCACGGACGTACCTTTGTACTACGTCATTGTTCCGGCTTATCAGGATCAACGGGCGTACTTTTGTACTACGTCGTTATTACGAATTATTCGAGTTTCAGGTTCCTCGGGCATATCGATATTGTACTACGTCCTTGTACCAGCTCTATGGTTAGCGACCATGGGATAGCATCCCGTTTGTGATACACATGTTGGTGAGCTTTCATGCTCCCGTTTTGTGATAGGCCTCCCCCTTCTTGCGACTTCTGGATTTCCATTGATGATTTCCAGAATTTGTGTTTCACCAATTTTATTCTTGGCATTGGTATGTTGTCAATATTTATGGTTTGGTGAATAAAAATAAAGAGTATGACATTCTTTATTATCTTTGAGAAGATTCTTGTGATATTGATTAATTCTAGTTGATTTTCAGTTGCATACTTATTGCAGTATGGCTTTATGGTTATCATACGTTTTTGTCATATCTCTTATTCTATATCATTTAATCTGATATTTATAGTTAGACTGATCCATTTATTATTTTCTTATTAAATAATACTCGGGTCAGACCGAGATGTTACAGGTGCTTCTGCTTAACTTCTTATCAGGGACGGTCTCCTAATTTTTGGCTAACTACTTAGATTAGTAGTTTTTGGTTGTATACATTTGTGATTTAGACTCCAAGATGTATAGTTATTCTTTTGTGTAGCACTTGTATCTTTTCTTTTGTGCTATTGTGGATCTTGTTAGACCACTACTCTGATGTATACTTTTATGTGTAATATTCATATCTAATTCCGCCTTTGTGATATGAATTATATGTGACCGATTTGTGTTATGTTTATTTCTATATTTGTTTTCGAAGATTATATATAGCCACCGTGTAGTAGTTTTGAGTTTGTATCTGTATGTCGAATTTCCTCTTATGCATGTATACTATCTGACATATCACTGCTCGCACGAAGCAATTACACGGATGGTCGCTCCTCAACAGCCTTATTCTCCGTGCTAGTTGACGGCATTACCCCGTAGTGTCCTTGGCTAGCGTGGGTATAGAGGTGGGGCGTCACAGCTTGGTATCAGAGCCAAACTTCGGAACAATGTAGAATAATTTAACAAGGATCATAGTCCTAAGTCCATCTTAGGAGTCATGCCTTCTCTTCTCTTATTATCTTCTCTTCTATTACTCTACCAAAAATTTTAGTGAAAAATATATTCAAAACTTCTTAAATTCAACCAGAATCAATTCTACCTTCATTGTATTGATTCTCTATTATTTGCTTCCTAATTTTAATCATCTCCCTCTCAATCAGAGATCAAAGTGCTAGCCAAAAGACTATAGAATTCATTGTAAACAAAGCTCAAAATATTGTCTTAGAAAAACCATTAAACTCTAGTTGTATTTGCTTAGGTGTGATTGTAGCCCGTTTAAATCAATGGGTGTGCTCGGTAGTCCGAAAATTCGAGTGGATGTGTTTGTAGGCTATCCATATGAAGTGAGTGTACCCTAAATCTAAAAAATCAGGAGGGTGTATTTAGTAGCCTCAAAATCGAGATTGTAATTGGGTTTGCCTTTTGATCATTTAAAGATTTGAATTTGAAAAGAAACATGCACAAGCAATTGTACATGACTATACATAGGGTAACTCCGAACCAGTATAAAAATCGTGGTGTGACCTCTCTAATTCTTTACTTTATAACTTACTACATTTATTATTATCTGTGTTTGCATCTATAATTATCGATTGTGCATTAGTTAATAATAATCTTGAATTTTTTTAAGAAGATTCATAAAAATTAGAATACACTATTCACCCTCCTATAGTGTTTAATTAGCCTTAAGATCCATAATTTCGCAGCCCATATTTGGTATTAGAGGCTTAAGTTTTCATAAACTTGTATTTTTATTTTTGAAAATTTTAAATAGCTAGTAATATTTTTAATAATTTTGTAGAATAACAGTTTTGTCAAACCAACATATTTTTAGTAACTAATTATTTCGAAAAGTCACTTGACTTCTTGGAAATGTATGATTTTGAATTGCAGGAACAAGTTTGTTATATGGCTAATGGTGAACAAACACTTGAAAATCTATATCATAAATCATGAAGGATAAGTGAATATTGGATAGTGGATGTTTGAGATACATCACTAGAATTCTAGAGATCTTGAAAGATATAGTCCATAAATACGCTGGATTAGAAAACTTTGGAGACAATCCAAAAGTATATGTAATTAGTATCGACAATGTTGGTAACTCTAAAACTCCTATTATCTCTAATGTCTTTCTAGTTATGAATCTAAAACATAATTTGCTTAGAATTGGTGAATTGTATGATAAACTTTTTAAAATTAAGTTTGAAAAACATAACTGTCTATCGAAGATAATGAGTCAAACATTATCTTTGAAGTTATTAGGAAATGTATCATCTATATTTTAAATATGAATGTGTCCAATACAATTTATGTCTTTTGGCTGAATCTATTGACCCTTGGATTTGGCACAAAATATTTAGCCATTTGAATTTTAAACACCTTTCTAAAGATTCTAGATATGATCTTTTTAGGGGTCTTCCTAAAATGGGTTTTAATGTCAATAACTTATGTGATGCCTGTCAATTAGGAAAAAATTATGAACGTTTTTCAAATCTAAAGATATGATTTCTACTTCTCATCCTCTTGAATTTCTTCACTTAGATCTTTTTAGACCTTTGTAAATACAATTAATACGTCATAGTAGATATGTCTTTCTATTTGTAGATTATTTTTCTTAATTTACATGAACAACTTTCTTGAAACTTAAAAGTGATGCTTTTAAAATATTTAAATTTTTTACTAAAGAATTCAAACACAAATGCCAACTAAAATAAAACAATTAGGAGTGACCATGAAGGAGAATTCCAAAATGATCATCTTGAAATTTTTTTAATGAGAAAGGAATAACTCATAAATTTTCTTTTCCAAGAGCACCTCTACAAAATGGAATAGTAGAATGTAAAAATAGAGCTATATAAGAATGTGGTAGAACAGTGTTAAATGATGTTAAATTACCTAAATTTTTTTGGAGCCACAGCATGTTATATTTTAAATATAATTTTAATGAGATCTTTGACTAAGAAAAATCCTTATGAATTATTTTTTACTAAAAAGCCTAAAGTATCTTATTTTTGAGTTTTTAGTATTAAATGTTCTTATTAAATACAAAAGGATAAGTAAGATAAATTTGATGCTAAATTAGGTAAAGGTATTTTTATTGGCTATTCAATTTGGAGTAAAGCTTATAAAGTTTTTAACACCAGAACTAACACCATTGAAAATTTTTATATATTTCATTTGATGAAATTTTAAACTCAATAATACAAGTTTCGATAAAGAAGAAAATGTTGATAAAACTAATGAAAATGAAATCATTAATGATGAAAATAATAATAACTATGAAAATTTACATCCAAATAAAAGAATAAAATATTTTAAAGACCATCCTATAGAAAATATTCGAGGAAATATATAATCTATTTTTAAAAAATAAGAAACCGGTTAAATAAAATGAGTAATGTTGCTTTTATCTCAACTATTAAACCTAAAAATCCAAAAGAAGCACCATTAGATGATTCTTGAATTCTTGTTACAAAAGAAAAACTGAATCAATTTACTAGAAATGATGTTTGCGAATTAGTCCCAAGACCTGAAGATAAGTGTATAATAGGAACTAAATGGGTATATAGAAATAAAATAAATGAACAGGGAGAAGTTATTAGAAATCAAACACGTTTAGGTTCTCAAGGTTATGGTCAAGAAGAAGGTATAGATTTCGATGAAATTTTGCTCACGTAGCCAGATTGGAGGCTATCAGAATTTTACTTGTTTTTGCAAATCATAACAACTTTAAATTATTTCAAATGGATGTCAAAAGCGCCTTTTTATATGGATTTATTAAAGAAGATGTCCTTGTAGAAAAATCCCCGCTAAGATGGAAAATAATACCTAATCACGTTAATAAATTAAAGAAAGCTTTATATGGTCTAAAACAAGCTTTTAGAGCATAGGATGATAAGCTAAATTCCTATTTATCATAATCTAATTTTGAAATAGGGAAGGTAGTAGGTACTCTGTTTATTAAAAGAAATAATAATGATATTCAGATTATACAAATATATGTAGACGATATTATTTTTAGATCAATAAATGAGCAATTAAATGAAGAATTTTCAGATATAACGACCAAGGAATTTGAATTGAGTCGTATGAGAGAACTAATATTCTTTTTAGGCTACAAGTAAGGCAATTAAATAATGTTTTCATAAGCCAAGAAAAATATGCCAAAGACTTAGTTAAGAAATATGGTATGTCAAATACTAGTGGTAAGCCAACTTCCATGGCAACTAATGATAAATTAAATAAGGAAGAAAACTCAAAAGATGAAGATCAAAAATTATATAAAGGTATGATAGGATCAATACTTTATATAATTGCCAGTAGACCAGATATAATGCATAGCGTCTGTCTATGTTCAATATATCAATCTCAACTTAAAGAAACTCATCTAAATTTAGCAAAAAGGATACTAAGATATGCAAAGAGTACCCTAGACTATGGACTTTTTATTCAAAAGAAGATTATTTTGATTTAATCTCATATAGCGATTCTGACTACACCGGTCGCAAATCAGACCAAAAAAGTACAAGTGGAACGCGTCACTTTTTAGTGCATCCTCTTGTTTCTTGATTTAGCAAAAAGAGAAATTATATATCTCGATTCACGATAGCAGTATAATATATTTAAGTCTCCTTAGCCTATTCACAGGTCATATTCAACAAATATTAAAAGATTTTGGTTTAAATTATTCTCAATCACCAATATAATATGATAATACTATTGCAATAGATCTATTGAAAAATGCAACACATCATGCTAGAACCAAACATATAGATATAAGATATCATTTCCTAAGAGATAACGTAAATAAGAAAATAATTTCACTCGAATTTATAAATACTGAAAACCAGATATCCAATATTTTAACAAAATCATTAACTCAAACATCTTTTATGAAGATTAGAAAAGAGGTAGGAAAATGTTCTTTCTCCGAAATATAAATATAATAAAATTAAAATTACATATTTAAAAGAAGGATTATTTAAAAGAAAAATAAATTATCAAAATTGAACTGCATATGTCGACATACTGCCTCCTTATATGTCGACATATATTGGTAATTTCAGAAAACATATTTTCCCCCTAAATTCAATATTCGAAATGCACTACATAGCCACCAAATTTCAAATTAAAATTCATTTTTCTATCTTCTCTCTTATGTAAATTCTAAATAAAAATAAATTAATGGCATCCTTGAGTTTCAAACGCCCAAGAGGATAAAATGCACTATTTTCCTTCCAAACTCCCACTTTAGGCCTCTTCCAAACACCACCATGGCAAAAGTTACAAAGAGTGGAAGAAGATCTAAAGCATACACCTAGTGTGCTTTTATAAATAGAAAATTTTCAACTACACCTCTTAAAAGAACAAGAGCAGCAAAGGCGGATTTCGAAGAATCTTCAGAAATACCTATTGAATAATTCGATGAATCTAGTTATAATCGAAGAGGCAATCCTAATCTAGTCATTCATAATCCTATGAATGATGAAGAGGAAGAATAAGAAGAAGAAGAGGAAAAGGAAGAAGATGACGACGAGGTTGAATGCATTGGTGAAGTCTGCTTCGATCGAAATGAAAATCTCATCGAACAAAAAGGGAACTTTTTCCTTCACTACTCTTTCTATTCTATGCCCAAATACCTCATAATGAAGAGAAAATCATAGATTTAGGTACGCAATAGTTTGGACTATTAGGATTAGACTTGGTTTTGTGTGCATTTTATTTTTCTATCTGGATTTGCGTGTTTTAATTTAGTTTGATTTGGATTTGGATTGGTGTGTATGTATGAATTGGATGGTTTATGTATAATTTGAAATTGCATAAATAAAATCTATTTTCAATACCATATATAACCTTGTTTAAATAAAATATTGCATTATTTATCATATACTTATCATATATCATCAAATATAATCATATCAGATTAACTTGGATTATTGATTTTGAATATATATTTTCCAAGTATTCGTGTTAGGGGGAGTTTTTCACCCATTTTTGTTAATGATAAAGGGGGAGGAAAGAATTAAATATTCATATGCATATATTCATGGGAAGTTATTAAACTCAGGTGGAGTTATATCATATTTTATATTTACAGGATACTAATGGTTTTCATCATCAAAAGGGGGAGATTGTTAATACCTCATTTATTGATTTTGATGATAACAACCTTGATAATCATAATAGATTCATGTGAAATATGGATACGAATATTTTGCTAAGTTATTTAGTATATAGTGCAGGATATTATACAGGTGTTGAATCGAAGACTGTACAGTATAATGAATCAAAGCATGGATATGAAAACTTATGAGTATAAAGATCAATATATGAAGATCTCAAGACTATTGTAAAATTTATCGAGTCATAGAAGATTTTTAAAGTCCTAAGTAGCAATCTTTGATCTCCATTTTCCATTTCCTAATCCTTTATATTTAAAACAAAATATATTTTTAAAATATGTTTAAAAATATTTTAGAAGTCTTTCAAAGGTTAAAATATTTACAAACCATGTTTAACTATTTTATATACATAGTATAGGATTTTCAAAACATTTAAAAATAAACAAATTATCAAATTACACTAGCCGATGTCGACATATAGGCAGATGATATGTCAACATACATACCACAATTTTGAAATTCAATTTTGAAATGAAGTGTATATTTGTTACAATTCTTAGGGAATGGATATGTCTGTTTATTCTCTGTATATAAAGGTTTTCAAATGAATTTTAACAACTACTTTATTATTATCTTCTCTCCTCTTACTCTGTCAAAAATTCTAGTGAAAAGTATATACAAATTGTAACAATCCATACTTTAATGGGCCTGAATTTGGACGAAAATCGAAACCCAAGTCCATCAAAGGATAGATCGTTGGATTTTGTACCTGCAAATAAGCATGATCATTATTGGAGATTGATAGAAATCTAAACTTATAGCAAAAACAATAATAGGATAAGAATACTAATTATGACTACCACCTTGGAATTAATGGTATTCCTTAGATAAAAGACTGTCAAGTCAGCATCAAGCATGAGAGAAAAGAAGACTCCTCAATAACTAAACATATCCCGCTCCAACGACATGTTCCTCTAAGTCTGTCCTTTGGGATATAATGAGGATGTAGTCAGAACAACGTTCGGGTGGCTGGAAAAATCTATAAACTGTCCACAACATACATTTATACCAATTAATTTTCATTTAATTGTTATGTCAATTATGATTAGCAATTCTAATCTAACCTTGCATTGCACACACGATTACTTACCTACCTATTACCATGGTACAAAATACCGATGAAGCCTTGTCAACCACCTGATACTCCATACTCATTTGCCACTTAATACTTTTAAATATGAAGCAGGCTTTTACTCTCACCATATAATATTTATAAAAGAGAAATCGACTGACTCGTCCATTTATGACCGCAATCGAGGTAGATTCCATCATTTAATACCTATTCTCGAGGTAGGCTTCTAGCGTCGTCATTATTGTTCTATTGGTCCTAGCCAAAGAAACCTTTGACCACTATCTATGGCCTTATAATTTATAATAGCCATACTACTAGTGCATCTATCGTTATTAAAGTCTTAACAATGTGAGAGACTATACCCAAGCAACTTAATACCTCACCAACAAGGACTAGGCAGACCTCTAACCATTTAACACATATTTATAGGTAGGCTATTGCAATTTCTAATCATAAGGCAGACTCCTCATTGGTACTATCTAGCTGACATTGCTTGGAAATCTCATTGGGATACTTAGTACTTCTTTTGTAGAAGAAAGCGAACTCTATATTTGTCACTTAGTACCTCAAATGCGAAGCGAACCCTTCCCGAGATATCCATCATCACTCTTAATTATAATATGGAATCTCACTATCTTTTGCTAGGGAGGCAAGCCCTGAAATAGCCACTTAATACTTCAACACTAAAGTGAATCTTTATGGAGATATTCTTATTTATTTGGAATCTCACAAGGTTGCTTAATACTTCCTTTAAGGAGAGAGGCGGACCCTATAGCCACTTAATACCTCAAACCAGAAGCAAACCCCTATGGAGATATCACTCACCGCTCCTAATTTCAAATTTGGACCATCTAATACTTTTCAATTAAGAAAGAAGGTCCAATTTCTCACACCATCATGGTCCTAGAATTAGTGACATCTCACGCCCGACTGCTAGTAGCCTCAAAGTGAAGGGTAGTCTTCCGTCGAGTGACTCTACCGACCTCACATCGCTAACCTATTAAGTCCAATTAACCATCCTAAGTCTTTTCTTATATTATTTTAGGCAGACATTGGAATTAGCTTACTAATTCTTTTATATTACAGGCAATAAGATTTACATTAAATACTTGTTTACCCGTAAATTCTCTTTTAACGCTCGTAAATGTCAATTTGTCCATAAATCCTAATGGACATTTCCTAAGACATTTATGTATGATTACTAATTTCAAATTAGTAACCTTTTATACTTATTCCGTTTTTATCGTCTCATTAATTCACTTGTCTCTACTAATTGTAACTCTCAAATTCATTTCCATATTGTCCATTATGTGAAGTTACAATCTTTAGCAAACCAATTGTAACCCCTAGTCCAATCCTATCTGTTATTTCCCATTAATTTCTCATTAGTTGAGGGTGCAATCTTTTATTTTCTATTAATTATCGGCAGTTCCTAATTTATTGCCCATTAATAGGAGTTACTACATTTCCTAATTGTACCTATTCGCTTCTCTAAATATAATAATAACTAACAAACGGTACACATAAATAGCGCAGCAATAAACACTGTTTTTTTTTATTAACGCAATAAGTACCTATAAACTGCCTAATAAATCAACCTACTCCTATCCAAATGTATTTTAGTCATGAATATATAACTAAGATATTCTTTCCATACTTAATATGCTAGAATTAGATTCTTTAGGAAGATTTTCCGTTACGATTTCTATATATTAGATTTAAAACAAGAATATGTAGGTAATAGTTTTCTACATTAATTTAAACCTAAAATTCGTAAATAAAATTGATTTAGACATAGAATAAAATATATGCCAGTGGAATTGATTTAAAATCATAAACAATATATAAAATTTCTTACTCACCTTTTAAAAGTGGTCTAGTTCTCCAGATCTAAAGAAGAACCTTAAATTCATCTCCAAATCTTTTTTAATCTAAGAAATATATATATAAAAAGGGTATATACATATATTAGAATTACAGATCTAAGAAGAGATTTGGGATTGGGAGAGAAAATAAATACAAATACACAAATATATATAAATTATCTCAAATACACATATAGTTGATTCTCTTCTCTTCTCATTTCTATTAGATTTCTAATCTTCTCTAATTTGTATAAATACAAATACAAATATCTTATTTTTATAATTTAGAAAGAAAGTGAAGAAGAAGAAATGGCTGAGCTTCACTACTGCCTTTAGAAAAATATGAGAAGAAAAGGAAGGGTTGGGCCTAAATTTATAGACGTACGTATTAACCTCAACCGTCAGATCAAAATATATTAAATCCGGGTTGTTGGGCCTAGGCTTACCCTAGCCACCACACACGTAGCCATCGACCGCCCCCACCTACGGATTGACCACCCATGGTCGACCACTCATAGTGGTAGGTCGACCTATGGGTCTGGATTAATTAATATAAAATGTTAATTTTTCTATTCGAATTATTTCTATTCCGAATTCGTTTTCTATCTGTAACTTCTTCCTCTAAACTTCGATCGCAAAAAAAATGCTTAAAATTTCGCTACGAATGTAATGATGCTTGTTTCATGGTAAAATTCCATTTTTGGAGCCTAATTAATTAACTAACTAACTAACTAAATAACTAACACCAAGCTACGGGGTGGTACATTCTTCCTCCTTAAAAAGAATTCCGTCCCTGAAATTTCACGAATGGCTAAGTCATGGTTTTGGCTCCTAATTATCCTAAACTACACAACTAATGAGTGTACGACAATTTTGCAATAAAATGTGCATGTGCATAGTGTATTACTGTATCACGACATAGAAAATATGTATGTAGAATGATTCTAAATCGGGTCCTCTTATATGAATGCATTTCTTTGAAAACATTTTCAATAAATATGATGCAAACTACTAATATATATATACTAGTAGTTCTATATGTATGCAAATTTTTGAAAGATATTTTCAACCAAAGCCCCTATACTCATACGAATAGAAGTATGAAGCAACCAATTTTGGATCCAATTCTTACCATCCAGTAATAACGCATGAAAAATCACATTCTAAACTTTAATCCTATGCCTAAAAAAGGAATTTAGATGGAGAATTTAACATTCTTACCACCTTATAATCTTTCTATTCCCGTAGTATAGTGGAATTTCCTTGTTGCCCTGGATTTACTCCAAATTTTCCACACAAGAAATGCACAAGGAGGCTTATCTCAAGCTCTAAAATGAAATTGATCCAAAAATATACTCATGTGCATCGTCGACAAAGTATGGAAGTAGAAATTCCATGGCTAAAACAACATTTGCCTTGTTATTTCTTGCATTTATTGCATTGTCTATCTTAGTGCACCGCTAAATTCGCAAATTCCAACTCTAATTTTCTTCTCTACGCTTAACATGTGACCTTCAAAATCAAATATTTAACAAAAATCTTTTCACTTTTAAATTTTTACGTCATTTGAAAAATAAAATCCCAAAATATTTAGATGCACATTTTCCCTAGAAATCAAATTTTTGAACAAAGTTCTAAAAATAGTTTAAGAGCCAAAAGTAACTGAAACCTAAAAACTCCTTTTTTTTCAAAAGAGAAGCTTTTCAAAATATTTCCTTTTCAAAATTTTGATAAATTAAGCCATAATTTCAGCGTAGTCTGAAGTCAGTTATGTACTAAATGAATAACCAAATTCTAAAATTCTACAACTAACCTATACCCATAATAGTTGACATTTTATTTTAAAATGTCATCATGACCAATTACCCAAAAATTTAGCTTTTAAGGAACATGAGCAATGACCCATGGTGCCAAAACAACTTTATCATGTCTTTCGCTAACTATTCTAAACTTGCAATCTTATATTACATTTACTACTAGTTAATTGTATTTTATAAGATTTTTGTATTTATACTACTTCTTCACTATGTATATATAAGAGTGGTTTGCATGTCCAGATACAATAACACAATAAATAAATAAATAAATAAATAAATAAGAGCTCATAATAACGTGTGTGCCTTTCACCAGAAACAACCAACAAGTACAACCCAAACAACCTAAAAGAAAAGAACAAATGCTGAAATGGAAAAGACAACAACATCATAAATCCTGAAATAATGCCTACAGACTACGAGATACCTTGCTTCACGATTGGAGTTCGATACATTGATGCCAACCTTGAATGGTCGTAGCATGGTGGCTATACATCCAACCTCGTGCCATTAGTGTTGCTGGTATTGCTGACGGCTTTGGAATTGCCATCTTCCTAAAGAACAATCTAACGATGGAAGAAATAAACTGCCTCTCTATAGTGGTTCACCCGTATTACCTAAAGGCGAGAGTGAATAGTGAAAATACGAGAAGTGTCTCTGTGGAATGCTAATCCTTGATCAACAAATTGCATCGTAAGGGTGCGGGTCAAATTGACGGCGATACCGAACAATACTAACATGAGTGGCCTTCCGCACCATGGGATAAATCCGGTCGTAACTTCCCATCTTAGGGATCATGTTTCTTAAATAATGTAAACAACCTGACGGCGTCGCCTAAGGGAGGAATAGAGGAGAGAGGCTGCTACATGGAGGAGGAGGAGGATGGAGATTGGGTTCGGCTTACTAAGGAACGAGGAATGAAATAAAGTGCCTATTGGAATTCAGATGCGACTTTTATAATCTCATTCCAGGTTCAAGTTGTGCCAAAGCTCGTTAACTAGTAGACTACTCTAGGTTTATCACTAGGTGTTTAACCGCTAAACAGGCTTTAGGCATTAATTGAGCCTAGACTCAATTAGGGTCGGATTAAATAATAACAATAATAATTTCGCGCCGTCCCCTACAATTCAACACGATTCGAAAAATTCCTATCCTCATCATGGCGGTGTAAAAGCCTACCGTCTAGTCCCAAACCATGCTCTTGCAATTCACTGTAGTCCCAACGAAACCGCAGTGACCAACAACAATTTCGAAAATCCAAAAATATTCCATCTAGTATTTCCTACCTACTTCGCATGAAAATATTTCTTCTGATAGCTGGTGGTACAACAACACTTCAAGCTACATATCCCAATAAAATTAAATGACATTTGTATTTTGTTTGTACCTTAAAGATAGAAGATTTTAAAAACCTCGATTTTGTAAATTGAAAAACCACTAAGCTAAATATATGCTCTTGTATATATATAAGAGCATATATATATACATATACATATACATATACATATATATATATATATATTTCAGGGTCTCCAAAAACCTTTTTTTAAAATGGAAATTTCACAAATTATAAAACTATTTCCTTGCCAAAAATAAAAATCAAGTCTTTGCTGATATATACATATAAATATTTGACGATTTCAGAAATTAATCTTTTATAAACTAAAATTTCTTAACATGACCAACTTTGTGGTATACATGTTCCTTTGAAAATTAAAAGTTCAAAGCTTTCCCCAAACAAAATTTCGGATACAAATTACTGGGAAAACAAATCCTTTTTCCAAAATCTAAGGCATTCCCAAAATATACTTTATAAAAATTCTCTCACAGGTTTTAACTACGGAATTGAAATTAGTTATTCAAATAAAAATCCAGTTAGATATCAAAGAGTGATCAATGAATACACTCTAGCAAAAACTTACCTTTAGACAACTACGACATACAGACTCTAATTTTCCACCCATCTAGAAATAATATGTGTCTCCGACTGAAACACACCGTCAAAATAAAAAATCATAAGGTGTATAGAATCTTAACCATCAAGTCGAATACCTCCAGTCTCCAGAATTGTGCCATATATTGTACTCATGCTCTTTATCAATAGCACCTTACACATCGTCAACACTCCATGGGGTACTTCAGAGTCGATGTGAAAATCTTTACTCTAAGATATTTTCAACCCATAGTTGTTTTACCCATTCCTTCAAAGTGGAACTACAACTACTTCTATAGTCAGAATTCTTAGAACCTAACATAAATATATAATAATACTGATAGAAAAGTACGAATACGTTCTCTCAATTTATCCTAATCCTTTAACCTACTAACCTAGGCTTTGATACTAGATGCAACAACCCATAAATTAATGGGCCTAAATTTCGACGAAAATCGAAACCCAAGTCCATCAAATCACACATCGTTAGATTTGGTACCTATAAGTAAGCATGAGCATTATCAGAGGTTGAAAGAAATCTAAACTTATAGCGGAACAATAATAGGATAAGAATACAGATTATGGCTAATACCTTGAAATTAATGGTATTCCTTGTATAGAAGATTGTCACATAAGCATTGTGCATGAGAGAAAAGAAGACTCCTCCAACAACGAAACACATCCGGCTCCAATGACCTATTTCTCTAAATCTATCATGTGGGTTGCAATGAGGAGGGGGTCAGAACAACGTTCGAGTGATAAGAAAAATTTGTAAACTGTCCATAACATAAATTTATACCAATTGGTTTTCATTTAATTATTATATCAATTAAGGTTAGAAATTTTAGTCTAACTTCGCATTGCAGACATGATTACTTATTTACCCATTTCTAAGATTAAAAAAATATTGACAAAGCCTTATCAACCATCCAATACTTCCATACTCATTTGCCACTTAATACTTCTAAATATGAAGCGGGCTTCTACTACACCATATAATACTTTTAAAAGAGAAATAGGTTGACTCTGCCATTTAAAACCTCAATCGAGGTAGGCTCCGTTATTTAAGACTTATTCCCAATATAGACTTCTAGCGTCATCATTATTGGTCTATTGGTCCTTGCTAGAAAGACCTTTGACCACTATCTATGGCCGTATAATTTATAGTAGCCATACTACTAGCACATCTATCGTTATTAAAGTCTTAGCAATATGAGAGACTATACCTAAGCCACTTAGTACCTCATTAACAAGGACTAGGTAGGCCTCTGACCATTTAACACTTATTTATAGGCATGCCTTTGCCATTTAATACCTAACTCCAAGTCGGACTCCTCAATGGTACTATCTAACTTACATTGCTTGGAAATCTCATTAGGCTACTTACTACTTCTTTTATAGGAGAGAGGCGAACCCTAGATAAGTCACTTAGTACCTCAAACGCGAAGCGAATCCTTCCCGAGATATCCATCATCAATTTTAATTATAAATATGGAATCTTACTAGGTTACTTCTTTCGGTAGGGATGCAGACCTTGCAATAGCAACTTAATACCTCAACGTTGAGGTGAACCTTTTTGTTGATATCCTTATTTATTTGGAATCTCACTAGGTTACTTAATACTTTCTTTTAGGAGAGAGACTAACCCTATAGCCACTTTATACATCAAACCCGAAGCGAATCCCTATGTAGGTATCCCTCACCATTCCTAATTTCAAATTTGGACCATTCAATACTTTTCAATTAAGAAAGCAGGTCCAATTTCTCATGCCATTGCTGACCTCGAATCACTAACATACTAAGTCCAAATAACCATTCTTATTCTTTATTTAGATTATCTTAGGAAGACATTGGACTTAGCTTACTAATTCCCTTTTTCTTTAAGGCAGATTTACCTTAAATACTTATCTACCCATAAATCCACTCTTAATGCTCATAATGTCAATTTTTCCATAAAATCCTAAAAGATATTTCCTAAGATATTTATGTCTGATAATTGATTTCAATTTAGTAACTTTCTATATTTATTCCATTTTTATCGGTCTCATTAATAACTTGCCTTTATTAATTGTAACTCCCAAATTCATTTCCATTAATTGTCCATTAGTTGGAATTACAATCTTTAATTAACTTACTGCAACCCCCTATCTAATGCTATCGACTATTTCCCATTAATTGTCCATTAATTGGAATTACATTTTTTTATTTCCTATTAATTATTGGCAATTTCTAATTTATTGCCTGTTAATAGGAGTTACTATATTTTCTAATTCGTCCTATTCACTTTCTGAAATATAATAATAATTAACGAACATTACGTATAAATAATGCACGAATAAACGATGCTCTTCTTTATTAACGTAATAATTATGTATAAACTGCCTAATAAAACTACCATTCCTATCTAAATATATTCTAGTGATATATATTTAATTAGAATATGCTTTCCATACTTAATGTGTTGGAATTAGATTCCTTAGGAAGTCTTTCCGCCATGATTTCCATATATTAGTTGAACATAAAAAGGGTCGACTCCACTTGAAATTACAAAGAATTGATAATTTTTTTTATTTGGAATAAATAGTGTAAACTACGAAGAATAAATCCGTACTTTCCACACCTTTTTCCTTTGAATTGTGGGTATTCCTTATTAAATCAAACGTCGCCCATTTGAATGAAAAGTCGAAAAGTAAACAAATTTATAAAAATTAAACGGATGTTCTTCCCATAAACTAATCTATGAAAAACCTACAACATAGCACAAATTGGACAATAATCCAAAAATCCAATTTTAGACCCAAAAATAGATCATGAATAAAAATATACAATATTCAAATTCTAAAATTTTTGTGACAGATTTCCAGATCTAGTTGTAAATATATTTCAAATTAGATCTAAAACAAGAATATGGAGGCAATAGTTCTATACACTAATTTAAGCCTGCGGTTCACCAATAAAATTAATTTAAGCATAATAATCAAACGTATACCAAAGGATTATATTTAAAATTAAAAATAATATATAAAATTTCCCACTCGGCTTTTAAAATTGATCTGAATCTTCAGATCTAAAGTAGAACCTTAAATTCATCTCTAAACCTTTTTAATCCAAGAAATATATATAAAAAAAGGTATATACATATATTGGAATTACAGACTGGGACAGAAAATAGATACAAATATGCATAAACTACCTCAAATACGTATATAGTTGATTCTCATCTCTTATTCTTTTTACTAGATTTCTATTCTTCTTCGATTTGCAAGAATATATATAAATATCTTATTTTTACAATTTAGAAAGAAACTGAAGAAGAAGAAATGACAGAGCTTCGCTATTGCCTGTAGAAAAATATGAGAAGAGTATGGTTAGGCCTGAATATATAGGCTTAAGAATCAACCTCAACCGGCAGATCAAAATATATTAACTCCGAGCCGCTGGGCCTTAGCCAACCCTAACCGCCACCCAAGGAGCGATCGATCACCCCTGGTTGACCGCTTTAGTGGCAGAATGACTTGTGGATCTGGGTTAATTAATATAAAATTTTAATTTTTTCTATTTGAATTATTTCCATTCCGAATTAGTTTTCCGTCTGTAACTTCTTCCTATGGACTATGATCGCTAAACTCGAAATATGAAAGTTGCTCAGAATTTCACCCTGAATGCAATGGTGCAGGTTTCGCGGTCAAATACCATCGTTTGTACAATTTCCATCGCCGATGCCTAATTAATTAATTAACTAGATAATTAAATAAGTAATATCAAATTATGGAGTATTACACAAATCTTCTCAAATTCAATAAGAATCAATTCAATCTTTATTGTATTAATTCTCTGCTATTTACTCCCTAATTTCAATCATCTCCTTCTCTCTCTCTCTTTCAATCAAAGATCAAAGTACTGTCCAAGAGACTATATGATTCATTGTAAGCAAAGATTAAGAAACTATCTTTGAAAAAACCATCAAACTCTAGTCATGTTAGGGTTGTCTCACATGTGTTAAGGAGGGATGACTGTTTTGAATTGAAATAAACCCACTTCGCTAAATAACTTGAAGAAGTGGTGTATAAATATGACACGTAACATTAGGGATTCCTTTTATTACAACAAAGTGCGTGCCAAATGATATGCGTACGTCATGTACTGGAGATTGGGAGCTTGGTTCGACCGCCGTTACATAAGAATTGGTATCAGAGCCAAAGGTTACGTAACAACCTTGCTTTCCACGTCGTATAAATAAATAAATTTAAATAAATCTTTTTGAATTTGATATTTGATTATTATTTTTATATTTATTTTAAAAGTAAATATTTATTTAATTGGAGGCTATTTGATAAAATATTTTTGTTATAATTAGTTTAATTTAATGAACTCTTTTTAGATGATATATTGAGATTGAATAAAATTGTATAGTTATCATATTGTACTTAGTAAAATGAAGTGGAAATTTAAAATTGGATTGTAATTTGTTTATAAATAACTAATAAGAATTATTTAAAAATTAAAAGAAGAGAAAATTGATTTAATTAAATTGAGGCCTAAGTCCATTAATTTTATACAACTCTCTACTTCTCTAGAATATTCCCCTTGCTCTATCAAAATTTTAAAACCCGTATTCCCATAGGACTTTCAGCCCAAATCCCTAAAAAAAGAAATCATGACATCTTTTATTAAAAAAATTAATAGAATGCATACCGTGACTTAGAGAGGTTGTTAATGCTGATGGCATATGGTTCTTGACCCCATGGCACGGAAGTGGAGGCGCAACTATCGTTTGAGTGAAGTAAGAGAAGACAGTCGCGTGGGGTGCGCGACCATGAATGATGCGACCTGATGTTACAACTTGGTCGAAGGTGAATTCATACTAGGCAGAGGAGGCACGACCTGTTGCATGTGATGACGATGCCGATTGATGCATGGTGGAGTGCAGACGTTGGTGGGTGTTACACTACAACAAAAATACCCTATTACAACGCCCTTTTTACAACGGGCATTGGCTGCCCCTTGTAATAGAAAGTTATTACAATGATCCATTCAGACCCGTTGTAATAGATGCCCTATATAACGCCCTTTTTACAACGGACGATGATAGCCTGTTGTAATAGAATGCTATTACAATGGTACTTTCAAGCCCGTTGTAATACATGTCAATTTTACAACGTTCACAAAATGCCCGTTGTAATAGATGATAATTTTACAACGGTCATAAAATGCCCGTTGTAAGAGGTGCCAATTTTACAACGCTCATAACGCCCATTGTAATAAGTGCCAATTTTACAATGGGCTAAAAATATCCGCGGTAATAGGTGCCAATTTTACAACGGTCTTAAAATGCCTATATTAACCGATGCCAATTTTACAACGATCATAAAATGCCCATTGTAATAAATGTCTATTGCTAATTTTCGACAATCAATGATTAATAATTACAATGCTTTCTTAAAATTAATCATTATTAATAATATTATATTAATCATATGTTACTAACTACTAATTATAATATTATATTACTAATTACTAATCATTAATAATATTATCAAAAAATTCAAAATATTTTTGAATAAATTTAAAATTTATAAATTATCAATATTTTTTTCAATAATTACTATTAGCATTTAATGTTAAATAATTACTATTACTATTAATATTTAATAATTAATTTAATATTTAGCAATTAACAATTAGTAATAAATATATAAATAATTAATAATTACTATTGGTATTTAATACTTAATTTAATAATTAATAATATTACATTATCTAAAGCCGTGTTAGGAATAAGGATTTGGGATCTAAAGCCATGATAAGGCCCATGATTATATAAAGCCGTGTTAGGAATAAGGATTAGGGATCTGAACCAAGGTTCTAAATTCCATTTTCCATTTCCGTTCTGGCCACTGTTAATTTTTGAAATTTCGGTTACGTTTCGAAAATTTTAAAATTCCGATTTTATTCTGGTATGTGAATTCCATCACTTTTTTCTGTGTAAATAAGTTCACAAATTTTATACAAATTATTTACTAGTCCAAATCAATGTGCATAATCTTTTTTAACAAATTATGGATATAAATTCATTTACGTAGTTATTTTTGTTGGAAAACAATGTCACGTAGTTTGTCCCCTAGTCACACGACTAGAAATTACAACGGTTTAACAGAAGAATTTAAATTTGAAACAAAATTAAATAACAAAAAAACTAATTTAAAAATTAAGCCTAAATAAAATTATAAACTAATATAATGGCCGACCCCCTTTGTCTTTTATATCTTCGACCCATTTCTCTTTTATTTGCACCGTCCCTTTTTTGTGAAAATGGCGGTCGTTCCTCGTTCGTTTGTTCCACGATCCAGATTTAGGGTTTTTCTAAATTGAAGCGCCGCTTGATATTGTTTGATTGTAGACTTCGATGTTCTTTGATTTGGCTTATTGATTGTTGCTTATGGCAGCTTCAATTTGTCAAGCGTGTATGCTTCATACAAACTGGTACATGATGTTTCTTTGATTTCAATTGCGCTCGACTTTGATTCTAGTTGTTTATTTCATTTATTGTTCATTTGTTTTGCTCGAACTCGAATGCATTTCACGGCCGATGATGTTAGGGTTTTTATAGGATTCGATTTCCTATATTTTCATTCGTATAAGTTTGTTTGAATTCGTCACTGCTATGCTCTGGCCATTCGATTTTGTTTGATTGCTTAAGATTTTTCTGACTTTGTCAATTTCATTTATTTGTGACTTGATTCCCACGATTTGTGATTTCTGACTTTTGCTTGTCCACCATGGTGTTGAATTCTCTGTTGACATCTTTTGATTCATGTTTGAAATCCCCTACGACCTTATTTTTAGTTTGAACTTTGGGCTATGACTTCAGCTATTTTTGAAATCCCTTGCGATAATATTTTTGGTTTGACACTGCTGTTCCATAACTTAGTGTGGTATGTTCGTTGTCTTGACATCTGATGCATTGTGCTACGAGCATTTGAATTTGCACGCTGCCATGATTCATGTGTACATGCTATCACCTTGACATCTGGTTTGGATAAGTGTGACGCCCCACTTCAATACCCACGCTAGCCAAGAACACTACAGAGTAATGCTGTCAACTAGCGCAGAGAATAAGGCTGTTGAGGAGCGACCATCCATGTAACTTCTTTGTGCGAGCACCGATATGTCAGATAGTATAGAATGCATTTCATTTAAGGAGGAAATCTGACATACCGATAGAAACTCAAAGCTATCACACGGTGGCTATAAATAAATCTTCGGAAACAAATATAGAAATAAACATAACACAATCAGTCACAGACATCCATATCACAAAGACGGAAAAAGATATGAATATATAACTAACACATGAAAGTGTACATCAGAGTAGTGGTCATGAAAGAACCACATACACAAAAGAATAGCAACACGTGCTATACAAAAGAATACATCTATGAGTCTATATCTCAAGTGTAAACGACAAAAACTGCTAATCTAAATGGTCAGCCAAAAGTCAGAGCAGTAAATCCCTGGGGGGAGAAGTCAAGCAGAAGCACCTGTAACATCTCGGTCTGACCCGAGTATTATTTATAAGAAAATAATAAACAGATCAGTCTAGCTATAAATATTAGATAACATGATATAAAACAATAGATATGGCAAGAACATATAGTAACCATAAAGACATACTATGATAAGCATGTAAATGAAGATCATCAAGAGATCAAACAATATCAAAAGAATCTTCTAAAAGATCCAAATTCACCTAAACATAAAAGCTGGAAAATCATAACAATGAAAGTCATGAAAATAGGTGAAGCACAAATTCCAGAAGACTACTCAAGGAATCCAGAAATCACAATATAGGAGCATGAAAACTCACAAAATGGGAGCATGAAAACTCACCTACACGTGTAACACAAAGCGAGACGCTATCTCATGGTTGCAAGCCATTAATTTTGACACACGAATGGTCCGAAGACCGTGGGGAGCTACCCTACATATGTGATGGAGAAACATCACACAAATGCGATGGCTAAACATCACAAGAGCGGGGTCTAGTCTCCCTCGCAGACAAAGAGACATCGCACAATTGCTAGTCTAAAACACAAAAATGATCGTCATGATCATCAAGTAGTGTCAATCTCACCAAGCCAGTAAATATATGAGTTTAGCCTCATGTCCCATAACCACTTGCTTAACTTAAATATTTACGAACAAACTGTAGATCTTCACTAGAAAATTATCACAAAAGGTTCAATCGAACAAGTCCAAGAATTAACCGATGAAGCAAACGCAAGCATTTCATACCACTTGTTTTACTAATTCGTTTAATTAGATTTCTCATCCGAGTGAGGTAAAAGTTTGTGTATACTAATAGATTGGAAAACGGTTTGGGAAAAGAGCTTTGTATTAAAATAGTGTTGAAATCGTTTTGATGAAAGAGTTTCGATATTTACTACTAGTATTGAAACCTTCATATTTCTAAAGTTGTTATCCCGCCTTTTTAGCAAGGCCGTGATACCATAAAATCGACCGAGAAGCCCAAGATAGTTTGTCTCGAAGAATGGTCAACTCAGCATCTCAACAAAGCAAGTTCTGTTGAATGTTTTTCAGATAAGATCCCCTACGGAGGGGGGGTCTAGGGGGGTGGCAACCCCCCAAGGTGGGGGTGCGAGGGAAACAACCCCACTACGGGGTTCGACCTGCCCGGTCAGGTCGCGGGGGTCCAGGGGGCAGCGCCCCGTCCAAAACGGTACGACCTAGTGAAGACCTAAGGGAGGATAGGATCGAGCGACCTATTGGTTGCGACCTAGGGATGTTCGCGAGTTAGCAGAAACGAGCGACCTAACAGAGGCGAGCGACTTAAGGGACTCGCGATCTAACAAAGGCACGGGCCAAGTGACCTAACATTTTAAGGCCGAACGACCTAATTAAACTCGCGACCTAACCGGGTACACGACCTAAAGGTATAAAGGTCATGCGACCTAACGGTATTAAGGTCTAACGACCTAAGGGAAATAGGGTCACGCGACCTAAAATGTACACGACCTAATGGGTCATACGACCTAAAGGAAATAGGGTCCAACGACCTAAGGAAAATAAGGTCCAACGACCTAAAGGGACGGGGGTCATGCGACCTAAAGGAGTATGCGACCTAAAGAGGTGCGCGAGCTAAATGAAGGCGGAACAACTCAGGGTCTAACGACCTAGGGGGGCCGACCTAAGGTCTAACGACCTAAGACCGAGGAGACGTTTCCAACAGAGGGAACGACTTAACGACCTAAGCCTAACGACCTACGACCCAGCGACCTTGCGACCTAACTCCGAGGCGACATTTCGTGGCCAAACGACCTACGACCTAGTGCCGAGCGACCTAATGCTATAGAACGATTTAAGGCCAGAAACGGGCTATTTGAATGGCAAGACTTTTCCATGCAAACGACCTAGCATAGGCAGAACAACCTAAGTGCAGAATTTCACCAAAACGCTAAAATTTGGAGTTTTTCGCCAATCCAATCCAAACCAAATGAAAATTTACATGCTAAAGTGACGGGGAATCATTCCCAACAGTCCAATATAGTTATAGGCTAGAATTGTGAGATAAAAGTCTCACCTTTTCATCAAATTATGAAGGTAAAGCTTGAAGGTGAATGGAGAAGCAACTACAAGCTTGAATCCAATGCTTTTCCTTGAATTTGGAGTTGAATGATGGTGTTGGAGTTGAAACCTAGGCTTGGGGTTTCTAATTTCCCTTTCCACTCACCATTAATGTTAAAGTTTGTGTTTGGTAGGAATTTATGAAGAGTGAGGAGAAGAAGAGAAGTGGGTTTGAGTTATAATGGATAATCTAACCCAAAGTCCAAAGCAGGAAAAGTAAGTGAAATTCCACTAACTCCAAACCTATCAATGTTTATACCTAAAAAAGTTGTAAACGGCATTTAGAACTCAATGGAAGTGGTCTCGAGTCCTAATTTGACCGTTTGCAAAAAGTAGCTTTTCGGACCAATATCCGATTAACGACAAAATATTTGAATAAAATATTTAAATAAAATATTTAAATATAAAATCGATAAATATGCGGGTTGTTGCAATAAGTTTGAACTCTGATGCATTCCATTTTCACTATTGGTTGGTCTGGTCTCTCATGTATAAGTCTGGTATAGATTGATAATCTGCTTCGTCGACTTGTACTTGCACTATTCGATTTGAGTATACTTGATGAAGCTTTATTGCTATCGAACTTCATGTTTCTTGTTGGTCTGGTCTGGAGCATTTGTGGCCAATGGTTCATGTTGTAGCTTTATTTGAACATATACACGGCTGTTGCATTGCTTCTTCATTGATTGTGCTTTTGTGCGATACATATTACACTCTCTGTTGCATATTCATGTTAGCATTGGCTTTCATGTTCATATGTTACTGTCTATGTACATTTGCACTTGTGTTGATTCTAGCATAAAAGCTCGGGTTTGACCTTGTGCTCGTGTCGTGACATTATTTTTATTTCACTTGAGTTGAACCCGACTTTTAATTTGGGTTTGACCTTGTGCTCACTTGTCACTGTAGATTTATCAAGTGTATATCGGTGTGCATGGCCTTATGGCATATACAGCGATACACTGTGTATGTCACAAGTGTTGAAACCTCAACTATATGCATATCCATCTTACCATGATGCAGGATGTGCTTCTCTTGAATTATCAAGAAATTAAATTAACCAGGGCAAGCTTTGCATCTTTCCTCAAAAGTTAGTTAGTTATTTTTATTTATTAGTTTTTGTAATATATTCTATGGGTTAAATGAATATTGTCTTTGATTTGGCTAGCTAAGGGACTGATGTTGGTATTATTGATGCCATGATGTATGAAACAATGAATATAAGTAATGGTCTTTAGGTTAGAAACATAACATACATATTAGAAGTGCTAAGTCAAAAAAGCAATTGACCTAATGACTGCTTTGAAAACTCCTTTGCAAACTAATGTTTAAATCATCGGTCTCAATGTAATATGTTTAGCTCTAACAAATGTCCCAAATAGATGAAATAATTCTCAATGCCTTTTTCCTTTGCAGGATTTTCATTACGACTGCCCATTAACTTGAGTATTGATTTGGAGGCTATGTTTGTAATACATTGGTTAGCCTATTTATACTAACTATGAGCTTGTAGTTTGAGCTTGCAGCCTAACCAAAACTGTCCCGGTTAAGGTCCTTGATGGCCTAGAGAGACTGATGTCAAAGGTGGAGGATGCACAACAACAGCCTTTTTTGAGGTAACTTCCTTAATTGTTTACGATACATGCAACGATTGTGTTTGTAAATAAAAGTAGCTGTGAAATGCATATTTATCAGTTTCACACATCTTTTGAAAATAGCTCTGTAAATTTTTTGGATATTGCAGTTGAATTTGAAGCACAACGCAGTTTTGTAGCCGTTTAAAGTTAACAATTCATGCAATTTGTCTTCAAAGTACAACACGTTTATTTTTTTTAAAATTGAATCACAGTATTAATGAGTGCTTTATATATCTCCCTTGCTTGATTCTACAGGTTTCAATGTAAATACAAGGAAAAAATGTTTAATTTCCCAAAATCAAAATAAATTCAAATAAATTATAAATTTGATTTCACAAATTCAGAAATAAATTAACTCTGAATATATGTACATATGTAATTTACATTATCTTTGTATGTATTGTAGGACATGGCAGAAGCAAAGGAATATTTAAAGAAAAAAGCGTTATGTGGGTTTTTATTAACTAAAATATTATGGTTCAAGGTTTGTTTCAATGTCGTTCAGTCTAAATTTTAAATCTTATGTTATTATTTGTATGTACTACGTGTTATGTTAGTTTAGGGTTGTATTCGATGTTTTGTAACTATGTAAAATTTTATGAATGATGTGAATAGATAAATCCTTTTGTTATTTTGAAATATGAATTTCTTTTGCTATTTTTAGTAAATATGAATAAATATGGTTGTCATTAGTATATTGCTTCAATTCAAATTAGTTTAAAATTTACACGTGCATAGTAGTAGTTTTATTTTCTTCCTCATTTGAAATTTTTTAACAATGGGCGAAAACAATCGCAAAAGACTCTTTTGCAACAGGCAAAAATGGTTGTTAAAGGATTACTTGCAATGATCAATAATAGTTGCAAAATACTTTTTTGCAACGGGCAAAAATCATTGTAAAAAACCCCTATTGCAATGGGCAATAACCGTTGTAAAATCCATCCACTCTATTACAACATCGCATAATACAACAAGCCAAGGCCAGTTGCGAAACCCCTATTACTATAGGCATCGCCCGTTGTAAAAGGGGTATTTTGTTGTAGTTTAGGGTTTGGAGACCAGAAAAATTGATGATAGGGATTAAGGCAGGGTTTCTACGATTCAAGGCCGAAAGTGGCTGCTCATGTAGTATAGAGTGCGATGAAGACAGTAAATTATTCGTTCAGTTCGATGAGTGTTTCTTTAAACTCACAACTATATCTATATTGCATTGAGGACACACACACTCTCTATCTCGTTTGATGATTGAATTGTTTGTTTGGTGTTGCGATAAATTTAGATGATAATGATTTGCTTGTTTCGATATTAGATAAAATTGAATTATTTGCTTGAAGTTAATTTTGTGTCTTAGATTATTGATTTTGGGATTGAATTGATTATGCGGAATTGGATATGAATATGGATTAATTGGGAGATCTTGTTTTAGTTGGAAGTATCGATTTACAAATGGAGTACTGTTTGTTTGTGAATTATATTAGATAATTACTTGTATATTAATCTATAAACAATTTACTAAATATTATTCAATTTAGCTATTTTTAATTATAAATATATTTTAATTATAAATAGAAATATAGTTTCCTATTAGTTATAAAACTCTATTTCAAATCAGTATGGTAATATATTATGAGTTTTAGAATTGTTTTAAAAGGACAATATAATGTATTGATATATTTATAAAATATAATATAAAATCAGTATTATTATTTCTAAGCGATATATAGAAGATTATGAATATATTAAATTGTTTTGGACAGTATAATATTACTTAATAATAGTAGTTGATTATACAAAATATGAAATTACTTTTATATGTAATATTTAGTCTTATAAATTATTTCATGAATTTAAATTGAGTTTTCTGGTAAATATTTAATAATCAACTAAGTTTATATAAAACTGGAAGCTAGTTATTTATTGTAAATATTAAATTATATCGAAGTTTAGATGATCACTTAATTGATTTTGGAATATGTGTTTACTACCATCTTTTAGTATTCGTTTTGTCTTATAAATTTATATGCTGTAAATGAATTTCATTAAGCATTATTTAAGTATGGACTTAAAGAATTGATTTTGGTTGGTTAGAGTTGCTTAAAAAAATAAACATTTAAAAAACTATGAAATAAGAATTATATAAAATGTTTAACTTCTAAAACTATTTTGGAGATTAAATAGAAGTATATTTACTTTTTGAATATCCAAATGATTATTAAATTAAATTAATTTTGAATATCCATTTATTATTTGTTTATAAGTATTTATTTTCTTATATGAGATAAAATGATATAAATTATTTTATGAGATATCAATTTAGTAGTTTTATAATTATATTTATTTGGATAATCTATTTTATAATTCTCCGGGTCAATCATGTTGATTTGAAATATTTAAATGTTTAGTAATGATTTTCGAGTTTCTAATTTCTCATCTTCTTAATATCGAATTAAGATAATATGAATAATTCACCATTGATATAGATTTGGATTGATGATATTAATATGATACAGTGATGACATCCTTCAATTTGATTGCCAGATATTATTCATTGGACTTGTCATATAAAAATATATAGGGTGGATCAAGTGTAGTTTATGAGCTTTGAGCAATTGTCCAAATAGCATGTGGTGGCATGGGACACCGTTATGTTATTTGTTCGATTATCCATTATAAGTAAATGCCATTCATGGGGATTACACTAATGGGTCCATGTGATACTTGGTGAGGAGTATCATATTGATAGATATTGATATAAGAGATGTGTGTCGACATGTTATTAGAGATATTAAAAGCGATAAGATATGAGTATTATATGATCATTCACATTGTGTCCAAATTTCTTTATTTTTCGAGAGTGAATCTGATTGGCCAGCATCCATTCCGACGACCTGATCGTGGGGTCGCTCCCAAGATCCACAACACCGTAATTGTATGTCCCTTTGATGTCTATCATGGTATTGGTGGTAGTAGTAGTTGTAGATGGGTTGTTGTCCATAGCCCCTTGTGTCGCTTAGTCTGACAGTTTATGACCATCAGGGGCAAAGCGGGATCATGGCCGAGGCTACGCATAGACGAGCCATTAGTGAATCGGGTCACGTTGTCTGTCGAGGTAAATGGAGATAGTAGGAATTGGAGATACTCTATGGTAGGTGAGTTTACCTGGGTTCCTAAAGTAGGCTTGTAATAGAATGCTATTAGTCTCCCTATCTGGTTTATGGTGAGTATAGTATATTGACATATACCTTGAAGACTATGGGAATAAATGGTTACTCTACGGCTGGCGAGTAGACCTGTATACCTGAGCAGGCTTGCGGTAGGTAGCTGTTAGTCTCCTATTAGATTCATGGTATATGTATGCATAGTGGATTGGCATATACGTCTATTTCCTATAATGAGTTGTCTATACTAGAGACTGGTTGAGTCTAAAGTATAGTCAGTCCCTGAAAATCCATACTCTTTGATGATTTGGTATTTTTTGAGATAGCCTTACTTTAATGTTAGTTATTTGGTTTGTTGATGATTCAGATTGGTGGTTTGTAGATGTTGGATATGGTTTGGATGATTTGATAGGCTATCTTACAATATATACATACATATATGTATGTATGTATTTACGTATGTATGTATATTGGATTGATGATGATTTCTTAATATGGATGATTCATCCATTTGATGTTGATTTCGTGACTGATTAATATTATTTATGTGGGTGATGATATTTTATTGTATGATTTGTAGCAGTTGTTAACTTGAGATATTTAAATTTGTTAATATTATTATTAGTATTATTATATCTTTCATCGATTTCGCCCATCGTTATAGACATGGTCTGACCCATGTGTTATTTATAATACTCGAGTCAGTCCGAAACATTTCAGGTACAGGAACAACTTGATCGGCTTGTGTTTAGTAGGCTTAGAGTGTGTGTGCATGTGTAAGGATGATTATATGATATTTATACGACATTGATTTATTGTATATTTTGATAGTTGACATTGAGATGTGTATTAACTATTCATTATAATACATTGAGATAGCTGGCATTTGTGATGAGTTGCACTCTTATTGTATTATTCTATTGTATATGTATATTATATGTTTCACTGTGATTGACTCAGTGATCTCTGCTATTTACTGTATAATGTGTATTGTTCTATCCTGGAGGCATACGTATTTATTGTTTTGTGTCGATATTGTGTATGTTTGTTGGTGAATTATATATAATTTTAAATACGTAGCAGTGTTAGCCCATGGGAATATTCATATGTCTATCATGTATCGCCTTATTCTTCGTATTATCCGGCGGTATTACTTTGTAATACTCTTGGATTGCATGGGTATAGAGGTGGGATATTACAGTTGGTATCAGAGCAAGGTTTAGAATAATATATTGTATATAAGAGATGCGAGTCGAGACTTAGATAAACCTAGAGTCCTTGACCCTTTGGAGTGTTGGGTAATTTATCGTAATAGAAGATGGTGTGTGTGTATATATATATATATATATATGCATGTATGTATGTATGTATGCAAATGATGATTACTAGGATAATCATTGGGGGATGTATTTGTGATTTTATAGATATATGTACTTAAATATAATTAATTTCTTTCCTTTTAAGTATGAAATGTAAATTAGTTGGAGTAGCAATGACGAAAGGAGTTAGTCCAACATGTAATACTTACATTTATGATTTTGGATGGTTTAATGTTGCATTGTAGTGTTTGGTTTGTTATTGCAGTTGAGTTTTGATCAGACCACACAGGAGAAATTTATTTATTAGTTTCCGCCGAGTACATTATTTTGATCTCTTGTGTTTGTTTGGCGATTTGAAATTGCTAGTATCGAATTTAATTTTGAAATTAGTGTGTATCTAAAGGTAATTTGAATTTGTTTTTGAAGTTAAAAAAAGTTTAATAAAAGTAAAGACTTTTATATACATGCATGAATAGTTTATTATTATTAGATAATTTTGAAAGTCGGGAATAAGAAGAAATCTTTTGAAAGTTATATATTATAAGAATATTTTTAAGATAAAGATCAATAATGGATTACTGAAAGATTTATTTTATAAGTATATTAAATAATTTGTAAAGGTAAATTTTATGGCTATTTTTGAAATGGAATTGTGTTAACTTGTCTGTTAAGTGAGTTAAGAATTATGTTCGATGCGTCTGGCCAATGCTATCGATAGAGATTCCTAATCGCTTATACGAGACAATTTGACATAGTATTTTGGGAACGTTAAAAGAAATATTACAAATTATATTTCAGAGTAAGAAATGGTGTAGCAAAGCAAATGTTGTGAATTTGATAATATGAGACTAAAAAGAAACTTTCAAAAGAAAATGGCGTTGTTTCATTCGAAAAAAACAAATTAAATTAAAAAATGAAAAATAATCTGCTAATGAAACTCATGTTTTAGTATCTTATGAAAGTTTGCAAGTTATTTAAAATCCATCATGTAACAAACAATGGAGACTAGGATAATGATTCTTCAACATTTTTTCTTGGATTTATAATTTTTCGTTTGATAATAACGTATTCTTACATTCGGTATAAGATTAAGATCTGGTTCAACACATTTAATTTTAATGTGCTTGCGTTTTGATTTCAAGTTTAGAGTGAAATTAACTTCCAGAAAATTTTTATGTATCTTTATTACTTTGGTCGTTAGTTCTCTTCAAGATTAAACTCATACATTGATCAATAGCTGATGCAGAATCTGCACCAAATTCATTTTCTAAGACTCATGTAATATTATTCATTTTGATTATTATACGTGAATTTACTTCACGTTAGACATTACATTGGCAGTATAGAACCAAGAACCTAATATTCTTTTTACATGAATTCGGGATGTCTTGTTCAATTCTGGATGAAAATATGAAGAATTGGTAAAACTCAGTTTGGACCAACATCCATATTTATAATGCATACCCAAGACTCTATCTTAAGGTAACTCTAAAATTGCGGAAACAGCAGGAAGTCTTCCGAAGATATATTCCCTTTTACATACCACTCATAACATCTAATCATATATTCTAAATATATTTCAATATATCTCAATACCCCCCCTCAAGTTGGAGCATGAGATTCAAAGATGCCCAACTTGGAGAGAAGAAAATAAAATTGAACCTTGCCGAGAGCCTTTGTAAATATGTCCACCAACTGTGATGATGTCGAGACATGAGTAGGAGATATCAACCGTTCATTGATCGCATCACGAACAAAGTGACAATCAACCTCGATGTGTTTCGTCCGCTCATGAAAAATATGATTCTTTGCTATATGTAACACTAATTCACTATCACAAAATAATTTAATATCTTTAGGATGATGCACACCCAAACTCAACAACAACCCTTTTAGCCACTTCAATTCGCAGGTAATTGCAGCCATAAACCTATATTCGGCTTCCGCGGAAGACCGAGATACCATATGTTGTTTCTTTGTCTTCCAAGAAATAGGAGATTGACCAAAAAACAAAATCCAACCTATCAACGAGCGATGAGTAAGAGGATAAGCCGTCCAATCCGAATCACACCATCCTTCGAAGGTCAACGCACTGTCAGCATGGAGCCAAATACCCTGACCCGGTGCCCCTTTCAAATAACGCATAACCCGAAGAGCTGCTTTCCCATGTTCAATTCGAGGTGCATGCATAAATTGAGACAAAATATGAACTGGATACGCCAGGTCCGGTCGAGTAACCACAAGATAAATCAAACGACCCACAAGTCATCGGTATGATTCAGGATCTGTTAGAAACTCTCCAGTTGCAAGACCTAGCTTATGATTTTGTTTTATAGGAAACCCAATCAGTTTTGCCCCCAATAAGACTGCTTCAGAAATAGTATCTAAAGTATATTTGCGTTGACATAAAAACAAGCGTGATGAACTATGGGTGACCTCAATCCCCCAAAAATATTTGAGATTTCCAAGATCTTTCATTTTAAAGCAATCACTAAGATAAGCTTTGAATATAGTAAGCGCAGCGGAACCATTCCCAGAAATAACAAGATCATCAACATAAACTAAGACATTAATCTGAACACCGCCTTTAGTAAATGTAAAAAGAGAATAATCTGAACAAGATTGAAGAAAGCCATACCCTTTCAAAGCTGACACCAATTTTCCAAACCCAACATCTTGGAGCTTGCTTTAAGCCATACAATGACTTACCTAACCGACACACCAAAGTTGGATCCGAACTCTCAAACCCGGGAGGTAATTTCATGTATACCTCCTCATCAAGATCACCATGTAGGAAAGCATTATGAACATCCATTTGATGTAGTTCCCAATTCTTGGATGTTGCTATGGCTATAAAAGCACAAACTGTAGTCATCTTGGCAACATGAGCAAAAGTTTCGTTGTAGTCAATTCCTTCTTGTTGGTGATTACCCAACACTACTAATCTGGATTTGAGGTGCTCAGCATCTCCATTTGATAAATATTTGGTCTTGTACACACATTGACTACCAAGAGCACGTTTCCTCGGAGGAAGATGCTCTAAGGTCCAAGTGCTGTTATCTTCTAGATCCCGTATCTCATCCTTCATGAAACGGCATCACTCATCGGATTTCATGGCTTCTTTAAATGATTTAGGGTCCTTACCCTTAATTATAACTGCAAGAAATCTCCGATAATTTATAGAAAATTTGTCATAATTTAGGTAATGTGCTAGAGGATAAGGAGAACCTGAGGAGTGATTGGAAGGAGGAGAATCAGAAGATAGACTATTAGCAAAAACCATATGTGTCACAAAATCTCGATACAGAACACTTGGGAACGTTTCCCAAAGACCACGACCCATTTCCTATGGACTAGTAGACTGATCCAAAGCAGAACCATGCGCAGACCCAGTAGGCACATTTAAAGATTGATCATCAATATGCATAGTGGGTCGTTGTACTGGCCCAGCGTTCATTGGTTCTGAAACAATGGCATGTGCGTCAATTTGAACTTCGTCCATGTGATTTTGAGCATTATACCCATTATTATTAATCAAAATATCAACATCCTCATCTTCATAAATTATTTCAACAAAATATTGATGAATATCATGATCATTATTCTCACTAGATATTATATTAACATCTTCCGAACACCCAAACGGGAACACCTCCTCTACGAATTTCACATCTCTAGACACGAAAAATTCCTTTATATCAAGATCAAATAATTTCCACTCCTTCTTATCAAATGGGCAACCCAAAAAAATACACTTTCGACTCCGACTTGTAAATTTATCTCCCTTAGTCTTTTGATTATGAGCAAAGCATAAGCACCCAAAGGTTCGAATAGCAACAAAAGAGGGTGGTTTACCAAAAAGTATCTCAAAAGGTGTTTTATTTTGTAACATGGAAAAGGGTGTACGATTAATTAAATGAGCGGCAGCAGGAACACATTCACCCAAAAAATAAATAGGCAAGTTTACTTGAAAGCGTAATGCCCTACCCACATTCAAAATATGTTTATGTTTTCTTTCAACTCTCCCATTTTGTTGTGGAGTATCCACACACGAAGTTTGAAATAAAATTCCAGTTGCACTAAAATAATTAATCAAACAATTATACTCAGTTCCATTATCACTTTGAACGACCTTAATTGTTTGAGAAAAGCCTATCGACCAAAGCAACAAAGGACATAAACATTTGAAACACCTCTAATTTGTCAACCAACAAATAAATCCAAGCTGCTCCCAAAAAATCATCAATTATTGTCAAAAAATAACATGCCCCACACGACGAAACGTGTCGATATGGACACTACAAATCACAATGTATTTTCTCAAAAATTCTAGAAGCTTTACTGTCACTTAAAGGAAACTTGTCTCTAGGATGTTTAGCACGCATACATACTTCACACCCTTTATCTAAACTATCTTTATTATTTTTGACATGAGGAATTAACTTAACTACTTTTTCGAAAGGATGCCCGAGCCGACGATGCCACAATTCTAAATTTGATGTTGCTTCAACTGTTGACACAAATTCCGGTTTGCTAAAGAAGTACAGTCCGTCTCTCCTAATTCCCTTTCCAATCAGCTCATTCATTTGGTCTTGTATAGCATAAATATTAGAATCAAATTGGACAATAGTTCGTAAATCATCATTAAGTTGAGAAACAGAAATTAAATCGCAACTCAAATTTGAAACAT
Source organism: Allium cepa (assembly GCA_030765085.1). Lineage (NCBI taxonomy): Eukaryota > Viridiplantae > Streptophyta > Magnoliopsida > Asparagales > Amaryllidaceae > Allium > Allium cepa. Next base: position 547,954,180 of record CM060943.1, on the reverse strand, counting down.
ATAGTACTCCAGTGAGGGTAATTTTGTCCGTCACACATACGGATCCCACCAAAGTAGCAATCACTTTTTCACATTCGGCAAACCAACAGAACACTCAAGATTTTGTGTGTCAAATAACTATGAACGCTGCCCTGTAACATGATGGGTTGCCCCGGTATCGATAATCCATGAAGTATTATCAAACTTACCATTTAATCAATTTTCGAGAATTTTACTATTACCAATCCCGTCTGAAATAGCTTTCCACTACTCACATGTGAATAATTGATCTTCACCACTAGCCATGGAAAATTATTCTTGAAGAAAAAAGGAAAAATAATCGTTCTTTGGCTTTGATACCATGAAGAATTGGTAAAACTCAGCTTGAATTTTTATTAATCACCAACATCCATATTTATAATACATACCCAAGACTCTATCTTATGATAACTCTAGAATTGCGGAAACAGCAGGAAATCTTCCAAAGATATATCCCCTATTACCTACCACTTATTACATCTAATCATATATTCTAAATATATCATAATATCTTAATCATATATTCTAAATATATCTCAACATATCTCAATAAAATATGATCAAGTATACTATTTTACTATAATAGGCCATAGATAAATATCATAATTATGAATTTTTTTTATCTAAAGCATAGAAGATTGGTCAGCAGCAAACCAAGTTGAATAAGAGATTAATAGTTTGGTATATACTAGTGTGTCACATGTTCATTCTATTTAGCATGATAGATTGATAGCAAACTGTGTTATCTTTAAATAAGTAACATTTCAATAAAAGTAGAAACATATTATCCATAACTATTTGTGTATGTAAGATTAAGAAAACTAGTGTTTAAAAAAAACTTTTGAATCATTACACCTGGCCAAGTTCTTCATTTTAAAGCACTGTACCATTATAGCAAAACTCTCTCTTGAGACACTTAATAATTTTGCTATAACTAAATTCTTTCTTCAATCCTTAAATAGTTGTCAAACTCTTCTTTGTATTGCACTGTTGTACGCAAAAGTGGACGTAATCTTTTGTTCCCGCACCAGTGTACTCACTATTTGCATCACCAAAAGGATCTATAGAAAAAAATGCTGTAAGAAAAATAGTCATGGCTTTCAAATTTATGATCGAATTCAAGTGATTTTTCTTTCATTTGGAAGGTATGTTTATATGGAATAAGTTTAATGTTTTTTCAAAAAAAATTTGAAGTATGCTAATGCTAAAATGAGTTTGGAACCGAAACTAAAACTCATCCTAGCATTAAAAATTCCTAAGCTTAAGCACTATAAATATTTGATCATAACTTTTTAAACGATTTGTCCAATTTTGGAGATTTTACCCATTTTAAAAAGCTAAGAGTATAAACTACAACTTTTAGTTTAGGCATTTTGCAAAGTTTTAACGTTTGCTAAGATAAAATGGAAATTACAGAAGTCGGCCCACGTATAGTAAAAATATGCTACATATACTTATTTAAAAACCCCCATAACTTGAATTATACTTGATATTTTTTCAATTCATAAGATGTTTTAGAAACTATATTCAATGCAATACGACTTTATATTTGATTGCTACCTTAATTTTGATGTCTTGACCTCTAAAAGTTAGCATGAACAATGACATAAAGTGGAAAGCATCAATAAAAATGTTATAATTTGATTTGTATTTAATGTTTGAGCTTTTTATAGGCAGAAGCTATTGGTAGATTACATAAAGATATCTCGCTTCAAATACGTTGCTGAAAAAAAAATTCTTGCTAAAAATAAGAAATGGCAATAAGAAGGTATCTTATATACATATATAGTATAGAGTGTATAAATGAATGTATATTGATTGTTATACCCTGTACGGGAAGTCTCAGATAGGTAGAACCTCATTTGAGGCTTATATTATATGTTTTAGTTTTCAGAATGCGAGCCTCGCAAGGAAGATTCTGATTAAATTTTCTATAATTTTAGCACTTAGAAAATATATAAGAATTTAATTATATATGAGTTAAAATACAAATCCTTGAAATAAGATTTGATTAAATTAATAGTATGAATGTAATATAATTTATATATATTTAATAATGAGAATTTATTTTATGGTTATGGATGCATGTAAATGATCCATCTTTTGTTATAGGAGTTGTTAAAGATTCCCTTATATAGAACTTACGAGGACGCAATCCGTTTAAGAAGGGGAGTCTATAACAACCTTGCTTTCTACGTCGTATGAATAAATAAATTTAAATAAAGTTGTTTGAATTTGATTATTATTAATTTTTATCTTAAAAGTAAATATTTATTTAATTGGAGGCTATTTAATAAAAGATTTTTGTTTTAATTTATTTAACTTAATGAATTCTTTTCAGAGGATATATTGAGATTGAATAAATTGTATAGTTATTGGATTATACTTAGTAAAATGAAGTGGAAATTTAATTAAATTGGATTGTAATTTGTTTATAAATAACTAATAAGAATTATTGAAAAATTTAAAAGAAGGGGAAAATTGGTTTAATTAAATTGAGGCCCAAGCCCGTTAATTTTATACAACTCTCTACTTCCCTAGAATATTCCCCTTGCTCTATCAAAATTTTAAAATCCGCATTCCCATGGGAATTTCAGCCCGAATTCCTAAAAAAAGAAATCGTGACATCTTTTATAAAAAAAATAGTCCGCGCATCGCGACTTGGAGAGGCCGTTAATAGCGATGGCATGTGGCACTTGACCACATGGCATGGAAGAGTAGGCGTGACTGTCGTTTGAGTAAAGCAAGAGAAAATGGTATTGTGGGTGCGCGACCATGAACGATGCGACCAGATGTTACGACTAGGTCGAAGGAGAATTCATACTAGGCGAAGGAGGCACGACCTATTGTAAGTGATGACGGATGTCAATTGATGCGTGGCGGAGTGCAGACGTTGGTGACTGTTGAAATTTAGGGTTTGGAGATTGGAAAAGACGATGATAGGGAGTTGTGTGGAGGTGAAGCTTGGTTGAGGCAGGGTTTCTGCGATTCAAGGTCCAAAGTGGCTGGTCGTGTAGTGTGGAGTCCGTGAAGATAGCAAATCATTTGTTCGATTTGGTAAGTTTTTCTTTAAACTCACAACTATATCTATATTGCATTGAGGACACACACACAAACACAAACACACGTTTGAAGATTGAATTGCATAGTTGAATTGTTTGCTTGGTGCTGCGATGAATTTAGATGATATTGATTGCTTGTTGCGATATTGGATGAAATTGAATTGTTTGCTTGAAATTAATTTTTCTGTTATGGATTATTGATTGTGGAATTGAATTAAATGTGCAGAATTGGATATGATTATGGATTAATTGGGAGATCTTGTTTTAGTTCGACGTATCAATTTACAATGGAGTTTTGTTTGTTTATGAATTGAATTAGATAATTATTTGTATGTTAATATATAAACAATTTACTAAATATTATTCAATTTAACTATATTTAATTTACAAATATAATTTAATTATAAATAAAAAAATAGTTTCCTATTAGTTATAAAACTCTATTTCAAATCAATTTGGTAATATATTATGAGTTTTATAATTGTTTTAAAAGGAAAATATAATATGAAATCAATAATATTATTTCTAAGTGATATACAAAATATTATGAATATATCAAATTGTTTTGGATAGTATAATATTACTTAATAATAGTAATTGATTACACAAAAATATGAAATAACTTTTATATGTAAATTTTATAAATTAGTTCGTGAATTTAAATTGAGTTTTCTAGTGAATAATTAATAATCAACTAAGTTTATATAAAACTTGAAGACTAGTTATTTATTGTAATATTAAATTATATCGGAGTTTAGATGATTACTTAGTTAATTTTAGAATATGTGTTTATTATCCATCTTTTAGTATTCGTTCTGTTTTATAAATTTATATGATGTAAGCAAGTTGCATTAAGCATTATTTAAGTATGAACTTACAGAATTGATTTTGGTTGGTTTAGAGTTGCTTAAAAATAATAATTTAATTTTAAAAAACTATGAAATAAGAATTATATAAAATGTTTAACTTCTAAAACTATTTTGGAGGTAAAATGAAGTATATCTACTTTCTAAATATGCAAATCATTATTAAATTAAATTAATTTTGAATATCTATTTGTTGTTTTATAACTTTTTATTTTCTTATATGAGATAAAATGATATAAGTTATTTTATGAGAGATCAATTTAGTAGTTTTATAATTATATTTATTTGGATAATCTATTTTATAATTCTCCCGATCAATCGTTCCCTGTATATTGATTTGAAATATAAATGTTTAATAATGATTTCTGAGTTTTTGATTTCTCATCTTTTTAATATCGATTTAAGATAATATGAGTGATTCACCGTTGATATAGATTTGATTGATGATATTAATATGATATGCGATGACATCCTTCTATTTGATTCGTCAGACTTTATTCCTGTGTGACGAGAAATCTGAATAAATGGATTAGTAATACTGTTTGGGTTGGGGCATTCAGTAATACTTTTTCGGTTATTCATTGGAGTTGTCATATAGAAATATATAGGATGGATCGAGTGTAGTTTATGATCTTTGAGTAATTGTTCGAATAACATGCAGTGCTATGGGACCACGTTATGTTATTTGTTTGATTATTCGTTGTATGTAAAAATGTCACTCAAACGAGGATTACACTTATAGGTCCATTTGATACTCGGTGGGGAGTATCTTATTGATAGATATTGATATGAGAGTTGTATGTCAGCTTGTTATTAGAGATATGAAAAGTGATAGGATATGAGTACTATATGACCATTCACATTATGTCCAACTTCCTTTATTTTTCGAGAGTGAACCAGATTGGTCGGTATCCACCTTGACGACCTGATCGTAGGGTCACTCCCCGAATCCGTGACACCGTAATTATATGTTCCTTTGATGCATATCATAGTACTGGTAGTAGTAGATGGGTTGTTTCCCACAGCCCCTTGTGTCGCTTAGGCCAGCAATCTGTTACCATAAGGAGAAAAGTAGGCCCGTGGCCGGGGCTACACTAGATAAGCCACTGGTGGATGGGGCCATGATGTTTATTAAGGTAACAAGTACACTGCTGTAGGCGAGTAGACCTGGGTTGTTGGAGGAGGGTTATATCTGGTTTAGGGTGAGTATAGTAGACTGACATATACCTTGAAGACTATAGGAATAGATGGTTACTTTGCAGTTGGTGAGCAGACCTAAATTCTTGAGCAGGCTTGCTATAGGTAGCTATTAGTCTCCCGTTAGATTCATGGTGTATGTATGCGCAGTGGATTGGCATATATGTCTCTTTCCTATAATGAGTTGACTAGACTAGAGACTGGTTGAGTCTAAAGTGTAGTCATTCCTTGAATATCCATACTCTTTGATAATTTAGTATTTTTGAGATAGCCTTACTTTAATGTTGGTGTTTTGTGGATGATTTAGATTGGTGGTTTGTAGATGTTGGATATGGTTTGGATGATTTGACAGGCTATCTCACATTATATATATATAATGGTTTGATGAGGATTTCTTAATATGGATGATTCATCCGTCTGATGTTGATTTCGTAATTTTGATTAACATTATTTATGTGGGTGATGAAATTTATTATATTATTTGTAGTGGTTGTTAACTTGAGATATTTGAATTTGTTAATGTCATTGTTAGTATCATCATATCTTTCGTCGATTTTACCTATTTCATATCGCCCATCGTTATAAGCATAGTCTGACCCATGTGTTATTTATAATACTCGGATCAGTCCGAGACATTTTAGGTATAAGGACAACTTGACCGGCTTGTGTTTTAGTGGGCTTCGAGGATATATATATATATATATATATATATATTAGGATGATTATATGATATTTATATGACATTGATTCATTGTATATTTTGATGTTGAGATGTGTATTCATTTATTATAATACATTGAGATAGTTGACATTTGTGATGAGTTGCACTCTTATTATATTATTGTATGTATATATATAAATATATATTATATGTTTCGCTACAATTTACTCTGTGATCCCTCTTGTTTACTGTATAGTGTGTATTGTTCTGTCCTGGAGGTACACATATTTTTGTTTTGCGTCGATACTGTGTATGTTTGTTGGTGAACTATATATGATGTTTAAATATGTAGCAGAGTTAGCCTAAGGGAATATTCACGTGTGTACCCTGCATTGCATTATTCTTCGTATTGTCCACAATATTACTTTGAAATACTCTTGGATTGCATGGGTGTAGAGGTGGGGTGTTACAGTTACGAACTGGGCGAGGTAGAAAGACAATGCTCTTAAAGTACTCCAAGGAGATGCAAGTCAAGGGTGAGATTTTTAGGGTTGTCTCGCATATATTAAGAAGGAATGATGATTTGGAAATACAATAGTCCCACATCGTTAAATAACTTAGAGAAGTGGCGTATAAATATGGATTGGTAGACACGTAATATTGGAGATTCTTTTTGTTACAACATAGTGCGTGCCAACTCATATGTGTACGCCACGTGCTTGAGATGGAAAGCTTGGTCCGACCATCATTACACAACAAGTTGTATTGGCTTGGGTGTGATTGTACCCAGTTCAAATCAATTGGATGCGGTAGCCCGAAAATCTGAATGGGTGTGCTTGTAGCCCGTCCAAATCAAGTGGATGTACCCTAAGCCTTGAAAATCAAGAGGGTGTGTCTCGTAGCCTCAAAATCGAGATTTTAATTGGGTTTTCCTTCTACCCATTTGAAGATTGACATTTGAAAAGAAATTTGTATAAGAAATTGCATGGGACTGGACGTAGGGTAATTCTGAACCAGTTTAAAAATCCTGATGTGATCTCTCTAATTCTTTACTTTTTATTTTAATGCATTTATACTTATCTGTTTGTATTTGTTGTTATCGACTATGCATTATTTAATAAAAATCTATAAAGAATTCTAAAAAGATTCATAAAAATTAGAAACACTATTCACCCTCCCTCTAGTGTTTAATTAGTCTTAAGATTCATAATTCCGCAAACCACACGTTTATGTATATAAAATGATTGTCGTTTAATTTTTATCAAGGTAAAATATTTAATGTGCGTATGAAAATCAATTTTTGCTGCTTACAATTATTTTTCTTAGCATATTTATTATTTTTATATTTTTTGCACAGAAATGGACTTATAATAAATCAAAAAATTCTATTTATTTATTTAGATTTATTAGTTGTGAACTGGTCGAACAATCTTCGATATCCATCCGTACCTGCAGATATAATATTCCAAAATGATTTCGTATTTGGATATAGATTTGACACTATTTGAATTCATCTCGGATGGTTTACAGGTCTAATCGAACCCAAGGCTTTTGAAATACAATTTGGTAATCTTAACACTTGAGCCAGTGTCCTTGAATACATCATAAGATCATATGGATTCTCTTTTATCTTTTAATTATTTATCATTTAGTATATGACTATTCTACAATCTAAAATGGAAAACTACTCCTATATTTTCAATTTTTTATGTTAGACATTTTAAATATGTTTATATAACTATTTAAAGAACAAATATAAAACCTTTTCAAAATAAAAACAAATTTAACCATCTTAATTTATGTACTATACTTTAAATTTGACATTTTTTTCTTAATTTTTGTTATCAATGTCTTTCATCACATCAATAAGTATATTTGACTTATATCTTAACTTTTTCTTTTTTGTAGAAACGTTAAACATAACAATTTGATGTTATATGATTCGCAGTAAAATGATATTTAATATTCATATTGATAAGAAACAGACTACTCTACGTAAAAGCTATTAGTATTACCCATTAATAAGTGTGCCTTAAAAAGCCAATTACATGCCAAGTCCCACAACTTATATATCAAAAGAAAATCTCTACGCACATGACACCTAGATTCATAATTTAGGAAATCATACCTATGTTATTTATTAATTACCACGCCTAAGTCATGTACACTTGTTGCCGTCTATCATTACATTTTGTGCAACCAACCCACAAACCTTTTTTGGTGATTAGAAGTACCCCTGTTATGTTCTTTCCAATTCACGAAGATGTGCATTGGACTATTCTTGAGTTGGATATTAAAAGTTATATATGGATGTTTTATGATTCTAACAAACTAAGGCATACAAGTGTTAGAGACACCAAATGCACAAATTATGCTTTAAGAGTTATGAGATTCACGCTTTTTTCGTCTAATTTTATGTAAACAATAATACTTTTATCATTTAACTAAATTGAAATTATTTTGTAGAAAAATTTGTATTGGGTGAGGACGAAAAGTGGAAGAAGGTTGTTAAAACTTTGGTTGTATGTTAACGAAGAATTGTAATTGATAAAAAAAGCACTATTGTGTGTATGCTTCTTGTTGGTTTGAGTTCTATATAGCATTTTTTCCTTAAATTTATCTTATGAGATCATATGTATACTTTTTTGCTTGTATGAGTTGGCAGGAATTTTGTTTAAAATGTTGGCTATACGGTAATAAAAAATTATGGTTGTTGAAAACACCACTTCCTATTAGTTTTTGATTAAATTTTAACTTGTTTTTGTGGTTATTTTTAGGTAACTAAGAGTTCTCTATTATGAAATTTCTAGCAACAACCTACAAATTTAACAATGTTAATATTAAATTAACTAAAATGTATTTTTAACGGAAGGATGAACTGGGTATTGTATTTATAAATGTTCTGAGCTAAATAGCATCGATTGTCACTAGGTTAAATTTTGGGCTACAGTTTTATAAATATGGGCGTTATAGTGTTAAACAGGGTACGTAATCACTTCCGGACAAACGGTTGCAAACAACCAAACCTACAGAGCTGTCTATATAAATGAAGTTACAAAAGCTTGGAAGTATCCATCGTATCAGATTTTCCTCAATAATCCCGAAAACCTCCTTAGTCACCCTCTAACGTTGAAAATTTTTCTTTAGTTAAAAATTATTCCAAAATCCAAAGTGTCCAAACCAAAGTTTATAATATATCAAATCAAAGCTCTTAATTATTCAAAGAGATGTGTGTGATTTGGTTTTCTATTTAACTCTCTAATCAACCAGAATTCACTATCAAAGCTTTCAGGCATGAAATCTCGGATAGACTTAGGGATTTTTAATTTATGCAACAATAAATGAAATTGAAAGCATAAGTTCTAGATCTCAAAGAGAAAAGTATAATAGTGTAGGCATGTGGCCTAATTTGGTGGAATTTGCTTTGAAATATCATAATTCGTTGATGATGGAGTGACTAAAAGCAATCTTTATTGGAACTGCCCAGTTAGTAATGGATGAAATGGGTAAATTTTAAAAAATTCTCTAGTTGGATCTTAATGGGCCTATGAAATCTTATAGTTAACACTAGATCTAATATAATGTTTAACAAAACATATTCTATTTTGATTATTTTATTTTTCATTTAATTAATCTATATTAATTAAATATAACATGAATATATCTAGTATATTCATATGTAGATGAGATGACATATATATGTGATATATATATATATAGCATAACAAGTATGAACATGATGTATTATATGCGTACGTAATTATCAGAATTTATATCTACTATGTATATATTGAGCATTTATATATTATTGCCTTATTTAATCATCTATTTTTAATATATTAGTGTGTGTATATTTCAAAAGTTATATACTTAATGAAATAATAAATCTAACTTTATAAAATATCAAATGAAACTTGACAAAGTCAAAATATACAAATTTAAAATTTAAATAAATCAAAATATCTTAAATTAAGTAGATAAATATACATTCAAATTTAAAATTCAAATTTGAATCAATATATCAATTTTGATTTATAAAATATCTCAAATTTGATTAAGTATTAATTTTGTAATACATATATATACATTTAATTAGTTATATGGCCAATTTTTAAAATAATAACTTAAATTAAAATCATTTTGAATATTTATTACTACAATATATATCTTTATTAATAATTGAAATAGAAATGCATCATTTGGGCTGATAACAAACTTCCAAAAATTGCCCTTATATGCAAAGAGATGTCAAAAGTTTAAATCTCATAAAGAACAACAATTATATCTATTTTCAAATGAAAATTTTGGAAAGTAAATAAGTTTACAAGTTCAAACTCCTATTCCAACAAAAAAATTAATATTCTTTTATTTTTCAATTTATTTTTTATTAGAACTATGTAAAAATTTAAATTTTACAATTTTATAGGAGTTTTTTATGCACGTGAATTGCGCATGCCATAAAATCTCGTATATATATAATACTTTCGGTTGAATTTTTTAAAGAAAAACAACATGGCCGAGAGTTATTATAATCTAATACATACATATATATATATATATATGTATATGTTTATATTAATCTTAAATTTTAACTAAATATACATAATTATTTCATATTATATGTATATGTATGTATTATATTAAAATATCTTTTGGCAATAAAATATTTTTAAAATTTTAAATTAACCTTTGTTGAAAATAGGTTTGATTAAAATATATACATATTATTTTAAATTTAAAGGTAATATATTTTTTAATTTTAATTGTTTATAATCAATAAATAAATTACAAAAATTATAGAAAAATTCAGTCTACATTTCAAAAATTATTTTATATTTAATAAAAATATATGGCGGAAACTATAATTTTTTTCAAATTGAAATTGTTTTCATTTGATTACAATAAAATAGTAACATAAATTTTACATTGCCAAATTAATGTTAAATGATGATGAGAAAATATAAGCGTAGATAAATTATGATATAATTTTATATATGATTAAATATAAATTCTAATAATACATGATTGAGATATGCCTATTTGACACACATCGATCTAAACAGTGTAGCATCCCCCACTTGTAGGCCCAAAACTAAAGGGTACAAATGTTGTAGTCATACATAGTATTAATCGTCGGCGACCAAATACGGTTATGTTAGATAAATTGATATAACAGAAACACATGGATATGGAAAAAAATTAAAATCATAAACCAACTCGCACATTCCATTTCAAATTCATTACATAATCCCAGTATGAGAACCACGTTCAGAGAAAATATAATTATTACAATAAAAGTTAAGAGCGACATATGAAGATGCCCCCTTGGATGATTAGAGTATATACTAGGCAATTTAAACAACTTGCCTTTACAACTAAACATAGCGAAATCAAAATAGAAATGAACTCTAAATAGCTATCATGCCTCCTGCACGTCTCCAAAAGCTTATTCGTCTAAAGAGGTACCTGAAAACCTCAACTCTTAAACTACTCAAAATCAATTGAACATCCGAGAGTATAAGGGAAAAAACATAAACTTCGAGTCAGACATAAAACCTGGTATAAATAATAATCTACCATCTCAAACCATTTAGATATCTAGTGTGACCATGCGGCTTGGCGGAGCGGGTTTTCCCCTCACTGGTATGTTAATCAAAACTTAATAAAACCATATACTGTGCTCCTGCATCCACAATAGTTAAAACATAGAAATTCAAAATATTATAATGATATGCAAACAAGTAATCAACTCTGGATTATCCATACCCATTAATTTTTGACTATTTGTCTCATTTATAGTTTTTAGTGTCAGTATTAACCTATTATATTTCATGGGCCCACTAATAACCTGTTTAAAGCCTATGGACGCCCTGTCCAGTTTCATAATTTTCATAGGATCACTAAGAACCTATTGGCCTCTGCCAATAACTTCATCATTCATGGGTTCTCCCGGAACCTATTAGTATCTCCAATAACTTCCCTCTTATCCTAGTTTTCATGGGTTGACTAGGAACCTATTGACTTATGTCAATAACTTAATTCGGATATTGTTTCATGGATTCACTACAAACCTATTGGCCCCTACAAATAATCTTCCTAATCATAGTTTTCATGGGTTTACTATGAACCTATTGGCCCTTGCCACGAACTTTTCCTATACATAGTTTTCATGGGTTTACTATGAACTAATCTATCTGAAAACTTCTTTAATCAGTGTTGGGCATCTTATACTCTGGTCTTCCTAACAATTTGGATGCAATTCTACTCATTCAGGAGTTAACTAAATTTATATTCACTACTGGGTCAACCTAGCTGGTTATTCTGCCCGTTTTTCCTAAATTACAGTTATGGGTCCATATTAAAGTGAATATGTAAACTAAAAGAAGCAAACATATTAACATAATAATCACCAACATTTTATATTTGATATCCTTGAAATCATTTTCATATCAAACATGGTTAATCCCTTTAACCTATTATTCTATCAAGGAAAGCTTCTTCAAAAACTTCAATTTAAAAGCACATAAAAGCTCTTTTATAATGCCATGTGTTTTACCTTTAAAAATTGAGATTGTGTTCTTTGTTTCTAAAACTAAGGCTTTCAAAACCTTTAATCTTTACTTTCAAAACCATTGGAAAACTTTCTTTAGAAAGCATTCAACTATTCTTTTCAAATCTCTCGGCGCTAGCTTGAAACACTTTAAAACCTTTCTTTGTAACGTTTCGAATGTACTAAAGTATTACCATTCAATTATAGAAGCATAGCTTCGAAAGCATTTGAAAGCACCCTTTTCGAAACCATTGGGTTTAATTCAAAATATATTTTATTGGGTCTAAGTGAATACAAGCAAAAGTATCGCTTTTGAAACCATTATAAAGAGTTTGGGGGCAAAACAGATGGCTTCTGCACCATCATTTCAAACGCTCAAACCATTTAAGTAAACATTTGAAGGATAGCTTCAAGACTCCTTTCGAAGCTATTTCCTTCAAATCCCTTGAATCCTTTCAAAAGCTTTAGGAAGTGGCTTGGTACAGGTTTAAAACAAAAGCTACCTTTCGAATTGGTTGATGACTTCAATCCATTCGAAAAGAATAGGAACGGCATAAGGGTTTTGACTTGGTCGAAACTTCCTTTTTTGAAAGCATTAATTTTAAAACTAAATAACTCATTCGGAAGCTACTATTTAAATAAGAAGGAGCAACTCCTTTCGAAAGCAATTTAAAAAGATCCCTTCGAAATCATATGTTTCGACTCCTTCAAAAGCATTTAGTAAAACATGCAAGTGTATTTCTTTGGAAAATAAAACAAAGGTTTCGACGCCATCGAAAGCTATGTTTTGACACCTTGCCTTCTGCTCTTCTCCAATCCACTACCAACATTGTGATACCTTTTATATTAGTTTTGGCTTAGTTTCTTTTGACCTGGTAGGTACTTGGTTGAAGGCGGAAGTATAGGGTTGAAAGGTGGCTACCAAAAGAGGCGGAACCCATCTTTTCTGGGTAAAGACTGATTTAATGTCACTTAAAGTGAGTAATAATTTATAACGAACCTGCCTGTTTGGAAACATTTGATTGGTTGCCATAATTTTTCAAATTCTTTACAAAATACCTACCGCATAATTTGAGATCTAAACAAAGAATAATTTTCACAATTAAACCCTTCCACTAAGCAAAACAATTGAAACAATTAAATCATTCTTTTAAGATATTTTAATTTCCCCTCGTAAATTACTTAGGAAAAATCCCAAAAATTCACTTTCAATATGTTGTCTTACATATAAAAATTTCAGACCCAAATTTTTCACAAAATAACCGAAATTAATTCCTAAACCCAATTTTCCACATTTTCCTTTGAAAACTCATAATAAATTTTCCATAGCTTGGAAAATCATAAAAATTAAGAACCATCTCCAAAATCATGTTTTACATAACATATAATTTCCTCATGGCATTCGAACTTCAATATAATCAGTTTTACCCTTAAAAACGTATAAACATTTTATCAAACAATTTTGTTTGAATCAAATATGTTATAAAATCCAAGCATATATCATAAAAAAATCATCATAATGGATTTAATCGTAAACCCGAAAATCAAATGATCATAAAAACAAAATAGAGATGGTTTTGATTATTATTCACCATGATTAGGATATGGGCTTTGAGATTTGATTGAGACTAATCTTCCTCGCTTTGATGCCTTAGCTTTAGATTGATTTTCTCTTCTTTTCTTCTAAGTAATGGTCGACTCCTCTTTTGATTTAATTTTTTTGTGTTTTGTAAAATGAACGTGAATGGGAATGAAACGAGAATATAAGGGTAATTGTAACATCCCAAAATTTTGAATTTTAAATTCGGTAAATTGTTTGAACTTTTGAAATGTAATTTGAGAAATTTCAAGAGAAATAAAATATTATTAATATTAATATTATAAAGTTATATGGATACAAATAAATATTTGATAGTTTAAGTTTTTAAACAAATGATAAATAAATGAAATATAAAAAAACAAGAATTTGTATTAAACAATAAAATAAATTATATGAACAAATTAAATGTTAATAGTTAAAACTTTAAATAGGAATTCATTTATATTACAAAGTAATAAGACATAAAAAAGAAAGAAAGAAATATTCATTCAAATATGTAGACATAAGAAAACAATAATTAAAATAATTTCTTTCATTTAGCAAAGTAAACAAAATATGTGCTGTGAATATATGCAAACAAGAAGATAATAGGAATACATATAAGGTTGCATGAGAAGTTTATAAACCAGGAAACAAGGTTTATACAAGGAGATAAAAGTCTACAACATAAAATCAAACATTAGATAACAAAAGGAAAAAAAATCTACCAAATAAGACTTTGTACTTACAAGAAAATTAAATAAGATTGTATGTAAACAAGGATGGAAACATGAGCATTAAATTCTTTCAAACTCAGCCCATAAACAAGTCATTTGAAATAATAAGGAGAAGAAAAATCTCTGATTTAAAAGTATACAAATGATTACAAAGTACAAATAAAAAAATAAAAAAAATCTTGTTTCAGTACTCTACTAGAACCTGCACACGTTTATATACATGGATATTTGTCCCAGTTTGTTCAAAGGCAAAAATACTATAAAGTTAGAAAGAAAAATAAAATTTATAAACATCACTTTATATTCAAGTTTAAGAGCAATTTGCTGAAGGAAAAGAAAGAAAGAAAGAAGAAGGATCAAACTGTTTCTTCTCAAGCCTAAAACCTCTCTGTTTCAAATATTACTTCTGTGAGTAAACAACTTAAAACGAGATTTTAAGTATATTTATTTGTTGT
Source organism: Allium cepa (assembly GCA_030765085.1). NCBI lineage: Eukaryota > Viridiplantae > Streptophyta > Magnoliopsida > Asparagales > Amaryllidaceae > Allium > Allium cepa. The sequence goes on along the minus strand of CM060943.1, from coordinate 547,939,055 downwards.
TTGTTAATCTGAAGATTTGAAATTGCTTTATTATGTACATGTATACATAAATCTTCCCTGTGTATGAACATTAGTAGGTGTGAATGTCTGAAACCATCTCTGTCTTTTTGTTTCAGAGCATCAACCTTGTTCAAAACCCAATATCTTATCACTTGATCATTGTTAGGCCTTGAATTCAAAAGTAAATATGTGTGTTTAAGTATAAACTATAATTTAAAAATAGTTTCAAGCAGGCTAAGTTTACATAGTAGAAATAATTGTGTGTTTATAGAGTAAGATTCAAATTTGAATAAATTCGAATGAAATGATTTGTTACTAAAATCATATAGCCTGAATCCTTATAAAAAAATAGGAATTTTAATCTTTGTTTGATGATTTTTTCTTGAGTGGTTTAAGAGCAGTTTGAATTTAAACCAAAATTGCATTTTTCCTAATTTCTGGTGAACGATTCAATTATAAACGCTGAAATTTGGATTGAAGCTTGTTTGAGCTTCGGTGATGATGAGAAAATTATCGAAAAAAATTCGAATGCATGAATTGGTCGTACGAATCCAAAGTAGGGTTTAAGTCCACAGTTTGCAGCGGGTTGGAGGCGTGATGATTTCATCACCATGGATGGATCGAGTTGTACGAGGTTGAGGGGGATGGTAGCGTATGACGTTGACGTGATATGGCCGAAGTCGTGGATTTTCTGGTGAACTATGCGAGGAGGACGAGGCATTTTAGGCTGGGTGTATTCGAGTTATAGTTCGAACGAAGGGGTGAATTTCGATCCTGAGTTTTTTGTGTCGAATTGAACCTTGATTTCGAGCATAGAAAGGATTTGTGACTCGCCGTAGATATTGGTGTTCGCCGGAACAACGGCGACGTGCCGTGCACATACACGACAGAGGATAGTGTCAACGTTGGGTGAAATGGCAAATGACTCGAGTCAACAATTGAGGAAATGCACGCTTGACTTCAGGGAAGAACTCGCGTACGCGAGTATGCTTTCTGCTATCTGAGTTTAGACACTTAAGTTAAACTAAAAAAAAGAACAGGAAGAAGAAGAATACGTAACAAATAGGGGAATGTCTCAGGGGGTGCAGGTGAAACTCGAGCAGATACTCGAGTAAAAGTATGGGTTACTCAGGTTGCCTTAAAAATGGGTTAAGCCCAAATTATTAAAGTTTATAATGTTAAATTGAACAATGTTGACTATTTTTAAGTTGATAATTTGTTTAAGTTATCGACTAAGTGAGTGTGTGTGTGTGTGTGTGTGTGTGTATATATATATATATATCAATGCTTTATAAAACCTTAATTAATATTTCAACTAAGTAATTAATTTAAATTAAATATTGAAGTTAATTAACATTAAAACTTTCGGTGTAACAATAAATTGATTTTTAAAGTATAAAGAAGATTCTTAAATGATAATTAAGGTAAATAATTTTTATTAATTAATATTTTTAAAAAGAAATTAAGAATGATTTATAATCTGTAATTAATTTAAATTAATTTGTAATTAAGAATTTGTTAATAGATTAATGATAATTGGCAGTTAATTAAAATAACTAATTAAGAAACAATTAATCAAGTTAATTAAGATTTAAATTAGTCATTGATTTAAAACAATCAATAAAATTAATTGTGTGGTTAATTTATTTAAATCACACTCACATTGGAAAAAAATTAACTATCGTTGTGCACTGGATTGATATTTCTGTTATGGCTGTGATACTGTGTGATGTAGACTGCTATGTACTGCACTGTGTTTGTGTTTTTGTTCTGTATTGATATGAAAACCCTGTTAGCCGTAAAACGGCATTTAAACTTCGATGCGACAGGGAATCGGATTTCAGTTAGTTATCCGAAACCCACATCGAACCTATAAATTTTTGTGAACGACATATCCACATGTTTTTAAATTGATGCTCACTATTCGGTTTAGCCGAGAGAGCACCTTTGTGTCATATAACCCATTCCAAATAGTGATACGTTGAAATGGATAGCATTTGAAGACCGGTGGTGAAGATCGGGTGTCTTCGAAAATGATAGGATAACCTATCGATTGTCTATGCACTGAGTTGCTCCGGTATAGAGATTCCCTAAGTGATGGGAAGTCCGATCGAGATTGTGGACGCCCGGATTGCAAGGACTTCTTTGGAAGTGCCTTCGGTTCTGTTCGAACCCAGAACAGACTTGTATGGATTGTATGTCTGACATTACATTTGAGATATAAAGCAGATTTCTTTCAAATACATTTCTGTTGGCGGCGGAGAATTTATTCTCTTAGCTTAACATCCTTCTCTAAGACGTACGAGCTCAGAGGTTATGTAGTTGAAGGTTATCAGTAATATATTCCCAAATTGGTAATGTGGCATGCTGAGTGCTGCTGATCATTTGTTGATCAAAGCATGACTTTTGTGAAAAGCGTAGCTTTGTGGATGAGACTTCGTCGAACCTCACAACCCGGTAATGGTCGAAACAGGAAAGATGCAGCAAGATTATTGGGTGTAGTTCCCCTTAGGGTATGTGCATTTCCTTCTGGATAGAAGTGGTATCATAGTATGGAGCCAGATACTTAACTTATGTGGATATCGCAAATATGTATATATTACTTTGTGATTGTTGTTAGGGCCTCAGAAAAAGGTTGGTTACAACTGGGGGATGGCATACTCGTGTCAGTAGTTACCTAGTTATAGAGGTAACCCGGCCTTGTGTTGGCAGAGATCCGGTTAGGTTCTCGGGTCGTCCCTCCACATGCGTACCCATGTGCCCAGGAAGTTCCTTAGCCTGACCATTTTTTGGAAATCCAATTACCAATACGAACCCAGTATGGTTTTAGTTCTATTACCTGCCATTTACTTATGGTGGTCACCACTGTTTAGATGGTAGCTATAGTAGGCATAGTTCGGAATGTCTATACCGGCTAAGATTAATATTATGTTTTCGAAATGTTTTCCACACTATGCACTAGTAATAATATCAAAGAAATTTCCACATACCAAGCATATTTGACTATCATAAGAAGAAATCTCCTCCAATTCTGCGATTGCATTAAGTGTGTGGTGGGAGGTCTTGTGGTAGTTTCATTTTCTTAAAAGCATGCCAGAATTCTTTTATAAATCTAGTTCTTTAAAAGAAAATGTTTTTGTTTACTCATACCAGTCACATGACTGACCTGGAGTTTATTGTTTCTTTTCTAAACTCTAGGTGCCCATAATTTCCATACGGGCAGCCTAGTAGCAGGTTCTCGTGTTCTGGTGTAGCAGTATTTTGGAGCTCTTATCTTGGAGATATTCTAGAAGCTTTTGGGGATCTCAGGTGTTTAGTCGTTGGGAGTTCGTTATCACTTCATTCCTTTGAAGACTTTTTGGATATATGATCACTATTGTATTATTATGATATTTATTTGGAGTTGTGGTGTATGCATTAAATACTCTAATGTAGTGATGGATATTATGATGTAAATCTGTGATGTATGCATGATATTCATTTTTTTCTGCTGTTTATATTCATCTAATGTTGTTATAAGCTCCATCCGAACTGAAAATTGACGTTCGAATCTCTGGCAGTCGAATACAAGTGAGGTATTTGATGTCGACTTTTGAACGCTGAATTTCGGGTCATGACAAAGTGGTATCAGAGCTGAAGGTTGAGTAAGAACTTTAGCTGCGGAGTATAACACATTAGATGGCTCATTAGAGATAGGGTGAAGTATACCCTAGAATGAGTATAATCAAGACTGAAACTCCAAATTTTCTTAGTTTATTTCTTTTTACTGCTGATATTCCTTGAGATATTTCGTCCGTATATCTAAATCAATTTTCTTACTAATTACAAATAGTAAGAGTGAGATGACGAAGAGGAAGAGTTAGGGGTCAAGGGAATGTCACAGCACCTAATCAAGATCCCCCAACAGCAGTAGCAGCAGTACCTATCCAGCAGCAGCCGAATCTGGCTGATTTATATAAAAATTTCTCAAAGCTTGGTGGCAAATCGTTCACCGGCAAGGAGTTAATTGTTGAGGCTCAAGCATGGATCAGATCATGTGAGGAAATCTTTAGAGGGCTAAAGCTGCAAGACGATCAAAAGCGACTCATAGCTTCTTGGCAACTTCATGAAGAAGCCTCAGCCTGGTGGAAAACAGTCATTGTAAATGAACCAGAAGAAGAGTTTACTTAGAGTCAATTTAAGGAGGTGTTTGAAAAGCGCTACATGTCGTCGGTAGGAATTTCCCAAATGTATCAAGAATTTATGGATTTAAAGCAAGAAAGCTTGTCATTTGAGGAGTACTTAAACAAGTTCAATGAACTATCCCGTTTCGGTCCAGAGTTGTTAAACACGCCTCTTAAGAAAAATGAAACATTCATCCGTGGAATGAACAAGAAGTATCATGAAAGGATGACAACACACGTCAAAGAATCTTTTTTCGATCTTATTGATATGGGATATAGGTATGCCACACTAGATATGCAGGAGATTCCAAGGGAAAGAGAAAATTCAAGTAATCAGAATTGGAAAAAAAGGACGTTTGGGAGAAAGAGGCCACAACAAGACAAGGATAAGAAGAGCAGTCAAGGAAATTCGGCAAGAAATGTAACTTGTTACAATTGCCAAGAAAAGGGCCATCATTCAATTAGCTGCAAAAACCCGAAGAAGCAAGTTAAGAAGGAACAACCTGTGAACAATGATCAAGAAGTTAGAGAATGCTATAATTGTCACAAGCCTGGACAAGTTGTTAAAAATTTCCCGGTAATGAAGCAAGCACATGTGGCAAATGTTTATGCGATAAAGGACGACCCTTCAACTTCGAAAGCAGATAAAGGAAATAGTGTTCTGGAAGGTAGCCTTACTATTTATGATAAAGCTGTTAGAGTTTTATTTGACATGGGAGCTTCACATGGCTTTATCTCTCAACAAACCGTAAGTGAATTAGAACTTAAAACTGAATTTGTTGACGACCCTATTTGTGTGAAAAATCCGGTTGGAGGTCCCGCAAATCTTTATTTGTATAGTAGGAAAGTTCCTATTTCATATGCTTGCTATCAATTCCTATCAACCTTTATATCCTCGAATTTGATGAATTTGAAATCTTACTCGGAATGAACTGGTTATTGAGATACGAAGCTAAATTGGATTGTAACAATCAGACAGTTTTAGTCAAAACAAACCTTGGAAATTTTATTGAAATCTCTTGTGAGGATCCGAGTCCAAAGAGAGATAGATTGATGTATACTTTGGGATATCTTGAACCTAGTTTGCAGTCTATACCTTTTGTTCGGGAATTTTCCGACGTATTTGAAGAAGTAAAATCCTTACCTCCACACAAGAAAATAGAATTCCGAATTGACTTAGTACCCAATGCCCGTCCTGTCGTTCACCCAAGTCGCAGGATGGCACCTAGGGAAAGAATTGAATTAGTCAATCAAACTCAAGATTTGCTAAAGAAATGATTGATTCGGCCTAGTGTTTCCGAATGGGGTTCAGCTGTCGTATTTGTGGCTAAATCGGATGGATCTTTGAGATTGTGTGTAGATTACCATGATCTCAATAAACAAACTCTCAAGAACAAATTCCCATAACCTAGAGTTGATGATCTATTCGATCAACTTCATGGCGCTCAATTCTTTTCTACGATGGATTTAGCTCAGGGTTCCATCAGCTGCAAATAGCCGAGGATTGTGTTCATTTGACTGCCTTTAGGGGTCCTAACATGTTCTACGAGTTGTTAGTCATGCCCTTTGGACTAACCAATGCTCCCGCGTACTTCGTAGATTTAATGACCCGAGTGTTTCGAGAAGTATTGAACAAATTTGTCCTTGTATTTATTGATGATATTTTGATTTACTCCAAAGCCGAAGAAGAGCATGTTGAACATCCCAGAATTATTTTGGAGATATTGATGAGGAATATCATGTTCGCTAAATTTTCTAAGTGTCACTTTTGGGTCAAAGAAGTCAGATTTCTCGGTCATATTGTTAATGAAGAAGGAATTTATGTTGATCCAAGCAAGATTTTTGCAATTCTGTGCTGGAAGCGACCCACTACTCCTAGAGAAGTTCGAAGTTTTATGGGTTTAGCGGGATATTATTAAAAGTTTATACAAGACTTTTCTAAGATTGCTAGCCCATTAACCAAGCTAACAATGAAGAAAGCCAAGTTCAATTGGACCCAAGATGTGATGAAGCTTTTCAGGAATTGAAAAAGAGATTGACTGCTGCTCCTGTTCTCGCTATCATTAATGGGAACCAAGGCTTATATGTCTATACTGATGCGTGTGGTGATGGGGTAAGTGCAATATTAATGCAGAATGGGAAGGTAATTGTCTACGCGAGTAGACAATTACGTCCGCACGAGAGAAACTACCCAACACATGATTTGGAGCTTTTGGTTGTTGTTTTCGCTTTAAAAATCTAGCGACACTATTTTCTAGGTAAGAACCTTTTTCAGCTTTCTTAACGATATAAGAAACTTAACTTAACTTAAACAATATACCTAATGTATTCTCTTTCTTTAGGTGAAAATTTTGAATTATTCACCAACCATAAATCCTTGAAATATCTCTTTACCCAGAAAGATCTGAATCTACGACAACATTGGTTGGAATTTCTGGCATCTTATGACCTAGATATTCGGTATACGCCGGGAAAGGCCAATGTAGTTGCAGACGTCTTGAGTATAAAGCACGCTATTCTTGCTCATCTTGTTATCACTCCTACTCTTCTTAAGAGGATCACGAGTAAGCAATATGAAGATGAGTTTCTTCAGGGAATTTATAAAAGAATTTGCCAAGGAGAAGACACTAGTTTTGAGATGGATAGTAGGGGAGTTATAAGGTTGAAAGGCATAATATGTGTTCCAGACTTCCCTGATTTAAAACGAGAAGTTTTGGACGAATGTCATAAATCTAAACTCAATATCCATCCAGGAGTTAATAAAATGTATCGACATATCAAAATAACCTTCTGGTGGAAGATAATGAAAAGAGACATATCTATATATGTGAGTCGCTGTGCTACTTGTCAACAAATAAAAAGCGATCAAAAGAAAGTGGCCAGTTTACTTTAGCCTTTGGAAGTACCAAAGTGGAAATGGGATCAAGTATCGATGGATTTCATCGACGGATTGCCACGAATCAAGAAGGAAAATGAAGCAATTTGGATTATAGTGGACCGTCTAACCAAAACTTCTCACTTCATTCCAGTGAAATCCACTCGGACTGCAGCAAGCTTAGCAGGGCTATATATAAAGGAAATCGTTCGTCTTCACGGTATTCCTAGCAGAATAGTGAGTGATCGTGACCCGATCTTCACTAGTAGATTTTGGAAGGCATTCCAAGCTGCTTTGGGAACAAAATTGAATTTCAACACTGCTCATCACCTACAATCTGAAGGGCAGACTGAGAGGATTAACCGAATTCTAGAAGACCTTTTGCGTGCTTGCATTCTCGACATTGGTGGTTCTTGGGAGGACCATTTGCATCTGGTCGAGTTCTCATATAATAACAGCTATCAAGCCAGTATAGGAATGGCTCCTTTTGAAGCTTTATATGGTCATCCGTGTCGATCACCTGCATGCTGGATCGAATCAGGTGATAGACTCATCCTTGGACCAGATATGATTAAAGAAGCCACGGAGAAGGTAGATTTATTCGAAAGAAATTAATAACTGCTCAAGGTCGTCAGAAGAGTTATTGTGACCGCCGAAGAAGAGATTTGAAATTTCAAGTTGGAGATTCTGTATTTCTTAAAGTATCTCCGATGCGGGGTGTATTGAGATTCGGGAAAATTGAAAGCTAGAAGCGCGTTATATTGGTCCTTTTCCTATTCTGGTGAGGATTGGTCCTCTGGCATATCGAGTGCGGCTACCCAGCTGGTTGTCTGGCATGCATGATGTGTTCCACGTTTCTAATCTTCGGAAGTATGCGCACGATGTAGATAGTATTGTTGAAGAAGCTGCTCAGCAGGATCTTGAGATCACTCCCAACTTGGCAGTGAAAAGAGAACCGATAAAGATTATAGATCGTGATGAGAAGCGATTGAGAAACAAAGTTGTGAAACTGGTCAAAGTTCAGTGGAGTGGCAATCCAATTACTGCACTTGGGAAACTGAAGATAATACGCAGAAATCATATCCCAACTGTAGAGTAGATATCTCGGCTTAAACGGGTAAGTTATTTCCTTAATGTTCCTGAATCCATATTTTTTTTTTCTTTTCTCTTTTTTTCAAATTTCGAGGACGAAATTTTCTTAAGAGGGGGGTTATTTGTAACATCCCAAAATTTTGAATTTTAAATTCGGTAAATTGTTTGAACTTTCGAAATTTAATTTGAGAAATTTCAAGAGAAATAAAATATCATTAATATTATAAAGTTATATGGATATAAATAAATATTTGATAGTTTAAGTTTTTAAATAAATGATAAATAAATAAAAATATATAACAAACAAGAATTTGTATTAAACAATAAAATAAATTATATGTACAAATTAAATGTTAATAGTTAAAACTTTAAATAGGAATTCATTTATATTACAAAGTAATAAGACATAAAAAAAGAAAGAAATATACATTCAAATATGTAGACATAAGAAAACAATAACTAAAACAATTTCTTTTATTTAGCAAAGTAAACCAAACATGTGCTGTGAATATATGCACACAAGAAGATAATAGGAATACATATAAGGTTGCATGAGAAGTTTATAAACCCGGAAACAAGGTTTATACAAGGAGATAAAAGTCTACAACATAAAAACAAACATTAGATGACAAAAGAAGAAAAAAAATCTACCAAATAAGACTTTGTACTTACAAGAAAATTAAATAAGATTGTATGTAAACAAGGATGGAAACATGAGCATTAAATGCTTTCGAACTCAGCCCGTAAACAAGTCATTCGAAATAATAAGGAGAAGAAAAATCTCTGATTTAAAAGTATACAAATAATTACAAAGTACAAATTAAAAAAATAAAAAAATCTAGTTTCAGTACTCTACTAGAACCTGCACACCTCCTTTATATACATGGATATTTGTCCCAGTTTGCTCAAAGGCGAAAATACTACAAAGTCAGAAAGAAAATGAAAATTTATAAACATCACTTTATATTCAAGTTTAAGAGCAATTTGCTGAAGGAAAAGAAAGAGAAAAAAAGAATCAAACTGTTTCTACTCAAGACTAAAAGCTCTTTGTTTCAAATATTACTTCTGTGAGTAAACAACTTAAAAAGAGATTTTAAGTATATTTATTTGTTGTTTGTTAATCTGAAGATTTGAAATTGCTTTATTATGTACATGTATACATAAATCTTCCCTGTGTATGAATATTAGTAGGTGTGAATGTCTGAACCATCTCTGTCTTTTTGTTTCAGAGCATCAACCTTGTTCAAAACCCAATATCTTATCACTCTTCATTGTTAGGCCTTGACTTCAAAAGTAAATATGTGTGTTTAAATATAAACTATAATTCAAAATAGTTTCAAGTAGGTTAAGTTTATACAGTAGAAATAATTGTGTGTTTACAGAGTAAGATTCAAATTTGAATAAATTCGAATGAAATGATTTGTTACTAAAATCATATAGCCTGAATCCTTATAAAAAAAATAGGAATTTTAAGCTTTGTTTGATGATTTTTACTTGAGTGGTTTAAGAGCAGTTTGAATTTAAACCAGAATTGCATTTTTTTTAATTTCTGGTGAACGATTCAATTACAAACGCTGAAATTTGGATTGAAGCTTGTTTGAGCTTCGGTGACGATGAGAAAATTGTCGAATTTTTTTTCGAATGCATGAATTGGTCGTACGAATCCAAGGTAGGGTTTAAGTCCACAGTTTGTAGTGGGTTGTACGCGTGATGATTTCATCACTGGATGAATTGAGTTGTACGAGTTTGAGGGGGATGATAGCATATGACGTTGACGTGATATGGCCGAAGTCGTGTATTTTCTGGTGAACTATGCGAGGAGGATGAGGCGTTTTAGGCTGGGTGTGTTCGAGTTACAGTTCGAACGAAGGGGTGAATTTCGATCCTGAGTATTTTGTGTCGAATTGAGCCTTGATTTCGAGCATCGAAAGGATTTGTGACTCGCCGCAGATATTGGTGTTCGCCGAAGCAACGGTGACGTGCCGTGCACGTACACGACTGAGGTTGGTGTAGCGTTGGGTGCGAATGACTCGAGTCAACACTCGAGGAAATGCACGCTTGGCTTCGGGGAAGAACTCGTGTACGCGGGTATGCTTTCTGCTATCTGAGTTTAGACACTTAAGTTAAACTAAAAAAAGAACAGGAAGAAGAAGAATACGTAACAAATAGGGGAATGTCTGGGGGGGTGCAGGTGAAACTCGAGCAGATACTCGAGTAAAAGTATGGGTTACTTGGGTTGCCTAAAAAATGGGTTAAGCCCAAATTATTAAAGTTCATAATGTTAAATTGAACAATGTTGACTATTTTTAAGTTGAAAATTTGTTTAAGTCATCGACTAAGTGAGTGTGTGTGTGTATATATATATATATATATATATATCAATTCTTTATAAAACCTTAATTAATATTTTAATTAAGCAATTAATTTAAGTTAAATATTGAGGTTAATTAACATTGAAACTTCCGATGTAACAATAAATTGATTTTTAAAGTATAAAGAAGATTCTTAAATGATAATTAAGGTAAATAATTTTTATTAATTAATAGTTTTGAAAAGAAACTAAGAATGATTTATAATTTGTAATTAAAATTGATTAATAAACAATTAAGTATTTAAATTAATTTGTAATTAAGAATTTGTTAATTAGATAAATTAAGTTAATTAATTATAATTGGCAGTTAATTAAAATAACTAATTAAGAAACAATTAATCAAGTTAATTAAGATTTAAATTAATCATTGATTTAAAATAATCAATAAAAGTAATTATGTGGTTAATTTATTTAAATCACACTCACATTGGAAAAAAATTAACTACCATTGTGCACTAGATTGATATTTCTGTTATGGCTGTGATACTGTGTGATGTAGATTGCTAGGTACTGCACTGTGTTTGTGTTTTTGTTCGGCATTGATGTGAAAACCCTGTTAGCCGTAAAACGGCATTTAAACTTCGATGCGACAGGGAATCGGATTTCAGTTAGTTATCCGAAACCCACATCGAACCTGTGAATTTTTGTGAACGACATATCCACATGTATTTAAAATTGACGCTCACTATTCGGTTTAGCCGGGAGAGGACCTTTGTGTCATATAACCCATTCCGAATAGTGATACGTCGAAATGGATAACATTTGAAGACCGGTGGTGAAGACCGGGTGTCTTCGAAAATGATAGGATAAACTATCGATTGTCTCTGCACTGAGTTGCTCTGGTATAGAGATTCCCTAAGTGATGGGAAGTCCGATCGGGATTGTGGACGCTCGGATTGCAAGGACTTCTTCGGAAGTGCCTTCGGTTCTGTTTAAACCCAGAACAAACTTGTATGAATTGTATGTCTGACATTACATTTGAGATATAAAGCAGATTTCTTTCAAATGCATTTCTGTTGGTGGCGGAGAATTTATTCTCTTAGCTTAACACCGTTCTCTGAGATGTACGAGCTAGAGGTTATGTAGTTGAAGGTTATCAGTAATATATTCCCAACTTGGTAATATGGCATGATGAGTGTTGCTGATCATTTGTTGATCAAAGCATGACTTTTGTGAAAAGCGTAGCTTTGTGGACGAGACTTCGTCGAACCTCACAACCCGGTAATGGTCGAAACATAAAAGATGCAGCAAGGTTATTGGGGGTAGCGCCCCTTTGGGTATGCGCATTTCCTTCTGGATAGAAGTGGTATCATTGTATGGAGCCCAGATACTTAACTTATGTGGATATCGCAAATATGTATATATTACTTTGTGATTGTTGTTGGGGCCTCGGATAAAGGTTGGTTACAACCGGGGGATGGCATACTCGTGTCAGTAGTTATGGAGGTAACCCGGCCTTGTGTTGGCAGAGATCCGGTTAGGTTCTCGGGTCGTCCCTCCAGAGGCGTACCCATGTGGCCCAGGAGTTCCTAAGCCTTACCATTTGTTGGAAATCCAATTACCAATACGAACCCAGTACGGTTTTATTTGTATTACCTGCCATTTACTTATGGTGGTCACCACTGTTTAGATGGTAGTTATAGTAGGCATAGTTCGGAATGTATATGCCGACTAAGATTAATATTATATTTTTGAAATGTTTTCTACACTATGCACTAGTAATAATATCAAAGAAATTTCCCCGTACCAAGCATATTTGACTATCATAAGAAGAAATCTCCTCCAATTCTGCGATTGCATTTTGTGTGTGGCGGGAGGTCAGATGGTGGTCTCATTTTTTTAAAAAGCATACCAGAATTTTTTTATAAATATAGTTCTTTAAAAGCGACTATTTTTGTTTACTCATACCAGTCCCATGACTGACCTGGAGTTTATTGTTTCTTTTCTAAACTCTGGGTGCCCATAATTTCCACACGGGCAGCCTAGTAGCAGGTTTTCGTGTTCTGGTGTAGTAGTATTTTGGAGATCTTATCTTGGAGATATTCTAGAAGCTTTTGGGGATCTCAGGTGTTTAGTCTTTGGGAGTTCGTTATCACTTCATTCCTTTGAAGACTTTTTGGATATATGATCATTGTTGTATTATTAAGATATTTATCTGGAGTTGTGGTGTATGTATTAAATACTCTGATGTAGTGACGAATATTATGATGTAGTATCTGTGATGTATGCATGATATTCATTTTGTTCCGCTTTTTATATTCATCTAATGTTGTTATAAGCTCCATCCGAACTGACAACTGACGTTCGAATCGCCGGCAGTCGAATACAAGTGAGGTATTTGATGTCGACTTTTGAACGCTGAATTTCGGGTCGTGACAGTAATGGAAATGTAGTGCGGCAATTACCCTAATATCCATGTGTTAATTATACTAACCGTTTATAAACCCGCTTATTTAGTTAAAATGACCTCTAATTTATTTTCATATCTCAATCCCCAAATCACAATAATATTACATTATTCTATTTAATTTATCTACTTAAATCTCATGAATAATATTATTAAAATTAGGGGTGTTATAGGCTCCCCTCCTCAAAGAATTTCGTTCGTCGAAATTCAGTAAGGACTAAATACTAAACATAACAATCATCTATAACCACTCCTAATGACCATACTAGTCTACTTGACTATAAATTATCTATATAAATCTAATATAGACATACCCTCAAAGCAAATCAGGATAAGTATCTCTAATCCCATCTTCTGTCTTCCAAGTACAGTCTTGTTGGTCGTTGTTCCACTGGACTTTCACCAACTTGACTGTCTTGTTCCTCAACCTTTTTCCATCTCTCGCTACAACCTATGCTGGTTGTCTATCAAAAGTCAAATTAGGATTTACTATCAAATCTTCCAACCCTATCAGAGGAATAGTAGTCTCTGGATCATGCACGTACTTGTGAAGATGAGACACACGAAACACATTATGGGCAGCTGCCATACTACTCGGCAACTCTATTCTGTATGTGAGCTTTCCAATCCTCTCTATAATTTGGAATTGACCAACATATCTCGATGCCAGTTTTCCTGACTTTTCAAATCCGACCACACCCTTCATTGGTGATACTTTAATTAAAAAACTTATCTCCAACTTAGAATTCTAGGTCATGATGCCTCTTATCTACGTAAATCTTGTGTCTGGACTGAGCTTCCTTCATCCTTCTTTAGATCAACTCAATCTTCTCTATCTCCTATCTAATCAGATTTGGACCTAAGACTAATTTGTCTACAGTCTCCAACCAACATGCTGGTGATTCGCATGGATTTCCGTACAAAGCTTCAAAACGCGCCATTCCTATACTAGTTTGATAACTATTATTATAGGAAAACTCAACCAAATGTAGGTGATCTTCCCAAGATCCATCAAAGTCCAATACACAAGCTCTCAATGAATCCTCGAGTACCTTATTGACTCTCTCTGTTTGCCCATCCGCCTAAGGGCAATATGTAGTGCTCATCTTAAGCTTGGTACCTAAAATATCCTGTAGACTCTTCCAGAATTCACTAGTGAACAAAGCATATCTTTCACTGACTATACTACTAGGAATATCATGGATCTAACTATGTCCTTCATGAATAACTTAGCTAAACAGGTGTTGTCCTGGTTGACTTAACTGGAATGAAATGGGTACTTTTGATAAATTTATTCACTATGACCCATATTGTTTCATTTCCTCTATTTGACTTTAGCAATCCGTCTATAAAGTTCATAGATATTGAATCCCATTTCCAAACTAGTATCTCCAAAGGTTGAAGCAATCCGCTCGGCTTCTAATGTTCCTCTTTCACTTGTTGATAGTTTACATACTGCCTTACCCACAAGCCAACATCCCTTTTCGTACTTTTCCAATAGAAGCACCTCCTCACATCTTGATACATCTTAGTCCCTCCAGGATGAATCGTAAACTTGGATCGATGGCATTCTCTAAGAACTTCTCTCCTTAAGTCCTCAACATTTGAAACACACAATCGTCTCTTCTTTCTCAACCATCCTCTCTGGTCATGTCTAAAATCCTTCAGATCATCGATCTCTGATCCCACTCAAGCTTTCTAATTTTCTCGGCTAATAATGGATCCTCCTTTTCCTTAGAAGCAATCCTCTAGGTCAACACTGGTCGAACTTCCAAATAGGACAACATGGCGGTGCTCTGACTAGAACTAACAATCAATCTTAACTGCACACTACAAGTAGTCAAAGCTTCTAAATCTTTCCATCCTGCTAACATAGCTAACATCACATTCTGATGTCTTATGCTAAGAGCATCTGCTACTTTATTTCCTTTCTCAAGAGTGTACTCTATACCAAAATCATAAGCAGCTAAAAACTTCGGCCACCTTTGCTGTCTCATATTCAGCTCCTCCTAAGAGAATAAATATCTTAAGGACTTATGATCTATGTATAGCACAAATCTCTCCCCTAAGAGATAATTTCTTCAAATCTTAAATTCAATTATCACCGCTGCTAACTCCAAATCATGAGTAGGATATCTTACTTCATGCGGTCTAAGCTGTCGTGAAGCGTAGGCAATAAATTTACCCTTTTGCATCAACACAGCTCCTAATCCAATCCCACATGCATCGGAAAACACTACTAACCCTTGGTTTCCATCTGGAACTACTAACATTGTTGCGTTGGTCAATAAATGCTTTAACTTAAGGAATGCTTCCTCACATCCGTTTGACCAAAAAAACTGACATCATTCCCGGTCAGCTTAGTTAAAGGTGCTGCTATCCGCAAGAAATCCTTAATGAATCTTCGATAATAACAAGCCAATCCAGGAAAACTACTTATCTCAGTCACCATCTCTGGCCTCTTCCAATTATTAATAGCTTATCTGGATCGACTGACAAGACCTTCTCTATAATCGCGTGACTAATAAACTTAACCTCTTTCTTCCAAAAATGACACTTAGAAAACTTCATCTTTAGATGATGTTGCCTCAGCATCTCAAGCACTACTCTAAGATGATCTCCATGCTCCCTTCATCCTTAGAGTGCATTAAAATGTCATCTATAAATACCAATACAAACCTATCCAAGTACTCTCGAAAAACTCAGTTCATCAGACCCATGAAGAAAACAGGTGCATTCGTTAATCCGAATGGCATTATTAACCACTCATACGAACCATATCTAGTCCGAAATACCATCAAAGGAATGTCGTCCTCTGCCACTCTTAACTGGTGGAATCCTGTCACCAAATCCAACTGGAAAAATACTCTGGCTCCACACAACTGATCAAATAGATCGTCTATTCTTGAAAAAAGATTTATTCTTAATCGTCTACTCGTTCAACTTACGATAGTCGATACACATCCTCATCGACCCATCTAGTTTCTTCACGAACACCGTGACTGCTCCTCAAGACGAACTGCTTGGTCTAATAAAATTTCTTTTTTCTACATCCACTGGCTGCACCTTAAATTCCTTCATCTCGATTGGTGTCATTCTGATAGATGTTCTACTCACAGGTTCATCTCTTCGCACAAAATCTATCCGAAACTCGACAGCTTGTTTTGGTGTTAGTCCTGAAAGCGGCTCAAAAACATTTGCAAACTCTCTTGCTACTCGAACCTGACTTATATTTTCCTTACTTACATAGCACTTAACAAAGCACAACTACTCCAGTCTGAATTCTCTACTGAGAATATGGTTCAAGGTGTCTTAGTGATATCTCCCTATCTTGGTAAAATATCATAGCCTCGTATTTTCCCAACCAATCCATACTTAAGATGATCCCGAAATCTAAAAAATTGAAACTTATAGACTACATGCAAACTTGTGGTCTAACCATTCTAGTTCCAACTGGTCGCATCTCATCCCCAGAGTTGCATACTCTTCTATCGGATTCGCAACCCTTAAGAAAGTAACAAGGCATGTGGGTTCTAAGCATAACCTATCAACCAAACACTGAGATATAAATGAATGTGATGCATCGGTATCAAATAGTACCCTAACTGGTATACTTTGAATCAAAAGTGTACCTTCCATCACTGTCTTCCCTTTTCAGCTATAGTTGGCGTAGTAGATGATGATCCAATAGCAAAAACCTTTCACTTGTCCGCCCTGACTAGTTTCGGAAACCGGTTCTTATAATGCCCAACCTGGTCATAGTTGAAACATTTCACATTCCTCATTTCTATAGCCTTCTTCCCATTGCCCGACCAGCACTCATGAGCATAATGACCTTTCTTATCACACTTGAAACAAACTAAATCAGCCTTTGCCTTCTTGGCAGCCTCTCCCTACTGAGCTCCCTTATTCTTAAAGAACTTTCTCTTCTTTCCCCGAGAACCTTGGATTTCAACTGGCTTTTATCTCATAAAAATAGCAAGCATCTCCTTATGTCAGATTTCCATCTCCACAACTATATTGCAAGGATCATTCATATGTGTCAGGGTCGCCCTGCAATCTTAGGCCTCAGTCCTCGAATGACCATCTCGTTCCTTGTGATGACAGAGTCTACAGTAGTATGCCCATATTGGGACAACTCATCAAACTTAGTAGCATACTCAATTACCGACATCTCTCCCTACACCAAATCCATAAACTTTCTCAGAAATGCCGACTTGGCTACTTCGGACAAAAGCCTTTGTTCAAATCTCCTTCTAAAATCTACCCAAGTTAACTCTTCCTTTGGAACTCTAGCAGTAACACTATTCCACCAATGAAGCGCTACCCCCTTGCAACTGCCTAGAGGCCGGCCTCATCTTCTGCTCATCATCTAGACCCAAATCAGCAAAATTCTCACAATGCAACAGCCAATTCTCCACTTCTATGGCAACCTCCATTCCCATAAACGGTTTCCCACCAAGATTGGTGTAGTCTCTGCTCAACCTAGCATAGTTATTCCCAACCAGAGCCACAAGATTAGCTCCTCCAACATTTTTAGAAACACCAACAGCAGCTCATACTTGCATTAGATCAACGAAGAATTGATACATCATCCCTATATCCACTGGTGGATTTTCTACACCCACATTGGCATCTGCATTTTGGTCAGCATTAGCCTATCGACCCACGTTCCTCCTAGCGGGTCGAACATTTCCATTGGTTGTGCGGCTTCCTTCACCGTGATTTTCTCTTTCGTTTCCTGCCTTCATATCTTATTTCTCATAAATCTACATACGAGCCTTAGTAAGATACATAATAACAGTCTAAGAGAGGGGAATACGTACTTATATATATATATATATATATATATATATATATATATATATCAAATACAAGTACGTTACTATAGCGTTATCCAAACCCCAATCTTATTTTCTGGTTTATTGGATATGTTTTGAAAAATCTTTTAAGTTTAAATTTCTTTTAAGTTTCATAAACCAATAACCTGATACCAACTTGTAACATCCCCAACTTAGAGGCTCAAAACTAATGGCTACAGATGTTGTAATCATCCATAGCTATTAATTCTTGACGACCAAATACGGTAATGTTAGATACATTGATATAATAGAAACACATCGTTATGGGAAAAAAATCATAAACCAACTTTCAACTCTCATTTCAAATTCATCACATAATCACAATATGAGAACCACATTCAGAGAAAATATAATTATTACAACATATGTTAAGAGCGACATATGAAGATGCCCCTTTGGATGATCAGAGTATATAACTAGGTAATTTAAACTACTTTGCCTTTACAACTAAACAAGGAGGAATAAAAATAGAAATGAACTCTAAATAGCTATCATGCCTCATGCACGTCTCTAGAAGCTTATTCATTTAAAAAGGCACCCGAAAACCTTAACCCTCAAAGTACCCAAAATCAGTTAAGCACCCGAGAGTTTAAGGGGAAAACATAAACTTCGATTCAAACATAAAGCCTAGTATAAATAATAATCTACCATTTCAAACTATTTATATATCTAATGAGACCACACCGCTTAGTGGAACAGGTTTCCCCCTCACTGGTATCCTAACCAAAACTTCATAAAACCATATACTGTGCTCCTGCATCCGCAATGGTTAAAACATAGAAATTCAAAATATTATGATGATATGAAAATAAGTAAACCAATTCTGGATTACCCATCCCCGTTCATTTTTGACTATTTATCTCATTTACAGTTTCTAGGGCAACTACTAACCCATTAGTTTTCATAGGCTGACTAATAACCTGTTTAAAGCTTATCGACTCCCTATCTGGTTTCATAGTTTTCACGGGATCACTAAGAACTTATTGGCCCCCGCCAATAACTTTATCATTCATACGTTCTCCTTAAACCTTTTAGTATCTGTAATAATTTCCTTCTTATCCTCGTTTTCATGGGTTGACTAGGAACCTGTTGACTTCTGTTACTAACTTAATTCGGATATAGTTTTCATGGGTTCACTACAAACCTATTATCTCCTTCCAATACTCTTCCTAATTATAATTTTCATGGGTAAACTATGATCTTACTGGCCCATACTAATAACTTTTCCTATACATAGTTTTCATGGGTTTACTGTGAACCTGTATATCTGACAACTTCTTCAATCAGTGTTTGGGCATTCTATATTCTGGTCTTCCATAACTCCTGGATACAATTCTACTCATTCAAGAGTTAACTCAATTTATATTCACTGCTAGGTTAAATTAGTTCGTTATTCTACCCCTTTTTCCCAAATTACAGTTATGGGCCCATATTAAAGTGAATATGTAAAGTAGAAGAAGCAAACATATTAACATAACAATCATCGACATTTGTGGTTTGATATCCTAGAAATCATTTTCGTATAAAACATGGTTAATCCCTTTAACCTATTATTCTATCAAGGAAAGCTTCTTCAAAAAACTCTGATTTAAAAGCATTTAAAAGCTCTTTTATAATATGATGTGTTTTACCTTTAAAAATTGAGATTGGGTTTTTTTTAAATTAAGGATTTCGAAACCTTTAATCTTTACTTTCGAAACCATTAGAAAAATTCCTTTCGAAAACATTCAAATCTTCTTTTCAAAACTCTCAGCACCGGGCTTTTAAAACACTTTAAAACCTTTCTTTCAAAACCTTTCGAATGTATTAAAGTATTGCCATTCAATTATAGAAGCATAGCTTCGAAACTATTTGAAAGTACCCCTTTCGAAACCATTGGATTTAATTTAAAACATATCTTATTGGGTCTAAGTGAATATAAGTGAAAGTACCTCTTTTGAAACCATTAAAAGGAGTTTAGGGAAAAACAGATGGCTTCGGCACTATCCTTTCAAAAGCTCAAACCATTTAACATTTGAAGAATAGCTTCGAAACCCCTTTCTACGCCATTGCCTTCGAAACCCTTGAACCCTTTCAAAAGCTTTGGGAAGTGGCTTCGTACGGGTTTAAAAAAAAGGTACCTTTAGAATTAGTTGATGACTTCAATTCATTCGAAAGGCATAGGAATGGTAGAAGGGTTTCGACTTGGTCGAAACTACCCTTTTCGAAAGCATTGATTTTAAAACTAAATAACTCTTTCGGAAGCTACCATTTAAACAAGATTGGCAATCCCTTTTGAAAGAAGTTTAAAAAGATCCCTTTGAAAGCATATGTTTCGACTCCTTCGAAAGCATTTAGTAAAATAGGCAAGCACGTTTCTTTGGAAAATAAAACAAAGGTTTCGACCCCATCGATAGCAATTTTTCGACACCTTACCTACCACCCTTCTTTAATCCACTACGTACCAACATTGTGATACTTTATGTATTGGTTTTGGCTTAGTTGATTTCGACCTGGTAGGTTTCAACTTGGTTGAAGGCGGAAGCATAGGGTCGGAAGGTGGCTTCTAAAAGAGGTGGAACTCACTTTTCTGGGTAAAGATTGATTTAATGTTGTTTAAAGCAAATACTTTATAACTAACCTGCCTATTTATAAACATTTGATAGGTTGTCATAACTTTTCAAATTCATTACAAAATAACTGCCGCATAATTTCAGATCTAAACAAAGATTAATTTTCAAAATTAAGCCCTACTATTAAGCAAGACAATTAAAACAATTAAATCCTTCTTCTAAAATAATTTAATTTCCCATAGTAAATTACATAGGAAAAATCCTCAAAAATTATAGAAATTCACTTTCAATATGTTATCTAACATATAAAAATTTCAGACCCAAATTCTTCACAAAATAACTGAAATTAATTTCTAAACCTAGTTATTATATTTTCCTTTGAAAATTCATAACAAAATTTCCATAGCTTGGAATATTATGTTTTTGCATAACATATAATTTCCTCACGGCATTCGAAATTCAATATAATCAATTTTACCCTTAAAACCATATAAACATTTATAAATTTTTTTGTTTGAATCAAATATGTTATAAAATCTAAACAAATATCATCGTAATGGATTTAATCTTAAACTCGAAAATCAAATGATAATAAAAACAAAATAAAGATGGTTTTGATTATTATTCACCTTGATTAGGATAAGGACTTTGAGATTTGATTGAGATTAATCTTCCTCGCTTTAATTCCTTAGATTTAGACTGATTTTCTCTTCTTTTATCCTAAGTAATGGCCGGCTCCCCTTTTGATTACTTTTGTTTGTGTTTTGTAAAAATGAACTTGAATAGGAATGAAACGAGAATATAATGGTAATGGAAATGTAGTGCGACAATTGACCTAATACCCGTGCGTTAATTAATTAACCATTTATAATCCCATTTATTTGTTTAAACATGACCTCTAATTTATTTTCAAATCTCAATCCCCTTATCACTCTAATATTAACATTATTCTTTATAATTTATCTATTTAGATCTCCTACATAGATCTCCTAGATCTCTACCTGTAATTGCTAGTTTCATTGTATCACCGTCAGATCTGATTTCTGCATATAGAGTATGGTGGAAGGGGTCGGCAATGGCTTTGGGGTTGAAGTATGATCGATCAAGACATAGGAAAAGAGGAGGAAGAATAAGAAGAAGAAATAAAAAAGAGTGGTATTAGTTTGCTTATATAAAGGGATATATGTGAGTATCTCACGCGTCTCTCTTGCTAAGTCAAACTCCAAGAAAACTTCTCCCATCCAACTATGGTTGACCATGATATGGTCTTGATGGACCAAATAATATCTAAAGTCTATATTATAATAAATTCACTTAAATCCAATTTAAATATATGTCGATATCATATATTGATAGACGCATATATAATTTTTATATATGCATCCATTAATTACTAATAGCATTCAAAACATTCCTATGAGCTACTCTAAATACGCTCATAATTATTATTTGTTTAAATATTAATTAATTTATAACTATTATAAACTAATTACATTAGGTGGTATTTTGAAGACTGGATAGATTCAATTCTGCAACTCATAGGTGTGAATTCAGTCAACGATTAAAAATCAAAGAATTCAAAATTAATGTTCACACATCATCTTATCTAGTAGTGTGACAATTTGGCTGAACCACCGCTTACAGATATAATCAGTAAAATGCAATTTTACATATTCTTAGCACTACCCAATTTGTGACAATCAGGGCAAAAAACTAATGGTGAACTTAGAATTTTGCCCTTATTAATAATTAAATAGAGGCAAAATGATTAATGGCATCTAATAGTATTAACTACGACATAAAACTTCCTCTACTAATTCTCTAATGTTTTAGGGTAAAAGACAAAAGCACCGCCATTTTACCTCAGCCATTTTCTTCCCGAGCGCTCTTCAGTTAGTAATTTTAGATTTGATAAATTCTATTTGTACACTGTAATTACTATACATACACCAAAATTTTTCCTAAAATCATATATACTACATTTTACTTAGTATACACCATATATATTACAAAACTATCCTCATTCGAAAAAGCATTTATCTCATTTTATTAACTCTCCCTCTCTCTCATGTATTAATCAAATTAAGGAATACTAATTTCAAAATTGCCAAAATTCACTTTTGCAAATTTCAAGTTCATATACTTTAAATGTAATTTAAAATATTTAATAATTTATATATAACAATGTGAATTTAATTTTTGAATATTAAATGTTAAACTATTTAATTTTTAATGTTAAATTTCAACTTATTTGATTTAAATAAAAGATTGAAGAATTTATTACCCTGAATAATATTAATTTTAGAGGTTAATTTTGAAATTTAATTAAAGTAAAAATTGTGAAAATTAATTATGCATAAATATTGCATTAAATAGTATGATTATAATTTAATACTCGAAATAAATTTGAATTTAATTCAATCGATAATATATAGTAACTTTAGTTACTTTTGAAGAGAAATTATATTGGCTATATACCATGCGAACAAAAAAGCAGCTGCATTCCATTTTCATCCTTTAATTCTGATTTTACTTGTTTAATAAGGGCATTTTGGTTTAAAGTTTTATTTAAATTTTATGGTTTAAGTAAGTAATTTATAGTATATAAATAAACTTTTCTTTTAGATTTTAACGCATAACAGAAGAACTCTCAAATCTACGACGCAATCCTTCCTTCTCCCAAATCCAAAATATCTAGATCTTTTGATCATTTTATTCACTTATTTAGATAAAATATTAAGTTACCTTCTCTTTTCTACTAGTAGGGCTCTATTTACAGTTTCAATTTAGGGATTTTGGGTAAAATTAAACATTTATTAAGATTCATGATTTCATATAGTTTTTTGATTAATTGTTTATTGTTTATGTAATCAAAAGTTTTGTTTAGTACATTTATAAGCTTGCTTGAATATAACTGAAAATCTCAACATGGTAATTTTAATTTTTAGGTATTTTGGGTAAAATACCTATACACCTCCCAACTAATTCAAAGGAAAAACAGTTATCATAATAGTAGCGTCTTGGGATTTTATTCTTGTACAGATTAAACCCAAGTGAGTCACTACTCGTATAGGATTTGGATATTTGTGGGCAACATAGCAAAAATTTTGCAAGGTAAATCAAACATGATTCTTATAATACCTTTTTAGATATAGCTCGCTTCTTTATTCATGTATTTTCGACTATTAGTTTCAAAATTAAGTATCATTTTTCGGTTATGTTAGTAAATAAAGATGAAACATAATTAAGCTACATGCATCCTATATTATTTGATCAAATAAAGCTAGGCATGATCGCAAGCAAGCTTACACTTACTAAAATTTACAATTGTGAGTTGCATATTCATCTTACTTTGTAAATTATTTCTATTACTTTTACCAGGTCAATTAAAGACAATATACATGGTTGATTATGATAAATTTGAAAATCCATTGTAGTAGATGTTAAAGAAAGTTTTAAACTTAGTGCTTAAAATAAAAATATATGAATTCTGACCCAATTAAATTATGAATAGTGGTTGTGCATTTTATTGTGTGTTTTAATATTAGGCTAATGTTGAATAATAATGAAGTCATTTATTGTTATAATAATGTTTTATTGTTTTTTTTAATAAATGGCTGGTATTGTTACTAGCACCTGCCTAGGTTTTATTGTATGTTTTAATTGTGGGTTATAGTAAATTTTTTACTTAGGCTGGATCTTTCACTCATAATTAGTTAGTTTGTTTATAAATGCATGCAGGTATTATTAAAGCAAGAATTCCATCTCTGTCATTAATTTCATTAATGTCAAAGTAATTTATTAAACTTATATTGTTAAATTTCATACTTTATCATGAAATATAAGAAGCCATACATTTTGGTACCCAATTTAAGTAGGCATATTGTTAACATATCTACAAAAAAGGCAAAAAAATCTTCAATATTTAGCCCATGTAGATTCATGTTATATTAAGTTTTACAAATCTAATAAATTTTCAAAGAGAATTTGTGCTCCTTCATTCCATTCCTCCACTCTTACAAACTAACAAGAGTGGAAGGTTCAAACAAAAATTCCATTAATACCATCTACAAATCCAACCTTGCATCCAAGCCCCACAACCCAAGTTACCAATATTACAAACTCGCCCTTAGATATTAAAGAAGAAATGATAAGCACCATATTCCTAGTGGTTAAGTAATTCGGCTTTGGTGTGAGAGGTCATAAGTTTGAAACTTGCATAGCGTGACTTGAGTGTTTATTGACATGTGACATGTTGCCCTAGTGGCATGTTGTATATAAAGTACCATTTCAAAAAAAAGAAAAAGAAAAAAGAAAAAAGAAAAAGAAAAAAGAAGAGTTGCTACTTTAGCGCTTACTAGTCTATGTTTCACACCAGTTTTTCAGTCTATTTCCATCACTGGTAACTAAAGAATCAACAATCAATCTATGTTCATCTATGATTATGGATTTTGGACTTTATTTTTATGATAAGGATGTTAGATATAGGCCTACAGCTTTAGAAGGCCAGCTTATAAAGGTTTATTATTATTTTTATCTATTTGATTTTAATTCACAAGTTATATAGAAGAAGATAAGTGTATTGTTGGTTAATGGCGGTTTTGATAATTTTCTCATTTTTATTAACACTTGAATATGTTTCGATCGTAGGCACATTATACAAGAATATTGGAAAATGGAAAGGTGTTTGATAGCAGTTATAATAGAGGGAAGCCACTCATTTCGAATCGAAGTCGGGGAGGCAATTTGCAAACTTAGGAGTAGTTCAATCTTTTTTTGAATTTTGTATACATTGTTTTCAAGAAACAATGATTTATAGCTTCATTATAGTGCTTGCTGGAAGTTGTGAATGAATTTTAGTAAATGACAGAATTTTGGCTAACTTATAGTAAATATGTACAACTATAATTTTAAAGCAATTTATTTCAACATGAGATTCAAGTAAATTCAAGCTTTTATCGAAAGCATAATCATGCGTGGCTATATAGTATTCAAACAAAAATTATATTATTTACTATATGGAAATTAATATAAACAGTATGGTTATAGAAACAATACGGTTACAAATATAGAAAGTGTTACCAATAACATTATGACCATAAAGCTTATCAAGTATTGATTTGTAACAACGCATTATTCTGTGTTACATGTCACTTATTATCAAAACTTTATCATATGCACTTGATGTATCATATCGTATGATCATGGAATAGTGAATTATAGCAAAGAATTGTTTTTATATAAAGAAAGTTAAAATAAGATGCAACTTAACACTGGAATGATAGGATGTAGCTGATTGTTGGTTAGAATATTCTTAGAGTAGTTGCATAATTTTTTTCTAATGTTTCAAGTTATTTTTGTTCATGCTTAATTAGTTAATTGATCAACATACAAACTTTTGTAATATGATTTATAACCTAAAAAAGCTACAGCATGATGCAATATTTATAATTCTTTGAGAAGATAATTCTGAGTTTAGGAGAAAAATTTAATTTCAATACTATTTAATTTTCTAAGATTTCAAATCATTATGATTTATAAATAACTTAATTTATTTTTATTTAATTCATTTATGGAAATTTTCTTAATACAATAAAAAATATGTGTTGAAGTAAAGTGCAACTAAAGAGGGATGTAGCATATGTATATGTTCTATATCAACTTCAATCGCTCTTATTCAGTTGATATGGACATATATGAAAGATTAAGGTTAAACTAGTTATCACTGAAAATTTTCAATATCTTCAATACTAATGTCTTATTACCCGTTTGGATTGACTTAATTAAGTTTTTTTTAATGTTTTGAATGCCAAAATCTATTAATTTTGGCTTTCAAAAGGCAAAAAACAACTTATTTAAGTCGATCCAAACGAGACATTAATGTTGATGTTTATGTAAGGATATTTCTTGGATATGTCCATGGTGTTTTTGACATTCCCTGTACATTGTTTCCAATCTATAAAGTTCACGATCATCTTTAAAGTAGAACGAATGTCATGGATCCCATTGTTGCAGCCATCAAAGGTCGACAAACACAAGTTTTTAATTGATTGTAATGTATTTTTATCATTCTTACATGATGATCTTATGAGTTAATAAATATTTTTATGCATAATAGTGTATTTGTTGTATAATTTGAATGTATAATCTTTAAAATTATGTATATCTTAAAAAATGATGTGTTATACATTTGCAGCATACCGTTTGTGTTATAATTCATTTTGTATGTATGTTAATTTTAATGAATAAGGTCAATTGCATATAAGTATTTATGAATTTATTGGTAATATGGGCAATTATAATTGTCTCCATCAATTCCTTTTTAACTATTTATTCAAGGTGGCATATATAAGAACATGGGCAATATATGAGTATAGTTTGCTCCTTTGTTTTACTAGGGATTTGATTTGTAGAGGCAAATCTCAATTTGCCTCTCTCATGTATCTAGGGACATGTTAAGGTTATCTGGTGCCCCTATTTATATAGCAAAGACATTGTTGATTGCTTTAGATAATATAAAACTTAGTATTGTAAGCAATACCTTTTCATAACGATAATTTACACACGTTCTCCCCATCAACACTATATGGCTTAGTTATATATAATTTATTATTGGTCAAAATACTAATATTATCCACTTTCAACTCAATTAGTCCATATGCAAAGTTCTTGGTTCAATAATAACATTTATTATTAACGGTTCAGCATTGATTGAAGATTTTACTTTGAGTTGACTACAATTGCCCGTAATACTATCCTCATACAACTTAGAAGATGAATTTTAGGTATGAGCAATATTCGGTTCGTACTGAATCAACCGATCGAACCAGTTCATTTCGTTCATTTTGGTTCAGTTTTAAACTACATCAGTTTGAATTCGGTTTAAAAATTAAATTTTTTGATTACTGATTTAACCGAATTAACCGAATTTTTGTTGTGCCATCAAATGTATCGTATTTTAGTACTTTTAAATAATTGGTTTAGTAATAAAATATAAAGTTTACCTATTAAAAATAGGTTAAATTTTATTAAAAGCGTAAAAGATACTAAATAACATCTCTTCAAACATAAATTTATGTTTTCTTTTGAGTGAATCGGCCATTTGAATACTAACACATTTTTCTAGTTTGGTTAAATCGATTACCGACTGAGTTAACCGAAATCAATTCGGTTACGTTTGGCAAATCGATTTGACATTTTTTTAACCAAAACTGACCAAACCAACTGAAAGCCCACCCCTTATGAATTCTCTATTGAATAATACTTCACTTCTTATGCTTTTACTTGGACCTAGCTACAGTCGCTCGGTGGTTGTTATGTCATTGTTTAACTGTAATTAAAACGGAGCACCCACATAGAAGTTATATAGTATTTTCATGTCAAGCAAATAATGTGACATTGTCGTTCTAATATTTCCTATTTGGCCTAGTTATTATTAACCAACAGAAAACGCAGGGACGAACTACGAAAATGTTTGTAACTAATATAATTGATTGATAACATTTCAATGCTAAGTGCTACTAATGGTAGTATAAGAAAATAAAAGTAAATAATGAAATGCTACCCCCAAATCCCGCGAATGATTTACTAAAATTTCGATGAATTTTGGTTCGTTCACTCATTTCTATTTTTCCTCCGCTTAACAAAACTGTTTTTAATAACTTCTAGCAAAATAATGGAGAAAAACCTCAAAAAATCTTCTTTGTCGTAACCTCATACAACTTAGGAGAAGAATCCTCTATTGAATAGTACTTCCCTTCCTATATTTTTACTCATACAAAGGTATGGTCGCTCGCGTGTCGTCGTGTCATTATTTAACCATAATCAAAATAGAGTGTCCACATAAAAGTTTCATAGTATATTCAAGTCGAGAGAACCGTGTAATATTATCATTCTAAGATTTCCTATTTGACATAGTTGTTATTAATTAATAGGAAGTAAGTGGACAAACTACAAAAAAAAATGTTATTCATATCATTGATTGATTGCCTTTCAACTCTAAGTGTTGCTAATGGTAATATAGGAAAATAAAAGAAAATAATGAAATGCTACCACCTAATCCCGCGAATAATTTATTAAAATTTCGATGAATTTTTTGTTCGATTTCTCATTTCTATTTTTCCTCCGCTTAACAAAAATGTTTTTATTAACTTCTCACAAAATAACGGAGAAAAACCTCAAAAAATCTTCTTCGTCACAACCTCATACAACTTAGGAGATGAATTCTCTACCGAATTGTACTTCACTTCCTACACTTTTGCTTAGACATAACTATAGTGATTGATGATCATCATGTCGTTATTTAACTATAATCAAAAGAGAGTATCCATCAATGTCGGTCCTAGAAGTTTTGAGTGATACCTAAAGCAAGTTGTAAACCAAGGCCTTTATATAGGTACTAATGAGATTAAACAAAAGATTTAAGCATCAAATAATTGAAGTAAGTTGAAAGACAAACAAATACCACAAGATCAGTCATCCACAAACTGGTTACTGACACAAATAAAACAAATGTAACCAATGTTTATTGAAAAAGGCAACATCCAATATTTAAGAAAAAGTGGTTAGCGGTGACCATTAAATAAGTAATGATAAATACAAGGAAAAATAATTTCATTTACAATAATAATAATCCAGATATAGCTTTTACGCTAATAACCTAATCACTGATTTCGTCATTCTCTCATAAATAAGTGTTGCATTCAAATTCATACTTATTGTTTGAGTTTTTTTAATGAAAATTTATTAGATCGCCTTTCTATGAATTAATGAGTTCATCTAGATTTTTTTAAACCATTTTAGCATTTCCAAATTCTTGTTCCGCATTTCAAAACTATACAAACATAGAAAAATATAATCTATTAATAATATATAGCAAAACCTTATAGATAATTTCCATTTTTCATTACTGATACTCTGAAAGACGCTAAATGGAATGTCAAAAAACACAAAAATTCATAACTATTGCATATTTTTGTTAAATTTTTTTATATTTATTTTAACTTATTAATATAATTTAAGAATATAATCTATTAATAACAAATTCTCCATATTTTCAGTTTATTAATATACGTTAAATGCGTATTCTTTTCCACAAACAACAAAGTCATACATGGTTAACACAATAAAGTGAGTATGATGTGAAAATTAATTATCTAAAAAAAACAAAATTAATTTGTCAAATTCATAAATCAAAAATTAATATTTAAAAGGAATAAAGTGAATTAATTATCTACATAATTTAAAAAAACGATCGATTAAATTACATACACATGAAATTTGAAGCAAAATTATATCTAATCAATTGATTTGAGTAAGACATTAACCACTAAGGAAAAAAACTTATTATCTTAAATTTATCATTCAAACTGATCTAATAGTAATATTCAAAACATGAAATTAATTTTCAACTTAACTAGAATTCAAAATATATAATAAAACTCGAACTTTTAATTGATTTTGAAATTCATGAATTAGGAAAAAAATTATTCTTGATGTATAATAAGTATGCTTTGTCAATACTTCATTTTAATCTACACATATCCAGTTTTCTTCTTTCAAAGTTAGAAAACAACTAATCATTCTGCATGTAATGTAAAACTCTAAATCAATTAATAACTATTGTTGATTCTCGTCTTCTCAATTTAGCAATTGCCAAATTGACAAATTGAAAGTGAAATTTTCAAAATTTGAAAATTAAAACCCTAACCAAAAAGGTTAGCCTTCGGTATTTTTTATTTCCTACTAAAGCCTATGCACGATGTGTTGGTAACTTGTTATCTATAAATTGTCTTCAATATTTTTTCAAGCAATTCCCGTTTATTATATTTTCTATGTAGAGGAATAAGACTTTTTGGTGTCCTAAGTATTTAGCAGTGCAAAGCAGCTGTTTTTTCCGCTTTGGGCAACGACCAGCCCTGGTATCCACATGGAAGTTCCATATTATTTTCATGTCAAGAGAACTGTGTAACATCATCATTTTAACTCATTTCTGTTTTTCCTCCACTTAACAAAAGGGTATTTTTATTGACACTTTAATTTTAGATATGAGGGAGCAAAATTTTTATCCCTCATTCCTAGGAGTGATATTAATCTAGTTAGCTCCTTTATAAAATTATTATCACATTGACCTTATTTCCCTTCCTTTTATTATAGTATTCTCTTAATCATTATTAAACTTTAATCCAAAATCATTAAGCAAATAAAGGAGAATTCAAACTCATCTAATTGCAATTGAGAAAACGGTCAAAGATATTTTAATTTTCAAATAGTTTAGGGGTTCGTAGGGTTAAAAGCGATGCATTTTCAATCATTAGGGTAGATATTGTGGAACAAAAAGTTCGGTAAGGGTTGAGCTAAAAAATTGTTTTCGTTCGATAGACCCCATGGCGAAATATGCATTTCAGTTTGACAGTGCATCGCTGGGTCATATATTTTGGTTTGATATGTTGATGTCAAATTGGACTGTTACCCTACTACCATAATTTTTAAAAAAGTATAATTAATTTTTTTTTAAGGTATCAAATAATTACTTGCTAATATAACTGAAATAAATGTGGTTAAAAGTTGGGAATAAGGAAGAAAATATGGGTTCCACCTTCGTATTTTAAGTCTAAATTCATGGTTTCCCGTAATTTCTCTTTATTTCATGCATTTTGACATATTTGGTTTCGGGTGAACTAGAATTGTTGCTGCATGAAAATGCATTATGAATTGTGATTTAATAAAAGTAAATTATCATGTACCTACTTTTCTTTAAATTGGTCAACTGTATCATAAGTTGTATGCACACATCTTGAATTTCAATATTATAGAATGCATTCTTCTTCTCTAGGATTTTAGTGAGTGATGATTTATGTTACATGTGTTACTATAACATTTGATTAGGTTAGCTTAACTTTTTTCTCTCTACACGATCA
Source organism: Allium cepa (assembly GCA_030765085.1). Lineage (NCBI taxonomy): Eukaryota > Viridiplantae > Streptophyta > Magnoliopsida > Asparagales > Amaryllidaceae > Allium > Allium cepa. The sequence continues at coordinate 547,907,814 of CM060943.1, read as the reverse complement.
GTTATGAAAATGTCAAGAATTCTTCATTATGTTCTTTATTTTCTGAAAGTTTATATGAAAATATAACCATATTTTTTTGGATTAAAATTGTGATTAAGCATATAATATGAATATATGGGGGTAGGGTGGAACAATTTAGTGTGGACCCATTATGGTATTATCTCTAGATATGAAAAGTCAATTGCCAGTTTATAAGACATACTATCTTTATTCTTTTAGAATATAGTAAAGAAATTCATTCCTTGTTGTTGAGAGGTGATTGACAATCTGTGTTTCTGTATTCTAACCAAAAAGAAATAAATTGCTTCTTGGTGTGAATATAAACGTTATTTGACAAAACTTCTTCCAGTGATTTGTTTTGGTATTTATTGTTTCCATGGAGAGTTGGAGATGATAATTTTCTTAGAGCATCCCCACGACTATTAAAATATTTATGTACAAACATATTTTTTTGGGATTGATATTGAATGTAGTCTTCAGAAAATAAGTACCAAATTAAGCATTTCATGTTCTTAACATATAGCTCATCTCTACTACTAATAATGTAAATTCAATGAACTAACTTCAACGGTGTCTTTTTGAAGTTCCAAAAATACCCCTAACATTTGTTTTGTGTTCCTAGACTAATTTTACAACATCTTCAAAGACTATGAAACATAATTTGGTATGTCCGCCATCTCTCTTCCAAATTGCATAGCAAGCTGAAACACTTCCTCTTCCTCTACGCTAAACACATTTTTTTTAGGATTCAGTTCCCTTCTTTCTCAAATAAAATGCAAAACCCGAACAAAAAAACGATGGTTCTTCTTTTAAATCATTCTCCATCCAAATATTCCAGCCATACTAAGTGGATCGACTCTATTATCCCTTACTTCATCAACATCTATTAAGCCTAATTCCATTAATGCCTATTAACCCAAATTCACCAACGTCGTTATCTCTAAAATGAACAATGTTGCTCTGTCACCAAACTGAATGTCGCTTTTGTCAGTAATCGACTAACGTTACTGCCAGGATGTCCTTTAGGAAATGATCTAACCATATGCTTGGGGTTGACATTCACTACTCAATTTCAAAATAAATTTCTAGCTATTCAGTATAATGTTAGAGGTTGATGTTTGCTACTTAGTTGTAAAACAAATTTCTTACTATTAGCATTTGATAAGGGATAAACTTATGTCCTTTGGTTTTAAAAATGGTTTCTTACTATTCATCATTTATAGTGATATGTTATTTAATTTTAAAGCAACTTTAGAAGTCTAGCAAGGGGTTTGGTGTCTTATTTTGGTGGAAAGCAATGAAATTGGTTATAGATGGTCAAGATGGGTAGATTTTGTAAAAGATGTAACAAGAGAATTGTACATATGTCGATGGTACTATATTGGTTTAACTGTGAGAACACTCATATATCTGTTTCATGTGCTTTCTACTGTTATCAACCTATTAAATATTAAATGATAAAGGCACGAATTAATCCATCCTCCCAAGATGAAATTGGTTGTATTATTTATGGTTTTTTTTTGAATAATTCCAAGATTAATTGCTCAAATTAGCTATTTTATTCACTCTTCGTAAGAACTCTCATTGCACCTGCATGTATATTGGGTGTGATCATTTAATGTATACCTGCGAAAGTTCTTAAATACACTTGCTCTGAATGGTTTGCCACCATATCTATACTATAAAGCAAAACCTTGGTCAAAGCGGTCAAAGTAAAGTCATTTATTGAGTTCCCGTACTGCCCCCAACTCAACTTTAAAAAAAATCCACCGAGGCATTTCAGTATTTTCCCCCACTCGCTCTTATGTTGCCTAACACTCCTCCACTTTCCTCTTTTCTCTTCATTCTCCGCTTTTCTTCGACCCCACTTTCCCCTCATCCACAAAAAATGGCAACTTCCCTCTTTCCCTTTCCTCACTGGCAACCGCATCCTCACCTTAATTTACTTCCTTCCTCCCCGTCTATCGTCTGTCGCGAGATCGGATGCTGCCTCCCTTTACGACGGCCGTCCCAATCCTCCTTCACCGAAACGTCCAATTTTCACCCAACACCACATCCATTTGATACTTCTTTTTAACTACTTCGTCATATCCACGCTTTTCTCTCAACAACATTTTGAACTCCTTGAGCGCGAGATCAGTTCTCCAATAAATAAATTATGGAGGAAACCCTAGCTGTAAACGCAGTGAACGAAATGTCTGATATCCCACTAATAGACATCGAATCATTTCGGATGTTTGTTTTTGCACGCGCTCTCTCTCCTCCCTCCCCCTCTCTTTTTCTTCTCAACTTTCTACGTCAATATCTACAGTAAACTAGAAGATATTAAAAAGAAACGTTCTTTGTTAAATGATTCAGAAAGTATGAATTTCATTTTTAAACAGATGAGCGAAGATGTTGTTTCATCTTTTTAGGTAACAATTATGTCTGCATATGTTTTTGAAGTTTGTGATTTTACTGTATAGACCCCCTAAGATTAATTATCACAATTTTAACTGAATCAAGTAGAAGTCAATGTTAATGCAGACTTAACTGGAAATGAAAGTCTTTCAGGGGTGTTCAACTGTTTGGGATATTTTGCTTATTGTATTTATTTTTGGTTTGATTTTTTCTTTTGACTTTTGTGCTTGATAGCTCTTAACTTCCCTTGATTGCCTGATTTAATTATACAAAGATGAATGTCGAACTGAATTTGTATATTTTTAGTTCTGTTGGGTTTTTTTCCTACCGACTTATTTGTTTTGTTAACAAACCTGATTATGCTAACCAGTGCACCAAAGTGAGCTTAGCTAAATTTACTCTGTTATTTTTTCTGATTATAATCAATTATTTGCTATCAGCATGATCCTTGTAATGAAATTTGTCTTTTGTGATGAAGAATTAATTGGTGTCCGTAAACTGATAAAGCAAAATTTGGATATAATGCAGTAATAGGAAAGTATGAAGATTTAGTATATGTACAAAGTATTGACTCTACAATGGTTTATTTTTATATCATATATAGTCTGCAAATGTTAGTTACTCTTTAGACGATTGTTTCCAAATGCCAAAATTTTGTTTTCCTGATATCATGTTCAAGTGTATATGCAGCTCACAACATCTCAATCCACCTTCATTTCGCATTTTATCATCGTATCATATTACTTATTCCACTTATTTCTTCACTTATGAAAGTTGTAATTAGGTCATGCTAAAAGAGATAGAAGAGCATGTTGTATATTGTATGATTACTTTGATTTTCAATAGCAATTTTAAATTGCAATATGCATATGGTTTAATTTCTGAAAATTTAGACTTCGTGTTGACTTAATGTCATAACATATTATTTATTTTCACTTGCAGAACTAAGTACGCTAAATGATGCATATCACTGCGGACTTATTGGAATAGTGCTAATTTACATGGACATATATGCTGGAGAAGTCAGAGGTAAGCAATGCACACATATGAAATGAATTTATATTAAAGTCATTTATGTGAGTTGATATATCCATTTATACATTTTATCATTGTTATGTTTTCTATACTAGGTATTATATGTTTTTTGGCAAGTGAAAATTTAAATCTGAATTTATCTAAATGGAGCAACTCAGCTTAGTAAAAATACCAACCGTACTTGATGGAATAGGGGATAAAACTAAGTTTTATATTTTTTTTTTGTATGTTAGTAAATGAACAGAGTTAACCTCCAATAGTGAGTTCTTTCTCTTCTTATAGCACAGGAAACTTTCCTATATCGTTGATATACTCATTTTTCTGTTATATCTCATATTTTTACATGTTATAATACAGTATACGTATAGTACTTTAACTCGACCTTGCCTGTGTTTATGAGTATTGGATTTTTATCATTGTATGCTTAAATTGTCATATAATTGACATACAGTGACCCAAAATGATTCACAGTATCTGGTGAACGTATTTTTCTGCATTTTAAACCGTTTGTTTCATATATTTTTATTTTAATAAAGCGATAATATGGGTATTTTGTTGTGGTTTTGCAGATTATAGATTCTGAAGTGCAACGTTGAAATTAATCAGTTGTGTCATCCAATGGTTCAAGTGACACGCAAAAAAAACAATAGAGTGCAGCATTTTGAGTATCGAATAATTCGAAGAGAAAGTACATATCGTTCATGAAGAAATGCATCTCACGTCACCAACATGTGTACTATTCATGCAAGGAAGCAAATGCAAATATTGAAAAATACACTTTCAAAGTTTAGTCTGAAAATCTCTCAAAGCAAGGCCACTAATCAAATAACAAAGCAAAGACCAATTCAAAGCGAGGTGGCCTTATTTTTCTCCAAATATCAAGCACATGGACCTAAATAGTAGGGTTATTTGTGGAGGCTGAAGTCTTTAAATAGAGAGAGCAATGCAGATGGAAAAGCATATCTTACCCCATCACTCTTCTTAAGTTTAATTTTAAATTCAGCAGTGTTTTTATTTTCGAACAGAATACATAGGATTGTTGATTAGATTTAGCAATTTATTTATTCTTGTTCTTAGTTATTGCACTCCTTTCGGTTAGTTAATAAATATTTCACTTGTTTGCTCTGTTATTTTCTTTTTCGCAATTTCAATTTCTGTTCTGAATTTTACAATTTTATATTTTGGTTGCAATTTTGATTAGTTTCGGAATCGATTCGGAGTATATTATTGTTTTTATTTCCTGTCCAAGATCCACCATCAAATTTGTTTAACACGCCTAAGATTTAAATAAGGATTTCGAATATTTTAAAACACAATTCCCTGTGTTCGACCTGCATACTACACGCCTGTGCGCTTGCAGAATTAATAAAAATTTGAAATTTTCTAATCAATAGAAAAGTCACAACAAGTTTTGGGCGCCGTTGCCAGGGAATTCCTATTTTGAAATTTTCGATTTTTCGTTTTTTTAAGCTATTCGTGTTAATTTATTTGTTTTTGCACTAGTTTTCGAAAAAAAAATCATTTTTTTCGTTTTTCAGTTCCTTTCATCAAAGTAGCGTTTTACTTAGAAAATCATTTTTTTTCTTTCGCTGCATAGTTAGTTTATTATATATAAAAAAAATCATTTTTTCCTTTCGCTGCATAGTTAGTTATTTAAAAAAAATCGTTTACACGCTCACAATCACATTCCGTTTTGGCAATCATTCATAGTGTTTCATTCATTCTGTTTTTACGTCAGTTCATATTATAAAAAAACAAAAAAAATTGCTTGCTGCATAATAGTTTCGTTAGCTGCATATTGATTCATTCTCGTTAGCTGCATATTCCTTCGTTCATTTAGTTTCGTTAGCTGTTATCATTAGTATCGTTAGCTGCATGTTCAAATTCACATTCACATTGCTGTTTTTGTTTCATTCACACGTCAGTTGCATATTCATTCATCTGTTCTGTTCGCATTCAACATATTCACGAATCACGTAGTTGTAATTTGTTTCTTTAGTTTCTGTTTAATCTTGCACATAACCACTTACTCGTTGCCATGTAATCGTCTTCTACCTACTCTTTTATTTATTTTTTAGTTCACATAAATTTAAGTTTGTCTTCAATTGCATGTAAGTTTCATTTTTTACAACTCACGTAGCCACTTGCTTTTCAGTTTATTTAGCATCACTTAATGTTACACAGTTCGTTTTGCACGTTCACTGTGTTTTTCACTTTTCTTCCACGTTCATTCACCTTGCACTCATTTTCACCACATGACAAGTTAGTTGTATTTTACTCACACATTTTTCAGTGATCACTGCAGTACACATTTTCATGTTTCCTTATTTCATTCACACATAGTTTTCCACATAACCAAAGCATACTTCATTGCATTATTTCATCAAGTTACATTCCACTTAGTTTATTTCAGTCACGTTTCATTTATATATATACACGGTTGCAGTTTCATTTTTTTTCCTAAGCTTATTAGCTCTTAGATATCTGACAGGTAGCAACAACATAGCCACCGCAAACTTTGGAGTTTGATCCGCTAGCGCTACTCAGTTGCATTGGATGGACTGCCATACCCCTCAGTAAGTAATTTTCTACTCTACAGGTGCCCAACTGAAAGCTGTTTAAATTTACTTTTGGCTATTACACCTTGATTTGTTTATGCGCGTTTGGGCAAGAAATAATTTTAATCGTTTAGAAAGCCAAAATATCTCATTAAAAAAATCAACGAAAATTTCAAATCAAACAAATATGAGCAATCACGGTTCACAACACGGTTCACAACACATTTCACATCACAGTTCACCAAAATTGTCACCTAAATCACATGTTCGAAATAATGAATTTCATGAGAACCGACCATTATCCCTTAGTGACCGACGCTATCCAACTAGGACCGTTCAACCAATTCTCTCAGAATGAAGGAGAAACTTTTTTGAAATATTTTGAAAGGTTCAATCAATTGTTATATAGTTGCCCACATCATGCAATCTCTAAACATGTTTTGTGCCAAATCGTTTATGAAGGGCTTAACTATCAAACATGATCCCAACTCGAATCAATGTGCGGAGGAGAATTCATGGCAAAAGCAGACGAGGAAGCTTGGGAATTTTTAAAAGAGTGTTCGGAAAAGGATATGCAATGGGAAACAATTTGTGTTCCAATTCGTACTCCAAATAGAGGAGTACATGCCATTGACCCATCACATCTTCCTATAGATGCCCAAACTCCTCAAGAAGGAGAGGGACTACCCCATTACTACACACAAGACCAAATCAATGCTATAGCTCAAAACAGTCCTTATTCGTCCACATACAACCCTAACTGGAAGCATCATCTAAATTTTTCGTGGTCAAATCCTAACAATGTGGCTAATCCATCGCATATGTATCCGATGATACCAAATCCGAATTATCGAGCCCCAACATCTAATGCTCAAAATTCACAACCAACTCCTCAAACAAAACCTTCGAATTAAACATACAGGCATCCTAATTTCAATCCATCAACCCAACCTTCTCGTCCTTCACAAGAAATTGCCCGATTGGAAAAACAACTCTCTAAACAAAATGAACAAATCACTAACCAAGATGCAAGAATTGAGCAAATCACCAAAAAAAATGAACAAATGTTGATAATGATGAAGGATATCATGAAAATCAATGAGAAAGGTAAATTTCCTAGTCAAACTGAAGTGAATCCAAAGTATAACTCTCAAGGAGTAAATCTTTGTGAGGACGAAGATGTAAATCTGGTTAATGCTGTCAGCACATTAAGGTCTGGAAAGAAGGTGGACAACCATGTAGGCAACCCCGACGTCCTTCTTAAGTCTTCCCTTGTTCAAAATTCTGAAACTCGGTCAACACCCACTATTGTCAATCCAAACAACTCTAATTCTTCATCCAAGGTCGGCAATCCCGACCACTCTTCACTTTCTGATGTTGGCAACCCCAACATTTCAGCGCCTTTATCTTCACCCTCTAATATCATACCTTCTTCTTCGAATGAAAAAACTACCGAACGAGTCTATAAACCCATAGCTCCATTTCCTCATAGACTCAACAAAAAGAAGAAGCCCGCTAATCTTGACCAAATTCTTGAAATCTTTAAACAAGTTCAAATTAATATTCCACTTCTTGATACCATTGAGCAAATTTCTCAATATGCCAAATGTCTGAAAGAGCTATGCACTCAAAAACATGCCACTAACGTTCCTAAGACTCCATTTCTAACTATAAACACTAGCTCTATTCTTTCAAATCCCTCCCCAATCAAGTATAAGGACCCCGGTTGTCCTACAATCGGTTGTAAAATAGGTAACACTCACATTAGTCATGCCTTACTCGATCTTGGAGCGAGTGTGAATCTTTTGCCTTATACTGTGTACTGTTAACTTGGACTAGGCGAATTAAGACCTGCAAACATCACTATTCAACTAGCTGATCGATCTGTCAAAAAACCATTGGGCACGGTTGAAGATGATTTGATACAAATCGAGCAATTCTATTTCCCAGTTGATTTCACAGTCCTAAAGACCGCACCTGTCTCAAATCCCAATGGTCAGATTCCTTTGATATTAGGTCATCCATTTTTAGCAACATCAAATGCTATCATAAATTGTAGGAATGGTCAACTCCGACTTTCCTTTGGGCACCTAACCATTGAACTAAATATTTTCAATCTTAATAGACAACCAAGGGTCTTGAAACAGAAGAAGTTGACATGATCCAAACAATTGTAGAAAATGATTTTAATAATATTATAGAGTCTCTTAACATGTTCCTAGATCATTTTAATTCCAATTTAAATGAAGATGAATACATTTATGAATTAAATGATATGCTCGGCTCTTCTCATAATTCACTAAAATTCAATCAGTTGATGTCTACTAAAGCCTCAAAAGAAGTACGCCCTAAATTAGACCTCAAACCTCTTCCAAACGATCTTAAGTACGCATATTCTTCGAAAAATTTCTCTGTAATATTGGCATTCGATCTCATTAAGGACCAAGAAGAACAACTTTTAAAAAATTTAAGGGAAAACAAAGAGGCAATAGGATGGGTAATCGCTGACATTAAGGGAATTAGTCCATCAATCATTGAACATCGAATACATTTAGTCGACGAGGCTAAACCCACTCGCAAAGCTCAAAGGTGATTAAACCCTAATATGAGAGAAGTGGTGAAGGAAGAAATTATCAAATGTTTAGACAATAACATTATCTTCCCTATCTCTGATAGTACTTGGGTAAGTCCGGTACAAGTTGTGCCCAAGAAGTCTGGAATCACTGTGACCAAAAATGAGAATAACGAATTTGTTCCGAAAAAAGTCAAAACAAAATGGCATGTTTGCATCGACTATCGAAAACTCAATACAGCAACAAGAAAAGATCATTTTCCCCTCCCTTTCATTGATCAAATGCTCGAACACTTAGCCGGTCATGAATATTATTGTTTTCTTGATGGTTACTCCGGCTATAATCAAATTCCCATTGCGCTAGAGGACCAACACAGAACAACATTCACATGTCCCTTCGGAACTTTCGCTTATCGTCGCATGCCCTTCGGTCTTTGTAATGCTCCCGCTACCTTTTAGAGATGTATGATGAGTATATTTTCTGATATGGTGGAAGATTTCTTAGAAATATTCATGGACGATTTTTCAATATATAGGTCATCTTTTGATCAATGCCTCCTTTATTTAGAATGTGTCTTAAAGCGATGTAAAGAGAAATCTCTTGCTCCCAATCGGCAAAAAATGTCATTTTATGATTAAGCGTGGAATAGTCTTAGGTCATGTTGTCTCTAAAAATGGCCTAGAAGTGGACAAATCTAAAGTTGATCTTATTGTTGGCCTTCCTCCTCCAAGGTCCGTAAAGGACATTCGCTCATTTCTGGGCCATGTAGGATTTTATAGGAGGTTCATTAAAGATTTTTCAAAAATTTCAAAATCTCTTTCGAATCTTCTGGCTAAAGACGTTAGATTTGAATTTTCCAATGAATGTAAAACATCTTTTGAAACCCTCAAATCAATCTTGACCACTGCACCTATCATCCAACCTTCAAATTGGACTTTACCTTTCGAATTACTGTGTGATGCTTTTGATTATGCCATTGGAGCCATCTTAGGTCAACGAATCGATAAACTTCCTCGAGTCATCTATTATGCTAGCAAAACTCCTAACGAAGCTCAATTGAATTACTTAACCACAGAAAAAGAGTTTTTAGCAGTTATCTTTGCCCTCGATAAGTTTAGATCATATCTCGTAGGTTCTAAGGTCATAGTTTATACCGATCATGCCGCATTACGGTATTTACTCAGAGAAAAGGATGCCAAAACCCGCTTAATCCATTCGATTCTCCTTCTTCAAGAGTTTAACCTAGAAATACGAGATAAAAAGGGTTCTGAAAATGTCATAGCTGATCATCTTTCTCGTATTGTCAATAAAAACTACGATAACTCTCAAATCATCGATCATTTTCCCGATGAACAAATTCTTTCCCTCTCCGGTGCACCATGGTACGCGGATATCGTAAATTATCTTGTCACAAATGAAACACCTTTCCATTGGTCAAAATAAGATTAAAAAAAAAATCTCTCCAATGTTCGAAACTTTTACTGGGACGATCCTTATCTCTTCAAATATTGCACGGATCAAATCATACGTAGATGTGTCCCCGTACATGAATTCCATAGCATCCTCTCTTTTTCACATAATCAAGCATGTGGAGGACATTGGAGCAAAGAAAACTGCAGCCAAGGTATTACAGTGCGGTTTTTATTGGCCTTCTCTTTTTCGTGATGCCCACGAATTGTGTTCCAAATGCGCTAGATGTCAACAAACAGGTCGTATTTCCAAACATAACATGATGCCCATAAACCCAATCCTTGTCATCAAAATTTTTGATGTTTGGGGCATCGATTTCATGGGTCCTTTTCCTAATTATTTTGGAAATCTCTACATCCTACTTGCAGTAGATTACGTGTCTAAATGGGTTGAGGCCATTCCCACCAGAACGAATGACAATAAAGTTGTTGTCAAATTTTTGAAAAAAAAACATATTCTGCCATTTTGGCATACCTCGAGCCATTATAAGTGATAACGGTTCTCATTTTTGTAATCGTGCTTTTGAATCACTTCTTAAGAAATACTCTATCACTCATAAACTATCTACTCCATATCTTCCACAGACTAACGGTCAAGTCGAGATTTCCAACAGACAAATTGAACAAATTCTTGAAATGACGGTTAACACCAACAGAAAAGATTGGTCATCTAAATTGATAGACGCCCTTTGAGCATTTCGCACAGCTTATAAAACCAATCTAGGAATGTCACCATACCGATTAGTCTTTGGAAAAGCATGCCATTTACCCGTTGAGCTCGAGCGCCGCGCACTTTGGGCAATCAAATACCTTAATTTTGACATAGAAAAAGCCGGATCACATCATAAATTACAATTGTCAGAATTAGAGGAACTTAGAAATGAAGCGTACGAAAATGCAAAGATTTATAAAGAGAAAGCTAAATTTTATCATGATAAATCCATACTTCGTAAGACATTCGAAGTAGGTCAGAAAGTTCTCTTATATAATTCCAGACTTCATTTATTTCTGGGCAAATTGAGATCTCGATGGACAGGTCCATATATTGTGAAAACAGTATACCCTTATGGTGCAGTTGAAATTGAAAATCCTAGGGACAGCTCCATTTCAAAGGTCAATGGACAGCGCTGGAAGCCATTTCTAGAGTTTAAATAACACGAGGACGACGAGTTCGTGGATCTCCATGAACCTAGCTACTCGGCATAAGCCACTCACTATCTTGTACACATCAGGTTGTATATTTTTTATTTTATTTTTCTGTTTTGCATTTGCATTCCATTTGACAGTTGGGACACTGTCTCATTCCAGTGTGGGGGGACGCATATCTCATTCTGTTTGTTCATATTTCATAGTGTGGCATCATTTAAAAAAAGTCATCTCATTATTTGTGTTTCAAATTTCCTTTCTCATTATTTATTTTCAAATTTCCTTTCAATTTTTTTCTCATTTCCCATTATTTTCAGGACTTCGATTTATTTTTAATAGTCAAGACAAAGTAAGTAAGCAGTTGAAGTCAATTGATGAAAATTTTTGTGAATCACTAATTTCAAATGTAAAATATAGTGAAAAGTTGAATTATAAGCAATAATAGTGAGGTTAGTATATAGGGGGGATTCGAAGGTGATGGTTATGAAATCCTTTCTAAACTATAGTCTTTGTTTAAAAAAAAAGTGGCATATTTAAAGTACATGCGTTGACATTTTAAATCATTGAAGTTAAGTGGTGCTATGTTGATTTTCATAACTCTCTTTAGTTAATTTCAAAAAAAAAATATAATAATAATAATAAGAAACACCTAGAGTCAATAGGTGTGCACACTTATGAAAGTGTGTGCACTCGCCATGCTCTGTACTCTTCTCATGTAAGCTCGCAAGGCAGTGCATGGATGGTATATCTGGCCTCAGCATTCTGAGTTAGGTGTATAAATAATTAAATAAATAATCACCTAAGGATTACCGACCTTTTCTGACATAGTCAGCGTCGGTTTACACAATCCGCCAAGCTCTATCCTAACTCTCACGTAAGCCCGCGAGGCAGTGCATGGGTGGTATACCATGGTCCAAAGGTTAGGTGTCAAAAAAAATAGTAAAGAGAGACTAAGTTTTGAAACTGAAACGTTTCTTGACTTTTTTGATTTGGCTTGTTATACAAATGGAAATGAAAAATACCATTTTGAAAAAAAAAACTATGATTAACAGTGAAGAATTTATTTCATGGCTGCACTATGTTATCGACCGAAACAACTGGCCAAACTAGAATCTAATGTATGAAAACTTGAGTTATATTGAAATTTGTGTTTAGTGAGGAACGAAAAATTTCTAGAAGTTGACTAAAAATGATATACATTATTTTGTTGCAATTATTCTGAAGTAAATCAAGTCTCCATTTGTTTAAGATTTTGCATTCATGTAGTACATTAGAATCATCACATATTGCATTTGGATTTTGTGGGTAGTATCCGCTGAAAACCCTCACGAGACACCACTCGTCCTACTAGTGACACCTAGAGGTTTAGCGGTTTGTTGCATACGCTCAATGCAATCATGTTTCCTATGAAAAAGGATTTAGTTAGTTTTATTTTCTTGCTTATTCGAGGACGAATAAAGTTCTAGTGTGGGGGTATTTGATGAATGTATTTTTCTGCACCGTTTGTTTCATATATTTTTATTTTAATAAAGCGGTATTATATGGGTATTTTGTTGTGGTTTTGCAGATTATAGATTCCGAAGTGCAACGTTGAAATTAAGTTGTGTCATCCAATGGTTCAAATGACACGCAAAAAAAACAATAAGGTGCAACATTTTGAGTACCGAATAATTCAAAGAGAAAGTACATATCGTTCATGAAGAAATGCATCTCACGTCACCAACATGTGTACTATTCATGCAAGAAAGCAAATGCAAATATTGAAAAATACACTTTCAAAGTTTAGCCTGAAAATCTCTCAAAGCAAGGCCACTTGTTAATCAAATAACAAAGCAAAGACCAATGCAAAGCGAGGTGGCCTTATTTTTCTCCAAATATCAAGCACATGGACCTAAATAGTAGGGTTATTTGTGGAGGCTGAGGTCTTTAAATAGAGAAAGCAATGCAGATGGAAAACCATCTCTTACCCCATCACTCTTCTTAAGTTTAATTTTAAATTCAGCAGTGTTTTTATTTTCGAACAGAATACATAGGATTGTTGATTAGATTTGGCAATTTATTTATTCTTGTTCTTAGTTATTGCACTCCTTTCAGTTAGCTAATAAATATTTCAATTGTTTGCACTGTTATTTTCTTTTACGCAATTTCAATTTCTGTTCTGAATTTTACAATTTTATATTTTGGTTGCAATTTGATTAGTTTCGGAATCGATTCGGAGTATATTATTGTTTTTATTTCCTGTTCAAGATCCACCATCGAATTTGTTTAACACGCCTAAGATTTAAATAGGGATTTCAAATATTTTAAAAAAACAATTCCTTGTGTTCGACCTGCATACTACATGCCTGTGCGCTTGCAGAATTAATTAAAATTTGTGATTTTCTAATCAATAGAAAAGTCACAACAGTATCCTAACATTACTTTACAGTAACCCAAAAGGTATGTTTAAATGATTATATGGTACATATGCGCTTGATATATATATATATATATATAGATATGCAGTGTGATATGCATATATCACAGATCACAGCAGGTGCATTTATTTTTCTACCGATTCCACGTTCAAATATGTGCCACCGGTCCTTCGTAAGTTCCGTACAGTTGGACATAGAACAACAGCATGTGTCATTGACCTATATATATCATAGTCATACATCAATACATGAGCTCACATATACATGCACACTTTTCAAACATGTTTAATAAGCTTGGGTAATCAACGTGACCATAATTCTTTTCTCATCAACACCACCTAATTGCCACAGTTCTCTCTATTGCAAATGATGCACAAGTCTTGCTTCGACTGAGATCAAATATCCTTCAAAACAAACGGACAACGAAAAATGCAATTTTTAAATTGAAGAGGTAGCTCATTTATTTCCATTTACTGCTATATGCCGTTCATTTTTTTATTTGCAGTTTTACGGTGCTTATTGACTTATAGTAACCCAAAAGGAATTTTTATCATCGTATGCTTAAATGATTATATGATTGACATGCAGTGACTCAAAATGATTCACAGTAACCCAAAATTTATTTACAGTAACCCAAGTTCTAGATAGTCAAAACACACAAAACTCACAAACATAAAATATGCATTGCCAAATATTCACTAAATATATAGATCACTGATTTTGATTATCATACGTTTTGTGACAAATAATTCTCACCTGAAACTTGCTCGCTCTTGCCCTCCTCTATATATTATTGCCTTATTGCTAATTATGGCTTCTATGAAATCCCTTTCATACTCAAAACTTCTGTGCCGTTAACATCGTTATAAGTATAGCTACCTCCTTTATGCCACTTCTGCTTATTTTTTTCCTTTTGCGCATCTCCCCTGACTTTGTTACCCTTTTGTATTTATTACCGAACTTGATTACCATGGGTGCTAAATTTTACCTTCGTTTCTTATTGTTTTTACAGTATTCCAAATGACATCTACATACTATACTTTTATTCAGATTATGCCTTCTGTGCAAGCCCCCTCCAACTTCAGGCTAAAAGGCAATGTGCTGTTGACACTGTTATAGGCGATTGCAATCTTCCATATCAGCTTCAACTCAGGTCCGCAGATGTTATCCCATTTTTGGTCAAAATTGGAATATCAATGTTGTGTGCATTTCCACCACAACCGAACCAAGAAGAAGCAGCCAGCAAGCGTATATAAATCTAGGATTTCACTCAAGGTTCAAATATAAAAGTTCATTCGGCAAAGTGTTATCCCATTTTTGGTCAAAACTGGAATATCAATGTTGTGTGCATTTCCACCACGACCGAACCAAGAAGAAGCAGCCAGCAAGCGTATATAAGTCTAGGATTTCACTCAAGGTTCAAATATAAAAGTTCATTCGGTGAAACAATGCGAGAGTCCATTCGGCACTCCAACACTCAAGCCCATTCGGCAGTATGAAACGAGATCTCATTCGGCACCATGATTCATCCGGCATTCCCAATGCCGAAGACCATTCGGCATTCCCAACTCCACTGCCGAGCCAAACCTCAACCCACACCGAACCAGATCCCCTCTCCTCCATCACCGAACCAAACTCCACTTAGCCACTGCCGGACCAACGTCCCACCGAACCAACTCTCCACCCAAGCCGTGCCGAACCAACATCGACAGACCAGATTGCTTCAGCCCAGGCCCACCAGCAGCTATATACATCCAGGACCCCTGCCCCCAGCCTCACTGTATAAATAGAGGGGCAGAGGTACAACGATGGCAGACAAGTTTGAGAGCTCAAGCACGGAAGGAACTTTCAAACAACTTTCATATACTTGTAACCAAAGCTTTGTACTTGTAATCTGAAGAGAAAAAGGAGAATAACATATAAAGTGGACGTAGGCACGTTCTGGCCGAACCACTATAAATCTGTGTGTCTTTTACAGTTTAGTCTCTGTTTTTTATATATTTGCATAAATCACCCAAATCGCTAAGAACAACATAAAATCAACTAAATCATACGACTTTGAGGTGTTTGTCCATTTTTTGTGCAAACATTTTGGTGCTTTCACTGAGAACTGAACTCAAAGACCTACCGCTTGGAAGTTGAATTTGAGGGTTTAAAGATTCAGATTGGAAGAGTCATGGCGAGACAATCAAGCAGAAGGCCAAGGCCAGAGCAGAGTCAACAGGAAGGGAGTCAAGAGGCTTCCTCAGGAGCAAACCAAGCTTCAGCCTTCATCACCAGGGATGAGATGGAGGCTATGATGAGAAGACAAGAAGAGATGATCCAGAACTTGCTTCAGCAAATTGGCCAACTTGGAGCACAAAACCAAGGAGCAACTGGAGTTCAGAATGGAGTAGGACCATCTGGCGTAGCACCAGAGCTAGGGGGCACTCACGCAGAGCATGTTGATCCGACCCCGGGAAGAGAGATGGGGGCATCCGAGCGACCTGGTAGCAATAGAGGAATGAACGTTCAGCCAGGGAGGCATACACATGAAAACTCCCACGGACTCGGGGGGCAGGTCGAAGGCAGTGAACGAGGACTACAGCTTGGAGACAATGACAGATTAGCAGAGATGGTTAGAAGAGCTATGAGAGGCGGTTTAGTAAACAGAGACTTGGAAGATGTAAACAGGAGTCCCTTTTCTTCTGCGATTAGGATGGCTAGGAACCCACCAGAGTTCAAGCTACCATCAGTAGAGATGTACGATGGGAGGACAGACCCTGCGGTCCATCTTACTAAGTATATGAGGCACATGGAAGTGGTGGGGGCATCACAGGAGATCATGGCCCGGTGCTTTCCACTGTATTTGACGGACATTGCAGCGTTATAGTTCAGGCAACTGGAGAGCGGCTCCACAGAAACGTGGGCAGATTTAACTGAGAGATTCATGAGGCAATTCAGGGTTCATATTGCGAGACCCAAGAATGTGATGACTTTGGCAACCTTGAAGCAGAAAACTGGAGAGACTTTGAGAAGCTTTCTAACGCGATTTAATGCGGCGGCAGCATCTGTGGATCGACCAGATCCATCTATGGTCATGATGGCGGCTGTATCTGGAATAGCTGATAGTAAAGAGTTCAAGAATTCGTTAACCAAGGACCCGCCTATGAATCTGGGAGAATTCTATCATGAGGCTGAAAAGTTTCTACGTTTGGAAGATGCTAATGCAGAAAGAGAGGAAGAAGATGACGTTTACGCAATCAAGAGCGGAAACCCACCTGGAAAGGGTGCGGAGACTAGCAAAGGAAAGAGAAAGGCTGAGGATAATGATGACAGGACAAAGCGGCAATGGAGGGAGCCGCGATTCACCACTCACACTGAGATGAATGAGAGTCTGGAACGAATTTATCAGGATACCAAGGAGCATGTTCCGTATCGTAGACCAATACGAAGGGACCCAACCTTTGACGAAAGAAAATCAGATAAGTTTTGTGTATTCCATGAATTAAACGGTCATAACACTAATGATTGTAAGCATTTGAAGGACGAGGTGGAAGGGCATATCAGGAACGGTATGCTCCTTCAGTATGTGAGGAGGCGAACTCTAGCTGTGGAGCCAGAGCGACCACCGTCTACATCGGCTAGAGGTGACCCTGGATCGGGGCACCGTTTGATTATCCATTGATTGCTTGATTAAAATAACGATGAACAATTTGTAAATCTCTCGCTAACACGGTTAAATCATTTACACATGTGAGCGATCGCGCACGATCCATAGGCATGCTCTGAATGACTACCAGCCGTGTTATAATAAGAGTTTACGCTTTGACATCTTCATTATGCTCTTTGCTTTGATTTTGATTTGAACATTTAAATTCTTCCTGTTTGGACATGTCTGCTGTAAGGTTCATATGATTATTGCTTTAACATTTACAATTCTATGAAAAAATTACTTGTATGCCCGTGGATCGCGAACGGTCCACGAGCACCTCTTGCATGGCAATGAACTGCCGAAGTCTTTGATTCGGAAACTCCCCCAAACAATAACTCCGACACTGATAATATTAAGTCCCCCCCGGGCACACACAACTTGCCTCGAACGGCACCCGACCTCAAACGGTCACAACTCGCCTCGAACGGCACCCGACTACGAGCAGTCGTAAACTCGCCTCGAACGGCACCCGACTACGAACAGTCGCAAACTCGCCTCGAACGGCACCCGACCTCGAACGGTCACAACTCGCCTCGAACGGTACCCGACCTCGAACAGTCACAACTCGCCTCGAACGGCACCCGACCTCGAACGGTCACACACTCGCCTCGAACGGCACAACTCACCTCGCCACAAATGGCTCGATCTCGAAAGGTCGCCATTTGAGGTCCACCCCCTGACCACCAACAGTCGCACCTTACCACGAATGGCTCGATCTCGAACGATCGTCATCCGAAGTAAGGCGCTTGACCGCGAACGGTCCCATTTCATCTTTTGCCGCGAACGGCACCAGCCGTGAACGGTTACATTTCACCCCAAGTGGCTTGATCGCGAACGGTCGCCATTTGGGGTCCGCCCTCTGACCGGGCTCGGTCGCACTTTACCTCGAATGACTCGATCCCGAACGGTCGTCATTTGAAGTAAAGCGCTTGACCATGAACGGTCACATTCCACCGCAAATGACTCGATCTCGAACGATCGTCGCATGGATTTAGACGCTTGACCGTGAACGGTCGCACTTTACCTCAAATGACTCGATCACAGACGGTCGTCATTTGAAGTTAGGCGCTTGACCATGAACGGTCGCGCTTCATCCCAAATAGCTCGATCCCGAACGGTCATCATTTGGGGCCATATAAAATATCAAGCTCTTTACAGGTTGTCAACAGGATATGAACATCCAGCTCATGGCATTACAAAACACGCCTTCCTATCGCAAGGCATGTTTTGGGGGGCAAAGTGTTATCCCATTTTTGGTCAAAACTGGAATATCAATGTTGTGTGCATTTCCACCACGACCAAACCAAGAAGAAGCAACCAGTAAGCGTATATAAGTCTAGGATTTCACTCAAGGTTCAAATATAAAAGTTCATTCGGTAAAGTGTTATCCCATTTTTGGTCAAAACTGGAATATCAATGTTGTGTGCATTTCCACCATGACCGAACCAAGAAGAAGCAGCCAGCAAGCGTATATAAGTCTAGGATTTCACTCAAGGTTCAAATATAAAAGTTCATTCGGTGAAACAATGCGAGAGTCCATTCGGCACTCCAACACTCAAGCCCATTCGGCAGTATGAAACGAGATCTCATTCGGCACCATGATTCATCCGGCATTCCCAATGCCGAAGTCCATTCGTCATTCCCAACTCCACTGCCGAGCCAAACCTCAACCCACACTGAACCAGATCCCCTCTCCTCCATCACGGGACCAAACTCCACTTAGCCACTGCCGGACCAACGTCCCACCGAACCAACTCTCCACCCAAGCCGTGCCGAACCAACATCGCCAGACCAGATTGCTTCAGCCCAGGCCCACCAGCAGCTATATACATCCAGGACCCCTGCCCCCAGCCTCACTCTATAAATAGAGGGGCAGGGGTACAACAATGGCAGACAAGTTTGAGAGCTCAAGCACGGAAGAAACTTTCAAACAACTTTCATATACTTGTAACCAAAGCTTTGTACTTGTAATCTGAAGAGAAAAAGGAGAATAACATATAAAGTGGACGTAGGCACGTTCTGGCCGAACCACTATAAATTTGTGTGTCTTTTACAGTTTAGTCCCTATTTTTTATATATTTGCATAAATCACCCAAATCGCTAAGAACAACATAAAATCAACTAAATCATACGACTTTGAGGTGTTTGTCCATTTTTTGTGCAAACAGCAGAGTCTTTTCAAAAAAAATTCTAACATTTAATTTATGTACTCCCCTACTGTAAACTGCAAGTGATCGTTATTTTATTGAGTTGAATTTTTTTAGGTGATATAATTATGGTAAAAATTAGATAATTTAGTTATAATATTTTTATTTTTTTATCGCCAAAACAGAATTATGTACTAAATTTTGACAACTGATCCAAAATGTGGCATCAGTTGTATATAAATATGTTCCAATTGATTTGTTGCCCGAAACGGCTACCCTCCCTTTGACCTGCTACACACTAGCCGTTAACTCCACTGTCTCAGCCATAATTACAGGCCTATGACTCCTTCAACATCTTCCACTTAATAATATGTCAGTTGCAAAATATCTAATCTACATGTTCCTATAAGTATGCATTTCATCCTATTCACTCACCCCACTTTTCACCTTTACTACTACGTACTATTTTACTTTCATTTCATTAGCAATATTTTGGCATATCAGTTCAACTACCCCACCCTCTTTACACCTTTCTTCCAACTGACTCATTTTTCCTCATCTTTATGGACTAGCAACAAAGGGAAAGACGACGTGTTACTCAACGTGCAAGGCGTCAACAAGCTAGATAGTCTGTCGTCGGAAGTAGAAGGACATCCGTTGCTGCAAACCAACAGCTGCCAAATTTGGCAGGTACTTTTCCCCTCCCTGTCACGCTTACAACTATTTAAACTTTTAACATATGTCTTCACTATAAACAAGTACATTACACATATATGCACCATCTCTGCAATTAAGGCTGTTGACCACTTATATAGAATTACGCTTTCGAAAAACATTTGTTTCTAACTCCCCAACATCAGTTTGCAACGTCAAATTTAATGTACTATTTACCTTGACTTAGATTCATATACCATGCTTCCGGGTGGAAACCATTTTGTTTTACTACATTCTTATACGTATCCACGCTTATAAATTAAGCCCTAGGCCAGCGATGAATATCACTGGGACTGAGTTTTCAAATAAAAAAACGAAAAATTGGGTAACCACCTGCAGCTGCTAACTTATTCCTCTAACCAGAACATGTTTCATGACAGGCGGTACTTCCAATTAAACTGCCAGAGACATACATCAACCTGTTGATTTTTTACTTTCACACTTTCATACATCATTCCTTCTTCATGTTTACTTTTAACTACGTTAATACTATACTACTACAATTTCCAGCGTGTAGCAATTTTTCCCCTTTTTAATACAAAAAAATTATACACTTACCAACCGTCCACTGTGGAAAGTGTCATGAATTACTTAGACTTCCCTTTCTGCCATGATTGCAGTTTTATTCCTGTATATGCGTACACTGTTAATATACAAGAATTATAGGCGGTGCGTCTTCACGGCAGTTAAAAAAAAATACACAGACTCCACAATGGGTCATTGTCATCTCAAATTACATTTTTTACAAATACTATTCATACTAACGACACGATACTATCTGCCTACGGTACAATGATCAGCCAATACAGTTTACCTAACATTTTTCTGCTGCTTTGTAATTATTTAACATGGGTAGCTTTAGTTTTATCAAACTAATCTTTTACTTTTTGACTAATTCATAAATTTTGGTTTTTACTACGGCTGAACCTAAACATGGTCAACAGTTTTCTCTTCCTCCGCAGTACATACGCTTTTTCAACAAATACATATATCTTCATTCTCATTACATATCGACCGATGCTAATTTTCTATTCCTATTCTTTTAAACATCAGTCATCGCTCGCTTTTTCACTCCAATATGTTATTATCTTACTGCTTGAAATTACGTATTACCTAAATTTATATCTTACTTCTATACGACCTAGTGCTGAATATCGTACAGTATTTGGGTCTTTGCCAAATATGTTGCAGTAATTATCATAATCCACTACTTAACTATTTTGGAAATTATATGAATTAACGGAATAACATTCTACAATCATTAAATAAATGTATGACTCTTTCATGTACAAACTTTTTTGTCGAGTCACAAATTTAATTCTACTACTTTACAGTAACATGAACAATTCATTTGCGGTAATCAAAAATTAAATCCCCCAGTTTACATGTTTTGCGCTGCTCTGTTTGTAAAATTTTACCCATATTTCTTAACTCCATCTAAATGCACACTTTCAGACACATAGCCTGTTGATCTGTAGATAGTCCTCTATATGCCATGCTTTCTACACGCAAACATTTTGTTTTACTTCATTTTTACACGTATCCACGCTTACATTTTAAGCGATCACCCTATGCTGAAAATCAACAGCAGTGGGTTTCCAAATCAAAATTTTTTTAACCAATTTGGTAACAGCCTGCACTTGATAATTTCTTCCCTAGTCCCAACATTGTTTACTGCATATGGTACTTCCACTTAAATTGTCAGGCATACATTAATTTGCTCATTTTTAACTTTAAACTTTTTACACGTCATTCCTTATTTACTTTTACTGTTAAATATATGTTAACACCATACTACTGCAAATTCTAGCCTTACGAAATTTTCTCCATTATTTAGTAAAAAGTAAATATACAATTAAGTACAAACATTAGTCTTTTATTTTTTTTACTACTTCATACAGTTTACATTTTATTTCTGCTCAACCTACTGCTGTTAACCAATTTTCTGTATGTATGTCGTACATACATTTTTTTACCTTCACATATGTTCATTCCTATTACAAGACACCTGATGGTAATTTTCAGTTCTTCCTCTTATACACTTCATCCATCAATTACTTTTTCTATCCAGCATGTTATTACCTTACTGCTTGAGTTTATGTGTTAAGCAAATTTTTATTCAATTCTCATCCTTTTTCAGGTAATAGTTTTTTATTATTTTGAAACGTCAAATAACTCTAAATTGTAAATTCATTAACCATTGAAATATGTACAACCAGGCATACACAACCCCCCTCCCACACACACACACACGCACACTTATTTATCACCGTCATATATCTTCATCCACATCATATATTTGTTGACGCTAATTTTTACCTATTAATCCTTTATACATCATCGAGTTCTTCAATTTTCTTTCTACTCTGCTGCTATCTTACTACTACACAAACCAATTCTAGATATGTACACTCTTTGGGTCCCTACTATACGTTTTGCGGTTATTATCATAATCAGTTGATTACATTTTCTGGGATTTATATACATTAAAGGAATAACATTATGAAATTATTAACTACACAGCTGAGTCTTTCATGTACTACCTTTTTGTTGCGTCAAAAATTATTACTATAACTTTTAAGTAACATGAAATATTCATTTATGGTAAACAAAAATTAAATTCCCATCTTCTACATGTTTTACCCTGCTCTGTTTAAAAAATATTACAATATTTTTTTGCTCCATCTTAACTTACGCTTTTCAAACATAACAGTTGATACTGCTTCTACTGCACCAACAACTATATCTCCTCCTCAACAACTTCCGCATCAATCTGCTCTTCCTACACATTATAACTGTGGTCGAAATTTTGCTGCTCCCCAACCTTTCCTCTGCCATATCCTACCTCAATCAACTCAGTGCCGACATTGTACTGCAAAATTATTTCCCGTGAAACAAGTGGGAATTGTTGCTCAAGTGGTAAAGTTACCACTTCCTACCCTCCGCCACCTCCTGCACTTTTAGCTTTATTCACCGATGACAGTGACAGAGGTTTACATTTTCGAACTAACATTAGATCTTACAACAATGCTTTCGCATTCACCTCTATGGGGGATAACATCAATCAACACTTGGCCTCCAGTCGGAACGGAATATACTCTTACCGTGCACAAGGCTCCATCTATCACAGCATTGGAAGTGTTCTACCTCTATTGGGTAGTAGACCTAGATACCTCCAAATGTACATATACGATACTGATCATGAGATTGAAAATCGGCAACATGATAGTGCAATATTAAGATCAGACATCTTGCAAACATTGCAACAAATCTTAGATTTTTACAAGCCTTATGTACATGTGCTGCGACAGTTAGGGCAGCGTACTGATATAGAAAATTGCAGGCTGATAATAAAAGAACTTATAGTTAATCGTCATTTTCACCAACTACCTACTGCGTCACAAGTGGAGGGTATCGTTGTCGGCGATGATTGCTTAAACAGTTCAAACGACAGAGAGATTATAGTTCAAACAAGATCAGGAACCTTGCAACGAGTAGCCGATACAGTTGGATTTTATGATCCACTGCAATATCCGCTTCTCCTCCCACGTAGTGAACAAGGATGGGATCTGAACATCTACAATACCGATCCTAACCAAATCAGCTGTAGAGCCCACTACTCTCAAATGTTACAGATTTGTACTCCCCTATGCTGAACGAAATATACAACTTTTGTACGCATACCTCAAATACATTAACTCTCCCATATATCCCCCATGCTTACCACTTTGTACACATCGTAGGTACGACCTGCGGAGTAGCCTCTTCTGCTACTTGGTGGTCGCCTACTCCAACAATTTGTGGTTGATACTTATGTCAAAATTGAAACTATGCGACTACGCTATCTTCGAGACCACAAAGGTACTATTCGAGCTGACTTATATCAGGGTTTACAAGATGCTCTAGCCACTGGGGAGACAATTGCCGGTTCGTACTTTCCATCCCATCCATTTTCCCCCCATTCACAATATACATTACACACTTAAAATTTTGACACAACTCTGCTATTTGTAGGAAATTTTGGGGTTCGAAAAGTACTACCATCCTCCCATATTGGTGGCCCACGAGACATGCATCAACGGTATCAGGACGCAATGGCAATTGTACAAAGGTATGGAAAGCCTGACTTCTTTATTACTGTAACCTATAATCCTAATTGGATTGAGATTACACAAGAGCTATTTCCCTTTCAACAGCCATATGATCGTCCTGATATGACAAGTCGAGTTTTTCGTGCAAAATTAGAACAACTTAAAGCTGATTTATTTGATAAACATGTCTTAGGTAAAGTCATTTCACGTGTTCATGTGATAGAGTTTCAGAAAAGGGGATTACCACATGCTCATAACTTACTTATTCTGGAAGACACCGATAAACTAAATACCGCCGATGATTATGATACTATGGTTAGGGAAGAAATTCCAAACATTTAGAATCAGATTTGTACATGTTAGTTATTAAACACATGATTCATCATCCATGCGGCAATTTCAACCCCACTGCCGTATGCATGCGAGATGGGATATGTAAGAAGGGATTTCCTAAACCCTTCGCCATATCAACTTTACAAGGAGTTGATTCATATCCCATCTACAGACGTCATGACAGTGGAATACAGGGTCACACAATTAATACTACAGTTGACAATCGTTGGGTCAATCCTTATAACCATTATTTGCTTCTAAAATACGACTGTCATATAAACGTCGAAATTTGTTGCAGTATTAAATCTGTCAAATATCTATATAAATACATTTGAAAAGGATCATATCATGTATCCGTAAGCGTGTCTTCTTCATCATCTGCCATTGATGAAATTTCTCAATTCATTAATGCCAGATGGATCTGCGCACTAGAGTCCCAATGGAGGATATTTAAGTTCCAACTTAGTAGCATGTCTCCGTTAGTAATAAGACTACAAATACATCTACCTAACAAGCAACATATTCAATTTAACTCAGACAAAAGCGTACAATCTATTGTAGCTGATGAACATAGAAAAAAACTATGCTTATTAATTGTTTTTAACAAAACTTAATAGACGAGGACGCACGCCGGTACCTTTACCACGAATTCCCTGAAAAGTATTGGTGGAACAATGAACAAAAACAATGGATACGTAGACAAATACAACGTAAAGTAATCGGTCGTCTATACACCGTACCACCAACGAAAGTGACCACTACTACTTACGACTATGACTGAATCATATTCCATGACCACTTTCTTTCACACACTTACGCACGGTCAACGAAACTATTTAAAGTACCTTCAAAGAGGCAGCCGAAAATCAAGGATTGCTAGAAAACTATAACAGTATTGAGGATTGTTTAACTGATGCTTCGAACACCCATATGCCTCTTGCTTTACGACAATTATTTGTTACCATTTTAGTGTACGGCGAACCATGTGGTGTCCGTGACCTATGGGATGAATTTTGGCCTTTTCTAACTGAAGATTACCTATCCACTTCTTATGCCTCACTATCTACTACATATTTAGTCGGTCGATGTCTTTTTGATCTTAACAACCTTCTAAAACAGTATAATAGAACCATATTTGATTATGATTTCCCACATAACTGCGTACATTCAACTGACGAATACAAAAATTCAACGATTCTTTTGGAAGAACAGTCAATACAAATACCATTATCTGATTTACAAGCAATAAATAAGTTAACCACTGAACAAAAGGAAGCTTTTTACGCGATCATGTTTACGGTAGATTCAAAAAGCAGCTCCATTTATTTCATCGACGACCCTGGAGGGACAGGAAAAACTTTTCTATATAAAGCAATTTTAGCTCATCTACGAAACCAAGGTCTTATCGCAATTGCAACCGCTACTTTTGGAATAGCTTCTATTGCGTTGCCCGGC
Organism: Allium cepa; assembly: GCA_030765085.1. Taxonomy (NCBI): domain Eukaryota; kingdom Viridiplantae; phylum Streptophyta; class Magnoliopsida; order Asparagales; family Amaryllidaceae; genus Allium; species Allium cepa. The sequence goes on along the minus strand of CM060943.1, from coordinate 547,881,782 downwards.
GGTAGAACAGCACACTCACGATTTAAAATTCCTATTAACTTAAACTCTTCATCCACATGTCATATTACCAAACATCTGATACCGCGAAACTTCTATCCGCGGCAACTGTTCTACTATGGGACGAAGCAACTATGGCTCACCGTCATGCGTTCGAAGCTTTAGACGGAACATTACGAGACTTGACCAATGCCGATGTTCCATTTGGTGGAAAAATTGTTATTTTAGGTGGTGATTTTCGTCAAGTTTTACCGGTTGTTCCAGGCGGTACTAGAGCTCAAACATCTGATGCATGTATAGTTCGGTCATATTTATGGTCAATTGTTAAAGTATTTCATCTAACAAAAAATATGAGGGCACGATCTGACCAACCTTACGCTGACTTTGTTTTGCGCATTGGAAATGGAACTGAACTCACCGTACACAATGATATGATCAAACTACCACCGCATATTGTCATACGATGGGACGGCCCACGTTCGTTACACCATTTGAGTAACGAAATCTTCCCCGCATTACATGATAATTTTAAAATACAGACTACATGCTAAGTAGAGCAATATTATCACCAACAAATGAAACTACGGATGAAATTAATAACATGATAATAAACCAATTTCCCGCCGACCAACACATTTACTACACTTTCGACAAAATAGAGGATGACCCATCAAACTGAGTTCTTGAACTCGCTTAACCATACCACCTCATAAGTTGACTCTTAAAGAAGGATGTCCAATAATGTTAATATGGAACCTTGATCCACGAATTGTACTATGTAATGGGATGAGACTAATATGTCATGTCTTCCATCGAAACTTTATAGACGCTGAGATTTCTTTCAGTCAGTTTCATGGTACAAAAGTATTCATTCCACGTATACCATTAAAGCCTTCTGAAAACATAAAGCTACCATTCAATCTTATCCGTAAACAATTCCCCATACGGCTTGCCTTTGCATTAACAATAAACAAATCACAGGGACAAACCATCCCATACGTTGGAATTTACCTTCCCAACCGTGTTTTCAGTCATGGCCAACTTTACGTCGCTTTATCCAGTGGGATTTCAAGCAAAATAACAAAAAATTTGGTTGCAAATGTAGAACTTCGTCGCCATAATGCAACACACACTCGAAATTTTGTTTACCACGATGTGTTGCATGCGTGCTCTCAAATTATGAATGTCCCATAAATACATCTTACCGACCCCCACTTTTCAACCAATCGTCCACACGCTACTCAGTTCACCTTCCCCACCTCTTCCTATCCCCCTTCTGCACTTACTATGTTCTAAGTTACATTCCACTTCTATTTTCTTCCAACGCTTAGCCTCCTATCTTTACCACACATTTACATTACAAATTAATAAAATAAACAAACATTATAACAAAACTGCATTTCCTTCTTCTCATCACACCCCCTGAGTCCATTTGTTTTATGTATAAATACCGTTGTTTGACTTTACATTTAGCATATGCCTTTCCAACTGTTATACTTCTCTGCTTCTCTGCCTACTACCAAAATTCCTTCTCTCTTTCCTGCATAACAAACTTCTGTTGATTTACTTACAAACTACGATTTGGGTTCACGCTGTCAACTCGAACGAGGTGCCTAACTACTGAACTCAATATGTCAACGGGACTAACTGGGTATGGTTCACACAATTATCCTACTCCTCCAACGCTATTTTCCATACCACAACTTCAACCACTGTTCTCAAGTTAACTGAATTACACAAACTGTAAGTTCTCAAACTGTAAGATTGTAAATTTTACACATTATACAGACTGTTCTTCTAACACAATATACTATGTTTTATTTCTTCTACAGGCATGATTTACTTAGTATTCTACAAGGACACAGCAGAAATATATAAAAATTGCCTTTCAATCCCCTGAAAAAAATCATGGTATGCATCCATTTAACAACCGTATCTTCATCCATTATATTGATAGTTTAGTTATACTATTTCACTAACACTTTCTACAAGAAGTTAACAAATAAAAGCAAGCCTTATTCCATTTCTTAGGTTAGCAGCTTATTTATTTCAATAGAACAATAAATTTTGGTCCTTCGCCATTTCATACACTGTATTTCTTTCAAAATTTTGCTTGCATACTTTATTGATTTTGTTTCCTACTGTTCTCCTTCCTCTCTCTTATTTCACCTCTCTTTTCCTCGACTTCCTTTATCTGCTTAGTTCGGATGGATAGTTTATATTTGAACATCTTTTAATACTATATTTTCTTCTCTATTTTTTTCGTTTTCAGTTCTTCCCCCATTGCTGATCGTTGGCCATCATCATTGTACAAAGCTTAAGCTATGAAATAATAACGTTTCATTTCTATAGTCCACCTGTTTGCTGAAATGAAAACTGTCTTCTGCACAGCCATTCTGTTCCACAGCTAAATTGTTTTGAATTGTTTGAGTTTGATGGTGGAAACATTTTTCTTTGGCTTGATTTTTTTTTGGGATTGCCCGTGTTGTGGTGGTGCACTAAGCTGGATATGGAATTGTTCAAACATGAGGCGACTAGGTGGCTTTCAAATGGCGGTGGCGGTGTGGGTCTAGGTAGGGTGTATCAGCGGCTATCGAGTGATATTCATGGTTGGTTTATTTTTGGCTCGCATTTTTGAATTGGAGGAGGGTCCTAAATTGATGGGGGCAATCAGAGTAGGTGGCGAGGATGTGGTCATGTCAGTCTCGCGAAGTGGAGTATATGGGTGGTCAGCGATCGAAGACTGGGTTTTTGGTTGGTGCTGTCAGTGACATGAGTGCACGGTGGTTCACATTCGTGTATAGGAGGAGATCAGAATTGGAGGGTAAGGTAGATGCAGGACAAGTTGTGTGGTGCTGGGCTTAGCCTATCTGCAATGCGAAAATTAGTAGTACATGCACGGGTATTTTGATTTTGTCAATGTATTGCATATTTCAGTTATGCCTCAGATTAACTATTGCATATTTCAGCGATGAAAATGAGAAGCACTTAAGGATGAATCCCCTTCAACTACTGATGTTAATACTGCTCAAAATAAAAAATAATGTAAAAGATTGGTTGTGCATCACCGACGTTTTCATTTTTGTATATACTGTCATTATTTTTATGCATATTTGTTTCTCATTTCCATCTATGGAGGCTGCTGTAATGAGAAATGAAATATCTTAACACTAGTTGATTTATGAGAATGTATATATTTTTTCCTATTCTCAGCTAATACGACTTTCACTTTTAATTTACTGTGTAACTTGCTACTTGATGCTATGTTGTAATAATATGAAATTTTAAGTTTATACACTGATATCCTAAGATTTTCAACACTGCATGAGTTTAAAATTTCTATTACGTGGGAAACCGTCCTCCAACAAAAGTACAGAAAAAAATGAAGATTAGAGAATCAATGGACAGATGGACAACTTAATTTCACTACAAACATGTTTAATTTCGTACATTGCATGGAAAAGAGTACGAGTAACAGTTTCAACTACACATAGAAGTCACATACTCCTCAAATTCTTTATCTTACTGCTAATATATTGATAAACTAATGTCATAAATCTGGTTAACATTTGCAAATAGGCAATTAATCTGACATGAGTTTCTTCCCACTGTTTATCAAAGATGAAGAATTTCAAAGAAAACAAAGACAGGAAAGCACTGGGAATTTTTCTTGATTTTTTATCTATATTATTCCAGTCAAATTCAATTCTCAATTCAAATCACAACAATTCAAGCGGAAGTGCATGCAGTGCATGTTAACCTTAGAATTTCAACCGTGTGAATTTCATCACAGGTCAATGGAGTTATTAACTAGGTCAACACAAATATTGACTTAATCTAAACCTTCTTTTTCATATATTCTTATTTATACCTGCTTTGAAGGGATTCATGAAATTGTATGACAGAATGATACAACCACATAATTTGAACAATAAACGATATGAACATTGTATGTATTCATTTTTATCCATATGTTTTGAGTTCTGAGTACCAAGATAATGCACTTCACATTCACAATGTCCTATTGTACTACTTCTGCAATTTTCTGACAGCCTGCCAATGTTAACTATTTAACATGCTTTCAATAAAGTTTCCTTCCACTGTACGTCGTATCCATTCACAGCATATGCTTCGCTGCACAGTTTGTATACACAGTCAAACTTAATAAAATGCTATTTACAACGATTTTTTATTCCACTGACTTATAAATCACACTGCACTACGCACACTATGCTATAGATTGCTTTATCAAAGATGGACAGCTTTACTCTTCCTGCACGCAAGTATTTATGCAGCACCTTGCTCTGTTTTCCACGCAAGTATTTATACAGCACCTTGCACGCAAGTACTGCCATGCACAAACATACATGTAACGTCCTGTTCTACAGCAATTTTTTCCCTTATAATACAGCAGTTTCCATTTCCTACCCACTTACGTGTTTTCCTCACATCCATTTCACTGTAATCCCAATGAGACCAAGTTACCCCATTTGCTAAATAATACTGATTCAACTCTTCCAGCAACTACCTCATTCACTCATATGTTCTCCTCTTCCACTTACCGCCTCACATCCCCACCAACTTATAAAATCCTCAACTCCCTACACTTTTACAGTCTGCTTAATACAGTTTGCTCCTTCAGTGACAAAGGTAACACCGCCCGTCTTTTTCAAATACAGTTGTTCATTATTATTGCACTACTTTTTTTCGTATTTCGTTTCCTTCTAACTCACTGACGAATTCCTCCAATGCAGACCAAATGTTCAACATCCACTCAAGAGAGTGCAGTAAACCTTTCCACAGAAAGGATTAAACGCAAATGCACACATTCAACAAAAAGCTTCTTCAAACTCTTCCTGCTGAAATAACTCTTCTTCTGATGCCTTACCACCGCCTCCTGCTCAACAGCACGATTCAGACAATGGTACCAACGCAAAACGAATACAACATCTTCAACCGTGCGTACCAACAACAAAGAGTTCGCAGAAACAAATGGACTTGAAGGAAGCGTCTGCATTTTGGATCAACTACAAATCCCTACCGACAATCATCCCCATGCACCTTACCCGACAGACAGTAATTAGGATGATTTCTTCACTCCCGAAGTGGTATGATACACATACTAACCTACACTTCAACACATCCGCATATTTGTGCATACGTATATCAATCGTCTAACTTTCAACCCCTTTAACCTTCTTCTGCAGATCGAAGAATGTGATCGAGCCGTTAAGCGCTATCTTGCAGAACGTTCGCAGAACTGATTACTCTATGTATAACTACAACAGTTAATCAATTCAATGTTATACTGCATATTTTCTCCATCTGTACTTTGCCAATAAAATAGCTTTTACAACTGCTTTGCCTTATGCAGTATACTTATATACATAATTTGATTTCCATCTACACGTTTCTCTAAGTGTACGACTCCTTATTTTCTGTTATACGTACACCAAGTAATCTGCTGCTATAACAACAAATGTTTTTTCCCTACAAAACATCACCATCAACTGTATCTAAATAACACATTATCAAACACAAAAAATATGCTGACCTGATCTCCTCCTACTACGTCAACCAACTAACATTCTGCCTACTAATTTCAACCCCACTGTATTCCAGCATACCAGATTACTACACTTTTGCTGCTACAACGGAACTTCTAACTTCGCATATATATAATTCCCCCTCTATATTCCAGTAATTAACGAAAACATTACCAATCTCTCACAATATCATAATTGTAACAAAGACGAAATACGTCAGTTCCTTCTTTGCATAGGACGTGCCACTATACTTGTATACTATAATACTAATATCAAAGTAAGATGTCAACTATTGTCACATAATATCTCTAATGAACAATGATCGTTTTTTAAATTACGTAAGATACTTAAAATTACCTAAATCAATATGTTTTTTTAAAACGTGTATTCGCATTGAAAAGCATAATCAAATAATTAGCGATGACTTCATAAAAGGTCCATATTGATTATTACATGTGTAAAAATTTGCATGCATTGTGTGTGCCTCTACACTAGTTGCAAACAAAAACTGTATTATTAAGATGCAACGATTTTTCTAATAATTAAACGTATATTCGCTACACAAACAATTGCAAAACAACTAATTATATGGTGTGTCAAAATGATAACTTCTTTTGTTGTGGTCAATTCTTTATGTATCACATATTTCCTGTATTTATAATTAATTTAATCATTTAGTGCTTCACGCATTTTATTCTTAAATTAAATAGGTATGTTAAGAACAAAATGATGGAGTAAGCTTATATAATTATATACTATATTACAGATACTAAATAAAAACAGAGAATTGACATTTCTGAGCAACCTTTTGAAATAACAATGAAAGCCATACAGATCAATATGATGCATAAGCTTCTCATACAAGCACTGCTTCATTCGATAGTTGTTGAACAGCTTGCTGGAACAGAAAAGTGAAATGTAAGAGTACAGAGTACCTTGATAGTAGAAATTCAAAATGAAAGTTTGATACTGAATTACCTTGATGCAGTTCAGAGCATACTGAACATCGCTCTCTGAGATTTGATAATGCAGAACAAGCCGTATACTGAAGCAAAACAGTTAGTTCAGCAGCTAAAGTACCTAGCGTGTGGAACAAATAATTACAATCATCTGACATTTTATAAACTGATCGATAAATGTAATAAGTAACTGCACTTATTGTAGTGGATGCAGGCAGACTTTTTGCCCACATTAGTTCTATCAATATACTTTATTGTAGTAAAAGAATGTCCATTGCACTACCTGATATAGTTAGTATAACACCTTAACTCATAAAATTATGCTTGTCCAATCCTTTGATTTAATTATGGGATATGGGCAAATTTAACATCTCATTGTGGGGAATTACATAGATTCAGTCTGCTCTTCTTGCATATATCACAGAATACATATTTATTAGATATAACAGTAAAAACCGGAATGAATGAATTACCTGGTTGGACTGGAAGGCATTGCAAGCACACCAAGCTTTTCCTGCACTTGGCAAAGCTTTTCAGGTGTTATCGTCGAGCCTTTCAAAATTTAGAAAAATACCTGACCCCAAAAAGGAAGGGAAAACTTAATGGTTTGAACTGCGACGCATCTTTTGGAAGGAAGACAAAATTAATGATCTGGTTTGCTCTACCCTCACATACATTGCTAACTCTGTTTCTGATGTTCAATACAATTAGAGTTCATAAAATTTCCCACCAAGGATATAATTGAATTGTTACCAACGTTTGTCTAATACACGGTGCCACATCATAAGACATTTCATTTTATTTTTTTCCAATAAAAAAAATTGGCTGCAGTGACTCCTTATTTACAAACCAAGACGCAGTCATCACTGTATGAACATTCACATACCATGGCGATCAACAGATATGCATTGATTAATCTATGGTCTTAGCTCTCTCCTATGGACTAATTTAACAAAAAAGAACAATATGTTCAAATAACCTCTTGCATAGCGCACAAGTAAATTTGATCAAGTACGTCAATTGAGCTAAGGATCAATAATTGAACTCTACTTATTTGTATATTGATCGAATTAATATAAATACATTAACTTTTACATGCATAAGTAGTCATGGAAATGGAACACTAACCATGTTGGATTCAACTGCAGATGTATCTACAAACAGTTGTTTGATTTGATTCAGCCCGTCTGCAGAAAATACATATCTATTGATCATTGCGTAATCGAACTTAATAACCCTGCTTGTAAGCAGTGTACAGATATACGCTGGTTTCAACACTCAAATTAATCATTTAAGTACAAGTATCTTGGCATTCTTATGATCATCTTTAAGTTTGCTTGCATTATCTCTGAGAGCAACATAGGCTGCTGAGATTATGACTCCTACTTGCCCATTACTCCTCCCAACGTTTTCCTGAGCCTTCTAGCCTAATATGATTGTCAAATATTCAAAATATCAGGTGAATATCTAAAAATGGATGTCCTGATAGTTAACATTACATGTACAAAAACATTTTTTTGCAAAATAACAACAATCAGTCAATCGATATTCTGTTTTTGCTCACCGCACTTGTGGCTAATAATAAATTCGAGTAATAGGTTTAAACTATTTTGTTGGATACTTGTGTTACATTATCCAGGATCCGGGGAACCGGTTTACTGTTTTCTTTCCATTTAAAATCAAGTACCGAACAATCTAGTTTTAAAATCAAACCAAACCGTTCAAAATACACTGATTTGATTAATTTATTTAGTTTAACCAAAAATTGCTCGTCCTAATTGGATAAGAGATAGGCTACTTATTCTCCAAATATCCCCATTATTTTATGTATTAGGGTTCCACTGTATTTTAGCACAGACAGAGGATGCATATATCTTGTAGCCGAGAACAAATTAAATTTTCGAATATTATGATAAAGACCTATCTGAACAAAATGAAACAACAGTCGATGGTAAATTTTTACTATCAATTAATGACTAATATAAATTTTATTAACTAACGAATAGCTACTGCATACTAGACATTCTATTTATACTATCAACGAATGAAGTGCTTTTTTATACATTTGATCAATCATTCTTCCAGCTCATGACCTATATATCTTTCTTATGCAAATAAGGAGACTACGCCCTGGGTATGGAGTTTACTCTTTGGATATTAAATATGTCAAATTCTATTTCAAATAATTACCGCCTCTAAATAAATAAAATTTTAAAGACTAAAATATCTTACAAAGTTGTGTATTTTTTTTTACAATTCTATTATCTTGCGTTAGTTTCTTAGTCTAAACCATCGCTTTTTCAAAACCCTAGTTTCTAAATCAGTGGAGAAAAAATTCATTTTTTCTGTACTAGGTTATTTTTTGGATCTACGGACTTTGCTAAGAAAAAATTCGACTTTTCACTACTAAGTTTCAAAATCAGTGAAGAAAAAATTCTAGTCCTAGTTTTTAAACCCGTAAAGAAAAAATTCAATTTTTCACGTTCTGCGTGATGACAAAAATAGTTCTGAAAACGTTAAGGGACTACTAAGTTATTTTTTGGCTTTACCGATTTTTTTGATTTTTGGAGCTACTAAGTAAATATTCGTATTGAAATAGAATTTGACACATATGTATTTATCTCTACTATATTTAGAACGATGTCGTTGTGTAACCAAGTTATATAACGCATTTTCCTTTTCAGTTTCATAGACAATAATGTTCTATTATAACACAAGTAATATGTTATTACCTTTGATTAACAGAATTGTGTATTTTCATCTTTACTTTATGCGATAGGCAACTCACTTGTACGGTTAACAGTGTTTTTCGATGACGTAAACAATTTGTTATTAACCATCTAATGCTCTGAGGATTAATTGTGTACAAGTGTAATGTTTTTTTGTGCTTGTATGTTTTGACGTTGAATAGCTTATATATACATAATAATATGTTGGTAGGTGCCACGAAAAGATGTAATCATATGTTATTATTATTTTGTTGAGACTCTGGTGCCATACGTTGGAGCTCATTTGCTAAAAAAATTAATCTGAACCTATATGCATACTCGTTATTTTTTGCTTGTTATGATCGTACATGGTAAATAAAAGATGATTGGAACGGGTAATTTAATCTGCTTGTTGGCTTTGAAGCTACTGATTTGATCAACAGCTTTTTTCCCCTTAATTTTAGTTGCACTTTTTAGTGAAAACGAGAAGCAACTTTCGGGTAAGACCGTTTAGTTACATTGCTAAGCAAAGATCGGTTAAGTTGCACAAAAAGTGAGCTATCCTCTGGTTAATTAGGCATCAGTTACTGACTATTTTTCTTTTGATTTTTGTTAACTATGAAGTGTCTCACTCAAAAATGAGTCATCATCAGCTTAAGATGGTTATGAATTGAACACGGATGGTTAAGATCCCTGTACTATTTGAATTTGTTTACTTCTTTCGGGTCAAATGCTTCATAAACATTTTGACAGCCTGCTACGTCATTCATATATATTGAAAGTTTGAACACAAAATTAGGAGGCTCCATTTATCGTCGTGGAAATTAGGGTGACATCTCTATTTTGAAATGTTATATAAGTTTTCTCTTTCAAAAGTTTCTTCTATTTTCAATGTTCGTATTTCTTCGTTTTTTTTCGTTCTCCGTTAAAATTGATTTCAAAATTTCAATCAGAATCATCAAAATCGTCACTATAATCAAGATCCTCTTCGTAGTCAATCAAAATCGACATCGCGGAATCATACAAAAAGAATGTGTTCGATCCGATTTATCAAATTGTCGACCCTGTCTTCATCAAATATGTACGAAGATCTTTCTTCTTTTCCAAATTGTGTTTACCAAATTGACTGTGATTAAACAATTGTTTCAATGTTCGCTGTTTTTATTTCTATATTTTGTTGTTGGTTTTTTTAATAACATCTTGCTGAATTGAATCATGTCATCTTTATTCATTGATGGTGTTATCTCTGTTTGATAGTAGTTGTGCAAACAAGTATTTTTGAATTTAATACAGCATCTTGGTGAATTGTAGTAATTTGTTGTTCATTGTTGCACAAACAAGTAATTCTGAATTAATGGTGCTTGGTTTATTGTTTATTATTGTAATTTATATATGACATCTTGCTGAATTTGAATTCTGAAAAAGGATATAATGTTAATTATTTATTTTAACGAACTGTCATGTAATTTTGTATTTCACAGTCAAATATGTATCGGGCAAATATTTTACTGACATATATTTGCTTGATGTTTATATGTCTGTCAAATATTTTGGTTTTATTTTATTTTTTGTTCTTTTCTTTAATATATTGTATTTGTATTTGTACAGGTCTTCTTCTGTTGATGTTCTTGTTGTTTTTATGTTGAGCAGTGATACTTATAGCAGGAGGCTTGGTTTGAGTGATTCTGCTTTGAGACTGAGAGAAGATATATGTGAACATTGGGCTGAATTAACATCTGGTTCTATTAAATTGGTTTATTAAAGAGATGATACAAAAGGAGTAATTGAAACTAATTCCGATTTGCATAGTATATTGTTGTTTGTTGGTCATAGTTGTGATGATTATCTACTTGTTTCTGTTATATCAAAGGATTTATCTACATGTATGAGGTCTGATAGCAGTTTGGTTGATGTTAGTTTTTCGTCAGTTGCTAATTCTTTTATTGAAGGTGATTCGTGTGATTCTTCTATGGTTGTTTCATCATTTGATTCCAGTTCTTTTATGAAGCAGTTGTTAAAAAAATAATTCTAGCAAACCAGTGTTTACTACATAGGTCAAAGGTTTCCTGGTAGTGTTGAAAAGTTTCAATTGCATCTTATGATATATTGTATTAAGAATGGATACAAAGTTAATGTTCTTAAGAATGATAGAGATCATGTTATAGCTATCTATTCATGTGAAATTTGCACATTTCGTGTTCGTGCTTCTCGTAAATTCAACCTTCCAGATTTTTTGTTTTGTTATTAAACTATGCAACATATTCATTCTTGTAGAGTTGGCATTGTTGATGCTTAATCATTCACCTGTTTCCAGCATTTGGTTAAGAAGTTGGCTGTTAATTTTATTCAATCGAATCCTTGAATGTAGACGAAAGGTATTGTTCGTTTATTTAAGACTGGGTGCAATATTGTTTTAAGTTACTACTATGCACATACCGATAAGAAATTAACTCTCGAAGAAATCCATAGGAACAATTTCCTTTCATACCATTATTTGAAATCTTTCAGTGAAGTTGTGTTAGTTTGCAATCCTGGAAGTATCATTGAACTCCAAGGTCATCCAACTAGTCTTGAATTTGAAAAGGTTTTTATTGGGTATGAAGCATGTAAATATGGGTTTGGCTACTGTCATCCTTTGATTTTTCTTGATTGGATTTTAATAAAAAGTGGAGGGTGTGAGAGATGCGGAATATGGACATTAAGGTTAGGATTAACACTAGAGAGGGGTGGATAGTGTTTTAAGGAATTACTAAATCTTTTTGAGTTTTTGTTAATTTGAACACAAAAGTATACAATATTCAGACACAGATATGATCACAAAAATAAACACAGATGCAGAAATAAAGTAAAAGCAATAAAGGAAAGAACACACCGGATTTTATACTGGTTCGGAGTTACCCTACATCCAGTCCCGCACACAAGTCGGATTTTCTTTCAAAAGCAATTGTACAATTACACACTCAATTTCAAGTCCACGAGGTACATCTCTCCAGATTCACAATCCTCTGTGTAGAGATACTTGATTTCACGGGCAACAAGTTCACCCAATTGATTTCCAGGGCTACAATCACACCTTTTCTCGCTTGATTGATTTCCAAGGCTACAATCACACCTTTTCTCGTTAAATTGATTACAAAGAAGTCTATAACTTTGAATATCACTGAGGATCTTGTTGAGATAGTGATAGAGAATCAAACCAAAAATGATCTAGTTAGATTCAGTGTTGATTTCGGTAGAGTAATGGTAAAAATGTGTATAAAGAAATGTGGAAGAAGAAGAGGGGTGAAAACCAGAAAAATATGATTTTAAAATTGTTGAAGACGACCCATATTTATGAAGAACAACATCCATGTCCATTCGTGAAAGGGTATGACGAATAAACACTTCTTTTGAAATTTAAATTTTAAAACCAACTGCTACTATGTCGACATGGGTATCTTGGGTATGTCAACATGCCAAAGGAAATTTTGGTGTTTTGTTTTTCTTTGAAAATAACTTTAATGTTATATTAAAACTATTTTAAGCATTTATAAATATACTTAACTATAGCTAAAATACATAAATAAATATAGAGAATAATATTTTGGTATATATAAAATTTTACTATAATTTTATATTTAAATCTAAGTATAAATATTAAAAGTTAAATATATTATTATTAAAAGATAGTTTAAAACTAAGGATAATTTTGAAATTAAAGATTATTTTGAGGCCAAATGTATTTAAATTCCGAATAGATGTTTTTGATTCTTTTAAAAGGAAGGTTTTGAAATCATTTTGAAAACAAGATAATTTTGTAAAATTATTTTGAATAAAAGTTAGCGGATACAAAACAATGTTCCACTAGATTTTTCGTGGGTTCCATCCTACTTAGGGTTCCATCCTTTTAATAGGCTCGAAGTGAGTTCCATTACACGAATAAATTAGATTTTAAGATGCCAGTGCTTTTCTAGGAGTTTTAACGAAATTCCTAATTAAATTACTTGAAAACTTGAACTCTTGATATTCTTGATACCCATGAGTCTTCAATCTTGATATCTTGAATCTCTATACTGTACAGTCTTCATTCTTGGTACCTGCATGGTTAAATCCTGCATATACATATATATCTAAACTATAATGTTAGTATTTATATTTTATAATCTTATTCTAAGGTTGTTGTCATCAAAACCATCATATCAAAGACTAACAATCTCCCCCTTTTTGATGACGACGGCCTTTGTTTATAAAATATTACTTCTATCCTAATAACTCCCCTTAAAACTAATAACTCACTCTTAACCTATGCCTAACTACCCTGTTTTATATTTCTCTCCCTTTGTCATCAACAAAAACCATCCTAAAACCATAAAACTATAAAACTCCCCCTTAAACTAATACTAAAACAAAGTTTAGTATATGAAATGTGAAAGACATTAGCATAATTATATTATAATTATTTAATACATAAATATGTATAAGTATATTTCAAACAATCCAATCAACATGCGCATCAAATCCAATCATGTCAAATAATTCAAACAAATCAATCAAATCAAACAAGTCAATCAAGTCAAACAAATCAATCTAGTCAATTAAGTCAAACAAGTCAATCAAGTCAAACGAATCAAACAAAAATACCAAACAAATCAACAACCAATAATCCTATACTATAAGAAAATACTACAAACTCCTCCTAAATAAAATACACTCGTTATGTATATATGTATGCAATATGTAGTTTGTAATGCAATATGAAATGTATGGCATATGCAATGTAGCATGAGATAATATGCAAAATGAAGTGCAATTTGTGATGCAAATGATTATGATATTTCATGCATTGTAATTTATGATGTAATATGCAATGAAATGTGATATGAAATAGGATGCATAATGATATGAAATATGAAATAAAATGATAGCGAAGTAAATAAATTATAATATGCAGAATGATATGATGATATATACACACTACAATAAGAGATATTCATATTATAAGATAAACATGAGTGATAAGTAATATCTAATTGACAGATATATATGTGTGTGTGTGTGTGTGTGCATAAGTTAAACTTGTTATCTCTTTAACAAAACAAAGGTAATAAATTGTATTAAAACTATAGCATAATCATGAAAGGTAGTAATCAAACTTATTCTCAAAATCAAATACTAAGAAATATGGACTTAAACTTATATATGATCAAATATGATTTTTATAAAAATTAATAACTTTCTTTTAAAATAATTAATTTTTTTAACTTAACTGTTTTTAAGAATCCAAACTTCTATGTTTATAAAATACTTAACTTACTAATTAAAACCTACATATTAAATTATTATTGTTTTAAATATTTAGAAACATGTTTAAACACTTTTGAGTTAAAAAATATCATAATGAAATATGATATATCAAAGACTGAAAAAAACTATAAACATGTGTTACATTAAGGCCTCTTACATTAAAAAATTTAATTAATATTTAAGCACGAAATTAATTTTAAAATATTCAAATATAAGTTAGAAAATAACTCTAAAAGAATAGAGAAAAATACTTAGTTTAAATATCATTTTTTATAATTTGAAGTTTCAAACAGAAAAGACAGCCTTCACAGAATGCTATAAAAAGTTTTTGCAACAAAATATATTCAAAACATTATAAAAACAGAATCTGCAGCATCTACCAAATGCTGTGAAAAGTTTCTGAAGCACTACAGCGTTTTGAAACACAAAAGTGCTATAAAAACGTATTTGTAGCGTAACAGAAGCAAAGACAGCAATTCAAAAATGCTATCTAAAGTTCTGGGCCTGATTTTAACATGATTTTGTACTAATTTTACGACTAGATATTGAAACATAAATAATTGATTTTTTTTACCCAATTTTTTATAGTATTTAATTAACATAAAAAATAATGAGAAAACATGTGTAAAAATACTTGACATTATGCATGTAAAAATGCTTTTCTACTTAATGCAGTTGTAATAAATTAGTAGTAAGATTTTGTTTGAAAGAAAACAAATTTTAAAAAACTTCTAAAAAAAATTTAGACTGGTATATGAAATTTATACTATGGTGTGTCGATATATGGGCCTAAATATCAAAACTTATAAAAGAGATAAATTTCTATACCTAACTAATGCGTAAATATATATTCCTAAATGCAATAATAAAGATGAAATAATAGTAAAGCGTACCAATTTTTGCACTCCATCTTTCTAACTTTGTTGTTCTTGCATTTTCATCAACCACACATTTATATCTTACATAATTTAATGACAAGATCTGTTCTATTGCGACGGGTCGTTTTTTTGATCAGCGTAGTGTATTCATTTGCTGAATTTGAAGATCGTATGAGAAAAATACATATGATTTAGTAGATTGACCAACTTAGCGCCAAAACATTTAATTTAAATTTTGAATGAATGGACACTTCAACCATTATAAATAGTCCCAATAATCACCACTTTTCATAAATGTTTCTCTTCTTCTTCCCGTTTTTCTATTTACCATCTAACTTCTAGAAGACATATCTCCTTCGTTTCTCAACCGAATGGGATGAAACCAGCGACAAATCGAAGAGGAAGGCAAGGCTACGATCTAGCAATAGTTTGGTGATGAATTTGGACAGTATTGTGGTGCAACATACCAAATCAGTTAGAGTAATGTAGAAAATCTCGTACACAGTTTTTCAGTTTTGGATAGCCAATTTCAAACTGTCATATCTCACTAATTTGGATTGGAATTTGACGATCCACCCATCAAAACGACCGTGAGAACAAGAACTACAATCTGGAAAATTAGTGGGAACAAAATACTCAAATTTTTGGATGAAATTTGAAGAATACCATTGACAGTTTTGCTTTCTTTCTCTCTTTGTTCACCAAAACTTCATTTGACCATAACTTGGTCATTTCTTGACGGATTCGCACGAAACCAGTGACATTGCGAAGTAGATGGAGAGAAGTACGGTATCATATCAAGTTGTAGATGAGAATTAAAATCTTTTATTGATCTGGTGCCCATTTCATTGTCGATTGCCATTATATATCCATTTGTTCTTCTTGATTGATGAATGATTATCTGGTATCTTTTAACCGACGGTTATTAGACATAACTCAACTCCTGCAAAACAACACAAATTTTTAAAGAATCAAGTGAATTTTCAAAATAACTAAATGTAGTTTTAAACAACAATATCATGATGATTCTGTGGCATATACATATGGAAATAGTGTTAATAATTTCATCAAAAAAATTGACATTTTAAAAAATTTCAAAATTCAGATTATAAAAACTTTGAAAACCTTGCTCTGATACCAAATGTAAGAGATGCGGAATACGGATCTTAAGGCTGGAATTAACACTAGAGGGGGGTGAATAGTGTTTTAAGGAATTACTAAATCTTTTTGAGTTTTTGTTAATTTGATACAAAGGTATACAATATTCAGACACAAATATGATCACAAAAACAAACACGGATGTAGAAATAAAGTAAAAGCAATAAAAGAAAGAACATACTAGATTTTATACTGGTTCGAAATTACCCTACATCCAGTCCCGCACACAAGTACGGATTTCCTTTCAAAAGCAATTGTACAATTACACCCTCGATCTCAAGGCCACGATGTACACATCTCCAGATTCACAATCCTCTGGGTAGAGATACTTGATTTCACGGGCAACAAGTTCACCCAATTGATTTCCAGGGCTACAATCACACCTTTTCTCGCTTGATTGATTTCCAAGGCTACAATAACACCTTTTCTCGCTAAATTGATTACAAAGAAGTCTATAACTCCGAATAGCACTGAGGATCTTGTTGAGATAGTGATGGAGAATCAAACCAGAAATGATCTAGTAAGATTCATTATTGATTTCGACAGAGTAATCGTAAGAATGTGTATAAAGAAATGTGGAAGAAGAGGAGTGAAAATCAGAAAATTATGATTGTCAGGACCCGATTCTTCGTCTTTCGAAAATTCAACATCGATACTCACTTTATCGACTGCCGAGCAATCGAATGACGGAAAACCGAACACTTAGGGTTTTAAGAAAAAGAAAAAGACAGAAGAAGAGAGAAAAAGATAGAAAATAGGGAGAAAAGAAAATAGAAAATAGAACGGAACAGAAAAACATCTGAACAACAACAGAATCTCACAATTCGCAGCGGAACAACATATAATAGATAAATGAATAATCTTTAAACAAAGAACTATATCAGTTATTACATTTTATACATTACATTTCATATCATCATCAGAGTGTACAACAACAACAACAACAAATAGTGCAGCGGAAAAGAAATACTATAAACTAGTAATACGCCATGCCATCCAGCTTGCCTCCAGCAACTCCAGAATATCCAGAATATCCTGATAAACCTAACTCTTAACTGCCCGTGTGGAAATTGGTGGGCACCCAGAGTTTAGGAAGGAAGACAATAAACTCCGAGTCAGTCATGTGACTGGTGTGAGAACTCAAAACAGTTTATTTATCTTTAAAATCAAAATAGAGGAATATTTTTAAAGTCAATTCGCAATGCTTTTAAAAATGAGACTACCATAAGGCCTCCCGCACACACACACAATGCAAACGCAGAATCGGAGGAGATTTCTCCTTATGATAGTCAAAGATGCTTGATACGCATTTAAAAAGAACATTTGATATTATTACTAGTGCATAGTGTAGGAAAAATTCATTTCGAAAGTAGAATATAAATCTTAGCCAGCATAGACATTCCGAACTATGCCTACTATAGCTACCATCTAAACAGTGGGGCGCCACCATAAGTGAATGATAGGTTCTACAACTAATACCGTACAAGATCGTATTGTTTGTTTGGATTTCCAACGAATGATCAGGCCAAGGAACTTCCCATTGCCACATGAGAATGCCTCTGGATGGACATCCCCGAGAACCAAACCGGATCTCTACCAACACAAGGCCGGGTTACCCCTAACTGAGTAACAACTGACCAAATATGCCATCCCCCGGTCCTTTGGGACCTTTCAACCGAGCGCTCGCAATCAATTCACACAATCATAAAGTGTTTTCAACATGAGTAAGTATCTGGGCTCCATACCATGATACCACCCTTTTCCAGAAGGAAATGCACACATCCTAAAGGGCGCTACCCCTCATAACCTTGCTGCATCTTTCCTGTTTTGACCATTCACGGGGTGTGAGGCTCGACGAAGTCACGTCCACAAAAACATACTTTATACAAAAGCCATGCTTTGGGTCAACAAATGATCATAGAAATGATCACCAGGATAGACGATCAAATAAATGATCCTATCACAAATAATCAACACAATGATCATTTCAGCAACACTCAGCATGTCACATTACCAAATTGGGAATATATTGCTGATAACCTTCAACTATATAACCTCTGAGCTCGTACGTCTCAGAGAAGGGTGTTAAGCTAAAAGAATAAATTCTCCGCCACCAACAGAAATATATTTGAAAGAAATCTGCTTTATATCTCAATTTGTAATGTCAGACATACAATCCATACAAGTCTGTTCCGGGCTCGAACAAAACCGAAGGCACTTATAAAGAAGTCCTTGCAATCCGGATATTCACAATCCTGGTCGGATTCACCATCACATATGGAGAACTCAATACCGGAGCAACTCGGTGCAGTGTCAATCGACAGGTCATCCTATCGCTCTCGCAAATACCCGGTCTTCAGCACCGATCTTCAAATGCAATTCATAACGACGTATCACATATTCGGAATGGGTTATACGACCCCATGGTCCTTTCCCGGTTAACCCGAATAGTGAGCGCTTATTCAAAAATAAGTGTGGCATTCAAATTCAAACAAATCACATCAATTACCCATTCAAAGGGAAATATTGATAGTCGGTTATCGAACTATCAATGGATATGCACACATCACCAGTTTCCAAATAATTTTCCAAATTATTTATTTTCCAAAATATCTTTACAAGATATATTATTTTCAATACTTCAAAAATAAATCAATATTTATTTTTAGACAAATTCCCCTTTCCTTTATAAATTCCTTAGTGAATTTATAATCCAAAATATCTATGAATATTCGATTTCAATTATTCATTTCAATTTATCTTCAAAAAGATAAATTCTCTAATATTCACCTTATATTGGAAAACATTTCCATACTTATTTAATAAGTAATTCACAAATCTTTTATTTTCAACACTTGGAAAATATTCAATATACTTCAATCGAGATTAAGTATATATTTCATTCTTTAAGGAAATCATTCTCTTATCCATATTTATTTGGGCCAAAACGAATGTTGCGTAAAACATCGTTACGACAACCCAAAATCACTAGTATAGGGATTCGAAATTAAAATAGATCTATAAATCCCAATACTATACAAAACATTTCCTTTTGGAAATCATTTACTATAACAACAGTGTTATAGTCCACTATTTCCTTCTATTTCTTGAAAACGTCTATTTCAACAATAAATGTTGAAATCTATGGTTTCGAATCTCAACAAATTTAAAACAACGTTAGATCGTTTTAATTCAATTTAAAACATCAAATCTAAACATTTTCTTTAACATATTATTCACTATTCAAAAACGTGAATATACTATGTTAACAAATTTCATCCTTTTATTCATTTTATTTCAAAGGATTATTCACAGTCAAAAACGTGAATATAACTCCATTAATAGGTTTCAACAATTTACTTATCAAAATAAGTCGTTTGTGAATTTATAAAACAACGTTTACAAATTCCATTTATTAACCTATTCAATTTCATATC
This sequence comes from Allium cepa, assembly GCA_030765085.1. Taxonomy (NCBI): domain Eukaryota; kingdom Viridiplantae; phylum Streptophyta; class Magnoliopsida; order Asparagales; family Amaryllidaceae; genus Allium; species Allium cepa. Next base: position 547,861,816 of record CM060943.1, on the reverse strand, counting down.
TCAATGATATACTAAAAATTCATATTATAAGTCAATCACTTATAATTTATTTGTTTGCAAAAATCGTTCCTTTGAACTTCATAATTATAAATCTTATAACTTATAAGATTCAATTATTTATCCAGATATATTCTTTCAATAACTTTATAAATTTTATAAACCTACTGCTTATAAAATTCCATTTCTAACTACACCGTTTATAATTCTATGAATTTCATTCATTTATGAAATTCATTCACAATTCATTCTAACACTTAAAAAAAACTCGTTTTATAATTCAAATATTTTAATTTATAAATTATCAATTTATAAATCTTTTATATAAATCAATTTATATCACTATTTTAAAAATGCCTGTAAACTCCTTTATAATTTCCTCATTTTGATTTATAAAATAATCAAATTTTATAAATCCTATATTTAAACTTTTTATAATAGATTCAAAAATCCAATTTAATTATTTTATAAAAACATTAACCCATTATTTCTCAAAAATCAATCTTTAACCGTATTTCTCAAAATCGTAATTTTTATAACTTTAAAAATTATAACGTTTATTTATTTAAAATAAATCAATTCCAAAAAATATTTTATAAACGTATACTTTCAAAAATTATTTTAAAATCATTTTAAAATTCCAAAACTTGGGTTAGTGATGCTACATACCAAATAGCCAATCACGACAACAACGGCATCATATATCGTATATGATAGTCCATCAAATATCAAAATATCTGAAATCAAATAAATACTGTTGAGGAATCCAGTTGGATCCCTCCAACCTGTTTTCCTGCATCCAAAAACATTAGCACAATACCAATTTCGTTCCAGTACGAAATTATCGCGGTATATGGGATTTAAAATATTATCCGCTTAATAGACGGCGCAATAGGGTCTCATCCGCTATACAAATGCGGGAAATCAATAACTCCAATATATACATATGCCAATATATATATATATATATTGCTATTATATATAGTACCAATTTCACTGTTTATGAAATATTCGCGGTATATGTTTTTAATAAATAACATCCGCTTACTAACGGCGCATAATGTCTATTTTAACAATCAATAGATAACAATCATCATTCAAACATGCATTCAAATATTTTAAATTTAACTATTTAAAATAAAATCGAAACCGATTCGATTGAGTGAGAAGTTCTCACCTTGATTTCAATTCCGTTTTAGCGATTTATTTCGAATAAAATTAAACGGACGTTTAATTTTACCCAATATTCTCACTAACTCCAAACGACTCCAATCTAACTCCATAGCGTAGTGCTCGTCCATACGATTCCAACGCAACTGGTTTCGCGCGTTTTCGACCTCGTATGAAAAAGTTATGAATATTTGAACATTACACAAATTTATATTCATAATTTACAACTCTTATTTAAATTTTTTAACATACACAAACATGGGCCGTTGGATCAAACTGAATGCATCAGGGCCGACCACTCCTTCTTCCATCTCCACACGCAAACATCTCCAGGAAGGAGCACGCAACAACCCATTCAAACACCATATTAGGTTTTGATTTTGCTACTTCATCGCTCGACGATAATTCGATCAGCAACTTGCATTCTCCTCGCCTCCCCACACTACACCTTCGGCCCAATCATCATAGAGCTCGGTCAAGCCCCCAGCACGCAATTCGAGGCCGAACGGCCTGCCTTCATGGCTCCTCAACGACCACCACGTTGCTCGAATACTCATCATCCCCATATGGATTCGAAGAGCTCGGCTAGCTCTACCAATCTCTAGTTGGAAGTTGTTGCTAATTATTTGCAGATTGGAAGATTATAAGGGATGAATATGGAACATTTTTGGCCATTGATTTATTGACTGGCGGCTAGGGTTTTAGATTTAGGGTTTTTATTTTATTTTTCTAAAATTGTGAATTTATGGTGTATTTATAGGAAAAAATCGAACACTATTCATTCCAATTTTCCAAACTCCGATTTACGCGTCGTAACCAGCGTTTCTAGGGTTTACCCCGCGTTCCGGACACAATGGAACAGGTTTCGAAAGCTAATTCGGACATTTGTGTGAGTTATGGCAATAAACGATCGATTTAAATTAAACCGATTTAAACGATTTTCTAGGCGTTTTAATTGTACCGGACAAACGATAAATCCAATTGACACGAAATTTGAAACCCTACAATAATATCACATTACGGATCCGATAAAACTAGTTTCGTCGAAATCCGAGACAGTTTGAAAAATGGCTATTTTAACTCGCCAAATTAATATTAAAAACAATTCGATGCGTTTCGAGCTTCCACGATCAAACGGTAACTCCGATTGACACGAAAATTGAAATCCGGTAATAACTAACTATTACGGATCCAATGGAACTGGTCTCGTCCAATTCCGAGACTGTTCAAAAATTGGCTATTTTCACTAGTCGATTAAATATTAAAATATTCAATTTTCACAAATTAACTCTTAATTCGATTTTAAAAGTTCTAAAATATCATTCTAACTTCAATATGATAAAATAAAATTTTACAAATCATTTTCAATCATATTTAACTCAATTTTCAATTATGTCCATAATTTCACATATTAAGTTATCGATTTAATTATCCAATTAAATCCAATTATTCAAAATAAAATTTATTCGACATATAAATTCACTTATTTATATTTAAAATTAATTAAATATTCAAATTTTAATTACTAAAAATCCTGAGTCGTTACAATGATTTTAAAATTGGTTGAAGACAGCCCCTATTTATAGAAGAACAGCAGTCATATCCATTCGTGAAAGGATACGACGAATAGACACTTCTTTTGAAATTTAAATTTTGAAACCAACTGCCACTATGTCAACGTGGGTATCTTGTGTATGTCAACATGCCAAAGGAAATTTTGGTGTTTTGTTTTTTGAATCTTATATTAAAACTATTTTAAACTTTTATAAATATCTTAACTATAGTTAAAATACATAAATAAATATAGAGAATAATATTTTGGTATATATAAAAATTTACTATAATTTTATATTTAAATCTAAGTACAAATATTAAAAGTTAAATATATTATTATTAAAAGATAGTTTAAAACTTAGGATAATTTTGATTTTGAAATTAAAGATTGTTTTGAGACAAAAGTATTTAAATTCCGGATAGATGTTTTTTATTCTTTTAAAAGGAAGGTTTTGAAATCATTTTGAAAACAAGATAATTTTATGAAATCATTTTGAATAAAAGTTAGCGGATACAAAACAATGTTCCACTAGATTTTTCGTAGGTTCCATCCTACTTAGGGTACCATCCCTTTAACAGGCTCGAAGTGGATTTCATTCTACGAATAAATTGGATTTTAAGATGCCGGTACTTTTCTAGGAGTTTTAACAAAATTCCTAATTAAATTACTTGAAATCTTGAACTCTTGGTATTCTTGATACTCAAGAGTCTTCAATCTTGATATCTTGAATTCTATACTGTACAATCTTCATTCTTGGTACTTGCATGGTTAAATCCTGGATATACATATATATCTAAACTATAATGTTAGTATTTATATTTTGTAGTCTTATTTTAAGGTTGTTGTCATCAAAACCATCATCTCAAGGACTAATAGAGGGCAAGGTTGTGTTATGTCTGTTACTGCTAAAAATGTAATCTAGGCGTGATATAGTCTTTTTTTTTTTAGATCTTTTTACTTGTTTGATATTTGAAAATTTGAGCATGTATTTGCTTGATTATATTCAATATTTCTGTGCTTTTGTAATTTCGATATGTTCAGCAATTTTTATTTTATGAATATGACATATCTATTTTTGTTTGTATTATGGTTTTTCCATTAGCTGTTGGTTTTGTAGCCGGTCAAGATGAACCTAATTGGCGCTTTTTTTTGACAAAACTTAGTGAAATGTTAGATGATGATGATCGTATTTTCACCTTTGTATCTGATTGGCATCCTAGTCTTTTGCTTGTTGTTCCTCAAGTTTTCCTAGGTTCAGCTCATAGTTATTGTTACTATCATTTAGAAAATAATTTGAAGAGTTTTTTAACAAAAAAGTATCCTTAAGGCAAAAAGAAATGGGTTACTTCTTTATTTTTTAAAGTTGCCCATGCTGCTACATTAGTTATGTTTAATCATGTTGTTTTTGAGTTTAGTTTTGCTGGTGGGGCTACAGCAGCAAGTTTTTTGAATGGTTTGTCTTTTGAAAAGTTTTTAATGCTTTTTTGTTGGAAATCAATATAGGGAAATGAGTTCTAACTGTGTTGAAAGCTTTAATCGTTGGATTTTGGAGGAAAGACATTTACCTATCACTGGATGTTTGGATAGAATTCATTTGAAACTTATGTCGGGTTGGCCTGAAATAAGTAAAACTTGGAATATTTATTTGTGCCTTGTTATGGAAAAACGTATAAGGGATTTGTACCTTGAGGGTGTTCAATTGAAAGTTACTAGATCTACTATTGATGTTTATGAAGTTCAATCAACTCAAACTTATCATGTAGATTTGAGTGTTCGACGATGTAGTTGTAGCTTGTGCCACATTGAGAGGTTTCTCATGCTATTAGAAGTATACCTGCTTTTGATTTGAATGTTTATTCTTATATTAAAGACTATTTCAAAGTATTCTTTTTCTGAGAATCTTATTCACATCTGATTCATCCACTTGTTAATTTTTAAATGGAAGATGTTTTACCGGAAGATATTGAAGTTCATCCACTTAAGAGAAGACATGGCGTAGGAAGGCCTCCATCTTCAGATCAGATTAGGTCAGCTGGTGAAGTGAATAAGTCCAATCGCTGTAGTTTATGTAATAAATTAGGACATAACAAAAGGTCTTGTTTGTTAATAAATTGAATATAATTGTTATACATTATATGCTTTATGTTTTGAAGATTATTAAGTTCAGTTGTATTTTATTTGACCGAATTAAATATGTGTTGCTTTTTGTCTTATTAAATTATTTATTTCTCTTTTTCGACTATAAGTTATTCTAATAAATTTATATCAATGGTAAGTATTAGAGGACACATAATTTTTGGGCAAATATTTTCCATTCAAATATAAGTAACTTTGAGTCAGATGCAGCTGGCTAATTTTCTCATTGGCTTTAAATGTTTGTAAAAAGTATCAGCCATTGAATCATAAAATGCAGTAATATTTTGACCCATTCCTTATATAATGAAGTAAAGCCAATAAATATATTCTTCTAGTTAATATTATGGACATAATGGAAGGTGATGAAAAAAAGGAAGATAACGTTGTGGATGATACATTGATAGAATTTTAGAGTGGGTATTATTTACGGTGTTTGTGTAAAAATTAAATAATACAACGAAATGATGTGATTGGAAAAGACTCAATAGAAGTTGGAAACAAATCTAGCACAATCAGTTTTGCATCATTTCAAATAAACATTTCACTATTGATGTTACTGAATCAGTGTTATGATACTATAGAATAGCAAATATCAAAGGACAAATAGTCCATCTTATACTTGTCATATGAATATTTAATAGCTTTGAGTTTGATTTCAAGTTTTAGCAGTTAGTCTATTTGTTTTTGTTTGTAAATTTCTCATAATTAGTTCTGCATCATTTCAAACAAAACATTTTACTATTGATGTTGTTGAACCAGTATTTTGATATTTTGTAGAATATCAAATATCAGAAAGCAAATATTAATTAGGAATATTTGCTTGGCTTATAATTGTTATATAATATTAGTAGCTTTGAGTTTGATCTCAAGTATCAGGGTTAGTCTGTTTGTTTTTCTTTCTGTCTCAAAAATATATTTAGTAAGTTGTTTTAATATTTACTAACCTATTTCAATATTTAGTAAGTTGTTTCAATATTTATGCAACATGTGTGCATTAGTCAGATGCAGTTGGTTAATTTGTCTATTAGCTTAAAATGTTGATCAAAAGTGTCTGTCATTGAATCATTAAAAGAAGTTATATTTTGATATGTCCTAATATAGAAACAAATCAGTTCAGTATTGATACCATTGAATCAGCTTTCAGTCCTATCCCTTGATTAGAGTTCTAAGGCTGGAATTGGTTGGCTATTTTGTAGATCTATGGCTGAGTCTTTTTATGTGTCTATATCTTTGTTTCCTTCTTTGCTTTTCATCTTCTTCTTTAGCAAACAATTATATTTTTAAGCTTTCTCCTATGCCTGACTACTGTTATCTCCTATTTTTCCTTGTCTGGTTAGCAATCATTTTTAGTTTGAGTACTGATGGTGTTTTTGTTTATTATTCTATTAGTATTTAAACTAAAATGAGTGCCAGTCCGATAACAGCCGTACTTACTGGCTCTCCACAATCTACTTTTTCTCAGAGTAAAGAAATAAAGAAGACGAGTTATAAGAAGAAAGTGAAAATCAGATGTGATTGTGATATTGATGTTACTGTAAGCATCCAGTTGAAAAACAGAGATACGTTATTCTACGAGTTAGAATCATTGAGGTTGATTGCTTCTAAACATTTAGACTTGTATAAAAATGAATGCATGAATCTCAAAGAGAAAATAAGGTCATTAGAAAAGGAGAGAAATCTGCTCAAATAAAAGGAACTAGAAAATGTATTTATATATAGTCCGAAACTGGAATTAAAGAAAAGTGATTTGCGATATTCATGTTGCTGTAACCCATCTATAATTGAATGTTGGTTTATTAAAGTATATTTTTGTATGAAAAATATAACAATATGTCAATGCATTAATATATTGTGATTTAGACATAGTCCGAGACTGAAAATTTTTGTAAACTCATCTCTAGTTGATATGAACTTTGTATTTGAGTTAGTAGTTGTTGTTTTATTAAAGTTTATTTGTAACGACCCATAAATTTTTAATAATTAAAATTATTAAATTGATAAAATTTTGGTGCGGATTAGAATTCCACACATGAATCAATAGAATATTTTTCGAAAATGTGAATTTTGTCAATATGGTCAAACTTTGACTTTTAAGAATACTGCTTTCTGTTTCGTTGAAATCTGATTTATAATGTGAGAGTTATGCCTTTTTAACTAATGTGTGTAATTTGCTGTATTTAACAAAAAATTTTACTTTAAATTATATAAATAATATTTTATTTGGTCATGGAATGTTCTACTTTATGTTTCCAGGGGTCAAATAACTTGTTTTGTATATATTTTGGTTTTAAAACATTTTTAAAAGTGTAACTGACATTTTTCAGTGTCTGTTGTATTTTGTTCAAAATTTCTAATTTCCAACTTTAATTAAATTAAGAAATTCTTTATTTATTTTTATATTTTTCTTAAGAACATATTTTATTCTCATTCTCACTTTATTTTGTTTCTCAAAGATTTATTTTAAACCATTTTTAAGAAGAGTTGTAATTTCCCAAGTTAAGTGGATTATGTTTGCAATTTTCTTAAGCTAGTTTCAATAAATTACGCTATTTTCTTTATTTATCTTTCTATTTTCCTAAAATATAATTATTTATTTTCTTTTTCACTTTATTTCAGTTTGTTTTAATCTATTCACTGATTTTTATTTGTTTTAAAGTGTGGTAGAAATTTTTCCAAAGCTAGTGGTTGTGTGCAAATTTTTAAGCCTTGTTTCAATTAATTCTGATCTTTGCTTTGTAAATTTGGGTAACGTACAACATTTAATATATATATATATATATACAATTAATTTCCGCGTTTCATTTTTTCTATATCCTTCTTCTTATTTACTTGTATGGTGTGTATAAACTTTATTTATTTAGTGAAGGTTTCTTTTGTGTATATAAATCTATATTTATTGGATAAATAACAAATCAATTAAGATATGTTTTAAATATAGGCATACGTTTCTTAATTTATTTCTTGCCTTTATATATTTCCCACCTTTGAATCTTATACCATATCTATTCATAAATGCATAGACGTGATTTTCTCTTTTTCAATCACGTACAAAGTTATCAAACTCCTCTTTTCATTTGTTTAAGAAAAATATATAGAAGATTTTTTCTTACTTAAATTGTGCCTTTTTAAATTTATAATTAATTTATGCGTTTCATTTTTTATATATTTCTATTTCCATCTTCTTATATACTTGTATGGTGTGTATAAACTTTATTTATTTAGTGAAGGTTTCTTTTGTGTATATACATATATATTTATTGGATAAGTAACAAATCAATTAAGATATATTTTAAATATAGGCATAAGTTTCTTAATTTATTTCTTGCCTTTATATATTTTCCACCTTTAATCTTATACCATGTCTATTCATAAATGCATAGACGTGATTTTCTCCTTTTCAATCATGTACAAAGTTATCAAACTCCTCTTTTCATTTGTTTAAGAAAAATATATATAAGATTTTTTCCTACTTAAATTGTGCCTTTTTAAATTTATAATTAATTTATGCGTTTCGTTTTTTTATATATTTTTATTTCCATCTTCTTATTTACTTGTATGGTGTATATAAACTTTATTTATTTAGTGAAGGTTTCTTTTGTGTATATACATCTATATTTATTGGATAAGTAACAAATCAATTAAGATATGTTTTAAATATAGGCATACGTTTCTTAATTCATTTCTTGCCTTTATATATTTTCCACCTTTTAATCTTCTACCATATCTATTCTATATGTGATTTTCTCCTTTTCAATCACGTACAAAGTTATCAAACTCCTCTTTACATTTGTTTAAGATAAATATATACAAGATCTTTTTCCTACTTAAATTGTGCCTTTTTAAATTTTCTTGCCTTTTATTTTCTAACTATTCCTAAAATATCATTTCAAATCCTTTTAAACCTAGCCGCCTCTTATCATTCACGTGAAATAAAAAAAGGTTTCTCATTGTATCATTTGAGTGAGGAAGGAAAAAGTCTAGATCCATGGCTTCCTTCTCTCTTCTTTTTCCAATTTTTTTTTCTTCTCTTTTTCCTTTTGTTTTCTCCTTGCATAGCTCGGCCTCCACCACCACAACTTCACATCCTCCTCACTATTAGACCATGGCCAAGCCCACTTGGTGGTTGAAAGCAAGGTTATGTTCTTTGATTCGTAATTGCATAGTTTAATCCATCTTTTGTTGTGTTGAATCTTATTTCTTATGATTTGTGTATTTGTTATATACAAGATATGGATCTTGACTCTCCATCTACTCAAAAGTTTGGTCGTGCCTTGTCGTGCTTTGCGGAGTTTCAATTGTGTATTATGAATTTGATTCTAGCTTTTAAAAGGTGAGTTTTTATCACTCTAGACATATGTACTTATATTTTTGTAAAAAAATGACAAGTGAATCTGTAGACATTGATATGTCATTCATATATGCCTCTGTTGTGATTACATGATGATAAATGCCATTTATATATTTGTTACATCATTTGTTATGATATTATACGTATATTGTTATTTTATTTCTGTTAATCACCACTGCAAGTTCCCTATACTATGGGCTGAAATGTTAGGCTCAAATGATTTTTTTATTGCATTTATTTTACTTGGGATTGCGGGTTTGAAATGATAGAACCCGGATTTTTCTTTTTAAATTACGGATTGAAATGATATATATCTGTATCACTTGACCTAGGTTAGAAATTTTTATACAGGCACATGGATAAAATTTTATAATAGTTTTCTAAAATTATTAAGTATTGGACAAATTTTCGATGTGGGCTAGTTTTCGAATCAATTTCGCGATCGGTGTTGGTTTTGAAACTTATTACCAAACAGGGCTGGTTTCTACCCAGTCAGCAGCACAGTCACCATTTTTATAACTGCCAATGATTTGCGCAACTCTTAGTTGCGCATGGGAATTTTTTTTTAGAAGCGCAACTAAGAGTTGCGCTAATTGGGGAATTTAATTTTCCCCCAATGCGCAACTAAGAGTTGCGCAAAATGGCGCAACTATTAGTTGCGCCCAGGCGCAACTCATAGTGGCGCCTGCACAGGTTCCTGATAAAACAGAGGCAGCAGCAACCATCCTCCCCATTCCACCAAAACTCTTCCCAACCTTCAACCCTTCTTCCATTGGCTAAAATTTGGTTTTGGAGTTGTTGGGTTCGGCCATGGAAGAAGGGTTGAAGGTTGGGAAGAGTTTTGGTGGAATGGGGAGGATAGTTGCTGCTACCTCTGTTTTATCAGGAACCTGTGCAGGCGCAACTATGAGTTGCGCCTGAGAGCAACTAACAGTTGCGCCATTTTATAATTGCGCAACTCTTAGTTGCGCATTGGGGGAAAATTAAATTCCCCAATTAGCACAACTCTTAGTTGCGTTTCTGAAAAAAAAATTCCCATGTGCAACTAAGAGTTGCGCAAATCATTGGCAGTTACAAAAATGGTGACTGTGCTGCTGACTGGGCAGAAACCAGCCCTGTTTGGTAATAAGTTTCAAAACCAACACCGATCGCGAAATTGATTCGAAAACTAGCCCACATCGAAAATTTGTCCTTAAGTATTTTGAATTTATAAATATATGGAAATTTAAATAAAAAGTTCATCTAAAGATTTAGAATATAAAGAGATATTGGTTTTCTATAAGTTAAAATTTTATAAGTTGATTTTGGTTTTTAATTGTAATGGAAAAAAATCTTTATTTGGTTTCAAATTTGTAATTTAATGATTTGGAATATAATAAACAACTTAATAATGAAATTTGATTTCATGTGGAATGCTAAATCTAGCCTAATAGTTGGAATGCAATTTTTTTTTCCATGAAGCGGATAAGTTTGTATAAATAGGTTTATAGTGATTTCTATAAGTTAAGTTGTATAAGTTAATGTATAAAATGTAATTTATATATATGACTTAACTTGATGATTGGAAATTGGTTTCCAAATTGAGATTTCAAGTTAAGAAAATAAGGTATTTAAAATCGAAGAAACGTGTAAAGTCCTAATTAATGAGAGAACATGTAAAGTTTTTAATTAATGCAAAAAACATGTAAAGTTTTAATTAATGAAAGCAAAGTGTAAGTTTTTAATTAAATGAAAGAAACGTGTAAAGTCCTAATTAACGAGAGAACATACAAAGTTTTTAATTAATGCAAGAAACATGTAAAGTTTTAATTAATGAAAGAAAAGTGTAAGTTTTTAATTAATGAAAGAAACATGTAAGGTCATAATTAATGAGAGAACGTGTAAAGTTTTTAACTAATGCAAGAAACATGTAAAGTTTTAATTAATGAAAGAAACATGTAAGTTTTTAATTAATGAAAGAAATGTGAAAGTCCTAATTAATGAGAGAACATGTAAAGTTTTTAATTAATGCAAGAAACATGTGAAGTTTTAATTAATGCAAGAAACATGTGAAGTTTAAATTATTGAAAGAAACATGTAAAGTTTTAATTAATATAATATTGATTAAAATGATAAATGCTCTTTATTGAAATAAAAATGAAGTTAAAAACATACATGTGACATGTAAAGTTTTAATTAATGTAATATTGGTTAAAATGATAAACGCTCTTTACTGTAATAGAAATATAAATTAAAATATACATTTGATAATGTAAGTTTTAATTAGTGTAATATTGATTAAATGATAAATGCTCTTTACTGTAATAGAAATATAAATTAAAATATACATTTGATAATGTAAGTTTTAATTAGTGTAATATTGATTAAAATGATAAATGCTCTTTATTGTAATAAAGGTAAGTTAAAACGTACATTTGACATATAAGTTTTAATTAATGTAATGGTGTATTTTAAATTGATTAAAATGATAAATGTTCCTTACTGTAATAATAAAATGTAAGTTGATAATGTACATTTGGTATGTAAGTTTTAATTAATGTAAATGGCATATCTTAAATGATTAAAATAATAAAGTTTCTTTATCGTAATAATAGTGTAAGTTAATAAGGTACTTTTGACTTAACTTAAGAATTTCAGCTTTAAATTAGATATTACAGTAACAAAGTTTATTTAACTATAAGGCTATGATAAATTGACCATGTTAAATTTGTAAGCATATAAATACTTTGATTATATAAAATGTTAAAGTGGAAAGTATTACATTCCAAAAATGCTATGATTCCTTAAGGTAACATTTCCAGAATGCTATGATAATTTAAAGGAATATTTCAAGTTTAATAAATTGAAAGAAGTATTCAATGATTTGGAAATTTGGGTTTTATTTAAATGATATATTATTGAATTATTTTTGAAATGGAAATGATACCATTGTGATATGGTTTTGAAATGAGTATGATATTTTGGTTTTGATAGTATATACTATTTTGAAAGAAATTATATAATTTTGAAATGGATATGCTAGTTTGGATTTGAAAGTATAAATGATTTTGAAATAAATATCCATGGGTTATAATAACGTTTGGTTGTTAAAGAGACCGGGATCGGAAGTTGTCATACTCTCTGCCAACTTCGAAAACCACTTTAACAACCGTGTGCGCGGTGGAGATTCCAGAATGAAGTAGGATGGTGGTGGCGTTTCCTTTAAGGTAAATACGTGGACCCGACTCCCGTGAGTTGGCATAAGGTGGCTAAAACAGAAGCGATCGACGGGTTAATAAGGTATCACTTTTGATCGGACACATCCCTTCGATATTATACTTTGACTTTTGGATTGATTCGGTGGCCACTTTTGATTTTTATTTGGGGGTGTGGCTCGAGGTGGGCGGTAGCTGCGCGCTACGCATTACCACCGACCCGGAAGCGTAATTGGTATATCTACCCTGGCATTGCCTAGTTGTGCCGCGTCACCTACCCTATCTCGCCTTGTACGAGTTTGGTTTTCTCCCGTGGCCTGTGTGGTATCCTCTGGTAGCTTCCCGATCAGGAGGGACTATGATATTGGATGGACTACTGCGACTATTACGTGTTAAGAGGAATATTGGGTCACTCCTTAATGCTATTTAAAAGTAAGTTTATTTTACTAAAGACATTATTATAATTGCGAAATATTACTGCATAGTAAATAGTTTAACGGATCCTTAGAGGATGGACGGTCCCAAGCATCCTTTAAGTTAATTGTACCTTATATTACAGTTCACTTGAGTTAGCTTACCCTGTATAAGTATGTATGTCCTGACTCGAGTGTTTATGTTTTTATTTTACGCTCGAGTCAGACTGAGTGATACAGCATTGGAGACTTACCTTCGAAGTTGGATCTTTTCTTAAAGATCCAGCTATCTATTTCACTTTCGATTATCCAGTTGATTCCAGTTTTTCGGTTGGTTCCAGTGATGTATTATGATTCATACCTGGTTATCATGTTGAGACCTCCACTGTATCTTGTTATCTCTGTTGTATCTTGTTTGACTCTGATGTATTTATATAGTAGCTTCATGAACTACTATTTCTTTACTTCCGCTGCATTTATTACTCTGTGTCTGTGATCTGTGATTTATTTGTTTACTGTTTATGCTATGTTTTACCAAATTTATTTTACAATTCGGTATTTTGAGCAATTCAAGTCTGACATGTGCGGATGCGAATGGTTGAAAGTATCAGGTCGTTACATTTGGTATCAGAGCTTTGGCTCTAGGAAAACTTAGCATATATGGTAAATTTATTATAGAATCACTTTCATTTGAGTTGAATTTCTACCTTTTTGACTTGGGTTTCTTTTGAGTTTTGGAACGTTCCCTTCAGTTTCAAAATTCATTCTTGTCCCTCACTATTCTTCTTCTTTTGATTCTATAATATCCCATAACTCCACTTTGAATGGTCTTTATAATGAATTGGCGGTCTCGTTAACATTCAGATGACTTGTAAAGGGGTGAAACTTCTTTGCAGTTAGCATTGATTCACCGGAGATTTATATATATCCTCGGTTTAGATGCTAGTACCTCTTGTTATTTCGAATTCTATCTCTTGAGATCGGATGTAGATTTGCCCCAGAACTCTACATCGATCTTATTCTTGAAGTCATAGTTGACCCGGTTAAGGTTGCCCGCGATTTATATAAGCTTATCCATTTTCTTATTCGTTTAGTTAGTCATCTTATCTTTTGTTCTAACTTACATTCAAATCAAAATTTCCTTTGACTTGAGTCAATCCAATTTTAATCTCTATCCTTGCTTTGAAAATCTATTCTTGTATGGTGTATTTGTAAATCTATATTTAAATGGTTTACATATGGTGTTGTTTGAGTTTTGATGTTGATTTGGGTTTCCAATCCATTCGTCTGATCAACGCTATCGATAGGATTTCCAAAACACTTGAATAGAGCAAACTGACACCATATTGATTTCAAAATTTAGTAAATGATAAATTTTATGTAATTATATTATGTATGAGTTTGATTTTCTGAATTTTGATAATTAATTGAATAGGGTATTAAGAAATAATATTTAACTTTATATATATCTTGTAACCATAGGCTTTTGTCTCCTATATAAATAACTGAACTATAAAATATAGCTATAAATTAATTTGGAAATTAAAACGAATCTAAATCAAGAAATTGAGAATTTAATTTTCGATGGTTTCAAACTTGGGTTTTTAAAGTTTTAAAAGATATATTATTTAAAGTGTTTTCCAAATAGAGATTGTTTTCAAAGAATTTTTATTGTTTAAATCAGTGCTCTTCTCTTGTCGCTGGAAAATAATTTCGGTGATGACTGCAACATCATCGACATTCATTTTCGAGTTTCGAAGTGAAGAGACCATTCTGTAGCTTTGGTACTATTTTTTTTGAAAACTTAATTGATTTGAATTTCAAAAATATGACTTGGTTTATAATATATATATATGGATATATGATTTAAATTTGATTCGATATATATTGTATATATATTTATTTGCCTCTAAATGGTTTAAAGTTAATCGGAAATGTAATTCTTAAATTTATCTTAAAGAATGTTTTCAATTATAAAATGAACCAAAAATTTTGAATAAATATTTGAGTTGAAATAATTGAATTAGAAAACTTTATTTGTATAATATTCTATTGCATTTCCATTATAACTTACCTAAATTATTTAAAAGTTAACTATGTTATTGGATAATATACAATATAAAAGGATATTTTTAAATAAAATTTGAGTGTTTATAATAAATGTTGTACACTTTAATTTTAGTTATAAAAGGACTAATAAAGGTAAATAGAATAAAAAGCTAATTGAATAATATACAATATAAAGTGATGTTAAAGGAAATAAGAATAAATTTAAGCAGTTGTAATAAGTGTAAACATATTTAACATAGATGATAAAAAATATTAAGAGAAATAAATTTAATTATGATTAGGAGTAAAGAAGAAATTAATTTATTGAACACATTTTTGAGTATAACAAATGATTTTCAAACTTATGATTTTAGATATTTTTATTTTAAGATAACTGGAAGATGAAGTAATGAAATTTGAAATATTTAAATTTAAATTAAGTGAAATTAAATAGATGAAATCAATTATTAATTTAAAATTTAACTTGTATGGTTTAGATTAGTGATTCTATTTTGAGTTTCAATTTAGTTTTCTATCAGGTTGTTTTTATTCCCCTACCTTCTTCCTTTTCGAGGACGAAAAGTTTTGAGTGGGGGAGAGTGAACGACCCATAAATTTTTAATAATTAAAATTGTTAAATTGATAAAATTTTGGTGTGGATTAGAATTGCACACATGAATTAATAGAATATTTTCCAGAAATGTGAATTTTGTCAATATGGTAAAACTTTGACTTTTACAAATTTAAAAGTTTAAAATTTTGAATTTTATTTTGAAACTAAATAAAATTTTAAGAATACTGCTTTCTGTTTCGTTGAAATCTGATTTATAATGTGAGAGTTATGCCTTTTTAACTATTGTGCGTAATTTGTCGTATTTAACAAAATTGTTTACTTTAAATTATATAAATAATATTTTAATTGGTCATGGAATGTTCTAATTTATGCTTCCAGGGGTAAAATAACTTGTTTTGTATGTATTTTGGTTTTAAAACATTTTTAAAAGTGTAATTGACATTTTCCACTGTCCGTTGTATTTTGTTTAAATTTTCTAATTTTCAACTTTAATTAAATTAAGAAATTCTTTAGTTATTTTTATATTTTTCTTAATAACTTATTTTATTCTCATTCTCACTTTATTTAGTTCAAAGATTTATTTTAAACCATTTTTAAGAGAGTTGTAATTTCCCAAGTTAAGTGGATTATGTTTGTAATTTTCTTAAGCTAGTTTCAATAAATTACGCTATTTTCTTTATTTATCTTTCTATTTTCCTAAAATATAATTATTTATTTTCTTTTTCACTTTATTTCAGTTTGTTTTAATTTATTCACTGATTTTTATTTGTTTTAAAGTGTGGTAGAAAATTTTCCAAAGCTAGTGGTTGTGTGTAAATTTTTAAGCCTTGTTTCAATTAATTCTGATCTTTGCTTTGTAAATTTAGGTAACACACAACATTTAATATATATATATATATATATAATTTCTGCGTTTCATTTTTTCTATATCCATCTTCTTATTTACTTGTATGGTGTGTATAAACTTTATTTATTTAGTGAAGGTTTCTTTTGTGTATATACATCTATACTTATTGGATAAGTAACAAATCAATTAAGATATGTTTTAAATATAGGCATACGTTTCTTAATTTATTTCTTGCCTTTAAATATTTCCCACCTTTTAGTCTTATACCATATCTATTCATAAATGCATAGACATGATTTTGTCCTTTTCAATCACGTACAAAGTTATCAAACTCTTCTTTTCATTTGTTTAAGAAAAATATATACAAGATTTTTTCCTGCTTAAATTGTGCCTTTCTAAATTTATAATTAATTTATGTGTTTCATTTTTTTTTATATTTCTATTTCCATCTTCTTATTTACTTGCATGGTGTGTATAAACTTTATTTATTTAGTGAAGGTTTCTTTTGTGTATATACATCTATATTTATTGGATAAGTAACAAATCAATTAAGATATGTTTTAAATATAGACATATGTTTCTTAATTTATTTCTTGCCTTTATATATTTCCCACCTTTTAATCTTATACCATATCTATTCATAAATGCATAGACGTGATTTTCTCCTTTTCAATCACGTACAAAGTTATCATATCAAACTCCTCTTTTCATTTGTTTAAGAAAAATATATACAAGATTTTTTCCTACTTAAATTGTGCCTTTTTAATTTTATAATTACTTTATGCGTTTCATTTTTTATATATTTCTATTTCCATCTTCTTATTTACTTGTATGGTGTGTATGAACTTTATTTATTTAGTGAAGGTTTCTTTTGTGTATATACATCTATATTAATTGGATAAGTAACAAATCAATTAAGATATGTTTTAAATATAGGCATATGTTTCTTAATTTATTTCTTGCCTTTATATATTTCCCACCTTTTAATCTTCTACCATATCTATTCATAAATGCATAGACGTGATTTTCTCCTTTTCAATCACGTACAAAGTTATCAAACTCCTCTTTACATTTGTTTAAGATAAATATATACAAGATCTTTTCCCTACTTAAATTGTGCCTTTTTAAATTTACTTGCCTTTTTATTTTCTAACTATTCCTAAAATTTAGCCATTCAAATCTTTTTAAACCTAGCTGCCTCTTATCATTCACATGAAATAAAAAAAGGTTTCTCATTGTATCATTTGAGTGAGGAAGGAAA
Organism: Allium cepa; assembly: GCA_030765085.1. Taxonomy (NCBI): domain Eukaryota; kingdom Viridiplantae; phylum Streptophyta; class Magnoliopsida; order Asparagales; family Amaryllidaceae; genus Allium; species Allium cepa. The sequence goes on along the minus strand of CM060943.1, from coordinate 547,844,272 downwards.
AAGTCTAGATGTAACGACCCATAGATTTTGATTAATAGATTTGTAAGTTTAATTTAAAGCATGCAATTTAATTTACGAAGAAATAAAAATTCTAGAAGTTATAATGAAGCAGATGTTAGAAATTTAAATGTAGCAATTGAAATTAAGATTTACAAATACAAAATGTAATTGCAATCAATTAAAATTGTGAAAATTTGTCATACTTGGTTATAAGTTTAATATAAGAAACAAACGGGAATATTAAATTAACTAATGAATTAATATGCAAAGGAATTGAATTAAACATGAATAGCACGAATATTAATGAATGAAATTATGCAATAATTGTTAAATGATGGCATTAATGAATGAAATAAGATTTGTAAGTAATAAAGGAATAATTAAAATAATCATTTAACCAATGAATAAAAGAAAAAGGTCGTAAGAAGTAAAATGCAATTCAAATGTGATTGAAACGACTGTTTAGGTTATAATGGAGTGTAAATAGAAATAGTGGAAAACTTTATAATTTGTTAATTAAATATGATTGTGTAATTAATACTGAAAGAAATAAAGTTGGAAATAGTATTAATAAAATAATAACTGAAATAAATTTCAACTGTATAAATGGAAGTGGATGTAAATATTAATTAATTTATGGGTACGATAACAAATTTGTATGAATTACCTAATTAATTGGTCAATTAATTTATTAGAAATCAAACTCATTTAAATGGTAAGTAATTATAATATGATATTGATATAAACGTTACTTTAATGATTATTAGTAAAGTAACGGAAGTGTAAATGAAAACTTAATAAAAACATAAATTTATTTTAAGGAAACAAGAGATATATTGTAGAAATTGATGAATTTGTATAAATTTAACTGTAATTGGAATAAATTAAGGAAATATGTTAATATAAGTTAATTATTAATAACTTGGAAGGTATTCCAACCAATTTAAGTTAAATGTTACGCTTGGTTATAAATTGAATATAAGTGAACTAATATATATTGAATAAATTTTTGAAATAGTTTGAAATAAATGGTAATTGAGAAAACCAGTGTTATGTAAGTAATTATAATATTGGTTTGTAAATAATGAACCTATAAAAGTGTGATTAAGAGTTAATGACAATAATTATTGTACGTTACTTATTTTATTAGTTTGATAAGTTTAATTTGAATTCAATTTCAATTTCAATTAATCCACTAAATTATTGCAGTTAATGTGAAATAAATAGGTAAGTGAAGAATGTTAAATTCAATAAGATGTAACCAAGGTAAAATTCCATTCATAATATGACAATTAATGTAATAAAAAGAATGAAACCAAGATTAAATAATTAATTGAGGTTTTTAAATTTTAATTAATGAGTAAAATTGACAAAATTTCCAATATAATTCAAATACGGTAATTAATGCAAATTTAGATGAAATAATTATTGAAATGGAATTTTGATTTCAATAATTATTTCATCCGTTTTGTTAATAATGAATTCAATAGTAGAATGAAAAGAAAATTTAATAGAAATTTTGAAAATTAAATTTATAATTTCTGAATAAAAGAAAATGAAGTTTTACGCTGAAATTAATGATTAAATCAGCATTTAAGAAACATCTAAATTTGTTTAGATTTGGATTAATGACTAAGAATTATTAAGTGATAAAAATTTCCAATTCAAAAACTGAAATATAAAAAAATTGGATTTATTTACTAATTCTTAATTTATTTAACTAATATAAAAATAGCCATTTTGGCCACTAACTCGTATTTCGACGAATCTAGTTTCATTAGATCCGTAACGGTGAATTATAATAGGTTTTAAGTTTCGTAGCGATCGGACTTGTCGTTTGATCGTACGGACTCGAAACGCCTTGAAATTTATACAATTGAAATCATTTGAAATCAATTTGGAAAATATTGTTTTTAGCATAACTTCTTCATATGATGCAATTTGAACCTGAAACCTTTTCCGTTGCGTTTAAAATATTTTAAAACACCTATTTTGATATATGGGTCAACCCAATTTCGTTGCGGGGTCAGAACGGGCTTTTTGGGCCACGTTAGCGTTAGCGCGTATATCTATAAACCCGATCCATATATTCTATTTCAATTTGCCTATAAATACCCTGCTAAACCCTAGCCTCCGCCTATTCTCATTTATCTGCGCGTAAGATTTCATCAGCTCCTCCTCTTCCTCAATGAATGCAAACTCTAGATCCAAACACGATCCCAAATCAAATCAAAAGCTAAATATCCAAAGTCCTCAGAAAAATCTGAAAAAATATATGTTGAAGCTCTCGAAGTGCGTAATCTCATGGTGGAATTCGTTTTTCAATTCGAGTTAACGTTTTCTCTGAAATTAAAGGTTTATCCACGGCCGTTCATCATCGCCGCGATAAAATTCGTCGGATCTAAAAACTCTTTCTGGGTTTTGGAGAGAGGACTGTGGAGAGTCGATCTATGCAATTTTTTTCGAGAATCAATGGCTAGATCAATGGGAAATTATGGATTAGGGTTTTATAAAGGGCGGCGGCCATGTTATTTCCAGGTCGTTCGAGCGTCATGGGGTTGGGGGTTGGGGGTAGGGTCGCGATCCTAGGACGAACGCGTGGCAGCTATCGGCGGCGTGCTCGAGGCAGGAGGCGGCGCGTTCAATCGATGTAGGGTTTTGCTTTTGTCATGTGTATTCGGGTGTGCTGGGAGGAAGAACGCGTGAGAGGTGAGGAGGTTACTGTTGGGATGACGTGGCTTTGTTGATTGAGGTGAATTGTGTTCTTTTTTTATATTAAAATTCAATCGCATTTATCATCATAATTTTTGCATACGATATTTGTTTTACACGCGGTTTCATTTTTTATGATCGTATTGAAATTCCGACTTGATGGCGCTGGTTTGGATGAATTCTGAGATGGTCAAAATTTTGGGTTTAAATTGAATTTAAGTTCAATTTAAATTCAAAAGGTGAGTGTCTTAACCCACTCACAACTTCTAAGATTTCTTATGTTAGCTAAATTGATTTATGATGTGTTTAAAATTTTATTTATAGTTGTTTGGCCTATATTTCATCATTTTCTCAGTTAAATTTGCATTCATTTAATTTACGCGTTATTTAATTCATTATTGCATTTAAAACTACCAGTTAACTGTTAATTAATTTATTCATTGCATTTAAAACTGCCAGTTAAAATTTTAGTCAAATTTAATATTGCATATGAACTAATAGTTGGATTTATTTATTATTGCATATAAACTACAGTTAAACAGTTATTTAATTCATTATTGAAAAATTAACCGTCGGTAATTAATTTTTATTTATTGATGTTGTTGTTTGAATTGGATGCTTAATTAAAGAATGTTGATGGTTGATATGATGGATGAATGGATGCTGTATTTATATTGTATAAACTGCAAGTTATTATGCATTTTCATTTCAGTCGGGATTGCGGTTTGAAATGATATACAACCGCATTTCTATTTTTAAATTGCGGATTGAAATGATAAATATCCGTATAACTTGACCATATGATAGAAAATATATGTAGGCACCGTGGTATATATATAAAAAAAAAATTGAAATGATTTTCTATGATTTTGGAAAGAATACGGTTTAATAAATATTAAATTTTGATATATACATAGTAAAAATTCTTAAATTTAGCTTTGTATAAATTTGTTTCGAATTTTAAAATAAGCTAAATAATGAAGTTGATTTCGTTTATATAATAGGGTTAAGAATATATTTGAAATTCTTTTGTATATAGAGTTTATAATAACTCAAATAAAAGAAAGGTTGAAGGTAAATGTGAATATGATTTAAATTAAAGTATTTAAGAATTTTCCTCGAAAAATTTATTTTGAAATGTAAATAAAATAAGATTTAAAGGGTATGATCTTATAACTTGATTTTAATTAGAGGATTTAAACGAATATCAAATTTATTTAAAGGATATTATTAAGTTAATTTAATTAAAAGAATATCCTGTTATTGAAGTCTAAGGGTTTTACCTGAATAATATTTGTTTAGTAAGTAAATATTTCAAATTTAAATAATAGGAATGGGATTTGATATATATTAAATTATCAAAGAATCCATTTTGAAATAGTGGAATATTTAAAGATTTAAATATATGAACTATAAAGTTTTGAAATATAGAATATTTAAGCTTTGAAATATATGGAAATTTAAAATGGTTTATTTTGAGGTTCAAATTAGTATTGGGAATTTATTGTGAATTTAGAGAAGCTATTTTATTATATAAAGTAATATAGTATTTAAACCATTAAGTATTAAGGGTTATGTTTCAAAGCTATGGTTTCAAGGTATACAGATTTGAAAATGCTATGATTTCTTGGAAAAGATATATTTGAAATAAAAATGGTATCATGTTTATTTGAGGTTTTAAAAATATAAATCATATCGTATTTATATGGGTTGAAAGAGATATTATATTCTGGTTTTAAAGTATAAATTATTTTGAAATAACCGCGGTGTTATAATAACGATTGGTTGTTAAAGAGACCGGGATCGGAAGTTGTCATACTCTCTGCCAACTTCGAAAACCACTTTAACAACCGTGTACGCGGTGGAGATTTCAGAATGAAGTAGGATGGTGGCGGCGTTTCCTGTAAGGTAAATACGTGGACCCAACTCCTGTGAGTTGGCATAAGGTGGCTAAAACAGGAGCGATCGACGGGCCAAGGGGGTTAGCGCCCTTTATCGGATGCTCCTCTTCGATACTATACTCTGACTTTGGATTGATTCAGTTGCCACTTTTACTTTTGATTATAGGGGGGAGTTTGTCCGAGGTGGGCGGTAGCTGCGGCTACGCATTACCATCAGCCCGGAAGCGTAATTGGTATATCTACCCTGGCATTGCCTAGTTGTGTCGTGTCACCTACCCTATCGCGCCTTGTACGAGTTTGGTTTTCTCCCGAAGCCCGTGGAGTATTTTGGGGTAGTCTCCCGATCTGGCGATGCGCTGATACTGGATGGACTACTGGGACTATTACGTGTTAAGGGCTATATGGGTAACCCCTTAATGCTAAGAAAAAAGTAAGATTATTTTACAATTAGACACTATTATAATAGCGCAATATACTAGATAGTAAATAGTTTAACGGATCCTTAGGAGATGTAAATCCCAAGCATCTTTTGAGTTACTGCACTCATATTTATTTCTGTTAATTTAATTCACATAAGATCTTTTAGTTATGACTCGAGTGTTTTGTCTTTTCAAATTCGCTCGGGTCATTCCGAGCGTTTCAGGATTTGAAGATTTAGCTCTGGAGGACGAAGATGAAGATTTGTATTATTATTATTTATATTATTGCACTACACTCATATTATTTGTATTATGTGTAAATCTGATATGTATTATATAAATATAATCTAATATTTTGTAAACAGATTTATAAACTGTTATTTGATCATTATATTTTATCCTTCCGCTGTGAGATTCTGTTTTCTTTTTTATTTCTTTCTTGTTTTTCTTATTTACCCCATAACAATCCACCCTTCCGTATGGTTTGAATCGGCACATGTGTCGATTTAAAGCGTGCGATAAGGCGGGACGTTACACTAGATCCATGGCTTCCTTCTCTCTTCTTTTTCCAATTCTTTTTTCTTCTCTTTTTCCTTTTGTTTTCTCCTGGCATAGCTCGGCCTCCACCACCACAACATCACCTCCTCCTCACTATTAGACCATGGCCAAGCCCACTTGGTGGTTGAAAGCAAGGTTATGTTCTTTGATTCGTAATTGCATAGTTTAATCCATCTTTTGTTGTGTTGAATCTTATTCTTATGATTTGTGTATTTGTTATATACAAGATATGGATCTTGACTCTCCATCTACTCAAAAGTTTGGTCGTGCCTTGTCGTGCTTTGCGGAGTTTCAATTGTGTATTATGAATTTGATTCTAGCTTTTAAAAAGTGAGTTTTTATCACTCTAGACATATGTACATATATTTTTGTAAAAAAATGACAAGTGAATCTGTAGACATTGATATGTCATTCATATATGCCTGTGTTGTGATTACATGATGATAAATGCCATTTATATATTTGTTACATCATTTGTTATGATATTATATGTATACTGTTATTTTATTTCTGTTAATCACCACTGCAAGTTCCCTATCACTATGGGCTGAAATGATAGGCTCAAATGATTATTTTATTGCATTTATTTTACTTGGGATTGCGGGTTTGAAATGATAGAACCCGAATTTTTCTTTTTAAATTACGGATTGAAATGATATATATCCGTATCACTTGACGTAGGTTAGAAAATTTTATACAGGCCCATGGATAAAATTTTATAATAGTTTTCTAAAATTATTAAGTATTTTGAATTTATATATATATATATGGAAATTTAAATAAAAAGCAGATTTAAAGATTTAGAATATAAAGAGATATTGGTTTTCTATAAGTTAAAATTTTATAAGTTGATTTTGGTTTTTAATTGTAATGGAAAAAAAATCTTTATTTGGTTTAAATTTGTAATTTAATGATTTGGAATATAATTAACAACTTAATAATGAAATTTGATTTAATGTGGAATTCTAAATCTAGCCTAGTAGTTGGAATGAATTTTTTTCCATGAAGCGGATAAGTTTGTATAAATAGGTTTACAGTGATTTCTATAAGTTAAGTTGTATAAGTTAATGTATAAAATGTAATTTATATATATGACTTAACTTGATGATTGGAAATTGGTTTTCAAGTGGAGATTTCAAGTTAAGAAAATAAGGTATTTTAAATTGAACAAACGTGTAAAGTCCTAATTAATGAGAGAACATGTAAAGTTTTTAATTAATGCAAAAAACATGTAAAGTTTTAATCAATGAAAGAAAAGTGTAAGTTTTTAATTAAATGAAAGAAACGTGTAAAGTCCTAATTAATGGAGAACATACAAAGTTTTTAATTAATGCAAGAATATGTAAAGTTTTAATTAATGAAAGAAAAGTGTAAGTTTTTAATTAATGGAAGAAACGTGTAAGGTCATAATTAATGAGAGAACATGTAAAGTTTTTAACTAATGCAAGAAACATGTAAGGTTTTAATTGATGAAAGAAACGTGTAAGTTTTTAATTAATGAAAGAAATGTGTAAAGTCCTAATTAATGAGAGAACATGTAAATTTTTTAATTAATGCAAGAAACATGTGAAGTTTTAATTAATGCAAGAAACATGTAAAGTTTAAATTATTGAAAGAAACATGTATAGTTTTAATTAACGTAATATTGATTAAAATGATAAGTGCTCTTTATTGAAATAAAAATGTAAGTTAAAAACATACATGTGACATGTAAAGTTTTAATTAATGTATTATTGGTTAAAATGATAAACGCTCTTTACTGTATTAGAAATATAAATTAAAATATACATTTGATAATGTAAGTTTTAATTAGTGTAATATTGATTAAATGATAAATGCTCTTTACTGTAATAGAAATATAAATTAAAATGTATATTTGATAATGTAAGTTTTAATTAGTGTAATATTGATTAAAATGATAAATGCTCTTTATTGTAATAAAGGTATGTTAAAACGTACATTTGACATATAAGTTTAATTAATGTAATGGCGTATTTTAAGTTGATTAAAATGATAAATGTTCCTTACTGTAATAATAAAATGTAAGTTGATAATGTACATTTGATATGTAAGTTTTAATTAATGTAAATGGCATATCTTAAATGATTAAAATAATAAAATTTCTTTATCGTAATAATAATGTAAGTTAATAAGGTACTTTTAACTTAACATAAGAATTTCAGCTTTAAATTAGATATTACAGTAACAAAGTTTATTTAACTATAAGGCTATGATAAATTGACCATGTTAAATTTGTAAGCATATATATACTTTGATTATATAGAATGTTAAAGTGGAAAGTATTACATTCCAAAAATGTTGTGATTCCTTAAGGTAACATTTCCAAAATACTATGATAATTTAAAGGAATATTTCAAGTTTAATATATTGAAAGAAATATTCAATGATTTGGAAATTTGGGTTTTATTTAAATGATGTATTATTGAATTATTTTTGAAATGGAAATGATGCCATTGTGATATGATTTTGAAATGAGTATGATATTTTGGTTTTGATAGTATATACTATTTTGAAAGAAATTATATGATTTTGAAATGGATATGCTAGTTTGGTTTTGAAAGTATAAATGATTTTGAAATAAATATCCATGGGTTATAATAAAGTTTGGTTGTTAAAGAGACCGGGATCGGAAGTTGTCATACTCTCTGCCAACTCCGAAACCACTTTAACAATCGTGTACGCGGTGGAGATTCCAGAATGAAGTAGGATGGTGGTGGTGTTTCCTTTAAGGTAAATACGTGGACCCGACTCCCGTGAGTTGGCATAAGGTGGCTAAAACAGGAGCGATCGACGGGTTAATAAGGTAGCACCTTTGATCGGACATATCCCTTCGATATTATACTTTGACTTTTGGATTGATTCGGTGGCCACTTTTGATTTTTATTTGGGGGTGTGGCTCGAGGTGGACGGTAGCTGCGCGCTATGCATTACCGCCGACCCGAAAGCATAATTGGTATATCTACTCTGGCATTGCCTAGTTGTGCCGTGTCACCTACCCTATCGCGCCTTGTACGAGTTTGGTTTTCTTCCGTAGCCCGTGTGGTATCCTCTGGTGGCTTCCTGATCAGGAGGGACTGTGATATTGGATGGACTACTGGGACTATTACGTGTTAAGGGGAATATTGGGTCACTCCTTAACGCTATTTAAAAGTAAGTTTATTTTACTATAGACATTATTATAATAGCGAAATATTACTACATAGTAAATAGTTTAACGGATCCTTAGAGGATGGGCGGTCCCAAGCATTCTTTAAGTTACTTGTACCTTATATTACAGTTCACTTGAGTTAGCTTACGCTGTATAAGTATGTGTGTCCTGACTCGAGTGTTTATGTTTATATTTTACGCTTGGGTCAGACTGAGTGATACAACATTAGAGACTCACCTTCGAAGTTGGAGCTTTTCATGAAGATCCAGCTATCTATTTCACTTTCGATTATCCAGTTGATTCCAGTTTTCCGGTTGGTTCCAGTGATGTATTATGATTCATACCTGGTTATCATGTTGAGACCTCCATTTTATCTTGTTATCTCTGTTGTATCTTGTTTGACTTTGATGTATTCATATAGTAGCTTCATGAACTACTATTTCTTTACTTCCGCTGCATTTATTACTCTGTGTCTGTGATCTGTGATTTATTTGTTTACTGTTTATGCTGTGTTTTGCCAAATTCATTTTACAGTTCGATATTTTGAGCAATTCAAGTCCGACATGTGCGGATGCGAATGGTTGAAAATATCGGGTCTTTACATTATTTCTTTATGAAAATTATAGTAATATGTCAATGCAGTTATAAGAAAACGCGGCAATCTTTTACAAATATTGTACAGTCAATTCTGCATCGCTTCAAATTAAATAGTGTTTCTACGTTTTAAAGAATACTTTTATAAATTTGTATGATCGACAAATATGCAAATATTTGTCGAGCAAATACTTACCTGTCATTTATTTGTAGCTTTGATCATGCTACTCTACTATTAATAATGCTGCATTAGTGCATGATTATAAAATAGTTCAAGTATGTTCTTGTTTGTCTATGCAAGTGAGTTAGAAGAATGGTGATGCACATAATAATATGTATAATATGCACTCTGATATGATTTGTTCAAACGAATGGGTTATAATAGTTGTTGCTGTGGAGATAGAGACTATTTTCTTGATGTGTTTGAAGTGAGTGATGCCAATATAGATATTCTTCTGGTTGATATTATGGACATAATGGAATGTGATGAAAAAAGGAAGATAATGTTGTCGGTGCTACATTGATGGAGTTTAGGTGAAAATTAAAGAACATAACAAAATGATGTGATTGGAAAAAACTCATTAGATGTTGGAAACGTTGTATATTCAATTCTGCATTATTTCAAACTAAACATTTCACTATTGATGTTATTGAATTAGTATTCTGATATTCTATAGAATAGATAATATCAGAGGGAGAATATTTTCACGACTTATATTTGTTATACGAATATTTAGTAGCTTTGAGTTTGATTTCAAGTATTAGTAGTTACTCTGTTTGTTATTCTTTGTAAATCTTGCACAATCAGTTCTGCATCATTTCAGACACATTATCAACGTCGTTGGATCGGTATTCTTATATTTGTAGAATATTAAATATCAGAAGGCAAATATTTGGCCGACAATAATTGTCATATAAATATTTAGTAGCTTTGAGTTTGATTTCATGTATCAGCAGTTAGTATGCTTGTTTTTCTTTCTGCCTCAAAAATATATTTAGTAAGCTGTTTTAATATTTAATAAGTTTTTTAAATATTTATGCAACATGTGTGCATTAGTCAAATACAGTGGTTAATTTGCCTATTAGCTTAAAATGTTAGCCAAAAGTGTCTGTCATAATCATAAAATGCACTTATATTTTGACATGTTCCTAAAATAGAAATGAAACAATCCCGTATTGGTTTCATTGAATCAATTTTCGATCATATCCCTTGACCAGTCTAAGGGTAGGATGGGTTGGCTAATTTGTAGATCTACGTCTGAGATTTTTTTGTATGTCTATATCTTCTTCTCATCATTGCTTTTCATGTTCTTATTTAGCGAAAAATTATATATTTAACCTTTCTCATATGGCTGACTACTGTTATCTTCTATTTTTTCTTATCTAGTCGGCAATCCTTTTTAGTTTGAGTATTGATGGTGTTTTTTGTGTATTATTCTATCAGTATTCAAACTAAAATGAGTGCCAGCTCGATAATCGCTGTACTTATTGGCTCTCTGCAATCTGCTTCTTTCTCTTCAAGGTGGTAACATATTCCCATTATTCCCTGCTTACCTAGCCCCCTAGTAATCCCCTATTAAAAGCTTCAAGTTTATGTCTACCTAAATGAATATAGAGAATTCAGAGGAAAGAGATGAAGATGAAGAGTTAGAAGAGTAAGAAAGCTCAGACATCAATTGTAATCCTCGGCTAATGGATTTTGAGAAGGAAAATATGGCTTGTCTCTGATTCCAAATGAGGGATTAAAGTAAAACAAAATCTTTCTCCATCCTAATATAAAAATATAGGCATTCAATTTTGTATGTTTTAGCGATATAACAAATTGTTGCTTTAAGGAACCGAAAAACGTATTTACACAAAGCCCAGAACTAGAATCTACTTCTTGTAAGTTAGGCAAAATATTCTTTATAGAATGGAATGCTAGTGAATGTAAAACGAGCTTTTATTTGTGTTTAACTTCATAATTTTTGCTCTTTTGCTTTGATATGAACTTTGTATTTGTGTTGGTAGTTATTATTTTATTGAAGTTTTTTTTGTATGAAATTTATAGCATTACGTCAATACAGTTATAAGAAAGTGCACTAATTTTTCTAACTTTTAAATTTTTTGGCTGAAAACATTTACCTGGTAAACTTTGCCAATCAAAAGTATCTGACCATATATTGAACTGGATTTACAATGTTTTATAATTTTTTACTGTATAAAAACAATAAAATTTTCTCTGAATATTTCATATTACATTTCAGTTTAAAAACATATGCAACATTCAAAATCTGCACTAATGGAATTTTGTTCATGGACATCGCATCTTTTACATCAGGTAGAAATATGCATGATGTTAAAAATCAAAACCTAACATCGTTACTTTTATTACCGATGTTGTATCAGACATCACATTGATTTTCAAGATGATGTTAATTTATTTATTATCTTTATTACTTCATTCTTTTACATTGATTTTTAGGGCGATGTTAAAAAATAAATTCCAAATTTGTAAAGAAAAAGTGTGGAAAGACTAAGTGTAAATTTTTCTATAGAAAACGCGGAATACACCTAAATTGAACTCCATTCAAAAAATCAACCCGCTCTCCAAACCTGTATAAATCAACCCAATCACGCCCAACCAGTTTTCGAATCTCCTCCCCTCATGTCCAGTTGAGTTCAATATCTTATTCACCCTCTGCTTCATTGTATGCGTCGATTCTTCGGATCTGACGCCGTGGTAGAATCCGAGGGTAGTGCCGTCCTTGTTACAATTGTTATTTTTTAAATGGCGTTGTCGATTTAGGGGCACTGTTCAGTTAAGGAGCATTTTTTGTTTTTTGTAAATTGGTCATTTTTTCTCACAATTATTATTCAAAATCCGCATATTAAGAACCCTCCAACCTGCTTCAGTCACGTCATCCAAAAATAATACAACACCCTCCAAATTTTTTTCCCAAAAATCACCTAGCTCGCTTCAAAATTAGTTCATTTCTCTCTAAATCGTCCATTAATTTCTCCTTAACTTTTATTCAACATAGAAAATATAATATCTTCCTCCTTAAAATATTCGCCATCTCCCAAAACCAAAATTCAGCATCCTAAAAATTTTCGCCCAAAAGAAAAATCGTCATCCCAAAAATGACAACATAAAAATCGCTACCAAAAGTAGTCTCGAGTTAAGATCACGATGTTTGAGTTCGTGCTGCAGCCAAGCTGAAGTCATCGACAAACCGGAAGTCTAGTTGTGGTTTATTATTTGATTTAATCGATTGCTCAACTCAAGTGATTCAATGTTCGATGACTGTAGTCAGTGAAGTCGCGATAGGCTGTTCGGTGATCGATTTGCTGGAGGTAGGGTTCTTGATTTTTTGATTCACGGTTGGTTGTTTGGTCCCTATGCATACTTTGAGATGACAATGAACTATCATGCCCAGAGAGGCACGCTTCGCATTGTTTAATTTTTTTGTTTTTTCCTTTAGCGTTTGAACTTGATTTATTAGTTGAGTTATTTGATTGTAAAACTCACTCGAACATGAACTGAGATTAGTAATTCTAAACCTCATCCGAAAAGATGATAAAGAAAGGTAAAAACAAATCCCTCGTCGAAAAGCGAGTAGATTGGGTTTGACTAATGCTTCAAATGGCATACGATCTCGAACGATCACATTTTGCCTCGAACGACACTCGATCTCCAATAATCACATTTCTCCTTGAACGGCACTCGATCTCCAACGATCATATTTCACCCTGAGCGACACTCGATCTCGAACGATCATATTTCTCCCTGGACGATTCGATCTCGAACAACCATATTGTGTCTCGAATGGCATCCGACCTTGAACGATCTTATATCGCCTTGTACGGCACTTGATCATGTATGATCATCATTCGCCTCGAACGACACTTGATCACCTACAATTATCTTCCGCCTTGAACGACGATCGATCACGAATGACCATCATCTGCCACAAATGGCTATTGGGCACGAACGACCACTACTCGACTTGAACGATAACATTAACTGGAATAAATGCCAGCCTTGAACGGCTACAGATCTGACTAACGGTCTTGAATGACCACAACTCAAGATCCGGAGAGATTAAGGAATTGGATTCTAGATTGAATAATATGGCTATTAATGGATTATGAATTTCAATTTGGGATTTATAGCCATTCATAGCATGCCTTCTTATCATAAGGCGTGTTTAGAGGGGTAAAGATTGTCCCGCCTTTTAGGTAGGCCGGGATACTACGGATTCGGCTAATATGGATGGATTAGAAATCGATTACAGTTGAAACTATGGATATAGTTGAAAGGATTTGGATGGATGATACTCAAAAAATGGCTAAGTACGGAATTGGCACTTAACCTAGACAACGGATCGACTCCTTGATTTCTGACATAATCAAGGTGCGATTTGTATGAAGTGACATGGAAGGCCGCATAAGGCTACATCCTAAATTTCAAGTCGATTGGAGTCCGTATGTTCGAGTTATAGGCAAAAGAAAATGGATCTGTATCGATCTGATCAGTGTTAATTTTCTTGGAGTCAAATCCGGCAAAATTGTCTATTTGCTTGGAGTTGGTGCATGGTCCGCTTAGATTTGTAGAAATTTGAGGTGCTTCGCACTTGGTGTCGGTTACATGTCTTCTTGAAGAAAATGACGAGCAACGATCGTTTTTATGCTTAGAGTCAAAATCACGTTTGCTTGGAGAAAATTATGATTTTACCCAAGTCTTACTCTATGATAGAATTTTCAGCATTTGCTTCAAGTTAGAAAGGTGGTTATTTGGGTCTTGCTTTGAGTCAACCGTCAAGCTAGTTTTTCGACGACCGTTTTGGCGATTTTCGACGATGAACGATCTATAACTCAAAAACTACAAAGGAAATTAATATAAAATTTGGCAAACAACTACATTACACCACGAAGGACAGATAGCATCGATCGCAGGGCCCTACGATGAAGTTGGATCGATCAGCCATTGTAATATCCCGGAATTTCCAGGAATTTAAAACGTGATAATCTCTTAATTTAAATTATTTGAAATTGATAAATGGTTATTTTCAAAAATAAATAACCAAGTAATAATAATATAATGTTTTAATTATGGCTATAAATTGGTTTTATAATAAGAATAATTATTTTATTTGTGTAAATAAATTCTAAATTGGCTTATTGTTTTCAAAATTGATAAGTGTGTTTAAATACATTTATATATGTGTATTTTAAATTGATTTTTAAAATAGGATAAATTATTTGTAAATAATAATGATCTTATTTAAAAATTGATATTTTATTTATTTAAATTGATTTTAGAGTTGGATTATTTTTAAATTTGACTTTGAAAATGAATATAAATTTGAATTCAAGGAATATACATGCATCTTAAAAATAAAATAATAATATAGTTTGATTTTAAAATATATAGATAATGTTAAAAATAAGATTTGTTTTGTATTATTCTTTTTATAGAAATTTATCTATAGAAATTTGGAATTGTATTTATTTAATAAGAATTAATGCAAGGCTTTTGAAATAGCATTTTTTAAAATGAGTTTGCATTATTGTATATAATTTTATTTAAATTATATTTGGTTTCATTTCTTTTCATAGATTGTATTTGTATAAATTTAGAAAACATTTATAAATGTATAAATATATTTTTTAATTAGAAATTTAATTAGAAAAGCATTTTCAAATTTAGAAAACATATTAGTAATTACGAAAATAATTTAAAAAGGCTTTTAAATTTCTTTTGGAATAAATATAAATAAGAATTGACATGTGTTAAGTTCTTAATCACTTTGTCAAACAAGTGTTACAACATTTATGAAAATTTAAGACAAGTGTCCATGTTTTTTTTAACTTTCTTTTTAACTTAATAAATCTGAAAACTTGCCTATTTAAACACCATCTTCCTCCATCTTTTTTTTTTCTTTAAACTTTTTGTTCATTCCTAAAAAAGAAACTAGAATTACCAATGGCAGCTCCAAATCTGAAATTCCTCAATTCAAAACAATCTTCAAACCGATCCTCAAACAAGAACCTGAAAATCTCCTCTGATCAAATCTGCAAGATTTTTTTTTCCTGCAATCATCCTTTAAAAAACTGCATGCCTGCAGTTTGTTCTCAAAACAAAATCAATTCCTCAAATTCAAACATCAATCTCTGTTTACCCAAAACCTGAAAACATCCCAGTTTAAATCAAAATCTGCATCATGTTTTCAAAGTTAATGCAAGTTTTCAATCCTATGTCTGCATCATCTTTTTAGTGCATGCAAGTGTAAAATATGGGTCAAGGTATTACCTGAAGCAAATCTGTTGAAAGCAAACCTGAAGCAATGCAGTTAAAACAAAGAAAAGGGGGATGAAGCTTTTCTGTTTCAAAAAGGGTTCATCTTCAAATTCAAAGCATTTTGCAAGTTCCAGTTCAACATCAAACCTCTGCACTGCATTTAAAAAATGTGAGTAAACATTTTACTAAAAATTTAAGTGATTAATTATCTGTTGCTTGAAAATTTCCTGAGATAATGATGTATTGCATGTGATGATAGATGCACCAATCTGTAATGTATTTGGATTTCTTGTTGGGTTGTTTGAATCTCCCTATTCCTGATTTCAGAGAATTTAAAACAAACAAAATCTTAAATTTTCAGCTAAATCTCTGTGAAACTATGGTGTTTAAATCTAGCTAGTTAGTTTAAAACATCATGTAATTTTCTTAAAAACAAGAACTGGTATTTTAGATTCACTAAAATTTCTGGAACAAGGAAACTCGGTTAAAATCTTCAAATGCAATAAAATCAAAGGTTAATTTTTACTGATTCAAGCATATATCCTAGATCAGTTTGGAAAGTTAGGATTTTTGAAACAAATATCACAATTTTTAAATTTGTATTAAGCTAGTATTTGGGGTTCAACTGGAAATTGGGTTTTTACAAAATTCTGTTGATCTAAGCATCTGGATTACTCGGGATTCATGATGGAGTTAGTGGTATGATTGGAGAGTAAAGTAAAAATGGTTGAAGAATTTGTAATCCACTGTGAAGATTGAAATTGCTCGGATTTGTTTTTAGACCTAGTTCTGTTTGAACTTGGGAATTTTGGCTACTGCATCTTCATTTTTGCATTGAGTTGTATGAATTTCTGGGAAGTGGAAGCGCGGTGTGTTGGCAAGCACTAGCCGTGATCGTGGCGGTTATCTTTGACCGGAGGCGTGGGATTCAGGGATTTCCTGATGATGGTTTGGTTACAGTTTCACCCTAAAGAGCTCGATTTTGGATCGAGGCAAAGAATGGGGTTCTGTTGATCATAGAAGCTTGTGGGATGGAAGAGGGACTTGGCGGTGGGTTCGTCGTTGACCAGAGGTGGTTCCAGCATTGGTGCAGGTGTACAAGATGGTTGGTGTCAGTTTGTATTTGGGATTTGGCTTGCTGGGTTTTAGCTCGGGGTATAGGGTCAATAACTCGAAGGAGGCTTCGTGTTTTAGGGTTTCTGTCTCGAGTTCTAACTCGAGATAGTATGGGTTGAAACCTGTAGATTTAAAAGTGTACAGGTTCTTGTTTTTTTTTAAATCCTAACTAAACTTTAAACTAAAACTAAAAGAAAGAAAAGAGAGAAGATGTATTTTGTACTTGGGTTCAGGTATACATGGGTTGGACCCAAATTTAAATGTTTAACAAGATTTTTAATTTAAAATAAGTAAGTTTAAACTTTAAATAATTTAAGTTAAATTAAAATTCTTGTCTTTGAATTGAATTGTTTTTATAAATAAATTTGTATGGTTTAAAATGTTTTACGATAAAAACCTTAATGTTATTTTTCAAACTTATTTGAAATATAAAAAGGAGATTATAAGGAAATGTTTTTAAATTAGTTAATTAATAATTAAAAGAAAGTAATTAATGCTTACTTTATATTTTAAACTAATTAATGACTTATGTTAAGTAAAGTTTTTTTCAAGGATTATTTAAGATAATGTTTTATCTTAAATAATAATAATAATAATAAAGTAAATAATAATTAACTAGTTAATTAAGAAATTTTAAGTTTAATTAATTAATTTAATTAATTATTTTAAAGGGGTTAATTAAGTAATTAATTAAGTATAATTATTAATTTAATTAACTAATAATTATGATGATTTGATTAATGATTAATGATTAATTAAATTGTAATTATTTATTAAATAAGTAATTAAGGGATAATTAAACAAGTAATTTAGTTTAATTGGGTTTTCTTAATTAATAATTAAAAGAATTATTAATCTATAATGCAAGTTAATTAAAAATTAATTAACTATTATTAAGGGTTAATTAATTGTAATTAAGGATTAATTAATTTTATTTATGGATTAATTAATTTATAATTAAGGTTGTTAATTAATAACTAAGTTTTATTAATTAATGATTAAGAGTTAATTAATTAGTTAATTAAGGTTAATTAATTAATTATAAAAGTAATTAGTGATTGATTACTTTGTATTAAAGGATTGATTAATAATTAAGGTTTATTAATTAATAATTGAAGATAATTAATCTGTTAATTGAAGATTAATTTGGTTAAAGAGTAATTAAGGAATGAATTACTTGATTTTGATTTATGAGAAGAGTGTGATCAAGTAAGTTAATTAATTTGTTAATTAATTAAGAATACTCACTTGATAAATGATTAAGTATGTTTATTTAATAAGTTTTGATAAGGCTAATTACTTAAGATATGTAATTGATAAATTACAGAGGTAATTGAGATAAATAAAATTACTTATTGGGGAGTAATTTTAATGGGTAATTACTTGGTAAAGTAATTAAGGGTTTATTACTTGGTGTAATAAATCAAAGAATTTATAAAAGTAATTAAAAGTAACTAAGAAGTAATTAAGAATAATTAATTACTGTTTATATTTATTTAAGTTGATTAATTGAAAGCAATTAATTTAAGCATGATTAATTTATGTAATTAATTAAGAAATAATGTAATTAATTATAGTTAATTAATTAATTGAAGTAATTAATTAAGGTTCATTAATTAATATGATTAATGAGAAAAATTAAGAATTAATTACTTGATTTAGAGTTAATTAATCAAGGTTGATTTATTAAGATGATGATTAATTAATTGGTTTAATTAATGAATAAGTAAGCAAGATTTATTGTGATGAAGGTAATTAATTTAATTAATTTTAAATTAATTAAGAGATGAGGTAATTAATTTAATTCACTTTAAATTAATTAGAGATAGAGATAGTTAATTTAATTCATTTTAAATTAATTATATTGTGATTAAGTAAATCATTGCTTATGTATGAATGGGTGACATTGATTGTCTTGAATGGATGTAATCTCAGAAATGAGATAAGTAATGTTGTGTGGTATAATGCTTGGTTGCATTGTGATGGTAATATAGATTATCTATTGTGAGAATGATGTGGATTACCTATTTTGTTATGAATCATCTGTTTATTTGACAATGTGGTTATCAATTGTGACTTGTGAATTATCTATTCTGTGTGTATATAGATAGTTGAATTGAATTGTTTAACTTTAAAACAACTTGGACCTAAAAGATATGTTTTGGATTTCGATGAGACCGGGATTGGGTTTCCATATTTAGATATCCGAAAACCACATAGATCCAAATAAACGATAGGTCGTGAATCTCTTGTGAAGAGTGAAGACTCAAGGTGTAAGAACTATTCGTCAGCATAACTCTGAGGGTGATTCCGTGATGAGTTTGACGAGTAGTACTTTCAGGTTCGAGATGAAGGTTCAGAGTGCAAGAGTTATTGTCATTAACTCTGAGGGTGATTCCAAAATGAGTGTAACGAGGTAATGCCTTCGGTTTCGCTTGAACCCAGAATGAACTTGTATGTATTGAATGCTTTCAAAACATCGTCAGGTGGACGATGAGCATTCTAAATGATGTGTTTACTAAAGGTAATCGTAGCCTCAAGCCTCATCAACCGGGAATGGCTAAAACAGGAAAGGTGCAGCAAGGCTTCGTGGGTAGCCCCTACTGGAGAGTAAGATTTACCCCTGTATAGAGGTCCCTTTTATTTCGGTTGTGTGGGCGGTTGAATAACTACATCCACCGGGGTTGTCTTATTTGGAACTATTCAGTAAGGAATGGTTCCGGCTTTGTGTTGCAGGGGAGAGGGCGTACTCCTCGGTACGGTGATCTAGGCCACGTACTATGACGGACGGTACCCCGGTAGCGCTGCCATTGTATGGAATCCAAAATCCAACAAGTGCCATCGGATTTGATTGTATTACCCACTTTTGTGGCTAGTAGCTGGAATTTAATAGATGTAACAATTTCGACTATTTCATATTTATTTGAAAACCCTAGACCTATTATAATATCACTGAATTTCCTATTAAATGTTTGGTTAGCGTAAGGTAAAAGCTTTTCCATGTTTATGTGTGGGAAGTCTTACGTGATACCTTTTCTTTCAAAGGTTTTTTTAAGTTAAGCAACTTTAACTGTTTACTCACACCAGACCCATGTATGACCCGGAGTTTATTCTGTTTTTCTTAAACTCTTGGGTACTCAAATTTTTACGACTATCCAGGGGATTTTAGGTTGGCTTGACGAATTCTGGAGGAGCAATGGAGCAGGAGGCTTCTACGTATAACTATATAGTATTCCGCTGTGTGTTCTCTGAGTTGTTGTCTTTGAGTTGTATTGAGTTGTATAACTAGACAGGTGTCTATAACTGTCTAGTATGTGTTGTTTTAGCTATGTATCTCTGATGTATATGATACTATGTAATGTATTATGTGATTAATATAATTTATCCGTTCTGCTGTTTAGATTCTGATGTTGTTCTTTCTTCTTCTTCTTTGTCTTTTCTCTTTTCTATCCCTTTCTTTCTTAAAAATGGTGCGATTTTCTGTGGTAAGAAAGTCGGGTCATTTCAGCCATGATCCATATTTGAAATAATTCAAATCAATGATAGTCGATCAATATCTCACAAACGCAAAGTTGGAAAGACACGAAACTTTGGAAATAGTGAAAAATTATGTAAAGGAACCTACTGTATTGATCGCTCATCATTTGGAGAAACTTGAACGATCGGCCTAGATCATTCTTGAACTATCGTATCATTTTAGCTTGAACGATCCAAACTCCATGGAAAACGCGATATCTCACAAACGGTAAGTCGGAATGGCACGGCATTTGAAGAGCAAATAGCTAACATCATGGTGGACACAAAACGATCATAGCCCAGAAGGAGCAAATACAGAACAATCTTCTATGTTTCTATTTTTCAACTCGATCCCATGGAAAACGTGGATATCCCACAAACGGTAAGTTAGAATTGCACGAAACTTAATGAGTAAGTAGCTAAAATAATAAAGGAACCAAAAAAACGATCGCACCACATTAGAGCTAATATGAATGATCGGCACCGATCATTCCAATGGTGTGCGATCAATCTGAAAATTGGTGGATTGGGTCGTACAGCTATAGAGGTTCTTCTAGCTAAATTTCAGTCTGATCCATGCACTTCTTCACCTATAAATATAGCGGATTTGGCTCATCGCAAGGGATCTTCTTCTGGATCTTCTTTTGGCTCTCCTTCATCACTTCTTATCTCTTCCTCCATTAATTTTCTAAGGCTGAAAACAACTGTATTTGTAATCCTATGGTATAATAAAAAAGATTATTGGAGTGGACGTAGGCCGGAGTTCGCCGAGCCACTATAAAACTTGCTTATTCATTTACTTTTTTGCAATCTATTCTGTGATCTATGAATATATTTTTTTTATTTGGATCTAAATATTGGGATATTGGTGCTTTCACATACAACAGGGTGTTTGTGCCCATTTTTGGCGCTAATATTTTGGTTCTTTCACTGAAAGAGGTAGCCCTACGGTTGTGGAGTTAGATTTGGAATCAACTAGAGAACTTGAAATAAGGACAATGGTGGAACCATCAATAAGGAGACAGATAGTGGATAAGTGTTATCATGAAGGGAGTCAGGAAGCTTTCTCAAGAGCTAATCAAACCTCAACCTTCATTACCAGAGATGAGATGAAAATGATGATGGATGCTATGCAAGAAAGGATGCTAAAGAAATAGGAGAAGATGATGCGGAATCTACACCGAAAGATTGGACAAGCTGGATCACAAAACCAAGGGACCAGAGTAGCTCAAGTTGCTGGAAATATGAATCTTGGAGTTGGAGCAGTAAGAGTTAAGGAAAACCAGAATTAGGACTAAGAAAATGAAGCTAACAAACAGCAGGATGGAGTAGTACAACCGAAGGCAGTCCCCGGTCGACGCATAACGATCGAAACCGATTGTTCCAGAACAATCGGCATCGATCAATCGAGAAGGGGCATGTCCCTAGGTCATGATGAATCGATCCTAGGTGGGGGTGATGAACAATGCTACATAATTTGGCATCGATCAGGCTACGGATGTGCGTCACAAGGAGTATGTTCCAGAATTACCTTGTGGAGTCGCGGGGGGGGGGGGGGGTGGAATTTGCAAATGAAAACATGAGATTACCCATAAACGAAAATGAAAGGATGGCTAAGATGATATGACGGATAATGAGTGGCAGAATGCCTAATAGGAGCTTAGAAGATGTCAATCAGAGTATGTTCACTCCAAATATTAGAAATGCAAGGATCCACTAGAATTCAAATACCAACACTGGAAGTATATGACGGACAGCCAGACCTAACTATGCATATGATGAAATATATCCTACATATGAAGGTGCTGAGAGCATCGAAAGAAGTCATGGCATAGTATTTCCCACTGTATTTGATGGATTTGGCTACGCTCTGGTTCAAGCAGCTTGAAAATGGATCAATTAGAACTTAGGGAGAATTAGTACACAGGTTTATGAGACAGTTCAGGGTTCACATCTCGAGACCTAAAAATGTCATGACTCTACTAACACTAAAACAAAGGGCTAAAGAGTCCTTGAGGAGTTTTCTAACACGATTCAATGCCACGGCAGCACCGGTGGATAGGCCAGATCCATCTATGGTTTTGATGACGGCCTGCAATTGCCGACAACATAGAATTCAAGGATTCACTGGCATGGGATCCACCAAAGGATATCGGGAAATTTTACCACGAAGCAGAAAGGTTCATGCGGCAAGAGGACGTATGAGTGAACAACCAAGAAGTAAACACTATTTGGGATGAAGGAACATATAGAAAAGGGTCTAAGGCTGATAAAGGAAAGCGAAAGGCTAACGACAACTTTAACGGATTAAAGCAACCAAGGAGGAACTAAGATACACCTCTTACATAGAATTGACTGAAACATTGGAAAGGATATATTTGGATACTAAGTGGCAGATCCACTATCGGAGGCTAACGAGGAGAGAGCCTACAGATAGCAAAAGGAAATCAGGAAGATATTGCGTATTCCATGAGTTGTACGGGCATGATACAAATGATTGCAGGCACTTAAAGGATGTAATAGAGGAGCATGTTAGGAACGGAAAAATGTTGTACTATGTGAGGGCACGGACAACGACGATAGAACAAGAGCAGCCATTGTCCGCATTAAATGGAAATAGAAATGGCCGTGGATCGGGGTCACGGCTCGTCATCAACTAATCGGGACAGCAAGGGCCGAGTTCAAGACTTGGACACTAGTCATAATAATTATTTTTGCAATTTCTTTTCTCATAATAAAAGGGATAAGTCACTTACACATATACGATATCACGAACGGTCCTTAGGCATTCTCTGAGATGACAATGAATCGTCAGGCCTAGAGAGGCATGCATCGCATTGTTTATTTTTTTTGTTTTTCCTTTAGCATTTGAACTTGATTTTATTGGTTGAGTTTTTTGATTGCAAAACTCACTCGAACGTGAAATATGACATTAATAATTCTAAACCTCATCTGGAAAGATGAGACAGAAAGGAAAACAAGCCCTCTTATCGAAAACGTGCGAATTGGGCTTGGCTAGCACCTCGAATGGCATACGATCTTGAACGATCACATTTTGTCTCAAAACGACACTTGATATCGAACGATCACACTCGGTCTCAAATGATCATGTTTCTCTCTAAACGATACTTGATCTTGAGCGATCATATTTTGCCCTGAATGGCACTCGATCTCGAACGATCAGATTTCAGGAACGACGGCTAATCTTGAATGATCATATATCACCTTGAATGGCACTTGATCATGTACGATTATCATTCGCCCCAAGAGACAATCGATCACATACGATCATCTTCCATCTTGAACGACAATCAGTTATGTACGACCATCATCTGCCATGAACGATTATAGATCACGAACGACCCCACTCGCCTTGAATGACAACATTAACCTTGAATAAATGCCAGTCTTAAATGTCTACAAATCTGACTAACGGTCTCGAATGACCATAACAAATAATCCGGAGAGATCAAGGAATTTGATTAGCAATGGATTGGATTCTGGGCTAGATAATATGGCTATCGACGGATTATAGACTTCATATTTGTGATTTAGAGCAATTCAAAACACGCCTTCTTATGGCAAGGCATGTTTTAGGGTGCAAATATTATCCCACCTTTTGGTCAAGCTGAAATACCATAGATTCGACTAAAATGGATGGATTGAAAATCGATTACAATTAGAACTATGGATAATAATTGAATAGATTCAAATGGACAACACTCAAAAAATGGCTAAGTATGAAATTGGAACTTCACCTAGGCAACAGATCGGAACCCCAATTTCTGATCTAGCCAAGGTGCAATTAGTATGAAATGACATGAAAGGCCACCTAAGGCTACTTCAAATTTCAAGTCGTTTGGAGTTTGTATACTCGAGTTATGGACAAAAAAAGATGGATCGATATCGATAGGGTCATTGGTAATTTGCTTGGTGTCATACCTAGAAAAATTTGCTATTTACTTGGAGTCGTCGCATGGTTCACTTGAAGTCATAGAAAATTGAATTACTAGATCATGCTTGGTGTCAGATACATGTTTTCTTGGAGATTACTTGGAGTAAAACAATCGGCATCAATCATTTTTCGTGCTAGGTGTCAGAATCATGTTTGCTTGGAGTTTACCCGATTTTAACTGTAGGCTATAATCTTCAGCATCTGCTTTAAGTCAGAAAGGTGATTACTTGGGTCTTGCTTCGAGTAAACACTAAAGTCGGTTTTCGACGACTATTTTGGCGATTTTCGATGATGGTCGATCTATCAAAATCTACAAAGGCAATCGACATGAAATTTAAAGAACAACTACACTATACCATGATGGACTAACATCATCGATCGTTGGGTCCCACGATGAAGTTGGCTTAAACGATCATGATCCACATGTATCGATCCATAAAATAATTCAAATCAATGATGTAATGTCCCTTATTTTTAACTATTTTAAATTATTAAATTTAATATAATTTTTGAATAAAAATGGTAAAAAATAAAATTTAATGATCTGTTAATGTAATTTATTGGTTATGAACTTAAATAAAATTTTAAATAACAAAATTCAACATGAGAAAGATGATAACTTATATCAGAAAATAAATTAAATAATATTAAATTATAAATAATTAATAACAGAAATTGAAATAATCAATGTCAAGTAAATAAAGAGTCCAACGAATGTTTATTTAAAAGTAAAGGCACAAATGTATTTATATCAAATTCTATGTAGTGAATGTTTTTATAATCAATAATTGGAATTAAATAATAAATGTTGAACTATTTAGATGAAATAAAATAATTATTTTGATAACTAAAATTCATCTAAAATTCTAATATTGGAATTCATCGTAATTGAATTATCCAAGGGCTTTGATTTAGGAAGTGTAATCTTTGTATTTAGTGTAAGAACTTTTGTTGCACTATATTTGAACGAACATTTTATTTTAAAGTGAATATGTTTATGAATTTAAATGTAAGAACATCTGTGGTATAAATTTTAAAAAATATTTTAATTTACAAAATAGTTTAAGATAAAATTTGAATTTGGAATGTTTAATTGATTTTAAATACTAAAAGGTTATTTTCATAAGTTAAATAACTTATATTTCAAATATAGTGATTTTTTTGACAGTTCAATTGTTAATTTTAATACTGAAAATTATTTAAGTAAGTGAACACTGAATTTAATATGAAGAAAAATGATTTTAAAAGCTGATTTAATTTTTATTTAAACAAAATAAAAAAATAACTTTTAAAATTGAATTTAAATGGAATAAATTTAGTTTGGAAAATAGCTTGTTTCAATTAACGTGTAAAAATAGCCATTCAGGCAACTATCTCGGATTCCGACGAAACCAATTTTATCGGATCCTTATTAGTGAATTATTAAATGATTTTAAGTTTCGTAGCGATCAAACTAATCGTTTGGTCGTGCGAGCTTGAAACCCATAGGAATTAATTAAAGGAATTTAATTAAAATAATTTAATTTTAAAAAGTATCTTCTAAATATGATGGAATTAGCTCTGGATACATATTCCATTGCATTTAAAATAGGGATATAACATATAGAATGCCAGGCGGCATGCATAGTTTGGAGTTCAGAAATTTTGCGGATGAATACTGCCGCGAGATTTGTATATAAGGCCCTCATTTTCATTCAAACCCTAATACCAAACCATCAGCCGTTGTATCTTTTATTTGCCGAAAATGGCTTAACTTCTATCCTCGATTTCTCCTCATCTGCTCATCGAATTTGAGCGATTCCAACAAGGAAAACGAAGATCTCATCCTCCTCTACGAGATGTGTGGTTGGATCGAAGTGGTTCGCTTCGAAATCGCCAAAATCGAGGCGTATAGGTAACGCGGGTTTTCTTGAATTGGACGTGGATTGAAGTGGTCATCCTATTTTCTTTTTGTTTCTTTAAACCCATTGATAATCCATCTTTTAAATGGTTAGGGACATGTGTGGTTTATTGTCGACTTAAACTGTTCAAAAAGGTGGGTCATCACAATTAATATCAAAGCTTTGGTTTAGCGTATATCTAAACCTGTAGGATAAGCTCATTGAGTGTATATACACATAGGAGAGAGCTTATTTGTTGGTGATATAAAAATATATTGAAATTAACAAATGAAATGATTTTAACTCGGAATATATATAGAATATAAAAGAATGAATTCTGTAAACCGATAAATCATTTGTAACTGTTGATGATAATTGGATGTTATCTCTTTGTTGATTGATTTTTTGATTAATATGGATGTGCATATTATCACTAATTGACCGACGAGTCGTGCTTGACCAGTTTATGCGCATCGACTATTGGCGGTTGATTTGAGAATTTGACTATGGTTGGAAATTTTGGTTTTTTGAAATATATTTAACCGGTTTGAGAAACTGCATGTTTTAACATGGACTTTGATGAGAATATATATTTGAATTTCCCACTGTATCATTTTAAAGGGTAATGGATACCATTTGAAAGTGATATATGAAATATGGTTTATCTAGATATGGCTAATAAATAAACAAAAAGTGATTCAAACTGGAAATTTGGGAGTTTTAATTCCAGGAGTTTTTGAAACTGGGTTTTAAGAATTTTGGAAATGTATAATAGTAAAATCTGAAATTATTTTCCGAATAGAAATGTTATGAATGATTTCAAAAAGGATTTTCAAAAGATTAAAAGAAATGGAAGTCCGGAACTCACTTCTGTGGTTGGAAAATAAACTTTGGTGATGACTGCAGAATCATCGACATTCATTTTCAAATTTCAAAGTGGGGGAAGACACTTTAGTAGCTTTACTACTCGATTGTTTAATGAAATAGATTTGATTCAAGTGAAGTATGATTTGATATTTGAAAGAGATATATGTACATTTATTTCAAATGAACCCGGTGTTCAGTTCTCGAATTTTGGGTTGAATTATGTTATGAACACATGTGTCCTAAGCGTTAGGATTGATTAATTTATTGATTGTGCATCTTGTTAAGATGATTGATAGCTGATTTCCAGTTTTGAATTGGAATTTGATTTTTCTGTCTATTTTTAATAGTCGAAAACTTCCAAATTGATATTTAAATTTAAAGCTTAACATTTTCAAAAGCATAAAGGCATAATTTTATAACTCTTTAATTGGAAATAATAATAATAGAATTTAAACAAGTTTTAAATGTTACATATTTTGATAAGAATGGTGTATAAGATTATTTTGAATTATAGAAATATGAAATTAGTTTTGTGATGTTTTAAATGAAAGAGTTCAAGAAATGAATCGAACATAGTAAATGTCTTATAAAAACTTGTTTATTTGCAAAATGACGTTTAAAAGCAAATTTGATCCTGTATAAATATGAAATTTAGTTTTGGAGGGCTTTATAATAAAATTTGTTTCAAGAAATGTTTATAAACTTAGTAAAAGTTTTATAAATTTATTTGTGCATAAAATGATTGTGGAAAATATTTGATTTCTGAAAAGAAAATCTTGATTTATAAATTTGATATAAATGGTAAACTGAAGTTGTGAAGAACTATTGATTTAAAATTTGGAAATTTTGAATTTGAATGATATGTGATTTGAAAAAAAAATGATTGTTGAGATCACATATGGACTTGAAACTGAACTGAAATTTGAAAATGGACTGATTTCGAAGACCTTTTGTTTGCGCCAAAATTGGGCACAAACCCCAGAAGTAGTGAAAGCGCCAGTGTATACACACAGATCCACAATATTCCAATACAGATCTCAGATCTAGGTATAGTAGAGAATAAAAGTGAAGAGATAGCAAATGTAAAATGTAATAAGAAAGTAAAAAACACAAGAGTTTATGGTGGTTCGGCTATCTCTGGCCTACGTCCACTTTAAATTGATCCTTTTATTCCTTTTGTTTTTACATTTACAAGTCTTTGAAAATCATAGTAAAAATGACAGAGTTTCCACATAAGAGAAGGGGTAGATCCCTTTTTTAGTTGCCATAGGTGTAGACCCGAAAATATCCACCTCAAAACATGGAATACCTCTTCTCTTGCGCAGGTGGTCCCGCCACATCGATCCATGGTGATTTTGGATCAATGCGTGTTCACTTCTTATCGATCCAAAAGTGGTCCAATTGAGCTGAGATCGATCATGGAGGTTCTCGAGTGCATCAGGAAGCTCCTTTGAAAATTTCATAGCATTTGGACTTGTAATGTTTAGTTATGATCGATGCAAGTATTGTTTGCAAGTATGCTAGAAGCTTCGTATCCATGAATTAGTCTCCATCCATTCTCATCGATGACGTGGCTTGGAAACCCAGGGAAGATCCATTTTTTATGTCGAGTAGACTGCTTCGTTAGCATCAATCGATACGAAGCACAGAGCCTTCATATCCATCAATTCTCTGTATCCATGCATCAACACCTACGGCCTTATTCGTATCCATAAATCCATCACCTATTCACATCGATCACCAATTGCCTTCTTCGTATCAATCATTTCGTATCCATGCCTCTATTCATATCGATCTTCGAATACCTTCCTTTCATATTGATCCATGCCATATTCTTATCCATACTGTTCACATCGATCTAATGCCGCTCTGGGAAACACGTGCCTTCGTATCCATCCAAACCCTACTCCCTTCGTATTGATCCAAGCTTTGATTGATACGAAGTATGCTTCACTGTATCCATCCAATTGACGCACACCGCAGCGATACGAAATCCACTTGGTCCAAATGAAGGTGCCAAGGGCATTTCCCTTATCCATATCCATATGGATCGATATGAAACCATCGATCCAGTGTAAATAGCCGAATCCATTTCGATCGATACGAATGTATCGACACAAACTGAATTTTCATGAACCTTGATCCATCCATAATTCGAGCATACAATCTCTGATTGACTTGATATTTGAAATATAGCTTCTACAAGCCTTTTTCACTTTCCCTAATCGATCCCACCTTGATTGGAGCTCGGTAAAATTTTGACGGTATCGATTATAGCCTTGTTTCCAATCGATCTCTAATCCTGATATCCATCCTTTTTAGCCAATTTGTTGATATCCTGGCCTTGACCAAAAGGCAGGGTAACATTTGCCCCCCAAAACATGCCTTGTGGTAAGAAAGCATGTTTTGAATAGCTCTAAATCTGACATCCAAAGTCTACATTCCACTCATAGCCATACCATCTAATTCATAATCCAATCTATTACCAAGCCATCCTATCTAAGTGCCATAGCCATATCCAAGTCCGCGACTGCTCCAAGTCGATGTCCGACTTAAAGTATAAAAACCAAATCATTAGCCAATCCCATAGCCATCCGAACCCATCAACCGAGTTTTAATCCATCCATATTCAATAACCAATAACCGAATCCAGGACCTCTCCGGGTCGATATCCAAATCCAGAATCACTCCGGGCCCTTAGCTGAATCCTTAGCTATTCATACTCAATATCTGAATCCTTGACCTCTTCGCATTCTTGTCAAGCGCAATCCACACTCGACGACCTACATTAAGCAACGCCTTGGTGTTCTTGGTTTAGTTTCCCTAAACGTTGAGTAATGCCATGGCTTAAGTCCTAAGCCAAATCCTGGTCACTTCGGACCCTTGTCGAGCATAGTCCATACTGGACGACCTGAAGTAGTAACCGATAGATAATATGAGGCCTAAATCCTAGGCCGAATCTTGGTCGCTCCGAACCAATGTCGAGCATAGTCCATACTCAACGACCTGAATAAGCCGATTCGCCATGTTCGAACGAAACGACTTGCCCCTTGCCAGGTATAATTCATACCCGACGACCACTTACCAAAAACCACACAAAAATCCAATCAAAATCCAATCTGAAATCCAGATTAAATCAGAAAACCAAAAATCCATACCAGAAATCTAAACCAATATCCAAACCAGAATATAAGCTTCAAAACCAAAGTCCAAACCAGAGAACAAACAAAACCAAGAGTTTAAACCAAACTCCGAAACCAAACCAGAAAAAGCAAAAAAGCGAGTGTCCAAATCAAAATTGAGAAAGTGGATTTCACAAACTAGAGTGTCGTGTTTTATCATCATCTCAGAGCATGCCTAGGGGCTATCTCCGTCCCAGCACATGAGTAAGTGACTTGGTCGTTTGCCCAAAGTTTGCTACTTATTCCATATCATCCCTATCAATCGATAACCAATCGACCATCATTCTTGGGCCTCATGCCATCATGGTTTGAGGTAGATGGTGGCTGCACTTGTTCCACCACCACATTTCAAGTTTCGACATATTGCTGCAACTGACCACTCCTTACATACTCCTTGATTATATCCTTTAAATGCCTACAGTTGTTGGTATCATGCCCATCCAGATCATGAAAGAGACAGCGCCTTTCGGATGTCCTCTCGCGTTTCGAGAGTTCCCTCCTTGCTGGCCTTCGGTAAGGAAGGCGGTCCCCAGTTTCCATGTATATCTGCTCCAATGTTTCATTCAATCCTGTATAAGTGGAGAATTTGGGTTCTCCCTAGTGTTTCCTTGTCTGACCAGAGTTGTAATCCAACTTCCTTTTTCCTTTATCTTATCCTTGCCCAAGCTTCCGCCGGATGGTTCTCTATCCTCAGTCGCGTTTACTTCCTTTAATTTCACTTTCGAATATGTATCTTCCTGTCGAAGAAATCTTTTGGCCTCATGAAAGAACTCCCTGAGATCCATTGGAGGATCTTATATTAATGATACCTTAAAATCTGAGTTATCCCTGACTCCTGACACTGCTGCCATTAAGATCATCAATGGATCCGACCGATCCACCGAAGCAACTGCTATACTGAACCAAGTTAAGAAAGCCCTAAGCGATTCTCCTGTCCATTGCCTCACTGATGTTAGCGTCATTACACTCTCCGGCCTTTTGATATAAACCCGAAACTTCTCCAAAAACCTGTCCACCAATTCCATCCCATGTCCTATTAGATCCATCTTCCAACTGCCGAAACCCCATAACAGCTATAACTGTCAAGTACAGAGGGAAACATCAGGCCATAACTTCCTCCGATGCCCCCAGAACTTCTATGTGTCTCGTGTACCTCATCAAGTGATCAGTCGGATTAGCCTTGCCATTATATACCTCAAAAGTAGGTAGCTAGAAATCTGGTGGATTTCGAGCCATTCTGATGTTACGGGTAAATGAACTCCTGTTTACTCCTTCCATATCTCTGTTTGCAAAACCTCCACGCATAGTTCGTCTGATAATCTCTGCTAATCTAGTGTTGTCCACCTAGGATTGCCCCGAGTCCCTTAGGAAATTTTGGTACGTACTCTTCATCGCGTATTCTTTTGCTCCTACCGGCATCCTATTGTGCGGTGTCATCTGGAATCCCTCCATGAATTGGTCTATCATGGCATGGTGGTGTGCCCTCGAGTCTTGATCCATCCATATTGGTTGTTGTGTGCTGATTGGGGGTTGTGCCCTATTGAGCCACTCCATCTGCTTGCATGTTGGGTCCTTCTATTCCAGCTCCGTGGATCTGAACTCCTGAAGCTCCAGCTGTTCCTGCCTGTCCAAACTGTCTGAGAAGGTTTTCCATCATGTTCTCCTGCCTTTTAAGCAATTCTTCCTGCATAGCTCCCATCGTCATCTCCATCTCATCTCTGGTGATGAAAACTGAGGCCTGATTTTCTCTTGAGGAAGCCTCATGACTCTCTTCATGCTGACTCCTTTCCGCTCTTTGTCTTCTTATTGATTGGTTTGTCATGGTTCCCCTTAGATCTGATCATGTAGCTCTCCAAATTTGAATCCCAAATCTGAAGTAGCGATTGTAAGTTTCTCTTAATCACCAAAGTGTTTGAGCCAAAATTGGCCATAAACCCCAAAACTAGTGAAAGCGCCAGTGTATACACATAGATCCCTGATATTCCAACACAGATCTCAGATCTAGATATAGTAGAGAATAAAACTGAAGAGATAGCAAATGTAAAATTCAAGAAAGAAAGTAAAGAACACAAGAGTTTATAGGTTTTGGCTATCTTCGGCCTACGTCCACTTTGAATTGATCCTTTTATTCCTTTTTTTTACAATTACAAGTTTTTGAAAATCAATAGCAAAATGATAGAGTTTCTGCGTAAGAGAAGGTGTAGATCCCCTTTTAGTTGCCATAGGACTCCTATTTATAGGTGTAGACCCGAAAATGTCTGCCTCAAAATGTGGAATACCTCTTATCTGGCACAGGTGGGCCCGCCACATCAATCCATAGTGATTTTGGCTCGATGCATGTTCAATTCGTATTGATCCAAAAGTGGTCCAATCGAGTTGAGATCAATCATAGAGGTTCTTGAGTACATCAGGAAGCTCCACTGAAAATTTCATAGCATTTGTCCTGTAGATGTTGAGTTATAATCGATGCAAGTGTCGTTTGCGAGTAGGCTGGATGCTCCGTATCCATGAATTCGTCTCATTCGCATCGATGATATGGCTCGAAAACCCAGGGGAGATCCATTTTTATGCCGATTTGACTGCTTCCTCAACATTCATCGATACGAAGAACAGAGCTTCGTATCCATCAATGCTCTGTATCCATGCATCAGCACCTGCGCCTTATTCATATCCACAAATCCATCGTTTATTCACAACGATCCCCGATTGCCTTCTGCATATCTATGATTCCATATACATGCCTCTATCCGTACCAATCTCCGAATACCTACCTTTCGTATCGATCCATGCCATGTTCGTATCCACACTATTCGCATCGATCTAATGCCACCCTGGGAAACACATGCCTTCCTATCCATCCAAACCCTGCTCCCTTCATATCGATACGAAGTATGCTTCGCCGCATCCATCCAATCGATGTGCATTGCGTCGATACGAAATCCATTGGTCCAAAGTGAGGTGCTAAGCGCATCTTCCTTATCCATATCCATATGGATCGATACGAAACCATCGATCCAGTGTAAATAGCCAAATCCATTTCGATCAATACGAATGTATCGACATGAATTGAATTTTCATGAACCTTGATCCATCCATAACTCGAGCATAGATCTCCGATTGATCTGAAATTTGAAACATAGCTTCTCCAATCCTTGTTCGCCATCCCTAATCGATCCAACCTTGATTAGAGCTCGGTTAAATTTTAATGGTATCGACCATAGCCTTGTTTCCAATCGATCTTCAATCTCGATATCCATCCCTTTTAACCAATTTGTTGGTATCCTGGCCTTGATCAAAAGGCAGGGTAACACCTTTGACTCTATAAAAATATTTCATTTGAAAGTTTTCGGCTCTTATACGAAAATATCTTGTATAAGTATGAAGTTATTTCGAAAACTATTGATTTTGAAAGGTATTCGATCTAAAAGCGATAATCTTATATATAACGGAATTTATATAAGAATGATATGACATATTCGAGACTATTGATTTTGGAAGGTACTCGATATGGAAATGAAATCTTATATATAATGGAATTTATATAAGTGTGATATTTGAAGTTATGATTTGGAAAGGGTACTATATATAGTATGATATATTTCGAAGTAAAAGATATGGGAAGTACACTCCGTGATTTCAATAATCCACTTGGTGGATTCATTCTATTGATTGATTTCGTCGTCCGGACATAAACTCATGAGTTCCTACGAATTCCATAGCATGACCTATGGTCTTATGATTCGATTAGCATAGTGTAATTCAGGGGGGGGGATGCCCATAGTCTACTTATGATTTCACTGGGATAGTGACGTAACCATTGTGTAACTGCGATCTATGGATGTTGTACATGGTGTAATTCGAGATGGCAGAGATTGCCTAAATTTTACTATGTTTTCGTTGGGATAGCGACGTAACCATAGGGTGTAACCACTAGGTAAACTGCGATTCACATGGCATAATTCGAGGTGGTAGTGATTGCCTATAGTCTACTATGTTTTCTTGGAGATAGAGACGTATCCGTTGGTCATAACCGCTAAGTATACTATGATCCATGGATGATTTGATTTTGATTTGCATGGCATAATTAGCGGGGTAGAGATTACCCATAGTTATAGATGTTTCCTCTGGGATAGGGGTGTAACCATTGTGTAGCTGCGATCCATGATTGGTTTTCGAGTTGTGTTTTCCACATCTGTTTTTAAATGTTTTTCAAGTATTTTCAGTGGATGTTGAAATGGGTTTACTAAGTACTTAGAGATTTCTGGTCTTGCTTCTAATCAATGTATTACTTGATTCTGTAAGAACGAGGATAAACTTATTGAAGCATCGAGTTATTAAAAAGGTATTTCAATAAAAAATTATTTCGATATAAAAGAATTCTGTTATAAAAGAATTTTTTAACAAAGAAAATTTTCAAACATTTAAGAATTGAATATAAAAACCACTTGAATTACCTATTGGTAATTAAGAAACCAACAGAATAAATACATAAGTTATATATAGACCATTCTATTTTCATTTATAGTTTTGACTCAGATTTGAATACAAGATTTTAAGGTAATTCACGCCTATTCGATTTAAGATTGTTCGCTCAATTCCTGACGACGAGCACTGATACGGTTTTTTGATATGACTCTGAAGTTCTCTATCATAGTTTACTACTATGAAAGGAGGATGGAAGTTTCCAATTAAGAAGTGGATTAGAGTCCGCACTAGAGTAGTTGGGTTACCAATACTAGTTCAAAAAATAAAATTACGTAATCAAGTAAGAGACCGAAATTGTTATACGTGCGGATGGTGTAGGTATATCGTACATATTTTAATAAAATGATTGTATGCTATGACTACTTGCTATGATTGCTTCTTGTTTAGGATTGCTATGTTGTTTGGTTGCATGTAGTCTAACATCATCCTTATCAGTTGCATTACATTCATGTGTGCACATAGTTGTTATAATAATTTCTAGTTCATTTATCTTTCACATCATTATAGTTTCATATAGAATTGCATCGTCCTTGTAGTTGCGACATATTACCATGTTATATCCGATTGTTTTGTTTTAATGATGCTATGTTGTTTTGGTTGCATGTAATTTTACATATCATTTTAAATGTGAATTGGTTGCTTATGTGTTAAACATAGCGAAATTAATTGAAATTGAATAAAATTGAATGTGAATGAAATAGATATGAATTAATTGGATGGTTATTATTTGTTGGATGATTTCTTTTGTTGCAAATCATTGTAATAACCGTTTCGGTTGCATATGATTGTTATGGTGTGTATGTATGCTTATGCTTATGATTTGGATTTAGATTTCAAGTTATATAGTTCTATCAAACTCTTGCATGCTTTCAATATCTTTTTATAAGCAACTAATATTCAAATTGAGTTGAGATAGATACATTTGAAGCCCATTCGAATCTATACGTGGTTTGATTTGCTTTTGCTTGCTTAATATGAGCGAACTCGCTCGTAATAATAACAATAAGGTAAATATCTCGGATCACATACCGTACATTTATATTTTCCCTACGGGATGCCTCATCATTGAGATGAGATGTATATTTGGTATATTTGTGATATATACGTGTGTTGTAAATTTTACGATCGAGCCGCATAAAGGAGACGCTGCTGAAATTTTCCATAAATTAAGGTGTTAGAAATTTTTTGAGACTTTTAAAACTTTATAACTTGTTTTACAAATAAGCTAAGATCAGAGTGGCATAGTAAAAGCGTAGCAAAGGTTTGGTAAATAAGATTTTTATGTTTTGTAAGTTGATTATTTTTGAGTAAAATATACCGTATGTTAAATTCCTTACTTGGTTCCTTTTCGAGGACGAAATTTTTTGAGTGGGGGAGATTGTAACGACCTGTATTTTTAACTATTTTAAATTATTAAATTTTTATATAATTTTTGAATAAAAATGGTTAAAAATAAAATTTAATGGTTTATTAATGTAATTTATTAGTTATGCACTTAAATAAAATTTTAAATAACAAAATTCAATATGAGAATAGATGATAACTTATATTAGAAAATAAATCAAATAATATTAAATTGTGAGTAATTGATAATAGAAATTGAAATGATCAATGTTAAGTAAATAAAGAGTCCGATGAATGTTCATTTGATAGTAAAGGAACAAATGTGTTTATATGAAATTCTATGTAGTGAATGTTTTTATAATCAATAATTGGAATTGAGTAATAAATGTTGAATTATTTAGATGAAATAAAATAATTATTTTGATAACTAAAATTCATTTAAAATTCTAATATTGGAATTCATCGTAATTGAATTATACAAGGGATTTGATTTAGGAAGTGTAGTCTTGTATTTAGTGTAAGAACTTTAGTTGTTCTATATTTGAACGAACATTTTATTTTAAAGTGAATTTGTTTATAACTTTAAATGTAAGAACATAGGCTGTATAAATTTTGAACAAATATTTTAATTTAAAAAATGGTTTAAGATAAAATTTGAATTTGGAACATTTAATTGATTTTAAATATTGAAAGGTTAATTTCATAAGCTAAATAACTTATAATTCAAATATAGTGATTTATTTGACGGTTTAATTATTAATTTTAATATTGGAAATTATTTAAATAATTGAATATTGAATTCAATATGAAGAAAAATGATTTTAAAAGTTGATTTAAATTTTATTTAAACAAAATGAAAATTTTTAATTCTTAAAATTGAATTTAAAGTGAATAATTTATTTTGGAAAATAGCTTGTTTCAATTAACATGAAAATATAGCCATTCGGGCAACCGTCTCGAATTCTGATGAAACTAATTCTGTTAGATCCATATTAGTGAATTATTATAGGATTTCAAGTTTCTTAGCGATCAGACTTATCGTTTGGTCGTACGATTTTGAAATGCCTAGGAATTGATTAAAGGAATTCAATTAAAATAATTTGATTTTGAAAAGATATCTTCTGAATATGATGGAATTGGCTCTCGATACATATTCCATTGTGCTCGGAATAGGGGTATAATATATAGAACGCCAAGCGGCAGGCGTCGTTTGGAGTTCAGGAATTTCGTGGATGAATAGTGCCGCGAGATTTGTATATAAGGCCCTCATTTTCGTTCAAACCCTAATATCAAATCCTCAGCCGTTGTTCTTTTAACGGCGGAAAATGACTTAACTTCCCTCCTCGATTTCACCTCATCCACTCATCCACTTCGAACGATTCCAAAAGGAAAAGGAAGATCTTCACCTCCTCTACGAGATGTGCGGTTGGATCAAAGTGGTTCGCTACAAAATCGCCAAAATAAAAGCAAATAGGTAACGTGGGTTTTCTCGAATTGCGCACAGATGGAGGCAATGGAGGAGGCGCAGTTGCTAGTGTGGGTGGATCTTGAGGTGGTGGCCGTCGCGGTGGGGTTTGATGGTGCTCCGGAGCTCCGAGGCGGCACGCGCATGTTGGGTTAGGTTGTGAGGGTTTGGGTTTCTTGGAGCGGGAACAAAGACGCGAGGGAGAGAAGAGGGAACAGTGAGATTAGTTTAAAATTTTAGTTAATTAAGTTTGTTAATTTTATTTAATTATTCAAATGTTTAAGAATTTGTGATTTTTTCACACGAGGTCTGGTTCGAGCGAAGCAAGTTGTTGGGTTCGTATCGACGAAGATTACGACTTGGAGTTGAATTGAAGTTTATTTGACACTGAAAATTTTTTAGTTCAAATAAAGGTGAGTGTTTCAAACCACTCACGAAGTACTAAATTTCTATTGCAAGTTAAACCTATTTACAAAGTGATAAAATTATATTGATTGCTGTTTGAAAATATAATTGGTTGAATTTGAATTGATTGACAATTAAACCGACATTTAAAATTTGACTGATAAATTCGACATTAAAATTTATAGTGTAAATTGACCTTCAGAAATTGTTAGGAATTTGACTGTTAGATGTATGGTTGGAATTGATGGTAAAGGTGACGTTTAAATTTGACAGGAAAATTTTGACATTTTGTACACATATTAAAATGATATCAAAATTTGATATTTAAATCGATCTTGGATTGCAATCATCTTAGGTCAAACATCCCGACACTGATAATTATTGATAGCTTTGTGATATAATTGAATTGGTGGATTTGGATGTTAACTTACATTGTAATGGATGATATTGTTGATTTGTTGTATGTTGCTAATGGTTTTTATATTTCTGTGTTATCACGCTATTATTACCACTATTGAGGTGGTTGATCACCTAGGCATTTAAATTTGACTAGACGTCGGATATCCTATTTGATATGTGAATTTTGATGCATAGTTGATTGCTTTGGAAAAAATTGTGATTTTGTGATTTATCGCCGTTTAGCGAAAATTGAGTTTTATCTATTGAATTCTAAAAAGGCTTTAAAATCTAACCTTTAGAATAAAGTTATATATTATAAAGAATTTGATTTTATGTATCAAATTAATTTAATTTGTGAAGTTAACATGAATTATAAAATCTAAATTCTAATTTTGATAATAATATATCTTTCCTAAAAAGAGCAATCAAAGGGTTTGCAAATTTTCCTCTAACTTTAATAAATGAAAAGGAAATGTTGTAAGAAGATCGATGTTTAGAATCCAACCATTAATGATTTTGATACGATTGAATTGGATTATTTTAAAATTCGAGCTTTGGAAATGTTGGAATTCAAATTTGTTAAAATAATTTGAGAAAAGAATTCTATTTGAAATTCGAAGTTATAACCAATATATGTTTTGAATTATGGAAATTTGGATATTTTAAAGATTTGAATCTTAAAATTCGAGCATTGAAGTTAAATTGATTTAAGTAATTTAAATTGGAGTATTGGGATTAGACTCGTATTTATATAAACTAAAATGGTTTTGAAATGAGATTTGAATTGAAAATCGAGCCATTAAATTAAATCGTTTGAATCAAAATCGAAACTTATTTAAATTGAAATCGAAATTGGCTTAAATTTAAATCGAAATTGAATGAAATTGAATTTGAAAGGAATTGAATTGAAATATTGGAAATTCAATTCATTTGATTGGAATTTGGATCTGAGTTCAGATTTGTTGAAAATGGAAAGAAACAGTTCATTTTGAAACTATATTTCTCTTGATTTTGATTTGACTTAAATGAGGATTTTTAGTCCTGACTCGAGTGTATTGTTTTTCATTATACTCGGGTCAGACTGAATTTTTCAGTTATTGAAGACAATTATTCTGCAGGTTGAAGACGAAAATTTGGTATATCATATCAACTAGTATTTGTTCCGCTACACTATTTCATTTTTCTATAAAATATGTATAACTCTAATAGTATTGTATAACTCTGATTGATGTTGTAAATTGAATTAAGTATACATTATTAAACAGCTTCATGAACTGTTTATGTGATTATTATATTTTTTCATTCCGCTACGAGATTTTGTTATTGTTTCTTCTTTTCTTTTTATTTCTTTAGAATAAACCCATCAATAATCTATCTTTTAATTGGTTTGAGGTTGACATGCATGGGTTATTGTTGACTTAAACTGTCCAAAAATTTGGATCATCACAGTTGGTATCAGAGCTTAGGTTTAGCGTATATGTAAACCTGTAGGATAAGCTCATTGAGTGTATATACGTATAGGAGAGAGGGTATTTGTTAGTGATATAAAAATATATTGGAATTAACAAATGAAATGATTTTAACTTGGATTATATATAGAATATAAAAGAATGAATTCTGTAAACCGATAAATCATTCGTAACTGATGTTAATTGGATGTTATCTCTTTGTTGATTGATTGTTTGATTAATATGGATGTGCATATTATCACTAATTGATTGACGAGTCGTGCTCGACCAGTTTTTGAGCATCGACTATTGGCTTTTGATTTGAGCATTTGACTATAGTTTGAAAATTTTATATTTTGAAATATATTTAACCAGTTTGAGAAACTACATGTTTTAACATGGATTTTGAAGTGAATATATATCTACATTTCTCTATGTATCATTTTAAAGGATAATGGATACCATTTGAAAGTGATATATGAAATATGGTTTATCTAGATATGGTTGATAAATAAACAAAAAATTATTCAAACTGGAAATTTGAGAGTTTGAATTCTAGGAGTTTTTGACAGTAGGTTTTAAGATTACGGAAATATATAATAGCAAAATTTGAAATTATTTTTCGAATAGAAATCTTATAAATGTTTCAAAGGGGAATTTCAAAAGATTTAAAAGAAATGGAAAATAAATTCTGGCGACGACTGCATCATCATCGGCGTTCATTTTCAAGTTTCAAAGTGGAGGAGGCCACTTTAGTAGCCTTGCTACCCCATTGTTTAATAAAACTAATTTGATTCAAATCCCTGAAGTATGGTCTGATATTTGAAAGAGATATATGTATATTTATTTCAAACGATTTGAAATAAAACCCGATGTTTAGTTCTCAAATTTTGGGTTAAATTATATTATAAACACATGTGTCTTATGCATTAGGATTGATTGATTGATTGACTGTGCATCTTGTTGAGATGATTGATTGCTGATTTTCAATTTTGAATTGGAATTTGATTTTTACGACTATTTTGAATAGTTGAACGCTTTCAAATTGATATCTAAATTTAGAGCTTAGCATTTTCAAAAGCATAAAGATATAGTTTTATAACTCTTTAATTGAAAACAATAATAACAGAATTTAAACAAGTTTTAAATGTTAAATATTTTAATAAGAATGACGTATAAGATTATTTTGAATTATAGAAGTATGAAATCAGTATTGAGATGCTCTAAATGAAAGAAGTTCAAGAAATGCTTCGAACGTGGTAAATGTCTTATAAAAACTTATTTATTTGCAAAATGACTTTTAAAAGCAAATTTGATCCTATATAAATATGAAATTTAGTTTTGGAGGGTTTTATAATAAAATTTGTTTCAAGAAATGTTTATAAACTTAGTAAAGTTTTATAAAGTTATTTATGCATAAAATGATTGTGGAAAATATTTGATTTCTGAAAAGAAAATCTTGATTTGTAAATTTAATATAAATGGAAAACTGAAGTTGCGAAAAATTATTGATTTGAAATTTGGAAAATTTTGAATTTGAATGATATGTGATTTGAAAAAAAATGAATGTTGAGATCGTATATGGACTTGAAATTGAATTGACATTTGAAAATGGATTAATTTTGAAGACCTTTACTCTATAAAAATATTTGATTTGAAAGTTTTCAACTCTTATATGAATATGTCTTGTATAAATATGAAGTTATTTCAAAAACTATTAATTTTGAAAGGTATTTGACCTGAAAGCGACAATCTTATATATAACAGAATTTATAAATGAATGATATGATATATTCAAGACTATTGATTTTGGAAGGTAATCGATTTGGAAATGAAATCTTATATATAATGGAATTTATATAAGTGTGATATTTGAAGTTATGATTTGGAAAGGGTGCTATAGATAGTATGATATATTTCGAAGTAAAAGATATGGGAAGTACCCTCCATGATTTTCAATAATCCACTTGGTGGTTTCATTCTATTGATTGATTTCGTCGTAAGGACATAAACTCATGAGTTCCTTCAAATTCCATAGCATGACCTATGGTCTTATGATTCGATTAGCATAGCATAATTCAGGGGGTGTGATGGGATAGCAACATAACCACTGTGTAATTGCGGTCTATGGATGATGTATATGGCATAATTCGAGATGGAAGAGATTGCCTACAGTTTACTATGTTTTAGATGGGATAGCGACGTACCATAGGGTGTAACCACCAAGTAAACTATGATCCACGTGGCGTAATTCGAGGTGGTAGTGATTGCCTATAGTCTATTATGTTTTCTTTGAGATAGAGGCATAACCATTGGGCATAACCGCTAAGTAGACTACAATCCATAGGCGATTTGATTTTGAATTGCATGGCATAATTCGTGTGGTAGAGATTAGCCACAGTTATAGATGATTCCTCTGGGATATGGGCATAACTATTGTGTAGCTGCGATCCATGATTGGTTTTCAAGTTGTGCTTTCCATATCTATTTGTAAAAGTTTTTCAAGTATTTTCACTGGATGTTGAAATGGGTCGACTAAGCACTTAGAGATTTCTGGTCTTGCATCTGATCAACGTATTACTAGATTCTGTAAGAACGAGAATAAACTTGTTGAAACTTCGAGTTATCAAAGGTATTTCAATAAAAAATTATTTCGATATAAAAGTATTCTGTTATAAAAGAATTTTTAACAAAGAAAATTTTAAACATTTAAGAATTGAATATAATAACCACTTGAATTATCTATTGGTGTAATTAAGAAACTAATGGAATAAATAAGTAAGTTATATATAGACTATTCTATTTGCATTTACAGTTTTGATTCAGATTTGAGTACATGATTTTAAGGTAATTCACACATGTCTGAATTAAGATTGTTCGTTCAATTCATGATGATGAACACTGATACAGATTTTTGACATGAATATGAAGTTCTCTATCATAGTTTATTACTATGTAAGGAGGATGGAAGTTTCTAATCAAGAAGTCGAACTAGAGTCCGCACTAGAGTAGTCGGGTTACCAATACTAGTTGGGAAAATAAAATTGCGTATTTGAGTAAGAGATCGAAATTGTTATACGTTCGAATGGTATATATATCATATGGATTTTAATAAAATGATTGTATATTATGACTGCTAACTATGATTGCTTCTTGCTTAGGATTGTTGTGTTGTTTGGTTGCATGTTGTTTAACATCATCCTTATTAGTTGCATTACACTCATGTGTGCACATAGTTGTTATAATAATTTCAAGTTGCATTTAGCTTTTACATCATTATAATTTCATATAGAATTGCATCGTCCTTGTAGTTGCATCATATTACCATGTTACATCCGATTGCTTTGTTTTAACGATGCTATGCTGTTTTGGTTGCATGTGTTTTTACGTTTCATTTTAAATGTGAATTGGTTGCTTGTGTGTTAAACATAGTGAAATTAATTGAAATTGAATAAAACTGAATGTGAAAGAAATAGATATGAATTAATTGGATGGAAATTATTTGTTGGATGATTTATGTTGTTTAAAATCATTGTTATAACCATTTTGGTTGCATATGATTGTTATGTTGTGTATGTATGCTTACGCTTATGATTTGGATTTAGAATTCATGTTATATAGTTCTATCAAACTCATGCATGCTTTCTATATCATTTTATAAGCAACTAATATTCAAATTGAGTTGAGATAGGTACATTTGAAGCCCATTCGGACATATCCGTGGTTTGATTTGCTTTTGCTTGCTTAATATGAGCGAACTTGCTTGTATTAATAATGATAATAAGGTACATATCTCGGACTACATACCATACTTTTATATTTTTCCTACGGGATGCCTCATGAGATGAGATGTATATTTGGTATATTTGTGACATATATGTATTGTAAATTTTACGATCGAGAAGTGCAAAGAAGACGCTATTGAAATTTTTTGTAAATTTGGGTGTTAGAAAATATTTGAGACTTTAAAAACTTTATATTTTGTTTTACAAATAAGCTAAGATCAGAGTGGCATAGTAAAAGCGTAGCTAAGGTTTTGTAGATAAGATTTTTATGTTTTGTAAGTTGATTATTTTTGAGTAAAATATGTCGTATGTTGGATTACTTACTTGGTTCCTTTTCGAGGATGAAAAGTTTTGAGTGAGGGAGATTGCAACGACCCGTATTTTTAACTATTTTAAATTATTAAATTAATATAATTTTGGAGTAAAAATTGTTAAAAATAAAATTTAATGATTTGTTAATGTAATTTATAGGTTATGAACTTAAACAAAATTTTAAATAACAAAACTCAATATGAGAAAACATGATAACTTATGTTCGAAAATAAATTAAATAATATTAAATTGTAACCAATTGATTACAGAAATTGAAATGATCAATGTTAAGTAAATAAAGAGTCCAATGAATGTTCATTTTAAAGTAAAGGAATAAATGCATTTATATGAAATTCTTTGTAGCGACTGTGTTTATAATCAATAATTGGGATTGAATAATAAATGTTAAATTATTCAGATGAAATAAAAAAATTATTTTGATAACTAAAATTCATCTGAAATTCTAATTGGAATTCATCGTAATTGAATTATCCAAGGGCTTTGATTTAGGAAGTGTAATCTTTGTATTTAGTGTAAAAACTTCTGTTGTTCTATATTTGAACGAACATTTTATTTTAAAGTGAATTTGTTTATGAATTTAAATGTAAGAACATTGGCTGTATAAATTATGAACAAATATTTTAATTTAATCGTTTAAGATAAAATTTGAATTTGGAATATTTAATTGATTTTAAATAATGAAAGGTTAATTTCAAAAGTTAAATAACTTATATTTCAAATATAAAGATTTATTTGATTGTTTAATTGTTAATTTTAGTATTGCATATTATTTAAATAATTGAACATTGAATTTATATGAAGAAAAATGATTTTAGAAGTTGATTTAAATTTTATTCAAACAAAATGAAAATTTTTAACTTTAAAACTGAATTTAAAGTGAATAAAAATATTTTGGAATATAACTTGTTTCAATTAACGT
This sequence comes from Allium cepa, assembly GCA_030765085.1. Classification (NCBI taxonomy): domain Eukaryota; kingdom Viridiplantae; phylum Streptophyta; class Magnoliopsida; order Asparagales; family Amaryllidaceae; genus Allium; species Allium cepa. Next base: position 547,799,537 of record CM060943.1, on the reverse strand, counting down.
GTACAAATAGCCTTTCGGACAATTGTCTCGGATTCCAACAAAACCAGTTTATCGAATCCATGATGGTGAATTATTATAGGAATTCAAGTTTCATAACGACCAAACTTATCGTTTGGTCGTGTGAGCTTGAAACACATAGAAATTAATTAAAGGAATTTAATTAAAATAATTTGATTTAAAAAGGCTATCTTCTGAATATGATGGAATTGACTCTCGATACATATTCCATTGTAGTCGGAATAGGAGTATAACATATGGAACGTCAGATGGCAAACATCATTTGGAGTTCAAAAATTTCGCAGATGAATAATGCTGCGAGATTGGTATACAAGACCCTTATTTTCGTTCAAACCCCAATGTCAAACCCTTGGCCGCTATTTCTTTTATTGGAGGAAAATGGCTTAACTTCTCTCCTTGATTTCTCCTCATCCACTCATCGAATTCGAACGATTCCAAAAGGAAAAAGGAAGATATCAACCTCCCATACGAAATGTGCGGTTGGATCGAAGTGGTTGCTTAAAATCATCAGAATCGAGGTGAATAGGTAACGCGGGTTTTCTCGAATTGTGCCCAGATGGGGGCAACGGAGGCCGCGTTGTTGCTAGCATGGGTGGAGCTTGAGGTGGCGGCCATCGTAGTGGGGTCTGATGGTGTTCCAGAGCTCCAAGGTGGTGCGTGCTTGTAGGGTTAGGTCACAAGAGTTTGGGTTCCGGGAGCGGGAACGAAGACGTGAGGTAGTGAAGAGGGAATGGTGAGATTAGTTTAAAATTTTAGTTAATTAAGTTTGTTAACTTTATTTAACTATTCGAATGTTTAAAAATTCATAACTTTTTCACATGAGGTATGTTTCAAGCGAAACTAGTTGTGTTGAGTTCATATCGACGAGGACTATGACTTGGAGTTGAATTGAAGTTTATTTGACATTGAAAAAAAATTAGTTCAAATAAAGATGAGTGTTTTAAACCACTCACAAAGTACTAAATTTCCTATTGTAAGTTAAACCCATTTACAAAGTGATAAAATTATATTGATTGTTGTTTGAAATGTAATTGGTTGAATTTGATTTGACTGACAGTTAAACTGACATTTAAAATTTGATTAATAAATTTGATATTAAAATTTTTCGTGTAAATTGACCTTAAAAAATTGTTAGGAAATTAACTGTTAAATGGATGGTTGGAATTGATGGTAAATGTGACGTTAAAATTTGATAGGAAAATTTTGACATTTTGTACACTATTAAATCTACGTCAAAATTTGATATTTACATCGATCTTGGATTGCATATCACCTTTACTTAAACACCCCGACACTGATACTTATTGATTGTTGTGTGATATGGTTGATTTGGATGTTAACTTATATTATGATGGATGATATTGTCAATTTGCTGTATGTTTCTAGTGGTTTTGATATTTTCGTGTTATCACGCTGTTATTACCACTATTAATGTGATTGATCACTTGGACATTTAATTTTGATATGGACGTTGAATATCCTATTTGATATGTGAATTTTGATGCATAGTTGATTGCTTTGGAAAAAATTATGATTTTGTGATTCTATCGTCGTTCGGCGAAAATTGAGTTTTATCTATTGAATTTTAAAAAGGCTTAAAATCCAACCTTTAGAAATTTATATATTATAAAGAATTTGATTTTGTGTATCAAATTAAACTTAGTTATTGAAATTAACATGAATTTCATTTATTAAATTTAAATTCTAATTTTTATAATAATATATCTTTCCTAAAAAGAGCAATAAAAGGGTTTGCAAAATTTCCTACAACTTTAATAAATAAAAAGGAAATGTTGTAAGAAGATCGATTTTTAGAATCCAACAATTAAATGATTTTGATACGATTGAATTGGATTATTTTATTCGAGCTTTGGAAATGTTGGAATTCAAATTTGTTAAAAAAAATTTGTGTAAAGAATTTTATTTGAAATTTCGAAGTTATAATCAACATATGTTTTGAATTATGGAAATTTGGTTAGTTTAAAGATTTGAATCTTAAAATTCAAACATTGAAGTAAAATTGATTTAAGTAATTTAAATCGTATATTGAAATTAGACTCGAATTTATATAAACTAAAATGGTTTCGAAATGAGATTTGAGTTGAAACTCGAGCCACTAAATTAAATCGAAATCAAAATTAATTTAAATTGAAATCGAAATCGAAATTAATTTATATAAACTAAAATGGTTTCGAAATGAGATTTGAGTTGAAACTCGAGCCACTAAATTAAATCGAAATCAAAATTAATTTAAATTGAAATCGAAATCGAAATTGTCTTAAATTGAAATCTAATGAAACTGAATTTGAAAGGAATTGAATTGAAACATTGGAAATTCAATTCATTTGTTTGGTATTTGGATCTGATTTCTGATTTGTTAGAAATGGAAAGAAATAGTTCATTTGAAACTATATTTCTCTTAAGTTTGATTCAAAATAACATAAGGATTTTTAGTTTTGACTCTAGCATTTTGTTTTTCATAAGGTCAGACCGAGTTTTTCAGTTATCAAAGACAGTTATTCTAGAAGATGAAGACGAAGATTTGGTATATCATATCTACTAATATTTATTCCACTGCACTATTTCATTATTTCTTAAAAAAATGTATTACTCTGATAGTATTGTATAACTCTTATTTATGTTGTGAATTGAATTGAGTATATATTATTAAATAGCTTCATGAACTATTTATGTGATTATTATATTTTGTCGTTCCACTACGAAGTTCTGTTGTGTTTTATCTTTTCTTTTTATTTCTTCAAAATAAACCCATTGAAAATCCATCTTTTAAATGGTTTGAGTTGAACATATGTTGTTTATTGTCGACTTAAACTATACAAAAAGGTGGGTCGTCATAAATGACAATCGATCAATATCTGACAAATGCAAAGTCAGAATGACACGAAATTTTAGAAATAGTATTATTATGTAAAGGAACCTATCATATCGATCGTGCATCATTTGGAGAAACTTGAATGATCGGCCGCCTGAACGATCCCAACTCCACGGAATGTGTAAATCCCACAAACGGTAAGTCGAAATGACACAAAATTTGGAGAGCAAGTAGCTTGCATCGTGGTGGACCCACTAGAATGATCGCACCCTAAAAGAATCAAATATGGAACGATTTTCCATATTTTCATTTTTCAACTCGACTCCATGAAAATGCGATATCTCACAAACGGTAAGTCAGAATTGCATGAAATTTGGAGCCAACATAATGAAGGACCCATAAAAACGACCCCCTCCCATTGGAGCTAATATGAACGGTCGGCACCGACCGTCTCGATAGCGTGCGATCGATCTGAAAATTGGTGGTTTGGGTCGTACGGCTCTGGAGGTTCTTCTTGTGAAATTTCAGCCCAATCCATGCACGTCTTCACCTATAAATACAACGGGCTTGACTCACTGAAAGAAATTTTCTTCTGGATTTCTTTTGGCTCCTCTTCATCACTACTTATCCCTTCCTCCATTAATTTTCTAAGGTTAAAAAAAACTGTATTTGTAATCCTACAATACAGTAAAAGATTATTAGAGTGGACGTAGGCCGAAGTTTGTCGGATCACTATAAAACTTGCGTGTTCATTTTGTTTTGTGCAATCTATTCTGTGTTATATGAGTCTATATTTTTCTGTTTGGATCTTGGATATCGGTGCTTTCACATACAACAACATGTTTGTGCCCATGTTTGGCGCTAACAAAACCGATGCATATGATATTCAACAACCCCGTGTCTGATAGAATAAGCGATGTGTAGCTAAAACGATTTACATCGCTAATAAGTTTAAAATTGATTTCGGATGTACGTATAGACATCAGCTCTAAATCAATGTCTACACTTTGGCTATTTTTAATATTACCCATTAAAACATCGATATGTTTTTTCATAGACATCGGTCCTGGCCTGATGTCCATAAACAAAATGCTAGTAGTGCTAATATCAAACAATGTATATAAACATACAAAGGTCGCAATCTAACATCAAATATATGTGTTTAAAACAACGAATGTCTAACATCCAATACCTATATCTAAAAGCTAATAACCAACATTCAACATCAAGAAGTTCATTGCATTTATATTCCAAAATTGCTAGTAGCCAGCAAACCTTTGAGACTTTTTTGTGTATTAGGATCTGATTTTCATCCATGTCTTTCATCTGCAACTATATCATATACTGTCAAAGTTTTAATAGCCTGTACGGAATTAAAATTATACAATTCATGATTCTCTTCGATGTCGTTGCCTTAGGAAAGATCTTCCATGAATCTCATGAAAAATATCGCCCAATCAATTCTGCATCATTTCAAAAAAACTGATATTTTTAATGTATTAAAAATACATTTTTAAATAATAAGTTTTACTTACGAATGAGACTCCCGTTGTGGACAAATTACGAACCTGACTGTATTCATTTTTAATTCTATTCGTTTCTTACCATTTCTTAAATAAACTGTTCTACGCAGGTTCATCAAATTATCTCTCTGAAAATTACGAACAAATAATAATTTTTTTGGTAATTTTGGTTAAATATTAGCTTGCAAATATTTGCCTTGTAAATATTTTCAACATCAATTGTAAATATGTTTACAACTTACAATTTTAATAGCTTGCTGTTTGTGCGGGAAGTTGGCATTATTTGACTTGGTCTTTGGGAATCATAATGCTTCCATGTTTGGTCAACTGCATTAAACTCTAACAATGTAATGGTTGACATGATGCAATGGTCTAAATATTTTTTTGCAAGTCATTGCTCTTTCTTCCAACATTTTGACAACCAAACATTCATTTGTGGGTTTGTAGTTGTCAATAATAGATACTCGTGTTTACATATAATTAAATTTAAAGTGATATGTGTTTTTGGTTTTAAGTATTTCATATGCTGCATATGAATGTAAGTAAACAGTATCTTTATGTTTTGGCACAAGTTTGATTTTTCTAAACCAGTCTACAATCTGCATCGAAAATTGAATTTCATATATTAAATTTATTATTTTTTATCTACATTTATCATAATATATTGAAACTATGCTGTTAAATTATATCCCTTCGAATCAATAAATTTGTTGAATACTATATCTGAAATATTTGCTCATCTTATTTTAGTGTCTTTTTTTGCATCATAGAATAATGTTTTCCTATTTTGATAATATCAAAATTATATTAGCATGTATTATTGTAAGTTGGTGAGCATGCGTACATGGCAAATATCGGCCAGGAAAATATCGATCAGACAAATGTTGCCCAACAAATATTTTCCTTGTATACATACATATATGTATGTATATGTTATGTTTTATATAAATAACTTACTTATTTCTTTCACGTTGTTAAAAAGCTTTTAATTCACTGATTTGTTTATTTGAAAGCCATCTTTTTGTAGGCTAGCTTTTTTCAACATCTATCACGACATTTTTTTTCTGTTTCTGATCTATCTTGGCCAGATTCATCTTCTTCGGGTATATCGGCAATATTACCTTTTTAACTTCTTTTTTGTCAGCATTGTCTTTCTTGGACTTATTTGTGTGTTTCCTTTTTTTTGGTGGCTTGTATTGAAAATTTGGATCTTCTGTTTTCCGTATCAATTCTCTTAAACGGTGAAGATAGAGAAACTTCTCTTTTATTCATTTTTGATTTTTTCTCCTCTTTTTCCTTCGTTATTTCATATTCTGCAGCCACTATTTTGGATCTACATTTGATCATGAGTTTATTTTTGGCTGCTTTCGTGGTTTTTGGTTAATGACAATAGTTTGAATGTTGGGAAGTCTTTCCCTGGTATGCCAAAATTTACAACATCTATTTCAATTGTATTTTTAGTATATGTCAAATATTTTGATAGACTTATTTTATATGAAAATTTGAAATTTGTTTTAAAATACATGCCTATTATTTTTTGAACTATTTTGTTGTGATGTCCTTCTGCAATCAGATCTTTTGGTTTATCACTAAGTTTATCACCTAGTTTATCAAAAAATTCCAGTGTTTATTTATTTTGTTTACTACCATATGGATGGCAAATATTTGCTAGGCAAATATTTGTCTGGTAAATATTTGGAAAATATTTGCATGCCTTAATTTTCAACAATAATTTATAAATATTTACATTTTTCTATGCTTTTTTTCCTTCTATAGATTCTTTTTGTTTATTGTTTTTTCTTACTTCCTTTTATATGACAGCTACTTCAAATTGGCATTAGTGTCATCATCGTCATTTTTTACAGCAGTATTAACCTTATTCTAGTCAGCACCATCAATATTACCAACATCACTATCACCAATATTATCACCAGCACCACCATCTTTGCCACCAGCACTAACACCACCTTTATCACCAATATCATCACCACTACCAGCACTTGCATTATGATCACCACCATCTTTTTCATCAACATTTTGGTCGTTATCATTACCACCACCAATACTATCACTACCACCATCAGTACCACCAAAAATATAAACATCATCATTACTATTATTACCATCTTTGTCACCATCAACTTTAGTTTCATCATTAATATCTTTATTGTCTTTATCGTTAAAACCATCTTCCCCATCAACATCTACATTAACAGCATTATCATCATCACCTTCTTTCTTGTCTTTGTCAGCACTATCGGCTTCAATAGTTTTGTCTTCATTAAGACCTTCAACGTCCGCATCTAAAACTACATCATCACCATCATCCTCTTTATTAATACCAACATATTTATCTTTGTCATCATAATATTTATCTCCATTTTCAGCTTCATCTTTTTCTTAATCATCATCATCATCATCATCATCTACTATTGCTTCATCATCATTTATTTGAACATTATCAACTTTGCTATCATTATGGTCTTCATCATTTTCTCCTTTTCTTTTCTTTTTCTCGAATCTTCAATTTCTTTTTTCAAGAGCTTGTTTTCTTCTTTTAGAGCTGAATTATCCTCTTTCAATTTCTTCATTTCCAATTTTAGTTCTTCAATTGGTTTTTTGATTTTCATATTTTTTTTAACAACCGAACCTTTTCATTCGAAGAATTTGCTTTGGTAGTTTTTAGCTCCTTTTCCATTTTTGTTTTTCTTCGTTTCTCTACGAATTAGAAAATAGAAAGTTTAACTTTCGTATTTGCTTGGCAAATATTTGGAGGGCAAACATTTTTTGGGAAAATATTTAATAGGAAATTTTGTGCTTGAAAGTTATTGGAACAAATGTATTATAGTTAAATGTACTACCAGAATATATGTAATGGTAAATATTTGACTGAAAGTTATTATGAAGAAGAATTATTACCTTTCTATTGATGAATTTCTGAATAACCTCCCGCAGTTTCCATTTTGTGAATGTAGGTTCGTTTCCTTCGTAACCTTTTTTTGGTTGTGTTATTTCTGTTACGTCACGAAACCGGTACCGCAAAGCAATATCAGATTATATTTCAGTTTATAATATAATCTAAAACCGTAGAACAAGTTATTAGTATTTACTAGCACACATGTTCTGATTTTTCTGGGAGTATCTTTATGTTTTCTGATTTGGTCCATCAAATGATTCAAAATTGTTGCTATCTATGAAACTTTTTTAATTTCATTTACTATATATATATATGTCGGCAACACCAAGGGAAATGATGAGTTTACATTAGAAAGCAAATATGTTCATAATAGATGTGTTATCATCAATCTTGCAACATCGGTATGATCTTGTTTTGTCTTTCCCTTTGAAACTCTCATTAATTTTAATTATATATCTTTGGCTTTGATTATTTTGCAATCAGTAAAATATTGATCATTGAAGCATTTTACAGTAGGTTTCAATTCAACTTCTTTCAAATTAGTATCGGTATAAATTGTCAAACCATTGATATCCCATCCAAATAATTTAGCAATATCGATTTCTTTCATTATTACTTCCACGTCTCCAAAATGAAAGCAATCTTTTTCTGCTGAATATGGCTGTATTATTAAATCAACGGAAGCTGATTCTTTGTTTATGTCTTCAACTGCTATGTTATCATTTTGGAAAGCTTGGAATATATTGCGAAATGGAGTCATCGACAGTTGATCGACATGTGTATTTTCCAAAAGATTTTTTTTTTAATTTCTGGAATAGGGAGTGGAAAACTTTGAAGCTACTTCGATAGGTTTCCAGAATTGTGTGCTTTGATTGTTTTATAATCTCCATCTTTGGTTTCTTTGTAGTTGCTTGTTTAGAGGGTCCGATTGTCATTTTTGTTACTTCTTTTTCCAATGTTGAAAGATCTAAATCTAATGTTTCTATATCAAGTGAAGAAGATTCAGTTTTTTCGACTAATCGATCATAATCACCGGCCTCAGTTTTTGATGTGAATTTAGATTAGGAATATTTTTCTTCTTGAAGATTCTTAAAAGATTTTCTTTGTTGTAGATTTGGCTTGTGTGCTAATTATATTTTTGGTGCTGTCCTTTTTTGTTACCATTGTTACTAGTGTTGAATATATGACATGAAATAACTATAAATTAAGCTAGTTAATGCGTTACATATGATACATTTTAATGCATGTTCGGTAAATTTAATTTATGTTGGGAAAATATTAACCAGGTATATATTAATTAGACAAATATTTGCCGGCTAATATTTACCCGCCTAATATATTTTTGGCAAAGATTTGCATATCATATTTGTTGAATATGCGCTTATATGATTTTTGTTTGATGATAATAAACATATATACATTCGTTTAAATGTATTTGATAATATACTATTTATTTTCACAGATTAAATAAATATTTGCTGAATAAAATAAATAACACAGAATTTGAATTCAAACGAATATTTTATTCAAATAAATATTTATTACAACTTTGAATAGTACAATTTCAAGCTCTCACTATAACTATACAACTTTGATTACAATTACATCACATTTCATATTTACAGGTCACCTCACTACATATCACTCACACTCGTATTTATCTTCAACTGCATTCCAGTTAGAATCCAGCATCTGAGCAATCTGCAAAAATATAAACTAACGCAGTAAAATTGAAAAAGAAATATTTTTGCAATATAAAATAAAATATGATTTTTGAAAATATGATTTGCCTCAGTTATTTGGGTTGTTCGTCATAATTTAAATTTGAATTCATCACACACGAACAATGTGACATGCACAGTGTATCACTGTACATGCCACAAGGCCGTGCACATCGATATACACTTGATCGATTTACAGGAACAGGTAAGCACAGGTCAAACCCAAATGAAAAGCTGGGTTCAACTCACGTGTAATCACGACACGAGCACAAGGTCAAACCCGAGTTTTTGAAACTGGATTCAACGCAAGTAAAAATTCAAAAATCAACATGAAATACATGTAGACAAAGTAGACCAGAAGTACAAACTAAAGATCACAAGTGTGCAACAACTCAACAATTTCAAGTGACAACCAGAATGAAGACCAAAAACAAGGACTGCAACAAACATCGGCAGATCAAACATAATGGGTGCATATAACACAGTAGCAAGCTATAAGTGATGCAGAATCAAGGTAAACTGGCAACAAACATGAAGTGAATCAAGTCAGTAGCAACTTTCAAACACCCACATATATGAAGCATACAAGTACAGGCCATAACATGTCAATGCAAGCAAAGCCAAGATACAGGTGGACAGTGAAACCAGGCAACGACTTCAGGCATGATTCAGCTGCATGTACAACAGGTATGGTGACACAAGTAATACAAGACAAGATGCAGGGAAGCATGTACATAGGCCACCAGTGAAGCAACTACAAACTACTCACGACAATGCATCAACATGCCACAAGACATAGTAATGCAACAGTGGCTAACCAGAAGTGAAGATTGCAGCAACAACAGTGAGCATACTCATATGAACAAGTGCACAACAACTTCAACAAAGACTCAAGCTACAGTGCATAATGGTCAACACAGTAAGACATGAAGCAATGGTCAAGAGAAGTTTAAAGCAGTAGGGTACATGAAGCAAATGCAACAAAGATGCAAGCTGCAGCATACCAGTGACATGAATGCAGTGTACAACAATGGAACATGACTATCATGGTACAATTCAAAGCTCAAGTAACAAAAGTCAAGTGCAGCAATGAAACAAAATAGTATGACATGAAGCAAATGACAGTAAGCAATGAAGCAACAAGCTCGAGCACAAGAACATGACAGCAAACTGAAGTGCACAGCAACTATTAACTGCCACAAGACCATCATGCAAAGACCAGAAGTACAGAATGAACAAGCTAGTGCTATCAAATGAACCAGTAACAATGCAACAATCAACTCAAATGAATACAGCAAGCATGTAACAGAGGTCAAGCATATATAGATATGCAATGACAAAGTGGATCAAAATGAAACATACAAAATGCCCAAGTAAAGTGCACAGTGAAGTATAAAGCAACTACAACAGATGCAGTGAAGCATCTGTGTAAATATATGTATTTCATATCAAGCAAGTGCAGTCAGTTCATGTTAAACCGATCAGAAGATGGCCAGAGACTATAGTTCTCAGTGAAGTCGAAATCAGTGTCAAGGCCGAAGTCATAGTAAAATCGCCATGTCAATGTTGAACAAGTCAACAAAGTATAAATTCCAGAAATCAACAAAGCCGTGGTTATCACGAAAGTAAATTCAAAACCGTGTCAACCAAGGAATGCAAAAGATACGAAGATGACAAAGTCAGTTCGATTATCAATCGTTCAAGCATAATCAAACGGCCAATCAAAAGAATGTGACAAATTCAAATTATTTTATACGAACGCAAGAATAGGATTTACAAACCCTATATAAATCAAATTCACATCATCGGCAAGAACATCGAATTCCAGAAAGCATAAAATCAGAAAAGCACAAGCAAATAATTACATACCGAATCGAAGAAGGAATTCGATCAAAGAAGTAGCCGAAGTGAGCATCAATCAATCAAGGATACACGCAAGAGATCATAGAATCAATCTACATACTATCGGCACTTCAAAAGCCCTAAATCTGGAAAAGGAATGAAGCCCTAAATTTGCAAGAGGAACGGCCACCATTATACACGCAAACGAACGGAGTAAGGCAAAAGGAGACGGGTCAAAATAATAAAAGAGGCCGGCCTATTGTTTTTTAAAAGGGAGAATTCTTTTTTTATATAAGGGTTTTTTAATTAGGGTTATTTTTGTTTTATAATCGTTTTTAATTGTATTTTCTTTTTAAACCGTTTTAATTTTCTAGTCGTGTGACTAGGGTGCAAACTACGGTGTGTAGTTTGGGAATTTGCAACTCGGTAGTTGAGTTGTGGTCAAGGTTTTGAGCGTAGAGTTAGATTAGTCAATAGCGGATATAGCGAGTTTACGTGTGTAAGCGAGGGACTATCTAATTTCTAGTAGAAACCTTGGGGGCAGCACGTAGGCAGGGTTTTGCCGAAGCTGGGTAAATTTTGTGTTGTTCTGTTCTGCATTTTATTATTCTGCTATTTATTTCTGTGCTAGTAGTATTCTGTGATCTGTGTTAATATTAGTTTATAAGCTTCCGCAATTAATTTTTATAATTAACACTATCACCCTATTCACCCCCCCTCTAGGGTGAAATCGATCCTACAAGTGGTATCGGAGCTAGGAACAAAAGCCATTTTTTTGTTTTAAAATTTTGATTTTACAAAAACCAATTTTTAATTTTAAAAATTCGTGTTTCAAAAATCAATTTTTGTTTTAAAAATTCGTGTTTCAAAAATCGGTTTTTGTTTTAAAAATTTGAATTTTTTAAAATGGCTTTTTTTAATAATGCTTTTGCAGAAGGGCAATCCATAGTTAGACCACCAATGTTCAATGGTGAATATGCTTACTGGAAAAATAGAATGCAAATTTTTCTGAAAACCATTGACGCTTGGAATATTGTTGAGACAGGTTATAGTATACCAACTATAACTGTAGATAATCAGGAAATAGAGAAACCAAAGGAACAATGGACAGAACTAGAAAATAAATTACAGAATACTAATGCCAAAGCTATGAATTCTATTATCTGTTCATTGGATCAATTTGAATTTAATCGTGTCTCACATTGTCTAACTGCACAGGAAATATGGCACATACTAGAAGTGACTCACGAAGGAACATCTCAAGTCAAAGAATCTCGCCTTGCAATGCTAAGCAGCGAATACGAGAACTTCAAAATGGCGAAGGAAGAAAATGTCAAAGAGATGTACGGACGACTCTCCAATATCGTATACAAATCAAAAGCTCTCGGAAAAACATACACCGAATTAGAAATAGTCCAGAAAATCCTCAGAGTCCTTCCACGAAGCTTTGAAGCAAAAGTAACTTCCATACAAGAATCGAAAGATTTAAAACAACTTAAAGTTGAGGAACTCATCGGAAATCTCACCACTTATGAGCTTGAAATGAAATTCAAAGAAGAGCGTGAAGGAGGTGACACTCAAAAGAAATCAATAGCTCTCAAAGGAACAACCGAAAGTGATGATGATAACGATGAAGATGATGGAGCAGCAGAATTGGAGCTGTTAATAAGGAAATTCAAAAAATGGAATCAAAAACATGGAAATTCAGCTCGAATTCAAAAAGCAAAAAGCAGAATAGCCAAAGCACTAGACTACTCAGAAGAACAAAAGTTTATTTGTTATAATTGCAACAAACCCGGCCATATCAAGCCCGATTGTCCACAAATTAAATCCAGCCACGGAAAGAAACAGAAAAAGAAAAGTTTTGCAGCCACTTGGGATGAAATAGACGAGAATGATCAAAGCACTGGCAGTGAAAGCGAAAAGGCAGAATTGTGTCTTCGAGGTGATACAACTGACAGTGACGATGACGAGCCAAGTGAGGTATCAAAACTTACCCATTCTGAGTTGCTTATATATTTTCATGAAGTAAACGGTTGTTTTGAACGACTTAGGGAAAAATACGCCAAACTTGAATCTCAAAAAGATACTTTGATAGAATGTAATAAACAACTTGATCAATTAGTTAAAACCTATCAAAGTAGGATCCCTAAGTGTGATAAGTGTCCAACATTTGATGAGGAAATTAAAAAATCAGAAATTAAAATAAAATCGCTTGAAAATGAAATTCTGATTTTAAAGGAGAATGAAAATACTAGGAGAGAGAATTCTATTAAAAAGTGCACACAGTTGTTAAACGAAAATGAATCTCTCAAATCACAAGTCCAACAATTGTCTACGACTTTAGATAAATTTTCAAAAAGTGAAAAATCGTTGAATATGCTATTAGGAAAGCAAACTGTTAATACGGTTAGACAAGGACTTGGATATAATAATTCGAAAATTGTTGAAAACAAGATTAATCAAGTTAATTCTATGTGCACAATTTGTAGAAACTTTGGACACGGTCACAATAATTGTTGGTATAGACCCAAACATGTGAAAACTATACCGATTTGGGTTCCAAAAGGCACAAATATAAAATCTCTCAAAGTTAAACAAATTTGGGTGCCAAAGGGAACAATTATAAATAGTTTTGGGTCTACACAAAATTATTTTTCAAAATTTTCTGCCACTAACAACCATGGACCTATAAAAACAAATAGGTCACATAAATTCTTTTCCGTGTAGGTGTGGTGGCAGGCTAAGGAACAACAATAGTGTTCTCTGGATTTTGGCTGTTCCAGAAACACACCGGGCGACAAAGCTAAGTTCCTTAGCCTAGTATAAGGGTGACAGAATCACAATGGACAACGACGAGAAATATCGTAAAGGAAAAGACAGGTAAAGGTATATTTATTTGTACGATATATTAAATGTGATAATCTGTACCATTTTCTGAATAAAATCAGCCAATTATGCGATGATGATATGATGATGATTTAATGATGATTTTGATTCTGACTTTATTCAAAATTGTTAGCCATTTATATTCTTATGCCGAAAACACTATAAAATTCTCTAGAATTACTTGATATATAAGTTTGAGAGAAAAATAGTGTTTTGATTGGATAATAATATTGTTGTTATAATATTTTTGGCTAAATCTATATTCATGTTTTGACACGGCCTCGATTTAAAATCCTAATGAATTCTATTTTAAAAATTGTAAAAAGGATTTTAAATTTTTTTGAAATTGTTGAAACTTTTAAGAAATTGCATTGAAATAAAAATAATGTTTGATGGCTTCTAAAATTGACACTTTAATATATGTTTGATTGTTGACACGGTTTTCATTTCAAATCCAAGAGAATTTCATTTAAAATTTGTTGATAATAATCATGAGAAAATTTGTTGAAATTTCTTAATCTGGTCTTTGACATTCAACGAGTGAATTTTGAGTGAAATTTAAATTCAGATGCAGATTACACTGGTAATATGGTTGATAGAAAAATTACTAGTGGAACGTGATTAATTTTTGACTCATTCATTTGCTGCATCGTTTTTTTTCAAAGAAAATATCTGCATATTTTTCACTTGAAATAATTTTCAAATAGCAGAAAATTTTCTTATAAAACCCCCTCGAGAAAATCATGTTTGACCATATTTACAGATTAGTCATTTTTGAAAAATTATTTTTATAATTTTTGGATTTGATTTTAAATGACTATTTTGACTAATCTAACTCCCTAATGATTATCGAAAAGATCAATAGTGATTGAAAAAGTGATGAGTGTCGATATTTGTCATACATTACTCAAGACAATATATTTAGAAAAATTTCTTTAGAATTTCATAACAAAAGTTATAAAAACTTTTTGTTGGGTAAAAATTCCATGGTCATTTCTATTTCTATCATCTTTCTATCGACCATCACTCATCAAAATCATATATAGTATGTAAATTTGTGGTAGTTTACAAAGGAAATTATTCGTTCTTCAATTTTTTTTATCTTCAGATTCATAAAGGAAATTATCTGTGCTTCAATTTATTATATTCTTCAATAAAAATAAATATCCAAAGTATTCACTCTCATTTAAAAGTCCTCACGGTTATGCATGGGTGAATTACTTGGATTTTTGATTATGTGCTTCCATGCTCATTTAAAAGTCCTCACGGTTATGCATGTATGGAACGCATATCAAAATTAATTGGTTAAATAGACAAGTTGATTCTAATCCCATTTAAAAGTCCTCACGGTCATGCGTGGTTAGAAGATACTTGATTTCATTTTTAAAATTAAATTGGAATACTACTAATCTCATTTAAAAGTCCTAACGGTTATGCATGGTTAGTAGATATTCAAATTTCCCGAAATAAATATACCACAAATAGACAGAACTGTGTGATTTTTATGAATTTATCCCCATCATTTCTGAAAGTGGAATATGCATCTGACATGGGTAATTATGATTTTTGTTTGAAGTTTATTGAAATTTGATATTTATATTCAATTGAGTTAAATGTTTGATTCATGTCGATCACTTTATCTCTATTTTCTCTAACACTATTATTCTTTTGCTGATAACAAAAGGGGGAGAGAAAAGTTAAGATTTTGTCAAATAAAATCTAGCAAAGGTCAAATAATTTTCTATTTTGCATCTAGACTCATTTGCATATTTTATTTGTATGCATATATGTAGGGGGAGTTTTGTGTAGAGAAGAAGCAATTAAATAAGGGGGCAATTAGAATATATCAATGATCAAATACATTTAACATATTCAAAATCTTAAATATATGTTTGTTATCATCAAAAGGGGGAGATTGTTGAATATGCGCTTATATGATTTTTGTTTGATGATAATAAACATATATACATTCGTTTAAATGTATTTGATAATATATTATTTATTTTCACAGATTAAATAAATATTTGCTGAATAAAATAAATAACACAGAATTTGAATTCAAACGAATATTTTATTCAAATAAATATTTATTACAACTTTGAATAGTACAATTTCAAGCTCTCACTATAACTATACAACTTTGATTACAATTACATCACATTTCATATTTACAGGTCACCTCACTACATATCACTCACACTCGTATTTATCTTCAACTGCATTCCAGTTAGAATCCAGCATCTGAGCAATCTGCAAAAATATAAACTAACGCAGTAAAATTGAAAAAGAAATATTTTTGCAATATAAAATAAAATATGATTTTTGAAAATATGATTTGCCTCAGTTATTTGGGTTGTTCGTCATAATTTAAATTTGAATTCATCACACACGAACAATGTGACATGCACAGTGTATCACTGTACATGCCACAAGGCCGTGCACATCGATATACACTTGATCGATTTACAGGAACAGGTAAGCACAGGTCAAACCCAAATGAAAAGCTGGGTTCAACTCACGTGCAATCACGACACGAGCACAAGGTCAAACCCGAGTTTTTGAAACTGGATTCAACGCAAGTAAAAATTCAAAAATCAACATGAAATACATGTAGACAAAGTAGACCAGAAGTACAAACTAAAGATCACAAGTGTGCAACAACTCAACAATTTCAAGTGACAACCAGAATGAAGACCAAAAACAAGGACTGCAACAAACATCAGCAGATCAAACATAATGGGTGCATATAACACAGTAGCAAGCTATAAGTGATGCAGAATCAAGGTAAACTGGCAACAAACATGAAGTGAATCAAGTCAGTAGCAACTTTCAAACACCCACATATATGAAGCATACAAGTACAGGCCATAACATGTCAATGCAAGCAAAGCCAAGATACAGGTGGACAGTGAAACCAGGCAACGACTTCAGGCATGATTCAGCTGCATGTACAACAGGTATGGTGACACAAGTAATACAAGACAAGATGCAGGGAAGCATGTACATAGGCCACCAGTGAAGCAACTACAAACTACTCACGACAATGCATCAACATGCCACAAGACATAGTAATGCAACAGTGGCTAACCAGAAGTAAAGATTGCAGCAACAACAGTGAGCATACTCATATGAACAAGTGCACAACAACTTCAACAAAGACTCAAGCTACAGTGCATAATGGTCAACACAGTAAGACATGAAGCAATGGTCAAGAGAAGTTTAAAGCAGTAGGGTACATGAAGCAAATGCAACAAAGATGCAAGCTGCAGCATACCAGTGACATGAATGCAGTGTACAACAATGGAACATGACTATCATGGTACAATTCAAAGCTCAAGTAACAAAAGTCAAGTGCAGCAATGAAACAAAATAGTATGACATGAAGCAAATGACAGTAAGCAATGAAGCAACAAGCTCGAGCACAAGAACATGACAGCAAACTGAAGTGCACAGCAACTATTAACTGCCACAAGACCATCATGCAAAGACCAGAAGTACAGAATGAACAAGCTAGTGCTATCAAATGAACCAGTAACAATGCAACAATCAACTCAAATGAATACAGCAAGCATGTAACAGAGGTCAAGCATATATAGATATGCAATGACAAAGTGGATCAAAATGAAACATACAAAATGCCCAAGTAAAGTGCACAGTGAAGTATAAAGCAACTACAACAGATGCAGTGAAGCATCTGTGTAAATATATGTATTTCATATCAAGCAAGTGCAGTCAGTTCATGTTAAACCGATCAGAAGATGGCCAGAGACTATAGTTCTCAGTGAAGTCGAAATCAGTGTCAAGGCCGAAGTCATAGTAAAATCGCCATGTCAATGTTGAACAAGTCAACAAAGTATAAATTCCAGAAATCAACAAAGCCGTGGTTATCACGAAAGTAAATTCAAAACCGTGTCAACCAAGGAATGCAAAAGATACGAAGATGACAAAGTCAGTTCGATTATCAATCGCTCAAGCATAATCAAACGGCCAATCAAAAGAATGTGACAAATTCAAATTATTTTATACGAACGCAAGAATAGGATTTACAAACCCTATATAAATCAAATTCACATCATCGGCAAGATCATCGAATTCCAGAAAGCATAAAATCAGAAAAGCACAAGCAAATAATTACATACCGAATCGAAGAAGGAATTCGATCAAAGAAGTAGCCGAAGTGAGCATCAATCAATCAAGGATACACGCAAGAGATCATAGAATCAATCTACATACTATCGGCACTTCAAAAGCCCTAAATTTGGAAAAGGAATGAAGCCCTAAATTTGCAAGAGGAACGGCCACCATTATACACGCAAACGAACGGAGTAAAGCAAAAGGAGACGGGTCAAAATAATAAAAGAGGCCAGCCTATTGTTTTTTAAAAGGGAGAATTCTTTTTTTATATAAGGGTTTTTTAATTAGGGTTATTTTTGTTTTATAATCGTTTTTAATTGTATTTTCTTTTTAAACCGTTTTAATTTTCTAGTCGTGTGACTAGGGTGCAAACTACGGTGTGTAGTTTGGGAATTTGCAACTCGGTAGTTGAGTTGTGGTCAAGGTTTTGAGCGTAGAGTTAGATTAGTCAATAGCGGATATAGCGAGTTTACGTGTGTAAGCGAGGGACTATCTAATTTCTAGTAGAAACCTTGGGGGCAGCACGTAGGCAGGGTTTTGCCGAAGCTGGGTAAATTCTGTGTTGTTCTGTTCTGCATTTTATTATTCTGCTATTTATTTCTGTGCTAGTAGTATTCTGTGATCTGTGTTAATATTAGTTTATAAGCTTCCGCAATTAATTTTTATAATTAACACTATCACCCTATTCACCCCCCCTCTAGGGTGAAATCGATCCTACAATATTTTGCAGAATGATCCATATTATATACAAAGAAACATATGGTACATTTTTATGCATGTTCAGTAAATCTAATTTATGCTGGGAAAATATTAACTAGATGAATATTAGGCAGACAAATATATGTTAGATAAATATTTGCATGCCTAATATTTGTCTCGACATAGATTTGCCTATTATGTTTTGCAAAATGATCTATGTTATGTACAAATCAACATACAGTGCATTTTAATACATATTTAATAAATCTAATCTATGCTGTGAAAATATTAACCAAGTATATATTAATCAGGCAAATATTTGCTTAGCTAATATTTGTCAAGCGAATATTTATCTGCCTAATATTTCTACTGGCGAAGATTTGCCTATTATGTTTCGCAACATAATAATAATCTACTAATGATGTACTATTATATACAAAACGACATAATATTTGCCATCAGTAATTTTATATGTGAACAAATCTACTAATTTCAACCAACCAACATTCAAAATTGCATATGTCAAATATTTACTTTAACAATTTGGTATGTAAATGAACTTCTAAATTCAAACAGCTAATATACATAATTAAATATGTCAAAATTTTGGTTTGCTTACCCCTTTTTTGCTTTTTTCTGCCTCATTTGATTTACTGTTAGTTATAGTTCAGTATTATCAGTCTCTTCATGTTGTAATCTCATATATTCTTCACAGTAGCCATCTGTTGTGGCGATTTTAGTGCAAGCTACTTCTCCTTCTATAAATTTGTAATTCATAGCCAGATTTTCTGCGATTCTAGGGCTTCGAATTCGATTCAATTTCAATTGGTTTTAATTCATGTCGACGATTAGTTACTGAACAAACGAGGGTTTGATTGAAGAAATTGAAGTCGTTTAGTGTTAGAAGAGTTTTTTTTGTTAATCTCGGTTAAATGAGACGGTTGAGTTTTGTGGGCATATTTGTAGTGTGTTTAAAAGTAGGGATGTAATTTGAATTTTAAAATTTGAAGGGATGTGGGCCTAACTTATTTTAAAGAGAGAGATGTGGGTTAAAAATTCCCTTTCTTCTTTTTTGTAGCATTTAACTTTTGATGAGTAAGTGCAATAAATCTTTTATTTTCTTAGATTAAAAGACAATTAGGGATGACAATGAGGCGGTTGGGAAGGGTTTTCTATACCCCAGACCCGCCCCGATTTTTATAAACCCTCTTTCAGACCCGTCATGTAGAACCGGTGCAGGTCTAGGCTTTCGCCTAGTACTCGAAACCTATACGGGTTAAGGTAAACCCATCCTATCCCAAGACCCAACGTGACTTCACATATTCGTTCAAAATTATGCATTAATGGACATATATTTATTCATTTTATTTGTAAGAAGGATTGTCACTAAATGATACAGTAGATATAGATATCAATGTGTTTACAATGATAAGTAAGGTAATAAGAATGAGGTATATAATAGCGGTTCAAGATAAACATGAATAAGTTATTATATAATTATTAAGGATGCGACTTAATATTATAAAAATCATAAACTTTATTGAATGAAACATTAGAATATACATGTTATAACCGCTTATATATACAAGTATTAACAAATCATTATTACAGTAATAAAGAGATTTCATGAGATCTCGAAAATGCAGATTAATTTAGGACAGATCAGCCAAGTCCCGATCCGATTCTAAATCCAAAGTTCTTAAGGACGGGTTTTTGGATCTACCCATTTCAATAAACCAACAGAATGCATATTGACATCAAAACAAGGACGGATTTATCGGATTTGAACCCTAGACCAGCCCCGTGGCCATCCTGAGACCGTCCAATCCCAGACCCTCCCCGTCGATAAAATACGGAATCTGCTTGCCAAAATCCTAAATTCCTTCAACCCAGCATCCATTCGAGATTGCCATCTTCCTTCCCAAACAACAGAAATAAAATCAGAAATCTGCTTGATTAATCAAACTTTCCACTTTGGTATTTTGTTTCCATTTCCAAAACCCAACTCCAAAAAATGCCTTCATTCCCAAAGCACATCCGCCCCTTCGGTCTCCTAAATCTCCGACCACCACCACCACCAGTTTCCTTCTCGGCCTCTCGCTGCCGCTATGCATCAACAGCTACAACTTCCGCTGCTGCTTCTGCACGTGATCGGAAAACCCTGTATTATCTTCTTGGAATCGTTGGTGCAATGGTCGGGGCAAGCTATGCTGCTGTCCCTCTTTATCGCAGGTTCTGCCAGGCCACTGGCTATGGTGGCACTGTACAACGTCGCGAGGTAATTTAGTATTTTTCTTCTTCTTTGTTTTCATATATATAAACCGAAAAGCACGATGTGCATAAACACACATCGCTTTTCTTATGTCATCCGAATTATAAAAACATAGAACTATAAAGTACGAGATATATGCATATCTCTGTGGTGTGCATGGGCAATTAAATTAGTTTTTCTTCACATACACATTTTTTACTTAAGATTATTGATTTGTGGAGAAAAATGGTAGGAAACAATTATGTATCATATATTACCAAAAAATACAAATAAAGGAAACATTCTTATAAAAGATGATTAAAAACGGGTGAAGTGCAAAACTCGGTGGAATATTGGGTTATAAGTTGCAGTTAGCATAGATAAAAATGAGGCGATAAGTTAGAGATGGTATTCTTGTTGTTTCGAAAGGAGAACGTTGAATCTTATGAAGTTAGTTTCCTTTATGAATGGTAGAGATGATTTTTCGGGTCTTTGTTCAATTTCGTGGAGGAAGGCTAAAGTTTTCATATATGGTTGATGCTATGTGTCTTTGTTTGCATAATAGAGTTTGTCGGTCTCTGCATTGTATCTTATGCATGATACTTTTCTATTACACAACTGAAACAAACCAGACTATCCTGGTTGGCAAAATATCATCTTGTAGCGCGGACCTGAATTATTGCATTAGAAATCATTACTTGTAGTAAAGTGGAAGTGCTAGTACGGAAGATTACTTTCATGAAGGAACATAGTATTCAGTAGGCATAATGAAGTTATTCGATTGTATTCAGAGAAATTTAATTCAAGTTATGATGGTACAGAGAGTGGAGATAAGCTGGGTTTTTCTGTATTCAAATCCGCAATTAAAATGTATACTACTGCTAACACATTTAGTTTGGATTGAAATTATTATGAACTATGGCTTATGACAAGGAACAAATATCTGCAGACCGTGGAGGAAAAGATTGTACGACACAGTAGAAATGGGACCACCACTTCCAGGTATTTTTTATAACCTACAGTTTGATTTCCTTTCATATATGTGTGTGTGATGCTTTGAAATTCCGGCTGGCGCGTCCGAATCCTGTTCATTTTGATCTAGTTCCGGCGATGGCCGGGCCAGAATTCGACCAATAATCCGGTTCCGGGCATTATAGTTAAATAAAAAAAATAAAATGATCTATATGTTATATCCAAATATGTGCGAAGAAAGAGAGGAAAGTGAGGAAGAAAAAAAATGTGACATTCAGAAGGGAAAAGAGAGACAACATCGACCATGGTTTTTCATTTATTACTATGATGGCGAGAGGGGTCAAATAACCCCTGAAAATTTCCTTTTTAATAGAAAACCGAGTGCAAATCCTATTGGAATATTTTCAACTTCACTTCGTTGTGCTAGTATATTCCAAATTAAACTAATTGTTAGAATCAAGGTATTTATAGCACTTAAATTGGAATCTATTATAGATGTCATATAAAGATGTTTGTAGAAACTATAGTTTTTCTTTCCATCTTCCTCTCTTTAGTAAATATTTGATTTCACTTCCGTCCTAGATTTATGGCACCACAATTCACATTTTAGCTATCGTACACTATTTCATTGCGTACATTCCAAAACACAATAAATTAGTGTTCTGAAACGAGGTGTGCACTCGGTTTTGAATGAGGATTCCAATGTCGCGAAACGTTGAATCCAACTTTTTGAAATATTTTATCCAACATTTTGAAGCGTTGATTCCAACATTCCAAAGCACTAGTTTTTGCGATTCTAATTATATAGCGTTAGAATGCAGTAAGCAATAACGATCAATTATGTTAGAGCCTCGAAACCGACAATCTGTTGGCACTAATTGACCACATGCAAATAAAAATAATGATCAATTAGGAAAATATAAAGATGCAATGACGAATAATTTCAAATTAGTCTTAAGAAGACTAAAATTCTTTATCTTATATATTTGATTTTAACATGCAACTATAATAATGCAAGTAACCTATTACATTGCTGAGCTCTCCATTTATCTTATTCAATCTTCTTTTATTCACATTACTATTTCAAATGTTTTTCAAGTACATTCAGCATTCTGGCTAGGTGTATTCTAGTCCGGCTAAGAGTTCCAATTAAGCCTGCTAACATATCAATTCCACAATGTGTAACTTTTTTATTTCCATCTTTGTTCTGCATACCGTGTAGATCGGTATACCAAGTAATGTAGCCTTAGATGGTATCAAACACGGTCATTTCCTAGATGGGTATAACGAAGGTGTGAGTTTTTGTTGTTTGAAAACCATATGTCTGTTTGTAGGGAGTAGCTACTATTCATGTATCATTATTCCAAGGATGTCACCGAACTAATGAAGCATTTTCTAAATTTGGGTGGATTTTAGTAAACCAAGGTATGCGGCATGTACGTCATGTGTCAGGGATTAAATGGCTTTGTTGCTTGCCCTAAAGTAATCTACTTAATTTGACGGTACGCTGAAGTCTGAATGTTATTTTTGGTACTTTGATCCATGATATCTTACCATAAAAATGAATTATTATACAGTCTTTTGTTTAATACCCATTCTATGGTCATGTTTGTTCAACTATACCAAATTTTCATCTCACATGGCGACCGCGTTCAAATTTCTTTGGCGACTGTGATTTTTACCATCTGAATTATTTTCTTCGTATCCGTCCGTCTTCCTGGCTGCTGATGCCTCGCCGCCAGAAGCCACCCTCGTCAGCCCTAACGGCGCTCAGGTCGGAGACCAGATCTGGGAAGCGCTTTTCCCATCCAACCTAGATCTGGTTCTTCTCGACCTGACGTCGCAATCGACCCTGTGGCATCCGATGATTCTCTGGGTCCTCCTCCATCACAGGGGCACGGCCTCCTGGTGGAACTGGAATCGCGTTCTACGATATTAGCTTCTAAATCGCGTGCTGTTTATTCGATCGAAGCTTCGGCTAAATCTACCCTTCCAATCTCTCGTGCTGAGTCATTGCTTGGTTTGCCTATCTCTAGTATCAACCTTCCCGTATTTAATTCTCCTCTGTCGCCATTGCTTGGCGCAGCAGCTAGTGGTGAAACAAGGCAGTGGTCCGAGAATTCTGTTCGTTCTATTGGTTTGAATGATGTCCGTAACGATCTGGTATTGCTAAATGATAATCCTGTGTCTCATATTGACGATTCTACAGATCATGTGGCAGTTAACTCTATTGGATCGGCCAATATGTCAAGTGGTGAATGCCCATTACCTGCTTGTCGAAATGACTGTGAAAATGCTGCAGCCTAAGGCAGGTCTGAGTGTAATCAATCTGCACATGTTTCTCCTTCAATTGTGCAGTCTAAATGGTCTTCCCTATTTACTAAGCTGCCCAGCAATGCGGGTTTTCATTCCCCGAGATTGTTTGACGATGTCGAGTTGGATGAGGCTATGGTTCCTCCTTCCGAAGTGATACAAACAAGTATAGATTTTTGGAAGGATTGCTTGGTTGGATTTTTCTTGGATTCCAAACCTGACTATCAACTTGTAAAAGCGCGATGCAACCAGGTTTGGAAGCCCAGAGGAGGTCTTAGTGTTCACTTTGATAATGCTATTACTATTTCAAGTTCTCACGTCCTCCTGATGAGAGGCAACGTATCCTAGAATTCAATCCGATACTTATAGCTGGGAAGCCTTTCATTATCACTTCCTGGAGTCCATCTGCTGACAGAGCTATTGAGCAGGTTTTATCTATCCCTGTCTAGGCTCACTTTTCTCGTATTCCATTAGTGTTACCACCTATGATTGGTATTGACTGGCTGGTGGGCCTTGTTGGCAAGGTGATTTGTTACGAAGCGAATACGGTGGCAAAGAAGATACTAGTTTATGATAAAGCTTTGATTGAGATATCTCGTATCAAATCTTTACCATCTTCTCTTCGGGTTCGTCTTTCTGATGGTCATGAAGTCGGGATCCCACTACGTTACAGTTGGAAGCCGGATATATGTACGTCCCGTCGGTCTTTTAGGCATTCCGTTGATACTTGTACGCGTGGGACGGTTGATGCTCCTCCTCTTTTGTCCTCTCGGATCCTGCTTACAAGACCCCCTGTTAGGCAGTGGGTTTCGAAAGCCGCCCTTGTTACTCCTTTCCTTTCTTCCGATGACATCGTTCAGGATGCTTCTCCTGTTTTACCTCCATCTGCTATTGACCTGGTCGTGGACGAGTCTTCTGTTTCGTGAGTGTTTGACCTTCCTCTGATACTATTGTGTGGGATCTTGACGAGCGGGCTTGGCTTCACCTTCCTTCGGATATAAGGCATTCGCCTGTTAGTAATACCTTTTATGCTTTCATCAGCGACACTGAAGGGAAAACGAGAAGTCTTATTTATCATATCGATAGTGAGGGCCTTGCCCTCACTAGAGAGGGTGAGATTGGTGAGGTGAACAAGTGCAAGTTCTATGACGACGTCACGTGGGATATGAAGTTTATTTACTCTTCTGCTTCTGTTGGATATGTTTCTGACATGGCTCTTATTTTCTCTGGGTTTGCTGATGTTCCTGGTCCAGAGTCGGATGATGGTAGTGTTTGTCCATCCTCCCCTTCGGGGGATAGGCAAGCTCTTTTGTAGTAGTATAAACCTATTTGTCTATCTCATGTTCCTTATAGTGTCAGTGGCTTGGCCACTTTAATCCGATGTTCTGTGCATGTACAGAGCACCTGTTTTTTATTTATATACAGTGACATGGTCCACTATAAAGCCGGCTAGCTTTGGTAATAATAAATAAATAAAAACCCATTCTATGGACAATACTAGAATGCTTAGACTTTTTATTAGATGTATCCAAAACCATACCGATTTCAAGCTTACGATCCTTGTGCACAAGAAAATTGCAAGATTTGAAGCATGCTATTCATTTATTAGTCAATAATATATTAAGCTGTTTGGTGTAAGCATGAAAATTAAATTTGCAACAGTTTTGTTTCAATTGGAGAAACATGTTCTTTTACAAGCTGTATATCTGTATGTGCATGTGTACGCACACTTACATGTGTGTATTTTCGACGGCATAATTTATCAATTCTTTACTGCATAATCCAAAAGCTTCAATCATGTAGTTTTTTAGTTTTCATCATTACTTTCCCTCTCAAATATTCCATGTTTTGTACCATTAATAATATTCTGTTGAATTTCTTAATCAAAATTCTTAGCATGCAATTTATTAATTTCCAGACAGATCGTTGTTCAGTTCAACGCTGATGTTGCTGATGGGATGCCCTGGAAATTCACTCCTACACAGAGAGAGGTTTGAAACAGCAGTTAATTTAACTTGCTCTAAATTTTTGCAGTCACATTCTGTTAATCTCTCTTTGATAAATATAGGTAAGGGTCAAGCCTGGTGAAAGTGCACTTGCTTTCTACACAGCTGAAAATTTCAGCGCAAAACCTATTACTGGTGTTTCCACCTATAATGTTACCCCAATGAAGGTACCTTATTCCACTATCAAAAATTCACTCATATAATTTTGCGTATAATTTTAGACGCAATGCTATAATTAGTCTTTAAGTGACTGTTCTTGTCAATGGTAGTAAATAAATAATTATCGAATAGGAAGCATAGTAAATAATAATTGGGTTGGTAGCATAGATGGAAGTTTCACCATTTACGTCCTTTACCAAAAGCTGAACACAATTAAAGATATTGGTGTTTTTCGCTTGATTGTTTATGGGCAATCTTAGATTATGGTACTGTGCTCAAATGAAGTCTATCCCTCTATTCTTGGTCTCTCATGTCATCACATTTAGTGGGAAAAAAGGCTTTTGCAGTGATGTCTTTATTTCATTTTGTGGTGTACAAAATGCATAATATCACCACCTCCATAAGAAATATACACCTAACGTTCATCAGTTAATTGTTTACGCAAATTATATTCCACTTGGTATTGTAATCCAACCTTAAGCCAGGTGGAGTTAAGAAGTAATCAACTATATTTTTCTAAGTAAATCACATTATTGCAGTTGAAAGAAAATCAACAATTAGGTACCGTTCGTAGTCTATTATCATCCTATTACCGTTGGTAACGCATCCGACACCTCAATGGGCAAACAGGCTTTTCCAGCACCGTTGGGAGAAAGTTGGAAAAAAGGTGTGTTGGCATCTGACGTGTCACCGTCACAGTCGTTGATTTATGTTTTCCTTTCCTTCCTCCCCTTCAAATACTCCGCTCAATTACCCCTTTCGCTTTTCCAATACATTCCCCCTCAATCAACTTCCCCGCTCAAATGTCTCGTTCACTTCGTCAAGAACGGACCCTTAATGTAGCTTTGTAATATGTAATGAAGTGTAACATCAGCTACTAGTACATAACGAGTGCTCTATTTTCAAAAATATGAACCATAGGAACATCTAAAAAACCTTGAATTTTAAGAGTCTACTATTACTTGCAATTACAGTTGGTACATAGTATGGTTAAATTCAGGGAAAGAAAGAAGAAATCAAGAGGGAGGCAAGAGAATTGAATAATGGTTCCGATTAATTGCTCTCTCCTTAGTTTCCAATTCCACGGAAGTAGGTTTTCTCACAATAAAAACATAAATATGATACAAAAAGAAAATAAATTATAGCCTGGTTTTGAACCAAAAACATTAGAACTTCCAAAAAACTTGTAGAAGCATTTTCATTGTTATGAAATACATTAGCTGCTACTCACATTTTCCAATAAAATGCAGTTCACTTGCAGATGCATATACATATTCCCTAAAAGAGTGCGGATTTCACATTCAAATCCTAGGGGAGGAAACTTAATTTGATGAGTGTCTGTCAGAATAACCATTGTTAATATATCTATTAAATATAATAATGAAGAAACTAGCATTAAGAGCCCGTTAGGTGATCATTATTTGTATACCTAATTAAGAGTTTAGTTTGAATTGAAACTTTTAAGCAGTTATAACCAACAATAAAAAGTGAAATCGTTTGGATATTAAGTTTAATCATGCTTAAATTTGGTTTTCAAACTTGAAAACCGATTCATATCGCTTACGTTATATGGCTTATTTGTTATTAAATTCGATAAACATCCAAGCTTGAGTAGCAATTTCTACACAATGTTTATCTTATACTTGCAGGCAGCTGTTTACTTCAACAAAATACAATGCTTTTGTTTCGAGGAGCAAAAACTGCTTCCTGGCGAGCAAATTGACATGCCTGTAAGAATCTTTCCATAAGATGTGCTGTTACGTTTAGCAAATTTTCCTTTTCCTTTCAAAAACATGCAGTCGGTTATCCTATTATTACTAATAATAGTTGAGTAATGCAGGTATTTTTCTACATTGATCCAGAATTTGAGACGGATCCTAAAATGGATGGCATCAATAACATCATTCTGTCTTATACCTTTTTTAAGGTCAATGAGGATTAGTCCTCAAATCCTACTTTATACATCTTGCCTAGATTGATTCTATAGCTACTACAGTACATATTATCATTTTTGGATCGGCGGATCCGAATCAGTTTGATAATGAATATATCTGGTACAACGACATTATATCCCAAATGTGGAAATTGCCATTGGATTTAGAGGTGGTGTTAATAAACATCGAGTTCTCTTTGATAATTTTTGATGTATTTATACAAACTTTCTGCTTTCATATAGGGTTATTGTTAGGCATTGGGAATGTTATTGTTAGGTATCAGAATTTGTTAACTGCAGAATATTGGCACGTTCTCTGGATGTGTGAAACAAGGAGGCCCGAAAATGCAATGTCACGAATGTGTGAAATAGGTGTTATACAAACTAATGTTTTTTTTTTGGGTCGATTTAAATAAGCAATTTTTTGTATTTTTGAAGGTCAAAATCAATTTATTTTGATTTTCAAAAAGTGACTTATTTAAATTGATTAAAACAGAATGTAAATAATTGGCACGAAGGGCCGTAAACAACCGTTATGAATTCAAAGGGTTCCATATCGGTATCTCTATTTTGCACAAATTGCCAGCGTTTCCCTTGGGCTTTCTAGCAAAACTGATGAAACGATTGGGAAGGTCATTTGCTACTATGTATGCAATTGATGTAAGTTGGTGACGTGAATCAGTTAGAAGGTATTTTGTTATTTTGAAACAGGAAGCAATGGACTGCTTGAAAAATCAGTTCTTTCTAGTATTACTATAAATCCTTGATAGCATAGAGTATGTTACATGGTTGTACTATAAATCTTAGTTTGGAAATGTATTTTTTACGTTGGTGTATAGAAAAAGCAAGTTGATTTACATTTTTTTGCAAGGTTTTATTTAGAATTATAGGATTTATCAATAATGCGATAAAGTTTGATGATGGTTAAAAAATGGAGCTATTTGATGAATAAACATAAAATTATGGATAAATCTTCATGCGACTACCATTCAATGAAGAGATGAAAAAGTGCTAAAGTAATAGAAGTGTACACGAGCATCTTAAAACTTGAAAAGTCATATTAGAACAGGTAGAAGAATAACAGAGGAAGTGCCTAGCGGTTTGACCTAATAAAATTTGTGGTCGGACTACCATTTACAGGGTATCAGAAAAAAAGGGTTGGATTTTCGATTTTACATTAAAGGTGGCTGAGCCAACCGCTGGTGAGCCTTAAAGTAGGCTTGTTTAGTATTTAAGTTATCAGAACGGGATGGCAACGTACGATACACTAAAATATAGCTGCATGAAAA
Source organism: Allium cepa (assembly GCA_030765085.1). Taxonomy (NCBI): domain Eukaryota; kingdom Viridiplantae; phylum Streptophyta; class Magnoliopsida; order Asparagales; family Amaryllidaceae; genus Allium; species Allium cepa. Next base: position 547,770,038 of record CM060943.1, on the reverse strand, counting down.
TCTGAGAAACATTTAAAGGTGAGGTACGAGAACATGATAATATAATGAAAATACATATCTTAGTACAAATCGAGTTGCAACGATTCGTAATTTCGCTACTTCGAAAATGAGAGATTTCATTTGTTTTAAATTTAAAAAGGTTTAAAACTTAAATAAACAAGTTATATATAATAGATAATGATAGAAAAATTATTTATTCTTATAGTTAATAATTTAAAAAAGTATAAATTTGGATTTTAGAACAAATCAACAAAAATTAAGTTTTGTTAAAAATAAATAAATGCTTAAATAAATAGGTTTAAATATTTAGTTAAAAAGATAAATCTTATTGAAAACATTTAATAAAGATAATAGATGTATATTAAAATATTTAAAAGTATGTTAATAATCGTTTTATAAAAATAATCAAATTTTGTCGCATTTTGTCAGTTTTACATACACCGTAAAATTAGAGATTTTGATATTATTTAAATACTGTTTTAATTTATTTAGAGGAGTATAAAGTTTATTTTTAAATTTGGTTTACATAAATAAATAGTTTAACTAAAACGTCAAAATGTGACCGTAAAACATTTTGTCGAAAAACGACCTTTTGTCGATTAAAAGTTGTCGCAACATCGTCGCACCTTTATTTTCTTATATAAGAACATATATTCAAATAGTATAAGTATTAATTCATTCACTAATATAGTTTACTTTTATTAAACATATTTAGAAAATTCTAGAATATAATTAGAAAAACATGCACAAAAAGACAAAAATGTCATTTCAAAGTATAAAGTAAACATCAAATCAAACTAAACATAATTATTACTTTCTTTACTTAATACTTAAGTGAAAATGATATAAAGTAATGATTCGAAATGTGATGTTAAGTGTTGAAAAAAATAAGGTTACTTAAGAAGTAAGTAATGTTATTTTGGTAATTTGGTAAAGGGATATTTTGATAACTTACCACTTCATTTCTTTTTTATAAATACGAGCCACTTTCTCACCTTTTTCACACTATTTCTACATTTTCTTCTTCCTTCTTGAAGCTCTCTTTAATGGCTTCTTCTTCTCTTCCATTTCCTTGCTAACTTTTTCAAAATTATATCAAATCAACTTCAAACACCACCAAACTTTGTCAAAGACCTTGAGATACCATTAAAACATGGTTTAGCATTTAAGAAGTGAAGAAATGATGGAGGAAGAGGATGATCAAGGCAAGACCGAACCAATGAGAATGAGGAAAGCAAGTCGTGAAGCTCCGGAGCAAGAAAAAGAGAAGGAAGTGCCGGCGGTTTCATTCCAAGGAGCTAGGAGCAAATTCAAGGTGTTGCGGAAGCTCCGTGGAATTTTCCGAAGTTAGTTAAAGTTGAAAACAATAGTGAAGTGTTGTTTGAAAAAGAAGGTTGGTAGGAAGTGTACAATTTGGTTAAAGGGTGAGTACTCATATTTTAAGTTACTAATTTCTAAAGATATTTTAAGTTAATCATATGAAAAGTTAGGTGTATGTTGGATGATTAAATGTTTGATAACTTGGTTGATATTATGGTTGATTATATGTTTGTGATATGGATGATAACTTGGTTTAATAGATGATAAGAGAAATGGTTAGTAAGCATAGTTAATTAAATGAGAATTAAATCCATACAATGTGTAACATCTCACCCTTTTGTACGTTTTAAATCGAAGATAAACCACACACGTCGGACTCAAACCATACAAAGGAGCGGATTGTTATTGTGGTGAATAAGAAAAGCAGAGAAAGAAATAAAACAAAACAGAATCTCACAGCGGAACGACAAAATATAATAATCAAATAACAGTTCATGAAGCTGTTTTACAAAACATTCGATTACTTATACAACACAGAATCAGAGTTACGCATATTAAAAGAATAATAAATACAATGCAGCGGAACTATGTGATGTAGTGGAACAATATAATAAATAATAGTAATAATACAATCTTCGTCTCCGTCTTTCAGAAATAAGGTCTTCAAACCATGAATTGCTCAGACTGACCTGAGCGAATTGAAAAGACAAAACACTCGAGTCAGAACTAAAAGATCTTATGTAAGTTAAATCATCGGTAAATAATATGAGTGGAACAGCGTCAGAGATGTTTACGGGATTTGACATCTCCTATCCAGTGTCTAACGTGAGTGCAGTAACTTAATAGATGCTCGGGATTCACATCTCCTAAGGATCCGTTAAACTATCCACTATGTAGTAATATACGCTATTATAATAATGTCTAAAAGTAAAATAAACTTACTTTAAAATAGCGTTAAGGGGTTAGCCATATAGCCCTTAACACGTAATAGTGCCAATACTCTATACAGTACCGTAATATTTGCTGATCGGGAGGCTACCAGAGGATACTCCATAGGTACGACACAAATCAAACTCGTACAAGACGCGCTAAGGTAGGTGACATGGCACAACTAGGCAATACCAGGGTAGATATACCAATTACGCTTCAGGACCGGTGGTAATGCGTAGCAGCTACTACCGCCTACCTCGAGCCACACCCCAAAAATCAAAAGGGTCCCAATCAATCACAAAGTAATAGAATGATATCGAAGGAGTGTGTCCGATAAAAGGTGCTACATTCTTAGTCCGCTAATCGCTCATGTTTTAGCCACCTTATGCCAACTCACGGGAGTCAGGTCCACGTATATACCTTAAAGGAAACGCTGCCACCATCCTACTTCATTCTGGAATCTCCACCGCGTACACAATTGTTAAAGTGGTTCTCGGAGTTGACAGAGAGTATGACAACTTCCGATCCCGGTCTTTTTAACAACCAAACGTTATTATAACACCACAGTCATTTCAAAATAATTATACTTCAAAACCAGATTATAATATCCATTTCAAAACTATATAAATACGATATCATTTCCATTTCAAAAACCAAATCAATATGATATCATTTTTATAAAAATCCAAATCAATATAATATCTTTTTTTCATTTCAAATATATCCTTTTTCCAAAATTATAGCACTTTCAAAGTTATACATTTCGAAACCAAACACTTGAAATTATAATACTTTCAAATCATAATACTTTGAAACTCGTAACTTTGAAACATAACTTCTATCACTTAAATGGTTTAAATATTAAAATACTTTATATAATAAATAGATTCTTCAATTTCGCAAATCAATTCCAAAACAACTCGAATTCCCAAATTTTATATTTAACCAAATCCCAAATCATAAATTTCAATACGATTCAGATTTCAATTAAACTATTCCAAATTATATCAATTTCAAAACAGATTTGATCCACAGAATAAGCCATTTCAAATTCGATATATTTCAATTTTAAATATTCAACAATTTCACAACTAAGTTGGTAATTACGATTCAACAATTCAATTTTCTATTATTTAGTTTTCAAATAATTAATCAATCCATTATCATTTAAATAAAACTCAAATTACAAATAACTAAATATTTTCTTCAATTTGTTTATACTTGAAATATTCATTTAATTCACCTTAAACCAAAAATCAAGTTATAAAAATCATACCTTCTAAAATTTCAAATTTAATAAATTTCACATCGACTTTATTTGAGTTTAATTCTTAAATAAATTCAGTTTCAAATAAATCTCAAATTTATCTTCCAACCTTATTTCATTTAAATCATTATAAACTCTATATTGAAATAAAATTTAAATACTTAACCATATTATCTTCAATAAAGTCAAACTTATTATTAAGCTTATTCTATATTAAAACAAATTATTCATAGCTTAAAATCAAGGATAAAATAACATTTACATAATATCTAAAATCAATATTTATCTAAAAGCATATATTTCTTTACAAAACCATAGAAATCATTTCAAAAATATTTTTATATATATAGATCACGGTGTCTATATATAATTTTCTATCCTATGGCCAAGTGATACATATATTTATTATTTCAATCCGAAATTTAAAATATAAATACGGTTATATATCATCTCAAACCGCAATCCCGAATGAAATAAAAATCCATAACGAACTTGCAGTTTATAACAATATAGAATCCAACATCAATCCATCCAATATCAATCATCAAACATTTATCACAATCATCATCCCGTTCAAACAATAACATCAATATAGAACAGATAATATATAACAGGTATTTAATGGCAGTTTATATGCAATAATAAATTAAATAACTATTTTATCCAAATAAATTCAAATAAACTGAAATAAAGATTCAAATATGTCAAACAGTCATAAATAAATTTCTAATCACATCTTAAATCAATTTAACAAACATAAGAAATTTTAGAAGTTGTGAGTGGGTTAAAACACTCACCTTTGAATTTAAATTGAATTTAAATCCAATTTAAGCCCAAAATTCAAACATTATCAGAATTCATCCAAACCAGCGTTAAAATGTCCGGAATTTCAATACGATCCCAACGCAAGAAACTGCACGTTAATTGGACCTCGTATGTAAAAGTTATATAAGTTAGAACGTTTAAAAATTAAATTAAAATCAAAATAAAAAAATAAGAATAAAACAACCATTACCCTACACGTCAGCACAGGCATATGCAGGCCATCTCTTCACGCTCTAAGCCTAGCCACTGTTCACGCGTCACCCAGCTCGACACGCCTCCACGAAACCTCATCGACCCTGCCTCCAAAGCCTACTGCGGCCACGCCGACTACCTCCCGAGGCTACGTCGATCTCCACAACCACCCACGGCAACCCACAGTCGCCCAAATTGGCGACGAAACCCGCCGCCGCCGCTTTGATTCGAAACTTAATTGAATTATTTGCGACGATCTGACCGACAATTTAACCCATGGACCACACCGATTAACTACGCTCGGTCCCTTCTACACGTCCGTACTCTTGATTCGTCGATCAGACGAAGTTGATCAACGCTTGATTGAACGACCGAGAATTGTTCCATGAATTTCGGAAACACAGAAAGCCAAATCGAAAAACAAACAGCAGAAATGCCTTGCACTCTTCGAGAGCTTCAAATCAATGTATAATTTGATATGTACTGAGGAGTTTGAATTTTTGATTTGGTTTTGAAATTAAATTTGAGGTTTTGGGGTTTGAATCTGTTTCTGCCATTGAGGAGGAGAGGAGCATAAAGAATTGTACGTACTATCAATGAGAAATAAGAAATAATTAGGGTTTATAACGAGGTATTTATAGGCAGATCAGAAAAATAGAATGAATGGACCAGATTGATTTGGATTGGAACGATAACGACCCAAAAAGCCCATTCTGCATTCTGAACGAAAATGGATCAACCCATATATCAAAATAGTTGTTTTAAAATATTTTAAAATCATTGAAACAGGTTTCAAGTCCAAATTCCATTATATAAAGAAGTTATGCTAAAATCAAGTTATTTCAAATTGATTTCAATTTCATTGATTTCTAGGCGTTTCGAGCCCGTATGATCAAACGACAAGTCTGATCGCTACGAAACTTGAAATCCTATAATAATTCACCGTTACGGATCCGATGAAACTAGTTTCGTCTAAATCCGAGTCAGTGGCCATAATGGCTAATTTCCAGTTAATTAAATAATATAATATTAAATTAATTAATCACTTCTTCAATCCAAATTTAATTATTTACCATTTCTATCATTTCTGATTACAAATAAATTCTAATCCATTAACCGAAATTTCCATATCAATCAAACAAGGATTTATCGCAAAATTTATAGTGTTTACCTTCAATTTAAGTAAATTCAAATAAATTATATTTTTAATTTCAATTAAGTTAATACAATTTGTGTTTAATCTCTTTATTCAATCAATCATCATCTTATGGATATATTTAACATTAGTATATATCCAATTTCCCTAATATTTTTACAATCACCAACTAAATTCATATTAACGTAGTTTTTTAATTACGTTTAATTGCAATGGATTTAAATCTAATTCAATAGATTAAATAAATGGGTAAACAATTAATGATTATCACCATTTGCCTAATTTAATCTCATTCATACTTTATTATCAGATAACAAATATTATAATTACTTATCTAACATTGATTCTATCAAATTACAATTTATTACGTATTATTTCATCAATTAATATAACTTTGAGTTTATTTCCCAATTTACTCATTACAATCAATTATAACCTTACAATCGGTTTCAATTAATTGGGATTGCACTAAATTAATTATTTATTAACTTGCACCAACATTATTACCTTAATTTACATTCAATTACTGTTAACAATGTGTTATTTCATTGAATTTCAATACTTACTGTTATTTTCTCATATTCAATTTATAACTAGGTATAACACTTTTACTACTTCATTTATTAGAATTTTGTTCGAATTTTCAATAATTAGTTTTAATTACCATTGCTATACTTCATTTTAGCATTCATTTCAATATTAAATTATAAAGTTTTTATTCTTGTCAAATTAAATTACAAAATCTTGTTAAAATAACAAATTTTATTATTGAAAATTTACGGCCCGTTTGTGTGTATGGAAATTATTTAGCCTCTTAATAATTTTAAAATATCTAAAAAAGATTGAAAATGATATTATAATAATATAGTATTAAAATATGAAATGATGAAAAATGAGTTTGACATGATGAAAATATTGTTTTAAATAACTTAAAAAAACAAATTAGAAGTGTTTCGGACAAGTTCCGAAGCAATTCATAGAATTGGTCAAAATAGAGCTCGTCACGTAGCAGCAGTTTGTAAATTTTGACCCGTAACTTCAAATTAATGTAGAGAATGATTTATAAGTCAGATTTCTTGGAAATAAAAATTCTTTGGTCCACAATTATAATAATTTTTGAATAAAAAAAGAAAATCAAGAATTCATCAAGTAGATTTTGGAATATGTCCAAAACAATTTTCTAAAAACATCGCGGTTTGCAGTTCGGAATCCAAAATGCGATTTCTTTATAAATGATATTTTTAAATGATTAAAAACATGAAATAATTTTCATACATATATTAAAATGGTTTAAAAGAGATTTGGAATAGAAAATATGAATTTTCAAATATTAAAAAGTTGTTTAAATCAAATAAGCTTATATAACACTTTCCGTAGCACTTTATGCTGTGAATTCTACAACTTTTTGAATATGAGCTTAAACTTAACAATTCTTTCTTAAATCTTTTGTGAATGATTTTAAAGGCATAATTAAGTAATGTAAAGATGATTTGGAAGTTTTAATAAGAGTTTGAATAAACAGTTAAGAGAAATTGTTTGTAACACTTAAACAAAAATGTGAAGAATATTGAATGTAATAACAAACTGAGATGCGAAAACGACTAGTACATTTTTCTCTCCTATAAGATCTGGGAAGGTAAATAAAGTGTTTAACTAAGGTTAGGGATGGAGCAACGAGTACCCTGAACTTACCTAGCCTTTGTTTTCTCTTTTTAGGAAAGGGGTGGAACAGATCAAAAGAAAAGCCCGGATACTCTAGAAGATCATATTTTAGTTTTTCCAAGATAAAATAAAAGAAACAAATTCTTTGAATGTCAATTAATCACTTAACAACTTTTTTATCGATAATTAGTATGAAGGAATCGTGATCGGATTTGGGTGAATCATATCTGAAGAACCGGGATCGAATTTCGGTGATTCCTATCCGAAAATCACTTCAAACTAATTTTCAAAATCCTATATAAACATAACATCTTTTTATTTATGATTAGTACGAAGGAACCAGGATCGGATTAGGTGATTCCTATCCGAAGAACCGGGATCGGGTTTGGGTGATTCCTATCCGAATACCCCTTCAAACTAATTTTCGAAATAGAACATATTGAAGACAAAGATCATTGATGACAAAGATTTTAATGATGTAGGATTACTTGTCACTAGTCCCTGGAAGTGAAATTTACCATATTTAAAGTGGCAGTAGTGCTATGTTATGAAAATCTTCGATTTGCAAAAATATGATTTGAAGTTAAGAAAGAAATCTTTGATTAAGATTTAATGAACGATTTGGAAAGGTTTTCCTACGTAAAAGAGAAAATGATTTGGAATTATTTCAGGATTTAAGAAAGGTTTAAATAAATCAAATGATTTGATAAATGAGGCTTAATGATTCTATATACTATTGAAAAGAAAATGGAATAAATTGAAAACAATATATCTAAGAAAGATATTTGATTTAAATAAAAGATGAAGTAATTGATTGATGATTGATATCCACATATGAACTAAACATCTTCTTATCGATAATTGGTTTCGAAGGAACCAGCGTCAGATTTCGGTGATTCCTATCCGAAAACCACTTCGAACCAATGTATACGTTCGAAAGTGAAGAAATGTTGAAGATGTTGATTATTGAAAACCGAGGATCTTCATAGCGTGAGGACTGCTTGTTGACATGCTCTGGGTCGCTCCCATTATAGAGTTATTTATAGCAGTGGTCTTCCCATTGTGGAGATTTTCTAGATTGCAAGGACTACTCGCTACTAGTGGTAGTAGGAGAGTGCCTTCGGTTTCATTAGTCCTAGAACAAACTTGTATGGATGAATGTCCGACATTGCATTTCTGAGACACAAGGTTTGACTTTTACAAATGTACATATGCTTGGTGGCGCAGAAGGCAGCTTCTCTTAGCTTAACACCTTTCTCTAAGACATACGAGCTCAGAGGTTGTATGCTTGTGGGAATCAAATAGTGATCAAAGGAATGACAGTGTGGCATTCAGAGATGTGAAAGACAATCATAGCCTCGCGCGCCTGGCACCACGGTTATGATGGGATTCTATGTGGTCAGATGTATGCTCGCATTTCAGATAGTAGTGATTTGGGTTATCAGATGTTCTAAGCCCTAGGTACCAGATACGTCTGGGCCTCATGGCAGGGATGCGGGAAGTCCGAGTCCTTGGATGTTATTTCACAGATTGTATCCATTTTTAGCCATTTGTGTTGTTGCATAACGCCGTTCGAGTCTTGGACGTAAGCCATGGGTCCAGATTGATCTTTCCACTAGTCTCCTATCATGTTGGAAATCCAACCCTAATACGAGATTTACAGTTTCAATTGTATTCCCCAAATAGCTGTAATGACTTGCAAACATTTCAGCTAACCCCTTTCTGGTATCATATATTTCATTCGGTATAATCCGTTGATCTAGTCCGGATATATTACCTTAGACATAGTCTAGATATTGATACCTTATTTGAATAAGTTTATTTCAAAAGTGTTTTCAAAAGAATGTCTTTTTCATGACCGGAAATCCAGCGTTGAAAAATCGACATCAAATACCTCACTTGTATTCGACTACCGGAGATTCAAACGTCGAGCTCCAGTTCAGATGGAGCTTATAACAACATTAGATGAAAATAAAACAGTGGAAACAAAATGAATTACGTTGATTTCAACACCGATTCAATACCGATACAATATTCATTACAACATTTATCACCAACATCAGAGTGATATACACATGATACAGCAACAGAATGATAACAACACCACAGCGGAACGACAAAAGAGACTTCAAAAAGTTCCAACATACTTCTACTTCAGTAAGGCCTTCAAAAACTCCAAGCACTTCAAAAAATTTCCAAACCGAAAGCTTTCCAAAATCCGATAGCTTCCAAAAGACTTCCAAATCCAAGCGAGCTCCAAAACACGAATAACCTGCTTTTAGGCTGCCCATGTGGAAATTATGGGCACCTAGAGTTTAGGAAGGGAACAATAAACTTCGGGTCAGTCATGAGACTGGTATGAGTAAACAAGTACAGTTGTTTGTACAAAAACAGTTTATAAAAGAAATCCGATATGCTTTTGGAAAATGAAACTACCATAAGACCTCCCGCCACACACACAATGCAATCGCAGAATTGGAGGAGATTTCTTCTTATGATAGTCAAACATGCTTGATACGAGAAAATTCTTTGATATTATTACTAGTGCATAGTATAGAAACATATTTCAAAAGTATAATATTAATCTTAGCCAACATACCACCATTATGGTATACCTACTATAGCTACCATGTTTTATGGCAGGTTACCGCCATGCTGCATGGCAGGTTATACAACTAAAACCGTACATAGCTCGTATTGTTTCTCTGGATTTCCAACAAATGGTAAGGCAAAGGAACTTCCTACACTGAATGGGTACGCCTCTAGAGGGACGACCCCGAGAACCTAACCGGATCTCTGCCAACACAAGGCCATGTTACCTATGTAACTAGGTAACTACTGACACGAGTATGCCATCCCCCGATCGTTACCGACCTTTATCTGAGGCGCTCTCAATGAAAAACCACAAAGCAATAAGTTTGCAGCAACCACAGAAGTTAAGTATCTGGGCTCCATACCATGATACCACTTCTATCCAGAAGAAAATAGAAATACCCTCAAGGGGCACTACCCCTAAATAACCTTGCTGCAACGCTTTCTGTTTTGACCATTACCGGGTTGTGAGGTTCGGCGAAGTCTCGCCCACAAAGCTATGATTTTCACAAAAGCCATGCTTCAATCAACACATGATCAACAGCACTCAGCATGCCACACTACCAAGTTGGGAGTATATTACTAATAACCATTAACTACATAACCTCTGAGCTCGTACGACTCAGAGAAGGGTGTTAAGCTAAGAGAATAAATTCTCCGCCACTAACAGAAATGTATTTGATAGAAATCAGCTTTATATCTTAAAGTGTAATGTCAGACATACAACCATACAAGTCCGTTCTGTGTTCGAACGGAACCGAAGGTACTTCATCCAATAAAGAAAGAAGCCCTTACAATCCGAGCATCCATAATTCCAATTGGACTCCCCATGAAATATGGAGATCTCTATACCGACGCAACTCAGTGTAGAGTCATTCAACAGGTTGTCCTATCGTTCTCGAAGACACCCGGTCTTCACCGCTGTCTTCAAATGCTATCCATTTCATCGTATCACTATTCAGAATGGGTTATATGACAAAAAGTCCTCTTCCAGATAAACCGAATAGTGAGCGCTTGATTTAAAAACACGTGGATATATCAATCCCAAAGATTCACCATTAAGGTTCGATGTGGGTTTTGGATAACCAACTGGAATCCGACTCCCTGTTGCATCGAAATTCAAATGCCGTTTTAAGGGCCAAGGGGTTTTCACATTCACACAGAAACATATCACAGATATCACAGCTCAGCACAAAGCAATTCATATCACATGGTATCACAACCACATATCAGAAATATCAATCAATACAAAGCATTCAATAATAATCAATCATCTATAATTAAGATGAATTAATCGTGTGATTACAATTAATTAATCACATAATTACTTTATTAATTATCTCTAATCAATGATTAATTATCCTTAATTATTAATCAATTAAATCTTAATCACCTTCATTAATTAATTATTCCTTAATTAATTACCTTAATTCATTAATCCTTAATTGGCAATTAATTAACCTTTAATTAATTATTCTTTAATTATTAAGTATCTTTAGTTATTTAATTATCATTAACAATATAAATTAACTTAACTTTTAATGTTAATAATTTAAAACATTTTATTAACTCCTTAATTACTTTTTTAAGTTTTTATTTAAAAATAAACTCTTTTAAAAATATAAGTATAAAACATCTTTAAACTTAACTAATTTAAAAATATATTATTTTCATACCCTTTAACTACACATCCCAACTTAACAAACAATCATCATTTAAAAAAGAATAAATTCAGAAATTAAATTAACTTAAAATTTTAAAGTTTTAAAACTGGAAATGCTAATACCCGAGTCACCCCCAAGCGTTTCCCGATAAATATGCCTATTTACTTCAAGTTCCCCTCGAATCAAACCCCAAATTTTCATTTTAAACTTAGATTTTATTTTAAGTTCTTTTATACCCGGTACTAACTTACAAACACTCGTTTCTAATCACGAGCTAGAACACGAACTCCCCGAAGTCTACTTCGGGACATCCACCCTTCCTTCCTCTACCAGGCCACTGATATAAAACCTGGCGCCGTGCATATGCACAGGCGAAACGGCCACCTCCGATCCAAACTCCGACCATCATCAAGTCAGCGACCACCAGCCCTAACCACCAGACCACCCAGGAACCTAAAACAATGACGAACTTGCAAACGAGCAGTCTGACTTATCCTGGAACAAACACGGTCGTCACGAAATCTCCTCGTTCTTCCACCTATGACCATCAGAGGTCACGTGATCGTACCCGAAGCTTCATTGATACCCAATGCTTCGATCGACACTGATGCGATCGACTCCGGTTCTCTGACGAACCTTCGACAATTTGATTTTCGCTATGACCAAAACATGGATTGAAACCCTAGATCAACCTCGTTCTTCCACAATGATCAAATTAAAAAATTTCGAGCATTTTTCCCCAAACCCACATTACCTAGGCCATCTCCAGCCATAATCTCGACCATTCTCATCACGCCGGTGATCAGTAATGGCCAAAAGACTCAAATTCCTTCAATTCACAAATTCCCAGTGAATACATGTTTAAAAATTTTGATGTTACCTTTAAAAAATCATTATTTTCAAAAACGTTCTCGATGATATAATTTAAATCAGAAAACATGATGGTTGAATTTTCAATATATATTAGGTTTTTTCCTGTATCTTCAACTTTCCAGAGAAAACTTTAATTTAATCTTCTCATGGTTTTAAATCTCCTATATCTCGTCCGAGATCTCATTTTCACATTTAAACGAGACGAGACATCAAATCTCCTCCATATCTCCCTCGACACTCATCACGTCCGAGATATTCAAATCTCACCCGATATATGGATCAAAATCTCAATCCGAGATCTCACCCGAAGTTATACATTTTTCTTATTTTCCATAATAATTTTTATTTTCATATTGATTCAAAAGAAACTACTCAATCCCATTATAATTTACCAACTTCTTGAACATATTCTTTACTTTTTATCTTAATGAGTCATAGCGAAAGGTTTCACTTCTTTATTACGTTAAAATAAAAGGATATTATTTAATCATTACCAAATCAGTTAAGCTAATCAAGCTACTACTCTTCTAAAAATATTTCTTTTTCCATGTAAATCAAGTATGTTACCATTTTTATTTTTACTAAGAAAGTTATAATCGTTAAATAAATTTTTGACACATCAATTTTAAACACATAAGTACATCCGAGATATTCCTGAGATGCATTATAAGACCCGAGATGTCAATCCGAGATGTACCGCCGATACGTACTCATCTCGTCCGAGATCTCTCCCGATACGAGATAACTTGTGTAAAAATTCCGAGATGAAATGTGACCGAAATCCGATATTTAAAACCTTGAATCTTCTTATATTTACTTTTAAGACTTAAATCAGGTTTAAACAGACAAATTTTGTTTAGATCCCAAGATCTAACAAGGATCAGAGAAGTAGGATTTAAATTTTATAACAGGTTTGGAGTCTGCAACCTGGAACAGGGCCAACTTCTTGTTTTTCTAGACATGCACAAAACATATCCACACACATATATATTGTATACATGCAACCAACTGTACAACTTAACTTCAAGCATGATTTCAAATACAGATTCAAATTCTAGAATTTCAAAAGTTTACTCACCTTGATCAAGAAAAACAGAGAGCTTTAAATCTTGAAAGTGTTTGATTCAATTTGAAAAACTGGGAGCTTGATTTCTGGGTTTGTTCTTTTTTGAACTGATTGTTGTTAATGTGATGATCTTTGCTTTACTTTAGTTGTTGAAGTTGAAATCCTGCTTTGCTATTGATTTGCTTACTTTCTGAGTTGATCTTGCTTTGTTTGAAATTGTGTTTTTTTTTCTGGTTTGAAATTTGAAAAAGTTGTTTCAGATTTTTGTTTACTAGAATTTGTTTTAGCTTAAATATTAAGGAAGTTGTCTTGTTTTGATTACTTTGTTTCTGATTTTAAAATGTACAGTCTTTTGAAAATGAAGATAAAAGAGATGAGAGGGAGGAGATGAAATAGTTTATATAATCTCATTTTCCATTTTTTTATCAATTTTCTCAAAACAAATAAAAAAATGACACTTATTAACTCCTATGTTTAAATTGATTACACATGTTAATTCTTAGATTACTTATCTTACACTTGTTGATTTTAGATGCTAAAGCTTAACACTTGTAATTTTACGTGAGTATATAGTTTAAATAAATTTTTATATCACACTTTCTTATTTTTATAAATACATTCTTTTATTTACATATATACATAACCTTTTAAAGAAAATAGTTTGAAACAAAAATATATATATTAATAAATAATCACATATTTTTTTTTCAAATCTAAATTATGTTACTAAGATATTTATTTCAATTTTTTTAAATTCAAATTCAAATAAAATTTAAATTCAAATGCAAATCTACCACACACATATATATACATATATATTTTAAAATCAAATAATTTTAAAACATTTATTATTTTTAAATTCTAAATTCAAATGTAAATTATATACACAAATCAATGATTATCGGATTTGCCTTGAAAATTTCAAATCAAATTCAAATTAAATTCCAGAAATTCATATTAATTTCAAAATTTCAATCTGATAAAAATTGAGATGTTACAGATTCCCCCCTTAATAAAATTTCGTCCTCGAAATTTGAAAGAGAGAGAAAGACAAATAAAGAATATAAGAACACAGAAAAAATAGAGAAATGGCTTACCAATCAAGCTGGAATATCCACTCTGCAATTGGGATACGACTTTTGCATGTTATCCTCTGTTTCCCAAGTATAGTCATTTGGATCACCACTCCATTGTACTTTAACCAATTTCACAATTTTATTCCTCAGCTGCTTTTCATCCCGATCAACGATCTTAACGGTTCTCTTTTAACTGCTAGATTTGGTGTGATCTTCAAATCTTGCCGAGCAGCTTCTTCAATAATACAGTCTGGATCATGCACATATTTCCGAAGGTGAGAAACATGAAACACATCATGCACGCCGGATAACCAGCTGGGTAGCTGCACTCGATAAGCCAATGGACCAATCCTCTCAAGTATAGGAAAATGACCAATATAACGCGGTGCCAGCTTACCAGTCTTTCCAAACCTCAAGACACCACGCATTGGAGAAACTTTTAGGAAGACAGAATCTCCAACTTGAAACTCTAGAGCTCTTCTTCTGCGGTCGTAATAAATCTTCTGACGACTTTGAGCCGTTTTCATTTTCTTTCGAATAAAATCAACTTTCTCGGTAGCTTCCTTAATCATATCTGGTCCAAGAACGAGTCAATCACCAGACTTAATCCAACACGCAGGTGATCGACACGGACGACCATATAAAGCTTCGAAAGGAGTCATTTCGATGCTGGCCTGCTAGCTATTGTTATATGAGAATTCAACCAGATGCAAATGGTCCTCCCATGAACCGCCAAAGTCAAGTATACAAGCACGCAAGAGGTCTTCTAAGATTCGATTTATTCTTTTAGTCTGCCCATCAGATTGCGGATGGTAAGGAGTACTGAAGTTCAGTTTAATTCCTAATGCGGCTTGAAACGCCTCCCAAAATCTACTAGTAAAGATCGGGTCATGATCACTCACTATACTGCTCGGTATACCATGAAGATGAACGATTTCTTTCACATACAATTTAGCCAAACTTGCTGCTGTCTGGGTAGATTTTACTGGGATAAAGTGGGCATTCTTGGTCAGACGGTCCATAATAACCCAAATTACTTCATTCCCCTTTCGAGTGTGTGGCAACCCATCTATGAAATCCATATATACTTGATCTCATTTCCATTTAGATACCTCCAATGGTTGAAGTAAGCTTACCATCTTCATCTGATCACTTTTGATTTGCTGACAGGTTGCACAACGACTGACATAAGTAGATATACCCCTTTTCATTGTTTTCCACCAGAAAGTCCTTTTGATATCTTGATACATCTTATTAACTCCTGTATGGATACTAAGTTTGGACTAGTGACACTCATCCAAAGCTTCACGTTTTAGATCAGGGATATCTGGAACACTCATCCTACCATTCAGTATTATAATTCCATTATTATCGATTCTAAAGCTGGAATCTTCACCACGACATATTCTTCTATAAATTTCTCGAAGTAACTTGTCTTCATTCTGCTTGCTAGCGATCTTTTCAAGGAGGGTAGGAGTGACAACAAGATGTGGAAGAACAACATGTCTCCTACTTAAAGCATCGACAACTACATTGGCTTTTCTGGGCTATATTGAATATCTAGGTCATAAGACGCTAGAAATTCTAACCAGCATTGTTGCCTCAGATTTAGATCTTTCTGGATAAAGAGATACTTTAGAGATTTGTGGTTGGTGAATAATTCAAATTTTTTACCTAAAAGAAAGAAGGTTTATTAATATATATTAAGTTAAGTTGAACTTTTAATTTTTTCCTTTAGAAAAGCTGAAGGAGGTTCATACCCAGAAGATAACGTCGCTAGATTTTTAAAGCAAAGATAACAGCTAGAAGCTCTAGATCGTGGGTTGGGTAATTTTTCTCATGTGGACGTAATTGTCTACTCGCGTAGGCAATTACTCTACCATTTTGCATTAGCACTGCACCCACACCATCACCACACGCGTCAGTATAAACAGATAAGCCTTGGTCCCCATTAATAATAGCAAGAACAGGAGCGATAGTCAATCTCCTCTTCAACTCCTGGAATGCTTCATCACATTTCGGAGTCCACTCGAACTTGGCATTCTTCATTGTTAGTTCAGTCAGTGGACTAGCTCTCTTAGAAAAATCTTGAACAAACTTCCGATAATATCCCGCTAAACACATAAAAATTAGAACTTCTTTCGAAGTTGTGGGTCGCTTCCAGTCTAGAATAGGGAAACCTTGCTAGGATGTACAGAAATTCCCTCTTCATTAACAATGTGCCCGAGAAATCTGACTTCCTTGACCCAAAAATGACACTTAGAAAATTTGGCGGATAGAATGTTCCTTCTCAATATCTCCAAAACAATCCTCAAATGCTCAGCATGCTCCTCTTCAGTTTTGGAGTAGATTAAGATATCGTCGATAAACACAAGAACAAATTTATTCAACACTTCTCGGAATACACGGGTCATTAAGTCTACGAAATATGCAGGAGCATTGGTTAGTTCGAAAGGCATGACTAACCATTCGTAGAATGTGTCTGGACCCCTGAAAGCAGTTAAGTGAACACAGTCTTCAACAATACGCAGTTGATGGAATCCCTGGGCTAGATCCATCTTTGAAAAAAATCGAGCGTCGTGTAGTTGATCGAATAAGTCATTGGTTCTAGGCAATGAAAATTGGTTTTTGAGAGTTAGTTTATAGAGATCGTGGTAGTCCATGCATAATCTTAAAGATCCGTCAGATTTAGTGACGAACACCACGGCTGAACCCCAATCGGAAACACTAGGATGTATTAATCATTGTTTTAGCAAATCTCAGGTTTGATTGACCATTTCTATTCTTTTCCTGGGTGCCATTCTGCGGCTTGCATGAACAATAGGATGAGCATTGGGTACTAAGTCAATTATGAATTCAATTTCTCTGTGTGGGGGTAAAGATTTGACCTCTTCGAATACCTCTGGAAATTCCCAGACAATAGGTATAGATTCCAGTCTAGGTTCAGGATACCTCAAAGTATACATCAGCTTATCTCTCTTAGGACTCGGATCCTCACAAGAGATTTCAATGAAATTTCCAAGTTTCGTTTTGACCAAAATCGTTCAATTGTTACAATCTAATTTAGCTTCGTATTTGGTTAACCAATTCATTTCGAGTAAGATTTCAAACTCGTTAAAGTTGAGAACATAAAGGTTGATAGGAAATTGATGACGATAATATGAGATAGGGACTTTCCTACAATATACACAAAGATTTGCAAGACCACCAACCGGATTCTTTATGCAAACAGGGTCGTTGACAGATTCAGGTTCAAGTTTTAATTCATTTACGGTTTGTTGGGAGATAAAGCTATGTGTGGCTCCCGTGTCAAACTAAACTCTAACAACTCTATCATAAATAGTAAGGTTACCTTCTAAAACTCCTTTTCCTTTATCCGCCTTTGAAGTTGAGGGGTCATCTTTTATCGTGTGCATTTTCGCTACTTCGGGCAATCTTTAACTTCGTGACCTGACTTGTGGCAGTAATAGCATTCCTTGGTTCTTTGACTTGTCTTCACAGGTTGATCTTTCTTTACTTGTTTCTTTGGCTTCTTGCAATCGTTTGCATAATGGCCTTTCCCCTGACAATTATAACAAGTAATATTCCTCGCCGAGTTTTCCTAAATGTTCTTCTTCTCCTTGCCTTGATATGGTTTCTTCCCTCTGAACTTTCTTTTTTTCCAATTCGGATTGCTCGTATTCCCTTTCTCATCCGGAACTTCCTGCTTATCCAAGGTAGCGTATCTATAACCCATATCGATCAATTCAAAAAGAGATTCTTTTACGTGGGCAGTCATTCTTTCATGGAATTTCTTATTCACTCGCCGAATAAATCTTTCATTTTTCTTCAGGGGGTGTTTACCAGTTCCGGATCAAATCAAGATAATTCGTTGAACTTATTCAAATACTCTTCAAACGACAAACTTCCCTGCTTCAAGTCCATAAACTCCTGGTGCATTCGGGAGATACTAGTAGATGGCATATATCATTTCTCAAACACCTCCTTAAATCGTTTCCAAGTGAACTCATCTTCTGGCTCATCCACAGTAACAGTCTCCCACCAAGCTAGAGCTTCCTCTTGGAGTTGCCAAGAAGCTATCAATTGCATTTGATCGTCTTATAACTACAATCCTCTAAAAATTCTTTCACATGATCGGATCCTGGCTTGGGCTTCGACAATAAACTCCTTACCAGTAAACGGATTTCCACCAAGTCTGGAGAAACTTCGATATAGATCAGCCAGATTCGGCTGAAGTTGAACAGGAATAACTGCTGCTGTTCCAGGGCCTTGACCAGTTGTAGTGGTATTTCCCTGTTTCCTACCATGTCCTTTTCTTCTCATTCTTACTATCTGTAAATAGTAAGAAAACTTGATTTAGGTATACAGACAAGATATCTTAGGGAATATCAATAGTTTAAAGAAATAGACCAAGAAATTTTAGGGTTTCGGTCTTTCGGGTTATACTCATTCTAGGGTATTCCTCACCCTATCTCAATGATCCACCTAATGTGTTATACTCTGTAGCTAAAATTCTTACTCAACCTTTAGCTCCGATACCACTTGTCACGACCCATAATCTAGCGTCTAGAAATCGACATCAAATACCTCACTTGTATTCGACTGTCGGAGATTCAAACGTTGAGCTCCAGTTCGGATGGAGCTTATAACAACATTAGATGAAAATAAAACAGCAAAAAAAAAAATGAATTACATTGATTCCAAGACAGATACAATAGTGATATAATATTCATTACAACATTTATTACCAACATCAGAGTGCTATACACATGATACAATAACAGAATGATAACAACATCACAACGGAACGACAACAGAGACTTCAAAAAGTTCCAACATACTTCAACTTCGATAAGGCCTTCAAAAACTCCAAGCACTTCAAAATATTTCCAAACCAAAAGCTTTCTAAAATCCGATAGCTTCCAAAAGACTTCCAAATCCAAGCTAGCTTCAAAACATGGATAACCTGCTTCTAGGCTGCCCGTGTGGAAATTATAGGCACCTAAAGTTTAGAAAGGGAACAATAAACTCCGGGTCAGTCATGGGACTGGTATGAGTAAACAAAAATAGTTTTTTGTACAAAAACAGTTTATAAAAGAAATCCGTGCTTTTGGAAAATAAAATAACCATAAGACCTCCTACCGCATACACAATGCAATCACAGAATTGGATGAGATTTCTTCTTATGATAGTCAAACATGCTTGATACGAGAAAATTCTTTGATATTATTACTAATGCATAGTGTAGAAAAACATTTCGAAAGTATAATATTAATCTTAGCTAGCATACCACCATTATGGTATACCTACTATAGCTTTCATGTTTTATGGCAGGTTACCGCCACGCTGCATGACAGGTTATGCAACTAAAACCGTACAAGGCTTGTATTGTTTCTTTGGATTTCCAAAAAATGGTCAGACAAAAGAACTTCCTGCACCAAATGGGTATGCCTCTGGAGGGACGACCCCGAGAACCTAACCAGATCTCTGCCAACACAAGGTCGGGTTACCTCTGTAACTAGGTAACTACTGACACGAGTATGCCATCCCCCGATCGTTACCGACCTTTATCTGAGGTGCCTCTCAACTAACAACCACAAAGCAATAAGTTTGCAGCAACCACATAAGTTAAGTATATAGGCTCCATACCATGATACCACTTCTATATAGAAAAAATGGACATACCCTCAGAGGGCGCTACCGCCAAATAACCTTGCTGCAACGATTCCTGTTTCGACTATTACCATGTTGTGAGGTTCGACGAAGTCTCGTCCACAAAGCTACGCTTTTCACAAAAGCCATGCTTCGATCAACATATGATCAGCAGCACTCAGCATGCCACACTACCAAGTTGGGAGTATATTACTAATAACCATGAACTACATAACCTATGAGCTCGTACGTCTCAGAGATGGGTGTTAAGCTAAGAGAATAAATTCTCCGCCACCAACAGAGATGTATTTGATAGAAATCAGCTTTATATCTCAAAGTGTAATGTTAGACATACAACCATACAAGTCCGTTCCGGGTGCGAACGGAACCGATGGCACTTCGTCCAATAAAGGAAGAAGCCCTTGCAATCCGGGCATCCATAATCCCGATCGGACTCCCCATCACATATGGAGATCTCTTTACCGGAGCAACTCAGTGCAGAGTCATTCGACAGGTTATCCTATCGTTCTCGAAGACACCTGGTCTTCACCACCGTCTTCAAATGTTATCCATTTCATCGTATCACTATTTGGAATGGGTTATATGACACAAAGTCCTCTCCCAGCTAAACCAAATAGTGAGCGCTTGATTTAAAAACATATGGATATATCAATCACAAGGATTCACCATTAAGATTCGAGGTGGGTTTTGGATAACCACCTGGAATCCGACTCCCTTTCGCATCGAAATTCAAATGCCGTTTTATAGGCCAAGGGGTTTTCACATTCACACAGAAACATATCACAGATATCACAGCTCAGCACAAAGCAATTCATATCACATAGTATCACAACTACATATCAGAAATATCAATCAATACAAAGCATTCAATAATAATCAATCATCTATAATTAAGATGAATTAATCGTGTGATTACAATTAATTAATCACATAATTACTTTATTAATTATCTCTAATCAATGATTAATTATCCTTAATTATTAATCAATTAAATCTTAATCACCTTCATTAATTAATTATTCCTTAATTAATTACCTTAATTAATTAATCCTTAATTGTAATTAATTAACCTTTAATTAATTATTCTTTAATTATTAAGTATCATTAATTATTTAATTATCATTAACAATATAACTTAACTTTTAATGTTAATAATTTAAAACATTTTATTAACTCCTTAATTACTTTGTTAAGTTTTTATTTAAAAATATAAGTTTAAAACATCTTTAAACTTAACTAATTTAAAAATAATTTACTTTCAAACCCTTTAACTACACATCCCAACTTAACAAAAAATCATCATTTTAAAAAGAATAAATTTAAAAATTAAATTAGCTTAAATTTTTAAAGTTTTAAAACTGGAAATGCTAATACCCGAGTCACCCCCGAGGGTTTCCCGAGAAATATGCCTATTTACTTCGAGTTCCCCCCGGATCAAACCCTAAATTTTCATTTTAAACTTAGATTTTGTTTTAAGTTCTTTTATTCCTGGTACTAACTTGCAAACACTCGATTCCAATCACGAGCCAGAACACGAACTC
Source organism: Allium cepa (assembly GCA_030765085.1). Lineage (NCBI taxonomy): Eukaryota > Viridiplantae > Streptophyta > Magnoliopsida > Asparagales > Amaryllidaceae > Allium > Allium cepa. The sequence goes on along the minus strand of CM060943.1, from coordinate 547,748,201 downwards.
CCCGAAGTCTACTTTGAGACATCCACCCTTCCTTCCTCTACCAGGCTAATGATACAAACCTGGCACCGTGCACATGCACAGGCAAAACGACCACCTCCGATCCAAACTCTGGCCATCATCAAGTCAGCGACCACCCGCCCTAACCACCAGACCACCCAGGAACCCAAAACAATAACGAACTTGCAAATGAGCAGTCTGACTCATCCTGGAACAAACACGATCGTCACGAAATTGCCTCGTTCTTCCACCTCTGACCATCGGAGGTCACGTGATCGTACCCGAAGCTTCACTGATACCCAATGATTCGATCGGCACTGATGCGATCGACTCCGGTTCTTTGACGAACCTACGGCAATCTGATTTCCAGCTATGACCAAAACATGGGTTGAAACCCTAGATCAACCTCGTTCTTCCACCACGATCAAATTAAAAAATTTCGAGCATTTTTCCTCGAACCCACATCACCTAGGCCATCTCCAGCCATAATCTCGACCATTCTCATCACGCCGGCGATCAGTAATGGCCAAAAGACCCAAATTCATTCAATTCACAAATTCCCAGTGAATACATGTTTAAAATTTTTGATCTTACGTTTAAAAATCATTATTTTCAAAAACGTTCCCGATGATATAATTTAAATCAGAAAACATGATGGTTGAATATTCAACATATATTTGGTTTTTGCCTGTATCTTCAACTTTCCAGAGAAAACTTTAATTTAATCTTCTTATATTTACTTTTAAAACTTAAATCAGGTTTAAACAGACAAATTTTGTTTAGATCCCAAGATCTAACAAGGATCAGAAAACGTGGATTTAAATTTTATAACAGGTTTGGAGTCTGCAACCTGAAACTAGGCCAACTTCTTATTTTTCCAGACATGCACAAAACATATCCACACACACATATATTTTGTATACATGCAACCAACTGTACAACTTAACTTCAACCATGATTTCAAACACAGATTCAAATTCTAGAATTTCAAAAGTTTACTTGCCTTGATCAAGAAAAACAAAGAGCTTTAAATCCTGGAAGAGTTTGATTCAATTTGAAAAACTGGGAGCTTGATTTCTGGGTTTGTTCTTTTTTGAACAGATTATTGTTAATGTGATGATCTTTGCTTTACTTTAGTTTTCAAAGTTGAAATCTTGCTTTGCTCTTGATTTTTTTACTTTCTGAGTTGATCTTGCTTTCAAACAATTGTATTTTTTTTCTGGTTTGAAATTTGAGAAGGTTGTTTTAGATTTTTGTTTACTGGAATTTGTTTTAGTTTAAATATTGAGGAAGTTGTCTTGTTTTGATTACTTTGTTTCTGATTTTAAAATGTACATGCTTTTGAAAAAGAAGATAAAAGAGATGAGAGCGAGGAGATGAAATAGTTTATATAATCTCATTTTCCATTTTTTTATATCAATTTTCTCTAAATAAATAAACAAAATGACACTTGTTAACTCCTATTTTTAAATTGATTACACATGTTAATTCTTAGATTACTTACACTTGTTAATTTTAGGTGCTAAAATCTTAACACTTGTAATTTTACATGATTATATAATTTAAATAAATTTTTATATCACACTTTCTTATTTTTATAAATACATTCTTTTATTTACATACATACATAACCTTTTAAAGAAAATAGTTTGAAACAAAAATATATAAATAATCACATTTTTTTTCAAATATAAATTATTTTACTAAGATAATTATTTTAAATTTTTTAAATTCAAATTCAAATTCAAATACAAATTTAAATTCATATACAAATCTACCCATACATATATATACATATATATATTTTAAATTCAAATAATTTTAAAACATATATTATTTTTAAATTTTAAATTCAAATGTAAATTATATACACAAATCAATGATTATCCGATTTGCCTTGAAAATTTCAAATCAAATTCAAATTAAATTCCAGAAATTCATATTAATTTCAAATTTTAAATCTAATAAAAATAGGGATGTTACATCTTTAAAAATAATGTCAAGTGTATTTTGGCATGAAGTGTTTTGGTTATCATATTGTAAAAAACCATCTGTGTTTATGTGTGGGCGGGGTCTTATGAGATACCCTTTTTTCAAAGGTTTTGATAATATAATCATTTTAAATTTTGAGTATCTTATGCTGGTTTATCAAGCCTGATCCAGTTATTTTTAATACTCGGGTCAGATCCGAGTAGTTTTAGGTTGAGTTGAAGATGGTTAGAGTTTCTAGAAGAGAGCTGGAGATCTTCATCATCGTATGGACGTATTCTATTATCCACTGCATCTATTGTATTTGTTTTGTTGTTTGTCAGTATTTCTAAGGGAATGTGTTATAACTGTCCAGGCTGAATCTAGGTTAGACTCTGATATTCTATTTAAAATTTATCGCTGTAAAGATTATTATTGAAATAATATATGTTATTCCATTTGTGCGAAATTCTGTTCTGTCTTTATTTTCTTTCTACCCTTAGTGATCCGTCTTTTCATGAAATTTGAGTTAGATATGTGTGGTTTATTGTCGATTCAAAGGGTACAGAAAAACAGGCCATTACACGAGTATTGAAAAGTACATCAATTAGTGCATGGCATCATACACATAAAATAAATAAATTGATAACTGAAGAACATGGTCCTAAAGATCACGGTCTTTAAGCTCCTAACTATCCATCTATGATACTAACGTTTTCTTATACCTAACTCTTGGCCTACTCCGAAGAGTGCTCTATTTTTTTTCTTCAAAAAGGAAATAGAGAGAAAAGGACGGTCAAGTAGAACTTTGGTGAGAACTTTATCTAAATATAGCATGTACATTGTAACACACACATATAACGTTAATAAGCGTTCAATAGGTAATACTAATCATACTCTATCCTTTCACTTTCCCAGTGTCCAACAAGTCACCACAATACACAATACTAATGCAGTTATAACCAATGGTACATAATAGGGAAATTGCGCCACTGAACCATTTGAGTGTAGAGGTAGTCATACACTCTACGGCCAGCGGTGTCCAAGATCACTTTTCGGTTACCCTAATTTAAACCATACAACTACAATGATGTATTATGATATCATCCACACACCCACCGCTTATTACGAATAGTGTAACAACAACTATTATAAAAATAGCTAATCATTGCGCCCTCAATACTCGATACCCTACAGCAATGTAACATCCTACAACTAGCTTCTATGGATTTCTCGTGAGTACCAATAATTCTAGGCTAACCTGGTGAATAATCCCTTATAGTTACAATCCTAAGAGTATTGAAAAACTAAGGCCAATCTATAACAACCTGCATTTTCGACTCCTAGGTCCAACATCTCGAGAATCGAAAAGGACAAGTGATTAGGATGTGATAACAAGAAACAAATATAGTTCTAACTAATAACTTTTAAAGTCTCTTTGCAGAAGGAAATAAAGTACAATATTAATAATCATAATCCCTTTGATTACATCATAATATGCTCATACTGTCAGATGCATATGTATATACAATACCAATCAAACCCAATCCATATGCATAATCAAATCCACACAATAACACTTATTTGCTTCATTTATAATATATACAAGTAGGTCCTTATCATCCGTACCATCTTGTCATCAAACTCCATCAACCTGGATATATAAATGAGGAGGAAAAATAGGGGCGGGTCGGACATAAATTTGGAGAGTGAGCCATGCTTACTCCACATATACTACAAAAATAATATTATAACATGATAGGAGTCTAACGTCTCGGTCACCTCTCATCCTTCTAACCATACTATACTTAACCTACCATATACATTTGGTCATATCGCATCACAGCTACTGTGGACTTACTTCCCTCAACCCACCTCGTGTGCTACAGGTTTGTCTATTGTCCACCAACACATTAATCTCATGTAGGACTCACATTCCTGGACTCGCCTCATGTGCCGTAGGGTCGTCAGTTGTCCTCATATAAAAACTGGACTCACGTCTTAGACCTGCCTCTTGCATAAGGATTGTTAACCATCCGTACTCCACACTGGTCTATTGAAGCACTATGGAGGAGGTATGCAATACTCGGATCACCTCCTTGTGTCACTGCTTGTATCCTAGGTCGCCTACTTGTTCCATAGGCTCGTACACATTTACGCCAACATCGAACAGTTTCCAAACAACAAATACTATACAAATCCAACACAAATAACGATCATCATCACATAATTCACCATGGACCCATATGTTGATCACCATCTCAACAATAGCCTCCAAACACTTTTTGAAAACAAAAGAAACCAAACACGAATTGGTAAATGTTTATATATATTGGTCCATTTGGATCTATGTTCAACTTGCGCCTAAAATAGGCCACTGGTGGTAGGGACCTGTTGACTGGTCGCAAAGAATTTTTGAATTCTAGCAGCGATTCTGATTGTTATTCCGTATCATTTTGCCTCCAGTTGCCTTCATTTCACCTCCGGTCATCTGAGAACATCCCTAGTCTCTAACTATATGTCTCTATAGTCAGTTTACACATTAATTCATCAATTTTTGTTACATATTCAGAAAAAGAGAAATCAAGTTTATAGTTCAATTTTTTTATCAAACCCCTCCCAAACGTCTGTCTAAACTCGAATTCAAATGAATTTAAAGTGTAATCTACTCTATTTTAAACTACAGACATATTCATAGGATTATAATTACATTATATCGAGAGAAAAGAAAGAATCACACATTGAATTGCCTCTCACTGCCTATGCCTCTAACATCTGGACTATTGTGTCTCTAAGCTTTAGAATTTTGCCTTCAAGTTGGTGTAGAAGTGCAGTCCTCTCTATTAACTTCATGATGCTGCTTATTTCATGTGAATTTGATAAGATTCGAGTGAGATATGCTAATTTAATATTCATGAAGAAAGAGGGGAGAGGAGAAAGAGAATAAGTAAGTGGTTTCTGAAACGGAAACGTTCTTCAGTTTATATAAGCGGGAAAACAACGATCAACCCAAATTTCAAATTCAAACTTTGGCATCCATTCAGATTGATAGAAAATTATCCATAATTCCTTTATATGGACTCCAAATAAGGCAAACAAATATACCAAAAACGAGATGGCCGTAATGACTTTAGGTTCATTGTCAAATTTCCTATTTGGAATTTTTATTTTTTATTTATTTTATTAACATATTAAATTAAATTAATTTAACATTATTATATTATTTATATTTAACTAAAATATATACCAAATTTTTAGGGTCATAAACTCACGAACATCGCATAAATAATGGATTCCTATATGGATATCCACTTGAAATGTATACTATACGCCAACATTTAAAGAATATGCAATAAATTACGAACTCAAAGTACTATATACTCAGAGACGTCATCGAGGAATGCTACAGAGTCATGTAGGTCCAGCCTCATTGTCTACTTGAGTTATGGACTCGATATGACCAACTTTAAATAGACATCCTTTTCTCTCTTGACCTTGCTATGGATCACGTATGTAGGTTATGCATTTTCTCATGATATAATGGATTACCTACAATCGCCACAAGCACCAGTACTAGAATAAGGGACTATGAGCCGAATGTTGTAAAGCATACAAATTGGTAGACTCAAGTTAGAATATCAAAATAGTATGTAAAATGCTTATACCGCATACGCATAAATAAAACAAGACTCTATACGTTGGATGTCTCTATACATTCTCAAAGTAATGTCCCATGTCTCTTGTCTTGGTCTTATTTCCATTGTTATACTGCTTTATCCAATAACTCCCTGCCTTACATGTTGTCTTTTCATTAAAAATGAACCCTGAACTTCGTTGAATCTCACAAAACTTTCCTGAACAACATCGTCTATCTTCAAAGCTCTTCGGGATTCGTTGGATCCTTTCCATTTGTTGCCAGCTTTGAAGGACTTCCTTGATATCTTCCCAAACTCCATCAGACTACTTCATCGGATTGCGTTGAACATCGTCAAACCACCACAGTACCATCACTAGACAACCATTCCCAATGAAGACTACCTCGGACCATGCCAAGAGCATAAGGACCGTGTCCCCCACCCTCACAGGTCGGCAGAAGCTGACCATTACCCTTTACATCATTTTACAGGGTACCATGGGTTAAACGATCCTTAAGAAAATAATACACAGGGAAGTAGCAAGTTGGAGGTATTAATTCCAACAACCAATCAATGTGAAGTTATTTACACAAGCAATCCCAACCGACCGGTGGAAAGTTAAACAGGTTCGACTATGGGATTTCCCTGACTTCAACCATCTTCTGCTAACCCGTCTTTTGTCAAGGCTATAGACAGACAGATTTAACTAAACCGGTTGCTCAGTTGTCAAGACCAAAATACGATGGATTTTAGTCAACTGGATGGATGGACGATCAAGCATGGATAATAATCATGGATTTACGACCGAGATTCAACATAGTCGATGGACGAGGGCTATTGGATACTTGAAACTTGGGTTTCGATAAATTACAAGTCGCCCGGGATGTGCTTCAGGTCGTATGGAGTCGAGCTTCGAGTCATATGAGTGATTTCTTTGAGTCTTTTAGGCGGCTTGGCATGAGTGGCTTGGAAGTGATGGCTCGGCATCGTGGTTCGGCCAGGGCGGCTCGGTCACAGCGGTTTGACACTTAGAGGTCGTTCAGCCTGAGGGTTTGGCAAATGTGGTTCGGCCTTGGTGGCAAAGACTCAGCCTTGGTGAGGCGTTCAGCTTAGGTGAGGTGGTTTAGTCTTGGTGGCACAGCTTGGCCTTGGTGAGATGGTTTGGCCAGATGAGGTGGTTCGGTCTTAGTGGCGCGGCTCGGCCTTGGTGAGATGGTTCGGCCAGATGAGGTGGTTCGATCTTGGTGGCATGCCTCGGCCTTGGTGAGGTGGTTCGATCTTGATGGCACGGCTCGGTCTTGGTCAGGTGGTTAGGCCTAGATGAGGTAGTTCGGTCTTGGTGGAATGGCTCAGCCATGGTAAGGTGGTTCGGTCTTGGTGGCACGGCTCAGCCTTGGTGAGGTGGTTCGGCAGTGGAATGAGTCGATCAACAAGCGAGGCATGGGATCAACATTTTGGTTCCGTGTTAGATACAGGCTTTGGGTTGGTGTAAAACCTGGGTCAGCTAAAGTGGATCGGTGTCGTGAAGAACTGGGTTCGGCGTTGAGCTGCTTCGAGTCGTGGTGCAGTTTGCTTCAAGTCAGTGTTAGGATTGCTTTGGATCAACACCCAGGTTACTTCCATTTGGCATTTCAAATACTCGAGGTCGGTTGTAATGTTGTGCCTCGATTGACGATGGACTTAATGGGTCCGGAGAACTACGGAAGCCCAGTAACTCAAAATTTGCCTATAAATACAGCATGCGTGGGTTTAGAAAAAGGGATCTTTTTTTCGTCTCTCTGGCTTTTTATTTTCTAAGGCTAAGCCTACTCTACCATTTTTTAACTGTAATCGATTGTTACAGTAATAAAAAGGAAATTTCTAGAGTGGACGTATGCCGGAGTTAGCCGAACCACTATAAAATCTGTTGTTCTTTACTGCTTTCGTTCGAATTTTTGTTGTTCTTCAAATTAATACCTTCCACATAAATTCTATCTGTGAACTGTGACTGGTATTAGGTGCTTTCGCTTGGATTTGGGTGTTAGTGACCAATTTTGGCACAAACGTTTTGGTGCTTCCACTAAGAAAGCTAGCACTCTGGGATTTGGGAATTGAGATTCTAGAAAGAATTGGCTAGACCGCCAATAAGAAAGCAAGCGACGGAAAGAAGTCAACAAGAGGGAAGTCAGGATGCTTCCTCTGGAGCTAATCAAGCCTCCATCTACATCACTAGAGACGAGATACAGGTCATGATGAATTCCATGCAGGAGCAGATGATGAAACAGCAAAAGGAGATGATTCAGACTCTTCCTAGGCAATTTGGACAATCAGGGACTACAGGTGCTCAAGTTCTTGGAGCTGGATTAGAGGGACTCAACCAGCAGGCAGATGGATTGATTCAGCAGGGAGCATCTCCCAGTCAACAGACAAGTATTAACCTCTATGGACCAAGACGTGGGGGAATACTGCCAGATAATGCTAGACCAACCTATGGAGGGATATCAGGTGATGCTGTGCAACCCGGCACCAATAGGAACAAGGGAATACGTAATGAGGAGTATGTGCCTGAATTTCCACGCGGAGTTGGAGAGCAGCTAGAAAATATTGATAGGGGCAACCCTTGGTTGGAAACGTTGGATTGGCCGACATTATTAGGCGGACTATTCACGGAGGTCTGAAAAATAGGGATTTGGAGGGAGTCAACAGAAGTTCGTTTACCTAGAACATCAGGATAGCTAGGAATCCATCGGATTTCAAGCTACCCACTCTGGAAGTATACAATGGTAAGACGGATCCCACTGACCACTCGATGAGGTACACAAGGCATTCGGAAGTGCTGGGGGCATCAGAGGAGGTCATGGATCGATGTTTCCTCTTGTACTTGACCGATATAGCTGCTTTGTGGTTCAAACAGCTGGAGGATGGATTTATTGGAGCATGGACAGAACTGGTGGACAAGTTCTTAAGTCAGTTTCGAGTTCACATAAAAAGGCCAAAGAATCTAATGACGCTAACATCGGTTAAACAAGGGGCGGATGAATCACTTAGGACATTCTTAACTCGGTTTAATGCAGCAGTTGCTTCAGTGGATCGGCCGGATCCATCAGTGGTTCTGATGGCTGTTGTATCAGGAGTCGGGGATAATTCATATTTCAAATTATCGTTGATACGAGACCCACCAATGGATCTCGGGGAATTCTTTCATGAAGCTGGGAGATTTCTTCGACAAGAGGATGCATGTTCAGATATGAAGTCAAAGGAAGTAAACATGTTATAGGACCGCTCGGTGAAAGCTCGAGTAAAGACAAGGATAAAGGGAAGAGGAAGCATTGGGGAGAACCTAAATTCTCCACTTACACAGGATTGAATGCAACACCAGGGCGGATATTCATGGATAATCGAGATCGCCTCCCTTATCGAAGGCCGGCAAGGAAGGAACCCTCAGAACGCGAAAGGGCATCAGGAAGGCACTGTCCTTTTCATGACTTGGACGGGCATGATACTAACAGCTGCAACCATCTAAAGGATATGTTCGAGGAACATGTGAGGAATGGTCGGTTGCGGAAATATATCAGAACTCGAAATGTGGCGGTGGAACAGGAGCAGCCACTGCCTACCTTAAACGACAAAGGCATGAGGCCCGGGAATGGTGGCCGGTTGGTCATCAACTAATCGTGATGGTTTGGAATAAATAGCAAACTCTAGGCAGAAGACCAAGTCACTTACTCATGTACGGGGACGGAGACATCCCCTGGGCATGCTCTGAGATGATGGTAAACCGTGACGCTTTAGTTTGTGAAACCTATTTTTTCTTTTTGGCTTAGACACTTGCTTTTCTCGCTTTGGTTTTGGAATTTGGTTTGAACTCCCGGTTTTGTTGGTTTTCTGTTTTGGATTTTTGTTTGGATGATAGATTTTTGATTTGGACTTTTGATATGGATTTCTGGTTTGAATCTGAGTCTTAGATTCAATTTTTATTGATTTTTATAAGGTTTTTGGCTAAAAGGTCGTTAAGTATGGACTATGCTCAGCAAGGGTCCGAAGAGACCAGGATTCGGCCAAGGACTTAGGCCCCATATTATCTATCGTTACTATTTCAGGTCGTCGAGTATGGACTATAATCGACAAGGGTCCGAAGCGACCAGGATTCGGCTTAGGACTTAAGCCATGACATTACTCAACGTTCAGGGACACTGAACCAGGAACACCATGGCATTAATTGACACAAGTCGCCGAGTATGGATTATGCTTGGCAATAACCCAGAGACATTACGGATATGGATATTGGCTATCAACAGCTAAGGATTTGAGCATGGACCCGGAGCGGTCCCAAATTTAGATATCGACCTAGAGAGGTCGTGGATTCGGTTATTGATTATCGAATATGGATGTATTAGAACTCGATTGTCGAGTTCGGATGGATAGAATGGATAAGATTATGAATCAGAAGGTATGGCTATGGATAACATGTGGACTTCGGACATCGGATTTGAGGCTATTCAAAACACACCTTCCAATAGCAAGGCATGTTTTAGGGGGTAAATGTTAACCCACCTTTTGGCAATGCCGTAGACATGCAGATTTAACTAAACCGGTTGCTTGGTTGTCGAGACCGAAATACGATGGATTTTAGTCAACTAGATGGATGGACGATCAAGCATGGATAATAATCATGGATTTTTGGCCGGGATTCGGCATAGACGATGGACGAGGGCTATTGGATACTTGAAACTTGGGTTTCAATGAATCGCAAGTCGCTCTGGGTGTGCTTTAGGTCGGACAGAGTCAAGCTTTGAGTCATATGAATGATTTCTTCAAGTCTTTTTGGCGGCTCGGTATGAGTGGCTCGGCATTGATGACTCAGCGTTGTGGTTCGGTCGGGGTGGCTCGGTAACGGTGGTTTGGCACTTGGAGGTCGTTCGGCCTGAGGGTTTGGCAAATGTGGTTCGGTCTTGGTGGCACGGCTCGACCTTGGCGAGGCGGTTCGGCCTAGGTGAGGTGGTTCGGTCTTGGTGGCACAACTCGGCCTTGGTGAGGTGGTTCGGTCTTGGTGGCACGACTCGGCTTTGGTGAGATGGTTCGACCAGAGGAGGTGGCTCGGTCTTGGTGGTATGGCTCAGCCTTGGTGAGGTAGTTCGGCCAGATGAGGTGGTTCGGTCTTGCTGGCACGGCTCGGCCTTGGTGAGGTGGTTCGGCCTAGATGAGTTAGTTCGGTCTTGGTGGCACGGCTCGGCCTTAGTGAGGTGGTTCGGTTAGATGAGGCGGTTCGGTCTTGGTGGCATGGCTCGGCCTTGGTGAGATGGTTTAGCACTGGAATGAGTCGGTCAGCAAGTGAGGCATGGGATCAGTATTCTCGTTCGGCGTTAGATACAGGCTTAAGATCGGTGTGAAATGTGGGTCGGCTAAAGTGGATCAGTGTCGTGTCGTGAAGGAGTGGGTTCGGCATTGAGCTGCTTCGAGTCATGGTGCAGTTTGCTTCGAGTCAGTGTTAGGATTGCTTCGGTCAACACCTAGGTTACTTCCGTTCGATGTTTCAACTGCTCGAGGTCGGTGGTAATGTTGAGCCTCGATCGACGATGGCCTTAATGGGCTCGGATTACTTAGGAAGCCTAGTAACTCGGGATTTGCCTATAAATACAGCATGTGGGAGTTCAGGAAAAGGGATCTTCTTTTCGGCTCTCTAGCTTTCTATTCTCTAAGGCTAAGGCTACTCTACCATTTTGTAACTGTAATCGATTGTTACATCAATAAAAAGGAAATTTCTAGAGTGGACGCAGGCTGGAGTTAGCCGAACCACTATAAAATATATTTCTCTTTACCGCTTTCATTTGAATTTTTGATGTTCTTTAAATTAATATCTTCCACATAAATTCTATATGTGAACTGTGACTGGTATTAGGTGCTTCCGCTTGGATTTGGATGTGAGTGACCAATTTTGGCGCTAACATCTTCCATGCTCATGTAGATGACACCTACTCCTCTTAAATAGATCCATTCGACCACCATTTAAAGAATTTTTATTAGGTTTGGATATGGTTTCCAACAATATTCATCGAAGCTTTTATGCGACAACAACCCTACTTAACACTTCATGCTTCTGGAAACTATTCGTTCCATTTCAGCAACTCACACACATCAAGCACATCTAAGAAGTATTACAGTTCACTACATGTACACATGTGCACAGATGCACATATGCATATACGTTCATCACAAAACCTAAAATAACAATTCAATTTACATTTTATTAACTAATCCGCACATAAAATAATTCAGTCAATCATTCAACTACTTAGATACATACACATAGATCTATGTACATATTTACATACCGTATATGTATATGCGCACATACACCCATATGCCCATATGCATACATACATATATGTAAGTAAATATGTATGTATGTACACAAATCACCTAATAATCTTTCTATTAAGTTAATTATGATTTAATTAGTTATTTTGGAATACCGTGCTCATGTAATTAAATCCACTTCTTAATCATTTCAGTTATATTATTCTTTTAATAGATACACATATACATAACCATATACATATATATAGAAGCATATTTATTAAAACCTATTTTAACTCCTTTAAATCATGTAAACGTTTTTCTACTTCTTCTACACAATACTTCTCTATGTTTCAAGTCATAATTCATTTTACTAAGTGTATTAAACCCTTTTAACTCAAACATATACTTGACTATCATTTAAATCAAGCTTAGCTAACTAATATATTCCTTAGCTTTCTAATTTATATAAATATCATCTTTTTAGTTTCTAATCAGAATATAAACATATAATCACATTTATATCCCTAACAAAAACTCAGCATAACTTCAATGATGAACTCTAGCTTACTAACTTTTCCAAGTATCATTGTTATATTTCTAACCAAAAATACCATCATATAACTATGTTGTAATACCAACAAATGAACAAGCCTCTAAGCTGTAGTAGACAAAGCTCAATGCTTCCAAACAACTACATTAGCTTACTAACTAATTGTAAAAGTCTTCCATATGATTTAAACGAACAAAGTGATTATCTCAACCACTTTACAACATCTATATAAGCTTAACAAAGTTCATGCAATTTCCTAGCTCATCCACATAACCCAATAATCAAATGTATATTAATATAAGGATATACATGCAAATATATAATCGAAGAGCCGCTCCACTCATGTAAAGCAAGCAAGAGCTCTTATCTAGCAAGGTAACACATCACTAAAAGCCTCTTTCTCCTCATTATTGAAATTTAAATACTCTTTATTCTTCGTATGCTCCAAAACAAAATGGGCATGTACAACTATGGCCTAATTAATTGAGATGGTTTTCTTTAGATTCTAAGAACATTCTATCGTGGGTTTAGAATGGATTATAGAGGAGGCTGGAGAATAGGAAGCTTAGACCTTTTAAATGAAATATACCATAAATGAAATAGGGGTGGGAAAGGCAACATATATCGTTTGTGGTGACCACCCTACATCTTTGAAACCTAGATGCAGAAGGTAATGCGCTGCCACATTATCTGGTCAATGAATTGCGGTAGTTAATGGTAAAATAAAAACATCTAAAATTGAACCTATCACATATATCACAACGCATATGTTAAAATATGACGATCAATATAGGTATAAAACATGCAAGACAGTAGTATAATAAATGAACCAAAATAAATCAGAGTGTATCGGTCCATCACCATTAAATAAAACAATGTGGAAATAGAGTTTATGCATAGGTAAATAAACTCTAAATAGAAAGCTATATCAAATAAATAAATAAATACTGATAATAACTTCATTGTACTGCACAACAGAATAATAATAATAGCTCCAAAATATGTTATATGAATGTCCTAACCATCTGCACATCCTTTGAATAGCTCCATATGCTATCTCAAACCGGTTATCCCTAGTCCACTCATTTAAGAGACCCAAGATAATAAAAAGTAAAGCATAAACCTAGAGTCAGACAACGGTTTGGAATGGTCAATCTATAGTCTTGAAGTATTATAAAAATTGATATAGTGATTTGGAACACATAGTATGGAGAATAATACCTGACCCGTCCCCACATTTAACAAGTTAGCACATATATTTGTATATGCTAATAGAGTGTACTACTAGTTAAAGTTCAATATGGGGTGCCTAAATATACTATTTAATAATACCTACACCGTGTAGCATCTGTATCAAACATGGTGAATGTGGCAAATATCAGACAATTAAGCATCTCTAAACTCAAATGTCATTATATATAAGATAACTCATATGATCCCCCGTATTAATCATCAACTACTCAACGTCACAGTCCTATCGATGCTCAAATTCATGTCACTTCGTAAGGCTAGGAAACTGGACCAACATGTATAGGTTCAGGGTTAAACAAATTTCCTTGTATTAATCTACAATGAGTGTCCTCACTAACCCTTCTTCTTGAGTTTACATCAAGAACTTTGAGTGATCTACAATCCCTTTGGCATACGTCCTACTAGTAGAAACCTTTGTATGTTCTACTCCATAAGTTCATTTCTATCGAAGTTGTCTACATGGACGATCTTTAGATGCAATGAACAATTTTACATCGAGCGCTCTATCTAATTCATTCACATCATTGAGTCGTTGAAGTCTTGAAATTTCCTTCATAAAAGTCCTAGAGTCATCCTAGAGAAATCCTAAAAAATCCTAGGTCAAGCCCAACGTCAACCCAGCATTGGCCCTAAAGTAGTCCCCAAGCTACCCTGAAGCTCCCTAGTCCATAGCGCATCCGCTAGCTTTGCCTAGGTACTAGCCTAAATTTCTTAGGGTATTGGCTTGAACCACAACCACCGGGCTGATTTTGGGTTCGGTAGTTACTGCTAACTAATTTCCACCGAACCAATTTTTCCACCCCTAGATCAAAGATCACCCTAAATTTTCTCTGGCCTGGAGTTTACCACCAGCAAGCGAAGTGCCCAACTAAATTTCATTGGAGCCAAGTTGTCCCCATGATTTTCCACTCCTGTCCCGAGTTTTCTAAAGTTTACACTCATGTCATCTTGCGTCTTCCTCTAAGTAGCGCGAGTAACTAAAAGAGCCAAACAAAAATTGACGACCATAACATGCTGAACCAAACAAAAATACAAAACCAAAACTTAACCAGTTTCTACAACATTTTCTTCGTCATTTTTTAAACATTCATGTTTTGTCTTAGTTTGATCTTCATTTCCAACTCTTCTACCTATGTGCAACTCCTTTGCAATGGTATGACTTCAAACATCCTACAGTTGATTGGTTGAAGTTCGTTTTATGGCTATGGATCTCCCATCCTTTGTAAAATCAAATCAGACCACATCATAACTACTCCTACATGAAACCTTTACCTATAGAAATGATCACAATCCCCATTTTAGTTCGATGTGCATTTTTAACCATTCAAAAGCAAACATCATATCACAACAATTCATATCAAAACACATGCATAGCCTAGCCTAACATTCGTACGAACATCTATAATTCAAAACACCATATTTATATCTCTAAATCGTTTTAAATTCATTTCTACTTTAGTTTTTTTAATGACTGAGGTAAAATGTTATTATTTAATTCATGTAAGGTCGTATGACTCTATAATTTTGAGAAATGACTAATAGGAACATTTTCCATCCTTATAATTTTTATTGGATAGTTTGGACCCAAAAATTCTTGTAAATTATATAACTTTTGATAGGAATTGATTTAAGTCTAAAACCACTTCCATTAGATCAGGATGATGATCTCACTTTCCATAAAGTGGTTATAATAGGAAACAAGCTTACCTTTTTGGAGATATAACTGTTTTAAATATATACTACTGACCAGATTAGCATGTAATTAGTTAAGCCAAAACTTGAACTAAATAACCCATTCCGATATTTGTCCCTAATGGGAACTAATGGGACATATCCAAATCATTTTCCACTTCTCAAAAACAAGTCTAAACCTCCACTAGCCTAAATTTCACCGAAAAGTTCCTCTTTTCATATTAAATCTACCGTAAACCATAATTAGAAGGGTAATTAGCAAAGGGTAGATCTTAGATTCCTTTTTGGTTGTTTTGAAGCCCGAATTCTTGCTGTCCATTTCTGATTTGGGGATTAAGTTGGTAATTTTGGGTACTAGGTGGATGATTGATATCTCTCGCTATTTTATGCTTGTTTATACAGTAAAGTTGATGTTTTAAAGATAATTTTGATGTTAATACATTTTCAAACTTTCAAACTTTAATATAACCTTAATGGCATGTTTATAACTAAAATCTAAACAGATAAGAATGGATTTTATATGGTTTTACACCTTTTTAGGAATCATATTGTCACTTCTGTATAAGAGTAGATCTAGGGATTTATATGCTTACATGTTTGGATGAACTGCATATGTTGCTTAGTATGTATGAATAATATTTGTGCTTGCATGTATTATTTTGATGTGTTTGTTAGTGCTTTTAGTGCAGTTAGGAAGTGGTCGTCGATTTGGGCAAAAATGGTTTCAAAATTGCTCAAAATGTGATGCAACTAAGAGGAGTGGTTCTTGAGGAGCAAGGGAGCCTACAATTTAGGTCATAGGTCGGTTTGAGTTGATTTGGATGCTTAAAATCATGTCGGTAGAGAAATTAGATTTGGTCGATGGAGGAAGTGTTTTGGGATTAGGCTATGAAACTTCAGGCCAAACTTTGGGTCAAGGCAGGAATGGAGTTTCGACACGTAACATCAAATTTTGGTGAAGTTCTACAACTCTCTACCAATCACTCATAATCGGTACTGACCTCTTTTGTAGCCAAATGGTAGAAGCTGTGGACTTAAGGTATGGAAGAGTGAGCTCCAAGCAAGAAAAGGAGGAGGTGATCAGGGTGTGAAGTACTTAGCCAAATATTTGGCTAAGTACTTTCTATTAGTACCAACATAAACCTAATCATATTGGTACCAACATAAATCGTAGTGGCCAATTTGGGCCAAATTCCCAGGGGTTGCTAAGTAGATCCTACAGGCCATGTTAGAGGCGTTCATTCACTCGTTCGACGTTCGCCTGCAATAAGGAAGGGCAATGAAGATTGATGACTTTGGGGATTTTATGATGGTAACCCATGATGATGGAGTTGTGTTTCGATGCCGATGGCTTAATGTTGATGGGGTCATCGTGATGATTATCCACCAGGGTAGGTTCTAGGAAGGGATTGGCTAAATAAGTTTGTGCT
Organism: Allium cepa; assembly: GCA_030765085.1. Lineage (NCBI taxonomy): Eukaryota > Viridiplantae > Streptophyta > Magnoliopsida > Asparagales > Amaryllidaceae > Allium > Allium cepa. The sequence continues at coordinate 547,731,399 of CM060943.1, read as the reverse complement.
TGCGTTCATGCATGATCTTCTGTTCTATTCTAAGATGGAGGAGGAACAGAAAATGCACTTTAGGATTATGCTTGAGCATTGAGGAAGCATATGTTGAAAGCAAAGTTTCAAAGTGTCACTTCTGGAGGAGGAAAGTGAGGTACTTGGGTCATGTCATCTATGAGCGGGTTATTGCAGATGATCCTACAAAGGTGGTAGTGGTTCAATATTGGAATTAACCCAAGAATGCTACTGATGTGAGAGGTTTCATTGAACTAGAGGGATACTATATATGTTTTATCATAGTCTTGTTGAAGGTAGTAGCATCGTTTACCAATTTGATAAAGAAGAATTATAATTTTGCATGGGATGCAAAAGTGCAAGCATTCGTTCATGAGTCTGAAGGAGGGGTTAACAAGCGCACCAGTGTTGACCATTCTGAGCAGGAATGAGGAGAAGACAATATATATAGATGCTTATAGTACTGGATTGGGTGCACTATTGATGCAAGGAGGTAAGTGTTATCCCGCTTTTTGGCAAAGCCGTGATACCAAAAGATCGATCGAAAACAAAGGACAGTTCGTCTCAGAGATTGTTCATACTTCGCTTCACTATGGATATCGCTGAATTTTGTCCGAGCCCAGGTTGAGCTACAATTGATAGGACATGACAAGAAAGATCATAGAAGTCAGCATCTCAAATTTCTAGTCGATCCGAGTTCGTATGCTCAAGCTATGATCGATTCAAGATGAAGGAGATAGCCCTTGCTCGAATCCATAGGTTACGCTCTAGTTCGAATCCATAGACAGAAATTCTGTTCGTATCCATCGGTTCGACTCCATTTAGTTTGCAACCACCAGCAAGCATTCGTTCGAATCGGTCCGAATGTGCTACTTCGTATCCATCGGAGCTTCCTCCTTCGTATCCATCAAAAGGGTGATGTTCGAGTCCATCAGTAACATCAGCCTTCGACTCCATAGCACTTAAAACGGTCGAAAGGAAGATAGCCTCGCCTCCATCTGGTTCGAATCCATCAAACTCACGGTCATTCGAATCCATGAAAGCACCTCACCTCGAATCCATCCTGTGCAGTCATTTCGTATCGATCAACCCAAGCAAGACACGATCGATACGAATGACATATTGTTCGAATCCAGGGGTGTTTGGAGCCTTTCAAAGCCATTGAGTCAAGGCGGCGAAGTCTCCAGGACGACTCGATCAAATAGGCGAAGATAGCGGATCGATGCGAAAACTCCGCTCCACGTCATCATGAAACCGCTGGCCACCATCGATTCGAAGGAATCGATACGAGGGGGTCGATTTGAAGGAGACCAACGGCCAGAGAACACGATTTCGAATTGACCATATCTCGAGATCCATAAGTCCAAATTCCATGAAATTTTCACAGAAGCTTGCATGCATGTTGAAGAATGTCCACACCAAATTTCACCTCGATTTGATGATTTTCTGATCGATTCGAACGTACTTCGAATCGATCCCAAAGTGGGCCCAAATTTCCTGAGGCTGGGCATGTGGGCCCCCTCACGTGCCAGAAGTGGTCTCCCGAATTTCAGCGAAATATCAGCACCCTACGCCTATAAGTAGAGCCCCTGGTCATTTAGAAAGGGGATGGGAGAATTTTGAGAGACAAAGCACGCCCGGACGCTGCCAGAATCACTCCATATCATCGTCACTGCTATTGCTCGAATTTAAGCTTATTTTCTGCTGTACTTCGCCATAAAAAACTTGTAATCTTCAAGTATCAAGCAATAAAGTGACAAAACTTCATAGTGGACGTAGGCAATACGCCGAACCACTCTAAATTACTGTCTTCCGTGCAATTTACTTTTCTGTGACTTGGAGTTTTTGTTAGATAATCCTCATTTTAAATTTGATTTCTTCATTTATTATCTCTTCAAAAACTTCCGAAGAGTGTTGTGCCCAATTTTGGTGCAAACACTTTGGTGCTTTCACCGAGAAAACCCAGATTTTCTCCTGCTCTTTAGATTTGTCATCAATACCGGATTGAATAAATCTAAGAGAGAGATCCAGACTTCAATTTTAGATTCCTTCCGTACTATTCAGATTTTCCAAAGTCTAGGAAATGATTCTATACCTCAAGATGGTTAGCATGAGAACCACTTCTACCGCCGCTGGTCAAGAAGGCCGAGATAGACAGAATCCCGCGCAACTACCTCCACCTAATCAAGATGACACCGGACATTCAGATCCATCAGGTCCGGTCACTCGACAAGAGTTCCAGACATTACTCCAGGAACTAACCCAAAGTCGGCAACAGCTGACTGAACAATTGCGCGCTAATGCTGAGTTGACTAATCAAATAAATCTCCAAAGGCGTAGAAGATCCCAAAGGGATCACGCCCCTCATTCTTCCACTGAAAGTTCTGCTTCGTCTGATTATAGTGGCAGATCTACTCGTCCCAGGCTAGACGCAAGTCATGCACATGCTGCTGGTCACCAGCAGGCATTAACTGTTGGGCAGATAAGAGTTGGCCCTTCTGCCAGTTTTCATACAGGACCCTCCTCCCGAGGAGGCACTGTTCCACAGTATACCATGGATAACCATGCCACCGCCACTGCGGTTGACATAGGAGTTGATACCCGAAATCACTCCAATCAGAACTACCACCAGTAGGAACATGCTCCAGAACCATATGCCCTAGAAGGCATCGAGCCAAGGAGGCGAGTTACGGATCGTCGACAGCGCCCGATCCCACCTCGCACTGTGGAACCCGACCACACTTTGGCTCACCACCCTCAGAATATAGCAACACCTGACCTCTCAGCCATGGTACGCCAAATGATTCGCGAGAGTCAGGGCTTAACAAATGACGATTGGGGAATCTCCCGAAGTCATACTCCGTTCACTGATGACATATTATATGCTGAACCTCCTCGGCGATTCAGGATGCCGACTCTGCCTATGTATGAAGGAAGTTCCAACCCTAATCAGCATATTCTGAAATACGAATGGTCGATGACTGTTGCAAGAGATGATGATGCAGTAAAGTGCCTAGTTTTCCCATTTCTTTAGGGGGAATTGCGACGATGTGGTTTACACGATTAACACCACGATCTATCTCTTCATTTGATCAGTTGGCTACTAAATTTGTTAAACAGTTTCGTATGCAAATTGCCAGGCCTAAAGACGTTAATACTTTATCTAGTGTCACTCAAGCTCCTGGAGAGACACTCAGGCGATATATGGAAAGGTTCAATGTTGCTTGTGCGGAGATCACTAACCCCAATGATAACTCAATCTTGATGGCCTTGACTAAGGGGATTGACCCCGATTATGAATTCGGAAATTGGCTAGCTGGGAAGCCTCCCGCATCGTTGGATGTTTCTACTCCAAAGCCGCTCAATTCTTAAGGCGTGAGGATGCGAAACAATCTAGGAAATAGGACGATGCGAGACCCAGCAATGAAGGGATTCAAAGCAATGTGGCAGTTAAACAGTCAGGGAGAGCTATGGAAAAGTCCAACTGAATATCCAAAACAAGCAAACCAAACCGAGGAACGGTGATAATAGAAATAAGAAGCAAGATCAGAATCATGGCCCGCGGCGTAAGGCACCAATGTTTGAAAGCTATACACCACTGAACACGTCACTGGAGAACGTGTATCTACAGACTTGTAATGCGATGCAGTATAAAAAGCCTGCTCCGAAGCCATCGTCGGAGAGACAGATTCAAACAGGAAAGTTCTGTAGATTCCACGAGAGTTACGGACATGATACCAATGAGTGTAGATATTTGCAAGACCTCATTGAAAAATTGATCAAGGAAAGAAAGTTAGATCAGTTCGTGCGGGCACCACAGGCTGGTGGTGTGGGCCCGTCAAACCAAATCCATGCGCAAAACCAAGAGAGACAAGAGGAGCCCGCTCGTACAGGCGGGAGATTGGTTATTAATATAGTTAGTGGTGGTCCCCATCCAGCATACCGAAGCTGGAGGGAAATAGAATCATATGCCAATTCGATTAGGCATGTGGATTTCGAGAGTTGCAGTACACTTGATGAAGGGGCCCGGGCCAAACAACAGAAAACGATGGCAGACGACATCGTATTTTGAAACCGAGATGCTGATAGAGTCGAAGCCCCAACTATAGAGCCACTAGTCATATCTGCCCAGGTTGGTCCTGCTTGGATGAAGAGGATCCTGGTGGACAATGGGAGTTCGGTAAACATTTTGTTTAAGAGAGCATATGATCAAATGAAGATGGAAGCCAAAGATTTAAAGCCTTGCCAATCTAGAATCCATGGCTTCGATGGAAGTGCTAATATACCCACTGGAGTGGTGGAGTTGCCTGTGGAGTTAGGAGTCGGAGAACGCCGAAGAGTTCGAATGTTACAGTTTGTTGTTTTAGATATCCACTCTCCGTACAATGCCTTTTTGGGCCGACCGGCCCTCGTCGAATTCAGGGCAGCGATTTCCCCGTGGTGTTTAACTTTGAAATTCCCCACCGATCGTGGGATTGGAGTCATTCAGGGAGATCAGGCTGCTGGGAGAGCCTGCTATGTTGCTGAGCTGCGAGAAGCGCAGCGAAAGGAAAAAGGAAAGGGCGTGGAGGAATCTCTCTGCGTCCGTTTCACTGACGATTGACAATTAGTGCCTGGGCCTTGGCCCGGGCACCACGACCAATTCCAAAGGGATCTTGACCCCAGAGACACTGAAGATAAGTCAAGCTTCTCCAACTGAGCTGACGATTGATGTTCCAATCGGTGATGATGATGATTCAAAAATGTTAAAAATTGGGTCTCAGCTGAACCCACAAGCATAACAGGAATTGGTCGAATTTCTCCAACCAAATCTAGACGTATTCGCTTGGAGGCACTCTGATATGTGTGGAATCTCGCCGGACATTGCGAGCCACACCTTGAATATTGACCCATGGTATATCCCGGTCAAACAAAAGAGACGCGGTATGGATCCAGAGAGATCTACCGCACTCAAAGAAGAAGTTGATAAGCTAAAGGCGAATGGGTTTATCCGGGATGCTCTGTACCCGGAGTGGGTATCCAACCCTGTACTTGTCCGAAAACCAAATGCGAAATGGAGAACGTGCATTGATTACTCTGACTTAAATAAGGCTTGTCCGAAAGACAGCTTTCCACTTCCCCGAATTGATCAACTTGTGGATTCAACGGCCAGACACGAATCACTATCCTTCATGGATGCTTACTCTGGTTACAATCAGATACCCACGCATGTGCCCGACCAAGAACATATGAGCTTTGTAACTGATCTGGGACTATACTGCTACAAGGTCATTCCTTTTGGATTAAAGAATGCCGGAGCAACTTACCAACGCTTAGTCAACCGGATGTTTGCCGACCTAATCAGAAAAACTATGGAAGCGTATGTAGATGACATGTTGGTAAAATCGCGATACTCCACTGATCACGTAAAAGACTTAGAATCGATGTTCAATATCCTCCGGAGATACGAGATGAAGCTTAATCTGCTAAAATGTCATTTTGGAGTCGCATCCGGAAAATTCCTTGGGTTCATCGTCAACGCCCGAGGAATAGTGGCCAACCCTGAAAAGATCTAGGCTATCAGGAATCTCCAAACTCCAAGGACCATAAAGCAGGTTCAGAGTCTTAATGGGAATGTTGCAGCACCGAGCAGGTTCATCGCGAAATCAACTGACAAATGCATACCCTTCTTCGATCTGATCCGAAAAGGGAAACGAAACTTCGAATGGACTACGGAATGTGAGGACGCATTTCAATCACTAGTTCAACATCTTTCCACACCGCCAATTCTTTCAAAACCTGTTGACCATGAACAGTTATATCTCTACCTGGCGGTATTTGAAAACGCAATCAGTGTGTTAGTTCGGAAGGAAGACCGAGTGCAGAAACCGGTCTACTATGTTAGTAAACGATTAACCGGAGCCGAGAGAAATTATCCAAGGCTAGAAAAGTTGGCATATTACCTAGTCATCGCCTCGAGGAAGCTCCGTACGTATTTTCAGGCTCATCCCATTACTGTGTACACCGATCAGCCGTTACGACAGGTCCTCACACGGCCTGAGACTTCTGGCAGGTTACTGAAATGGAACATTGAATTGAGTCAATTCGACATCACATATACTCCGAGAATGGCCACTCACGGTCAAGTCCTAGCAGATTTCATTTCCGAATTCACTATTCCTAAGGACTTACCTGAGACTAGCAAATCTCCCGAATACATATGGAAGCTGTACACTGATGGTGCATCCAACGATCGGTGCTCGGGCGCAGGGGTAGTGCTTGAAACCCCCGAGGGCCGATCTATATGCTACGCTTTAAAGTTTGATTTCCATGCAACCAACAATGAAGCTGAATATGAGGCTTTGCTTACTGGGTTAAAGTTAGCCCATGACCTAAGAATTATCGTTGTGGAAATTTAATGTGATTCCCAGTTGGTAGTATGCCAGGTTCGGGGTAAATATCAGGCCAAAGATCGAAGACTAGCTGCTTATCTAACCCGAGTCCGGGAGATGCTTGATCGGTTTGACTATTTATACCATTTTCTATATACCCCGAGAGCACAATCAGAAAGCCGATTCGTTGGCAAAGTTGGCAAGTACTTGCGAAGCTCAACACTTGGGGCTCGTTCCTGTTGAAACTCTATCCTCTCCGAGCATTGATCGAATGGAGAATGATTTCACATTTGAAGCTACTTCTAGTAGGGAGTCGTCGATGACCCCCTATCGAGATTACATTGAGCATGGTATATTACCTGAGCGTCGAAGCGAGAAAAGACAAGTTCTCCGAAAAGCTTCACGATTTGTCATTCAGAATGGGGTTATGTATCAAAGGGGGTATTCTATTCCTCTCCTCTAGTGTATCGCGCACGATGAGGTCAAACGAGTGTTACACGATGTGCACGAAGGAGAATGCGGCGATCACACTGGGGGGCAAGCACTTGCCATGAAAATACTCCGATATGGATATTATTGGCCTACTGTTAATCGCGATGCTATGGAATATGCTAAAAAATGTGATAAATGCCAAAAACACGCTCGGACCCCTAGAGCCCCACCTACTGAGATAACCCAAATGGTCAGTCCTTGGCCATTTGCAATATGGAGGATTGATATAATTGGTGCATTGCCTTTAGCTAAAGGTGGCGCGAAGTATGCCATCGTCGCAGTTGATTACTTCACCAAATGGGCTGAAGCTGAACCTCTTGCAACAATTACGACAAAGAAAGTAGTCAACTTCGTAGTACGCCACATCATCTGCCGGTTTGGTCTCCCACATACTATTATCACTGACAATGGAGCCCAATTCGACAGTATTGAATTCAAGAATTTCTGTCAACGATTCCGCATCCATAAGAAATTCTCTGCAGTAGCGCACCCTCAAGCGAACAGTCAAGTTGAAGCTGTTAATAAGGTTATCAAATCTATTTTGAAGAAATGGATGGAAAAGGCCGGAGGCAAGTGGGTTGATGAACTTCCTATGGCTTTATGGGCTTATCGGATGACTCACAAAACTACAACCGGACACACTCCATTTTCTCTATCTTATGGCTCTGAAGCCGTTATTCCAGTCGAAATGGAGGTTCACTCTCATCGTGTGACATATTATGATCCGAAAACGAATGCCATACTACTTGCTGAATCTTTGGATCTGCTCGATGAGAAGCGTGAAGAGGCTGATTTGAGGGCAGCCGCATATCGGGGTCGAGTCGCCCGAATATACAATGCCAAGGTCCGACCGCGAACCTTTGAACTTGGCGATCTCGTACTCAAGAGAATTTATCCAGTCCCTTCGCACATGAAACCAAATTGGGAAGGACCGTATGTGATTTCACAAAAGCTTGGAGATGGCACGTTCAAGTTGTCGACCATTGACGGTCTTACTTTGCCAAGAGCTTGGAATAGCGAAAGTCTCCGTCGCTACTACACATGACATGCTTTATTTATCTATTTTAGTCAATTTCTTCCTTTGCATTTTATTTTTGCATTTCGAAGTTTGAATTTTTAATAAGGCAATTGATTTTGCCATGCTTCTTTCATTTCAGCAATAAAATGCCGTCTCGAGCCAGAGCTGTGATTCATTGAATATGACGTACAATATCACGATGCACAGAGAGCTAAGTTCCATCATGCGGTGGGATTTATTCAAATAGGGAGTGACTGTGATACGACCGGTCACTCACTAAGTGAAACCTGAGCTCGAGGGCAGAACACTACATCAACACTTACAAGGATTGATACACGACAATCCTTCCTCTAACTCCAAATTCGCAGAGTGTGAATTGGAGTATAAACATCAAATAACTCGTTCCCAGAGTGCAAACGGACTCCAAATTCCCGGAGTGCGAATTGGAGTATAAACATCAAATAACTCATTCCCAGAGTGCGAACGGACTCCACATTCCCAGAGTGCGAATTGGAGTATAAACATCAAATAACTCGTTCCCAAAGTGCGAACGGACTCCGAATTCCCAGAGTGCGAATTGGAGTATAAACATCAAATAACTCGTTCCCAGAGTGCGAACGGACTCCAAATTCCCAGAGTGCGAATTGGAGTATAAACATCAAATAACTCGTTCCCAGAGCACGAACGGACTCCAAATTCCCAGAGTGCGAGTTGGAGTATAAACATCAAATAACTCGTTCCCAGAGCACGAACGGACTCCAAATTCCCAGAGTGCGAGTTGGAGTATAAACGTCAAATAAATTGTTCCCAGAGCGCGAACGGACTCCAAATTCCTAGAGTGCGAGTTGGATATAAACGTCAAATAAATCGTTCCCAGAGCGCGAACAGACTCCAAGTTCCCAGAGTGCGAACCGGAGTGTAAACACCAACTCCAAATTCCCAGAGTGCGAATTGGAGTACAAATATCAACTCTTGGTTACCAGAGTGCGAACCGGAGTATAAACACTAACTCTGCATTCCCAGAGCGTGAAGTGGAGTATAAATATCAATTCCAGGTTCTCGGAGTGCGAATCGAAACATACAGGCTAACTCCAGATCCCCAGAGTGAGAATTGGAGTATAAACATTAAATCAAGATTCCCAGAGCGTGGATCAGAGTATAATTATCAACTCTAAGTTCCCAGAGCGCGAACTAAAGTGCAGCCAATAACTCTAAGTCCCCGGAGTGCGGACGCGCGTTCAAGACTTATGACATGCGATCATGAGTCAGTCAATACAATACTTAAGCAAAAGAAAAAGAACAATTTCCCATTCCATCAACTAACAAAAGGAGTTTGATTAAATGGAAAATCAAAAAAATTCAATTAAGTGGAGGCCGAATCCACACTTATACACGGCTCTAAAAGAACGAAAGAAGAAGTAAAAGAACTACTATTAACAACTACATTACAAGTCAAGAAGCTCAATCCTTCTTCTTCCGAGGCTTCTTCTTTGGAGTCGAGCCACTAGACCCACTACCAGATTTCCTTCGAGATTTCTTGCCCTTCTTCGGTTCGTCCTCCGGATCTGGCATGCTATCGACATCTTCCTCGGAGCTGGAAGGGACAGAGATTCTTTTGGAAGGGCGAACTGAAGGCATAGGAGCTGTGACAGGTGTCTGGGCAGCAACGCTTGAAGCCGCCAGGAGAAATTACCATTAGATAAGATAAGCTTGATGGGCAATGCCGCTTCCAGAACCACCGACCGTTGTCACCGCGGCCATCTCAGCGCTTATCTCAGCAAAAATCTCTTCTTCTCGAGACAACCGAGCTGCGCTGGATACACTGGTGGTTGACATGACAGAACTAAAAGCTGGAGCAACTCCGCTCATTATGAATGAAGGATCAGGAATAGGTTCAAGAGAATGACCAAGAAGCTCCTCAATCATTTGAGCATCAAATGACATCGAGCACCCCTCTCCAAAGTCGTCGGTCATGGTAGCAGTTGTAATTGCTTCGGTAACGATAGCTCCCTGCGTTGGATGTGGGACCGGAGGCACTGGGGGCACGGGCACAGCATTTTCAGTCATTGAACAAAGAAGAGCAAAAATAGTCAGTCCAATAAATTCACTCCAAGATCGTTGTTTTAAGATACGAGGGAAATATTCAAAGTACCTTCCTTGCCTTGCCTCGCCTCGGAGCTTGAACAGGTTCGGAGACAACAGTCTTAGAAGGAGATAATCCCGGTTGATCCAGATTGTAGGCAGGAACGATTTATGGATCAATCGCGACAGTAACTTCGGACGAAGTTGGGACAGAAATTTCAATGCTCTCGCTGTGATGCGCAACAACCGAACCCTCGCCGATCTCCGTCTGCTAAATACCGAGTTTTTCTTTCTCGACGGAGATTAGCGCTTCATGAAGAATTCTTCTCTCTTCCTCGCTGAGCAGACGTGATTCAAGTTCAAACTCGTCTAGTGTTTCATCTGGACAAGATATCCTCTTATTCTCCACTAGTTTTTTCCAGGCACTGTAGAGAAGAGTAGAGTAATCTCCTAGCCATGCGAGATTTCTGTGCTCTAACACATTAGCATTGTATGTGTCAAGGAGTTCGTCAAACTCAGCCTCCATCTTAAACCGCTCCGCCTGAATTTTCTCCTCCACTTCCGATTCAATCACCTTGACCTTTGCGACCGCTGCATCGCGCTCAGCCCGAAAAGACACGGCGTGCTCACATGCCTCTTGAGAGGCCGTATTGGCATCATCCCTTTCCTTACTTATGTCGGCAAACTTGGCCTTTAACTCCTCCAGTTCTCTAACTACCGCATCCCGCTTGGCCTCAACGTTTTTGTATCGATGGCCCAAGTCTTCTACTAAGGTGCAATGCGCCTGTTGCATTTTTTCCATCTCTACTAGCGTCTCATCGACCTTTTTTAGCGATTCAACTTCAGCCCTGCGGGAGGATTCCGCCTCAGATTGAAGGATCTCGACGATACGATTTTTCTAGGCCAAGTCAGCTTCCAGTTTCACAATGATTTTGACTCGGTCAAAGGCTACTTTTGAAGCTTTAATGGCCGCTTTGTACCATTCCATATACTGGGCATAAAAGTCGCGGGTGTAACTGAGTGCTGTGTTCACGGCATCTTCAAGGATTCTTTTAAGGTTAGGAGGGAAGACGTGAGCATCATGTTGAGACACAGATTCTCCGAAGTTTTTGATTTCTGACAAAGAAATAAAGGCGATCGACAAAACAAAGACATCATGGCTATAAAGAGGCACAAAAGAGCTACATATGGTACTCTAGATTATAGGTTGATTATTTGATATTGTAATAGTGATAAACTTGTTAAAATCTATCCTCAAATAATCATGCACCTCAATATAATCGATATATATATATATTTGAATAGCATTGCACATTCATTGTGCAACTTGACAGTAACTGGTCGACCGGTATTAATACAGGCGGTCGACCGTTTCTGTGTAAAATGCACAATGAACGTGCACACATGCACATAATGACTATATATTTGAAATCCTGTCTACTGGCCATTTTTTGACCTGTCGACCGTTTTTAAACAGAGAGCAACCTTTTCCAAAAGACACTTCTTTCTCCAATGGTTGCATCTCTTACCTTTCATCAATGATCATATCTATTAATGGCTGCTGTTCACAAAGAGTTACAACCATTTTTTCTCTATATAAACTCATATAAATCATTGATTCAAAACATATGAATATATGTTTTCCTACTCTAACTTCTGATCTTACTTTCTAAATACTCCTGCATTCTAAAAGGCTCTCAATTATTTTAATTGCTTATTGAATCATTGAAATTATTTCATATCTTTTGATTCAATAAGTAATATACTTCCCTTAATCTTCACAAAACATCATTCACATATTTTGAGGATAAGATTATAGGAAATTTGTACTACAAGTGACAAAACTGTGTTAGCAAGAACACATACCATCAACAAACAATTATATTCATCTTTGTTGAAGTCCTCGGTGTTGTAAGAGGCAAGTGTTGAAGTCCTCGATGTTGTAAGAGGCAAGTGTTGAAGTCCTCAGTGTATTAGAGGCGTGAAATCCCGTTCGTTTGCTCGGGTGTTGTAAACTTGTTCCTCCAGGTGAAGCGAGGTAGTTAATAGTGAAAATCCAGATAGAAGTCTGGGACTGGACGTAGGACGGTGCTCCGAACCAGTATAAAAATCTCTGGTGTGATTATTCTATTTTTATTTACTTTGCTACTATCATCTATTTCCGCATTTATATATATTCCATATTACACGATCCGTGTGTACTATATTAGTACGTGCACTTGTACACCGCAAATTTTCATTTGGTATCAGAGCACGGCCATCATATAACCGTAACACAGTTATTTGATATATTCTTGTAATATGGCGACGCAAGTACTAGCACTCAAAACACCACTTACATGGAAGGTCAATCGACACAAAGACCTCCATTTTTCAATGGTCTTAACTATAGTTATTGGGCAACACGTATGTCATTCTTTATGCAATCAAATAGTTATGGTGCTTGGAATGCAACTCAAGAAGAAATAGTAAATCCAACAACTGATTATTCAGAATGGACTGCGGCTGAGAAAACGGCAGCAGCCGTAAATGCAAGAGCAATAAATATGTTGTTTTGTGCATTAGACCAAAATGAATATAACCGTGTTAGTATCTGCACTACTGCATATCAAATTTGGCAAACGCTAAAAATCACTCATGAAGGTACTAACAAGGTTAAACAAGCCAAAATAGCCATGCTGAAAAGTAAATTTCAAAATTTCAAAATGAAACCAAATGAGACAATCAATGATATGTATTCACGGTTTCAAACTATCCACCATGCACTTATTGGCTTAGGACAAAAGTATTCTGATTTTGATGTTGTTTCAACAGTCCTACATTCTCTGACTAGTGAATGGGAAGGAAAAGTATTAGCAATTGAAGAAGCTAATGACCTTTCCGTCATGAAGCCAGATGAATTGATAGGAAATCTAATGTCCTATGAAGCTAACTTGCAGACTAGAAAGGAACAAAAAGAAGAAAAGAAGAACGTGGCATTCCATGCTGAAAAAGACGAAAATGAATCAGAGTCTGAAGACGAAGATCTGGCATTCATAGCAAAAGGTTTCAAAAAATTCCTAAAACAGCGAAAAGCCAGTCGTTATAACAGAAAGAAATCTGGATCAAATAAACCAACATCATCCTCTATAGAATGCTTCAACTGTCACAAAAAGGGACGCATGCAAAAGGATTGTCCAGAACAAAAGAAGAAGTCAGAAAAAGACAAATTCAAATATAAGAAGGACAAGTCAAAGAAACGAGCCTTCTTAGTAACATGGGATGATTCAGACTCATCTTCATCAGAAAGTGAAAGTGATTCGGAGAATGAACAAGCTAATGTTTGTTTTATGGCAACAGAAGATGATGTACAAATTCCTACACTTGATGAATTACTTGATATTAATGCTGAATTGATAGTCAAATATAAAGACATAAAACGTCAATTAAAAGTAGTCAAAGCAGATTTAGGTAGAGCAGAGTTTGAACGAGAGATGTTAAAAGATGAGAAGAAAATATTAGAAAAAGAACTTGAAAAAATTCAAGAATCATCATCTAATGTTGACTCTCAACTATCTCTTTTGAGTCAAGAAATAGAAGCTCAAAAAGAGAAAAATACTCACTACTGAAATTCATGAGCTTAAGGCAAAAGTCAAAATTCTAGACCTAGAAAAAGCTAGTTTACAAAAAAAGTTTGATGACATTACTCAAAATGTTTCTAACTTTAACAAAGGTCGAGAAAATTTGACAAAAATCATTGAAAGTTCACAATCTATTTCAGATAAACAAGGTTTGGGATATAAGAAACAAGAAACCAAGAATCATCTTGGTAATAAAAGAAAGAAGAGAGTACAAAAAACTGAAGCTAAGAAAAATCTTGGTTTATTATACTCCAAACCGAAACCAGTTGTGAAATTTCAAAAGAAAAATATGAAGACTATCAAAATATGGGTTCCTAAAACAAATAACAATTTGATTAGGAACAAATATATTCAAAATTTCATGAATACTGTGCATCATAATACTAATTATGTATATAAAGGGGATACCAGACCCGTATGGGTTTGGACTCCTAAGACCTAACTCTTCGGACCCTATAAAAAGTGGGTACCATGAACTTAATTCTATTTTTTGCAGGTCCCACTTAAGAAAAGAGGAAAGTGGATATTGGACAGTGGTTGCTCGAAGCACATGACTAGAGACAAGAGCTTATTAACAAATATTACATACTCAGATGGTGGCTTCGTCACTTTTGGAGATAATTCAAAAGGCTATATCATCGGCAAAGGCGATGTGATCAATTGCGGTACATCTAACTTACCTCTTATTACTAATGTCATGCTAGTTAGAAATTTAAAACACAATTTACTTAGTATTAGTCAGTTATGTGACAAGGGTTTTATAATTTCCTTTTCGAATAATAAGTGTAGTATTTTAGATAAAGACCATAATTTAGTTTTCGAAGGTTATAGAGACAGAAATATATATATTCTTAATATGAATATTAATCATAATTCTGATATGTGTCTTGTGGCTAATGATAATGATCCATGGCTATGGCACAAACGCTTCTGTCATATAAACTTCAGAACTATTGACAAGCTAGCCAAAAACAATCTAGTTAGAGGACTACCCAAAATGAGTTTCAAAATTAACAACATTTGTGATGCATGTCAATTAGGAAAATTGACCAAATCATCTTTTAAATCCAAGAAAGTCATATCAACATTACAACCACTTGAGTTACTACACATGGATTTATTTGGACCTACTAGGGTGCAGTCAATAAATCACAGTCGATATGTGCTTGTAATTGTTGATGATTTCTCTCGTTACACATGGACAATTTTCTTAAAAAATAAAAGTGACACTTTCGATCATTTCAAATCTTTCGTCAAACGAATTCAAAAATCAAAAGGGATTAAAGTTAAAAATATAAGAAGTGATCATGGCGGAGAGTTTGAAAATAATGAATTTGAACATTTTTGTACAAAGAAAGGTATATATCATAATTTTTCGTTTTCCAGAACTCCACAACAGAACGGAGTTGTAGAACGGAAGAACCGAACTTTACAAGAATGTGCAAGAACATTATTAAATGGAACCACCTTACCAAAACATTTCTGGGCAGAAGCCGTTGCAACTGCTTGTTATGTTTTAAATCGTGTGTCCATAAGACCTCTTACCAAGAATACTCCTTATGAATTATTTAACAAAAGAAAGCCTAAAATCTCATACTTCAAAGTTTTTGGTTCCAAGTGTTTTATTTTAAATACGAAAGACCAGCTTGGTAAATTCGATCCAAAAGCCGATGAAGGAATATTTGTCGGTTATTCGGAACGAAGTAAGGCCTATCGTATATTTAATAAACGAACCAAAACTATTGAAGAATCACTTCATGTCTCTTTTGATGAATTCTATCAGCATCCTCACACTATATCAGATGATGACGAATCAATAGTCACTGACAATCCAATTATCACGAATATTGACTCTGACTCGGAAATAATTATTGAGAATATTCCTCAAATATGTGAGTTACAATCACCACCAAGGATATTAAGAGACCATCCGGCCCAAAATATAATCGGTGAAGTAACATCACATGTCATAACAAGGAGTCAACTCAATCAAATGGGTCATGTCGCTTTTCTCTCAAATATCGAACCTAAGAATCCAAAAAAAGCTGCTACAGACGATTACTGGATCGTTGCCATGCAGGAAGAACTAAATCAGTTCGAGCGCAATGACGTTTGGGAACTTGTTCCAAGACCAACTGATCAGTCAGTTATTGGTACTAAATGGGTCTATAAAAATAAGGCTGACGAACAAGGAAATATCACCAAAAATAAAGCAAGATTAGTAGCACAAGGGTATAATCAGGAATAAGGTATCGATTATGAAGAAACTTATGCACCAGTTGCTCGACTAGAAGCTATTAGAATCCTATTATCTTTTGCTTGTCATCATAATTTCAAACTTTATCAGATGGATGTCAAAAGTGCTTTTCTCAATGGATTTATCAAAGAGAATGTCTATGTCGAACAACCTCCTTTGTTCGTACATGAAAAATATCCTGACCATGTGTTCAAACTTAAGAAAGCTCTGTATGGTTTAGAACAAGCACCTCGTGCTTGGTATGAACGATTATGTAGCTATCTTATTAACTCAGGATTTCAAATAGGCAAAGTCGATCAAACTTTGTTTATTAAACATTCTCAAAAGGATATTCTAGTTATCCAGATATATGTAGACGACATCATCTTTGGTTCAACAAACGATAAACTCTACAAGGAATTTGCAAGTATTATGACCAAAGAGTTCGAAATGTCTCATATGGGAGAACTGTCATATTTTCTTGGACTTCAAATCAAACAACTTCCGAGTGGTATCTTTATCAATCAAGAAAAATATTGCGGAAATCTTATCAAACGCTTCGGATTAGAAAATACATCTGGTAAACCAACTCCTATGAGTACAACTACACATCTTGAAAAAGATGAAAATGGTAAGAGTGTTGACCAGAAATTATATCGAAGCATGATTGATTCTCTTCTTTATCTTACAGCTAGTCGTCCAGATATAATGATGAGTGTTTGTCTATGTGCACGCTTTCAAGCAGATCCAAAGGAATCACATCTACGAGCAGTGAAACGTATAATTCGTTATCTTAATAATACCAAAGATTTCGGTCTTTTTTATCCAAAAGAATGTCCATTTGAATTAGTATCATATAGTGATGCTGATTTTGGCGGCTCGCGAACGGATAGAAAAAGTACAAGTGGTACGTGCCATTTTATTGGAAAATCACTTGTCTCTTGGTTTAGTAAGAAACAAAATTGTGTTTCACTATCAACATGTGAAGCTGAATATATATCAGCAGCTCTCGCTTGTACTTAAGTACTATATATGCAACAAACACTTCAAGATTTTGATATTCATTTATCAAATTCTATTATATACTGTGATAACACAATTGCTATAAATCTCTCTAAGAATCCAGTGAATCATTCTAGAACCAAACACATTAATATCCGTCATCATTTCCTTAGAGATAATATTGAAAAAGGATATATATGTCTTGAATATGTCCAAACTGATAATCAATTAGTGGACATTTTTACTAAGCCTCTGCTCGAATCTAGTTTTATTAGATTACAAAGAGAGCTTGGTTTAATTTCAAGAAAAGATCTTGACTAGTAATTACTAATGATTGTCTTTTCCTTTGGTTATATTTTAACTATAGCATTTTTTTTCTAACAAAAACTATTTATTTTCTTTAAATAAGAGCCTTTGCTTGCTTTCACGGTCAAATTTCTTTATTCACTCTCATCCACAGGCTTATGTATAAGGAATTTCTTTATAAGCTTGTCAAAACTTCTCTCTTTATTCATCTTTTCTTATCTGAGCATAAGGCTCTATACATAATTTTCTATGGCTCACATTTGTGATAAGTGTGCTCAAAAATCACACATTTCCGTTACAAGTTCCGAGCCGGAGGAGTATTATTCTCCTGAAACACCAAAACAGAAACCGAAGTATCATCACCAATACAATCATACTCCTGGTAGTACACCAACCTCAAAACGAGTAAAGAAGGCGCTGTTTTGTTCTCCTTGTATCAAAGCACAGATCGACGAGATTCACCACTATTAGAAACATCAAATAGATCTTCAAAGACAGCTCCATTATGGACAAAGCCAGCTTTATCATGAGCAACAACGAACATCGGCACGTTTATCTATTTTAGAAAAGATGGCATCATTCTTTTGTGGTTCAAACAAGCATGATGTGCATGAACCGATGCCGTCTAGGCCGTCAACATCTAGGAGTCCTAACTCTTGGGATCAGAATTATAACAGGAATGAAGGTGCTCAGAAAAACTGGAGTCCATGGTCACATCGTATTAAAGATAATAAAGAAAATTCTAATGACCATTCTTCCACTCCTCATTAGCTTTATATATATATATATATATATATGTTGTTGTAACGTTTTCTATCTATCTCTCATGTAATAACGTTTGTATTTTATAATAAGAGTGAAATATGAATTATATAGCCCGACATATTCTCAAAAAACTGCAAAACATACTGTTTTTTTCATCAGGCAACAGAACCGGTCGACCACCTGTACTATGACCGGTCGACCGTTTAGCCTCTGGATGAAAACGGTCGACCGGCCATATTATAGCGGTCGACCGGTATACGTATATTCAGTTTTTATATACTGGTTGCTTCATTTTTTTCACCCTCCTCCTCACTTGTCTCAACCGGTTATTTATCCCCAAATTCCAAAAACCCTATTCTCTCAATTTCAATTTCCAAATCTCCAAATTTTCTAACAATGGCTCCTCCGCAAAAGAAACCCAAGAAAGGATCATCCTCCGGAACTTCATCACTCAATATCTCCGCTAAGAAGTGGCTCGAAAATCCGGTAGCTATCACAAGATGGAATCAAATGACTAACTACAAATTTCATCCGGGTTCTTTCATCAAGTTTGATGATTTCACATCTTATGGAATCCGTAGGTTAGCAAATAACTCCAATCTTACTCCATTGATCGATTTTTCAGAAAACAATGTGGAAATAAATCACTTGATGATAAAATTATTCTATGCCAACATGAACCTGGACGAGTATAAACCTGATAATCCGAACGGACTCATTTGGTCTGTCGTATGTGGCAAACAAATTTTTATCACTCTTGATAGGATAGCTTCTATACTGGGTATTCCAAATCAAGGCGATGAGTTTTCATCACAATTCTGTGAAGTTTTCACTCGCAATAACATCAGCCATCAATTCATGGAGGACAACATTGATGGCACAAAATCAATTGGACTTCGACCCACCGCCAGATTACTACATCGCGTCTTGATGTTCTCTTTGTTTCCTAGACTAGGAAACTACGACGCTGTATACAAAGAAAACTTCAAGGCCCTTTATACTATTTATGGAGATATCCAAATCAATTGGGTTCATATGCTTTTTGACGAGATTCTCAAGGTGAACAACTCTACGCGACCTCACTTTTTCTACAATGAATATATCATGCGTATTTTGTTAGCTTGTGGCGTAAGACCTCCTGACTCTGCCACCTCGAAACCAAAATGTATTGATTCCGTAACCATCAAACGCATGAAGCTTCCTCCTCCTTACCTTCAGATTATGCCGTTTGAACAATGGCAACAAAGAGGTCCAACAAAACAAACAGCTACTTCCTCTCGACCTCGTTCCGAAGAAGTTAAAATGTTGAAATCAAAATCCACCACAAAAGAATCACTTGAAACTATTGCGCGTAATCAATTCTTGCTTGAATTAAGACTCAAGCGCATGGACACGAAAATTGATAAACGCTTCAACAAAGTCAAGTCATTCTTTGGTATTTTATGGGATGCTATTTCATGTAGCACATCCATCTCTGCTCAAGACCCAGGCAAACGTCCTGCTCCTTCTGCTTTCAACTGGTCATCTACTGAGGAGTCTGCTGGTACTAGTGGACATGGTCGTGGAGAATCATCTAGAGAGGACGATGATGAGGAAGATGATGGTGGTGATGATGATGAGGAAGAAGATGTTCAAGAGGAGACAACTTTTGACTCATCCTAGACTATGTTTTCTATCTCTATATTTTTGGTTTAGTAATTTAAAAGATCATACAACACTTGTACTAAATAGTGTCGTTACTTTTATTCGTATGATATTATGGTGTGTATGATACTCTGGTATGTTTGGATATGTTATATTTTGCTATGCATGGATATTCTGGTTGATATACTCCTATATTATTCCATTATCTATTATTATTCCTTTTTGTCGATGACAAAGGGGGAGAAAGTGCTAACATTTATTTGCAGGAATATATATATATATATAAAGAATACAAACAAAATCTCAGGGAGAGATCACATATTCAGGGGGAGATTCAGAACTTCAGATATATGTTATCATCAATCAAAAAGGGGGAGAATGTTGAGACACAGATTCTATGAAGTTTTTGATTTCTAACAAAGAAATAAAGGCGATCGACAAAACAAAGACATCATGGCTATAAAGAGGCACAAAAGAGCTACATATGGTACTCTAGATTATAGGTTGATTATTTGATATTGTAAAAGCGATAAACTTGTTAAAATCTATCCTCAAATAATCATGCACCTCAATATAATCGATATATATATATATATATTTGAATAGCATTGCACATTCATTGTGCAACTTGATAGTAACCGGTCGACCGGTATTAATACAGGCGGTCGACCGTTTCTGTGTAAAATGCACAATGAACGTGCACACATGCACATAACGACTATATATTTGAAATCCTGTCTACTGGCCATTTTTTGACTTGTCGACCATTTTTAAACAGAGAGCAACCTTTTCCAAAAGACACTTCTTTCTCCAATGGTTGCATCTCTTACCTTTCATCAATGATCATATCTATTAATGGCTACTGTTCACAAAGAGTTACAACCATTTTTTCTCTATATAAACTCATATAAATCATTGATTCAAAACATATGAATATATGTTTTTCTACTCTAACTTCTGATCTTACTTTCTAAATACTCCTGCATTCTAAAAGGCTGTCAATTATTTTAATTGCTTATTGAATCATTGAAATTATTTCATATCTTTTGATTCAATAAGTAATATACTTCCCTTAATCTTCATAAAACATCATTCACATATTTTGAGGATAAGATTATAGGAAATTTGTACTACAAGTGACAAAACTGTGTTAGCAAGAACACATACCGTCAACAAACAATTATATTCATCTTTGTTGAAGTCCTCGGTGTTGTAAGAGGCAAGTGTTGAAGTCCTTAGTGTATTAGAGGCGTGAAATCCCGTTCGTTTGCTCGGGTGTTGTAAACCTGTTCCTCCGGGTGAAGCGAGGTAGTTAATAGTGAAAATCCAGATAGAAGTCTGGGACTGGACGTAGGACGGTGCTCCGAACCAGTATAAAAATCTCTGGTGTGATTATTCTATTTTTATTTACTTTGCTACTATCATCTATTTTCGCATTTATATTATATTCCATATTACACGATCCGTGTGTACTATATTAGTATGTGCACTTGTACACCGCAAATTTTCACATCAAAGCATATTTCCGGAAAGTCTTTCTTCAGTTGGGCGATTCTGATAGCCCCTTCCCCGGTTGGTTCAATAGGAGCCTCCTCCACAGTTGTGGTCGTAACAACTCCGGTCCTAGAACGATGCGATTCAGGCCTCGAAATCTGTGAAGACGGCTGCTGTCGCAAAGGCTTAGATACATGTGTAAGGCTTCTGGGTGGCGGAGGAGAGCGAGAAGGAGAACGGTATCTCCGATCTCCGTCCGAGCGTTCCTGACTAGAGTAGCTTCGGGGATAGTCCCTCGCATAATATTCTTGCCCATAATACCTCCGTTCACGATCGCGATCGGAATCCGCACGACGAGGTTCATAGTAGGACGAAGGATGATGCACTCTTCAGAGTTTATCCAATGTAGATGGACGGCCAGACATAGCACCTACAAAAGAGAAATAGCCCGATTAAACACCAAGTGAAGGCACTACGATGTATGTGGAAGTCATGTAGTGTTGTGAAAGTGTATGCAAATGTGCAAAACCCCCGACCAACCAGAAGTGTCGATTGCACTAACGGGTAAAGGCTCGCTTATTTCTAATGCTTCCCGGAGTTCTTCCAACCCAGACTCATGGTGGAGAGATACGTACTCCGGGATGGGAATGTCATCCCGCCCTCTAAAAATATCTCCTGATTGACAAGGAGCGGCGTCAGAGATAGTAACTCTGGGGATGGAACGAGATACAACTACAGACTTCCGTCTCTTAAATTTAGGGACAACAGCCTTGCCTTTCCGCTTCTCTTCTATTCGGGAAAGAGCAGCCGCTAGCTCAGTATCTGTGGGCGTCCTTTCATTGTCGCTCGCTTCTCTTATTACTATGTCGGGTTTTCTTTTCATAGTTTTCTTCTTTTTCTTCGAAGCCGGTTTCGCCAACCCCTCAATAACAATGCTCTGGTTCATTTCGATTAAACCCAGCATCCTTAAGTTGTCGTCAGTTAACACCGAGTCGATATGCCTTAAGTCGCTCGGGACCTCTTGTAAGCTTCGAACAATGCCTTTGTAATATCCACCGTCGGGCCTCGAAATGATGGCTATAAGAAGGACAGAGTATTAGTACAAGTGTCAAGAATATCCATTCAAGAAAGATTTGCGACACTTACGTCTAGACAACCATCGCCTAGCAAACCCTGGAGGGCACCGAACAAAAAACCATTCGACTTTAAAATAGCTAAGTCTAGTCCAAGCCCCGGTCACAACCTGGCAGTTTCTGACTGCTTCTAGAAAATTAAAAGATGGGCTATCACCCCTACTTTTGAAATTAAATATGTATCTAATCTCAGACGGCCTTGGCGGGCGAAAGAAACAATCCATAAATATGATGAAGGCACTATTCAGCAACGCGTGTCCGTTATGATGAATTTGTGAAGGAGCAATTCCTAAAATTGACAACATCTCTCTGATGTACTGATTAAACGGAGGAAGAGTTCCAGCCGCACAAGCATGACGGTAGAAGGCAGTGTACCCTTCGGGCGGATTATGTGGTCTGTCATCAGCACCCGGTAACAACACATCATCCGGAGATAAGTTATGTTTCAGACATATCCGGCCCAGTAAAGATTCAGAGATATTGGACTGGATGGAGTCAACAGGGTTCTCGATAAATAAAGCATCCGGCAATTCATCCGGAGCTGGATCAATTACTTCGACAGGAATATCAGGAATTTCAAGCGCAGGAGGGGGTGAACTTTGTACCTCTTGTTGTTGGGAGCTCGGAGATTCCATAACTAGCTAACTCACGAGAAATCGTCATTAGAAGATAAAGAACCCGTGCATTTCCCAGTGTAAAGTGTATGAATGTATCGTGCAGTGCAATGCTGTGCATTACTTGAAAAGATTTTGCAGAATTAAAGAAAACTTGCGAGCGACAAGGTTAGTCGGAGTCCAGTTGGAGTAACCGTCATCGCTGACCGTCGTCAACAAACCGTCCGGATGTTAGCAATCGATCCCAATTCAAATTAATCATCATGTTGCTAAGTTTTGGTTTCATCGACGAGCTTCGAAAGGCAGACAAATATGATGTTATGCAATTAAGTTCAGATATGCAAGAATGAAGCTCGCCGGAGTCAAGTGTTCAAATATGCAAAAGGTTCCCTAAATCACCGAACCTCGGCTTGGGATCGATCACCACAGTTCAAAACAGTGAAGGGACAGAAGCACCAATTTCGTATCGATTGAGTTCGAATCGATACACTTCGTATCGATCGAGTTCGAATCGATACGCTTCGTATAGCTCGAGTTCGAATCGATACCCTTCGTATCGATCAAGTTTGAGTCAATATGCCTTGTACCGCATCGGTTCGAAACCGATACGCCTCGCATCACTCAGGATCGAATCGATACCCCTCGTATCGGTTGAGTTGCGCCAACCTCGTATCGATTGCGAATCAGAGAGCTTCGCATCGATCATGTGAACAGCCATCATTCTTCAACCCACACGACACCGATGCGAACCCAACACCCAGTAATCGATACGAGGTCAAACGCTGTTTTTCTTTTCATCGATATGAAGTGGAGGCCGAGCTACCCTCGATCAATTGTTCAAAATCCTTAATTCCTTCTTCCCTGATCGATTCGAACACGGCCATTGCCATTTACGACCGAGGTCCATCCCCAGATCCGGTTTCACATAATACCAGAAAAGATGATTGAAAAAGAAAAAATGAATATGGGTTAACTCCGTCACTTGGATTCGTAATTATTTACCTAATTTAGAATTAGGATTCGAAAATTTGAAGGGATGAATTTGATCGAGTCGAAGGCACGACACAGTTCTCCTTTTACAAGCTACTAGATCGATGCGAAAGATAAAGGAGGTTGTAAAAAGTAAAAAGTGAGAAAATGGCTAAGTCTCCAAGTATTTATATGGGTCCAAGGAGAAACAGGGACGATTCGTATCCCGGTCAGATGCAACCGGTCATTCCAGGTCCACTATCACGTCGAGTCGAACGATCGTTTCGAATCCATCACCAAAAATTTCTATCGATTTGAAATAGACGACGGACCCATCGGTTCGATGCAAGCGACGAAGATGACCAAAGACGATGAGTCCCAACGGTTTGAAGCTCATGTTCATTTCAGCGAGTTGACCACTCCATCCACTTCTCATCGATATATAAAACAATTTTGTATCCATCATGGCATGTACATTAGCATCGATACGAATGAGCATTTCGCATCCAACAACACAGGATCCATCGATACGAGACAATGTGGTACTGATCGACTCGAAGTGTCTATTGTTAACCATCGACTCGCAAAAATACCGATCTATCGTTACGAACATTGTTTTCGTATCCAACAAACCCATCAATACGAACGACCATTTCGTATCTATCAATTCGACCCGCATCGATATGAAAAAATACTTTTCAACCTTTTACATCGATTCAGGAGAGGATCGATACAAGAGGATAATCCAAAACAACCATCAAGCGTTGATTCCACTCAAATTTCCAAAATCGGTTCAGGAGAGAATCGATGCGAAATTCAATAACAAACAAAACCGACAACGACTCGTGAACACGCAACATTAACGGGAGTCAATTAACAAATATATTTATATGTCAGACTAATATTCGATTTTCAACATTCATAGGAATCGAATACACATCTCATTACGATTACAACGACAAACAGCTAAGCACTATTCTACAGCAATCAATCATATCGACGCAAGATTACAACCTTCGACAGAAGAATAATGATTGTTCAGAGAGAAATTGCATCTTTTCAAAGCACGTCATGTTTCCACAAGACGTACTTTGGGGGGCAAATGTTATCCCTCTTTTTGGCAAAGCCGTGATACCAAAAGATCGATCGAAAACAAAGGACAGTTCGTCTCAGAGATTGGTCATACTTCGCTTCACTATGGATATCGCTGAATTTTGTCCGAGCCCAGATTAAGCTACAATTGATAGGACATGATAAGAAAGATCATAGAAGTCAGCATCTCAAATTTCGAGTCGATCCGAGTTCCTATGCTCAAGCTATGATTGATTCAAGATGAAGGAGATAGCCCTTGCTCGAATCCATAGGTTACGCTCTAGGTCGAATCCATAGACAGAAATTCTATTCGTATCCATCGGTTCGACTCCATCTAATTCGCAACCACCAACAAGCATTCGTTCGAATCGGTTCGAATGTACTACTTCGTATCCATCGGAGCTTCCTCCTTCGTATCCATCAAAAGGGTGATGTTCGAGTCCATAAGTAACATTAGCCTTCGACTTCATAGCACTTAAAACGGTCGAAAGGAAGATAGCCTCGCCTCCATCTGGTTCGAATCCATCAAACTCTCGGTCATTCGAATCCATGAAAGCACCTCACCTCGAATCCATCCTGTGCAGTCATTTCGTATCGATTAACCCAAGCAAGACACGATCGATACGAATGACATATTGTTCGAATCCAGGGGTGTTTGGAGCCTTTCAAAGCCATCGAGTCAAGGCGGCGAAGTCACCGGGATGACTTGATCAAATAGGCGAAGATAGAAGATCGTTGCGAAAACTCCACTCCATGTCATCATGAAGCCGCTAGCCACCATCGATTCAAAGGAATCGATACGAGGGGTCGATTCGAAGGAGACGAACGGCCAGAGAACACGATTTCGAATCGACCATATCTCGAGATCCATAAGTCCAAATGCCACGAAATTTTCACGGAAGCTTGCATGCATGTTGAAGAATGTCCGCACCAAATTTCACCTCGATTGGATGATTTTCTGATCGATTCGAACATACTTCGAATCGATCCCAAAGTGGGCCCAAATTTCCTGAGGCCGGGCATGTGGGCCCCCTCACGTGCCAGAAGTGGTCTCCCGAATTTTCAGCGAAATATCAGCACCCTACGCCTATCAATAGAGCCCCTGATCATTCAAAAAGGGGACGGGAGAATTTGAGAGATAAAGCACGCCCGGACGCTGCCAGAATCACTCCATATCATCATCACTACTATTGATCTCGAATTTAAGCTTATTATCTGCTGTACTTCGCCATAAAAAACTTGTAATCTTCAAGTATCAAGCAATAAAGAGACAAAACTTCATAGTGGATGTAGGCGATACGCCGAACCACTCTAAATTACTGTCTTCCGTGCAATTTACTTTTCTGTGACTTGGAGTTTTTGTTAGATAATCCTCATTTTAAATTTAATTTCTTCATTTATTATCTCTTCAAAAACTTCCAAAGAGTGTTGTGCCCAATTTTGGTGCAAACAGTAAGGTCGTCACATACACTAGTCAACCGTTGAAGCCACATAAGAGGAAGTATCCAGCCCATGATTTAGAGTTGGTGGCGATAGTTTTGCTTTACATATTTGGAGGCATTATCTATTAGGAGAAAGGTTAAAGTAATTCATGGACCAAAAATCCTTGAAATACCTTTTCTCCCCAAAGGACCTCAACCTTCGATGGTAGAAATGGTATGAGTTCTTTGCCTCTTATGACTTTAACATTTCTTATACGCCAATGCTTTGAGTAGAAAGAAGCTAGTTTGGGATGATATTCCTAGAGTGGAAGCAGTTAGAAAATATTATTGGTTATGGCTTTAGACCTTATTGCAAGTTAGAGTTAGAAATGTTAGCTAGCTTGATTATCAGACCTACTTTGATCGAGCGGATCAGTGCTAGTCAAAGGCAAGATGCTAGACTAATAGAGATCATGGAAAAAAATAAAGGAAGGAGTAGAGTCTGAGGAGATGAAGTGGTACAGGCTTGACCGTGAAGGTTGTCTTCATGAGAGATTGTTTGTTCCCGATGTTGATAGATTATGAGATGAGGTCTCATTTGCATGTATTGGTTTAATGTGTTGTTGTTAGTACTTTTAGTGTAATTAAGAAGTGGTTGTCGATTTGGGCAAAACGGCTTCAAAATTGCTCAAAACATGATGCAACTTGGAGTAGAAGTTTCCAAGGAGTAGGGGATCCTAAAATTCAAGTTGCAGTTCGGTTGGAGTTTATTTGGATGCTTAAACCATGTCAGTGGAGATAAGATATTAGTCGGTGGATGTTGTAGTTCAGGTAGTTGAAGGAAGTGCTTTGGGACTTAGGCTATGAAACTTCAGGGCAGACTTCGGGTCAAAGAAAGAATGGATTTTGGCACTTAAATTCAAATTTTGGTGAAGTTCTACAACTCATTACCAATAAATCCATGCCGGTATCAATCTCTTTTGCAGCAGAATGGTGGAAGCTGTGGACTTAGGGTCTTAAGGCATGGAAGAGTAAGCTCCAAGCAGGCAGAGGAGGAAGTGATTGGGGTATGAAGTATTTAGCAAATAATTTAGCTTAGTAAATAATATCGATACCAACATGAACCTAATCATGTCGATACAGACATGAATAGTAGTGGCCAATCTGGGCCAAACTCCCACAGGTTGCTGAGTGGATCCTTTAGGTTATGCTAGAGTCGTTCGTTCGTTCGGCCTTCGGCTATGATGTGGCAGCATGATGAAGGATGATGACTTCGAATCTTTGATGATGGTGACCCGATGATGATGAAGTTGTGTTTCGATGACGATGAATCGATGTTGATAGAGTCATGATGATGATTACCCACCTAGGCGAATTTGAGGAAGGGAACTCGTGAATAGAATGTTGAAGGGTTCTATCATAGAAAGAAGGAACAATGACGGGTTACACAATGAATGGAAAGTAGAAGAAGCGAGGAAAGGGCTTGGATACACATGCTAAGGGATCAATGATATGCGAAGTGTTTGCTGATGTACTCGTAACAGAATTACTTTGATCGACCTACTTGCGAGTTAAAGCTAGAAATGTTGGCTAGCTTGACTATCGGACCTACTTCGATCGAGCGGATTGGTACTAGTTAGAGGTAAGATGCTAGATTAGCAAAGATCATAGAGAAAATAAAGGAATAGAGTTTGAGGAGATGATGCCGTATCGGCTTGACTATGAAGGTTGGCTCCATAAGGAAGGAAAATTGTTTGTTCTTGATATTGATAGATTACAAGAGAGATGCTACGAAACTGTCATCATTCTAGATTGATTATACATCTCGGTTTTAATAAGACGTGTTGTGAATTGAAGTAGACATATTATTGGGGGAGGATGAAGAAGGACGTCGAGACATTCATCTCGAAGTGTGTGAACTATCAGTTGGTAAAGACAGAGCAGAAGAAACCAAGTGGGTTGATGCAACCACTCGAGCTTCTCGAGTTGAAATGGGAACATATCGATGGACTTCATCGATGGATTGCCGTGAACTAGAAAAGCGATTGCATCTAGGTCATAGTCGTTAGATTAACATAGATTGCTCATTTCATACCCATCAAATCTTGTAGAACGACATTCAAATTGGCCGAGTTTAATATGAATGGGTAGTGTGATTCCATGGTGTGCTAAAGTGCATGCGAGTGACCGAGACCCTTTATTCATTAGTTCGTTTTAGAAGGGCTTACTAGAGCCATAGATGGCAGAGCTGCATCTAAGTACAACTTATAACCCATAAACCAATGGGCAGACTAATATGGTGAATATTATATTGGAGATCTCTTGCAAGCTTGAATTCTTGATTTTGGTGGCTTGTGGTATGATCATTTGCATTTGGTAGAATTTGCATACAACAATAGTTATCAGTCTAGTATCGGCATGGCACCATTCGAAGCATTGTATGATCGGTCATGTAATGCTCGTTCGTGTTAGTGGAAGTGGGCAAGAAACTGATACTTAGGCCAAATATGATTAGAGATACCTTAGAGAAGATTGAGATCCTTTAGCAACGAATGAAGGCTGCTCAAGATAGACAGAAGTGCTACGTTGATAGGGGACGTAGAGATTTGGAGCTCTATCGATGTAGTATTTGTGAAGATTTCTCTATTGAAGAATGTTTTTTGATTTGGTAGTAAAAGGAAGTTGACGTCGAGATTTGTAGGTCCTTTAATACTAGTAGAAAGGATTGGGAACCTAGCATATATGGTTGAATTACCTTAGAAGATGGCGGGCGTGCACAATATATTCCATGTCCCTCAGTTGTGAAAGTTTGGGCATGACTCAAGTGTGAAATTTGCACTGGTTCAATTTGATGATATTGAGATTGTGTAAAAAACTTCGAGACCTTATAGACCGATTCAAATTGTCAAACATGGTATGAAGTAGCTTAGGAGGAAGACATTTGAGTTAGTGAAGGTTCAATCAGGTGAAAGTAAAGGCGATTGCATATGGGAAACTAAGGGTAGTATGAGAGCCACTTATCCAGATCCCTTTAAACGGTAAGGCATACCTTTTATTGTATTTACATTCACTTTTGATATCAGATAGGATAATTTAGTATCTCTCATGCTAGGGTAGATGCATCTACATTATTGATTGCATAACTGAATGTTTGATATGTTTTATGGTTGCATACGATTGTTAGGCATGCAGGTAACTATGTTTGATTATTCTTTGATTTATTTATAGATTCAGTGGTGAAATTCCTAAAGATGCGAGTATAATGACCATGTATTACGTATCGAAGGATCGTAAAATATTATTATTTAATTGATAGGAGGTCGTATGACTATAATTTTAGGAAATGACTACTAGAGACATTTTTTGCCCTTAAAATTTTATCGGACGGTTTGAACCTGTAAATTCCTATAACGCTTTTAACTTTTAATAGGAGCTGAATTGGGGTTTAAAATCACTTCCATTAAATCAGGATGATGGTTTTTTCCGTAAAGTAGTCATAGTAGGAAAACAAGCTTACTATTTAGGAGATATGACTATTTTAAGTTTAGACTACTGCTAGCTAGATTAGTGTGTAATTAGTTAAGCCCAAACTTGAACCCATTAACCCATTAACCCATTTTAAGATTTGTGCCTAATTAGGATTGATGGAACAAGTCTTTCTACTTTCCAAAACAAGTCCAAACCTCTATTAGCCTAAATTCTATCAAAAAGCTCCTCTTTTCATCCCAAATCTAGCTAAAACCATAATTAGAAGGTTAATTAGCAAAGGATAGATCTTGGATTTCCTTTTTGGTTGCTTTGAAGCTCGAATTCTTATTGTCCATTTCAGATTTTGGGATTAATTTGGTAATTTTGGATACTAGGTGAGTGATTTGGTATCTCTCATTATTCCATGCATGATTATATAGTAAAGAAGATTTTTTTAAGAAGATTTTGATGTTAAAAAGTTTTCAAACTTTAATCTAACCGTAATGACATGTTTATAATAAAATTTATAAAGCTAAGAATGAATTTTAAATAGTTTTACGTCTCTTTAGGAATCATATTCATTTTTGCATAAGACTAGTTCTAGGGAATTATATGTTTGCAAATCATGTTTAGATGAATTAAATATGTTACTTTGATATGTATGAATTATGTTTGTGCTTTCATGTATTATTTTGTTGTGTTGTTATTAGTGCTTTTATTGTGTTTAGGAAGTGGTTGTCGATTTGGGGAAAATGATTTCAAAATTTCTCAAAACGTTATGAAACTTGGAGAAGCTCTTTAGGAGTAGGGTAGCTTATAGTTCAACTCGTTGGTTAGTTGGAATTGATTTGGTTGCTTGAAATCAGGTCGGTGGAGATATGAGATCAAGTTGGTGGAAGTTGTGCATATGAAATGAGCCAGAGAAGGTGAGGGCGGGCTTGGTGAAGCCGATGATTGACGTCTAGATAGACGATGATGATTCTACGAGGGTTCTCAAAGTCGGATCTCAAATCTGCTTGAAGATAAGAAAGGAGTTGGTAGTGTTTCTCTTGGCAAACACAGACTTGTTTACCTGGATATATTCTGAAATGTGCAGGATATTGCTTAAGGTAACGTGTCATGCATTGAATGTGAACTCAAGTTACACTCTTATGAAATAAAAAAGGTGCAGTATGTAACAAGGGTGATCCGCTATGTTGAAAGAGGATGTGGAAAAGTTGAAGGCAAAAAGGTTCATCTGCGATGCCATATACCCGAAGTGGGTATCAAACCCAATGTCTGTCGATAAGAAGAACAAGAAATGGTGGATATGCGTTGATTATCCTAATTTGAATAAAGCATGTCTAAAGGATTGTTTCTCTTTACCGTAAATAGACCAACTTGTGGATGGAGCCGTCGAACATGAATTGTTATTTTTATGGATGCGTACTTTACCTACAATCAAATTGCAATGCACAACGCAGATCAAGAGCATACTTGTTTTATTATGGAACCATGGCTATATTGTTACAATTATGTCACAAGTTTTGAAGAATGCCATAGCTACTTTCCAGTGTTTCGTGAATATAATGTTTAAAGATTAGATTAGGTGAACAATGGAAGTCTATGTTGATGAAATACTCATGAAATCTTGGCGATTGACAGATCACATGGGCAAACTATTAGAAATGTTCAATGTACTCCGAAAGTATTGAATGAAGTTGAACCCACTAAGTGCTCTTTTGGGGTTGCATTAGGCAAGTTTTCGGATTTCATTAAGGGGCGTTGAAGCTAATCTAGATAGATTACAACATTGAAACTAGTTATTGCCTAAAAACGAGGAGGGTAACACATAGCTTAAATGGGAATGTCTCCATATTGAGTCAATTTGTCTGAAAAGCAAGAGATAAGTGCATACCATTCTTCGATTCCATTAAGAAAGAGAAAGTAAGTTCCAATGGATGAGCGAATGTAAAATTGTATTCTAAAATCTATTGGAGCATCCAAGGAAACCATCTATATTATCCAAACCAAAGGAAGGAGAGAATCTATATGTCTACTTAGCAGTTTCGACCCATGCACTAACTGCTTCTTTCGTATATGAGGAGTGCAAAATCCAAGGCCAGTCTATTATTTTGGCAAATGGTTCTCTACGACGGAGAAGAATTGTCCAAAGATAAATACATTGTCATACCGTTTGTTGATCACATCAAGGAAGTTGAGACCATGCTTCCAAGCTCATCTAATAAGGGTGTTGAATGATCTACCTCTCAAACAAGTGCTACATTGTCCTGAGATTTCGAGGAGATTAATAAAATATAATCTCGAGTTGAGCCAGTATGATATTACGTACCATCCTAGGAAGGAAAAAAGGACAAGTATTAGGTTATTTCATTGCTAAGTTCACCATCCAGGATGATGAGGTGGAAGAAGAATGGTTCTAAGAAAGTTGTGTTTGCACCGGAATTGGGCACAACACTCGTCGGAAGTTATTGAAGAGATAATAAATGAAGAGTGCAAATTAAAACCGAGGATTATCTAACAACAACTCCAAATAACATGTAAATAAGCACGTAGACAAGCAATTTATAGTGGTTCGGCGTATTGCCTACGTCCACTGTGAAGTTTTTATGCTTTTATTGAATTTCTTTTGATGATTACAACTCGGTACAGCGGTCAACAGTAAATTATAACTGGAAACTCGAAATCAACAACCAAATTGTGATGTAGGATGATGGAGATCTCAATCCGGCAGGGTCTGGGTGCTTCAGAATCCAAAAGTCCCTTTTCTGTTGTCCCTGGGGCTCTATTTATAGGCGTAGGCTGCTGATATTCCGCTGAAAACTCGGGAGACCACTTCTTGCACGTGAGGGGGCCTTCACGCACGGTCTCAGGAAGTTTGGGCCCACTTTGGCATCGGTTCGAACTCCATTCGAACCGATCAAGAATTCATCCAATCGAGGTGAAATTTGGCGTAGACATTCTTCAACATGTAGGCAAGCTTCTGTGAAAAATTCATGGCATTTGGCTCAGTAGATTGGGAGATATGATGGGTTCGAAATGGAGTTCATTGCCTGGCTGTTTGGTTCGAAACCATGCTTTCGAACCGATGGTTTCGAACCCATCATGGCACGTGACCTCGTGGCGACGTGGAGCGCAAAATTCGAACCAACCCGGTCTTTACTCCAAATTGACCGCTTCGACTCCATGGATCTCGGCGAATTCGAATCGATGGGGGACACGTCATCGTGGTTGGTTGACCCGGTGGATTCGAATGAGGCTACACAGGTGGATTCGAACTTGGCATCATGGATGGTTTCGAGCATGACTTTGTGGATGGGTTCGAACCAGGCTCCATGTTTGGGTTCGAGCTGTGATTCTCGCTTGGAGTCGAACTAGGCTTTGTGGTGGGTTCGAAGTGTGACTCTTGTGATGGATACGAACTATGTCGCTTCTCCATGGATGCGAGGCCCATCGGTTCGAACACGATGGGTTCGAACACGATGGATTCGAAGACGACGTAGGCGAACTCGAGATGGACCTGTGGATTCGAAGCTCATGGATTCGAGCTTGATGGTTTCGAAACATTGGTTTGTGATGGCTTCGAGACTCAAGCTTTTCCCTTCAATTTGAATCGATCATAACCCGGTCGTATGAACTCGGATTGACTTGGAACTTGAGATGTTGACTCCTATGGTCTTTCTTGCCGTGTTCTATCGGTTGTAGCTCAATCTGGACTTGGACAAAATTCAGTGATATCCATAGCGAAACGAAACACGACCGACCTCTGAGGCGGACCGTATCCGTTTCTGATTGATCTTTTGGTATCGCGGCTTTGCCAAAAAGCGGGATAACATTCTGCCCCCCAAAGTACGTCTTGTGGGAACATGACGTACTTTGAACTGCTGCAGTTTCCCTGAGCAATCATTGCTTTCTTTCTCATTGAAACTCGTATGCTTTACTGCTGTAACCTTGCGTTGATATGATTGATTGTTGTATAATAATGCTTAGCCGTTGGCTGTCGCATTTATAACAGGATGAGTGTTTGACCCCTGTGAATATCCAAAATCGACTGTTAGTCTGACATGTATGTGTATATGTTAATCTGACCCTTGTTAGCGTCGTGCGCCCATGAGTCGTTGCCAGCTTGGTTGGCTATTGAATTCCGTATCGATTCCCTCCTGAACCGATTTGGAAACTTGAGTTGAGATAACGCTTGACGGTTGTTTAGAAAAACCCCTTCGTATCGATCCTCTCCTGAATCGATATTGAAGGTTGGAGGAGTTGAATTCTGTATTGCGTGAGTGTAATGTTTCGAACCGATGCATTCGAGCATCGATGGGTTCGAAATTCACGTTTGTATGGACGCGGCATGCTTGCGCTATGATGGATTCGAAATTGACGTTCGAACCGGTCTGAAAAGATGGAGTATACTTGTGTTGCGATGGGTTCGAAACCAACGTTCGAACCGATGTGAAAGGATGGTTTCGAGACCTTTGTTTGTGGCAGTGGCCCGTGCGCTTCACACGATGGAGCCTCAAGCGTATGGGTTCGAGAGCGGATTTCGAACCGATCCTGCTCTCTGACCTGTTATAATCGGTCAAACCTACCGGAACGCGAGTCGACCCAGTCATCTCCAACCCCCCAAATAAATAGCAATGACCTCGGCATTCTTTCACTTTTTACTTTCATTCTCGCTTGCTTTTTACTGTGCAGTGCATCGTCTCGAAGCTTCAAAAGGGAAAAAACACTGCACCGCGCCTTTGAATCATTCAAGATCCGAATCTTTACTTTCTCGAAATCATCATTCAAACTAGGTAACTAATCTTGAGTTTGCACGGCAAAGCTACCTCGAACCCATCACTTTATCATCGATCGGCCTTTCTCGGGCTTTTGTAGATCCAGATCTGGCCTTTGGAAGAATCTCAAATTGATCCATGGATTCGCGTACGAATCGATGGGGGGGGGGGGGGGCAGCACCAATCTCTCTCAGACTTTGAGTCGACCCTTGCGATTCCCTTGGAGGGGATGCAGTTTGCACCTAGCTGACCATGGTGTCGAGTTGATTGGAAGGAGGCCCTCAACTTCGCACCGTCATGAAACATCCCTTTACGAACGACACGAAGGGTATCGAGTCGAAAGCGTGCGATGCTTAGTTGAGGCTTCCCTGATCGGTGCGAACTACTCAATCAAGGGTCGGTTCGAAGTTATCCCCCACTGATCGATTCGAGCTCGGCGTTTCGATGGGTTCGAAGTCGTTCTTCACCGATCGATTCGAGCTCGGCGTTTCGATGGATTCGAAGTGTGCCCTCCCGTATCGATTCGAAGTCACCCTTCACTGATCGATTTGAGCTTGGCACACTGATCATCGATTCGAAGCTTGCCCCTTTGAATGGATTCGAAGTGGTGCGATGATGGGTTCGAGCAGGTCACTCGTGATTGGTTCGAAACTTCATATAGTGGATACCAAGGTTTGATATTGTCTGAGAATAATTCCGACGAGCTTCACTCCTGCATATTTGGACACGTTAAACTGCATACTTGACCACCTTTCGAAGCTCGTCGACGGAACAATAACAAACTTTGTGTGTCTCAACTTTCTTTATGTGAAGGGTTTACCGATAACGGCCATCACAACCGGGCTTTGTAGCTTTGTCGTTCGCGTGTGTTCTTTAATTCTGCGATATTCATCCAAGTAACGCATAGCACCGCACGACACACACTCGTACACTATACACTGGGGAATTCACGGGCCCCTTATCATCTAATGATGGTTTCTCATGAGTTAGTCAGTTATGGAGCCTTCGAGTTCGCGTCAGCAGGAAACCCCACAAGATATACAGGGTATAGTACCTCCGAGGTTAGAGGTCCCAAACATTGATCCTGAAGTTATCGGACCGGCGCCGGACGAACTTCCTGACGCGTCATTCATTGCTAATCCATCAGATTCTGTCCCATCTCATATTTCCGAAGATATGCTGGGGAGGATATGTTTGAGGCACGGTTTGTCATTAGATGACGTGTTATTGCCTGGGCCAAGCGATAGACCACACAACCCGCCGGAGGGGTATACCGCATTCAATCGCCATGCGTGCGCGGCTGGGACGCTTCCTCCGTTCAATGAATATATAAGAGAAGTGCTGTCTTTTTTGGGAGTCGCACCATCCCAACTTCACCCGAACGGGTACGCTTCGGTGAACAGCCTGTTCATCGTCTTTATGGAATATCTTCATAGACCACCGGCCCCGATCGAAATCAGATACTTGTTTAACTTCAAAACCCGAAACGATTACCCATCTTTCACATTCTTGGAGGCAGTACGAAATTATCAAGTGGTTACCGGATCCTGGACTAGGTTAAGCTATTACAGGACGGAATGGTTCTACGTCAGATGTCCCCCGGGCTTCGCCAGGCGATGGTTATTTAGACGTGAGTATAACTGAGTTTCCAAACTGTTATTAAGGTGATTGCAGTCGAAGTGTGACTTATATATTTTTCTTCTATACAGCGATGATCCAGCGCCCTGACGGTGAAAGCTTTAAGGAGATAGTACGTGTTCTCCGAGAGATCCCGAGCGCCGACAGGGATATTGACGTGTTGTTGACGGATAGGAATCTCCGGGCCTGTGGGTTAATCGAACGATGGCAGAGTATAATATTCGACGGGGTGCAAAGAATTGTTCTGAAAAAACACGCCAAGCACAAGAAACCCATAGTCATTGTGGCCGAGGAAGTTGATTCCGAAAGAACTCATACTGACGATGAGCCGTTGCTGGAGCCTACAGACGTGGCTCAAGATGTTGAAGAAAAAAGAAAAGGCAAGGCGGCCGTCGCCACATCAACCAAGAAGGGGAGATGGAAGTCGGTTGTCACGGCCCGATCATCCCCCGGAGTTATAATTCCCGAGACGTCTCCTCCGCGAACCGAAAGTCTTTTCGAAGGGCTTACAGATCTTCCAATCCCGGATGATGTATCCTTTCAGCATGATGCCGGGTTGGAGGAGTTTCATCATACTCTTGAACTGAGCGAGCCTTGTATTACTAGCTCAGTCGACACTTCGGGTCGGTCGGGGGAAATGCATATTCATACACATTTCATGACACTGCATAGTTCCGAGTTTCGGGTCATCGGTTTCGAGAAACCACTAACTCTGTTCTTCTCTTTGCTTTGCAGGTACCATGTCCAGGCGCGGTTCGATGCTAGGGAGTCTGCGACATGCTCGGAAACCATCATATCGTGACTCTCGTAGGCGGGAAGGAGATAGGGACTATGAACAGGAATACTCTGGATATTCGAGTCGTGAAAGATACGACACAGAGAGGGGTTATAAGCGTCGATCCCGATCGCGTACCCCTCCTCCTCCCAGAGATTCCGCACCACCTCCGGCCCATATTTCTCGCCCCTCTGAGCCCTCACGTCATACGTCCACTTCCCAATCTTCCAGGCACGAATCTCACCGTTCGAGAAGCGAGGCATCGACCGCCGTAGTTGCGGAACAACCCCCTGCGGGGATTTCGGGAGAAGGGGCGCTCAGGCTCGCTCAATTGAAAAAAGACTTCCCAACTATTTGCTTTGACAACTACATTTTTCCCCCGCACTTGAAAAGGATTCCTCCGTCGGCGGAGCAGGTGGTGCACGACTATGTGCACGATTTTTATGCTCAGTATAAAGTCTG
The DNA here is from genome assembly GCA_030765085.1 of Allium cepa. Classification (NCBI taxonomy): domain Eukaryota; kingdom Viridiplantae; phylum Streptophyta; class Magnoliopsida; order Asparagales; family Amaryllidaceae; genus Allium; species Allium cepa. The sequence continues at coordinate 547,694,019 of CM060943.1, read as the reverse complement.
GTTTAAGGCGGCAGAGAAGGCGTCGGAGTTGGCCTTTGAGCGTGGGGCCGCCAACGAAAAGTTGCAGGCGGAGTTGGCACAGAAAAGTCGCATTATCGATGTGCTGAACACCGAGGCCGAATCTTCCAGAAAATCAGAGATGGAAGCCATCAAAAAGGCCGATGAAGCCCAACTCACGATGGACAGAATGAAGCGTGAGCATTACGCCATGGTCGAGGACATGGGCCATCGGAATACTCTGGTCACTGCCGAGAGGGATGCGGCACTGAAGGAACTAAATGAGCTCAAATCCAAATTTGCCGAAATCGTCAAAGATAGGGACGACGCAAATAATGCAGCACAGGAGGCGTGCGAACAGGCGGTGATACTCCGGACTGAACGGGATGAAGCAATGGCCAGAGTTCAAGCGGTTGAGGCGGAGATTGGGGAGAGAGTTCAGTAAGCCGAGGCCAGGCTAGAGGCTGACATTGAAGATCTGCTCATTACATATAATGCCAATGTATTGAAGTACAGAAATTTGGCCTGGCTTCAGGACTACCCAGTGCATCTCCGCAGTGCTTGGGAATGATTGGTTGAAGGGGAAGAGGAAGCGCACCCCGACGAATCGGTTGACCGGTTCGAGCTTGAAAACTGACTGCTAACGGATGAGGAAAAAAGGGTCCTTCATGATGCTATGATCGCTCACGAGAAGGAGATGGTTGGCGGTCGATCTTTGGAGGCCGGAGAAGGGTCAGGTGTTGAGCATTGTGACACCGCTCTTGAAATCACTGCCCCGCTTTCGTCTGAGTTTGTATCTGCGTTCAGCTCACAGACCGTTCCATCTTACGACCCAGAGCAACCGCGGTTATCACCCATTCGTGAGCACGTCTCTGAAGTTGTTCCACCACCAACAAACCGAACTGAGGAAGGTATTCTGAACAAATTTCAAGTGCACTTTTGCTATGACCCTCGTTTTGAAGTGATTGCTCTTAACCCCTTCTCTTCTTTATCCAGTGACCAGGATTACCCCGGTGTCTTCTACCCAGGAGCCGAGCCAAGGGCAGAAGGCTATTACTACTGAAACGACTATTGTGACAACGGCAGCATCCACCGGGGCGGCACAGGGAAGCTCTCTGTCTCTTGACGAGCAAATGGTGAGTGAATTGCTCGGTCACCAGGGTGACTTCTCTACAGACTTGCCATTTATCATTAGTGAGTTACCACCAGCTTCTGGCCCCCTTGTTGAGACCGGAGTTGTTCCCAGCCAGGCCCCATCAGCTCGAGAAGAAGAAATCTTGGCCGAAATCCATGCCGAATTGGAAGCCGAGGGGCAGAGCGGTTGCGCCGGTGGCGACGTTATCCCACCTTCTGTTGCGGGTCCGGTCCCTCCTATTTCTCCGGCGGGGAGTCCTCATTTAGATTCAAGTTCCGAGGAAGATGTGGATATTATGCCCCGGCTGGAGAGCAGCCACCGGAGAGGAGGTCGTCAAAGCGAAGGATTTCCGTTCCTAGCGATTCTGACGATGAACCGCTGATAAGGAAGCCGAGAAAGAAAGAGTAGAGCGCCCCCCCATGCAGATTTTTTGGTAGATAGGGACTTATCTTTGTTTTTTTTTGTTAGTAGGCCGTGTATAGATGCAGGTTCGGCCCCTGCTAGTAGGCATTTTTTTTGAAGAACTTATCTGCGTGTAAGTCCTTGCTTTAAGTTAGTTGAAATAAAATTTAGTTTCTTCGTTCCAACTCTCGTTTTATTTGTGCTTAAGTACTTGCAATGTCTTGTTTTCGGTCCGGTGTACTTATGGTGTTTTTACCGTTTAAGTAGAGTTCGTCTCGTTTGCCAGGCCTGAAGATCTTGGTCACACATTGTGATTGATGAATGAGTCGAACTTCGGACGTTGTATCACTTCGGTTAGTGATTTATATCTAGCTTTCGTGCCCCCCAGTTTTGGGGAACTACACTTGTATTTTTGGTGGTTGATCGCATTTGTAGCAAGTCTTGAGCACACGTACGCATCCCGGGGACTTAGAATAATTTGAGATTGATAACCTGGTTTGCATTCCGGGAGTTCGAGAGTTATCAGTGCTCGCATTCCAACTCGCACTCTACGAACTTGGAGCTAATATTAACATTTTAGTTCGCACTACAGGAATTTTAACTTAGTGTTCATGCTCCAATTCACACGCCGGGAATTTGGGTAAAGCATTTATGTTTGGGTTCGCACTTCAAGAACCCGAAATTAATGTTCGTACTCCAACTCGCGCTTCAGGAATCTGGAGCTAGTACGGATGTTACGGTTCGCGCTCCGGGAGCCTGTAACTTACGTGTATACTCCGGTTCGCGCTTTGGGAAGTTGGAGTCCTTTCGCATTCTGGGAACGAATTATCGAATGTTTATACTCCAATTCGCACTCTGGGAACTTGGAGTCCGCTCGCGCTCTGGGAGCGAATTATCGAATGTTTATACTCCAATTCGCACTCTGGGAACTTGGAGTCCGCTCGCGCTCTGGGAGCGAATTATTAAATGTTTATACTCCAATTCGCACTCTGGAAACTTGGAGTCCGCTCGTGCTCTGGGAGCGAATTATTAAATGTTTATACTCCAATTCGCACTCTGGGAATTTGGAGTCCGCTCGCGCTCTGGGAGCGAATTATCGAATGTTCATACTCCAGTTCGCACTCTGGGAACTTGGAGTTCAGCGAGGGATTGTCGTGTATCAATCCCTGTAAAGTGTTCACGTGGCGTCCTGTCCCCGAGCTCGGGTTTCACTTAGCGAGTGACCGTTCATATTGCAGCCACTCTCCATTTGAATAAATCCCACCGCATGATGGGACTTAGCTCTCTGTGTGTTGTGATATCGTGCGTTACACTTAATAAACCACAGCTCTGGCTCGAAGAGATGGCATTTTATTGCTGAAACGAGAAAATATGGCGGAGTTAGCTGCTTTATTACAAATTCAAGTCTCGGAATGCTAAAATAAAATGCAAAAGAACAAATCGGCAGAAAAAGCAAAGTCTTTCATGTGTAGTAGCGACGAAGACTCTCGCTATTCTAGGCTCTCGACAAGGTGAGACCGTCAACAGTCGATAATTTGAACGTGCCGTCTCCGAGCTTTTGTGAAATCATGTACGGTCCTTCCCAAGTTGGCTTCATGTGCGAAGGGACCGGGTAAATCCTTTTGAGCACGAGATCGCCGGGTTCAAAGGTTCGCGGACGGACCTTGGCATTGAATATTCGGGCGACTCGACTCCGATATGCGGCTGCCCTCACATCAGCCTCTTCACGCCTCTCATCCAGTAAATCCAGAGATTGAGCAAGTAATATGGCATTTGTCTTCGGATCGTAATACGTCGCGCGATGAGAACGCACTTCCAATTCGACTGGAATAACGGCCTCTGAGCCGTACGATAGAGAAAACGGAGTATGACCGGTTGCAGTTTTGTGAGTTGTTCGATAGGCCCATAACGCCATGGGGAGTTCATCGACCCACTTGCCCCCGGCCTTTTCCAGTTGCTTCTTCAGAATGGACTTTATAACTTTATTGACAGCTTCGACCTGACCATTTGCTTGTGGGTGTGCCACTGCGGAAAACTTCTTATGTATACGAAATCGCTGACAGAAATTTCTGAACTCAACACTGTCGAATTGGGCTCCGTTATCGGTGATGATAGTGTGCGGGAGGCCGAATTGACAGATGATGTTGCGCACTACGAAGTTGATCACTTTCTTCGTCGTAATCGTTGCCATAGGCTCAGCTTCGGCCCATTTGGTGAAGTAATCAACCGCGACGACGGCGTACTTCGCGCCACCTTTGGCCAGAGGCAATGTTCCAATTATATCGATTCCCCATACCGCGAATGGCCAGGGGCTGACCATTTGGGTTATTTCGGTAGGTGGAGCCCTGGGAATCCGAGCGTGTTTTTGGCATTTGTCACATTTTTTGGCGTAGTCCGATGCATCTCGATTAACGGTGGGCCAGTAATATCCGTATCGGAGTACTTTCTTGGCGAGTGCCTGCCCCCCAGTGTGATTGCCACACTCTCTCTCGTGTACATCGTGCAACACTCGCCTGATTTCATCGTGTGCGATACATCAGAGTAGGGGGACGGAATACCCCCTTCTATACATAACTCCGTTTTGGACGACGAACCGTGGGGCTTTACGAAGGACCTGCCTTTTTTCACTCCTACGCTCAGGCGGCACTCCATGTTCAATGTAATTTCGATAGGGGTTCATCCACGACTCCCTACTTATGGTAGCCTCGAATGCCTGGCTGACCTCACTTTGATCAATGCTCGGAGAAGGTAGGGTTTCAACGGGGACAAGCCCCAACTGTTGAGCTTTGCCCGTACTCGCCAACTTTGCCAATGAATCGGCTTTCTGATTGTGCTCCCGGGGGATATAGAAAATGGCATAGTAATCGAAGCGACCCAGGGTTTCCCTGACTCGAGACAGGTAAGCAGCTAGTCTTCGATCCTTAGCTTGATATTCACCTCGGACCTGACATACGATTAATTGGGAGTCACAATAAATCTCTACAGCGACAATTCTCAGGTCGTGGGCCAGCTTCAACCCAGTGAGCAAAGCTTCATATTCAGCCTCATTATTAGTCGCGCGGAACTCGAACTTTAGGGCGTAGCATACAGATCGGCCTTCGGGGGTTTCAAGCACTACCCCCGCTCCCGAACATCGCTCATTGGAGGCACCGTCAGTATACAACTTCGACACGTGTTTAGGAGGTTCGCTATCCTCATGTAATTCCTCGGGTACAGTGAATTCAGCGACAAAATCTGCCAGAACTTGGCCATGTATGGCCCTTCTCGGAGTATAGGTAATGTCAAACTGGCTTAATTCAATGTTCCATTTTAGCAGCCTACCAGACGTCTCAGGCCGCGTGAGGACCTGTCGCAACGGCTGGTCGGTGTACACGGTGACAGGATGAGCCTGAAAATATGGGTGGAGCTTCCTCGAGGCAATGACTAGACAATACGCCAACTTTTCTAGCTTGGGATAGTTCCTCTCAGCTCCGGTCAACCGTTTGCTCACATAATATACCGGCTTTTGCACTCGGTCTTCTTCCCGGACTAACGCTGCACTGATTGCGCTTTCTGATACCGCCAAGTAAAGATATAGTTGCTCGTGATCAACAGGCTTCGAAAGAATCGGTGGTGTAGAAAGATGTTGAACCAGTGACTGAAACGCACCTTCACATTCTGCGGTCCATTCGAAGTTTCATTTCCCTTTTCGGATCAGGTCGAAGAAAGGTATGCATTTGTCAGTCGACTTTGAGATGAACCTACTCAATGCTGCGACTTTCCCATTGAGACTCTGGAATTGCTTTATGGTCCTTGGAGTTTGAAGATTCCTGATGGCCCAAATCTTTTCAGTGTTGGCCTCTATCCCTCGGGCGTTGACGATGAACCCAAGGAATTTTTCGGATGCAACCCCAAAATGGCATTTTAGCGGGTTGAGCTTCATCCCATATCTCCGGAGGATATCAAACATTGATCCCAAGTCCTTTACGTGATCAACTGAATGCCTTGACTTTACTAGCATGTCATCTACATAAACTTCCATGGTCTTCCCGATCTGGTCGGAGAACATCCGGTTAACCAAGCGTTGATAGGTTGCGCCGGCATTCTTTAACCCAAAAGGCATGACTTTGTAGCAGTATAATCCAAGATCAGTCACAAAACTTGTATGTTCTTGGTCGGGCACATGCATGGGTATTTGGTTGTAGCCCGAGTAAGCATCCATAAAGGATAACAATTCGTGTCCGGCGGTCGAATCAACGAGCTGATCGATTCGAGGAAGTGGAAAACTGTCCTTCGGGCAAGCCTTGTTCAAGTCAGAATAATCAATACATGTTCTCCATTTCCCGTTCGGTTTCCGGACAAGTACCGGGTTTGACACCCACTCCGGGTATAAAGAATCTCTAATGAACCCGTTTGTTTTCAACTTACCGACCTCCTCCTTAAGGGCGGCAGATCTCTCTGGATCCATACCACGCCTTTTCTGCTTGACTGGGATATACTGTGGGTCGATGTTTAAAGCGTGGCTCGCGATATCCGGCGAGATCCCACACATGTCAGAGTGCGTCCAGGCGAACATGTCAAGATTCGCCCGGAGAAATTCAACCAATTCCTGTTGTGCCCCCTGGCTCAATTGAGACCCAATTTTTAACACTCTCGCATCATCGCCACCATCATCGATTGGGACATTGATAGTTAGCTCGGCCGGAGAGGCCTGACTTTCTGTAGACTCCCCATTGTTGTCATTGTCCCTTGGGTCAAGGTCTTTCTGGAATTGGTTGTGGTGCCCGGGCTGAGGCCCAAGCACCAATTGTCAATCATCAGCAGAACGGACGCAGAGAGATTCCTCTACGCCCTTCCCTTTCTCCCTTCGCTGCGCCTCTCGCAGCTCGGCAACATAACAGGCTCTTCCAGCAGCCTGATCTCCATGAATCACACCGATACCACAATCGGTAGGAAATTTCAAAGTCAAACACCACGGGGCGATTGCCGCCCGAAATTCAGCAAGGGCCGGTCGGCCCAGAAACGCGTTGTACGGTGAATGTATGTCCAAAACAACAAACTGTAACATGCGTACTCTTCCGCACTCACCGATCCCCAGCTCCACGGGTAACTCCACAACCCCCGTGGGTATATTAGCGCTTCCATCGAAGCCATGAATCCTAGACTGACAGGGCTTCAGATCTTTGGCTTCCATCTTCATCTGGTCGTAAGCTCTCCTGAACAAAATATTGACTGAACTCCCACTATCCACCAGTATCCTCTTCATCCAAGCTGGACCAACCTGGGCGGATATCACAAGTGGGTCGATGGTCGGGGCTTCGACCTTGTCTGCGTCTCGTTTCCGGAACACGATGTCGTCTGCCATCGTCTTTTGCTGTTTTGCCGGAGCCCCTTCGTCATAGCTACTGCAACATTCGAAGTCCATGTGCCTAACCGAGCTAGCATATGACTCCATTTCTTTCCAGCTCCTATCCGCCGGACGAGGACCACCACTTACGGTGTTTATCACTAGCCTCCCTCCCGCTCGGGCGGGTTCTTCCTGCCTTGGCTGATTTTGCCGATTGTTCTGGTTCGACGGACCCGCATTGCCAGACTGCGGCGCCCGTACGAACTGGTCCAACTTCCTTTCCCTGATCAACTTCTCAATTAAATCCTGCAAGTGTCTGTATTCGTTGGTATTGTGGCCGTAACTGTCGTGAAATCTGCAAAACTTGCCCGTTTGAATCTGCCTCTCCGACGACGGCTTCGGAGTAGGCTTCTTGTATTGCATGGCGTTACAAGTTTGTAGGTATACGTTCTCCAACGATGTATTCAGCGGAGTATAATTATTGAACATAGGGGCCCTACGCCTCGGCCCACGGTTCTGATCTCGCTTCCTGCTCTGATTCCCATTATCCTTCGGTCGTGATTGTTTGTTCTGGATATTCAGCTGTACTTTCCCGGAACTTTCTCCCGATTGTTTAACGGCCACATTTCTTTGAATCCCCTCTCCACTGGGTCCTGCGTCGTCCTGTTTCCTAGACTGCTTCGCGTCCTCACGCCTCAAGAACTGGGCGGCTTTGGAGTAGAAGCGATCCAACGACGCGGGAGGTTTTCCTGCCAACCAATTTTCAAAATCCGAATCAGGGTCAATTCCTTTCATCAATGCCATTAGAATCGAGTTATCATTAGGATTGGTGATTTCTACACAGGCCTTATGGAACCTCTCCAAGTAGTGTCTAAGGGTTTCTCCTGGAGCTTGGGTAACACTAGACAAAGTGTTGACGTCCCTAGGCCTCGCAACATGCATGCGGAATTGTTCCACGAACTTCCTGGCCAGCTGATTGAACGAGGAGATAGAACGGGGTGGCAATCGCGTAAACCACATCGTAGCAATGCCCCCCAAAGAGATAGGGAAGCTCCTACACTTGACCGCATCATCCGCCCTAGCGGCGCTCATGGACCATTCATACTTCAATATGTGTTGATTAGGGTCCGAGTTTCCCTCGTACATCGGTAACGTGGGCATCCTAAACCGCCGAGGGGGTTCGGCATACAGGATCTCATCGGTGAATGGGGTGTGACTCCGGGAGATTCCCCAGTCGTCGTTGGTAAACCCCTGACTTTCACGGATTATCTGCCTGATCATTTCTGGAAGATCCGTTATAGCTGCGTTCTAGGCATGTCGAGCCAAGGTGTGGTCGGGCTCCACATTGCGGGATTGGACCGGATGTTGTCGACGGTCCGGATCTCGCCTCCTTGGTTCGGCATCTTTCGGTACATACGGTTCAGGAGACTGCCGTCGTCGGTGGTGGTTCTGATCCGACAACGTACGGATGTCAACCCCTGGCTTCGTGGCAACAGTTACAGGACGGTCGTCGGTAGTGCGTTGAGGAGCGGTGCCTCCCCGAGAAGAAGGCCCTGTATGGAAGCTCGCAGAAGGACCGACTCGTAGCTGCCCAACCGTCAATGCAGGAAGGTCTCCGGAGACCTGCGCATGATTCCCATCCATTCGGGGTCGTGAAGGCCGGTGATGATAATCGGTGGAGGCCGAACTCTCCGTGGAAGACTGGGATGCATAATCCCTCCTAGACCGCCTTCGCTTATGACTGTGTAGCTGGCGAGTTAATTCGGCGTTGGCACGTAGTTGCTCCGTCAACTGCTGCCGACTTTGGGTCAGCTCTTGGAGCAACGCTTGAAACTCTTGTCTTGTTACCGGTCCGGACGACTCCGAAGGTCCGGCGATGTCCTGAGTAGACGGTAATTGCGCAGGATCTGACCTATCCTGGCCCTCTTGGTTACCAAGATTAGAGGTGGTTCTAGTACTCACCATTGTGAATAGCGAGATTCTTTCCTAGACCTTTAGCAAGTATGAATAGAACGGAAGGAACCTAAGCTTGAAATCCGGATCTCTCTCTTAGATTTATGCAATCCGGTATTGATGACAGATCCGTGGAGTGAGAGAAAATCTGGGTTTTCTCGGTGAAAGCACCAAAGTGTTTGCACCGGAATTGGGCACAACACTCGTCGGAAGTTATTGAAGAGATAATAAATGAAGAGTGCAAATTAAAACTGAGGATTATCTAACAACAACTCCAAATAACATGTAAATAAGCACGTAGACAAGCAATTTATAGTGGTTCGGCGTATTGCCTACGTCCACTGTGAAGTTTTTATGCTTTTATTGAATTTCTTTTGATGATTACAACTCGGTACAGCAACCAACAGTAAATTATAACTGGAAACTCGAAATCAACAACCAAATTGTGATGTAGGATGATGGAGATCTCAATCCGGCAGGGTCTGGGTGCTTCAGAATCCAAAAGTCCCTTTTCTGTTGTCCCTGGAGCTCTATTTATAGGCGTAGGCTGCTGATATTCCGCTGAAAACTCGGGAGACCACTTCTTGCACGTGAGGGGGCCTTCACGCACGGTCTCAGGAAGTTTGGGCCCACTTTGGCATCGGTTCGAACTCCATTCGAACCGATCAAGAATTCATCCAATCGAGGTGAAATTTGGCGTAGACATTCTTCAACATGTAGGCAAGCTTCTGTGAAAAATTCATGGCATTTGGCTCAGTAGATTGGGAGATATGATGGGTTCGAAATGGATTTCATTGCCTGGCTGTTTGGTTCGAAACCATGCTTTCGAACCGATGGTTTCGAACCCATCATGGCACGTGACCTCGTGGCGACGTGGAGCGCAAAATTCGAACCAACCCGGTCTTTACTCCAAATTGACCGCTTCGACTCCATGGATCTCGGCGAATTCGAATCGAAGGGGGACACGTCATCGTGGTTGGTTGACCCGGTGGATTCGAATGAGGCTACACAGGTGGATTCGAACTTGGCATCATGGATGGTTTCGAGCATGACTTTGTGGATGGGTTCGAACCAGGCTCCATGTTTGGGTTCGAGCTGTGATTCTCGCTTGGAGTCGAACTAGGCTTTGTGGTGGGTTCGAAGTGTGACTCTTGTGATGGATACGAACTATGTCGCTTCTCCATGGATGCGAGGCCCATCGGTTCGAACACGATGGGTTCGAACACGATGGATTCGAAGACGACGTAGGCGAACTCGAGATGGACCTGTGGATTCGAAGCTCATGGATTCGAGCTTGATGGTTTCGAAACATTGGTTTGTGATGGCTTCGAGACTCAAGCTTTTCCCTTCAATTTGAATCGATCATAACCCGGGCGTATGAACTCGGATTGACTTGGAACTTGAGATGTTGACTCCTATGGTCTTTCTTGCCATGTTCTATCGGTTGTAGCTCAATCTGGACTTGGACAAAATTCAGTGATATCCATAGCGAAACGAAACACGACCGACCTCTGAGGCGGACTGTCCTCCGTTTCTGATCGATCTTTTGGTATCGCGGCTTTGCCAAAAAGAGGGATAACATATGTTGACAAAGCCTCCAATGAACATGATTTAGGGCAGGAGTAATACTCGTGACCCTAGAAGGATGAAATATATGTTTTGCACTGATGCTAGAGTTCCAAGCAACAAAGAATGAAGTCGAATATGAAGCGATGATTATGGAATTTAATATAGCAAAAAAATTGGGAGTCAATTTATTACACATCTTAAGTGACTCTTATTTGGTCATTTGTTAGGTTAAGAAGGAATTTTAGACTAAGGACACGAGAATCGCCTCTTACCCATTAAAGGTGTTGGAACTTTTGGGTGATACCGACCGTTACATGATAACACACATCCATAGAGAGGAGAAAATGAACATTGCCTCATTAGCCAATTGGTCAGCTCTAGGGATGCATGACCATTGGGAATCGTGCCCGTGGATATTTTGATGACTAAAAGAAAGGACAAGATGGATTTCTTATGAATCTTGGTGTTTAAGGAAGAGGAGTCATATATGACTCCGATTAAAGACTATTTACTAAAGGGGACTCTCTTGAAGAGTCGAAATGGGGGAAAGAAGCACCCTCTTAAAGTACATCGGTTCATTATGCAAGAAGGAGTGTGCGCCAAAGACGAAGCTAAAATGATCCTTGTAGATGTACACAAAGGAATCTATGTCGACCATATTAAGGAGAAAACTTTATCAAAGAAGATTCTTTGTAATGGATATTTCTTGTTGACTTTCAATTGCAATGTAGCTAACTATTCTAGAAGATGTGACAAATGTTAAAGATTTGTGAAGATTTCGAGATCTCCATCCAACGAGCTAGCATAAATGATTTATCGGCAACCATTTACAGCTTAGGGAATAGACATAGAGTGCTATCAATGTAGAAAGATAGAGTGAACTATTCCACTATGGTTGTGGACTACTTAACAAAATGGGCTGAAGCCGAAGCGCTTACAATGATCACTTTAGCAAAGTGATCAACTTTGTGTTGAAGAACATTTTGTGTAGGTTTGTTGTTCTATAGAAGATAATCATTAATAATGAGACATACTTTAATAGTGCCAAATTCAAAGATTTCCATGCTCAATATCAGACTATGAAGAGCTTTATGGTGGCAGCACATCCATAGGCAAATGCATAGGTGGAAGCAGTGAACAAAATGATTAAATCCATTATCAAGAAGAGATTAAAGAGAGATAAGGGCAATGGGTGGATGAGTAACTGCTAGCATTATGGGCTTATTGGATAACCCAGCAGTTTGTAACTAGTCATACTCCTATTGCTTTGGCCTATTGAACCGTGGCCATGATTCTAATAAAGCCAGAGTCCCTTCTCATAGAAGATTGCATTGTGATCCATAGATGAACGAAGACTTCTTGCTTGAGTCCTCCGACTTGTTTGAAAAAAAGAAAAAAGAGGTTGATCTGAGTGTAACTACTTACTAACGAAGAGTAGAAAAATAGTCCAATGCCAAGGCCAGAAATCCTACCTTCAAAATAGACGATCTCATTTAGAAATGAGTATTTCCAGGTGCGTAGGCACTTAGCCTGAATTGAAAGGTCTTTACATGATTGTATTGAGCTTGAAGATGGAACTTTCAAGTTATCAACAGTTGATGGGATCCTAGCTCCACGGGTATAGAATAGCGAGCATCTACGATGCTATTTTACCCGATTCTATTTTTTAAATAAGGAAATCTATTCATAAAGATCTGTAACACCCTTAATTTTTGTTTAACATTATTCAGGACAATTAATTAGATAAATTAAATAGAATAATGTGGTTAATTAAGGAGTTGAGATTTAATTGTCAATTAACTTGGCCACGGCTAAACTAATGAATGTATAAGTATGGTTTATAATTTATAAGTTAGGAAAATAAGAGGAGGGTAATATGGGAATAGCCATACCCATATACCCTTAACCCTCCCTTATTCTCACCTACCATTTCATAAATCAAAATACACATAAAAAAAAGTTATAGCCAGCCACTAAAACGCCTTAGGAGATCAGCAAACTTGGAAGATCCAAGAGAGAAAGCTAGAAGATTAAAGCTAGGACAAATCTCAGACTCCAACAACTTAGTCAAGGTGAATAATAGTGTAAATCATCTCATTTTTCCTTATTTTGGTTCGGTTATAAACAGTAACCAAATGTATTTTACTGTGTCGATCATGTTTGAATCTAATAATCATTGTTTGGATAGAATAATGATTTATGGTGATTTATTTGATTTTTTATGGAATTAAAATGATGGGTTTTAAAGTAAAAACCTTAGCAAATGACCTCCAAATGATTTGATTTTTGGATATGTTGTGTAAAACATAATTTTGGAGATGGATTTTTAATTTCATAATTTTTGGAGTTAATAGAAATATTTTATGAATTTCCTAAGTTGAAAAAGACATTTATTTCGAGTTTTAATTATTAAAAATAAGATAATAACAAGTTTTTCTTCGAAAATTTTATATGATGTAGAAATTGTTATTTCATATTTTTGATGAATTTTTGGGATTCTTCCCAAGTGATTTCGATTTATTATGAATTTTCTAAGCTAAAAAAGCTTAATAATTATATTAAAATATTAATATAATTAATTATTTTGAAAATAATAAAATTTGATCTATAGTAGTTTTTCTGCAAAGAAAGTGTTAAAGTATGTCATCAATCAATAGAAATTTGACAAACAAAAGGAGTTGGTGAAAAGAATATTTTAATTAGCAAAATAACAGTTTTCAAGTTATTTATGACTTTGCCATTCGATGTTGTCGAAAGCACCTTTCGACTGCATCATTCTGCAGCAGTTCTAGACCATTCTGTAGCATTTTCTAAAGCACCTTTCGACCTTGTCAAAAGCACCTTTCAACTGCATCATTCTGTAGTAGTTCTGAACCCTACTGTAGAATTTTCGAAGACACCTTTCAACTTAGTCGAAAGTACCTTTCGATGGCATACTTTCGTAGCATTTATAGACTTTTCTGTTGCATTTTGCAAGCACCTTTCGACTAAATCAAAACCTCCCTTTCGACAACAGTTGTAAATGTAGCGGAATCCCTTTTGTAGAAGTTTTCACCAGCTTTGTTTGCAAACTTCAAATAGGCATAATTTTCTAACCGTAAGCCCTTTTTTCTATTATACCACTCTACGAAAAGGAAAAACATCATTTGAACATAATGGAATATGTTAGAAATCTTAATTTTACACCTACAAAAAGCTAAAGCTGAAATAAAGCTTTATATTTTTAAAGGAGTTGATTTCTTTGCTTTCGAATATGTTTGCATTATTTCCTTTGCTTTCAAAGGGGATACTTTCAGAGGGTCTAATTTTTTTTCTTTTGAAAAAGTTTTATACTTTCGAAAGGGCAACTTTCGAAGGTTTCGAAGCAAATCTTTTAAGTATTATTATTAAGAAATATTTTAATATGTTCGAAAGGTCTCGAAAGAGAAGATTTAAAGTGTTTCGAAAGGCAGGGGCCTAATGTTTTGGAAAGAGATTTATATGTTTTCGAAGGAGGTTATCCAATGAAGTCGAAAGCAAGGTTTTGAAGGTTTCAATAGCCTTAGTTTTCAAAGAAAATAACCCCATCTCATTTTGAAAGAAACTATAGCATAATTAAATAAAGTGTTTTGAAAAAGGAGTTTTTGAAAAAGTTTTCTTTGATTAAATGGTTAGAGGGATCAACTAAGTTATTATGTATGCTTCATCATATATGTATATATTTACATTACAGTGGGCCTATAACTGTATTTTGGGGAAGGGCATTATAACCAGCTGGTTTGACCCAGCAGTGAACATAAATTAAGTTAACTCTAAATGAGTAGAATTGCATCCAGGAGGTCCGGAAGACCAGAATACAGGATGCTAAAATATTAGCAGGGGCCAATAGGTTCATAATTAGCTCATGAAAACTATGTATAAAGGAAGATGTCAGAAAGACAGGCTCATTATTAGCTCATGAAAACTAGGATTTGATATTGGCAGAGGCCAATAGGTTTATAGTGAACCCATGAAAACTATACTTAGATTAGGATATTGATAGATTGTCAATAGGTTCCTAGTCATCCCTTGAAAACTAGGATAAACAGAAAGATATTGGAGTTATCAATAGGTTCTTAATGATCCCATAAAAACTATGTTATCGATTTAGATAGTCCATAAACATTTAACCATTTATTAGTTAGCCCATGAAAACTAACATGTTAATAGTAATCCTATAAACTATAATTAAGACAGATGGTCATAATGCATGGGGATGGGTAATCCACATTTGATTTCCTTGTTCTGCATATCATCATAATGTTTTGAAATACTATGTTTTTAACCATTGTGGATGCAAGGGCATAGTATATTGTTTTATAAATGTTAAAGGATACTAGTGAGAGAAAAACTCATTCCGCTAAGAAGCGTTGTCTCACTAGATATCCAAATGATTTGAGATGGTAGACTATTATTCATACCAGGCTTTATGTCTGACTCGAAGTTTTTGTTTTCCGCTTAAACTCTCGGGTACTTAATTGATTTTGTGTAGTTTGTGGTTTAGGGTTATCAGGTTCTCTTCTTAAACGGATAAAGCTTCCGGAGGCATGCAAAAGGCATATAGTTTTTTAGAGATATCTTTTTCCATCATGTGTTTTGTTTGTAAAGGCAGATTTATTGGCCTTATTATATACTTTGATCAACCAAGGGACATCTTCATATGTCACTCTTGGCGTATGTGTAATAATTATATTTTGCGGAACGTGGTCAATGTTTTGGGATTATATAATGAACATGAAATGTTTTGAATGGAATGTGGAAATATGTTTTTTAATTTGTTAAAATTTTCCATATTCTTGTGATCTGTGTATCAATGAATCTAGCACTGCCGTATTTGGTCATCGAAGATTAATAACTATGGATGACTACAGCATCCGTGGCCGTTAGTTTTGGGCCTCCAAGTTGGGGGTGTTACATATTGGTATCAGAGCATAGGTTTATGATAAAACATAAAATAAACCAAAAGTTTTCAAACATAATCCTAACGAAGTAAGTAAAAAGAGTGGGATTTGTGTTAATGTTATAATAACGTACTTGTATTTATTATATAAATATATATAATTACGTATTCCCCTCTCTCTTAGACTGTTCTTATGTATCTTACTAAATCTTATATGCAGATTACGAGAAAGAAAGGTTTGGAAGCAGGAAACTTAAGAGTGAATCTAGGTGGAGGAAGCACCGCAACCAACAGAAATGCTCGATCCACTACAAGGAGGCATGCAGATCGATCGACAAATGCTAACAAGAGGCAACTGCCAATGTGAGTGCTGGAACCCCACCAGTAGATATGGGAACGATGTATCAGTTCTTCGTCAACTTGATGCAAGCTGAGCTGCTGCAGGGGCAGTTGGAGGTAATATCGTGAATGCTGGAGGAGCCAATCCTGTGGTCCCAGTTCGCAATAACTATGCCAAGATAAGAAGGGATTATACCAGTCTGGGAGGAAAGCCTTTTCTTAGAATAAAGGATGCTGTTGAAGTTGAGAACTGGCTTTTGAACTATGAAAGGATATTTATAGATTTAGGCTTGGATGATGAAGAGAAGAGAAGGCTAGCCTCTAGACAGTTGCAAGGGTTAGCGCTTCACTGGTGGAACATTGTGATAGTCATAGTTCCGAAAGAAGAGCCGACATGGGCTGATTTTAGAAGAAGGTTCGTGCAGAGGTTCTTGTCTGAGGTTTCCAAGTCAGTGTTGATGAGGAAGTTCATGCATCTTGTACATGGAGAGATGCCAGTGATCAAGTATGCTGCTAAGTTTGATGAGATGTTTCGATATGGTTATGCATTGGGTGACACTGTTGTAAGAAGGAATGAGAGATTCAATCGAGGATTATGGTCAGAGCTAGGTAGAATGACCATGACTCTTATTAGAGAGCCTTGTCATGTAGTGGTGGAGATGGCCATTCGCCATGAGGATATGCTTGCTGTGTCTGTTAGGGCGAAACTAGTTGAGTCCTAGGGCCCTTAGAGAAAGAAAAGGAAATTCTTCAAGAAGAAAGGAGCCTCGAAAAGGGATGCTGCCAAGAAGGCGAAGGTTGATTTAGTGTGTTATAAGTGTGATAAGAAGGGCCATTATACCAATGAGTGTAGAGCTGGTAAAGGAAAAAAGCCTGCAGAGAAGAAGAATGTGAAATGCTTCAACTATGACCAAGTTGAGCATTATAAGAGCCAGTCCAAGCGGACAGAGGGAAGGTGTTTTCTATTGGATCACCATCTTCTTCTAGACCTACTACAACAGTGAAAGGGAATGCTGTGATGGAAGATACGTTTTTGATTCAGAGTATACCAGTTAGGGTACTTTTTGATACCTGCACATCACAGTCATTTATATCATAGTATTTGGTTGATAGGTTATGTATAGAACACACATTTCTTGTTACTTCCTTAAGGGTTGCAAATCCAATAGGAGGGCATGCAACTCTTGGGAATGAGATGTGACCAGTTAGAACTTGATTTGTCAGGTTATAAGTTTTCATGCAGTTTGTATGTCTTTGATTTCGTAAATTTTGGGATCATTTTGGGTATGAATTGGTTAGTTAAGTACGAGGTTAGGATATTTTGCCAGGATTGACAAATATCGTTGAGGCACCCAAATAGTCATAACCGAATCATCTTCTCAGTGGAGAATTCCTGTAAGAGTGTCTGTGCTTTGTTAAGTGCCATGGAAGTTGGAGATGAGCTTAGTCAGGTTCGTGTAGCAAGAGAATTTGCAGATGTATTTGAGTCGGTCACTAGATTACCACCAAAACTAGTTATAGAGTTTCGGATAGACCTTGTACCAAGAGCTGAACATGTCAGTAGACCACCTAGAAGAATGATACCGACAAAGATAAAGGAATTGAAGGTGTAGTTGGTGGATCTTGAGGGAAGGAATTTTATTAGACCAAGAAGTTCATCTTGGGAAGCAGCCGTGGTATTCGTGAAGAAACCAGATGGGTCGTTAAGGTTGTGTATCGACTATCGTAAGCTAAATAAGAGGGCGATAAAAAATAAGCATCATTTGCCGAGAATCGATGACTAATTTGATCAGTTGAGTCGAGTTAGAGTGTTTTCCCTATGGACTTGGCGATAGGTTTCCAACAACTAAGAGTGGTAGAGGACAGTACCCCATTGACAGCGTTTCGTACTAGATATGGATCATATGAATGGTTAGTAATGCCATTCGGGTTGACGAATGCACTTGCTTTCTTTGTGGATCTGATGAATCGAGTCTTCCCAGAGTATTTGGATAGATTCACATTAGTGTTAATAGATGGCATTTTGGTAAACTCTAAGGATGAATGAGAGCATGAGAATCATCTTAGAGTTGTGTTAGAGACGCTGAGGAAGAATCAGCTAAAGGCAAAATTTTCAAATGTCATTTTTGGAAGAAAGAGGTTAAGTTTCTTGGTCATGTGGTTTCAGAGAAAGGATCATCGGTTGATCCAAATAAGATCGAAGCTGTGAACAATTGAAAGAGACTAGAAATGGTGACCTAGATCAAAAGTTTTCTTTGACTTGCTAGCTATTACCAGAGATTCGTCAAAGATTTCTCATGGATAGAAACGCCTTTGACTAAGCTTACCAAGAAGAAAGTGAAGTTTGTTTGGTCCGAAAAATGTGAGGAAGCATTCCTTAAGTTAAAGAATTTATTGACCAATGCTCCAGTATTGATAGTTTCGAATGGTAAACAAGGGTTGGTAGTATACAAAGATGCGTGTGAGACTGGATTGGGAGTAGTATTGATGCAGAATGGCGAAGTTATTGCTTACGCATCTAGGTAGTTTAGACCGCAAGAAATAAGATATCCTACTCATGACTTGGAGTTGGCAGCGGTAATTTTTGCCTTGAAGATTTGGAGGCATTATCTCTTGGAGGATAGATTTGAATTATATATCGATCATAAGTCTTTGAGATACCAATTCCTTCAGAAGGAGTTGAATATGCGACAGCAAAGGTGGCTGGAGTTTTTGGCTGCTTATGATTTTAGTATAGAGTATACCCCAGGAAAGGTAATAAGTAGCGAATGCTCTCAGCAGAAGGCATCAGAATGTGGTGTTGGCTATGTTGGCATAGTGGAAAGATATGAAAGCTTTGTCTAGTTGTGATGTGCACTTAAAATCGACTGCTAGTTCTAGTCAGTATATTGCCATGTTGTCCTGTTTGGAAGTTCGACCAGTGTTGATCGAGAGAATTGTTTCTAAACAGAAGGAGGATCCATTATTAGCTGAGATGATCAGAAGGCTTGAGGTTGGAACTAAGGTGGATGTTTTGAAAGATTTTGGTCTTGACTAGAGAGGATGGTTGAGAAAGAAGGTACGGTTATGTATTCCAGATGTGGAGAACTTGAGAAGAGAAGTTCTTGAGGAATGCCATCGATCCAAGTTTACGATTCATCCTGGAGGGACCAAGAGATATCAAGATATGAGGAGGAGCTTCTATTAGGAAGACATGAAGAGGGATGTCGGCTTGTGGGTTAGGTCGTGTGTAAACTATCAACAAGTGAAAACTGAACATCAAAAGCCGAGTGTGTTACTTCGGCCTCTAGATGTTCCAGTTTGGAAATAGGATTCGATATCCATGGATTTTATAGATTGGTTGCTAAGGTCAAAGAGAGAAAATAAAAGTACATGGGTTATTATGGATAGGTTGACGAAGAGTGCCATTTTATTCCAGCAAAGTCGACTAGGGCGGCATCTCTTTTAGCAAAGTTGTTCATGAAGAACATAGTTAGACTTCATGGGATTCCTAGTAGCATAGTCAGCGATAGGGACACATTATTCACTAGCGAATTTTGGAGGCATCTACAAGAGGTATTAGGTACCAAGCTCAAGATGAGTACATCATATCACCCACTGACAGATGGGCAGACAAAGAGAGTCAACAAGGTATTTAAGGACTTGTTAACAGCTTGTATATTAGACTTTTATGGATATTGGAAGGACCACCTACATTTGATTGATTTTTGCTTTAATAATAGTTATCAGATTAGTATAGGAATGGCGTCTTTTGAAGCTTTGTGTGGAAGATCATGCAAATCGTCAGCATGTTGGTTAGAGACTGGAGATAGATTGGTCTTAAGTCCGGATTTGGTTAGAGAGGCGTCAGAAAAGATTGGGTTAATCCAAGGACGGAGGAAGGAAGCTTAATCCAGACAGAAGAGTTATGCAGATAAGAGACGTAAAGACCTAGAGTTCTCAATGGGAGATAGGGTTTTCATTAAAGTATCACCAATGAAGGGTGTGGTACAATTTGGAAAGTCGGGAAAGTTGGCCGTGATATATGTTGGACCATTCCAGATTTTAGAAAGGATTAGAAAGCTCGCTCGAGTAGAGTTGCCGAGCAGTATGGCAGGTGTCCATAATGTATTCCATGTGTCTCATCTTCGCAATTATGTGCCTGATCCAGAGGCTACTATTTCTTAGACAAAGTTGGAGGACTTGGTAGTAGATCCTGATTTGACTTTTGTTAGACAACTAGTTCGGGTTGTAGTGAGAGATGAGAAAAGATTAAGGACCAAGGCAGTCGAGTTGGTGAAAGTTCAGTAGAACGACAATAAGAAGGACTTTACTTGGGAGACAAAGGATGGAATTCAAGATGCTTATCCTGATCTTCATTGAGGGTATGTTATATATTTGTTTCATATAGACTTATTGGCTGCTAGGATATACTAGCTTTTGTTTGCATGGTTGTTATGCTTGTTGTAGTCCTTACTAAATTTCAAGGATAATTCTTTAAGGGGGAGCCTGTAACAACTTTAACTTTTGTTTAACATTATTCAAAAAATTTAACTGGATAAATTAAATAGAATAACGTGGTTGATTAAGGAGTTGAGATTTAATTGTCAATTAACTTAGCCACGGCTAAACTAATAAATGTATAAGTATGGTTTATAATTTATAAGTTAGGAAAATAAGAGGATGGCAATATGGGAATAGCCACAACCATATACCCTTAAACCCTCCCCTATTCTCACCTACCATTTCATAGATCATAATACACATAAAAGAGAAGTTATAGCCAGCAATTAAAACACCTTAGGAGACCGGAAAACTTAGAAGATCCAAGAGAGAAAGCTAGAAGATTAAAGCTAGGACAAATCTCAAACTCTAATAACTTAATCAAGGTGAATAATAGTGTAAATCATCTCATTTTTCCTTGTTTTAGTTCAATTGTGGACAGTAACTGAATGTATTTTGCTGTGTTGATCATGTTTGGATCTAATAATCATTGTTTGGATAGAATAACTATTTATGGTGATTTATTGGAATTTTTGTGGAATTAAAATGATGGGTTTTAAAGTAAAAACCTTATTAAATGACCTCCAAACGACTTGATTTTTGGATATATTGTATAAAACATAATTCTAAAGAAGGTTTTTAAATTTCATAATTTTCGAAGTTAATAGGAATATTTTATGAATTTCCTAAGGTGAAAAAGTCATTTATTTGGAGTTTTAATTATTATAAATAATATAATAACTAGAAAATGTTAGTTCAGTTCATTGGTGGATTATTGGGATTTTTTCCAAGTGATTTCGATTTATTATGAATTTTCTAAGCTAAAAATGCTTAATAATTATACTAAAATATTAACATAATTAATTATTTTGAAAGATAATTTTGGAAATAAATAAAATCTGATATATTGTAGTTTTTCTACAAAGAAAGTGTTAAAGTATGTCATTAACCAATAGAAATTTGAAAAAGAAAAGGAGTTGGTGAAAATAATATACTTTAATTAGCAAAATGACAGTTTTCAAGTTATTTACGACCCTACCATTCGACCTTGTCGAAAGCACCTTTCGATTACATCATTCTACAGCAGTTTTGGATCCTTCTGTAGCATTTTCAAGAGCACTTTTCGACTTAGTCGAAAGCACCTTTCGATGGCATACTTTCTTAGCATTTCTAGATCTTTCTGTTGCATTTCGAAAGCATCTTTCGGCTCAGTCAAAAACTCCCTTTCGACAATAGTTGTAAATGTAGCGGAAGCCCTTTTGTAGCAGTTTTCCCCAACTTTGTTTGCAAACTTCAAATAGGCATAACTTTCTAAACCGTAAGCCCGTTTTTCTATTGTGACCTCTCTACGAAAATTGAAACCATCATTTGAACATAATGGAATATAATAAAGACCTTAATTCTACACTTATAAAAAGTTATAGCTAAAAAGAAGTTTTATAATTTTGAAGGGGTTGATTTCTTTGCTTTCGAATATGTTTGCATTGTTTCCTTTGCTTTCGAAGGGGATACTTTCGAAGGGGTCTAAAATTGTTTTCTTTTAAAAAAGTTTCATACTTTCGAAAGGGATACTTTCAATGGTTTCGAAGCTAAGATTCTAAGTATTATTATTAAGAAATACTTTAATATGTTCGAAAGGTCTCGAAAGAGAAGATTTAAAGTGTTTCGAAAGACAGGGGCCTAATGTTTTGAAAAGAGATTTATATGTTTTCGAAGGAGGTTATCCAGTGAAGTCGAAAGCAAGGTTTTGATGGTTTCGACAGCCTTAGTTATCAAAGCAAATAACCCAATCTCATTTTGAAAGAAAACCATGGCATAATTAAATAAAGTGTTTTGAAAAAGGAGTTTTTGAAAAAGTTTTCTTTGATTAAGAGGTTAGAGGGATCAACCAAGTTATTATGTATGCTTCATCATATATGTATATATTCACATTACAACGGACCCATAACTGTATTTTGGGGAAGGGAAGAATAACCGACTAGTTTGACCTAGCAGTGAATATAAATTAACTCCTGAATGAGTAGAATTGCATCCAGGAGGTCAGGAAGACCAGAATACAGGATGCTAAAATATTAAAGGAAAAAATATTGGAAGGAGCGAATAGGTTCATAGTTAGCCCATGAAAACTATGTATAAAGGAAGATGTCACAAAGATAGGTTCATAGTTAGCCCATGAAAACTATGTATAAAGGAAGATGTCATAAACATAGGTTCATACTTAGCCCATGAAAACTATGATTTGATATTGGCAGGATCCAATAACTTTATAATGTACCCATGAAAACTATACCTGGATTAAGATATTGAGAGGCAGACAATAGGTTCCTAGTTAGCCCAGGGAAACTAGGATAAATGGAAAGATATTAGAGTTACCAATAAGTTCTTAATGATACCATGAATACTACATAATCGATTCAAATAGTCCACAAACATTTAACCGTTTATTAGTTAGCCCATGAAAATTAATTGGTCAATAGTAATCATATAAACTATAATTAAGACAGATAGTCAGAATGAATGGGGATGGGTAATCCAGATTTTCATTCTTTTTTTTGCATATCATCATAATGCTTGAAATACTATGTTTTTAACCATTGTGGATGCAGGAGCACAGTATATGGTTTTATAGAAGTTTTTGGATACTAGTGAGGTGAAAACCAGTTTCGCTAAGCGGCGTGGTCTCACTAGATATCCAAATGATTTGAGGTGATAGACTATTATTCATACCAGGCTTTATGTCTGACTCGAAGTTTTTGTTCTCCCCTTAAACTCTCGGGTACTCAATTGATTTTGAGTAGTTTGAGGTTTAGGGTTTTCAGGTTCTCTTCTTAGACGAATAAAGCTTCTAGAGGAATGCCGGAGGCATACAGTTATTTAGAGATATCTTTTTCCACTGTGTGTTTTGTTTGTAAAGGAAGATTTATTGCTTTTATATTCTCTGATCAACCAAGGGGGCATCTTCATATGTCCTCTTGGCGTTATGTGTAATAATCATATTTTGCTGAACGTGGTTAACGTTTTGGGATTATGTAATGAACATGAAATTTTTTGAATGAAATGTGGAAATATATTTTTGAATTGTTATTTTTTTTCCATATTCTTGTGATTTGTGTATCAATGAATTTAGCACCGCGGTATTTGTTCGCCGAAGATTAATAACTATAGATGGCTGTAGCATCAGTAGCCTTTAGTTTTGGACCTTCAATTATGGGGATTTGGACCTCCAAGACTAATAACAATGTATGACTACAATATCCATAGCCATTAGATTAGAAGGAAATAATTGCTATTTGTTCATAAAAAAAATTGACATTTGGAATCTATCAGACCGTAATCACAAAATCCGACTCTACATTGTAAGGATAGTAGCACGAGTATACATTCTATGTTTGAAAACTAGAATTCTTGTTACCAGAACTAGGTACTGACCAACTCCTTTTGTCCATGATTAAATCATAGGAGTATAAGTGGATTGGGGATGACGGGTGATTGGCTCTTACATATCTTACGTATGATCAGTGCATGGATTATGCTAGGTCAAAGGTGGATGCCCAGAGATAGGCATCTAAGATAATGACTCCTGAAGATAGAAATCATTATAGAATCAAACCTTTTACAGGTACACTATGAGAATATATCGGTGCTCATGTTGACATAAGAAAATGAGCCATATAATTTAAGCCTCAACGATGAACCACAATGTTTTTATGGCCAACCAAGATATGTTCGACCAATAATAAATGATGTTGATCAACGATATACATTTTTTTAGTATAATAAGAAATTTGAACCAATAGTAAGCAAAAGTAAATATGAGCAATGATGAGAAATCATTGAAATATATTTACATATACAAAGTGACAGTATATCAAGAGCACTCTTAGATTGTAGAAACAGGCAAGTATAGAGTGTAAGTAATGTCATAGCATATAGTTATATATTTAGGCATGCAGGCAAATACATAGGCAGGTAAAGAGAAAGTGAAATATAGTAAATTCAAAAGAGTTGAAGAGGAAACAACTTTGATTACTTTCACTTTTTAAGTACAAAATTGTAGGACTGGTCACTTCAGATAAATGATGAGATTGGTCATTACCTCCTTCCTCGCTTTTTGCCTTTTGGAGATTTGCTTTGCACCATACCTTTTCTCCTTGACCCACTCCTTCCCCTAAGTGCTTTTCTCAGAGTGTGAAGTCTTCTAGTAAAGAGGTCACTTGGTATAGAATGAGCATATAAGGTCGTTTGAGATGCACTAGTAGTAGATGTTGAAGATTGTTTCATAGTAAATGGAGGAATAGGTAAGGATATCACTAGAAGAGGAGGAATCCTCTCCATTCGTGGCTCAATTTTGATATTCTTCAACTTGAAGGTGTCAATATCCTTTTTCTCTACCATAGATGATCCGGCTTCGAGCCACTTAGTGTCTTTAATAAACACATCCTCATCGCCTCTAAAAATTCGGCCTCACCCCTACCTTTCTCATTAAAAGCATTAATTTTTTTCACATTGATCCATAGAGAAAACCAGGAGGAGGAAGACAGAATGAAAGGTGGTACAAAGATAACGATGGAGTGGTAACCGAAGCTTCTGGGCCTGAAGGGAGAATACGATCGATAGAGGAACTATGGCGACTGACCTAAAAGTTGATAGAGGGAAAAGAAAAGGCTGGAGACATCCCCAGAAGACATCCGAAATTTCTCCAATACAGATGGGATCAGAGAAATACCTTTAGGATAAGATGTGGGAGTCTAGGAAGATGTCTTGATCCGCCCTTCCTCTATGATAGGAGATAAGCACGTAGCTTAGGAGCAATCATTAGCGGTATGGAGTTAAAATCCTTGGGGTTCTACACCTCGAAAGCTGAAGCTAATGTAGTGGTTGTTACTCTCGCTTTTGTTGTTGCTACTATTGTTGTTGCTTGCACTGAGTAGGGAATGGCAGAGGTGGGTGTAGATGACCCATGTGCAGGAATTATGGTAGCCTCAGAGCCGGCAATCGTCAAGGTGGCATTCACTGTCTATGGCTCTTAGTGGATAGAAACTAAGATTTCTACCAAATCCTTTGAGAAGGATTCTATTAGAACCACAACAGGTACTTGAATGGAGGTCGAAGCTTCAAGAGCCCTCTCGGCTTGATCCTTTGCTAGGGCTCCAATTCTTTTTCATTAAGAAGTCAGCTTTGAGTTCTTCCTCGTCAACTTTGCCAACATGTTCCTTCTCTTGTCTAAGCATCTCCTCCCGAGCAAGAGCTGGTGCTTGGGATATCCATCTTCTAACCACTTGAGATTACCGGCATTGATCACATTAGCATAAAAACATACCAAGTTGGCTTCGATCTTGTTATGGCTATACTATTCTTTCTTTGCCTTTGATGGCAGGATCTTCTAAAAGTTTCTTCTCGTTGTTGGCTTCGATGACCTTGAGCATGTGTTCCTTGGCCAACGTGAGGGTGTTATCTTTTTCATTTTTCTCTTTGTCTACCTCGACTGGATATTTATGATCAGTGGAGCTTGAGTGTTGATGATGGTCTATAGCAATGCTTTATCTTTCGCTAACTCATCGCTCTTGGGGTAAAAAACTTGAATGTTCTCTTCTATCCCCTTTATCTTGGCCTTGATGGCCTCTAATTAATCTCAATGCTTTCTTTCATCATCTTTGATCACCTTGTCCTTCTTAGCCACAACCACGGTTAGTTGGTCTATCTCTTTGGTATAGAATTGGTAGATTCACTCATGGTCCTTTTTCGTGGACTCATATTATTGAATTATGAGCTGATTGGCCTTATTGGTATCCTACATTGCATAAGCCAGCCTCTTTTATTATGTTGATTGGAGACATCATTGAAAACTGCCATAACATGTGTAGTCGCCTTTGAAGGGATGTTCTTTAAAGGATAATCAAATTTGACCCCTGTGAAGCATCATTGAGTAAAAATCCATAGGATATCTTTTAGATTAGGGTTCGTAACAGTGGTCTAGGAAGCAAAGGAAGCATATGTGAGAGGACCCTCAGAATCATGCTCTTTCCTAGACATGTAAATGAAGGGCGTGGAAGTTGAGGTGTGTGCGGGCTTTGAAGCATGTTTGAATTTTTGGGATGGCACCAAAAGTTGATGCAAGAGTAATGTAGAGATAGGAGTAGTGTAAATTTTAGATGTCAAAGGGAGTTAACAGATCTTTAAGAGTGCAGATTTTGAAACTATGAAGGAGGGGAGCATTCACGAAGGGGAGAGTGTGAGCTTACCGAGTGCGATTGCGAGAATTTGGTTCATGATCTATGCGATATCTCCTTTCATCTTCTCACAACCACTCATTTCCTTCCTTCGATGTTGCATGGTATCGGACTTTTGGAATGGTTCATGTCTATGGTAAAAAGAGCTTAATTGTTTACAATCGGTTTATTTTATTGATTTACTATTTGGCCATCAACTAGGTCAGAGCGTCTCATTATACCCTAATAGAGAATGAATCGAGTGAGAATTTTGAAATTGGATTATAACACATGTAGAGTGAGCGTGTTGTAAGCCTAAGTGTCATATAAGGAGTCGATGTAGCCTATTGATTCTACGAACCATGCTTGTGGGGTCGACTGATTGGAGTAATTTCCCTATGAAAGTATGTGGCATATCGGTTGTAATTCGGTTCAGGGAAGGAATGTCTAGAAGTTTGAAATCTCTAATATTAAACTCTGGGATGAAGTATGGTATCTCCCAAAATGGCCAAATGAGCTGAAGATGTCATCAGTGGTTAGTGAAGAAGTTATCTCTTTGACCGAAGTCTGATATGGCTTTGGTATTGGTCGAGGGGATCAAATTTTTATTCTTTCAATAGAGAAGTGGGAGGTAAAGTTCTTTTATCTCCGCCTATTTCCTGGTGGATTCATAATCGTTGTTGCTTTCTTCATCCCTTTCATCATTTTCATTTTCACCTTCTTCTTTCTCCTCCTCTCTATTAATGGAGATATCTTATGCTATATGTGGAGAATCTCTATGTGCGGGAGTTGAGGGGTCAATTATTGGTTCTTGAGCAGCTTGTGTAGTCCTTTCTATGGAGGGCACATAACAAGATTTTCGACCATCTCCTATTAGTCAATAACGGCATAATCGATGGTCGTTTAGAAGGCTCATTCTCTTTATCTCATCCTTTAGGATGTTATTTAAGAGTTGAAGTGTCCAGACTAGAGCAGTGTTAGTAATCCTTTGAGGGATATCTGTTAGATTTAAAGTGTAAATACATCGATAAATTGAGTGAAGTGTAGTCAAACAGATTAGGGTGCAAAAGTGTAATTTACATCCAGATAGCCACTTTTTAGCACAGTCGTTTAGACAATAGATGAAGAAATAGTTATCCTTGAACCGACTGAGTTTGTTGTAGAGGCCGATGATGACTTGGTAGCCTTTATACGATTCCAAGAAAGTTAGGATTTTTTGATCGATCTCTTCTTTAAATTGTAGAGATACTCGATTTCTTTGAGGATAAGCACCCTGCCAAAATACTTCACATGCAGTTCGAGTTAGCATACCCATTAGGGTGAAGTCAGATGGGGAAAGTTTCTTGAATTGGAGCGTCAATGGTAGAAAATGATTGAATGGAATGACCCCTTCGAAGAGGTACAGTACCAGTTGTAGCAGCATAATCTTCTGATGGATTGTTCACTTTTTAGTCAGGTAGTGGAGTCAGATCCTTTTAAAGTCTTCAAACATTTAATCTCAATGCTGGGGAGTCCGAAGGGTCATCAAGAATCATCGTGCTTTCTTGGTCGACATCGAGAGTGACACTAATGGAAGGTTCCTCCATAGCTACAAGTTATACAACCTGTAGAGATTGTCCAAGTTGTCGGTGAGATAACCGAGGCTTGGAAGGTGTTGAGTGAAGGCCAAGGTATATGATGAACCTACCATCGAAGGAGGAAATCAAAAATTTGAGGTACCTGCAGCTGCAATAGAAATATGCCTAAAGCATCTAAGAGGTTCCATTTAGTACTGAAAGCTTGAGATACGAGCATGGTTAGGTATGATTTAATTTCAATATGTACATTGATTGGGTTCGATGTAGCAGATGTAAAGAATCCAACAGATGTCGACATGTAACCAATCAGGTTCCACACATTGACTAGGGTTGGGAAAAGAGATTTAATACATACAGTGTGTCATGTGTTATCAGGATGATGAATGGATAAACTTTGTGTAGATTTACCACTAGTGCAGCTTCGACATGCGATGGTATTGTGAGTTGGTTATTACCAAGTAACATAAGATTTGCATTAATAAAACCGCTATCCAAGGCACTATAAAGCTTGTATTTGCAGGTTTGTAGGAAACTGATAAGTGTTAAGATGCATTTGAGAAACTAACTTCTAAAATGTTAACGATGAAACTCCACGACGTCGATCCATGTTCAATGTCGATCAAGAAACCATTCGACTATAGTGAGTATTCTCTTTGTTCTTCATCAACTCTATAACAACCAGAATTTTAAGTAGTAATTAATATAGTTAATAATAGTAATTTAATTAATTAAATAAGAATTTGGAGATTTCTTTGAAAATGGGTTTTGAAATTATTTAATAAATGGATTTAAATTGTGAAAATATGATATCTAAAAGGTTAAATAAGTTAAAATGGGACAGTAATGTAATTGGTATTATATTATTTCATGTATTTATATTCATTTATGTATATTCTTAGATTTTATTCTGGATCTATATTTTATAATGTATATTATATTTTATCGCTGTGATTCTGACTCTGTGTTCCCTATTTATGTATTGTATCCTAGAGGAACACGTGGTTATTGCTTTATGCCGATACTGTGTATGTATAAGTGAATTATTTGTTTGATGTTTTAATACATATCGGTGTTAGCTTAAGGAAATACTCACATATGTATCCTATATAGCCTCATTCTCTGTACTATCCGACAATATTACTCTGTGATACTCTTGGATAGTATGGATATAGAGGTGGGGTGTTACGAAATTCTCCCCAATTATGGTATGTGGTGTACCATGGCATGAAGCATTCAAAGAAATAGTATTAAATAAAACTTAGAGCTTAAAACAATCAACAACATGGAGTCGAGGCTTGCAACGATGGGTGATGATGTGACAACACAGGAAGCCATTATGGCGACAACCCACCTAAGCGCCGCGATATGAAATGAAAAGGAAGGAGTCAAGATCAATGAGTGGATTTGAGATATAGGTTCGTGTTTCTATGGATTGGCTGAATTAGACATGCTTGGATCTGAGGTACAAAATCTAAATGGCGGCGTTAAAAGCTTGGAGTAGCAATATAGTTTAAATCGCAATGGAAGTAAGGTTGCAAAAGTCAAACTATAGAGGAAACCAAAATGGAGCGAAGTTGGAATTCCATTAAGTATTTTCCTATTATACGAAGGCTTGCAAACCAATCAGTACCGATCCATATGGATCGGTATAGATCATTTAGGTTATTATATTTATTTAAAAGAGAGCAGGAAATTGAAAAATGAAACGATAGATGAATGAGTGGAATGACGATGAGATGGAAATCTACCTTAGCAAGGAATTGAGCAGCTTTCAAAAATCATCAGGGATAATCGAAGACTTCAAGCAGAAGACTTTGATATTTATATGTATCAATGGCATGCAATCTGCAACTCTTTAAAATAATTTGCAGATATTCTCAGGAGAGATACAATAATCCATGAAAGTCATTCATATGATGGAAGCATCCTTGTAGATTGGAATCAGTCGCTTGTCTTGATCCAACCCATGCATGTTATAGTGAAAACATACTTTAGGTGAAAAGTGTTACCTTGCATTTGAAACAAGCAATATTTCGATGAATATGTATTTAGGAATGATGAACAAATGGATCTAGAAGCTTGGCAAACGTTAAGATTAAAGAGCACAAGAATTTTAACTAATTATGAAAGAAGGCAAATGGATTTGTATCGAACCATATGGGTCGACAATGAACCATATGAAAAGTAGATCCAACTAGCTAAGACCAAAATCATAGCACAAAGATAGAAGAAAAAGACAAGTTCAATGTAAAGGAATGGATCGATGCCAATTCATATGGATCAATATCAAACCATATGCATTATTTCATGTTTCCTACAGCCAAATTTGAAGTCATATTCTAAGTTGTGAAGAGTGAACAAAAGTCAAAGGAATGATCTATACCGATCGGTACCGAACCATTACGATTGTGAGATTCCATCTGTTCTAATTGTTTCTTCATGTTGAAACTTTAGATCCGAAGGGGCTAATTTGTTAAAACCAACTCTAGTGATTTTGATAGTTGATTTTATCTATAAATACCCATCCTATAGCTATTAAAGTGGAGTCTTTGGAATTTCTACTGATTTTTGGAAAGAAAGCTCGATCAAATTCATAACTAATTAGTTCGAACCATCAAATCATTGTAATTTGATTGTAACTGCTAGATTAAATCAGTGTTAAAGTTTATAGTGGATGTAGTCTTAAGATTCTAAAAGAAATATTTTAAAATTTGTGTTTTCCTCTCTTTTTTGATTCATAAACTTTTAATTTTCATTTTTTGATTGAATTGTTGGTGTTTGCCTGCATTTTGAGCAAACAATTTTGCTTCATTTAGAGATGGAAACCTTTTCATTACTCTCTTTCAAAACTTTCCTTTAATTATATATCTGACAATTGGGCCGTATCTTTCCATGAGTGGTTAACTAAATAATGAGTTATATATGGACTACTATACCCAGTATGCATACATAGAATTATCAACACAAATAGGGTATGACATAATGATATAAAAAGAAATGATAAAATCTATATATATACACACATATATGTATATATATGTGTGTGTGTGTGTTTGCATTTTTGTGTGTATATATGTGCGTAGACGATGGGATTTATATCTACCATGTATATACTCTCCATATATATATATATATATATATATATATATATATTGATTGCCTCAGTTTAGTTATTTAATCAAGCTACACATGTATAGATATAAAACTTTTCTAAAGAACATATCATAATAACCTAAATGTTGAATTTACAATATCCAACAAATATTCATCTAAATAAAATTACAAAAGAAAAATTGTAAACTAAAAATCTAAGATTGATTTGTAGAAATAATTTAATCCAAATTTAAATGTAGTTAACTGATGTAAGATATCCCTTTGTATTAGTATTAGAATATATATATATGTATGTATGTATGTGTGTGTTTATGTATGGAAATAATAATATGATTAAAATAATTTTCAATTAATTCAAAACGCACGTACATGCTATGTTAAATTGTTCTAATCCATTTACTAGCATATCATATAAACATACATACATGATACATATATATGTATGTATGTATGTATGTATGTATGTATGTATGTATGCATGCATGTATATCATTAACCCGCCTTTTGGAAAGGCAGCATACATGTAGATTTAACCCAATGGACTGCACGGTTATCGGGGATAGAATATTATGGGTTTGGTTCGAATAGGTACATGCATGATCAATTACGGATAATAAGGATGAATATGAAGTCAGGATTCAGCACAGTCAATGGATAAATGATGTCGAGTACTTGGAATATGGATTTCGGGAAAGGTCGGGTTGCTTTGGGTTAGCAAAGGGGTTGGTTTGAGTCACCATGTGGTTTGCTTAAGGTCAAGAAAGTGTTTACTTCGGGTCATAACAGGATGTACTTCGGTAAGGTTGGAAATAGACCTTCTGGCATTGACTTGCTTAGGGTTAATCTTCGGGTCGGCACTGGTATTGCTTCGGGTTCTGCTTCGGGTTCTGCACAGGCTTGACTTCAGGCTTCACTTTGGAACGGCATTGGACTTGGGGTCAGCATTAAAGTTACTTCGAGTCAGAACCAAGATTACTTCGGGTTAGTACTCGGGTCGGCATTGGATTCTAGGATCGGCATACTTGGAGGGGTCGACATACTTTGAGGGATCGACATCACTTCGTCTCGGCTATAGTTTGGCTTCGGGTCGGTGTTGGAGCTTCAGGTCGGGAATGATATGGGGTTGGCATATGGGAATGACTAGGGGTCGGCTATGGGTGTTTCTTCGGGATTCACTTCGGGTCAGTGTGACATGTGCTTCGGGTTAGCACTCGGGTCGGTAGAGGAGAGTTCACCTGGGGTCGGCGTACATGTTACTTGGGGTCGGCATTCATTTTACTTCGGATCATCAGTGAGTTTGCTTCGGGTCAGAACACCACTTACTTCGGGTCAGCACATAACTACTTCAGGTCGGCATAGATTGACAAGTTGAGCTCGACGGTCACTATGGTGGGCCCATATAGGCGGGTAGGCCATGTAGCCGGGATTTCGCTTATAAATAAAAAAGTGTGGCTTCAAAAAGAGGGATCTTCATTTCGTTTCTCTTCATCTTCTTCCACCTAGGCCGAACTCTGCCATTTTTACTCTTGAACCCCTATTGTAATTGTAATCATACTTCAATCTAATAAAAGGAAATTTCTAAAATGGACATAGGCCGGAGTTAGGCGAACCACTATAAATCTTGTCTTTTTTACCGCTTTCATTTTTAGTTTTGATTATTCTTCATATTATACTCCTTACATATACTCTATCTATGATCTGTGACTGGATATTGATGCTTTCACTTGCAAATGGGCGTTGGTGGCCAATTTTGATGCCAACATATATATATATATATATATATATATATATATATATATATATATATATATATATCTGTGTGTGTGTGTGTGCGCGTGTGTGTGTGTGTGAGTGTGCATGCGTGTGTGTTTACAAGGCTTCTGCTAAATATCCTTTTTTTAAAATAAAAAAAAGTTTGAAGTCACTCCACAAACATACATACATTCATATACATACATACATACATATATAAATATATAAATGAACCTTCTGCTAAATATCCTTTCTTTTTAAAATAACCAAAGGTTTGAAGTCAATATACGTAGATTACCTTGAATAAGAAATAAATGAATTTATGATTCTAAATGAACAAAATTGAAATCCAAATAATTAAATTATAGAAATTGCATACTAAGTTAAGAAAGCTATTACTTTTTTGTTAAAACCATATTCATATGTAAAACAAAATTTTAAACATCTATGTATTTTAATTTAATCTATCAAATTAAATAAAACCAATCATTTAGTTGTTTAAAATGTAACATTAAATACAAATCAAGATGAGGCAACAATGCATACATAAAATTATGATAAGAATGATAAAACAATAACAGACAAATCTAGGTTGGAATCTGTGCAGTTAAAGCACTTAATGGTTTCATAGTGGTGGAGGTGCAAAAAGCTTTAGCAGAGACAAAATAGGGATATAATGGAAAATAGAAGAGGTGCCAAAAGCTTCACTTGATATAAAACCAAAATTTAAAGTTAATTTACTCTCAATCTCGTATCATTTTCTAGGAAAAAGAAATATTGTTAAATCTTATATTACAAAAATTAAGAATACCATGAGTTATGCAGTTCGGATTTAGTGACTACAATCGATTTATAACCTATATTGAGCACTTATGCATTGAAATTAGATCTTTGCTCTACTTTGTTAATTTGTTTCAAAAGAGAACTAGTCAAATCAACCTTTTTATATTAATATTGCTAAAGCAGGTGTTAAAAAACTTTAATTTAGTGGTGTAGAGAAAAATAGCGGGGCTAAAAGCTGATCTACTATTGAATAACACTATACTAAAAAAGTGCAGCCGTCGGAGAGCGATATGCACTATTGTGGGGAGTTTGTGGGGCTTTAATTTCACAGATTGGAATTACCTAGCAGATCCTATAACGATCTGCCTTTCTTACACCTAATGATGACACTTACTACATCCTTGGTATTCGTATGCCGATGACTTAAGTGTTCGAAAGATGGGACATTTGAGGTGAAGAAGGAAGAAGACAGAAGTAAAACTCACATCGTGATGAGCAATAAATAATATACACAAAATCCTTACAGAAAGAAATCATCTTTATTTATGCACAACGTTAAAGTACACTATCCTATTTTCAGCTTGGAAGTTATAACAGCCCGTCCTTATAATTGTTTATAAATACAGACAAAAATAAAAAAAATACAGCGGAAGGATATAAGATATATGAATACGTCTTGGAAAATCTAGCTTGTCTCTTGAAAGCTCCAAAACGTCTAGCTAAATCTGAAAAATATGCCGACCTGAGCATTATAAGAAAATAATGCGTGGATCAGTTTGGTAAATCAAAATAGTTTATACTTTAAAACCAGAATATAATATCCATTTCAAAACCATATAAATATGATATCATTTTCATTTTAAAACCCAAATAATTATGATATCATTTTTCTAAAATCATAGCACTTCAAATCTATATGCCTTGAAAACCCATAGCTTTGAAACATAGCTTCAATTACTTAAATGGTTTAAATATTAAATTACTTTATATAATAAAATAGCTTCTTTAATTCCATAAATAAATTCCAATTCAAATTTAGCCTCCAAATAAACCATTTCAAATTCTATATGTTTCAAAGCTTTAAATATTCCACCATTTCAAAACTAATTCTTTGATAATTCCATATATGTCAAATTCAATTGCTATTATTTAGATTTTAAACGTTTACTTAATAAATTCCATATAATTTAAGTAAAATTTTTAAATTCAAACAACTGGATATTCTTTCAATTTATTTAACTTGATAAATTCATTTATCCCAACTTTATATTCATTTAAATTACTTTAAACCAAATCAAGTTATAAGAATCATATCCATTTAAAATCTCCATTTTTATTTAAATTCCAGATCAAAATTTATTCAAGTACAATTCTTAAATAATTCAATTTAAACCAATTTCGTATTTATCTCCCAACTTAAATTTCATTTAAGTCAATTAAAAACTCTATATACACAATATCTCAAATAGGTACTAAACCATAGAATATAAAACAGTCAAACTCCATTATTAAACTCATTTTTATTAATCAATTTTATACATAGCTTAAATTCAAGGATTTAACTATATATATATATATATACATATATATGATAATATTTATCTAACATCAAAATTTAATATTTGTTAAACCGTATATTCCTTTCCAAAACCATAGAAAATCATTTCAAAATATTATATACATATATATATCACGGTGCATGTATATAATTTTCTATCCTATGGTCAAGTGATACAGATATTTATCATTTCAATTCGTAATTTAAAATAAAATTACGGTTATGTATCATTTCAAACCGCAATCCCGAATGAAATAAAAATGCATAATAACTTGCAGTTTATAACAGTATAAAATATAGCATCCATTCATCCAATATCAACCATCAACCATTTATCACAATCACCATCCAACTCAAACAATAACATCAATATTGAACGAATAATAAACAACAGGTATTAACTAGTAGTTTATATTCAATAATAAATTAAATAACTGTTTAACTGGCAGTTTATATGCAGTGAAACTTAAATAACGATTTAATTAAACAAATGCAATTTAACTGAGATGATGATTAAAAAATATGTCAAACAGTCATAAATAAATTTCTAATCACATCAACAATTAATTTAACAAACATAAGAAATTTTAGAAGTTGTGAGTGGGTTAAAACATTCACCTTTTGAATTTAAATTGAATTCAAATCCAATTTAAATCAAAAATTTTGACGGTCGCAGAATTCATCTAAACTAGCGCCAAAATGTTCGGAATTTCAATATGATCCTAACAAAAAAAACCACGCGTGAATTGGTGTTCGTATGTTAAAAAAATTGGGAAAATTGTGATTGAATTTCAATTAAATAAAATAATAAAAGAGAACACATTCTACCTCAAGGCCACGTCATCACTCCCCTTTCAAATCCTATAGGCACTCAAAAGTAACCAACGAACGCACACAAAACCCTCTAACCCAACGTAGCTCGCTGACCAAATTGGACCATGTCGTACGACTGCCACCGAAGCCCTTGCCGTCGCCGTGATCTAGGCTATCACCACGCCACACCCTCGCGCGACAATGGCGCCGACGAACAACATCAATTATGCCCAGCCGCCACTCAATACTTAACCATAGTTCGCAATTTACCGAAAATCCAACCGTTAACTCCACGAATGAACGCCACAAATTGACTCCCCTCGGTCCCCTCTACAAAATCCAGAAATGGTTCGTCGATCCGTCGAGTTTGATTACGTCGTGATGAACGGTCTAAAACTAATCCATTGATTTCTGGACAAACGAAAATCTGAATCGAAAAACGAACACCACCAGTGAATTACGCTAGTCGAGAGCTTCAACGTATATTTTTTTCAAATTTTTCCAGGGAGTTAAAATTTTAGCTTTGGATTTGATTTGGAATTGGATCTAGAATTTATTTGTCTGCCATTGAGGAGGAGAGAGTTGAGATGTATGTACAGATAAATGAGAATAGAGGTAGGCTAGGGTTTATATAGGTAGGTCAGAAATTAGAATGGATGGATAAGGTTGGATATACGCGCTAACACCAAAGTGGCCCAAAATCCCGTTTCGACTCCGGAACGAAATTGGGTCAACCCATATATCAAAATAGATGTTTTTAAATATTTTAAACGCGATGGAACAAGTTTCAAGTCCAAATTCCATCGTATGAAGAAGTTATGCTCAAATCAATATTTTCCACAAAAAAATTTTCAATTGATTTCAGTTTCATAAATTTCAAGGCATTTCGAGTCCGTACGATCAAACGACAAGTCCGATCGATACGAAACTTGAAATCCTACAATAATTCATCGTTATGGATCCGATGAAACTCATTTTGTCGAAATCCGAGTTAGTGGCCAAAATGGCTATTTTTCCGTTAATTAAATAAATTAAATCAAATTTTCAATTTAAATTCTAAAATTGACAATTCTTATCATTTCTATATTTCCAAATTATTCACACTAATTTAACAAACTTAGATGTCCATTTAAAGTTTATTAATTTATCAAATTTCAATCTTACCCTCAATTTATTGAATTTAGAATTTATAAATAAAACTCCCAAGAATTCCATTTAATTAAATCAATCAGAAATTATTTCATTCATTATTGTCAAATAGATGGCATTTATATTGGACTCAAAAATCTATTCCATTAAATAATTTCACATTCCATCTTAAATTTCAAATAACTTAGTAATTAATTTCATTCACAATAAACTCATTTAATTAAATTTTATTCCAATAAATTAACTTGATTTATTTCAATCCTTTTTATCTAACCAATTATTATTCGGTAAACAACGATAACCTTTTTTTTTACCTTTTATTACATTTGTAAGCTCAAATTTCCATCTTTCCTTTGTATTAACCACCCCATTTCCATTTTATTTCATTTTTACCAATTTTCACGCTAATTGCGATTAACATTCTATATAAATTCATTCACTTGGGTTCATACTTTCCATTATATAGATTACTACATTATGAGTGAATTTACCCTTCCAATTATTTCATTATTACATTCACACCTTCTGTTATAAACTTCATTAAAACATTAAAGATTTCCTAATTTGATTTATAAGGCCAATTAAATATAACAATTGTTACCATTAACTTCATAATACAATTAATTTTATTAATTTCACTAATTATTATGATTACTTGCGTAACTGAATTCATCTAATTACCATTTATTATACTAATTCATTTATTTGTACAACACCTGTTACTTACATTCAAATAAATTAATAAATCTTGATTTACAATCTTACATCAACCAATAGTCATATTATAAAAAGGCTTAGCATTAATTACATCTTATAAATTAACCATTTTTAATGACAAATCACATCTAACCTAACTGCACAAATTAAGTCAATTAATTGTAATTGATTTCACATCAAATGTTATTAATTATAAATTGAAATCTCAATAAATTCATTTATTGATTTAAAACCTTGCTATTAAATAAATTGACATTTTATGGGTAAAATTAACGTTGAATTATATTACATTTCATTAATGCATTTATTAATTTATTTCCAATTAACGTACTACTTAATTTCCTTTGATTGCAAATTAATTTCCAGATTTTATTTAACATACTAAATAAAATAAATAACATATATAGATTGTTACCTATTTTCCCTTTCTTGCATTTATAAGTTTATTACTTAACAACATAGGTTAAAATTCCATATATACACAAATTTTAATTAATTTTCATTAACACTGTATTATTTCATTAATAAATCAAATACTTGCATTAACACTATTTCACTTATTTTGGTCATTATTACAAGCATAGGTCGCAAGTTTCCATTTCTTTATATTATCCTATGGAAACAATATACATCTCAATACTTTATTACATTTATTGAGATTTATTTTCCAAATTTACTTGATACCACAAATTATGACCTTATAGTTATTTCAATTAATTTGGATTGCGCTAAATTAATTATTTATTAACTTACCTTAACATACTTTCATTTATTTACATTCAGTAACAAATAAATCAATATATTATTTCACACATTAATACACTGATTGCATTTGTTAATACTATATTTTATTTAAAACTAATTCATAACATTGGAGTTAATACATTAAATTGGAATGTTCATTTCAACTGTTAATACTTAGCTTTATTTTCCATGGTTTCATTTCATTTTCAACATTTGCTTCATTATTAATTATAAATTTTTTTTCTTCCTAAATTTAATTGCAAAAGATAAAATTAAACTAACCAATTTATTTATCAAAATTTACGGGTCGTTACACTCTCCCCCACTCAAAATTTTTCGTCCCCGAAAAGAAAAAGAAGGGAAAAGAAGAATTAAGAAATCAACATATCTTATTCAAAATATTAACTTTATAGACTACTAAATTTACAAAATTAATTACTTTAAATAAAATATACAAATTTATAACCATTAAACCTTTTTATACTCAAATTAATAATGTTTGGAAAAAAAAAACATTTTCATAAAATTTTCTAAGTCCAAAATTTCCAGAAAATTTCGGAGAGTCTCCTTTGTACGGAGAGGCTCGGGAGAAAATATAATATCAAAAATAACAATATACTACATATATTTTCCAAAATAATATATCCCAACACGGGAAAAACAATATAATAACGCTATAAATCATAATCCGAAAACGTACCTATTTGTCGGGCAATTTACGCTTATATTATGAAACCAAATGTAGTAGCAATTGCTTCCATAACCTGTATTTCACTTATATAATCTAAAGAGATTTAATAATTATATAAAATAAAATATTTAAAGTTGTTTCAATTAATAACAAACCAATCAATACAACAACAATCAACTGCAACAAACAGCATACACATCAAATACAAATCAACCATTCAAGCAAAACAAACAAATAGTTGTTCGGTTCAAAACTTTAAATTGTACGGAATGAAAATAAACTATCAAGTGCATCATTTACTCAACAGTTTTAGATGAAACAAAATAGATTATTCATACATCCAAACAAGTTTAAAGTTACCCAAACAAGCACAACCAAAACAAACAACACATCCAACCAATAATTTAAGTTCATCCTTTAGTTTCATTTCATAACCTTGTTGTTTGATTACCCTTTTTTTTCATTAAATGATTTCTTTTAAATTCACATTTATT
The DNA here is from genome assembly GCA_030765085.1 of Allium cepa. Taxonomy (NCBI): domain Eukaryota; kingdom Viridiplantae; phylum Streptophyta; class Magnoliopsida; order Asparagales; family Amaryllidaceae; genus Allium; species Allium cepa. The sequence goes on along the minus strand of CM060943.1, from coordinate 547,654,297 downwards.
TCTTGCAAATTTTCATTTTCATTTATTTATTTATTTGCATTACATTCATTCATTTATTTATCTATTTGCATTGTAATTATTCATCCATTTATTAATAATATTCATGTCCCATTCAATTTCTTAGCATTTCCATTTTATTTACTTAAGTTTACAATCTTATACCTACAATACTTACTTTCTATTACCATTATTACATTAACATTTAAATTTTAACTTAAGTTCACAAAATTTCAACATCAAATTCTTATTTACAAAAGAATTTCATTAATTACTTTCATTACCTCAAGTTTATTAATTGTATAATATCCATTACGTTTCTTATTAACATTTTAACTTTTTACATCATTTGGTAAGTTATATATATGTTAAAGAAAAGGTAAATGAAACTTATACAAGTTTTACCTCGTCTTTTAATTTAATTAAGTGTTCAATAATTACATCTTTGTTTTATAAGTTACCATTTCAAATTCTTTAAATTTTATTTATAACTTAGCATTTATCTCTTATTTTAATTAAAGGTTTCAATTATTAATTAGTTACATTCCATTTCACTACAATAATTGAAACTATTAATTAATGGAAACTTAAGAATTTAAATACCGGGTTTAATTTTTCAAATCATTTTAAAATAATAGATAAATGTATATATTTCCAGTTTATATATCCAACTATATTTAAAACAATTTAAAATTTATATTTGTTTATAAAAATAAATCTGCAGTAAAAACTACTAAAGTGGCCTTCCCACTTCGAAACTCGAAAATGAATGTCGATGATGCGGCCGCCATCGCCGAAATTATTTTCCAACGAAAGAGAGGGGAGTACAGAATTTATTTCTTTTTCCAAAATTTCTATAACAATTCTTTCAAATTATATTGAAATACTTATATCATAAAATACTTCTAAATAATATTATTATTATATTCCAAAATCATTGAAAGAATTTTCAAAAGCCCTGAACTTAAGTTCTAAATTTCTAATTTCATTTATTTCATTCTAAATCTCATTTCAACTATTATTTATAATTTCATTACCTAACAACCAATATATTGCAACCATATATATATACATCATTTAAAAATTTATTTTATATATAGAAAATATAATAGGCAAAATTATTTCATTCACCTATATTAAAACAAATATTGTGTCTGTCTGTCCTATTAAGTGTTTAGAAATCCCTATTGATGTCATAGTGTCCCATGCACCAACCAAAATTTATAAATACAAAACGGAACAAATTAACACAATATTAAAACCTTTTTATAACACTAACAAATACGCTCTCTCATATATACACTCAGCGACTCATCATAGGGTATTACTGCCCTATTAATACAGAGTCAAACCCCACTAAGCTAAGGTTTATCGCTAAACCAAAGCTCTGATACCAGATGTAACGTCCCGCCTTTTCGTATGCTTTAAATCGTCGATAATCCACACACGTCAGACTTAAAACATACAAAAGGACGGATTGTTAAGGGGTAAATAAGAAAAGCAAAGAAAGAAAAAAAACAAAATCTTGCAGCGGAACGATAAAATATAATAATCAAATATACAGTTCATGAAGCTGTTCTACAAAACATTTGATTATATTTATACAATACATATCAGAGTACACATACCGAAGAATAATAATTAATGCAGCAGAATTAAATGGTGTAGTGGAATAATATAGTAGGTAATAGTACTACAAAACTTCATCTTCGTCCTCTAAAATAAAATCTTCGATCCTGAAATGCTCGGACTGACCCGAGCGAATTGAAAAGACAAAACACTCGAGTCTGAACTAAAAGATCTTATGTAAGTTAAATCAACTGAAATAAATATGAGTGTAACAGCGTCGGAGATGTTTACGGGGTTTGACATCTCCTATCCAGTGTCTAACGTGAGTGCAGTAACTCAAGAGATGCTCGGGATTCACACCTCCTAAGGATTCGTTAACTATTTACTATGTAGTAATATTTCGCTATTATAATAATGTCTGTAGTAAAATAAACATACTTTTAAATAGCGTTAAGGAGTGACCCAATATTCCCCTTAACACGTAATAGTCCCTCCTGATCGGGAAGCCACCAGAGGATACCACACGGGCTACGGGAGAAAACCAAACTCGTACAAGGCGCGATAGGGTAGGTGACACGACACAACTAGGCAATGCCAGAGTAGATATACCAATTTTGCATTCGGTCTGGTGGTAACACGTAGCAGCTACTACCGCCCACGTCGAACAACACCCCCAAAATCAAAAATCAAAAGTGGCCACCGAATCTCAGAGTATAATATCAAAGGAGTGCGTCCGATCAGAGGAATGACCTCATTGGCCCGAGAATCGCTCATGTTTTAGCCACCTTATGCCAACTCACGAGAGTCGGGTCCATGTATTTACCTCAAAGGAACGCCGCCACCATCCTACTTCAATCTGGAATCTCCACCGCGTACACGGTTGTTAAAGTGGTTTTCGAAGTTGGCAGAGAGTATGACAACTTTCGATCCCGGTCTCTTCAACAACCAATCGTTATTATAACACCGTGGTCTTTTCAAAATAGTTTATACTTTAAAACCAGAATATAATATCCATTTCAAAACCATATAAATATGATATCATTTTCGTTTTAAAACCCAAATCAATATGATATCATTTTTGTTTCAAATATATCCTTTTTCTAAAATCATAGCACTTCAAATCTATATACCTTGAAAACCCATAGCTTTGAAACATAACTTCAATTACTTAAATGGTTTAAATATTAAATTACTTTATATAATAAAATAGCTTCTTTAATTCCATAAATAAATTCCAATTCAAATTTGAACCTCCAAAAAAACCATTTCAAATTTCCATATGTTTCAAAGCTTTAAATATTCCACCATTTCAAAACTAATTCTTTGATAATTCCATATATATCAAATTCAATTGCTATTATTTAGATTTGAAACGTTTACTTAATAAATTCCATATAATTTAAGTAAAACTTTTAAATTCAAACAACTAGATATTCTTTCAATTTATTTAACTTGATAAATTCATTTATCTCAACTTTATATTCATTTCAATTACTTTAAACCAAATCAAGTTATAAGAATCATATCCATTTAAAATCTCCATTTTTATTTAAATTCCAGATCAAAATTTATTCAAGTGCTATTCTTAAATAATTCAATTTAAATCAATTTCATATTTATCTCCCAACTTAAATTTCATTTAAGTCAATTAAAAACTCTATATATACAATATCTCAAATAGATACTAAACCATAGAATATAAAACAGTCAAACTCCATTATTAAACTCATTTTTATTAATCAATTTTATACATAGCTTAAATTCAAGGATTTAACTATATATATATAAAATAATATTTATATAACATAAAATTTAATATTTGTTAAACCATATATTCCTTTCCAAAACCATAGAAAATCATTTCAAAATATTATATATATATATATAACACGGTGCCTGTATATAATTTTCTATCCTATGGTCAAGTGATACAGATATTTATCATTTCAATTCGTAATTTAAAATAAAATTACAGTTATGTATCATTTCAAACCGCAATCCCGAATGAAATGAAAATGCATAATAACTTGCAGTTTATAACAATATAAAATATAGCATCCATTCATCCAATATCAACCATCAACCATTTATCACAATCACCATCCAATTCAAACAATAACATCAATATTGAACGAATACTAAACAACAGGTATTAACTAGTAGTTTATATTCAATAATAAATTAAATAACTGTTTAACTGGCAGTTTATATGCAGTGAAAATTAAATAACGATTTAATTAAACAAATGCAATTTAACTGAGATGATGATTAAAAAATATGCCAAACATTCATAAATAAATTTCTAATCACATCAACAATTAATGTAACAAACATAAGAAATTTTAGAAGTTGTGAGTGGGTTAAAACACTCACCTTTTGAATTTAAACTGAATTCAAATCCAATTTAAACCCAAAATTTTTATGGTCTCAGAATTCGTCCAAACCAACGCCAAAATGTTCGAAATTTCAATACGATCCTAACAAAAAATACCGCGCGTGAATTGGTGTTCGTATGTGAAAGATATTGCGAAAATTGTGATTGAATTTCAATTAAATAAAATAATAAAAGAGAACACATTCTACCTCAACGCCACGCCATCACTCCCCTTTCAAATCCTACAGGCACTCAAAAGTAACCAAAGAACGCACGCAAAACCCTATAACCCAACGTAGCTCGCTGACCAACTAGGACCATGCCGTACGACCGCCACCGAAGCCCCTACCTTCGCTGCGACTTAGGCTATCACCACGCCACACCCTCGCGCGGCAATGGCGTCGACGAACGGCAGCAATTATGCCCAGCCGCCACTCAATACTTAACCCTAGTTCGCATTTTGCCTACAATCCAACCGTTAACTCCACGAACGAACGCCACAGATCGACTCCCCTCGGTCCCCTCTACAAAACCCCGAAACGGTTCATCGATCCGTCGAATTTGATTTCGACGTGATTAAGGCCAAAAACTAATCCATTGATTTCTGGACAAACAAAAATCTAAATCGAAAAACAAACACCACCAGTAAATTATGCTAGTCGAGAGATTCAACATATACTTTTTTCAAATTTTTCTGACTAGTTGAAATTTTAGCTTTGGATTTGATTTGGAATTGGATCTAGAATTTGTTTGTCAGCCATTGAGGAGGAGAGAGTTGAGATGTATGTATAGACAAATGAGAATAGAGGTAGGCTAGGGTTTATAACCGGGTTTATGTAGGTAGGTCAGAAATTAGAATGGATGGATAAGGTTGGATATACGCGCTAACGCTAAAGTGGCCCAAAAGCCCGTTTTGACTCCGGAACGAAATTGGGTCAACCCATATATCAAAATAGATGTTTTTAAATATTTTAAACGCGATGGAACAAGTTTCAAGTTCAAATTCCATCGTATGAAGAAGTTATGCTCAAATCAATATTTTCCAAAAAAAATTTCAATTGATTTCAATTTCATAAATTTCAAGGCGTTTCGAGTCCGTACGATCAAACGACAAGTCCGATCGATACGAAACTTGAAATCCTACAATAATTCACCGTTACGGATATGATAAAACTTGTTTCGTCAAAATCCGAGTCAGTGGCCAAAATGGCTATTTTTCCATTAATTAAATAAATTAAGAATTAATTAATTAAATCAAATTTTCAATTTAAATTCTAAAATTGACAATTCTTATCATTTCTATATTTCCAAATTATTCACACTAATTTAACAAACTTAGATGTCCATTTAAAGTTTATTAATTTATCAAATTTCAATCTTACCCTCAATTTATTGAATTTAGAATTTATAAATAGAACTCCTTAGAATTCCATTTAATTAAATCAATCAGAAATTATTTCATTCATTATTGTCAAATAGATGGCATTTATATTGGACTGAAAAATCTATTCCATTAAATAATTTCACCTTCCATTTTGAATTTCAAATAACTTAGCAATTAATTTCATTCACAATAAACTCAATTAATTAAATTTTATTCCAATAAATTAACTTGATTTACTTCAATCCTTTTTATCTATCCAATTATTATTCGATAAACAACGATAACCTTTTTTTTTTAACTTCTATTACATTTGTAAGTTCAAATTTTCATCTTTCCTTTGTATTAACCACCCCATTTCCATTTTATCTCATTTCTATCAATTTTCGCGCTAATTGCGATTAATATTCTATATAAATTCATTCACTTGGGTTCATACTTTCCACTATATAGATTACTACATTATGAATGAATTTACCCTTCCAATTATTTCATTATTACATTCACACCTTCCGTTATAAACTTCATTAAAACATCAAAGATTTCCTAATTTGATGTATAAGGCCAATTAAATATAACAATCGTTACCATTAACTTCAAAATACAATTAATTTTATTAATTTCACTAATTATTATGATTACTTGCGTAACGCTGAATTCATCCAATTACCATTTATTATACTAATTCATTTATTTATACAACACCTGTTACTTACATTCAAATAAATTAATAAATCTTGGTTTACAATCTTTACATCAACCAATAGTCATATTATAAAATGGCTTAGCATTAATTACATCTTATAAAATTAACCATTTTTAATGACAAATCACATCTAACCTAACTGCACAAATTAAGGCAATTAATTGTAATTGGTTTCACATTAAATGTTATTAATTATAAATTGAAATCTCAATAAATTCGTTTATTGATTTAAAACCTTGCTATTAAATAAATTGACATTTTATGGGTAAAATTAACATCAAATTATATTACATTTCATTAATGTATTTATTAATTTATTTCCAATTAAAGTACTGCTTAATTTCCTTTGATTGCAAATTGATTTCCAGATTTTATTTAACATACTAAATAAAATAAATAACACAGACGGATTGTTACCTATTTTCCCTTTCATGCATTTATAAGTTTATTACTTAACAACACAGGTTAAAATTCCATATATACACAAATTTTAATTAATTGTCATTAACACTGTATTATTTCATTAATAAATCAAATACTTGCATTAACACTATTTCACTTATTTTGGCCGTTATTCCAAGCATAGGTCGCAAATTTCCATTTCTTTATATTATCCTATGGAAACAATATACATTTCAATACTTTATTACATTTATTGAGATTTATTTTCCAAATTTACTAGATACCACAAATTATGACCTTACATTTATTTCAATTAATTTGGATTGCACTAAATTAATTATTTATTAACTTACCTTAACATACTTTCATTAATTTACATTCAATAACAAATAAATCAATATATTATTTCACACATTAATACACTGATTGCATTTGTTAATACTATAATTTATTTAAAACTAATTCATAACATTTGAGTTAATACATTAAATTGGAATGTTCATTTCAATTGTTAATTCTTAGCTTTATTTTCCATGGTTTCATTTCATTTTCAACATTTGCTTCATTATTAATTATAATTTTTTTCTTTCTTCCTAAATTTAATTGCAAAAAATAAAATTAAACTAACCAATTTATTTATCAAAATTTACGGGTCGTTACATGCCTACATGTAGAATGAACTAAAGAAATAAGATGGAAATAAGTGTTAGGAAATAAGGAAGGTCAAAATGGAAAATAAGAGGAACTTATACCCTAAACCCTTAGGAAATGAAACACATGTTCATTTCATTCTCAAGTAAAATATTTTAAGGCCGACCACCATTTTCAATCTCAAAAGAAGATAAAGTTAGGATATCAAGAGAAGAAGTAGGTCAGCTTATTCAACATCAAATCTCACATCTTTAATCACAAAGCTAAGGTGAATAATTACTAAATTCCATTCTTCTTATAGTTTCTAGATTTAAGGATAACCCAAAATGATTTTGCAGGATAATGCCATGTTTTGGATGATTGAAAGTTCATATATGCTTGTTGATCATTGATACATGTTCATATTAGTTTTTATGACATGTTTGATATGAAAACCCTACTAAATGACATCCAATTGCCATGAAAATTTATATGTCGATCAGAAATGACATCCTAAAGATGGGTCTCAATTTTCATAATTTTATGAATCAATATGGATTTTATATTAATTTTGTAGTGAAGAAAATGATTTATTGGGCTATACAATATTTACGACACTATAAATAGTTATTTGGGTCTAAAATTTGTATATGTTAGAAAGCATATTGAAAAGGATTTTCTAGAATTTTTATAGAATTTTACTAAGTATTATGATGAATATATAAAATTATTTAAGGTATGAGACTTAATTGTTTTGTATATTTAATTAAGCAGAAGGGGTATTTTGTAAAATAAAATTATAGTTTAATATGAAATTATGGCAACAATTTTAGAAAAAAAATTTAGCAACCAATAAGTGTTTGACAGACAAGGCATGTTAGTTAAAAAGTTTACTTAAAAAGGGTTAAATTAGAAATTCATGTTAAAAGCATGTTTCGCTTATTTTGGTTTCGCCGGGGTTGCTTTCGATTAAGACCCTCCGCCTCGTTTCACAAACCAATGTTCATACTATCGACATGTTGACACACAATGAATTGGACAAAGGCGGAAGGTAAAAGTCGAAATCAAGGGGGTCGAACCTCCTTTTGTTTAAAAAAAATAAAAGTAACGCCTGCTTTGCTTTTGAAATGATAGCTTCCGACTCGGTTGGCTTTCGAATGAGTCAAGTGTTTTAAAGAAAAGGTTTAGAATGGGTTGCGTTCTTTTATTTTAAATTATGCTTTCGAAGGGGTTAAAACCCCTAGCTGCCACCTCTCTATCTTTCACAGTCAATGATTTTGAAATGTATACTTTGTTTTCAAATTAACCACTTCTCCAATGCTTCGAAGGAATGGTTTTGACACCATCACTTCCTTACTTAGGAACAGGTTTTGAAAGGAAAGCCTTCGACTTAGATGTTTTAAAAGTGTTGGTTTAAATGGTTTCGAAAGGTGTTTTTCCATATGTTTTAAATTGAACCAAGTGCTTTCGAAAGGTTTCAGTTTCTAAAGGTTTGATGCTTTTGAAAGGTGTTTAAAATGGTTTCAAAGAGGTGGTTCCCCAAAGGGTTTCGAAGGAGACGAAAGGTATTATTTTTTGATGGTTTCGAAAGGGTTGAAATAGAAGGGTTTTCCAAGGTTTTTAAAGGAAAGTTTTTAAAATATTTTAAGATATGATGTCTAAGATTTTAAACCTATCGAAAGGAAGGTTTCAAAGATTTCGAAAGGGTTTAAGTATGGGTTTGAAAGGTAAGCTTTAGCCTTTCGGCCTAAATAAACAGAGGGTTTTACTTGGTTTCGAAAGAGATAAGTTCAACTGAATCAAAAGGGGTACTTTCAAGTGTTTAAATGTTTTCATCAACTAAGGTTTGAGTAAAGTGTATAGGTGTATGTAACATGGCAAGGTGATTTTGAGTAAAGCATGGAGTATATGCAATTCCTTGTGTAAGTTGATTTAAAGGTTATATCATTTTGAAAAAGGTTTTCAAGAAATTTTTTAGGAAGATATCCCTAAGTAAAATGATTCAGATATTAGAATACTGATGGGACTGGTATAGGGCGCACCTATACATTAGCTATTGGCCCCAGCAAAATTAGTCCAAAAATCCAGTATGTTGGGCTTTGTCATAGGTAAGACAAAAATTAGGATTACATACAGAAAAAATATATATATTTGTATACAGATAGGTTATTGGTGAGCCCGTAAAACCATCAGGATCAGGTGACCCTAGGAGATGATTAGTTAGGGACAAATTATCCAGAGGAGAAGTATTTAACAGATAGATAAGGACAGACCGTCTTGAAGAGGCATGTCTAACAGATGTTTGATTATTTTTTTATTTTGTCTGGTAGGCCCGAGTCAGCCAAAGGTTAATAGTTAGCCAAACAAAACTAAAATGTTTGAACATATAGTTATTTTATTGCCTGATATGTATGTTATATTTTACATTATTTAACTAGTTGTGGTTGCAGGAAAAGAAAGATATGTTTTAAAAGAATGTTAGTGAGGGGAAACTCGTTCCGCTAAGCGGCATAGTTTCACTTAACATTAATAACTGGAATGTATAATATTATTCTCATGATTTATGTCTGAATCAAGGTTTATGTTTTCCCCTTAAAACTCTCGGGTGTCAAAATTGATTTGAGTAAGCTGAGTGTTGAGGTTCTTTTAGGTTTTAGTAGGATGAAGAATAAAGCTACCAGAGGCGAGCATGAGGCTAATGGATAGCTATTTAGGAGTTGCAGTTCTTGGTTTTGTTGCTTGTTTCCGCTGTGTATGTATTAAGTCAATTATGACTATATGACTATGATCATCCAAGGGGCATCTTCATATGTCGCTCTTGGCGTAATTTGTAATTAGTATATTTTATCATTGCCTAGGAAACGAATTGGGATTATGCAATCAGAGTATGGAACATCTATTTTGAAATGTAATGGAAAATTCTGTTTTGAAATCTGTGATTTGTTTCATATTCGTGCTTCCGATATTATAGATACCATTAACATAGTCGTATTTAGTCATTGGAAGTGGTATACCCATACTAAAGGAAGACATGAGGAGATGTTAGCTTATTTGGAGAAGAAGAAGGAGAAGGAAGTCCAGGTTGGACATGGCCAAAGAATAAGCTTTTCACAAACTCAGAAAGGAGGTGCAACAAAGAAAGGAAAGTCTGAGGTGGTCGGCCATAAGTGCGACAGAAAAGGACATTATTCTCATGAGTGTCGTATTGGAGAAGGAAAAGAAAAGGAGGTGATTGGAAAGAAGAACATCAGATGTTTTAATTATGATCAGATCGGCCACTATAAGAACCAGCGTAAAGAGCAAACTAAAGGTGACAAAGGCCAAATGTTTGTACTGGAGCATGCTACATCAAAGCCAACAGTGCAGGAGAAGGGAAAGGCTGTGTTCGGAGGTATGCTTCAGATCCATGATACATCTGTTAGCGTTTTATTTGATACTGGTGCATCTCATTCTTTTATATCACGACGTTTGGTATATAAACGTAACCTAGAACCCACATATTTAGTTATTTACTTAAGAGCCGCAAATCCGATAGATGGGTATGCGACGCTTGGGATGAAGTGTGACCACTTAAAGTTTCACTTGCTAGGTTACACCTTTGTTTGCAGTTTGCATGTATTTGAATTTGTAGGGTTCAGAATTATATTGGGAATGGATTGGTTAAGTAATTAGATGCTAGGATATCTTTCCTAGATAGGAAAATATCACTTAGACACTCGGATTGTAATGATTGGATAATTTATACCATAGAAACCACAGTTGTGACGTGTATGCTTTGTTGGGTGTTATGGAGTTGGAAGATGAGTTTAATAGCATTTTTGTAGTTAGAGATTTCGCGGTTGTGTTTGAGCATGCAGTGGGATTGCCACCGAAATGAACCATTGAATTTCAGATTGATTTAGTGCCTGGTGCAGAACCGATGAGTTGGCCGCCAAGCAGGATGACGTCAACAGAGATGAAGAAGTTAAAGTCCCAACTGGTAGATTTGGATGGAAAGAGTTTTACTAGACCGAGTAGTTCGCCTTAGGGAGCAGTGGCAGTATTTGCTAAGAAGCTGGATGGATCGTTAAGGCTATGTATCGATTATCGTAAGCTGAATGAAAAGGCGATAAAAATCTATATCCATTGTCGAGGGTAGACGATTTGTTCGACCAGTTGAGTGGAGCTAAGGTATTCTTTTAGTTATATTTGGCAATGGGATTTCATCAGCTTAGGGTAGCAGAAATTTTAATGGCGTTCAGAGCAAGATATGGGTCATATGAATGGTTAGTTATGCCATTCGAATTCACTAATGCACCGACATTCTTCTTGGATTTGATGAATTGGATCTTCTGGGAGCACTTGGAAAGATTCTTGTTACTCTTCTTAGGTGATATTCTGATGTACTCTATGTATGAGAAAGAGCATGAAGTTCATCTTTGAGTTGTGCTTGAAATGCTGAGGCAACATCAACTAAAAGCAAAGTTTTTAAAGTGCCATTTTTGGAGGAAGGAAGTGAAGTTTCTTGGTCATGTGGTTTCGGAAAAAGGATTGTCAATTGATCCAGAAAAGATCAAAGCCATTAATAATTGTTAGAGACCAGAAACGATAACCAAGATAAGAAGTTTCTAGGATTAGTTGGATATTATCGAAGGTTTGTAAAGGATTTTTCACGAATAGCTGCACCGGTGACTATGCTAACTTGAAAGGATGTGATATTTGTATGGACCGATAAGTGTGAGGAGGACGCATTCCCGAGCTTGAAACACTTATTGACCCATGCACCAGTGTTGGTGGTTCTAGAGGGGAATCAAGATTTAGTTGTTTATACTGATGCATATGGTACCAGGTTGGGAGTTATACCAATCTAGAGGGGTAAAGTGATTGCCTAAGCTTCTAGATAGCTTAGACCGCATGTGGTTATGTATCTGACGCATGATTTGGAGATGTCCGCAGTAATATTTGCCTTTAAGGTACGGAGGCTGTGACGCCCTACCTCTATACCCACGCTAGCCAAGAACATTTCGGTGAATGCTGTCGACTAGCACGGAGAATAAGGCTGTTGAGGAGCGACCATCCATGTAATTTCTTTGCGCGATCACCGATATGTCAGATAATATAACATGCATTTTATTTCAAGAGGAAATCCGACATACCGACACAAACTCAAAGCTACTACACGGTGGCTATATAAATCCTTCGGAAAACAAATATAGAAATAAGCATAACACAAATCAGTCACAGACAATTCATATCACAAAGGCGGAAATAGATATGAATATTACACTAGGAACTGTACATCAGAGTAGTGGTCTAAAAAGATCCACAATATCACAAAAGAATAGTTACACGAACTACACAAAAGAATAAGTATACATTAAGGAGTCTATATCTCAAATGTATACAACAAAATAACTAGTAATCTAAGTAGTTAACCCAAAAGTCAAGGAGTTAATCCCGGATGAGAAGTCATGCAGAAGCACCTGTAACATCTCGGTCTGACCCGAGTATTATTTAATAAGAAAATAATAAACGGATCAGTCTAACTATAGATATCAGATGAAACGATATAGAATCAGAGTTATGACTAAACACATAATAATCACAAGGCCAAGCTGTGATATATAAGTAATTGATAATCAACAAGAGATTAATCAATATCACAAAATCTACACAAGAATCCAAGAAGTGTCATACTCTTTATTTCGTCCATCAAACCACAAATATTGACGATAATATCAATGTCAATCGCAAAAGTCAATGACGCACAAATTCCAGAAGACTACACAAGAAATCCAGAAATCACTAAAGTCAATGACACACAAATTCACCAATGCACAAATATCGATAGACTTATCAATGGAAATCACGAAAAATTGGTGAAACACAAATTCTAGAAATCTACACAAGAAATCCAGAAATCACAAAAAAGGGGGGGGGGGGGGGGAGGCCTATCACAAACGGGAGCATAAAACCCACCAACACGTGTATCACAAACGGAACGCTAATTCCATGGTCGCTAACCATCACAAATTGAGCCGAAGCTCCACAAACGGCCCGAAGACCATGGGTTGCTGCCCCATCACAAATTGAGTCGAAACTCCACAAAACGGGGTTTAGTCTCCCTCGCAGACAAAGAGACATCGCACATTGCTAGTCTAAATCACAAAGATGATCGTCATGATCAACGAGAAGTGTCAATTACACTAAGCTAGTAAATATATGAGTTTAGCTTCATGTCCCATAACCACTTGCTTAACTTAAATATTTACGAACAAACTGTAAATCTCCACTAAAAAATTGTCACAAGAGGTTCAATCGAACAAGTCCAAGAATTAACCGACAAAGTAAACGCAAGTGTTTCATACCACTTGTTTTACTAAGCCGTTTAATTAGATTTCTCATACGAGTGAGGTAAAGGTTTGTATATACTAATAGATTGGAAAACGGTTTTATAAACGAATTTGGTATTAAAATAGTATTGAAATCGTTTGAAGAAAGAGTTTTGATATTTACTACTAGTATAGAAAACCTTTATATTTTTAAAGTGACAAATCACGAAGAAGATTGTAAGAACAATCAATCACAAAAATTCACATACGAAGACGTGAATAAAATCCAAAGAAATCGATAAAGGATCCATCGAAATGGATATTCAAAAATCCCTAAAAAGAGTCATCAAAGTCATAATAAATGATAACAACAAATAGGATTATCACGAATCAATTTAAATTGGAATTTCAATCCAAAAAGGAAAATTGGACTCAAACAGCAGGTTCAGTCGACTGAACAGAGTTTTCAGTCGACTGACCCCGTGCCTGGAAATTTTCCAGGTTCAGGAAACTTTCTGTTTCCAGTTTCAGTCGACTGTGCAGAGTTTTTCAGTCGACTGAATCATGCCTGGAAACTTTCGGGTTCCAGGTTCAGTCGACTGAACAGAGTTTTCAGTCGACTGAATCATGCCTGGGCTGTTTTTCAGCCTTATTCAAATGAAGAGCAAACTCTTCCAAAATGCAACCGGACGAACATTGGCTCTAAGGGTTTATGCCAATCGGCAACCCGACCCTATATGCTCCTCGATGCATCACCAAAAGCATGATCAAACATCCGTAAAAGGATTTACACACACATTTGACTTAAAAACCCAAAAATTGGAATATTCACAAAACCAATCCAAATCAAGAGCAAATGCACATGAATAAGTGTTAGGAATTCATACCCAACAACCAAAGATAATTATAGTCATAGATGTGAGATAAAAATCTCACCTTTTCTCAAAATCAAACAAGAAGAAGCTTGAAAGCAAATGGAGAATCAACCTCTCTTCAACACAACCCAATTGAGCTTGAATCTAAGCTCAAAAACAAGAACATTCCCAAAATTAGGTTTAGGAATTTCTGAAATTGGTAAGAGAATAAGTTGGAGAAGAAGAAGAGAAGCTTACCAATGGGTTCTTCTTGAGTTTGGAGCTAGGAATTTGATTTGCAAGAGAAACTAGGGTTTTGGAGTTTTAATTTCCAATCTCTCCCACCATTAAAGCTAAGAAAACTGAAAAGAGAAAGAAGTGAGGGAGAATGGGGAGAGTGGTTCAGTTTTGGAGTATAAGTTAACATAGGGCTGAGCCAAAAACCAAGCACAAAGTAAAAAGTAGAAAAAATCAACTTTCTCCAAACATATCGAAGCTTATACTCAAAAAGGTCGCAAACGACATTTTAAACTCAATGGGAGTGGTCCTGAGTCCTAATTCGACCGTATGCAAAAAGTAGCTTTTCGGACTAAAATCCGACTAACGATAAAATATTTAAATATAAAATCGATAAATATGCGGGTTGTTACAGACTCCCCTCCTTAAAGAAATTGCGTCCTCGCAATATTTTAAGAAGAAGATATATATAGTAACAACCATAAAGGCATATTCAACACAAAAGAAGTTTGAAATAAGAAGTTCACCTCAAAGAGCACGAGAAAGCAAGTCCGGATGTGTTCGCTCGATGTACTCTCTAGATTCCCAAGAACAATTCTTAGGATTTGAAGACCAATGAACTTTAACAAGCGGAACATCTTTATTTCGAAGTCGTTTGACTTCCGAAGCGATGATACGAGTAGGATGTTGCTCATAAGTTAAATTAGGCGAAACTTCAATCTCTTCCACAACACCGG
Source organism: Allium cepa (assembly GCA_030765085.1). Classification (NCBI taxonomy): domain Eukaryota; kingdom Viridiplantae; phylum Streptophyta; class Magnoliopsida; order Asparagales; family Amaryllidaceae; genus Allium; species Allium cepa. Next base: position 547,639,099 of record CM060943.1, on the reverse strand, counting down.
GCTCAAGAACAGAATCGGTATCTCGAAGACATTTCCGAAGTTGAGAAACGTGAAACATGTCGTGCATAGCAGAAAACTGAGCCGGTAATAAAAGGCGGTAAGCCGCGGAACCAATACGTTCGGTGATAGGAAACGGCCCAATATATCGAGGCGCTAGTTTTCCCGATCGACTGAAACGTACAACACCTTTCATAGGTGATACACGAATGAACACAAGATCTCCCACAGAAAATTCTAACTTCCTTCTCCGGCTATCGGCATAGGATTTTTGTCTACTCTGGGCTTCTTTCATCCTATGACGAATAAGATCAATCTTTTCTGTAGAATCACGAATAAAATCTGGACCTAAAGCCAGCCTCTCACCGGCCTCAAGCCAACAAGAAGGAGATCGGCATGGCCTTCCGTAGAGTGCCTCAAAAGGTGCCATACCAATACTAGATTGGAAGCTATTATTATAAGAAAATTCAACAAGAGAAATATGATCTTCCCAACTCCCACCGAAATCAAGCACACAAGCACGAAGAAGATCTTCAAGAGTTTGATTAACACGCTCGGTTTGTCCATCGGACTGGGGATGATAAGCGGTGCTAAAATTAAGCTTCGTTCCTAAAGCTTTTTGAAGACTATTCCAAAATCCACTAGTAAACAATGGATCACGATCGCTAACAATAGAAGTAGGAACTCCATGCAATTTAACAATTTCTTTGATAAAGATTTTGGCCAAAAGAGGAACGGTTCGATTAGATCGAACGGGAATAAAATGGGCGGATTTAGTAAGTCTATCAACGATCACCCATAAGCTATCATGACCCGAACGAGAATGGGGAAGGCCATCTATAAAATCTATGGAAATTTGATCCCACTTCCAAACTGGAATTTCTAAAGGTTGCAATAACCCACCGGGCCTTTGATGTTCGGCCTTAACGAGCTGGCAAGTCATGCAACACTTAACAAAGTTAGCAATATCGAGTTTCATTCCCTCCCAATAATAAAGTCGCTTCATATCCGCGTACATTTTACTACTACCGGGATGAATGGTAAATTTAGAACGATGAGAATCTTCTAAAATATCTTCACGAAGATCACCAATATTTGGCACGACAAGTCTACCAAATTTCCAAATGCCGCCACGAGAATCGATATCAAAGTCTTTCAACCCTTCAATATCAATTTTATCCCTAATATTTTGGCCAAGAAGAGCCAATTCAGGATCTAACCCTTGAGCTTCAAGAATGCGGTCTAAAAGAGAAGGCTGAGCCTCAAGGCTACATAAAGCAAGAGATTAACATAAATCGGGAACACGCTCTCGAATCTCACAAGTGGATAAGATCTCGAGATCGTTCCATTCGAATATCATCATAGAAACAACAGCTTGTTGTTTACGGCTAAGAGCATCGGTGACACGATTACCCTTACCGGGAGTATAAAGAATATCAAGATCATATGGCGCAAGAAATTCGAGCCAACGCTGTTGACGCAAATTAAGTTCCTTTTGAGAGAATAAATACTTCAATGATTTATGATCGGTATAAAGAACAAATTTCTCTCCCAAGAGATAATGACGCCAAATACGAAGGGCAAAAACAATAGCCGCGATCTCTAAATCATGAGTGGCATATCTAGTCTCAGCAGGCTTCAATTGCCTAGAAGCATAAGCAATAACACGTTCTCTTTGCATAAGAACGGCACCCAAACCAACGCGACTAGCATCGGTATAAACAGCGAAATCTTGATTCCCCTCGGGAATAACAAGAATAGGAGCATTAGATAGGAGTTCCTTTAATTTCTAAAAAGAAGCTTCACATTTGTCCGACCAAATGTATTTAACACCTTTCTTCGTCAAGCTAGTGAGAGGCACGGCAATCTTAGAAAAGTCTTTAATAAAACGACGGTAATAGCCCGCCAATCCAAGAAAACTACGAATCTCTGTCACACTCTCCGGTCTCTTCCAATCTTGAATCGCTTCAATCTTTGAAGGATCCACGGAAATTCCGGATTCGGAAATAATGTGACCGAGAAACCTCACACGAGATTGCCAAAAGTGGCACTTAGAAAATTTTGCCTTTAATTGATTACTCCTAAGAGTTTCCAACACAATCCGAAGATGTTTTTCATGCTCCTCCTCGGTTTTAGAATACACAAGAATATCATCAATAAAGATGAGAACAAATCGATCGAGGAAGTCTTTGAAAACTCTATTCATAAGGTCAACGAAATAGGCCGGGGCATTCGTCAAACCAAATGGCATAACAAGCCATTCATAAGATCCATACCGGGTACGGAACGATGTCAAAGGAATACTATCCTCTGCAATACGAAGCTGATGAAATCCAGTAGCTAAGTCTAATTGTGAAAAGACCTTAGCACCACTAAGCTGATCGAATAGATCATCAATCCGAGGTAAAGGATATCTATTTTTGATAGTAAGATCATTAAGATTGCGGTAGTCAACGCAAAGCCTAAGTGTTCCATCGGATTTCTTCACGAAAATAGCCGAAGCTCCCCAAGGCGAGGAACTAGAGTGAATAAATTGCTTCGTCTCCAATTCGGATAATTGTTTACGCATCTCCTCGTTTTCTTTATTGGACATACGATACGGAGGACGAGTGATAGGTTGAGCTCCAGAAATAAGATTAATTCTGAACTCAATTGCTCGCTTAGGTGGTAATCCTAAAACGGGATCGAATATGTCGGAAAATTCACGAACGACATGAATAAGAGAAATAATATCACCCTCATCATCATCATCGTCATCACGAGGATTTAAAGAATATAAAGATGCGACCAAGCTGGAATCTGAATCTTTAAGATTAATAGAAATCTGCTTAACAGATTTAGGATGTCGAAGATGAATAGTCCGCTCAGGACATAGGATATGAGCTTCATAACGGTTAAGCCAATCCATTCCCAAAATCATTCCAAAGCCTAAATAACGCATGACATGCAAATCGGCTAGGAAAGGAAAATCACACAAAATAATTTCGACATCTTTACACAATAAACTGATTGTTGCGGATCCACCAACCGGATTCGCAATTCTCAAAGAAGTCATTAAAAACAAAACATCCAAAGAAAAAGCATCAACAAGTTCTTTTGATATAAAAGAATGGGACGCACCCGTATCAAAAAGAACTCGAATAGGATGATCACGAAATAAAATAATTCCATCAAGGATAGAATGAGGCATACCATGACCACGAGATGTGTTGCTAGGGGCTTGAGCAACATTTAACTTTCCCTCCTTCCTGCCCTGAAGCTTGGGGCATGAAGATATAACATGACCGGGAACTTTGCAGTAGCGACAAGAGAGAGACTTTAGGCACTTGTTCGCATAATGGTCCTTCGAACCACAATTATAGCATTCCCCACGACCAAAGGAAGAAGTCTTTGCCACTTAGGTTGCTTGCTTCCCTTTCTTATTGGGATAAGGGCCTTTAAATTTGTTTGGCCTCTTCTTGTTGTTGAAGTTTGGTTTGGAACCCACCACTTCAACATCATTCTCCTTATCCGCCTCCTCAAGACGAAGAGCAATATCAACGAGTTGGTCGAAAGAAACTTCTAACTTTAGAAGTAATGGCTTCTTGAGATTTTTGTTTAAGCCATAGACGAACCTCCGGTTCTTCTTTAAATGGGTGTTGATGTATTCAACCCCATATTTGGAAAGCGACTCGAAGGAGGCGACGTAATCAGTCACGGAGGACTCACCTTGAACAAGGTCTATAAATCGTTGAGCCAACGTCACTTTCTCAGCTTCCGGTACGAATTTCAACTCGAAGCGTTCTCGGAATTTCTCCCAAGTGCGATTCGCTTCATGAATCTCAGAAATAAGAAGCTCGTACCAGTCCAATGCTCTTTCTCGGAGCATACTAGAGGCCACCTGAACTCGGTGAAGGTCAATAAGATTCATGCGAGAAAAGATTCGATCGCATGACCTTAGCCAGGCCTGTACTTCAATAACAGTTTCGGAACCTCTGAATGGCTCCCCACCTAAATTAGTGTAATCGCTACACAAGCGTGCAAATCCCGACTTTGGGTGAGTAGGTTCCGGGTTAGCTCCAACTGCTTGAGAATTTGTCACTAAATCAAGAAGCTGTTGAGCAGTCATAAAAACTCCATCCTGGGGCGGAGTGCTAGATGGCACGGCTCTGGGGCGGCCAGGTCTAGACATTTCTCTTCCTTTAGAAAGAAAGAAGAGGAAGAAAAAGGTTATTCACCAAATTGAATATCAAGCAATCTTGATAGGCAGAACAAGGAATCATAAAAGAAAATAGGATAGAACGGTACGTAGACCCAAATAAAATCCTAAAGCACGACTCCTAAGAAGAACTTAGGACGATGATCCTTGTTATAATATTCCATATTGTTCCGAAGTTTGGCTCTGATACCAAGCTGTGACGCCCCACCTCTATACCCACGCTAGCCAAGAACATTTCGGTGAATGCTGTCGACTAGCACGGAGAATAAGGCTGTTGAGGAGCGACCATCCGTGTAATTTCTTTGCGCGAGCACCGATATGTCAGATAATATAACATGCATTTTATTTCAAGAGGAAATCCGACATACTGACACAAACTCAAAGCTACTACATGGTGGCTATATAAATCCTTCGGAAAACAAATATAGAAATAAGCATAACAAAAATCAGTCACAGACAATTCATATCACAAAGGCGGAAATAGATATGAATATTACACTAGGAAGTGTACATCAGAGTAGTGGTCTAAAAAGATCCACAATATCACAAAAGAATAGTTACACGAACTACACAAAAGAATAAGTATACATTAAGGAGTCTATATCTCAAATGTATACAACAAAATAACTACTAATCTAAGTAGTTAACCCAAAAGTCAAGGAGTTAATCCCGAATGAGAAGTCATGCAGAAGCACCTGTAACATCTCGGTCTGACCCGAGTATTATTTAATAAGAAAATAATAAACGGATCAGTCTAACTATAGATATTAGATGAAACAATATAGAATCAGAGTTATGACTAAACACATAATAATCACAAGGCCAAGCTGTGATATATAAGTAGTTGATAATCAACAAGAGATTAATCAATATCACAAAATCTACACAAGAATCCAAGAAGTGTCATACTCTTTATTTCGTTCATCAAACCACAAATATTGACGATAATATCAATGTCAATCGCAAATGTCAATGACGCACAAATTCCAGAAGACTACACAAGAAATCCAGAAATCACTAAAGTCAATGACACACAAATTCACCAATGCACAAATATCGATAAGACTTATCAATGGAAATCACGAAAAATTGGTGAAACACAAATTCTAGAAATCTACACAAGAAATTCAGAAATCACAAAAAAAGGGGGGGAGGCCTATCACAAACGGGAGAATAAAGCCCACCAACACGTGTATCACAAACGGAACGCTAATTCCATGGTCTCTAACCATCACAAATTGAGCCGAAGCTCCACAAACGGCCCGAAGACCATGGGTTGCTACCCCATCACAAATTGAGTCGAAACTCCACAAAACGGGGTTTAGTCTCCCTCGCAGACAAAGAGACATCGCACATTGCTAGTCTAAATCACAAAGATGATCGTCATGATCAGCGAGAAGTGTCAATTACACTAAGCTAGTAAATATATGAGTTTAGCTTCATGTCCCATAACCACTTGCTTAACTTAAATATTTACGAACAAACTGTCAATCTCCACTAGAAAATTGTCACAAGAGGTTCAATCGAACAAGTCCAAGAATTAACCGACAAAGTAAACGCAAGCGTTTCATACCACTTGTTTTACTAAGCCGTTTAATTAGATTTCTCATACGAGTGAGGTAAAGGTTTGTATATACTAATAGATTGGAAAACGGTTTTATAAACGAATTTGGTATTAAAATAGTATTGAAATCGTTTGAAGAAAGAGTTTTGATATTTACTACTAGTATAGAAAACCTTTATATTTTTAAAGTGACAAATCACGAAGAAGATTGTAAGAACAATCAATCAAAAGAATTCACATACGAAGACGTGAATAAAATCCAAAGAAATCGATAAAGGATCCATCGAAATGGATATTCAAAAATCCCTAAAAAGAGTCATCAAAGTCATAATAGATGATAACAACAAATAGGATTATCACGAATCGATTTAAATTGGAATTTCAATCCAAAAAGGCAAATTGGACTCAAACAGCAGGTTCAGTCGACTGAACAGAGTTTTCAGTCGACTGACCCCGTGCCTGGAAATTTTCCAGGTTTAGAAAACTTTCTGTTTCCAGTTTCAGTCGACTGTGCAGAGTTTTTCAGTCGACTGAATCATGCCTGGAAACTTTCGGGTTACAGGTTCAGTCGACTGAACAGAGTTTTCAGTCGACTGAATCATGCCTGGGCTGTTTTTCAGCCTTATTCAAATGAAGAACAAACTCTTCCAAAATGCAACCGGACGAACATTGGCTCTAAGGGTTTATGCCAATCGGCAACCCGACCCTATATGCTCCTCGATGCATCACCAAAGCATGATCAAACATCCATAAAAGGATTTACACACACATTTGACTTAAAAACCCAAAAATTGGAATATTCACAAAACCAATCCAAATCAAGAGCAAATGCACATGAATAAGTGTTAGGAATTCATACCCAACAACAAAAGATAATTATAGTCATAGATGTGAGATAAAAATCTCACCTTTTCTCAAAATCAAACAAGAAGAAGCTTGAAAGCAAATGGAGAATCAACCTCTCTTCAACACAACCCAATTGAGCTTGAATCTAAGCTCAAAAACAATAACATTCCCAAAATTAGGTTTAGGAATTTCTGAAATTGGTAAGAGAATAAGTTGGAGAAGAAGAAGAGAAGCTTACCAATGGGTTCTTCTTGAGTTTGGAGCTAGGAATTTGATTTGCAAGAGAAACTAGGGTTTTGGAGTTTTAATTTCCAATCTCTCCCACCATTAAAGCTAAGAAAACTGAAAAGAGAAAGAAGTGAGGGAGAATGGGGAGAGTGGTTCAGTTTTGGAGTATAAGTTAACATAGGGCTGAGCCCAAAAACCAAACCCAAAGTAAAAGGTAGCAAAAATCAACTTTCTCCAAACATATCGAAGCTTATACTCAAAAAGGTCGCAAACGGCATTTTAAACTCAATGGGAGTGGTCCCGAGTCCTAATTCGACCGTATGCAAAAAGTAGCTTTTCGGACTAAAATCCGACTAACGATAAAATATTTAAATATAAAATCGATAAATATGCGGGTTGTTACAGAGGCATTACCTTTTGGGAGAGAAGTTTGAGCTTTATACAGATCATAAGTCATTGAAGTACTTGTTCTCTCAAAAGGAGATGAACATGAGACAGCAAAGCTGGTTAGAGTTTCTAGCCGCTTATGATTTTGGAATATAATACACACTTGGAAAAGGAAACAAGGTTGCAAATGCTCTCAGTAGGAAGCATCAGAACGCAGTGTTAGCTATGATAGCAGAATGGAAAGACTTCGAAGCATTGTCAGCTTGCAGGGTACAATGGAGATCCGAGGCTGAGTCTAGTGGAGGATCTACTAGGATGTCTCGTTTAGAAGCCCGACTGGTAATGATTGAGAAGATAGCTTTTAAATGGGAGGAGGATCTAGTTTTGGCTGAATGGATCAGAAAGTTAAGAGAAGGAATGGAGAGCAGTGACTTGAAGGACTTCAGTCTTGACTAGAATGAGCGGTTGAGAAAGAAGGATGGATTATGTGTTTCGAATGTGGGAGACATAAGGAAGGAAGTCTTGGAAGAATGCCATCGTTCAAAGTTCACTATCCATCTAGGAGGAACGAAGATGTATCAAGATATGAAGAGAAGTTTCTTGTGGGAAGGAATGAAGAGGGAAGTTAGCTTATCATGAAATAGTGTTTAAACTGTCAACAGGTAAAAGCCAAACATCAAAAGCCGAGTGGATTGCTTCAGTCATTGGACGTTCTAGTATGGATGTGGTATTCCATCTCTATGGATCTTATTGATGGGTTGCCGAGATCTAATAGCGGGAATGAAAGTGTATGGGTCATTGTAGACAGATTGACCAAGAGTGCCTATTTCATTCCGGTTAAGACAAATAAGAAAAGGCACCTGCATTGGCTAAGTTATTTATGAAAAATGTGGGTAGACTACATGGAATTCCTAGTAGTATTGTTAGTGATAGGGATTCTTTGTTTACTAACGAGTTTTGAAAGAGTTTATAGGAAAGTTTAGAAACCAAGATCAAGATGAGTACCGCATAAACAGATGGGCAAACAAAAAGGGTTAACAAGATCTTGGAAGACTTCTTGTGAGCTTGTATGTCGGACTTTGGGGGATCATTGGAAGACCACCTATGTAACAACCCGGAATTTTTGAAAGCATATTTTACTGAATATTAAATCTAAATTAAATTGAATACAAGCTTTTCAATTGTATAAACTGATGAGATTTTAATTATTTATCAATGATATATGGCCTGTAAAGGAATTTTGGGTTTGAAAATTTAAAATGCAATCATTTAAAATTATTTATAATAAAATCTCTCTTATACAATAAAAATCAAAGATTGCATATTTTATTATTTGATAATACACATATGGATACAATGTTAGTTTTTAAAATGATAAGTGTAAAAAAATTAACAAACATAGTAATATTAACATAAACATGAAAATCTAATGCAAAGGTATAAAACAATATAAATGATTATAAATATAAACATACAAGACTAGTATAAAACATAATTATAATTATAAGATGTAATAAAAGTAATAAATATATAAATATAAATTATAACTTGAAGTATAAAAATACGAGTATATGTTATAAATCAAATGTTTGAAAATTTAATTAACAAATAGAATACAACCAATATGTTAACAATAACTTTTAAACAAACATATCAGAAGTTGAAAAGTATAACCTGTATATACAAATGAATAATGCAAAGAAAACAAGTTAAAGCTACACTTGAAAGGAAAATATAAGCCAAGTAAGAAATGAACAAAATAACATATGTATGCTCTTTAGATTACTAAACCAGGTTGTATAAACCTGAAAGAAAGAAAAAGTATATATAAGTATCTTTGTACAATCACAATGCTATGAATTAAATGTTAAGTTTATGTGCTGCAGGAAAATTCATATGCATAAGAAAAACAAGTTTTACTTTAATATATAAAACAAAACAAAAAAAATCTGTGTCTTACAAGTATGCTGGCTGAAATAATAATAACTATCTTTGTACAAATTACAACTAGCAGTAAACATTAAATACATGTTATCATAATTAAAAGCATAAACATTTAATAGCATAACATCTTGTTTAAGTATAGTACACAGCCGAAATCCCTATATCACTTCATACTGCAGTGTATAATTACTTAGCCAATAAGAAGAAAAATGGCAATACAAACAAATACAACTGTCCAGTTACAACCTATTGATTAATAGCTTCTATATATATCCAATATATATCAGCAGTTCAATTATAAAAACTTAACTAAGCCTAAACCAAACCTGAGACATTATGGCTTTGCAAATATAAATACAATTCAAAACAGAAAAACAAAGAAAAGAAACAGAGGAAAGGAAAAGAAGAGTTTCAGGGAATTCTTCTGCAGTCTTTATTAACTTGCTTTCTGTTCAACTGTTATCAGGCGAGTAAACAAAATCTAAAGCTTTGTGTTTCAATTTAAAAGCAGTAAAATGATTTCTTATAGGGTATTTGTCTCTGTTTGATCTTAAACATGATTCTGTATATTGTGCTTCACTGTGTATGCATATGGGTTGATTCCATGCAAAAATCAAATTCTTGCTTTCAACTGAATCATGGTAGATTTTCATATTGTTTTATCAAACAAGATGTTGAAGCTTCAAGCAAGTAGATGTTGATTTAAATATGCTACTGAAGCATTCCTACTGTAAAACTGTTTTACAAAAAACCAAAAGATATATTGATAAAATTCAACTGCTATAAAAATCTAATCCAGGTTTATAAATTGAAAGCTTGATGAAATTCATGATTTTTAAAATGAAAATGAGGATTTTTACATTGCTAGTTCAAGAGCAGTTCATATGTGAATAAAAACTGCAATTTTATCAATTTCTCAAAATTGAATCAATGATAAATAATGAAACTTGGATTGAAGCAAATTTATACATCAATTAACTCGGGAAAAATATGAATTAATTTTTCTATTAAGTAAAAATTGAATACGTGACTGAAGTAGGGTTGTACAGGGAGTTCGTTCTTCTCTGTAAAACAATCGCGTACGGTACCTACGTGCGATCGAGTGGCTCGAGATCCTGTGGAATGGTGGTTTACCGTGATGACGACGTATGGGCAAAATCTTGGGCACTGCAGGTGGATGGAGAGGCGGTGGCGAGGCGGTTTGATTGTCAGAAATGAGTTTGGTTCTCGAGCAAAAAGGCATTATTTTGATTTCGATCGTTTGGGAATGTTTTGGGTTTAGATCTCGTGTTGTCGCGAGATTTGGAGCTTGTTGGGCTGGATGGCGTTCACAGGTGGCGTGTCGTGCTGCCGTGCATGTGCACGGAGGCGTTGGAGCGGTGGTTGTCGTGTCAGTGATGTCGTGGGCTGTTATCTCGTGTCATGCTCGAGTCTACCACTGCTTCCTTCGAGTTGAACTCGGGTTGAGTGCGAGAGTTAAAAACCTGATGATAAATTATATCTAAGCTTAAACAAACTTGCAGGAAGTTTAAAAAAAAAAATATATATGAAGAAGAAGAGAGTTACTGGGTTTATGTCTCGGGAGATTTATTATTTATCTCGAAGTAATACCCGAGTTTAAGAAAGGGGAGTCTCGGGTTTAACAGATTGCGGCTTTGGATTAGTAATTATGTTAATTAATGTTTGTTCCATAAAATTTTGGTATGGTGAAGACGTTGGATTTAGGCTATGATGATTTTACTTAATATATAACGTTGTGTTGAAACACTTAATTATTATTTTAGTTAAAGCACTTAATCTAAGTTAAGTATAAGATAATTAACATTTAAGTGGTGTAGTTAAAAATAAATTGATTTTCAAGCTGAGAAAAATTTCTTTTAAATGTTAATTAAGATGAATCATTAATATTAATTAATTATTTTTGAAAAGTGGTTGAGAGTAATTACTTTATAATCAGAGATCGAATTATAATTAAGAAAAGGGTAAATTTGAAATTAATTACGTAAAGTCAATTTATGAATAATTAATAGTTACTTAATCGAATAATTTAATTGAGAATAAATAAATGGTAAGTAAGGAATTAACAGTAATTAAATGGGAATTTAAGTTTGGTTAATAATTAAGACTATTCATGAAAATGATTAATTAAAGTAATTAATTACAAATAATTATGTGATAAATGCTATGTGATAGTGTGAAAATAAAGTAATTATATAATTAAGATTTAAGGATTAATAAAGAAATCAATAATTAAACAAACTAGAATGAAATAAGTAATTGATAGTTAATTAATGATTAATTAAATAGAGTTAAGCGGTTAACTCTCAGGTAATTAATTCTAAAATTGAATTAATTACAAATAAGATTTAAGGGCAATTGCTTATGGATTGTTGAGTAGAATATCTGCTTGTGATGTTAAAATTGATGATATTCTGTGATGCTCTGTGATATGTTATATCTATGATGCTTGTATATGTTTATCTGTGATAAATGCTATGTTAATTCAATTGATGAATTTAAATTATTTAAACGGTTAAGTTAATTAGACAACTTGGCCCTTAAAATGGCATTTGGATTCGATAAGACCGGGATCGGAAAAATCAAATTTGATTCTCCAAGAACCACATCGATCCAAATTAAACGTTAGGTCGTGAATCCTGAAGTGAAGATCGAGATAGTGTATTCAGAATGCAAGGGTTATCATCGTTGACTCTGAGGGTGATTCCAAAATGAGTGTGACGAGATAATGCCTTCGGTTTGTTCGAACCCGGAACGAACTTGTATGGATTGAATGCTTTCAGCACATCGTCAGGCGGACGATGAGCATTCTAAGATATGTTCTATAAAGGTAATCGTAGCCTCAAGCCTCATCAACCGGGAATGGCTAAAACAGGGGAGATGCAGCAAGGTTAGGTGGGTCATGCCCAAGCAGGACAAGATATTTCCCCTGTCTAGATGTCCCTTTTTATTTCGGCTGTGTGGGCGGTTGCTAGCTACAACCGCGAGGTTTATCTTGTTCGAGACTGTTCAGTAAGGAATGGTTCCGGCCTTGCATTGCAGGGGGTCGGGAGTGATCCTCGGTACGTTGATCTAGGCCCCGTACTGTGACGGGCGGTACCCCAGTAGCCCTGCCATTGTTGGAAATCCATTTTCCCTACGAGACCCTCCGATTTTGATTTGTATTACCCACTTTTGTGGCTAGTAGCTGGAATTTAGTGAATGTAACAATTTCGGCTATTTTCTATTTACTTGAAAACCCTAGACACTATTATAATATCACTGGATTTTCTATGAAATGTTTTGGTTAGCGTAAGGTAAAAACTTACTCGTATTTATTTGTGGGAAGTCTTACGTGATACCTTTATTTTCAAAATGTTTTTCAAAGTTAAACAACTTTAACCGTTTACTCATACCAGACCCATGTCTGACCCGGAGTTTATATTTTGTGTTTTCATAAACTCTTGGGTACTCAAATTTTTATGAGTAGCCAAGTGATAGGTTTCGGACTTGATTTCTGGAGGAGCTTGGAGCAGGAGATTCCAGATGTATATAGCTATCTATCTAGTTCCGCTGTGTTAGTTGATATGTACTGTATCTCTGATGTATATAGTGATAAATGTATGCATGACTGTCATATGTATTGATATTGTATAACTCTGATATACGTAAAACTATGTAATATTTATGTGATATATTATATTTTGTTCCGTTCCGCTGTGAGATTCTGATGTTGCTGTTCTTTCTTTCTCTTTCTCTTCTATCTCTATCCCTTTCTTTCTTAATGATTATACGTCTTTCTGGTAGTAGAAGGGCGGGTCGTCACAGTTGGTATCAGAGCATAGGTTGGTGATAACCTTGGCTCTGGTAGAAATTACTCATAAAATAGAGTCAGTAGAACTCTAAAATGAGTTTGAGTGTATTAATAGATATGAGCGCGTATTTTTTAGTGGATATAAAATGGTTTTATATTGCGTTAATTGATTTATTGAGTGGTATATGAACCATCATCGGCACAGCCTCGAAAACTTTTATCGAAGGGGTTTCTAAACACTTAAATAGAGCAATTCGTCACAGTATTGTTTTTAAAAGTAGGGTAAATGAAATAATTTTACCCAAAATTATATTTTGATATAAAAGAAATATTTTTCTGAAATAACTATATATACTTGGATGTTTGATTGTTAATAGTACAATCAAATAAAAATTTAAATGTGAGTGGTTTATAACCAAATAAAATTATTTAAGAATGATTTTAAATAAAAAGGAATATAACTGAAATCTGATTAACTAGAATTTAAGTCCCGAAAATTTGGAAGATGTTTAAATAAATTTAAACAAAGGAATTTGGAAATTTAAAATCTTGGGACTGTTTGAAATGTTTTTCCAAAGATTTAAAGGCAATAATGAAATATTGTTTTGGGAAAAATATTATTGAATGGAAATTGTTTGGGAAATTTTTTTTAGAAATAAGGAAGCATTGAACTCACTTCAGTCGCTGGAAAATAATCCTGATGATAATGGCCACATCATCAGTATTCATTTTCGAGTTTCTAAAGTGATGGATTGCTACCAGGATAGTTGGTCATGATATTGTTGGGCTCGTTGGGTATACAAGTTGTTTTAAAAATTTCAAGGGAAAATTTGTTTTGGTGAAAATAAGTATTTGAAAATTGGAAGTTTGATTTGATATACCAAGTAGGTAAGTGTAGTTATCCTTTCAAAATGATTTTGGAAATGAAAACCGGGCATTTGAATTCCAAGAGTTCTAATTGATAATGTGAAGTTTAAATGAATCAACTATGGGACTTGGAAAGTAAAGTTGATATTAATAAGAAGAAATCGGGAATTGTAATCCCGGAATTAAAATTTAACTTAGGTAAATGAAAATAAGAAAATATACCTGGGTTTAACCTGAGATAAGTTAAATGGAATTGAAGTTCAAAATGAACTTAATTGGATATAAAATTTGAAGGTAAAATGATTGTAATTGTGAGGTGGAAATTTATACCTTAAGACAGTAAGTGCTATATATATATATATATATATATATATATATATATATAATCTGAAATTGTGGTTATAAGGTGAAATGGCTCAAATGAGCAATATAAGCTTTTAAATAAACAAATAAGTTTTGAGCTCATATATTGAGAAATAAAATTTAAAGATTGGTAAGTAGCTAAATTTAGCTGAAGTTGAGTTGAAATAAGATTGTATTTAGATGATTTCAATCGAGTTACTGATAAAATTGAATGAAATAAAATTCTTATGTAAATAAGTAAATGTAAACCAAAGTAAGTATTGAGTTGGATTTGAATAGAAATGGTGTGAGTCGTAAACAAATCTAATTCAAGTATAAATTGAATAACCTTATTATAAATAAATTCAATAATGGATTGTTAATGTAAATTAAAAATTTAAGGATGGATAAAAAAAAAATAAACTAATCAAATAAATCAGTAAATAATTGGGATTTGATTAAGGGAAAATCAAATCAAAGATTTGAATAGGAATTGGTGAAATAGAATAAACCTAAGTTGTTAGGTGGAACAGTTTGAAGAAAATAAACGACTTAAGTAAAATTGTGAAATGATTATTTAAAATATTGGTTGTCAAGTTTAATAAAATGGTTTGGAATCAAACCTGATTGAAATGGAAGAAAATGCAATGTAAGGGTTGTGAATAAATTAATTGGGATGGAGTCAAGTGTAAATTGAGATGGAATCAATTTAAAATGGTTGTAAAGCTTAAGTGATTATCTATTCACAATAATATTGTTGAATTGCATATGGAAATGGGTTGTTTGAAGTAAATGAGAATTAGATAAATTCTATGAATTATTGGAAGCAAAATAGGATGATTTTGAATATGAGTTTGTTTTGCTCAAATGGATTATACGTCTAAGCAAGTAAGTGTAAATCACTTTAACTAAAAGGAATGATTTGAAAATTGATTGGAAATAATTGTAATAAGTGTTGGAAACCTTACATATGTGCTTATGAAAATATGTAATGCTAGACAAATGGAGACTCTGTCAAAACTTTTCAGAATTTGGAAACTATAAAAAAATGAATGAGCAACAAAACAATTTAAAATTGGAAATTGAAAATAAATTAGTAGATAAAATTAATTTAAAATAATGATAGAAATCAGTTATAAATGAAAAATAGTCAATAAAATTAAATATTCAGAGTTGAAAATAAATTGAAATTCATAGAAAATTGGAAATTAGTAGATATAAGAGGATATAAAGGCTATGGTGGTAGAGTAATAATATGAGGGAAATATAATGCTTATATTAAACTGGAGAAATGAATGGTGAAATTCTTAAGTAAAGTTGATATTGAGAAAATTATTCCAAGTGGATAGAATCAGAATGATGTGGATAAAAGAAATTAATATAGTTAACAATAAATGGATAAATACGTAGGATGAACGTATATTATTTTATTCGCATAATAAACTGATCCAAATTCGAGCACAGAATTTCGAGATAGTTATATCGATCCGAGTTAGGATTTTTCACTCGATTTTCGACGACGAACCATGGATATGGATTTTGATTGATGCTGGAAATTCTCTATCATAGTTGTGACTATGCAAGGAGAATGACAGTTGCTAATCAAGAAACCAGTTCTGAGTCCACACTAGGAAGTCGGGTGGACGATACTAGCTCGGAAATAAAATTGTGTGATCGAGCGAGCGATCGAATTTGAAATTGCGTACGAATGATATATGTACATCGTACGTGCTTGATGAGATAGATATTGCAATTCTGTAAAGAAGTCAATAAAATTTGGAAAGAGTTAATATGTAAATTTCAAAATTGAATTGCCAGAGCGGATATCTGAAATTCATTGTGTATTCCATATATATATCAAGAAATTTTCTCATGGTTCATCATTAGTTGTTAAACCGGAAATTCAGGAATTTGGAAGTTAAATCAAATTTAACTGTGGTCGGGAATCCAGTTTGGATTGTTGATCATTGAGAGATAAACTCTCGATAATTTTAGGGATGCTTATCCGAATTTATGTTCGGATAACTAGTGATGTTTGTTAGAGTAGACTGTTTGTTTGTTTGCTATGGTATGAATGATACGTATGTTTGGATTGTTAATATAAAGCTTGTGAATTAACCGTTGTTTTAAATTTCGGGGACGAAATTCTTTTAAGGGAGGAGGAATGTAACAACCCGGAATTTTTGACAGCATATTTTACTGAATATTAAATCTAAATTAAATTAAATACAAGCTTTTCAATTGTATAAACTGATGAGATTTTAATTATTTATCAGTGATATATGGCCTGTAAAGGAATTTTGGGTTTGAAAATTTAAAATGCAATCTTTTAAAATTATTTATAATAAAATCTCTCTTATACAATAAAAATCAAAGATTTCATATTTTATTATTTGATAATACACATATGGATACAATGTTAGTTTTTAAAATGATAAGTGTAAAAAAATTAACAAACATAGTAATATTAACATAAACATGAAAATCTAATGCAAAGGTATAAAACAATATAAATGATTATAAATATAAACATACAAGACTAGTATAAAACATAATTATAATTATAAGATGTAAATAAAGTAATAAATATATAAATATAAATTATAACTTGAAGTATAAAAATACGAGTATATGTTATAAATCAAATGTTTGAAAATTTAATTAACAAATAGAATACAACCAATATGTTAACAATAACTTTTAAACAAACATATCAAAAGTTGAAAAGTATAACCTGTATATACAAATGAATAATGCAAAGAAAACAAGTTAAAGCTACACTTGAAAGGAAAATATAAGCCAAGTAAGAAATGAACAAAATAACATATGTATGCTCTTTAGATTACTAAACCAGGTTGTATAAACCTGAAAGAAAGAAAAAGTATATATAAGTATCTTTGTACAATCACAATGCTATGAATTAAATGTTAAGTTTATGTGCTGCAGGAAAATTCATATGCATAAGAAAAACAAGTTTTACTTTAATATATAAAACAAAACAAAAAAATATGTGTCTTACAAGTATGCTGGCCGAAATAATAATAACTATCTTTGTACAAATTACAACTAGCAGTAAACATTAAATACATGTTATCATAATTAAAAGCATAAACATTTAATAGCATAACATCTTGTTTAAGTATAGTACACAGCCGAAATCCCTATATCACTTCATACTGCAGTGTATAATTACTTAGCCAATAAGAAGAAAAATGGCAATACAAACAAATACAACTGTCCAGTTACAACCTATTGATTAATAGCTTCTATATATATCTAATATATATCAGCAGTTCAATTATAAACACTTAACAAAGCCTAAAGAAAACCTGAGACATTATGGCTTTGCAAATATAAATACAATTCAAAACAGAAAAACAAAGAAAAGAAACAGAGGAAAGGAAAAGAAGAGTTTCAGGGAATTCTTCTGCAGTCTTTATTAACTTGCTTTCTGTTCAACTGTTATCAGGTGAGTAAACAAAATCTAAAGCTTTGTGTTTCAATTTAAAAGCAGTAAAATGATTTCTTATAGGGTATTTGTCTCTGTTTGATCTTGAACATGATTCTGTATATTGTGCTTCACTGTGTATGCATATGGGTTGATTCCATTCAAAAATCAAATTCTTGCTTTCAACTGAATCTTGGTAGATTTTCATATTGTTTTATCAAACAAGATGTTGAAGCTTCAAGCAAGTAGATGTTGATTTAAATATGCTAATGAAGCATTCCTACTGTAAAACTGTTTTACCAGAAACTAAAAGATATATTGATAAAATTCAACTGCTATAAAAATCTAATCCAGGTTTATAAATTGAAATCTTGATGAAATTCATGATTTTTAAAATGAAAATGAGGATTTTTGTAACGACCCAGAATTTTTATTTATTAAAATTTGAATATTTAATTAATTTTAAATATTAATAAGTGAATTTATAAGTCAAATAAATTTTTATTTGAATTATTGGATTTAATTGGATAATTAAATCGATAATTTAATACGTTAAATTATGGAAATAATTGAAAATCGGGTTAAATATGATTGAAAATGATTTGTAAAATTTTATTTGATCATATGGGAGTTAGAAAGATATTTTAGAACTTTTAAAATCGAATTAAGAGTTAATTTGTGAAAATTGAATATTTTAATATTAAAATCGACTAGTGAAAATAGTCAATTTTTGAACAGTCTCAGAATTGAATGAAACCAGTTCCATTGGATCCATAATAGTTAGTTATTACCGGATTTCAAATTTCGTGTCAATCGGAGTTATCGTTTGATCGTGGCAGCTCGAAACGCATTGAATTATTTTTAATTTAAATTTGACGAGCTAAAATAGCCATTTTTCAAAAAGTCTCGGATTTCGACGAAACCAATTTCATCGGATCCGTAATGTGATATTATTGTAAGGTTTCAAATTTCAAGTCAATTGGATTTACCGTTTGTCCGGTACAAATTAAAACGCCTAGAAAATCGCTTAAATCGGTTTAATTTAAATTGAGCGTTTATAGCCATAACTCGCACATACTTCCGAATTAGCTTCCGAAACCTGTTCCATTGTGTCCGGAACGCGGGGTAAACCCTAGAAACGCTGGTTACGGCGCGTAAATCGGAGTTCGGAATTTCCGGAATGAATAGTGTTTCGGTTTTCTCTATAAATAGCCCTCACTCTAAAATAAATAAAAAAATATATACAAAACCCTAAGTGTAAACTGCAGCCGCCACCTAGGTATGAACGGCCAGAAATGCTCCCATCTTCATCCCCAAATTTCTCCAAATTCGTTCATTAATTCAAGAAACTTTCTAAATGAAAGTTGTAGAGCACAACACGATCTTGAAATTCAACGGGTATGATCGCAAATAGCTTCACGAATCAACGGGAATTCATGTTCAAAGGTAGACCGTTCGGCCTTGAAATGCGAGCCAAGATGAAGGCCGAGCTCTGCAAAATTATGGCCGAGTGTAGCTAGTGGTATGGCCTTCGACATGGTGGTGATGTGATCGAGTATAGGCGAGTGATTGAGGCGTAAATTTGAACCCTAAATTTTTGTGTATGGGTTCTCTTGCGTGAATGGGTTACTGGATGCATACGAGAGGAGAAGGGAAGAGCAACGCACGGTGATGAGGGGTGGAAGCAAAATCTAACGGCTGTTAATAATTTGGTATAAAATTAGTTAAGTTTATGTTGTAATTAGTTGATTTAAATTCGTGTAAACTTCAAAAATTAATATCTTTTTCATACGAGGTCGAAAAAATGCAAACTCAGTTGCGTTGGAATCGTATGGACGAGCACTACGCGATGGAGTTGGTTTGGAGTCGTTTGGAGTTAGTGAGAATTTTGGGTAAAATTAAACGTCTGTTTAATTTTATTCGAAATAAATCGCTAAAACGGAATTTAAAATCAAGGTGAGAACTTCTCACTCAATCGAATCAGTTTCGATTTTATTTTAAATAGTTAGATTTAAAATATTTGAATGCATGTTTGAATGTTGATTGATATCTATTGATTGTTAAAATAGACATTATGCGCCGTTAGTAAGCGGATGTTATTTATTAAAAACATATACCGCGAATATTTCATAAACAGTGAAATTGGTATTATATATAATAGCAATATATGTATATTGGCATATGTATATATTGGAGTTGATTGATTTCCCGTATTTTTTAGCGGATGAGACCCTATTACGCCGTTATTAAGCGGATAATATTTAATAAGAACATATACCGCGATAATTTCGTACTGGAGCGAAATTGGTATTGTGCTAATGTTTGTGGATGCAGGAAAACAGGTTGGAGGGATCCAACTGGATTCCTCAACAGTATTTATTCGATTTCAAATATTTTGATATTTGATTGATTATCATATCGATATATGATATCGTTGTTGTCGTGATTGACTATTTGGTGTGTAGCATCATTGGACCAAATTTGGAATTTTAAAATGATTTCAAAGTGATTTTTAAAAGTATACATTTATAAAATATTTTTGGAATTGATTCATTTTAAATAAATAAACGCTATAATTTTTAAAGTTATAAAAATTATGATTTTTGAGAAATATAGTTAAAAACTGATTTTTGAGAATATGATGCTATTGAGTTATAAAATAGTTAAATCGAGATATTTTAGGATTTATTGTGAAAAGTTTAAATATAAAATTTATGAAATTTAATTATTTTATAAATCAATAGAATGGTGAAATTATAAAGGAATTTAAAGACGTTTTAAAAGAATAATATAAATTGATTTATATTAAGAGATTTATAAATGGATATTTATAAATTGAGATATAGACATTATAAAACGAGTTTTTATAAGTGTTTGAATGAAGTGAAAATGAATATCATTAAAGAATGAAATTAATAGAATTATAAACGGTGAAGTTATAAATGGAATTTTATAAACAGTAGGTTTATAAAATTTGTAAAGTTATTAAAAGAATAGACTTGGGTAAATAATTGAATCTCATAAGTTATAAGATTTATAATTATGAAATTCTAAGGAACGATTTTGTAAAATAATCGTTTTATAAGTAATTGACTTATAATATGAACTTTTAGTTTATAATTAAGTTATAAACTGGAATAGGTTAATAAAAGAATTTATAAAAAGGAAGTTTTTATAAATAAATAGAAATGGAATTTATAAACAATGTTTTATAAATTCACAAATGACTTATTTTGATAAGAAAATTGTTGGAACCTATTAAAGGAGTTATATTCACATTTTTGAATAGTGAATAATCCTTTGAATTAAAACGAATAAAAGGATGAGATTTCTTAATGAAGTTTATTCACATTTTTGAATAGTGAATAACACGTTGAAGAAAATGGTTTGAATGTGAATGTTTTAAATAGAATTAAAACGATCTAACGAAGTTTTAATTGTGTTGAGATTCGAAACCATAGATTTCAACGTTAATTGTTGAAATAGACGTTTTCGAGAAATAGAAGGAAATAATGGACTATAACACTGTTGTTATAGTAAATGATTTCCGAAAGGAAATGTTTTGAATAGTATTGGGATTTATATATCTATTTTAATTTCGAATCCCTATACTAGTGATTTTGGGTTGTCGTAACGATGTTTTACGCAACATTCGTTTTGACCCAAATAAATATGTTTAAGTGAATGATTTCCTTAATAGAATGAAATATACACTTAATTTCGATTGAAGTATATTGAATATTTTCCAAGTGTTGAAAATAAATAAAATTTGTGAATTACTTATGAATAAATAAGTATGGAATTGTTTTCCAATATGAAGTGATATTTAGAATTTATCTTTTTGAAGATAAATTGAAAATGAATAATTCAAATCGAATATTCATTGATATTTTGGAATTATAAATTCACTAAGGAATTTATAAAGGAAGTGGAATTTGTCTAAAAAAATAAATATTGATTTATTTTTGAAGTGTGAAATTTTATAGGAATTTATAAAGGAAGTGGAATTGGTTTAAAAATAAATATTGATTTATTTTTGAAGTATTGAAATTATATATCTAGTGAAGATATTTTGGAAAATAAATAATTTGAAAAATTATTTGGAAACTGGTGATGTGTGCATGTCCAGTGATAGTTCAATAACCGACTATCAATATTTCCCTTTGAATGGGTAATTGATGTGATTTGTTTGAATGTGAATGTCACACTTATTTTTGAATAAGCGCTCACTATTCGGGTTAACTGGGAAAGGACCATGGGGTCGTATAACCCATTCCGAATATGTGATACGTCGTTGTGAATTGCATTGAAGATCGGTGTTGAAGACCCGGTATTTGCGAGAGCGATAGGATGACCTGTCGATTGTCTCTGCACTGAGTTGCAGCGGTATAGAGACTCCCTAAGTGATGGGAAATCCGATCAGGATTGTGAATATCCGGATTGCAAGGACTTCTTTGTAAGTGCCTTCGGTTTTGTTCGAGCCTGGAACAGACTTGTATGGATTGTGTGTCTGACATTACAAGTTGAGATATAAAGCCGATTTCTTTCAAATATATTTCTGTTGGTGGCGAAGAATTTATTCTTTTAGCTTAACACCCTTCTCTGAGACGTACGAGCTCAGAGGTTATATAGTTGAAGTTATCAGCGATATATTCCCAATTTGGTAATGTGACATGCTGAGTGTTGCTGAAATGATCATTGTGTTGATTATTGTGATAGGATCGTTTATTTGATCGTCTATCTTGGTGATCATTGTGTTGATCATTTGTTGACCCAAAGCATGGCTTTTGTATAAAGTATGTTTTTGTGGACGTGACTTCGTCGAACCTCACACCCCGGAAATGGTCAAAACAGGAAAGATGCAGCAAGGTTATGAGGGGTAGCACCCTTTAGGGTATATACATTTCCTTCTGGTAGAGGTGGTATCATGGTATGGAGCCCAGATATTTAACCTATGTGGTTACTACGAATTTATTACTTTGTGGTTGTTGGTTTTCGGGATCCCGTGAGAAAGGTCGTTTACGATCGGGGAATGGCGTGCTCGTGTCAGTAGTTACCCAGTTAGGGGTAACCCGGCCTTGTGTTGGCAGAGTTCCGGTTTGGTTCTCGGGGATGTCTTTCCAGAGGCATTCTCATGTGGCAATGGGAAGTTCCTTGGCCTGACCATTTGTTGGAAATCCAAAGAAACAATACGTGACTTGTACGGTTTTAGTTGTAGAACCTGCCATCTAATATGGTAGCTATAGTAGGCATAATATAATGGTACCTATGCTGGCTAAGATTTATATTCTACTTTCGAAATGAATTTTTCCTACACTATGCACTAATAATAATATGAAATGTTCTTTTAAATGCGTATCAAGCATGTTTGACTATCATAAGGAGAAATCTTCTCCAAGTCTGCGTTTGCATTGTGTGTGTGGCAGGAGGTCTTATGGTAGTCTCATTTTTAAAAGCATTGCGAATTGAATTTAAAAATATTACTCTATTTTGATTTTAAAGATAAATAAACTGTTTTGAGTTCTCACACCAGTCACATGACTGACTTGGAGTTTATTGTTTTCCTTCCTAAACTCTGGGTGCCCACCAATTTCCACACGGGCAGTCAAGAGTAAGGTTTATCAGGATATTCAGGATATTCAGGATTTGCTGGAGGCAAGCTGGATGGCATGGCGTATTACTAGTTTATATAGTATTTCTTTTTCCGTTGCACTGTTTGTTGTTGTTATTGTTGTACACTCTGATGATATGATGTAATGAAATGAAATGTAATAACTGATATAGTTCTTTGTTTAAAGATTATTCATTTATTATTATATGTTGTTCCGCTGCGAATTGTGAGATTCTGTTGTTTTCTGTTCCGTTCTATGTTCTCTAATTTCTATTTTAAAATGATCTATTTTCTTTCTTTTCTATTTTCTTTATGTTCTATTCTCTTTTCCCTTTATTTTAAAATTTTCTATCTTCTCTCCCTCTATCTTCCTCTTCTCCTTTTCCTTCTCTTTTCTTAATTTCTTTTTCTTAAAACCATAACATTTCGGGTTTTTGGCCTTCGATTTCTCGGCAGTCGATAAAGTGAGTATCGATGTTGAATTTTCGAAAGTCGTAAATTTCCGTTTGTTACATTTGGTATCGGAGCATATGGTTAAGCGACAACCATGGTTCTGTTGGGTATTACTCATTAGAGATAGAGTCAGTAGTACTCTAGAATGAGTTTGAGTGTAATAATAGCTATGAGAGCGTATTTGTTAGTGAATAAAAATTGTTTTATATTGTGTTGACTTATCGGTTGATTGTTTATAGATTCCCGTCGATCTAGTCTAGCTAACTATCGTAGATAGGGGTTTCTAAACTCTTAAACAAGATAAATCGACATAATATTGGTTTTAAATTGGGTAAATGAAATAACTTTACCTTGAGTATATTTTGTATATGAAGGAATAATTTTTCAGAATTATTAAAGTGTATATAAGTTGATTATTTAGTTGTTTGAATAATCTAAATAAAGGAATAATTGCATAAGCAAAAGAATTATAAGAACTAAATTATAATTAAAGTGATTTACAATTGTGAATAAACTTATATATGTAAGAAGTGAAACTATATGAATATATTTATGAATATGAGTTATAAATAAAAATGAATTTAAAGATTAAATGGAAAATTACTTTAAAAATGAAATATGAACTTAAGTTATATAAATAAAATTCAACTTTGGAAATTAAATTGAATTAATGGATTAAATGTTAATCAATTAAATGTGAATTAAGTTGAAATGGAATAATGAATGTAAGTGAAATTCATTAAAATCTAATGTTATTAGAAAGTTGAATAATTGAATGAAAATCAATTAAATTAAACCAATTGTAAGCAAAAGAATTAGGTTGTAATTAATATACTTTGGCTGATATTTGATTGTTAGTTGATTGTATATAATTCATTAAGTGTTAATGAAATTGAATTAATGAAATTGGAAGCTAAAGAAATTGAATTCAAATTGAAAGTAAATAAATTTGAATAGAATTGAATTTGATTTGGAAGTGAACCAACTTATGAATTAGTGAATATAAACTAATTGAGAATGAATGTTGAAAAAAAAATCCAATGTAAATGAATCAAATATGATTTAAGTTGAAAAACCATTTCATTGAATATGAATGAGAATATGAATGAATATTATTAGTTATGAATGCTAGTTGGTTGATGTTTGCATTTGTTGTTTGTTTACATTTGCTATGTTGACATATATAGTTATTATGTTACTATATGTTGTATATTGATACTATTTCCATATATGCATGATTCTCATGTTGTTTGTTGAGTGATTAGTAGGTGCGGATCGCGTTTGCTTCGCATTTGGAGCTCGCTTTTGCGCTATATTAGCCGTATATGCTCGCTAATAAAATATAAGGTACATATCTCGGATTACATACCGTACTTTTACATTTTTTCCCTTCGGGATGCCTCATTACTTGATGAGATGTATATTTGTGATATATATACTGTCATTTTTTTTTCCGGATCGAGCCGCGCAAAGGAGACTATGGCGAATTTTTCCGAAAATTTAAGGCGTTAGAAAAATTTGAGAAAATTGGAAAATTTTGAAAACTTTAACTTTTATTTGGAATTGAAAGTTAAACAATAGTAGTTGTTTTTGAAAAGACAAGTAAAGTATTACAAGAAGTTTAACTATGGATTTTGGAAAGTTAATAAATTCTATAACCTTTCTTACTTAATAATTTCGAGGACGAAATTCTTTTAAGTGGGGAAGATTGTAACGACCCAGAATTTTTATTTATTAAAATTTGAATATTTAATTAATTTTAAATATTAATAAGTGAATTTATAAGTCAAATAAATTTTTATTTGAATTATTGGATTTAATTGGATAATTAAATCGATAATTTAATACGTTAAATTATGGAAATAATTGAAAATCGGGTTAAATATGATTGAAAATGATTTGTAAAATTTTATTTGATCATATGGGAGTTAGAAAGATATTTTAGAACTTTTAAAATCGAATTAAGAGTTAATTTGTGAAAATTGAATATTTTAATATTAAAATCGACTAGTGAAAATAGTCAATTTTTGAACAGTCTCAGAATTGAATGAAACCAGTTCCATTGGATCCGTAATAGTTAGTTATTACCGGATTTCAAATTTCGTGTCAATCGGAGTTATCGTTTGATCGTGGCAGCTCGAAACGCATCGAATTATTTTTAATTTAAATTTGACGAGCTAAAATAGCCATTTTTCAAAAAGTCTCGGATTTCGACGAAACCAGTTTCATCGGATCCATAATGTGATATTATTGTAAGGTTTCAAATTTCAAGTCAATTGGATTTACCGTTTGTCCGGTACAAATTAAAACGCCTAGAAAATCGCTTAAATCGGTTTAATTTAAATTGAGCGTTTATAACCATAACTCGCACATACTTCCGAATTAGCTTCCGAAACCTGTTCCATTGTGTCCGAAACGCGGGGTAAACCCTAGAAACGCTGGTTACGGCGCGTAAATCGGAGTTCGGAATTTCCGGAATGAATAGTGTTTCGGTTTTCTCTATAAATAGCCCTCACTCTAAAATAAAAAAAATAATATACAAAACCCTAAGTGTAAACTACAGCCGCCACCTAGGTATGAACGGCCAGAAATGCTCCCATCTTCATCCCCAAATTTCTCCAAATCCGTTCATTAATTCAAGAAACTTTCTAAATGAAAGTTGTAGAGCACAACACGATCTTGAAATTCAACGGGTATGATCGCAAATAGCTTCACGAATCAACGGGAATTCATGTTCAAAGGTAGACCGTTCGGCCTTGAAATGCGAGCCAAGATGAAGGCCGAGCTCTGCAAAATTATGGCCGAGTGTAGCTAGTGGTATGGCCTTCGACATGGTGGTGATGTGATCGAGTATAGGCGAGTGATTGAGGCGTAAATTTGAACCCTAAATTTTTGTGTATGGGTTCTCTTGCGTGAATGGGTTACTGGATGCATACGAGAGGAGAAGGGAAGAGCAACGCACGGTGATGAGGGGTGGAAGCAAAATCTAACGGCTGTTAATAATTTGGTATAAAATTAGTTAAGTTTATGTTGTAATTAGTTGATTTAAATTCGTGTAAACTTCAAAAATTAATATCTTTTTCATACGAGGTCGAAAAAATGCAAACTCAGTTGCGTTGGAATCGTATGGACGAGCACTACGCGATGGAGTTGGTTTGGAGTCGTTTGGAGTTAGTGAGAATTTTGGGTAAAATTAAACGTCCGTTTAATTTTATTCGAAATAAATCGCTAAAACGGAATTTAAAATCAAGGTGAGAACTTCTCACTCAATCGAATCAGTTTCGATTTTATTTTAAATAGTTAGATTTAAAATATTTGAATGCATGTTTGAATGTTGATTGATATCTATTGATTGTTAAAATAGACATTATGCGCCGTTAGTAAGCGGATGTTATTTATTAAAAACATATACCGCGAATATTTCATAAAAGTGAAATTGGTATTATATATAATAGCAATATATGTATATTGGCATATGTATATATTGGAGTTGATTGATTTCCCGTATTTTTTAGCGGATGAGACCCTATTACGCCGTTATTAAGCGGATAATATTTAATAAGAACATATACCGCGATAATTTCGTACTGGAGCGAAATTGGTATTGTGCTAATGTTTGTGGATGCAGGAAAACAGGTTGGAGGGATCCAACTGGATTCCTCAACAGTATTTATTCGATTTCAAATATTTTGATATTTAATTGACTATCATATCGATATATGATATCGTTGTTGTCGTGATTGACTATTTGGTGTGTAGCATCATTGGACCAAATTTGGAATTTTAAAATGATTTCAAAGTGATTTTTGAAAGTATACATTTATAAAATATTTTTGGAATTGATTCATTTTAAATAAATAAACGCTATAATTTTTAAAGTTATAAAAATTATGATTTTTGAGAAATATAGTTAAAAACTGATTTTTGAGAATATGATGCTATTGAGTTATAAAATAGTTAAATCGAGATATTTTAGGATTTATTGTGAAAAGTTTAAATATAAAATTTATGAAATTTAATTATTTTATAAATCAATAGAATGGTGAAATTATAAAGGAATTTAAAGACATTTTAAAAGAATAATATAAATTGATTTATATTAAGAGATTTATAAATGGATATTTATAAATTGAGATATAGACATTATAAAACGAGTTTTTATAAGTGTTTGAATGAAGTGAAAATGAATATCATTAAAGAATGAAATTAATAGAATTATAAACGGTGAAGTTATAAATGGAATTTTATAAACAGTAGGTTTATAAAATTTGTAAAGTTATTAAAAGAATAGACTTGGGTAAATAATTGAATCTCATAAGTTATAAGATTTATAATTATGAAATTCTAAGGAACGATTTTGTAAAATAATCGTTTTATAAGTAATTGACTTATAATATGAACTTTTAGTTTATAATTAAGTTATAAACTGGAATAGGTTAATAAAAGAATTTATAAAAAGGAAGTTTTTATAAATAAATAGAAATGGAATTTATAAACGATGTTTTATAAATTCGCAAATGACTTATTTTGATAAGAAAATTGTTGGAACCTATTAAAGGAGTTATATTCACATTTTTGAATAGTGAACAATCCTTTGAATTAAAACGAATAAAAGGATGAGATTTCTTAATGAAGTTTATTCACATTTTTGAATAGTGAATAACACGTTGAAGAAAATGGTTTGAATGTGAATGTTTTAAATAGAATTAAAACGATCTAACGAAGTTTTAATTGTGTTGAGATTCGAAACCATAGATTTCAACGTTAATTGTTGAAATAGACGTTTTCGAGAAATAGAAGGAAATAATGGACTATAACACTGTTGTTATAGTAAATGATTTCCGAAAGGAAATGTTTTGAATAGTATTGGGATTTATATATCTATTTTAATTTCGAATCCCTATACTAGTGATTTTGGGTTGTCGTAACGATGTTTTACGCAACATTCGTTTTGACCCAAATAAATATGTTTAAGTGAATGATTTCCTTAATAGAATGAAATATATACTTAATTTCGATTGAAGTATATTGAATATTTTCCTAGTGTTGAAAATAAATAAAATTTGTGAATTACTTATGAATAAATAAGTATGGAATTGTTTTCCAATATGAAGTGATATTTAGAATTTATCTTTTTGAAGATAAATTGAAAATGAATAATTCAAATCGAATATTCATTGATATTTTGGAATTATAAATTCACTAAAGAATTTATAAAGGAAGTGGAATTTGTCTAAAAAAATAAATATTGATTTATTTTTGAAGTGTGAAATTTTATAGGAATTTATAAAGGAAGTGGAATTGGTTTAAAAATAAATATTGATTTATTTTTGAAGTATTGAAATTATATATCTAGTGAAGATATTTTGGAAAATAAATAATTTGGAAAATTATTTGGAAACTGGTGATGTGTGCATGTCCAGTGATAGTTCAATAACCGACTATCAATATTTCCCTTTGAATGGGTAATTGATGTGATTTGTTTGAATGTGAATGTCACACTTATTTTTGAATAAGCGCTCACTATTCGGGTTAACCAGGAAAGGACCATGGGGTCGTATAACCCATTCCGAATATGTGATACGTCGTTGTGAATTGCATTGAAGATCGGTGTTGAAGACCCGGTATTTGCGAGAGCGATAGGATGACCTGTCGATTGTCTCTGCACTGAGTTGCAACGGTATAGAGACTCCCTAAGTGATGGGAAATCCGATCAGGATTGTGAATATCCGGATTGCAAGGACTTCTTTGTAAGTGCCTTCGGTTTTGTTCGAGCCCGGAACAGACTTGTATGGATTGTGTGTCTGACATTACAAGTTGAGATATAAAGCCGATTTCTTTCAAATATATTTCTGTTGGTGGCGAAGAATTTATTCTTTTAGCTTAACACCCTTCTCTGAGACGTACGAGCTCAGAGGTTATATAGTTGAAGTTATCAGCGATATATTCCCAATTTGGTAATGTGACATGCTGAGTGTTGCTGAAATGATCATTGTGTTGATTATTGTGATAGGATCGTTTATTTGATCATAAATCTTGGTGATCATTGTGTTGATCATTTGTTGACCCAAAGCATGGCTTTTGTATAAAGTATGTTTTTGTGGACGTGACTTCATCGAACCTCACACCCCGGAAATGGTCAAAACAGGAAAGATGCAGCAAGGTTATGAGGGGTAGCACCCTTTAGGGTATGTACATTTCCTTCTGGATAGAGGTGGTATCATGGTATGGAGCCCAGATATTTAACCTATGTGGTTACTACGAATTTATTACTTTATGGTTGTTGGTTTTCGGGATCCCGTGAGAAAGGTCGTTTACGATCGGGGAATGGCGTGCTCGTGTCAGTAGTTACCCAGTTAGGGGTAACCCGGCCTTGTGTTGGCAGAGTTCCGGTTTGGTTCTCGGGGATGTCTTTCCAGAGGCATTCTCATGTGGCAATGGGAAGTTCCTTGGCCTGACCATTTGTTGGAAATCCAAAGAAACAATACGTGACTTGTACGGTTTTAGTTGTAGAACCTGCCATCTAATATGGTAGCTATAGTAGGCATAATATAATGGTACCTATGCTGGCTAAGATTTATATTCTACTTTCGAAATGAATTTTTCCTACACTATGCACTAATAATAATATGAAATGTTCTTTTAAATGCGTATCAAGCATGTTTGACTATCATAAGGAGAAATCTTCTCCAAGTCTGCGTTTGCATTGTGTGTGTGGCAGGAGGTCTTATAGTAGTCTCATTTTTAAAAGCATTGCGAATTGAATTTAAAAATATTACTCTATTTTGATTTTAAAGATAAATAAACTGTTTTGAGTTCTCACACCAGTCACATGACTGACTTGGAGTTTATTGTTTTCCTTCCTAAACTCTGGGTTCCCACCAATTTCCACACGGGCAGTCAAGAGTAAGGTTTATCAGGATATTCAGGATATTCAGGATTTGCTGGAGGCAAGCTGGATGGCATGGCGTATTACTAGTTTATATAGTATTTCTTTTTCCGTTGCACTATTTGTTGTTGTTATTGTTGTACACTCTGATGATATGATGTAATGAAATGAAATGTAATAACTGATATAGTTCTTTGTTTAAAGATTATTCATTTATTATTATATGTTGTTCCGCTGCGAATTGTGAGATTCTGTTGTTTTCTGTACCGTTCTATGTTCTCTAATTTCTATTTTAAAATGTTCTATTTTCTTTCTTTTCTATTTTCTTTATGTTCTATTCTCTTTTCCCTTTATTTTAAAATTTTCTATCTTCTCTCCCTCTATCTTCCTCTTCTCTTTTTCCTTCTCTTTTCTTAATTTCTTTTTCTTAAAACCATAACATTTCGGGTTTTTGGCCTTCGCTTTCTCGGCAGTCGATAAAGTGAGTATCGATGTTGAATTTTCGAAAGTCGTAAATTTCCGTTTGTTACAATTTTTACGTTGCTAGTTGAAGAGCAGTTCATATGTGAATAAAAACTGCAATTTTATCAATTTCTCAAAATTAAATCAATGATAAACAATGAAACTTGGATTGAAGCAAGTTTATGCATCAATTAACTCGGGAAAAATATGAATTAATTTTTCTATTAAGTAAAAATTGAGTACGTGACTGAAATAGGGCTGTACAGGGAGTTCATTCTTCTCTGTAAAACAATCGCGTACGGTACCTACGTGCGATCGAGTGGCTCGAGATCCTGTGGAATGGTGGTTTACCGTGATGACGACGTATGGGCAAAATCTTGGGCACTGCAGGTGGATGGAGAGGCGGTGGCGAGGCCGTTTGATTGTCAGAAATGAGTTTGGTTTTCGAGCAAAAAGGCATTATTTTGATTTCGATCGTTTGGGAATGTTTTGGGTTTAGATCTCATGTTGCCGCGAGATTTGGAGCTTGTTGGGCTGGATGGCGTTCACAGGTGGCGTGCCGTGCTGCCGTGCATGTGCACGGAGGCGTTGGAGCGGTGGTTGTCGTGTCAGTGATGTCGTGGGCTGTTATCTCGTGTCGTGCTCGAGTCTACCACTGCTTCCTTCGAGTTGAACTCGGGTTGAGTGCGAGAGTTAAAAACCCGATGATAAATTATATCTAAGCTTAAACAAACTTGCTGGAAGTTTTAAAAAAAAATATATATATGAAGAAGAAGAGAGTTACTGGGTTTATGTCTCGGGAAATTTATTATTTATCTCGAAGTAATACTCGAGTTTAAGAAAAGGGAGTCTCGGGTTTAACAGATTGCAGCTTTGGATTAGTAATTATGTTAACTAAAGTTTGTTCCATAAAATTTTGGTATGGTGAAGACGTTGGATTTAAGCTATGATGATTTTACTTAATATATAACGTTGTGTTGAAACACTTAATTATTATTTTAATTAAAGCACTTAATCTAAGTTAAGTATAAGATAATTAACATTTAAGTAGTGTAGTTAAAAATAAATTGATTTTCAAGTTGAGAAAAATTTCTTTTAAATGTTAATTAAGATGAATCATTAATATTAATTAATTATTTTTGAAAAGTGGTTGAGAGTAATTACTTTATAATCAAAGATCGAGTTATAATTAAGAAAAGGGTAAATTTGAAATTAATTACGTAAAGTCAATTTATGAATAATTAATAGTTACTTAATCGAGTAATTTAATTGAGAATAAATAAATGGTAAGTAAGGAATTAGCAGTAATTAAATGGGAATTTAAGTTTGGTTAATAATTAGGACTATTTATGAAAATGATTAATTAAAGTAATTAATTACAAATAACTATGTGATAAATGCTATGTGATAGTGTGAAAATAAAGTAATTATATAATTAAGATTTAACGATTAATAAAGAAATCAATAATTAAACAAACTGGAATGAAATAAGTAATTGATAGTTAATTAATGATTAATTAAATAGAGTTAAGCGGTTAACTCTCAGGTAATTAATTCTAAAATTGAATTAATTACAAATAAATGCTATGTTAATTCAATTGATGAATTTAAATTATTTAAACTGTTAAGTTAATTAGACAACTTGGCCCTTAAAATGGCGTTTGGATTCGATGAGACCGGGATCGGAAAAATCAAATTTGATTCTCCGAAAACCACATCGATCCAAATTAAACGTTAGGTCGTGAATCCTGAAGTGAAGATCGAGATGGTGTATTCAGAATGCAAGGGTTATCATCGTTGACTCTGAGGGTGATTCCAAAATGAGTGTGACGAGATAATGCCTTCGGTTTCCTTCGAACCCGGAACGAACTTGTATGGATTGAATGCTTTCAGCACATTGTCAGGCGGACGATGAGCATTCTAAGATATGTTCTATAAAGGTAATCGTAGCCTCAAGCCTCATCAATAGGGAATGGCTAAAACAGGGGAGATGCAGCAAGGTTAGGTGGGTCATGCCCAAGCAGGACAAGATATTTCCCCTGTCTAGATGTCCCTTTTTATTTCGGCTGTGTGGGCGGTTGCTAACTACAACCGCGGGGTTTATCTTGTTCAGGACTGTTCAGTAAGGAATGGTTCCGGCCTTGTGTTGCAGGGGGTCGGGAGTGATCCTCAGTACGGTGATCTAGGCCCCGTACTGTGACGAGCGGTACCCCAGTAGCCTTGCCATTGTTGGAAATCCATTTTCCCTACGAGACCCTACGGTTTTGATTTGTATTACCCACTTTTGTGGCTAGTAGCTGGAATTTAGTGAATGTAACAATTTCGGCTATTTTCTATTTACTTGAAAACCCTAGACACTATTATAATATCACTGGATTTTCTATGAAATGTTTTGGTTAGCGTAAGGTAAAAACTTACCCGTATTTATTTGTGGGAAGTCTTACGTGATACCTTTATTTTCAAAATGTTTTTCAAAGTTAAACAACTTTAACCGTTTACTCATACCAGACCCATGTCTGACCCGGAGTTTATATTTTGTGTTTTCATAAACTCTTGGGTACTCAAATTTTTATGAGTAGCCAAGTGATAGGTTTCAGACTTGATTTCTGGAGGAGCTTGGAGCAGGAGATTCCAGACGTATATAGCTATCTATCTAGTTCCGCTGTGTTAGTTGATATGTACTGTATCTCTGATGTATATAGTGACAAATTTATGCATGACTGTCATATGTATTGATATTGTATAACTCTGATATATGTAAAACTATGTAATATTTATGTGATATATTATATTTTGTTCCGTTCCGCTGTGAGATTCTGATGTTGATGTTCTTTCTTTCTCTTTCTCTTCTATCTCTATCCCTTTCTTTCTTAATGATGATACGTCTTTCTGGTAGTAGAAGGGCGGGTCGTCACAACCTACGAGTATTCTTATAACAATGGTTATCAGACTAGTATAGGGATGGCACTATTTGAGGCTTTGTATGGAAGGCCATGCAAATCCCCAGCATGTTGGTTAGAGACTGGAGATAAATTGGAACTTAGTCCTGATTTGGTAAAAGAAGCAGCAGAAAAGATTGAGCCGATAAGGGCAAGAATGAAGGAAGCTCGATCTAGGCAGAAAGGCTACGCAGATAGAAGATGAAAAGATTTAGAGTTCTCGGTTCGAGATCATGTTTTTTCCAAAGTATCGCCGATGAAAGATGTTATCAGATTCGGGAAGATGGGAAAGTTAGCACGAGGTTTGTAGGACCATTTCCTATTTGGGAAAGGATCGGGAAATTCGCATATAGAGTAGAGTTACCGAGTAATTTTGTGGGAGTCCACAATATTTTTCATGTATCTTATTTGAGGAAATGGGTTAGGGATCTAGACACTAATATAGCATCAACTGTGTTGGAAGATTTAGTAGTGGAACCAGATGTGACTATAGTTAGGGAGCCCATCCTGATAATCAAGAGAGATGAGAAGAAGTTGACAAACAAAATGGTCAGATTAGTGGAAGTTCAATGGAGTGACGATAATTGAGACTGTACTTGAAAATCTGAGAGCAGGATTAGAGACATTTATCCTGATCTGTCTGATGGTATGTTTTACATTTGATTGTTTTGTTGTGTTCCTTATCGTAATTTTGAGGATGAAATTCTTTAAGGAGGGTAGATTATAGAACTCCATATTTTTAGTAACATTTTTTATAATATTTAATTGGCTAAATAAAATAAAATAAAATAATGTAAGATGAGTAATAGATTGAGATTTGACATAACCAAGGGTAGCCATGCCTACATGTAGAATGAACTAAAGAAATAAGATGGAAATAAGTTTTGGTAATAAGGAAGGAAAAAATGGAAAATAGGAGGAACTTATACCCTAAACCCTTAATAAATCAAACATACATTTATTTAATTCTCAAGTAAAATATTTAAAGGTCGGCCACCATTTTCAATCTCAAGAGAAGATAAAGCTAGGATTTCAAGAGAAGAAGTAGATCAACCTATTCAACATCAGATCTCACATTTTTAATTACAAAATTAAGGTGAATAATTACCACATCCCATTCTTATTATAGTTTTCTTATTTAAGGAAAATCCAAAATGATTTTGCATGATAATGCCATCTTTTGGATGATTGAAAGTTTATATATGCTCGTTGATGATTGATACATGTTCATATTAGTTTCTATGATATGTTTGATATGAAAACCTTATTAAATGACATCGAAATGCATTGAAAATTTAAACGTAGATCAGAAATGACATTTTAGAGATGGGTTTCAATTTTCATAATTTTCTGAATTAATGTGGATTATATATTAATTTTGTAGTGAAGAAAATGATTTTTTTGGGTTATAAATTATTTACGGTATTACAAATAATTATTTGGGGTCTGAAATTTATATGTGTCAGGAAACATATTGAAAAGCATTTTGTAGAACTTTTTTAGAATTATCCTAAGTGTTTTGATAAATATATAAAATTATTTAAGTTATGAGGCTTAAATGTTTTATATATTTAATTAAGGTGAAGGGGTATTTATAAAATAAAATTATAGTTTAATTCTGAAAGTATGGAGAAAATTTTAGAAAAGAAAAATTAGCAACCAATAAGTGTTTGAAAAACAAGGCAAGTTAGTTAAAAAGTTTACTTAAAAATGGTTTAAATTAGAAATTCATGCTAAAATCATGTTTTGCCTATTTTAGTTTTGCCCGGGTTGCTTTCGACTAAGACCCTCCGCCTCCGTCCACAAATCAATGCACATAGTATCAACATGTTGGTACAAAGTGAATTAGACAAAGGCGAAAGGTAAAAGTCAAAACTAAGGGGTTTCGAAAGGGTCAAAGCGCCTTTTGTTTTAAAAAAATTTAAGTAGCCCATGCTTTGCTTTCAAAAGGATAGCTTTCGACTCGGTTGGCTTTCGATTGAGTCAAGTATTTTAAAGAAAAGGTTTTGAATGGGTTGCGTTCTTTTATTTTGAATGATGCTTTCGAAGGGGTTGAAACCCCTAGCTGCTGCCTCTCTACCTTTCGTAGTCAACGGTTTCGAAAGGTATACTTTGTTTTTAAATTAATCGTTTCTCCAATGCTTTCAAAGGGATGGTTTCGACACCATCACTTCTTTACCGAGGAATAGGTTTCAAAAGGAAAGCTTTCGACTTAGATATTTTAAATGGTCATTTTGTGCTGATTGAAGTATAACCCAAAGAATTTGTAAGTGTTTGTTTAAATGGTTTCGAAAGGTGTTTTTCCACTTGTTTTAAATTGAACCTAAGAGCTTTCGAAAGGTTTTAGTTTCTAAAAGTTTATGCTTCCGAAAGTTGTTAAAAATGGTTTCGAAGCGGTGGTTCCACAAAGGGATTCGAAGAAGACGAAAGGTATTATTTTCTGATGTTTCAAATGGTTTGGAATTGAAGGTTTTTCCAAGGTATTTAAAGGTAAGGTTTTAAAGTACTTTAAGATATGATGTCTAAGGTTCTAAACCTATCGAACGGAAGGTTTTGAAGATTTTGAAAGGATTTAAGTATGAGTTCGAAGGGAAGCTTTGGACCTTTGGCCTAGATGAATAAATGGTTTTACTTGGTTTCGAAAGAGATACTTTCAATTAATCAAAAGGGGCACTTTCAAGTGTTTAAATGTTTACATCAACTAAGGTTTGGGTAGAGTGTGTGTGTGTGTCTATATATATATATGTATGTATGTATTTATATGTATATATGGCATGGCAAGGTGATTTTGAGTAAGGCATAGAGTATATGTATTTCCTTGTGTAAGTTGATTTAATGGTTTTAAATCATTTTGAAAAAGGTTTTCAAAGAAAATTTTGGGAAAATATTCCTAAGTAAAATGACTCAGATATTAGAATACCAGATAGGACTGACGTAGGGTCGCGCCTTATATACTAGCTATTAGCCCCAGCTAATTTAGTCCAAAACTCCAATGTGTAGGGCTTTGTCACATGTAAGACTAAAATTATGATTACACACAGAAGGGAATATATACTTGTATACAAATGTGTTATTGGTGAACTCGCTAAACCATTACGATCAGGTGACCCTGGGTGATGCTTTTCTAGGGACAGTATGTCCAAAGGAGAAATATTTAACAGATAGATATGGACAGTCCATCCAGAAGAGGTGTGTCTAACAGATGTTAGATTATTTTGTTTTTTTGTCTGGTAGGCCCGAGTCAGCTAAAGGTTAATAGTCAGCTAAACAAAACTAAAATGTTTTAATAGATAGTTCTTTTATTACCTCATATATATGTTTACATAATGATTATTTACAGTATTTAACCAGTTATGGTTGCAAGAAAAGATTAGAAAATGATATGTTTTAAAATAATGTTAGTGAGGGGAAACCTATTCCGCTAAGCAGCGTTGTCTCACTTAACATTAATAACCGTGATGTATAGTATTATTCACACCAGGCTTTATGTCTGACTCGAAGTATATGTTTTTCCCCTAAACTCTCGGGTGCTCAAAATTGATTTGAGTGGGCTGAGGGTTGATGTTCTTTCAGGTTTTAGTAGGATGACAAATAAAGCTACCAAAGGTGAGCAGGAGGCTAACTGATATCCATTTAGGAGTTGCAGTTCTTTGTTTTGTTATTTGTTTCCACCATGTATGTATTAAGTCAAGTATGACTATATGACTCTGATCATCCAAGGGGACATCTTCATATATCGCTCCTGGCGTAATTTGTAATAAATATATTTTATCATTGCCTGGGAAACATATTGGGATTACGTAATCTGAATATGGAACATCTATTTTGAAATGTAATGGAAAATTCTGTTTTGAAATCTTTGATTTGTTTCATATTCGTGCCTCCGATATTATAGATACCATTAACA
The DNA here is from genome assembly GCA_030765085.1 of Allium cepa. Classification (NCBI taxonomy): domain Eukaryota; kingdom Viridiplantae; phylum Streptophyta; class Magnoliopsida; order Asparagales; family Amaryllidaceae; genus Allium; species Allium cepa. Next base: position 547,601,206 of record CM060943.1, on the reverse strand, counting down.
CAGACTTATTTAGTCGTTCGAAGTTAATACTATAGAGGACTGTAGCGTCTATATCATTTAGCTTTAGGCCTCTAGATAGGGGATGTTACACCTTACAATAACCAAACCACTTTATTATAATAATCAAGTGATATTATAATAATGTCTATGGGTTTAAAATACCAACAATCAAGTAGCTATGATGTATGTACATCAGAACAATAATAGGTACACAATCGAAAACTGAAGGCTCTTATTGGAGAATGGATTTCAAAAACGGAAAGGTAAGGGACTACCTTCCAAAAAAGGTACACCTTTAGATAAAATGTACCTAAGGACGAAAACCTTTCAAGCTTTACCAATACAAAACTGGCCTACTCCTTGTTGGATAGTACTGTATATGTCATCACCTTGATTGTTCCCAACCTTTATAGAGAGCTCTCTTGCACAACCAAATCCATAATATGATAATCCAGAAAGGCGATGACAACACCCTTTTGGGAGTACCCCATATAGCCCTGGCACATCTACCTTGTTTTAGCCATTTCCGGGGGTATGAGGCTCCTGAGGTAACGATTTACCTTCCTTTATCAATTCTCACTTGGAATGCTAACATTGCACTCCAAATAGATATACAAGTACAGCATTCATCCACACAAGTTCGTTCTGGGGTCTGAACGAAACCAAAGGCGTTATCATTTCATCCATTTTGGAAGTACCTCCAGGATTAGTAGCTAGTAGCCCTTGCACTTCAAATACTACCGTCTTCAACCATCTTCAAGATGTCTTCCATTCGTACGCTTATGTTGGTTCAAATTGGTTTTCGGATAACATATCCGATCCTGGTCCCTGCGAACCAACAAAAGATAATTTATGATTCACTCAATCCTGGTTCTCTCAGAAGTAAGCGGACTATATAAGAGTTCCCAAAGGATCTTAGATATATCCCTTAAATCTAGATATGTTTAAGCAGAATGAGTTCTCCCAAGGGAGCTCAAGCCGTATGAACACATGAAGCTCTTATTTACTTCCTAAGACCAAGATTTGATAGCCAGTTATTTAACTATCAAATAAACAAACAACGACAATTCAGAGATTTAATTACCTATAGCAACCATTGAGTCTCAAAATAAATCTTTCAGTTATCTGAATCTCTTTTTAAAATATTTATCATAATATTCATATACTTATCCCACCGGCATAAGTATATTTCAAAACATTTGTGAAAGATTCCTTATTTTGAAATCATATCAAAAGGATCAAAACAATGTTATTTAAATTAGAGATAAGAATAACCCCAAAACACTATTGCATCAGTGTTTTGCATGGAATGTAGGTTCCATACCACCATAACTAAGAAGATTGATTAAAGGAAATCCAAATCTCAAATTCTTTTATAAATTTCATCTATAAATCCTTTTAATAAATCTCTTTATTTATGGAAATCTCCTTTACCAAAACCCCAAATCTATTTATAAAATTTCATTATAAATCTCCAACTCTGTTTATAAAACTCTTTCATAAATACCCAAAATCATTTATAAAGACCTTTTATAAATATCAAAAATCATTTATAAAACTCTTTCCCAAATTTATAGATCTGTTTTCAATTTAAAAAAATTCCTTTTATAAACTTTTCTTATTTAAAACAAAACTTCTTTAATAACTTTAATTAATAAAGTTCCTTTAATAACATCGATTATTTAAAACTTAAATAAACAAGCTATTATTTAAACATTTTTCATTTAATTCTCTTTAAATTTAATTAACAAAATAATGATTTTAAACAATCGTTTAAAAGGTATTAAATTAACTTCAAACATTTTTGATAAAATAATTGCTTATTTATGTTTAAAATATCATATTTAGAATGGTAATAAACCTTAATCGTCATAAATTTTAAAAAATAAGTTTTCCTTAAAATGTTTTAAATAATATATAATTAACTTTAAAACCATTATTCAAAATATACTCAAAATGATTGACTTTACAAATTCAGAAGGAGGCTTAGTAACCACAATGATTCTCTTTTAATTCAATTTAATTTTCCAAGTTATAAATAGGTATTTACATAATAATCAGATATGTAAAAGGGATCAACAAATAACAATCAACAACATATGGTAAATGTCCAAGTAACCATTATAGCAGAACTCTGTTTAATTTCTGCTCAACACATGTTCAAGTTATTATAATAGCGGAGTGATGTTTTATTCTACTAACATATGTCCAATATAATTTAATCAGCAGAAGGGTGATTTATTCTGCTAACCAGATGTCATTTGGTTTCATATTCAATTAGGTCACTTAAAAAAAGAAATCTCTTGGATTTAAAAATATTCTCTTTAAAGAGAGTTGCTTTCAAAACAAAACCAATATTTGGAAATAAAGTAGTCTAAAGCTTTAAATTTTTTATTTAATAATTAAATAACATTTAAACTCTTTATGTTAATAATAATTAAACTTTTAATTAACAATTTAAACAATGATTAACTTGTAAATAAATAATTTAATAATAGTTATCTTTTAAATAAATGATTAAACCATAATTAATCTTTAATTAAGAATTAAATAGTAATTTAAACCTTTATTTAATAATTTAATTATACTTAACCCTTAAATAAATAATAAATCAAATCTTCACTAAATCGTAATTAAATATTAAATTAATTAGCAATTAATTATATATTTATACTCTTTCTTAAATAATAATTAACCTTTAATTATTAATTAATTAATTAATAATTAATCTTTAAATAAATTAATAACTAGTCATTAATTAATTAACTAATTATAATTTAATTAATACTTAAGTACTAATTACCTTTCTTAATTAATTAATTTAATAAATAATTAAAATAAATAAATAAATAATAGTTACCTTCAAATACTTGTAATAAGTTTTGAAAACACTTCAAAATATCCTTAAGTGAAAATAATTTTTATACCATAACTACTTTATAAACTTAGTAAAAAGCTTTGGAAAACTAAATATAACCAAACTAAACCATATAAAATTTCATTAGAACCAAAAATATTCAACTAAGTTTAGCAAGCATATAAAGTTTGAAACTTTAAATTAAAAGGTGAGCTTAACTCACCTAAAGCTAACCAAACCATCTAAGATTTTACTCGAACCCGAGTTGGAGTGAGATCCACGCTTTTCCTTAATAAAAATGGAGATTTCAAAGGCTTTAAAGCCAATGTGGTTTCGGCCACGATGGAACCAACGCTCAACCATGCTTGGGTGAGAGAATATAGGCTTGCTTTTGGCAATGAGGGGGGTGATGAAGAGAAGGAAAGTGTTTAAACAAGGTTGCATGAATTAAAAAGTGATAAAGTTAGGATTTTGAACATTGAATATGAAATGGAGGCCGTGAAAGTGTTCATGAAGAAGATGGAGGAAAGTTAAAAATGTGAATGAATGAAAAATGAAAACACCAATTCATGAAATAGTTTTATAAAAAGAGGGTTGAGGGAATTACTAAAATACCCTTTTGTGCCTTACCCTCCACTACTAAATGCCACATCATCACCAAGTCCCATCCATCCTTGAAATTCATGAAATTTGTCCTCCCCCTCACCCATTTGACCGAACGTGCATTTAATACTCATGGTACTTAATGTTTTGTTATGCTTCCTAAGGCATCTGTCATTTTTAAACATCTTTTTAATTATATTTTGTTTTTCATAAAATGTCACATCCCTTTATATATTTACTAAATCATATCCTAACTTCACTTATTAATGAATGTGTATGTTTATACTAAAGTGTTCAAAAAATTTCCAACAACTTTTAGTCGACGAAAAATCGAAAATTAAAAAAACAAATTCCAGTCACATTTTCAGTTTCCCTTCGAACTAAATATTTTTGGAAACTAATTTTGAAAACTATTTCACCGTAATTATTTATTATTTAAAAGATTTTTTTAATTATAAAATCTATTATTTGAATATTTAAAATTAATTAAATAATTGCAAAACAAAGCGATGAAATTCTAGGTCATTACAGATCCAGCCAATTAGTGACACTTTGATGTGAAAATCCTCCTTTAATTCATAAAATCAACATCCAAATTTGCTAGAATTGGATGAGCCACTTTAGTTTACTTTATTTGCAGTGACTTAGGGCGAAATAACAATTTTTTTTAATAATCCCGCTTTTCGCAACCATAGAATTTTGCATCGAAAAACAAAAAGCTGAATCATTTTAAACTAAACAATATAATAGTATACTGAGTGCTAAATTAACTAACTATATCTTTCTAAACTCATAGTAGAATAGATCAAAATACAATATAGGTAAAATAAACAAATCACATCTATATACAGCATAAGTTACACATAGTCATTATTCGTACACATAATGTCACACCATATGCATAACATATTCAAAACAACGGATAACATATGTAAAAATCTCCCTAGTCCCCTTCTTTATCACCTCACCATCACGATTTGATTTGTTTATTCACCTATGGCGTATAGGGGAGGGGGTGTCAGATACACATTTTTGGTAAGTAAAAAAATATTAAAAAATATGTACTGCTTACATGATTTCACAAACATTATATGAAAATTAATAATTTTTTTACCTCAACCTATCTCATCAGTATATACAAAATTAGTCCATCATAATAAATATAATATAATTATCACTATTATATACTTATCAACATTAAAGGTACGATAGAGTTAGATAAACTGAGATTCCAATTTGATCTTAGTTACCAACCAATAGGAAACACTCAGATGAATCATTCCATAATTATTCAATGACTACAAGTATGTAAATCCTTGGTTCCACAACAGCCATGAGTGACACACTACCTAATATTTCGAGAGCATTACTCATTTTGGTCTAAATGGATGAATTGATATCCTTTTCTCAAAATATCTTGACCATGAATACTTAAAACAAAGTATATTTTTTTGTCATTAGTTACTCATGGTTGCAACTATAATCAAATAACATTTTATTTGAGAATTTTTGATTATATACTTTGAATTACTTAATTAATTATATCATAATATAACCAATTATACAATGAAAAATAAATGCCATTACTACCAAAAAGATTGACTAATGAGTTCGATATATGTAATGAATTGTTACGACCTGGAATTTCACTGCTTTGATTTGCGAATATTTAATTAATTTAAATATTCAACATATGGTTTATAATTAAAGTTAAAATAAAAAAAAATAAACAATGATGGTGAAATAGTATTTTAAATTTGTTTACAAAAATATTTAGTTCGAAGAAAAATAGAAAATGAGACCAAAATTCGTTTTTCGAATTTTCGACTTTTCATCGGCTAAAAGTTATTGAAAATATTGTAATCAAAATAACATAAGTATATATACATTTATTTAGAAATGAATTAGGATATGTATATATTAATGTATGCATTAGTTAAGTGTATGTTTGTATATATGTATTTAATATGATATAATATTACATAAAAGTAAACATCACATCATTGAAACAAGTTTAAACCTTAAGTACATGCATTAATGGCATGCTGGATTGGATTAGAAAGGGAAGGGGCTATGGTGGCATGAGTACTTGATGATGTGGAGGGGTTGGTGAAGTGGAAGCAAGTGTGTGGAGGGTAAAGGACATAACGGTAAAACGGTAATTCAACTTGTGACTTAGTATATAAGCAAATTTCATATCCTTTTCTCATTCTTTTCTCATTTCTTCTTTTCATTTGCAAATTTCCTATAGATTTTGAGTAACTCTAACGGCCTTTAATAGCTTCCATTCCTAATTTTATGTTTTTAAAAATCCAAGTTTAATCTTTTAAAGTGGTTTCAAACTTTTTTAATTTCCTCCTTTTCATTTTAATTTTTTTTCCATTTTCCTCTCACTTCATTCGGCAATAACTTCCTATAATATACTCCAAATCATGATCTTCTTTTTTCCAAACTATATAGAATTCCAGTTTCATAACTTTCATTTGAATCACTTTTTCAAATTTAAAATATTTTTGGGTAAAAATGTATTGTGACTCACTTTTAGATCCGTATTTTCAAGGCCGAAAATACCACTCGTTACGTTGACCTTATATTCCTCAAAAAAATCCAAATTAAGTGATTCTTTTTTTGTCATAAAAGAGAAAATAATTTTCAAGTACTTTTATTTTGACCACTTTTCAAAATTCTGAGAGTAACATAGCCAAAAATTGAGGAGAAAATGACCCATTTTCGAGTGATTTTTGTGTAGGTTTTCAAGCTTTGCAAGTTCTAAAGCATTTCAAGTTTTCAAAGATTTTGGGTGAGTAAACTTTTAATTTTCGAAAGATGTTTCCTTTACTTATATGATGGTATTTATATATGATGTTAATGTTTATCATGAAGTGGAAGGGCTGCTTGCAATTAATTCTAAGGGTTATTCCAAAATGGATGTAGTAGATGTAGTGCCTTCGGTTTGTCCTTAAACTAGACAACTTGTATGGATGAATGATGGCACTGTGTTGTTACCTAGAAGGCAATGTTAGCATTCCAAGTCGGATTGCTATTATAAAAGATAAATAGCCTCAGGCCTCATTAACCGAGAATGACTAAATCATGGAAGATGCAGCAGGGCCATGTGGGTCGCACCCATTATGGTATGTCATCACCAAATCTATAATTGACATTTGACACAATTTTGTAAGCTTCAGTATGGTTGTTGATCCAAACCATGGTGGTGATGTATTCGGTACAATCCACAAGGTATAGGACAGTCATGTGTTGGCAGGGAATCCAATCGAGCTTCTCAGTGTATTTATCAATAGATGCACTGTGGCAGGCGATACCCCAGTAGCCCTGTTATTGTATGGAATCCATTCTCTAATAAGTGTCATACGTTTTTAGTTCTGTCCAAATATGTTGGAATGTGAGATGCAAGCATTTCAGCTATTTTATATATTTATTTTGAACCTTTAGACATTATCATAATATCACCGGATTTTCTATAAAAAGTATTTTGTTATCATAAGATAAAAACCAATCCATGTTTACTTGTGGCGTTGTCTTACGAGATACCTTTGATTTTGAAAGAGTCTTAAACACAATAATTTAGTTGTTTGAGTTTACTCACACCAGACCCTTGTTTGACCTGGAGTTTTATTTTCTTTTCCTAAAACACTTGGGTGCTCAAATTTTTATGGGCAGCCAAGTAGTTCAGGTATTACCATGGATGCATTTTGGAGGAGCTTAGAGTAGGATGCTTGATTGATAGATAGTTATTATCTTGTTTCTACTATATTATATGTATCTTGTATCAGTTAGGTAGGGATATGCTGTTATAACTGTATAAGGGTAGAATTGTAATAGTACGACTCTGATGTATCATTTCTGAAACGATTTTATGAAGTATTATATTGATTGATATATGTTATTCCATTGCATTATGAGATTCTATGATTATTTTTTCTTATCTTCAATCTCCTTTTTTCCTCTAATAATCCATCTGTTCGACACTTAGTTGTTCGGCTCGTGAATACTATGGATGTATTAGTGTGACGATACGAATTTTACCCGCTCGAAAATTGACATCCATACTTCAAATCGTATTCGAATGCCGTAGATTCGACCGTTCAAAACCGATTCGCCGGAGCTTATAACACAGTTAAGTAAACAACACAGCGGAATAAAAAGAATAATACATTGATATACAGCTTTGATACAATATCTGATACAACAGATGATACAATGAATATCAATACTATCAGAGATATGATACAACAAATAGCAGCGGAAAGAAATATAGATAATGCCAGCAACGGATAATCTCCATCTCCAAGGACCAATCCAGCAATAGCTCGGACTCCCCATAACAATGCACCAAGCTAGGCAAGACTGGTGCGAACCAAGGACTGAACTAATTCCAGATAATTCACTATATCTAACTATCTGAAAAACCCAACTCTAGACTGCTCGTGTAGAAAATAATGAGCACCCAGAGTTTAGGAAAGGAACAATAAACTCCAGATCAGTCATGGGACTGGTGTGAGCGACAAAAACAGTTTATCTTTTAAAACAATCAACAAGAGAATTTTAAAATAAATTCGCAATGCTTTTTGAAAATGAAACTACCATAAGACCTCCCACCACACACACAATGCAAACGCAGACATGGAGGAGATTTATTCTTATGATAGTCAAACATGCTTAATACGCAGAAAATTTCTTTGATATTATTATTATAAGTGCACGGTGTAGAAAACAATTTCGAAAGTAGAATATAAATCTTAGCCAGCATAGGCATTCCGCACTTATGCCAACTATAGCTACTATGTTCAATAGCAGGTTACCGCCACATTCCATAGCAGGTAATACAACTAAAACCGTACAAGGATCGTATTATTTCTTTGGATTTCCAACAAATGGTCAGGCCAAGGAACTTCCCATTGCCACATGAGAACGCCTCTGGAAGGACGTCCCCGAGAACCTAACCGGATCTCTGCCAACACAAGGCCGGTTTACCCCTAACTGGGTAACTACTGACACGAGTATGCCACCTCCCGGTTGTAACAACCTTTAACCAGGGCCCCAACATCAAATCACAAAACAAGATATATGTAGGTTTGTGATGTCCACATAAGTAAGTATCTGGGCTCCATACCATGATACCACTTCTATCCAGAAGGAGATGTACATACCCTAAAGGGGCGCTACCCCCTAATAACCTTGTTGCATCTTTCCTGTTTTGACCATTCCGGGGTGTGAGGCTCGACGAAGTCTCGTCCACAAAGCCACGCTTTGGTACAAAGCCATGCTTTGGGTCAACAAATGATCAAAGTAATGATCACAAAGATAAATGATCAAACAAATGATCATATCACAAATGATCAAACAATGATCATTTCACAGCAACACTTAGCATGTCACATTACCAAATTGGGAATATATCGTTGATAACCTTCAACTACATAACCTCTGAGCTCGTACGTCTCAGAGAAGGGTGTTAACCTAAACGAATAAATTCTCCGCCACCAACATAAATGTATTTGAAAGAAATCTGCTTTATATCTCAAAATGTAATGTCAGACACACAATCCATACAAGTCTGTTCCGAGCTCGAACAGAACCGAAGGCACTTCTTATGAAGCCCTTGCAATCCGGGTATTCACAATCCCGATCGGATTTCCCATCACTCAGGGAATCTCTATACCGGGAGCTACCCAGTGCAGAGACAATCGATAGGTCATCCTATCGCTCTCGCAAATACCTGGTCTTCAACACCGGTCTTCAAATGCTATCCATAACGACGTATCACATATTCTGAATGGGTTATACGATACAAAGGTCCTTTCCCGGCTAAACCGAATAGTGAGCGAAATATTTAAAACATATGGATATAGGATTTCAATTAAGTCACAACTTAATAATTCAAAACTTTCTTTTCAAATGGTTTAATCCAATTACCATTTCAAATCTTTTAAACAAAATATTTATTTCATAATGTTCACTTACTTTCATAAATATTCATTATCAGATTTCAAAACAATCCTGTTTCAAAAAGCTTAATTCATCAAATCTTTAAATTCAAAGATTTGTCTCATAGTTTTCAAATCGTTATCAAACATTCATTTTCAAAATTTGTTTCCAAATATTCATTTATAACTTGGAAAACTATCTTAGTTTTAACTTGAAATCCCTTTTTCAATAAGATTTGAAACCAAAGCTTTTTATCATTTAGAAATAACAGCTTTATTTTGGAAAAACCCGATTTCCTTTTTATAAGTTACAATCTTTAGGTTAATTCAATTTCCCAAAAACAATACTTAAAAGTGGTTTAACTCATATATATCCGATATAACATCTTTAATCCCTAATTTCAAATCATAGAATTCAATTTCAAATTTAGGATCTAAATTTAAATAAATTTATTTAATTTCCAAAACTTAATCAAGTAAATTAAAATAAATTTTAACTTGAAATTCCATTCCAAAAGTTTTTCACTTTTATTCCAATTCCATTTCCAAAACATTTGAATTTAAAAATTCAAATTCAAAACTATTTCAAAAATCTGTGACTTAACCGATTTCCTCGTGAAATCCATATTGGTGTGTGTATAAGTGTGGTCCAGGGGTTTAACACAATTTGTGCAACATCATTCAATCATCATAGATCAAATACAACAATATATTCGATAAGCGATATAAACTATAATGCTTATCGTCCATTCATAGATAATACACAAATGTACATAAATAAATGAGTAAATTTCACATAGCTCAATTCACAGAAGAAGATATTACAGATCAGATAGGACAATCAATTCAAGGCATCACATATAATACGATCATTCATAAGTAAGGTCAAGCATTCAATAACATTTATAAGTAGGATTAATTAATTGTTTAATCCTAATCAATTCAATTCATTTCCAATTTAATTAATTACTTATGAATTTATTATCCAATTCTGATTTATTAGTTCCAAATCATTTGATATAAATTAATTTATCAAACACTTTAATTAATTAAATTATTCTTAATCAATCATATTAATTAAATTGACTTTTGAACCAATTATATAATTAATTAACTTTTTAATTAATTATTTTAAGAAATTTACTCTTTAATTACTTATCATTAAGTAATCATCTCATAATAACAAATCATTAATTACCAATTTATCTTTATCATTAATTAAATCAAAATATTCAAATTTAATTACAATTAGTAATTAACCCCTTAATTGCTTTCATTAAGTAATTAACAATTTATAATTGATTTAATAAATTAATCTAATTTATTATCAAGTCTATCACGTTACTTTTGTTATAAAGAAATTTAAAAGAGTTTTGAAATCAAATTCCTCCTAAGTTCATATATCAAAGTATACTTACACATTCTAGACTTATTAACATTTAAATTTATAAAACTCATTTTATTTCTGAAATCTTAACTTCTGATTTAAACTCAAGTTCAGGTTTAAAATGTTAATTTTAAACTTTGTTTTGGAACATCCTTTACAATTTCAAATACCATTTTCTAAATTCAATTTCCCCTTTGAATACACTTCATTGTTTAACCACTTTTAATTAATACTACAATTTGAAAATAAATAAAGTTTCTAAACTAATCTGGGTTTATATTTAAACTTCTGTTTTTTTTTAAAACTTGTTTAAGCTTGTTTTAAAATTTGATTTTTAAAATCCAGAAAACAGAACAAGTCTGTTATAAAACCTGGACTAACATGTTTCTGTTATAGTTTGAAAACCTGGAATATTTGTTTTAAGTTTAAACCTATTGTTGTTTTAAAACTGGGTGCATACTAAACAAACCCGAGACAACTACTGGATTAACCCGAGTTCAGCACGAGTTTTCCCTCACTTCTACCCGCGTCCTTCTTCTTCTTCCACGTTTTTTTTTCTGCGTTTTTTTTTTCAAAAACCTGTAGCAACATTTTACCCGAGAAAACTCAAACTTGCTTCGAGTCAAACTGAAGATTGCTCGAGTCTTCCCCCTGCTCCTTTCCTTTCGTGTTTCCTTCTTCTTCTTTTTTTTCTGTTCTTCCAGATCCAAGTGTGCACGGTGCACGTGCTCATCCAAGTGCGGCAACTCCGACCACCACCACCAGCATTGACAAGTCGCCAATCACCCTCGCACCCCCTACCGACCACCAAAACATCGATTCACGCGTCAAATCGAAATTTAGCCTCTCGAACGAAAAATTGGAACATGAAGCTGGGAGTTTCCCAAACCTGGAACGCATAACCCATCACCTCCTCAACCTGTCAACCATTCGTCCTCGCCGCCTCGAACACCGGAGGTCACGAATTTCCGGCCACGGCCTCTCCTTCCACCCCGCTACCATCCTCCAAAGTGCGGTCGCACTCGATGCATCAACAAAGGCGAACAAACCCGAAAACCCAAACGTATATTTTACTGTCCTTAAACCCTACATACAGCTCGTTCACAAAATTAATGCAATAGATAATTTTTTTTAAGATTTTTCCTGGGATCGATGAGGATCAAGCAGGCTTTAAACAAAAATTCAACATCTAAAATTCGCTTGATCATCAGAAATTGACAAAAAAACATTTTTGGTTCAAATACAAATTGCACTTGAAATACAAAATGAAAAATCATCATATTAGTTTTAAAAATCGTATTTTTGTATGTAGAATCGAGCCATATAGTTGAATCAATAATTCGTGAAGTTCGAAAATTCCAGAATTTAAAGTTTCTACTGTAAAATTTTTGATTTTCCATTATCTATACATTCTTATTTCATGAAACTATTTTTAGACACTAACTCATACTTAAACATAAATATTTTGTCTTAAAGCAAAAGCCTAATATTGATTGGAAGAACAAGAAATTGAATTTCTTGTTGTTTTGTACTTTGTAAAACAAACAGAGAAGAAAAACAGATGCATACTTATACAGACACAGCACTTTCAAATATATACTCAAGTTAAAATTTACTAACTGAAACTCACATATTTATTCTTTAAATCATTTTAATGAAAGGTTACTCACAGTGCTTTAAGAAGAAAGAACAGAGCTTGAAAATTTGCAAGTTGAAAGCTTTTCTTTTCTTTGATATCTGGCTTTGAATTTGCTACTGGAACTTCCACTTGCTTTCAGGCTTACATTAGTGGTTTTGATTTGTTTGAATTTAATGATATTTGCTTCAGTATATTTTTTTTTCTTTAGCTTGGAATGGACGAAGCAAAATAAATGGAGAAGTTGATATATGGAAAGAAGCTTACAGGGTGATAGAATAGTGTTGTACAATACTAGGCATGCTTGCTTCTTTTATTGACTAAAGATTTTTGTTTTGGTGGCTGCAGATCTTATTTTTTTGTGGCTGACGAGATATAGTTTTGGGCTAGAGAGGACATGGCATTAATTTCTTCTTTGTCTTGTTTTCTTGTTCAAGTGTATATATTTGAATATAATTTTGTACCTTGTTTATACTATGTACACTTGTTCCCTATGCTGAAGAAATTGGTGTATGCAGTCTTTGCTTTGTTTATGTTTGTACCAGTGCACTTTTGTTTATACTTTATTTTGTTTATACTTGCCTTGCCTTACCAATGCAGGCTGCATATGTACTTTGTAATTCATTTTCTTACTTTGTTCTTGCCTTTATTTCGGCTGAAGTGATGATTTTTGGTGGCTTCATTAATTCACATTGTACAATTGAATATCTTTGTTTTATTCATATTTTACTTTGTATTAATTGTTTTCTTTCTTCTATTTTATATTTTACATAATTTTATAAATATGTTGTTTCTACTTGTATGTTATTTCTTTTGTTTTCTTTTATAAGTGTTCATATGTGAATGTATTTTATTTCTATGCTTTTACTTATAAATTTTATTTATTATTTACTATAAATCCCAATTCAAATACAAGTTAAATATTAATTACCAAATTATTTCACAATTTTTTATCCAAAAATGAAATTAATTATTAAATAAAATCAATTCCAAAATTGGGGTCGTTACAGACTTCCCTCCTTAAAAAGAATTTCGTCCTCGAAATTCGCCAGAGAGAGATAACGAAGATAGACGAAAGATAGAGGAACAATTCTCCATGTCAAACTAGATATCTATTCTGCATTTGGCTTACCAAATTATAATATCAATGATATGAGCACAAACTCATACAATACTATATAGGATACTCGGGTCATAAAATCTACGAAATATGCAGGAGCATTGGTCAGTTCGAAGGGATAACTAACCATTCATAGAATATATTGGGACCCACAAATAGACAGATATATGGATACAATTTCAAAGTTTTTAGTTTAAAACTAAAGTATACCTATCAACCATAACAACAAAAGCAACCAATTCATCCAAGCAAACAATTCTGGTCAAATTGGAGTTTATGTCCCATATTAATATATCGAATTTCCTTCCTGGATCTACCAGGATCTATCAAAGAATTGAAAAGAGACGCTGAACAAAGAGATTGATAGAGAAAAGATTGTTTCCACTGTTGTTATAGGGCATTGACCATTTATAGTCGTATTTCCCTGTCCCCTATCTCGTTCTCTTCTTGCACTCATACTTATTATCGGTGGATTGTAAGAGAATTTACTGAGGCATACGGACGGATGTCTTAGGGATATACTCATTCTAGGGATACTTCACCCTATCTCTAATGAGCTACTTAACGTGTTATACTCCTGAGCTAAAGTTTCAACCTTAGCTCTGATACCAAATATGACGATACGAATTTTGCCCGCTCGAAAATCGACAACCATACTTCAAATCGTATTCGAATGCCGTAGATTCGACCGTTCAAAACCGATTCGCCGGAGCTTATAACACAGTTAAGTAAACAACACAGCGGAATAAAAAGAATAATACATTGATATACAGCTTTGATACAATATCTGATACAACAGATGATACAATGAATATCAATACTATCAGAGATATGATACAACAAATAGCAGCGGAAAGAAATATAGATAATGCCAGCAGCGGATAATCTCCATCTCCAAGGACCAATCCAGCAATAGCTCGGACTCCCCATAACAATGCACCAAGCTAGGCAAGACTGGTGCGAACCAAGGACTGAACTAACTCCAGATAATTCACTATATCTAACTATCTGAAAAACCCAACTCTAGACTGCTCGTGTAGAAAATAATGAGCACCCAGAGTTTAGGAAAGGATCAATAAACTCCGGATCAGTCATGAGACTGGCGTGAGCAACAAAAACAGTTTATCTTTTAAAAACAATCAACAAGAGAATTTTAAAATAAATTCGCAATGCTTTTTGAAAATGAAACTACCATAAGACCTCCCACCACACACACAATGCAAACGCAGACTTGGAGGAGATTTATTCTTATGATAGTCAAACATGCTTAATACGCAGAAAATTTCTTTGATATTATTATTATAAGTGCACGGTGTAGAAAACAATTTCGAAAGTAGAATATAAATCTTAGCCAGCATAGGCATTCCGCACTTATGCCAACTATAGCTACTATGTTCAATAGCAGGTTACCGCCACATTCCATGGCAGGTAATACAACTAAAACCGTACAAGGATCGTATTGTTTCTTTGGATTTCCAACAAATGGTCAGGCCAAGGAACTTCCAATTGCCACATGAGACCGCCTCTGGAAGGACGTCCCCGAGAACCTAACCGGATCTCTGCCAACACAAGGCCGGGTTACCCCTAACTGGGTAACTACTGACACGAGTATGCCACCTCCCGGTTATAACAACCTTTAACCGGGGCCCCAACATCAAATCACAAAACAAGATATATGTAGGTTTGTGATGTCCACATAAGTAAGTATCTGGGCTCCATACCATGATACCACTTCTATCCAGAAGGAGATGTACATACCCTAAAGGGGCGCTACCCCCTAATAACCTTGCTGCATCTTTCCTGTTTTGACCATTCCGGGGTGTGAGGCTCGACGAAGTCTCGTACACAAAGCCACGCTTTGGTACAAAGCCATAATTTGGGTCAACAAATGATCAAAGTAATGATCACAAAGATAAATGATCAAACAAATGATCATATCACAAATGATCAAACAATGATCATTTCACAGCAACACTTAGCATGTCACATTACCAAATTGGGAATATATCGCTGATAACCTTCAACTACATAACCTCTGAGCTCGTACGTCTTAGAGAAGGGTGTTAAGCTAAAAGAATAAATTCTCCGCCACCAACAGAAATGTATTTGAAAGAAATCTTCTTTATATCTCAAAATGTAATGTCAGACACACAATCCATACAAGTCTGTTCCGGGCTCGAACAGAACCGAAGGCACTTCTTATGAAGCCCTTGCAATCCGGGTATTCACAATCCCGATCGGATTTCCCATCACTCAGGGAATCTCTATACCGGGAGCTACCCAGTGCAGAGACAATCGATAGGTCATCCTATCGCTCTCGCAAATACCCGGTCTTCAACACCGGTCTTCAAATGCTATCCATAACGACGTATCACATATTCGGAATGGGTTATACGACACAAAGGTCCTTTCCCGGCTAAATCGAACAGTGAGCGAAATATTTAAAACATATGGATATAGGATTTCAATTAAGTCACAACTTAATAATTCAAAACTTTCTTTTCGAATGGTTTAATCCAATTACCATTTCAAATCTTTTAAACAAAAGATTTATTTCATAATGTTCACTTACTTTCATAAATATTCATTATCGGATTTCAAAACAATCCCGTTTCAAAAAGCTTAATTCATCAAATCTTTAAATTCAAAGATTTGTCTCATAGTTTTCATATCGTTCTCAAACATTCATTTTCAAAATTTGTTTCCAAATATTCATTTATAACTTGGAAAACTATCTTAGTTTTAACTTGAAATCCCTTTCAATAAGATTTGAAACCAAAGCTTTTTATCATTTAGAAATAACAGCTTTATTTTGGAAAAACCCGATTTCCTTTTTATAAGTTACAATCTTTAGGTTAATTCAATTTCCCAAAAACAATACTTAAAAGTGGTTTAACTCATATATATCTGATATAACATCTTTAATCCCTAATTTCAAATCATAGAATTCAATTTCAAATTTAGGATCTAAATTTAAATAAATTTATTTAATTTCCAAAACTTAATCAAGTAAATTAAAATAAATTTTAACTTGAAATTCCATTCCAAAAGTTTTTCACTTTTATTCCGATTCCATTTCCAAAACATTTGAATTTAAAAATTCAAATTCAAAACTATTTCAAAAATCTGTGACTTAACCGATTTCCTCGTGAAATCCATATTGGTGTGTGTATAATTGTGGTCCAGGGGTTTAACACAATTTGTGCAACATCATTCAATCATCACAGATCAAATACAACAATATATTCGATAAGCGATATAAACTATAATGCTTATCGTCCATTCATAGATAATACACAAATGTACATAAATAAATGAGTAAATTTCACATAGCTCAATTCACAGAAGAAGATATTACAGATCAGATAGGACAATCAATTCAAGGCATCACATATAATACGATCATTCATAAGTAAGGTCAAGCATTCAATAACATTTATAAGTAGGATTAATTAATTGTTTAATCCTAATCAATTCAATTCATTTCCAATTTAATTAATTACTTATGAATTTATTATCCAATTCTAATTTATTAGTTCCAAATCATTTGATATAAATTAATTTATCAAACACTTTAATTAATTAAATTATTCTTAATCAATCATATTAATTAAATTGACTTTTGAACCAATTATATAATTAATTAACTTTTTAATTAATTATTTTAAGAAATTTACTCTTTAATTACTTATCATTAAGTAATCATCTCATAATAACAAATCATTAATTACCAATTTATCTTTATCATTAATTAAATCAAAATATTCAAATTTAATTACAATTAGTAATTAACCCCTTAATTGCTTTCATTAAGTAATTAACAATTTATAATTGATTTAATAAATTAATCTAATTTATTATCAAGTCTATCACGTTACTTTTGTTATAAAGAAATTTAAAAGAGTTTTGAAATCAAATTCCTCCTAAGTTCATATATCAAAGTATACTTACACATTCTAGATTTATTGACATTTAAATTTATAAAACTCATTTTATTTCTAAAATCTTAATTTCTGATTTAAACTCAAGTTCAGGTTTAAAATGTTAATTTTAAACTTTGTTTTGGAACATCCTTTACAATTTCAAATACCATTTTCTAAATTCAATTTCCCCTTTGAATACACTTCATTGTTTAACCACTTTTAATTAATACTACAATTTGAAAATAAATAAAGTTTCTAAACTAATCTGGGTTTATATTTAAACTTTTGTTTTTTTTAAAACTTGTTTAAGCTTGTTTTAAAATTTGATTTTTAAAATCCAGAAAACAGAACAAGTCTGTTATAAAACCTGGACTAACATGTTTCTGTTATAGTTTGAAAACCTGGAATATTTGTTTTAAGTTTAAACCTGTTGTTGTTTTAAAACTGGGTGCATACTAAACAAACCCGAGACAACTACTGGATTAACCCGAGTTCAACACGAGTTTTCCCCCACTTCTACCCGCGTCCTTCTTCTTCTTCCACGTTTTTTTTTCTGCGTTTTTTTTCAAAAACCTGTAGCAACATTTTACCCAAGAAAACTCAAACTTGCTTCGAGTCAAACTGATGATTGCTCGAGTCTTCCCCTTGCTCCTTTCGTGTTTCCTTCTTTTTTTTTTTTTTCTGTTCTTCCAGATCCAAGTGCGGCAACTCCGACCACCACCACCAGCGTTGACAAGTCGCCAATCACCCTTGCACCCCCTACCGACCCCCAAAACATCGATTCACGCGTCAAATCGAAATTTAGCCTCTCGAACGAAAAACTGGAACATGAAGCTGGGAGTTTCCCAAACCTGGAACGCATAACCCATCACCTCCTCAACCTGTCAACCATTCGTCCTCGCCGCCTCGAACACCGGAGGTCACGAATTTCCGGCCATGGCCTTTCCTTCCACCCCGCTACCATCCTCCAAAGTGCGGTCGCACTCGATGCATCAACAAAGGCGAACAAACCCGAAAGCCCAAACGCATATTTTACTGTCCTTAAACCCTACTTACAGCTCGTTCACAAAATTATTGCAATAGATAATTTTTTTTAAGATTTTTCCTGGGATCGATGAGGATCAAGCAGGCTTTAAACAAAAATTCAACATCTAAAATTCGCTTGATCATCAGAAATTGACAAAAAAACATTTTTGGTTCAAATACAAATTGCTCTTGAAATAAAAAATGAAAAATCATCATATTAGTTTTAAAAAACATATTTTTGTATGTAGAATCGAGCCATATAGTTGAATCAATAATTCGTGAAGTTCGAAAATTCCAGAATTTAAAGTTTCTACTGTAAAATTTTTGATTTTCCATTATCTATACATTCTTATTTCATGAAACTACTTTTAGACACTAACTCATACTTAAACATAAATATTTTGTCTTAAAGCAAAAGCCTAATATTGATTGGAAGAACAAGAAATTGAATTTCTTGTTGTTTTGTACTTTGTAAAACAAACAGAGAAGAAAAACAGATACATACTTATACAGACACAGCACTTTCAAATATATACTCAAGTTAAAATTTACTAACTGAAACTCACATATTTATTCTTTAAATAGTTTTAATGAAAGGTTACTCACAGTGCTTTAAGAAGAAAGAACAGAGCTTGAAAATTTGCAAGTTGAAAGCTTTTCTTTTCTTTGATATCTGGCTTTGAATTTGCTACTGGAACTTCCACTTGCTTTCAGGCTTACATTAGTGGTTTTGATTTGTTTGAATTTAATGATATTTTCTTCAGTATATTTTTTTCTTTAGCTTGGAATGGATGAAGCAAAATAAATGGAGAAGTTGATATATGGAAAGAAGCTTACAGGGTGATAGAATAGTGTTGTACAATACTAGGCATGCTTGCTTCTTTTATTGACTAAAGATTTTTGTTTTGGTGGCTGCAGATCTTATTTTTTTGTGGCTGACAAGATGTAGTTTTGGGCTAGAGAGGACATGGCATTAATTTCTTCTTTGTCTTGTTTTCTTGTTCAAGTGTACATATTTGAATATAATTTTGTACCTTGTTTATACTATGTACACTTGTTCCCTATGCTGAAGAAATTGGTGTATGCAGTCTTTGCTTTGTTTATGTTTGTACCAGTGCACTTTTGTTTATACTTTATTTTGTTTATACTTGCCTTTCCTTACCAATGCAGGCTGCATATGTACTTTGTAATTCATTTTCTTACTTTGTTCTTGCCTTTATTTCGGCTGAAGTGATGATTTTTGGTGGCTTCATTAATTCACGTTGTACAATTGAATATCTTTGTTTTGTTCATATTTTACTTTGTATTAATTGTTTTCTTTCTTTTATTTTATATTTTACATAATTTTATAAATATGTTGTTTCTACTTGTATGTTATTTCTTTTGTTTTCTTTTATAAGTGTTCATATGTGAATGTATTTTATTTCTATGCTTTTACTTATAAATTTTATTTATTATTTACTATAAATCCCAATTCAAATACAAATTAAATATTAATTACCAAATTATTTCACAATTTTTTATCCAAAAATGAAATTAATTATTAAATAAAATCAATTCCAAAATTGGGGTCGTTACAATTAGTGTTGAATTCTGGGTTTGAAAAGGCGTGTCATTACAACATGGTATAAGAGTGCAAGGTTACGCGAAAACCTTGGCTTTGGTGGGGCAACTCATTAAGAGATAAGGTAATGGAATGCCTTATTATGGGTTTCAGTGTATACATATAAGAGCGCATATTTGTTAGTGATATAAAAATATTTTATACTACGTTGATTGATCTATTAAGTTGCTTATGGAGTCTAATTAATATGAGTCTAACGTTATTGATAGGGAACTCTAAACACTTGAACAAGGCCATTCGACGCTGTTTTTTTGAAATTAGGTAAATGAAATAATTTTACCTAGGATATATTTTATATATAAAGAATGATTTTCAAAATAATATAGTATAGTATAGTTAGTTGAGGTGTTGTTTGTTAGGAGATGACAGTATTTTATTATTATCAATTAGGATTTTGTTAGTCATGCTTGTCCAATTGAGCGTTGCCTATTGTTAATGTGTAATTGTATCTTCCCTTTCTAAGATTTGGGGTGGGAAATAGAAATAGGAAAAACAATGAAACGAACAACTGGTAAATTAAGTTTCACAATTTGACTATAAGGCGTTCAATGTTAATGTTAAGGTAAAATTTGATGTAATAAAAGATGTTTATTAAAAAGTTTGAATATTTCATGATAAATATTTGGAAAATGATTCTATAAAAGTTGATTTATAAACTGAATTTATTAGAAGGTATTTATTAATTAAAAAGAATTTAAGTTAAAAACTCGAGGACAGAATTCCATGTGCTTATAAAAAAGTAATTTTCAAGATTATAAAAGATAATAAAATATATTATTTGAAAAAAAATTGGGTTAATGAAATTTTAGGAATGAAAATGTTAAGAAGGAGGTGTTTTCCTTGGATTGGTTCAAGAGGAGGAGTCTCGATTTGTTTTGTGATGATCTGAATAATCTACTAAGTGATGATCAGATGTTTGCATAGGTGAACGTTGTGGTGCACTTAGTAAATTATTCTCTTTATCATTTTACAATTGAAATAAGATTAAGCCAAAACAAACCTAAAGCGAGTTGGTGATAAATGTTTTGTTGGAAAAATTAAAAGTATTGTTTCAAAAATGAGATTTTGAAATAACATGTAATATTTTTAAGTTAACTAATTTAAGTGGCTTGAAAATAACTTAAAATTTGGAGAAGAGATGGGTTCGGATGTTAAACACTTCTCCTGAGTTTTACCTTTCCTAGTAAGTGAGTGTATAAGACTGTTTGGTAGTATCTATGTTCCTTAACATCATATTGGAACTATTCAGGCCATATATATATATATATATATATATATATATATGTTCTATTATTAAAATATATCGTTTCAATTCAAAATGTTTTTGAAATAAGACCAGGTATTTGGATCTTAAGTTTTCTTAGGTAAATAAATGTAAAATGGAATAGTTGGATCAAATAATGGTATATAATCTTAGGATGTAGTGGAGTAATATCCAAGTTGAACCTAAGTTTGGTTTTCTAAAATATTTTCATAAATAATATAGTAGGAATAGAATCTGTACTAGGGGGAACCAATTTAAGAAGTGCATAGGTTGGACGTAGATCATCTCTCGTTTCCATATAGTTCGGTCTAAGATATGAGTACATGACTTTGACGTATTTCACACTGTTCCAAATAAGGACTCGTTACTCGATTTTTGACGACGAGCACTTGATGAGAATTTTCGGTATAGGAATAAAGTTTTCTATTATAGTATATGACTATGTAAGGAGAATAGAGGTTCATAATAAAGGAACCTGATCGTAGTCCGCATTAGAGAATCGATTGAGCAATGCTAGTTCAATAATAAAGTAACGTATTTGAGTAGAGGTTGAATCCGATTTTAGTTAAGGATGATATGTGTACATCATGCGAATTGGTATATAGTGTTTAGTGTTTTCTAGAATGGGTTGAGGTGTAATTTCGAGGACGAAATGTTTTTAAAGGGGAAAAATATAACGACCCGAAATTTCACTTCTTTGATTTGCGAATACTTAATTAATTTTAAATATTCAAAATATAGGTTTTATAATTAAAATAAAAATATTTTTTTAAATAATGGTAAAATAATTTTTCAAATTTATTTAAAAAAATATTTAGTTCGAAGGAAAACAAAATTGTGCCTGGAATTCATTTTTCGAATTTTCAACACTTCATCCGCTAAAAGTTGTCGAAAATATTGTAATCAAAATAGCATAAGTATATACACATTCATTTAGAAATAAATTAGGATATGTATGTGTTTATGTGTGCATTAGTTAAGTGTATGTATATATACATGTATACTTAAGATAATATAATATAATATTATATAAAAGTATACATCACATCATGGAAACATGTTTAGTACACGCATTTATGCCATGTTGGATTGGATTAGAAAGGGAAAGGGGCTATGGTGGCGTGAGTACTTGATGATGTGGAGGGGTTGGCGAGGTGGAAGCAAGTGTGTGTAGGGTAAATGACATAAGGGTAAAACGGTAATTCAACTTATGACTTAGTATGGAAGCAAATTTTCATATCCTTTTTCTCAATCTTTTCTCATTTCTTCTTTTCATTTGTATATTTCCTAAAGATTTTGAGAAGCTCTAATGGCCTTTAGTGGCTTCCATTCATAATTTTAAGTTTTCAAAAATCCAAGTTTAATCTTTTAAAATGATTTCAAACTTATTTAATCTCTTTCTTTTCATTTTAAAAACTTCTCCATTTTCCTCCCTTCATTTGGCCATACCTTTCCCTACTGCACTCCAAATCCAGATTTTTCTAACCCATATAGAATTTTAGTGGGTACAACTTTCATTTGAAGCACATTTTCCAATTTCGAATTTTTAGGCCAAAATTGCATTTCTTTCTGACTCATTTTCGGATCTATATTTTCAAGTCCGAAAATTCTTTTAACCATATCCTCCATAAAACAAATCCAAATTAATCGATTGTTGGAATGATAGATAAAAGAAATTTCAAGAACATTTCTTTTGACCACTTTTCAAAATTCTAAGAGTAACATGGCAAAAAATCAAGGAGAATATGACCCATTTTCAAGTGATATTTGTGTGTTTTCAAACTATACAAGTTCTAAAGAATTTCAAGTTTTCAAAGATTTTTGGTGAGTAAATTTTAATTTTTGAGAAGATGTTTCATCTATTTATATGATGATATGTATATATGATGTTAATGCTTGGATTATGATATGGTTTAGATGTATATACATGTGATAGTTTGTGTTTAGGCATTAGACTTGAATCAATGGATTAAAGTGATGTGTTTGGTTTTAAGTTGTGATCTTGTTTATGTGGTGGTCATAAAAGTGGTGTATGTTATAAATATGTTTATATGGTGTATGCTAGATAGCGTCTTGTTTGTAAAAGTGATACAATATTCTTATGGAAATCATAGTAAATAGTTTGAAATAAAAATCTAAAGTTTCCAAAATTTGTTTTTCTTATGTTTGAAAAAAAAGTTAGTAAACTTTAAGGAAAATTTTCAAAAGGAAAGATAAAAACAAGTTGAGATTATGGGTATCCATAGCGATAGTCGCTATGGATGCAGTTCGCTTAAAAATCTGATTTTTGCAAAATTTGGTTTCATTAATTTAAAGTGTTTTGAAATTGTTTTATAAACTTAATAATGATGTTTTATAAAGTTAATTAAGTTTTTAATGATTAATTTTTTATTGATTAAGTTTAAATGGTTAATAATTAATTAAGATTAAACATGATTTATTAATTATAATTAAGTAAAGATTAGTTATTAATTAATTATCTTTTAAAGGTAAGATTAATTTTAATTAATTATTAATTAAGTAATATTAATTTCAATTAAATATAATTAAGTATATGATTTATTTTTAACTAATTATTAATTAATTATAAGGTTAATTATTTAAATAAATCAATTACTTATATTCTTTTTAAATAATTAAGTCTTCAATTTAAAGTAAAATTTTAATTTAAGGTTTAATTTGTTATTTTAGTTTAATTAAAGATTATTTAATTAATTAAATGAGATTAAGTAATATTTAATTATTAACCAAGGTTTAAATTATTATTTAATAATTAATAAATGATAAATTAGGGTTAAGCTATTTATATAATAGTTAATTATTGTTTAATTAGTTAATAAAGGGTTAATTATTTCTTAATTTATAATTAAATTAAGTTAAAAATTAATTAACATTGATTATGATACAAATAAGGGTTTAACTTGTAAGTATTTAAAAAAGAAGTTTTAAGTTTTAAATCTTTTGTTTTCTAAGTATTAAACTATTTTTAAGTTACTTTTTGCAAAGATGGTTTGAACACCAAGGATTCAAATATTGATACCATTAAGTAGAAAAACAGCCATGAATGAACAACAATGTGACTAGTTGTATTGTGTGGACATCTATAGTAGAATAAATCTTGCTCTGCTATAAAGTAATTGAGTTGATTGTTGTGGACATAGGTTAGCAGAATAAATCCCCATTCTGCATAGGTTGATTGTTTGATTGTATAGACATATGTATTAGCAAAATAAATCATCATTCTACAATAATTAATTGTTTGATTGTTGGACACCTATTTGGCAGCATCAATCACCATCCTGCTATTGTGTTATTTGGACATGTATATGCTAGTTAGTTGATATTAACATGTTTTTCATGATTCAGATATAAAGTGTATTTACATATATGTTGACTTATGTAAATAAATTGTTGAATGAGTTGAAAGTGAGATTGAAATTAAATGGTAACTTTAACTGGTACCACTGGGAATTCTAAGCCTCTTTTTGAGCTTATAAAGTATGATTTTGAATTAACTTCAGTCCTTTAATCAATTTTGGGGTTCAAAGTTTATAAATGATTTTTAAGTTATATAATTATTTAATAAAGGTATTTATAAATAATAAATTATTTATAAAAGGCTTTTACTAAATAAAAGGGTTTATTTAAAGTGATTTTTAAAAGATGTTTTGGAAATTATGTTTGTAAAGGATTTTTCTATAATAAGGTTTATTAAAAGCATTTTAAAAATAGGAAAATGACGTATAAATAATTTTACAGATTGTAAAGGTGTTTTTAATTATGAAGTGAACTTTTAAGAAAGGAAATTTTTTGTGAAGGATATGTGGGTTGGTTTTATAGGAAGAAATGTTGTTTCTAAAGGCAATTTGTTTGGCCATTTAATATGGAATGTGAAGAAAGGAAATCTCTTATAAAGTTTGGTAACATACTTATATCTTTGGGATAAGTATATAAATGTTTTCCAAGTATAAATGGGATATAAGGGATTTTGGAAATTGTGTTTTGTAAAAGATCTTTTGATCGAATATTCATAATGTGATTTTAATTAATGAAAGATTAATTAGTAAAGGCTTAGTGGATCCTATGTGGGATTAAATCAATGTTGAATGATTATTTATTTGACAGTTAAATAACCGACTATCAAATCTGGACCAAAACGTAACTTTGGAAATATTTAGGATAAATATGCGAGTTATATGGCACAATCATCTTCAAGGATAGATGATAAGGAAATCCATCCACAAATAGTTAGGAGGCGAACTTCACTCTTATCCTTTAGCTACTTATTTTCTAAAGAACCTGGGTTGAGTTTACCGAAAATTATTGAAAGTTGTTTCAAAGAGACCGAGATCAGATATGTTATCCGAAAACCACTTCGATCAAACTCAAGCATTTCAAAATGAAGATGTCTTGAAGAGTATGGAATCAGAGATGGAGCCATTGAAATGCAAGTGCTGCTTGCTATTAATGCTGAAGATTATTCCAAAATGGATGTAGTAGAAGTAATGCCTTCAGTTTGTCCTTATCCTGGACAACTCGTAGGGATGAATGCTGGAACCGCATTACTGCTTGGAAGACAGTGTTAGCATTCTAAGTGGGATTTCTATTCTAAAAGGTAAAGACTTAACCTCAGGATTCATCAATCGGAAGTAACTAAAACAGGCGAGATGCAGCAGGGTTATGTGGATCACACCCATTAGGTTATCTCATCACCAAATCTAGAACTGATAATTGACCCATTTTTATGCTTCGATATAGTTGCTGATCCCAATCATGGTGTTGATTTATTCTATACTGTCCAGCAAGTGGTAGGCCTGTCTTGTATTGGAGGGTAATCCAAGTGAGGTTCTCGATGCGTTTATCTATAGATGCACTGTGGTGGGTGGTACCCTAGTAGCCCAATCATTGAATGGAATCCATTCTCCAATAAGTGTTGTATGTTCTTAGTTGTGCCCATGCATGTTGGAATGTTAGATGCAAGCATTTCAGTTATTTTATATATTTACTTTGAACCTTTAGACATTATCATAATATCACTAGATTTTCTATAAAAAGTTTTTATGGTTATCATATGGTAAAAACCCTTCCGTGTTTATGTGTGGTGTAGTCTTACGAGATACCTTTGATTTTAAAAGGGTTTTAAACATAATAATTCAATGGTTTGAGGTTTATTCAAACCAGACCCATGTCTAAATTGGATTTTTATTTTATTTTCCTAAAACTCTTGGATGCTCAAATTTTTATGGCCAATCAAGTAGTTTAGGTATTCCGATGGATGCATTTTGGAGGAGCTTGGAGTAGGAGGCTACATCGATAGCTAGTTATTATCTTGTTTCTGCTGTATTAATGTATCTTGTATCAGTCAAATATGGACATGCTGTTATAATTGTGCAAGGGTAGAATTATAATAGTATGACTCCTATGTACCATTTTTGAAATGACTTTGAAAAGTATTATGTTAATTAATATATGTTATTCTACTTCGTTTTGATATTTTGTGATTGTTTAGTTTATTCTTATCTTCTAGCTCCTTTCTTTTCCCTAACAATTTGTCTTTCCGGCACTTAGTTGTTAGCTACGTGAACACTGGATGTATTAGGGTCGATTTCTGGGGTTCGAAAAGGCGGGCCGTTACATAAATGCAAAATTTCCACTATGGTATATACTAACTCTTTCAATCCCCTCTAGCACTTGGGATCAATTATGAAATAATAATCTCATTCCTCCGATCAGTTTGAAATTGATCGAGCCAATCCATTAGTGAATAAATATGCTACTTATATTACTGTTTAATGTATCCGCCAGCATCTCTCAATTGTTGATAAACTGCGTTTATCATATGGAACTTTAGAAGCATTTGTCTAGATATCTTGTGAGCCCTAGTTTCTATCATGATTTTTATCATGGTATTGTTTTCATACAAAATCCGTGGGATTCTCAACATTTAGAATCACCCCATGCTCAGTTATAAATTAGTTAACTTATACTTGTATTGCTTTCATTTTGACAAGCCATTCTGTTGAACCAGCCAGTACTACTCTTTTGGTACATTTCCAACTCAAAGATACTTAAAATTAAAGATGAATTTAGGTTTAAGACACTGCCTTCGATATCATTTGTGAAGTCTGGGTCTGAACACTCCTTCGTAAGGAGTTTTTGTTTCCATAAAGAATTCTCTAGTATTTTTTAAATATTGAGAACACTCTTAACAATTTTAATGATTTTAAATTGGATTTGATTCACTTAACGCATCATAAACATAAGCCAAATAGGATATCATAGAATCATAACATATATAATATATTCTATCGCTGATGCATAAAGAACCTGTTTGTACAAAAATTGGGCACAACACTCTTCGTAAGTTTTTGAAGAGATAACAATGAAGAATATAAATTTAAAACGAGGATTATCTAACAACAACTCCAAACAACAGGAATATAAATGCACAGACAAGCGATTTAGAGTGGTTCGACGTATTGCCTACGTCCACTATGAATTTTTTACAAATTTATTGATTCTCTTTTGTCGATTACAAGTGATTACAGCAAGCAACAGCAAATTACAACTTGAAATTCGAGTTTAACAGCAAGAGTATGATGCAAGTCTTGATCCGGCATAGTTTGGGCGCTTGAGAATCAAAAAGATCCTTCTTCTGTAGGCTCTGGGGCTATATTTATAGACGTAGGAGGCTGAGACTTCGCTCAATCTTCGGGAGATCCGCTCTGGCGTGTGAGGGGCCCAACACGACCAATTCCAGAAAGTTTTGACTCGATCTGTGATCGATACGAAATCATTTCGTATCGATCAAGATGATGTCCGATAGAGCTGAAATTTCATGGGGACGTTCCTTAGCTCGTATGTAATCTTCTCTGAAAATTTCATAGCAATTGGATCAGTGAATTTTAAGATATGATCGATATGAGTGGAGATTTCTCGGATGGCTGTTTGGTTCGACTCCGTAGCTTCGAATCGATGCCCTCGTATCGATGTTTGCACATGTCTCTGAGATGATGTAGCACGCATATTTCGAACCGATCCACCTTTCTCTCTGGTTTGACCGTGTCGCATCCATGGTTCTCGCCTCGTTTGTATCGAGTGCCTTTATCCAATTCGTGTTGATGGACACGAAGCAGTGTTAACTCGATGGATTCGAGCAGCAACAACATCGATGGATACGAAGTGACGAAGGCTGATGGTTACGAAAAAGGACTTTCCTCGATGGATACGAACAAGGTAGATATTTGATGGATGAGAAGGAGGCCTTAGCAGATCAATACGTAATGCATGCTCTGTAGATGGATTCGAACTGGATCGATGCGAAGTGGATGGATACTAAATAGGGCTCACTAATGGATATGAACCCTTGCTTGGTGATGGATTCGAATGAACAAAGGAGGATGGAGACGAAAGGAGGTAGTTACTTCATGGATATGAAATAACGACCTGTGGCAGCTGATGGATGCGAAGGTGATGGATACGAAAGCAGGGTTATCACCTTCAATTCACATCGATCATAACTTGAGCGTACGAACTCGGATTAACTTGAAATTTGGGATGCGGGCTTCCATGGCTTAGCTTGTCCTTTCTTGCAAATTATAGCCCGATCCGGACTCGGACAAAATTCGTCGTCACCCATAGCGAACCTGTGCATGCTTCATATCCAGGACGATTAATCCTAAGTTTATAGTCAAATTTTTGGTGTCACGGCCTTGCCAAAAGGCGGGATAACATTTTCTCCCCAAAGTACGTCTTGTGGCAACATGACGTGCTTTGAAAAGCTGCAGTCTTCACTCTGAACAACCATTGCTCTTTTGTCGAAGGTTGTAACCTTGCGTTGCTATAACTGGTTGTTGTATGATGGTGCTTAGCTGTTTGTTGCCGTAATTGTTATTAAATGAATACCCGATTTGAGTTGTTGTCAGTTTTCTTATATTGAATTTCGTATCGATCCTCTCCTGAACCGATGTGAAATTTGAGTTGCAACAACAATTAGCAGTCGTTTTTTAGCGTTCGTTCATATCGTTCCTCTCCTGGATCGTTATAGAAGTTTGAAAAATTGCTCTCGCATCGATATGTTCGGCAGTGATGGATGCTCATCACTCTTTTCGTATCCATGAACCCTGTTGTTTGTCACGGATAGGAGATTCACAATTCGTATCGATGCCAATGTATAAGTTATGATGGATACGAAATCGTTGTTCGTATCGATGTGCAGTGGATGGAGTTGCGAACTCATCAACGCAAACAAGGGCTTCGAGTCGATGGGCTTCATCATCTTCGGCCGTCTTCGCTGTGTGCTTCATATCGATGTCCTCAGCTTTATGTCGTTTCGAAGTCCTCAGCTTTATGTCGATACGAATTTTACTTTTATGTTCGATACGAAAAGTATTCACTCGAACGTGATCGATGTTTAGCTGAGACCTTCCTGATCGGTATGAACCGGGTGATCAAGGATCGATTCGAAGTCATCCTTTTTTGATCGATACGAACTCTACCCTTGACGATCGATTCGAAACATGCCCCCTGGGATCGATACGAACGTGTATTTTGATGGATTCGAACAAGCTTCCTGCAATCGATTCGAACGTGTATCTTTGATGCATACGAAACTTTAAACTCTTGATAGCATGACTCCGACGAGCCTCATTCTTGCATATCTGAATTTGACTGTCAAACTGCATACGTGGCTGCTTTTCGGAGCTCGTTGATGAAATTGTAACTTAATGACACGATGATGAACTTTAACTCAAATCGATCACCAGCATTTTAACAGTACGGTTGTGACGGTCAGCAATGACGGTCATTATAATTGGACTTTGAAGCTTTGTCGTTTGCATATTTTCTTTAATTCTGTAGAATCTTTTCAAGTAATGCACAACACTGCACTGCACAACACACACCCTACACGAGGGGAACACACGGGCTCTTCAGCGTCTAATGATGATTTCTCATGAGTTAGCTAGTTATGGAAACTTCAAGCTCGCAGCCGCAAGAAACTCAGAGTTCGGCTCCTCCCAGACTTGAAATACCGGATATCGAGGCCGAAGTCATCGGTCCAGCCCCGGACGAGTTACCTGACGCATCCTTCATCAGTAACCCATCAGACTCTGCTTCGTCCAATATTTTGGAAGACATGCTAGGAAGAATATGCTTAAGGAATGGTCTGTCGATGGACGACGTAATATTGCCAGGACCAAGCGAAAGACCGCACAATCCACCGAAGGGATATACTGCATTCCATCGTCATGCGTGCGCAGCTGGGACACTCCCTCCATTTAACTAGCATATAAGAGAGGCATTATCGTTTTTGGGGATTGCACCCTCTCAGCTACACCCGAATGGATATGCCTCGCTTAATAGCTTGTTCATTGCATTTATGGAGTATCTTTATCGATCACCGAACCCGTTCGAGATTAGGTACCTATTCAACTTCAAGAGTCGAAATGATAGTCCATCTATCACATTCCTGGAGGCAGTAAGGAACAGTCGGGCGGTCACAGGGGCTTGGACTAAACTAAGCTACTTCAAGACGGAGTGGTTCTACGTTCGCTGCCCTCTATGATTTTCCAGGCAATGGCTATTTAGACGTGAGTATTGACACCTTCTCGGGTAGTTGATAAGACATATATAGATGAATTCAGACTCACATATCCTTTTCTTTTCAGCAATAATCCAGCGACCCGATGGTGAACGTTTCAAGGAGATAGTTTGCATCCTCCAAGAGGTCCAAAGCGAAGAGATGAATATCGATTTGCTCTTGATGGATAGGAATCTTAGGCTTATTGGGCTGATCGAGCGAAGACAAAGTATAATGCTCGACGGTGCTTTAAGGACTACCTCGAAAAAACGAGTTAAATGAAGAAAGCCTAGAGTTATCATAATTGAGGAGGCTGACTCCGAAAAGACTCACATCCATGAGGAACCGTTGGGCGAACCTGCGGATGTAGCCCAGGATATCGAAGAGCAGAGAAAAGGCAAGGCAGCCGTTTTTAAGCCATCTAAAAAGGGAAGATGAAAATCTGTTGTCACGTCCCGCCCTCCTTCGGAATTAGAATTTCGGAGATGTCTCCCCCAAGAACAGAGAATCTTTTTGAAGGGCTCACCGATCTTCCAATTTCGGATGACGTGTCCCTACATCATGATGCCGGATTGGATGAACTCCAGCAAGCCTTAGTTTTAAGCGAGTCTCTGCCCACTAGCGCGGTTGACATATCCGGTTGGTCGGGGGTTGCACATTCACTCACACTTCACGGCACTACATGATTTCTAAATGTAATACGCTCATTGTGAGAGATTACTAACTTTTGTCTCTGTTTTGACTTGTAGATACAATGTCTGGTCATGGCTCGATGCTTGGCAGCCTGCGCCACAAACGTCGATCTTTATCCCACCATGATTCGCGTAAGAGGGAAGGAGATCGGGAGTATGATCAAGGGTATTCCAGCCAAGAACAGACTGATAGGGATAGGGAATATGTACACCGTTCTCGATCTCGCACACCCCTCTTAGAGTCTCTGCACAGCCTCCTGCCCACGCCTCGCGACCTTCAGAAACTCCGCGACACAAGCCTTCCTCCCAATCGTCAAGGTCCGAAACCCACCATAGGACTGAGATTGTGGCCCCCACAACAACATAGTAGACAATGTCCGAGCCTTCGGGAAAAGGAGCAGCGAGGCTTGCTCAGCTGAAGAAAGATTTTCCTGACATTTGCTTCGATGGGTTTGTCTTCCCTCCGCGTTTAAAAAGGGTACCAGCGTCGGTCGAACACATAGTGCATGATTATATTGCCGATATATTTTTCCAGTATCCGGAATGGTCGAAAACAGCGAAAAAGGTGTCAATGGTGGCCTTCGATCGGGCGGTCATGATTGAGAAGCTGGAGAAAGAACTTGGTCAAAAAGACCGAATTATTCAGGCGCTCAATAGTGAGGCCGAGTCTTCTCGCAAATCAGAGATCGAGGCCCTTAGAAAAGCCGATGAGGCCCAGGCGGCGATGGAAAGGATGAAGCGTGAGCATTACGTCATGGTGGAGGACATGGGACAGCGAAACACCATCATAACTGCCGAGCGAGATGCGGCCTTGAAGGAGCTAAATGAGCTTAAGGCTAAAGTTTCGAAGATTATGAAGCAGAGGGACGTCGCTAACGTTTCCGCACAGGAAGCGTGCGATCAGGCGGTAGAGTTCAGGAGGGAAAGAGATGCGGCCATGGAAAAGGTCCGCGAGGTGGAGGCCGGAGTTGATGAGAAAGTTCGGCAGGTAAAGATCAAGCTCGAGACGGAGATAGAAGAGCTTCTCATCACTTATAATGCCAATGTGTTGAGACACAGGAATCTGGCTTGGCTTGATGATTACTCAACACATCTATACAACGCCTAGAACTTGGTGATCGAGGAAGAGAAGGCGGTGCTGTCGGGTGGTGCCCTTGATGAATTTGAGCTAGAGAACCGCATTTTAAGCGAAGATGAAAAGAAAGTTCTCCATGATTCTATGATCTCTCATGCAAGAGAGAGGCTAGGCACCCAGCACTTAGAAACTGGGGAAGGTTCCGAAGTCGAGCATTCTGTGTTCGGATGACGGAAGTTCTATCGGTTTAGAAAGCCGTCGAACGAATTGAAATTAAAAATTACCGCAAGCGCACGGTGTACGAATGTAGCACGTGGCGAATACGGGTCGATCCACAGGGAATCGATGATTTTAAAATTCTATTCAATCAAATTATACCAAAGTCGAGAGTGTGTTTAAGCTAGAAAATGAGAATATGAACTAACTAACAAAAAAGAAAAGAAATGCAAATATTAGAGTTAAATGTCAATTTAGAGAATAAATCCACTCTCTAGATCATGTAGTTCAACACATGAAATCATGATCTCTCTTTTATGGTCATTAGTATTTTAATTGATGTGTTTATCATAAGTATGACATATTTGAGCTATTAGTTAGCCAACATAAGTCATCAAACTATAACACACCTCTTAAAACACTTACTAACTTTCATGAAACTTGACAAAGAAAATGAAAATGAAATCTATTTTAAGTATGGCCTATTAACTATTGATTAGAAACATAGACCACCAAATTTTAGTTTCAAATCACTTTCTTATGCCATAATCATATATTCATGAGGAGGCATTTGTGTTAGTGATTGTTTAAGCATAGCCTATTTGGTGTCAACAATATAGACTATCAAATTCAAGGCAAAAAGAACAAATAAAACCACTTCTATCATCATCATTAAGCACAAAAAGAGAGCATGAATTAACAAAATGTTGAAGCTACATTAATTAGAGAGCTTCATTACCCCTAAATTGAAGGGGTTTAGCTTCTCATATTTGTCATTTTATTAACAAATGTAGCAACAACATGAAAGCAAAAAAGAAAGAAAAATGAAAGCAAATGAAAAGAAAACTATTCTACTTGCATAAAAGTAAATCTACACTACTAGCATGAAAGGAAATGAACATGTAAGTAAGAGGAAACACTAATTAACATTGCATAAAAAGAAAAGAAAATTACATAAAATAAAAATGGCTAAGTAGCCACGAGAAGGGAAAGAGAGCTTTCTTTTATTTTTGATCTAAACTAAACTAAAGAGAAGGAGGCCTAAGAGAGACTAAGAGAAGAAAGGAGAGGTTACATGAAACATATGGGTATTTATACATGCATGAAACCCTAATTCATATTTTTGGGGAATGCCCAAAATGCCCCTTAGAAAGTGTGGAGGCCAAGTAATCATTAACATGTCTTAATCCCCCATTAAGTGTACATGAAGCCATTAACTCCAATAGCATGTGCATTAGCCTTTAATTTGTACATTAAGGTAGGTGGGTAGGTGGGGTCCTCCATGTTCTTCACTTTGAATTATTTCCATCTTCATTCCTTTGTATTAATTTTGTGCATGCATATCTTCATGAAACCACTTCTATTTGAGATCAAATTCCTATAAAAATATATACAAATTTTCAATTAATTTTTCTCAAATTAATATACACACAAAAATGACCATTTTGCCCTTGGATGAAGATGAATATGTGACAATTTCAAATAATATGAATTTTGGTTTAAAAAAGTTAAAATACCCAATATGATCATTTATTTAATTGAAAATAAATAAATATGGTGATAAAAATATGCACATTTACATGCACATCATTCTGCTACAAGTTCGGAAATTATAACTTCATCTCCATCCGAGCCCACTCCAGTTATCGAGCCCCAGCCCGTCTCGGCCTATGATCCTAAATAGCCACGCCTATCTCCTATTAAGGAGCATTTATCCAAAGCTGTTCAGGAAACCACAAGCCAAACTGAGGAAGGTACTCTGAACAAATTTCATGTGTATTTGAAGTAAAGGGCTTGTTTTTGAAGTGTGTTCCAACAACTTCTTTTTTCTCTCGTCCAGTGAGCGAAGTTACACTGACAGCGCCTCCTGCAAGCCAAGAATCACATCAAGTGCAGGAGGGCATCACTACTGAGGCGATCATCATGACTGCGGTCGCACCGACGGAGACGACACCGCGAAGCTCATTGTCTTTGGACGAGCAAATGATGAACGAGCTCCTAGGTCAAAACAGCGATCCTTTTGTGGACATGCCATTCGTTCTTGACGCGTTCTTGCCTGGTTCCATTGCTTCGTCACAGTCCACCACCACCTACCGTGGAGCCTGTACCGCTCGTGAAGCAAAGATTTTGGTCGAAATTAATGCTGAGATGGAGGCGGCGGCTCGCGGCGATGATTCTGAGTGTGGAGCGACGGCGCCAGGTCCGACTCCACTTGTGACGATATCACCCGGGGGTACACTTGCTGATACTAGAGTGTCGACTCCGCCCTCGGTTGTAGAACCAGTTCCCCTGACTCCTCCTGAAGTGAGCATCCCCGTAGACTCGAGTTTGGAGGAAGACGTTGATATCATGCCTTCTTCAGGGGATGATTGGCCAAAGGGTAAAGGTTCGAAGCGAAAAACTGTTTGCGGTTCCGGTAGTTCCGCCTAAAAGAGAAGGCTGAAGAAGAAAACGTAGATAAGCCCTCCTTTGGGGCATTTTTGGCAGTTAGGAGTGTACTTTTCTCTTTCTTTTATAGGTTGTGTATAGATGCAGGCTCGGCCCTCTGCTAGTAGAAATTTTTGGAATAACTTATACATGAATCTTCACATGTAGTTAGCTGAAATGAAATTTTGTCTCTTTGCTTCAATTTTTATTTCTTTTATGCTTAAGTATTTGCAGTATTTGAATTTCATTCCAGTGCACTTGCGGTGTTTTTACCTTCAAGTTGAGTTCGCTTTATTTGCCAAGTCTGAAAATCTTGATCACACGTCGTAATTGATGAATGAGTTGAATTTTGGACATGGTTTCCTTCGGTTAGTGATTAACACTTAAGCTTTTGCCCCCAGTTATGGGGACCAGCATTTGTATTTCGGTGGTCAATCGCACCTATTGCAAATCTTGAGCACATGTCCACACTCTGGGGACTTAGGATAATCCGTAATCGATAATCTGGTTCGCACTCTGGGAATTCGAGAGTTACCAATGTTTGCAACACAGTTCGCACTCCAGGAACTTTAACTTAGTATTTATACTCCAATTCACACTATGGGAATTTGGAGTCGACATTTATATTTCGGTTCGTACTCTGGGAACCTGGAATTGATGTTTATACTCCAATTCACGCTCTGGGAACTTGGAGTTAGCCGACAGATAGTCAGTCACATCTGTTTAGACTTTTTAGGAATTCGTTCACACTTTGGTAACGATGGATTTATCGGGATTGTGGATGGTCGGATCACATCCACCCCAAGTTAACAAGCGAGGTCGTTAGACGGACGGGTCCATCCTCCTCAAACTTGGTTAGGATACGGCCGAAGTCGTTAGGCGGATGGGTCCACCCTCTCTTGAACCGCACTTATATGTTTATACTCCAACTCGCACTCAGGGAGTTTGGAGTTAGTGTTTATGCTCCGGTTCGCACTCTGGGAACCTAGAGTTGATGTTTACACTCCAATTCACACTCTGGGAATTTGGAGTTGGTTTTTATACTCCGGTCCGCACTCTGGGGACCTAGAGTTGATGTTTGTACACCAATTCGTACTCTGGGAATTTGGAGTTGGTTTTTATACTCCGGTCCGCACTCTGGGGACCTAGAGTTGATGTTTATACTCCAATTCGCACTCTGGAAATTTGGAGTTGGTTATAGGACTGTCGTGTGTCGGTCCAGTTCAGCCTTTAATGTGACGGCTTGCCCTCGAGCTGAGGTTTCACTTAGTGAGTGGCCGATCGTATCACAGTCACTCGCTACTTGAATAAATTCCATCGTGCGATAGAACTTACTCTTCGTGCGTCGTGATTATTGAATGTCGCATTCGGTGAATCACAGCTCTAGCTTGAAGAGATAGTAATTTATTGCTGGAACGGAAAAACATGGCAAAGTCAGTGCCTTATTACAAATTCAAACTTCAGAATGCAAAGACAAATTGCAAAGTATTCATAGACTAAATAAAGCCTGTCATGTGTAACAGTGACGTAGATCCTCGTCGTTCCAAGATCCTGACAAAGTGGGTCCGCCACTGACGGCCTTTATCACTAATCTCCCGCCGGGACGGGTAGAGTCCTCCTGTCTTGGTCGATCAGGCTCATTATTTTGATTTGATGGGGCCGCTCCTCCAGGCTGTGGCACCCGCACAAACTGTTCCAGCTTCCTTTCTCTAATCAATTTTTCCACGAGATCTTGCAAGTGACAGCTTTCATTCATATTGTGCCCGTAGCTTTCATGAAATCTGCAAAAAAAATCCGTCTGGATTTGCCTTTCTGACGACGGTTTTGGAGCAGGTATTTTGTATTGAATTGTATTACAGGTTTGTAGATACAAGTTCTCCAGTGATGTATTCAAAGGAGTGTAACTGTCAAACATAGGATTCTTGCACTGTGGGCCACGATTTTGATCTCACTTTCAATTTTGATTCACGTTCTCCCTCCACTGAGTTTGTTTGTTTTGAGCATTCAACTGAACTTTTCCGGAACTCTCACCGGACTGTTTGATCGCGACATTGCTTTGGATCCCTTCCATGCTTGGCCCTGCATCATTCTGCTTCCTAGACTGTTTCGCATCTTCCCTTCTCAGGAATTGAGCCGCCTTGGCGTAGAAACGGTCCAATGATGTAGGTGGTTTTCCAGCCAACCAGTTTCCAAACTCAAAATCAGGGTCAATCCCCTTAGTCAACGCCATAAGAATGGAGTTATCGTTCAGATTGCTTATTTCCACACACACAGCATGAAATCTTTCTAAATAGTGTCTGAGTGTCTCTCCAAGAGCTTGGGTGATGCTAGATAGAGTGTTGACATCTTTCGGCCTTGCGACGTGCATGCAGAATTGTTCAACAAATTTTGTGGCCAATTGGTCAAATGAGGAAATGGATCGTGGCGACAGTCGGGTGAACCACATGGTAGCGATGCCCCCCCAAGGAAATGGGAAAACTACAACACTTCACTGCATCGTCAGCTCTAAAAGCGCTCATCGACCATTCATATTTCAGAATATGTTGGTTGGGGTCGGAGTTCTCCTCGTACATGGGTTGAGTCGGCATCCTGAATCGCCGAGGGGGTTAAGTGGTAAGTATAACTTCTGTAAAAGGAGTGTGACTTTGGGAGATTCCCCAGTCATCATTCGTGAAACCCTGGCTCTCACGGATCATCTGACGTATCATGGTCGGAAGATCCGGCATTTGCACGTTCTGTGCGGCTCGTGCCAGAGTGTGATTATGTTCCATATTATGAGGTTGGACCGGATGCTGTCGACGGTCCACATCTCGCCTTCTTGGCTCATAGTCTTCCGGGACGTATGGTTCAGGAGTACATCCGTGATGACGACAGTCTAGGTTCGACTGATTTTGGGCATCGACCCCTGGTTCAACCGCGACTTTCATGGCGCGGTAGTCTGTGGTGTAGTGAGGAACGACACCCCCTCAGGAGGAGGGACCGGTCTGGAAACTGACTGATGGACCAACTCTCAACTGTCCGTCGGGCCGGTTGATATCAAGCAGTTTGTATGTGACTCCCATCTAGCCGGGGTCGCGGAGATCGATGATGATAATCAGAAGAGGAAGAACTTTCGCTGGAGGAGTGAGAAGCATGATCTCTCCTGGATCTCCTCCGCTTCTGACGATTCAGCTGGTTGGTCAGCTCAGCATTGGCGCGTAGCTGTTCTGTTAGTTGTTGCCGACTTTGGGTCAGCTCTTGAAGCAGCAGCTGGAACTCTTGTCGGGTAACCGGACCTGATGGTTCCGAGTGCCCGGTAGCGTCTTGGTTAGAGGGAGGTATTGGCGTGGGATTCTGTCTATCCTGGTCTTCTTGATTGACAGCGTTGGAGGTGGTCCTTGTGCTAACCATCTTGGGGGTTGAACTCTTTTCCTAGACTTTATGCAAATCTAAATAGAAGGGAAGGAACTCGAATTAGTGATCTGGATCTCTCTCTTAGATTTATGCAATCCGGTATCGACGACAGATCCAACGAGCAGGAGAAAATCTGGGTTTTCTCAATGAAAGCACCAAAGTATTTGTACCAAAATTAGGCAAAACACTCTTCGAATTTTTTTGAAGAGATAACAATGAAGAATATAAATTTAAAACGAGGATTATCTAACAAAAACTCCAAACAACATGAATATAAATGCACAGACAAGCGATTTAGAGTGGTTCGGCGTATTGCCTACGTCCACCATGAAGTTTTTACGACTTTATTGATTCTCTTTTGTCGATTACAAGTGATTACAGCAAGCAACAATGAATTACAAATTGAAATTCGAGTTTAACAGCAAGAGTATGATGCAAGTCTTGATCCGGCAGAGTCTGGGCTCTTGAGAATAAAAAAGAACCTTCTTTTGTAGGCTCTAAGGCTCTATTTATAGGCGTAGGAGGCTGAGGCTGAGACTTCGCTCAAACTTCGAGAGATCCGCCCTGGCACGTGAGGGGACCCACATGACCTATTCCAGAAAGTTTTGACTCGATTTGTGATCGATACGAAATCGTTTCGTATCGATCAAGATGATGTCCGATAAAGCTGAAATTTCGTGGGGACGTTCCTTGGCTCGTATGTAATCTTCTCTGAAAATTTCATAGCATTTGGATCAGTGGATTTTGAGATATGATCGATACGAGTGGAGATTTCTCTGATGGCTGTTTGGTTCGACTCCATAGCTTCGAATCGATGCCCTCGTATCGATGGTTGCACGTGTCTCTGAGATGATGTAGCGCGCGTATTTCGAACCGATCCACCTTTCTCTCCGATTTGACCGCGTCGCATCCATGGTTCTCGCCTCGTTTGTATCGAATGCCGTTATCTAATTCGTGTTGATGGACACAAAGCAGGGTCAACTTGATGGATTCGAGCAGCAGCAACATCGATGGATACATAGTGATGAAGGCTGATGGTTACGAAAAAGGACTTTCCTCGATGGATACGAATCAGGTAGATACTTGATGGATGCGAAGGAGGCCTTAGCCGATCAATGCGTAATGCATGCTCTGTAGATGGATTCGAACTGGATTGATGCGAAATGGATGGATACGAAATAGGGCTCACTAATGGATATGAACCCTTGCTTGGTGATGGATTCGAACGAACAAAGGAGAATGGACACGAAAGGAGGTAGTTACTTCATGGATACGAAATAACGACCCGTGGCAGCTGATGGATGCGAAGGTGATGGATACGAAAACGGGGTTATCACCTTCAATTCGCATAGATCATAACTTGAGTGTACGAACTCGGATTAACTTGAAATTTGGGATGCAGGCTCCCATGGCTTAGCTTGTCCTTTCTTGTAAATTATAGCCCGATCCGGACTCGTACAAAATTCGTCGAGACCCATAGCGAACCTGCGCATGCTTGATATCCATGACGATTAATCCTATGTTTATAGTCAAGTTCTTGGTGTCACGGCCTTGCCAAAAGGCGGGATAACATTTGCCTCCCCCCCAAAGTACGTCTTGTGGAAACATGACATGCTTTGGAAAGCTGCAGTCTTCACTTTGAACAACCATTGCTCTTTTGTCGAAGGTTGTAACCTTGCGTTGCTATAACTGATTGCTGTATGATAGTGCTTAGCTGTTTTTCGCCGTAATTGTTATTAAATGAATACCCGATTTGAGCTGTTGTTAGTTTTCGTGTATTGAATTTCGTATCAATTCTCTCCTGAACCGATGTGAAATTTGAGTTGCAACAACAATTAACAGTCGTTTTTTAGCATTCCTTCGCATCGTTTCTCTCCTGGATCGACATAGAAGTTTGAAAAATTGTTCTCGCATCGATATGTTCGGCAGTGATGGATGTTCATCACTCTTTTTGTATCCACGAACCCTGCTGTTTGTCACGGATAGGCGATTCACAATTCGTATCGATGCCAATGTATAAGTTATGACGGATACGAAATTGCTGTTCGTATTGATAGGCAGTGGATGGAGTTGCGAACTCGTCGACCCGAACAAGGGCTTCGAGTCGATGGGCTTCATCGTCTTCGGCCGTCTTTGCTGTGTGCTTTGAATCGATGGACTCATTGTCCATTTCGAATTGATGGAAATTTTTGTTTAGATGGATACGAACAGGGCATTCAACTCGATCTGTGGGTTGACCGGCTACGACCGGTCACGTGGACTAGGAGGCGAATTGACCCGGTTTCTCTCTGGGCTCCATATAAATACTCTGGACTTCATCCATTTTCACTTTTTACTTTTTTACTGCCGCCTTTAACCGTCGCATCGATCCAGTAACCTGAGAGAAGAGAATTGTGTCGTGCTTTCGACTCGATCAAATTCAGCCCTTCAAATCATCGAATTCCAATTCTAAATTAGGTAATTAATCACGAATCCAAACGACGAAGTTATCTCAGATTCACTCCTTCTTCATCAATTATCCATTCTGGCAATTGGTAAAACTAGATCTGGGTCAAAGCTCGATCGTAAATGGCCATGGCGATGCTCCTGTAAATTGGAGAAGAAAGAGTGGAAAAGACAAGAAATAGATCGATCTGGGGGTTGCGTTCGAATCGATGAAGGCAATGATATTTCTCCTTGGATTTCACATCGATCCCTGGAATATTCTAATGGAGATGATGCAGTTCGTACCGATTATGATGGTGGTGGATCGTATCGACACAAAATGATCGATACGTAAAATAAGTAATCGGTCGTTTCGAAGTCATTAGCTCTAGGTCGATACGAATTTTACTTTTATGTTCGATACGAAAAGTATCGACTCGAACGTGATCGATGTTTAGCTGAGACCTTCCTAATCGGTATGAATCGGGCAATCAAGGATCGATTCGAAGTCATCCTTTGATCGATACAAACTCGACCCTTGACGATCGATTCGAAACATGCCTCCGGGATCGATACGAACGTGTATTTTGATGGATTCGAACAAGCTTCCTGCAATCGATTCGAACGTGTATCTTTGATGGATATGAAACTTTGAACTCTTGATAGCATGACTCCGACAAGCTTCATTCTTGCATATCTAAACTTGACTGTCAAACTACATACTTGACTGCCTTTCGAAGCTCGTCGATGGAACTGTAACTTAGTGACACGATGATGAACTTTAACTCAAATCGATCACTAGCATTTTAATAGTACGGTTGTGACGGTCAGCGATGGCGATCATTATAACTAGACTTCGAAGCTTGGCTCGTATGTAATCTTCTCTGACCATATGCTATCAAATACTTATAAACTGGGGACGTTCCTTGGCTCATATGTAATCTTCTCTGAAAATTTCATAGCATTTGGATCAGTGGATTTTGAGATATGATTGATACGAGTGGAGATTTCTCGGATAGCTATTCGGCTCGACTCCATAGCTTCGAATCGACGCCCTCGTATCGATGGTTGCACTTGTCTCTGAGATGATGTAGCGTGCATATTTCGAACTGATCCACCTTTCTCTCCGGTTTGACCGTGTCGCATCCATGGTTCTCGCCTCGTTTGTATCGAGTGTCGTTATCCAATTCGTGTTGATGGACACGAAGCAGTGTTAACTCGATGGATTCGAGCAACAGCAACATCGATGGATACGAAGTGACGAAGGCTGGTGGTTACGAAAAAGGACTTTCCTCGATGGATACGAACCAGGTAGATACTTGATGGATGCGAAGGAGGCCTTAGCCGATCAATACGTAATGCATGCTCTGTAGATGGATTCGCACTGGATCGATGAGAAGTGGATGGATACGAAATAGGGCTCACTAATGGATACGAACCCTAGCTTGGTGATGGATTTGAACGAACAAAGGAGGATGGAGACGAAAGGAGGTAATTACTTCATGGATACGAAATATCGACCCGTGGCAGCTGATGGATGCGAAGGTGATGGATACGAAAATGGGGTTATCACCTTCAATTCGCATCGATCATAACTTAAGCGTACGAACTTGGATTAACTTGAAATTTGGGATGTGGGCTCCCATGGCTTAGCTTGTCCTTTCTTGTAAATTATAGCCCGATCCGGACTCGGACAAAATTCGTCGACACCCATAGCGAACCTGCGCATGCTTGATATATAGGATGATTAATCCTAAGTTTATAGTCAAGTTCTTGGTGTCACGGCCTTACCAAAAGGCGGGATAACAGAATCCATCTCATATGCTCTACATTAAACATTATAATATGGTATCTGTATATGTCTCAAAGAGAATCCCAACTTTATTTTATGCTAGTCATAAAAGATGTTGTTTCAAATCATACGTCGATGCCTAAACTGAAACTGTTTTTAACATACGTATATCGTTAACAATCAATATATTATGTTGTTTTACTTATAATTTAGAAATATCTTAGTACCTATAGTACTCTTTCTTACATAAAAAAACTTCCTTTGTACTTTGATAAAATTAAACAATTTATCATCTTATCAAAATATTTTCTCAACTCTAATGCTTGTCAAATGATATAATCGTATCAATTCCTGGATCTTATCAAATACTTATAAACTCAGTTATCGCTCCTGTCGACATTGTGTCATTTTGGTCATCATGTGAAAACAGCTATTTTAGATCATTAATCAGAGTTTCTGTTCCAACCAAGATGTTCGAAAATTCAAATTCATATTGAACATAATTTTTTGAGTGGAATCTGAGTTAACTTAAGTACATTGATTAATGAATCTGTTAAGCTAGTTTTAGCAAATGAAATTTTTAATATTATTCTCATTAATGTTGCTTACTACATTCCAACCGATTTAGTATTCCTTTTGTAGACATACCCGCCGCAATAGATCATATCCTTTCAGGGACAGCTATCAAAACTTTATTTTGATAATGTACTTGGAATTTCTTTCAGATTTAAAGCATCATGTCATATGTTAGATTCTATACTCTTACAACTTATTGGCATTTGAGAAATTGTTTCTACTAATAATTGCTTTCCTCGACATCAATGTGAAAATCATAATTTTTTTATGTACGAGAATTCATATTAGAGATTCTATCGAGCTTTCTCTATTTTAGGCCCGATTAATTTCTTTTCATCTTATATAATCAGTTTCCACATTAGAATGTTTGGATCGTATTTTACACTTACGTAAAACTGTCTAATATTGAGTTTACAAAACTTATGTTCATAGCATAAATTTGTCAACTATTGTTGGTCAGTTACAAAATCCATTGGGGTAGTTCACACAACCTGTCAATTCTTTGAACTAGAACATGTAGTGGCTTCATACTAATTCATTTCTTTTATAATTTTGTAAGTAGTGTTTTAGATGAAATTAGAATTAACATTTGTATTTACTCTTAAATACATATCCTTCTAGAAAGAAGTAATTCAACATCACTTATCATCAATCATACTTTCTCCAACAATTTTGATAACCCCTTATCGATACATCGTTATGTATCACAATTAGGAGTGATTTTGAAATTGAATTTAATTTGGCTTTAGGTACTTTTTTGAGCTCTTTCCGAAATACTGGAATATTTGATCAAATCGTATCATTTTATTTCCTTTGGTTGTCATGTTTTCTACTTTCATTTTAAATTCCATATACTTATCAAAGATATACTACTTTTGTATCAAATATACATGTTATGTCTATGACAATTCATCAGAGAATTTAACGAAGTAAGTGGGTCTGTTTTGGTATCGAAAGACTTGTCATGCATTTATATGTGTGTGTGTGTGTATATATATATATATATATATATATATATATATATATATATTTGTGTGTATGTGTATTAATCTGAAGGGTTGACTAAACCTTTTGTCACTCTCACTAAATATGTGCTCTATCCTTAATCTTTTAAGATATAATTCATGAGTATCATATGATTCATAATCATATGATTAAGGAATTATTTCCTCAAAATATGTCATAGTCCAAAATTCCAATATAATTAAAGAAATATTTTCGTACCTTCATACTTTCCACGGCTTGCATCACCATTATTATGTAAACAAATATCGTTATTATAATACATTTATTTTATATCGAATATTCATATTGTTAATATTAAAATAAAACTATATCTATGTTAATAAATATTGAAAACCATTCTAATTTCACAAGCATCATATGGCTTTTAAA
This sequence comes from Allium cepa, assembly GCA_030765085.1. Taxonomy (NCBI): domain Eukaryota; kingdom Viridiplantae; phylum Streptophyta; class Magnoliopsida; order Asparagales; family Amaryllidaceae; genus Allium; species Allium cepa. The sequence continues at coordinate 547,556,248 of CM060943.1, read as the reverse complement.
CTAAGCAGATTTACATTGGAATCTGAACGTCAAGATGAAGGCGAAATGCTTCATTGATTTAGTTGTTTGTTCGGAATGGCTATAGAAGTAGACTTAGGAAATTACAAAGGAATTAGTGCTAAGGGGACTATTCAGTGCTGAGCACTCCTACTCCGCACCGATCACTTTATCGACCACCAATGGGCCCCTAAAGATATGGTACATGTGAAGATGACTAGTTTGATCGTCTAAAAGTGCATTTCAAAAGGAACAGCCGGACAATTCCAAAGGAAGTTTGAAGGAAAACAGACAAGCACAAGTGACATTACAACATTTCGAAAGCAACACGATCTCAAAGGAAAAGTGCTTGGAATTCAATGAATTTGGGATAGAAGATCAAAGAAGGAAAGAAAGGGTTGTTCCCCCTCTAAATTTATAGTTGGTACTGATAACTTCTTCCTACAGCCTCAGATCTGGATTTGGACTTGGTATTTCATTGACCTTCAGTCCTGCTAGGCAGTTTCTCTATGTATCAACTGGAGAAGGACCGTTGAACCCATGACTTCTTCATCCTCTATCTAACCTCCATTAAAGTCACTAAGGAAGTTACTATTTTCTATTCTAGGCCTTTAGAGCAGTAAAACCCTTGTAATAGTGACTCTCAAATCCATAATCAATCAAAACTATAGTGGAGATAGGCCAAAGATTGTCGAACCACTTTAAAAAACTTTTTGTTCTTACTGTTTTTCCATATATTCTCTACTAGATTTCTATATTTCTAAAAGACTTTGGATTTTGTGCCACTTTTGGTATCAATATTTCGATGCTGTCACTGAGAAAGGAGATTCTCAAGCATAGATCTAGATTTCTATTTAGGATTAGAATGTCCAGAGGTTAGATCCAGAAGGTTTTCATTAAGGAATTTGAAGAGTTAGCATAATGGAATCAATGGCCCCTATGTGATCAAGAAGATGATTAGGAGCATTAGCCAGAGGAGATGAAGGGACTAGTCATCAAGTTGAGGTTAGCAACTAGCAGATTGTACCTAGACTATCTACTCCATTGGATATGCTTACTAGAGTGGAATTTGACAAAATGATGTAGGAGTGGAATCAAAAGCGTTGATGGATGCTAGCATAAAACTGCTAACCCAGCAGCCATAGAGGACTAGGAGGAGCAGGAGGGAAGATTCTTCTATTGGATCGGAAGAAGAGAACTGATTTATTTTAATCAAAACAAGCAAGATTAAAAACAAAAACAAAAATAAGGGCTATTAGAAAGGTAGAAGGAATCGCTGGAGGAAGTCATGGAGCTTCCCCTAAACAATACTACTTGGTACCAATAAGAACCAAGTCGGTACTAAGAAGAATTTGGGAACTTTAGGGGAACAAGGAGCCAACACCATGGACTTATCTGATTCTGAGGATGATCCTTGGCATGACGTTGAGGATTATGATCTAGATATTACTTCCATGATGCTAGAGTTCAAACAACCGCAATAAATCCAATCAGACATCAATGGAAGACCATAGGAGTGGTTCTCCCAAAGGTTGGGGAATCTAGACTTTAGCGAGAAATACAAGATTGTTTGCATAGCCAAACACTCGATGCCACCCATGGTAGTCGACTTTCAAGGTACAATGCTAGCAAGGAGTATATAACAGATATGGTTAAACGATTGTAGAAGAAAGAAAATGTAGGAAGAATGAGGATTGGGGTTTCACACCAAGTAGAACTCCATTCATAGAGAACTGTTGGAGGGAGGAGTATCTCAAAAGGTTTACGATGCCGAAAGTGCTATCATACAATGGGATTTGTTTAAGTATGAATGACACATGAATGGTGCTAGAGCGATAGACCTGGTGCGGTGTAGGTTCCTATTTTCTTGAAAAGTGTTGATCAATGTAGTTCACTCGGCTCGCATTAAGATCCATATCAACATTTGATGAGTTGGTTAAGAAATTTTTAGAGTGGTTCCAGCTCTATGCTGCTCGACCTAAGGACGTGATTTCCTTGTCGAACCTTTCTTAAAAGTCATTAAATGGTTTCTTGAGTCGGTTTAACATCGCAATTACAGGGGTGAGTAATTCGAAGGAAGATTTGGCCTTTATGGATTTAGTCTGGGGTATATACCCAGACACGTACTTCAGTAAATTGTTGAATATGAAGCAACTAATAACAATGGAGGAATTACATTGGAAGGCCAACCAATTCTTGCGTTTGGAGGAAGTAAGTCAAGCAGCTAGACAGAGTAATGGTGGACCGTCGAAGGAATTAATCCACAGCAACTTGGCAAATAAACAAACCATAAAAAGCTCGTAAATATTGGGTCAATGTTAGAAATTCTAACAATCAAAAGAAAAGGAATCAAGGCTCTGTGGTAGGTGAAATGAAACCAAGAAGCACCCAAGGACCATGAGGCTTGACAAATACACCTCTAAACGACACATTAAAGAATATATACCTTGCCATATAAGGAACACAATGATATAAAAGGACATCTAGGAGAGAGCTGATCAAGGAGGAAAGGTGCTTAGGAAAGTACCGCCATTTCCATGAAACCCATGGACACAACAATATGTGAACAAGTGCCGACATTTAGGGGACTTTATCGAGGACTTAATAAGGAAGAAGAAGTTTCAGTAATATGTGAAGGAGCTACAGGATGGCCATCATAATGAAAGATCCAAGGGCATCCTGCATAAGGGAATCAACCCGGGCCTAGCGGAAAAGGGCCTAGGCAAACTGACAGAAGATTAGTTATCAATACGATAATAGGTGGACCTCATCCAATAAAGAAAATCTAGAAGGAAATGGAACACTATGCAAGCTTGTCAAAGCATGCACCATAAGGGTGTTTCCTTGCCATGGAGAATTCGGTAAAGCAACAAAGGATGGCGGCAGATGATATTGTGTTTAGGAATAGGGATGTTGATAGAGTCAAAGCTCCAACTTTTGAACCTATGGCGATAACGACTATTATTGGACCAACGACCGTAGGTAAGGTCCTGGTCGATAGCCGAAGTTTTGTTTTGGGAGAATGTTTGATTAGATGAAAATTAGCATAAACGACGTCAAGGCCTATAAAACCAAAATTCAAGGATTTACAAGAAACACAAAGCAACCGACTATGACGATTGATTTATTGGTTGAGTTAGGTGATGTAATCGCAAGGCTATGCACATTTAAACGTTTATTATAGTAGACGAGTATTCGACGTATGATGTCATTTGGGCTAACTAGACCTAGCTGATTTTAGAATAGCACTGGCTCCTTAATGCTTAATGATGAAGTTCCCCAAAGAGAATGGGGTCAGATCGATAAAGAGAGACCATAACGTAGGAAGGGAATGTTATGTCGTGGAGCTAAGGCAAGCAAAATGATGGAAGAAAGGAAAGAATGTAAAGAGGACTCTCTACATTTGAAATATGCAAGTATAGCAATTAAAGCCCAAGCCCTTTCTCGGGAACCATAATAGGTTCGATAAGTCTATGGATCCTAGGAACAAGTCAGAGGAAGTGCAGGCGGCACCAGCCGAATCAAAGGTGATGTTTCGATTGATATGGATGATCCTTCTTAGACTTTCAAACTCTGCTCAGTATTGGACTAAGAAAGGAATTGGTTAATTTCCGATGAGGAAATTTAGATGTATTTACTTGGACGCATTTTGATATATGCAGGATATCGTCGAAGGTAGCATGTCACACACAGAATGTGGATCAAAGGTTTCCACCAGTAAAGCAAAAGGGGCAGAGTTTGTGTCCCGAGCAATCCACTATGCTAAAAGAGGAAATGGGTAAGATGATGGTGAATAGCTTTATCCACGATGCTTTATACCTAAAATGGGTATCAAACCCCATGTTGGTAAAAAAGTCAAATGAAAAGTGGCGGACGTGTATTAACTACTCTGACTTGAATGAAACATGCCCGAAGAACATCTTTTCTTTGCATAGGACTGATCAACTTGTAGACAAGATAAGTGGATATGGTTACTCTCATTTAGGGATGCTCATTCGGGCTATAATCATATAACATCTTATATATTGGATCGGGAGCATACTAGTTTAATAATGTATTAGGATTGTACTGTTATCAAGTAATGCCGTTTGGATTGAAGAACGCTTGAGTGACGTATTAAAGATGGGTAAATTCTATGTTTAGGAATCAAATCGAGCGAATAAAGGAATAATATATGGATTATATGCTTGTGAAGTCATGGGTACCATGGAACCACTTGGATAGGGTGCAAGAATAATGCTTGTAACTTCAGAATGACGACCAATTTGTTAAGCACTGAAGTTGGAATTTTCTGCAACTAACTACGAGGCATCGATAATGAGACTAAGGACAGAAAAGGACCTAGGGATAAGGATGCTACATATATTCAGTGGTTCCCAGTTGATTGTTTATCAAATGAGGAAGGAATATCAAGCTAAAGGTGTGAGGATTGCTCCTTAGTTGATGAAAGCATTAGAGATGTTGCATGACATAGAGCATTATACGATTATGCAGATCCCTAGAAAGGAGAATGGAAATGCCGACTCATTGGCTAAATTGGCTAGTTCTGAGGAAGCATAGATGAAGGGTTTGGTTCCAATGGAGGTTTTGAAGGCTCCAAGTATCGATCAGATGGATGACGAGTGGATTTTGGAGACTACGAGGAAGAGGAGTCGTGGATGACTCTGATCAAGGAATATCTACTTAGGAGAACTCTCGCAAGAGATAGGAATGAACAGAAGAAACTCCTTCAAAAGACACCTAGGTTCATGATGCTAGATGGAGTGTTGTACAGAATAGTATTCTCTAACCCCTTGCTTCGGCGTATAACCAAGGATAAGGCCAGGAAATTCCTTATGGAAATCCATGAGGATAACTGGGGTGACCACACCTGGTGGTAGATTTTGGAAAAGAAGTTACTTTCCTACGAATATTTCTAGCCAATAATAAATCAAGATGCAGCCGATTATAAGAAACGGTGCGACCGTTGCTAGAAATTTACGAAAATTCCAAGTGCCCTATCTATAAAGCTTACATAAATGGTTAGCCCATAGCCATTTGCGATTTTGGCAATTGACATTATCGGTATTATACCAATGGCAAAAAGAGGAGCTAAGTATGCAATAGTTATGGTGGATTATTTCACGAAGTGGACCAAAGCAGAACTACTTGCCACAATCAAGATGAAAAAAGTGATCAACTTCATGATGAAGAACATCATTTATAGGTTCGATGTTTCCCAGAAGATTATAACAAACAATAGAACTCAGTTTGAAAGTATCGAGTTCAGAGATTTCTACAATTGATATAGGATCTAGAAGAGATTTTCAGCAGTAGCACAACCATAGGTGAATGGACAAGTGGAGGCAGTAAAAAATTCATCAAGTCCACTATGAAGATATAGTAACTAAAGCCAAAGGCAACTAGGTTGATGAGCTTCTTACTAGCATTATTGGCTTATAGGACGACCATATTCTACGGTTGAACATATGCCATTCGCTTTGGCATATAGATCAGTGGCTATGATCCCGATAGAATTGCAAGTTTCCTCTTATCGTGAAGGATTTTATGATTCATAGGTAAATGAGGAACACTTGCTTGAGTCTCTCGATTTGGTTGATGAGAAAATAGAAGAAGTGGAATTAAGGGTAGCTGCTCGCAAGAAAAGAGTAGCATACCACTTTAACACCAAGTTCTACAACCATACTTTCGTGGTAGGGGATCTCACATTGAAGCAAGTTCTCTCGAGTATAGGGGCCCTTGGTCCAAATTGTGAAGTCCTAATGCAAACAAGCAAAAGCTTAGAGACAGAACGCTCAAGCTAGCAACTGTCGATGGAATTCTGATTCTACATGCATGGAAAAACGACTATGTATGACACTATTATGTTTATTTTTATTTAATTTATTTTCCACATATAAGCCAATCAAGGATTCTAGGGTAATGTCATAAGGAAAGACTTGCCACATTTTTCGTTTATAAATACAATTAGCTTCTTGAACCAATAGAATTGTTTTCTTGTAAGCAAAATTTCTATGTTGCGCGGTTAGCAGTATAGTCAGGTATAAATTCCCTTAGTCCAGGATAAGGACTATGGAGTATGCCTTCAAGGGTTGATCAAATAATTCGACTATATACGCTTAGGTACCTGAAGAAAGTGCCACTTCCTTCGGTCTAAGATTAGGAGCAGGGAAGGAAATCACAAAGGATGATCAGATGATTCGCCTCTGATATTCCAAAACCTAAAAATGGTAATAACTCCTCTGGCCCAGCATTGAGGCCGGGAGTATAATTTCAATGATCGATTGGATAATTCGACCCCTAGGTACTAATTCCATTGGTCCTGGATTAGGACTACGGGGATTAAATACTGGAGTCGATCGGATAATTTGACCCCAACCTTCAGGTATTGGTTGTCGCTTGGAATTAGGCGACATTAAGAAGTAATGATCAAAATAGGATAATTAGAGCTCCAGTTCTTGGAGGTAGAAACTGGTGCACGGTAAAAATCCCAATGACCATGCTTGTAGCTTGGTAGGATATACTTGGCTGAGGTTAGGCAAGGACAATTAGATGATACTCATAGTTAACACCAATATTTAGGTGAGACTAGGAGCATCTTCCTAGAGATAGCATTCAAAAGCACTTGTTATTGGGTATTTGAACTAGTGTATGGCCAAAGCCTTCGCGATTGCGTTGGCAGCCTAACAGGATATGCTTGGTCAAAGATAAGTAAGGATAGTTGTCGAAGGTGGAAAATAGGTACTACCAGATTCCTTCTGTCTACGAGCAGGGCGAAAAAAGTGTAATCAAACCTAGGGCAATTAGATAATTTTCTCTATATAATTAGAAATCCAATCAAACCCGATTACTAGCAAGATTGGGAACGCCAAGAGTTAGACGTTGGATCGCTATTCCTCGAAAATACGAAATAGCACAAAACTTGAATTATTTATAACTCATTGATGGTCAAAGGAAACTCGACCTAGTACAAATAGAAATAACTATAGAGTTAGGAAATTACCATAGTTTACTTTGCTAAATAGAACAACTTGATGGATCTTAACGAGGTTTACTAATGGAACATAATTAAAGCAATCACATGAATTATATTTATATTCACAAAGTTGCAGCAAATGAAAGCTTTGCATGGAAATAAATAGTATAATATAGATAAATTGAAATATATAAAGTTGCATTATATATGTAAGCAGTTGTACAAAAGAAAGTACATAATAGAAAAATACGAAGAAGTAAGCAGAGCAGAGATTACAAAAGAAAAGTAATCTTTCATTACTAAAGCTTTTGTATACAAAGATTACGGGGGCTACTTCTGCATAATCACGACCTTTGTACAACAAAAAGGAAATAAAAAATGAATGACTAAAAGACCTTCTCTCTCACAAGCCCTAGGAAGCTTCTTCTTATTTTTCCCTCTCTTGCTGCCTTTGCCGCTCAAACCACCAGATGGCCTCTTATGCTTCTGTCTAGCTTTGAGTTTCTCCGCTTCGTGGGACTTGCCTTTGGATTAGGTGGTTTCCCTTTAGTCGTAACAGGGGGCTACTTGGACATTCTAGTAGGGGCATCGGTGTGGATCTTAAGGGGATTCAATATGAGAGGGGAATTCGGAAGAAGGGCTCGTTAGTGCAAAACTGATAGACTTTTCGGTACCAGACTCGATTTTGATGTGAACCTTGGAAAGGTCAATCTTCAATCAATCATGGTGATTTGGTCAGTCTGCAGCACCGGTGACAGCACCTTCTATGACGATCCGGATTTTCGGACCAAATAAAATTACCAAAAAATCCATCTGTTCTAAAACTACTAATGAAACTACCAACTTAATACACCATATTTGATAAATATTCAATATTACTATATGTATAGGATACAATTTCAATTATACAACTTATCAGTGTAATTAATTTATTTATTAATTTTACAAAGTGTGCTTTAATACATACCAAATACAATGAGTAAAATCTACCACTGCATAACTCTGATGAGAGAGACAACACTGTCCTTGCCTGCGAACTCAATAAACAATGTAAATGTAGAATAAAATAGTAAGCAGGAAAGACTTAATAACACAAGATAAACAACAACCAATAACAGATAAACATCAAAGGGTTATATTATTTTAAGGGTTGCATCACTACCACTTGTGTCTGCCTACGTACCCATATCTAATTGGGTACCCAATTAGATACAGGATCAAGCCAACGTAGTTCTCCCACCGTAAATAGGACTCATAGAGCTTACGATGCAACAAACAATATGAAATTCCTAAAGCTACCTACTTAGGCTTAATCTTTAAATTTAGATTTTCAAAATCTAATTAACTTTATGGAAATTATCTCTTTGAAATTTATTCCTGAATTCTTATTTCAAAACTTTTGATATATATATATATATATATATATATATATATATATATATATATATTCAAACTAGTCACTTACTTCGGGATCTGAAACAAATCACTTTTTGAGAATGATATCAATATACAAGCATACAAAACTATATGCTACCTGATCGGGAGGTTTCTAGCCATAACAAGGCAACTGGGTCCCAGCCTTCATACAATCGATAAATAAGTACATCCTCTATACCAAGAGCAGACTACACCAAAAACATATGCCCGCATTTTAGTTATGGGTTAACCGAATCATCGGTAACATAACAAATCACTTTATATCCCAAAGTGGCAAAATCATTTACACTAGTAATTACAAATACTTCAAGTCTATAATAATTTCCATTTCTAAATCCTTTCAAAAATCATCGGGTTTAGTCCTCGAAATTCTTTCCGTTTTATAAATCACTTTGATAAAACCATTCATTGTATAAACCACTTCAAAATATTTATTCTCAAATATCTCTTTTTTCTCTTTTAAGGGAAAACATTTCTTGGCATTTCAACTTTAAAATCAATCTTCAAAACAATTCATTATGAACTAAATATTATCGCTAAACACCTTATAGTCAAATCATGAAATAAATCACAAGGTGTTATCCTACAATTATTCTCTACCCAGTCCATGCATATGGATTATTAATTGCTTATAAACTATTAAGCAAAGTCAACAATCAATAAAAAATAATCAATGCTCATAAACTGGTCGAGCGCAATCCAAACAACCAAACAATCAATTAACAAAATAAACATAATAATAAATGATAAATCAATGCTTTATTCTATCAAATATTTATAATACGTTTTATTTTAACTTGAGTTAAAATGATTTGATATTCATTTTGGAGCATCCGGGATTTCCCTTCGACATGTTCCATCCCTCGTCCAAGTCTCCTTGGATCTCACAGACGAAACACGTGTATTAGACATTTCCACATACCCTATTAATTTTTAACTTCTAAATTTTAAAATAATTAATTAACCATCCAAACATAATATTGAGCAAGGAAATCAAACCATTGTTTTAGAAAAAAAGTAAACAAGCATTCAATAAGGGTTTTCAAACAACACTTAACACTTAAAGTTCTTTCAACTTAACAATGGTTTTAGTGAACTTAAAATAAGAAATAACTTACTTTGGATTCCACTCCGTCAAACTTCAAGGAAAGGAACTTAATATCTAACGCATACTTCCTACCATGCTTCGGAACCAAATGAAAATAAGCTCGAATTCCTCCTTCCTAATGCTTGGCCAAGGCCTAAAATGGAGATTGGCCGAAAGTATAGAGAAAAAATGGTAGCGCTTTGAACTTGAATCCTCAAAATTAGACCCGAAAAATAGGTCATCTTCTCTCTTGTTTTTGAGTCTCTTACTCTCAAAATTTGAAAAACTTGTTAACTGAAAAGTTATTGCAAATTCTTTTCTCTTGAATTTAAAGAAAATAATCAATTGATTTTGATTTTTTGTGGAAGATATGGTCAAATGAAAAAGAGCTATTCTTGGATTCACAATTATAAATCCCAAAAATGTACTTCATAAACTTGAATTTCAGGTATAGAAAACCTCAAAACTGGAAAAAGTGATCAACTTAAATTTTGTAGCCACTGGAGTTTCATATGTTTAAAAAATAATTTCTTAATTTGGATCTGTTGTATCAAGTTATGATCAAAACAAAATGGCATATTCTGTGGCTTAAAAACTAGGCCAAAGAATGCACTAGAAAGAAGTTGATTTTTGACATGGTTAATTTTAGAATGAGATAAAGTGGTCAACATTAAAGTTGTAGCCATGGAAAAATACATGATTTGAAAAAAAAAATCATTTTAGTTCTGATTTGAAGAAGTTATGGCCGAGAGAAGAAGAGGTTAAATATGGAGGAAAGAAGAGTTTGATTTGAAGAGGATGAACATTGATTTCTTTTGAATATTCTATAAATATTTTGATATTATTTCTCTCTAATTTTTTGCTATGGCTTGGAAGCCGTTAAAAATAATAGGAAGAAGGTGAAGAAGCTTAAGAAAAGAAGAAGAAGAAATGTGAATGAAAGTGAAGAAGGAATAGTAGCTGCAACAGAGAATCGTTCAGGATGTAGCAAATTACACCATCGGAGGTTCTTGTTCATTAGAAGGAAAATAGTGATGCAATGTTGGAAGCTATCCCTTTTGAGAGTCTTCAGAGTCTTAGCATGCTCATCATTAGTGTCTTGAGTAAGGCTATAAGTGAAAAAATTAGACAAAGGGTTAAACACTTGAAAGGCGGAAAGTCTAGTGCGGAGAGAAGTAGGATGAATAAAAATCTTACTATCGAAAAGCCGAAGCTTATTAAAGCCATACGGGCATTGGATGAAGAAATACTCATTATTGAAATATTAGCATTTATTATGAAGCTCTTCGATGATGTTGCAACGACACTAGGCCTCGATGATCATATAAGAATGTGAATCATATTGATTCTTGAAGCTCAAGATGTGGATTAACTCTTGGAAGTTCGGAATATGTCGAAGTTGGTTCATAAATAAAATGTATGAGGAACTCAAAAGTGAATATCCATTAGGATGAACTTAGGATGGAGCTACCCAAGTTCTTATAGAATAATGCATAGAAAAGGATTAATTAGTGATACGGTGCCGCCAAAGCACATGTACTTCTTGCATGCCGTATAAACTATCGGTGGATTGTGTTGCTCTTTGGACATGTGTTGGGAGCTTGACTTCGCCCTCACAGATCCCGTGTTGACACATATATTTTGGAGCATCTTCACAATTAAGATTGCCAGCAATTTCTTAGATGCAACTAATATGATGTTTTCATTCAAAGGAGGAGGCAAATTTGGTATTGGTTTCGCTAGAACAATCATCCATTGTAACTCGACAGTGAATGAACGCCGGTATCTAGCTTGTATGGTAGGCGAAGCCTGAGCTATGAAGGACTCAGCTATGAAAGTAGTTGATGGCACAATGCCAACAAAAAATCTTGGTGAGTGACGAGTCATTCTGGAGAGGAAAACATGGTGTTAAACACGATTGGATATGTTTTATTTTGGAAATTTCATTTTAAACTAAGCCCGTAAGACCGATGTCCATAATCCAATGGATGTTAGCACATGTTGACCAATCAGATTTCAAATGCTGAACGAGATAAATGAAAGTGTTAATCTATGCAATGTGAGTCTCATGTGCCGTAATCGATGAATGGACCATCCAATGTGGATAGCTCGCTTATGCTATAAAAAATGAGTCAGGTCGCACGAAGGAACTATGCATCAGAATTTATCCATTATCGTTGGATAACTGATAACAGTACCATTATCCGGAGTGATGTGGAAAATTTTCTTTTACAGGAACATTAGATGTGCACAGTTGGAAATGCTATGCAGTGGAATCATTCAAATGGTAGAACATGTTCAATTCGACCGTTCTTTGAAAGAGAACCATCCTATTGACGTTCAAATGGCAATGTTTGATGAATCAAGATTGGTGAAAGAAAACCAGGGAACTTCAAAATGCAAAGACTAGAGTTTCCAAGTCAAACCTGAATACACTCTAGATTGAACCCGAGAATAATATAGGAAAAATAAGGGTTTGCTCCAACTAAGCATTTATCGAGATCACATGGATCATCACCACTGGTGACGGACACCCCTCCATGGCAAACTACGGTCACTGTAGCACTACCAAGACGACCTCATCGACAGAAACCAGGACCAACCTTTAAAACTTCTTAGATCTAAGACTGATTGGGGCAAGCACTTTTGAGAATAATGATGGTCAAGGCAAAATTGATTGGCAGTAATGTCAGGTGAATGGCAGCGATGCTGAAAGGTCAGCAGCAATGTAGGGGAGGAAGCAATGATTGATCAGATACGTAGGAGGTCAAATTTCAAATGCTTGGTAGAAGCAAAGCACTCGGGCATGAAAAGATAGAAGTGGGAAGTGAGGAAAAGTTTCTATGTACTAAGTCCTTATAATATTCGCTAACAAGAAGAAGGACTCAATACTAACCTAAATTTTGTACCGAAAATTGGAGAAAAGTCAAGGGTAAGGAAGTGCAGACCTAACTAAGGCATAGAATGATCTCTAGAGCACACATTTTGTCCTTAGCATGAGAATGGAATTTCTATATGTGAATCAGTTGAACAAATATCTACGGAATGGAAATGGTGCTTGGAAGCGACTCGTGGATTACCGACGGACACACATGGATGATAATAAATGCTTGTCGTATTTTATAGAATACATTGTTTTCAACGAAAGCATACTCTGGAGGAAAGTGTTATCTAGCTTTTTAACAGGTTTCCACTAAAATCTGAATGTCTGCATGAAGACAAAACGATTCATTAGCTTAGGAACATGCTCGGAGAAGATATATGAGTAGACTTAAGAAATTACAAAGGAATTGGAGCTAAAGGGACCACTCAGCACCGAGCACTCCTACTCAACACATTCACTTTATCGGCCACCATTAGGCCCATAAAGATATGGTACATGAGAATATGGCTTACGTGATCATCTTAGTGCATTTCATAAGAAATAGGTGGACAGCTCCAAAGTGATTTTGAAGGAAAATAGACAAGGACAAGTGTCTCAGAAACAACATAATCTCGAAGGAAAAGTGGTTGGAACACAATGAATCAGGGATAAAGATCAAAGTAAGGTAGAATGGTTTGTTCCCTCTCTAAAATTATGGTTATCACCGTTCACTTTTGATTAGTACCGAGTAGACTTTATAGCTTAGGGGATCCCATCTTTCCTTTCTGCACCCTCAAATTTGGATTTGGATTTGGTATCGTCGAAATTCTACTAGGCAATTTCCATATAAATGCAGACCCTACAACAACTAAAGAAGGACTTTTCGGTCATTATCTTCTTTATCTTCTGTCTCTCCTCCATTAAAGTCACCGAAAAAGTTACAATCTGCTATTCTAGGCCTTTAGATCAGTAAAAACCTTGTACTGGTGACTCTCAAATCCATAATCAGTAAAAACTACAGTAGACGTAGGCAGGAGATTGTCGAACCACTTTAAAAACCTTGTTGTTATTACTTTTTCCCTATATTCTCCGCTAAATTTCTATATTTCTATAAGACTTTGGGTTTTGTGCCGCTTTATTTATTTATTTATTTATTTATTTATTTATTTATTAGTAAGGCTAGTTAGCTTTGTAGTGGACTCTCCCTTATATTAAAAATCATTAAAAAATAGGTGTTTGGCAAATGCGCTAGAATGGCTTAAATAACTAAAATACGAGAGATAAACCGAATGACCTAAACTAATAACACATACAACAAATGAGACTAATCTCCCTACATAAAGGAGGAGCCACTGTCATCATCCTACGATCGTGGCCCATTAACATGTATATACCTTGAAAAAAGAGTGGCCAAATTTGGAACAAAATCCATTAGATCACTGGAGTACAAATATTTCCAATCCCAAGTGTTATCCTCCAAAACAATCCAATTATTGTCGCCATTTTCACCAAACATAAATGGAACAAGACCTTCCCCATGAACATGATAACATAAATGTCGATCCACGCATCACCTCCAACAAACATATTCTATCACATTCTGGAGTATATCTCATCTCAGAATTCTCATACACCAAAGCTTGCTCAAAAGAATTCCAAGAAAATTCATTTCTGGAAAGAGTTAGAACAATGGGATTAACCAAGGGGAAAGCATCAATAGTGGCAATTGAGGGATCATGACATGCCAGTGAAGCACAAGACGGAATATCAAGAATTGGGCCTAAAGGAAAAGTATCGGCAACATAGCCAGAGTAGTGTGAAGGTAATCCTAGACTTAGGAACATATTTTCTAATAGTAGGACAAGGAAGAGGGATCCTAGTTAGGATAAGCATGGGAGCATCAACCACCCCATGTTTACAAGCATCCACAGTATGGCCAAAAGAGTAATAAACGGAGAAAATATCTGGTTTTCAACTGTAATGAAAAACACATTCCATCCCTCGGTTATACAAACCTCAAGCCTAGAAGGAAGAGACTTTTTTACGTTATTTTAATGAAAGACTTTGCATAAACTAACATCTTTCTTTCCACGATATTAGCATCAAAGCATTTGAGCTGGTCTACAAGCTAGTCAACTAGTCTAGTCCAATCATGGTTTGCAATATCGAAGGAATATGCGTGAAGTGAGCCCACATAGGAATAGACAGAACTTTTTCCCTAGCACTATCAACCATAGGACTCCAAGGTGTAATGATAAAGGCTTAAAAGCGGCGATGGATAGTTCTGCTTCGAGAACATGAAATCTAAATTCTTTACTAGAGACTTTGAAATAAAACATAGAATTATCATATGTACTCTTTGTGTACACACAAATTCATCACAATGAGCTAAAGTTTAACTTTAAATTAACTTATTAATTCATAGGTTTCAAAAGTTGGATTTGACTTTCTCTATTCATTAAAAGTAAGCATACTTGAGTTGAGTACAAACCATGAACATTTATTAAATAAAATAATCATATCTAAATACAAGCCATCCGTCGATCCATATCATAGAAAATGAGTTTGTTAGGAATGTAGTTTTCTACTATAACCCTAATTCATTTTATTTTAAAAATGATATTTTTTGGCTTAGTATTTCTTAAGAAAAACGCATATAAGCGCCAATTAAGCATGTTTAAGCGTGCCTTAAGTGCTCATTGCTTAATCATTTTTCTTTTTCAAAAAATTAAGCATTATGCATGCATTTAGCGCTTAAGCGTGTTCTTTATAACATCATTTCCAATACCTCTTCATGAAGATGAAGTGACTATTCACTCTTTTTATCCTAACTTTGCCAATTTTACATCCACTATTAAAAATTTGCTCTCCTTTCTAAATGGTCGAACCATTCAAAAATCTCAACTACGTGACTGCATCGAACTCTTTACAAAAGCATATCTAGATATCCTCAACATTTTAAGGATATTGAATAGGTTGCACTTAAGTAAACTGATCAAAACTAAAATTTCAACGATCAAATTCCTAGGTCGATGTTTAATCCTTGGTCATTCTTTGTTTTTAGAATAATAAGATACATATTTTATTCAACCATACTGAACACATGATCTTGTATTGTGGTTTATTTTATCAATTAGGATTTCAGACATTACGAATGTGATTTTCCACTGAATAACTTTTGCATATAGGCTAATATGGATCAAAAATCCATGATTTTGTCAAGTTCAGAACTTATAAAAGATAATACACAGTCCCGAGGAAATAAAATTTAAGTGACCAAGGTATGAATGGATTTAGTAGTCATATCGTTTGGCTGTTTCATGGGTATTAAAAATGACATGCCAAATAATCTATTGGTAAGTATATCATATATTTATTTGCCAATTCTTATTTAGCTTATAAATATATTTCAATTGAAATGAATCTATCAACTAGATTATTTGCATAAATTTATTATAGTACATTGGTAAAACATATGCTCTTACAATTTTAGAAAGGATAAATGTATTCAATTCATTTTTCTAATAAGGATCCTATTAGATTTTTGTATTCTGCAAAACCCTAAGAGAAATATAGGAATCTTTCGATATCCTTGATGAGTCGCTTACCTTGGAATTTTGAACTTGAGTTTGCTAAACAAATCATAGTCTCAAAAGTGATGGATAACTCTTATCTATTATATCATACACAACCTAACTATACTCTTTGCTCTAATCTCGACCTTGACAATGGACTTTACCCTAGACTCGACCACGACCTTGAGTTCGCTCAACAAATCAAGAGAGATAATTCATTCTTACCTATCATTTCTCGACAACCTAAATATAATGCATATACCTTGAGTTTGCTTAACATATACATGCATGTGTCTTACCTCGTCAAGGCAATATATTAGTAATTCTACATATAACAACCTTAGCTTGAATTTTGTCAAGTACTAGCAAGTATGCAAATAATCTACTAGTATATAAATGATAGAGGACAACTTTATACATTAGAGACTCATAATCTTTAATATATACATTAAAGTGAAATCAATTTAAGGAATAATGTATTTCTATAAATTACCCTCACGATTCAAGTGTTGGATGTATCTGAAATCATAAAATACATATTTTGTGTATGTACTTATTCCAAAAATCTTTTTCGATTTGTTTCACTTCCATCTAAGTTATGTTTATACACATATAATTATATAAATTTAATATATTTATAACTATAATAATTTAATTTAACTTATATAATGTATATATGAGCCTTGTCAATTTAATCATATTTAGTTAATTATAATAGTTATAAATTAAATCATATTTAATTAATTTTGAGTCTAATTAATTAATTCATATTTAAGTGATTTTGGTTCATATCAATTAAATCACTTTTAATTAACTTTCAAATTTATAAATAAGTCATATAAAACTAATTTTCAATTCTTAATCCGATTATCTTGTTTAATTAAATTTTATTGTATTTAAAATTTTGAGAATTTTAATATTGTTCATCTCAACCATTTAGGACGAATAACCAATTCTAACATTTATAGTTTTGTACATACATATACACATCAGTTCTTTCTTTAAAAACATCCCTTTTTAATTCCAACTAATTTTCAATCAAGCCTACCCTTCCTACCTCCCTTACATAGCCAACCAAGGAATTGTCCCTACATGAATAAATTTTACAAAAAGTCTGTTAAGTAATTAATTATGTTTAATGTAACGACCCGCAGATCCGTACCCCTTGAGTTAATACTATTCTACCAAAATCAACTCAAGTTGTACAGAAATACGAACCATTTGGGTTAAAGAAGAAGAGGTAGAAGAAGAAAATAGAAAACAACAGTAGAATCTAACCTCGCAGCGGAATAAAATATAATAGATAATAAATATTCTTTACTCAAACATCAAATATCTTTGTTTATATATTACATCATCAGAGTTCATCAATCACAGCTCAACATCAATGTCATACAAATGGATACACAACAACTCAACACAGCGGAAATATATATATACAAGTACGTGAGTACGTATCGTCATCCAGCTCGTCTCCTGAGCTCCACAGCATCAAAACCTGTATTCTATAATACTCGGTCTGACCCGAGCATTACAGTTAAATAACACCCGAGTCAGTCTGGAATACCAGCGTGAGAAAATCACACCCAATTGATTATTAAAGTTTCAAAAATCCTTTGAAAATAAAAGCATCTCGTAAGACCACGCCACAAATAAACATGTCAGGTTTTTACCTTACGATAGCTAAAACAATTTTATAGAAATCCTCTGATATTATAATAGGGTCTCTATACAAATACTTATAAAATAGCTGAAATTGTTACATTATTAAATTCCAGCTACTAGCTACAAAGTGGGTAATACAAACAAAACTCGTACAAGGCTGGCAGGGAGAATGGATTTCCAACTAATGACTAGGCACTGGGGTACCACCTATCACAGTACGGGGCCTAGATCACCGTACCGAGGAGTACGCCCGCTCCCCTGCAACACAAGGCCGGGACTATCCCTTACTGGATAATCCCGAGTGAGATCACCCCGCGGTTGGGATCAGCAACCGCACCACTAAGCCGAAATAAAAAGGGACATCTAGACTGGAGTGACCTCACCCTGCTTGGGTGCTACCCACTTAGCCTTGCTGCATAACCCCTGATTTTCAGTCATTCCCATTTGATGAGGCTTGAGGCTAAGCGTTACCTTTTATAGAACATATATATTCCTTAGAATGCCCATCGTCCACCTGACGATGTTTCGCAAGCATTCATCCATACAAGTCCGTCCCGGGTTCGAACGGAACCGAAGGCACTATTCCTACTACATCCATTTTGGAAATATACTCAGGATTAGTAGCGACTAGCCCTTGCACTTCACTGCTCCATCTTTGAATCCAAAATCATTTACACGAAACGTTCAAACCGGATCGAAGTGGTTTTCGAGAAATAAATCTCGATCCCGGACTCTTCGAAACGATCAACGCATTTGGCCAATATTGATAGTCGGTTATTTAACCATCAATTAACATTCACAAACATCCATCAAACAATAAATAATTTCCCAAATTATTTATTTATCTCAAAATATCCTCACATGATATATTCCCACTTTCAATTCCTTTTGAAAACAGTTTTCAAACTATCTTCCTTTTCTCCGAATAAATTCCGAGTATTTCCATTTCCATTGGAGTCACCAAGTAATAAAATACTTTTAGATTTTAAAATAATTTAAAAGCACTTAGTTATAAAATATACTTCATAACCTTAAAAATTTAAAACTACTTCAATACTTCTTAAAATATATACTTTAGGAATATTAAATAAATAAGGCTACTTTTATAAGATATAAAACTAGATTTTCCTTAAAAACATATACCAAGTCATTTAATAATTACTACGAAAATAGGTTTGAAAAATATTTATTTTATAATTTAAACATTTAAAAATAATAAATTTTCTAAGATATGCTTTTTAAAACAGTATTAAAACCTTTGGCTTATATTTAAAATTTCTGGAAAATCGTTCTTGGCTATCCAAGGAACATTCTTCTCTTTCACAATCCTTTAAAAATGAATCACTATTTATTCTTAAACGAATTCTCATTCCTTTATAAATTTCCACTTTGAATTCATATATTAATATCCACCGATATTTTATTTTACTTGAGAATCTAGTTTAAAATTTTCAAAAATCTCACTTCCCTTTTAGATTTCAAATTTCAAAATACTTTAATCAATTTACAATTTATTCCCAATTTACTTTGCTTAAATAAATTTTCTTTCTTGCTTTACTTATTTCAATTTTCCTTAACATTCAGATTTTGTTTTCTCATTTTGAATAAAAACCCTTATTCCAAATTTGTTAGAGTTATGCAATCACTTTTATTTTATTTTAATTTCAATTCATTATTAATTTATTCCAATTCGCTAGAATTATTTTACTTAAAAATTTACTCTTTCATTTCTTTCGAAAATACAATTCTAGAGATTTGATAATTTATTTCACTGAGATATTCAATCCATCCATACCATTCAATACTCCAATCATACATAAAATCATCACGGGATATCAAATATTCAGAACACAAAATAGTCAATAATCTAAATAATTTCGAGGGGTCCAGTTGGATCCCTCCAACCTGTTTTCCCTGCATCCACAGATGTTAGCATAATATAATATGTAAATTTTTAACATTTCCATACTATAGCACATGAATCAAACTCAACCATTCAATCAATTATTTAAATTTAATCATTTAAAATTTGAATTTTAAATTAACCGAGTGAGATTAACTCACATTAGATTCGTGTTTGCAACCCATTTCGAAACCAACTTGTTTCATCACGATTCTTCACAATTAACCTTGTATAAATAACTATATGATTTAGTAATACTTTAGCTAATTGAACAATTTATTATTATTCATTTATTTAATTTTGAGCTAATAATTTAGGCTTTAACTAATAATCGAATTTCAGACTAATTCCAATAATAAATATTTCTTGGTAACTAAAATAATTAAATAAGTTTATTTTCACTAATCATTAAAATAAATTAATTTACAATAATTTAGTAAAATAAAAACAAAATGAGTATGTATATGCATTTTTATATGGATATATTTATATTAATATACCTTCCTTTGAAACCTTTATATTTGTAAAAATTTATTTGTGCATTCAAAGTCTATTTTCAAATAAACTCTTCTATCTTCAAAATCCTTATATATATATATATATATATATATATATATATATATATACCCACACACACACGCAGCCGATTCACTTTTAAAACTGTATTGTCCATTCTCTTTCCATTTACTGCATATGCGTTGATTTTTGTTTATTTGTCTTTTTTTTCTGTGAAGAAGACATAAACAATTAATTAATTACTATATATATAAATATATAAATCGAAGAATAAACAGTTTTATAAACTTACTACTATTACTCCCAAATCTATACGTACACATATATGCAGATTAAATAAATAAACATAAAGGTAAAAATATACCTTTACTGTCTCACGAAACCCTAGATCGCCTCGCGCCAACATCTCCTCGTCGTTGCTGAGGAATCGCACTCGAGACGCTCAGATACCCTCTCAACTCGCGGCGCCTAAGAAGAACTCGACCGCGACTCCAACGTGTCCTCCCAGAGCCGCCGCTTCGACACTCCACGCGTCGCCCAAATCGAACGGCTCCGAGTTGGATTGAAGAGGAATGGAGGATAAACTCGCCTCCAACATCCCCTTTGCCCCGTTGCTTAGCACGAACGCCCACTCGCGCGACCTGAAGATGAACGAAGACGATGGAATATGAACAGCACTAGACCGTCTCCAAACAGTACGCGACGTAGGCGAATTGATTCACAGATTTGTCGCAATTTTTTTTTAACTGAGAGTTTTGATTTTGAAGAATGGGCTTCGGCCAACTTTATTTAAGTGGATAAGAATCTGAAGAGAGGGGAAAAGAAGTTTGTGTTAGAAGCTAGAAGAGTGTAGCTTCCATGAAAAGTTTTGACTATGAAAATTAAAGTTAATTAATTCTTCTATGCATCACGGGTTGTACGATCAAACGGTAACTCCGAACGCTACGAAAATTGAAATCCGATAATAATATAATATTACGGATCCAAAGGAACTGGTTTCGTCCAATTCCGAGACTGTGCCTCGAAAGGCTATTTTCAAATATCAATTTAAACGATTTAAATTTCGAAACCGAACAAAACACTTCCAAAGTCAATTTTAACGCTTTTACTATTTCCATATTATCGATATAAATTTTATAAGCCATTAAATTATTCTTAACAGGCTTAAAATTCCAGATTTAATATTTTACTCACTTCACTTATTTAATTTAATAATTCAATTATCAAATAAATTGTGATATTCGTAAATTCAAGTTAAAATTATTCTATTGAATATTTAAAATCAATTAAATATTCCGATTTAAATTGCTTAATAATCCCGGGTCGTCACATTCCTCCCATCTTAAAAGAATTTCGTCCTCGAAATTACTAGTTAGGAAGAATGGTCCAATACCCGTTTATTATTTCCCTAAAACCAAACAGTTTCTATCCATTCATCATCGCACCAACTATCTTCTTATAAAAGACTCATTATTATTCTTATTAACCTTCCAAACTTTTCCATAGTTTCAAACTATATTATTGGTTTAACCATTCAAGTTTCAATTTAAAACCAAATTTTGAATTATCAATTTTTTTCAAAATTTCTCAAAAATTTTCTAACTCTCTAAATTTTCGAAAATTTTGTCAGCGTATCCTTTGCGCGGCTAGCTCGGTACAACTACAAAATGGCTCTACGGCCTCCCAAATCCAAAAAGAAAACAAAAAGCCAAGTGGCTCAATCCAAATCCCAAGCAAATTTCATACCAAATTTAAATACATACCTTTTGTCGGGCAATTCAAATTTATCATCTGAAATCAAAACCAATTTTCCGTTTCTTTTTCCTTTTAGATTACCTGCATATCCTGCTTAGCACTAATATCCGATCACAATATCCCAAAACATTTTATCGACTTTTTCACAAAATGCCAATACCTATTCACCCAAATATTAACTTGGAATATATTTATATTATCAATTTCCAATTAAGAAATTCACCATTCCTTACTTAAGTTAACATAAGCATTTTATATGCTTCTTACATTTATTTTCACTTTACCACTTTAATTTATATCCATTTCTATTCAAATCGATTCTTTCATTTCCATATGAATTCAATTTATCTTTAACTCTGAATATTTAAATTTTATTTTTCGTTTATACTGATTCATGTCATTATTTTAAATTATTTTCATTTACTAATTTATTTTAGTTTCAAATTTGAATTCGTTTTGTCATTAACTAAATATACAAAAAATTTCTAACTCCCAAAATTTCTGAAATTTTTTGGCAGAATCTCCTTTGTATGGAGGAGCTTTTGCAATTTGACAAAAGAGAAATATATATACATCGACCCACCCGGTCGGAAAAACCAAAAACAGTTCATAATTCCTATTTTTATTGCGTAGGCGTACCTTATTTAGCATTTTTAAGCAGACAGCTTATTTATTTAGCAGTTAATGCAACACAAATCCAGCCACACGGCTCCCAGGTACCTGTACTTACTCAATTTAAACATGTAAGTACCAAATATATGCAGTTTAACTATATTTCACCTAGTTGCAATGGTTAAAACATATGAATTCTAAAAGAAATTCACACCAAACATTTTTCTGTAAGCAATTCATATAGTTTCATACCAATTCAACTGTTTCAATTAATTTACAAACCATTTTCATTCAATTTGAAGGGTTTTCAATCCATTCATATACAATCTCATCAATTTGAATGGTTTAAAACTCAATCGCTTACATTTAATTTATTCTTACGCAAACTGAACTCATATTTAATTCAATTGCTTTCAAAATCAATTTTTTTTACTCCTATCAGTCCATAGAATTTTTAATTACTTCCATTTACATCATATGACAACTTATTCTATGCAATTTGACAAGATTTATGTGAATAAATAAGTATTTATGTTTATAACCAATTTAAAATCGACTCCAACTCAATTTATACTTAATTCTATTCCATTTTGGATTTATTCACAATCCATATATTCCCAGTTCATTGCTTTTCAAGCTTGAATCCATTTACTTACGTTTTATTCCATATTTGTTTACTCCAAACTATTTTATTTAGCTCAAAACAAACCAAGCTATATCATTCAATTACCATTCCTCAACTTATTTAAACCATACTTCATTTGGTTCTTATTTACCCCATCCATTCATTTATTCAATATAATTAGTTTATCCACTCAATCCATTACGAATTTTCCATTTTCTTAAATATTATTACAACCCACCAAGTTTTATTTCAATCCATATTTATTTTTACTTGATTCAAATTTAATCCAATATCATTAAACTTGGTTTAAGTTGAATTAAATTCAACTCTCTTCGATTTATTCAGCTTAAGTCGATTTATTTCAATTTTATTCAAATTTATACTTAAGCTCATTTTCATTTTACAAGTAAATTTCCTCTTTTATACTCAGCTTAACTCAATTGATTACAAGGCCATATCCAATTTATTTCCACATATTTGGATTTTATTCGCAATACAGACCATCCCATTACTATTTTAATCAAATCACATTTTTATTCGATATATTCCCAATTATATTTAATTTGTTAACACTCCAAGTTAAATTTTAATCTATAACTCAAGTTCTGGATCCATTATCCATTTTCAAATTACCATTCACTTTTAAATTACCATCCAATTTTATTAACTTACATTGCAATTTCATTCACAAATCAATTAATTAATTTCAAGGCCACTTTTTAATTATATTTTCTTCATTGACAATGTAAGTCGAATTCAATTATAACTTGAGTTTTATTTTCAAACCTCATCATAAACTCACAATTCAATTTCATTAACTAATTTATTAACAAATTAGTTCTCTCCTATTTATAGTACAATACTTGATTTTATTTCCAAATATCACTTCCTTTAATTTTCTTAGTTCACGTTATTTTATAATTCAAGTTTGGCTTTTCTGTTTATTTTCCAATTCACCAAAGATATTTATTTTTGGGTTTTCTATCTCACCTTCAAATTTAACAAGTCACAACTTATATTTCATACAATCACACTCATTCTAGGCTTGAATATATTCATCTTTTATTTTTAACCCAAGCCTTATGCTTATTTCTAACCCAAGCATATTTTTATTTCATGGATTTTTAATTCTTTTACAAGTCATTCTGATTTATTTGACTCAATCTAATTCTTATCCAACTTATTTCCCAGTTATCCAGGTAAAAATTTAATTTCATTTAATAACTTAATTGAATCCTTATTCCAATTCAATTTTATTTTAACTCAATTTTATTTAATTCAATTCGATTGCAACTAAATTCGAATACAATTGTATATTATTTTCAGCTTATTCAATTTATTTTAATCCAGTTAAATTTTACTCTCCAATCCAAGTTAATTTCATTTTAACTTTTCACTTTAGATTTATATTCCATTATCCAAAGCTTAAATTTCTTCCTGATTTACAAACCATTTCCATTTATAAGCTTACAACTTATCTTATCCAGATTTTTTTTAAACACCCAGCTTTGGTTCCAAATTGTTTTGAAATCTCCAACATCTCAAATCATATTTCTCACAAATTAAACCAATCCTGGTTTTATTCCCAACAAATTTCCTTTTAGATTTCCAAAAACAACTAACTTTTCTGAACAAATCAATTTGGCAGCAATCCATCACTTAGAAACTCGAAAATGAACATCGATGATGTTGCAGTCATCACCGAAGTTATTTTCCAGTGACTGAAGTGAATTCAATGCTATCTCACTTCCCAAAATTTATTTGAAACAATTTCCTTTCAGAAATACCCCAAAAACAACAATATTACTATTTATCTTCAAAATATTTCCAAAATCTCCGGGGTTTTAACGTTTCAAATTTTATTTTAATTCCAATTTTAACTATAATGCATTTGTACAATTTATGCTTATACAAATTCCCAATTAATTATATTTTCGATTTATAATTTACATTTATAATTCATATTTATAAATTTCATTTTATAATGAATTTATTCCCTTAAACTTGGGTTATATTTGCAATTTCTAGTTAAATTTTCACTTAATAATGATAATAATTTAATACTATCGTTTCTAACATCCAAGCAACCATATAATAGCTATATAGTTTACCAAAAACCTTCTTTATATCAAAAATATATTTTTGGGTAAAATTATTTCATTCACCCATATTGAAAACAATACCGTGTCGATTGTTCTATTCAAGTGTTTAGAAACCCTTTCGATACAGTTGTCTAGACTGTGCCGACGAAGGTTCATATGCCACTCAATAAACCGATCAACACAATATTAAAACAATTTATATTCACTAACAAATACGCGCTCATATTTATTAATACGCTCAAACTCATTTTAGAGTATTATAGACTCTATTTTATGAGTAATTCCCACCAGAGTCAAGGTTATCACCAACCTATGCTCTGATACCAAGTGTAACGACCCGCAGATCCGTACCCCTTGAGTTAATACTATTCTACCAAAATCAACTCAAGTTGTACAGAAATACGAACCATTTGGGTTAAAGAAGAAGAGGTAGAAGAAGAAAATAGAAAACAACAGCAGAATCTAACCTCGCAGCGGAATAAAATATAATAGATAATAAATATTCTTTACTCAAACATCAAATATCTTTGTTTATATATTACATCATCAGAGTTCATCAATCACAGCTCAACATCAATGTCATACAAATGGATACACAACAACTCAACACCGCGGAAATATATATATACAAGTACGTGAGTACGTATCGTCATCCAGCTCGTCTCCTGAGCTCCACAGCATCAAAACCTGTATTCTATAATACTCGGTCTGACCCGAGCATTACAGTTAAATAACACCCGAGTCAGTTTGGAATACCAGCATGAGAAAATCACACCCAATTGATTATTAAAGTTTCAAAAATCCTTTGAAAATAAAAGCATCTCGTAAGACCACACGCCATAAATAAACATGTCAGGTTTTTACCTTACGATAGCTAAAACAATTTTATAGAAATCCTCTGATATTATAATAGGGTCTATATACAAATACTTATAAAATAGCAAAAATTGTTACATTATTAAATTCCAGCTACTAACCACAAAGTGGGTAATACAAACAAAACTCGTACAAGGCTCGTAGGGAGAATGGATTTCCAACTAATGACTAGGCACTGGGGTACCACCTGTCACAGTACGGGGCCTAGATCACTGTACCGAGGAGTATGCCCGCTCCCTTGCAACACAAGGCCGGGACTATCCCTTACTGGATAATCCCGAGTGAGATCACCCCGCGGTTGGGATCAGCAACCGCACCACTAAGCCGAAATAAAAAGGGACATCTAGACTGGAATGACCTCACCCTGCTTGGGTGCTACCCACCTAGCCATGCTGCATTACCCCTGATTTTCAGTCATTCCCACTTGATGAGGCTTGAGGCTAAGCGTTACCTTTTATAGAACATATATATTCCTTAGAATGCCCATCGTCTACCTGACGATGTTTCGCAAGCATTCATCCATACAAGTCCGTCCCGAGTTCGAACGGAACCGAAGGCACTATTCCTACTACATCGATTTTGGAAATATCCTCAGGATTAGTAGCGACTAGCCCTTGCACTTCACTGCTCCATCTTTGAATCCAAAATCGTTTACACGAAACGTTCAAACCGGATCGAAGTGGTTTCCGAGAAATAAATCTCGATCCCGGACTCTTCGAAACGATCAACGCATTTGGCCAATATTGATATTCGGTTATTTAACCATCAATTAACATTCACAAACATCCATCAAACAATAAATAATTTCCCAAATTATTTATTTATCTCAAAATATCCTAACATGATATATTCCCACTTTCAATTCCTTTTGAAAACAGTTTTCAAACTATCTTCCTTTTCTCCGAATAAATTCCGAGTATTTCCATTTCCATTGGAGTCACCAAGTAATAAAATACTTTTAGATTTTAAAATAATTTAAAAGCACTTAGTTATAAAATATACTTCATAACCTTAAAAATTTAAAACTACTTCAATACTTCTTAAAATATATACTTTAGGAATATTAAATAAATAAGGCTACTTTTATAAGATATAAAACTAGATTTTCCTTAAAAACATATACCAAGTCATTTAATAATTACTACGAAAATAGGTTTGAAAAATATTTATTTTATAATTTAAACATTTAAAAATAATAAATTTTCTAAGAAATGCATTTTAAAACAGTATTAAAACCTTTGGCTTATATTTAAAATTTCTGGAAAATCGTTCTTGGCTATCCAAGGAACATTCTTCTCTTTCACAATCCTTTAAAAATGAATCACTATTTATTCTTAAACGAATTCTCATTCCTTTATAAATTTCCACTTTGAATTCATATATTAATATCCACCGATATTTTATTTTACTTGAGAATCCAGTTTAAAATTTTCAAAAATCTCACTTCCCTTTTAGATTTCAAATTTCAAAATACTTTAATCAATTTACAATTTATTCCCAATTTACTTTGCTTAAATAAATTTTCTTTCTTGCTTTACTTATTTCAATTTTCCTTAACATTCAGATTTTGTTTCTCATTTTGAATAAAAACCCTTATTCCAAATTTGTTAGAGTTATGCAATCACTTTTATTTTACTTTAATTTCAATTCATTATTAATTTATTCCAATTCGCTAGAATTATTTTACTTAAAAATTTACTCTTTCATTTCTTTCGAAAATACAATTCTAGAACTTTGATAATTTATTTCACTGAGATATTCAATCCATCCATACCATTCAATACTCCAATCATACATAAAATCATCATGGGATATCAAATATTCAGAACACAAAATAGTCAATAATCTAAATAATTTCGAGGGGTCCAGTTGGATCCCTCCAACCTGTTTTCCCTGCATCCACAGATGTTAGCACAATATAATATGTAAATTTTTAACATTTCCATACTATAGCACATGAATCAAACTCAACCATTCAATCAATTATTTAAATTTAATCATTTAAAATTTGAATTTTAAATTAACTGAGTGAGATTAACTCACCTTTGATTCGTGTTTGCAACCCATTTCGAAAACCAGCTTGTTTCATCACGAATCTTCACAATTAACCTTGTATAAATAACTATATGATTTAGTAATACTTTAGCTAATTGAAAATTTTATTATTATTCATTTGTTTAATTTTGAGCTAATAATTTAGGCTTTAACTAATAATCGAATTTCAGACTAATTCCAATAATAAATATTTCTTGGTAACTAAAATAATTAAATAAGTTTATTTACACTAATCATTAAAATAAATTAATTTACAATAATTTAGTAAAATAAAAACTAAATGAGTATGCATATGCATTTTTATATGGATATATTTATATTAATATACCTTCCTTTGAAACCTTTATATTTGTAAAAATTTATTTGTGTATTCAAAGTCTATTTTCAAATAAACTCTTCTATCTTCAAAATCCTTATATATATATATATATATATATATATATATATATATATATATATATACCCACACACACACGCAGCCGATTCACTTTTAAAACTATATTGTCCATTCTCGTTCCACTTACTGCATATGCGTTGATTTTTGTTTATTTGTCTTTTTTTTCTGTGAAGAAGACATAAACAATTAATTAATTACTATATATATAAATATATAAATCGAAGAATAAACAGTTTTATAAACTTACTACTATTACTCCCAAATCTATACGTACACATATATGCAGATTAAATAAATAAACATAAAGGTAAAAATATACCTTTACTGTCTCACGAAACCCTAGATCGCCTCGCGCCAACATCTCCTCGTCGTTGCTGAGGAATCGCACTCGAGACGCTCAGATACCCTCTCAACTCGCGGCGCCTAAGAAGAACTCGACCGCGACTCCAACGTGTCCTCCCAGAGCCGCCGCTTCGACACTCCACGCGTCGCCCAAATCGAACGGCTCCGAGTTGGATTGAAGAGGAACGGAGGATAAACTCGCCTCCAACATCCCCTTTGCCCCGTTGCTTAGCACGAACGCCCACTCGCGCGACCTGAAGATGAACGAAGACGATGGAATATGAACAGCACTAGACCGTCTCCAAACAGTACGCGACGTAGGCGAATTGATTCACAGATTTGTCGCCATTTTTTTTTAACTGAGAGTTTTGATTTTGAAGAATGGGCTTCGGCCAACTTTATTTAAGTGGATAAGAATCTGAAGAGAGGGGAAAAGAAGTTTGTGTTAGAAGCTAGAAGAGTGTAGCTTCCATGAAAAGTTTTGACTATGAAAATTAAAGTTAATTAATTCTTCTATGCATCACGGGTTGTACGATCAAACGGTAATTCTGAACGCTGCGGAAATTGAAATCCGATAATAATATAATATTACGGATCCAAAGGAACTGGTTTCGTCCAATTCCGAGACTGTGTCTCGAAAGGCTATTTTCAAATATCAATTTAAACGATTTAAATTTCGAAACCGAACAAAACACTTCCAAAGTCAATTTTAACGCTTTTACTATTTCCATATTATCGATATAAATTTTATAAGCCATTAAATTATTTTTAACAGGCTTAAAATTCCAGATTTAATATTTTACTCACTTCACTTATTTAATTTAATAATTCAATTATCAAATAAATTGTGATATTCGTAAATTCAAGTTAAAATTATTCTATTGAATATTTAAAATCAATTAAATATTCCGATTTAAATTGCTTAAAAATCCCGGGTCGTCACATTTAAAGTCTATTTAAGTGTATACTGGTATTGTGTATAGATACGTGCATATATAACTTTTATATTTACACCCAAATAATTGCTAACAACATGCAAAACATCAAATAAATTAATAATAATTAATATTTATTAAATATTAATTAATTTGCTTAATTTTTAAAATTTTAAAATAAATTCAAGTGGTTTTTCAAGAGAATTCACAAATGCGATTGTGAAATTCGAGGTTTCAAATTCAGACTGGATTAATAATGAATAATTCGAATATTTACATTCACACATCACCTTAGCTATTGCTGTGACAGTTTAGCTTGATTTGTTGCTTAAAGTTATTTTCAATAAAATCCAATATCACATTTTCTAAATCGGCACCTTTTAGTGAAGATAATATACACATGTTCTCTTCATCAAAATAATATCACATTAAGGATTTATGGAATTTCATTTTGGACAAAACTCCAATATTATACACAATTAACTCATTCAATCAATAAAAAAGTTCGTGGTTCAACAATAACATTTATTATTAACTATTCTACTATTACTAGAGAAGTTTAATTTGAGTTGACTAATATTGACCGTGGTACTAACCTCATACAACTGAGAAGACGAATATTGCTTCAGTGTTCAATTAAACAACTTAATTTGCTATATAAATTTTGAGATTTAATTAAATTCAAATTTAAAAATCGGTGAATCATCCACAACGACCCAAATTCGGGCGAAATTCCCTAAGTTTCAAATTTAAATTAGCCAATCCACCTCCATTCTAGTCTCACGATTTTAGATCATTCCTTCCAGATCCGTCTGTGCGCTAGTGTTGCGATTCCTACTTGTGGCGTCGATATCCCTCCACTTCTTTCATACGAGGTGTCTTTTCCACCGTTGGCACCAACACCGGGCTCTTCTCTTCACGTTGCCTCTATGTCAAAGACGCCTGGTCGAGGCCCGTGTGCCACCGGTTAATTAGTTTACATTGAGGCCGTTGCTGATGTTTTTGGTAGTGGCACCGGATGTGGCCAGGCTACTATTGTTCCTCCAATTTTAGGCCACTTTTAGGTATTATTGCAACGACCCAGAATTTTAGTCATTTGAAATTAGTATATTTAATTAATTTTAAATATTCACAAGTAAATTATATAATTCTAATAACTTATATTTGAAATGTAGTGATTTAATTGAATAATTAAATTGTTAACTTAATATTTGGAATTGCAGAAATAATTAGAATTAGAATTTAATGTAAATGAAAATGATTTATAAAGTTGAATTAAATTCTATTTGAATTACACTAATGTTAGAGAACTTTTAAAATTGAATAAAAAATAAATTTACAGAAATTGAATATTTTAACATTTAATTAACGTGTAAAAATAGTCATTTTTCATACAGTCTCGGATTTTGACAAAACCAGTTTCATTGGATCCGTAATGTTATATTATTGTAGGATTTCAAATTTTGTGCAATCGGATTTACAGTTTGTTCGTGGCAAGCTAAAAAGCACAGAATTTGTTTAAGTGAATTTTAAATCTAAATAGTCGATTCAAAAAACCTATCTTCCAAATACGATCGAATTGGCACTCGATATATATTTCATTGTGTTCGGAATAGGATTAAAATATTATAAAAGCCAGGCAGCACGTTTCGTTTGGAGTTTGGAAAAATTTCGGATGAATAGTGCGCGAGAATTTTCTATAAAAGACCACTTTTCTATTCTATTTGCCAAAACCCTAAACTATCTTGGTCACGGCCTCCATTTATTTTCGATGGCCATTACCATTTGAATCTTCCACCTCGATTATATCTCAGTCCATCGATTTTTACGAAAAACTTTCTATTGGGAAATTTAAGAGCTAGGTGAGATCTATCCATCCAATGGTGGATTTTCATTGAAGTGGCTTCGATTCGCCAGAATCTGGCAATGAAGGCGCATCGTTCTATCACGTTGTGGGGCTAAGTTTCAACGCATTTGGGGTGGTGACGGAGTAGGCGAAGGGCTTCAATGTGATGGCACTCGATCGTTTTCAAGTACATCGGGATGGTCGCGATAATTAGGGTTGGAGGGTGGCCGATTGGGTTATTTGAACGTGCAAAACCTGGGCATTATTCGTGAGGGGAAAGAAGATATAGATGCGGCCTTGATTTCTCTAGCATGAAATGTGAAGCTATGATTTACTGAGGTTTATAATTAATAAAGAAAAGAAAATAGTAAATTGATTTATATAATAATTCGTATAAACTTTGTAACGTCATAACTTTGTCATACGAGGTCGGTTTTTGACGAAACAAGTTGTGTTGGATTCGTATTGATGAGCACTACATTTTAGAGCTAGATTGGAGCTGATTGGAGCTAGTGTAAATTTTGGATAAAATTAAACTCTTGTTTAATTTTATTCGGAATAAAACAATGCAATTGCTTTCGGAATCAAGTGAGTACAAATCGCTCTTTCTGACTCACTGATATTTTTATATAAGTGAGAATAAATTTATTTTATGCTGATTAATGATTGTTTGGATGATATATGATGTATGATCTATGCATTGATTGGTATTTGAATATACTCATACCGATTGGAGCAGATGAGACCTTATACGTTCTCGTGTATGAGCAGATGACCCTTTGTACGTGCATCTGCCTCGAAGCGGACATTGTACACATATTCTAAAATCTATATTTGTCGTAGGTGACTGGTTGGAGGGATCCAAATGGATTCCTCACAATGTTGATTTATTTACAGATATATATATATATATATATATATATATGTGTGTGTTGTTATTATGTGATATATGATGTTTTGGATGTCGTGACTGATATATTTAGTGCTGTTGCAGAAATGGGCCTATTTTTGGTAATTTAAAAATGTTAAAGTGATGGTTTCCAAATTAAAAAGAATTTCCAAGTGATTTTGGAAATATACGTTTTTTAATTTTGAATTGTTAAAGGAATGGATTTATTTTAAATAAATATATGTTATAATTTTAATTGTTATAAAATTATGATTTTTGTGAAATATACTTAAGTATGATTTTTGAAGTTATATAAGTATGTAAATTATTAAAATAATATGTTTATTTAAATGGAGATTTTTGAAATTATTATAAATGGTTTTATATATAAGATTTATAAAATTGGATTTTTTATAAATCAAAATACTGGAATTATAAAGGAGTTTTGTAAATGTTAAAATGAAGTGATAATTGAATCTTATCAATGAATAAGATTTATAACCGATGAAGTTATAAATGAATGAATTTGTAAATAAATGATTTATAAGCAATTACTTGTAATTGGATTTCGACATATAAATGAGATAAATGGAATTTGTTAGTAAAGGAATTTTGTATATTGAAGTTTTTATAAAATATATATGGAATTTATAAACACTGTTTTTAAATGTGAAATCAACTTATTTTTATAAGTTAAATATAAAAGTTTATTAAACGAATTTCATCCACGATTTTGGACAGTGGATAATCCTTTAATAGAATATGTAGGAGTAATGAATTTGGTAAAGGAGGTATATCCATGATTTTGGACAGTGGATTATCCTTTAATAAAATGTGTAGAAATATTGGATTTGGTAAATGAATTGTACTCACGATTTTGGACGGTGAATAATATTTTAAATTAATTGAATGTTTTGAAAAGTGATCTTTTAAATGGAGTTAAATGGTTTAGTATGTTTTAATGTGTGTTAAGTATCGGTAGATTTCAACATACATTATTGAAATAGACGTTTTCGAGAAGTACAGGGAATGATGGACTATAGCACTGATGTTATTGTAAATGATTGTCGAAAGAAAATGTTTTGTGTAGTATATGAAATTTATATATCTATCTAATTTTCAAATCCCTATACTAGTGATTTTGGGTTGTCATAACGATGTTTTACACAACATTTGTTTTGGCCCGAATAAATGTGTTTAAAGAGAATGTTTTCCTTAAAGAATAATATATACTTAATCATGATTTAAGTTATGTAACTTTTTTCTTAGTGTTGAAAATAAAGAGACTTGTGAATATACTTATATTATTGAAATAAGTATATTGAAATGTTTTCCAATGTTGAAGTATCGAAATGGATTTTGAGAATATATCTTTTTAAAGATAATTTGAAGTGAATATTTGGCAAGTGATTTAAGTAATAAAAGATCAATTAGAAAGGCCTAGTGATTGCTTATGGTGCTAAATATTTGTTTGTTTGCATTGATAGTAAAATAACCGACTACCAAATTTGGCCATTTTTAGTTCCTTGATTGATGTGGGAACTATTTAGTCATACACTTAGTACGTCGCCTTCTGTGTAGGCTTGATTATTATTTATGTTGAGGATGTTGATTCGTGTAGTTCGGAGTATTACTCCAATCCACCGAGCATTCTTTTGGGCCTGAAGGATAGTAAGTTGAAAGTTGAAGACGTGATAAGTCTATAAGACTTAGTTTCTGTGTGAGGTTGAGAAACGCTTTTGCGATGTTAGTGCGAAGAGACCGGGATCGATTATCCAAAAACCACTTCGGATCAGCATTTATGCGACGATTGTGCAGGTTGGATGTGATGATATTGATATTTCGGATTTTCTTAGCGGAGGACTGCTTGTTGATCGTTTAGGGTTAAAAACCCAATATACATCTAGTAGTAGCAGTCTCTTCGTTATGAAATATCCAATGCAAGAACTATTCGCTACTAATCCTAGGCATTTTCCGACAGGATGTGGTAGGAAAGTACCTTCGGTTTGTCTTATTCTTGGACAACTTGTATGGATGTTCGTCAGACATTGCATTTCTAAATATTACGTACATTTTTTTACAAACGTACATCAGTGGTGGCGGAGCAGGCAACTTCTCTTAGCTTAACACCCTCCTTGAGACGTATGAGCTTAAGGGTTATATTTTTGTGGAAGGCAATTAGTAGTCAACGGAAATGTGGCATTCAAAGTGATGTGATTATGATATGTGAAAGGTAATCGTTACCTTAGGCCTCATCAACTGAAATGACCGAAATAGGGTTAGATGCAGCAAGGCTAAGTAGGTCGCTCCCAAGTAAGGTATGATCATCCTCTTCTAGATATATCTTTGCATGCTATGACATCGTGTATCTGATTATAGTGGTTTGTATGCTATGAGCTCCCTCGGAAAAGGTTGATAACGACAAGGAGGATGACATATTCGGTACCATCAAGTTATAGAGGTGGGTCGGTCTTGTATTGGAAGAGGGCAGATGTTTTGTGCCTGGGTACATTCCTCTAGAGATTTACTGCCAGAAGGTAGTCCCTTCACTTGGTCATTTGTATGGAAATCCTAACTCCACTATGCGCCTGCCATTTTGGTTTCATTACCCATTTTGGCTATATGCTGGAATTTGATCAATGCAACAATTTCGGCTATGATTAATAGTATTGTATATTTGACACTAGTATAATATCAGATGATTTAATATGAAATGTTTTAGTTATCGTAAGGTAAAAACATGTACATGTTTATGTGTGGGCAAGTCTTACGAAATACTTTTCTTTTAAAGGAAAAGTTTGGTAATTTAATAAATTTAGCCGAGTGTGTCTCTCACGCTGGTTTACCAGACTGATTCGAGCGTTCTAAGCTTTCACTGCTCGGTCAGACCGAGTATATTTACAGGTTTAGATTTGGTGCTATTGGAGCTTTAGCAGGAGAGCTGGAGATCTTCAATTCGTATACACGCATCAGTTTGTCTTAGTGATGTTCATACATGATAGGAGGTTCTCGCTTCTTGTTAGGTAGCGAATGGATGACTCTTACTCCTACATGTCCCTGAGATCAAGTATCGAGGGGTTGGTTTGCTAGTTTGACTTACAGTTGAGAGGCTGGATGTAAGGACCCGATTCTTCATCTTTCAAAAATTCAACATCGATACTCACTTTATCGACTGCCGAGCAATCGAACGATGGAAAACCAAACACTTAGGGTTTTAAGAAAAAGAAAAAGGATAGAAGAAGAGATAAGAAGATAGAAAATAGAGAGAAAAGAAAATAGAACGGGACAGAAAAACAACAGCACAATAACAGAATCTCACAATTCGCAGCGGAACAACATATAATAATAAATGAATAATCTTTAAACAAAGAACTATATCAGTTATTACATTTTATACATTACATTACATTACATCATCAGAGTGTACAACAACAACAATGCAGCAGAAAAAGAAATATTATATAAACTAGTAATACGCCATGCCATCCATCTTGCCTCCAGCAACTCCAGAATATCCATAATATCCTGATAAACCTTAACTCTTGACTGCCCGTGTGGAAATTGGTGGGCACCCAGAGTTTAGGAAGGAAAACAATAAACTCCGAGTCAGTCATGTGACTGGTGTGAGAACTCAAAATAGTTTATTTATCTTTAAAATCAAAATAGAAGAATATTTTTAAAGTCAATTCGCAATGCTTTTTAAAAATGAGACTACCATAAGACCTCCCGCCACACACACAATGCAAACGCAGACTTGGAGGAGATTTCTCCTTATGATAGTCAAAGATGCTTGATACGCATTTAAAAAGAAACATTTGATATTATTGCTAGTGCATAGTGTAGGAAAAAATCATTTCGAAAGTAGAATATAAATCTTAGCCAGCATAGGTACCATTATATTATGCCTACTATAGCTACTTCCTGAGGAAGCAGGTTCTACAACTAAAACCGTACAAGTCACGTATTGTTTCTTTGGATTTCCAACGAATGATCAGGCCAAGGAACTTCCCATTGCCACATGAGAATGCCTCTGGAAGGACATCCCCGAGAACCAAACCGGATCTCTATCAACACAAGGCCGGGTTACCCCTAACTGAGTAACAACTGACCGAATATGCCATCCCCCAGTCCTTTGGGACCTTTCAACCGAGCGCTCGCAATCAATTCACACAATCATAAAGTGTTTTCAACATGAGTAAATATCTAGGCTCCATACCATGATACCACCCTTTTCCAGAAGGAAATGCACATATCCTAAAGGGCGCTACCCCTCATAACCTTGCTGCTTCTTTCCTGTTTTGACCATTCACGGGGTGTGAGGCTCGACGAAGTCACGTCCACAAAAACATACTTTATACAAAAGCCATGCTTTGGGTCAACAAATGATCATAGAAATGATCACCATGATAGACGATCAAATAAACGATCCTATCACAAATAATCAACACAATGATCATTTACAGCAACACTCAGCATGTCACATTACCAAATTGGGAATATATCGCTGATAACATTCAACTACATAACCTCTGAGCTCGTACGTCTCAGAGAAGGGTGTTAAGCTAAAAGAATAAATTCTCCGCCACCAACAGAAATATATTTGAATGAAATTGGCTTTATATCTCAATTTGTAATGTCAGACGTACAATCCATACAAGTCTGTTCCGGGCTCGAACAAAACCGAAGGCACTTACAAAGAAGTCCTTGCAATCCGGATAATCTCTAATCACGTCCGGACTTCCCATCACATAGGGAGTCTCTATACCGTAGCTACTCGGTGCAAAGACAATCGACGAGTTGTCCTTTCGCTTTCAAAAAGATCCGGTCTTCAACACCGATCTTCAAATGCAATTCACAACGACGTATCACATATTCGGAATGGGTTATACGACCCCATGGTCCTTTCCCGGTTAACCCGAATAGTGAGCGCTTATTCAAAAATAAGTGTGGCATTCAAATTCAAACAAATCACATCAAATACCCATTCAAAGGGAAATATTGATAGTCGGTTATTGAACTATCAATGGATATGCACAACATCACCAGATTCCAAATAATTTTCCAAATTATTTATTTTCCAAAATATCTTTACTAGATATATAATTTTCACACTTCAAAAATAAATCAATATTTATTTTT
Source organism: Allium cepa (assembly GCA_030765085.1). Lineage (NCBI taxonomy): Eukaryota > Viridiplantae > Streptophyta > Magnoliopsida > Asparagales > Amaryllidaceae > Allium > Allium cepa. The sequence continues at coordinate 547,518,656 of CM060943.1, read as the reverse complement.
AAACAAATTCCACTTCCTTTTATAAATTCCATAGTGAATTTATATTTCACAATATCCATGCATATACTATTTCAATTATTCATTTCAATTTATCTTCAAAAAGATAAATTCTCTAAACGTTTCATCTCACATTGGAAAAACATTTCCATACTTATTTATTCATAAGTAATTCACAAATTTTATTTATTTTCAACACTTGGAAAATATTCAATATACTTAAGTCGAAATTAAGTATATATTTCATTCTTTAAGGAAATCATTCTCTTAAACATATTTATTTGGGCCAAAACGAATGTTACGTAAAACATCGTTACGACGTCCCAAAATCACTAGCATAGGAATTCGAAATTAAAATAGATATATAAATCCCAATACTATACAAAACATTTTCTTTCGGAAATCATTTACTATAACAACAGTGTTATAGTCCACCATTTCCTTCTATTTCTCGAAACGTCTATTTCAACAATAAATGTTGAAATCTATGGTTTCGAATCTCAACACATTTTAAAACATCATTAGATTGTTTTAATTCTGTTTAAAATATCACATTCTAAACATTTTCTTTAACATATTATTCACTATTCGAAAACGTGAATATACTACGTTAACACATTTCATCCTTTTTATACATTTCATTTTAAAGGATCATTCACAGTCAAAAATGTGACTATAACTCCATTAATAGGTTTCAACAATTTACGTATCAAAATAAGTCGTTTGCGAATTTATAAAACAACGTTTATAAATTCCATTTCTATTTAGTTTATAACAACTTCTTTTTATAAATTCCTTTATTAACCTATTCCAGTTTATAACTCAATTATAAACTAAAAGTTCATATTATAAGTTAAATACTTATAAAACGATTATTTACAAAATCGTTCTTTTGAACTTCATAATTATAAATCTTATAACTTATAAGATTCAATTATTTATCCAAATCTATTCTTTCAATAACTTTACAAATTTTATAAACCTACTGCTTATAAAATTCCATTTATAACTTTACCGTTTATAATTCTATAAATTTCATTCATTTATGAAATTCATTCACAATTCATTCTAACACTTATAAAAACTCATTTTATAACTCAAATATTTTTTTTATTTATAAATATCAATTTATAAATCTCTTATATAAATCAATTTATATTATTCTTTTAAAACATCTTTAATCTCCTTTATAATTTCACCATTTTGATTCATAAAATAATTAAATTTTATAAATCCTATATTTTCAACTTTTTGTAATAAATTCAAATTCCCAATTTTAAACTATTTTATAAAACCATTAACCTCATATTTTCAAAAATAAATCTTTAATCGTATTTCTCAAAATCATAATTTTTATAACTTTAAAAATTATAACGTTTATTTATTTAAAATGGATCAATTCCAAAAATATAGTATAAACGTATACTTTTCAAAAATCACTTTAAAAACATTTTTTAAATTCCAAAATTTGGTCCAATGATGCTACATACCAAATAGCCAATCACGACAACAACGATATCATATATCGATATGATAATCCATCAAATATCAAAATATCTGAAATCAAATAAATACTGTTGAGGAATCCAGTTGGATCCCTCCAACCTGTTTTCCTGTATCAACAAACATTAGCACAATACCAATTTCGCTCCAGTACGAAATTATCGCGGTATATGGGATTTAAAATATTATCCGCTTAATAGACGGCGCAATAGGGTCTCATCCGCTATACAAATGCGGGAAATCAATAACTCCAATATATACATATGCCAATATATATATATTGCTATTATATATAATACCAATTTCACTGTTTATGAAATATTCGCGGTATATGTTTTTAATAAATAACATCCGCTTACTAACGGCGCATAATGTCTATTTTAACAATCAATAGATATCAATCATCATTCAAACATGCATTCAAATAATTTAAATCTAACTATTTAAAATAAAATCGAAACCGATTCGATTGAGTGAGAGGTTCTCACCTTGATTTTATTTTCGTTTTAGCGATTTATTTCGAATAAAATTAAACGGACGTTTAATTTTACCCGAAATTCTCACTAACTCCAAACGACTCCAATCCAACTCCATCGCGTAGAGCTCGTCAATACGAAGCCAACGCAAAAAATCTCGTCCGAAACGGACCTCGTACGAAAGAGATATCGCAGTTTAAATACTACACAATTTAATATATAATTAAATTTACATTTCTAATAACCTAATTTAACTACTACCGTTCCTTTCTCCAGATCAAATCCTGGCCGTGCTTCCAACTTCACCTTCCTCTTCGTGAAACCGTGCCCTACCCACAACCCATAGCCGCCATCATTCCATGAATTTTTAGAACCACCCCGTTGACTTCTAGCTCGATCAAAGACCACTAACCCGCGCGCCTTGCTCCCCTCCATGCTCGGCCTGAGTATCTCGAGGCTCGGCCCTTCCCCCAGCACGCAAATCGAAGACAAACGCATGATGAACGCGCCCCATTATCTCCTTATACGTTGCTCGAAACTCGATCACCACCGTTGGATCTCGAGATCTCTTCATGCTCTACCTCTTTGTAGTTGATAGCTTCGTGAATCGATTTGTGGTTGGATGAAATCGGAGGGGAAACGAGATGGAATTTCGGCCATTCACTGTTGTAGGTGGCGGCTGCATATAGATTAGGGTTAGGTTTAATTTTTTTTATTTTCTTGTGATTTATGGGGGTATTTATAGGAAATTTTTCAATCACTATTCATCCGGGAATTCCAAACTCCGATTTACGCGCCGAAACTGACGTTCCTAGGGTTTATCCCGCGTTCCGGACACAATGGAATAGGTTTCGAAAGCTAATTCAGACATCTGTGCGAGTTATGGCTACAAACGTTCAATTTAAATTAAACCGATTTAAACGATTTTCTAGGCGTTTTAATTTGTACCGGACAAACGGTAAATCCAATTGACATGAAATTTGAAAGCATGCAATAATATCACATTACGGATCCGATGAAACTGGTTTCGTCGAAATCCGAGACTTTTTGAAAAATGGCTATTTTAACTCGCCAAATTAATATTAAAAATAATTCGATGCGTTTCGAGCTGCCACGATCAAACGATAACTCCGATTGACACGAAAATTGAAATCCGGTAATAACTAACTATTACGGATCCAATGGAACTGGTCTCGTTCAATTCTGAGACTGTTCAAAAATTGGCTATTTTCACTAGTCGATTTAAATATTAAAATATTCAATTTTCACAAATTAACTTTTAATTCGATTTTAAAAGTTCTAAAATATCGTTCTAACTTCAATATGATAAAATAAAATTTTACAAATCATTTTCAATCATATTTAACCCAATTTTCAATTATTTCCATAATTCAACATATTAAATTATCGATTTAATTATCCAATTAAATCCAATTATTCGAAATAAAATTTATTCGACTTATAAATTCACTTATTAATATTTAAAATTAATTAAATATTCAAATTTTAATTACTAAAATTTCTGGGTCGTTACACTGGATGTAAAAACAAAACGTGAGGTATCCAAGTGAGCTACAGTGGAGTTTATTCACTATCAATGGTTGCAAAGCCTAGATCGTCACACGTGGTATCAGACCATAGATTTTGTATATTCCTAGGCTTTGATATGTACTCAGTATAGATAGGGACAGTAGCACCCTAGATTGAGTTTGAGTGTATTATATATATGAGCGTGTATTTGTTAGTGATTATGAAATGTTTTATATTGTTTTTTCTTATCTGTTGAGTTGTTTGTGAATTCTGGTAGGTATTTGGGACGCCATATTATCGATAGGGATTTCTAAACACTTAAACGAGGCAAGTCGACATAGTATTATTTTAAATTGGGTAAATGAAATAATTTTACCTCGATTATATTTTACATATAAAGGGATAATTTTTCAGGAATTATTAAAGTGTATATAAATTAATTGTTTGGTTGTTTGAAAATGTAAATATATATTTATATATATATATAAGTTAATAAAAGCTATTTGAATAATCTAAATAAAAGACAACAATTATAAAAGGATAAATTATGTAAGCGAATGAATTATAAAGTGTAAAATTATAATTAATTTGATTTACAATTGTGAAATGATCTTATACATATATAAGAAATGAAACTATATGAATATATTTATAAATATGAGTTATACATAAAAATGGATTTAAACTAAGATTTTAAAATTTTGAATCCCATTTATTTTTAAAGATATTTTTCAAAGTTAGAGATTATATTGTCATAAATCTAAATAAGATAAATAAATTTGAAACGAATCTTATGTAAGTGAAAAAGTGAAATTATATGAGTAAGTAGATTTATAAAAAATAAAAGGATTTCAAAAAAAAAAGAATATAAAGCACCGAATTCACTACTATTGCTGGGAAATAATAAGAATGATGATTGCAGCATTATCAGTATCATTTTCGAGTTTCTATGTGATAGATTTGCTACCAATAGTAAATTGAAATTGCAGTTTTATTTTAATGAACGAATTTGAATTTAAAATCCAAGTTGAAATTGATAAATATGAGTAAAATGAGTTTTGGACTTATAACATGAAATAAATAAAAAAGTTTAACTTTGGTAAAGTTGAAATAAATTTGAGTTAGTATAATAAATATATGATTTGAAATTTAACTAAAGGAAAGTTAAATAAATTGAATTGAATTTAAACTGGATTAGATAAGCTATTGAAATGGAAATTAAAATTAAGTGGTAAGTGATTATATAATATGAATTTGTAAGTTTAGATAAACAAGTTGTATAACTTATAAAATGGGAAATGTAAGTAAAACCAAATATTAAAATGGTTAAATAGTTTTGTTAAGCAAAACAAAATCTGAATTTGAATAAGTGATAGGAAATTGACTTATGTAAGAGTTAAATAAAATAGAATCTGATTAAATTTAGAAGTGAATTTAAGTTGTATAAGCAAAAGTAAATGTAAGTGAGAATGAAATGAAATTTAACTTAAAATGCTGTTGAATGAAGTTGAATTTGATATCAAAATGAATTAATAAAGTGAATTAATGGAATGAAGTATTTAAATGAATATGAACCTGAGTCATATAATAAAATTCAACTATAATTGTAAAAGTGAATTAGTGAATGAAATATGGATTGAATGTTAATTAATCGAATGTAAATGAATTGATATGGAATAATGGATGTAAATGTTAACTCATTTAAATCTAATTAAAAATGTTAAACCAAATTGGATTTAAACGAAGTAAATATGAATGTGGAGTGCAAAGTAAATAAATTTGGTTATGTTGAACATACATTAGTTGTTAGATAGATTCATATGAAACTGAATTACTGAAATTGAAATCTAAAGTAATTGAATCCAAATTGGAAGTGAAGTAAATCTAAATAAAATTAAATTTGATTTGATTTGGAAGTGAACAAACTTGAATGTAATTAGTGAATGTAAACTAACTGAATTTGAATGAATGAATGTTAGTGAAAACTTAAATTTGATTTGATTTGGAAGTGAACAAACTTGAATGTAATTAGTGAATGTAAACTAACTGAATTCGAATGAATGAATGTAGTGAAAATCCAATGTTAATGAATCAAATGTGTTAAATTAAAAAATCAATGCAATGTATATGAATGAGAAGTGAATATTGATTTGGTTATGGATTGATTAGATAGTTGTTGGATGTTAGTTGGATGATAATTGTTTAATGGTTGAATTTTTTGCTTTTGTTGCGTTTGCTATATTGGCATATATAGTTATTGTATCCGTATATGTTGTATATTGATGTTACTTTTCAATATACATGTTTTTCATTATTTGTTGAGTATTTAGTAGGTGCCTATGGCACTTGCTTCGCATTGGGTGCTCGTTTTCGTGCTATATTAGCCATATATGCTCCCTAATAATATGTAAGGTACATATCTCGGATTACATATCGTACTTTTATACTTTTCCCCATAGGATGCCTCATCCTCGAAGATGAGATGTATATTTGTGATCCTAATATGATTGAACCGTGCAAAGGAGACGCATGCGACATTTTTTTTGAAAATGTAAGGCGTTAGAAATTTTTTGAGAATTTTGGAAAAATATTGATAACTAAAATTTTGATATTGAGTTAAAGGTTAAACGATATTAGTTTGTTTTGGAAAGATAACTGTATATGGATTTGAAAACTTAGAAAAGTTTTTATAAGAACTTTAATTGATGGATTTTGGGAAAAGTTAAAATGTTTAAACGAAATTTGATATCTAGTTTGAACGAATTATTTTGAAAGTTAATGGATTTTATAGCTTTTTCTTACTTGGTAATTTCGGGGACAAAATCATTTAAAGTATGAGAGAATGTAACGACCCAAAATTTCATTCATTTGAAATTCGTATATTTAATTATTTTTAAATATTCACAAGTAAATTTTATAAGTTGAATCACTTATATTTGAAATATAATGATTTAATTGGATAATTAAATTGTTAATTTAATATTTGGACTTACAGAAAAAATTAGAATTAGAATTTAATGTGAATGAAAATGATTATAACGTTGAATTAAATTCTATTTGAATTAGATTGATGTTACAGAAATTTTAAAATTGAATAAAAATTTACAGAAATTGAATATTTTAATATTTAATTAACGTGTAAAAATAGTCATTTTTCATACAGTCGCGGATTTCGACAAAACCAGTTTCATTGGATCCATAATGTTATATTATAGTAGGATTTCAAATTTCATACCAATTAGATTTATGGTTTGTTCGTGGCAAGCTAAAACGTGTAGAAATTTATTTAAGTGAATTTTAAATTTAAATAGTCGATTCCAAAAACCTATCTTCCAAATACGATCGAATTGGTTCCTGATATATATATTCCATTGTGTTCGAAATAGGGGTAAAATATTATAAAAGCCAGGCGGTACGTTTCGTTTGGAGTTCGGAAAAATTTGGATGAATAGTGTGAGAGAATTTTCTATAAAAGGCCACGTTTTTATTCTATTTGCCAAAACCCTAATTTATCTAGTCACTGCCGTCATTTATTTTTAATGGCCATAAACATTCGAATCTTCCACCTCGATTATCTCTCAATCCATCAATTTTTACGAAAAACTTTCTACTGGGAAATTGAAGAGCTAGGTGAGATCTATCCATCCAATGATGGACTTTCATTGAAGTGGCTTCGATTCGCCAGAATCTGGTGATGAAGGTGCAACATTCTATCACGTTTTTCTAGGGCACAGTAGGGCCCAGTTTCAAGGTGTTTGTAGGCGGTGACGGAGTAGGCGAAGGGCTTCAACGTTATGGCACTCGATCATTCTCTGGTACAGTGGGATGGTCGTGATAATTAGGGTGGGAGGGCGGCCGATTGGGTTAGTCGAACATGTAAAACCTGGACCTTATTCGTGAGGGGGAAGTAGATATAGACGCGGCCCAGATTGCTCTAGCATGAAACGTGCGGCTACAATTTACTTGGGTTTAAAAATAAAAAAGAAAAGAAAAGAAAACAGTAAATTGATTTATATAATAATACTTATAAACTTTGTAACGTCGTAACTTTGTCATACGAGGTCCGTTTTTGACGAAACAAGTTGCATGGGGTTCAAATTGAAGAGCACTACATTTTAGAGCTTGTTTGGAGTTGATTTAAGCTAGTGTAAATTTTGGGTAAAATTAAATGCTCGTTTAATTTATTCAGAATAAAACACTTTAACTGCTTTTGAAATCAAAGTGAGTACAACTCACTCTTTCTGACTCACTGATATTTTTATATAAGTGAGAATAAATTTATTTTATGCTGATTGAAGATTTTTTGGATGATATATGATGTATTATCTATATATTGATTGGTTTTTGGATATATTCCTGCCTATTGGAGCAGATTAGACCCTATACATTTCCGTGTATGAGCGGATGACCCTTTGTACGTGCGTCCGCCTCAAAGCGGACATTGTACACATATTCTAATATATATATTTTTTGCAGGTGATAGGTTGGAGGGATCCAACTGGATTCCTTATCAGTGTTGATTTATTTAGAAATATTGATATATATGCGGTTATCGTGTGATATATGATGTTTTGGATGTCATGATTGATGTATTTAGTGTTGTTGCAGCACTATGCCTAATTTTGGTAATTTAAAAATGTTAAAGTGATGGTTTCAAAATTAAAAAGGATTTCCAAGTGATTTTGGAAATATACGTTTTGTTAATTTTGAATTGTTAAAGGAATGGATTTATTTTGAATAAATAAATGTTATAATTTTTATTGTTATAAAAGTTATGATTTTTGTGAAATATACTTAAGTATGATTTTTGAAGTTATATAAGTTTTAATAATGATTTGTAAATTATTAAAAGAATAAGTTTATTTAAATGGAGATTTTTGAAATTATTATAAATGGTTTATATATAAGATTTATAAAATTGAATTTTTATAAATCGAAATACTGGAATTATAAAGGAGTTTTGTAAGTGTTAAATTAAAGTGATAACTGAATCCTATCAGTAAATAGGATTTATAACTGATGAAGTTATAAATGAATGAATTTGTAAATATAAGATTTATAAGAAATAAACTTATAATTGGATTTTGGCATATGAATGAGTTAAATGGAATTAGTTAGTAAAGGAATTTTGTATATTGAAGCTTTCGTAAAATATACATGGAATTTATAAACATTATTTTTAAATGTGAAATCAACTTATTTTGATAAGTTAAATGTAAAAGTTTATTACACGAATTTCATCCACGATTTTGGACTATGGATAATCGTTTAATAGAATATGTTGGAGTAATGAATTAGGTAAAGGAGGTATATCCACGATTTTGGAAAGTGGATTATCCTTTAATAAAATATGTAGAAATATTGGATTTGGTAAATGAATTGTATTCACGATTTTGGACAGTGGATAATACTTTAAATTAAATAAATGTTTTGAAAAGTAATCTTTTAAATGGAGTTAAATGGTTTGAATTTGTTTAAAATGTATTAAGTATTGAATACATAGATTTTAACATTCATTGTTGAAATAGACGTTTTCAAGAAGTATAGGGAATGATTGACTATAACACTATTGTTATAGTAAATGATTTTCGAAAGGAAATGTTTTGTATAGTATATGAGATTTATATATCTATTTATTTTCGAATCCCTATACTAGTGATTTTGGGTTGTTGTAACGATGTTTTACGCAACATTGGTTTTGACCCGAATAAATATGTTTAAAGAGAATGTTTCCCTTAAAGAATAAAAAATATACTTAATTGTGATCTAAGTATATGTAACTTTTTTCTAAGTGTTGAAAATAAAAAGATTTGTGAATATGCTTATATTATTACATTTAGTATATAGAAATGTTTTCCAATGTTGAAGTATCGAAATAAGTATAAGGCGCTGCGTTCTATCGCGTTTTTCTAGGGCGCGTCAGGGCCGAGTTTCAAGCTGTTTGGGGAGGTGACGGAGTAGGCGAAGGGCTTCAACGTGATGGCAATCGACGTTCTCTAGTACATCGGGATGGTCGCGATAATTAGGGTTGGAGGGCAGTCGATTGGATTATTCGAACGTGTAAAACCTAGGCATTATTTGTGAGGGGAAAGAAGATATTGATGCCGCCCAGATTGCTCTAGCATGAAAAGTGTGGCTACGATTTACTGAGGTTTAAAAAATAATAATAGTAAATTGATTTATATAATAATTCATATAAACTTTGTAACGTCATAACCTTGTCATACGAGGTCCATTTTTGACGAAATAATTTGCGCTGGGTTCGTATTGACGAGCACTACATTTTGAGCCGATTTGGAGTTGATTGGAGTTAGTGTAAATTTTAAGTAAAATTAAACGCTCGTTTAATTTTATTCGGAATAAAACACTACAACTGCTTTTGAAATCAAAGTGAGCACAACTCACTCTTTCTGACTCACTAATATTTTTATATAAGTGAGAATAAATTTATTTTATGTTGATTGAAGATTGTTTGGATGACATATGATGTATTATCTATATATTGATTGGTGTTTGGATATATTCCTGCCTATTGGAGTAGATGAAACCCTATATGTTCCCGTGTATGAGCGGATGACCCTTTGTACGCGCATCATCCTCGTAGCGGACATTGTACGCATATTCTAATATGTATATTTGTTGCAGGTGACAAGTTGGAGGGATCCAACTGGATTCCATACCTGTGTTGATTTATTTACAACTATTGATATATATATATATATTTGATGTTATCATGTGATATATGATGTTTTGGATGTCGTGATTGATGTATTTAGTATTGTTGCAGCACTTGGCCTATTTTTGGTAATTTAAAAATGTTAAAGTGATGGTTTCCAAATTAAAATGGTTTTCCAAGTGATTTTGGAAAATACGTTTTGTTAATTTTGAATTGTTAAAGGAATGGATTTATTTTAAATAAATAAATGTTATAATTTTTATTGTTATAAAAATAATGATTTTTGTGAAATATACATAAGTATGATTTTTGAAGTTGTATAAGTTTTAATAACGATTTGTAAATTATTAAAAGAATAAGTTATTTAAATGGAGATTTTTGAAATTATTATAATTGGTTTATATATAAGATTTATAAAACCGAATTTTTATAAATCTAAATACTAGAATTATAAAGGTGTTTTGTAAAGTAAAATGAAGTGATAATTGAATCTTATCAGTGAATAAGATTTATAACCGATGAAGTTATAAATGAATGAATTTGTAAATAAATGATTTATAAACAATTAACTTGTTATTGGATTTTGGCATATAAATGAGATAAATGGAATTTGTTAGTAAAGGAATTTTGTATATTTAAATTTTTATAAAATATATATGTAATTGGTAAACTTTGTTTTTAAAATGTGAAATCAACTTATTTTGATAAGTTAAATATAAAAGTTTATTAAAAGAATTTCATTCATGATTTTGGACGGTGGATAATCCTTTAATTGAATATGTAGGAGTAATGAATTAGGTAAAGGAGGTATATCCACGATTTTGGACAGTGGATTATCCTTTAATAAAATGTGTAGAAATATTGGATTTGGTTAATGAATTGTATTCACGATTTTGGACAGCTAACAATATTTTAAATTAAATAAATGTTTTGAAAAGTGATCATTTAAATGGAGTTAAATGGTTCGAATATGTTTTAAAATGTGTTAAGTATCGAATACATAGATTACAACATTTATTGTTGAAATAGACGTTTTCGAGAAGTATAGGAAATGATGGACTATAACACTGTTGTTATAGTAAATGATTTTCGAAAGGAAATGTTTTTTTATAGTATATGAGATTTATATATCTATCTATTTTCGAATCCCTATATTAGTGATTTTGGGTAGTTATAACGATGTTTTACGCAACAATCATTTTGACCCGATTAAATGTGTTTAAAGAGAATATTTTCCTTAAAAAATAAAATATATACTTAATCGTGATTTAAGTAGCTATTTTCTAAGTGTTGAAAATAAAAAGATTTGTGAATATGCTTATATTATTGAAATAAGTATATGGAAATGTTTTCCAATGTTGAAGTATCGAAATGGTTTTTGAAAATATATCTTTTTAAAGATAATTTGAAGTGAATATTTGGCAAGTGATTCAATTAATTAAAAGGGTCTAGTGATTGCTTATGGTGCTAAATATTTGTTTGTTTGCTTTGATAGTTAAATAACCAGCTATCAAATTTGGCCATTTTTAGTTCCTCGACTTGATGTGGGAACTATTTTGTCGTACACTTAGTTCGTAGCCTTCTATATAGGCTTGATTATCATTTGTGTTGAGGATGTTGATTCGTGTAGTGCGGAGTATTACTCCAATCTACCATGCTTCCTTCTTGGCTCGAAGGATAGCAAGTTGAAAGTTGGAGACGTGATAAATCAATGAGACTTAGTTTCTGTATGAGGTTGAGAAACGCTTTTGCATTGTTGGTGCGAAGAGACCGGGATCGACTTATCCGAAAACCACTTCGGACCAACATTTATGCGACGATTGCGTAGGTTGGTTGTGATGGTATTGATATTCCAGATTTTCATAGTGGAGGACTGCTTGTTGATCGTTTGGGGTTAAAATCCCAACTTACATCCAGTAGCAGTAGTCTCTTCATTATGAAATATCTAATGAAAGGACTATTCGCTACTAATCCTAGGGATTTCCGACATGATGTGATAGGGAAGGACCTTCGGTTTGTCCTGTTCGTGGAAAACTTGTATGGATATTCGTCTAACATTGCATTTCTACATTGGTTTTTACAAACGTACATCAGTGGTGGCAAGAAGGAAACTTCTCTTAGCTTAACCCCCTTTTTGAGACGTATGAGCTTAAAGGTTGTATTTTTGTGGAAGGCAATTAGTAGTCAACGAAAATGGCCGTATGGCATTCAAAGTGATGTGATTGTGATATGTGAAAGGTAATCATTACCTCAGGCCCCATCAACCGAAAATGACCAAAACAGGGTTAGATGCAGCAAAGGTAAGTGGGTCGCTCCCAAATAGGATATGATCATCCTCTTCTAGAAGCGTCTTTACACGCTATGACGTCATGTATCTAATTATTGTGGTTTGTATGCTATGAGGGCCCTCGGATAAGGTCGGTGATGACCAGAGGATGACATATTCAGTGCCCTCTAGTTATAGAGGTGGGTTGGTCTTGTGTTGATAGAGGGCAGACGTTCTGTGCCTCAGTACATTCCTCTAGGAATGTACTGCCGGAAGGTAGTCCCTTCATCTGGTAATTTGTACGGAAATCCAAACTCCACTACGTGCCTGCCATTTTGATTTTATTACCCATTTTGGGCTATATGCTGGAATTTAATCAATGTAACAATTTCGGCTATGATTAATATTATTTGTATACTGGACACTAGTATAATATCAGATGATTTGATATGAAATGTTATAGTTACCAAAGGTAAAAACATGTCCGTGTTTATGTGTGGGCGTGTCTTACGAGATAATTTTGTTTTTAAAGGAAAAGTTTGGTAATTTAATAAATTTAGTTGAGTCTGTCTCTCATGCTGGTTTACCAGACTGATCCGGGCGTTCTTCCCTTTCAATGCTCGGGTTAGATCGAGTATATTTACAAGTTCTGATTTGGTGCTACTAGAGCTTTAGTAGGAGAGCTGGAGATCTTCATGTCATATACACGTATCTATTTTGATTATCCGCTGCTTAATTGTTTATATTATCGGCGATTGTGAGGATAGGTTATTATAACTATCCAGGCTGATGATAAGTGATTGATTGTTGAACTCTGATTAATGTACGTACATACAGTTTCTATTTTATAAAGATCATTGATATGATATTATATGTTTTCCGCTGCGATGTGAGATTCTGTATTGTTCTGTTTTGTTCTATCTTCTATTCTTCTCACTTCTTTTCTTTCTCTTGACTTTTCGTCAGTCTGTGCTCTTTTGGTCGGACATGTGTGGTTTATTGTCGATTCAAAGGGTATGGATTTGTAGGTCGTCATAATTATCCTCGTCTTCTGATGTTGTTGAAGGCAGTCCTAGGGATAGCCTTGGAGCTGAAAATAGCAAAATTGAAAGCCCTAATCCCAATTAGTTTTCCTTGTTTATAAAGAAAATGGGGAATGCAGGGTCGTACGTCACTAAATAATCTATGGTCGATTTTATTGATAAACCTATTACCCCTCTAAAAGAAACTGGTATCTCCTTTTCGAAGGACCGTCTTGTTGGTTTCTTCTTAGATCAACCTTTCCATTCTCTATTGTTAAAGCACAATGTCCTTGGGGTTTGGACACTTCGTGGTTCTATGGATGTTAGATGTGATAAATCTATGTATTTTTAAATTCTCTCACCCCTTGGAGAGAGCCCGGATCCTAGAAACCGATTCAATAATTATTATGGAAAAGTATTCATTACCACCTAGTGGAACCTTCATTTGACCTAACACATTACCCAACTTTGTCAATCCCAGTTTGAGTTCACCTCTCAAATATCCCATTTGTCTTCCAGTCTTAGAAGGAATTAATTAAATTACGAACCACATTAGCCATTTGATTACCTTTAACGTATCTACAGAAAGATGTCACTATCTTAAATTTTCCAAAGCTCTTATCGAAATTAAACCCTCTGGGCCACTACTTATTAGTATCCTCATTCCTCTCACGGAGAACAGGACCACCCGAGTGAATGTTGCTTACAAGTGGAAATCATCTATTTGTGACACATGTCATTCTGCTGGCCATCTCAGTTTGTCATGCCATCATTCTAGCTCTCCAAATTTTGAAATGCCTTAGAAAATTCCCATTTTGAAGATATATGGTTTGAAGAGACAGATAAAAACTCCCTCGGCTGTTTTGGCCACTGACCTCTACATCATCTCGGACCTCCCTCTCACATCGGCTCAATTTGTTGATCCTTTCGAGATGATTCCCCGCCATAACTCTCTTCACTCTTGATCCCTTTATTTCCTCATCCACATCCCAAGTCATTCCCATCGCTCCTCCCCAAGTTGCTTCCCTTGCTACCGCTTTCCATGCCCAACCGTCTCCAATCATCTCCTTTCTTTCTCTCTCCATTCTCATAGAATCGACCGTCCGTGTGGATACCTCAGACACCCCTATCTTGAGTTTCCAAAGACATCTTTTTTTGCAATTCAGAACAACCCTTCTAGCGCCTAGCATCTTGCTTAGGAGCTAGCTGACAAGCTCTTTGAAAGAATTCCATATGTATGAAACAAGAAAGCTGGAACTTAGTCTCATCTGAATAGTGGTTCATGCTATCACATCTATTGGTTGATCATTTCAAAGTGGGTCTCAAACGATGAAAAAGTTGACAGAGAATTATTTTACAAGTTATTGGATACGAGCTGGTTCTTTGTAATGGCAGAAAATATGGTGCCAACAACGAGGAGAGTTTAGCTACAAGGGATTGAGACTAGAAGTATATTTTCTCACCTCATTCACCTAGATATTGCTCTGAGGTTGTTGGATGATTTAAAATATGTGTAGGTATTCGGCAGCTTTATTTGTAACTTGCTTTATGTCTACTTCCCTTTTTTGTGCATATTGTCATATGGCTAGGAATGTTGGTTCCTTGCTTTCTTGTTTTATTTTCTCTTTTGCCAGGCGTGTTAGCAACTATACTAGGGTGTGGGCTTTTTGGTATGGGACATCTATAACCTTTTTGTTATTTTTATGTATATCTAGTACGGCTGTTGTAACAACCCGGGATTTCGCAATTATTTTATTATCATCATTAGATGATTAATATTGTTTGCTAATTGCAGTTTGGAGTTTTTAAAATCGGGTTGAAATTCTTTTATAAAAGTTGTTAAAGGGTTTGCGGGTTTTAAAAAAAATTGGTATTGGCCCATGTTCTATATACTTGGCTCCATGATAAATCCAATGCCCGATCCCCCCTCTCCTTTCATTGCGTTCGAAAAACCCTAAACAAAAGAAAAAAATGGCGGCTAGTTCGTGTTCGTTCCTCTTCTTCAAAATTAGGGCTCTCGTAGAATTCGTGGTTGCCGACTTCAAAATACTCAAGTGATTCGATTTCCTTTCTCTGTCGACCGATCGTCTCTGGAGATGCTTTCGACCGCTTCAAATTGATTGAGTTCGATGTTGCTTTGCCTTAAGCTTGGTCGTGCGGCTATGGATCTGGCATCTCTTGTGCCTTCGATAACAAGGTGAGTGACACTCACATCACTCACATCTAATTCTTTCTTAATACTGTGCTTATGTCGTTCGACTTTGTTTCGATGTTGATGAATTTATCTATCTTGGTTCGATTTTTGTATGCCACGGCACTGATTTTTGTTGAAATTTGCAAGCATGATTTTGGGGAAAATATATTTTTGATGAGAATTCGATTTGACTTTGTATTTGACGATTTTTCACTTCACTCTCTGATTTCATGAGTTTGCCAGCTTCGACATTGGCTATTTAAACTTGATTTGGCCTCGGCTTGTACTTGAGCACTGCATACACTTCGTGTATTGGCTTCGGCCATTATGTCTCTGACCTTGATTTTACTTTGAGCAACAGTTTGTAAGCTCCTCTGTTTTGATTGTGCAGTACACCATTTATGTTTCCTTGAACACCTCGTTTGATATGTGCATTACCCTTGAGTCTTATTCATGTATCATTAGCTTGATATATCTGCCTTTGTTGGTTTAGTTGTTTTCAATTTCTCGCCCAGGTTGCATATCATAATTATTGAGTTGCTGCCATTACCGTTGGCACTGCCTTCATCATGTGTGCACTCGTGTACTTTTTTGATGTATACAGTAGTGCCTGTGTGCACTTACTTGACTGGTCAGTAACTTGATCTTTACACTTTGTTAATAATTTGGCTGTATTGAAGTTGATTTTATGAAAATAATTGGGTTTGGCACTGATTTTGTTTTCTGGTCATTTTAATTCGAACTGCAGTTGTTTGAATTCAAATATTAGTTGTTTGAATTCAAATATTTTGTTTTGACAAAAAAAGCAATATATTTTGCCTTTTTTGCTTCGGCACTGCGCCTTGTTCTTGATTGTGATACTTGTACATTTGTCACTGGTTCATGCTTATATACATTTTCTATTTGCGTTGCACTGTACCGCGTATCTACCACTGTCTTCATAGTAGGCTGAGCTGGTATAATTGTCACGGTGCATTCGGACTTGATTGCCCTGGATTTGAATCCATTGTCTTAACTGTATTTAACTCACTGCTTCGAGTCACTTGTGCATGCACTCTGGAGTCGTTGCATTCATTCTTCACTACTCCGATTTTGTCGCAGCCATTTTATTGCATATACTAGAGGCTATACATTTGAGTCTTGTTCATGGGTTGACTTCGACCTGTTTTGTTGTCACTGTGTCGTTGCTGTGCATTATGCATATCACTGCACTGATTCGTTTCACTATTGCATGACTATATGCATTCCTTTGAACTGTGCAAAGTATACTTTCTCGACTGGTTTCCAGTTCTGGTATATGATTGCTCTTAGTTGTTGTAGTCTTGAGTCTGGTTGATGGTCTTGGTTTCACTGGAGAATTATTTGCATTTGAATTGCATTTGTGTTGAATCCAGCTTTAAAGCTCGGGTTTGACCTTGTGCTCGTATTGTGGCTTTGTTTGTTTCACTTGTGTTGAACCCGGCTTTTCATTTGGGTTTGACCTTGTGCTCGCTTATGAGCTTTCATGTGCACTCATGTGTGCTTTGTTCGTTGGTGGTTACCGGGTGGATGCTGTGCTCATTACTGCTGTTGCAGTTCCATCTGGTTCATTTTGATTTGAGTAGGAGCCATTTGCTTTTGATTAATCGATTTTTGTGTATTTCATGCTGTAATGGCAAGGCAGTACACGCGCGCGTGTACTGCAGCCCTACCAGATTGGTGTTTAATTTATGTTTTCAATTGCTGGAATTGTTTTGTGTTGCCAATTCAATATATTTTGAATTATATTTTGACTTGGTTTAATTTGATGACTTTGTCGATATCTATTATCTTTTTGATAATTAGATTATGAGTTTCTAATTATTTATTTAATAATTAGATTTTGTTTCCAATTGTCGTTTAGGCAATTCTGTTGTTTTCTGTATTATCTTCATTGATAATATTTTTAATTTATCTTCGTTGATAATTTGGATTTTCTGATTTGTTGTTTAACACTGTTACGTGTTATATTTACCTTTATTCGATTTCTTATTAAAGGATTGGATAGACGAGATTTATTTTGACTTTCATCTATTTGTTATTTAATTATTATTGCTTCCGTGCATTAATAACTGAGTTTAAATTAGACTGACCTGTGTATTATTTTCTTTTGAATATAATGCTCGGGTCAGACCGAGTTATTTCAGATTGTAGATATCTTGCTTTGGGTTGCTGCATGAGCTATGAAGTCTTTTCATATCTTTTGGAGTAGTTGTCGTCATTTTATGGTAGTTAGTGTATTTGTATAGGATGATATGTATTCATGTATATTATTCACGATAATGTACTTGTATATGTAACTTCTTGAGTCGATAGTTATAGTTGTATCATATGTACTGTATCACATGTATTGTAACTGACATCAGTTATATATATATATATATATATATATATATATATATGAGACTTTTGTTATCTGTGTTGCGCATTTAGTTTATCTGTGTTATTATTATATATATTGTCCTAAACTATTATGAACCATCGTAGTTCGTTTTATACTGGAATTGGGTATGTCGATGGGAGTAACTAAATAAGAGATGGAAAATAAAAATGTATACCACTTTTATCGAGATAACCAATACTAATGTAAGGCCTAACTACGGATGGCCGCTCTTATCCAGCCTTATTCTTCGTAATAACAAACATCATTTCCTTTAACACTCCTTGTTATTGTGAGCATAGAGGTGGGGCGTCACAGCTGCATGATTTTCGGATCATACATTCTTTATATAAGAAAAACATTTTGATTTTTTATTCTATAAATTTTGAAAATTTATTTAGTTTTAAACTTCTCAAAACAAGTTTGAGAAATCAAAACATTTTGGATTATTAATGTGTAACCTTTATAGCTATATACATACATACATACATATATATATATATATATATATATTAAATAATTAACATTTAGTTAATTATTTATCAAGTAAACTATTTATTTAATTAATCATTTTAATAATTTTCGAGAATTCTATTTACTTTGTTTTAAGAAAAAATTTCAACTATAACCTTTATATACATATACAATATATGTATATAACATATATACATATTATTTAATTAACCTTTAAATAAATAAATATTTAATTAATCGAATGGATTGGCTTTTTATATTCGTTAAAAAAATATTAAATTAATTTCTCAAAATAGTTCTGGTAAATTTTAAATTTAATTTATTTTACAAGATTTCCTTATATACTTTAAACTTTATATTTAGATTTAAAATATATTTTAAATTTTCAAATCTTAATTTAAAAATTATCCCAAGGCCCAAAATAGATTTGGACCTTATTTTTGGATCAACGTTTTAGATTTACTTCATCCATTGGGCCGTGCCAATTGCCAAGGAAGGGGAATACTTTTTTATCCAACTCTAAGCCAAGACACTATTATTCTAGATGCCCATCAAATAGAAAAGTATATTAACTTGCCTAACATTCGGGCTAATTAATTTGCATAAACTACACAGACTCTGATACCATTGTTGGGTTTGGCAAGATTTTGTACCGAAAGAAATGGGAAATTACAAAATATTTCCTAATTTGGATCATAACGGACCCATGTAACTAGCATTAGATTAAAACTATTTATTAAAAATAACATCATATTTTATGCTATAATATTTCATATCTTTTTAATTAATTATAATAATTAAATTTATTTAATAGATCCACATAAAGTGGCTAAAGCAAAGAAAAATGATCAAGTTGTATGCATTGTTAGCAAATAACACATCATTAATCAGCTTCGTTTAACAGGCTACGAGAGTATGATAAGTTCTCAATCACAGTCCTCCAAATTTCCAAGTTGAAAATCCATGGAAAAAGTTCTCTACCAATAACCAAGATACAAAAACTACTATTAGTCCATAGTACACTCTACCAAGAAAGGATCGATGCATTAAAGCAACAAAATTCTGTTATTTTGAAACCTTATTTACATTAAACACCCAAGTTAAACTTTGTACAAGACTTAAAAATAGCACCAAAGATAATTTCAATTTTCCTGCCTACTCAATTGATAAAGTTTCAACTGATAATGGATGTATGGATATTCATGAATCACTATGAATCTTGTTATCTTTTATGTCTTAATCATATTTTTACTTAGACCATAACCAACAATGTCGCTTGTTCACTTCACTCTCTCTCATGCTTTTGGACTGACCGAACGAGCTACGCAACCAGGTAAGGTACGAACAAGCCATGGACTAGTAAAAAAACTTTATTTATAATGGCGAAGTCTTCGCCATTATAAATTTATAACGATATAGACTTCGTCATTATAAATTAAATATAATGTTTTCTTTTATATAAATTTATAACGGCGAAGTCTTAGCCTTTATAAATTCATAACAGCGAAGACTTCGCCTTTATAAACTTATAACGGCAAAGTCTTTGTCGGTATACTTACCAACCTCTATTCACTCAACTAGGCATGGAGAGCCACACCTGGTTGCTCCATGGCTTGTTTAGCAACTGAACACGGCATTGTTAGTTGTGCCCTTATTGTTTCTTCCACCGACCTTCATCTCTTAAGTCTTGGGCTTATTTTTAAAACTTTGAGACTTGCTTAAAATGTCAAAACCAGCTTTTGAGCGTTCAGATTGTGCTATAGAGAAAAAATACAGTAACACTTTTGGCGCGAGAAGGAAGGGATCCAACCTTCAATTCATGTCTACTACTTATTGTTGTAGTTTGTTACTTCTACTTATTTCATCTATTGCAATCTTGAAACCAAAAAAATTTAACATAAAGAAAGGAAATCGATATCCTTTAATTTTAAAGGATGAAGATGTGCTTATGTCTATTGGAGTTGACCATGTTTACCGAAAATATTACTAATACTATTACTTCCTTCAGTGGTTGTTTCTTCCTTCCTTAGGAGCACCCAACAACCATTGGATGAACTAAATGAAATGAAGCATACTATTAAAAGTATAGTTAATTTGAAAATTTCATTGGCTCCTTATCAACAACAAAGGCATTTAGATAAGAGCCCAGATAAAAAAGTTACGATTGAGGAACATTAAAAAGACATGGTTACCAAAAATCTTTCGCTGTTAAAATTACACCAAGCGAGAGGCTTAAAGTTTTTTAATGATGATTTCATAAAGTCTCCAATGTCTTAGTAACCTCCTTATGTTCAAAACACCAAGTATCTTAATATCAGTGGAAACACTCGAGTTCGTATTTTGGCTTTTGAAGGCGATTATAAAGAATGCCATGTTTATAAACTCTCTTCAAGGAGATATAAAAATGGAAACATTATTTTAAATTTGGTTGACCATGTAAAGAAGATGTAGAAAGAATCTTATGAGAATTAGAGGAAACCAAAGACCGAAAAGTTTAATCATTCACTAAGAATATCATGTAGGCCCTATTACCTAACGGTTTTGTATTCGAAAAGTAACCCGTGACAAGCTGACTGACTTAGAGGACATTTTATACTACTTCGAAAAGAAGGTGGTATATCAAGGCTACATATGTAGTAAGGGCATCTCCAGTGGTGAGATTATATACTGAATTTGGCGGAAAAAAAAGCCCAGTCGTCAAATTCAGGGTGTAAATTAAGCTGAAAGTTCAAGATCCAATTCAGGATTCTGAACTGGGCTTGGGCTCCCATTTATGGGCGCCCAAGCCCTGGCGCCCATTTTATGGGCGCTAGACGTCTGGCGCCCATAAAATGGGCCCCCAAGCCCCACTCCACCCATCCCCCCTTATCTGCTGCACACCGCCTTATTCCGACCGTAAACAGTCCGTATTTTGAATTACAACAGCTATAAACGGTCATATTTTGACCCCAACGGTTACAAACTGTCATATTTAAAATTACAACGGCTATAAACGGTCATATTTTGGCCCCAACGGCTATAAACAGTCATATTTAAAATTACAACGGCTATAAACGGTCATATTTATGATTTTATTACATATATCAGACTATTTTTCAGATTGTAATGCACACATCTCTTCTTCTATTACAATTCTGTTCTCAATTCCATAATATTGAAAGTATGTCTCATCCGTTTCAATCGTATACCGAAGTGATGAATACGGATAGCCAGGATTTTGATTCCCAACCCTTTCAAAATGTTCATCCCCAAACCGCTCCCCCTCTATCCTTCCATTCTTCTGCTTAATGGTCTGGCGATGAAGATAAGGATTTGTGTTATATTTACTGTCATTTTTCTAACGACTCGGTAAAAGGGAATGACCAAAATGGAGAGGCGTTTTGGGTAAAAGTCATGACTGCGTACAATAAAAAGCATGTTGAAAAGACGAGGTCAATGTCTACAATCACGGGTCGTTTTGGGAAGATTAATCGATAAACACAATTTTACGAGTCACAGATTCACAAAATAAGAACAACAAATCCAAGTGGAATGGGTGGCGAAGCTGAATTGGTAGCATTTTGAAGAATATCATTTTTAATTTATATTCATTTTTGATCACTTTGTTAATATATCATTTTTTTTAGAAGAGAATGGTGAACGATCAATTCTTGAAATTATTTACAAGAGAAAATGGGTACAAAGAAACCACACTACTATTAATTTGCAAACTGCTATGACCTATTTGTTAGTCAACAAAAATGGAACTCAAACACTGCAAAAAGCTTAAGAGATGTCCAAATAAAGTCAAAGGGCAAGACAAAAACAAGTCGAACTAATTATAATTCTACCCCAGGCAATTCTTCCCATATGGACTCTAATGTATGCCCACATAATAAAGACGAAGAAGCAGAACCCGCATTTGATGAAGATGCTAGATCGATAGGGCAATGAGCAACTAAGAAGAAAATTGTTGTTCAATCTCAAATCGATTCTCATTTAGCCCAAATGCATGAAAAACATGCAAGAGAAAATGCAGAACGTCAAAGAGGGAGCGCAAAAAAGCTTGTTGTGTTAAAAGAATTGACCGAGATTGAGAAGGGCCGGTTTGAGCTAGAGCAACAACGCCAAAAGACCTTAGTAATGGAAAAGGATGTCACCGGAATGGACCCAATTACAATGCAATATTGGATGGAGTACAAACAACGAATTGTTGAGAGTAGATCAGGAACAAAACATATGTAGTTGAAATATTCATGTGATATTTTTAGTTATTACAGTTTAAATATCCATGTACCTTCAATTTATATTTTCAATCATGTGTTATTTTCAGTTTTAAAATATTCAACGGTATATCATTTTTTTCGATGCATTCGGTAGATATCAATATAGATTTACTTCACCAAACATAAATAATATTACAAACATAAAAATTATAGCATTCTACACTTCGTTACAGAAATAAAAAGACAAACAAATGTAATTAAACAAAGATTCACCATCCCGAACTACTGATTTCCATGAGAATTCTAAATATGCTCCATTAATCCCTTTGGAGTCTATTATGAATAGCTGCATTACGATATACTTCATGATGATCGTCATTAATTGCGTACTGTCCTTCATTTCGTAATGTGGTTGTGCGAAACAATTCAGGGGGTTTTCTTTCCCCATCATACTCAAAATCGGGATAGTCCATACCGCGCTCATCTTCAATGGTCATGTTATGTAGAATTATACTACAGAACATAATTGTAGCCATTTTTGATCTCATCCATAACCTACATGGATTGCTGACCATTGCAAACCTTGCTTGAAGGACCCCAAACACCCTTTCTACGTCCTTCCTTTGTCTTTCCTGCATTGTAGCAAATTGTTTCCGTTTTGCCGTCATTGGGTTTGCAAATGTCTTTACAATCGCACTCCATTTGGGATAAATTCCATCTCCTAGATAGTATCCATGCTTATATGTGTTATGATCAAGAATAAATGATACGAGAGTTGACTTACCTTGCGCCAAATCATTAAACAAATGAGATCGTTCGACAACGTTTTAGTCATTAAGAGAACCTGGCATTTCAAAGAAAGCATGCCAAATCCACAAATCATGAGAGGCAACTACTCCTAAGATGATAGTTGGTTTTTTTTTGTCGTTATATGCT
Source organism: Allium cepa (assembly GCA_030765085.1). Taxonomy (NCBI): domain Eukaryota; kingdom Viridiplantae; phylum Streptophyta; class Magnoliopsida; order Asparagales; family Amaryllidaceae; genus Allium; species Allium cepa. The sequence goes on along the minus strand of CM060943.1, from coordinate 547,494,979 downwards.
CCATGAAATGCTTATGGACAGTTCTTCCACTCCCAATGCATATAATCTAGACTTTCAAGAATTGCAGGCCAGCCTTTGCTTTCATGCATTTCACGCAAGCGCGTTACATCTGCCTCATTTGGAGAATGAAGATATTCCGTCTCATAAATGTCCACAACTGACTGACAATAGTGATCTAGGTTTTCTAATGCCGTACTCTCTACAATACGATATGCGTCGTCAAGGGCATTGGTGGGTGTACCGTATGCTAACATCCTCAAAGCTACGGTCATCTTTTGATGCCCACTCAAACCTTGTTTTTTTTGCAGCATCCTTCTTGTAAAAAAAATTATTATTCTGCTGAATACTTTCGAGAATTTTTAAAAACAATGGATGACTCATTCTGAATCGTCGTCTAAACATCTCTGGACCATAAGTTGGATCACAGGCAAAGTAATCTTGCATAAGTGTTTTTTGAACTGCATGCTGGTTACGGTTGATATATTTTCGACCCACAATGGAACCGCCATGTTTTCCAGAAGTTGAACCGAATGCTTCACGGTATATCTCCATTAGTTCCTACTCCTCTTGTTGATGCGCTAACGCATACGCTTCTTCTTCAGTGTCACTGTCGCATAGCAACATAGCTTTTAGTAAATTTCTAGACATTGTTTGATATTTGAGGATAGTTGTTTGATATTTGAATATTTTGTTAGACTAAATTGTGGTGAACAAGTATGAGATCCATATGGTTATATATATAACTAATTCTTAAGTGGAGAGAAGGTGGCTTAGTGTGCGGTTAAATCATGAACTGTAGTCACGTTCATTTGCTCGTCAAGATTCTCTGCTTTGTTGAGTGGAGAGAAGGTGGCTTAGTGTGCGGTCAAATCACGAACTATAGCCACGTTCATTTTTCGGTTAATATTCTCTGCTTTGTTGAGTGGAGATAAGGTGGGTCAGTGTGCGGTCAAATCACGTACTGTAGCCACGTTCATTTGTTGGTTAAGATTCCATGCTTTGTTGAGTGGAGAGAAGGTGGGTAAGTGTGCTGTCAAATCACGTACCATAGCCACGTTCATTTGCCGGTCAAGATTCTCTGTTTTTTGAGGGGAGAGAAGGTGGGTAAGTGTGCGGTCAAATCACGAACTATAGCCACCTTCATTTGTCGATCAAGATTCTCTGCTTTGTTGAGTGGAGAGAAGGAACATCCATTATATAAATTCACAAATCATTATCTATTTAAATCATTTAAAAACTTAACATTATTCAAAATACATTGTCCAACATGATATTTACGTCTCATGAATTGAAGTTGCTTATGCAGTACTACATACAAATCGATGAGATGTGCGATAATCAGAAGTCAATGGCAAATTATTTTTGGGACACTCTGGTTGAACTTTACAACAACGACGTGGGCTGTCAAGTCAGACGTACGGTTCAAGAGGTCAGGACTGCATACCGAAATTCTACTAGGGCATGCACGCATTACACAAAGATTATTAGTGAGGTAATATCGGAAAATGTGTTTGAGACTACACGTTCGACTTATGATGGTCGATACAATTTAAAATATCGCACTCCCTTCATTGCCCATGATGCGTACTTCATACGCCAAAACTGGCTAGAAAGATTTGGATGGCCTTAAGATAACAGTACTGCTAGTTGGTTATATAATGTTCGTTAATGTGTCGAGAGCTTTCAAAATTGTCTTTTCAAATAATAATGTATGTTGTTGCTGTCAGATCAAAAGTAGTGGTAGCACATGGGCAATGAACGGAGTGCGGTTGCACATGTGTAATGTTTGTTTATATATGCTCTTGTGTAATGTTTGTTGTCAGATCAAAAAGTAGTGGTAGCACAAGTGTAATGTTTGTTTATATATGCTCTTTTCGATTTACTTATTCATCATTCATAATCATCTTCTTCCTCACTCACAACAATAAATTCTTCATCGCAATGCCTTCTTGGCCTTCTTCTATCGATTCAGATGCGGGTTACGTGCCTACGAAAAGTCCACATACTGATGAGGATTGGCTTATTGATTATCAAGAACAACACTATGAAGATGTCCGCGGTCAGTTTCAAAACCTTGAGCAGCTGAGACTTTAGGAAGTGGTTGAACCACCATACGAACAACATGTTGTTCATCATGCATATGAACAACCTGAGAACCAGGTTCAAGTAGTTCAACCTCCCACTGAGCAAGAAGTTGAATCGCACCCAGCTTGTTGTCAGTGCGGGTATGGAGTTGAAGTTGTAGTACGTGCGGATGGAGAAAATATTGGTCGTCGAATCCAACTATGTCAATTCTGGCCGAATGGTTGCAATTACGCGGAATGGTTGGATGATCCTTTATGTCCAAGGGGCATAACCTATGCAAACGAACTAGAACAGGAGATAAGACGTCTTAGACTTTCTTTACAAGAGTTGCAGTTTAATCGTCACGTCTAGTTTCTTCATATTTATGGTCTATTATTACTATGTCGTTTTTTATCAGTGTTCTATGTTCGTATATCTTCAATTCTAATGTCACTAGTAGTTTTTTTATGTTTATATGTCACTAGTTGGTGCTTATAAGTATACACAAACATATATAATTCACACTATACACAAACATATATAATTCACAGTATACAAAAATATATAGAATTCACAGTATACTCGAACATTATCATCCAAAATTCAAGAAAGTGAAAGTTATAAAAATAAAGAATACACAATATACTCAAACAATAACATAAGTACATAAGCTATAGGAACTGCAACATATAATAAAATGTCTACTATGCATAAACTAAAAGGTATACAACTAAAGGAATGCAACGTCGTCGTCGTCAGCATCATCACCTTCATCCCCATCATCATCATCTCCATCATCGTCGTCGTCATCATCCCCATCACCATCATCATCATCTCCCTCATCATCATCGTCATCCCCATCCTCCCCCTCGTCCTCATCATCCCCATCGTCCTCATCTAAACCACCAGCATCATACGTACTGGGACCAGCATCACCTTCGCCTTGTGATCCGAAAGGCTCATATACAGCAAGTCTAGCTGATAGCTATCAATCTGCGCATCTAGCATCTGTGTATGTCGCATGTACATATCATGCATGGTGTGTGTATGTGCAAGAGTCATATCGCGAAACACACCAAGTGAAACTCTGGTCTGGTCCAATCTAGCGGCATACTACATAAAGACGATATTTGACATAGTAAGAAACTAAGCATAAAATAAAGGGAAAGTGGCAATAAACAACAAACGTACCTCATACGGAGGATATAACCCGACTGAAGGCACACCAGGATAGTCGAGGTGATCTGGAAAGACTAAAGGCTGCTCAATCAAAGTATCTGTCACGTCATATGCTTTAAAAGTAGTATCGGGCTCCAACTGCATGGGAGTCTGGAAGAACTGTGATGGAATCGGGTCAAATGAAACCTGCGGTACCTGAACTCTACCGGCTGCCACGTGAGGTCCTATATGATCAGAGTTGACCTCACGAACATAATCTGGTATGATGAATCTACGGGGTGCTACTCTAGCCCAATAAGCATCGTAATCTCCATCGATGAAGAAAGTACTATTATCCACCCATCCAGCCTGTCGTAGAGCATCTAAGTACTGATCGCCAATCACCCTATACCTACCAAACATGTCCTCGCAAGATAAAGGATCATATGGTATACGACGGTCACCCGTAATCTGATAAGCACATCTCTCTTCCAAATACCACATAGGCATAAATGCAGGTGTACGCAAAGCAACCCTACGTTTAGATAGTGAATATGGAACCGTCAAGGGTCGACGTCCACCAAAAGACATGCATCTACTAGATGAGTCCAATGTGAGGCCCAAGGAGTACGAATGATGTTACCTCGACTACACATATCAAGCTGTGACATAGCCTCCATCAAGTCATGCCGTACACCTAAGGGAACATGATGTACGTACTGCATAGTCTTCCATCGTCTCATCCTAGGGAAGTACTGCTTAGCAGCCTGACTGGCCATGTCCTGGATGCGGGGATGCATGTTTTCCATGCACTCGTAGTACCATAACGACAAAATATACCAAAAAGCATACATCTTCCTGACATCGCCAAGCGCAAATGAATCTGGAGCGGTATAAAGTGTGCCTAATATCGCTGTGCCGCAGTCAATAGTATGCAGCTGGTCTAATCAGGCAAGAGATGCTAAATAGCCTAGTCTAACCGTACCTTTTTGGTTCGAAAAAAAGGTCGAACCAAACAGGTACAACAAAAATGCTCTAGTAACTGCATCCATCATATCGGCTCTAGCTATATAACTGGTGATGTACTGCTGTAGGTAAGTCAACTTAACAGAACCACTAGTGACGCAGGTAATATCTATCAGTGGTAAAAAACAGTAAACAGATTGGGCGACTCGTATAAATCATCAAATGAAAAAGGTCGAAGACCATGTCGTCAAATCTCAATGCCAGTGCACAAGTAGAAATCAACTGGGTGATACCAAGCTCAAAATTTGCAAAATAAAACGTATGTGTGGTGGGCCACCACCTTTCAGCTAATGCCTGAATGAGAGGTCGATCAAAGGACTGAACAGGCCTAATTGACAAAAAAACCAAAAGGGCTAGCCTGTAGTCTCTCAATAATGGGACCGGAAAGATAGTCATAAAACTAGGTAATGCACTTTGCCCAACTATCCCGACAGTGAATGTAATGGTCCTGTAGATAATTTATGATTAATAATTTTTTATAGAGTAATGGTTATTTAATATGAGTATGTGATGTACGTATTAAAATAACCAATTATATTAATTTGCAATTTATACCTGTACGGTCGTCAAAGCAATTTCGGCTCTATACCGATAACCATTTGGCAGCTCGTGTAGTACACGTGATCGTCCGGTGAAACTTCAGATGGTGGCGGAATGTGTAACGGTCCAGCTTGCTCCGCTGAATGTCTGTGAACCGTTCTTCTGGCGATTTTGGTTGGATGCGGCGGCATTTCATTTAGCTTTTCTAATTTAAAAAAAACGAAAATGAGGTAGAAAGTGCGGAAGGGAGGGGAGAGAGGCGGTTAAATAGGGAGGGAGGGCTGGCGCCCATTTGATGGGCGCCTATTGATCAGGCGCCCATAAAATGGGCACTTGGATATCAGAGGCCCATTAAATGGGCGACTGATGCAAGATGCCTATTTAATGGGTGCTTGAGGCCGGGCGTCCATTAAATGGGTGCCTGGCTACTGGGTGTCCACCCCAGGTTATATTCAGCCCTGAACCGACTGGAGATGCTTAAAGCGTCATTTTCATTCTGTGACCTTCTAATATTAATATTAAAACGGTTTTATCATTATTTGGAAAAATATGTGAATCCATGGAAAAAAAATCATATTGTAGTTTTGACTCGATTATTTTCCTCAATAGAGACTTCTATCGATATTAGTGTTTTGGATGACATCAAGCAAATGAGGAATGAATACCTACATGGCTAATGTAAGGGATTAAAATCATGTAGCTCCAAAAGCAAAGAGGGTGAATGATAATTCCAAATTGATTTCTGTTTTTCAAGATTGTGCAAAAGAACTCAATTTTGGAATGATCCCATCCAACATGGTGTAATATTTTATAGGAGTACTTTTATACAGCTCAGGAATTCAACTGATTTGATGATGGTAAGAGAGACAAAAGTGCGAAGAAGAGGGCTAATAATGAGTGAAGAGTAAGCTTTAACAGGAAAAGCTAAAATGAAGGTTTCAATTGATTAGCTATATACCTCTATCCTAATTGTATTCACCAATATACGCTCTTACTCAAAATAGGTTCATTACCTTGAGCTTCATACAAAGTAGCAACCTTTGGTAGATGGAGAGGCCCCTATTGTCTTTTCCAAGGGATAAATGGTCATAAATTGAAAGACTACATGAAATTCAAAATGATCGTAATTAAATGATAAAAGAAGAGAAAGCTATGGCTACGGTTGGTTTACCTTTTTAGTTTTGGGTTTCCAACCATACAAAAATATGCACGATGTATGTAAATTGTGAAAAAGACCAATTTAGAAAACGAAGTTAACATAGAAATAGAGAACAACTTTATTTTTTATTTTTGTGTTTTGAGAAATGACTAAAGCATGATAAACAATTCATCCTTCCATCGTCCTTACATCCCTTCATCGTCTCATCAATCTTCCTTTCACTCCCTTCATCGTCACTCCACTTTTCTCATATTTTGTAGTTAATATTGGAAACCCAAATTACGAAATAAACCAAACTGGCCCTAAAACGTTTCTTAGGATAGACCCTAGACCTCCTACCGCCTATCCATGAGTTCAACAGTGGCTAATTCTGTTCAACATTATTGGCTGCTCAGCTTACAAAATTAGATAGATATGTGCTTCTCCCTTGCCACTTCAGTGAGGTAATCTATAAGGAACCACCTGTTGCAAAACATGTAATCAAATATAAAAATGATACATCGAAGAGGTAAGAGAGCTTAGGATTTTGTATTTTTACACAAAAAATTAAACTGAAGCCGCATCAGTAACTTCTTTCTCCAAAATTGATATAAGAGGAGTGACTTACCTTCACAATAAACCTCTAACAATAATTTCCCATATTGGTTTTTCCCGGTGTTAACATAATCACGGTGGGTACTTGCACAACAGTTAATATTTTATCACTGGACACCTTTGATATAATGCAGCCTCCAATAAGCATTCTCCAATTGTGCCTAGCTCCATATTATTATTTCAATGATGTGGGTGTTGTCCTTTTTGGTGAATGCGTGATGATGGTAAAGGAACTCTATATGATAAAGTATTAGAGACCACTTTCATCGTCATAAAGCAAGCCTTGTTTTACAGTTTCTTCTTCGAAGGACGAGCTCTTACTACCATGGATGGCTATGATTCAATTGAACATTTGTTGTTAAAGTTCCCGACGTATAATGGAGAGGGTTGTGTGAAAAGGGACACATTTATGTCTTGAAGATAGCATTATCCCCATATCTATGTGCTGAATAAAGGAATGACTCATGCCTATGACTTTAATATCCAAATATTAAACTATAACAAACCATCACTGAAGAGGAGCAATTTATACAAGCACATCCGTTGTAGCTAATAGGCTGATTGAAATGGAAATGAAAGAATATAATGTCGAGATGCTAACACGAGCTAATGACTTAAATTCTTTACTGTAACAATCACATTATGAACTAGAGTACTACTTTATAATTGAAGGTATATGAGGTTACCCCAAAATGTTTCCAATGAAGCTTTTACTATTGGGAAGATAAGACAGGTAACATATACAAGAGTTTGTTTTTGAAATGTAGACCTTCATGAATGCAACAATGCATCAACTAGGAAAACAAAACAAGTATATATTTAATGAAGATATAAACACCAGTATTCTAGTAGAAATAGATCTTGATCCTTGGACCGAGATTAGGAAAGCCAAATTATTAAGATGTTGAAGATGTTACCATCAAACCAAATGAATCAACTAAGAATGTGAAAATTAGACCTAGTAAGCCTCAAGATTAGGAATGTTCAATATGTATTCTTTGAAATAGCTTAGATTCCTTTGCGTGGTCGCATGATGAAATGGTCAACAAAGAGCCATCACTCACACATCATGCTATAAGCATTGATCCGAAGTTTACTCAAATTCAACAAAACGGGTGGCCACTTAATAAAGTTAGGTTCACAACACTGCAATAACTATTTTTTTTCGAAATTAGAGTGGTAGTTTGTTTAAGTAGAGCACTCATGACTCCAAGTGAAGTTAATAGATTACTAATATACAAATTTATGTAAGAAGTACAATTTCCAAATTAGATTGCACATTATACGAAAATCAAAAAACCTAATGCTAAATGGATGATGCATATAGATTTTACTGATTAAAACATAGCTTGCGCAAAGGATTGTTTCCACTACCTTGGATTGATCAACTTTTATATATAGCATGGAAACATCAACTAAAAACATAGCTTGCGCAAAGGATTGTTTCCACTACCTTGGATTGATCAACTTTTATATATAGCATGGAAACATCAACTACTCTCGCTTATGGATATTTACTCAAAGTACAACCAAATTCAAATGATTAAATTAGATAAGGAGCATACTAGTTTCATTCCCAACATGGTGTTATTCTGCTATAAAGCAAATTACTTTTGTCTGAATAAAGCAAGATGAACATACCAAAGGTTGGTAAATAACATGTTCATTGGACAAAAAGGCCAAAATATGGAGGACTACATGGATGATATGTTGGTAAAATCCAAATAGGCAATTAACAATGTTATAGATTTAGAAGACATATTTAGGATCCTCCAAAATACAACATGAATTTAAATCCATAAAAGCGCTCCTTCAGTATTCAATCTGGCAGTTTGTTAGGATTTACGATGATTGCTTATGGCATAGAGGAAGACCAGAGAAAGTAAAAACTATAACTGATATGAAACCATAAAAAGCCAAAAACATATGTAGCACCCCATATTTTAGAGAGGCACAATATGGAACTAAATCAAAATAAGAATATATTAAATGATAACTAAGGGAATTTAATTAAATTACTCAAAGGGAAATTTGATTAATTGAGAGTGGGAGACTTAATACGGTTTGTTTAGCTAACCAAGGGCTATTAAACTAATTCAATATGACTATAAATTGAAATGATAAGATAAAACGTTAAAGGGATTTCATATTAAGGAAAGGAACTAATAAGACTAGGCAATGAGGGCCTTAGCCCAAGTCAAAATTATTGATACATATACCTTTAAAGTTTAATCTTCTCTCCATTCACCTCGAAACATTTTAAAACAAAACAAAAGAAAAAAAATGAGCGACTAAGTTTAGCCACCATTACAAACGGGGTAGAGAGAAAGTAAGTTAAAACAAAGAGAAGATCGGTTATAAAGGAGAAGAAGATATCTTTAATGTAGTCTTTTAATCATAGGCGAGTAATACTTTCCTTATTTTCCATCCACACCTATTTGGATACGGATTTTGATGTGTTAATGATATGAATGATGTTATACATGTTCCAATGGTAAACGTCATTGTTTTTTTATATGTCTAAGATTAAAACATGAATCAACCTTCTCTGAATGCTTTGAAAGTTTAGTATGATGTCTGTTACAACAGATGCATGTTTTAATTTCTATATTTTTTTAGATAAGAAAATAATTTATTATTATTTTTCTAAGTTGAAATGGGCAGGTTTTGACTATAAATTAATATTTTAAAAATTACTTGAAATTTTGACTAAAGGTAAAGAAAGATGTTTTTGAATTTCTATGAATTTTTGGGAATCTACCCATCATTTTTCAAATTATTATGAATTAATTAGTAAGGTAGGGAATTAACTTAATTAGAACTCGAACTTATTTGTAGAAGCAATAACACGAGTCCTATGTGGCGGTCAAATGTTTGTTCATGACAATATACAAAAGCATTGGTGCAAGACCTGTATGGCAAGCCATATGTCTGTTCGACACATACACGTAAGTGCAGGTGTATGGCCTGTGTAACAGCCTAAATATTTATTCACGACATTATTCAGAAGTGACGGTATAATGCATAAGTGGAAACCTAAATGTAAAAACTCGACGTTGGTTAAGATCAATAATTAAAGGCCTATGTGGCAACATTAAGAAATGACTATAAAACCTAGTAACGATATGATATTAAGTGTAGGGGATACTTACAGTTGAAGTAATATTATATGATTATGATTCATGCTATGATGTTCATTGTATTTGATGTAAGGAAATCGATGATGTTGAAATAGTAAGGAGAAACCCGTTTCGCTAAGCTGTATGGTATCACTTTGTTTTATGTTTAGAGTATAATATCAGTCACATCAAGATTTATTTTAACCCATGTTTTTATTATTTGTCCTATAAACTCACAAATACTCATTTGAGTAAGTTGAGTTTATTGTTTAGAATGGTAGCTTTTCGAGAAAACAAATAGAAGCTCCAATGATGAAGAAGAAGGCTAGTAGTTAATAAAAGTTATTTTGAATTATGTTACTGTAAAAATAGGTTATATAACTAGTTAGTGTTCATATCGGCATTTTTATATGTCTAGCATGATACTATTATTGATATTTACCCCCATATAGGCAATATTGGGAAATTAAAATGGTAAAGACAATTTGTGTAATGAAAAATATTTAGTTTTATTGTTTACTTAATTTTTTTTGAAAAAACATGGTCTCACTTTGTCACTTGAAAATAATTGTAGTGATGATTGCATCAACATCGCCACTTATTTTCAGGTCTTAATATGGGGTTGTTAGCTTAAGTAGGAAGGTAGCTTTCTTAAATCGGACTAAACAATCTTCTAGCAATTGCATCCCATTTTTGGGGTTATAAAGAAGCATAAAGATTTTACATGGATGGAATTTTAGGAACTTCAAGATCAGCTTAGCATACCCTCGGTATTATCCAAGTAGTTGGATCGAGAAGATCAACACTTGTATTTAGCCGCATCTAATTAAGCATCTAGCTTGACATTTGTCAAAAAAAGATAAAGAAGATTAATTCCATGTCTGTTATGTTAACAAGAGGTTGTGTTCCTAGGAAATGAATCATCAGATGATTGAAAACCTTGCATACTATTTATTTTTTACTGCAAGAAAGTTTCGACTGCATTTTTTAGCTCATCCAATCCAAGTTTTAATCAATTAACTACTGGAGACGTTTTTATACCGACCTAAGACTTCAGAAAGGCTAATTAAGTGGGTAGTGGAATTAAGTCAAAATGGTATTTGTTATATTAGATAACAGTGATAAAGGGATAAGATCTTTGTGCTTTTACGATTGAATGCAAGGGAAGAGAGGTTGAGCTTTCAGAGATAGAAAATATTGATGTCATGTTAAATGCGATGGCAACTGTATGTCGATGGAATATTGAATGAACAAGGTGCTTTGGTTAGACATGTGCTTATAATCCTAGATAAACACTAGATCTTTTGTGCTATCAAGCTCGTCTTTAATGCATTTAAAATTATGTCAAATATTATTTCTTTAATTGCTGAATTAAAAATGGTACATCTATTTGGAACATTGAGACCTGAATCTACAGCTACTCTCATCTGGTAGTAAATCAAGTTCTCGACCATCGTCAAATTATAGATCCAAAGTTGGCTTTTTATATTCAAAATTAATATATCAATTTTTTGATTGTTTTTAGAAACATACGGTTGAAAGCATACGAGGGATAAAAATGCTAAAGCTGATGCATTGGCAAAGTCCACAACTACCAGAGGAGTAAGAGGAGTAAAAGTTTATACCTGCAAACTTTTTGAAAATTTGAGCATCCAACTGCTAGACAGGGTTTAAGCCATAACTAGTGCTTAAACTACTAGAGTAGAAAATCAACAACCCACAACTTAGAAGAAGAATACATGTAGACAGGGCCGGTTTTAGGGGTAGACGGGCTAGGCATATGAATAGGGCAACCCCCCATGGAGGGGCAACAGTTGGAGAAGAAGAAGAAGTAGCAATGATAAAAGAGTCTAAAATTAAAATGTTGTTAAATAAAGTAATTGTAGATGTCTGTTGTGTAATGGTTAAAGGGAATTCGCTAGTATTTGCTTGATGGTTCCAGTGTTCAATTCCTGTCTGCCATTATTATTTTTCACACCAAGGGCAACAAAAGTTTTTTTTGCCTAGGGCAACCCGTGTCTTCGAGCCGGCCTTGCGTGCAGATGACTCAATATATCCAGTATCTTAGTATAAATTTTTACATGCATCTCAATTTCATAGTATTTGGTGGTGTTTTATATGAAAAATAATATGCCACCACATATTATCTGTACGTGAAATAAGAATGAGGTTTGGAATAATTATAAGAAGCGCACAAGGGTATATGCAATGACCATTTTGGCAATCTTAAACTCAAAAAGAAAGTTATTCGTTAAAGATATTATTGGCAAAGTATGAAACAAGATGTTATACACTACATTTGATGGTGCAACAGGTGCTAGAAATTTTCTAAGATACCAAAAGCTTCTCCAAAAGTAGTGATGATGATGAGTTGTTGGGCCCTTATAAAATTAGGAGCATTGATCTTATAGGTCCTCCATCAGCGGCCAAGGACAAGGTAAGATTTGTAATTTTCACCATTGATTATTTCACTAGATGGGTCGAAGTCAAACCTTAGCAACTATATCATTCAAAAAGTAGTAAAATTCATAGTTTTTTTTTTTTTTTTGGAAACCCAGAAGAACCCGGCGGACCGGTAAACTCCTGAGGAGGGTATAGTAAAGCCGTCCTCTGATCCAAGCCTCCATACCTCCGGGGAAATTTATATAGGATAGGGAAGCGCATGATATGAATCGAATCTGGGTCTTTTTACCAGAACCCAGACCTCCTTTTCACTGCGCCGCACCCGCGGACAGTAAAATTCATAGTTAAGAAGATTGTTATGAGAGTTGGTCAGCCATATAAAATCATTATGGATTACTAGTATAGCAGCACGCAAAATGCATGCTTGTATAACTTCGTTCATGTCTCTCTTTTCACGTTATTTACCAACACCATACAGGTGTAAAAACAAACACAACACTACGAAATACAAAAAAAGAAAACTGAACAGTTTCCAACAACTCTCATTTTATTCATTGCAAAAAATAACATAAACAATCATAACGTGACAACAAAAATCTCACCATGTAGACATAGGCAATTCAATGCACTCAAAGTCAATAATCTAACCATCAAACTTTGGTTTCTCTGCCAGCATGAATCTGCTCATAAACTTCCCGGTGCTCCCTTCTACCATATGCCACCTTTAAAGGATTAAGCGCTATCCACTCCTAATGATTAAGCACCATTGATTTAATGATGAAAACTTTACTGCATATAATTGAATTAGCAACCAATTTGTTTTGATTCAAAAGTATATAAGCTTACTGACCTTGGATAGTATATTAAATTAAAAAATAACGGATCATTATAATGCATTCCAATCAACAATATAATAAGTCCAATTAATCGAGAGAAAATTAGAATTTTATTTATATAATTAGTTGTTTTATTAACCACTGTAAACTAATATTTAAGGAATAAGAAGCCATTTTCTGATAATATATGTTTGTGAATTACTTGTAAAAAATGGTTAACACATCAAGCTTTGTATGTTGCATGTGATCACTTAAAAAGTTGAACAAAATAAATTAGTTTAATCAGAAATGCAAAAGTAAACTTGTTTGTTTACCGACCATATATTCTATGAATTATGTTAGTTAGAATAAATATATACATTCAAAATAAACAATAACTTACCGACCAAGGTTCTCCACATTATTCCACAAACGAATTTGACAAATTTGTGATACATTTACTTCCCACAAGTTTATGGCAATTGAATTCAGTTTAAATATCATATAACATTGAACAAATAATTCATAACTAATTTCCTTATCGTAATCTATCAACTGAGAATTATATCAATTTACTCAACATTGTTTTTCATACTTAGTTATCATGTACATATATATCCAGCTATGATCTCAAATTATTCAAATAATATTTAAAGGCAAAAGTGAATTTGAAAATTATTCCTTACACAGTAATGTGAGGATTAGGTGAAACTTATTTTTCATGATGACCACAATAAATACTTATTCTAAACATAGCAGAAAAGGAAAATTTTGAAACCAAATTACATTGTTTTAGATGTGAACCTCAAAAGTTTCTCTCCAAAAAATAAAGATCTTGGAATGGCATATTTACTTCAAACTGAATACATCGAAATTATGATTTCAAATATGAATGGTACTAAAATTTTGACTGTACGAATCATTCATATGGCAACTTGAATGAAACAGCTGATATCATTGACCGATTTAATTTTACTTTACCGTGCTCTTAATCGTGATGATTCAGGATATATAAAAAAAGAATCTAAAAAACAAAAAAATGGTGGATATTAAAATCTTGATAATTCTTGGTTAAGTTGTGAAAAAAGTTGAATGAGTGAGCTTTTCAAAATATTATAGCAGGAGAACTTTTTATTACTTCTCCACTTACACCATTTTTACAATCTTTAGTTTATCAAATCCATTTTTCTTCACTGAAATGCAATGTGCAATGTACAAAAATGTATAGAGCTGGAACAACAATTTCAATCACCAAGATGTGTACCTAGATTATCACAATTGTAGATCTAATGGTACAATAGAAATATATGTTATGGTCTTGTGTTAATATGTTTTCTAAGTAAATATTTACCTTATTATATGGAGAAACGTTTGTTTCATCCGTAGAAGTTACAGGAAATGAGCTACTTAATCCAGGAGTCGTAGCATGCGAAACACAGTAATCTTCAAATAGCATAGAGTTTCCAGGCTTACGTGGATAAGAATGCATCGGCTTTCATTTTGGACTTGGAGGAGGAATCTCTATGTGCTTTGCATTGTTTTTTGATTCTTTTGCAATCTATTTAGATAAAATGAATTATCAAAATAACAGCATATCATATGATCAATGGTTAAATACTTGATATAATAGGAAACTATACCTTGGAATTTTTTTTGAGCATGGCTCCTGATCTGCACTACAGTCTTTGTTCTATGAGTTCTGGATGAAAATCCAAAATTTAGGTGTAACGATCCAAAATTTTCGATCCCGAAAACTGCAGATAGTTAGGAAAAAGAAGAAAGAGATAGAAGAATAAGAAGAACAGAATCACAAACATCTTACATTCGAAGCGGATAAAATATAATAACAAATAATAACGGTTATACAAAGGAAAACTGTACCTGTGAAATTTCACTTTAATACATCAGGGTTATACATATATACAGACACTGGATATACATAATCATCATATCTCAGATATACAACAATATAATACAGCAGAAACACTCCATACGTTCTTGCCATCCAGCTCGCCTCCTGAGCTCCAGAACGTCCTTACCTGAAAATCTGTAATACTCGGTCTGACCCGAGCATTACATCAAAGTAACACCCGGGTCAGGCTGGAAACCAGCGTGAGTAAACTCATCTAACATGAAATACCAAACATAAAACCTATATACAACCTGGGGTAACTCGTATCCATTTACAAATTCGCACTTTGTTATAGGCATCACTTATTTCACACGTCAATTTTTTTAAGTACCAAAATTTAGATTAAATAGTCCAATTCACTTAAGTCATTTTGTTCCAGCCTATTGATTTCACATATCAATCTATAAAAATTTGAAGTGGTTTCGGGTATTTTCTAATACCCGACCCCGGTCTCTGCGAAATCCAAACGCCATTTTAAATCCTTATTGTAATTAATTCAATTTAAATTAATTACTTGAGAATTAATCACTCAAACCATTTAATTATTACTTAACTAATCATTAATTACTAATTAATCATTAATCCTTAATTAATTACTTTAATTAGTTAACTACTTTTTATTTATTAATTAACTTTAACTATCTAATTAACAATTCTTGATTACAAATTAATTAGACACTTAATTATTGATTAGCCAATCTTTAATTACAAATTGATAAATCCCTAATTTCTTAGCTAATTATAATTATTAATGAATTTATCATTCTTAATTACCTTTTCAACAATTAATTAATAATAATTCATCTCAATTAACATTTTAAAATCTTCTTTAATATTTTCAAATCAAATCTTTAAATGTTAATTAAATTTAAAACTTACCTTACATTAACTACTTAATTAAAGTATTAATTTGGATTTTAAAAACATTGTTAAGTATTCACCTAATTAATTAAAACTTGTAACAATTTCTTAGCTTAATTTGTCAAACCTTTATTAAATCATCAATATTTAAAATTGTTTAAAGATAATTAACTTCAAACTTTTAATAGGCTGCCAGTTGAAATCAAACCCAAGAGCATCCATATGTTTACTCGAGTAAACACTCGAGTTCTTCCCACTATTTCCCGAGTCCATCTCTCTTCCTTCTTCTCATACTTTCTACTCCCCTCCTTTTTTTCCGGTAAGTTTTAAGTTATAAACTATATAACAGGCAACACCCACGCACCCAGGTTTCGCCCGAAGCAACCCCTCCATTTTTCTCGAGTAACAACTCGAGTCGTTCACTATCAACCTCCCGACACCATCACAAGGCCGTGTGCACAGCACTTCACCGGCGCTCCGGCGAAGTTCATTACCTCCAGCAAGTCACGAACAAATGCTAAAATCGAAAATAAGGTTCAATTCGACGCGATCAAACCCATAGTGAAATCGAGCCTACAGTTCGAAAACTCAAACTCGACCTCACCCATCAAATTTTCTTCGCCCCGCCAACGCCGTCCATCAGAGGCGACACAACTCCGACCTCACCTCGCCAATACCCCACTCTACCATCCCCTTGAAGCTCGTGCAACTCGATGCATCAGAGGTGACGAAACCACCTCGTTTCTAGACCACTGCAAAACTTCGAACATAAACCCTAAATTCGCCTCGTTCCCTCAATTCTTGCAATAGAATTTTTTTTAACAATTTTCCTGAAATCATTGATCAATAAGCTAGCTTCAAACAAAAATTCAATATCCAAAATTCATTCGATGGCTGGAAATTATAAAAAGGCATTTTTGGTTCAACTAAGTACTGCACTTTGCATACTCAAATAAAAATCATCATATTATTTTTAAAAATCCTATCTTTGAACATTTATTCAAGTTATATAATCAAATCAATAATTTAAAATATTCGAATTAATCATATGATTTCCTTTTACTGTAAAACTGAGTTTACAGAGTCAAATTCTTCATTATCAAGCTTAAACAAATCTAGGCCATGATTTAAGTTTAAACAAACTTATTTTGTTTAAAATCCTAAGTTTATACTGTTTGTATGAAGATTTATAAAAAAATTCTAATTTACTTTGCTCTGAAACCAGAAGTACAGAAGAACAAGGCATACAAAAATTCCTAGTTCAACAGAAACATACAGAACTACTTATTTAAAATATACAACAAAGCACAAATTTTTCATGAACCAAATACCCAGATTTAAATTTTTAAAACAGTATGTTTACTCACCTGAAATATATTTGAAACAGAGAACAACTTTTGTGTTGAAAACTGCAGTTTGATTTTCCTGTAAATCCTTTCTGTTTACTTAGTTGAGTTGTAAGTTTAGCTTCAGCTGATTTGTATTTGAATTTGAAAAACAATGATGCCTATTTTATGGTTTACTATCTTTTCTTTGTGAACGAGCAGGCATAAGAATAGATGTATATATAAAGAGAAGTTTTGTACAGGGTAGGTGTTAACTGGTATAGTTTTTTTTTCTTCTTTCCTCCTTCTTTGACCAGACAAAAATTTTGTAGAAAATGAAATGATTTTTATATTTCGAAATGATTTATTTTTGTGCTGAAATGATAGTATTAAATGCATGTGTTTCCTTTCTTGTTTACAGCTATTGATTCTTGTATGTAGATATTTATTTCTTTTTTTTCTTGCCTTGCATAATTCACATACATAAAAAATTGTCTGGTTTTGTTTTGTGACGCCCCACCTCTATACCCACGCTAGCCAAGGATATTATGGGGTAATGCCGTCAACTAGCATGGAGAATAAGGCTGTTGAGGAGCGACCATCCGTGTAATTGCTTTGTGCGAGCACCAATATGTCAGATAATACAAGGAAGTCCGACATGCCGATACAAACTCAAGGCTACTACACAGTGGCTATATATATTCTTCGGAAACAAACATAGAAATAAACATAACACAAATGAGTCACAGACATCCATATCACAAAGGCGGAAAAAGATATGAATATAACACATGAAAGTGTACATCAGAGTACTGGTCAAACAAGATCCACAATATCACAAAAGAATGGTTACAAGTGCTAGACAAAAGAATATGTATACATCTAGGAGTCTATATCTCAAAGGTATACAACAAAAACTACTAATCTAAGTAGTTAGCCAAAAGTCAGGATGATAATCCCAGAAGTGAAGTTAAGCAGAAGCACCAGTAACATCTCGGTCTGACCCGAGTATTATTTATAAGAAAATAATAAACGGATCAGTCTACCTATAAATATTGGATAAAATGATATGGAATAAGAGATATGACATAACATATGATAACCATAAAGCCATACTGTGATAAGTATGAAATTGAAAATCAACAAGAGATTAATCAATATCACCAGAATCTTCTAAAAGATCAAAAGGAATGTCATACTCAATATCTTCATTCACAAAAAGTTAATGACACACAAATTCACCAATGCACAAATATTGATAACACATATCAATGAAAATCACGAAAATTGGTGAAACACAAATTCTAAAAATCATCAATGGAAATCCAGAAATCACAAAAAAGGGGGAAAAGGCATATCACAAAATGGGAGCCTGAAAACTCACCAACACGTGTATCACAAACGGGACGCTATCCCATGATCGCTAACCATAGAGCCGGTGCAACGACGTAGTACAATGGTACGCCCGAGGAACTAGAAACTCGAATAGTTCGGAACAACAACGTAGTACAACGGTACGCCCGAAGATCCGAACACCATAAAAACGTGGGTCGCTAGCCCACAAAAATTGGGTCGAAACCCCAAGAAATAAATAGGTCGTTAGCCTATAATAAAAATGAGACGAAACTCAATAAAACGAGATACTGTCCCCTACGTGGACAAAGAAACATAGCATATCGCTAGTCATAATCACAAAAATGATCATCATCGATCATCAAGAAGTGTAAATTACAGTAAGCTAGTAACTATAAAAGCTTAGCTTCATGTCCTATAACCACTAGCTTAACTTAAATATTTACGAACAAATTGTAGATCTTCACTCAAAAATCGTCACAAGAGATTCAATCGAACAAGTCCAAGAATTAACCGACGAAGTAAACGCAAACGTTTCATACCACTTATTTTACGAAGCCGTTTAATTAGATTTCTCGCACAAGTGAAATTGGTATATTTTTAAAATGACGAATCACAAAAATGATCGTAGAAACGATCAATCATAAAAATTCACATTTAAAGATGTGAATAGAATCCAAAGAAATCAATTCCAAAGCCATCCAAGTGTAAATACGCCTGCGACATAACATAGTTCAACACAGGAAATTTGGCGCGACCTAACAGGGCGCGGCCTAAGTGGGTGAACGACCTAACGAGGTGAGCGACCTAACACGGTCAAGCTAAGCCATGGTGCGACCTAATGTGGTGGAAGACCGAGCGACCTAATAGGGTGAGCGACCTAGTGCCGAGCGACTTAAGGTGGTAACGGCCTAAGGAAATGAAGTGCGACCTAACTGCAGAAGGCCAAGAAAATGGTGCAACGACCTATCCTAGGCGCGACCTAAGCACGAGCGACTTAGTGGGTTGGATAGGCCGAGAGGCGCACGACCTAAATGAGAAGGTAGCCGAACGACCTATCGGCATACAAGGCCGAGCGACCTAACGTACCGCGACCTAACGACCTATGGGGGGAAAAAAGGAACGACCTAAATGCAGGCCGACCTAAAGGAGACAAGGCCGAGCGAACCAATTAGGAGACGACCTAACTTGCCGCGACCTATGGTTACGACCTAAAGGGGTGCGACCTAAAGGTATAGCGCGACCTAATGGTGGAGCGACCTATGCGCAGAAGGCCGAGGTCTTTGAAGTTGCAGGCTGAATGACATAAAAGGAAGAAGGCCGAGCGACCTAGCGACCTATGTCTATGACCTAAGGCCGAGCGACCTAACGAGCTACGACCTAAGGAGTACGCCGAGCGACCTAACGACTAAACAAGGCCGAACGACTTAAATGGAGGCCGAAAATCACCATTATGCAGGCAGCGCGACCTAAGGGTTTTAGAGCTCAAAACTCTCCCAATTTGCAACCGATCGAGCATGGACGTTAGGAGATTTTGCCCATAGGCTACCCGGTCGTATTGGCTCCTCGATGCATCATCAAAAACGTGTTTGAACATCGAATATTGGATTTTTAAAGATTTGAACCCAAAACACTAAAAATTGGGATTTTCACCAATTCAATCCAAATCAATGACAAATGCATATGTACAAGTGTTTGGAAATGAAAGTAAAGTTATGAAGAGAAGGGGGTTGAGTTTGAATTAATAGCTTAGGCTAATGGGCTAAACCAAACCCAAAGTCCAAAGTGAAAAAGTGGCAAAATTCCACTAACTCCAAACATATCAAAGTTTATACTCAAAAAGATCGCAAACGGTGTTTTGGACCCAATGGAAGTGGTTCCAAGTCCTAATTCGACCGTATGCAAAAAGTAACTTTCCAGACTAAAATCCGACTAACGATAAAATATTTAAATATCAAATCGTAAAATATGCGGCTTGTTACAGACTCCCCTCCTTAAAGAAATTGCGTCCTCGCAATAATTATGAAGAAAATATATAATAACAACCATAAAAGCATATTCAACACAGAAGAAGTTTGAAACAAGAAGTTCACCTCAAAGAGCATGAGAAAAAGTCCGGATGTGTTCGCTCGATGAATTCTCTAGATTCCTAAGAGCAATCCTTAGGATTTGAGGACCATTGAACTTTAACAAGCGGAACATCTTTATTTCGAAGGCGCTTGACCTCCGAAGCAATAATACGAATAGGATGTTGCTCGTAAGTTAAATTAGGTGAAACTTCAATTTCTTCCACAACACCGGGTTCAAGAATAGAATCGGAATCTCGAAGGCACTTCCGTAATTGAGAAACGTGAAACACGTCATGAATAGCAAAAAATTGAGTCGGTAATAAAAGGCGATAAGCCACAGATCCAATACGTTTGGTGATAGGAAATGGACCAGTATATCGAGGCGCTAACTTTCCCGATCGACTGAAACGTACAACACCCTTCATAGGTGAAACACAAACAAACACCTGATCTCCCACAGAAAATTCTAATTTCCTTCTCTGGTTATCGGCATAGGATTTTTGTCTGCTCTGGGCTTCTTTCATCCTATGACGAATAAGGTCAATCTTCTCTGTGGAATCACGAATAAAATCTGGACCTAAAACCAGCTTCTCACCGGCCTCAAGCCAACAAGAAGGAGATCGGCATGGCCTTCCATAAAGTGCCTCGAAAGGTGTCATACCAATACTAGATTGGAAGCTATTATTATAGGAAAACTCAACAAGTGAAATATGATCTTTCCAACTTCCACCAAAATCAAGAACACGTGCACGAAGAAGATCTTCAAGAGTTTGATTCACACGCTCGGTTTGTCCATCGGACTGAGGATGATAAGCGGTGCTAAAATTAAGCTTCATTCCCAAAGCTTTTTGAAGACTCTTCCAAAATGCACTAGTAAACAATGGATCACGATCACTAACAACAGAAGAAGGAACTCCATGCAATTTTACAATCTCTTTGATAAAGAGTTTGGCCAAGAGAGGAACGGTTCGATTGGACCGAACGAGAATAAAATGGGCGGATTTAGTAAGTCTATCAACTATCACCCATAAGCTATCATGACCCGAACGAGAACGGGGAAGGCTATCAATAAAATCCATGGAAATTTGATCCCACTTCCAAATTGGAATTTCTAAAGGTTGTAATAACCCACCGGGCCTTTGATGCTTGGCCTTAATGAGTTGGCAAGTCATGCAACACTTAACGAAGTTAACAATATCAGATTTCATTCCCTCCCAATAATAAAGTCGCTTCATATCCGCGTACATTTTACTACTACCGGGATGAATGGTAAATTTAGAACGATGTGAATCTTATAAAATATCTTTACGAAGATCACCAATATTTGGCACGATAAGTCTACCAAATTTTCGAATACCGCCACGAGAATCAATATCAAAGTCTTTCAAACTTTCAATATCAATTTTATCCCTAAAATTTTGGCCAAGAAGAGCCAATTCGGGATCTAGCTTTTGAGCTTCAAGAATGCGGTCTAAAAGAGAAGGATGAGCCTCAAGACTACATAAAGCAAGAGATGAACACAAATCGGAAATGCGATCTCGAATCTCACAAGTAGATAAAATCTCGAGATCATTCCATTCTGATATCATCATAGAAACAACCGCTTGTTGCTTACGACTAAGTGCATCGGCAACACGATTTCACTTTCCGGGGGTATAAAGAATATCAAGATCATAAGCTGCAAGAAATTCGAGCCAACGTTGTTGACGCAAATTAAGTTCCTTTTGGGAAAATAAATACTTCAAAGATTTATGATCGGTATAGAGGATAAACTTCTCTCGCAAAAGATAATGCCGTCAAATACGAAGGGCGAAAACAATAGCCGTGAGCTCTAAATCATGAGTGGCATATATAGTCTCGGCAGGCTTCAATCATCTAGAAGCATAAGCAATAACACATTCTCTTTGTCTAAGAACGGCACTTAAACCAACGCGACTAGCATCGGTATAAACAATAAAATCTTGATTCCCCTCGGGAATAATAAGAATAAGAGCATCAGAAAGGAGTTCTTTTAATTTCTGAAAAGAAGCTTCACATTTGTCTGACCAAATGTATTTAACTCCCTTCTTGGTCAAACTAGTAAGAGGCACAGAAATTTTGGAAAAGTCCTCTATGAAACGGCGGTAATAACCTGCCAATCCAAGAAATCTACGGATCTCTGTCACACTCTCCGGTCTCTTTCAATTTTGAATCGCTTCAATTTTAGAAGGATCCACGGAAATTCCGGATTCGGAAATAATATGTCGAGAAACTTCACACGAGATTGCCAAAAGTGGCATTTAGAAAAATTTTCTTTCAATTGATTGCTCCTAAGAGTTTCCAACACAATCCGAAGATGTTTTTCATGCTCCTCCTCGGTTTTTGAATACACAAGAATATCATCAATAAAGATGAGAATAAACCGATCAAGGAAGTCTTTGAAAAATTGATTCATAAGGTCAACGAAATAAGCCGGAGCATTCGTTAAACCAAATGGCATAACAAGCCATTCATAAGATCCATAACGAGTACGGAACGATGCCAAAGGAATGCTATCCTCTGCAATACAAAGCTGATGAAAACCGGTAGCTAAGTCTAATTGTGAAAAGACTCTAGCACCACTAAGTTGATCGAATAGATCATTAATCCGAGGTAAAGAATATTTATTCTTGATAGTAAGATCGTTAAGCTTGCGGTAGTCAACGCAAAGCCTAAGTGTACCATCGGATTTCTTCACAAAAATAGCCGAAGCTCCCCAAGGAGAGGAACTAGAGCGAATAAATTGTTTCGTCTCCAATTCGGATAATTGTTTGTGCATTTCCTCATTTTCTTTATTGGACATACGATAAGGAGGACGAGTAATAGGTTGAGCTCCAGGGATGAGATTAATTCTGAACTCAATTGCTCGCTTAGGTGGTAATCCTAAAACGGGCTCAAATATGTCGGAAAATTCACGAACAACGTGAATAAGAGAAATAATATCTTCCTCATCATCATTATCGCCATCACGAGGATTTAAAGAATATAAAGATGCAACCAAGCTGGAATCCGAATCTTTAAGATTAATAGAAATCTGCTTAACAGATTGAGGATGTCGAAGATGAATAGTCCGCTCAAGACATAGAATTTGGGCTTCATAGCGGTTAAGCCAATCCATTCCCAAAATCAATCCAAAGCCTAAGTAGCGCTGACATGCAAATCGGCTCGGAAAGAAAAATTACACAAAATAATCTCGACATCTTTACACAATAAACTGATCGTTGCGGATCTACCAACCGGATTCGCAATTCTCAAAGAAGTTATTAAACACAAAACATCCAAAGAAAAAGTATCAACAAGTTCTTTTGAAATAAAAGAATGGGACGCACCCGTATCAAAAAGAACTCGAATAGGATGATCACGAAATAAAATAATGCCATCAAGGATAGAATGAGAAATACCTTTACCACGAGATGTGTTGACAGGGGCTTGAGCAACATTAAGCTTTTCCTCCTTCCTATTTTGAAGTTTAGAACAAGAAGATAAATAATGATCCGAGCTTTTGCAATAGCGGCAAAAAAGAGGTTTCAGACATCTATTGGCATAATGGTCTTTAGAACCACAATTGTAGCATTGCCCACTACTAGGGGCAGAAGCCTTTGCCACCGGAATTTCTTGCTTCCCTTTCTTGTTGGGATAAGACCCTTTGAACTTAATAGGCATTTTCTTGTTGTTATTGAATTTTGGTTTGGCACCAACAACATCAGCATCACTCTCTTTATCTGCCTCTTCAAGTCGAAGAGCGATATCAACAAGTTGATCAAAAGAAACTTCTAGCTTTAGAAGTAATGGCTTCTTGAGATTTTTATTCAAGCCATAGACGAATCTCTGATTTTTCTTCAATGGGGTATTAATGTATTCAACCCCATATTTAGAAAGAGATTCAAAAGACACGACATAGTCTGCCACAGAGGATTCACCTTGAACAAGGTCTATGAAGCGACGAGCTAATGTCACCTTCTCAGCTTCTGGTACAAATTTTAATTCGAAGCGTTCTCGGAATTTCCCCCAAGTAAGATCTGCTTCAACTATTTCAGAAATAAGAAGCTCATACCAATCTAATGCTCTTTCTTGGAGCATACTGGAGGCCACCTGAATACGGTGAAGATCAATAAGATTCATGCGAGAAAAGATTCGATCGGACGATCTCAGCCAAGCCTGGACTTCGATAATAGTCTCAGAACCTTTGAATGGCTTCCCATCCAAATTGGAATAATCGCTGCACAAACGTGCAAACCCTGACCTAGGGTGAGTAGACTCCGGATTAGATCCGGCTGCTTGAGCATTCCTCACTAGATCAAGAAGCTGCTGGGCAGACATAAATACTCCATCCTGGGGAGTAGCACGAGATTGACTGGTGTTGGGACGGCCAGGTCTAACCATTTCTCTTCCTTAAGAAGAAAGAAGGAAGAAGAAAAATGTTATTCACCAAATGAATATCAAGCAATCTTGATAGATAAACAAGGAATCATAGAGAAAATATGATGAATCGATACGTAGACTCGAATTAAATCCTAAAGCACAATTCCTAAGATGGACTTAGGACGATGATCCTTGCTAGGTTATTCTACATTGTTCCGAAGTTTGGCTCTGATACCAAGCTGTGACGCCTCACCTCTATACACACAATAGCCAAGGATATTACGGGGTAATGCCGTCAACTAGCATGGAGAATAAGGCTGTTGAGGAGCGACCATCCGTGTAATCGCTTTGTGCGAGCACCAATATGTCAGATAATACAAGGAAGTCCGACATGCCGATACAAACTCAAGACTACTACACAGTGGCTATATATATTCTTCCGAAACAAACATTGAAATAAACATAACACAAATCAGTCACGGACATGCATATCACAAAGGCGGAAAAAGATATGAATATAACACATGAAAGTGTACATCAGAGCAGTGGTCAAACAAGATCCACAATATCACAAAAGAATGGTTACAAGTGCTAGACAAAAGAATATGTATACATCTAGGAGTCTATATCTCAAAGGTATACAACAAAAACTACTAATCTAAGTAGTTAGCCAAAAGTCAGGATGATAATCCCAGAAGTGAAGTCAAGCAGAAGCACCTGTAACTTCTCGGTCTGACCCGAGTATTATTTATAAGAAAATAATAAACGGATCAGTCTAGCTATAAATATCGGACAAAATGATATAGAATAAGAGATATGACATAACATATGATAACCATAAAGCCATACCGTGGTAAGTATGAAATTGAAAATCAACAAGAGATTAATCAGTATCACCAGAATCTTCTCAAAGATCAAAAGGAATGTCCTACTCAATATCTTCATTCACAAAAAGTTAATGACACACAAATTCACCAATACACAAATATTGATAACACATATCAATGAAAATCACGAAAATTGGTGAAACACAAATTCTAGAAATCATCAATGGAAATCCAGAAATCACAAAAAAGGGGGAAAAGTCCTATCACAAAACGGGAGCCTGAAAACTCACCAACACATGTATCACAAATGGGACGCTATCCCATGGTCGCTAACCATAGAGCCGGTGCAACGACGTAGTACAACGGTACGCCCGAGGAACCAAAAACTCGAATAGTTCGGAACAACAACGTAGTACAACGGTACGCCCGAAGATCCGAACACCATAAAAACGTGGGTCGCTAGCCCACAAAAATTGGGTCGAAACCCCAAGAAATAAATAGGTCGTTAGCCTATAATAAAAATGAGACGAAACTCAATAAAACGAGGTATTGTCCCCTACGTGGACAAAGAAACATAGCATATCGCTAGTCATGATCACAAAAATGATCATCATCGATCATCAAGAAGTGTAAATTACAGTAAACTAGTAACTATAAAAGCTTAGCTTCATGTCCCATAACCACTAGCTTAACTTAAATATTTACGAACAAATTGTAGATCTTCACTCAAAAATCGTCACAAGAGATTCAATCGAACAAGTCTAAGAATTAACCGACGAAGTAAACGCAAGCGTTTCATACCACTTGTTTTACGAAGCCGTTTAATTAGATTTCTCGCACGAGTGAAATGGGTATATTTTTAAAATGACGAGTCACAAAAATGATCGTAGAAACGATCAATCACAAAAATTCACATTCGAAGACGTGAATAGAATCCAAAGAAATCAATTCCAAAGTCATCCAAGTGTAAATACGCTTGCGACATAACATAGTTCAACACAGGAAATTTGGCGCGACCTAACATGGCGCGGCCTAAGTGGGTGAACGACCTAACAAGATGAGCGACCTAACACGGTCGAGCTAAGCCATGGTGCGACCTAACGAGGTGCGACCTAATGTGGTGGTAAGGCCGAGCGACCTAACAGGGTGAGCGACCTAGTGCCGAGCGACTTAAGGTGGTAACGGCCTAAGGAAATGAAGTGCGACCTAACTGCAGAAGGCCGAGAAAATGGTGCAACGACCTGTCCTAGGCGCGACCTAAGCACGAGCGACCTAGTGGGTTGGATAGGCCGAGAGGCGCGTGACGTAAATGAGAAGGTAGCCAAACGACCTATCGGCATACAAGGCCGAGCGACCTAACGTACCGCGACCTAACGACCCATGGGGGGAAAAAGGAACGACCTAAATGCAGGCCGACCTAAAGGAGACCAGGCCAAGTGACCCAAATAGGAGACGACCTAACTTGCCGCGACCTATGGTTACGACCTAAAGGGGTGCGACCTAAAGGTATAGCGCGACTTAATGGTGGAGCGACCTATGCGCAGAAGGCCGAGGTCTTTGAAGTTGCAGGCCGAATGACATAAAAGGAAGAAGGCCGAGCGACCTAGCGACCTATGTCTATGACCTAAGGCCGAGCGACCTAACGAACTACGATCTAAGGAGTACGCCGAGCGACCTAACGACTAAACAAGGCCGAACGACTTAAATGCAGGCCGAAAATCACCATTATGCAGGCAGCGCGACCTAAGGTTTTTGGAGCTCAAAACTCTCCCAATTTGCAACCGATCGAGCACGGACGCTAGGGTATTATGCCCATAGGCTACCCGGTCGTATTGGCTCCTCCATGCATCATCAAAAACGTGTTTAAACATCAAAGGTTGGATTTTTAAAGATTTGAACCCAAAACACTAAAAATTGAGATTTTCACCAATTCAATCCAAATCAATGACAAATGCATATGTACAAGTGTTAGGAATTCATACCCAACAATCAATGATAGTTATAGACAAAGACGTGAGATAAAAATCTCACCTTTTCACAAAATCAATGAAATGGAAGCTTGAAACCAAAGGAGAATGAACGCAAGAAGCTTGAATCAGTGTCTTCTCTTTGAATTTGGAGTCGGATGTTGGATTTGCAAATGATCTTGAGCTTGGAGTTTTAATTTCCCATTTCTTCCCCCATTTTTGATGAAGCTTGAGTGTTAGGAAATGAAAGTAAAGTTATGAAGAGAAGAGGGTTGAGTTAGAATTAATAGCTTAGGCTAATGGGCTAAACCAAACCCAAAGTGAAAAAGTGGCAAAATTCCACTAACTCCAAACACATTAAAGTTTATACTCAAAAAGATCGCAAACGGTGATGTGGACCCAATGGAAGTGGTTCCGAGTCCTAATTCAACCGTATGCAAAAGGTAACTTTCCGGACTAAAATCCGACTAACGATAAAATATTTAAATAAAATATTTAAATATCAAATCGTAAAATATGCGGGTTGTTACATGTTTTATCTTCTTGCATACACATATGAATTTCCATAGGTTATATATTTCTAGAATTATCTTATGTTTCCATATAACCATATAATTTATTACTAACATAAATCCTTAGTTTTATTTCTATTTAAAGTTTAATTATCAAACATTTAATTTATATTCATCTATTTTATACTTATATTTAGCATTGATAAGATTGATTTTATTTTAAACATTATTGTCTAGCTTACATTTATATACATAAATTGAGATCAAAAGTTAATAAGGTAGAGTTTTACTTTAATTCAATATGAATAAGATTGATTTTACTTAATTAGATTAAATAATTATTAAAATAATATTGCCAAAATTCCGGCACTACTAGGGGAATCACGTTTTCCAACGGCCGAAAACCGTCGGCGGCCGTCGGAAGCCGTCGGCCGCCGTCGGAAAAAGCCGTCGGAAATGACTGCGTCGGGGAGCAGTATTTCCGACGGCTTCCGACGGAAGCTGTCGCACACGATTCCGACGGATGTTGGTATCCGTCGGAAACCGTCGAAAATAGTGTGCTACAGGCCGCCGAGAGCCGTTGGAAATTTTGACATATAAGCCGTCGAAAGCCGTCGGAAATCTGCTGTTTTTTTTTTTGAAATTCGCTGCAAATATAGCCTTCCAACCACATTTCTCTTCCAAACACTATGATATCAATACTGCACAATCCAACATACAATAATCCAACCAAATATCCAAACTCAAACTACAAAATATTCAATAAACACACAAATAAATAAAATTACATCAAAATAAAATACAAAATATACATAACCATTCGAACATTAACAATAATCCTAACAATAACTGTTCCCCATGTTGTTAATACAAAAATTCATCAATGTTCTCATACACATCCTCATACAACTATAGAAACAAGTGTATCAAATATAATTATACATAAATCAACAATTACCTACGCCGTCTACCAAATCATTCTAAACTAAAACAAAACATACCTGAACGAACGAACGAACAAGCAAGCAAACAATGAATCAATCTCCTCCAGTTCCAGAGCCAGCCGAGGAAGGGAAGCGGCCACCAAACTGCTGCATGTACTCTAACAACTGTGCGGTCTTCATGGCCTGTTGGCGGTTCTTCTCCTCCAATTGGGACACTCTAGTCTGCAATTCTTCTATATCTGCTAGATCGCTCTGAGGTCTACTCCGCCGTCCCCTACTCTGACTACTGGCCTACAATAATTTAAAAATGAATAAAACCCATGTTTATTGTTTTGAAAAGGTCAAAATATCATATTTGAATTATTTCAAAAAAAAGTAAATTATTTACCACTAGATTGCCAAATCCATATCGTCGACCATGCTCTGCTGGATGCATAACGGACTCAAAAATAAAGTCCTCCTCATCGGTCGTCAGCTAATCTCGACCCGTATCAGCAAGGAGTTTCTGTCGCTGCTCCATAAACATCTCCTGCATTAACAAATTAATAATATCATATCTTATTTCATCATAGTATAACAATTAAAACAATTACTAATACTGAATAAAATGAAATATGCTTACATGGCTTTTGCTGGATTTATCGTCCTGCCATGTATACGAAACAGTATCTTCTGGATTAACATGCTCGACAGCATGCGTACGGGTGAACACGTCCATATAGCTGACAGGACCATGTGCCTCGGCTTCCTGAAGTTGATTGTTACATACAATCATTATACATTTAAAATCATATAGCATAAATTATTTACATTTATTATTCAGTAAAGTTACCAACTCCTGCCGATACTGCTAAAACGACTTCGATCCTCCGCGATGAGTGATGAGATTCTTATTTCTATTTGCAGGGTTTCTATCCGACTCTGCCTGTACATTCAAAATTGGATACATTATTTTTCGATCACGTCTAATTAATAATTCAAAAAAAATCAGTATACTTGTCTTCGCCTCGTCCGTCTCCCAGTATCTCAACCAACCTTGCCACACGCTCTCTCCCATCCACCGTGGTTTCTTACCAGATTTCTTAATCTCAGATATCTTGTCCCTGTAGTTCTTGCGCATCTTCTTCATCCAGTATGCTTGTGCCAGCATTAGATCGTCTGTTTGGATGTCTATCTCAGCCTGTGTTAAAAAAAAGATTACACTTTAAACGATAAACAGTAGAAAAACGACAAAAACGAATTAAAAATGGAAAACAGAAAAATATACATACTAGGACATCCTGCCATATGCACTCTATGATGTGAGGAGGGATGTTATCCAACTTCGGCCAGCAAGCACTCATCCTACTGTGATAAGAAGCTCTAGAGACGTCCAGCACAACCTTAGAGAGAAGTAGGTCGAACCCCATGTTTTTAAGTATGATATAGATAAGTACGTACATATATCATAAAAAAATAAGATGCTGAATAAAATTTAATTCTTACCCATCTGCTCTAGGGACTAACGATACAACTGTACGTTGTGGCTCTTGTGATGGGCCACTGCCATCATCTCCTGACGATCGGGAAGAGCTCCTATCTCTATATGACATAATGATAAACCTGTGACATATACACATCATTATATAAGAGAATAATAACATGATAATGAAATATATTTCATATGAAAATGACATCAACGGTATAAATTGCTTAATTAATGACTGAAATGGAAATAGAAATGGAAGTGTGTTATACCTGATTCATAATGGGTGTACTCTTCCAACGATAAGCAGAGTTCATTGCATTTTTATAAAAATTGCTAAATAAATGACAAATGGAAATAACATAGAACATGCAAACAATAGTAAACGGATTTGGTTTCATAGTTAC
Source organism: Allium cepa (assembly GCA_030765085.1). Taxonomy (NCBI): domain Eukaryota; kingdom Viridiplantae; phylum Streptophyta; class Magnoliopsida; order Asparagales; family Amaryllidaceae; genus Allium; species Allium cepa. The sequence goes on along the minus strand of CM060943.1, from coordinate 547,464,079 downwards.
ATCAATTTCATAATACATCATGAATACAATATAGTTACATCAATTGCAAAAAAACAGATTCGGATTTATATCAGTCATCATCGTCTTCTGATTCAGATTCGGTCTCGTTTCCGACGATATTTTCCTCTACACTGTCAAATGCTTCTACCAAAACATTTGATTCATCGATCAAAGGACCAAAATCTATATGATCGTCTATAATTATTATTTCGTTATTTTTCTCAAGATCTGCCTGATAAGCTTGTTCGTCCGGAATATTCTTCCCATCGAATGTGAATCTGGACTTTGTTTTAAAAACTGCAGACCAATCTGCTTTATCTCTTTTTAGAGACGGATAAGGGGCGTAATAAACTTGCAATGCTTGTTTGGCTAGTACAAAAGGATCATACTTGTGATAGTGCGATGTATGCTTTATTTCGATAAGATTATAATCCTTATGCACATTAATTCTAGAACCTGGAACATTGCTAAACCAATTGCATCTAAATAGAAACACCTTCTCCGCGGGTCGTGAGAAATATGTCAGTTGCAAAATTTGTGTTAGAACACCACAAAAATCATTTAAATGATTTTTTGGATCGTCACTACCTTTAACAAATACACCAGTATTATTTGTTAATTTTTCTGCACCGTATTCTTTGGTGTTAAATTTATATCCATTGACGAAATATATTGCATATGTCTTGACCACTCTTTTTGTCCCATCGCAAGATGTTTCAACCCTTCATCAACAACACAATTTCTCGGCTCATAAACGTAATTTGAAAACCAATCGGAAAATTCTTTATTGAGATCTCCGTTCGGATGTTCACGTTCATAAACACTGTTTATATAAACAAATTATTACATTAGGTTATACACGCGCATGCATTATAGAAAAGAATAAAATACAAATTATTATTTCAGATTACCTAACAAACGGTGCAACCTTGGCACAGTTTAGAAGAATATAAGTGTGTGCTACATGAAGATCTCCATCGTCTAGCCATATTTCTACACATTTTCTAGAAGGCTGACCATGTTGTCTAAAAATAGATAACATTGCTTAAGAGGACTCTTGTTCGTCCCCTTCGTCATTACGAGGAACACTTTGAAATGAAATATTCACATGGTCATTGAAATAGTGAGAGAAAAAGAACGAAGCTTCTTCTTTGATGTAAGATTTGCATATCGAACCTTCAACTCGTGCTTTTTGCCTCACTTTTTTCTTCAGATGATTCAAATATCTATGCAAAATTAATTTATATTAACTTCATCTTTCAAATGCAATTAAATTACGTTTTAACATATTACATACCTCTCAAATGGATACATCCATCCATATTGGACAGGACTTCGAAGTCGTGCTTCAGATGGGAGATGAACAGGTAAATGTTCCATTACATTAAAAATAGCTGGTGGAAATATTTTCTCTAATTTGCAAAGCAATATAGGAATGTCCACTTCAAGTTTACGTAAACGTTGCACTTTTAAAGTAGTCGAACATAGCTCTTTGTAAAACATACTAAGCTCCGTTACTACCTTCCAAACTTTTAACGGCAGTAGTTCTTTGAACACTACAGGAAATAAATTTTCCATCATTATGTGACAGTCGTGACTTTTCATTCCGCTTAGTATACCATTTTTAAAGTCAACACGTCTACGAAGATTTGTTGATATCCCATCAGGAAATCTTAACCCTTCCACCCATTTTAACACAGCTTTAACTTGATTATTATCTAATTCGTAACATGTTTTGGGTTTTTTACTGTCATTTGGTTTCATATGAAGCTCAGGGCATTTGCATAATTCTTCTATATCACGTCTTGATTTCAAATCATCCTTCGTCTTCCCTTTCACATTCAAAATTGTGTTAAAAACATTATCAAATACATTTTTCTCATTGTGCATCACATCTATGTTATGGCGAAGCATAAAATGTTTCCAATACGGCAACTCCCAAAAAATAGTTTGTTTGCACCAGTTATGAACAACTGATTTGCCTTCAATTTCTGTTTGCTCGCCAATTTCATATATCTTTGAATAGTCCTTAACAAGTTCATATATGTCTTCGCTTGACCATATCGTCGGTGGTTGTCTGGTTTCTACACTATTAGCTAAAAAGTTTTTCTTGTCTTCTCTGAAGGGATGATTTACATGGAGAAAATATCGATGACAGTCAAACCATGAAATTTTCTTACCATGAGGTAAAGAAAACGCTCGTATTTCATCCATGCAATATGGACATGCTAGACGACTGGGCGTACTCCATCCCGAAAGCATTGCATTGGGAGGAAAATCACTTATAGTCCACAACAAAGAAGCAAACATACAAAAAAAATTCTTCTTGGACACATCGTATGTTTCTACTCCTTCGTTCCACAGTATTTTTAACTTCTCAATCAACGGTTGTAAATATACATCGATTCCTTGTGTCGGATCGTCGGGGCCAGGAACGACAACAGTAAGAAACATATATTGTGTTTTCATACACATCCATGGAGGTAAATTATACGGTGTGACGATAATGGGCCTGGATGAATATTTAGAACCAAATTGAGAAAATGGAAAAAACCATCCGTACATAATCCTAATCTAACATTTCGGCTCTCCGCTGCAAAATTTGGACACGTTTTATCGAAATGCTTCCATGCTTCTCCATCGGCCGGATGTGTCAACGTACCCTCTTCCTCCATTCTCACACTATGTCATCTCATATTAGATGCAGTTACAGAAGATGCATATAATCTTTGAAGTCTTGGAGTTATGGGTAAGTAGTGCATACGCTTATCCGGAACTTCCTTCCCCTTCTTTTTTCTTGGTTTGTATCTCTCCTGGTTACAAACTTTACAATTTCTAAGGTTTGCGTCTTCCTTCCAAAACAACATGCAGTCTTTTAAACATGTATCTATTTTCTGATACGGTAAACCAAAAGCCGACATAAGTTTTTTAACTTCGTAGTGATTTTCACACATTAGATTATCGGGCGGCATATGTCTTTTTGCAGCTTATACAACAACCGTAAACCCAGCTTCAGTGATGTTGTATTTTGACTTCATCGCAATGTATTCTGGGATTACTGACAGCTGAGTGCCGCTTTTACAACCATCCCAAATAGGTTTCTTAGCAGCATCTAGTAAATCATAAATTTTTTTTGCTTCAATATTTGGTTCTTCAACATTTCCATCATCATCGTCAACTTCAGCCATTGGAAATATTGATCGTGCTGCATCTTCGACCATATTTTCTATATGGGTCGTTGAAACTATTTCGTTAACGACACTTTCAGACTCTACAGAAGTATTTGCTACAACTTCCCCATGCTGATCCCAAACATAATACTCGGGTGCGAAACCGTGTCGGCACAAATGAACTTTCACAATATCTGGTAATAAATACTTCAAATGTCTACAACTACTACACGGACAACGAATTTCTGGATCGTTTCCGTTATTGCTTAAAGCGAATTCAACAAACACGTTTATACCATTATAAAAATCTTCTTTTATTGAGCCCCTCGGTCCTTTTCTTTGGTATATCTATCTCCTCCGATCAACAAAATAATCAATCATTTTTCCTATTTGACAAAATGAGAAGTTCAAAATTTAATATTTATTTTGAAGAATACAAATTCGAAAAAGATTATTTTCATGGTCGTATAATATTTTGAATTTAAAGAACAACTTCACAAATTTAAAAATATTTTCAAATAGGGCGCATTTTATTTTTTAACGTATCGATTTAAAAATATATATAATTTTTTTTTCATTGGTCAGGCATCCTACTTCCCATTACAAACACAGTAAGCATTTACATTTCGTATATTACTTTGTCTCAAACGATTCAACAAAATTTCGGCAGCATTTCCCTTTTGTTCCCTGCATTATACACAAATGCGTGTATGCAGGAAACAGAAAAGAAAAGTTAGGCCGAAATTTTATGAACCGTTTGAGACGAAGTAGTATACAAAATGTAAATGCTTACTGTGTTCATAACTTGTCCAATACAGGGACAAATCCGACAAACATTGTATCAGATGAATATAAATGGTCGTTTTTCAAAAAAAAACGACTATTTATACAACGACCATGTACAACACTCGTCAGACGGGACCAAAAACTCTCTAAGGGACATTTGTCAGTTACATGCGCGCATTTTACGAAAAAATACAGTTTTACTCACTGTTCACATTTACAAAAATATATACTAATTTAACACATTTATTCGACGTATTAAATCAACTTAAGGTTGGTTTAACATTTTTGTCATTTTTCAATACATATAATTATAATTTAGAGTAATGCATTTTTTTGTTCCATAAGTAAATACGTGCACAATATAATACTCCTAGTTCATTCAATCATTTTATCTTATTTCAAATAACGTATACAATCGTCGAATCAAGGCATACACAACAATTTACATATACATGAACAATCACAAATTATACATGTTTTTCACAATTTCACGATAAAAGATAAAATAGGTATACCATGTGATGCTATAAACCGTTATTACGCTATTGGAAACAATTGCAATCACTAATTCGCCCTAATTTATCAATTTATGCAAATCTACAATTAGGGTAAAAACTGAATTTTTCGCATAAATAAGAGATTATACCTGAGATTAAAAGTAATGGAGTTTGATTAGGCAGCCGTGGAGGATTCGAAAGCTAGAAATTAGGGATTGGAAGCTTGGAGAAGGAATTTGGGGGTTTTTGGTTATAATTTTCGTATGAAAGGAGGAGGAAGAAGAAGGCTCGGCTGCAGGTATAATCGTAAATTTCCAACGGCCGCCGACGGCCCGTCGAAAGCCGTCGGAAGCCGTCGGTCCTAGCTGTCGGTAATGAGGCCTTTTCTAGTAGTGCGGGTTGTCACATTAGGAATAATTACATGAACTTTTTTTAATAATACATGTAGGTGTACCTTCCATTCGACGCCAAGCTCTTCCATAATGTTGGAGGGCTTAGATGAATATTTTATGCTCTTCTTCCTTCCGCCTTTCTGTTGGTTTTGAAATTATATACAGTTTTCTAACCTTAAAAGAAAGGGGGAGAAGAAAATGAACTTACATAAAATATATAAATTAAACTAAAATGTAAATTGCTTTAGAATTTGGCAACGCATCTTAAGGTTTTGTTCATCTCCTCACATTGTTGCTCCTTACTCTAATTTGCATCCAATAACGTGCATTTTTGTACCACAATAACCAAAACTGACTAATCATTGAATATCACACATAGTGCAACAAACAGGAGATATAATAACCAATTTTTAAAATATCTTTTATTATAGTTTTTAAGGCATTTTATGCTCTATGCATTTAACATAACACCCGATAAAATTGGGCCAAGAAATTTAAAAAAAAAAACTGTAAAGCGCACATGACAAACAATGCCATAATGCTTATTATTATTTTTTTCTACGGAGACGTACTGATTGGTTCATTTAACATGAGAAAGCATTTGTACAAATAAGTCATGTCATGCGCAAATCTGTATATCATGGCACTAAAGGAATAAATATATTATATCATAACTGAAGTAGATAAGTTTGGCTCAATACGTTTAAATTCACTTATATTCTTCTATGATTTCGTTTTGACACATCCATATAAATTCTAAAAAATATGTGAAAATTCATGCCTGCTAACATATAAAATGTCATTAAATTTGTGTATTCGTAAACCAAACATTTATAAAATTGCAAACGAACTGTAATAGATTATATAATCACATGAACTCAGTTAATCAAAGGCTACAAACTTTTTTAAATATTTATGAATATGTGAAGGGTGCGAAGTATTTAAAGCATCCAAGGAAGAAAATTTAAACATGTATTCTTAAATATATTTTATTGTTCATATGAGATCACTTCAAATAAAAAAAAGGTTCTATCCTATTTATGAATACCAGCTGACCCAGAATAAGAGTTGACATAAAATAGTAATTTAGGCTAAATCAATACGAACGACATGACTTTATTTGAATTGTAAGATGCATTTCCAATTAGTGATTGAAAACCATCATATCCAATTAATTCTGTGGTTAGTGGAATTGGTGGATAGTGGACAATCAAAGCTTTAGATCCAACCTTGGTTGGTAGAAGATCAGAAATCATAGTTCAATGGACTGATGTTGGCTGATAACCGATTGGTCGATAATCAGTAGATCTGGAATCGAGTTGGAGATGAAATTGTTGATGGAGATGCTCGATAATCGTAGGCTGAGACGTCAAATCTGGAATCGGTTGATGGAGACGAAGGAGATGAAATCGATTTGCAACGAGGAAGGAATGAGAGTAAGGGTTGTTTTTAGTTTCATGAAGAAGCAGTAAACAGAGCAAAAAATGCACAATCGAGGAATCGAATGATAATAAGCTGGCGAAATTGAAGGATATGACCATGGTAGGTTTAACCTAGGTTGCAGAATCATTTGATTGTAAATCGTGACACTCGCTCGATTGGAAACTGCGATGTAGTGGAGGAGCTATATTTTTGGCAATGGATAGCTTCGGCGTTCAGGAGATACAGATAATACACTATCGACAATGGCGACATTAATGTTTGGCTGGTTAGGATTATTTAAGTAGTAATTGGAGATGCGAGATGTGAAATGGAAGAAAACACGAAGGGTAGAAGATCAGGTTCAGGGGTATTTTTGGCATTCCAAAAAGACACGGTTGAAATTAGTTCGTAGAACTTTCATTATTAGTGGTATAGATAGATATGACTCATATTGAAATGTGGATGTTCATGGATTATTGCTGAAACAATGGCTGTATAAAAAGCTTCTCCTTTTCAGCATATTCACAAGCAAAGAACATCGTTGAATGTTCCAACAATTTGAAGAAACAGCTAAGTAAAAAAAAAAGAATTGGGTAGAAGAGCTTTCCTTCGTGCTTTGGCATATAGAACGAGTGCTAGAATGCTATGGGGCATACCCTATATTCTCTAGCCTACAACATAAATCTATGCTTTGGTAGAACTTAACATTCCTAGCCACATAAAAGCGTATTACAATGCTCATCAAAATAAAAAAATTAAGATGAGCATATTTGGATTTATTCTAAAACAAGTTGCCCTAAGAACCACCGAGTACATGCAAAGGATGTCACAGTACTATAACGAGAAAGTCTGACTTCATCATTTGAAATGTTATGCCAAAGACACGATATTTAGCCAATGCCAACCTCGACCTAAAGGTCCTAAACTAGGGAAGACCACTTATTATTCATGAAGTTATCGCTCTCGACACTTAAAAATAAAAGAAGATGGGATGCTAATACCAATCTTCGAACATAGAATGCAAAAAGCATCTCAAGCTTGATCTATAATATCATAAAATAACATATAGCTATTCGACAAAAAGAGTCTCAAGGCATTTTAAAGAATGATTTTTGAAAAAAAAATTGTTTTCTTAATTTATACATGATGTATGGAAAAAAATTTCAGAGCTATTTTTGAATATTAAGTGTTATATAGAAATATCCTGGACATTGTGCAATGTCGAAACTGAAATTGAAGTTGCTTTTTGGCCATCAGAACTATAATGAAGTCCCGATCTTTTAAGCTATAACTTTCGAATATACAGCGTCGAAGTTATAATCAAACCATTTCGGCCTTGACTAAAAGTTACAGCTTTTATATAAGTAAATTTGGATAAATGCCTTTGGCTAACATGTATCTATAGAAAGCATACAGACTACTAAGAGACCGGCGTCAAAACTTGTGATTAGAGCATAGCATATAATAAATAAAAATGGTTACTCAAATAAATCCAACCATAAATTGATGTTCTTTATTATAATCCATTTTGAAAATAAAATTAAGCAATTTAGTAGCCTTAGAATTGATTGTCTAACACCCACAAAACGTCCATAGAGATAATTATAACTCTCATGTAGGCATAACCGGCACCAGCGGATTGAGAAGCTTAGGATGTCATAGTATATCCATACAAAATCCTCAAGCGCATGCAAGTAGTCTTGGTAATAGTGCCCCTAGGCTGGGGATGCTTAGATCAATACCACTGATATAGTGAAGCTAGTGTGAATCAAATTGCTCATTTATAACCAACTCCTAAGTGATATTTTCACTATGCTAAAAGAGCTTCTCATTTGAGGTCAACATAAAATTCACTTCATTAGAAAGCCAATAATGCAAGAATGCATAAGAAATATACGTACCACTAGTATACACTTTCAAGTTCAGATAAAATAAGTAATAGACCAAAGTTAAGAATATTGTAGCTACGGTAAAATTTATTGATATAGTTCTGCTACGTAAGTCCAATTCATAGTAATCACATAGACCATTCCTATGAGCAAACTCTAGGGTGAGGGGGGCATGTGTTACCATAATTTTTGCTAGGTTTAAGTAAGCACTGAGCATTTGTGAGATAATAGTCGAGATGGTTAAAAACGTAAGTTTTGAGGGATCGTAATGTTTCAGTTGTAACCAAAGCCGTTAGACTATTGAGCATTTGATTATAAACTTTAAATTTAATACCAAAAGCCCAAGCAAGTCAAATATATCTATAGCTCATGCTTAAGTATAACATAGCCAAATTCAATAGCATAATATTTTAGGTTTACAGCTCATTGTATGATATGTCAGTCAGAACTCAAGAGTATATAAACAGATACCAAATCTCAAAGATATTAGCTTTAAATATTTATAGATAAATACAAGAGCTGTAACCAGAAACTAGGGCCCGAGAATCCCTTCTATCTTGACACCTGGTTTAACAACAAGATGTTCACAAATCTACTCAATGTCGACAATTGACTCAAATATAGGTCACATGCACATCAAATAATCAACTTTGTGATTTAGTAGAAATATCAAACCATGGAGCCACACCAACATTCAGTATGATAATAATGCAAAAGGTAAATCCAATAGAGCCATCACAAAATATTACAAGCAAAAAAAAGCAAGCTATATACTTCTCTAACATATAATACAGCATTCATCTTGGTCATTCAATGCACAACCAGATTATGAAAGTGTGCCAATCATTGCCTTCTAAATTTCCACGTCAGCAATCTACTATTAAAGTTCCCCATGAATGACTAAGCTACAAAATTAACATAAATAGATGAACTCTATCAAGAAAAGAATCAATGCACTAAAGCAACAAAACTCCACTGTTTTGAAACCTTATCTACATTTCCTAAAAAACATCAAAGTTAATCTCTGTATAAGAACTAAAAATGGCAGCTAGGACAATTTTAAGTTTTTATCAATCTAAATTCCTAATAAATTTCCAACCGACAATGGATAAAAGAATATTCCCATACAACTATAAGCCTTGTTGTATCTTGCTGCTTACTCCATCTTTTACCTACTACTATCTTCAACCAACCATCATTTCTTAAGTCTCAAGTTTACCTTTAAACTTGGATACTCTGCTTCTAATCACAAACCAACTTCTGTTGGGATATATTCCATCTTTTAGTGCTTCTAATCTTTATATATACATACACCTCCCGTTATGTCATTGCACTTATGATGTTAGTGACGATATTATATTAAATCAAAGTAATCGATAAAACAAGAATGTTTAAATTGTTTTTCAAATCAAACTGCTGAAGATGTAAAATGCGATCTAATACAAAAGAAATATTATTCATAATAAAACAACAAGATCTAATGGGAACTTTAATAAAAGGAATATTCTTTCAAATTGCTCCTTTGACTCGGCTATGTAACTTGCATCCCAATAATTTTAAACATGAAACACATACCTCCACCTTTTCCATCGACGTTGAACTTGTTAACACAATCTAAATTATATTTCTCCACAAATAGTTTAAATCGAGATATGTATTTAAGCACTATAGAAATACATTGACATTAGTTGACCAACAATCCACTAGACAAACAATAAAACTCTTCATTTAAACCTAATTAACTACTTCTACAATGACCACGCACAATTTCCCATTCCCAAAAAAGTCAGGGTTAAGGGTATATTACCCATTCATCCCTAACTATATTATTCATAAGTCCACAGCCACAAGACACCAAGGTACCAAACATGTAACCTACATCGATTGAATTAATTCAACACAACTTACTACCTACATGACCTTGCAATATACACCATTAGACTTAATTTTACACAACTATGCAACCAATACAAATTTGTGACCTATATCGACTGATCTAATCTACACAACCATTCAACTTACATAACTTTGTGATCTACGTTGGCCAACTTTACACCTCGTCTTCCTCTTTGCTTAATCTCCTTGTTCGGATATACCACCCCAAGTTTTTTGATTTATACCATCCTATTCGGTTACACCAATTTTTTAGATCGCTATGACATAATGTTTTATAGTTACATTAGCATTTTGCAAGTACCTTTTATTGGACTAGTTAAGGGTTAAGCTAAGCTATAGTGACCACCTAACCATTGTCATCTCACTGTAAATGCTGAGGATGGATTATTGTCAAAGTAAGACTCGTGCATTAAAGCATTACCACCGAGGAGCCATTCCATCGGAATTCACCAATCAAATTTTTGTAGAGTTACAGAAATCTCTAATGACAACTATAGTCCACACAACAATTTTACACTAACGATAGTTTACTCTGACTATTTTTATCACTATCAACTAATAAACAACCAACATACAACGATTAACTTCTCATATATTGCAGTGGCCATAATTTTAAACACTTTGTCCTTGAACACCAGAACATTCGAAATATGGTAGTGGATTATAAAATGATTTAATAATCTTTTTAAAATCTTTTTATTAATAACTAATTATGGTAAACTTGATTTTGAAAACGTTTATAAATATAAATACTTCGAAGAAATATCGATAGTATTGCCGCAAATCGTTCTAACGATAACTTTTTTTTTTTTTGAAATGGTACTTTATATACAACAAATCATTGGGATAACATATCCCATGTCAATAAACGTTCGAAAGCAAGTTTCGAACTTGTGACCTCTTGCACCAAAACCGAATCAATTAACCACTTGGACAATGGTGCTTGTCTCGATAACAACTTTTTACTCAATAGATGTTGTTCGAACTTTCTAGACATGTCTAAAAATTTATTATGTAATTAATTAGTAACTAAAAATATTTTCATGGTTTATGGCTAACTGAATCAATAATGATGTAAAAGAGGAGCATTTTTGGAAGGCTTCAGAGCTAAGCAAAGAGAGAATGAAGTGGAAAGCAAGCACACAGAGGAGGTGGAGGGGGATGGGCTAGTTACTAGAAATAGAAGGTAGGAACTGGTATGTGACCCCTTGGAAAAGTCTATATAAACAACCATAAGGCATAGAAATGGGTTTGTTGATTCATAAATCATAGAAACAATTCTCTTTTATCTTCTTCCCTTTACACATAAAAAATTTCAAATCTCAAAATAACTTCAGCAAACTCAAGTTATAATCCAAACATAACATAGCAACAAAGGATATTGACTCAAAACTTGAAAAATTGAAGCACACACTGCTAAACACTTGCTAAGTTAAGAGCAATGGCTAAGCTTTGGGCGGTGGTTCGGAGTCTCGCTTCCACTCTCGAGAGAGGCATATGCTCCCATAACGCACCCAGCGTTTGCTCACGTTGGAGCTTCGTTGAGTGCCCCGCCCGGTTCACTGGGTTGTTGGCCTACCAAGCACTTGCCCAGAGCTCTTGCCGCCCACCAAGCGGGCGGAGCGCTCGTTGATTCCCGCCTTGGAGAAATGCAGTATATTAATTTGAGAGACCCAGTATATTAATTGTGAATGTTGGCACAATCTGTGACTCAACGAGATGTAGAGTTGGCTGATCAAGAACGGTTGATGTCAGTTCGAGGCGCCTCAGCTAAAAAAAAGCCTTTCTTCCAAGATAGCCTTTTGGCTGGGTATAATTAGTTTGGATCGGCAATGAATAGACTCGGTTTGAATACTGGACGATTTAAGGTGGCATTGTCCATGGAGAAACCACCCCAAAGCGAATCAGGGCATACATTTATCTATGAAAGAAGCTATGAGCCCTAGCGAGATCTCAGCTATCGGGCAAAGAATATCCTATAACCCCAATCGATAATCAATTGGTTTAGGCTTTTCCCCTCGGCCGATTGTCGGAATGTGTACGAGACTTTCCGTGACCTTACTTAGGGGGGTAGAGCTAGGGGAGAATTAGGCTCTTCTATTCTCTTCACTTACATCTTAGACTTCCGCGGAATCTGACTCCGAGAATTCCGAAATGAAAAAGAACGCAGGACGAGTGAATGCAGTCAGTTATGGAAAATTCCATGGTCCTTTGAGGCTGTTGTGAATCGGTTCATTTTTCCTGGCTACGGAAAAAGAGGTTCCTAGTATTAGCCGAAGAACCGATAGTTTTCACGGTTTAGCCAGCCAATGCTAATCTTTGTAGGAAGTTTCTAAAAAGAGTCGCTTCGCTTCTGGCGACTAGCTTCTACCGCTTCAGTCAATGGCTAAAGCTGCCTTTCATCACAGGTCGTTTCCCAGGGAATAACTCTTATTAAGTTGAGTAGTCACCCTTCCTGAATGAGCCTGCCCTATTAGTTTCTTGATGGAAACCTCCCTATTCCCGGTGCGAAGCGAACATGACAACAACCACTTTAGAGTACCTCCCTAAACTAAAGGCCGGGATTGAATTCGAGATACCTGTCAACAAGAATGATCTCTCTTTTGAACCAGCTCCTATAACTGTTCTCTCAGCGTAGACTTAAAAAAAGCAGTTTTTCAACACCACACGACCAAGAGTTGGGGAAACTCGGTACTTAGGATTTCATCTTCGGGAAGTTAGACTTGCCTCATCTACGATAGTTTGGTAGGCCATTCTAAGCATAGGCGTTGAATATAAAAAGGTAAGATTGAACTTTGGAGCTTGCTTTGGTTGAGTAGGAAGTGGTATCAAGATAAAGGCTTGTGCTTGGTTGTGTGCTAGGAAAAGAGTGAGTTAACTTACCATTTGATTTTAGTGAAGTTCAATAGTATTGGTTATATAATTATAGTAAAGTTAATAACTAATAAATGTTGTATATTTGGAACTTACTTACTCTTGAAAGCAAATGACAAGTATTTATGGCATATTATCACCTTTTGACTTCTATAACATGATACGTAGCCTTGACACTATGTATATATGATCGATTGCATGGTATTTGGTTTGGACTTAAAAATGGAGTGGTAACATAGCGATAGTATCTATAAAAGCACTTTTCATCTCCTAGCATCTACTTGTTCAAATAGTTTATATGTTATAATGTTATATATATTAGTTGTGCTCTATGCATATATAAGTGTAGGTGAAAGAAAGATATTGGTTTGGAATATTATAGGATTTATAGAACAAAGTTTGAAAAGTTATAAGCAAAATAGTCGCTACAGAAGCACCTTAAAATTGTCTTGCATTTGGCAATTTTTACTATGATTTTAAAATATCCTTGGGTGCTCTTTACATAGTTTTCAAGTGGGATAAGTATACTACCTACTACAAAAAAATTGGTTTATAACACCTTTGTTCGAGTTATGTAATGGGTCACACGTTTATGCAATTTTCCTAATGTTCACTATCCAATAGCATTTCACTTACTAATGTTGTCTTTGATATACAACAGCATTTTTAAGCCGTTTTTACAGCATATGTTGTGTATTATTATTTTTAACATTTTTTATGATTTAAATTGAGTTTAAATTAATTATTTTTTTGGGAACTATTTAGGGATATTTAATAACATATACTAGAGTACTTTACAAATGGCTTGAATTTTAAATATATTTTCAATAATTAATTATGATTATTGAATAAGAAGATTGTTACATCCCCACTTGGAGGTCTAAAACTAATGGCTCCGGATTCTGCAGTCATGCGTAGTTATTAATTCTCGATGACCAAATGTGGTAATATTAGTTACATTGATATAACAAAAACACATGAATATGAAAAAAAATCAAAATCATAAAACAGGTTTCTCATTTAACTTCAAATCATGTTTCAAATTCGTTACATAATCTCAATCGTATATTACGTTCAAAGGAATATAATTATTAAAAAATACGCCAAGAGCGACATGTAGATGCCTCTTGAATGATTGGAGGCTAAACATAGGCAATTAAACAACTTTTCTATTACAACCAAAAGACGGCGGAATCAAATAGAAGAAATCCTAAAAGCTAGCTTGCCTCCTGCATGACTCCGAAAGCTTATTCGTCTAAAGAAAAATCTAAAAACCTTAACTCTCGAACTACTAAAAAATTAATCGAGCACGTGAGAGTTTAAGGGAAAACATGAACTTCGAGTCAGACAAAAAGCCTGGTGTGAACAATAACCTACCATCTCAAACCATACAATTATCCAGTGAGCCACGCCGTTGAGCGGAACGGGATTTCCCTCACTAACATCTTAACCCAACTTATAATAACTATATACTGTGAACCTGCATCCATAATGGTTAAAAAATAACATAATAAAATGTATCATAATGATATGCAAACATGCAATATATTTTGGACTTTCCATCCCCATTCATTTGACTATCTGTCTTAGTTATAGTTTACAGGATCACCATTAACATTAGTTTTTATGGGCTGACTAATAACATGTTCAAAGCTTACGGGCTATCTATCCAATTTCATAGTTTTCATGGGATCACAAGGAACCAATTGGTATCTACCAATAACTTCATCTAATTATAGTTTTCATGGGCACACGATGAACCTATTGGGTTCTCCAATAACTTCTCTCATGTCATGTTTTCACGGGTTGACTATGAACCTATTGATCTTTGTCAATAACTTAATCCGAATATAGTTTTCATGGGATCACTAAGAACCTATTGGCCCTTGCCAATAACAATTTTCGTACATAGTTTTCATGGGCTTACTAAGAACCTGTCTAAACCAATAATCGTTTGATCGGTCTTTAGGCATCCTATATTATGATCTACCTGACCTTCTGCATACAATTCTACTCACGCAGAAGTTAACTCAATATATATTCATTGCTGGGTCAGCCTAGCTGATTATTATGCCTTTAACACCCAAAATACAGATATGGGTTAATTGTAAAGTGAATATGTTTATAGAAGAAGCACACATGATAATTGATCATAACATAATAATACAAACATCAATGGTTTAATTTCCTTGTAGTTATTTTCAAATGAAACGTGGTTAATACCTTTAACCTATTACTTTTATCGAGGAAAGCTTTTTCAAAAACTCCAAAGTTAAATGCCACTTCAAGCTCTTTCATATTGCAATGGGTTTAGCTTAAAATTTGAGATTTGGTTCTTTGTTTTAAAAATTGAAGCTTTCGAAACCTTAGGCCCTTTCTTTCGAAACCATTAAAACTCACCTTTCGAAATATTCAAACCTTCCCTTCAAAACTCTTAAAGATATACCTTTCGAAATCTATAAAGCTTATCTTTCGAAATACTTAAAGCTTACCTTTCGAAATACTTACAACATATCCCTTCGAAAGGCATAAGGCATAACCTTTTTGAAAACCACATAGAAACCATTTAAAAGTGTTCCTTTCGAAACCATTGGGATCAATATTAATTATAACTTCTGGTTTAAAGAAAACAAAAGTGGAAGTAACCATTTCAAAAGCATTGATCTTCAAATAAAAGAATTTGGGGGAAGGATAGCTTCGAAAACACCCATTCGAAAGCATTGATAAAAGCGGCTACTCATTTTGAAAGCATTGATAACAACAGCTAGGTTTCGAATGGGTTCAAATTACTCATTTGAAATCTCCTTTTTAAAACTAAATATGCAGCAAATCAGTTGAAAGCTTCTTTTAAAACAAAGGAAAGCAGCAATCCCTTCAAAAGCTATTTACAAGTAACTTTAACCCTTTCAAAAGCATCTTTTTTTAAAAGCAGAGTCAAGTAACATATTCAAAAGCTTATAAAAATGACCTCCACCCCTTCGAAAGCTTCTTTTATAAATAGAAGTAAGTAGTGGATAACTTCTACCCCTTCGAAAGCTAGGTTTCGACATCGTACTTTCCGCCTTTCTCCAATGCACTACGTATCGATTTCTTGATACAATGTGCATTGTTTTCAAATGGGTTCTTTAGTCGAGGCATGGTGTCGAAAGCTATCAGATGGAAGTGGCGAAGTAGTAAATCTAAGCACAGCTGGTGTTTTGTCTTGGAAAAGAAAATTCTTTTCACCTAACTTGCCTTATTTGTCAAAATATGATTGCTTGCCAAATTATTTATCAAATTTTTTTATAAAATGGCAGCCAAATTCATCACTTAATAATTAAAAATATTTTAGCAATGCAGTCATTATCCTTAACAAAACAATTATGATACTTAAGTCCTCAAAATTAATTAATTTAATTTCCATAGTATATCAGCTAGGAAAAATCCCCAAAAATTTTCTTGATTCGCATTTATTATGTTTTCTAACATATATAAATTTCGGATCCAAGATCCTTTATATAATTGCCGTAATTAATTTTTAAACCAAAATTATCTATTTATTCCATTCAAAATTCATAATAGATTATCCATAGCTTGGAATATTATAAAAATTTAAATCCATATTCAAAATAATGTTTTTACATAACTTATTCAATCCTCATGGCATTCGAAACCCATTTTACACAGTTTTAACCTTAATCAAATCAAACCATTTACAAACATACTTGTTTGAATCACACATGGCATATAATCAAACCATATCATCATTAAAATCATCCAAACAGTTTCAAAACCTTAAACCTGAAATTACTATGTTCATTAACACATATATAAGATGGTTTAGATTATTATTCACCTTATTTAGATAAGAAACTTGAGATTTGTTCTTGCTTAATTCTTCATTGCTTGAATCCTTCGCAATTAATTTATTTGTGATCTCCTTTTCTCCTAGGGTTATGGTCGACCTTGATCTCTTTTTATTTATGTTTTTTATTTTATGAATGTATGAATGAAAATAAGGTAAGGGTTTAGGGTTATGTGGTTGTGGTAACAGCTTTCCTATATTACCCTTGCCTTACGCCCATTGATATTTATTTTATAACACCATTTTACAAAACCATTCCTATGATTTCATTTAGTTAAGGAACAACCTCTACTTAGTTTTCAAATTCCAATCCCTTTATGACCCTAGTCTCCATATTATTCTATTTAATTTGTCCAATTAAATCTTTTTAATAATGTTATTTAAACTTAGGGTGTAACAGGCTCCCCTTCTTAAAAAAAATCATGCTCGAAGTTCAGCTAGGGCCAAATACTAATAATAGCAATCATCTGCAACATCTCTCAACTACCATACTAGCCTGCCCGACTAGCAAACAGTCTATATAAATATAAAACATAGCCCTACAACAAATCAGGTTAGGTATCCCTATTCATGTCTTTTATTCCTCAGTACAGTCCTTCTCGTTGTCTCACTGAACTTTCACCAACTTGACTATATTGTTTCTTAACCCTTTCTCATCTCTCGCTACAACCCGGTCTGGTTGTTTAGCAAAAGTATAATCTGGTTCTACTATTAAATCCTCCAACACAGTTGGAGGAATGGTAGTCTCTGGATCATGCACATACTTATGAAGATAAGACATATGGAATACATTAAGGACATCTGTCAAACTGCTCGGCAACTCTACTCTGTATGCGAGCTTTCCAATTCCCTCTATAACTGGGAATGGTCCAACATATATGCCAGTTTCCCTTACTTTTCGAATCGTACCACACCTTTCATCAGTGATACTTTAATGAAAACCTTATTTCCAATTGAGAACTCTAGATCCTTACACCTCCTATACGCTATCTATTTTGTCTTGACCGAGCTTCTCCCACCTCGGATCAACTCAATCTTCTGTGTTGCCTCTCTTGCCAGATCTTCACCCAAGATTAATCTGTCTTCAGTTTTCAATCAACATGCTGGTGACTTACAAGGCCATCCATACAAAGGTTCGGAAGGCGTCATTCCTATAATAGTCTGATAATTTTTATTATAGGAAAACTCAACCAAATATAGGTGATCTTCCCAAGATCCGCCAAAATCTTGCACACAAGCTCTTAACAAATCCTCAATTATCTTGTTGACTCTTTCTGTCTACCCATCTTTCTAAGGGTGATACGCCGTATTCAGCTTGAGCTTGGTACCTAACACATCCTATAGACTCTTCTAGAATTCGCTAGTGAACAAAGTATCTCTATCACTTACTATACTACTAGGAAATCGATGCAGTCTAACTACGTTCTTCATAAACAATTTAGCTAAAACAAGTGCCATCTTGGTTGACTTAACCGGAATGAAATGAGAACTCTTAGTCAATTTTTCCACTATGACCCTTATATTTTCATTTCCTCGGTTCGAAGTTGGCAGTCCATATACAAAATCCGTAGATATTGAATCTTATTTCCAAAATGGTATCTCCAAAGGTTGAAGTAACCCACTCGACTTCTGATGTTCGGCCTTCACTTGTTGACTATTCACACACTGCTTTACCCATAAGCCAACATCATTCTTCATACCTTGTAACAACCCGCATAATTTACGATTGTATATTTAAATATTTTTATTTAAATATAGCATCGTTAATCAGATTTAAGTCCGAAAAGCTACTTTTTGCGAACAGCCGAATTAGGACTCGAGACTACTTCCATTGAGTTCAAACTGGCGTTTGCGATTTTTTTAAGTACAAACAATGATATGCTTGGAGCTAGCTAAAATTTTGACCTTTCCACTTAGGGCTTTGGGTTTGGATTTGGGGTTCAACCCACTAACCAAACTCATCTTATATCCTAACTCCACCACATGTCCTCTTCATTCCTTCATAATTTCCTACAACTTAAGCTTTAGAAAAAATGGTGGTGGAGATGGAAAATTAAAATCCTAAGCCCTAGTTTCTTTAGCAAATCCAAGTTTTAGCTCCAAATTCAAAGAGAAGCTTAGGTAAGCATCTCCTTCTTCTTCTCCATCTCAATCTCTCTTCAATTTCAGAAATTTCCTATAACATAATTTGGGAAATATTGCTTATGAGCTTAGATTGAAGCTTCTTGTGTTGAGATTGAAGAGTGGTTGATCCTCCTTTGTTTTCAAGCTTCTTTCTTGTTTTTGGGTTTAAAGGTGAGATTTTTATCTCACATCCATATCTATAACTAACATTATGGTTAGGTATGAATTCCTAACATCTATTCATGTTCACTTGCTTTTGATTTGAATTGATTTGGTTAACATTTCAATTTTTGGTGTTTTGAAGTTAAATCTTTGAAAATCCTAGCTTTGATGCTTAACATGTCTTTGGGGTGAGTCAAAGAGCCTATAGGACTGGGTTGTCGCGTGGCATAAATTCCTAGTTGCAATTGCTTGATCGATCGGCTCTGTTTGGATACTTGCCCCTTTGGGGGCTAGGCTGGAAATACTGGAAAACAGGTTTTAATCGACTGGCGCACTGAGTCCAGTCGACTGACCTGGAACCCGAGAGTTTTCTAGGCATTGGGCCAGTCGACTGAACTTAGTGTCCAGTCGACTGACCTGCTACTTCATCCCAATTTGCCTATTTTGCTTGAAATTCCAATTTTTATCGATTCATGATTGTCCGAGTTGTCGTTATCTTTTATACGAGTTTGATGACTTCTATTTCGGGATTTTTGGGAAATATCCATTTTGATGGATTTGGTATCGATTTCGTTGGATTTAATTCACGTCTTCGAATGTGAATTTTGGTGATTTGATTGTGTTTACAATCATTTCTATGGTTTGTCACTTTTAAATACAAGGGTTTCTATACTAGTAGTAAATATTCAAACCCTTTCTCAAAGATGATTTCAACTCTATTTTTAATACAAAGCTTGTTTCTAAAAACATTTTCCAAACTATTAGTATGCACAAACCTTTACCTCATTCGTTTGAGAAATCTAATTAAAGGCTTAGTAAAACTAGTGGTATGAAACGCTTGCGTTTAGTTCATCGGTTAATTTTTGGACCTGTTCGATTGAAACTTTTGTGACAATTTTATGAGTGGATATCTACAATTTGTTCGTGAATATTTACGTTAAGCCAGTGGTTATGGGACATGAAGCTAAACTCATTTATTTACTAGCTTACTATAATTCACACTTTTTACAAATCCTTGATGATCATTTGGTGATTAGACTTGCGATATGCGATGACTCTTTGTCCACGCAGGGGACTATACCTCGTTTTATTGAGTTTCGTCTCATTTCTTTTATAGGCTAACGACCTATGCATTCTTTGGAGTTTCGACTCATTCTTGTGGGTTAGCGACCCATGTTCTTTTATGAAGTTCGGTTCATCGGACGTACTGTTGTATTACGTCATTGTTCTGGCTTATTAGGTTCATCGGGCGTACCGTTGTACTACGTCGTTGTTCCAAATCATTCGAGTTTTAGGTTCCTCGGGCGTACCGTTGTACTACGTCGTTGCACCGGCTCTATGGTTAACGACCATGGGATAACATCCCGATTGTGATACACGTGTTGGAGAGTTTTCATGCTCCCGTTTATGATAGGCCTTCCCCATTTTGTGATTTCTGGATTACTAATTGATGTTTTCTAGAATTTGTGTTTCAACAATTTTTATGATTGGCATTAATATGTTAGCCAATATTTGTGGTTTGGTGAATATGGTAAAAAATATGACATTCTTTTTTATGTCATGAGATTTTTGAGATATTGTATGATTTTTGTTGTTGTTAAATGTATACTTTTCATAGTATGGCATTATTGCTATCATACATTTTCGTCATATCTCTTATTCTATCTCATTTTATCTGAGATTTATAGCTAGACCGATCCGTTTATTATTTTCTTATTAAATAATACTCGGGTCAGATCGAGATGTTACAAGTGCTTCTACTTGACTCCTCTTCTGGGAACATTATCTGACTTTTGTCTAACTACATTAGATTAGTAGTTTTTGTTGTTATACATATGAGATAGAGACTCCTTGATGTATACATATTCTTTTGTCTAGCACTTGTATCTATTCTTTTGTGATATTGTGGATCTTGTTCGACCACTACTTTGATGTACACTTCTATGTGTTATATTCATATCTATTTCCGCCTTTGTGATATAGATATCTGTGACTGATTTATGTTATGTTTATTTCTATATTTGTTTTCGAAGAACACATAGCCACTGTGTAGTAGCTTTGAGTTTGTATCGGCATGTCGGATTCCCTTTTGAAATGAAATGCATGTTATACTATCTGACATATCGGCGCTCGCACAAAGCAATTACATGAATGGTCGCTCCTCAACAGCCTTATTCTTCGCACTATTTGATGGCATTACTCCGTAGTGTCCTTGGCTAGTGTGAGTATAGAGGTGGGACATCACAGCTTGGTATCAGAGCCAAACTTCGAAACAATGTAGAATAATTTAACAAGGATCATCGTCCTAAATCCATCTTAGGAGTCGTGCCTTAGGGTTTTATTTGAGTCATTGGACCCGTTCTATCCTATTTTCTTTGTGATGCCTTATTTATCAATCATTATTGTTTGATATTTATTCTTAGAATAACTTTTTCTTCTTCTTTCTTTCTTTCTTAAAGAAGAGAAATGGTTAGACTTGGCCGTCCCAGCGCCGGTCAATCCAGTGCTACTTCTTAGGATGGAGTATTTATGTATGTCCAATAGCTTCTTGATCTTGTAAAGAATGCTCAAGCTGTCGGACCCATTCCAGAGCCTACTCACCCTAAATCTGGATTTGCACGCTTGTGCAGTGATTATACCAAATTGGGTGGGAAGCCATTCAGGGGTTTCGTGGGCGTTATCGAAGTCCAAGCTTGGCTTTGGACATGCGATCGCATCTTTTCTCGCATGAATCTTATTGATCTTCATCTTGTCCAAGTGGCTTCTAGCATGCTCCAAGAAAGAGCATTAGATTGGTATGATCTTATGGCTTCTGAAATTATTGAAGCAGATCTTACTTAGGAGCAATTCCGGGAACGATTCGAATTAAAATTTGTGCCGGAAGCTGAAAAGGTAACTTTGGCCCGACGTTTCATAGACCTTGCTCAAGGTGATTCTTCTGTGACGGACTACGTCGCATCTTTCGAATCTCTTTCTAAATACGGGGTATAATATATAAATACCCCATTGAAGAAAAATCAGAGGTTTGTCTATGGCTTGAATAAGAATCTCAAATAGCCATTACTTCTGAAATTAGAAGTTGCTTTTGATCAGCTTATTGATATCGCTCTTCGACTTGAAGATGCAGTTAAGGAGACTGATGTTGAAGTTGTGGGTACCAAACCAAGGTTCAACAACAATAAGAAAAGGCCTATTAAATTCAAAGGCCCTAATCCCAACAAGAAAGGGAAGCAAGCAGCTTCGGTAGCAAAGGCTCCTACCCCTAGTAGTGGGCAATGCTACAATTGTGGTTCTCAGGACCATTATGCTAATAGATGCCTGAAACCTCTCTTTTGTCGCTATTGCAAAAATTTGGGTCATCTTATATCTTCATGTCCCAAACTTCGAACCAAAAGGGAGGGAAAGCTAAATGTTATGCAAGCCCCTAGTAACACTTCTCGGTGTCAAGGTATTTCTCATCCTATCCTTGATGGCATTATTATGTTTCGTGATCAACCTATTCGAGTTCTTTTTGATACGGGTGCATCCCATTCTTTTATATCAAAAGAACTTATTGATACTTTTTCTTTAAGTGTTATGGCTTTAATGACTTCTTTGAGAATTGCGAATCCGGTTGGTGGATCCGTAATACTTAGTTTGCTTTGTAAAGATGTCAAGATTATTTTGTGTGATTTTTCTTTCCGAGCCGATTTGCATGTCATGCGTAACTTAGGCTTCGGAATGATTTTGGGAATGGATTGGCTTAACCATTGTGAAGCCAATATCCTGTGTCCTGAACGGACTATTCATCTTCGACATCCTCAATCTGTTAAGCAGATTTCTATTGTTCTTAAAGATTCGGATTCCAACTTGGTAGCATCTTTATATTCTTTAAATCCTTATGATGACGATAATGATGACGAGGCGGATGTCATTTCTCTCATTCATGTTGTTCATGAATTTCTCGATATATTTGAGCCTGTTTTAGATTACCCCCTAAGCGAGCCATTGAGTTTAGAATTAATCTAATTCTTGGAGCTTTAACTATTAATCGTCCTCCTTATCGTATGTCCAATAAAGAAAATGAGGAGATGCGCAAACAATTATCCGAATCGGAAGAGAAGCAATTTATTCGTTCTAGTTCCTCTCCTTGGGGAGCTTCTGCTATTTTTTTGAAGAAATCCGATGGTACACTTAGGCTTTGCGTTGACTACCACAAGCTTAATTATCTTACTATCAAGAATAAATATCCTTTACCTCGTATTGATGATCTATTCGATCAACTTTGTGGCGCTAGAGTCTTTTCATAGTTAGAGTTAGCAACCGGTTTTCATCTGCTTCGTCTTGCAGAGGATAGCATTCCTTTGACATCAATCCGTACACGTTATGGATCGTATGAATGGCTTGTTATGCCATTTGGTTTAACGAATGCTTCGGCTTATTTTGTTGACCTTATGAATCGAGTTTTCAAAGACTTCCTCGATCGATTTGTTCTCATCTTTATAGATGATATTCTTGTTTACTCTAAAACCGAAGAAGAGCGTGAAAAACATCTTCAGATTGTGTTGGAAACTCTTAGGAGCAATCAATTGAAAGCAAAATTTTCTAAGTGCCATTTTTGGCAATCTCATGTGAAATTTCTTGGTCATATCATTTCTGAGTCTGGAATTTCCATGGATCCTTCAAAGGTTGAAGCGGTTCAAGATTGGAAGAGACCGGAGACGTGATGGAAATTCGTAGCTTTCTTGGATTGGCGGGTTATTACCGTCGATTCATAAAAGACTTTTCTAAAATTGTCATGCCTCTTAATAGTTTGACAAAAAAAGGAGTTAAATACATTTTGTCGAACAAATGTGAAGCTTCTTTTCAAAAATTAAAAGAACTCCTTTCCGATGCTCCTATTCTTGTGATTCCCGAAGGGAACCAAGATTTTATTGTTTATACTGATGCTAGTCATGTTGGTTTGGGAGTCATTCTTATGCAAAGGGATCATGTTATTGCTTATGCTTCTAGGCAATTAAAGCCGGCTGAGACTAGATATGCCATTCATGATTTAGAGCTCGCGGCTATTGTTTTCGCCCTTAGAATTTGGCGCCACTATCTATTGGGAGAAAATTTGTTCTCTACACCGATCATAAATCTTTGAAGTATTTATTTTCCCAAAAGGAACTTAAATTGCATCAACAACGTTGGCTCGAGTTCCTTGCATCTTATGATCTTGATATTCATTATACTCTCGGAAAGGGAAATCTCTTTGTCGATGCCCTTAATCATAAGCAACAAGCGGTTGTTACTATGATGATATCCGAATGGAACGATCTCGAGACTTTATCCACTTGTGAGATTCAAGATCGTGAATCCGATTTAAGTTCATCTCTTGTTTTATGTAACCTTGAGGCTCATCTTCGCTTTTGGACCGCATTCTTGAAGCTCAAAGGCTTGATCCCGAATTGGCTTTTCTTAGCCAAAGTTGTAGGGATAAAATTGATATTGAAGGTTTGAAAGATTTTGAAATTGATGTTCATGGCGGCATTCGAAAATTTGGTAAACTCGTCGTGCCAAATATGAGTGATCTTCGTAAAGACATTTTAGAAGATTCTCATCGTTCTAAATTTACCATTCATCCCGATAGTAGTAGAATGTACGCGGATATAAAGCAACTTTATTATTGGGATGGAATTAAATCCGATATTGCTAACTTTATTAAGCATGGCATGACTTGCCAACTCGTTAAGGCCGAACATCAAAGGCCCGGTGGGTTATTGCAAGCTTTGGACATTCCAATTTGGGAGTGGGATCAAATTTCCATGGATTTTATTGATGGTCTTTCCCGTTCTCGTTCGGACCATGATAGCCTATGGGTGATGTTTGATAGACTTGCGAAATCCACCCATTTTATTCCTGTTCGGTCTAATCGGACCGCACCTCTTTTGGCTAAACTCTTCGTTAAAGAAATTGTTAAATTGCATGGAGTTCCTACTTCTATTATTAGCGATCGTGATTCATTGTTTACTAGTGGATTTTGGAAGAGTTTTTAAAAATCTTTAGGAACAAAGCTTAATTTTAGCACCGCTTATTACCCTCAGTCCGATGGACAAAATGAGCATGTGAATCAAACTCCTGAAGATCTTCTTCGTGCATGTGTTCTTGATTTTGGTGGAAGTTGGAAAGATCATATCTCTCTTGTTGAGTTTTCCTACAATAATAGCTTCCAATCTTCTATTGGTATGGCACCTTTTGAGGCACTCTATGGAATGCCATGCCGATCTCCTTCTTGTTAGCTTGAGGACGGCGAGAAGCTAGTTTTAGGTCTAGATTTTATTCGTGATTCCACAGAAAAGATTGACCTTATTTGCCGCAGGATGAAAGTGTTGAGTCACAAGCTTTATGAAAGTTTTGATTTCTGACAAATAAGGCGATTGATTTCTGACAAACAAGGCGATCGACAAAAACAAGGTCATTAGAGCTATATATGGTACTCTAGATTATAGGTTGATTATTTGTTGTTGTAATAGTAATAAATTTGTTAAAATCTATCCTCAAATAATCATGCATATCAAGGGAATCAATATATATACGAATAATTTATAAGTTGCATGCAGTTGCACAATTCAATGTGCAATTTAACAGGCACCGGTCGACCGATCAATATAGGTGCGGTCGACCGTTCCTGTGTAAATTGCACAGTGAACGTGCACACATGCACATAACGTATATATATTTTGAATTCCTGTCTACTGGTCACTTTTTAGCCTGTCGACCGTTTTTGAACAGAAAGCAATTTTTTCAAAAGACACTTCTCTTCTCCAAAGGTTGCATCTCTTAATCTTTCACCAAAGATCATATCTCTTAATGGCAAAGAGTTACAACCATTCTTGTCTATATAAACTAATCCAATTCGTTGATTAAACACAACGATTTCATATATTCTTTTAATCTAATCTCTGATCTCAATTCTGTATTATAAAAGCTCTAAATTATTTATTGAATCTTTGAAACTATTTCATATCCTTTGATTCAATAATATACTTTCCTTAATCTTTTCAAAACATCATATCGCATACTTTGAGGATAAGATTATAGGAAGGGTGTACTGCTAGTGACAAATCCGTGTTTTCAAGAACACAAGTTGTCAACAACAATTGTATTTGTTCTTTTGTTGAAGTCCTCTGTGTTGTAAGAGGCAAGTGTTGAAGTCCTCAGTATATTAGAGGCGTGAAATCCCGTTCGGTTGTTCGGGTGTTGTAAACCTGTTCCTCCGGGTGAAGCGAGGTAGTTAATAGTGAAAATCCAGATAGAAGTCTGGGACTAGACGTAGGACGGTGCTCCGAACCAGTATAAAAATCTCTGGTGTGATTTTTCTATTTTCTATTTACAATGCTATTATCATCTATTTCCGCATTTGTATTGTAATCCATATTACACGATCCGTGTATACTATATTAGCACATATAATTGTATACACACCGCACTTTCATTTGGTATCAGAGCACGGTCATCATATAACCGTAACACAGTTATTTGATATATTCTTGTAATATGGCAAATAACGCAAGTGCTAGCACTCAAAACACCACTTACACAGAAGGGCAATCGACACAAAGACCTCCATTTTTCAATGGTCTTAACTATAGTTATTGGGCAACACGTATGTCATTCTTTATGCAATCAAGTAGCTATGATGCTTGGAATGCTACTCAAAGAGAAATAGTGAATCCAACAACTGATTATTCAGAATGGACTGTGGCTGAGAAAACGGCAGCAGCCGTAAATGCAAGAGCAATAAATATGTTGTTCTGTACATTAGACCAAAATGAATATAACCGTGTTAGTATCTGTACTACTGCATATCAAATGTGGCAAACGCTAAAAATCACTCATGAAGGTACTAACAAGGTTAAACAAGCCAAAATAGCCATGCTGAAAAGTCAATTTCAAAATTTCAAAATGAAACCAAATGAAACAATCAATGACATGTATTCACGGTTTCAAACTATTCACCATGCACTTATTGGGTTAGGACAAAAGTATTCTGATTTTGATGTTGTTTCAACAGTCCTACATTCTCTGACTAATGAATGGGAAGAAAAGTATTAGCAATTGAAGAAGCTAATGACCTTTCCGTCATGAAGCCAGATGAATTGATAGGAAATTTAATGTCCTATGAAGCAAATTTGCAGGCTAGAAAAGAACAGAAAGAAGAAAAGAAAAATGTAGCATTTCATGTTGAGAAAGATGAAAATGAATCAGATTCTGAAGATGAAGATTTGGCGTTCATTGCTAAAGGTTTCAAAAAATTCCTAAAATATCGAAAAGCCAGTCGCTACAATAAAAGGAAACCTGGATCAAATAAACCATCTTCATCTGCTATAGAATGTTTCAACTGCCATAAAAAGGGACACATGCAGAAGGATTGTCCAGAACAAAAGAAAAAGTCAGAAAATGACAAATTCAAATATAAGAAGGACAAATCAAAGAAACGAGCCTTCTCAGTAACATGGGATGATTCAGAGTCATCTTCATCAGAAAGTGAAAGTGATTCAGAGAATGAACAAGCTAATGTTTGTTTTATGGCAACAGAAGATGAGGTACAAATTCCTACATTTGATGAATTACTTGATATTAATGCTGAATTGATAGTCAAATATAAAGACATAAAACGTCAATTAAAAGTAGTCAAAGCAGATTTAAGTAGAGCAGAGTTTGAACGAGATATGTTAAAAGATGAGAAGAAAATATTAGAAGAAGAACTTGAAAATATTCAAGAATCATCATCTAATGTTGACTCTCAAATATCTCTTTTGAGTCAAGAAATAGAAGCTCAAAAAGAGAAAAATAATGCTCTCACTACTGAAAATCATGAACTTAAAGCAAAAGTCAAAATTCTAGACCTAGAAAAAACTAGTTTACAAACAAAGTTTGATGACATTACTCAAAATGTTTCTAACTTTAACAAAGGTCGAGAAAATTTGACTAAAATCATTGAAAGTTCACAATCTATTTCAGATAAACAAGGTTTGGGATATAAAAAACATGAAACTAAGAAACATCTTAGAAATAAAAGGAAGAAAAAAGTACAAAAAACTGAAGCTAAGAAAAATCTTAGTTTATTATATTTCAAACCAAAACCAGTTGTGAAATTTCAAAAGAGAAATGTCAAGACTATCAAAATATGGGTTCCTAAAACAAATAATAATTTGATTAGGAACAAATACATTCAGCAATTCATGAATAATGTACATTTTAATAACAATTATATATATAAAGGGGATACCGGACCCAAATGGGTTTGGACTCCTAAGACCTAACTCTTAGGACCCTATAAAAAGTGGGTACCATGAACTTAATTCTATTTTTTGCAGGTCCCACTGAAGAAAAGAGGGAAGTGGATATTGGACAGTGGTTGCTCAAAGCATATGACGGGAGACAAGAGCTTATTAACAAATATTAAATACTCAGATGGTGGCTCAGTCACTTTTAGAGACAATTCAAAAGGTTATATCATCGGCAAAGGCGATGTGAGCAATTGCGGTACATCTAACTTACCTCTTATTACTAATGTCATGCTAGTTAGAAATTTAAAACACAATTTACTTAGTATTAGTCAGTTATGTGACAAGGGTTTTATAATTTCCTTTTCAAATAATAAGTGTAGTATTTTAGATAAAGACCATAATTTGGTTTTTGAAGGTTATAGAGACAGAAATATATATATTCTAAATATGAATATTAATCATAATTCAGATATGTGTCTTGTGGCTAATGACAATGATCCATGGCTATGGCACAAACGTTTCTGTCATATAAACTTCAGAACTATTGACAAGCTAGCCAAAAACAATCTAGTTAGAGGACTACCCAAAATGAGTTTTAAAGTTAACAACATTTGTGATGCATGTCAATTAGGAAAATTGACCAAATCATCGTTTAAATCCAAGAAAGTCATATCAACATTACAACCACTTGAGTTACTACACATGGATTTATTTGGACCTACTAAAGTTCAATCAATAAATCACAGTCAATATGTGCTTGTAATTGTTGATGATTTCTCTCGTTATACATGGACAATTTTCTTAAAAAATAAAAGTGATACTTTCGATCATTTCAAATCTTTCGTCAAAAGAATTCAAAAATCAAAAGGGATTAAAGTTAAAAATATAAGAAGTGATCATGGCGGAGAGTTTGAAAATAATGAATTTGAACATTTTTGTACAAAGAAAGGTATATATCATAATTTTTCGTTTCCCAGAACTCCACAACAGAACGGAGTAGTAGAACGAAAGAACCGAACTTTACAAGAATGTGCAAGAACATTATTGAATGGAACCACCTTACCAAAACGTTTCTGGGCAGAAGCTGTCGCAACTGCCTGTTATGTTTTAAATCGTGTGTCCATAAGACCTCTTACCAAGAATACTCCTTATGAATTGTTTAACAAAAGAAAGCCCAAAATCTCATACTTCAAAGTTTTTGGTTCCAAGTGCTTTATTTTAAATACGAAAGACCAGCTTGGAAAATTCGATCCAAAAGCCGATGAAGGAATATTTGTCGGTTATTCGGAACGAAGTAAGGCCTATCGGATATTTAATAAACGAACCAAAACTATTGAAGAATCACTTCATGTCTCTTTTGATGAAATCTATCAGCATCCTCACACAATATCAGATGATGACGAATCAATAGTCATTGATAATCCAATCATCTCAAATACTGATTCTGACTCAGAAGTAATTATTGAGAATACTCCTCAAATATGTGAATTACAATCACCACCAAGAATATTAAGAGACCATCCGGCCCAAAATATAATAGGTGAAATAACATCACATGTCAGAACAAGGAGTCAACTCAATCAAATGGGTCATGTCGCTTTTCTCTCAAATATCGAACCTAAGAATCCAAAAGAAGCTGCTACAGATGATTACTGGATCATTGCCATGCAGGAAGAACTAAATCAGTTTGAGCGCAATAACGTTTGGGAACTTGTTCCGAGACCAACTGATCAGTCAGTAATTGGTACTAAATGGGTCTATAAAAATAAGGCTGACGAACAAGGAAATATCATCAAAAATAAAGCAAGATTAGTAGCACAAGGATACAATCAGGAAGAAGGTATCGATTATGAAGAAACTTTTGCACCAGTCGCTCGACTAGAAGCTATTAGAATTCTATTATCTTTTGCTTGTCATCATAATTTCAAACTTTATCAGATGGATGTCAAAAGTGCTTTTCTCAATGGATTTATCAAAGAGAATGTCTATGTCGAACAACCTCCTTTGTTCGTACATGAAAAATATCCTGACCATGTGTTCAAACTTAAGAAAGCTCTGTATGGTTTAAAACAAGCACCTCGTGCTTGGTATGAACGATTACGTAGCTATCTTATTAATTCAGGATTTGAAATAGGCAAAGTCGATCAAACTTTGTTTATTAAACATTCTCGAAAAGATATTCTGGTTATCCAAATATATGTAGACGATATCATCTTTGGTTCAACAAACGATAAACTCTGCAAGGAATTTGCAAGTATTATGACCAAAGAATTCGAAATGTCTCATATGGGAGAACTATCTTATTTTCTTGGACTTCAAATCAAACAACTTTCAAACGGTATTTTTATCAATCAAGAAAAATACTGTGAAAATCTTATCAAACGCTTCGGATTACAAAATACATCTGGTAAACCAACTCCTATGAGTACAACTACACATCTTGAAAAAGATGAAAGTGGTAAGAATGTTGACCAGAAATTATATCGAAGCATGATTGGTTCTCTTCTTTATCTTACAGCTAGTCGTCCAGATATATTAATGAGTGTTTGTTTATGTGCTCGTTTTCAAGCCGATCCAAAGGAATCACATTTACGAGCAGTGAAACGTATAATTCGTTATCTTAATAATACCAAAGATTTTGGTCTTTTCTATCCAAAAGAATGTCCATTTGAATTAGTATCATATAGTGATGCTGATTTCGGTGGCTCACGAACAGATAGAAAAAGTACAAGTGGTACATGCCATTTTATTGGAAAATCACTTGTCTCTTGGTTTAGTAAGAAACAGAATTGTGTTTCACTATCAACATGTGAAGCTGAATATATATCAGCGGCTCTCGCTTGTACTCAAGTACTATATATGCAACAAACACTTCAAGATTTTGATATTCATTTATCAAATTCTATTATATACTGTGATAACACAAGTGCTATAAATCTTTCTAAAAATCCAGTGAATCACTCTCGAACTAAACACATTGATATCCGTCATCATTTTCTTCGAGATAATATTGAAAAAAGAAATATATGTCTTGAATATGTCCATACTGACAATCAATTAGCGGACATTTTTACTAAGCCGCTGCTCGAATCTAATTTTATTAGATTACGAAGAGAGCTTGGTTTAATTTCAAGAAAAAATCTTGACTAAGCAATTACTAATGTACACCTTCTCTTTTGGTTATTCTCTTTAATTATAATTTTTTGTTTAAACTAAACTAATGTCTTTTCTCCTAGTAACCGTATCTTTTACTTAACCTATTTTTTATATTAAATATTAGCCATTGCTTTATTTAATGGTTAAATTCTATTTACTCATTTTATAAATTCAGTTTTAAAAACAAAGCTA
Source organism: Allium cepa (assembly GCA_030765085.1). Taxonomy (NCBI): domain Eukaryota; kingdom Viridiplantae; phylum Streptophyta; class Magnoliopsida; order Asparagales; family Amaryllidaceae; genus Allium; species Allium cepa. The sequence goes on along the minus strand of CM060943.1, from coordinate 547,432,421 downwards.
TTTTTAGATTTACAATAAAATTTCTGCTTATATTTTCGTGGTTAAAAGTTATCATTAACTCACATCCATAAGATTATATATAAGAAACTTATATATAAGCTTGCAAATTTTTTTTATTTTGTTCATCTTTACTTCTTATCTGACCATAATACTATATTCAACTTACACTATGGCTCATATTTGTGACAAATGTGCGCAAGAATCTCACATTTCTATTACAAGCTCTGAGTCGGACGAATATTATTCTCCTACTACTCCAAAACAAAAATCAAGCTGTCATCATCAATGCTCTTATATGTCTGATAAAACTCCAAATTCAAAACGAGTTAAAAGGACACTATTCTATTCTCCTCGAACCAAAGCTCAAATTGATGAGATACACCACTACCAAAAACATCAGATAGACCTTCAGAGACAACTCCATTACGGGCAAAGTCAACTTTATCACGAGCAACAACGGACATCGGCACGATTGTCTGTTTTAGAAAAGTTGGCAACATTTTTCTGCGGTTCCAACAAACATGACGTGCATGAACCAATGCCGTCTAGGCCATCAACATCTAAAAGTCCTAACTCATGGGATCGGAACTATGAAAAGAATGAAGGAGCTCAGAAACAATGGAGTCCATGGTCGAATCGTATTGAAGGAAACAACGATAATTCTAATGACGAACTTTCTCATTAGATTTATATATAGTTGTTATATATTTATCTATCTCTTGTGTAATGATGGTTATATTTTGTATTATGTATAAAATATAATATATATATATATATAGGTTGATATATAATAAAAAACTTGAAAAAGAATCCTATATGCACAACAGACCAGGACCGGTCGACCGTCCATATTATTGCCGGTCGACCGTTTGCTCTCTGGTTGAAAACGGTCGACCGGCCAAAAGTTGTAGGTCGACCGGTTACGCATTTTTCAGTTTTTTTTATATATAACCCTATATGTTACTTTACCCTCTACCCTCATTCACTCTCTACTCAAACTATTCTCTTACCCCAAATCACAAACCCTAGTTCCCATTCTTCAATTCCCAAATCACAAATCCTCCAACAATGGCTCCTCCTCAAAAGAAATCAAAGAAAGGAGCAACCTCTGAAACTTCATCTCTTACCATCTCCGTCAAAAAATGGCTTCAAACTCCAATTGCTGTAACACGATGGAATCAAATGACAAATTACAAGTTTCATCCAGGATCTTTCATCAAATTTGATGATTTCACGGCTTACGGAGTTCGGAGGTTAGCCGATAATGCCAACATTACTCCATTGATAGATTTTTCGGCAAATAGTGTGGAGATAAATCATTTAATGATTAAATTATTTTACGCCAACATGAATCTTGATGAATATCAACCTGATAATCCAAACGGCGTCATCTGGTCTATGGTCTGTGGAAAACAAATTTTTCTTACTCATGCTAGAATTGCCTCTATACTTGGTATACCAAATCGAGGCGAAGAATTTTCATCTACCTTCTGCGAAGTTTTCACTCGAAATAGTACAAGTCATCAGTTTATAGAAGACAATAGTGATGGCACTAAGTCTATTGGACTTCGACCGACAGCAAGGTTACTTCATCGGGTCTTGATGCATTCTCTTTTTCCTAGACTTGGAAATTATGATGCAGTGTACAAAGAAAACTTCAAGGCAATCTATGCTATCTATGGTGAAATCCAAATCAATTGGGTTCACATGCTTTTTGATGAAATTCTCAAGGTAAATAATTCAACCCGGCCTCATTTCTTCTATAATGAATATATCATGAGACTTTTGTTAGCTTGTGGGGTCAATCCTCCTGATTCTGCAACTTCATCACCAAAATGCATTGATTCCATAACCATCAAAAGAATGAAGCTTCCTCCACCTTATCTTGAGATTATGCCTTTTGAAGAATGGCAACAACGAGGACCGAGAAAACAAAGAGCAACTTCCTCTCGACCTCGTCCCGATGAGGTGAAACTTTTAAGATCAAAGTCATCAACAAAAGAATCTCTTGAAACCATTGCGCGTAATCAATTTCTGCTTGAATCTCGTCTCAAGCGTATGGACTCTAAAATTGATAAGCGCTTCAATAAGGTCAAGTCGTTCTTCGGTATGCTATGGGACGCTATATCATGTTCCTCATCCACCTCTGTTCAAGCACAAGATCCAGGAAAACGTCATGCTGCTCCAGTTTTCACATGGACATCATCTGACGAGGGCGAATCGTCTAGAGGGAACAATGATGAGGAGGAAGAAGAAGAAGAAGATGATGATGATGACGACGATGATGAAGAGGAGATTCGATCTGCTTCATCCTAGATTCTATTATGTTTTAGCTCTTTAAAAACATTCTTCGACACTTGTACTAAATAGTGTCGTTATTTATGCTTTTCAATTAACATTATGTTCTGTAGTAAACTCTGTTATGTCTTTGATGTGTTAATGATTTATTTTTCTATGCTTATCATATTCATTCTACGCATATCATATTCTAGTAATCTGTTACTCCTTTTTGTCGATGACAAAGGGGGAGAAAGGGCTAACAATTGCTTGCAGGAAAGAAATCACATACTCAGGGGGAGATTCAGATTTGCAGATATATATATTGTCATCAATCAAAAAGGGGGAGAATGTTGAGTCACAAGCTTTATGAAAGTTTTGATTTCTGACAAATAAGGCGATTGATTTCTGACAAACAAGGCGATCGACAAAAACAAGGTCATTAGAGCTATATATGGTACTCTAGATTATAGGTTGATTATTTGTTGTTGTAATAGTAATAAATTTGTTAAAATCTATCCTCAAATAATCATGCATATCAAGGGAATCAATATATATACGAATAATTTATAAGTTGCATGCAGTTGCACAATTCAATGTGCAATTTAACAGGCACCGGTCGACCGATCAATATAGGTGCGGTCGACCGTTCCTGTGTAAATTGCACAGTGAACGTGCACACATGCACATAACGTATATATATTTTGAATTCCTGTCTACTGGTCACTTTTTAGCCTGTCGACCGTTTTTGAACAGAAAGCAATTTTTTCAAAAGACACTTCTCTTCTCCAAAGGTTGCATCTCTTAATCTTTCACCAAAGATCATATCTCTTAATGGCGAAGAGTTACAACCATTCTTGTCTATATAAACTAATCCAATTCGTTGATTAAACACAACGATTTCATATATTCTTTTAATCTAATCTCTGATCTCAATTCTGTATTATAAAAGCTCTAAATTATTTATTGAATCTTTGAAACTATTTCATATCCTTTGATTCAATAATATACTTTCCTTAATCTTTTCAAAACATCATATCGCATACTTTGAGGATAAGATTATAGGAAGGGTGTACTGCTAGTGACAAATCCGTGTTTTCAAGAACACAAGTTGTCAACAACAATTGTATTTGTTCTTTTGTTGAAGTCCTCTGTGTTGTAAGAGGCAAGTGTTGAAGTCCTCAGTATATTAGAGGCGTGAAATCCCGTTCGGTTGTTCGGGTGTTGTAAACCTGTTCCTCCGGGTGAAGCGAGGTAGTTAATAGTGAAAATCCAGATAGAAGTCTGGGACTGGACGTAGGACGGTGCTCCGAACCAGTATAAAAATCTCTGGTGTGATTTTTCTATTTTCTATTTACAATGCTATTATCATCTATTTCCGCATTTGTATTGTAATCCATATTACACGATCCGTGTATACTATATTAGCACATATAATTGTATACACACCGCACTTTCAGAAATAAGCTCAAAGTAGGAAAAAAATCCTATGCCGATAATCGAAGAAGGAAATTAGAATTTTCTATAGGAGATTTAGTGTTTATTCGTGTTTCACCTATGAAGGGTGTTGTTCATTTCAGTCGATCGGGAAAATTAGCATCTCGATATATTGGTCAATTTCCCATCACCGTACGTATTAGTTCCATGGCTTATCGCCTTTTATTACCGGCTTAGTTTTCTGCTATTCATGATGTATTTCACGTCTCTCAAATACGGAAATGCCTTCGAGATTTCAATTCTATTCTTGAGCCCGATGTTGTGGAAGAAATTGAAGTTTCGCCTAATTTGACTTATGAGCAACATCCTATTTGCATCATAGCTATGGAGGTTAAACGCCTTCGAAATAAAGATGTTCCACTTGTGAAAGTTCAATGGTCCTCAAATCCTAAGGATTGTTCTTGGGAATCTAGAGAATTCATCGAGCGAACACATCCGGACTTAATCTCTTGCGCTCTTTGAGGTGAACTTCTTATTTCAAATTTCTTTCGTGTTGATATGCTTTTATAGTTGTTACTTTTTATTTTCTTCTTAAATATTACGAGGACGCAATTTCTTTAAGGACAGTTGTACAAAAAGTGCATATTGCTTCGCCTCGTTCGCATCAGTTGAAGTAAAAACTGATGCAAATAGAACTATTTGCATCAGTTCTATCTTAATAACCGATGCAATTGGTACGTGAAAATCAATAGGTAATAAAACAATCAAATTTGCACCAGTTGTCACCAACAACCGATGCAATTGGTATGTGCAAATAGTTTTAGTCGCATCGGTTTTAAATTCAGCCGATGCAACCATATTAGTTTGCATTCATTTTCCATCAGTTTGCTACTCCAGCTTTCATTTTCCCTCCCCTTAAATTTTCATTTCCCGCTTAGCTTTCATTTATCCCTCCAATTCCCCCTTAACCCGTTAAGAAGAAAACAAAAGCAACTTTATATTCGTTCAATTGAATGACTTCAAATCAAATTCGACTGTGAATTTTATCTTCAAACCAAATTAGCAGTTCCTCCCAAATCGAAATCCTAAAAAAAATTGAAATTCAAACAAAATCAAAACAAATGTTTTAATTCGACTGTAAATTAGGTGGCGATTTAGGTTGAGTGGAGGTGGTAGCGATGTGCTTTGAGGTTGTTGTGGAGTTTGGTTAAAGGCAATTGTTCGATTGAGGGTTCCAAGACAGTTCCACTAATATTTATTATGAAGAACATGCAGGAGCGAACCCTGCCAGTACAAAGAGAATTCTTATGGTACCCACAATTTCAGATGTAAGTACAGTCGAGGAATGGAGGGGGTAGCGAAAGATATCATAGCAAGAACTGATGGAGCCAATTGGCATGCTACAATTGTAGATTGGCCTGGTTTGGGTTACTCATATCGACCAACACTAGAACACAATGCTGATGTCATGGAGGATTTTTTGACCCAGTTCATTAATTCTCCTGATAGTCCATTATCAAATTCAGGTACCTTCACTTGATCAAAATGCTTGGTTCTTATAATTTGTCAAACTATTTCATCTTGTTCTTTTGTAACTGTTTTTTCTTCTTCTGATGTCTTTAAATTTCTTTGTGATTAAGTGGTGTTGTTGGTGTTGATGTGTTTTATTAGCCTGTTTTTTCCGTAATTTCAGTGTAATTTGAAGATAGTAAGCAATGCTCAACCACCTTAATCGATTTGGTAATAATGCCCCTTGTCTTGTTTGTTTCAAGGCAGCGATTGATTTTTTTCCCATATAGCATCAGTTCCTACAGTAATAAGTTTTGTAAGTAATTTTAAACTTTAATGTGAGTATCTGATATGTTTCCCTGGTCGTCTTTAGATGCGATTATATAGGGTTTTACTACCTTAAAACTGGCTTCAAAGCACCATTTTTCATGCCTCATGCTTGATTATCAAGTTTAACATATCACTTTAGATCCACTAAAACATAGACTTCATATTTTTCTTCTCAGCTCATTAAGGAGTTTTTTATGACTAATAAACTCCCAATATACTTTTCATTTTATTAGTCTACACTGAAGATTTCCTTTTCTTCATTTAAAGGAGATAGGTACTCATAATCAGGTAACACCTTGGAATTTGTGTCTTCGCATATTTGCATCATTAATTGTGCCACCTTTCCTTAGTTGAGACCGAAGCTTTTGGAACATATACAAATTTACCGTAGGTTTTTGACTTAATAGGCGTCGCAGATAATTTATTGCATGCTAAGATGTTTGCCTTCTCAAGCATGGTGATGTGTGTAAGTGATGGATGCTTTCATCGCATCCCTGAATTATCTATCGGTTAATTATCCCTTATCTCAAATTGAATTGCTTCGCTTCGACAGTGTTTGGTGAGAAATAAAGTCAATGTGCATGTTACCTCATAGTTGTTTTGTAAGTTTTTATTATTAATCTGTTTTAGTATATTATACTTCTTCCAGAATATTTGAGTTCAGAACATGATTGTTTGACAGTGGCAAGTGAAGGAGAATTGTTTATGACGAGTGGATGTACTTTGCACTGTGAAAATGTGTGTTGACAGTGGCTACTATGCTATGGTTGTTGGATGGAGGATCAGTGGATGTGGGTAAGATTGTAGTTTATTGATGAGGGACTGGAAATGCTATGATGTGGGATGGAGATGGTTTATTGGTGAAGTGCACAGGGAATAGTAGCAGGCAATGGGGAGGTTTCAGTGATATGCAGTGGAAGGTCAGTTTGTATGTGGATACAAGGCAGTTTGCAATGATATAGGTCTTGATGGTCAGGAAGGAAGTGGTCTGGTTGAACTTCATCAATGTCAAGTGCATTATGGAGAGTGGAGAGGCATATGAGAGCTTTAGAGCAATGCATTATGGAGAGTGGAGAGGCATCAATGTCAAGTGCATCGCTAGTTAATATGCAACAGGTGTTTTTACTTTCAGTTATTACTTCCAAAAGCTTTTGGGTTTAAAATTTAAATAACCATCAAAACATTTAATGTATTTCTTACTATCATTATTTCAAAAACAGACTGACTCAAATTTAACAATGCAATGCAGCCAAAAGGGATTTGAGCTGGAGGTCAGTCTTATTTTGTTTTATCATAATTCTCATCCTTCAAGATAGAAGATACAGTATTATGATTTATCTGCAATAAATTCCCAGATAATAAGATCCCTCTTCAAAATTTTATATCAGGCATGAAAGAATAGTGTTATTTTTATTTTCATTTTTCTACCATTACCACTGGTTAACTTAGCATTTCCACTGTTACAGAAGAAAAACTCGTTTTTTTTCAAGGAAAAAAATCTTAAAATTTTCATCGAAGCAAGGCAAACATGTAATCCCTATCTTCTTTTGGATGGTGAATCAACACCTTATCGCGTAAATGTCGAAAATATCACTATAAATTCAAAACTATTTTTTCTAATAAATAAATTTCACATACACCATCATTTTATAAGAAAAAAATGATTTTCCTTGTATATTTTATAAGCAGCTAGCTTCATTAACTTAAAAATTCAAGAAGGTATAGCTGCAAAAGCTGCAGGTGTGCTTCGTTTTCTTTTCTTTATTAGAAATGCCATACAATGCATTCCAAAAATCTCTTAACTTATATGCAGTTTAATTCTATGAGTTATAAAGCTAGTTCTACCACTAAGGCATTGTATCTCTTGATTGATATCTAAATCTCAATAATTTCAAAATTTATAGTCTGTATACATGCATACCATTGGTGACGTTCACGAGGTATGTTTGCAGTTTTTTTATATTTTGACTTTACATCAAACATAATGATTTGAATCATTGTTATTAGCACTGTAGTCCAAAAGAAGCTAGCATGTTGTAATTAACCCTACTATCACTATAATTCTTCGCATGGAAGCTGGAGAGCATGGTGTTCCTTCACTGGGCAGCCTGGATGGTTAGCTACTTGTTAACTCAATGTTTACTTCGCTGTTATTGCTTTATCAGTTTTTTTTTCTGCACATGCATACACCGATACATGTAAGTCTAGGTTATATAGTTTGAAATTGAAGTAGAATTTGATGAAGTTCTTTCTATATTGCAACCTGTGGCTACATATGTTCATAAATATCTCGATTAGTTACTCTAATGAATTTGATTGGTCTTAAAACATTATTCATTGTGCATATGATACATTTAGAGTAATTACATGATGACCGACATGTTAGCACGTACAAGAATCTTAGCACAAGTTCATATATGTTTGATATCTTTGTTTACCAATTAATCTGAAATTAGTCAGTAAAATTATTGTCTTTGGATTTGTTCTCTATTTAAGCTAACCTTTATTGGTTTTCTGTATTTGTAATTTTAACACTAATTAGAAACAACAAAGCTGGAATTGCTGCTTACAGTTTATCCTATGGTTATATTGCATTTAGATATGCACTAGGTTTTTAGGATGCTCGATTCCAGAGGTAAGAAAGCTGATGCATTAATCACCTCTATGTCAAACATTGTTTCATTGTCCATCTTTCTTCTACTTGAGAAGCATGTTCATGTTTCTCTAAAATGTTTCATTTAAATATGAAAAATCTGCTGCCAAAACCATTGCAGAAAAGCACTGAACCTAACCCAGTACCTACTCCAGGAAAACAATTCAAACTGCAACATCATAAACGAACTGGGGTTCCCACGTCTAATGGTGCGCCTGGTGTCAAGTGAGGACTCCAATGTGTAAGAAGCAGCTCTTAGGTCTCTCCTCTAGCTCACCAATAACCAACCATCTACAACATCAAAATATGCATTGGTATAAGATGACAAGCTGAAGCAGGCATGGCAGAGCAGAATCGAAAACATAAGCTCCATGTCTGTAGAGGATCTCGGGTCAGCAAGGGAAGAAAGACAGTTGCTTGAGTTGCTTTGGAACACATTCTTTGACGAACCATCATATTTAAAAAAGGATTGGTGGTTCTTCCTGGAGAAGAAGAAGCAGAGGCTACTTCGGATGCTGCTAGCAAGTTCTTTGAACCTCCACTGCGTGCATGGTCTGCTAGACCCAATACGAGTTCGGAGGAGAAGCCAGAAAAGAAGCAGCGGATGTTGATGTATGTGTTTATGTTCATTGTGGTCAGTTGAAGAAGTTGTGGCCGTTGTAGAAGTAATGGGCAGTGGATTGTAGGCACATAAATGATGTTTCTGGGCGGATAGGGGTAGTGAGATGATTTGCAGTGCACGTAAAAATGAATGTATGGACCATTATTTCGTATAGATTATTAACACTTTAATTGATATATGTTTATTTTGGTATTATGTTATTCAGTTTGTATTTGCCATCAAATTTAATTTTGAATGATTATAATATTGCATGCAATAATTGTTTGTTATAATCAATAATACACACACACACACACACACATACATATAGTCTATTTGAGTATTGTAATAATGGTTTCTGAGAATGGCTTTTTTGCATCAGGTATAAATAGTTGATGCAATAGAGGGATTAGTTTGCATCGGTTGTTATAAAAAAACAATGCAATAGAGGGATTAGTTTGCATCGGTTTTCAACAACAACCTATGCAACAAGTTCCTTTGTTGCATCGGTTTTCGTTATAACCGATGCAACATGGGGCTGTGTTCAAGCAACCAACCATGATATTTTGCATCAGTTGTTAGTAACAACCGATGCAAAAAGGACCTTTTTGCATCATTTTCAGAACCGATGCAAATGAAACCGATGCAAATGTGTTAAGCCTGTTGCATCGGTTGTTGAACTGATGCAAAGGGGGGTAAACAACCGATGCAAATGACCTGTTTTGTAGTAGTGGGAGGGGAGTCGGTAACAACCCGCATATTTTACGATTGTATATTTAAATATAGCATCGTCAGTTGGATTTAAGTCCAAAAAGCTACTTTTTGCGAACAACCGAATTAGGACTCGAGATCACTTCCATTGAGTTTAAAATGGCGTTTGCGATTTTTTTAAGTATAAACATTGATATGCTTGGAGCTAGCTAAAATTTTGACCTTTTCACTTAGGGCTTTGGGTTAGGATTTGGGGTTCGACCCACTAACCAAACTCATCTTATATCCTAACTCCAGCACATGTCCTCTTCATTCCTTCATAATTTCCTACAACTTAAGCTTTAGCAAAAATGGTCGTGGAGATGAGAAATTAAAATCCTAAGCCCTAGTTTCTTTAGCAAATCCAAGTTTTAGCTCCAAATTCAATGAGAAGCTTAGGTAAGCATCTCCTTCTTCTTCTCCATCTCAATCTCTCTCCAATTTCAGAAATTTCCTATAACCTAATTTAGGAAATATTGCTTATGAGCTTAGACTGAAAGCTTCTTGAGTTGAGATTGAAGAGTGGTTGACCCTCTGTTTTCAAGCTTCTTTCTTGTTTTTGGGTTTAAAGGTGAGATTTTTATCTCACATCCATATCTATAACTATCATCATGGTTAGGTATGAATTCCCAACACCTATTCATGTTCACTTGCTTTTGATTTGAATTGATTTGGTTAACATTTCAATTTTTGGTGTTTTGAAGTTAAATCTTTGAAAATCCTAGCTTTGATGCTTAAACATGTCTTTGGGGTGAGTCGAAGAGCCTATAGGACTGGGTTGTCGCGTGACATAAATCCCTAGTTGCAATTGCTCGATCGATCGGCTTTGTTTGGATAATTGCCCCTTTGGGGCTAGGTCGGAAATACTGGAAAACAGGCTTCAATCGACTGGCACACTGAGTCCAGTCGGCTAACCTGGAACTCGAGAGTTTTCTAGGCATTGGGCCAGTCGACTAAACTCAGTGTCCAGTCGACTGACCTGCTGCTTCATCCCAATTTGCCTATTTTGCTTGAAATTCCAATTTTTATCGATTCATGATTATCCGAGTTGTCGTTATCTTTTATATGACTTTGATGACTTCTATTTCAGGATTTTTGGGAAATATCCATTTTGATGGATTTGGTATCGATTTCGTTGGATATAATTCACGTCTTCGAATGTGAATTTTGGCGATTTGATTGTGTTTACAATCATTTCTATGGTTTGTCACTTTTAAATACAAAGGTTTCTGTACTAGTAGTAAATATTCAAACCCTTTCTCAAAGATGATTTCAACTCTATTTTTAATACAAAGCTTGTTTCTAAAACTGTTTTCCAATCTATTAGTATACACAAACATTTACCTCATTTGTTTGAGGAATCTAATTAAAGGGCTTAGTAAAACTAGTGGTATAAAACGCTTGCGTTTACTTCATCGATTAATTTTTGGACTTGTTCGATTGAAACTTTTGTGTCAATTTTATGAGTGGAGATCTACAATTTGTTCGTGAATATTTAAGTTAAGCCAGTGGTTATGGGACATGAAGCTAAACTCATTTATTTACTAGCTTACTATAATTCACACTTTTTACTGATCCTTGATGATCATTTGGTGATTAGACTTGCGATATGCGATGTCTCTTTGTCCACGCAGGGGACTATACCTTGTTTTATTGAGTTTCGTCTCATTTCTTTTATAGGCTAACGACCTATGCATTCTTTGGAGTTTCGACTCATTCTTGTGGGCTAGCGACCCATGTTCTTTTATGAAGTTCGGTTCATCGGACGTACCGTTGTACTACGTCATTGTTCTGGCTTATCAGGTTCATCGGGCGTACCATTGTACTACGTCGTTGTTCCAAATCATTCGATTTTTAGGTTCCTCGGGCGTACCGTTGTACTATATTGTTGCACCGGCTTTATGGTTAGCGACCATGGGATAGCATCCCGATTGTGATACACGTGTTGGAGAGTTTTCATGCTCCCATTTATGATTGGCCTCCCCTTTTTTGTGATTTCTGGATTTCTAATTGATGATTTCTAGAATTTGTGTTTCAACAATTTTTATGATTGGCATTGATATGTTAGCCAATATTTATGGTTTGGTGAATATGGTAAAGAATATGACATTCTTTTTTATGTCATGAGATTTTTGAGATATTGTATGATTTTTGTTGTTGTTAAATGTATACTTTTCATAGTATGGCATTATTGTTATCATACATTTTCGTCATATCTCTTATTCTATCTCATTTTATCTGATATTTCTAGCTAGACTGATCCGTTTATTATTTTTTTATTAAATAATACTCGGGTCAGACCGAGATGTTACAGGTGCTTCTGCTTGACTCCTCTTCTGGGAACATTATCTGACTTTTGTCTCACTACATTAGATTGGTAGTTTTTGTTGTTATACATATAAGATAGAGACTCCTTGACATATACATATTCTTTTGTCTGGCACTTGCATCTATTCTTTTGTGATATTGTGGATCTTGTTCGACCACTACTCTGATGTATACTTCTATGTGTTATATTCATATCTATTTCTGCCTTTGTGATATGGATATCGGTGACTGATTTATGTTATGTTTATTTCTATATTTGTTTCCGAAGAACACATAGCCACTGTGTAGTAGCTTTGAGTTTGTATTGGCATGTCGGATTCCCTTTTGAAATGAAATGCATGTTATACTATCTGACATATCGGTGCTCGCACAAAGCAATTACATGGATGGTCGCTCCTCAACAGCCTTATTCTTCGTGCTAGTTGACGGCAAAGTGTCCTTGGCTAGCATGAGTATAGAGGTGGGGCGTCACATACCTTTACAGTAGAAACTCCTCTTCATGTCTTGATACATCTTGGTTCCCCCAGGATCAATTGTAAATTTGGGTCGATGACTTTCTCTAATAACATCTCTTCTTAAGTCCTCAACATTCAAGAACACAAAACCGTCCTTTCTTTCTCAACCATCCTCTCTTGTCAAAATTAGAATCTTGTAGATCATCAATCTTCGATCCAACCTCAAGCCTTCTAATCTTCTCGGCTAACAATAGGTCTTCTTTCTGCTTAGAGGCAATCCTTTTGATCAAAAATGGTCGAACTTCCAAGCAGGTTAACATGACAGTGCTCTAACTAGAACTAGTAGTCAATCTTTGCTGCACACTACTAATGGTCAAAGCCTCTAGATCCTTCCATTCCGCTGACATAGCTAACACCAAATTCTAATGGTTTTTGCTAAAAGCATCTGCTTCCTTATTTCCTTTTCCAAGTGTGTACTCTATACAAAAATCGTAAGCCATTAAAAGCTACATCCATCTCTGTTGTCTCATATTCCACTCTTTCTGAGAGAATAAATACCTTAATGACTTATTGTCTGTGTATAAGTCAAATCTCTCTCCCCTAAGAAATAATGTCTCCATACTTTCAATGCGAAGATCACCGTTGCCAGCTCTAAATCATGAGTAGGATATCTCACTTCATGCAGTCTAACCTCTCGTGACGCTAGGCAATAACTTTACCTTTCTGTATCAACACCGCCCTTAAGCCGATTTCACATGCATCGGTATACACTACTAATCCTTGGTTTCCGTCTAGAACTACTAACACAGGCACATTGGTTAACAAATGCTTTAACTTAGGGAATGCTTACTTACATTTGTCAGACCAAATAAACTTCGCTTTCTTTCTAGTTAGCATAGTCAAAGGCACTGCTATTCATGAGAAATCCTTAATGAATCTCCGTAATAGCCAACAAGTACAAGAAAAATTCTAATCTCAGTCATCGTCTATGGTTTCTTCCAGTTGTTAACCACTTCGATCTTATCTGAATCAACTGACAACCCTTCTTTGAAACCACGTGACCAAGAAATTTAACCTCTTTCTTCCAAAAATGATACATTGAAAACTTCGCTTGTAGCTGATGCTGCCTTAGAATATCAAACACCATCTAAGACAAACTTTATGCTCTTTTTCATCCTTAGAGTATATTAAAATGTCATCGCCGAATACCAACACGAAGCTATCCACGTGTTATCGAAAAATCCGATTTATCAAATCCACGAAGAAATCCGGCGCATTCGTTAACCCAAATGACATTACTAACCACTTGTACGAACCACACCTAGTCCGAAAACGCCGTCAACTGAATACTATCCTATACCACGCTCAGCAGATGGAAACCTACTACCAAATCCAATTGAAAAATACTCTAGCTCCACATGACTGATCAAATAAATCATCGATTCTGGGCAGAGGATACTTATTCTTGATTGTTTTCTCGTTCAACTTACGATAGTCGATACATATCCTTAACTACCCATTCCATTTCCTTATGAGCACCACAGCTACTCCCTAAGGCGAACTACTCGATCAAATAAAATTCTTTCTTTCTAATTCCACTAGCTGCACTTTCAATTCTTTCATCTCGGTGCGTGTCACCCTGCTAAGTTGCCTACTTGCAGGTTCTGCTCCTAGCACAAGATCTTCCAAAACTAAACTGTTCATTTCAGTGTTAGTCCTGCGACTGGCTCAAAAACATCTATAAATTCTCTTTCTCTTAAAGATTGAATCAAATCTTCTTCTACTTCCATTGCATCTAGCAAAGCATAAGAACTTGAGTCTAATTTCTCCACCGAGTATATAATTCGGTTATGACTATTAGGGTGTCTTAGCGATATTTCCCTATCTTGGAAAAATATCCTGACATCATATTTATGTGACCAATCCATACCCAAAATGATTCCAAAGCCTACGGGATCAAAAAAATATAGACTGTATGTAAACTTATAACCTAACAAATCAGGTACTAACTGGTCAGATCTCATCCCAGAGTTGCATGCCCTCATATCGGATTTGCAACCCTTAAGGAAATAACATGGTATAAGGGTTCTAAACATAACCTATCAACCAAACACTAAGATATAAATAAATGCGATGCAACAGTATCTAATAGTACCCGAATTGGTATACTTTGAATCAAAAGCATACTTTCCATCACGATCTTTCCCTTCTTAGTAGCAGTTGGCCTAGCAAAAGATGGTCCTAAAGCAAAGACGTGTCCCTTGTTCGGTTTGACCAATTCTAGACATTGATTCTTATAATGCCCAATCAGGTCACAGTTAAAGCACTTCACTTCTTTCTATTTGCAACCTTCTTCCCTTTTCCATTTTGACATTCACGAGCATAATGTCCCTTTTTATCACACTTAAAGAAAACTAGATTGGCCTTCACCTTCTTGGTAGCTTCTCCCTTCTTGGTTCCTTTCTTCTTAAAGAATTTCCTCTTCTTGTCCTGAAAACCCTAGATTTCAACCTGCTTCTCCTTTCCATAAATAGAAAGCATCTTTTCATTTCAACTTTCAATCTCCACTACAACTGTATGCCGATCACTTTGATGTGGCATAGTCACTATAGCAATCTCAGGCCTTAACCCTCGAATAAACTTCTTGTTTTTTTTAATGACGGTGACTATGGTACCATATCCGTATTAGGACAACTCATCAAACTTCATATCATACTCAATCACCGACATCTCACCCTGCACTATGTCCATGAACTTTCTCGACAATACTGACTTGACAACTTCAGACAAAAAGCTCTCTTCGAATCTCCTTTTAAATTCCTCCCAAATCAACTCCTCCTTGGGAACTCCCACGATAACACTATTCCACCAATGAAGTGCTGCTCCCTATAACTGTCTAGAGGCAAGTCTCCTCTTCTCTCATCATTTAATCCTAAGTCGGTGATGATTCCTTCACAATGAAAAATCCAATTCACTACTTCTATAGCATCCTATGTTCCTAAAAATAGTTTCCCACCAAGATTGGTATAATCCCTGCTCAGCATAGCATAGTTGCAACTAGGGCCACAGGATTAGCTCCTACAACATCCCCAGCATTGCCCCAAAAACTACTCCTCCAGCTGCTCCAGCTTGTATCATATTGAAAAAGAAATAATACATCATCCCTATATCTACTGGCAGGATTCCAGCACCTACATTGGCATTTGCGTTAGCATTTGCCTGTCTACCCGGGTTCCTCCTGGTATTGGGTTGACCATTTCCATTAGTTATGGTGCTTCCTCCACCTTGATGTCCTCTTCCGTTTCCTGGCTCCATATCTTCCTTTCCTATAAATCTAAATATGAGGCTCTGTAAGATATAGAAGAATGGTCTAGAGAGAGGGGAGTACGTACTTATAGATATATACATAACAAATACAAGTACATTACTGTAGCATTAGCCCAAACCTGATCTTATTTCTAATTCATTGGATTATGTTTTGAAAATCTTTTAGGTTAAAATTTCTTTTTAATTCTACATAAACCTATGCTCTGATACCAACTTGTAACATCCTCTACTTGGAGGCCCAAAATTAATGGCTACGGGTGCTGCAGTCATCTTTAGTTATTAATTCTCGGTGATCAAATGTCGTAATTTTAGATACATTGATATAACGAAAATATATGAATACGGTAAAATTTGAAAATCATAAAATATATTTCTCAATCAACTTCAAATTATGTTTCAAATTCATTACATAATCCCAATCCATAAACTACGTTCAAAGAAATATAACTATTACAAAATACGCCGAGAGCAACATATAAAGTCCCCCCTTAGAAGATCAGAGTCTAAATACATCTTCAGAAGCTTATCTATCTAAAGGAGAACTTGAAAACCTTAACACTCAAACTACTTAAAATGAATTGAGCACCCAAGAGTTTAAGGGAAAAACATAAACTTCAAATCAGACAAAAAGCCTGGTGTGAATAATAACCTACCATCTCGAACCATATAGATATCTAGCGAGGCCACGCCATTGAGCGGAATGGGTTTTCCCTCACTAGTATCTTAATCCAACTTATGATAACCATATACTATGCACCTGCATCCATAATGGTTAAAACATAACATAATAAAATGTATCATAATGATATGCAAACATGCAATATATTCTGCATTTTCCATCCTCATCCATTTAACTATCTGTCTTATTTATAGTTTCTAGGATCACCATTAACCTATTAGTTTTTATAGGCTAACTTATAACCTAATCAAAGCTTATGAACTATCCATCCACTTTCATAGTTTTCATGTGATCACTAGGAAACTATTAGTACCTACTAATAACTTCATCCAATTGTAGTTTTCAAAGGCTCACTATGAACCTACTGGGTTCTCCAACAACTTCTCTTATGTCATAGTTTCATGGGATGATTATGAATCTATTGATTTTTTCAATAACTTAATTCGGATATAATTTTCATGGGATCAACAGAACGTACTGGCCCCTGCCAATAATAATTTCCATACATAGTTTTCATGGGCTTACTAAGAACCGGTCTAAACCACTAATCCTTTGATCGATTTTTGGGCATCCTATATTCTGATCTACCTAACCTCCTAGATGCAATTCTATTCACATAAAAGTTAACTCGATATATATTTACTTCTGGATCAACCTAGCAAGTTATTTTTCCCTTAACACCCTAAAATGCAGATATGGGTTAAGTGAATATGTTTATAGAAGAAGCACACATGATAAATCATAACATAATAATATAAAAATCTGTGGTTTAACTTCCTTGTAATCATTTTCACCAGAAATATGGTTAATAACTTTAATCTATTACTTTTATCAAGGAAAGCTTTTTGAAAAATTCCAAAGCTAAATGCCATTTCAAGCTCTTTCATATTGCCATGGGTTTATTTTAAAAATTGAAAATTTGGTTCATTGTTTTGAAAACTAAGTCTTTCGAAATCTTAGGGCCTTTCTTTCGAAACCACTAAAAATCTCCTTTGGAAAGTATTCAAACCTTCCTTTCAAACCTCTTAAAGATATACCTTTTGAAACCATTAAAGCTTATCTTTGAAGAAATTAAAGTTTACCTTTTGAAATACTTACAATATACCCCTTCGAAAGGCTTAAGGCATGCCCTTTTTGAAAACTTCATAGAAACCTTTAAAAGTGTTCCTTTCGAAACCATTGGGATTAATATTAATTATAACTTCTAGTTTAAGGAAAAAAGTGAAAGTAACCATTTCGAAAGCATTGATGTTCAAATAAAGAATTTGAGGAAAGGATAGCTTCAAAAACATCCTTTCAAAACCATTGATAAAAACCGGCTACTAGAACCCTTTCGAAAGCATTGGTGAAAAGCGGCTATAAAATCCCTTTCGAAAGCATTGATTTAAAATTATAAAGAAGGTGGCTTTTAATTAATTAAAAAGGCTTGAATGCAGTAGCTAGGTTTCGAATGGGTTCAAATTACTCATTTGAAATCTCCTTTTTAGAACTAAATTTGCAGCAACTCAATCGAAAGCTTCTTTTAAAACAAAGTAAGTGGAAATCCCTTCGAAAGTTATCTACAAGTAACTTCAACCCTTTCAAAAGCATCTTTTTTGAAAGCATAGGAAAGAAACATATTTGAAACCTAATAAAAATGACCTCTGCCCCTTCGAAAGCTTCTTCTATAAATAGAAGTAAGTAGTGGATAAATTTTACTCCTTCGAAAGCTAGATTTCGACATTGTACCTTTCGCCTTTCTCCAATGCACTACATATCGATTGCTTGATACCATATGAATTGGTTTTGAATGGGTTCTTTTGTGGAGGCATGGTGTCGACAGCCATCAAATGGAAGTGGTGCCAAGCAAAACAGGTTTTTAGCCTTTAAAAGAAAATTCCTTTTCACGAACTTGCCTTATCTGTTAAAATATAATTGGTTGCCAAATTCTTTATCAAAATATTTTTCTAAAAAGGCCAACGAATTCATCAATAAATAATTAAAAATATTTTAAAAATGAAGCCCTTCCCCTTAACAAAACAATTACCATAGTAAATCAGTCAGGAAAAATCCCCAAAAATCATCTTAATTCCCTTTTAATATGTTTTCCAACATTTATGAATTTCGGACCCAAATTCCTTTATATAATTGCTGTAATTAATTTTTAAACTTAAATTATATATATTTCCATTCAAAATTCATAATAAATTATCCGTAGCTTGGAATATTATGAAAATTTAAACCCATCTCTGAAATAATGTTTTACATAACATATTCAATCTTTCTATTTATAAAGCAGTTAATTTCAAGTAATATTTTAAACAAATATTTAAAACATATTTATATGTACTTTATATATATATATATATATATATATATATAGCTTTAGAAAAATTGGTTAAATATTTTATTAAAGTATTAAAATGCTTATGTAAATTTTTATCTTTCAAAATTATTTTTAGAATTTTATTAAATATATAAACCTATAAATAAATTGGTGTGTGAATCATTTTTAAAAGCTTTTAAATTATTAACAAATGTATGAAAAGGGAAGTAGGAAACACTTAAGTAACTTAATCGTGATTTATTTGTTTACTTGTTTATGGAAAGTAATCAATCCTATACTTAGCATTAAAAGCTGACAAAATAAACTTGTTCTATCTGTGAGAGTTAAGAATGATGTTAGAATAAGGTTTAGAAGCAATTCTCTCTAACTTACTCGCTTCACTCTTGACCGAGGGATAGAGTAATTTGAGAAGGTCGAAACATGATAAGTATACGAGACTTGATTTCTATATGCAATCGTTTTAGGACTAGATAGTCGAATGGTTTGGTTTTTTTTAAGGTCAAAATATGTGAGATGCAAAAAACATAGCTATTTTTGATTTATATTCTATACACTAGACACTATCTATTAAATAGTTATATACACTTATCAGATAATCTGGTTTCTTTTTAGAGGAAACCATACGGTGATTCGTAAGGTCTCATAAGTTACTATTATATGGACACATGTATCTTGGGTTTCTCATATCAAACTTATGTCCGACACCTGATCTTATTTTCCCTAAATTTACTGTGTACTCTTTAAAGTAGGCTGAGCAAAGCAGGTTTGACTATGGATGCTTCAAAGCTTCAGAAGACAAGCTGGAGGCTTCCATCCATCTGTCTATTTTTATTTCCATTGCACTATTAGTATGTACGTAGCAGCAATGTGAGGATAGGTAGTTGTCCAAGCATCATAGTACTTAGGTTTTTGTAACTCTAAAGTGACTCTGCAACTTGGAGCAACCTTTTGTACTATCTTTTTTAACATTGAATATTATCATTACACTTGTGAGATTTTGATATTTTATTTTTTATTTCTTATTCTGTTTCTTTTTTAACTTAACTCTAACAATCCATCTTTATGGCACTTGGATGCTTGGCATACGAATATCATGGATGTATTAGTGTCAACAATCAATGGTCAAAAAGTTAGATCATTACACATATCAAATAGTAAATCATCAGGATAAGAACTAATAGAAATTAATAACATTGGACAACTTAGATTCTCCCTTAATCACCAGTTTTATACACCATGGGAAGCACGCTTGCTTGCAAACTACTTACCATTTAGTTAGACTTACCCGCAATGACATTTAATGAACTTCAATACATTTCATAAATTGTTGTGTAACAATCCCTTTTGGATCCTTTGGTTTAATGTCCAATCTAACGTTCGAACCATGGAAGCTGAAATGAAAGGATTGTTGGGAGATTATAACAAGAAACAAAACAATATTTCTCACCACAACTTTCTAGACTCATAACAAAAGGAATAAACCTAAGAGATAATAAGAGAGTCATATATTTATAATCATTCTAATGCTAGTTACATTATTTCACACAATATGTCCTAAATCCACACCATACAATGTATATAATTTATATAGAATGTTTATAATATTTGAAATATTTACATAAAAAGGTCCTTACCATGATGTCTTCCACGTCTCTGAGCTCTATCAACTTAAACAATATAGACATATAGGAATAATGGAGAGGATTAGAAAATTTTTTGAGAAGCTGAAACCATGTCTACTCCATATATACTACAGAGATACTAGCATAATATAATCAGTGCTTAACACGTATGTAAATACTTTCCAAGAAACATTCTGCATGTTATAGGATTTTGTTATAGATGTCTTTCGAATACGCTTGTATAAATGTTCTCAATCCTCTTAATCAATAGAGGATCATATTACAATTGGCTATCTAATCTTATATTAGACTTGCATTCTGATCCCGCCTCTTATGCTGTAGGTCGCTTAACATCCACTCATCCTAGACACACCTCTTGTGCTATAGGATTACACCTCTAGGACTTGCCTCATGTTCTACAGGAGCAACTTTCCCTTTCAACCGTCAGCGGTACAGGATCACATATCTGTTGTACATATCACATTCTCAATCATCGAATTCGATGCCCATATTCTACGATCACTTCACGTCCTCATTATCTCATGGGGTGTAACATAAGGAATCAAAAAAATTCATTCGAACTTGATTTCTTATTTGATATGATCTTATTGGATTTGGGTTCAATATACGCTCCAATAGGCATAATCGGTTGACCGTTTTGGCGCAGCCAGTCGACCGATTATACTAAAGTCTGAACGTTTATTTCTACCCAAATTTTGGTATTTTGATCATTTTCCAATGTTTAAACAATTTATTTCAATTCAGTTTCATGATTTTAATGTTTATACATCTTATTCACATTAGATTATCATCATTCCACATTTTATAGAGGATTTAATCATCATATATTGATTCTAGATTGTTATGAACCCATTTTCACGTTAAATTGTTTTAATCCACTTAATCAGCAACTAAATCATACTAAATTCAAAATTAATCCTATATAAAGCTCAAATCTTCACCACGACGATACCAAAGCATTGTATTATGATTTAACATGGTTCACTCCCGTAATCTTGGTCCAAGCCTCTAAACTTCTAAAATGTACTCATATTCACTATCCAGAATTATAGCCCCTTAAATCTTAAAGATTCAGCTCCAAACCGCTGTGGACTTGTAGCACTAGTCTTGTTCGTTTTGATACCAATATAGCGAAAATCCATCTAAAACTGTGAAGGATATGGATTTATGAATTTGGAAAGAGAAAAGGAAAGAAAGAAGAAGGGATAAAAGGAAATTAAAAGTTTTCCAAAAGTTTTAAGTAGTTAGAGGAAAAAATATGATGGTGCATTCAAATTTAAATTTTAAATTGTTGGCCTAAAGCCCGTTTAAAACATGAAACTCGTTTTCTTTGTATCTCTTCCATACACTCTCTATTTCGGATAAAGTTATAGTCAAAATCGATCAAAAAGATGCGCTCTACGCAATGGCTCAACTCTCATCTCCAATTTCCATAGTTTAAAATGACTATTTTACTCTTTATTATTTAATTAAATTATCACTTTATTAATTCAAAGTTTATCATTAAACTTATGGAGCATTACATTCTTCTCCCTTATAACAATTTTGCTCTCAAAATTCCCAAAGGTTAGAAAATGCAATACAATCTCTCGTATACTCACACATCGCTCAGAAGACATACATAACACCCATAATAGGTCAAATAAACAACCATATCACATATCAAATTGGATAAAGAAAACACGACAACATTTAATCATATAGGCATGAGTGCTGATAATTACTTGCAATAATATGTCAAAATTAAAGTGTAGAATGCAACTAATGTACCTTACATGAATGAAAACAATATGGTATGTTAGGCATGAATGCACAAAATCCAAATATCAGCATATAGGTTCTATGTAAATGGAATAGTCATAGCATAATAATTAAGCATATTTTTAGCAATTCTTTAAATAGTAACCTATCAAAACAACTAATTTATCCAAAGCAACAAAACCTAAACTAAGGCAAACAAAACTAATCTTAACAAATAAAAATGACATAAGGAATGGACCAGTATAGAGTTTAGGAAGAGATGCCCTCATCTTCTTCTTAGACTCCTATGTGCTCTATGCCGGACCATTCCACCACTTTACTCTCACTAGATTCATAATCTTATTTCAAAGCCGCTTCACATTGTCTTAGGCAGTGCGTGATGGATTATAGAAGAACTTGGCTCAAGCTCCAACTCCACATCTTTCAACTGACTAGGCAGGACTATAGCTGTTGGATCACGTACACATTTTTGAAAATGTGTTATATGAAACACATTATGGACTCCTGCTATTTTCCTAGGAAGCTCCACTATATACGACGAATTCTGAATCAACTCCAATATCAGAAAAGAACCAATAATTGGGGTATTAACTTTCTCAAACCTTCGAATCTCGTTACTCACGTCAAAGGTGACATCTTCATTCATACCAAGTTACCAATTGCAAATTCCAACTCCATCCATCTCTTATCAGCATATGATTTTTACTGATCTAGTGTGGCCTTCTTCTTTTCCTTATCAGTTCAACCTCTTCATAGTTTCCATTATCATTTCCAATCTAAGAATAATCTTATACTAAGACTCCCACCAACATGAAGGTAACTTACACGACCTCCCCTATATTGCTTCGAATAGACCATGTCTATGCTAGCTTGATAACTGTTATTATATGGGAACTCTATTAGAGGTTGGTGATCCTCCAAAGCTCTTCCAAAGTCGAGTATATATACCCTCAAAAAATCCTTCAAAGCTCGATTCACCCTCTCGTTAGTCCATTAGTTTACATGTTGTACTTGCGTTCAACTCAGTTCCAAAGGCATCATGTAGGATCCTTCTAAACTCGCCCATGAAAAGAGGGTCTTCAATTGCTTACTATAGTCGTGGGAACTCCATGAAGTCGACTTGCTTACCTAGTATACAATATAGCCAATGTAGCCGATGTCCTTGTACTCTTCACTATAATGAAATATGCACTCTTAGTAAAACGATCCACCTCTACCAAGAAGCTTTCATTTTCTCTCCTACTGTAACAACCTGGGTTTCTGAGGCACATTAAATAAGTGTAGAATAATCTTAAACTGGGGAATTGATATATTAAGAAAGCTCCAATTTATACTTTTGCGAAATTTATAAATAAATTCGTTTCCAGAAAGTATATATACATATATAAATATATGTATAGAATTTTTTATATTCTATAATATGGTATTGGGTAGTAAATTTTCGTTTATTAGATGAGGATTTTTATATTAAATGAGAAGAAAATAACAATACTTGCATTTAGATTTAAATTGTCCTAAATAAGTACCCAACCCATATTTAAATAAATATGAGACAAACATTTATCCTACTTGTGATGACCCAAAATTTTAGGCAATATCAATTTAATAATCTGAATTAAAAATAAAATTCATTTGATAATCTTTGTTAATAAGATTGGAACTAATTTAATAATCCAATTAAATAAATATTTAATTGATAGATTTTATCTTTTAAAGCTAATAATTATTTTCTATTTATAATGTATATAGAATATGTATATAATGTAAACAGATAAGCCTTGTTTTAAATTTAATAAATAAATAAGTCTTCTTTTCTAATATATATATATATATATATATATATATATATATCTCTAGTAAATTGGGAATTATGATTTATTTAAAGTTAAACTTTTAAAACCTATTGAATAAATAATATATGGTTTTAAATTGTTAAGATAAAAGTTTAATTTGTTTAAATTGATTTTGAGTTTAAATTTAAATAAAATTAACAATAAAGTTTGTTTTGTTTTCTTTTTAAATATAGTTAGATAAAATAAATAATATATTAATAAAGAAATAATTTCTTTTATAATTATTTTAATTTGATAATGAGTTAATTTTAAACAATAATAATAATGTATTATTTTTAACAAATAGATTTTAATAAAAATAGTATGTTATTTCAAATTGAATTTTAGAATTTGATTTGGATTTGAATTTAAAGTTTTGAAATTTGAAAAGTATAGATATTTTAAATTGTCTTGGATTTTATAATATTTGTATAACTTTTATTTATATAAATAGTTGTTTTATTCCTTTTAAATTTATCTATACATATACATATATATATATATCCTTATATACTAATTACTTAAGCATATTCTTATATTAAAACTTTAATTACATATAACTAATTAATTAGGCATAAACTACATTAATATTTAACTAAATACTAATTAACTTTAAAAAGACATGTGTAAATTGTTAAAGCATATCTAATGACAAATGTTAAATTTGAAGACAAGTGGCATTTCAAAATTTAGCTTTTTCTTTTATTTTTATTTATAAGTATTTCATCCTTTATATTTATAAATCTTCTTCCCTTCCATTTCTTTTTCTATTTTTCTAAATCTAAAACTAAGAAAAACTTAGCATGTTCTATTCTAAAACCAAAAATCCATATACTCCTTGAAAACATTTCACAAACCAAAATCATTTTCCCCTATAACACATTTTCAAATCTATTTAAAGAAAATTGGAACCTGATCAAACCTGCACATCTTCAAACATGCAAAGCCTGTAAATCATTACCCTGTAACCCATCTTCAAACCCTGTAAATCAAATCCCTGTAACCTTTTCAAATCTGTAGCCTGCACATTTTCAAAGAAAAGCAAATCTGAAATCTGTTCTAAAATCTGGAAGCATGCAAATCTTTCCAACAACTCAAGTTTTCAAAGTTTTCAAAGCAAGAGCATGTTAATCATCTTCAAATCATCAGCCAACATGCATGTATTTCTTTTTAAAAATAAGTTTTAAAGCTCCAGCAACTAAAGTTTTCAGCAAGCCACTCAGTTTCTAAACAAAAGCAAAACAAGTTTTAATCAAGAAGCACTCCAGTTCTAAAAGTTTTCAAGAAGCTTTTCAAATTAAATTGGAAGCTCTGCCTTCATTTTTATCTGGTGAGTATCATTCCTTTTTAAGCTTAAAAAATTGAATGATTTGGTTGCATGCTAGTTGTTTGAAATAAATATGTTTGTGTGTGTTTATTGTTGAATTTCTTATGTATGATGTATGCATGCTTGTGGATATCTGTAAGACCTCTCTGTTTCCAGTTTTAGTTTCTTGTTTTGATTTGAATTCAAAATCTCTTGATTTTGACTCTGTTAAAAACTTAAGATTTAAATCATGCTTGCTTGTTTCTCCACAAACTTTAGATTAGAATTACTTAAGTTAAATAATAGTGAAATGTCTCTGAAGACATAAAATAACTGAGAAAATTTGAATATAAGTGAAATTCAAACATGTTGATTCAATGTTTCAAGGTTAGAATCTGAAACATTATTCAAAATTTGGATTTTTGAAACTAAAATCATAGCTTTTAGTCTGGAATTGAGACTGCAGTTCTTGTTTGAACTAGAAGTGAAATTTAGGGGTTTTCTGGTGATCCAAGTGTTTGGAGAGGTCGCGATCTTGGGTGATGATGGCGGAGTGATCGGTGATGTTGGGAAAAATGGCTGATGGTGATGCAATTCAGTGAGGAGGTAGAAACAGTTGAATCTTTTCTGGAACCCTAGTTTAACTAAGCTTGATAAAATCGATCACCACGAGCTCTACAATTGATCGAGTGCTACCAAATTTTGGGAAATGGTGATGGGTGTGTTGACGAAGGAGCAGCCGGAGTTTCAAATACTTCGATGGTCGGTGTGGTGAGCACGAGAAGGTTCTGGTTAGATATTAGATTCCAGGTTCGAACAGTATGTTCGATTTTGATTCTGGGGTGTTGTCGATGTTTGGACGGTCATGAGCAGAGGCGGGGATGATCGTCGTTTTGTTGAAGATGGTGGTGATGGCCATAGATGATCGGAGCAACCGTGCATGTGCACGGTGCACTCTTGATTTCCTGGTGAAGTCAGGAACAGAGTAGTGGTATTCGAGACTTTCTCGAAGTAGATTGATATTTGCTCGAGGCATTTTTGTTTTGGCTCGAAGCAAAGAAGTTTGGGCTTGGGTAAAGTGTTTTGTGTTACAGGTTTTAAAGGAAAACCTGTTCTGTTTTTAAAATTTTAAAATGAAATTAAAAATTGAGTTTAAAATGAAAAGCAAAGTTTTAAACAAGTTTTAAATCTAAGTTTTAAAATCTAGAATTTAAGTTTAAATCTCAGTTTAAAAAAATAAAGTTTAAAATTTGAATTGCTTTAACAACCTTAAATGGTTAAGTAGTTTGAATTTTAAAAAAATGAATGAGATTTAAAATGTAAGTAAAGTTATTAATCAAGTTTTAATCTTGAAAATTCAAATTTGATTTGTATCTTAGTTTGAAGATAAATAAATTTTGAAATTTAAATTGTTTTAAACAACTTTGAATGTTTAAAGTATATTTTAAATATGGTTTGAATTTAAATTTGTTTCTAAATTCCTTTAAGCTTCTTTTATAAGGTAAATATTCCATTAACTTGTGAAATAAAAAGGTATTTGAATTGTTGTTAATTTTTTTGTTAAAGACAGCTTGTATTCATTTTAAATCTTAAATTTAAAATGAAGTTTAAAGTAAATTTAAAAGTAAATTATTTTTAAATGCTTTTGATAATGATCATTTAATTATTAATAAGAATAATGTTTTTCTTAAAGTTAATTAGAATTTAATTATTTGTAATTCATTAAATTTTTAAGGAAATTAATTGGATAATTAATTTATTTAACTAATTAATGATTTGGATTAATTAAATAAGTAATTAGAGGTTTAAATTAATTAATTAATTAATTAATGATTGAGATTAATTAAGGATAATTAATTTGTAATCAAGGATTATTAATTAGAATATTAATCAAAATTAGAGGTTAATTAATCAAGTAATTAATGATTAATTAAGTTACAGTTAACAATTAATTAATTAAATAATAAGAGATAAATTAATTGTTATTAAAGATTAATTAATTTTTAATTAATAATGATTAATCTAAGTTTAATTACTTAAGGAAAGTAATTAAAGAATTAATAATAGTTAATGATGGTCATTAACTTGAGATTATTTAATAATTAATAAATGTGATTAATTTTAATAATTAATTAGATTAATTAATTAATGATGATCATTTGTGAAATTGTTTAAGTTTAATTACTTAATGGAAGTAATTAAAGAATTAATTACTTAATGTAATTAATTAAGTTTAAATGTAATTTGTTTAAGTTAATTAATTAAGTTAAACACTGGATGCTTTGATAAATAATTACTTAATGTAATTAATGGATTGAAATTACTCAGTGAAGTAATTAATGATAATTACTGGATGTAATTAATAGAAGATAATTTAAGAATGGAAGTAATTTGGATTAAATTACTTTATAATTAATCAAGGGATTAATTAAGAAATTAATTAAGAAGTAATTAATTTATTTGATGAAGTAATTAAGGGTAGTAAATTACTGAATGTGATTAATCAAGAGTGATTAATGATTGTGGTTTAATTAAGATTAATTACTTATTATAATTAATTTTAATGAAGTAATTAATTAAAATGTTATTAGGGATCATTAATTAATATAATTAACGATGTAATAAAGGTTGATTAATTAAGATTAATTAATCAATAATAAGTGATTAAAGGTAATTAATTAATGTTATTAATTAAGGATCAATATGATTAATTGTAGTTAATTAATTAATGAAGTAATTAAAGGTTAATTACTGTTTTTGGTTAAGAGTAATTAATTTGTGAAATTAATTAAAGGATAATTACTTGAATGTTATTAAAGAATAAATAATCAAGGGTGATTAATTAAAGTAGATAATTAGAGAATAATTAATTAATTAATTAATGGATATGTAAGCAAGATTTATATTGATGTAGTAATTAACTGAATTCACTTTAAATTAATTAGAGATGGAAGTAATTAATTTAATTTATTTTAAATTAATTATAGATGATGTGATTAAGTAAATCATTGCTTATGTATGGATGAGTGATAATTGATTCCTTTGAATGGTTTGAGATCTCAGATATGAGATGCTGTGTGATATGGATGCTTTGGTTGCATTATGATGATAATATGGATTATCTATTTGTGATGATAATATGGATTATTATTTGATAATGGTAATATGGATTTTCTATTGTGATGATAATGATGATTATCTATTGTGATATGTGAATTATCTATCTGTGTGTATATAGATAATGAAATTGAATTGTTTTAAACTTTAAAACAACTTGGCCTTAAAAGATACGCTTTGGATTTCGATGAGACCGAGATCGGGTTTCCAGATTTGGATATCCGAAAACCACATCGATCCAAATTAACGATAGGTCGTGAATCTCAAGTGAAGATGAAGATTCAGAGTGCAAGGGTTATTGTTGTTAACTCTGAGGGTGATTCCAAAAATGAGTGTAACGAGATAATGCATTGGGTTTCGTTCGAACCCGGAACGAACTTGTATGGATTGAATGCTTTCAGAACATCGTCAGGTGGACGATGAGCATTCTAAGATAGATGTGTTCTATAAAGGTAATCGTAGCCTCAAGCCTCATCAACTGGGAATGGCTAAAACAGGGGAGGTGCAGCAAGGCTAAGTGGGTCATGCATAAGTAGGACGAGATTTTCCCCTTTCTAGAGGTCCCTTTTTATTCGGCTGTGTGGGCAGTTGGAACACACGCCAACTGCGGAGTTGTCTTGTTCGGGACTGTCCAGTAAGGGATGGTTCCGGCCTTGTGTTGCAGAGGATTTAGGATGGATCCTCGGTACGTTGATCTAGGCCATGTACTGTGACGGGCGGTACCCCAGTAGCCCTGCCATTGTATGGAATCCAAAATCCAATAAGTGCCATTGGTTTTGATTGTATTACCCACTTTTGTGGCTAGTAGTTGGAATTTAATAAATGTAACAATTTCGGCTATTTTATATTTATTTGAAAACCCTAGACCTATTATAATATCACTGGATTTCCTATCAAATGTTTTGGTTAGCGTAAGGTAAAAAATTTCCATGTTTATGTGTGGGAAGTCTTACGTGATACCTTTTCTTTCAAAGGTTTTTCAAATTTAAGCAACCTTAACCTGTTTCTTACACTAGACCCATGTCTAACCCGGAGTTTATTTATGTTTTTCTTAAACTCTTGGGTACAAAAATTTTTACGAGAAGCCAAGGGATTCAGGTTAGCTTTGACGAATTGTGGAAGAGAAATGGAGCAGGAGGCTTCAGCGTGTAGATATATAGTGTTCCGCTGTGTTGATATCTGTATTTGTGTATTGAGTTGTAATAACTAGACAGGTGTTTATAACTGTCTAGTATGTGATGTATAATCTGTGTAACTATGATAGCTGTTGTATACTATGTAATATCTTACGTTATTAATATAATTTATTCATTCCACTGTTGAGATTCTGATGTTGTTTCTTCTTTCTTCTCTTTCTTTCACTTTTCTATCCCTTTCTTTCTTATTAATGATGCGACATTCTGTGGAGATGAATGGCGGGTCGTTATAGTGGTATCAGAGCGCTAGGTTGAGTGAATACCTAGGCTTTGGAGTGATTTCTTCTTGAGAAAGCGTATTTGTATTTTTAATATATATATATATATATATGTATGTATGTATGTATGTATGTATGTATGTATGTATTTATCTATTTCTACCTATCTGTTGGGTTACCTGTTTGGGTGTTCCAATATAAGTTATAAAGGTAGATGGGGTAGTGGTGTGCATATAGCGACTACCATTGGTTGGTGTTTGAATGTTTGAGGTTGGAAGTGTGCCTGTCGAGACTGTAGACCTAATACCGTCTCGAGTGGGCTTTGCAGCTCGGTGTAAAGACTTCATTGATCTCTGAAGGAAACCTTTAAAAGTTTCAGAGTCCATCTTTGAAGTGCAAAGTTGGATGAGTAGAGTTTGGATCTGTCGGCTGAGCAGAAGCGAGTAATGGAATCTTGATACCTCAGGAAGTAGTAGCTACGTGATGAGATGCAGTTACTATGGATGTGTCTGTAGATGTTTCTTTGGAACAAGTTTTAGGAAGTGTGTCTACTTCGGTGTTCTGGCTGGGTTTAGTAGGATGTTGTGGTTGGCTTTGAGGCCCGAGTTTCTCGAAAAACTTTGGATTAGGAAGTCTTTGGCATCTATGTCAGCGGTGCAGCTCAAAGTGTTCTGTGTGCCCGCAGGAAGGTCTTTTGCTGACTAGTTTTCCTGGAGGTGGAGTTCAGAAGTAGCGAAGTGGGTCCATTTCTTCGATGGATTGGCTAGACCAACGTAAGTTGTTCTGTTTAGTAAAGAGAGAACAGTTTTTCTTTAGAATTAGGCTGGGTTGATCAAAAAAGTGACTTGCAATGGTTGAGTGTTCTCTTGGGTTATCTTTTGCTTGAGGCATCTGGAGATTGAGTTTTTCTTATCGACTAGTATGCCAAGAGTGGAACCGGTGGTTCATTTATTTGAAGGATGGTTCCTAGAGATAGAGATTGATGAAGCAACTCAGGTTGTGGTGGAACTTCTGAGTTTTTCTTTATGGATTTATTGAGCCATATGTTTGGGATGTGTTGTCCAGTTTGTGCTCGTGTTCTTCATCGGCATTTTCTTCTACTTCAGATCAGAGTTGTGCAGCGGAAGCAGTTTGGATGTGCTTTTCTTTTATCCTTTCCGGATAGGAGAAGTAAGTTAGTCTTCTGATGTTTGAGGAGTAGAGTTTGTTCTTGGTTTTGGATTGATCGTGAGAGGATCATTTTGTTGAGTTGATTGGTTTTATTTTTTTCAAGAGGAATCAGCAAGGGTTGAGCTGATCAGGAAGGATGTAGGCAGCCCAGGATCGTCCAAAGAATTTTGTGGATAAGAGATGGAGGAATTTAGACTCTGGAATTGGATATTTGGTTTTGGTTAAATTTTCTCCGATCGAAGGAGCTATAAGTTTTGGTAAGTCTGGGAAGCTAGCTCCGTGGTGTTTTGGATCTTTCTATGTTCTTGTGAGGATAAGTGTTTGATCTTCAGAATTGAATTGCCGGTTTGGATAACTGAGATTCGATGTGTTTTACGTATCTCTTAGGGAGTACGTGTATGATCCATCTCTGGTTTTAGAACCAGCTGTTCAGGAGGTTTGGTTGTTGAGTCAAACTTGTCTACAGTCTGATATGCTGTCTAGTTTTGTAGATCTAGATAAGTAGGACCTCGATAGATTAGTAATGTAGATTGTTTGGATTCTGTAAGAGCGAGTATCTTGATATTTATGCTTGGGAAACTCTAGGAAGTTCTGTCCAGAATTTTGTCTGGATAGTTAGATTGTTTGATTGGACGAATTGGTTTCTATGGTTATTAGCATATCATTGATATATGCTTGTGTTTTAAAATTAAAATCTTTAATGAGATTATTAAATTACCTTTGTTTTAAATTTCGGGGACGAAATTCTTTTAAGAGAGAAGGAATGTGATGACTTGGAATTTTAGGCAATATCAATTTAATAATCTGAATTAAAAATTAAATTGATTTGATAATATTTGTTAATAAGATTGGAATTAATTTAATAATCCAATTAAATAAATATTTAATTGATAGATTTTATCTTTTAAAGCTAATAAATTATTTTCTATTTCTATTGTATATAGAATATGTATATATTGTAAATAGATAAGCCTTGTTTTAAATTTACTAAATAAATAAATCTTGTTTTCTAATATATATATCTTTGCTAAATTGGGAATTATGACTTATTTAAAGTTAATCTTTTAAAATCTATTGAATAAATAATATATGGTTTTAAATTGGTAAGATAAAGTTTAATTTGTTTAAATTGATTTTGAGTTTAAATTTAAATAAAATTAACAATAAGGTTTGTTTTGTTTTCTTTTTAAATATAGTTTGATAAAATAAATAATTTATTAATAAAGAAATAATTTCTTTTATAATTATTTTAATTTGATAATGAGTTATTTTTAAACAATAATAATAATGTATTGTTTTTAACAAATCGATTTTAATAAAAACAGTATGTTATTTCAAATTGAATTTTAGGATTTGATTTGGATTTGAATTTAAAGTTTGAAATTTGAAAAGTATAGATATTTTAAATTGTCTTGGATTTTATAATATTTGTATAACTTTTATTTATATAAATAGTTGTTTTATTCCTTTTAAATTTATCTATACATACATACATACATATATATATATATATATATATCCTTATATACTAATTACTTAAGCATATTCTTATATTAAAACTTTAACTACATATAACTAATTAATTAGGCATAAACTACATTAATATTTAACTAAATACTAATTAACTTTAAAAAGACATGTGTAAATTGTAAAAGCATATCTAATGAAAAAAGTTAAATTTGAAGACAAGTGGCATTTCAAAATTTAGCTTTTTCTTTTATTTTTATTTATAAGTATTTCAGCCTTTATATTTATATATCTTCTTCCCTTCCCTTTCTTTTTCTATTTTTCTAAATCTAAAACTAAGAAAAACTGAGGATTTTCTATTCTCAGACCAAAAATCCATCTACTCCCTGAAACCATTTCACAAACCAAAATCATTTTCCCACATAACATATTTTCAAATCTATTCAAAGCAAATAGGAATCTGATCAAACCTGTACATCTTCAAACATGCAAAGCCTGTAAATCATTACCCTGTAATCCATCTTCAAACCCTGTAAATCGAATCCCTGTAACCTTTTCAAATCTGTAACCTGCACATTTTCAAAGAAAAGCAAATCTGAAATCTGTTTTAAAATCTGGAAGCATGCAAATCTTTCCAACAGCTCAAGTTTTCAAAGTTTTCAAAGCAAGAGCATGTTAATCATCTTCAAATCATTAGCCAGCATGCATGTATTTCTTTTTAAAATAAGTTTTAAAGGTCCAGCAACTAAAGTTTTCAGCAAGCAACTCAGTTTCTAAACAAAAGCAAAACAAGTTTTGATCAAGAAGCATTCCAGTTCTAAAAGTTTTCAAGAAGCTTTTCAAATCAAATTGGAAGCTCTGCCTTCATTTTTATTTGGTGAGTAACATTCCTTTAAAAGCTTAAACAATTGAATGATTTGGTTGCATGCTAGTTGTTTGAAATAAATATGTTTGTGTGTGTTTATTGTTGAATTTCTTACGTATGATGTATGCATGCTTGTGGATATCTGTAAGACCTCTTTGTTTCCAGTTTTAGTTTCTTGTTTTGATTTAAATTCAAAATCTCTTAATTTTGACTCTGTTAAAAACTTAAGATTTAAATCATAATTGTTTGTTTCTCCACAAAATTTAGATTAGAATTTTACTTAAGTTAAATAATAGTGAAATGTCTCTAAAAACTTAAAATAACTGAGCAAATTTGAATATAAGTGAAATTCAAACATGTTGGTTCAATGTTTCAGGGTTAGATCTGAAACATTATTCAAAATATTGATTTTTAAAGCTAAAATCATAGTTTTTAGTTTGGAATTGAGAATGCAGTTCTTGTTTGAACTGGAAGTGAAATTTAGGGGTTTTCTGGTGATCCAAGTGTTTGGAGAGGTCGGGATCTTGGGTGATTATGGCGGAGTGATCAGTGATGTTGGAAAAAAAGGCTGATGGTGATGCAATTCAGTGAGGAGGTAGCAACAGTTGAATCTTTTCTGGAACCATAGTTTAACAAAGCTTGATAAAATCGATCACCACGGGTTCTACAATTGATCGAGTGATACCAAATTTTGGGAAATGGTGATGGGTGTGTTGACGAAGGAGCAGCCGAAGTTTCAAGTACTCCGATGGTCGGTGTGGTGGGCACGAGAAGGTTTCTGGTTAGATATTAGATTCCAGGTTCGAACAGTATGTTCGATATTGATTCTGGGGTGTTGTCGATGTTTGGACGGTCATGATCAGAGGCGGGGATGATCGCCGTTTTGTTGAAAATGGTGGTGATGGCCATAGATGATCGAAGCCACCGTGCGTGTGCACGGTGCACTCTTGATTTCCTGGTGAAGTCAGGAACAGAGTAGTGGTATTCGAGATTCTCTCGAAGTAGATTGATATTTGCTCGAGGTATTTTTGTTTTGGCTCGAAGCAAAGAAGTATGGGCTTGGGTAAAGTGTTTTGTGTTGCAGGTTTTAAAGGAAACCTGTTCTGTTTTTAAAATTTGAAAATGAAATTAAAAATTGAGTTTAAAATGAAAAAGCAAAGTTTTAAACAAGTTTTAAATCTAAGTTTTAAAATCTGGAATTTAAGTTTAAATCTCAGTTTAAAAAAAATAAAGTTTAAAATTTGAATTGCTTTAACAACCATAAATGGTTAAGTAGTTTGAATTTAAAAAAAATTGAATGAGATTTAAAATGTAAGTAAAGTTTCTAATCAAGTTTTAATCTGGAAAATTCAAATTTGATTAGTATCTTAGTTTGAAGATAAATAAGTTTTGAAATTTAAATTGTTTTAAACAACTTTGAATGTTTAAAGTATATTTTAAATATGGTTTGAATTTAAATTTGGTTTTAAATTCCTTTAAGCTTCTTTTATAAGGTAAATATTTCTTTAAATTGTGAAATAAAAAGGTATTTGAATTGTTGTTAAAAATTTTGTTAAACACAATTTGTATTCATTTTAAATCTTAAATTTAAAATGAAGTTTAAAGTAAATTTAAAAGTAAATTATTTTTAAATGCTTTTGATAATGATAATTTAATCATTAATAAGAATAATGTTTTTCTTAAAGTTAATTAGTATTCAATGATTTGTAATTCATTAAATTTTTAAGGAAATTAATTGGATAATTAATTTATTTAACTAATTAATGATTTGGATTAATTAAATACGCAATTAAAGGTTTAAATTAATTAATGAATGAATGAGATTGATTAATTAAGGATAATTAGTTTGTAATTAAGGATTATTAATTAGAATATTAATCAATAATTAGAGGTTAATTAATCAAGTAATTAATGATTAATTAAGTTACAATTAACACTTAATTTATTAAATAATTAGAGATAAATTAATTGTTATTAAAGCTTAATTAATTTTTAATTAATAATGATTAATCTAAGTTTAATTACTTAAGGAAAGTAATTAAAGAATTAATAATAGTTAATGATGGTCATTAACTTGAAATTATTTAATAATTAATTAATGTGATTAATTTTAATAATTAATTAGATTAATTAATTAATGATGATCATTTGTGAAATTGTTTAAGTTTAATTACGTAATGGAAGTAATTAAGGAATTAATTACTTAATGTAGTTAATTAAGTTTGAATGTAATTTGTTTAAGTTAATTAATTAAGTTTAATTAAGTTAAACACTGGATGCTTTGATAAATAATTACTTAATGTAATTAATGGATTGAAATTACTCAGTGAAGTAATTAATGATAATTACTGGATGTAATTAACAGATGATAATTTAAGAATGGAAGTAATTTGGATTAAATTACTTTATAATTAATCAAGGGATTAATTAAGAAATTAGTTAAGAAGTAATTAATTTATTTGATGAAGTAATTAAGGGTAGCAAATTACTGAATGTGATTAATCAAGAGTGATTAATGATTGTGGTTTAATTAAGATTAATTACTTATTGTAATTAATTTTAGTGAAGTAATTAATTAAAATGATATTAGGGATCATTAATTAATATAATTAATGATGTAATTAAAGGTTGATTGCTTAAGATTAATTAATCAATAATAAGTGACTAAAGGTAATTAATTAACGTAATTAGTTAAGGATCAATATAATTAATTATAATTAATTAACTAATGAAGTAATTAAAGATTAATTACTGTTTTTGGTTAAGAGTAATTAATTTGTGAAATTAATTAAAGGATAATTACTTGAATGTAATTAAAGAATAATTAATCAAGGATGATTAATTAAAGTAGATAATTAGAGAATAATTAATTAATTAATTAATTAATAGATATGTAAGGAAGATTTATATTGATGTAGTAATTAATTGAATTCACTTTAAATTAATTAGGGATGGAAGTAATTAATTTAATTTATTTTAAATTAATTATAGATGATGTGATTAAGTAAATCAATGCTTATGTTTGGATGAATGACAATTGATTCCTTTGAATGGTTTGAGATCTCAGATATGAGATAAGTAATGTTGTGTGATTTGGATGCTTTGGTTGCATTATGATGATAATATGGATTATCTATTTGTGATGATAATATGAATTATCTTTTGATAATGATAATATGGATTATCTGTTGTGATGATAATGATGATTATCTATTGTGATATGTGAATTATCTATCTGTGTGGATATAGATAATAAAATTGAATTGTTTTAAACTTTAAAACAACTTGGCCTTAAAAGATACGCTTTGGATTTCGATGAGACCGGGATAGGGTTTCCAGATTTGGATATCTGAAAACCACATCGATCCAAATTAACGATAAGTTGTGAATCTCAAGTGAAGATGAAGATTCAGAATGCAAGGGTTATTGTCGTTAACTCTGAGGGTGGTTCCCAAAATGAGTGTAACGAGATAATGCCTTCGGTTTCGTTCAAACCCAGAACGAACATGTATGGATTGAATGCTTTCAGAACATCGTCAGGTGGATGATGAGCATTCTAAGATATATTTTCCCCTGTCTAGAGGTCCCTTTTTTATTCGGCTTTGTGGGCAGTTGGAACGCGCGCCAACTACGGGGTCGTCTTGTACGGGACTGTCCAGTAAGGGATGGTTCCGGCCTTGTGTTGCAGGGGATTTAGGGTGGATCCTCGGTACGTTGATCTAGGCCACGTACTGTGAAGGGCGGTACTCTAGTAGCCCTTCCATTATATGGAATCCAAAATCCAATAAGTGCCATCGGTTTTGATTGTATTACCCACTTTTGTGGCTAGTAGCTGGAATTTAATAAATGTAACAATTTTGGCTATTTTCTATTTATTTGAAAACCCTAGACCTATTATAATATCACTGGATTTCCTATCAAATGTTTTGGTTAGCGTAAGGTAAAAACTTTTCCATGTTTATGTGTGGGAAGTCTTACGTGATACCTTTTCTTTCAAAGGTTTTTCAAAGTTAAGAAACCTTAACCTGTTACTCACACCAGACCCATGTCTAACCCGGAGTTTATTTCTGTTTTTCTTAAACTCTTGGGTACTCAAATTTTTACGAGTAGCCGAGGGATTCAGGTTAGCTTTGATGAATTGTGGAGGAGAAATGGAGCAGGAGGCTTCAGCGTATATATATATATATATATATATATATAGTGTTCCACTGTGTTGATATCTATATTTGTGTATCGAGTTGTAATAACTAGACAGGTGTTTATAACTGTCTAGTATGTGATGTATAATCTGTGTAACTCTGATAGTTGTTGTATACTATGTAATATCTTATGTTACTAATATAATTTATTCATTCTGCTATTGAGATTCTGATGTTGTTTCTTCTTTCTTCTCTTTCTTTCTGTTTTCTATCCCTTTCTTTCTTATTAATGATGAGTCATTTTATGGAGATGAATGGCGGGTCGTTACAGCCTTTCAAAAAATCATTTTTCATATACATTTGTTATTCCTAAAAATAAGAAAGAGAACTATGGTTTTATACCTAATTCTAAATCCATCCAAATTTTCTTTTTTGGGCAAGACTTGAGTGCAATGCAAATAGTATGGTTGTTTAACGACCTAAGCATGGATGTAAACTGACATCACCTCGCACTTCTAGTATAAAATCATCTGCATGTTGCTGTTTGCCAAATTAAATGAACCTATGGAAGATTTGAACTTTATTTCTTATGGTAATCTTACTTTAAATTATTCAACCTTTCACTGAACTGAAATCCTATATTATTAACCTCTTTTAATTGCAAATTGTAGTTGTTTAGATGATTGTTTGCATACCCGAGATCACCTTAGAATAGCTGTGTGATGTAGGAACGATCCGTCATCACCGATCCGCCTTTTTTTCCCATTTGTCACCTTGCTTCCTATTGTTCTTTTCTATACTTTGCATGTTCTTGTGCAGCTCTTTTGGCTTTCATTCCCACTCATCCGCTCTTTCATATATTGAATTTGGAGATGATATAGAGCTTGTATCTATGGATCTAGCAATTTATATTGTTGATCCAGATTGAATTTCTTTGTTTCTAGACATGACTTCGATGTTTATTTCTAATGGTTTCAGTTTCATAGTTATTGGTTTTTGAATATTGAATTTGTGGATTCATGTTGGTGATATTCTTCCATAGATGATATGTATAACAATACACATGATTTTATTCCATGATTTTCTAGCTCATGTTCCCAAAAGAAAATCCTTTCAATCGTTTTATCAAATCTTTTTAATAGTAATACATAATTTCTAAGAAAAAGATATTGAGAACATATATATAGATATATTTTCTT
Organism: Allium cepa; assembly: GCA_030765085.1. NCBI lineage: Eukaryota > Viridiplantae > Streptophyta > Magnoliopsida > Asparagales > Amaryllidaceae > Allium > Allium cepa. Next base: position 547,393,836 of record CM060943.1, on the reverse strand, counting down.
ATTTACATAAATTTGTGGTTTTAAATAAATTTGGGAACAAGGATTTAATATGCGTATTATATATATAATATATGTAAGCTTAATAAATAACTTTCAAAGCTATACTAGTTTTATAAATTAAAAGAAGTTTCAAAAGAGATTTCAAAATAAAGTATTTTTATAAAATTGCACATACCAACTGGATGAAAAGGTGATTTAAACGGTTTAATAAAACAAGTGGTATGGAGCACTCGTGTTTGTTTACTGGTTAATTCCTGGACTCATTTGACTGAATCATCTATACACATGAGTGGAGTTTACTAAATTACTGTAAACATTTAATTAAGCCCATGTGGTATGGGATGCATGGTTGTTACTTATTCAGTTTATATTTGAGAGTGCATAACACTTAACAACAAAATTTGACTCGCTCTTGGTTTATAGGCTTCCATCTATCTTGTATTTATAGGTCTTATACCTAGCTTGGTTTCATAAGCTCATGCCTATCCTGGGATTCATAGGTCTTGCACCTATCTTGGTTTCTATAGGTTCACGACTCCTTAGGATACTATAGGTTTCAGCCTATCTTGTGTTTACATGCATGTAGGTGGACTTGTACACCAATCTTGGGTATATTTGCCGTCATTTACACTTTTTTTATTATCTCGATTTCAAATGCTGATTTCTGGAATTTATGGATTTAGTTTTTCACCAAATACTTTGGGTTTTGCTTTTATAAGCCAACTTGTAATTTCAATATTTGGTGATTGTATTCTTGGGAAATTATGTGTAATCTTGGTATTGCTTATACATGGCTTTATAATTGCTACTGAGAACTGTCTTATCAAATTTTATATTTTGTACAGAATAGTATGCTTTAGACGCTATCTTGGGTTATGATATTTACTGATCGCATTCGGAATGTTACTGAAGCCTTCTTAATATTTGTTAGTACTTGTCTTTTTGACTATATTTGAGATCTAATTCATTTTTCATGTCATTTATCTGGTCCAACGCATCTATTTTAGACTAAAACGAACGTTTATTATTTATGATACTCGGGTCAGACTAAGATATTTCAGGTCCTTCAGCATGATGCTTTTAGGGTTGACATCATACCTGCTAGCTAGATGTTTATTCTTATTATCCCTATGTGTATATTTATGTTATGTTGTACTCTATATCGAGCTAGACTTATTCTATGGACATATTTATACCTATCTTGAGATGTAGTACTTCTGTATTATGTGGATCGCCGTGACCATCGCTTTGTATTCTACATTATAAATCTGTATTATGTCGGTGCAGCCTTGTAGCTATTGGTATTCCGCTATGGGTTTGTGTGTATCCTATGATCTGTCATTCTGTGATTTGTATTTAAAGTAAATGTTGTTCTTGATTATTATATTGCCACCGTAGTTTTTTTAGCTAGAATTGCACATGTTCATTCCACTTGAGAAAATAAATTTATATTGCATTAACTGATGTATCAATGGTTACTTAAAGTAAAACTCATGGATCCTTGCTCCTATCCAGCCCCATTCTCCGTACTAGCAGACAATATCACTCTATAATATTCTTTTTTGGTGTGGGACTCGAGGTGGGATGTCAGAGCTTGGTATCAAAGTGAGGTTAAAAATAATACAAAATACGAATCATGGCCTAGGTAGGTTTAGTGCCTGTCCCTTGTGTATAGAAGGTGGAATTTAAGGTTCAATTCTCGTTTTAGGATAAAAATAATAGTGGTCATTAAGGGAATTAGGGGATAAATTTGTAATCTTGGGTTTACATTATAATTAGCATCTTGTAGTGATTCTCAATTTAAACACAATGTGTGGTTTAGAACTTAGATGTCTCCAAGTATTGAAATGTTAAGTCCCGACCCTTAGTGATCAGAGTTATGCAGAGGAGGCAAATGAACTGCTTTCTGTTGAGCACATTAATTAGAGCCATATGTATATGTAGGTGTATATATGCTTGTCGATTAATTGTTGGACGCTTGTTTGTTAAAAATAAAAAAATAAAAATAAAATGATATTTTGAATTTGAACGATCACTTTAAGTATGCGTGGATGAATTGGATGATTGATGTGGTTTCCATTCGCAAATTTAATTTTTGCAAAAATAAGTTTTTTGAAAAATTTATATATGTGTGTGTGTGTGTGTGTGCGTGTGTGTGTGTTAAAAGAAACCTTGGAAAAAATAATTTGTGACAAATTTTTTATTGAGCGATTTATGAATTCTATTCGGGACGTTTGGCTGACGTACTCGATAAGGGTTCCTAAACACTAAAATAGTAAGTTTGATGCAACAATTTCGAGTCCAAACCTTTTGGAAGACTTAGAAATATTCATAAGAATATTATTAAAAAAGAGATACACACACACATAACTATTGTGAAAATAACATTGAGAATGTATTTTAAAGATTTCTGAAATTTAAAAGCTAATTGTGCATTTTTGGGAAATCAAGTAATTTTGTGAACAAATTTTGGGAATTTATAATAAGAGAGTGCCTGAAGAAAATTAAGTTTGATATTGCATTAATTTTACATCTTAGAAGTGAACTATATTTGTAGTATTTTTGGAAAAAAATAGAAGAAGAAGTTATGAGCTATATATACATGTTGGTATATATACATAAAAAGTACAAAATGCTCGAATTTTCTCGGGGACCGGTGGACTGGTATGTACAAACTAGTGCGTCGGTTATCGATTTTTCTTTCAGGCCGAAACCCTTATGTTTTCGTCAAATCAACCTCTACTCCTCATTTCTTCAATCTCGTTTGTTTTTAAAACCCTAGTTCCCCATTTCTATAGCTCCAAACTCCACCAAATCATGATTTTTCCACTTCAATCAAATAAATAGCCATGACTAAGCAAAAGAGAACCCATTTAAGAACTTCTTTCAGATCCATTAAGGAGATTCTAAACGTCGAAGTTGAGGGTTGGATTAAGAATAAAAAAGAAAATATCAAGAGATGTAGAATCTTGAAGGTTAATGAGAATTTAGGAGGTCAATTGGTAAATCTTAATTCTATTGATCTTTATGGTACAAGAAATTTTTTCACCTAAGCGGAATTGGTGAGTCTTACAAACAAGAATGGATATGAAATTGACATTTATCCTCATTTCATGGCACTGTTTTATGCAAATCCTGAGATAGGTTGTGATGTGATGGCTTAATTTTATCAATAAATCTTAAGAATGCAGATATAACTTTTAATAAGAGTGAACTACGCGAAATATTAGGAATTTCATCTAGGGTTATATCCTCAGAGGAGGTTGTATTTTGCGAATAATCAATCTTGAGTTTAGTTCTTAAAAATCCTCATGGTAATTGGGCCACATCAAATTTAACTCATATAGCTTGAATTATTATTCGTATTCTCTAATACAATTTGATTTCTAAGACCAGTAGTTTTGATGAGATTTACCTGATGGTTCGGAAAGCAACCTATGTTATATCCGAAAATATTCTAGTGAATTGGGTGAGTGTTATTATGAATAGTATGATTGAAATTAAAGCCAAAGAGAAGAGAAGGTACATTACTTATGGGAATCTCATCTCTACCATTTTAAGAGTTTTGGGGTCGATTTAGAGGATGAAACTCCAATTAGCACCCATATTCAAGCTTTGTTAATAATAAATTTCTTAAAGCTATGAAAATTTTGACCACCTTGGAGGAGCTTGCTACTGAGACGCTAATTCATCCAACATTTCAACAAGGCACTACCAGAACTTCTTCTCCACCTAAGTACTCACCTATATATACACACTTCTTCATCCGAAGCTCGCATCCTATCCATGTTAGAGCAACAAAGATGGATGATTCAGCAAGTTAAAAAGGAGCAGAGAAGAGAACATAGGATTATCAAATCATTGTTGACGCATATTTGCGGCTCGGTAAAGACTCAGGAGAAGGGAGTTGGAACTAGTGGTGAGTAGTTCCAAGTGATGATATAGTTATTATTGCATGGTTGTTTTTTAGGACTATCATGTTTACTGTTATGGTTACGTTGTTGTGCACTTATACTTATTTTTGAACACATATGTTGTGAGTAGTTGTGTTCGAGTTATCTTTATGTGTTGATTGTGCTCATCTTTGATGATTTATGCCATTAGTTCCATTTATCCTGTTCTTGTTTATATTCGAACATTGATTGGAATGTTGTAACTAAGAAGTTATTGGGTGCGAATGTATGAGGTGCATAAGATATCTAAATGAAAATAGTAAGAGTACCTTGTAGATGTTAACATTTTGGATTGTAAATACAACTATTGATTATTAGCGATCGACAAAGTAAATTGGGGAGGCGACATTGATTACATTATTTACATTTCAGTAGATTAACAAGATGGATTTCTAGTAATGGATATTATTAGTTATGAATTCGAAATAAAAATGGACCTATGATTAAAAAAGTGGGGAAATATCAATGAATATCCTTTGAGAAACTTGATTTTTATATTGATAATATAAGAATAACTTTGAGAAAATGTGATGATTGAATATATGAAAATAATTGTAATATAAAAATGTGAATAATAAAGTTTTTATTCACTTATTTATTACAAGTAGAAGCTTGTGATAAAATATCACTTTGCCTTAAATTAGTTCATCTAAGGTTGTAAAAGTTAGCAAAATGTCAATATTGAGATTAGTTGTTAAAATGAGGTTTTATAATTAATAATTTATTTTAAATAACAGGGATAAATTTCAATCTTAAGGGTCGTTAAAATGTTTATAAAGATATCTCAATCCTGAAGGGGGATGAGAATTTTGGTGTAACGACCTGGTATTTCGGACCATTCGAATCGACAATCATCCACTCATGTCAGACTCAAATTGCTTAAAACAACAGATTGTTAATTTATATTTGACAAAACTTAGCATATATAGTAAATATAAGGAATCATAGAAACAGTGTAATATAACAATAAGCAGTGGAATAGATAAATAGTAGTTTATGAAGCTACCATAAAACACCAGAGTCTGAAACAAAATAAAACAAAATCTCAGATACAAATGAATCTCTAGTACATAAGCAACTGACAAGTCTAAACATAAATGACTGGAATAAACTGAAATAATTGAAAGTTGGATAGATAGATCCTCAAACAAAGGTCTAATCTCCAAAGGTGAGTCTCAAATTGTCATGACCTGAAGCGTTCGAAAATCGACATCAAATATCTCACTTGTATTCGACTATCGGAGACTCAATCGTCGAACTCCAGTTCGGATGGAGCTTATAACAACATTAGATGAATATAAACAGTGGAAAAACAAAATGAATTATAATTAATCAACATCATAGATACAACACCACAATATTCGATTACGACAATTATCACCAACATCAGAGTGCTACACTTTATATGACAATAGAATAATAACAACTTCACAACGAAACGATAATAGAGTCTTCTCAAGGTTCCAACATACTTCTACTTCAATAAGGTCTTCAAAACTCCAAACTTCTCAAAAGATATCCAAACCAAAGCTTTCCAAAATCCGATAGCTTCCAAACCAAAAGACTTCAAAATCCAAGCTAGCTCCAAAACACGGATAACCTGTCTCTAGGCTGCCCGTGCGAAAATTATGGGCACCCAGAGTTTAAAAAGGGAATAATAAACTCTGGGTCAGTCATGGGACTGGTATGAGTAAACAAAAACAGTTTTTTGTACAAAAATAGTTTATAAAAATAAATCCGTTCATGCTTTTGAAAAATGAAACTACCATAAAGCCCCCCCCTCCCCCCCCCCCCTCCGCACACACAATGCAATCGCATAATTGGAGGAGATTTCTCCTTATGATAGTAAAATATGCTTGATAGAGAAAAAATCTTTTGATATTATTGTTAATAGTTCATAGTGTGAAATTTTTTTGAAAGTATAATATTAATCTTAGCCAGCATAGGTACCATTATAGTATGCCTACTATAGCTACCACCCGAGGTGGCAGGTTATACAAATTGCAATCGTAAAGGGATCGTATTGTTTCTTTGGATTTCCAACAAATGGTCAGGCTAAGGAACTTCCTATGCCACATGGGTACGCCTCTGGAGGGACGTCCCGAGAACCTACCTGAATCCCTGCTAACACAAGGCCGGGTTACCTCTGTAACTAAGTAACTACTACTCGAGTATGCCATCCCCCGGCCATTTGCGACCTTTATCCGAGAGCCCTCAACCACAAAGAAACAACCACACAGTAGTGAATTTGTAGCAACCACATAGGTTAAGTACCTGGGCTCCATACCATGATACCATCTTTTTCCAAAAGGGAATAGACATACCCTAAAGGGCGCGACCCTCATAACCTTGCCACATCTTTCCTGTTTCGACCATTTTCGGGGTGTGAGGTCCGACGAGGTCTCGTCCACAAAGCTACGCTTTACACAAAAGCCTTGCTTTGATCAACAAATGATCAACAACACACAGCAGCACTTAGCATGGTACATTACCAAATTGGGAGTATAGCACTGATAACCTTCAACTACATAACCTTTGAGCTCGTACATCTCATAGAAGGGTGTTAAGCTAAGAGAATAAATTCTCCGCCACCAATAGAAATGTATATGAAAGAAATCTGCTTTGTATCTCAAAATGTAATTTCAAACATACAACCATACAACTCTGTTCCGGGTTCGAACAGAACTGAAGGCACTTCCAAAGAAGCCCTTGCAATCCGGGCATTCACAATCTTGATCAGACTCCCCATCACATATGGAGATCTCTATACCGGAGCAATTCAGTGCAGAGTCATATGGAGATCCCCATCCATTACGTCGTATCACTATTCAGAATGGGTTATATCACACAAAATCCTCTCCTGACTAAACGAAATAGTGAGCGCTTAATTTTTAAAACATGTGGATATATCATTCACAAAGATTCACTTCAGGGTTCGATGTGGATTTCGGATAACCAACTGGAATACGACTCCCTGTCGCATCGAAATTCAAATGTCGTTTTATGGCCAATGGGTTTTCACATTTACATAGAAACAAATCACAGATATCACAGCTTAGTACAAAGTAATTTACATCACATAGATCACAATCACATATCAGAGACATTGATCAATGCAAAGAATTAACAATAATCAAATCATCTGAAATTTAGAGGGACTAATCGTGTGATTATAATTAATTAATCACATAATTATTTTCATTAATTTTTCTTAATTGATAAATTAATTAATCTTAAATTTAAATTAATTAATTCTTAATTATTTATTAATTAATTCTTAATTATTTATTAATTAATTCTTAATTATTTATTAATTAATTCTTAATTATTTATTAGTTTATACTTAGTTATTTATTAATTTTTTAATGGTTAATTAATTAAATCTTAATTACTTTTATTAATTAATTAGTCCTTAATTAATTTATTATTAATTAAAAATTGATTAATCTTAATTAATGATTAATAACCTTTAATTGATTATTCATTAGTTATTAAGTAATTTTAAACCATTAATTATTTATCTGTCATTAACTATATAATTAACTTACTTTTAAGTTAACAATCTAAAACATTTGATTTATTCCTTAATTACTTTGTTAAGCCTTATTTAAAATAAACTCTTTTTTTATCTAGAAATCTGGAAATCTTAGTACCCGAGACTTACTCGAGTGTCACCCCGGGCCAACCTCCCTTTGCTTCGAGTTTCCCTCAAAACTTACCCATGTGCATTTTTTCAGCGTAAAATTTTGTTTTAAATATTAAACCCCCTCGGTACACACAAAAATTTACTCGAGCTTGGACTCGAGCCAGTACGCAAGTTTCCTAAGGCAACTTCGAGTTCATAGCATTTTTCCCACAACCCAACTAATTGATACAACCTCGATGCTATGCACATGCACCCTTACTACAGCCATCTCCGATCAATGTCACGGCCACCCACGGATCATCGTTGAACCCCTCAACAAATCCCGACCACCTAGCACCACAATCGACAACGAAATCGAAAACAACCTACTCGATCGATTTTCTGGAACCCAAACCGATTTACTAAATCACCTCGCTTCGACGACACATATCACCAGAGTCCACGCACTTCCGTCACGAGCTCCTCTTATCGATCACGCGCCGCCAGTAATCGTCCCTGTCCAGTCCGATGCGACGTCGGCGTTGCAATTGGCCATTTTTCGACCATTACATAAACATGGGTTTAAACCCTAGTTCGTCGATCTTTAACCACCACAATGATTTATAAATTCATTCAACAAGTTTATAATGATCCCAGACCACCATGCTAGCTCCTGTCATGATCGCGAGACGAACTTCGGTGCCGATCACCAGTACTCACCAAAAATTCTGATATCATTCAAACTCGTATCTCTCGATCGATAGTTATAAAAAATCTTGATTTTTCTTTCAAAAATCATTATTTCTGATATTGTTTCAAATAGTATATCTGAAACTAGGATTTTCGATGTTTGAATTTTATCAAAATTTGAATTTGTGCCTGTATTTTCAACTCTTCAGAAACCCTTTTATTTATTTTTTCCTAACCCCATTTTTAAAATTGAAATCATGTTTAAATAAACAATTTTTGTTTGAATTCTAAAAGCTAAAAATGATTGAAGAAGAAGAAATTTAATTCTTTTGATCAGGCTTATGCCTGAAAACCTGGAATATAGCTCCAAGTGTACAGACATGCACACTCCATTTTTTATGTATAAATATACATGCAACTTAAATTTTCAATTCAAACATCAATATTTTTCACAACAGCAAGTTTCAGTTCAAATCTAAAAAAAAATACTTACCTATGAAGAAGAAAGCAGAGAGGAAATTCTGGAATTTAAGTTTTATTTTTAAGACTGGAATGATCTTCGAAATTTGATCTTGGATTTGAAAGCTTGATATTGAAACTGAGTAGTCCTTTACTTGTTTAAACTTTTTCCACTACAGGCTTGAACTTTGAGCCTTGATTTCGAGATTTGAGATGAAATACAGAGGTTGATTTTTATGATTCCCAGATTTAAGAAAATTGGCGTTTGCTTGCTTGATTTCTTTTCTTTGTTTTATGATTTGTTTTAAAGTTTGCTTTGAAATTTTTTTCTGATTTTTTTTTCTCGGATTTGTTAAAGTCTTGAAGGTGAATAAAAGAAATGAGACAGAGGGGGTTTAAGATGTTATATAGTTTTTATTTTCCTTTTATAAGTTTTTCTTAAAAATGAAAACAATATGATGACACTTGTTCATTTTCTTGCTGCATGGATTGCACTTGTTAATCCGCTTACTTAAATTTTAACACTTGTCTTTATGTATATTACTTATTTAACATTTGTATTCTTATTAGAATAATATTTTCACATTATTTAAATTTTATTTAAATTTACACTTTCCACTTTCTAAAGACATTTGCTTTATTTTAATATATACTATTTAAAAGAGAATTTTGAAATTAAATACACATTAAATAAATTACATATATATACTATTTATAAACCCAAATTATTTTACTAAAGCATTTATTTAAAATTTAAATTCAAATTCAAAGTCAAATTCAAATCTACTCATATATACGTACATACATATAATTTAAATTCAAATGATTTTAAAAACATTCATTATTTCAAATTTTAAACTCAAATAAAATCGAAATCTTATCCATACAAATTAACACTTATTTTATTTGATCTGAACTTTTGCAAATTAATCTTAAATTAAATTCAAAACTTCAAATAAATTACTAATTTAAATTGATAAAATTTTGGGATGTTACAGATTCCCCCTTAAGAAAATTTCGTCCTCAAAAGTTGAAAGAGAGAGAAAGGCAAACAAAGGACATAAGAATATAGAAAAAGATAGAGAAGGGCTTACCAGTTTAAGCCGGAATATCCATTCTACAATTGGGATAGGACCTTTGCATGCTATCCTCTGTTTCCCAAGTACAGTCATTTGAACCACCGCTTCACTGCACTTGAACTAATTTCACAACTTTATTCCTCAATTGCTTTTCATCACGATCTATAATCTTTATCGGATCTCTTTTAACTGCTAGATTTGGTGTAATCTCCAAATCCTGTCGAGTAGCCTCTTTAATGATACTATCTAGATCTTGCACATATTTTCAAAGATGTGAAACATGAAATGCATCGTGTATACCAGATAACTAGTTAGGCAGCTGCACTCGATATGCCAGAGGACCGATCCTCTCCAGAGTAGGAAAAGGACCAATATACTGTGGTGCCTGCTAACCAGTCTTCCCAAATCTTAACACCCCGCATTGGAGAAACTTTGAGGAAAACAGAGTCTCCAACCTGGAATTCCAAATCTCTTCTTCTGCGATCAGCATAACACTTCTGATGACTTTGAGCCGTTTTCAGTTTCTTTCGTATAAAATCAACTTTCTCTGTGGCTTCCTTAATCATATATGGTCCAAGGAGGAGTCTATCACCCGACTCGATCCACCATGCAGGTGATCGACACGGACGACCATATAAATCTTCGAAAGGAGCCATCTCGATACTGGCCTGATAGCTATTATTGTATGAGAATTTTACCTAATGTAAATAGTCCTCCCAAGGACCACCAAAGTCAAGTATACAAGCACGCAACAGGTCTTTTAAGATTTGGTTAATCCTCTTAGTCTGCCCATCATACTACGGGTGATAAGCGGTACTGAAGTTTAGCTTTGTTCCTAATGCAGCATGGAATGCCTCCTAAAATCTACTAGTGAAGATCGAATCACGATCAATCACTATACTGTTAGGTATACCGTGGAAACGAACAATTTCCTTTATATACAACTTTGCCAGGCTTGCCGCTGTTTGATTAGATTTTACTGGGATGAAATGAGTAGTCTTGGTTGGACGATCCACGATAACCCAAATCGCTTCATTTCCTTTTTGAATTCTCGGCAAACCGTCAATAAAATCCATAGACACTTGATCCCACTTCCATTTTGGTACTTCTAATGGCTGAAGTAAACCCGCCACCTTCTTCTGATCACTTTTAATTTGACGACGGGTAGCACAACGACCGATATAGATAGATATGTCCCTCTTCATTGTCTTCCACCAGAAAGTTCTTTTGATATCTCGATACATCTTATTAACTCCTGGATGGATACAAAGTTTAGACTTGTGACACTCGTCCAAATTTCATGTTTAGATCCAGAATATCTGGGACACACATCCTGCCTTTCAACCTTATGATCATCGGCTTCAAAACTGGTACTTTCACCACGACGTATTCTCTCATAAATTTGATGAGGAAACTCATCTTATTTCTGCTTATTAGCGATCTTCTTAAGAAGAGTGGAGCGATAATAAGATTGGCAAGAATAGCATGCTTTCTACTCAAAGCATCGACAACTACATTGACTTTTCTAGGCGTATAAAGAATATCTAGGTCATATGATGCTAGAAATTCCAACCAACGTTGTTGTCGCAGATTTAAATCTTTCTGGGTGAAGAGATATTTCAGAGATTTTTGGTCGGTGAATAATTCGAATTTTTCACCTAAAACAAAGAGAGTTTATTAAGTATATTTGTTAAGTTAAGCTAAATTCTTAAATCGTTAGGAAAGCTGAAAGAGATTCTTACTCAGAAGATAATGTCGCCAGATTTTCAAAGCGAAAATAACAGCCAAGAGTTCCAGCTCATGGGTTGGGTAGTTTCCCTCATGCTGACGTAATTGTCTACTCGCGTAGGCAATTACCTTCCCATTCCGCATTAGCATCGCACCCAAACCATCACCACAAGCGTCAGTATAGACAGATAAACCCTGGTTCCCATTAATGATAGCGAGAACGGGAGCGGTAGTTAATCTCCTTTTCAACTTCTAGAAAGCTTCATCACATTTTGGAGTTCAATCGAATTTAACATTCTTCATTGTTAGCTTAGTCAATAGACTGGCCAATTTAGAAAAATCTTGGACAAACTTTCTATAATATCCCACTAATCCCAGAAAACTTCAAACTTCTTGTGGAGTAGCAGGTTTTCTCTAGTCAAGAATAGCGGAAATCTTGCCTAGGTCAACAGAGACTCCTTCCTCATTAACAATATGCCTGAGAAATTTAACTTCTTTGACCCAAAAATGGCATTTGGAAAATTTGGCGAATAGAATATTCTTCCTCAATATCTCCAAAACAATTCTAAGATGCTCAGCGTGCTCCTCTTCAGTTTTGGAGTAGACCAGAATATCATCAATAAACACAAGAACAAATTTATTTAACACCTCTCGAAACACAGGGGTCATTAAATCTACGAAGTATGCTGGAGCATTGTTTAGTCCGAAAGGCATGACTAACCATTCGTAGAACATGTCAAGACCCTTGAAAGCAGTTAAATGAACACAGTCTTTGGCAATTCATAGCCGATGGAATCCTTGGGCTAGATCCATCTTCGAAAAGAATCGAGCGTCGTGAAGTTGATCGAACAGATCGTCGATTCTAAGTAAAGGGAATTTGTTCTTGAGAGTTAATTTATTGAGATCACGGTAGTCCATGCACAATCTCAAGGATCCGTCAGATTTAGCCACAAACGCCACAGCTGAACCCCATTCAGAAAGACTAGGACGTATCAACCCTTTTTCTAACAAATCACTGGTTTGCTTGACTAATTCAATTCTTTCCCTAGGTGCCATCCTGCGACTTGCATGAACGATAGGATGAGCATTAGGTACTAAGTCAATTTTGAATTCTGCTTCTCTATGTGGAGGTAAGGATTTAATTTCTTCAAACACGTTTGGAAATTTTCGAACAATGGTTATGGACTCCGACTAGGTTCGGGATATCCCAAGGTATACATCAACTCATCTCTTTTAGGACTCGGATCCACACAAGAAATCTCAATGAAATCTCCAAATTTGGTTTTGATCAAAATCAATCGATTGTTACAATCTAATTTAGCTTCGTATTTTGCTAGCCAATCCATTATGAGTAAGATTTCAAACTTAATAAAATCAAGGACAAAGAGACCAATAGGGAATTGGTAACAAGAGTATGAGATAGGAACGTCTCTACATCGTAGACAAAGGTTCGCGGTGCCACCAACTGGATTCTTTACACAAATGGGCTCATCGACAAATTTAGGTTCAAGATTTAATTCATTTACGGCTTGTTGAGAGATAAAACTATGTGTAGCGCCCATGTCGAATAAAACTCTAACAATTCTATCAAAAGTAAGGTTACCTTCCATAACTCCTTTCCCTTTATTTGCTTTGGAGGATGCAGATTTATCTTTCACTGTGTATGCCTTTGCTATCTGAGCTTGCTTCATTATTGGACAGTCTTTAACTTCATGTCCTGGTTTCTGACAATAATAGAATTTCCTGGATTTTGTTTGTACATATTGATCCCTCTTTGGCTTCTTGCAACTGTTTGAATAATGGCCTTTTTCTAGACAATTAAAACAAGTAACACCTTTTTCCTTATCCTCTTGATTGTTCTTATTCTCCTTTCCCTACCATTGTTTCTTGCCCCTGAACTTTCTTTTTTTACAATTTGGATTGCTCGAATTTCCTTTCTCCATTGGGGCTTCTTGCATATCCAGGGTAGCATATCTATACCCCATATCGATCAGATCAGAAAAACATTCTTTAACGTGGCCAGTCATCCTTCCATGGAGCTTCTTATTCACTCCACGAATGAATCTTTCATTTTTCTTTAGAGGTGTGTTTACCAACTCTGGACCGAAATGACAAAATTCGATGAATTTGTTTAGGTACTCCTCAAATGATAAACTCCCCTGCTTTAAGTCCATAAATTCCTGGTACATTCGGGAGCTACCAGCCGATGACATATAGCGTTTCTCAAACACTTCTTTAAATCGTTCCCAAGTAAATTCTTCTTCTGGCTCATGTACAGTAACTGTCTCCCACCAAGCGAAAGGTTCTTCTTGGAGTTGCCAAGAAGCTATGAGTCGCATTTGATCGTCTTCCAACTTTAGCCCTCTAAAAATTCTTTCACATGATCCGATCCAGGATTGAGATTCAACAATAGACTCCTTTCCGGTGAACGGCTTACCACCAAGTCTCAAGAAGCTTTTATATAGATCAGCCAGATTCGGCTGAGTTTGAGTTGATAAAGCTGCTTCTGCTGTTGCGGGGATTTAACCAGTTATGGTATTTCCCTATCCCATAGCTATTCCTCTTCACCCGCTCATTCTAACTATCCGTAATTAGTAAGAAAACTTGATTTAGGTATACGGATGAGATAGCTTAGGAAAATATCAGCAGTTTAAAGAAATAGACCAAGAAATTTTAGGGTTTCGGTCTCTCGGTTTATACTCATTATAGGGTTTATTTCACCCTATCTCCAATGAGCCGCCTAATGTGTTATACTCCGTAGCTAAAGTTCTTACCCAACCTTTAGCTCTGATACCACTTGTCACGACCTGAAATCCAGCGTTCGAAAATCGACATCAATACCTCACTTGTATTCGACTGCCGGAGACTCAAAGTTCGAACTCCAGTTCGGATGGAGCTTATAACAACACTATATGAATATAAACAGCGGAAAAAACAAAATGAATTATCATTAACCAACATCACAGATACAACACCACAATATTTGATTACAAAAATTATCACCATCATCAGAGTGCTACACTTGATATAACAACAGAATAATAACAACTTCACAACGAAACGACGATAGAGTCTTCTTAAGGTTCCATCATACTTGTACTACGATAAGGTATTCGAAACTCCAAACTTCTCAAAAGATATCCAAACCAGAGCTTTCCAAAACTCCGATAGCTTCCAACCAAAAGACTTCAAAATCCAAGCTAGCTCCAAAACGCGAATAACCTGTCTCTAGGCTCCCCATGTGAAAATCATGGGCACCCAGAGTTTAGGAAGAGAACAATAAACTCCGGGTCAGTCATGGGACTAGTATGAGTAAATAAAAACAGTTGTTTGTACAAAAAAGTTTATAAAAAGAAATCCATTCATGCTTTTGAAAAATGAAACTACCATAAGGCCTCCCCGCACACACATAATGCGATCGCACAGTTGAAGGAGATTTCTCCTTATGATAGTAAAATATGCTTGATACGAGAAAAACTCTTTTGATATTATTATTATTAGTTCATAGTGTGAAAATATTTCGAAAGTATAATATTAATCTTAGCCAGCATAGGTACCATTATACTATGCCTACTATAGCTACCACCCGATGTGGTAGGTTATACAAATTGCAATCGTAAAGGACTCGTATTGTTTCTTTGGATTTCCAACAAATGGCCAGGCTAAGGAAATTCCTATGCCACATGGGTATGCCTCTGGAGGGACGTCCCGAGAACCTACCCGGATCTAGCCAACACAAGGCCGGGTTACCTCTGTAACTAGGTAACTACTACTCGAGTATGCCATCCCCCGGCCGTTTGCGACCTTTATCCGAGGGCCCTCAACCACAAAGCAACAACCACACGGTAGTGAATTTGCAGCAACGATATAGGTTGTCTGGGCTCTATACCATGATACCACCTTTTTCCAAAAGGGAATAGACATACCCTAAAGGGCACGACCCACATAACCTTGCCACATCTTTCCTGTTTCGACCATTTTCGGGGTGTGAGGTTCGATGAGGTCTCGTCCACAAAGCTACGCTTTACACAAAATCCTTGCTTTGATCAACAAATGATCAGCAATACACACCAGCACTCAGCATGCCAAATTACCAAATTGGGAGTATATCACCGATAAACTTCAACTACATAACTTCTGAGCTCGTACGTCTCAGAGAAGGGTGTTAAGCTAAGAGAATAAATTCTCCTCCACCAACAGAAATGTATTTGAAAGAAACTGCTTTATCTCTCAAAATGTAATGTCAGACATACAACCATACAAGTCTGTTCCGGGTTCGAACAGAACCGAAGGCACTTCCGAAGAAGCCCTTGCAATTCAGGCATTTACAATCCTGATCGGACTCCCTATCACATATGGAGATCTCTATACCGGAGCAACTCCATGCAGAGTCATTCGACAGGTTATCCTATCGTTCTCGAAGACACCCGGTCTTCACCACCGTCTTCAAATGCCAGCCATTACGTCGTATCACTATTCAGAATGGGTTATATCACACAAAGTCCTCTCCTGGCTAAATCGAATAGTGAGCGCTTAATTTTAAATCACGTGGATATATCATTCACAAAGATTCATTTCAGGGTTCGATGTGGGTTTCGGATAACCAATTGGAATCCGACTCCCTGTTGCATCGAAATTCAAATGTCATTTTATGTCCAATGGGTTTTCACTTTTACACAGAAACAAATCACATATATCACAGCTCGGTACAAAATAATTTTTATCACACAGATCACAATCACATATCAGAGACATTCATTAATGCAAAGCATTTAACAATAATCAAATCATATGAAATTTAGAGGGACTAATCGTGTGATTATAATTAATTAATCACATAATTAATTTCATTAATTTTTCTTAATTGAAAATTAATTATTCTTAATTTTAAATTAATTAATCCTTAATTATTTATTAATTAATTCTTAATTATTTATTAATTAATTCTTAAATATTTATTAATTAATTCTTAATTATTTATTACTTAATTCTTAATTATTTATTAATTAATTTTTAATTATTTATTAATTTATCCTTAATTATTTATTAATTTATTCTTAGTGGTTAATTAATTAAATCTTAATTACTTTTATTAATTAATTATTCCTTAATTAATTAATAATCAATTAACCTTTAATGATTAATTATCCTTTGATTGATTATTCATTAATTATTAAGTAATTTTAAACCATCAATCATTAACTATATAATTAACTTACTTTTAAGTTAACAATTTAAAACATTTGATTTATTCCTTAATTACTTTGTTAAGCCTTATTTAAAATAAACTTTTTTTTCATCTAGATATCTTAGTATCCAAGACTTACTCGAGTGTCACCCCGGGCCAACCTCCCTTTGCTTCGAGTTTCCCCCAACTCAAGTTCAGGCTCAAACATCATTCCAGTTCTCTGCTTTCAAATATCAGATGCTGGTGAGTAAATACATTTTTTAAAGGCTTTATAAAACATTTAAAAATTTATTTATGCATGCAAGTTACATGTATTAACTTATAATTATTCTTAATAACATGTGTTAGCAAATTAAATAAGCTAAATGACAAGTGTCAACTTTTATTTTGTTTTTCTTTTATTTTTCATAAAACCTAATTTAAACCTATATAAACTTATATCATTCATCTTCGTTTCCTTTCCTATCTTCACTTTTTAAAACAAAGGAAAAAGTCATCATAATAACAAAACCAAAACTTGATCAAGAGGAAAAAGAATTCATCTCAGAATTTTCAAAAAACCTGGATAGCAACTAAGCCAAGATTAAGCAAAGTAAAGATCAAGCAACTTGAAACTTCTACAATCAAGGATCAAATCAATTTACAAGCCTGGGAACAAGAATCAAACAACAGACTAAATACAAAGATTAACTTCAATAATCATCTGTTTTAGATCATATTTAAAGGTTCCAGATTTTGGTTCAAGCTTTCTGTTCTCTGTACCTCTCTGTTAAACTACAGGTGAGCAAAACTCCCATTTTAAAAACTTAAATCTCTTTGCATGTCACAAATAGGTGAACGTGCTTTATGATAATGTTTGAAATATGCCTGAATGTTTGTATTTGTGCGTAAATATGGATGTGCATGTTGATATACAGGGATATTCATCATTTTTACAAATTCCAGGTTTTCAGAAACTTGTCCAAAAAGAAAAAAAATCCTAAAACACTGCTTTTAATTGTTGTTAGATTAGGATGTCAAAAGAAAATGTGTTCAAATTCATAAAAACTAAATTTTAAAAATAGTTTCAAAGACAAATAACAGGTAGCAATGGTCTATAACGAGGAAGAACGACAAATTCAATTCATGATAGAAATTTGATATCTTTAATTATTAAATTTAATTATGTAACCTAAAACGTCTTCAAAAACATTGATTTTTAAAATTAAAAATCAAGATTTTAAATTCGGTATAAAGCGAGCATTTCAACGGTGATCACAAAATGGATTTTGAGGCGTTGCTGGCGATCGAGACAATTAGAGTGGTCGGCATTCTGCTTGGAGGTGGAGGAAGACTAAGGGACCTTGGCAAAAATAATCGATGAATTTATCGATCATCGTGGTTGCTATTCATCGATGTTTTAGGGTTTAAGGACATTTTCGAGTCGGCATGGTTTGCGAGGCTGTGGTCGTGGTGACGTGGCGTTAAATGGTCGTCGGGTTTGAGTGACTAAGGGTAATTAATCGCTTAAAGATAATTACATAATGAAGTAATTAAGAATAATTATTTAATGATTAAAGATTGATTTATTATTAAGGTTAATTAATTTATAACTAAGGATTAATTAATAACTAATTAATGAAGGTGATTAAGATTTACTTAATTAATAATTAAGGATTAATTAATAAACAATTAAGGACTAATTAATTAAAGGATAATTAATCAAGAATTAATTAATTAATGTAATTAATTAAGGTTAATTAATAATTTAAAGTTAATTAATTTATTATTAAGGTCAACTAATTAAAAAAATTTGTAATTAATTAATGTTAATTAACTTGGATTAGTGATTAATCTGGTTTCAATTAATCAGATGATTAATTATCTTACTTACGAATGTTTATATTGCATGGAATGTTTTATATCGATTGATATTCCTGATGTGTGATGCTGTGTGATATGAATTAATTTTATTTGAGCAGTGATGAATGTAATTTATTTATCTATGATAAATGTAATTTAATTATCTGTGATGAATTTATATTTGTGAATCTGTGAATGGATGATAAGCGTTATAAGAATATACCGCTTACCGATATTGATATGATTGAATCTGTGATGATTGATGTTGTGCACTATTGTGTAGAACCCCTGGACTATACCTTACATGCACAAATATGGATTGCATGAGGAAATCGGTTAAGTCACAGATTTTTGAAATGGTTTTAAAGTTGACTTTTGAATTCAAATAGTTCGGAAATGGAATTTGGTTAAATGTGAAACGTTTTGAAAATGAGTTTTAAAGATAAAGTTATTTTGAATAACAGGATAAAGTTTTGAAATTTAAATAGTTTGATTTGAATTTAAATTCAAGATTTGAAATTGAATTCTTTATTTGGAAATTATGGTTTAAAAACATTATATAAGTTATAAATGTGTTTATATGGGTTTTAAACCATTTTAAAAGTATTGTTTTAGGAATTTGAATCTAACCCAAGTTTTATACTAGAAGGGCTTTTACTCGTGCAAATGTAATCGGATTTTTCCGAAATGAAAACTATTTATTTTCAAATAATAATAGCTTACATATAAAGAAAGGATTTCCAATTTGTGTTGGAAGAATTTAAGTTTGAAATGGAATTGAAATTTTTTTGAAAACTATGAATGAACCTTTGTGAAAGATGGTTGAACCATATTTGAAATCGAAGAGGATCTTAAAGGTATATCTTTTGTACAAAAGATTTGAAATGGAATTGTTTGGAAAGCTATGAAAGAATCATTGTGAAATATCTGGGGAACTGTGTTTTCAAACAAAAGAGGATCTCAAAGATAAATCTTTTGTTTAAACATTGTGAATGAATCTTTGCGAAAGATTGTTGAACTTTGTGAAGTGAATCTTTTTGTTTAAAAGATTTAGAAATGGTAATTTGTTTAAACCATTTGAAAGAAAAGTTTTCGGTAATAAGTTGTGACTTAACTGAGATCCCAATATCCGTATGTTTCTAAAATATTACGCTCACTATACGGTTTAGCCGGGAGAGGACTTCATGTCATATAACCCATTCTGAATAGTGATACAACGAATGGGATAGCATTTGAAGACTGGTGGTGAACACCAGGTATCTTCGAGAATAATAGGATAACCTGTCGAATGACTCTGCACTGAGTTGCTTCAGTATAGAGATCCTATATGTGATGGGGAGTCCGATCGGGATTGAGGATGCCTGGATTGTAAGGGTTTCCTTGTGAAGTGCCTTCGGTTCGGTTCGAACCCGGAACAAACTTGTATGGATATGTGTCTGACATTACACTTTGAGATGTAAAACTGGTTTCTATCAAGTACATTTCTGTTTGGTGGCGGATAATTTGTTATCTTAGCTTAACACCCTTCTTTGAGAAGTACGAGCTCAAAGGTTATGTAGTTGATGGTTACTAGTGATATATTCCCAATTTGGTAATGTGGCATACGAAGTGATGCTGATCATTGGTTGATCGAAGCATGGCTTTTGTGTAAAGCGTAGCTTCGTGGACGAGACTTCATCGAACCTCACAGCTTGGTTATGGTCGAAACAGTAATCGTTGTAGCAAGGTTATTTGGGGGTAGCGCCTCCTGAGGGTATGTCCATTTCCTTCTAGATTATAAGTAGTATCATGGTATGGAGCCTGGCTACTTAACTTTGTGGTTGCTGCAAAACTTATTGCTTTTTGGTTGTTGGTTGACAGGCACCTTGAATAAAGGTTGGTAATGACCGAGGGTTGGCATACCCGTGTCAGTGGTTACCTAGTTACAGAGATAACCCGGCCTTGTGTAACAGAGATCCGATTAGATTCTCTGGGACGTCCCTCCAGAGGTGTTCCATTTTGTGTGGGAAGTTCCTTCACCTGACCATTTGTTGGAAATCCAAAAAAACAATATGTGCCCTATACGGTTTAAGTTATATAACCTGCCATGGAATGTGGCGGTAACCTGCTATTGAACATGGTGGCTATAGTAAGCATAAGTGTGAAATGTCTATGCTGGCTAAGATTAATATTATACTTTCGAAAGGTTTTCTGAACTATGCACTAATAATAATATCAAAAGGTTTTTGCGTATCAAGCATGTTTGACTATCATAAGGAGAAATCTTCTCCAATTCTGCGTTTGCATTGTGTGTGCGGTGGGAGACCTTATGGTGGTTTCATTTTCCAAAAAGCATTGCAGATTTCCTTTTTATTTCTTGTTTATGCTTTTATTCAAAGAAAACTGTTTTTGTTTGCTCATACCAGTCCCATGACTGACCTAGAGTTTATTGTTCCTTATTTTAACTCTGGGTGCCCACAATTTTCCACATAGGCAGTCTAGAGTTGGATTTTTCAGATAGTCGAATAGTAGGTGTAGATTCGATAGCATTCAATCTCTGGATGTTGGCAATCACATTTGGATCAAGTTGCTTCATTTCAGTGTTGATGTTGGTTCTCGCTTTTTGGTTTGGAGTCTTTCTAGTCTTGGAGCTTTGGCAATGGAGTTGCTATATGTCAGAGTATCTGTTTTAAGGACTTATGAAGATATTATCTTTTGGAGTTATTTCTTTCCGTTGTATCTTATATCTCCGATAATATTGATCAATTAGTTTTATCATTGTTGTAATCAATTGTTGTATATTAAAGAGATTATTCTTCATCGTCCGCTGTGTTGTTATACTTAATGTGTTATAAGCTCCGGCGAACCGGATTCTACGTATGAATCTACGGCATTGGAATACGAGTGATGTATTCGGTGTGGATTTTTCGAAGGTCGAGTCAGGATCGTTATAATTAGTATCAGAGCCAGGTTTCGATCCTGTGACCTGTGGTTTATATAATTAAATCAAATAGTTAAAGGAATCGAACTTTTATCATAGATTGAGTTTACAGCATTTCCTTGTTCCAGACAACAAACACTTGATGTTTGTTTTTGGAAATATTTTTAAAATTAAGTTTTTATGACTTTAAACACATTTCATTTCGACATTATAATCTAACAACAACTAGAAGCAGAGTTTTAGGATTTTTTTGACAGGTTTCTGGAAATCTGGAACTTGCAAAAATATTTACTTTGGTTGAGTAAGAACTTTAGCTACGGAGGGTAACACATTAGATGGCTCATTAGAGATAGGGTGAAGTATACCCTAGAATGAGTACAACCTGCACAACTGAAAACCCAAATTACTCAGACTATTTTCTTTAACTGTTGTTATTCCCTAAGATATCTCATCCGAATGCCTAAATCGGTTTTCTTACTATCTACAAATAGTAAGAATAAGTGGAAGAAGAGGACGAGGTAGGAGACGGGGAAGTACCACTTCAACTAGTCAAGTCCCTGTAACAATGGGAGCAAATATTCCCACTCAACCTCAATCGAATCTGGCTGATTTATATCAAAGATTTTCCAGACTTGATGGAAAGTCATTCATAGACAAAGAAACCATTATCAAATCACAAGCCTAGATTCGATCGTGCGAAAGTATTTTCAAAGGACTAAAATTGGAAAATGATCAGATGCGATTGATAGTGGCAACTCCAGAAAGAGGCTTTAGCATCGTGGGAAACCGTTACATTTGATGAGCCGGTGGATGAGTTCACTTAGAATCGTTTCAAGAAAGTGTTCGAGCAGCGATATATGCCATCTACTGGTATCCCTAGAATGTACCAGGAGTTCATGAATTTGAAGCAGGGAAGTTTATCGTTTGAGGACTACTTGAATAAATTCAACGAATTATCTCGGTTTGGTCCGAAGTTGGTGAATACACCTTGAAAAAGAATGAAAGGTTTATTCGGGGAATGAATAAGAAATTCCATGAAAGAATGACTGCTCACGTAAAGGAATCTTTTTCTGACCTGATAGATATGGGCTATCGATATGCCACTCTAGATGAAGAAGAAGTTTTAGAGGAAAAAGGAAATGCAAGCAACCCGAATTGGAGAAAAAGGAAGTTCGGTGGAAAGATACCGTGGAAAGGCAAAGGAAAGAAGAATGTATAGAAGAAAAAGGTGAAAGACGTTACTTGTTTCAATTTCTTAGAGAAAGGCCATTATTCAAACAGTTGCAAGAATCCCAGGAAGCAAGGAAAGAGGGAGCAATTTATGAAGCTAGAATAGGAATCTAGGGAATGTTATTCCTGCCACAAGCCAGGACATAGGATCAAGGATTGCTCGACACTGAAGCAAGCTCAAGTAGCGAAGATGTATACAAGCAAAGATGATCCTTCAACCTCAAAGGCTGATAAAGGAAAAGGAATTTTAGAAAGTTACCTTCTCATTTATGATAAAATTGTTTGAATTTTGTTTGAAACGGGAGCTACACATGATTTTATTTCTCAGCAAATCATAAATGAGTTAAATCTTGAATCTGAGATCGTAGTCGAACCTATTTTTGTCTGTTTCATCAGGTTTTGATATATTCTACGAATGGTTAGTTATTCCTTCGAACTAACCAGTACCCCTGTATATTTCGTAGATCCGGATAACCCGAGTACTTCGTGAAATATTGAATGAGTTTATTCTCATATTTATTGTTGATATTCTAATTTGATAAGCCAAATACAGAGTAGATATTCAGTCCGGTCTGGAAAGATTTTTCTCTATCTTTTATCTGTTTTTGGTTGTCTCTCTGGCAAATTTCGAGGATGAAATTTTCTTAAGGGGGAATCTGTAACATTACCGGATTTTAGCCAAGTTTAATTTGATAATTAATTTAATTTTTGAAAATTAAATTGTGAATTAAATAGAGTTTTTCCAAAATAAATAAAATATTATTTGTTTATGTATATATATATCAATTTTTAATTGAAATTTGAATTTGAAAACTCAATAATAAATATATTGGAAATAAATTGGATTTAAAATTTTGTTTTTAAATTTATAAGAATTTGTTTCTAATTTTATTAAATATGCATTATTTTTTGAGAATGATATGATAAATTTTTCAAAGGCTAATTGAGAATAAAATTCTAATATATTTATTCATGTGTAATTAAAATTTTAAAACCATTTTTCTTTAAAGATTATATAAATGATTAATAAAGAAAATGTATTTATTTAAATATGAAATGTGATAAAGATTTAAAATGTACATATCTTTTGTAAATTAAAACGGGTAAAAGGGTTTCAACATAAAACATACATGAGATAAATATTTATAAAATCATGATTCATAAAAATAAATCAAAATTTTATATGTTAGTATATAAAAAAGTTAAATCTATAAATTTATTAAAGTAAAGGGTTAAACCTTAATTTATAAATTGATTAAAGGAAAGGGTTTAAACATAAAAATTATTTCTATACAAGTGTAAGCATTTTTATAAAGGAATTGACAAGTGTATTGGGTTAATGAACAAGTGGCATTAATTTTTTTTAAATGAATTAAAATTTTATATATTGAAGAGTAAAACCAAATTAAATTCCTCTTCTCATATCTTCCATATCCAAAATCCAAAATCAAGAGAAAAAAAAACCATCTCAATATCAAAACAAAACACAGATCAAAACCTCAGCAAATCAAGAGCCTGAAACAAGCTACAACCTAGAATGCAATTTAAAATCAGATGCAACAACTTCTTTTACTAAGCCTGGAAATTAAAATAACCTGAGTTCAACATGGATCAAGCATGCAATTCAATTTAATTTAAACAGCAAGCCTGGAAATTAAGCCGGTAATCAAGTAAAAAATCAAGCAACAAAATTCAACATTATAAAATCAGTCCTCTGTTCTTTATCTCTCGGGTGAGCAGACTAACTTTGAAATTGATATACATTTGGATGAATGTTTTGAAGTTTAGTTGTGGTGAATGTAGTGTGAATAAAAGAAAATTGTTCATATATACATATATCTACAGTTAGATAGGCTATGCATGTGTGAAAACACCTCTCGGTTTAGCCACAAATCCATCAATCTAATTTCATATTTTTAATTTTAACCAATTCAGGTTAAAATTCTTGGAAATAAGATGTTAAAATAATGTAAAGCAACTTTTAAAAATAATGTCAAGTAAAAATATTAAGTGAATATTTGTGAAAATATAGTTTTGCGGTAAAATCATTTTAAAGCGGCAAAATCAAACATTTCAAATTTACAATCTGATTACAGGATCATGTTCTTATTACAAAATTATGATTTTAGGTGAAGGCCTCATAATTTTTAAGCTTAAAATGGTTTAGCACTGTTGGGTTGAACGAAAATGAAGTTTTGGTCAAATAATGGTGATTGTAGAGGCTAGGCGCTTCGGGGTAGTGACGAGAGGAGTATTGTAGGCCGGAGATCATGAGAAAAATGGCCAGAAAATTTCTGGTTTGTTGTGGTTGCCGTGCACGATCGAAATAGGGTTTTGTGCCCTAATGTGGTTGATGAGTTTTGAGGGGTTATTTCGTCGTCAACAAGGGATTTGGAGCGACTGCACCTGGGGGAAGTATCGCGTGGGGCGGTGACGAAGTTATGTTCGTGGTGGCTTGGCGTAAGATGGTCGTGATCAACGGCGGTAGGGGAAATTGTTGATCGAGCTTTGCTTCAGTTTTTCGTTCGATGGCTCGATTTTGTTTTTGGTCGAGATTGGTGGATCTGAGGGGTCAGGTCATCAATAGAGGTGGTCATCGACATGTCGAAGACGGCGGCAATGATCGGAGTTGCCGCGATTGATCGTGCATGTGCATGAGTATCAGAGGGGTGCCATTAGGATTTAGGCGTTAGGGAAGAAAAGGAACGCTCGGGTTCGTGCTCGAGTTTCTCGCGAGAATAAATCGAAGCAGATGAAGTCTGGGTGAAGCCCGAAGATTTGCTCGGGAAAACTTAAGATTTGCCCGGGTTTGAGAGTTTTGTGTATAAAATAGTTTTTAAGTTTAAAATTTTAATCAAGTTTTATAAAGTTTAATTAAGTTTTTATGAATTTTGTAAACAAATTCTTTTATACAATTTGTGTTTATTTTTGTATTAATTAAAGGTTTTAAATATAAATTAATTTAAAATTTATTAAGTTTAAAAAATGTTTTAAATATATTTAAAAATAACCTTTAATATTTAAAGAAATTAATTTAAGATGAAGGGACTGTCTTTAGATTTGATTAGTCTTAAGTAATTAAAAGATAAATTACTTGATTTAAGTTAGTAAAGATAATTAATTAATGTAAGAAAATTTTAAGGATAATTACTTAATCAAAGATTGATTAAGGTTAATTAGTTTCATAATTAAGAATAGTTAATTAATTAGAAGATTAATTAATACAAGTAATTAGAGGTAATTAATTACTTAAAGATAATTACTTAGTTAAAAGTATTTAATTAATGGTTAAAGTTAATTAAGTAATTAGGGATAATTACTTATTATAATTAATTAAGGATAATTAGTTAAATGGTAATTAATTAAGGGTTAATTAAATTATTGATTATTTAATTAAGGGTTAATTAAATTATTGATTAATTAATTAAGGATAATTAATTACGGGTAATTATATAATTAAGAATAATTCTTTAGTGATTAAAGGTTGATTAATTCGTTAATTAAGGTTAATTAATAAATAATTAAGGTATAATTAATTTACATAAACTATAATTAACTAATGTTAATCAACTAGGATTAGTGATTAGTCTGGTTACAATTAATCAGATGATCAATTAACCTTACTTATGGATGTTTGAATTTTATTGAATGCGATTTGAACTGTTTTAATTCAAACTGTGATGAACGTAATTTATTTATCCGTGACGAAATTATATTATTTACTTGTGGATCGGTGAATGGAAGATAAGCGTTATAAGAATATACCGCTTATTGGTATGACTTGAATCTGTGATGATTGATGATGTTGCACTATTGTGTAAAACCCCTGGACTACACTATACACAGACGTATATGGATTGCGCGAGGAAATCGGTTAAGTCGTAGATTTTTGAAATGGTTTGAAATTTAAATTTTGAATCCAAATGGTTTTGGAAATGGAATTGGGATAAATATGACAAGCTTTTGAAAGGGAGTTTTAAAGATAAAAGTTATTTTGAATAATTTGATAAAGTTTTGAAATTTAAATAGTTTGATTTGAATTTAAATTCAAGACTTAAAATTGAATCCTATGTTTGGAAATTTTGGTTTAAAAAGGTAATACAAGTTATAAATGTATTTATATGGGTTAAACCATTTTAAAAGTATTGATTTTCGAATTTGAATTTAAACCAAGGGCTTCAACTTGTAAAAATGAAATCCGATTTTTCCGAAACGAAAACTATTTGTTCTCAAATTATAATAGCTTTCATATAAGGAATCTTTGGAAATGGTTTTGAAAGCTATGAATTAAATCTTTGATTTAAAGATTGGACGAGTTAATCCAATTTGAAAGGGAAATTGTTTTGAAAGAATGTGAATGAATCTTTGTGAAAAATGGGTGAACTTTGTGAAGTAAATCTTTTTGTATTCACGAAAGGATAAATATTTTTGAAGATATGCTTTTGGAAAGGATAAATCAAATTTTGGAAGACCTTTTGCGAGCTTGTATTCTCGACTTTGGTGGTTCTTGGGAGGACCATTTACATCTGGTAGAATTCTCATATAACAATAGCTATCACGCCAGTATCGAAATGGCTCCTTTCGAAGCTTTGTATGGTCCTCCGTGTCGATCACCTGCATGTTGGATCGATTCATGTGATAGACTCGTCCTTGGACCAGATATGATTAAAGAAGCCACAGAGAAAGTAGATTTTATTCGAAAGAAGTTAGTAACTGCTCAAAATCGTCAAAAGAGATATTATAACCATAGAAGAAGAGATTTGAAATCCAGTTTGGAGATTCTGTATTCCTAAAAGTGTCTCCAATGCATGGCATGTTAAGATTTGGGAAGACTGGTAAGTTGGCACCACGTTATATCGGTCATTTTCCTATTCTAGAAAGGATCAGTCCTTTAGCATATCGAGTGCAGCTACCCAACTGGTTATCTGGCGTGCATGATGTGTTTCACATTTCTAACCTCCGGAAATATGTGCACGGCCCAGATAGTATCATTGAAGAAGCTGCTCAGCAGGATTTGGAGATCATACCAAATCTGGCAGTAAAGAGAGAATCGATAAAGATCATTGATCGTGATGAAAAACAGCTGAGGAGCAAAATTGCAAAACTAGTTAAAATGCAATGGTGTGGTGATCCAAAGGACTGTACTTGGGAAACATGGGATAGCATGCAAAAGTCCTATCCCAATTGCAGGACGGATATTCCGGCTTGATTGGTAAGCTATTTCTTTATCTTTACATCTTCATATGTTCTTTGTTTGTCTTTCTCTCTCTTTCAAATTTCTAGGATGAAATTTTCTTAAGGAGGGAAACCTGTAACATCCCTAAAAAAAATTCAAATTAAAACTAGTGATTTATTTGAATTTTCGGAATTTGATTTGGTGTTAATTTTGAATTAATTTTATATTTTCAAAACATATGGAATATGCTGTTCGTTTAATTATACATCTATATACATAGAATGGATTGGATTTCAAATTTGAATTTTTATTTTAATTTGAATTTGAATTTTAACTTGTATTTGAATTTAAATTTAAAAATAAAATATCTTAAAAATTATTTGGATTCAAAATATTAACATATGTGTGTGATTTTATTAATGCATGAATTCATATTAAAAACATTTTCTTTTAAAAGTTGTATAAATATAAAACGAGAATGTAATCACATAAATAAGAGAAAAAATAATATAAAAATTTATTTAAATATTAATGCATGTATTAACAAGTGTTAGAGTCGTAAGTGAATAGATTTACAAGTGCTAATGAATCAAGACAAGTGTCAAAATTTCATATTTCTTTTCATTTTTCAAATTAAAGAAATTAAGGCAAGTATACATTCCTAATTCTTTCCTCTCTCATTTCTTTTGTCTTCACTTTCTAAAACTTAAGAAAAGAAAGCCTGTACAACTTTCTCAAACCAGAAAGAAAAATCATCAACCAACATCAAAATTTCAAAACAAAGAAGAAAAAACACTGGAAATTAAAACACTTCAAGGATTTAAATCCTGGAAATTCATTTCTATCCAGAAATCAAGGAAAACAGTTTCAAAACTTCAAACAAACAACACAGCAAAGCATGACTCAACAAATCAAGGCATTTCAGATTCAAAACAAGAATCAAGGATTCAGGGATCATTACAAATTAACTCAAACAAGCAAAATTCAAGTTCCAGTAGTCTGTTTTCAACTTCAGAATTTAAAAGCTCTATGTTTCTTTTTTTTATCAAGTGAATCAACCTCTTGAAGCTTTGATATTTGATCTGTTTTCTGAATGCATGATTTCAGCAAGAATGAACATTGCTTTGCATAAACAAATCTGTGAATATGTGTATATATCTTGCGTGTGCATGTTCATGTACAGGTTTATTAATCCCTGTCATTAGTTCCAGGTTTTCAAAAATCTGTCAAAACCCCAAAGCATTGCCTCTAATTATTGTCAGATCGAGGTGTTAAAATAAAAAGTGTTCAATTTCATCAAAACTTTATTTTAAAAATACTTTTAAAAACTAACATCAAATGAATTGGATTTGGAACAAGAAAGTACTATAAACTCAACTCATAATTAAATATTTTTTTTATTATTCGATTGGATTATATAACCTAAAATGTCTTTGAAAATATTGATTTATAAAATTAAAGTCAAGATTTTAAATTATGTGTAGAGTGAGTATTTCGACGATGAACAGGAAACAGGTTTTGATGAAATTCTGATGATCGGCGACGAAGTTCATCTTGTGATCATGGCAGATGCTAGCATGATGGTCTGGGATCATCACAAAATTGTTGAATGAATTTATAAATCATTGTGGTGTCTACAAATCGATGAACTAGGGTTTAAACCCATGTTTTTGTAATGGTCGAAAATTGACCAATTTCATCGCCGACGTTGCATTGGACTTCACAAGGACGATTGGTAGCGGTGCGTGGTTGATAGGAGGAGCTCATGACGGAAGCGCGTGGACTCTGGTGATCTTTGTCGTCAAGACGAGGTGGATTTGTTGGTCGAGTTTTCCTCCCAGATTGAGTCAGATGGCCTTTTTGCAAGATCGTCAATGTTTTGGTCTTCTGGGTGGCTGGATGGTTTGGGAGGGTTGTCACTGACGTATTGACGACCGGAGCTTCGGCCGGAGGTGGCAATTTTAACTGTGCATGAGCACGAGGCCGGAATTGTATCAGGTGGTTAGGTAAAAGAAAGAGGCTTTGTGTAACAACCCGGGATTTTCGATCCCGAAAATTCCAGATAGTTAAAGAAAAGAAGAAAAGATCGAAGAAGAAGAACAGAAAGGAACACACAATCTCACATTCGCAGCGGATAAAAATAATATCAATAATAATAGTTATACCAAAGAAAACAGTGTCTATCAATTTACATCGATATATCAGAGTTACAACAATTTTATACAACATTGGACAGATACAATTTAACATGTCTCAGATATATACAATATCATAGTGGAAACTCTCCATACGTCTCTGCCATCCAGCTCGCCTTCTGAGCTCCAGAACGTCCTTACCTGAAAATCTGTAATACTCAATCTGACCCGAGCATTACATCAAAGTAACACCCGGGTCGGGCTGGAAACCAGCGTGAGTAAACCCATCTAACATGAATTACAAAAGCATACAACTTTTATATAACCCGGGTAATTTGTATCAATTACAAATTCACAAATTTTTATAGACAAAGCTTATTTCACTCACCAATTTCTAAGTGCCAAATCCTAGATTAAATGGTCCAATTTACTTAAATTATTTCATACCAGCCTATTTATTTCACATATCAAATCTGTACAGAATTTGTATGTATTACAAATCAAAGTGGTTTCGGGTATTAACTAATACCCGACTCCGGTCTCTTCGAGTCCAATGTCATCTCAACCCAAGTTATTCAAGTGAAATGAAATAAAATATATTCACCTTTACAAAGCAATTCATCATCGATAGATAACCATATTATCATCGTTCACCTAAAACATATCATATCACAAAATATTTCATATCAGATATATCAATCAATTCAAGGTATTAAATCATCATTCAATCATCTATAAGCAAGATGGATCATTTCCAAAATTAATTCAATTTATCTCTAATTAAATTAATTTCTAATCTTTAAATTACTTAGTTTACCCGTAACTTAATGCAAATTAATTACAAACCAATTACTTAATCATTCCTCAATTATCCATCTTAATAATCATCCAGGATAAATTATCCTTTCATAATATTAAGTAATAGCTCTTTAATAATTATACAAATTAAATCAATCCCTACCCATTCCATATTAATCACATTTATCCTAAATAAAATGATCAAATTAATTATCTTATAATCACTTACATTGATTAATTACCCCAAACTAACCACACTTTTTAAACCCTTAATTTATTTCTTTAATTAATCAATCCTTTAATTAATTACCCAAAGTAATTAATCTTTAATTACTTCCCTTAAGTAATCACCTTTTAATATTTTTTCATTTGGTAATTTATCCCAAATTACTTCCTTTAAGTAATTACCCTCTAATTACTTCTATTAAGAAATTTTCCTTTATTAATTATTTTCAGAGATTATTCTCTAATTACTTACCCTAAGTAATAACACTTTAAAATTTACCAAGAAATTTTACTTAATCGATTTCTTTAAATATTATCCTTAATTAATGAAGATAAACCATTTACGTAATTAAACTCTTACCTGACATTAAATTGGATGGTTGAAAACATTTGCGAAAACTCTCATTAATTAAAGTATAACTATTCTTACGTTTATCACCAGTTAATTCAACATCCATTTTTTTTTCTATACTTGAAAATACATAGTAATCTAATTACAAAATTTAACTTAACATAATTACTTTAAAATCTACCAATTTAAACTATTTAACTTTGACTTTTTTTATTTTTATTTTATTTTAGATTTGAAACTTGTTTATTATTATTATTATTAAAATCTACCACAAACCCTTCTAGTCAACAAGCCCAACTCGAAAGCAGTGCCAAAAGAAACCCAGCAACCCACACCTTCTTGAAACAAAATACTCATTAACCAACTCGTGCCAAACTACAATCTCCACCGAGCAATTCACCTGAGCAACCCGAAAAAACTTCTCTTCCCAAATCAAACGAACATGGCAGTTAAACAAACGTGCACCGTGCACATGTATGGCACCTTCGACGATTCTCCAACCATCCTCCTGATCTCACCAAGTCGTCAACCGTATCACCAAACCCTTTGAACACCAAGATCGTCATAGCAGTCAGAAATACAAAATCGAACCATTTGACCAAAATCTATACCTAGCCGATCGTTCAAAACTTCGTCGCTTCACCACCACCAGCCACTAGAAACTTCGAACCTTCGCCTGAAGCTTCGCCGAACGTCCCTCGACCTTTTATCCCTATTGTGATAAAGCCCGAGACACCTTAGCCAGAGGGATTGGTTCGAGAACGATGACGAAACTAGCGAGTCTTAACCCTAAATCGATCCTATTAACCGTCATTGATGATCAGAAATTTAGACGAACATTTTTCCCGACATCCCTGCCCTATCTCCTACCTCTAGCCCCAATCCTCGACCTTTCAGCAACTGCCGATCCCCAGAGATGGCCCCATATCCCAATTCTAGTCAACTTAGAATTAGTCACCCAATACAGTATTAATTTTATTGATTTTTCTTTTAAAAATCATGATTTTCTCAAACAATTCAAGATGTAAACTTGAATCAACATAATTTAATACTTGATTTCATCATGCTAATAATATTCCTGCTATTACTTCCAAATTTTAGCATAATTTAAAACTTAAAACATTTGTTCATAATTTTAAATTCTAGATTAAGTTAAAAATTAACTAATTTGCTTACAATCCAAGTTCTGACAAAGATCAGATAAAAAATTGAAATTCTGTTTCAAAATTCTAAATCCTTTATCAGGAACAGAACATGCACACATAGCTAAATCACACACTTCAACCTTCATACGGAAAATCACACAAATATCCTTAAGCTAGCATTAATTATCACAGAAATTTTCTCATGCAACAAACTATAGTTCACTTAAGCTTTTAATTTAAAAGTTTGCTCACTATATTTGCAAAACAGTGGTAAGCTTTTTGGAACTGCTACTGATTTTCAAACAACTTTAAGAAGAAAGATTCACTCACTAATCTCACTTATAAATTTATATATATATATATATATATATATATATATTTGTATTGCATCATTTCAAACAGTTATCCCTTAAACATCATGTGTCCAAAGTGATCAGAGAAGAAGAACTAGATTTTGGATTCAGTTTAAAACTGTGAAACTGGAACAAGCTCTGAATATCTTCATGCAACATATTATCATCCATATGAACTCAATTCAAATTCATTACCCAATAGTAATCACATGCAAACCAATTTACAAATAAAATTTTGAAGATTTGCTCACCTACATGAAGAACAGAGGCCTGGTTCCTAATGCTCTGATCAGGAGCTTGCCTTTATTTTTTGAAACTTCGTTTATCCGGATTAGCTAATTTATGATGATCTGAGATTTGATCCACTTTGATGTTGAATTTGTTACTTGATCCAAGCTTTAATTTGTTTCCAGTTGAAGTTGTTTTTAGGCTTTAGTTTGGATTGTAATTGATTCCATTTCTTTAATTTCTTTTCTTTTCTTACTTTCTAGTTTCAATTTTGGTTTTACAGGTTCTTGATTATGAAAATGAAAGGTGAACGAAAAAAAAGAATTGAGGAATGGATATGAAAATGTCTTTTTGAACAGCCCCCTTTTTCTTCCTTTTTTTTATTATTAATATTAAATTTTATATTTTAAAGAAATATGCCACTTGTTTATAAATCTTACACTTGTACATCTATATTTTATTTAATCAACACTTATTAATATGCATGCATAATTTTTTTTTTAAATCTTTGTATTTGTATTTAGTTAATGCATTTTCTTGATTGATAAATACATGTTTTTAATTTATATAAATAAATCTCTTTGAAAAGAAAATACTATAAAACCAAAGTATAATTTAAGATGCATATAACTATCTTTTGAATTTCAATTTAAATATCAAAATTCAAATTAAATTTCAAATTCAATTTAAATTTTAGATTTAATTTGATATATATACATATATTTAAACAAATACAATTTCAACTTGTATATAATAATTCTATTTAAAATCTATGTATATATATACACAACACAATTACAGATATAAATATTATTTGATCGGATTCATTTGTTCAATTTATAAATTCAGCATTTCTACTAATTAACCTAATTATATTATTAATTACAATGCCCAGAAATCTGGGTTATTACATTTCTCCCCCTTTTGAAACTTTTCGTCCTCGAAAAGGAACGAAACCAGAATTTATTAAATATTTTAAAACCAGTTAAAATATTCTTTGATCATTTTAAAATACTTTAAGAATCTGTAATACTGAAAATACTTTTTATAACTTGATGTTTTAACCAGTCCATCCTTGTTCTCACAGAAATTCGGTCATACGTTGATCAGGCGTAGGACTGAAAATCTATAAGTACTTAGTAGACTCATTTTCAACACCCAGTGAAAATACTTGGAAAATAATTTTATTGAAAATATAGAAAGCAATTTTTGAAAATAGAGGATATATCTTTGGTGAGAATGCTCTGGAAATCATCACCCCCATCCATGGTCGCAGTTAACCCGATGGTTACGTTGCCATCCCGACAAAATCTACAGATAACTGTAGGCCTCCATGCCCCTCGATTACACCATGGAACCCGCTACAGATCGCAGCTACAACTGGGGTTACGTAGCTATCACAGCAAAAATCCATATAACTGTAGGCATCAGTGCCCTCGAATTTCGCTACCAAAAGAATGAAACTTCTCCACTCCACTTGACCATAGATCGCAGTCTACCAATGTTGCATTGCCTTTCCGACAAAACCAAGTGTAGACCGTTGGCACTCATCCTCCACACGATTTTCGCTATGGTCCCCACAGTAAATCGCAGTGACATCGAGTTACACTGTCGTCACAGCATAACCCTGTAACAACCCGGGGTTTTGCCCAATTTATAATCGCCATTAAACAATTTATCTGCTAGCTAATTGTTTATTGGAGTTTTGATTCGAGTTGAAATTCTTTTCAAAAATTTGGATATGAGTTTGTGGGCTTTAAAATTTTTATCTCAGCCCAATCTTTCTTTAACAAATTTTTAAATGTCGTTCCCTTAATTCAATTCGACCCGATCCTCCTTTATCATTTTCGATTCGTAACCCTAAAACCATAAAACAAACGAAAATGGCTGCCGTTCGTTCACCTCTGTCCAAATTAGGGTTTCGAAATCAATACGAGGCCGCGCCTCTGATTGATCGATCGGAGGATAACGCGTGCAGCTTCGATCCATCGCCTCCTAGTTGCTCACTTCGGCCGCTTCTTTTGGTCGAGTTTGACTTCGCTTCAATCAAGGTGAGTAATTTATACTCACATCTTGCTCAATCTCAGTTAGTAGGGTTTAAATATTGTGATTTCGTGATTTCTTGGGTTGTTGGGTTTTGATTTCTGATTTATGTTTGTCTTTGCTTCAGATCGAGGTGAGTAAACTCACATCTCGACTCATGCTTGGTTTAATGCTGCAGTTATGAGGTTTTATCCCTTTATTGATTCTTTCTTGACTTCGGTCGTTAATTGCTGACTTGGATCCTCGATTGTTTTTGACTCACTGATTTTGTGAAACCTGTTATTTTGATTACATCAAAAATGTGATTTTTTTTGTCACTCAAGCATTGATTTCTGATTTGAAACATGTGAGGCCTATTTAACTGGTTCATTGCAGTTGATTTGTACGGCATTTTTTGTGGGCATCGGCTTGACTTTGATTTGTTATTCCATTACTTTGTCATGGTCATTCTGTATCATACTTGACCTTGAATTGTTAAGTACTACTTTGAGACACGGTTGCATACATGTTATATTTTGTTTTATCTCGGTGACATTGTTCCTTGTTATCATGCTGCATTGTATTTGATATTGAACTGCAGTTGTTTACTCATTAAGCACTGCTTTGATTTGTATTTAGTGTCGAAGTCGCTTTGGCATTGTTTCGCTGTCCACTTGGTATTCACTGGTCTGCATGGCCCTGTGTCTTCACTTGGCTTCAACCTTGGTTATTCTTATGCATCTATTTTCAATGAATCTCTATTGACTTGCATATTTGGGTCTGAACTGATGCATTTTATTTTCCTGTGGCCTTGACTACACTATCTTCACATTTGAAAACAGTGTATGTATACTTGTGTCAGTACCAGTGTACGCATTCATTTTAGTCCTGTGTATTTGACAGCCTCGTACCTTGGTGACAATTGCTGTTTTGAGTTTCATGTAGTATTTGGGTTTCACGATACAGTGGGGTAGTGTTGTGAATTCATCGGTCTTTCATTATTGCCCAGACCGACCTTGTTGGATTTCTTGATATTACTGTTGCATGGGTATCACTGCACCATTATACTGTAGCCTTGCATATGCATATGCCATTTTGCACTGTTGGGTCTATATTGCCTTTGCTCAAATCTGATACATGGCATTGATGCCTTGTACTCATTTGCATTTTCTTCGGTCATCTGACTTTGTGTATATTATTACCTGACTTGTCATCTATGGTTATCACCAATGCGTTGGCATTGAACTGCAGTTTGTTCAATTGTCAATTTCTTTTTTGATTTGTATATCTATTGAAGTTACATGACTTCGACATCATTGAGCACTTGATTACGTGCAGCCTGACCTAGTTTAATTTCTTTGCATTGCTTTGTCATCAATGTGCCGGTAGTGTTCACTGTTTTACGTTTCACTTGTATTTGCAGTTGCATTTTTGTGCAATTGTTTGGTACATATTCTGGACCTATTGCACGGTTTATCCCGGCATGTAACTGTGTCACATTGCCTTCCCTGTTCACTGTTGGTTTCACTTGCACTGTTTTGTTGCTGCAGCTGAGTTGAGCAGTGACTTGACCTCTGCATTTTGTTTATTTTCCAAAATTTCACCTGTGTTGAACCCGTTTTTTTATTTTGGGTTTGACCTTGTGCCCGGTTGTGTACGTCTTCACTGTTGTGGCAAGGCAGTGCACGCAAGCATGAACTGCAGCCACACGGAATTGAATTTTTGGGGTACATTATCACTATAGTGGCAAGGCAGTGCACGCAAGCGTGAACTGTAGCCACACAGTAAGGTTTTGTGTTATTCAATCTTGTTTTGATTTGTTGATCTTTATGCATATCCCATATGCTGTAGTGGCGAGGCAGTGCACGCGTGCGTGTACTGCAGTCCTACTCGAATTAATAATTTAATTGATATTTCAATTGTTTGAACTGTTTTGTTTATTCAATTCAATATTCTGATTTGGTTTAATTTGCTGATTTGTGTTTAACACTGTTACGTGTTCTAATTATCGTTATCCGATTTCTTTAGTTAAGTATCGGATATACGAGAATTATTGTGACTGTCGTCTATTCATTATGTAATTATTATTGCTTCTGTGCACTAATAACTGAGTTTGAATTAGACTGACCCGTGTATTATTTTCTTTTGAATGTAATACTCGGGTCAGACCGAGTATTTACAGGTTGTTGATATCTCACTATGGGTTGCTGTTAGAGCTATGAAGTCTTTTCATATTTTTGGAGTAGTCGTCATCATTTAAAGTAGTCAGTGTAATTGTATAGGATGTTGTATATTCATGTATATTATTCACGATAATGTACTTGTATATGTAACTTCTAGAG
The DNA here is from genome assembly GCA_030765085.1 of Allium cepa. Taxonomy (NCBI): domain Eukaryota; kingdom Viridiplantae; phylum Streptophyta; class Magnoliopsida; order Asparagales; family Amaryllidaceae; genus Allium; species Allium cepa. Next base: position 547,356,346 of record CM060943.1, on the reverse strand, counting down.
TCGACAGTTGTAGTTGTATCATATGTATTGTATCACATGTATATCAACTGACATCGGTTATATATATATGAGACTTTCTGTTATATCTGTGTTTCGCACTTATTTATCTGTGTTATTATTATATATATTGCCCTAAACTATTATGAACCATCGTAATTCGTTTTATACCAGAATTGGATATGCCGATGGGAGTAAACAAATACGAGATGGAAATATAAAAATATATACCACTCCTATCGAGATAACCAATACTAGTGTAAGGCCTAACTACGGATGGCCGCTCCTATCCAGCCTTATTCTTCATAATAATAGACAGTATTTCTTTTAATACTCTTTGTTATTGTGAGCATAGAGGTGGGGCGTTACAAACCCAAATGCCCCTGTAGGCATCAGCGCCCTCGATTTTCGCTACCCAATAATCCTCAGGAACTAGTTTGTCCGAACTCCTCACAGGATCAACTTTAGAACCCCCCCCCCTAAGGCAGCACCACTCGGTGGTACTCCTGAGAAGTCCATTCCAAGGGAGCGCCTTTTTTCCCAGAGTCATTATCAAAACACTTTATACTATACATATATAGTATCTTTAAATCATGCACCTAGTATGATCTCATACAAAGCTCCTTTACACAAAATCGATTATTCCAAAATCGATAATTCTCAAACTAGGCTTTCCAAATTTAATATTAATTTTACCCAAAAATCAAAAGCCTTTCCGAATCCATAGGTTCCCAAAACCTTTTTCCAAAATCCTCATATGATCCTTTACATATATATATATACAGATATATATACTTTTTAAAACTTTGGATCATTTCGAACTTGTATAAAACTCCTTTATACTTCAAACACCTCCAAAAACCATTTTCTTCTGGCAAAAGTTTCATCAAGGGAAGTTTTATCTTATATAACAAAGATATATAACTTTGTTTATTCAAAATCAAATATTCAAATTTGATTACTCCTTTCAATATCAATTTCATTCAAATTCGTACGATGTACACATATCATTCGTACGCCATACCAATCCGATCGCTCATTCGATCACACAATATCACTTCCAAACTAGTATCGTCCACCCAACTTCCTAGTGCGGCCACAGATCTGGTTTCTTGATCAGAAACCGTCATTCTCCTTGCATAGTCATAACTATGATAGAGAACATCCAGAACCAATCAACAATCCATATCCAGGTTCGCCGTCGAAAATCGAGTGAAAAATCCCACTCGGATCGATATAACTATCTCGAAATTTTGTGCTCGAATCTGGATCAAATCATTATGCAAATAGAATAACATACGTACACCTTACGTATTTATCCTTATTGGTTATTAGCCAAATCAATTCCATTTCTATTCACATTCACTTTGATTTTCATTCACTTACTCACAATTGCTTCAATCCGTTTGGATTATCACCTCTATTCTTATCTCAATTGGGTATTTAACCAATAACAGTTTGAACTCCGACCAGTTTATTTAGAAAATAGCTTGAGAAATTTAAAAATAGATAAGTAGTTGGAAAATAATTACTAGTTTGTAAAATAGGTGTAAAATGGCTAGAAAATAGCTTGAAATAATTATAGAAATTTTAGATAATTGCAAAATAATAGTAAGATAGTAATTAGTTTGGTAAAATAGTTGAAATAAAGTGACTTGTTTATGAAACAGTTGGAAAATTGTTAAACAGTTTCAAAAATAATTGTAAAACAAATATAAGATAGTTTGGCTTTTAGAAGAAACGTTGTATATAATATTAATAGCTTGAAAAATAGGTTTATACTAAAACAATTTATATTAAAAATAGTCCAGAGTCAAAACTGTTCACTTCCCAATCTCCATTCTCATTAATTCAATTTCCATTTCCATTTAAATTGACCCAACTCCAATTTAAATAACTTCAATTTTCATTGAAATTGATTCAACCCTAAATCAAGTTGAATTAACTTCAGTTTCTTTTCAAATTTAACTTTATTCAACTTTCATCTCAAATTTTACTAATTCAAATAAATTTCAATTGAACTAGTTCCAATTTCAATTCATTTCAACTCCAGATTGAATTAATCCCAATTTCAAACTCCATTTCCAAATCAAGTTGATCTATTCTTGATTTCCTCCCAAATTTAATTAAAATTCCATTTGAATTTAAAACTTATTCAACTTTAATTACAATTCCAAATTGTTTCAAATTAATCCAATTCAAATTTTCCATTTGAATTTTATACTTATACATCTTCAATCACTATTTCAATTAATTCAAATCAAATTCAATTTGAACTAATTCAAATTCCAAATCCAAATGATCTCGAATTATATAAATTTGAGTTAATGCTTCAAATGTTGATTTAATTCCTTTAAATCAATTTTCCCTTAAAGTTTTTAAACAATTCAATTCAGAGTCCAAATTTCGAAATTCCATTCTAAAACATCCATCAAATTCCAAATTCCACATCTCAAACCCATTTGAGATCACACAAACTCCCCGTTCAGATTAACCATTTAACTTCCCAAGTTAAATTCCAATTTCATCTTGAAATTTCCAAATCAGGTTGATCATTCCAACTTATTTAACTTCTTCCAAGTTAAATTCAATTCACTTAATTCAGTCGAATTCACACAATTTGAATTCCTATTCAAATTTTGAACTTTCTCATATATAATCGTCCCACTTATTAAGTTCATAAACTTATCACTTTGGGTATCATATCTCATTCCAGGTTTAAAACTCAACATTTAGAGTTTATTTCAAACCAACTTTGATATTATGTATATCCATACATATACATATTTACTTCTTGGCTCGCCAGGCCAAATTTAAAAATTTAAACCACCTTTGGTTTCAATTCAAACAAATTTCTTTAATATTTGCAAACATTACTTATTTTTAAGATAAGATCATTATTCAAAGTAGTTTGAATAATATTATTTCCTTTAACATTTCGAAACCAATTCAAAAAAATTTAAACTTAGAATTCAGGACGTCACAATTTGAAACCCACTTTTATTTATATCCTTTCACATTTACAAATTATTTTCTTTTTAAATGGTTACTTCCTTAAAACATTTTATTGTTTATTGAAAAAAAATCATCCCGTTATTAAACACAATATCCATTCTATTTTCTGGTTTGAAACTAATTCTAATTCATCTTATTCTGAAATACTTCTCCAATTCAAGATTTCAATTTTAATTTGAATCCATTTCAAACTTGTCTTTAATTTAATTTCAATTTGGTTGTAATTCTATTACCACTTAATTCTTACTATTACTTTTAATTTAATTAATGCTACAACCAATTTCCTTAATATAATAGATAATCTATTTCTTATATAAGATCCATTTACTTTTGAAATCATTTAAAAATCTTTATATAAGAAAATAACAAGTACGCTCTCTCATATTTATACACTCAACTCATTATAGGGTACCACTTATCCTATCCTTAATGAGTAATCCCCAACAGAGCCAAGGTTCTCACTTAACCTTCGGCTCTGATACCAAAAATAACGACCCGGGATTTTCAATCCCGAAAATTCCAGATAGTTAAAGAAAAGAAGAAAAGATAGAAGAAGAAGAACAAAAAGGAACACACAATCTCACATTCGTAGCGGATAAAATATAATATTAATAATAATAGTTATACCAAAGAAAACTGTGTCTATCAATTTACATCGATATATCAGAGTTACAACAATTTTATACAACATTGGATAGATACAATTTAACATGTCTCAGATATAGACAATATCATAGTGGAAACTCTCCATACGTCCCTGCCATCCAGCTCGCCTCCTGAGCTCCAGAACGTCCTTACCTGAAAATCTGTAATACTCGTCTGACCGGAGCATTACATCAAAGTAACACCCGGGTCAAGCTGGAAACCAGCGTGAGTAAACCCATCTAACATGAATTACAAAAGCATGCATCTTTTATATAACCCGGGTAATTTGTGTCAATTACAAATTCACAAATTTTTATAGACAAAGCTTACTTCACTCACCAATTTCTAAGTGCCAAATCTTAGATTAAATGGTCCAATTTACTTAAATTATTTCATACCAGCCTATTTATTTCACATATCAAATCTGTACAGAATTTGTATGTATTACAAATCGAAGTGGTTTCGGGTATTAACTAATACCCGACTCCGGTCTCTTTGAGTCCATTGTCATCTTAACCCAAGTTATTCAAGTGAAATGAAATAAAATATATTTACCTTTACAAAGCAATTCATCATCAATAGATAACCATATTATCATCGTTCACCCAAAACATATCATATCACAAAATATTTCATATCAGATATATCAATCAATTCAAGGTATTAAATCATCATTCAATCATCTATAAGCAAGATGGATCATTTCCAAAATTAATTCAATTTACCTCTAATTAAATTAATTTCTAATCTTTAAATTACTTAGTTTACCCTTAACTTAACGCAAATTAATTACAAACCACTTACTTAATCATTCCTCAATTATCCATCTTAATTAATCATCCAGGATAAATTATCCTTTCATAATATTGAGTAATAGCCCTTTAATAATTATACAAATTAAATCAATCCCTACCCATTCCATAATAATCACATTTATCCTAAATAAAATGATCAAATTAATTATCTTATAATCACTTACATTGATTAATTACCCCAAACTAACCACACTTTTTAAACCCTTAATTTATTTCTTTAATTAATCAATCCTTTAATTAATTACCCAAAGTAATTAATCTTTAATTATTTCCCTTAAGTAATCACCCATTAATTTTTTTTCATTTGGTAATTTATCCCAAATTACTTCCTTTAAGTAATTACCCTCTAATTACTTCTATTAAGAAATTTTCCTTTATTAATTATTTTCAGAGATTATTCTTTAATTACTTACCCTAAGTAATAACACTTATAAATTTACCAAGAAATTTTACTTAATAAATTTCTTTAAATATTATCCTTAATTAATAAAGATAAACCATTTACGTAATTAAACTCTTACCTAACATTAAATTGGATGGTTGAAAACATTTGCGAAAACTCTCATTAATTAAAGTATAACTATTCTTACGTTTATCACCAGTTAATTCAACATCCATTTTTTTTTCTATACTTGAAAATACATAGTAATCTAATTACAAAATTTAACTTAACATAATTACTTTAAAATCTACCAATTTAAACTATTTAAATTTGACTTTTTTTTTATTTTTATTTTTTAGATTTGAAACTTGTTTATTATTATTGTTATTAAAATCTACCACAAACCCATCTGGTCAACAAGCCCAACTCGAAAGCAGTGCCAAAAGAAACCCAACAACCCACATCTTCTTGAAACAAAATGCTCATTAACTAACTCGTGCCAAACTACAATCTCCACCGAGCAATTCACATGAGCAACCTGAAAAAACTTCTCTTCCCAAATCAAACGAACATGGCAGTTAAACAAACGGGCACCGTGCACGTGTACGGCACCTTCGACGACTCTCCGACCATCCTCCCGATCTCACCAAGTCGTCAACCGTATCACCAAACCCTTTGAACACCCAGATCGTCACAGCAGTCAGAAATACAAAATTGAACCATTCGACCAAAATTTAGACCTAGTCGATCGTTCAAAACTTCGTCGCTTCACCATCACCAGCCACTAGAACCTTCGAACCTTCGTCGAACGTCCCTCGACCTTTTATCCTTATCGCGGTAAATCCTGAGACACCTTAGCCGGAGGGATTGGTTCGAGAACGATGATTAAACCAGCGAGTCTTAAACCCTAAATCGATCCTATTAACCGTCATTGATGATCAGAAATTTAGACGAACATTTTTCCCGACATCCCTGGCCTATCTCCTACCTCTAGCCCCAATCCTTGACCTTTCAGCGAATGCCGATCCCCAGAGATGGCCCCATATCCCAATTCCAGTCAACTTAGAATTAGTCACCCAATACAGTATTAATTTTATTGAATTTTATTTTAAAAATCATGATTTTCTCAGACAATTCAAGATATAAACTTGAATCAACATAACTTAATACTTGATTTCAACATGCTAATAATATTCCTGCTATTACTTCCAGATTTTAGCATAATTTAAAACTTAAAACATCTGTTCATAATTTTAAATTCTAGATTAAGTTAAAAATTAACTAATTTGCTTACAATCCAAGTTCTGACAAAGATCAGATAAAAAATTGAAATTCTGTTTCAAAATTCTAAATCCTTTATCAGGAACAGAATATGCACACATAGCTAAATCACACACTTCAACCTTCATACAGAAAATCACACAAATATCCTCAAGCTAGCATTAATTATCACAGAAATTTTCTCATGCAAAAAACTATAGTTCAGTTAAGCTTTAATTTAAAAGTTTGCTCACTATATTTGCAAAACAGTGGTAAGCTTTTAGACTTGGAACTGCTACTGATTTTCAAACAACTTTAAGAAGAAAGATTCACTCACTAATCTCACTTATATATATATATATATATATATATATATATATATATATATATATATATATATTGTTATTTGTATTGCATCATTTCAAACAGTTATCCCTTAAACATCATGTGTCCAAAGTGATCAAAGAAGAAGAACTAGATTTTGGATTCAGTTTAAAACTGTGAAACTGGAACAAGCTCTGAATATCTTCATGCAACATATTATCATCCATATGAACTCAATTCAAAGTCATTATCCAATACTAATCACATGCAAACCAATTTACAAATAAAATTTTGAAGATTTGCTCACCTACATGAAGAACAGAGGCCTGGTTCCTAATGCTCTGATCAGGAGCTTGCCTTTATTTTCTGAAACTTCGTTTATCCGGATTAGCTGATTTATGATGATCTGAGATTTGATCCACTTTGATGTTGAATTTGTTGCTTGATCCAAGCTTTAATTTGTTTCCAGTTGAAGTTGTTTTTAGGCTGTAGTTTGGATTGTAATTGATTCCATTTCTTCAATTTCTTTTCTTTTTTTACTTTCTAGTTTCAATTTTGGTTTTACAGGTTCTTAATTATGAAAATGAAAGGTGAACGGAAAAAAAAAATTGAGGAATGGATATGAAAATGTCTTTTTGAACAGCCCCCTTTTTCTTCCTTTTTTTATTATTAATATTAACTTTTATATTTTAAAGAAATATGCCACTTGTTTATAAATCTTACACTTGTATATCTATATTTTCTTTAATCAACACTTGTTAATATGCATGCATAATTTTTTTTTAAATCTTTGTATTTATATTTAGTTAATGCATTTTCTTGATTGATAAATACATGTTTTTAATTTATATAAATAAATCCCTTTGAAAAGAAAATACTATAAAACCAAAGTATAATTTAAGATGCATATAGCTATCTTTTGAATTTCAATTTAAATATCCAAATTCAAATTAAATTTCAAATTCAATTTAAATTTCAGATTTAATTTGGTATATATACATATATTTAAATAAATACAATTTCAACTTGTATATAATAATTCTATTTAAAATCTATGTATATATATACACAACACAATTACAGATATAAATATTTATTTGATCGGATTCATTTGTTCAATTTATAAATTCAGCATTTCTACTAATTAACCTAATTATATTATTAATTACAATGCTCAGGAATCCGGGTTTTTACACTTTGGACTCGAAGCAAGCTTCGGGAGGGTTGTGTTATAACTCGATGTTGGGCTTGAGTAAATTTTTGGATGTACCAAGTATACACTTAGAAAAATTCCAGTTTTGAAAAATTAAAAGCATACGGGTTGATTTTAAAACTCGAAGTATTCAAGCATTTTTCTCGACGGGGAGACTCGAAGTGGGTCTACCATGTAAAGCAGTTTCTACTTTAAAATGAAATTCAAACTTTTAAACATTTTTAAACCATGTTCTCAAATTATGATTTGATTGAAGTTTTGAATTAATTCAGGATTTGAGTAAGATGTTTTCAAAGGAATTAAGTTAAATTTATTTAATTTTGTTACATTATTTTATTAAGTTATTTATATTAAATAAATAATGTAATTTAAATGGAAGATTAAGATAAAATATTATTTAAACTATCTTAACCTTTTAAAGCAACTAATGTGATAAAGATGATGATTAAACAAGGTTTATAAGACAACCAAGGTGATTAATAAAGATAAAAAGATTTATCTTTTAATTTATTAAGTAGTTAATGATTTGTTAATATAATTACTTAAAAAGTAATTACTAATTAATTGATATTAAATATTAATTAAATAAATAAGTAAGGTTAATTAATTTGTAATTAATAATTAATTTATTAAGGAATAATTAATTGATAAAAGTAATTAAGATGTAATAATTAACAATTAAGGATTAATTAATTAAGATAATTAATTAAGGAATAATTAATAAATGAAGGTAATTAAGATTTAATTAATTTATAATTAAGGATAATTAATCAGTGATTAAAGATAATTAATGAAAGTAATTATGTGGTTAGATAATTTAAACCACATGATTTATTCATCTTAATTGAAGATGATTGATTATTATTGAATGTTGTGTTTTAGTTTGATATCTCTGATATGTGATGCTTTGTAATATGAATTTCTTTGTGCTGAGTTGTGATATCTGTGATCAATATACTTCTGTGTGAATGTGAAAACCCTTCGGCCGTAAAACGACACTTGAATTTCGATGCGACAGGAAGTCGGATTCTATTTGGTTATCCGAAACCCACATCGAACCTTGATAGTGAATCTTTGTGAATGATATATCCACATGTTTTAAATTAAGCGCTCACTATTCGGTTTAGCCGGGAGAGGACCTTATGTCATATAACCCATTCCGAATAGTGATACAACATTATGGATAACATTTGAAGACGGTTGTGAAGACCGGGCGTCTTCGAGAACGATAGGATGACCTGTCAAATGACTCTGCACTGAGTTGCTCCAGTATAGAGATCTCCATATGTGATGGGGAGTCCGATCAGGATTATGGATGCCCGGATTGCAAGGACTTCTTTGGAAGTGCCTTCGGTTCTATTCGAGCTCAGAACAAACTTATGTGGTTGTATGTCTGACATTACAATCTGAGATATAAAGCTGATTTCTTTCAAATACATTTCTGTTGGTGGCGGAGAATTTATTCTCTTAGCTTAACACCCTTCTCTGAGACGTACGAGCTTAGAGGTTATGTAGTTGATGGTTATCAGTGATATACTCCCAATTAGGTAGTGTGACATGCTGAGTGCTTCTGATCAATTGTTGATCGAAGCATGGCTTTTGTGAAAAGCGTAGCTTTGTGGACGAGACTTCGTCGAACGTCACAACCCGGTTATGGTCGAAATAGGAATCGTTGCGGCAAAGTTATTTGGGGTAGCACCCCCTAAGGGTATATCCATTTTCTTCTGGATTATAAGTGGTATCATGGTATGGATCCCAGATACTTAACTTTGTGGTTGTTACAAACTTATTGCTCTATGGTTGTTGGTTGAGAAGCGCTTCAGATAAAGGTTGGTAACGACCAGGAGATGACATATTCGTGTTAGTAGTTACCTAGTTACAGAGGTAGCCCGACCTTGTGTTGGCAGAGATCCGGTTAGGTTCTTGGGGACGTCCCTCCAGAGGCGTTCCATTTTGTGCAGGAAGTTCCTTTGCCTGACCATTGTTGGAAAATCCAATCATCCAAATACGAGCCCTGTACGGTTTTAAGTTGTATAACCTACCACCTCAGGTGGTAGCTATGGTAGGCATAGTATAATGGTACCTATGCTGGCTAAGATAAATATTATACTTTCGAAAATGTTTTCTACACTATGCACTAATAATAATATCAAAAGAGTTTTGTCGTATCAAGCATGTTTGACTATCATAAGAAGAAATCTCCTCCAATTCTGCGATTACTTTGTGTGTGTGGCGGGTGGTCTTGTGATAGTTTCATTTTCCAAAAGCATATATTCTCCGCCACCAACAAAAATGATACCACATTGTAACGAACCGATTTTTCGACGCCCGAATGTCGACATCAATATGTCTATTGCATCCAATGCCATATAGTCGAATGCCGGAAAACCGAACCGTTAAGGTTTAAGAAGAAGAGGATAGAAGAAGAAACAGAAACAATAACAGAATCTCACATTTCGCAGCGGAACAATATATAATAGATAAATGAGTATCTTTAAAACAAGGAACTATATCAGTTTTACATACATCACATTAAAGTTTACATCGACACCATTCAACACTAGGCATTTACAATAATTAATCCATATTAAAATTGAACTTGCAGCAATCCCAACGCAACAAATAATACATAGTATAATGATACGTCTCGCCATCCAGCTTGTCCTCGGATCTCCATAGCATACTTCTTGATTTACTTCACTCCAGAATAATGATAACCTGGCTCTAGGCTGCCCGTGTGGAAAATTATAGGTACCTAGAGTTTAGAAAGGGAACAATAAACTCCAGGTCAGTCATAGGATTGGTGTAAGATCTTAAAAACAGTTATTTTTACAAAGAAAGGAAAAGAAACCCGCTATGCTTTTGGCAAATGAAACTACCATAAGGCATCCCCACACACACAATGCAAGCGCACAATTGGAGGAGATTTCTCCTTATGATAGTCAAACATGCTTGATATGCAAAATCCCTTGTAATATTACTATTAGTACATAGTGGAAAACATTCGCAAGTATAATATTAATCTTAGCCAGCATACGTACCATTATAGTATGCCTACTATTGCTACCATGTTAAATGGTAGGTTCTACAATTAAAACCATACAAGGCATGCATTGGTGATTGGATTTCCAATAAATGGTCCGGCTAAAGAACTTCCTGTTTTCACATGGGTACGCCTCTGGAGGGACGCCTCGAGAACTTAACCAGCTCTCTGCCAACACAAGGCTGGGTTACCTCTGTAACTAGGTAACTACTATACGAGTATGCCATCCCCCGGTCGTTTGCGACCTTTATCCAAGAATACTCAACCACAAAGCAACAACCATAGAGTATAATAAATTTGCAGCAACCGCATAGGTTAAATATCTGGGCTCCGTACCATGATACAGCCCTTTTCCAGAAGTAAATGACATACCCTCAGAGGGCGCTACTCCCAAATAACCTTGCCGCATCCTTCCTGTTACGACCATTTCCGGGTTGTGAGGTCCCATGAAGTCTCGTCCACAAAGCTACACTTTTCACAAAGTCATGCTTCGATCAACAAATGAACAGCAGCACTTCGTATGCCACATTATCAGTTTGGGAATATATCACTTGTAACCATCAACTACATAACCTCTAAGCTCGTACATCTCAGAGAAGGGTGTTAAGCTAAGAAAATAAATTCTCCGCCACCAATAGAAATGTATTTGATAGAAACTAGCTTTACATCTCAAAGTGTAATGTTAGACACATCCATACAAGTCCGTTCCGGGATCGAACGGAACCGAAGGAACTTCAAAGAAGCCCTTGCAATACGGATATTCACTAATCACATCCGGAATCCCCATCACAAAGGGTGATAAAATCTCTATACCAGAGAAACCCGGTGAGACATTCGACAGGTAATCCTTTCGCTTTCGAAAATACCTGGTCTTCAACACCATCTTCAAAAGCAATCCCATTTCATTGTATCATTATTCGGAACGGGTTTTATGACACAAAGTCCTCTCCTGGCTAATCCGAATAATGAGCGCTTATTTTAAAAATAAGTGTTACATTCAGATTTCATACAAATCACAACAATTTCCACTTTGATCTTTCAAACAAAAGATCTATCACAAAGATTCGATGTGGTTTTCGAATATCCATTTATAATTCGATCCCCGGTCGCATCGATAGTTGGTTATTTAACTATCAATCAACATTCACAACTATTACTAGATTTAAATAATTTTCTCCAATTATTTATTTTCAAATTGTTTTTGCAAGATATATTTCACACTTCAACCATTAAAAACAAATTTCAAACTACTTTACACATTTCAATCTTTTGAAAACAAATTTCAACTCATTTTCCACATTTCAATATTTTGAAAACAAATTTCAAATCACTTTTCCTTACGCGGAATACATTTCCAAATATTTATTCATTTCCAATGAAAATTTGCTGAGTTCAAATATTCTAAAATAATTTAAAATACTTATCCAAAATATACTTGGAAACATTTAAAATAAAACTATTTCAAAACACTTATTTTTAAATATTAGTTATGAAAACATTTATACTAATATCTCATATAAAACTGCAAATTCAAACTAATTTTTAAATAAAATTAGTAGATAGGGTATAACTATTTAAATATCCATTTTCTAAATCAATTATCAATTTTAATCTTTAAAATAATCCCTTCTACAATTAATTAAATAAATCTTTACTTTGAAGATTCAAAACAATTTCCAAAAATAATTTCTCCAATAATATTTTTTCAAATCAACTTCTAGATCTTTTAATTTATACTTCAAAAGTTACATCAAAATATACTCGGCTTTCCAGGGAAGAATTCTCTTTCCATTTCAAAATGGTCCATTTAAATCAATTAATAAATCTTCTCGATTTATTTTAAATTACATTCCAAATCTGTAAATTTCTTTCCACACTTTTAAAATTAAACCAACATTTATTTTTAAAACAAAATTCCCTTTCCTTTATAAAATTCCCATTGTAAATTTAAGTTTCCAAATATCCACTAACATACGATTCTCAAATCGATTTCCAAATATTTACTTTAAACACCAGATCAAATTCCAAATCGCTTTCCCAAATATTTGTTTTTAAACACCAAATCAATTTCAAAATTGATTTCCCAAAATTTATTTTAAAACTCCATACAAATTTTCATTCAAACACCAAATTTTTTATCTTTAAGAACAAATTCCTTTATTTCTTCCAAACTATTTAAATAAATTCTTCAACTATTTAATAATATTACTCGAAATCCATTTATTAACTTTTTTCCAAATTTTGGAATTTTATTCAATAGGATTTCACTATAGATTTTCTACTTAAATTTCAAAATCCAATTTTATTTTTTTTGGGTATCCTACGATACCAAACATATATTCGGCTAACCTATGGCCTACAATGTTTTCAATCACAAATATGATCACACACCGATTATAAATAATTGAAAAACAATCATTGAAACAAATTCAAATATTTGAGGAATCCAGTTGGATCCCTCCAACTTGTTTCCCTACATCCACAGACGTTAGCACAATAATTAAATACCAATTCCACTTCGAAGTGGAATATCACGGTATATGGAATTTATATAATATCATCCGCTATTATGCGGCGCATATGTTCTCATCCGCTATATAATGTGGAAATCAAACACTCCAAATACATATATAATACCAATTTCACTTCGAGGTGGAATATCGCGGTATATGGGTTTAATATAATATCATCCGCTATTATGCGACGCATAGGGTCTAATTCAATACAATTGATAATAATTTATCATCCAAGCACACAATCAATAATTCTAAATTTAACTATTTAAAATTAAATCAGAAAAATCTGATCGAGTGAGAAGATCTCACCTTTTGCTTATGTATGCAACCCATTTCCATTCCGGCTTGTTTTCTTGGTTTTTAGACCTTGTATAAAACAATTATACAATTCATTAATATTCGAAATAATCGAATAACCAATTTTTTGTTTGGTAATTTTTATTATCCAATGATTTTATTTTTATTTTAAACCAATTTCTTTTAATAAATTTATTTAACTCAAAATTATATTTAAAACTAATTTCCTTTAAATAAATCATTTTATCTAATAAATTAAATTTCTAACAAATTTTATTTTACAAATTATTTTACATTTATAACTATAATTTTATAAAATAAGCTAATATATTTCATAAAAATCTAGTTTATCTTAGCCTTCAAACAATTTTTAATATCCTTATATATTTTCCAAAGTCTTATCTAAAATACATATATATATGTATATATGATTAACTTTCCTTTATATATATGCATAAAAGAACCGAGTTGTTTTTTATTTTTATCTTTCGAAATCAACATTTTTTATCTTTATAAATCTGTTTATATATATAAATTCGTGAATCTACATTCATATGCCTAACTATTATATTTCATCACCTAACATATATATTCACATATATATACAAATATACATAAATTTTAATAAAAAAATATAATTGAATAAATTATTCTGTACTTACAGAAAATTTCGATCCCAAGCTTAGCCAAAACTACACATCTTCGACCACGCTTCACCGCGCTCGATTTGATTCCCGATCACACCAACCCACGATGCGACAGCGCTGCTGCCTGATAAGCCAAGCTCGAACCACTCTCTACATCGCGCTTCAGGGTCTCTTGAACGAATTACAACCCTAGCATGCTACCGATTCCTCGCACCCGCGCTATCCCAAAGATAACGATGAACTCCCCGGCGCCGCTCCTCTTTGGATTTTCTGTTTCATCTTGATTTCGAATCCTCGAGCCCAATCGATTTGAAATGCTTTCGATTCTAAATAGTACGCGATGATTTCATTTTGCATATACCGGTCACCATTCCTTTCGAACGATTTAATTTATTTGAGGTGCTCGGCAGATTTTAAATTTTTGAAACCGCTATGGAAAGAAGAAGAAGAGAGGGCGCTAGGCTTCCGAACTGTCACTCATGATTTTTTTTATTGCAGAGAAGCTCGGCCATGATTCTAATTTGAATTTTCAAAGAAAAATCAATCTCGATTTTTTTTAAAGATGCTCGGCATTGATTTTGAACGAAAGAAAGAAAAAAACGTTTTCGTTATTTTATATTTTTTCTTCAAGCGAACTAGTGTTGCAATTTTTTTGCCTAGCGTAAGAAAAAAATGAAACGTATAAAATGCAGAAAATCAAACACTCCAAATACATTTATAATACCAATTCCACTTCGAGGTGGAATATCGCGGTATATGGGTTTAATATAATATCATCCGCTAATATACAAGCACTAAAGCACCAGATCTATCAGAACTCCGAAGTTAAGTGTGCTTGTGTGAGATAATACTAGGATGGGTGACCTCTTGGGAAGTCCTCGTGTTGCAATCCTTTTCCCATGTCGCATGGGTATGCATCTGAATGGACGTCCTAAGAACCTACCTGGATCTCTGCCAATACAAGGTCGGGTTACCTTTGTAACTAGTAACAACTACTCGAGTATACCATCCCCCGATCGTTTGCGATCTTCATCCGAGGGCCCTCAACAACAAAGCAACAACCACGCAGTAGTCAATTTGTAGCAACCACAAAGGTTAAGTATCTGGGCACCATACCATGATACCACCATTTTACAGAAAGGAATAGACATACCCTAGAGGGCGCGACCCTCATAACCTTGCTGCATCTTTCTTTTTTCGACCATTTCCGGGGTATGAGGTCTGATGAGGTCTCGTCCACAAACTACACTTTACAAAAAAGCCTTTCTATGATCAACAAATGATCAGCAACACACAACAGCACTCAGCATGCCATATTACCAAATTGGGAGTATATCACTGATAACCTTCAACTACATAATCTCTGAGCACACGTCTCAAAGAAGGGTGTTAAGCTAAGAGAATAAATTCTTTGCCACCAACAGAAATTATTTGAAATAAATCTTCTTTATATCTCAAAATGTAATGTCAGACATACACTGTGCATTTAAAGCGCTCGGTAGATTCGAAGCGGTGAAGGTGCGAAAAGTCATAGTGGGGATATAGCGAGGATATAGCGGGATATAGCAGATGGCTCTAAAATAGCATATAAAACTCGTACAAAATGTTTTTACAAATATATAAATGGTAATTAAATAAAATATTATCATTCAATTGAATTATAACTAATACATAAATAATTTTAAACAAAAAACATGTGCGAATATACTTTAAATAAACGTAAAACTGTTATATAACATAATTGAATTTAGTATAATGTTAGAATATTTTCATTTCTGAAAATATGTTAAAAATTAAATCAAATAAATTAGTTTCATAATTTTTATAATGTATAAATGCTATTTTTTAATCCATTTTATTAAAGAAGATATAACGGAAATAGCAAAATATAGCGGGAATAACGGGATACAGCGGGAATAGCGAGGATTAAAGCAGAAAGGCTATATTTTGTGGCTATATGGAAAAATCGTAGCGGTAGAAATCCTCTATGAGATATAGCGGGGTTATAGCGGGTTAATAGCGGGGCATTAACTACACAGGACATACAACCATATAAGTCCGTTCCGAGTTCGAACAGAACCGAAGGCCCTTACGAAGAAGCCCTTGCAATCCGGGCATCCACAATCCCGTTTGGACTCCCTATAACCTATGGATATCTCTACACCGGAGCATCTCAGTGCAAAGCCATTCGGCAGGTTATCCTATTGTCCTCGAAGACACCCAGTCTTCACCACCATCTTCAAATGTCATCCATTACGTCGTATCACTATTGGGAATGGGTTATATGACACAAAGTCCTCTCCCGGCTAAACTGAATAGTGAGCGCATAATTTTTAAAATACGTGGATATATCATTCACAAAGATTCACTTCAGGATTCGATGTGGGTTTTAGATAACCAACTGGAATCCGACTCCCTGTCACATCGAAATTCAAATGTCGTTTTATGGCCAATCAGTTTTCATATTTACACAGAAACAAATCACAGATATCACAACTCAGTATAATGTAATTTATATCACACAGATCACAATCACATATCACAGACATTCATCAATGCAAAGCAATTAGCAATAATCAAATCATATTAAATTTAGAGGGACTAATCGTGTGATTATAGTTAATTAATCACATAATTATTTTCATTAATTTACTTAATTGATAATTAATTATTCTTAATTTTAAATTAATTAATTCTTATTTATTTATTAATTAATTCTTAATTATTTATTAATTAATTCTTAATTATCTATTAATTTATCCTCAATTATTTATTAATTTATTCTTAATGGTTAATTAATTAAATCTTAATTACTTTCATTAATTAATTATTCCTTAATTAATTAATTAATTAATAATTACAAATCAATTAACCTTAATTAATAATTAATTATCCTTTATTTGATTATTCATTAATTATTAAGTAGTTTTAAACCATTAATTATTTAACTATCACTAACTATATAATTAACTTACTTTTTAGTTAACAATTTAAAACATTTGATTTATTCCTTAATTACTTTGTTAAGCCTTACTTAAAATAAACTTTTTTTTTCATTTGGAAATCTGAAAATCTTAGTACTCGAGACTTACTCCAGTGTCATCCCATGTAACATTTCCGAATTTTAACCAAGTTTAATTTGACAATTAATTTAATTTTGGAATTAAATTGTGAAATTATTTGTGACTTAATTAGAAATTTCTAGTATAAATAAAAATTTAGATTATAAATAGGTTTTGGTTTGAAATTTAAGGATAAGTATTTTGCAAATAAAAATTGGATTTAAAAATAAGTATATTTGAAATAAATTGGATTTGAAATTTTATTCTTAAGTTAATAAGAATTTGTTTCTAATTTTTTTAAATATGTATTTTGATTAAAAAAGATATTTTGAATTTGATGTAATAGATTTTTCCAAGGCTAATTAATAATAAAACTTCTAATATATTTATTCATCTGAAATCTAATTTTAAAGACCATTTTTCTTTAAATGTATCTAAAAGATTAATAAAAAATTGTATTTATTTAAAATAAGAAAATAAGATATAAAGTTATCTTTAAAATATTATTTGTAGTATTAAAATCATATGACATAAGTAATAAAATCATAATTAGATTTTAAAAAAATCAATTCCACGAATGTATAAATATATACATTAGTATTAAAACCCTTCTCTTTTGAAGTTATATATATAATATGATTTATAAATTTATTGAAAATAAGGTTCAAAAAAAATTTACAATATAATTTGAATTAAGGATGTAAACACAAATTTAAAGGTTTTGACCAATGTTTAGTAAAGGAGATAAGCATTAACAAGTGTTAATCTAAGTGTACAAGTGAAAGAATTTTTTTTAATGAATTAAAATTTTATAAACTAAAGAGTAAAAACTAAACTACATTCTTCTTTTCTCAGATCTGAAATAAAAAAAGAAAACAAAATCAAAATCAATACCAAAACAAAATCATCTAACCCTGAAACAAATCAAGTTATAAAATTCAATATCAAAAACCTAACCAAGAAAGAAAAAAATTAGAAATCATCTCAGAATCTTCAAAACAGTGAAAAAAACCAAACACGGGTCAAAACTTCAACTAACAAAGGCCTGGAAAATTAAGTTTTCAAACCTAAAAACAAATATCTTCAGTTCATTTTTGATCAAAGATCAAAGCCAGGCTTCAAAATGAAAAAAGCAATTCAAAATCTTCAAAGCCTGGAGATGTAGCCCATAATCAAGCAAACTTGGTACAAAATTTAGCTGCAAATCAATTTACAATCCTAGGATTTAATCAAAGCAACTTCAACTCTGTTTTGAAAGCAAGATCAGAAAAAATTCAAACATCAAAGTCCAAATTCAAAGCTTAAGCCAATTCATCATTTCCAGTATTCAATCTCCTCTGTTCAAAAGTGAATCAGATGAGTAAACCTTTAATCTTAAACCTTATATCTGTTTGAATTTTTGGTTTGCATGTGATCATCAGGGTAGTTATGAATCAAACTATGCTTGTATAGTTATATAAATATGTCTATGTATATATACGCTCTTTGTATATATCTGGAAACAGGCATGAATGCCTCTGTTTAAATTTACAGGGTTAAATCTAGTTCAAAGAAAATTCAATTTCACTTTCTCTGATCATCTAAGTTTGTGATGTTAAGAAAAATGGGTTTAAAATGACCATAACTTAATTTTAAAATATATTTCTAAGAAAAATGTGAAATGGATTTTGTTTGGAAGAAGAAATACAGTATAAATTTAAAATCTATCCAATTTTCAGTTCGCATGGATTTAAGATTTATTTATATCATCCAAATTAGTTTCGTAAATAATGATTTTTAAGACTAAAATTAGGATTTTTAGTTTCGAATTAAGGTAGTATTTGTAAGATGAATAGAAATTGGTTTTATGGAAAATTCTAGTGATCGACGTATGTTTAGGTGTCGAGATTGTTTTTAGAGATGCTGGAATGATTGTTGAATTCGAGAAAAATATAAGATGATTTTTTTATTCATTAGGGTTGGTGATTTAGATCGATTTAGGGTTTAAGAACTGTATTTTGGCAATGGCGTTTGCGAGGCATTTTCGTCGTCGCGATAGAATTTCAGATGATCGAACAAGGGGGTGAGTTCGCGGATGGTCGGAGCATCTTTGGCCAGAAGGGTGTGGTTTCCGATGCCTTGTCGCGGCAGAGCAAGTCGAATTTTTGTAATCGAGTAGGCTTCAAGAAGAAATATTCGGCCTCCAATTTGCTCGATTTTGATTTAATGATGATTTCGTGCTTTTGGTTGTTCAAATCGGTTCTGGTGATCGTCGATGACGTTTGGGTGGCTGCGGCGTCGATCGGAGAAGGTCGTGGGGTTTGTGCACATGCACTTGGACATTGGAGTGTCTGGATAGTTAAAGTGCTGGGGAGGAAGATGAACACTCATGTTCAAGCGTGTGGGAATGGTCAAAAAAACTCGAAGCAGATGGAGTCGTGGGTTAGCTCGGGGTCAAGCTCGGGTGAAATAAGGTTTGACTCGGGTGACTAGATTTGGGGCAAAAACAGTTTCAAATTTTAAAAGGAAGTTTTATGTTGAAACAATTTTTGTTTAAACAGATTCTTTTGTAAATATTAGATGTTAATCAAGTTTAAATTGGTTAAGAAAGTCTTTAAATAAAATTGTTTTAAGTTAACCAAGCTTTAAAATGTTTGAAAATATACATGACCTTATTTTTTTTAAAAAAAAATATTTTAAGTAAACTTAATAATACAATGTTTTTAATTGTTAAAGTCTAAGTTAATTTATTTGTTAAAGGAAATTAATTGCCTAAGGTTAATTACTTAATAAGAGTAATTATGGTAAATTAATTAATAATTTAAGTTTGATTAATCAAACAAATAAAGAATAAATAATTAATTAATTACTTAAAAAATAATTACTTAATGAAAGTAATTAAGGAGGAATAATTAATAACTTATTAATTAAGGAATTATTAATTTATTAAGGATAATTAATTTATAATTTAGGATTAATTAATGATTTATTAATCAAGGTGATTAAGATTTAATTAATTAATAATTAAGGATAAATAAATAATTAATTAAGGATAATTAAAGAAATGGTAACTAATTAAGGGTTAATTAATTTATTAATTAATTAAGGATAGTTGATTAAATAATTAAGGATTAATTTTTTAATGATTAAAGATTTACTCATTTATTAATTAAGGTTAATTAATTAATAATTTAAAGTTCATTAATTTATAATTGACTAATTAACCTGGATTAGTGATTTATCTGATTTCAATTAATCAGATGATCAATTAACCTTATTTATGGATGACTGTATTCTATTGAATGTTGTGAATTGTTTGATACCTCTTCTGTGTGATGCTTTGTGATGTGTATTATTTTAATTCAAGCTGTGATGAATGTAATTTATTTTATCTGTGATAAATGTACATTATTTATCTGTGAATCTATGTATATAGATAAGCGTTAAAGGATTATCCCGCTTATCGTTATTGATATGCTTGAATCTGTGATGATCAATGATGTTGCACTATTGTATGAAACCCTTGGACTACACCCCACACACACAAATATGGATTGCATGAGAAAATTGGTTAAGTCATAGATTTTTAAAATGGGTTTTAAAATTGAATTTTTAATCCAAAAGGTTTTGGAAATGGATTTGGGTTAAAAAGTGAAAAGCTTTTGAAAAGGAATTTTGAAGATGAAAGTTATTTTGAATAACTTAATAAGTTTTGAAATTTAAATAATTTGACTTAAGTTCGAATTCGGAATTTGAAATTGAATTCCGTGTTTGGAAATTATGGTTTAGAAGTGTTATACAAGTTATAAATGTGTTTATATGGGTTTAAACCATTTTAAAAGTATTGTTTTGGAATTTGAATTTAACCTAAGGGCTTTAACTTGTATAAATGCAATCGGATTTTTTTTTCCAAATGAAAACTATTTGTTTTCAAATAATAAAAGCTTTTATATAAGGGAAGAATTTCCAATTTGTGTTAAAGGGATTTCAAGTTTGAAATGAAATAGTTTTCCAAGTTACGAATGAATCTTCGAAAATGGTTTTGAAAGCTATAAATTGAATCTTTGATTTAAAGATTGGATGAGTTAATCCAAATTGAAGTGGAAATTGTTTTGAAATCTTTGAATGAATCTTTGTGAAAAATGGGTGAACTTTGTGAAGTGAAACTTTTTGTTTAAAGATTTGAAAATGGTAATTGATTTAAACTATTTGAAAGAAAGGTTTTGGATAACAAGTTGTGACTTAATTGAAATTCCAATGTCCATATGTTTTTAAACATTACGCTCATTATTCGGTTTAGCCGGGAGAGGATCTTATGTCGTATAACCCATTCCGAATAATGATACGACGTTATGGATTGCATTTGACGACCGATGGTGAACACAGGGTATTTTCGAAATGAAAGGATAACCCGTCGAATGACTCTGCACTGAGTAGCTATGGTATAGAGATATTCATAAGTGATGGGGAGTCCGATCGGGATTGTGAATACCCGGATTGCAAAGGCTTCTTTGGAAGTGCCTTCGGTTTTGTTCAAACCCAAAACAGACTTGTATGGATGTGTGTCAGACGTTACACTTTGAGATGTAAAGCTGGTTTCTATAGAATAAATTTCTGTTTGGTGGCGAAGATTTATTCTCTTAGCTTAACACCCTTCTCTGAGACGTACGAGCTCAGAGGTTATGCAGTTGATGGTTATTAGTGATACATTCCCAATTTGGTAATGTGGCATACGAAGTGCTGCTGATCTTTTTTTGATCAAAGCATGGCTTTGTGAAAAATCATAGCTTTGTGGATAAGACTGCATCAGGAGCTCACACCCCGGAAATGGTCGAAACAGGAAAGATGTGGCAAGGTTGTAGGGGTCACAGCCCTAGGGTATGTCCATTCCTTTTGGAAAAGGGTGGTATCATGGTATGGAGCCCAAATAGTTAACTCATGTGGACACTGTATATTTATTACAGTGTGATGTTGCTTTGTGGTTGAGGATCCTTGGATAAAGGTCGCAAATGACCGGGGATGACATATCTTTAGGTATTACTCTCGTGCAGAGAGGAAACCGGCCTTGTGTTGGCAGAGAGCCGGGTTGGTTCTCGGGGCGTCCCTTCAAAGACATACCCATATGGCAATGGAAGTTCCTTGGCCCGACCATTTGTTGGAAATCCAATCATCCAATACGCGCCTTGTATGGTTTTAGTTGTATAACCTGCCATTTACTTATGGTGGTCGCTACTGTTTAGACAGTAGCTATAGTAGGCATACAATAATGGTTGTATGCTGGCTAAGATTAACATTATACTTTCGAAAGGTTTTCTCTACTATGCACTAATAATAATATCAAATGGTTTTCGCGTATCAAGCATGTTTGACTATCATAAGGAGAAATGTCCTCCAATTCTGCGTTTGCATGGTGTGTGTGGCGGGAGGCCTTACGGTAGTTTCATTTTGCCAAAAGCATTGCGAATTTCAAATTTTAAAATATTTTGTTTGTTTTAAAGATAAAATGTTTTTGTTTGCTCATACCAGTCCCATGACTGACCTGGAGTTTATTGTTCCCTTCCTAAACTCTGGGTGTCCACAATTTTCTACACGGGCAGTCTAGAGTTGGGTTTTTCAGATAATCCAATAATTAGTATAGAATCGATAGCTTTTGAAGTCTTCGGTTCGGTAGCATTTGGAGATCATCTTCAGCTTTTGGATCTTTGAAGTTTTGGTTGGCAACCACGTTTAGGATCGCATTTCCTACAAGTTCAACTTGATGGTGGTTCGAGTTTGAAGTCAAGAGTTTTGGCTTTGGAGTTTTGGTTTAGAGTCGCAGTATTGGGTTCTCTTGAAGACTTTGCTCATGTTTTCATATTTCTTCTGTGGTGTTGTGTTGTATACATTCTCTGATGGTGTTGGATATGTTGTATCATGATGTATATCAGATTGTATCTCTGTTGTATATCACTGTTATCATCTTTTGTTTCTGCTTTGTTATTTATCATCTAATGTTGTTGCAAGCTCCGGCGATACGGATTCGATGTCGTTTGTCGGGCATTGAGTTCGGGTCACCACAAGTGGTATTAGAGCTAAAGGTTGAGTAAGAACTTTAGCTATGGAGTGTAACTCATTAGATGGCTCATTAGAGATAGGATGAAGTATACCTAGAATGTATACAACCCGTGTAACCGAAAACCCAAAATACTCAGTCTATTTCCTTTAACCGTTGTCATTCCCTAAGATATTTCATCCGAATGCCTAAATCGGTTTTCTTACTATTTACAGATAGTAAGAATGAGTGGTAGAAGAGGAAGAGGTAGGGGACGGGGAAGTACCACTTCAGCTGGTCAAGGCCCTGCAACAACAGATATTCCCACTCAATTTCAACCAAATCTGGCCGAATTATATCGAAACTTTTCTAGACTTGGTAGAAAGCCATTCACAGGCAAGGAAACCATTATTGAAGCACAAGCCTAGATTCGATCGTCCGAAAGATTTTCAAAGGACTGAAATGGGAAGATGATTAGATGTGATTAATAGCTTCCTGACAACTCCAGAAAGAGGCTTTAGCTTGGTGGGAGACAGTTACTATGGATGAGCCGGTTGATGAGTTTACTTGGAGTCATTTCAAGGAAGTGTTTGAGCAACGATATATGCTGTCTGCTAGTATCTCTAGAATGTACCAGGAGTTCATGGATTTGTTTCAGGGAAGTTTATCGTTTGAGGAATACTTGAAAAAATTCAATGAATTATCTCGATTTGGTCCGTAGTTGGTGAATACACCTTTGAAAAAGAATGAAAAGTTTATTCGAGGAATGAACAAGAAGTTTCAGGAGAGGATGACTACTCACGTAAAAGAATCTTTTTCTGAATTGATCGATATGGGTTATAGATACAATACTCTGGATAAGCAAGAAGTTCCAGTGGAGAAAGGGAATACAAACAATCTGAATTGGAGAAAAATGAAGTTTGGCGGAAAGAAACCACAGAGAGGTAAAGGGAAGGAGAATACTCAGGGTAACAAGGTGAAAGATATTACTTGTTTAAATTTCTTGGAGAAAGGCCATTACTTGAACAATTGTAAGAATCCCAGAAAGTAAGGAAGGAGGGAGAAATTTATGAAGCCAAAAAAGGAATCTGAGGAATGCTATTATTACCATAAGCCGGGACATAAGATCATGGATTTCCCAGCACGGAAGCAAGATCAAGTAGCGAGGGTGTATGCAATCAAAGAAGATTCTTCAACCTCAAAGGCTAATAAAGGAAAAGGAATTTTAGAAGGTAACCTTCTCGTTTACAATAAAATTATTTGAATTTTGTTCGACACAGGAGCTATACATAGTTCTATTTCTCGGTAAATCATAAATGAGTAAATCTTGAATCTAAGATCATAGTCAAACCTATTTTTGTATGTTTCATCGGGTTTCAATATATTCTACGAATGGTTAGTTATTCCTTCGAACTAACCAATGCCCTGCACATTTCGTAGATCTAGATAATCGAGTATTTCGTAAAGTGTTGAATGAGTTTGTTCTCATATTTATTGATGATATTCTGATTTGGTGAGCCAAATACAGAATAAATATTCAGTTTGATCTGGAATGATATTTCTCTATCTTTCGTATGTTCTATGTTGTCTCCCTGGCAAATTTCGAGGACGAAATTTCCTTAAGGGGGGAATCTGTAACATTCCTGAATTATAGGCTAGTTTAATG
Organism: Allium cepa; assembly: GCA_030765085.1. Taxonomy (NCBI): domain Eukaryota; kingdom Viridiplantae; phylum Streptophyta; class Magnoliopsida; order Asparagales; family Amaryllidaceae; genus Allium; species Allium cepa. The sequence continues at coordinate 547,331,454 of CM060943.1, read as the reverse complement.
TGACAATTAATTTAATTTTGGAATTAATTGCAAACTTATTTGTCAATTAATGAGAAATTTCCAGAATAAATAAAAATTTAGATTATAAATAGAATTTTGGTTTGAAATTTAAGGATAAGTATTTTGTATTTGGATTCAAAATAAGTATATTGGAAATAAATGGGATTTGAAATTTTATTCTTAAGTTAATAAGAATTTGTTTCTAATTTTGTTAAATATGTATTGTGCTTAAAAAATGATATTTTAATTTTGATGTAATAGAATTTCCCAAGGTTAATTAATAATAAAAATTCTAATATATTTATTCATGTGAAATTAAATTTTAAAAACCATTTTTCTTTAAAAGGTTATCTAAATGATTAATAAAAAAATTGTATTTATTTAAAATAAGAAAATATGATATAAAATTATCTTCAAAATATTATTTGTAGTGTTTAAATCATATGACATAAGTTATAAAAGTATAATTAGATTTATAAAAAAAATCAATTCCTTGAATGTATAAATATATACATTAGTATTAAAACCCTTCTCTTTTAAAGTTATATATATAATATGATTTATAAATTAAAAATAAGGTCCAAAACAAAATTTACAAAATAATTTGAATTAAGGATATAAACACAAATTTAAAGGTTTTTGACAAATGATTAGTAAAGGAGATAGGCATTAATGAGTGTTAGACTAAGTGTACAAGTGGCACAAATTTTTTTTAAATGAATTAAAATTTTATAAATTAAAGAGTAAAAACTAAACTACATTCTTCTTTTCTAAGATCTGAAATAAGAAAAGAAAACAAAATCAAAATCAATACCAAAACAAAATCATCTAAACCTGAAACAAATCAGGTTATAAAGTTCAATATAAAAAACCTGGCCAAGAAGGAAAAAATCAGAAATCATCTCTGAATCTTCAAAACAATGAAAAAAAATCAAACACAGATCAAAACTTCAACTAACAAAGGACTGGAAAATTAAGTCTTCAAACCTGAAAACAAATACCTTCAGTTCATTTTTGATCAAAGATCAAAGCCAGGCTTCAAAATAAAAATAGCAGTTCAAAATCTACAAAGCCTGGAAATGTAGCCTGTAATCAAGCAAACCTAGAACAAAATTTAGTTGCAAATCAATTTACAAGCCTGGGATTTAACCAAAGCAACTTCAACTCTATTTTGAAAGCAAGATCAAAAAAAATCAAACATCAAAGTATAAATTCAAAGCTTAAGCCAAATCATCATTTCCAGTATTCAACCTCCTATGTTCAAAAGTGAATCAGGTGAGCAAACCTTAAATCTTAAACCTTATATTTGTTTGAATTTTTGGTTTGCATGTGCTCATCTGGGTAGTTATGAATTAAACTATGCTTGTATGGTTATATAAATATGTCTGTGTACATGTACACTCTTTGTATATTTCTGGAAACAGGCATGAATGCCTCTGTTTAAATTTACAGGGTTAAATCTAGTTCAAAGAAATTTCAATTCCACTTTCTCTGATCATCTATAGTTTGTGATGTTAAAACAAAATGGGTTTAAACTAACCATAACTTAATTCAAAATATATTTCTATGAAAAATATGAAATGGATTTTGTCTGGAAGAAGAAATACGGTATAAATTTAAAATCTATCTAATTTTCAGTTTGCATGGATTCAAGATTTATTTATATCATCCAAATCAGTTTCGTAAATAATTATTTTTAGGACTAAAATCAGGATTTTTAGTTTTGAATTAAGGTAGTATTTGTAAGATGAACATAAATTGGCTTTATGGAAAATTCTGGTGATCGACGCATGTTTGGGTGTCGAGATAGTTTTTAGAGATGCTGGAATGATTGTTGAATTCGAGAAAAATACGAGACGATTTTTTTATTCATAAGGATTGGTGATTTAGATCGATTTAGGGTTTAAGAACTGTATTTTGGCAATGGTATTCGCGAGGCGTTTTCGTCGTCGCCATAGAGTTCCAGATGATCGGACTAGGGGGATGAGTTCGTGGATGGTCGGAGCATCTTCGGCCAGAATGGTGTGGTTTCCGATAGTTTGTTGCAGCGGAGCGAGTCAAATTTTAGATCGAGTAGGCTTCAGAAAGAAATATCCGGCCTCCAATTTGCTCGATTTTGATTTAATGACGATTTCGTGCTTTTGGTTGTTCAAATCGATTCGGGTGATCGTCGATGACGTTTGGGTGGCTGCGACGTCGATCGGAGAAGGTCGTGGGGTTTGTGCACATGCACATGGACATTGGAGTGTTTGGGTAGTTAAAGTGTTGGGGAGGAAGACGAACACTCATGTTCAAGCGCGTGGGAATGTTCGAAAAACTCGAAGCAGATGGAGTCTTGGGTTGGCTTGGGGTCAAGCTCGGGTGAAATAAGGTTTGACTCGGATGATTAGATTTGGGGCAAAAACAGTTTCAAATTTTAAAAGAAAATCAAGTTTTACTTTGAAACAATTTTTGTTTAAACAGATTCTTTTGTAAATATTAGATGTTAATCCAGTTTTAAATTGGTTAAGGAAGTTTTTCAATAAAATTGTTTTATGTTAACCAAGCTTTAAAATGTTTGGAAATATACATGACCTTATTTTAAAAAAAAAATATTTTAAGTAAACTTAATAATATTACATAGGTTTTAATTGTTAAAGTCTAAGTTAATTTATTTGTTAAAGGAGATTAATTACCTAAGGTTAATTACTTAATAAGAGTAATTAAGGTAAATTAATCAATAATTTTAGTTTGATTAATCAAACAAATAAAGAATAAATAACTAATTAATTACTTAAAAAATAATTACTTAATCAAAGTAATTAAGGAGGAATAATTAATGATTTATTAACTAAGGAATTATTAATTCATTAATTAATTTATGAAGGATAATTAATTTATAATTAAGGATTAAGTAATGATTTATTAATCAAGGTGATTAAGATTTAATTAATTAATAATTAAGGATAAATAAATAATTAATTAAGGATAATTAAATAAATGGTAACTAATTAAGGGTTAATTAATTTATTAATTAATTAAGGATAATTGATTAAATAATTAAGGATTAATTTTTTTAACGATTACAGATTTACTCATTTATTAATTAAGGCTGATTAATTAATAATTTAAAGTTAATTAATTTATAATTGATTAATTAACCTGGATTAGTGATTTATTTGATTTCAATTAATGAGATGATCAATTAACCTTATTTAGGGATGACTGTATTCTATTGAATGTTGTGAATTGTCTGATACCTACTTTGTGATGCTTTGTGATGTGTATTGTTTTAATTCAAGCTGTGATGAATGTAATTTATTTTATCTATGATAAATGTATATTATTTATCTGTGAATCTGTGTATATAGATAAGCGTTATAGGACAATACTACTTATCGTTATTGATATGCTTGAATCTGTGATGATCAATAATGTTACACTATTGTGTGAAACCCTTGGACCATACCATACATACACAGATAAGGATTGCATGAGGAAATTGGTTAAGTCATAGATTTTTGAAATGGGTTTCAAAATTGAATTTTTAATTCAAAAGGTTTTGGAAATGGATTTGGGTTAAAAAGTGAAAAGCTTTTGAAAAGGAATTTTGAAGATGAAAGTAATTTTGAATAACTTAATAAAGTTTTGAAATTTAAATAATTTGATTTAAATTTGAATTCAAAATTTGAAATTGAATTCCATGTTTGGAAATTATGGCTTAGAAGTGTTATACAAGTTATAAATGTGTTTATATGGGTTTAAACCATTTTAAAAGTATTGTTTTGGAATTTGAATTTAACTCAAGGGTTTAACTTGTACAAATGCAATCGGATTTTTTATCCGAAAAGAAAACTATTTATTTTCAAATAATAAAAGCTTTCATGCAAGGAAAGGATTTCCAATTTGTGTTAAAGGGGTTTCAAGTTTGAAATGAAATGGTTTTCCAAGTTATGAATGAATCTTTGGAAATGGTTTTGAAAGCTATAAATTGATTCTTTGGTTTAAAGATTGGATGAGTTAATCCAATTTGAATTGGAAATTGTTTTGAAATCTGTGAATGAATCTTTGTGAAAATGGGTGAATTTTATGAAGTGAATCTTTTTGTTTAAAGATTTGAAAATGGTAATTGATTTAAACCTTTTGTAAGAAATGTTTTGGGTAATAAGTTGTGACTTAATTGAAATCCCAATATCCATATGTTTTTAAATATTACGCTCATTATTCGGTTTAGCCAAGAGAGGACCTTGTGTCATATAACCTATTCCGAATAATGATACGACGTTATGGATTGCATTTGAAGCCCAGTGGTGAAGACCGGGTATTTTCAAAAAAGAAAGGATAACTCGTCGAATGACTCTGCATTGAGTAGCTACGGTATAGAGATCTCCATACGTGATGGGGAGTCCGATCAGGATTGTGAATACCCAGATTGTAAGGGCTTCTTTGGAAGTGCCTTCGTTCTGTTCAAACCCAGAACAAACTTGTATGGATGTGTGTCTGACGTTACACTTTGAGATCTAAAGCTGGTTTCTATCAAATACAATTCTGTTTGGTGGCGGAGATTTATTCTCTTAGCTTAACACCCTTGTCTGAAACGTAGGAGCTCAGGGGTTATGTAGTCGATGGTTACCAGTGATACATTTCCAATTTGGTAACGTGGTATACGAAGTGCTGCTGATCATTTGTTAATCAAAGCATGGCTTTGTGAAAAAGCATAGCTTTGTGGACGAGGCTGCATCGGGACCTTACACCTCGAAAATGGTCGAAACAGGAAAGATTCGGCAAGGTTGCAGGGGTCACTCTCCTAGGGTATGTCCATTCCTTCTGGAAAAGGTGGTATCATGGTATGGGGCCCAGATACTTAACTCATGTGGAAACTGTATATTTATAACTTTGTGATGTTGCTTTGTGGTTGAGGATCCTCGGATAAAGGTCGCAAACGACCGGGGATGGCATATCTTTAGGTATTACTCCCGGGCAGGGAGGAAACCGGCCTTGTGTTGGCAGAGAGCCAGGTAGGTTCTCGGGGCGTCCCTCCAGAGGCGTACCCATGTGGCAATAGGAAGTTCCTTAGCCTGACCATTTGTTGGAAATCCAATCATCCAATACGCGCCTTGTACAGTTTTAGTTGTATAACCTGCCATTTACTTATGGTGGTCACCACTGTTTAGATGGTAGCTATAGGAGGCATACAACCATTGTATGCTGGCTAAGATTAATATTGTACTTTCAAAAGGTTTTCTGCACTATGCACTAATAATAATATCAAATGGTTTTCGCGTATCAAGCATGTTTGACTATCATAAGGAGAAATCTCCTCCAATTCTGCGTTTGCATGGTGTGTGTGGCGGGAGGGCTTATGGTTGTTTCATTTTTCCAAAAGCATTGCGAATTTCAAATTTTGAAATCTTTTGTTTGTTTTAAAGACAAAATGTTCTTGTTTTCTCATACCAGTCCCATGACTGACCCGGAGTTTATTGTTCCCTTCCTAAAATCTGGGTGCCCACAATTTTCCACACGGGCAATCTAGAGCGGGGTTTTTTAGATAATCCAATAATAGGTATAGATTCGATAGCTTTCGAAGTCTTTGTTCGGTAGCATTTGGAGATCTTCTTCAGCTTTTGGATCTTTGAAGTTTTGGTTGGCAATCGCGTTTGGGATCGCATTTGCTACAAGTTCAACTTGATGGTGGTTCGAGTTTGAAGTCAAGAGTTTTGGCTTTTGAGTTTTGGTTTGGAGTTGCAATATTGGGTTCTCTTAAAGAATTTGCTCATGCTGTCATATTTTCGCTGTGGTATTGTGTTGTATACATTCTCTAATGGTGTTGGATATGTTGTATCATGATGTATATTATATTATATCTCTGTTGTGTATCAATTTTATCATCTTTTGTTTCCGCTGTGTTATTTATCATCTAATGTTGTTGCAAGCTCTGGCAATACGGATTCGATGTCGTTTATCGGGCATCGAGTTTCGGTCATCATGCCCCGGGCCAACCTCCCTTTGCTTCGAGTTTCCCACAAAACTTACCCGTTTGCATTTTTTCAACTTAAAATTTTGTTTAAGTATTAAACCCCCTCCCCCCGGTACACACAAAAATTTACTCGAGCTAGGACTCGAGCAAGTACGCGAGTCTCCCGAAGGCAACTTCGAGTTCATAGCGTTTTTCCCACAACCCAGAAGGGTAGGAATTCGAGCTTTAAATCAACAATTGAAAAGCAAAATTGTCAAATTTCTAGACAACTCAGAAGGGCAGGAGATCTTCTGTCACAATTGTAATAAATCGGGTCATATCAAGCCAAATTGTCCTCAAAATCGAGTCAAAAAAGGAAGAAATTGAAAAGGAGAAGTTTTGTAGCAACTTGGGATGAAAGCGATGAAGATAAAGATGAAAGAATTGATTGTGAGAGTGAAAAAGGAAAACTGTGTTTTCAAGGAGAAATAAGTGACAAAGACGTTGACGAGCAAAGCAATGTGTCAAAACTTACTCTTTGGAATTACTTATATATTTTCATGAGGTAAATGGATGTTTTGAAAGACTTAGGGAAAAGTACGCCAAAATTGAATCACAAAAAGGTAGTTTGATGGAACTAAATAAACAACTAGATCAATTGGCTAAAAATTATCAAAACAAGAGCCTTAAGGGTGATAAGTATCCATGATTTGAAGAAGAAATTAAAAAAAATCAAAAATTAAAATTAAGTCGCTTAGAAATGAAATTCTGATTTTGAAAGAAAGTGAAAATACTAGGAGAGAAAATTCTATTAAAAAGTGCACTTTGTTATTAAACGAAAACGAATCTCTTAAAACACAAGTACAACAATTGTCTATTACTTTAGGGAAATTCTCTAAAGGAGAAAAATCACAAAATTTGCTATTAGGGAAAAAAACTGTCAATAATATTAGACAAGGACTTGGGTATACTCGATCTGAATGTGTTAGAAGCGAAATTAATCAAGTCAATTCCAAGTTCATGATTTATGGAAAAATTGGACACAATCACAATAATTGCCGGTATAAATCCAAACATGTGAAAAGCACGCCAATTTAGGTTTCAAAAGGTACGAATATAAAAACCCTTAAACTCAAACAAATTTGGGTGCCAAAAGGAACAAATATAAATTATCTTGGGTCTCAATGAACTTAGTTTTGAAAACCGTTTGTCACCAACAATCATGGACCTATAAAAACAAATAGGTCACAAAAATCTTTCCTCGTGTAGGTGTGGTGGCAGGCTAAAAAACAACAACAATGTTACCTAGAATCTAGCTGTTATAGACACACGACGGGCGACAAATCAAAGTTCCTTAGCATTGTATAAAGGTGGTAGAATCACGATGGGAAAAAACGAAAAAATTATCGGTAAAGGTAAAAAGGTAACAGTTCATTTATCTTGAACAGTATATTAACTGTTGATAATCTACACTATATTCTGATTTAATTTAGCCAGTTATGTGATAAGGAATTGAATGTTAATTTTGATTTTGATTTATGTAAAATTGTTGGCCAATTATCTTTTTTTGCCAAGAACACTATAAGTACCTTTGAAGTCTTTGAACTAGTTCATATAGATTTTTTTGGACTAATGATGTTGTTCTATTAGTTGGCGATTATTCTAGATACACATGGATATATTTGACTGGCATTATATTCTGTTTTGTTATATACACTGTTTCAATTCAAATCCAAAAGAATTTCGCTTAAAAGTTGTAAAAACGATTTTAAGGTATTTGTTGCACACTCCACGTTTTGGTCTATGGTATCCAACAAATGATAACTTTGAGTTAAAGGGATATTCAGATGCAGATTATGCTGGTAGAAAAAAATATTATTGGAATGTTTTGTATGTTGATAGATCATTAGTTGCATCACATTTTGAAAGGAAAAATCTGCATATTTTTCATTTCAGCTGATTTTCAATCAACGGACATTATTTTTAAACCCTTCCAAAAAATAGTTTTTGTTGAATTCGTTTCAGACTAGGAATTTTAGAAAATTTGATTTTATAATTGTTTTTGGACACATTAACTAATCTAACTCCTTACTGATTATCGAAAAGATAAATTGTGATTGAAAAAGTGATGAGTGTCGATACTAATCATATATTATAACTTGAGACGCTATATTTAGTAAATTTCTTTAAAAATTTAACCAAAATTTATAATAATTTTTGTTGGCAATAATTCCATGACCATCTCTATCTCTATCATATTTCTAACGACCATCACTCATCCAATATAGTATGTCAAAATGTTGTATTTTAAGTGGGAATTTTTTTTTTAATTTAACTAGCAATAAAAGCATTCAAAGTATTCGCTCTCATTTAAAAGTCCTCACGGTTATGTATGGGTGAATTACTTGGAATCTTTGATTATGTGCTTTCATGCTCATTTAAAGTCCTCACGGTTATACATGTATGGTACACATATCAAAATTAATTATTAAATAGACAAGTTGATTCTAATCCCATTTAAAAGTCTTCATGGTTATGTGTGGTTAGAAGATACTTGAAATTCATTTTTTTAAATTTAAAGAATACTACTAATCTCATTTAAAAGTCCTAACGGTTATGCATCGTTAGTAAGTATTGAAAGTCTTGTTATAAATCTACTATAAATAGACACGACTATATAGTTTTATATGGCGACATCACCCAAATCAATCTAAAGTGGAATATGCGCCAACCAGAGTATTTATGATTTTTGTTTGATTTTTTATTGAAATTTATATTAATACTCGATTGGGTATTAATGTTGCACTAAAGTCTATCACTTTATTCATATTTTTCTAATACTATTACTCTTTTGTTGATAACAAAAGGGGAAGAGAAAAGTTAAGATTTTGGCAAATAAAGTTCAAATGTTTTATTTTTTATTTGCATATCCCCATCTAGGTTCATTTGCATATTTTTATTTATTTTCATGCATATATGAAGGGGGAGCTTCGTTGTGGAGGAAGCATTCAAATAAGGGGAGTAAATAGAATTCATCAATGACAAAATACATTTAATATATTCAAAATCTAAATATATGTTTTTTATCATCAAAAGGGGGAGATTGTAGAATATGCTATTATATGATTTTTGTTTGATGACGTATATACATTCATTCAAATGTATTTGTTATTGTAATATTTTATTTTGCACATAATTGAATAAATATTTGTTGGATAAAATAAATCATATAGAATTCAAATTCAAACAAATATTTTATTAAAAATTTAAATAGTACAAATTTGAGCTCTCACTACATATATACATTTCTCAACTATATTACAATTTCGATTACATTACAAATTTCAATTTACAATTTTGACCTCACTACATATATTCACTCATACTCGTATTTTATCTTCAACTTTGTTGCAGCCTGTATCCAGCATATGAATTATCTGAAAAATAAACACTGATGTAGTAAAATTGAAAAAGAAATATTTTGCAGTGTACAATAGAAATGTATGTTTTTAAAAGTTTTATTTGCCTCAGTTATTTGGATTGTTCGTCATTTATTTCTTTTAAATTCATTTACACGAACAACTTGAGATATGCACAGTGTATCACCGTACATGCCACAAGGCCGTGGATAACAAAATACACTTGCTTATTAAAATTGTAGGAGCAGGTGAGCATAAGGCCAAACCCAAGCCGAGGCTGAATTCAACACAGGTGCACGTAAAACAACATACGGCATTTTAAATATACACATGGTCAAACCAGATTTCAAGAGTTGACAACAAATCATGGAAGTGAAGCCTCAATCAGGACTTCAGGTACAAAGCAAATGACCAATCTAGACATGTCAATGCAAGTCTAACAACTAAATAGAGCCAAGGCATTATAACTTGACAATCAGACATGCACATGATACCATATGCAAGAACCAAGTGCACATGAAACAGAGGCCATAAAATTAGTACACATGACTCAAAGAACCAATACATTGCAAATACTCCATCAATATATGTACAAAATCTGGCTTCAAACATGCTCGAACCAGAATGGACTCAACCACAACACAGACATCATGGTGACACATAACATTTGCAACATAAATACAAGGAACAAGAACATATGCATACAAATGAACTCAATCAAGACAGCAGTTCTACTAACAAATAACAAGACCTCAAATGGTACAGTGCACAAAGAATACAATGCAAGGCTAACAAGGATTAGAACCAACCAAACGAGAGAAATGAAAATCAATATGAAGTCCAGACCATACATGAACACAACAGGGAAATGGGTCAAGACAAAATGACCGGATAAGAGCAAGTGAAACAAAAAAAAATGCGAGAGAATGCAAGTTACAATGTAATAGTAAACATACATGAAGATACACATATATGCATACACATTTCAGCCTCAAAATGAACTACAAACCAGACTCAACCAATAAACAATAAGCAGCTCTACATGAATTGATACAATTGTTCAAAAATCATTAAAACAATGAAGCAGTTACATGAGTCACAATTCAACATGATAAACAAGGCAATAGTTCGAACAAAAATCAAAGTAGCAGAACAAGTTCGAACATAACAAGTCAAATTTCGAAAATCTAGTGGTGCGATTCGAACAAAAAAAATCAAGACAGCAGTGTGAATGAAGTCAAAGTAAATTTTATCTAAAAAATTCAAATTTCAAAGTCATAGAGGTCGTGAATGAGAAACAAATTCAAAATACCAAAGTCATAGGAAAAAGAACACAACTGATTCAATTATTTCAGATCCACTAACTATTGAACAAGTCAGTACAATCACCATCGTTCAAGCAATTATCGAATGGCTAAGAAAAATCACGAAATATTCAAAACCAGAAATATATGAATATATTATAGGATTTTCATCCCTATATAAATTACCCAAATCATCATTAGCTATTCATTCGAGTTCGAGAGTAAAATCAGTGAGCATACTTACTTAGAACAAATAGAGAACAAATCACCAACTCGAATCAAGATCGAACAAAATTGAAATCGAAAAAGAAAGTCACGTACCAATTTCACCCAAGTATTCAAGCTCGACAAATTGAAACCACCGAGAGAGAATCAAAGCCAGGAGCAATTGACAAAGCAAAAGCATACTTCAATCGAAGGAAAATATCAAGCGGCGGCTTCAACACAACAAAGCCCTAATTTTGAAAGAGGAACACAAGGAATCAGCTGAAGTGAAGTAACCAAATAAAATAATAGGGAGATAGTTTTTTCTCTAATTATTTGTGGGTCGATCTTTTAAAGTTGGTCTTAAATAAAAAAACAGGGTTTTGTTTAAGTATATTTTCAATTGTAATTTTCTTCTCTTTTGAACCGTGTAACTTTCTAGTCGTGTGATTAGGTTACCAACTACGATGGTGTAGTTCGAGAATTGGCAACTCAGTGGCTAAGTTGTGGCAGGGTTTTACGCATAGAGTTAGGTTAGCCGTTAGAGGGTGTTGCAAGTTTACGTGTGTAAGCGTCTGACTGCTAAATTTCTAGTAGAAACCTTGGGGGCAGCACGTAGGCAGGTTATTGCCAAAGCAGGGTATATCTGTGTTGTTATATTTCTGCTTTTATTATTCTGCTATTATCTGTGCTGCAATTATTATATATTTCTGCATTAATTTTTATTACTATTAGTATCACCATTTTCAACCCCCTCCCTCTAGGGTGAAATCGATCCTACATAAATTTCATTATATTAATTACTATTAAATTAAATCTTCTTATTATTATTTTATATCTTATTTTATATATATTTAAAATAATAAAATTATAAGTAAATTTATAATTTATGTTTTAAAACTTTAACTTATAATTTTTAAAATTTTCAAAACATATAATTTAAAGTCTAAATTTATACACATACTAAATTTAAAATAAAACCTTTTATTTTGTTTAAAAAAAATCAAGTTTAATAAAACCCATATATTTCCTTTCAAGATTTTGAAAATCATTTCAAAAATAGACCAATGCTGTCCGTATATAATTTTATACCCTGTGGTCAAATGATATGGATATTTATCATTTCAATTCGAAATTCAAATATCTACGGGTATATATCATTTTAACCCGTAATCCCAACATTCAAAATCAATGAAAATCACTTGGGTTTATCATTTCACCTCATAATGATTTTCCCTAAATCTATAAGATCGCTCGGGTATGTATCGTTTTTAACCCACAGGTAATTTCTAAACTAACAGGGAACTTGCAGAGTGAGAAGAAATATGATAATAGTGTAACATATCAACAACATGCATATATCATCGGTAACAAATTTGAATATAATATATGCAATAGGTTATAGTGTCATATGTCATAGGTAAACAATTGCAGATAATGGCATATCGAATCTAATAATTAAATAACTAACAATTTAAATTCAACAACATATTTCAATCGTCATTTCATGTGAATTAAATTTACTAAATATAAGAATATAATCATGAGTGATTGCTCACCTTTTGAGGCTAGAGAAATAACAAGAACAAGACGCGACGAATTTTTGACTCACGAGCTCTACGACAAATCCAAAGCAAGCAAAGTGTAGCTGGCACGATCTTGAACTCAGTGGATTCGATGAATACATATATATATATATAGCTATATATATACATTAAGGTCTAAAATTTAAAACATGTATTTAAAAATAAAATATTTATAATATATATATATTTGAAAATCAATATTAAATTTAAAACATATATACATGAAAATCAAAATCTTTATATATATATATATATATATATATTTCAAAACCATTATTAAATTTAAACATATATATTTAAGATATATACATATTATAATTTAAAATTAGTACTTATATATACTTATTTAAAATCAACATGCTTATATATATTATATTCGAAATCTATACTGATAATGTATATAAATATATACACTGCCATATATATACACAAGTTATTACAACAAATTTAAACATAGGAACAGATAAATCAAACTTGTATAGAATTATATTTTATAACTAACAGATCATATAAATCTTTAGATAAACTTATATTTTAAAATCTATATACATTTATAAAAATCAAAATATCCATATATATTATATTTTTAAAATAATATTCAAACAATAAATTAAAATCTAAAATATACATATATATGCTTTGAACATAGAATATAAATGCTGTGAACATATGAACGAGCAAATATATCTCCAAAAATTGCAACATGTATATCGATATATATTTCTCTTCAAAGATGAAAAGAAGTTGCTGGTGGTGCGAAGTTCATGTGGGGAGGCAAGACTGGTCGGGTTTTCTGGTATTTGGGTGGTTGAGCAAGGGAGAAATAGGCCATCAGGGGCGGATCTGGTTTAGGCGGGATTCAAATGTAGGTTGCTGGCATTTTTTCGACATGGGGAAGCGGTTGAGATGCCAAGTGGCAGACGGTCAAAGGTGGAGCAGAGTTGGAGGAAGAGGGTGAGGCCGCTGCAATGGCATCGGGGTATCAGGCTGGGGGAGAGAGAGTGTGGGAGGGGCGAACGTGGCACGGTGACGCACTATTTTGATGGCGAGGTGGAAACTTGTGTGCATGGGAATAAGGATGCTCGAAGGTGATCAAGTTTGATAGGTTGAGGCTGGGAAAGGTAAGGCGAACAAGGCAAACTATGATGCTAAGTGGAGAAGCCAGAGCGAGCGGGTGGCGGATTGCAAATGGGAGGAGGATGAAAAGCTTGCTCTTAGACATATAAATTTTATATATTTGTACTGTTTTTTTTTCTCAAAGCAAACTCAAAAACATAGAAGTTTTCTCAAAGTAAACAAAATTATGAGCAACAGGTGACGGCTTCGGAAAAAATATAAAATTAGCATGCAGGTCTCAAGCGATTTGAAGACGAAGAATGTAAGATGGTTTCGGAATATATATAAACGTAACTTTTTTCAGAAGAAGAAGACAGGAAAATAGAAGGGGAAGAGAAAGTAATAATATTGGAACTAGAGAAATAAAAGCAACCAATGAAATAGAGAAAGTCAAATTATTAAATTTGTGGCTATTACATTTCTCATGGAGGACAAGTGAACGGTCATAGAAAACCAAAAGGTTTCGGAAATGGGTACCTGTATGGTTTATCGTTTCGCAGTTTTTGCCACATACCAGACAAACGAAATAAGCAAATGAATATACTACAGAGATCAGAACGACAATACGAACAAAATGGTACATAGATATAAGCGATACGACCATCCTATCAAAAGTCGATGTTCGTTGCAAAATGCTGCTAAACCGTAGAAAATAAGATAAACGGAGCTAGAACAGTCCAAATATAGCGAAACAAAATAAGACATCACATTCAGAAAATGATTTACATTTTTATAAAATAAAAATATTCTGATTTTGAAAACATTTTATTTCCATCAAATTTCAACTGATTTATATTGAAATTTGAAAATTACACAACATAATTAACTTTCATATTCTCTAATGAAATCTGCCATTTGCTAAGTTGAAATAAACGCATTCCAAATATCAAATTTTCATTTCAAAAATTTACTATTCATTTTTCACAAAAAATTAGTTAATTATATTATTAAAATCATTAAAATTACTGGGCTGTTACACTCTCCCCCACTCAAAACTTTTCGTCCCCGAAAAGGAATGAGGTAGCAGAAAAGAAGCAACAGAAAGTAAGGATAGATTCAAAATACAAAATACAACAATTAATTCAAAATCACATAAATTTTCAATATTCTGAATATCTTATTACTTACATTATACTATATGTTATTCAATTCCATATTCTCATTACATTCAAACTTTTCCAGGAAAGTTCTGTTGATGTGACAAAATGAAATTGAGCACTATACAAATTTACCATTTATTTTCAACATTTCTATTAAGCAAGATTTAGTTTGAACATTTCTATTACTTATGTTTTCTCTTTTATAAACTTCAATTACATCCACATAAACATTTCTAACTTTTTAAATATTTCTGGTAAGTTATATATATTTTAGCATGTGAATGAGTATCATACAAATAAATTTCATCCTAATTCAACTGTTTCAAGCCGTTTTAATTTCATTTAGACAATCTAGTTATTCAAAAATCTTGCTTCATTTCAATAATTGAAAACCTCACTTAACATAAGATTTAAGAGTTAAATTCTTGATTTCACTTCAAACTATTTTGAAATAAATATATTCAAATATTTTATACATCAAATCATATTCAAAAAATTCAAATCAAATTTATTTTCCCAAAACAAAAGTGTAGTAAAGCTACTGAGTGGACTCTCCACTTTGAGACTCGAAAATGAATATCGATGATGCGGTAGTTATCACCGAAATTATTTTCCAACTACAAACGAGGAGAGTACCAACTTACTTCTTTTAGAATTCTTTGAAATCAATTTCCATTTGAAAATACGTTTAAATGATATATTTTCAAAACATCAAAAACCAAACTTTGAAAAGCATCGGAAATTAAATTCTCAATTCCACAGTTAAATTCATTTCATTTGTAAATTAGATTTGTAAACAAGGCCTTTAAGAAAATTCATCTCCTTAATATACAAGAATAGTTAATGGTTTAGGAATGTTGTAAAATAATAAGTGATAATATAGTATTATCATTCCTAACAACCAGTTCATTTAACTATCAAGTTTCAAAAAATTATACCATTAAACATACATATATATAATATAATCATATATTATAAAACTCAATTACCAATTATGAAAAGAATATTTTGCCAGTTTGCTCAGTTTAAGTGTTTTGGCATTCCTATAGATAGCATTGGCCAAACGAATCGATCAAAACCCAAATCAAACTTAACAACTCAAACAAAACAATATAAAACTTTTTATATCAATTACTAATACGTTCTCTCATAGGATGATTCACGAATAGATTTTAGAACAAGGATAGAGATTCACATTTAAAGGAACCCCAATCAAAGAGAATTCTAAGAAAATAGGTTCAGAAGGAATATAAGGTAATGAATTTCAAAAGAGAAATGGTCGATAGACTTATATCAATCATGGAGACCTTATCAAAGTCAACCATGACTTAGAAAAATGATAATATCATCAAACGAAAGCGGGGACAAACTTGTTGAGAACATCGCGGAAAATGCAATTTATGAGATCGACGAAGAAGGCAGCAACATTAGTTAATTCAAAGGGCATGACTAACCATTCATAGAAACCATTTGTCTAGGAGGAAGGACAATAGGCCAAGCTCCAGAAATAAGATCGACACGCAATTCAAATTCTAGCTTGAAAGGAAGAGAAGTGACTTCAAAACTTTAGGATGATCCCTGACTATTGGAGTGGGGTCGAGGTCACTAAGCTAAGAATCAAGCGAAAACATAAAACTTCCTGCAAAATCCTGAGGCATTCGACATTCGACCATAGAATAATTGCACCGGTCGTCTACTACAGAAATGATCCGCGCTTTACAAGAAATAACAATATCAAAACCGAGGATGTAGAAATCTCCATTGAATCGATGCCTATTGCAAAGGAGTTTCAACCCTTTACAAATCATACTAAGGTTGGCGGGACCGCCGATGAGATTAGTCATACGAAAAGATGAAGTTGCCAATAGAGGTGGCAAGATGTGCTTGAATTTATTACAGAGATCCAAAAATGGAGTTATGGGATGCTCTAGAATCAAGAAGAACACGAACAGGAAAGGACAGGAATGGATTTCAGAACAAAATTGAAAGTTTCGAAATTCAAAAGAAATCCAAATCAAAATGAATTCTAACAAAGAATTTCAAGCTCGAAGGAAGATGATTCTGTAATTAATTCAACTCATTCTAGGGGATTACCACCCTATCTCTAATGAGTTTTTACTCCGTATGCAAAGTTTTTCCTAAACCAGAGCTTTGATACCAACTGTAATGACTTGGTATTTTAGGCCATTCAAATCGACAATCATTCACTCGTATCAGATTTGCATTCCTCAAAACAACAGATTGTTAATTATATCTGGCAAACTTAGCATATACAGTAAATAAAAGCAATCACAGAATCATAGACATGGAGAAATATAACAATAAGTAGTGGAATAGAAAAATAGAAATCCATGAAGCTACTATAAAACACCAGAGTTTGAAACAAAATACAACAGAATCTCAAATGCAAATACTTATGGGAATCTCATCTCTACCATTCTTAAGAGTTTTGGGGTCGATTTAGAGGACAAAACTCCAATTAGCACCCATATTCAAGCTTTGTTGATATAAAAGTTCTTAAAGCTATGAAAATTTTGACTACCTTGGACGAGCTTGCTATTGAGATGTTAATTCATCTATCATTTCAACAAGGCACTACCAGACCTTCTTCTCCACCTAAGTACTCACCTATATATGAACACTTCTTCATCGAAGCTCGCATCCTATCCATGTTGGAGCAACAAAGATAGATGATTCAGTAAGTTAAAAATGAGCAGAGAAGAGAACTTAGGATTATCAAATCATTGTTGACTCGTATTTGCGGCTCGGAAAAGACTCAAGAGAAGGGAGTTGGCACTAATGATGAGTAGTTCCAAGTGATGATATAGTTATTATTGCATTTTTTTTTTAGGACTATCATGTTTAATGTTATGGTTGGGTTGTTGTGCACTTATATTTATTTTTAAACACCTATGTTGTGAGTAGTTGTGTTTGAGTTATCTTTATATGTTGATTGTGCTCATCTTCGAAGATTCATGCCATTAGTTCCATTTATCTCGTTCTTGTTTATATTCATACATTGATTAGAATGTTGTTGTAACTAAGAAATTATTGGGTGTGAATGTATGAGGTGCATAAGATATCAAAATGAAAATAGTAAGAGTACTTGTAGATGTTAACCTTTTGGATTAAAAACACAGCTATTGATTATTAGCGATCGACAAAGTAAATTGGGGAGGCGACATTGGTTACATTATTTACATTTCAATACATTAACAAGGTGGATTGCTAGTAATGGATATTATTAGTTATGAATTCGAAATAAAAATGGATTTGAGATTAAAAAAGTGGGGAAAATTCAATGAATATCCTTTGAGAAACTTGATTCTTATATTGATAATATGAGAATAACTTTGGGAAAATGTGATGATTAAATGTATGAAAATAATTGTAATATAAAAATGTGAATAATAAAGTTTTTATTCACTTATTTATTACAAATAGAGGTTTGTGATAAAATATCATTTTGCTTTAAATTAGTTCAACTAAGGTTGAAAAAGTTAGCAAAATGTCAATATTGAGATCAGTTTTTAAAATGAGGTTTTATAATTAATATTTTACTTTTTAATAGCAAGGATAAATTTTAATCTTAAGGGTCGTATAAAATGTTTATAAATATTCTCAATCTTGAAGGGCGATGAGAATTTTTATATAATGAGCTGGTATTTCGGACCATTCAAATCGACAATCATCCACTCATGTCAGACTTGAATTGCTTAAAACAACATATTATTAATTATATTTGGAAAAACTTAGCATATACGGTAAATATAAGGAATCGCAAAAACAGAGTAATATAATAATAAGCAGCGGAATAGATAAATAGTAGTTCATGAAGCTACTATAAAACACCAGAGTTTGAAACAAAATACAACAGAATCTCAAATACAAATGAATCTCTAATACATAAGCAGCTGACAAGTCTGAACATAAACGACTGGAATAAACTGAAATAATTGAAAGCTGGATAGAAAGATCTTCAAACAAAGCTCTAATATCTAAATGTGAGTCCCAAATGCTATGACACTCAGTCTGACCTAAGCATAAAGCAAAGCACAAAACACTCGAGTTAGGATTAACATTCTTATACCAGTATATTCAACTCAAGTGAAATGTCAATTGAAATACAAGTAACTTAAAGGATGTTTGGGATTTCCATCCTCTAAGGATCCGTGGAACTATCTACTATGTAGTAAGACACGCTGTTATAATATGTCTATCAGTAAAGTTTTAAAATGGCGATAAGGTGTTAGCCATTTTCCCCTTAACACATTTTATATATTCCCGTAGTCTATACAGCACCGTAAGCTCCACAAAACCAGTGGTTTACCCACAGGGCACTCCATAAGTATGGTACAAATCAAACTCATAAAAGACGCAATAATCATTGGACAAGACACGCGAGGCAAGGCCAGGGTAGGATTCTACCATTTGCACTCCCGGACTGGTGGTAACGCATAGCATTTACTACCGCCCACCTCGAGACACAACCCCAAATCAAAGGTGCACCCAAATCAAATCACAACGTAATAGAATGATATCGAAGAAGCATGCTTGATCGAAGGTGCGACCTCACTTGGCCCGGTATAGCTCCTGTTTTATCCACATCAAGATGACTCGTAGAAGTCAGGGCTGTGTTAATACCTCATATAGAATCTCGCCAAATCATCCTACATCGTTTTAGATTCTCCACCACGTACACAGTTGTTAAAGTGGATTTCGGTATTGGCAGAGAGTATGACAATATCCGATCCCATTCTCTTTAATAACCAAACGCTTATTTCACACTGTGGTCATTTTCATTTCAAATAGTTCATACTTCAAATCAAAATATCATATTCATTTCAAAACATATCACTTTTGAGATCATATTCTCTTTAGAAATCATATCACTTTTCCAAAATCATAACCACAAAATAGTTTAAACCATCGTATAAAAAAATTCGCATTTAAATCCATTAAATCTAAATTATAACGGTTACAACTTAAACAGTTTAAATATTGGAAATAGTTTATATATTGAAATATTTATAAATTAAAAAAGTTTATATTTAAAATAGTTTATATATTAAACAGCTTATATATTAAAAATAGTTTTAAAGTAGAATTGTTTCTTCCAACTTGACACATTAATTCAAATCAACTTTAATTCCACAATTCAATTTTAATCAATTTCAGTTTAACAAATTCAATTGAAAAGGTTAGAGGTTCAATTCAAATTTTCATTAAACCATTTTAATTTATATCGATTTCAAATCCAGATTTGAATTACAAATTTAAACCACTTCCAATTTAGTAGGTTCCAAAGTTCAACAATTTACAATAACTCAGTTTGATAAATCTCGTTTATATTTCAAAATCCAACTTTAATTTTATTTAAATTTGAAATTATTCACTTAATCATTTTAATAACATTTAAATGAAATCTTAATTTACAAATTTAAATAAAATCAATAATTAAATATCTAATTTAAATTGTATTAAATTCTGAATATATTCATTTGATCACTTTTATAAACATTTAAATAAAATTTCAAATTCAAATTTACATCAAAATTAAATATTAAATTACAATTTTATTTAAATTTAAATATATTCTTTTAATTACCTTAATCAAAATAAAGTTATAAGGTTATAAAATCATATTCTTGAAATCTCAAAATTAATAAGTTCAAATCAATTCTTATTTATATCCAATTCTTAAATAAATAATATTTTAAATCAATTTTACTTTATCCTTCTTACCTTAATTTATTAAAGTCATTACAAAATCTATTTCCAAAATTTTAATATAAATTTAAATAAATACTTAAAATCATGTTATATATATAATTAGGTAAACTAAATTCTCAATAAATTTTATTATATTAATTATTATTAAATTAAATCTTATATTATTAGATCTATTTTAAATCTTATTTTATATATATATATATTGAAAATAATAAAATTATAAGTAAAATTTATAATTTACATTTTAAAACTTTATCTCATAATTTTTAAAATTTTCAAAACATGTAACTTAAAACCTAAATTTATACATATATTAAATTTAAAATAAAACATTTATATTATATTTTAAAAAACCAACTTTAATAAAAACCATATATTTCCTTTTAAAATTATGGAAATCATTTCAAAAATAGACCAACGGTGTCCGTATATAATTTTCTATCCTATGGTCAAGTGATACGGATATTTATCATTTCAATCAAAAAAATTATCTATGGGTATATATCATCTCAATCCGCAATCCCAAAATTCAAAATCAATGAAAATCGTTATGGATTGAAATGATAAACCTGATCACCCGACTACGTGACCCGGCTACAAGGCGATAGTTTCAGTGGGTGTGATCATAGAACTCGAGTCATGACAGGACTGGAAGTGTGAGACTCGATGTGACTTCATCGGCCTATATATGTGGTTCAGCGATGGACGATCGGCCTACCTGGGTCGGTCTGAGCGGGTCGGTCAAGATATTAAAGGAGAGGTGGCTCGGCATGAATGGCTCGACATGAATGGCTCGGTGTAAATATGGATCGGATACATGTGTGGCTCGGCATTTTATGGGTCGGCCTCAAAAAGATTGGTTCATTTGGCTCGGTGCTTAGTGGGTCGGCCTCAGGGGGATTGTTTCAGATGGATCGGCCATTTTGTTCTGGCCTTGGCAAGTCAGTCAAGGTAAATGAAGCAGAAGTGATTCGGCTGTAGTAGTTAGGTCAGGGTGATATGACTAGCATTCTTCTTCTTTGATTCAACCCACCACAAACTTAGAGTCACTAGCAAAAAAACCCGAGCTCGACCAAAGTGGGTTGGCGACCACCGTTCAGCATTGGAGGTCGGCATGCTTGGGTCGGTGTATAGCGGTTGTCAACTGTAGGCCAAAGTGTCTTAGTCATGGGCCTACGCAAGAGAACTATCTTATCTTTGTCTATAAATAGAGGGGCATGGGTATAGTTGAAGGGATCTTTTTTGGGGAATTCCAGGGATACTCTGCCATTTTTTGTACTCACTTGTTTTCTGCTCAAATTTGCTTTCAAGTTGTTTATTTACGGATTGTATCTGTACTCAAGTGATTGGAAAAGTAATAAAGATCATATTCAAAGTGGACGTAGGAAATTAGGCCAAACTACTATAAATCTGGTATTCTCATATTTGTTGTTCTATTTTGCATTCAACCGCGTTATTCCTCTATTTAAATTTACTTTCTTCATTAATCTCTCTACACAACTCTATTTAAGGGTGTTAGTGACCAATTTTGGTGCTAACACTTTGGTGCTTTCACTGAGAACATGCATTCTCAGGCTGTTAGGATCTACTTTGCGTTGCTGGAATGAAGAAATCCGCAGAATGCGATCTGAATTCATTCTTAAAAGTTTGTAAATTCTATTTAGAGTTCCGACGGATAACTCTAAGATGGGAAGACCATGTATCATCCTTCCACAATGCGGATGTCAATGAGACTGCCAACATCTAACAAGTGGGACCTAGTGACCGGCAATCTAATCGAGCCACAGGAACTGCCACCACCCTAACCCAATCAGAAGTTGTCATAAGGGTGAAGTATAATGAGATGATGAGAGAGCTCGTGGAAAGTAGGAGATAGCTTAACGAGCAGATTCAAGCAAACTCCAACCTCATGACCCAGATCGCTCAGCAGCAACATCGGAATGCTGTAGGAAGCCCCTCCTCCTACTCATTATCCGATAGATCTATTTCGTCAGATGAACATCACAGAGGTAGACGCCGTAGGATTGAAATGGAACAAATAGGTGCAACAGAGAAATCCAACAGAAATGGTCCAGGTTCCCTACCTAGAACCATGGCTCTTCACTGCACCTGGGAAATTACACCCAAACTGGTGTGGGAAACTTAGGATCTGGAGCACAAGTGGAAACTGGTCCACCACCTTGCCAGGATCGTAGTGAAGCAAGTTCTTGGGACATGCACTTGGGAGATCGTCTACCAAGAAGGCACCAGCCGGAACGATCACGTAGGATGGATTCTAGCTTGCCACCTTCCATCCAGACTTCTAATTTATCAGCTATGATTAGACAACTGATGAGGGAGAACCAGGGCTTGTCCAACAATGATTGGGTTGCATCCAGGAGCCATACTCCATTCACAGACGCTATCCTTCAGGCTGAGTACACTCGGAGGTTCAGTATGCCTACTATTCCAACTTATAAAGGGAAAACTGATCCCTGACAGCATATAATGAGATATGAGAGATGATGGATTCGGCACGGGCCAATGATGCGACCAAATGCGTATGCTTCCCAATAACCTTGTCCGGGATCGCTACCATATGGTTCACCAGACTTTCCCCATGATCAATCTCCATGTTTGATGAGTTAGCAGTCAAAGTTGTGGAGCAGTTTAGGATGCCCAAAGGACGTGATGTCACTATCCTGTGTGATCCAGGCTCCATGGGAGTCGTTAAAGGATTATTTGCAAAGATTTCACATTGCTGCTACCGAAGTTAGCAATCCGAATGACCATGCTATTCTTATGGCCGTGATGCGAGGAATAGATCCGAACTCAGAGTTTGGTGATTGGCTGGTAGGAAAACCATCGACTACCCTAGAATGCTTTTATTCAAAGGCGAACCAATTCATGAGAAGGGAAGAGGCCAGGTGGACAAGGCGAAGCAGTGCACCAGGGCCCAGTAAGGAAGCGGTGCAAAGCAACATTATGGTAAAGAAGTCTGACAAAAATTCTGACAAGGTCCAAGTCAATGTTCAGAATAAGCCGGGGCAGTTCAAAGCATCGAAGGAGGAAATTTCGGATGAAAGAAGGTAGCAGGAAAGTGGAAACCAAGAATCTCAATCTATGGTGAATACACTTCTATGAACACATCTCTGGAGAATATCTATTTATCAACTTGTAATACGTTCCAATACCGAAAGCCATGCCTAAAGGAATCAACTGAGGAAGAAAAACATACAGGTAAGTACTGTCGATTTCAAGAGAGCTACGGGCACAATGCCGAGGAATGTAGGCACCTTCATGATGCTATAGAAAACTGATTCGAAAGAAGAAGTTACAACGGTTTGTTAATAATCAGTAGGAAGGTGGACAGGGGACATCCAACCCCAATCGCGGGCAGGCTTTACATCGACCCGAGGAACCTACTCAGATTAGAGGAAGGCTGGACATAAACAAGATAATTGGTGGACATCATCTGGCAGACATGGTTGGCAAGAAATGGAACGCTATGCTAGTTCCCTAAAGCATGCAGATTTCGAATGCTGCTCAAGCACAAAAGACGGGACTCCAGGAAAATAGCAGCGAATGAAGATGGATGAAATAGTATTCGGAAGCAGGGATGTCAATCTGGTGGAGGCACCTAGCATTGACCTGATGGTCATCTCAGCCACGATTGGGCCGGCTCTTATGAAAAGAATATTGATTGATTGTGGGAGTTCTGTTAATATTATCTTTAAAAAGGCATTTGACCAGATGATGATGGAGACGAAGGATCTAAAACCAACTAAAGCCTGCATTCATGGTTTTAATGGTGTAGCTACTGATGCAGTAGGATTTGTTGAATTCCCAATTGAACTAGGAAAAAGTGAACGCATAAGGGTGCGAATCCTACCGTTCATTGTTTTGGATGTTGATTGCTCGTATAATGTTTTTCTGGGCCGACCTGCTCTAGTGGAATTTAGGGCAGCCTTGGCCCCATGGTATTTGACCCTAAAATTTCCAACGGACAGAGGAGTCTGTGTAGTGCATGGCGATCAAGCAATTGGTCGTGCATGTTATATGGATAAGCTGAGAGAGGCCCAGCGAATGGAGAAAGGCAAGGGGGTGGACAACTCTGTCCACATCTATGTTGTAGAAAATTGACAAATAATGCCCAAGCACTGGCTTGGGAAACAGGGTCGGATCTATTGGGACATAGATTTGAGAGATGACGTTAAAGAACCCAAGGAAGTTAAGGTAGCACCGGCTGAACCGACGATTGACATTCCAGTCAGCCATGATAACTCGTCATGGGTGCTTAAGATTGGATCACAGCTCAACCCTCAATGATAGAGGTTCCTACCAATTTCCTCCAAGTGAATCTAGATGTTTTTGCTTGGACCCATTCTGATATGTGGGATTTCTCCCTCCATTACAAGTCATATGTTGAACATTGGCCTGAAATATGTGCCAGTGAAGCAAAAAAGGAGAGGCATGGACTCGGAGAGGTCCGCTGCTCTCAGAGAGGAGGTAAATAAACTCAAGGCCAATGGGTTCGTCCGTGACTCCCTCTATCCTGAATGGGTATCTAGTCCCATACTGGTGAGGAAAGTGAATGGGAAGTGGAGGGCCTGTTTTGATTACTCGGACCTGAACAAGGCATGCCCTAAGCATAGTTTTCCTTTGCCCAGAATTGATTAGCTGGTCGACTCAATAGCAGGACATGAATTATTCTCATTTATGGATGCGCATTTGAGATACAATCAGATCCCGGTGCACGTTCTAGATTAGGAACATGCTAGTTTTGTCATAGACATTGGACAGGACTGTTATGTAGTGATGCCTTTCGGATTGAAGAACGTAGGAGTAACTTATAAGCGTTTGGTGAATCAGATGTTTAGAGATTAATTGGTATAACGGTGGAAGTCTATGTGGATGACATGCTTGTGAAATAACGGCACTCAAATGACCACATTCGAGACTTGGCGGAGATGTTTGATATACTCACGTACTATAGAATGAAAATCAATCCATTGAAATGTTCCTTTGGTGTTGCATCAGGGAGGTTTTTGGGTTTCATCGTCAATGCACGGGGAATCGAAGCCAACCTAGAAAAGATTCAGGTTATTCAAGACATACATGCACCCAGAACTATAAAGCAAGTATAAAGCCTGAATGGAAAAGACGCCGCTTGAATTGATTCATATCCAGAGTGACCGACAAGTGTATTCCTTTCTTTGATGTGATAAGGAAAGGGAAAAGAAATTTTGAATGGATGCCAGACTGTGAGGATGCATTATGAGTTGTTGTGAGGCACTTGGAGAGGCCCTCGGTTTGTCAAAGCTTGTGGACCAAGAGGAGTTGTATATTTACTTCGCTGTATCTTCGTACGCCATCAGTGCAGCTTTGATTTGTGAAGAGGACCGAATCCAAAAGCCAGTGTACTATGTTAATAAGTGGTTAACGGGAGTAGAAAGAAATTATTCTAAGATTGAGAAGCTAGTCTATTGCTTGGTGATCGCATCATGCAAGCTCCGTCCGCATTTTCAGGCACACCCAGTCAGTGTTTATATCGATCATCCTCTACAACAAGTGCTCCAACGACCAGAAACCTCTGGAAGGTTACTCAAATGGAACATTGAGCTGAGTCAGTTCGATATCACTTACCTGCTACGGAGGGCTATCCAAGGGCAAGCGCTAGCAAACTTCATTGCAGAATTCACCATATTAGACGAGTCAAGTAGTAGTGATGTAACCCCCGCTATTCGATGGAAGCTGTATACCAATGGGGCATCCAACGACCATTGTTCTGGGGCTGGTGTTATTCTTGTAACTCTTGAGAACTGATCAATTTTTTATGCTTTGAAACTCGATTTCCCCGCTACGAATAACGAATCTAAGTATGAAGCATTGATTGCGGGCTTGAGGCTCACCAAAGAACTTGAAGTGAAATCGATTGAAATCTTCTATGACTCATAGTTGGTGGTGTACCAAGTACGGGGTGACTATCAAGTAAAGGGGCAAATTCTTGGCCCATACCTCGCTCGGGTTCAAGAACTGTTGGCAGACCTTGAATACTATGATATTTCGCACATTTCGCGTGAACATAATTTGGAAGCAGACTCGTTGGCAAAATTCGCAGGTACTAGTGATGCACAACAGATGGGCTTGGTTCCCATCGAAACCTTACACGCCCCGAGTATAAACGAAATGGAAGTAGATTTTGTGATAGGGACGAAAACTGAAAGGGAGTCATGGATAACCTCATTCGAAGAATACCTGCAACATGGAATCTTGCCTGAGAGAAAGAATGAGAGATGACAAGTCGTTCGCAAGGCCTCGCAGAATATAGTGCAGGATGGAATAATGTATCAGAGAGGATTCTCAGTTCCCTTACTTAGGTGCATCGCCCACGACGAGATAAAGTGAGTCTTAAAAGAAGTTCATGAAGGAGAATGCAGTGACCATTCTAGCGGGAAAACGCTAGCCAAAAAGATCTTCCGCTATGGATACTATTGGCCGACCGTGAACCGAGACGCCGTGGACTACGTAAGGAGATGTTAGAAATGTCAAAAGTACGTAAAAATCCCGAGAGCACTGCCGATGGAACTCACGCAAATGGTTAGTCCACGTAAATTTGCAATATGGGGGATCGATATAATCGGTTCCCTGCCAATCTCTAAAGGTGGTGTGAAATACGCAATTGTCGCTGTCGATTATTTCACCAATGGGCAGAAGCGGAGCCGTTAGCTATTATCACCACCAAAAAAGTCATTAATTTTGTTGTGTGAAATATTATATGCCATTTTTGCCTCCCATGAACTATCATTACTGACAATAGAACTCATTTTGAGAGTAGCGAGTTTAAAGAATTCTACCAAAAATATTTCTTTGAGAAAAGGTTTGCGGCAGTCGCTCACCCTAAAGCCAACGGATAAGTTGAAGCTGTAAATAAGATAATCAAGTCCATATTGAAAAAACGTTTGGAGAAGGCTAGAGGCAAGTGGGTGGATGAGCTTCCAAAAGCACTCTAGGACTACATAACCACCCACAAGTCCGCGACTGGCCACACTCCATTCACCTTAGCTACGGCACTGAAGTTGTTATACCTGTGGAACTTGAGGTTTCCTCTCATCGAGTGACCCATTATGATCCTAAGACGAATCGAGATCTTTTACTGGAATCACTGGAGTTTGTCGACGAGAAGCGTGAAGAAGCTGATTTAAGTGGAGCCACATATCGACACCGACTCGCTCGATATTATAGTGAAAATGTTCGACCAAGAAGTTTTGATGTGGGCGACCTTGTTTTGAAGCGAGTTTTTCCAATCCTGTCACATATGAACCCCACATGGGAAGGTCCATACGTCATCGAAAGGAAGCTTGGAGAAGGAACCTTGAAGCTAGCGACCATTGACGGCGTGACGCTCCCTGGAGCATGGAATAGCGAGAATTTGTGTATTATTATACTTAGTTTATTCCTTTGCATTTTAGTAGAAATTGTTTCTAGAATACGTTTTTTTTGTTGTTCTCTACTTCCGACATGTAATAAAACAATTCAATTTGTCCTTATTTTCTACAATCAATAATGGATTGAAGATGTTTTTCTATATACTATTAGTGTTCTGTGTTTTGTAATTTCATGGAAGAATAAAATTGCATTAATCTGTCTGGCATATGAACGCACGCATGATACTAAAAGTCGATCGGCTAAAGATTCAAAAAATCTCTAAGTCCCCAGAGCGTAGACTAGAGTACTCTGTGTCCCCGGAGTGCGGACTGGAGTATAAACGATTCCAAAATCTCTAAGTCCCCGGAGCGCGGACTGGAGTACTCCGAGTCCCCATAGTGCGGACTAGAGTAATTCGAGTCCTCGGAGTGCGAACTAGAGTATAGAAGATTCAAAATCTCTAAGTCCCCAGAGCGTGGACTAGAGTACTCTGAGACCTTGGAGTGCGAACTAGAGTATAAACGATTCAAAATCTCTAAGTCCCCAGAGCACGGACTAGGGTACTCTGAGTCCCCGAAGTGCGGACTAGAGTATAAACAATTCAAAATCTCTAAGTCCCCAGAGCACGGACTAGAGTACTCTGAGTCCTCGGAGTGCGGACTAAAGTATAACGATTCATAATCTCTAAGTTCCCAAAGCGCGGATTAGAGTACTTTGAGTCCTCAGAGTGCGGATTAGAGTATAATCGATTCAAAAATCTCCAAGTCCCCAAAGTGTGGACTAGAATAATCTGAGTCCCCGTAGTGTGGACTAGAGTATAAACGATTCAAAAATCTCTAAATTCCCGGAGAGCGGGCTAGGGTATAAATGATTCAATAATCCCTTATCCCCCGAAGTGCGGGCTAGGTTATAAATGATTCAATAACCCAAAAGTCCACAGAGCATGGACTAGAGTATAAATAATTCAAAAAATCTCCGAGTCATATGAAAGCGCACTAGAGCTTACGTAACCCACAAGACTCTGAATTTCAGTTACAAGTTAGGTGATAAGCTAAACAATGAGAGTCATGGAATACAAAGAAACACAATTTTATTTACTAATCAAAAATTAAGTTCCAATACAACTTCTCCATAGTCCGGAGCCAAAGTCTATCTACGATGACAATAAAAAAGAAAATAAATAACTACATGATTTTGGCTTATTTAAGCTGAGCGAGGCATAACCAGATGATAGCTACTTCTTTGACATTTTCTCCTTCTTCGGCTTCTCCGAAGTCTCCTCTACTGAATGTTTTCTCCTGGAACCCTTGATTCCTAGTGATGTGGTATCCGAGGAAGGAAAAGGGACCTCCAAAGGTGTGGTCCCACTAGGGAGAATGACCCTCAGAGGCCTATTTAGGGGGTCATCGAGTTCACCACCTGAGGTTCTATCTTAACTTCGGCTTTCTTTTTCTCCTCTTGCTCGATTTGCTCCTTCATACTAAGCTTCGAAGTATGTTTGAAAGCGCCTGTGATTTTGACCTCATCAGGTTCATCCACAAGCGAGGGATTCTCAAGATTTAGCGCCTCGATCACTTGAGCATCTGGTTCAGGGGTATCCATAGTGTGAGGTGCCTCAACCACTTTCTTTTCCCACTCTATGACGACATCGCTCCTTGGAATTGGTTCGGGATCAGAATGGCCTACATGAAGTCATAAAAGAAAAATGTTAAAACACATATATTACTCGCAAAAAGCTATTATTTCTTAAACTCTAGAAGGAAAATCTACATACCGGCTTCCAGTTGACTCTCCCCGTCTTGGGAGTATCACCCTCCAAAATAGGGGATAGAATGTTAACACCAAGCCTGGGCTTCTCCGGGTCATAACCAACATGCTGCTCGGGAGGCCCAAGTGATGAGCTATCGGTCGGCTGAACGGGAGGAGGAACTAGAACTCAGTGCTGGACAGGCCATCAATATCGTCCTTACCATATGATGACGAGGAGTCTCTTCCAAAGAGGGATTCTGCCAGCGGATAAGTCTGAAGGCTTGTTTACTCGAAGCACTTCCCTCATAAGAGCTTCTTCATCAACCTCTTTGACACCCAGCTCAACCCTTTTAATTTTTATCAAAGTATCCTATGCTTCAGCCAATGATTCGACGTAACCATCACCTAGAAAAGATAGATGCAGCATTGTACTCGGCAATGAGCGGATCAAATAAGAACTTAATTTCTTCTCTACCGGCCTCAGTAGCTGGCTTAAGATGAGAGCCAACTTCTATGAGCGCCATTTTCTTACCCTCCTCGTGAGCTGCCTCCTTTAACGCTTCAATCTTGGAAAGCTCCTCATCGAGCTTCGTCTTTAGAAGTTGTGTTGCGACAATTTCATCGCAATATCGTTGTGACTCTTCCCACGTAGCATTTTCCTCTTCTTTCTCTTTAAAGAGCAGGTCCTCCAGCACTTTAACCCATCGAGCGAGAATATCCTTTTCTTTCTAGATAGAGTCTTTCTCTAAAGCTAGAACACCGCTGCATTGGGTTTCTTCATCGATTTTTTTCTTGTGAGTGACCTCCAAGCGACTAACTGCCTCGGCTATTTCCTTGGCATTTTTTTGGGTGGCCTCGAGTTGAGATTTTATGAGGATAGCTCTTCATCCTGGGCTTTAATGATATCTTCATCATGAGTAGCTTCAAGTTTCAAGCGATCAATTTCATGTAGACATTCCATGGAAACCTATGAAATATTCTCCACCAAGTGTAAAAATGCATCATGCTGAACATAAACATTGTTGTTGCAGGTAATGGAGCTTTGTTTGACATGTCCGGGGATAGGATGAACCATACGGTGAAATTTCAATCCATCAAAACATATCTTCGGGAATGTAGCCTTGAGGTCAGCTAATTTTTCTACCGTTGATGGATCATGTATGGAGGCTGGGGGAGTTTGCCTAGCCGGAGTCATAGATTTCTTATAGGGCTCATGGGATTGCTTAATACTCGAATAGCCGGAATGTTGGTCGTGAGGAACTTCGGAATGAGATCCCTTTTGAGTAGTCTTCTCCCTACTATGCTCTAGGTGAGGGTGAGGATCGCTTGGATATGAAGAATGGCAATAAGTTCTCCTTCTAGAAGACGACGAGTCTCTAGGACGATAATCTCAATTGTCGTTGTCGTCCCTGTCTCACCGTTTCCCTGGTCCGGAGCCTCGAATGGAATGGTAAAAGACGGAAGGTCCATAAAGGCGGTCAATGCCATATGTATGCCTCATGTCACCTGCATAGAAAGCCAAACAAGAATGAGTTAGTAGGAATCGCATGGAGAGTGAAATTCAAATGTGTGGTGGAGTGTAAGTGTTTGTGTGTGTCTTAGTGTATTCCACCGACGGACTGGAATTTTTGGCTTTACTTATTGGAGTTTTCTCTCCCGTATGATGAGTTTGAGCACCTTCATCACTCTTCATGGGGGAATTATGTCCCATCGCCACGGGTTTAGTAAAACCATAATCTATTATGTCGTCAGGGATGGTCAAGTCAGACAGGCCCTTTAATGAGCGTTCTAAGTTCTAGGAGGACGATTTCTTCTCGGTCAGATTTATCGTAACCTTTACGGTTCCGCCGATTGTCTTCTTTTTCAGGTTGTAAGCTAGGCTCTTTTTCTTCTTTGAAGAAGGTAGTGGTTCGTCAGCACCAGGTGCATCAGACACTGGCACTTGGCCGGAACTTATGTTTTCGTCGATCGCCTCTGGCACCTTAGTTTTTTTGATCCCACCATCCACAGTTGTATCAGGGCCCCTCCTGTAGGGGGCACCGAAGGTCCGACTTGCTCTTTTCCTTTTTCCGTAGCAGATTCGGTTGTAGTGGCGCCGATTGGAAGGCTAGTTTGATGGCCCTCCTTCAGTAATCCAAACTTCGAATGTAGTTCATTGGAGATAACAAATTTGATGTCCCAGTCTCTTACGAGAATAGCTTGAATAGCCTCGACAGCCTCATAATACCCAGTGCCTTCAGGTCATGAGCGGATACCTATATGAGTCGAAAGAAGTTCAGAAAGGATGCAGTTTGAGCCTTAGAAAAATATTAGTTTAAAAATGAAACTTACTCTCTTCTAGCCATCTTCTCGCAAAACCAGGTGGCAGCATACATAGAAACATTATTGTTTGTACTGGAAAAATTAACTCCATGCACCCATCAGGATTTGGCATTTGGCATGTGGTTCGAGAAATATGAAGGATTGACTGTCGGAATATTTCTTGAAGCGGTAAATATAATGGATGTCCTCGGGAGTAGGGAGTCTGAATAAGGTGCTCATAAAGAGGACACTGGTACCATGAATAAAGGCATGGCTATTAGTGTGTAGCTGTGCTGGAGCAATCCCAATATACCGTAACATTTCACGAAGGAATGAATTGAATGGTGGCACACTTCCAACCCAGCAAATAAATTTTTTTCATATAGCATACCCCGCTGGGGGCAGGTGAGGCTGATCTTTCCGTACGGAACCAAAACATCATCAAAGAAGATTCCATGGATTGAGCGCAACTGACGAAGAGCGGCTTCGCCAATTTTTAAGGCTTGTGAATCAATGGGGTTATCCAGAATAACAGAACCATCTACGGCATCAGGAGTTGGGCCTGTAACTATGGCAGGTGGATCCAGAATGCCAGGTGTGGAGGTGGATGGTGGATTCGAGGTTCCCACTGCCTCTTGCCGAGAACCTAGCTCAGGCTTGTCACAAATAGTAGCGGTGCTTGACTTTTTGGACATGTTCCGCGCAAGCGTTTAGTATGGATAGATACTCGTTTAAACTATACTTGAAAGACAATCAATATCAGATATAACAATAAAGTATTCTCCCGTGTTGTGTGTGAACTAGTGCGATGATTTAAGCAAAGAGTATAGATAAATTAAAGCCCTAAAGAATAATATAGTGTGACGGAGCTTTAAGTTATCATCTCTGGAGACTGTCATCGAAGTTTGTCCTATGATCGGCAGCAGAAGTCTTGGGATCAAACATTGGGATCATATGTTGTGAAGGCTATAACTTGTTTTTGTTGGGTTAAGTTCGCATTTACGGTTATTAATACTATGGAATTCTTAGTCCAAATCAGTTCCAAATGTCCACATGCTTTGGTTTTTGTCACTGTTCATTGTTTTATGCTCAAGCAAGAGAATGTGTGGTCCTAATATATGCTATGTTCAAGGTATGGTGATTTTGATTACCAATCCCAATGCCCAATACCGACCATCTCCCCGAACTTAGATACCGAGCCACACTATCCCGTTCGGTATCGACCCACTATCCTCCAAACTACCAAACAACCTTTTAAATCTATATCGACCCACTCACTCTCTATCTCCCTCTCTAATTACAAACCCAGCCTCACTTAGCTTATAACTACTACTCTTATAGACTTCTACCAACTCACTCATTTTCTAGACTCCCACCGACTCACACGACCTCAAGAGACAATGACGCCCACTATCTCTCTCTCTCTCTTTGCAACAACTTAAACTTTCCTAAGCAGCCTACCAAACGACCTCCTCTCTAACGCAAAACAACAAACTGCCTCCTCCTACACATCGTCGACCTCACTTCCTAAAGCCGTCTATGACTGCTCCTCCTAAATCGAAGTCTACCCATACCAAAAAAATTTTATTGTCCTTGCCTATACACTTACTCACTACGCTCCTCCCCTCACCACGCTGAGCCGTGTTCCTATGTGGCTCGACCCATTAGTTCGTGTTCTAGAAGATATGATTTAGGAATTTAGAGTAATACATAGAACCTCACTTATACGATAATTTAAGGACGAGATGAATGTTTCTTGAAACTTGAGGTCAAGAAGGATAAGGCAGCATATTTGGAGATAACGAATCAAAGTGGAGAGGCAGTTCGGTGGAGGGGAGGGTTCTGGGCTTAGGGTTGTGCTGGAGAAAAAAGGAACAAAATAATAAGCAAGAGAAAAAGAATGGAGGAATGGGACTTTATATGTGGAGAAAGGGAGGTGAACGGGCCTTACCCTATGGAATCGGTCAGAATACTTCAGTGGATCGGTGGGTAAACATGACAAACAACTCTGGGTAGAACGAACATGTGGTTCGGCGTTCGTATGCCGAAGTATCCACTGTTAAAAAAAGAGAAAAAGAGTGTATATATATGTATATATACATATGCAAATATAATGTTAGGAAAATCCACCATGATTCGACCTTCGAGAGGATGTATACACCCAGCTCTTGAAAGGTTAAAAAACAGGATTTAAACGACATATGATTATCATTCTGAATGAGATAGCTTCTGAAAGAAAGGACAAATGCTGATTCAAAGCACGTCGTGTTGATTCACACGATGCATTTTGGGGAGAAAATGTTACCCAACTTCGTGACCCGACTACAAGGAGATATTTGTAGAGGCTGTAATCAAAGAACTTGAGTCATGACAGGACTGGAAGTGTGAGACTTGATGTGACTTCATCGGCCTGTATATTTGGTTCGGTGATGGACGAGCAGCCTACCTGGGTCGGTCTGAGTGGGTCGGTCAAGATATTTAAGAGAGGTGGCTTGGCATGAATATCTCGGCATGAATAGCTAGGTGTAAGTGTGGATCGGCAAACATGTGTGGCTCGACATTTTGTGGATCGGCCTCGGAAAGATTGTTTCATCTGGCTCGGTGCTTAGTAGGTCGGCCTTAGGGGGATTATTTCAGATGGATCGACCATGTTTGTCCAGCCTTAGCGGGTCAGTCAAGGTAAATGAAGTAGGAGTGATTTAGCCATAGTAGTTAGGTCAGGGTGATACAACCGACATTCTTTTGCTTCGATTCAAACCACCACAAACTTCGAGTCACTCGTTAGAAAACCCGAGCTCGGCCAATGTGTGTCGGTGACCACTGTTCGACCTTAGAGGGTCGGCATGCTTTGGTCAGTGTACAATGGTTGTCATCTATGGGCCAAAGTGTCTTGGTCATGGACCTATGCAGGAGAACCAGCCTATCTTCGTCTATAAATAGAGGGGCAGGGGTATAGTTGAAGGGACCTTTTTTTGAAAACTACAGGGATACTCTGCCATTTTTTATAATCACTTCTTTTCTATTCAAACTTACATTCAAGTTGTTTTTTTACGGATTGTATCTATACTCAAGTGATTGGAAAAGTAATAAAGATCATATACAAAGTGGGCGTAGGCAATTACGTCGAACCACTATAAATACGATGTTCTCTTTTTTGCTATTCTTTTTTGCATTCAACTGTGTTATTCCTCTGCCTTAATTTACTTTCTTCATTAATCTCTCTACATAACTTTATTCAAGGGTGTTTGTGACCAATTTTGGTGCTAACAAAACCTAAACAATTTTCATTGATTTTGAATTTCGGGATTGCAGGTTGAAATGATATAAACCCAAGCGATTTTCATTTACATTTCAATTGGAGATTTTATTTAAATGTTTATAAAAGTGATCAAGTAAATATTTTCAAAATTGAATTTTGATATTTAATTATTGATTTTATTTATATTTGTAATTTGAGATTTCATGAAACACACCACACCCCTTAATGTACCCAAAATGACACACTAAAAGGCGTGATGCATTGTAGGTATAACTGAAATAAATCTAAGATTCATAAAACAAAAATTGGTAAAAAAAACAATAAAAACTAAAATAATAACTTATTCAAAACAAAAACTTCATAATTGCTTCATAAACCAAATAAGTTGAATACCAGTACAATAAACATGTCTCAAAACCCAATATGTCTCATGAAATAAAAATCTAGTCTCAACAAAAATCAGAGTATAAATATCCCTCTCAAGTGCTAGTACAAAGAAACAAAAATGGAAATAAAAGTAGGGAAATACATAGTAGAATCTTCTCCAAGAAACCTCGAAGCAACTGCAACCTCCTGCCCTCTCCCTTGATTGCTTATGTGGAGGGAAGGGAGAAGGGGAAAATAGAGGAGTGGGTCAGACTAAAAGTCTGGTGAGTGATAGTAATTACTAGAATCTTTAAGTAAAGTAAAGTTAATTGGCTTTACAACCGTTCTAGTGTATAAAAAGAAACAAAGGAAATAGAAGAAGGAATAAGCTGGAAATAAATAGGATTTAACCATTTGCTTTGATTAGATAGTTCGATTAGACTATCTTAATTGTTTGCACTTGTCTTTGATAGCTGCTTGATTCGGCTGAATTGCTAATCCTATAGTTAGGCTGAAATCCAAATTCTACCCTTTGATTGGCCTGTTACACCATACGCCTTACTATAGACTAGATGCTATATACCTCTCTACACAGAAGGCAATGCTGTCTACTAAAAATACACATACTAAGCGCTTAGAACTCAATAGCGACTTAACTCCACTAATCGATGTTGCACGCTCGATCACAGCTAGTTCGCACTATCTATTACTCCCTCTTTTGACCTTTTATTTACCTTAGACAGCATAAGCGTGCCCTCATCTCACTTTAGGCTATTGTGAGACACCACGTCCATAGAAAATAGGGAATGCTATTGGTACTGGTCACTGTTAAACAAAATCTAGTTGCGACCCTTGTCCACATCCCCATGATTTAGTCTTTTAATTATTGACCTCTTATCTACCCTAAACAGCATAAGCCTGTCCCAAGGGAAATACTACCGGTATGGATCTTTCCTTTTATGTATTGATCACTTATCTACCCTAAACAGCATAAGGGAAATACTACCGGTATGGATCTTTCCTTTTATGTATTGATCACTTATCTACCCTAAACAGCATAAGGGAAATACTGCCGGTTGGATCTTTTCTTTTAACTATTGACCACTTATCTACTCTAAACAGCATAAGGGAAATGTTGTATGTACAGATCCTATTTTCAACTTTTCTTATTAAATTAGACAAATTATTTTAAATAAGCCTTTGTTATTATTCTTATTATCTGTGCTTATTAATTTATCCTAAATCTTAAAATAAGCCTCATTCTGTTCTGCTTTCCTATTATAACCTACGTTATAATCATGTTTATTATTCAACTCAAGGTCTGAGTGTGAAAATAAGCTTATTTCATATTTTACTCTTTTTAGTTATAATTCTATGTTATAACTAGGCCAACCTCTTTAATTTAGTCTAATTCTAATATTTACATCACAATTTCAGTCCAATTACATTTTTATTACAGTCCTTATAATTTACTTCTTATCTTCCATTGTTTCAGTACTCATATTATTTAATCCAATTTTGCGCTTAATCTATTCTAATCCATATGCGAAGAAGAAGGAGAAATAAAAGAAAAATGAAAATAAAGGAAAATTCAAAGCGTAGGAAAAAGATCCATAAATAATAATAAATAAATTAAAATATTATAAATAAATGAAAAGCTATATTTAACAGAAATAAACAAAAATTATCTGAAAAGAATAGCTAAAAGAAATAGACTGGAAATAATTCTAAAAACTGTAAATAAACTACTAAAAAGGTAATTCCAAAATTCGTAGAAAAATCTACAACTATTGGAAACCCTAAGCTCTTTCCATTTGGTCTTCCCGGATCCACTTGAGGGTATTAATATATTTTATTTAAAATGATTTCCTTCTTGGAAAATTATTCCGCTTAGGGTCCTTCCTAAATAGATGAACCCCATTGGAGAAAATCTTAGAATGAGAAAATGTGTTAGGCCTAGGGTTCTATTTATAGGGGTAGAAGTGGATTTCAGACCATTAGATTTGGGGATTGAATAGGATACAACCACCTCATAGGATCAGTAGGAGCCATAGGATGCAAGAATAGAAGGACCAGATTGAAATAAAGATTGCAAATGACATGCAAAGCCAGCTAAATTTGTGCTCATCGTTCGAACGAATGTTCACCCCAGAAGGGTAGGCGGGTCGACCGAGGGTCGACCGACCCTTTCCCAAGTTGATTGGCCAATCGACCTGGCCATATATGTGTGTGTGTGTGTGTGTGTGTGTGTGTCTATATATATTCTTTATCTTGTTTAATTCATATCTCGTTCATATTAGCTTGGTTTCTCACATTCTATATATGAAAGTTGACCAAAAAATTACCATGGACAAATGGTACAACTCCCATGGCTCAATTTTGATAATTTCACAAAGTTATTTAATTATTTAATTAATTAACGAATTAATTATTATAGGTTAAATTTCGGGTTGTTACATTCTCCCCTTCTTAAGGGATTTCATCCTCGAAATCTCTAAGGATAAAAGAATGTACTAAATTTCTTCATCCAATTGAAACATAAAATTGGATTTATAAAACTGAATTATTTCTTAAAATATGAGCTTTAAATGTTTAAATTGGAATTGGTTTAAAGGAATCATTCAAAGATTTAAATTGGAATTCCAAAGTTGAATTATCAAATATGAATGAATTTTATCGAAGTTGAGTTATTGAAATTGTTTGAATATAACTTTGAAATCTATTTTAAACTAATTTAAACTATTTTAGTCAATTTAAACTATTTTAATTTATTTTAATCTATTATAATTTATTTAATCCAATTTAATCTATTTTACTTGTTTCAAACTAGTTAAACTTATGTAATCTATTTTAAACTTATTTAATTTATTTTAAATCTATTTAATCTATTTTAAAAAAATTAATCTATTTTGATTCTATCTAATATAATTTAGATCTATTAAATCTATTTAAATCATTTTAAATCTAATTTAAGTCTATTTAAACTATTGTAACTATTTAAACTATTTAATCTATTTTAGACTATTTTAAATCATTTAAACTATTTTAGAGTATTTCCTTTTAAACTATTTTTAAAACTATTAAAACTATTTACGACTATCTAAACTATTTTCTAAAATTTCAAACCGTGTAAAGTTGAAGTATTTATACTTAAATCCTTGATGATGATACAACCTAAGTTTGGATTTGAAATTGTTATGATTTTGTAAAATGACGTACTTAAATAAATATGATGATTTTGGAATGAGGATTTAGTTAACCTATCTTATGGACAATTGGAAAGTGAATATAGTTTTGAAAGTGAATATGATTTCGAAAGTGAAATGGTTTGAAATCGAATATGATATTTTGATATTAAATATGAATTTGATTTTTTTGAAATGTATTAGAACCATCAGGTGTGAAATAAGCGATTGGTTGTTAAAAAGATCGGGATAGGATATTGTCATACTCTCCCAATATCGAAAACCACTTTAACAACTATGTAAATGGTGGAGACTCCAGAAATAAAATAGAATGGGTTGGCGAACGATTCTGTATGAGGTATTTACGTGACCCTGACTCATGTGAGTCAGCTTAGATGTGACTATAACAAAAGATATACAAGGCCAAGTGAGGTCATTCCTCCTATCAGGCACATTTCTACGATACTATATTTTGACTTTGTGATTGATTTGGTGGCTACCTCTCAATTTTGATTATAGGAGTGCGTTCCGAGGTGGGCGGTAGTAATTTCTATGCATTAGCACCAGTCCGAATCCACAAAATGACAGTATCCTATCTTGGGAATTGCCTCGCGTGCCTTGTCACATGCCTTATCGCGCTTTCTATGAATTTGGATTTTATCGTACCTATGGAGTGCTCTCAGTTAGCCCTCTAATTTACGGAGGAATTACGGTAATGTATAGACTATAGGAATAAGAAAAAATGTGTTAAGGGGGATATAGGTAACGCCTTAATGCTATTTTAATACTTTACTTTATTGTAGACACTATTATAATAACGTATTGTACTATATGTAGATAGTTCAAAGGATCCTTAGGAGATGTTAATCCCGAACATCTCTTAAGTTATTTGGCAAGGCAGCCAGTTTTACAGTGGATCGTCCACTTTTTATTATGAACGTAATAAAAAACTTAAAGTATAGGAGAAAGGAAAATCACCTTAACTACTAAAATAGAAAATAAAGCACAGGAATGTGACCGACATGTCACAGTTACTCAAAATAACAATAGGACTAAGACTCCTCCGAAGAGGAAGAATCACCATCTTCCGTAGACACCCGGGAAGAATCCAAAGGCACATTCCCAAGAAGACTAGCAAATGGGCGGAATAGGCTAGCAAGACAAGGATCATAAGCCACAGCACTAGAAGAGTAAATAAAAGAACGATCCCAAGAAGAATCAGCAAGCATGACAGAATTCGATCTCGCAAACGGACCGTCCATCTCTTAAGTTGTTGCACTCACGTTGATATTGGATAGGAGATGTCAAACCCCATAAACATCTCTGAAGCCATTGCACTCATATTTATTTGCTAATTTAACTTACATAAGATCGTTTAGTTCCGACTCGAGTGTTTTGTCTTTTCAATTCGCTCGGGTCAGCCTGAACTTTTTAGTTTATCGAAGACTGCTTTCTGGAGGACGAAGATGAATATATTGTACCATTACTATTTATTATACTTATTCCACTGCATCGTGTTGTTCCGCTGCATTTATTCGTTATTTATTCTTGTTGTATGTAACTTTGATCTGTATTATAAAAGTATAACCAATGTTATTAGTAAATTGCTTCATGAACTATTTATTTGATTATTATATTTTATCATTCCGCTGTGAGATTGTGTATTTGTTTTCTTTCTTTCTCTATTTTTTTCTTATTTGCCCCCATAACAATCTACCCTTTTGAATGTTTTGAGTCGGACATGTATGGTTTATCGTCGATTTAAACCCTCCAAAAAGGCGAGTTGTTACGAACCGCGTAAGACTAGCGGCGTCACAAAGCTAGCAAGGAGGGCAACACATCCATAACAACTTAGAGGCAGAATTCTGAAGTAAGGTGCGCAGTGGGAAAATGATGGAGACTCAAGCAGGACAGTGAGTTTAGTGAGCGATTCGTCATCTTTCCTTTATATAATGTAATTATGATGTTGCATATATGATATGTCGGCTATATTAATGTCGAATAACTTAAATAAATGTCTAAAATCGGATTTAATTGGGATTTAGGAGGAATTTGGTTATAAATAGTGAATTAGGACTAAGGTTATACTAAGTTATAGTAATTTGATGGAAATAAGCAAAATTCGGTGCAATAACATGTTAAATCAGACTTAGAAATTTAGGCCAGGTTCTAGGTATCTTCTCAAGTGACCGAAGGTAGAATGGAGGTGGTTGGAGGTGAGACGACGAGGTTGAGAGGCCAACTACTAGGAAAAACATGTACACCGATCTAGGAGATCCTATAGGGCATGAGGCCGATCCAGGGAAGTAAATCCTATTTACAATTTACATGACATTGGATAGTAGATGGCCCTATAAGGCACAATACCAATCAAGGCAAGTGAGTCCACATAGAGATGATGGGGTACAACTAGATTTGTACGATGGTTAGGTGTGATGTGACAATAGGACATGAGGTGATTGAGCGATAGACTCATATCATGTTATAGTAATATTCTTTTAGTATATGTAAAGTAAAGTATGGCTCGCTCACCAGACATATATCTGACCTACTTTTATTTATCCCTTATATATTTCCATATTGATGGAGCTTGGAGATAAGATGTTATTAGAGACAAACACTCATTTGCATATATTTTATAAGATGTAAACAAGTGTTGTGACATGGTTTTGACTATGTGTATGATTGGGTTGTATTTGTATTTTTCTAACATTTGTATTTAACATTATAGACATGTTATGGTGAAGTGGTACGTGATTATTATTATTAGTGTACTACATTTTATTTCCTTCCACTATGAGATTCTAAAAGTAGATAGTTAAAACTATATATGATATTTATTTTATCTCACCTCAATGGCTTATCCTTTCGGTTCTTGGGCATTGACATTTGTTCGTGTGTTGGACCTAGGGTCAAAATGGCAGGTTGTTACAAAGGCAAACCTTACACATGGCGGTGTTAGAATCCATTGACCAACCTCGACGGCCAAAAAAATAACTGGTCAAATAATCATTTGGTTAAGCCTCCAGGCCTTGCTAAAGCAACCATCTAAAGACTAAAGGTGATTTAATAAGCCTTTGGTGCAACCTCCAAGCCTGATCAAAGCAAC
This sequence comes from Allium cepa, assembly GCA_030765085.1. Classification (NCBI taxonomy): domain Eukaryota; kingdom Viridiplantae; phylum Streptophyta; class Magnoliopsida; order Asparagales; family Amaryllidaceae; genus Allium; species Allium cepa. The sequence continues at coordinate 547,289,681 of CM060943.1, read as the reverse complement.
TATCCAAAAGAAGGATGGTTATCAAACAAACTTTTGGTCCCTACATTGCGGCCTGGCCAAAGCAACCATTCAAGAGAAGGGTAGTCATCAAACAAGCCCTTAGTTTCGCCTCTGCGACTGACGGAAGAAACTATTCAAGAGAAGGGTGGTCATTAAACAAGTTTTAGTCCTGATTGTGTGCCTAGCATAGTCAACTGTTCAAGTGAAGGGTGATCACTAAACAAGCCTTTGGTCCCGCCTCTATGCCTAAAAAAAGAAAGCATCTAAAACAAATATAAGTGGTTAAATAGCCTTTGGTCCCATATCGAGCTTGGACAAAGAAAATGCATAAACAAAAGAGTATGGCCATAAAGATGTGCGAGAAAATCAAAGAAAACTATATAACTAAAGGCTGGCTAATATGGTGCTTCCTAAGAAAGAGAACAAAGGACAAAAAATTTAAAAATCAAAAGATTATCTGTAACGACCCGCCTTTTCAACCCTCAAAAGTCGATACTAATACATCCACGAGATTCATGTGTTGAGCATCCAAGTGCCAGAAAGACAAATCGGTGGGGGGGAAAGAAAATAAAGATAGAATAGAATCTCACATCGTTCCGAGTAATCTATAATATACACAATGATCTTACCAAAATAAAAACTTTTATACACACACAACATAAGGGTCAACTGAACAATGATCATCCTGGATAGTTATAACAACATGCCCTTACAATTGCCGATAAATTATAAAACCCGAAAATTTTAGCGAAAATAAAAAGGTATGCGAATATGTCTTTGGGAGTCCATCTAGTCTCCTGAAGCTGACTTGAGCATTATAAGAAAATAACCCCTGCATCAGTCTGGTAAACTAGCATGAGAAAACTCTATAAAATCATGTTAATTTCTATATTGGCAAAACCCATTGAAAAATAAAAGAATTTCGTAAGACCATGCTGTACATAAACACAAACGGCTATTTACCTTATTATAACCAAAACATTTCTATAGGAAATACTCTGATATCATAATACTATCTAGGAATTAAAATAAATATTGAATCATGGCCGAAATTTTTACTTAATTAAATTCCAATATAATAGGTATATAATCATGTCCGAAGGCTCGTATTGGAGAATAGATTCTAACTATAAAAGGGTAAGGTCTACCTATCGAATCAGTACGTCTCTGATAAAATATATTAGAGGCTACAACACTGTAACGACCCGTAATTTTCGATAATTAAATTTATTATATAAATAAGTTTTGGAATTTAATGTTGTGAAAAATTAAAAATTTAAGATTTAATAATGAGAGAAATAACTAAAATATAATGTTAGTAATATTAATTTAAGGTAGTTGACAACTATTTTAATGTAATTTCAATGGATTAAAATGGTTGTAAAGTTAAATTTGGTTATAAATTATAAATAAGTAAATAAACCGACTATTGTAATAAACTGAGAAATTGTATGTAATTAATTGAAATTGGTCAACATTGAATAATCAATCAATATGTGAATTTACTTGTTTTGTTTGTAGATAATAAACTTGGAAATGTATTTGAATTGGTAAGTTGTAACAGTGGCTTAATTATCAATTCACTAATTAATTTGTTGAAATTAAATCGGAAATCAATTGCAATTAATCTATTTAAATATTGTAGTTAATGTGAATTGAAATGGTAACTGTAGAATATTGAGGAAATAAATGATAAACCAATGTTAGTTATATCCATTAGATAGTGATTTATTGAATGAAAATATTTAAATAAAAATAAATTAATATATTTGAATTTAAATCATAATTAATAAGTTCATTGCAATTAAATTAAACCTTGTGAATTGTGCAATAGTGATAATTGAATTTGACATGGAAAATTTATTTTAAAGGATTATGAATGCCCCGGTAACCAAAAATGATAAATTTTGTTTACTTTTAAATTAGAATTTAAAAAGTGATTTAATTAATTTAATAATAATTAATTTAATTTACGTGAAAATAGCCATTTTGATCACTGTCTCGAATTTCGATGAAACCAGTGTCATTGAAACTGTAACAGCGAATTATTGTAGGATTTCAAGTTTCGTAACGATCGGACTTGTCGTTTGATAGTATGGGCTCGAAACGCGTAGAAATCAATTTAATTCAATTCAATTGAAATAAGCAAAATTTAAAAGCTAACTTCTTCATACGATGAAATTAGGACTTGAAACATGTTCCATTGAGTTTAAAGATATCAAAAACATCTATTTTGGTATATTGGATGATCCACTTTCGTTTCGGAGATGGAACGGGCTTTACGAGTCGTTATTGTCGTTCGAACCAATTCGATACGTGTTCATTTTTCTTATCGGGCTTTGTTCGTATAAATAGTTTTTTCCTACCCTAGAAGCCTTTTTATTTCTCATTATTGTACGTACTGAAATTTATACCATTTGTCTCTTCTCAATGGCAGAAAACCTAATTCCTAAATCTAAATCCAAATCAAAATCAATTTCAAAAATTCAAACTTCAAAACCCTTTCATATTTTATATCATTGGGAAGCTCTCGAAGAGCGCAATCTAGATCAACAGTTCGTTTTTTGATTTGGGTCTCCATTTGTCCAAAATTTAGGAATAATTCTTGGTCGTTCATCGGGTTTTGATCAACGTCAGTGGATCGTTGATTCAAAAGTGCTGCGGCATAGAGATGGTCGAGGAAAGTGCATCGGTATTGGTCGTTCGTCAGTTCAACGGCTAGACCAGCCTATACAATTCGATTAGGGTTTTATCTATATCGGCGGATGTGACACTTTTCGAGTCTATCGAGTACTTGGGGGTCGTGGGGAACGTCCCGGCAGCGACGCTTCGTGTGGATGGAGGCACAGTGATGTAGAGGCGGCCGTTGTTCGATTTGGCATGGCGAAGTTGGAGTCTATGGCGGCTAGGGTCCGAACATTATGTACATGGAGGGGATTAGGGTATCGAACATTTGAAGGGATAATGACGTGTAAAGGTATATGCGTGTTGTTAATTTAAAATATTTTATTTATTTCAATATAAATCGTGTCGAAATTACGGACGTGAAAATAATTTGGATGAATTCTAAGACTGTTGAATTTTGGCCTTATTTTGGATTTCAAATTGATTTGAAATCAAAAGTGAATGTTTTAACCCACTCACAACTACTAGATTTTCTTATGTTAGTTAAATTAAATTTATGATGTGATGAGAAGTTGATTTACTGCTGTTTGATATATTTAATTCGTCATTCCAGTTAAATCTGAATTTATTGAATATAATTGCCATTTAATTTGATATTAAATTGTATTTTTCCACTTTATACCTATTAATGATAATCAGTTATCTATTGATTTTTATTGATTAGTTTGAATGGTGATTGTGATGGATGTTAATTGTGATATTGGATGACTGGATGTTATATTTTCATAATGTTATAACACTACAAGTTCCTTATGGGTTGAAATTATACATACCCAAATGATCTGATAGATTAGGGAGAAATCATTATGGGTTGAAATGATAAAATCGAGCGATTTCATGGATTTGAAATTAAATTTGAGATTGCTGGTTGAAATGATATATAACCATAAATGTAAAAATATTTGTGGATTGAAATGACAAATATCTACATCACTTGACCATAGGATAGAAAATTATATACGGACATCGGATTGGTTAAGTTAAATGATTTTAAATTCTTAAATTTGAATTCTGCTAATGATATTTTGAAATAAAATTTGACCTATATAAACTGAATTATCTTCGAAATCCAAGCTTTAAATGTTGAAATTGGAGTTGGTTTAATGAATTGTTTAAAAGAAATAAAATGGAAATTTCAAAGTTGAATTTGAAATATAACTGAAATTTATCGAAATGGAGTTATTGGAAACGTTTAAAGATTTAAACTTTGGAATCTATGAAATTGAAGTGGTTTAGAGTTGTAGTTCAACTATGGATTTATAATCAATTTAAATTAAGATGGTTTAATGAAAATTGAATTGAAAGTTTAAATTCGAATTGGTGATTTGAAATCTGGATATAGTCTAGATTTGTTGAAAAGGCAAAAATAGTTGGTTTTGATATCAATTTCAAACTTAATTATTATAATATATATATACTGTTCAAATATTTATTATTTTGAAAATCCTTATTTTTAAGATTTTCAACTATTAAACTAATATAATCTATTTTCAATCATTTCCAACTATAGTAATCAATTTAAAATATCTTAATTTATCTTAATGTATTTTAACCTATTTTAAACTAATTAACCTATTTTAAATCTATTTAGTATATTTTAAATCTATTTCATCTATTTTAAATCTATTTAATCTATTTTAAATCTATTTAAACTATTTTAAATCTATTAAAACTATCTTAAATTCACCTAAACTATTATAATCTATTTTAAACTACTTTAAAGTGTTTTTAAACTATTTTAAACTATTAAAACTATTTAAGTTATTTTAAAACTATCTAAAATATTACCAGAAAATAAAAGGGTGCATGATTAGACTGCTATATTAAAATCCTTGATTTAAAAGAAAATATGGTTAAATGATGTTATAACCTAAGTTGGTATTTAAATAATATTTTCTGTTGAAGTGACATATTTGATTTAATATGATGATTTTGAAATGAGATTTAACCTATTTTGTCGATATGATTTCGAAAGTGATATGTTTGAATCGAATATGATATTTTGGTATCAATTATGAATTGACTTTTAAAAATTAAAAGAACCATCCGGTGTGAAATAAGCGTTTGGTTGTTAAAGAGAGCAGGATCATATATTGTCATACTCTCTGCCAATACCAAAAACCACTTTAACAGCTGTGTATGTGGTGGAGATTCCAGAATGAAGTAGGATGGTTTGGCGAACGATTTTGATTGAGGTATTATAGTAGCCCTGACTCCCGCGAGTCAGCTTGATGTGGCTAAAACTGGAGCCACGCCGGGCCAAGTGAGGTCGTACCTCTAATCTGACATGCTTCTTTGATACAATATTATGACTTTGTGATTGATTTGGTAACCACCCCTCGATTTTGATTATAAAAGTGTGTTCTGAGGTGGACGATAGTAGTTGCTATGCGTTACAACCAGCCCGAAACCGCAAAACGGCAGTATCCTACCCTGGATACTGCGTCGTGTGCCTTGTCACATGCCTTATCGCGCCTTCTACGAGTTTCATTTATACCATACCTATAGAGTGCCCTCTGATAGCCCTCTAGTTTACGGAGGAATTACGGTACCGTGTAGACTATAAGAATATATAAAATATGTTAATGGAGATATGGGTAATGGCTTAATGTATTTTACTACTTTAATGTAAACAATATTATAATAGCGCATTGCACTATTGTGACGACCCGGAATTTTCGAGCATTTAAAATTGGAATATTTAATTGATTTTAAATATTCAATAGAGTAATTTTAACTTGAATTACGAATATCACAATTTATTTGATAATTAAATTATTGAATTAAATAATTTGAAGTTGGGTAAAATGTTAAATCTGGAATTTTAAGCCTGTTAAAAATAATTTGAAGGTTTATAAAATTTATATTGATAACATTGAAGATAATAGAAGTTGTAAAATTAAATTTAATAGTGATTTGTTCAGTTTTGAAATTTTATTGTTTAATTGAATTTAAAAATAGCCTTCCGAGGCACAGTCTCGGAATCCGACGAAACCGGTTCCATTGGGTCCGTAATATTGAATTATTATCCGATTTCAAATTTCATATTGATCGAAGTTGTTATGTGAGCGTACGATAAGTAAACGCGTTGAAATCTATATCGAATTCAATATAATAACTGATCCAAAAAAAAGGGCTGTCTTCTCCATGCGATCAAGATTTTAAGTTGTAAAATTGTAACGATTTAAAATTTAAATAAATATATATGTGGGTTGATTGACCTACATACTCACATCATCATACAAAATATCAACTCATTTCACTTTAACCCTGTTAACATGTAAGGAGCATTTCAGATTCTTGTTTTTAAAAAAATCACGCTATCCTTTATCTTCCAGCCGAAGACATCTTCATTTTATATGTAATAAAAATAATAAAAGATCTGAACGTCATAAATCCCTCAGAGAAAATGGCCGAGCTCGATTCAATTAAACGTGAGCCCTCTCTTTCCCAATTTCTCTGTTCTTTTCACGAAAATTCCAATCGAACTCGCGTTAATATATATATATATATATATATATATATATATATATATATATAAAGAGAGAAGAAGGGTTCGCGTACGCGAGGGATTCGAGCGGATTTGCGAGCTTGGTGACGTCGTGAGGAAGGGGAGGTGGTTCAGGCGTTGTTCGGGGGTTGCTGGAGGAGCGATGCAAAGGTTCGAACTCGAATTCGAGCTCAAGGGGACCGCGGCTTCGTGTGCGCAAGGAGAGTGCGCGAACTTGTGAGCAAGTAGCTGTGTGCTTGATTCGTGGTGATGCGGTGGCGATTTATGGCTTCGGTGACGGCGTGTGAGGCTCTCATTCACTAGGGAGCACGCGATTGAGTTCAGCTCTTGGTCGATGGGATTTTAGGGCTCGATGTGGGTCAGTAGGAAGCGCGTGTGGCCGAGGGATGTCAGGGAGAAGGGCTCGTGTTTGTTGTTGCTTCGAGGAAGGTATAAGAATTTTTTTTGTTTTTGTTTTGCCTTATTCTTAATTTAATAAACACATATAGGGGAAATATACAGATTAGGAATTTTACTGTATATATATACAGAAGAAGGAAATTATGTTTCCAATAGGATTTAATAAATCAGTATATGCCATTTATTTCAGTTTAAATTTGAGTATGTACAAGAAAAATATATACATATTTTTCTTAAGGAATTTTCTGATTTAAAAATAATAAATATATCACAGTAAGTATAAAACAATCCTGATTTAATATATAGGTTAGGAAGAAACTTTATTTTCACTACAATTTACTAGATATATGTATGTTTATACATACATAGACCGGATTTTCATAATGGGAATTTTAAAATGGTCATAGAGTTTAAATTAAAAAGAAAAATATATATTATGGGAATTAATTGTTTTGTTTAGTTCAAATATTAATAAATTATAAAATGTTTATTCAAGGTCAAAATTTGAAAGGAAGCAAGCCGGTTTGAATTGGATTGCAAACAAATGTAAAGGTGAGTTAATCTCACTCAGTTAAAATTAAATTTAAATGATTAAATTTAAATAATTGCTTGAATGGTTAAATTGATTGTTGTGCTATAGTATGGTATAATTTGGAGCTGGTACTTATGTTGTGCTAACGTCTGTGGATGCAGGAAAAACAGGTTGGAGGGATCCAACTGGATCCCTCAACATTTATTTAAATTATTCAATACCCTCTGTTGTGATTATTTGATATTCTATGATGAATTACATTGGAATATTGAATGCTATGGTTCGACTGGGTATAATTGGGTATGATGAATTACCAAAAAGATATAAATTGGATTTGGAAACAAAATGAAAGAGGTGAAGTAATTATAGAAATTTGAATAAATTTAAGAATGAATTGGAAAAGGAATAAAGTGACTTTAAAATCTAATAAATAAATCTTGAGTATAGAAGGGGAAATTTTGAACAAACAGAAGATTAATGAATTTAAAACTTCAGTACTATTATTTTAAAAGAACAAAACATTTATTTAATAATTAAGATTTAAATTATTGTAAAGAATAAAGAAGAAATTGAAAAAAAGCTGAAATTTGTATATTTCAGTTAAAAGATATAAAATCAAATGGAAAATAATAACAATAATAATTAAGTCCATAATTAATGAATTTTGAAACGAATTGAGTAATTAAAGAAACTTATTTCAAATGGAATAAATTGGAAATCAATTTGGGAAATTGATTTAAGTGATCGAAGTTTGGAATTCTCCCTGGATAACCAAGTACGTTTTCAAAGTAAATTTTTAAATGTAAGTTAAAAGATTTTAAAGTTGTTTTAAAAAGCAAGTTTTGATAAATTTATTATTTCTAATATTTAAATTCTAAAGTAAGTATTTTCTTTAATCTATCATAGCAGTAATTATTTAAATAGTGATTTAGTATCTTGTTTTTAAAAGTGAAAATCTAGTTTTATATTTTATTAAATAACCTTATTTTCAAATATTTATATAGTATGTATTTTTAACAAATTATTGAAGTAGTTTTACCTTAAATATTTTAAAGTATATTTTAAAAGTAAAGTGTTTTAAATTATTTTAGAAAAATCTAGTTTTGTGCTTGGTGATTTCAGTGAAGATAGAAAATATTTGGGAAAGCTTATTTTGGAAAAGAAAGATAGTTTGGAAACTGTTTTCAAAGGATTGAAAATAGAAATATATCTTGTAAAGATATTTTGAGATAAATAAAAAAATTGGGAAACTATTTATTGTTGGATGGTTGTTTGTGAATATTAATTAATAGTTAAATAACCGACTATCAATATTGGCCAACTACGTTGATCGTTTCGAAGAAACCGGGATCGAGATTTATTTTTCGGAAACCATTTCGATCCAGTTTGTACGTTTTTGTGGAAAACGAGTTTGGATTCGAAGATGGAGCAGTGAAGTGCAAGGGCTAGTCGCTACTAATCCTGAGGATATTTCCAAAATGGATATAGTAGGAATAGTGCCTTCGGTTCCGCTCAAACCCGGGACGGACTTTTATGGATGAATGTCAGGTGGGATATGTTCTAAAAAGTAACGCTTAGCCTCAAGCCTCATTAAATGCGAATGACTGAAAATCAGGGGTTATGCAGCAAGGCTAGGTGGGTAGCACCCAAGCAGGGTGAGGTTATCTAGATTTCCCTTTTATTTCGGCTTAGTGGGCGGTTGTTGATCCCAACCGCGGGGTGATCTCACTCGGGATTATCCAGTAAGGGGTAGTCCCGGTCTTGTGTTGCAGGGGAGCGGGCATACTCCTTGGTACTATGATCTAGGCCACGTACTGTGACAGGTGGTACCCCAGTGCCTAGTCATTAGTTGGAAATCCATTTTCCCTACGAGCCTTGTACGAGTTTTGTTTGTATTACCCACTCTATGGCTAGTAGCTGGAATTTAATAGATGTAACAATTTCGGCTATTTTATAAGTATTTGTATATAGACCCTATTATAATATCAGAGGATTTCTATAAAAAGTGTTTTAGCTATCGTAAGGTAAAAACCCGACATGTTTATTTATGGCGTGGTCTTAGGAGATGCTTTTGTTTTTAAAGGACTTTTGGAACTTTAATAATCAATTGAATGTGATTTTCTCACACTGGTATTCCAGACTGACGCGGGTGTTATTTAACTGTAATGCTCGGGTCAGATCGAGTATTATAGGATATAGGATATGATGCAGTGGAGCTCAGGAGACGAGCAGTATGACGATACGTAATCCCGTACTTGTTTACATATATATATGTGTGTGTGTGTGTGTGTGTCGCTGGATTGAGTTGCTGTGTATCCATTTGTATGTTATTGATTTGAGCTGTGATTGATGTACTCTGATGATGTAATATATAAACAGAGATATTTGATTTTTGAGTAAAGATCATTTATTATCTATTATATTTTATTCTGCTACGATGGTTAGATTTTGTTGTTGTTTTCAATTTTCTTCTTCTACCTCTTCTTCTTTAATCCAAATGGTTCGTATTTCTGTACAACTTGAGTTGAGTTAGGTAGAATAGTGTTGACTCAAGGGGTACGGATTTGCGAGTCATTATAGTTGGTATCAGAGCTTAGGTTGGTGATAACCTTGGCTCTGGTGGGAGATTATTCATTTAAATTAGAGTCCGTAGTACTCTAGAATGAGTTTGAGCGTATTAATAGATATGAGCGTGTATTTATTAGTGAATATAAATTGTTTAAATATTGTGTTGATTGGTTTATTGAGTGGCATATGAACCTTCGTCGAAATAGTCTGGACAACTGTATCGAAGGGGTTTCTAAACACTTGAATAGAACAGTTTGACATGGTATTGTTTTAAATGTGGGTGAATGAAATAATTTTACCCCAAAAATATATTTTGATGCAAAGAAAAGATTTTCTAACCAATTTTAGCTAATATATGGTTGCTTGGATGTTAGGAAGAATAACATTAAATTATTAACATTGTTGAGTAAAAATTTAACTAGAAATTTAAAATATAACCAAAGTTTAAGGGAATAAATTCATTATGAAATGAAATTTATAAATATGAATTATAAATGTAAATTATAAATTGAAATATAATTAAATGGGAATTTGTATAAGCATAAACTATACCAACGCATTATAGTTAAAATTTGAATTAAAACAGAATTTGAAACTTTAAAACCCCGGAGATTTTAGAAGTATTTTAAAGATAAATAATAGCATTATTGTTTTGGAGGTATTTCGGAAAGGAAATTTGTTTTAAATGGATTTTGAAAGTGATATCGCATTGAAATCACTTGGATTATTGGGAAACAATTCTGATGATGACGGCCGCATCATCAGTATTCATTTTCGAATTTCTAAGGGACGGATTGCTGCCAAATTGATTTGTTCAGAAAAGCTTGTTGTTTTTGAAAATCTCAAAGGAAATTTGTTGGGAATGAAACCAGGATTTGTTTAAATTTTTGAGAAGTGTGATTTTGAGATAATGGCAATTTCAAAATTATTTGAAACCAAAGCCGGGGGTTTAAAAATCCTGATGAGATAGGTTGTAAGCTTATAAATTGAGATGATTTTTAAATCAGGAAGGAAATATAAGCTTTGAATGTAGGAATTTAAATTTAGGGTGAAAAGTTAAAAATGAGATTAACTTGGATTGGGAAATAAAATTTAAATGGATTGAAATAAATTGAATAGGCTAAAAATAATATCCAGTTGTATTCGAATTAAGTAGAAATTGAATTGTGAGTTAATAATGAAGTTTGAAAATAAAACTCAAGATATAAATTATATTCGACTTGAATTTTTAGTGAAGTAAATGAAATCGAATTGTGAGTTCATAAAAGTGGATGGCAAATTGAAAATGGATAGTGGATTCAGAATTTGAGTTATTAATTGATATTTGACTTGAGGTGTAACAAATTAAATATAATCGAAAATGTATCGAATAAAAAAGAAATTGGATTAACATAGTAATGGTTTGAATGTGCAAATAAAATCTGGATAATTAGGAATACATTGGAAATGGCCTTGTAATCAATTGAATGAGTTGAATCTAAAAGGTTAAATTTTATAGTAGCTAATCAAATGAAATTGTAGATTTAAAATAAGATTTAATTTAGATAGGATTAAGTCGAATGGAAGAGAAAATTTTACTTGTAAAATGAAAACGAGCTTAAATATAAAAAATTTAATAAATTGAAGTAAATTAACTTAAGCTAATAGATAGAGGACAATTGAATTTAATTCAACTTAAACTAAGTTTAATGATATTGGGTTGGATTTAAATCAAGTGAAAATAAGTTTTAATCGAAATAAAATTCGGTGAGTTACAGATAATATTTAATGGAATGAAATGCTTAAATAAATAATTGTATACCATTTAAATTGTTAAGGAATTGGAATAACTAGAGACAATAAGGAAAATAGAATGTTTTCAACAATAGAATGGTTTTAAATTAATGCGGATAAGGAATGAATCGCAAATGAATAGATCGTGAATAAAATTGAAATGGCTATTGAATGAAGTAGCCTGGATTGTTTTCGAGCTAAATAAAATAGTTTGGAATAAACAAATATGGAATGAAATGTAAATGAATGGATTGTGAATGAAATTTAAACAGAATGTGTCGAACTAGATCAAATGGTTTTGAATGGAACCTGTTTGAATAATGAAACTAGTTGGTTAATAAAATGAAATGCAAGTGAATGGATTCGAATTTAAAATGCGATGAAAAAGAGAATATATGGATTGTGAATAAATTTAAAAATGGAATAGAATTAAGTATAAATTGAGTTGAAATCTATTTAAATTGGTTATAAAACATAAATACTTATTTATTCGCATAGATCTCGTCAAATTGCATAGAATAAATTGCCATTTGATGTAAATGGAAGTAATTAAAATTCTATGAATTGATAGGAGTATGATAAATTGATTTTGAGATCAATTGAATTAAATATGAGTTCGTTTTGCTTAAAAATAAATTAATGTAAGCTTGTGAGTTATTAACTATTCGGATTAAGTGAAACGATATGTGATTGGTTGTAAGCAATTAAAATTAATGTTGGAATATTTAAATTTCTTATGAAAAGTGTTTAATGTGCATTTCTTTTAGAATTCATGTGTTTAACTGTTGCAAATAAGTGAAATGCTGTTAAACTTCATATATATGGCACTTACATGTTTAAATTGAGTAAGTACAGGTACCGGGAAGCCATGGGCTGGATTTTGGGCACGCTAACTGCTAAATAAATAAGCTGCTTGCTTAAAAATGCTAAATAAGGTGCGCCTACGCAATAAAAATAGGAAATATGAACTGTTTTTGGTTTTTCCGACCGGGTGGGTTGATGTATATATATTTATATCACTTGTCAAATTGCAAAAGCTCCTCCGTACAAAGGAGACTCTGCCAAAAAATTTCGAAAATTTTGGGATTTAGAAAATTTTTGAAAATTTGTTAACGACAAAACGATTTCAAACTGAAAATTGAAATAAATTTGTAAATGAAACTAATTTAAAGTAATGACATGAATTAGTTATAAATTAAAAATAAAATTTAAATATTCAGAGTTAAAGATAAATTGAATTCATATGGAAATGAAAGAATCAATTTGAATAGAAATAGATATAAACTAAAGTGGTAAGGTGAAAATAAATAAAGAGGCATATAAAATGCTTATACTAACTTAAGAAAGGAATGGTGAATTCTTGATTGGAAATTTATATTACAAATATATTCTAAGTTGATATTTGAATGAATAAATATTGACATTTTGTAAGAAAGTCGATAAAATGATTTGGAATATTGTGATTGGATATTGGTGCTAAGCAGGATATGCAGGTATTATAAAAGGGAAAGGAAACTGGTTTTGATTTCAGATGATAAATTTGAATTGCCCGACAAAAGGTATGTATTTAAATTTTAGTATGAAATTTGATTGGGTTTTTGGATCGAGCCACTTGGCTTTTTGTTTTCTTTTTGGATTTGGGAGGCCGTAGGGCCATTTTGAAGTTGTACCGAGCTAGCCGCGCAAAGGAGACGCTGGCAAAAGAATTCAAAAATTTAGAGAGTTAGAAAATTTTTGAGAAATTTTGAAAATTTTAAACTTGGTTTTGAATTATAATTTGAATAGTTGAATAATTAAAGTTATTTGGGAACTATGGAAAATCCTGGAAAGTTAATAATATAATAATGGGTCTTTTATGAAAAGAAAGTTGATAAGAAGTTGAATTGTTAGAAACTGTTTAAATTTGGGAAAAAGAATAAATGGTTATTGGACCATTCTTCCTAATTAGTAATTTCGGGGACGAAATTCTTTTAAGGGGGGAGGAATGTGACGACCCGGAATTTTCGAGCACTTAAAATCGAAATATTTAATTGATTTTAAATATTCAATAGAGTAATTTTAACTTGAATTACAAATATCACAATTTATTTGATAATTAAATTATTGAATTAAATAATTTGAAGTTGGGTAAAATGTTAAATTTGGAATTTTAAGCCTGTTAAAAATAATTTGAAGGCTTATAAAATTTATATTGATAACATTGATGATAATAGAAGTTGTAAAATTAAATTTAATAGTGATTTGTTCAGTTTTGAAATTTTATTGTTTAAATTGAATTTAAAAATAGCCTTCCGAGGCACAGTTTCGGAATCCGATGAAACCGGTTCCATTCGGTCCGTAATATTGAATTATTATCGGATTTCAAATTTCATATTGATCGAAGTTGTTGTGTGAGCGTACGATAAGTAAACGCGTTGAAATCTATATCGAATTCAATATAATAACTGATCCAAAAAAAGGGCTATCTTCTCCGTACGATCAAGATTTTAAGTTGTAAAATTGTAATGATTTAAAATTTAAATAAATAAATATATATATATATGGGTTGATTGACCTAAATACTCACATCAGCATACAAAATATCAACTCATTTCACTTTAACCCTGTTAACATGTAAGGAACATTTCAAGTTCTTGTTTTTAAAAAAATCACGCTTTCCTTTATCTTCCAACTGAAGGCATCTTCATTTTATATATAATAAAAATAATAAAAGATCTGAACATCATAAATCCCTCAGAGAAAATGGCCGAGCTCGATTCAATTAAACTCGAGCCCTCTCTTTCCCAATTTCTCTGTTCTTTTCACGAAAATTCCAATCGAACTCGCGTTAAAAAAAATATAAAGAGAGAAGAAGGGTTCGCGTACGCGAGGGATTGGAGCGGATTTGTGAGCTTGGCGACGTAATGAGGAAGGGGAGGTGGTTCAGGCGTTGTTCGGGGGTTGCTGGTGGAGCGATGCTAGGGTTCGAACTCGAATTCGAGCTCAAGGGGACTGCGGCTTCGTGTGCACAAGGAGAGTGCGGGAACTTGTGAGCAAGTAGCTGTGTGCTTGATTCGTGGTGAAGCGGTGGCGATTTATGGCTTCGGTGACGGCGTGTGAGGCTCGCTTCAATTGGGAGCACGCGATCGAGTTCAGCTCTTGGTAGATGGGTTTTAGGGCCTCGATTTGGGTCAGTAGGAAGCACGTGTGGCCGAGGGATGTCGGGGAGAAGGGCTCGTGTTTGTTGTTGCTTCGAGGAAGGTATAAGATTTTTTTTGTTTTTGTTTTGCCTTATTCTTAATTTAATAAACACATATAGGGGATATATACAGATTAGGTATTTTACTGTATATATATACAGAAGAAGGAAATTTTGTAGGATTTAATAAATCGGTATATGCAATTTATTTCAGTTTAAATTTGAGTATGTACAAGAAAAATATATACATATTTTTGTTAAGGAATTTTCTGATTTAAAAATAATAAATATATCACAGTAAGTATAAAACATTCCTGATTTAATATATAGGTTAGGAAGAAACTTTATTTTCATTAGAATTTACTAGATATATGTATGTATATACATACATAGACCGGATTTTCATAATGGGAATTTTAAAATGGTTGTAGAGTTTAAATTAAAATTAAAAATAAAAATGTGTGTTATGGGAATTAATTGTTTTGTTTAGTTCAAATATTAATAAATTATAAAATGTTTATTCAAGGTCAAAATTTGAAAGGAAGCAAGCCGGTTTGAATTGGATTGCAAACAAATGTAAAGGTGAGTTAATCTCACTCTGTGAAAATTAAATTTAAATGATTAAATTTAAATAATTATTTGAATGGTTAAATTGATTGTTGTGCTATAGTATGGTATAATTTGGAGTTGGTATTTATGTTGTGCTAACGTCTGTGGATGCAGGAAAAACAGGTTGTAGGGATCCAACTGGATCCCTCAACATTTATTTAAATTATTTAATACCCTCTGTTGTGATTATTTGATATTCTGTGATGAATTACATTGGAATATTGAATGCTATGGTTCGACTGGGTATAATTGGGTATGATGCATTACCAAAAAGATATAAAGTGGATTTGGAAAGAAAATAAAAGAGGTGAAGTAATTATAGAAATTTGAATAAATTTAAGAATGAATTGGTAAAGGAATAAAGTGACTTTAAAATTCTAATAAATAAATCTTGAGTATAGAAGAGGAAATTTTGAACAAACAGAAGACTAATGAATTTTAAACTTCAGTATTATTATTTTAAAAGAACAAAACATTTATTTAGTATTTAATATTTAAATTATTGTAAAGAATAAAGAAGAAATTGGAAAAAAGCTGAAATTTGTATATTTCAGTTAAAAGATATAAAATCAAATGGAAAATAATAACAATAATAATTAAGTCCATAATTAATAAATTTTGAAACGAATTGAGTAATTAAAGAAACTTAATTCAAATGGAATAGATTGGAAATCAATTTGGGAAATTGATTTAAGTGATTGAAGTTGGAATTCTCCCTGGATAACTAAGTACATTTTCAAAGTAAATTTTTAAATGTAAGTTAAAAGATTTTAAAGTTGTTTTAAAAAGCAAGTTTTGGAAAATCTATTATTTCTCATATTTAAATTCTAAAGTAAGTATTTTCTTTAATCTATTATAGCAGTAATTATTTAAAGAGTGATTTAGTATCTTGTTTTTAAAAGTGAAAATCTAGTTTTATATTTTATTAAATAACCTTATTTTCAAATATTCATATAGTATGTATTTTTAACAAATTATTGAAGTAGTTTTACCTTAAATATTTTAAAGTATATTTTAAAAGTAAAGTGTTTTAAATTATTTTAGAAAAATCTAGTTTTGTGCTTGGTGATTTCAGTGGAGATAGAAAATATTTGGGAAAGCTTATTTTGGAAAAGAAAGATAGTTTGGAAACTTTTTTCAAAGGATTGAAAATAGAAATATATCTTGTAAAGATATTTTGAGATAAATAAAAAAATTGGGAAATTATTTATTGTTGGATGGTAGTTTGTGAATATTAATTGATAGTTAAATAACCGACTATCAATATTGGCCAACTGCGTTGATCGTTTCGAAGAGACTGGGATCGAGATTTATTTCTCGAAAACCACTTCGATCCGGTTTGTACGTTTTCATGGAAAACGAGTTTGGATTCGAAGACGGAGCAGTGAAGTGCAAGGGCTAGTCGCTACTAATCCTGAGGATATTTCCAAAATGAATGTAGTAGGAATAGTGCCTTCGGTTCTGTTCGTACCCGGGACAGACTTGTATGGATGAATGCTTTCGGAACATCGTCAGGTGGACGATGGGAATTCTAAGGGATATGTTCTAAAAAGGTAACGCTTAGCCTCAAGCTTCATCAAATGGGAATGACTAAAAATCAGGGGTTATGCAGTAAGGTTAGGTGGGTAGCACCCAAGCAGGGTGAGGTCATCCCTGTCTGGATATCCCTTTTATTTCGGCTTAGTGGGCGGTTACTGATCCCAACCGTGGGGTGATCTCACTCGGGATTATCCAGTAAGGGGTAGTCCCGGTCTTGTGTTGCAGGGGAGCGGGCGTACTCCTCGGTACTATGATCTAGGCCACGTACTGTGACAGGTGGTACCCCAGTGCCTAGTCATTAGTTGGAAATCCATTTTCCCTACGGGCCTTGTACGAGTTTTGTTTGTATTACCCACTCTGTGGCTAGTAGCTGGAATTTAATAGATGTAACAATTTCGGCTATTTTATAAATATTTGTATATAGACCCTATTATAATATCAGAGGATTTCTATAAATAGTGTTTTAGCCATCGTAAGGTAAAAACCCGACATGTTTATTTGTGGCGTGGTCTTACGAGATGCTTTTGTTTTCAAATGACTTTTGAAACTTTAATAATCAATTGAATGTGATTTTCTCACGCTGGTATTCCAGACTGACTCGGGTGTTATTTAACTGTAATGCTCGGGTCAAATCGAGTATTATAGGATACAGGATATGATGCTGTGGAGCTCAGGAGACGAGCATAATGACGATACGTACTCCCGTACTTGTTTATATATGTATATTTCGCTGGGTTGAGTTGTTGTGTATCCATTTGTATGTTATTGATTTGAGCTGTGATTGATGTACTCTGATGATGTAATATATAAACAGAGGTATTTGATTTTTGAGTAAATATCATTTATTGTCTATTATATTTTATTCCGCTGCGATGGTTAGATTCTGTTGTTGTTTTCTATTTTCTTCTTTTACCTCTTCTTCTTTAATCCAAATGGTTCGTATTTCTGTACAACTTGAGTTGAGTTAGGTAGAATAGTGTTGACTCAAGGGGTATGGATTTGCGGGTCGTTACAACTATGTATGTAGATAGTTTAATGGATCCTTAGGAGATGGAATCCTGATCATAGCTTAAGTTATTGCACTCACCTTAGACACTGGATAGGAGATATCAACCCCCGTAAACATCTATGACGCCTTACACTCATAGTTATTTACTGTTGATTTAACTAACATAAGATCTTTTAGTTCTGACTCAAGTGTTTTGTCTTTTCAATTTGCTCGGGCGGTTCGAGTTTTTCAGTGTATCGAAGGCTGCTTTTCTAGAGGATGAAGATGAAGATTTTGTACTATATTATTTATTATATTATTTCCATTACATCATGTTGTTCCGCAGCATTTATTTATTCCTATTGTATGTAAGTCTGATTCTGTATTGTAAAAGTGTAATCAAATGTTGTTTGTAAAAGAGCTTCATGAACTATTTGTTTGATTATTATATTTTGTCATTCCGTTATAAGATTCTGTGTTTTGTTTTTCTTCCTTTTTTCTTCTTTTTCTTATTTACTTCATAATAATCCTTCCTTTTGAATGGTTTGAGTTTGACACGTGTGGTATACTGTCGATTTAAACCGTCCAAAAAGGTGGGTCGTTACATTTGGTGCCAGAGCTTTGGTTAAGCGACAACGTTAGCTTTGTGGGGTCTGACTCATTAGAAATTGGGTAGTAATATCCTAGAATGAGTCGTTAAGTGTCATATATAAGAGAGCGTAAGTGTTATAAAAGGTTTTGTATTTGGTTAATTTGTTCTGTTTAGTATATATAAATTCCGGTTGGTACATAGGACACTATGACATCGATAGGGATTTCTATACACTCAATAGGGCAAACCGACACAATATTTGTTTTGAAATATAGGTAAATGAAATAATTTTTCCTAGAATTATATTTTGTATATAAAAGAATAATCTTTATAAATGTATATAATTGTATCGGATATGTTTGTTGATCTATTAGGAAGTGAAATTTTATAAATATTATTTGCAAAATGGGATTGTAAATAAGATGAATACAAATTGAAAATTTGAGAACTTAAGTTCTGGGATTTTGAAATTTTCTTTCAAAAGATTTTGGAATATAATATTAGTATTATTTGGAAGTATATTCTGATAAAAATATTTCAATATGATTTGAAAGAAATGTTTTAAAGGAATTTTGGAAGGGAATAAGTTCTATACTCCTCTCTCTCTCGTTGGAAAATAATTTCAATGATGAGTGCATGCATCATCAATGTTCATTTTTGAGTTTCAAAGTAGGAAGGCCACTGTAATAGTTTTACTACACACTTGTTTTGATAACTAATCTTAATTATAAATTTCTAAATAAGATTTGGATATATAAAAGATATGATTATATATATTATTTTAAATGATTTGAAATGTAACCAGAGTTTAGTTCTTAAAACTTTCTGATAATTAGTTGCTTTCAATTATTATAATGAAATGAAATCTTGACTATATTAATAATTAGAAACTTCTAAAAACAGAAAAATAAGAAATTTGATATTAAGTGATTTATGAAATATATAAGAAGTCGAAAACTTGCAAACTTAAGAATAATGAAATTTAGAAGATGTAATTATTATAAAAAGATTTAACTAAAATGAATGAGATAACTGGTGTAACTTTCAATTGCTTTCTTAAAACGTGTGTGTGTGTGTATAACTTACCAAATTATTAAAAGTTAAAATGTTAATAAGAATATGAAATAGAATATTATACAAGTAAAACTTAAGTAATGAAGGTGTTTAATTGAATTACTTCTATAAATAAGAATTCTGATGTTATAAATTGTTATAAACTTAATTTAATAATTTGAGATTGCTGGTAACCAAATTTAATAGAAAAAAGAATATTGTAAGTAATTGATTGTAAACTTAAGTTAACGTATGAAGTCATGTTGAATTGTAAAAGTGGATACTATATTAATTAAATTCTTATAACTTCAGAAATGTAGAAATGATTTAGAAATGGATTTAATATTCAATAATGCTATATATAGAAGAAACGGACGTGAAAACGAAATAATCTATTAATGGTGAATTAAATTATAAAGAGGCTTATATAATAATGGATAATCTAATAATTAAAATGGAAATAACTTATGTAAGCAATGAATGTAAAGCAATGAAAAGAGGAAACTGGCATTGTATATATGAATGGGAAATGAATTTGTAAGTAATGAAGTTAAATTTATAAAAATATTCATTGTGTGAACAGATGAAAACAAATGAATAGTAAATGATATGAAGGGAAATTAATAAGAATGAACTTTATTGATACTTGAAATTTTTGGTTGGGAAAGGTACTTCTAATTGTACAAAGATATACAAGTAATCTATTAAGTTTTATCTAAGATTGTTGAGTGTATGTATACTTAGTAGTTATTTATCATTTTATACGATTAAAAGTTTCTGAACTCTAACAAACCATTTGTTTGGTTGTTATGGATGGATGGTTGATTACTTTGATTTTATGTGATGATTGTATGGTTTGTTTGCAAGTGACTATTGTTACGTTGTGTTGAATTGGCTGTTATTAATTGAAACAACTTAAATATTTCTCTTTTACACAATTATTGACTTATTTGGATTATATAAGTGAAATACAGGTTATTGAAGCAATTGCTACTGCTTTTGGTTCCATAAAGAAAACGTTGTTTGCTCGACAAATAGGTACGTTTTCGGATTACGGTTTAAAGCAATATTATAATGTTTTTCCCATGGTTTGGGATATTTTATTTTGAAATACGATATATGTGTGTGTGTGTGTGTGTGTGTGTGTGTGTGTACGTATGTATGTATGTATGTATGCATGTATGTATATGTATATTATTGATATTATTATTTCTTTCGGACCTCTCTGCACAAAGGAGACTCTTCGAAATTTTCCATGAATTTTAGACTTAGAAATTTTTATGTGAAAGTGGAAATATTTTTCAAAATTTATTAAACTTGAATAAGAAAGGATTTAATTGTTTATAAATTGATACATTTTATCCTAATTATTTAATTATGTAAATATATTGTTTATAAATTAAATACTTTGAATAAAATATATTAGTTTCCTAATTCCTTCCTTTCCCTTTTCGAACAAAAAGTTTTGAGTGGGGGGATAGTGTAACGACCCATAATTTTTGATAATTAAATTTATTAATTAAATAAGTTTTGAAATTTAATGTTGTGAAAAAATTAAAAGTTTAAGATTTAATAATGAGAGAAATAACTAGAATGCAATGTTAGTAATGTTAATTTAAGGCAGTTGACAACTATTTTAATGCAATTTCAATTGATTAAAATGATTGTAAAGTTAAATTTTGTTATAAATTGTAAATAATTAAATAAACCAACTGTTGTAATAAGCGGTGAAATTGTATGTAATTAATTAAAATTAATTAATATTCAATAATTATTCAACATGAATTTATTTTTGTTGTTTGTAAACAATAAACTTGGAAATATGTTTGAATTGATAAGTTGTAACTGTGGCTTAATAATCAATTCACTAATTATTTTGTTGAACTTAAATCGGAAATCAATTGCAATTAATCTATTTAAATATTACAGTTAATGTGAATTAAAATGGTAATTGTAGAATATAGAGGAAATAAAGAGTAAACCAATGTAATTATATCCATTAGATAATGATTGATTAAATAAAAATATTTGAATCAAAATAAATTAATATATTCGAATTTAAATCATAATCAATAAAGTTATTGCAATTAAAATTAAACGTTGTGAATTGTGCAATAGTAATAATTGAATTTGGCATGGAAAATTTACTTTAAAGGATTATGAATGCCTAAGTAATCAAAAATGATAAAATTTGTTAACTTTTAAATTGGAATTTAAAAATAATTTAAGCAATTTAATAATAATTTATTTAATTAACGTGAAAATAGCCATTTTGGCCACTCTCTTGGATTTCGACGAAACTAGTTTCATCAAATCTGTAATAATGAACTATTTTAGGATTTCAAGTTTCGTAGTGATCGGACTTGTCGTTTGATCGTGCGGGCTCGAAATGCGTAGAAATCAATTTAACTAAATTCAATTGAAATAAGCTGATTTTAAAAGCTAACTTCTTAATACGTTAGAATTAGGACTCGAAACATGTTCTATTGAGTTTAAAGATATCCTAAACATCTATTTTGATATATTGGATGATTTAGTTTCGTTTCAAAGATGGAATGGGCTTTTCGGGTCGATATTGTCGTTCGAACCAATTTGATACGTGTTCATTTTTCTTATCGGGGTTTGTTTATATAAATAGTTTTGGTCCAACCCAAGCAGCATTTTTATTTCTCATTACTGTACGTACTGAAATTCCTGTCGTTCCTTTCTTCTCAATGGCTGAAATCCTAATTCCGAAATCCAAATCACAATCAATTTCAGAAATTCATACTCTCCAAACCCTTTCATATTTTATGTCATTGGGAAGCTCCCAAAGAGCACAATCTAAATCTACAGTTCATTTTTCGATTTGGGTCTCCGTGTGTCCAGAATTTGTGGAATAATTCTCGACCGTTCATTGGGTCTTGATCAACGTCAGTGGATCGTTAATTCGAAAGTATTGCGGCGTAGAGATGGTCGAAGGGAGTGCATCGGTGTTGGTCATTCGTTAGTTCAACGGCTAGATCAGCCTGTACAATTCGATTAGGGTTTTATCTATATCAACAGCTTGTGATGTTTTTAGGGTCGATCGAGTGACTCAGAGGTCGTGGGGGAGGGTCCAGGGTGCGGCGCTTCATGTGGATGGAGGCGCGGCGATGCAGAGGCGGCCGTTGTTCGATTTGGCGTGGTGAAGTAGGAGACGATGGCGGCTAGGGTTTGAACGTGATGTACACTTTAGGGGATTAGGGTTTCGAACATTTGGAGCGATGATGACGTGTAAAGGTATATGTGTGTTGGTAATTTAAACTATTTTATTTATTTCAATATAACTTGTTAAATGTTCTAATATGCATAAATTTTACATACGAGGTCTGATTTATGCTTGGTTTGCTCTGCTGTGATCGTATCGAAATTATTGATATTTTGAAACTTGCTTGGATGAATGCTGATGCTGTTGAATTTTGGTTTAACCCACTCACAACTACTAGATTTTCTTATGTTGGATAAACTAAATTTATGATGTGATTAGAAGTTTATTTATTGCTGTTTAATATATTTAATTTGTCATTCCAGTTAAATCTGAATTTATTGAATATAATTTCCATTTAATTTAATATTAAATTTTATTTTGCCAGTTTATACATGTTAATGATAATCATTTATCTAAGGATGTTTACTGATTGGTTTGAATGGTGATTGTGATGGATGTTGATTGTTGATATTGGATAACTGGATGTTATATTTTTATATTGTTATAACACTGCAAGTTCCCTATGGGTTGAAATGATACATACCCGAATGATCTGATATATTAGGGAGAAATTGTTATTGGTTAAAATGATAGACTCGAGTGATTTCATGGATTTGAAATTATATTTGGGATAGCAAACTAAAATGATATATACCCATAAATATAAAAATATTTGCGGATTGAACTGATAAATATCCGTATCATTTGACCATAGGGTAGAAAATTATATACAGACACCAGATTGGTTAAGTTAAATGATTTTAAATTCTTAAAATTTGAACTCAGCTAGAGATATTTTGAAATAAAATTTGACTTGTATAAACTGAATTATTTTCGAAATCCAAGCTTTAAATGTTGAAATTGGAGTCGGTTTAATGAATTTTTTAAAAGAAATAAAATGGATATTCAAAGTTGAATTTGAAATATAACTGAAATTTATCGAAATGGAGCTATTGGAAACGTTTAAAGATTTAAGTTTGGAATCTATGAAATTGAAGTGGTTTAGAATTCTAGTTCAATAATAGATTTATAATCACTATAAGTTGAGATGGTTTACTTAAAATTGAATTGAAAATTTAAATTCGAGTTGGAGATTTGAAATCTTGATATGGTCCAGATTTGTTGAAAAGGTAGAAATAGTTTGTTTTGATATCAATTTCAAACTTAATTATTTTAATATATATATATATACACATACTGTTCAAAGATTTATTTTTTTAAACATCCTAATTTTTAATATTTTCAAACTATTAAACTAATTTTATCTATTTTCAACTATTTCCAACTATTTTAATCAATTTAAAATATCTTAATTTATCTTAATCTATTTTAAACTATTTTAAACTAATTAACCCATTTTACTCTATTTTAAATCTATTTAATCTATTTTAAATCTATTTGATCTATTTTAAATCTATTTAATCTATTTAAACTATCTTAAATCCACATAAACTATTTTAATCTATTTTAAACTATTTTAAAGTATTTTAAACTATTATGCTATTTTAAACTATTTTAAAACTATCTAAACAACTTTCTATAAATAAAACGGTGTGTTGTTGGACTGCTATATTAAAATCCTTGACTTAAAAGCGAATATGGTTAAATGTTGCTATAACCTAAGTTGGGATTTAAAAGATATTTTCTGGTGAAATGACATATTTGATTTAATATGATGATTTTGAAATGAGATTTAACATATTTTGTCGATATGATTTCGAAAGTGATATGTTTGAATCAAATATGATATTTTGAAATCAATTATGAATTGACTTTTGAAATGTAAAGGAACCATCCATTGTGAAATAAGCATTTGGTTGTTATAAGGACCGGGATTGAATATTGTCATACTCTCTGCCATTACCGAAAACCACTTTAACAACTGTGTACGTGATGGAGAGTCCGGAATGAAGTAGGATGGTTTGGCGAACGATTCTGTATAAGGTATTAGCGTACCCCTGATTCTCGTGAGTTAGCTTGATATGACTAAACTAGGAGCCACACCGTGCCAAGTGTGGTCGCACCTCCGATCAGACATGCTTTGGTTTGATACTATATGTAACGACCCAATATTTTCAACCATTCGCATCCGCACATTGTCGGACTTGAATTGTTCAAAATACTGCGTTGTAGAATAAATTTGGCAAAACTCAGAATATACAATAAATAGATCACAGAATCACATACACAGATATCAGAATCTCGCAGCGGAAATTAAAAATTTAGTGGTTCATGAAGCCACTGTATAACTTCAACAAAACAGAACTTACATTGTCTATAATCCTCAATACAAATTTTAAGACATAAATAGAGATAGAGTCTTCAAAGTCTTGAATTCCAGAAAAGATAAAGGCTGAAACAACTTCCAGCAGCGCGAATGATCTACTGAGTGTCCTAGCTACGGAGAAGAAATTTGAAGCTGCAACTCAGGCTGACCCGAGCGAAAAATAAAACATAACACTCGAGTCAGGACATACATACTTATATAATGTAAGCTAATTCAAGTGTACTGTAATATAGAGCAAGTAACTTAAAGGATGCTTGGGACCGCCCATCCTCTAAGGATCCGTCAAACTATTTACTATGTAGTATATTGCGCTATTATAATAGTGTCTATTTATAAAATATACATACTTTTTTCTTAGCATTAAGGGGTTACCCATATAGCCCTTAACACGTAATAGTCCCAGTAGTCCATCCAATATCATAGCTCCTCCTGATCGGGAAGCAACTAGAGGATACCACACGGGCTACGGGAGAAATCTAAACTCGTACAAGGCTCGGTATGGTAGATGACACGGCACAACTAGGCAATGCCAGGGTAGATATACCAATTGCTATCCAGGCTGGTGGAAACGCGTAGCCGCAGTTACCGCCCACCTCGGACTAACTCTCCAAAATCAAAATATAGAAGTGGCCACTGAATCAATCCGAGTCAAAGTATAATATCGAAGAGGAGCGTCCGATCAGAGGAATGACCTCATTGGCCTGGAATTGCTCCTGTTTTAGCCACCTTATGCCAACTCACGGGAGTCGGGTCCACGTATTTACCTTACAGGAAACGCCACCACCGACCTACTTCATTCTGGAATCTCCACCGCGTACACGGTTGGTCAAAGTGGTTTTCGGTATCGACAGAGAGTATGTCCATATCCGATCCCGGTCTCTTTGCCAACCCATCGTTATTATAGCCCGTGGTCATTTAAAAACAATTTATACTTTAAAACCAGTATAAACATTTCCATTTCAAAACTATAAATACGATATCATTTAAAACCCAAAACAACATGATATCGTTATATTCAAATATAATTCTTTTCCAAAACCGTACTGCTTAAAATTTATAATATCTGGAAACCAAATATTTGAATTATACCTTTAAACCATAATATATTGGAAATTTTTCTTTAAAAAAACATAACTCCCAAAACACAAATGGTTTGGATATAAATGGTTTAACTTTATGGTTACTTTGTAAAGAAGATAATTTACATAGCTTTACAAATATATTTCTTTATTTTAAACCATAATTTAAATATCACTTCATGTTCCCAAGACCATTTCAATTCCTATATATATATCCAATTGGAGTATTAATATTCAAAACTAAGGTTGGATATTTTTTTCTTTCAACAAATTAGTGTTTATTATTTCGTCTTGAATATTCCCATAAATTCCATAGATAAAACTCCAAAGTTATGCCATTAAATAATTTCAAAATTTACTTAACACTAGAATGTTCATCTTAGATTTATTAAGAAAAATCCAGTTATAAATCTCATATCTTAAAGGTCTCCAAAACTTAAACATAAATATAATTTATCAAATTCCTTAAATTTCAAACAATCAAATTCCAGATTCTATAGCACTTAGGAAATGCTACCTAAAGTTACGGGTAAAACTAGTCCAATTTCAAAAGACAGCATTTAAATGCTTTAGTAAATATTTCCAAATATAACTTATATATATATTTCTTAACTGAAATCTTATCCTTTCAAAAATCCAGAATTTCCAAAATAAGTTATATTCCAAAATTTTATTCAAATATTTATTTATTTATTTATTTATTAACATTTATAACTCATTCAAAATCAAATAAAAATCCTTTAAAGATATTAAATCAAATATTTAACTTCCAAAATAATTTTAAATATTTCAGAAAATATTATAAGGACCACGGGCCTGTATATAGTTCTCTAGCCTAGGTCAAGTGATACGGATTTATATCATTTCAACCCGTAATTTACAAAACCCCGGGTTCTATCATTTCAAACCCGCAATCCCAAGTTAACAGTTAAACAGTTAACATAATAATAGCACAGTAATCATCATTTAGGCCTATCATTTCAGCCCACAACAATCTAAATTTAACAGGGAACTTGCAATGGTGATTTAAGCAGTAAATAAACAATAATATAATATAACTGCAGAAATAATACAGCAGATAATAACTGATGAGGTGTCAATTTAAATGGGATTCATCATTCTACGTTATACTACAGACAGATAATATTTAAATAAAATTTTTTACACATACACTTGCGATAATTCACAAAATATATGTACATATGTCTGGTGAGGAATACTCACCTGAGAACTGCAGACAATTTGAATTTCAAAACGGCAATTCACCGGACAAGAACGACAAAGGGTAACTATCAGATTTCTCGGATGTCGCCTAGATTCAAATCTAGGACAAAAGTAAATATAGAATACGCGACTTTAGAATTTACGGTCAAAGAAAAATTAAAAATAGAACGAGAATCAGTTTGGCTTGCTCGACCACTCCACCGTGTAATATGACCAAAGTGTACCCAAAATGTGAACCGGGCTAAAACTAAAATCTATAACAAAATTCCTAAGGACGAACTAAGGCAAAATGGTGGGTTTCCTATTATATGTCGGGACATATATACACATGTACACGTGCACGCATTTTTCGACTCACGCCAAAACACTATATGCAGCCAAAATCCTGTACTAATATTCCCAACCTTTATTCCAACTTTCTCAGATCCATCTTCAAACAAATCAGTTCCTATCTCATCCTTACCTAGTTTCCCATCAGTCGCTGCAAAACATGTACAGACGTGCACATATGCACGCCCCCCTTCTTCTGTTATCATTCATCATATCATACTCTGTGCAAAAGATATCTATGAAATTCCCAGCCTATTCCTATCCACTTCTATTTTTGTTTAACTTAGCTTCACATTATATCTTAACCCATCTGATATTTAACTTTCCAGACTGAAACCAATATGCCTAACCCCAAGTCTATCTTCATCTATTACTGCAGGTATGTGTTCTGAAAAGTTTGTTGCCTAATTATATCATTTAGACTCCATTTCTAGTATTCAGTTTCAAATCTTAAATTTTAGGCTTAGTTTTAAAACATTACTTTACAGATTGATTTTCTTAGATTCAAACTTCCCAGGCTAAAACTGAAGCATTTCAGAGGCCTTATCTAACTACCCGAGCCACACTTGCTTTACTTCGAGAAAAATTATTCAAGGCTTCGAGTCACATGTGTCTCTGCTTCGAGACAAATATGCGCATGTTTCGGGTAAAATTTTCCACACAACTTGCTTTCTGAAAAATCACTCCTCACCTACCTCAACACTGAAACTTGCCACTACTTCTATTTCTATCAACTTATCAACTGAAACAAATATATAAGCCTTAGCTGTGCACTTATTACAGCTTTCGAAAAAGAAGGGCCTGTGTTGCATGTACACTATGATGCACCATGATACTTGACATGCACAGCTACTCAAGATTTTGTATAAAGGCAGACTTACTTTAATGATACCAATGCAAACTGAAAAACTCACGTATGCCTTCTCTACCACTTCTCAGACCAAGCTATTCAACTTCAAATTTTTAAACTTCCCTTCTATTCCTATCATCACCCACTCCAGTCTTTATAATTCAAACAGACAGAACCCATATTATCTAGTTCCTCATAACCGCTACTTCTATTTATTAGCATCAAGCAAACTCAACTCTTCACTAAAACAATCAGTTCAGTGGTGAAATCTATAGGCTAGGCTCGGTCTATAACTAATTGTATGCTTCTGATATATGTGTGCTCAGGCTTCAACTTAAAGGTATGTTCAGAGAGGTATCTTACCACTTCAGTACTTCATGCTCAGTCAACTCAGGTCAGGAAATGGGATCATTTATAAATGTTTAGTTCAGCTAGCACAAGATCTCAGATCAGCCTAACCATGCACACAGTGATACACATGTACAGCTACCCCTAAATTACAACATGTAGCCTAATACTTATGAACAAATTTCAACACTACTTTACCCAGTCCCATTCGAATTTATTTTCCAGGTTTAGCAATCCTATTTTCTATATTCTTATCTTCAATTGGTTTACATAAGATTTTTCTCCAAAGTCATAATTTATTCCTCTGCAAAATTTCTTCTTTTAAAAAAAATTTTCCAAAGCAAACTCTCTGTTCCTTACCCAAACATACTACTAAACAACCATATCCAAATCCTATCCTATCCCATCTTCTACTTATGTTCAAACATAGAGATATGGACTCATAAAGTTTAAGGTGGGGCTGGCCGAGCAAGGTATAAAAGGAAGGAAAACTGGGGAAACACTGAAAGGGAGGAGAAGACATTACCTGGTCCGAAGCTCTGAACGAAAGAAGGAGGTGAAGAGGTTTAGATGTAGAGAAAAGTTTGCAAATGCTTTGAAGGGTGGTGAAGATCTCTGGCCTATTTAAATGAATCGGGTCAGTGATCAAGGGATGTGGCATGATTTATTCTTTTCAGTTTTGCAAAAGAATAAATTTTCCATTTATAAAGTTTGATCAGTTATGCGAAATCTGTAAAAGGCAGAGACAAATGGATGATTCGCGTGACCTACTCATCAGTTATAAATATAGATGCGTGATTATAGATTGATAACAGATGAGCAGATGTGAAAACAAACTTTATATACACGTTACTTCTGGATTAAAGGCTTGCGAGATGCTCTGATAACTAAAGGCTGAAGTAAAGGAGGGGTTTGATACATATTTCAGTTTTTATTCCCAAGTGTATATTAAATTCCGAGTATCAATTCCATGAATTTCTTTAATTCATTTGTATACGTATGTTTACGATTTGTTTGGCCATGAATGAGATAGGGGCAGATGATTTGCACGTTCCAGTTGAGAAGAGAATGTGTACAAGTTGCAAATGAGACAGCCAGGGTGAAAGAACACTAAATGCTTGAACGTTTTATATTTTTTTTTTTTTTTTTTTTAAAAGTTGTGATTCACTTGGCTAAAGTCTTCCCTTAGATTTAGTTTGATTATTGTTAAATACAAACGGTAAAATTTTAGGTAGGCTTGATAAAAAAACTTATGCAAAGATATTAACAAATGGTCCTTTAAAATGAAATAACGTCCGTCTTAAAATCACGGACCAATATTTTTCTTCAGAAAAATTTGAAAATATTATTTTTACCCTACGTTAAACAGACGCAGTCTAAAACAGCAAAAATTTTCATAAAAATAGCATTTTTAAAACACACGTTTTATAACGTTGCTTTATACCCTATAATTGACGCGTCTGTCAACCGCGAATTTAACTGTTCAATCTTAGATTAAATTTTCACAGATATTATTAAATTTTTATTGACACAACAAATTTTATAAAATATATTTCCAAATTAATTAATTAAACTATATATTTTTAAACACAAATTATATAAAATATCTTTAAAAATTAAATAATTAAAATAAAATAAATGGCAAAAACTAGGGTTGTTACACTCTCCCCCACTTAAGAACTTTTCGTCCTCGAAAAGGAACGAAGGAAGAGAACAAAGGAAGGTCAGCTAGATAAACAAGAATCTTAAACGGATAGTTCCGGAATTTGCAGTACTAAGAAGATCCACTAGAATCGGTTTACCCTCATCAGTTTGACCGTCAGCCTAGGGTGCTCAGGTCCTGATGAGTAACAAAGATTTCAAAGATTACAGAAAGATTTCTAAATAGACTGGTATAAGCAATAGCTTCCCCAATCTGTAGCAAATAGGGCAACCAAGGATACTCAAAGATAGTTTGAAAATAAGAAAATAAATTTGAAATCATAATGCCTTTGAAATCATAATACTTTGAAAGTCATTAAAATTTATAGATATCTTCATTTATTCAATTATAAGTTTTCCAAAGCATTTTATTCCTAGAACCACAGCACTTAAAATATGCTATAGTAGATATGATAGTATTCCTAATCAGTTCATTATTTTCTTAACTCTTGATTTAACAACTAACCTAACACTTTGTTTGAAATACCTATTTCACAAATAAGATATTCCTTAAATAAGTGTCACTTGAAATTTTCATTTAAAAACAAATTCTCAATTATCAATTTCAGCGATATTAACATATGTCTTAACTATTTAAATCATCATTACTCATTTAGACATAAATTAAACTATGATTTAAGATAATAATCCTTACTACAAAATATCTCTTCAACTATCTTTTATTTTCTATTCAAAGATACAATGTTTCTTACACAACCTATTCATTTCAGGAAATAACCTTTATTAAAATTTCTTGGTTAGATTTAAGCTTCCTTATTAAATCAATTTTTATTATTAGGTTATTCAAATAAGTTCCTTAAATTCCTTTTTTTTTCTATATTACCTTTATTAGCCTTTTTATAACTAAAATTTAAGTGTATAACCACTCAAATTTTATTTATAAAATCCCTTTAATATTGTATATTATCCAAATTACATTGTTAACTTCTGAAAATCAAAGTAAGTCATATTGAATGAAATTGAGTATTATACAACTAAAACTTTCAAATTCAATTATTTCCAGTTGGAATTTCATATTCAAAATTTTATTTTCTTTTTCAAGGTAAACTTTAAGAATTAAATTTCTGATTCCCTTCAAACCATTTATAGGTAGATAAATATATACATAATATGTCAAATCAATTTAAATTATATATCTATATATATTAATTCATATTTTAGAAATTCAAATCGATTTAATTTTCAAGGTAACACTGTAGCCAGACTACAGAATGGTCTTTTCGCTTCGAAACTCGAAAATGAATGTCGATGATGCTGCAGTCATCACCGAAATTATTTTCCAGCGACAAAAAAAAGAGCACTATATTTTTAAAATTCTTTGGAAACAAATTTCTATACAAAAATACTTTAAATAGTATATATCCTTTTAAAAATTAAACACAAGGTTTGAAATCATCAGAAATTTAATTCTCAAGTTTTAGTTTTAAATTCATTTCTGTTTCCAAATTAATTTATAACCATTGTTTTATATTCACTTATTTATTAGACAAACACATGGCTTACAACACCATAAATAAAATCAAAACTATTATCTCTTGACAACTAGTTAAATTAATTATAAAATTTTGAAAATTATACTCATATATATAATATTAGATTTTAATTTCAAATATAGGAATAAACTTCTCAAACCAGGATAGAGACTCAAATTTGATGAACTCAAATCAAATAGAATTCAAGATAAATTGAAATCAGAAGATCAGAATAAGGAAACTGGGTAAGTCTATATAAATCGCGGACAACCTTGACCGGGTCAACCGTGACTTAAAAAGTCAGATCGAATGTAGATTTACCATTCGATCCGAAGAGGGAGTTCGGAATAACCAAAGATACTAGCATATAAACCGAGAATAAATCTAAATCTCTGGTGAATCAATGCAAATGGTAAAGGAGTTTCACCCCTTTATTAGAGAAATGGCGAGACCGTCAATTCACTATAAAGGTCATTCGAAGTGGAGTTATGGGATACTCCAGAATCTAAAGTAGATGGAAGTGAGGGACACGAATGAACTTTGAAATCGCAGGGAATGTTCCAAAAGTCGAAAAGAAAGAGATTCAAGCTCGAATGAAGGTGATTCTATAAATCAAATTTACCATACATTCTAAGTTTTGCCTAGAGCCAAAGCTCTGATACCAAATGTAACGACCCAATATTTTCAACCATTCGCATCCGCACATTGTCGGACTTGAATTGTTCAAAATACTGCGTTGTAGAATAAATTTGGCAAAACTCAGAATATACAATAAATAGATCACAGAATCACATACACAGATATCAGAATCTCGCAGCGGAAATTAAAAATTTAGTGGTTCATGAAGCCACTGATATAACTTCAACAAAACAGAACTTACATTGTCTATAATCCTCAATACAAATTTTAAGACATAAATAGAGATAGAGTCTTCAAAGTCTTGAATTCCAGAAAAGATAAAGGCTGAATCAACTTCCAGCAGCGCGAATGATCTACTGAGTGTCCTAGCTACGGAGAAGAAATTTGAAGCTGCAACTCAGGCTGACCCGAGCGAAAAATAAAACATAACACTCGAGTCAGGACATACATACTTATATAATGTAAGCTAATTCAAGTGTACTGTAATATAGAGCAAGTAACTTAAAGGATGCTTGGGACCGCCCATCCTCTAAGGATCCGTCAAACTATTTACTATGTAGTATATTGCGCTATTATAATAGTGTCTATTTATAAAATATACATACTTTTTTCTTAGCATTAAGGGGTTACCCATATAGCCCTTAACACGTAATAGTCCCAGTAGTCCATCCAATATCATAGCTCCTCCTGATCGGGAAGCAACTAGAGGATACCACACGGGCTACGGGAGAAATCTAAACTCGTACAAGGCTCGGTATGGTAGATGACACGGCACAACTAGGCAATGCCAGGGTAGATATACCAATTGCTATCCAGGCTGGTGGAAACGCGTAGCCGCAGTTACCGCCCACCTCGGACTAACTCCCCAAAATCAAAATATAGAAGTGGCCACTGAATCAATCCGAGTCAAAGTATAATATCGAAGAGGAGCGTCCGATCAGAGGAATGACCTCATTGGCCTGGAATTGCTCCTGTTTTAGCCACCTTATGCCAACTCACGGGAGTCGGGTCCACGTATTTACCTTACAGGAAACGCCACCACCGACCTACTTCATTCTGGAATCTCCACCGCGTACACGGTTGGTCAAAGTGGTTTTCGGTATCGACAGAGAGTATGTCCATATCCGATCCCGGTCTCTTTGCCAACCCATCGTTATTATAGCCCGTGGTCATTTAAAAACAATTTATACTTTAAAACCAGTATAAACATTTCCATTTCAAAACTATAAATACGATATCATTTAAAACCCAAAACAACATGATATCGTTATATTCAAATATAATTCTTTTCCAAAACCATACTGCTTAAAATTTATAATATCTGGAAACCAAATATTTGAATTATACCTTTAAACCATAATATATTGGAAATTTTTCTTTAAAAAAACATAACTCCCAAAACACAAATGGTTTGGATATAAATGGTTTAACTTTATGGTTACTTTGTAAAGAAGATAATTTACATAGCTTTACAAATATATTTCTTTATTTTAAACCATAATTTAAATATCACTTCATGTTCCCAAGACCATTTCAATTCCTATATATATATCCAATTGGAGTATTAATATTCAAAACTAAGGTTGGATATTTTTTTCTTTCAACAAATTAGTGTTTATTATTTCGTCTTGAATATTCCCATAAATTCCATAGATAAAACTCCAAAGTTATGCCATTAAATAATTTCAAAATTTACTTAACACTAGAATGTTCATCTTAGATTTATTAAGAAAAATCCAGTTATAAATCTCATATCTTAAAGGTCTCCAAAACTTAAACATAAATATAATTTATCAAATTCCTTAAATTTCAAACAATCAAATTCCAGATTCTATAGCACTTAGGAAATGCTACCTAAAGTTACGGGTAAAACTAGTCCAATTTCAAAAGACAGCATTTAAATGCTTTAGTAAATATTTCCAAATATAACTTATATATATATTTCTTAACTGAAATCTTATCCTTTCAAAAATCCAGAATTTCCAAAATAAGTTATATTCCAAAATTTTATTCAAATATTTATTTATTTATTTATTAACATTTATAACTCATTCAAAATCAAATAAAAATCCTTTAAAGATATTAAATCAAATATTTAACTTCCAAAATAATTTTAAATATTTCAGAAAATATTATAAGGACCACGGGCCTGTATATAGTTCTCTAGCCTAGGTCAAGTGATACGGATTTATATCATTTCAACCCGTAATTTACAAAACCCCGGGTTCTATCATTTCAAACCCGCAATCCCAAGTTAACAGTTAAACAGTTAACATAATAATAGCACAGTAATCATCATTTAGGCCTATCATTTCAGCCCACAACAATCTAAATTTAACAGGGAACTTGCAGTGGTGATTTAAGCAGTAAATAAACAATAATATAATATAACTGCAGAAATAATACAGCAGATAATAACTGATGAGGTGTCAATTTAAATGGGATTCATCATTCTACGTTATACTACAGACAGATAATATTTAAATAAAATTTTTTACACATACACTTGCGATAATTCACAAAATATATGTACATATGTCTGGTGAGGAATACTCACCTGAGAACTGCAGACAATTTGAATTTCAAAACGGCAATTCACCGGACAAGAACGACAAAGGGTAACTATCAGATTTCTCGGATGTCGCCTAGATTCAAATCTAGGACAAAAGTAAATATAGAATACGCGACTTTAGAATTTACGGTCAAAGAAAAATTAAAAATAGAACGAGAATCAGTTTGGCTTGCTCGACCACTCCACCGTGTAATATGACCAAAGTGTACCCAAAATGTGAACCGGGCTAAAACTAAAATCTATAACAAAATTCCTAAGGACGAACTAAGGCAAAATGGTGGGTTTCCTATTATATGTCGGGACATATATACACATGTACACGTGCACGCATTTTTCGACTCATGCCAAAACACTATATGCAGCCAAAATCCTGTACTAATATTCCCAACCTTTATTCCAACTTTCTCAGATCCATCTTCAAACAAATCAGTTCCTATCTCATCCTTACCTAGTTTCCCATCAGTCGCTGCAAAACATGTACAGACGTGCACATATGCACGCCCCCCTTCTTCTGTTATCATTCATCATATCATACTCTGTGCAAAAGATATCTATGAAATTCCCAGCCTATTCCTATCCACTTCTATTTTTGTTTAACTTAGCTTTACATTATATCTTAACCCATCTGATATTTAACTTTCCAGACTGAAACCAATATGCCTAACCCCAAGTCTATCTTCATCTATTACTGCAGGTATGTGTTCTGAAAAGTTTGTTGCCTAATTATATCATTTAGACTCCATTTCTAGTATTCAGTTTCAAATCTTAAATTTTAGGCTTAGTTTTAAAACATTACTTTACAGATTGATTTTCTTAGATTCAAACTTCCCAGGCTAAAACTGAAGCATTTCAGAGGCCTTATCTAACTACCCGAGCCACACTTGCTTTACTTCGAGAAAAATTATTCAAGGCTTCGAGTCACATGTGTCTCTGCTTCGAGACAAATATGCGCATGTTTCGGGTAAAATTTTCCACACAACTTGCTTTCTGAAAAATCACTCCTCACCTACCTCAACACTGAAACTTGCCACTACTTCTATTTCTATCAACTTATCAACTGAAACAAATATATAAGCCTTAGCTGTGCACTTATTACAGCTTTCGAAAAAGAAGGGCCTGTGTTGCATGTACACTATGATGCACCATGATACTTGACATGCACAGCTACTCAAGATTTTGTATAAAGGCAGACTTACTTTAATGATACCAATGCAAACTGAAAAACTCACGTATGCCTTCTCTACCACTTCTCAGACCAAGCTATTCAACTTCAAATTTTTAAACTTCCCTTCTATTCCTATCATCACCCACTCCAGTCTTTATAATTCAAACAGACAGAACCCATATTATCTAGTTCCTCATAACCGCTACTTCTATTTATTAGCATCAAGCAAACTCAACTCTTCACTAAAACAATCAGTTCAGTGGTGAAATCTATAGGCTAGGCTCGGTCTATAACTAATTGTATGCTTCTGATATATGTGTGCTCAGGCTTCAACTTAAAGGTATGTTCAGAGAGGTATCTTACCACTTCAGTACTTCATGCTCAGTCAACTCAGGTCAGGAAATGGGATCATTTATAAATGTTTAGTTCAGCTAGCACAAGATCTCAGATCAGCCTAACCATGCACACAGTGATACACATGTACAGCTACCCCTAAATTACAACATGTAGCCTAATACTTATGAACAAATTTCAACACTACTTTACCCAGTCCCATTCGAATTTATTTTCCAGGTTTAGCAATCCTATTTTCTATATTCTTATCTTCAATTGGTTTACATAAGATTTTTCTCCAAAGTCATAATTTATTCCTCTGCAAAATTTCTTCTTTTAAAAAAAATTTTCCAAAGCAAACTCTCTGTTCCTTACCCAAACATACTACTAAACAACCATATCCAAATCCTATCCTATCCCATCTTCTACTTATGTTCAAACATAGAGATATGGACTCATAAAGTTTAAGGTGGGGCTGGCCGAGCAAGGTATAAAAGGAAGGAAAACTGGGGAAACACTGAAAGGGAGGAGAAGACATTACCTGGTCCGAAGCTCTGAACGAAAGAAGGAGGTGAAGAGGTTTAGATGTAGAGAAAAGTTTGCAAATGCTTTGAAGGGTAGTGAAGATCTCTGGCCTATTTAAATGAATCGGGTCAGTGATCAAGGGATGTGGCATGATTTATTCTTTTCAGTTTTGCAAAAGAATAAATTTTCCATTTATAAAGTTTGATCAGTTATGCGAAATCTGTAAAAGGCAGAGACAAATGGATGATTCGCGTGACCTACTCATCAGTTATAAATATAGATGCGTGATTATAGATTGATAACAGATGAGCAGATGTGAAAACAAACTTTATATACACGTTACTTCTGGATTAAAGGCTTGCGAGATGCTCTGATAACTAAAGGCTGAAGTAAAGGAGGGGTTTGATACATATTTCAGTTTTTATTCCCAAGTGTATATTAAATTCCGAGTATCAATTCCATGAATTTCTTTAATTCATTTGTATACGTATGTTTACGATTTGTTTGGCCATGAATGAGATAGGGGCAGATGATTTGCACGTTCCAGTTGAGAAGAGAATGTGTACAAGTTGCAAATGAGACAGCCAGGGTGAAAGAACACTAAATGCTTGAACGTTTTATATTTTTTTTTTTTTTTTTTTTAAAAGTTGTGATTCACTTGGCTAAAGTCTTCCCTTAGATTTAGTTTGATTATTGTTAAATACAAACGGTAAAATTTTAGGTAGGCTTGATAAAAAAACTTATGCAAAGATATTAACAAATGGTCCTTTAAAATGAAATAACGTCCGTCTTAAAATCACGGACCAATATTTTTCTTCATAAAAATTTGAAAATATTATTTTTACCCTACGTTAAACAGACGCAGTCTAAAACAGCAAAAATTTTCATAAAAATAGCATTTTTAAAACACACGTTTTATAACGTTGCTTTATACCCTATAATTGACGCGTCTGTCAACCGCGAATTTAACTGTTCAATCTTAGATTAAATTTTCACAGATATTATTAAATTTTTATTGACACAACAAATTTTATAAAATATATTTCCAAATTAATTAATTAAACTATATATTTTTAAACACAAATTATATAAAATATCTTTAAAAATTAAATAATTAAAATAAAATAAATGGCTAAAACTAGGGTTGTTACACTATATGATGACTTTGTGATTGATTTGGTGGTCACCCCTCGATTTTTATTATGTGAGTGTGTTCCGAGGTGGGTAGTAGTAGCTCCTATGTGTTACCACCAGTACGGATTCGCAAAACGATAGTATCCTACCCCGGGCATTGCCTCACGTGCCTTGTCACATGCCTTATCTCGCCTTTTACGAGTTTGGTTTGTAAAGTTCCTATGGAGTGCCCTTTGATAGCCCTCCAGTATACGAAGGAATTACGGTACTGTATAGACTACAGAAATATATAAAAATGTGTTAAGGGGGATATGGGTTACGCCAAGGGGGATATGGGTAACGCCTTAATGCTATTTTAATACTTTACTGTATATACTATTATAATAGCGTATTGTACTATGTATGTACATAGTTTAACAGATCCTTAGGAGATGGAATCTCAAACACCTCTTGAGTTATTAGACTCACGTTAGACACTGGATAGGAGATGTCAAACTCCGTAAACATCTTGATGTCATTGCACTCATATTTATTTACTGTTGATTTAAGTTCCATAAGATCTTTTAGTTCTGACTCGAATGTTTTGTCTTTTCAATTCGCTCGGGTCGGTTTGAGATTTTCAATGCATCGAAGATACTTTTTTGAAAGACAAAAATGAAGATTTAGTATTGTCATTATTTATTATATTATTTTCGGTGCATCATGTTGTTCTATTGCATTTATTTATTTATTTATTCCTATTATAGGTAACTCTGATTCTGTATTGTAAAAATGTAATCAAATGTTATTTGTAAAACAGCTCAGGAGCTGTTTATTTGATTATTATATTTTGACATTTCGCTGTGAGATTCGATGTTTTGTTTTTCTTTCTTTTCTCTTCTTTTTCTTATTTACCCCATAACAATCCTCCCTTTTGAATGGTTTGAGTTTGACATGTGTTGTTTATTGTTGATTTAAACCATCCAAAAATGTGGGTCGTTACAAAAATGTTGCATCTCAGCTACTCAGGACCGGTCCCACGTCTTACTGGATAGCGTCAAATCTTATCACCCATTGGTTGCGACCAAACAACTATACCGAGCCTGGAGCATACATAAAATCATAAATATCGCCCTACATTAGGCGATGATTATACCATAATGAGAGCGATCCACATAGCCCTGCCTCCTGTCACTTCTTTAGTTATTTACTGAGTATGAGGCTCGTGAGGTAACGATTACCTTATTCCTTATAGAAATTTCCACTTGAACGCTAACACCGCCCTTCAGGAAGAAATGCAATGCCAGCAGTCATCCATACAAGTTCATTTTTGATCTAAAAGAAACCAAAGGCACTACTTCTACTACATCTATTTCGGAATCATCCTCGGGATTAGTAGCAGGCAGCTCTTACACTTCAAAGAACTCCATCTAAGATCAAATTCAAGATATCTCCAATTTGAATGCTTACGCCAGTTCGAAGTGGTTTCTGGATAACATATTAGATCTCGGTCTCACCAAACCAACAATGATGGTTTTAAAAACTGGGTAAGATTTGATAGTCGGTTATTTAACTATCAAATGATCAAACAATTCAACCAAAGATTTTATTCCATAATGAAAATAATATTGGTTAAGCAAAAAGCAACCATAAGCCTCTTAAATTTATCTTTTTAGTCCTTTAAAACAACTTTGTAAATACTTGTATTAAATACTTCTACAAAGGCATATTTCATAAACCATTCTCAATACTTTCTTATAGTTTATGTTAACCCAAAAAATGGATCAATACCCTGGTTTGAGTTTGAAAGCACCAGTCATGTTCTGATAGAGCAATATCACAGATACAGTTATATAGAAAGAATAGTAAAAGAAAGAAGACAATGAATTTTTATAGTGATTCGGCTGTTAATGAAGCCTTCGTCCAATTTATAGTTTTATTATAGACTGATTGCTATTACAAGTAATGTTTGATTATAAAGCTTTGATTATCCATAGGTAGATTGAATCCTTAGAGTTGGAATTCACTAGAGAATCACAGTGAATTCTTTTGGAGATTGTTGTGAGAGAGGTAGAGAGTGAAGAATGTTTCCAGCAGAGCTTCAGCAACCAGTCCGAAGAAGATCCCTTTTATGTTGCAGGTAGGATGGTATTTATGGAGACTAGAGAGCTACTAGGCCAGGCCCGTTCGTCAGTTGCTTGTAGATGGACATAGGACTATGTAGTAAAACTTAGCTCGCGAGCCAAGCCAAAAGCAAGGATCGCTAACGATCCATGGTCTATGGATTGCTGGCGCTCTATAGGTTTAGCTTGCGTGCAAACTAATCACTTTGCTCCTTTCTTCATTTCCTTACTATGTCATTGCAAGAATTCCATGGCTTTGTATGGATCGCCAGCAACCCATAGCATCCATACACTTAGCGTGCTTTTGCATTTTGTCTTCTAGGCTTCTTTGCTCCCATGTGCCATAGCTGCTTAGTGACCCACCGGTGAAGTTTATGGATGCCGACGATCCATGGTGTATGGATCGCCGACGATCCATACACTTGGTATATTTCTGAACTGTTGGTATCTGTAATTCTCTCATTGCCTTGTATCGATGTTGTTCATATAGTCCTATTGCATGTTGCTCTGTTTCTATGATGATATACTTGCTAGTTGCATATGGCTGCTGATTGGACTGGACGGATGCTCGTCGCTTGGTTTGGTTAGACTTAGTTGTTACTTTTGTAATAGGACTTAGCTTTCTTTAACTTATTGCTTTAGCCCTTTTGGTTGAGTGTTGATCCATTCTGATTCCATTAAGTCTTTCCATCTTTTCCCGGATCCTGTTGGGTTGAAAAAACAAATAACGGTTTAAAATATCCAAATACTTATTTCAATTTCATAAGTATATTCACAAACCATTTCATTTAAAAACTTAGGAAAACTTTCTCATATACTTATAATAACAGTATAAGTGTATTCACAAAACATTGCACTTTCCCTATATAGAAAATATGTTCATATACTTATCTCAACGGTATAAGTATATTCACAAAACATTATGAAAGATTTCTTATTTCAAAATCACATCAAAAGGATATAAACAAATGTTGTTTTAAAAGATCACATCAAAGGGATATAAACAAATGCTGTTTTAAAAGAAACGGAGATAAGAATAAACCCAAAACAATCCCTTCAGTGTTAAGCATGAAACAAGTGTCCACACCACCAAAATTAAGAAGGACAATTTAGGAAAATCCAGTCTCAATTTCTTTTATAATTTTTTTCAATAAATCATTTTTAATAATTCTCTTTCATTTATAAACATCTCCTTTACTAAAATTCCAAAATCCATTTATAAAACTCTTAATAAATCTACAAGTTTATTTATAGAACTTTTTTCTATAAATATCAAAAATCATATATAAAACATCTTTTAGAAATATCCAAAATCATTTATAAAACTCTTTTGTAAATCCAAAATCATTTATAAAACTCTTTTATAAATATCTAAAATAATTTATTAAACTCGTTTCCTTTATAGAACTCCATTATAAAAGTCCTTTATAAAGCCTTTTTAAAATCCTTTATAAATCCATAACCCCATTTTCATTTGTAAACTCTTTTATTAAATGAGATTTCTTTTATAAATCAATTCATTATTTGTAAATACGATCAATCAGATAAATTGATTAACTTTAAACATCATAACTAAATAATAGATTAGTTTTCACCAACCCTGGTAACATAATCATTTTCCTTTAGAACATCATTAATAAAATAAATATTTTACTCCAAAACACTTTAGTATTGTAATTATTAATAACTTCAAAACATTATAACTATATTAATTACTAATTTCAAACATTATTAATAAAACAATAATAGTTAATCTTTAAACATTATTATAATAAATAACACTTTACTTTCAAAAAATTATTAACAAATAATAATTATTAATTCCAAACCATTAATAATAAGTTATTATTATTGATTCCAAAACATTATTAATAGATAATAATTATTAATTCTCTTTAAACAATATTAATTATTTAATAACCTTTCACAATGTTAAACATAAATAAATAATCTTTAAACAATACTAAATATAAATAAACAACTTCTAAAACATTTTCAAACAATAGTTAAACAACTTTAAACATTATTAAATAATAATGAAAAACTAACAAAAAGCGGAAGTAAAACAGAGGAGATCAAAATCCATTTCAAATAAAAAATCACATAAAAAACCCCAACATCTATTTTAAATCATCT
This sequence comes from Allium cepa, assembly GCA_030765085.1. Taxonomy (NCBI): domain Eukaryota; kingdom Viridiplantae; phylum Streptophyta; class Magnoliopsida; order Asparagales; family Amaryllidaceae; genus Allium; species Allium cepa. Next base: position 547,247,107 of record CM060943.1, on the reverse strand, counting down.
TTCAAATTGAAAACCATTTCCAAATCAAACATCATTAAACAGTATTTCCAAAATACCATATTGAGGCCAATAGTTACTATGGCACTTAACAAATGTTATTTTATCCTTCTTCGCTAAAAAAGTTAACTTTTCACAAGTGTTAGTGTCACATCCAATATGGCCATATAGTAAAATTTCAGCATTTAACAATCTATTTAACAAAAGTACAACTGAAATAAAACTATAGGAATAGAACCGGAAATTAATAATCATAGTTTCGAGAAATTCGAATTTCTTCACAAATTTTCCTATATTTCAATTTTAAATACTAATTGCTTTTCAAAGCGGATAATTTAACTAATCAGCCAATAATTTCAACTATCAATCATATAATATACTGATTTATCCAAAGAGGTGAGTTTGACTCACTAAAATTCCAATTATCGCTTCACGTTCTGGTTCCATCTAAAATCGAACAACATTTGATTTTAGCTTGAAATTCTACAAGCCCCAATTTCCATGGATCTAATTCTAAAGTGAAGATATTGTTGATACGAGTCCAACGTAACTGACCGCGTTCGAATTTGACCTCGTACGAGAGATATGGGTTTATGATCATTCGACAATTAATTAACTAAATAAATAAATAATTAATTGTTAATCACAATGCTAATTCCTTACAAATCCTAATTCACTATCGTTTACAACTCCAATCCACCGGAAACCCAAATCGACAACCCTGCTGTTTTCACTATCGTTGTCGCCTCCAGCCATGTCGTTCCGTCACACTTCACCTATAGCTGGTATGTCAACGGATGCTTTCGAATGCAAATAATTCTATATTTACATCTGCATCCAAAATCAATTTTGGATATCGAATATCCGCATCGGCGGATACAGACGGATATTGAATAATTATCCTATCCGTTAATGACCGATAAATCAAGAATTACAAAATGAAAATTTTAGTTTGACATAAATATTTTTCAATCTCATTAATTGTATAAGTGTTAAAAGTTAACAAATATGATGCTAATAAATAGTTTCGAACAGTTAATAAGCACTAAGTGTATATAATATAAACTGCTAACTTAATAAAATAATAAACGAATATCATTTACTGCATTAAAATACACATAATTTGAACTATAATCTTAACATAAACCAAATAATTAATTTTTGGATGCGGATATCTTCGTATCTGAATCCGCATCCGTTTTTTCGGATATCGGATATTTATTCGCTTTTCGAATGCGGAAGCGGACGGATTTTGGATTTTTTAGGTATCCATTGACAGCCCTAACCTACAGGCAGCCCCCACTGAGACGAACCCAACGACACTACCCTTGCCTCCTATCGTCGCCTAACCATCGAGAATGAATCCGTAAACCCATTTCCATTCATCTCGAGATTCCGGCCATGCCGCCACCATCTACAGTGATCCAACCGTCAAACACAATCCCTTGTCCAGGCGTACCTTTCCCTCGTTTAGGTCATAACCTAAAATGGCCTCTGGTGGTCCATGCCGACATGGGCCATGGGATAGACTTCTTTAACTCGACGGTTAGGGTTTCATTTAAGGTTTAGGAAAAACATGAGGGGTGTGGGTCCTATATATAGGCAAATATTCCGCACTATTCACCTTGAAATTTCGCGAAATCTAATCGCATGCTTACTGGCATTCCTAGCCAAATACTCTTATTCCAAACTCAATGAAACAATTTTTGGGGCCTAATTACAACGTATATAAAAGTTAACTTTTCGAGTCGCTCGATTTACGAACCAAACCCTACCTCCTAACTCGAAACCGAACAGTCAAAATATATCGATGCTTATACTCACACTGGCTTGCTCGAACCATCCGGACTCAATGGAAATAATCCTTTATCCTAAAATGTCCATTTATGAAAACGAGTATTCAGCTCATCAATAAAATAAACAAATTTAAATATTTAAATATCCAAATTTTAAAAATACAGAGCAGCCTAAAAATATGAGTTATTATACTTTCCCTCCTTGAAAAGATTTTGTCCCCGAAATCCTAAAGGACTAAGTAACAACCTAGCATATTTGATGATATAAAAATCATCTTAAACATACACCAAATCAGCAAACTCCACACTAAACTATCCTGAGCACTATCATACCTATACGTGCATATCTCATCAACATGGCACCCTCACTCGAAGTGAGTTATAAACATTCAAAATGAATAAGGAATAAAAAATACAACTATAGTGACAACTTCCCATATTGTCACTAAAATTCCAAAGTCACTAAGGCTATCCTAATAAATCTCGCTACCGATTCTTACGACTGTCGATCATATTTAAATATTCTTGTGCTAACTTCTTATCAACTTTGCTTAAGTTATTGAAAAATTTAGGCAGCACCTCCTTTGCGCGGCTAGATCATAAAATCTACAACTTGCCATATATGGCCAAAAATAACAATAGAAAACCAAGCCCAAAAGTGGCCTCCCATGTTTAGGGCATAAAATCACTAACAAAATCCAATACCATATATCAATTTATCAGGCAACAAAATCTTCTCTTGAAATCATAAACAACACGCTAGGCTTTGCTTCCATGTACCTGAAACTCACTTACATAACCCAAAAGAGAGTTAAACATCACAAAAGAAACAATACAACTACTAAATCCAAAATATAACATGAATCCAAGAATGCCAAACCATAAATAGCTACCATCTCAAACAATCATGCCATATCAAACATATACATTTTATTTCTAATGCCAAAAGCATACACATTAAAGCCCGTATGATGTACTTATGTCATTCGTGCGAAATATAAAATCTGATCGCTCGATCGAGCATAAATTTCGCTTTCGAACTAGTATCGCTCACTCGAATTCTCTAGGGCGGACTCCGATCCGGTTCCTTAATTAGAAACCACCGTTCTCTTTTCATGGCCATGTACTATGACATAAAACCTAAGAATCATATCAAAAGTCTGTATCAAGTATTTGCCGTCAAGAATCGGGTGAAGAATCCTTGTTCAGACCAATGTGAATAATCTCAAAATCATGTGCCCGAATCTAGATCAAAGATCATCATGCGAATAAAATGTTCTACATACATCCTACGCATTCATTCCAATTGAATTCCTAACTATTCCAATTGTCATTCATTTTAATTCACCTTTAATTTCATTAAACAGGATTTTATTTTATAAAACCATTAAGTGTACCAATATTTCGTAACTTATGTTTATATACTCTTTTACATTCTAAAAGTATATACACAATATCAAATTTGTTTTACTCAACTAGAATGTTCAACGAATTTTAAAATTTATTTTAGTTTACTATCTGTTCAAATTTATAAGTTACAAAAACTTATTTCCTTATAGTTCCACCAAAATCACCTCGCCTTAAATTTCTATAACAAATTTGGAAGTTCCAACTGTCCAAAATCTTCATAAATTCCATTTCATTTCAATAAATGAAAACTATCAAAAAAAACATCAAAATGAGATGCAAAACCAACCTACCCGAATGCACAGGATAAATGCATCTATAAAGTAGCTGGACTAAAAACTTCAGACTAAAACACCCGGTTCTGTGTCAACTTATTTTGAAATAATAGTATATATAAATATCTCCTTGAATCTCAAATCATACTTTCAGGATTTTTTAATCAAGATATGTTTTATCAAAACAACTTTATAACAAATTACTATAGCAGTAATCCCTCACTTAGAAACTCGAAAACAAATACTGATGATGTTGCAATCAATACTAGAATTATTTTTCAGCAATTGAAGTGATTTCACTACTTTCTACCTCCCTTAAAACATTTCTATTTACAACTCCTTCTAAAATTATCATCGAACGCCATATGTAAAATTATCAAATTGAATTCACAAGGTGATCATTTTCAATGTTCCCATAAATTATTATATTCCCAACCTATATAATGAAAAGGATAAAACTTCTCCTAATCAACAATTATAGTCAATGCCTATAAACTGGTCAAGCACAACTACTCAATTAACAAATAATAGCCAATGCTCCTAACTGGGTGAGCATGACTAATCAAACAATAAATGATGATAACTAAAAATTATCTTTTCCTAACAAACGATCACACTATTAATAACAATACTAAGTTTATGAAAATTATTCCTTTATATACGAAATATAAAATCTTGGTAAAATTATTTCATTTACTAAATTTCAAAAACAATATTGTGTCGATTTGCCTAGTTCAAGTGTTTTGAGATCCCTATCAATAACGTTAGCTACTCATATTAAGCAGAATCTAAAAATCAGACTTAACAAATCAAACACTAATATATAAAACATTTATAGCACTAAAAAATATGCACTCTCATATATATACAGACTCAACTCATTCTAGAGTACTACTAACCCTATCTCCAATGATTTACTCATTCTAGGGGATCACTAACCCTATCTCTAGTGAGTTTACCCCACCAAAGCCTAGGCGTTCGCTGATACCACATGTAACACCTGCTTTTTTGATCCTCAAAAGTCGACACTAATACATCCACTAATATATCTAACTTGATAACCAATCTTGTAACGCCCCACCCTAAGACCCGCCTTAGTAAAGAGAATCAACGAGTAATTTTGTCTACTAAAGTGGAGAATAGGGCTGGTTAAGGGCGACCATCTATAATTTTGTCTTAAACATCTATTGAATACGTCGATAAATGCAATATGACTTTTCTTTTCTATCTCAAGAGGATCGACATACCCAGTAAATGCTTAATCCAAAACTATAGGTAGCTAACAGATATATCAGAACGACATACAATAACTAAATGAAAAGCATATCACAGAACAAAAATCAACATCGTATATATACATATACACTGAAACATGTTTAGTACAATACAATATGAATACAATAAATGTGGTGCTCGACCACACTATATACATAGAATTAAATATAACTACATCAGAGTATGTGAAAAAACAGAAACTACTCAAGAGAAAGAAGAGCTGATATCCAACATCAACTTCAAGCTAAGCCCAATGATGATACCTGATACAACTCGATCTGACCCGAGTGAAAACACACGGGTCAGGCAAGTTAGAACTTATCTGAGACAACCTGACTTTCTACTCCCAGAAAATCGCATCATCTTAAAGAAAGAAAGGGATAGAAGAAGAAAAGAAAGAGAAAGAAGAATACAAACAACATCAGAGAACTCACAGCGGAACGAATAAAATATAATATATCTCATAAAATATTACATAGTATCTCATTACATCAGAGTACACAACTTAAACAACTGATAATAGACAGTTATAAACTTCTGTCTAACTATACAACTCAAGAACAACAGATACAGGTACAAACAAACACAGCGGAAACTCTAATCATATATCCACACGCTGAAGCCTCCTGCTCCAAAGCTCCTCCAGAATTCGTCAAGAGATAACCTGAATCACTTGACTACTCATATATAATATGAGTACCCAAGAGTTTAATAAAACAGAAAATAAACACTCGGGTCAGGTAGGGGTCTGGTGTGAGTAAACGGGTTTAAATTGTTTAACTTTAGAAAACCTTTGAAAAGAAAAGGTATCACGTAAGACTTCCCACACATAAACATGGAAAAGTTTTTACCTTACGCTAACCAAAACAGTTGATAGGAAATCCAGCGATATTATAATAGTGTCTAGGGTTTTCAAGTAAATAAGAAATAGCCGAAATTGTTACATGATTAAATTCCAGCTACTAGCCACGAAGTGGGTAATACAATCAAAACCGTAGCGTCTCGTAGGAAGAATGGGTTTCCATCAATGGCAGGGCTACTGGGGTACCGCCCGTCACAGTACGTGGCCTAGATCAACGTACCGAGGAGTACTCCCACTCCCCTGCAACACAAGGCCGGAACCATCCCTTACAGGACAGTCCCGAACAAGACAACCCCGCAGTTGGCCGCGACCCAACTGCCCACACAGCCGAATAAAAAGGGACTTCTAGACAGGGGGAAATCTTGATCTCCAGTGGGAGCTACCCACGAAGCCTTGCTGCACCTCCCCTGTTTTAGCCATTCCCGGTTGATGAGGCTTGAGGTTACGATTACCTTTATAGGACACATCTATCTTTGAATGCTCATCGTCCACCTGACGATGTGCTGAAAGCATTCAATCCATACAAGTTCGTTCCGGGTTCGAACGAAACCGAAGGCACTATCTCGTTGCACTCATTATTGGAATCACCCTTAGAGTCAACGACCATAGCCCTTGCACTCTGATTCGCCATCTCGAATCTATAAGCACTATTCCGTCAAACTCATCACGGAATCACCCACAGAGTTATACTGACGTATAGCCCTTACACCTCGAGTCTTCACTTGCTCCACTTGGATTAACGACCTAACGTTTAATTGGAATCGATGTGGTTTTCGGATATCCAAATATGGAAACCCGATCCGGGTCTCACCGAAACCAAACGCCATTTTCAATGTCCAAGTTATACTTAAGGGTTTAAACAATTTAACTTATATTCAGGATGATATAAACAAATAGATGAATCATATTATCACAAGAGATAATTCATCTCAATATACATCTTCACAAAGCAGCATATCACATAACAGATATATCCAAATCATCCAATATCAAACCAATATCAAACATCTAATATCAACCAATCAATCATCCAATAGCAATCACCAAATTTGATCATCCAATATCAATTAATTAACCAATATTAATCAATCAACTCATATTAATCAAACATCCAAATCAGAATTGATTATCTCTTAATCAATTGGATTACTATAATCCTTCTTCATTAATTAATATTTCAAATAGAATAAATTAATCATCTCTAATGATTTTTCTTAATTAATCTTCCTTGATTAATTATCTTAATTACATTCAAGTAATTATCCTATCCATATACAGTAATTAATCCTTTAATTATTATCATTAATTACAATAATTAATGATCATTCATTAATTAATTAACTATAATTAATTACATCAAACCTTAATTAATTACAATTAATTAATCACACTTTAATTAATCATTTTATTAATCAACCTTGATTAATATAATTAATTACATTAATTAATGATCCTTATTAATTAATAATTACTTTAATTAATTAAATAATTAACTTATAATTAATCAACTCATTAATCATAATCAGGAATTAACAATTTGTAATTACTTATTTTAATTAATTAACTTCTTAATTAATTCATTTCTAATTTAATTTTATTAATCCTTGATTAATTAATCTAATTAATTAATCCTTAATTACTTTATTAAGTAATTATTAAACAATTAGATAAATAAATAAATCCTTAATTAATTACTTATTTAAATAATTTCAATTTTAATTAATTACACTTAGTAATTAACCTTAAGTTAAACTCATTCATTATTTAAATAACCTCATTAATTAACTAACTAAAATAATTAAGTAATTAACTCTTGATTACTTAACAAGTAATTATCTCTAATTACTTCATTAATAAATCTTAATTAATCCCTTAATTAATTACTTAACAAATAATTATCTCATCATTAAATAATTCTTATTTCTTTAATTAATTACTTCATAATTAATTAACTTTAAAACAATTATATTAATCAATTCTTTAATTGATATCATTAAGTGATTAGCCAATAATCACTTCAACTAATTACTCCATGAGTAATTATCATTAATTACTTCCATAAGTAATTAACTTCCTTAATTACATTCAACAATTCATCATTAATTTCTTTATTAAGTAATTATACTTAATTAATCCATAATTAAGTGATTATTTAAAATTTAATAAATAATTAACTAATTATCTAAAATTAATTAAACAATAAATAATTAACAGCTTATATTTAAAAATCCTTAATTAATTAAGAAAACATTTACCTTAATAAATTCTTTACTAAATTACGAATCATATTTAATTAAGTATTCTCAAGTTAATAACAAAGATAAACTAACCCTATTTATCTTCATAATTAAATTATTTGAACTAATCAAATTTTTAATAATTTAAAATCAAATTATTCTTCTTGAATTTCAAAATCATAATAATAACCTTATTTGGAAATAAATCAATTTTAAATTTAATACATTATAAATTATCTAAATTAAACTTATTAATTTTCAAAATAAATTTGAAAACATTACTTAACCATTTACTCAAACTTGATTAATATTAAATTCAAAACACTCTTTTTAATTGAATTTCAAATTTAAGATAATCGCTTCAAAAAACCCAACATCTTAACAACTTAAATTTAAATAAGTTCAATTACTATTTTATAAAACTTGTTTATAATTTAAACCTAATCCTAAATTATTCATCTACAAGTTAATCTGCAGTTACACTACCATACCAAAACACCAAAACACGAGACAATCCCTCCATCTCATTACTTCGAGACATTACCCAGCCTAACGCGAGAACCCACCGAGCCTTTCCACGAATCAAATCCCAGTCGCCTAACTTCGAGTTACCCCCGAGTCACACGCGAGTTCCCACCCGAGTCGACCTCGTCTTCCCCAACGCGAAAACTCCAACAACCCAAAACTATGCACACGAAGCACGGTGCACATGCACCTCCACCGCCGGCCTCCCTTGACCATCGCGACAATTCTCCATAGTCGCAAACTCACTCGTGAGCCCTTAGGTGAACCTAGATCCACCCATCAATACACGAGTCGAAATTTCGAACTCGAGCTCGAAATACTGCAGATGACTCAAACCAAAAACCCTTCGCCGTTGACGAACTCACCACCATCATCTCCAGAAACTCCTCCAGAGCATCACTACAACACCACGCCACCATCCCCCAACATGCGATCGCCTCCGATCGAATAACCAAGTCGCAAAAATCACGACAACAGAGCCGAGCAAAACACAAGCTAAAACCCTAATTGATCCAATTCCCTACAAACCACTAATTAAAAAAAATATCCTATATTTTTTCCCCTGATCAATAGCTTGCAAGCAAGCTTCAATTCAAATATGAACTCAATTAATCAAGTAAATCTTCGGCAATTGCCTAAAACCCAATTTACAAACAAACCCCAAATTCATCTTAATTCCTCAACTAAAATTTTTGATATTTACTCCTAAATTCATCATTTACTAACATGATTTCAATCATGAAATTCAAATCCAGATTTAAACAAGTTGATTGATCATGTATTTTAGGATTTTGCCACTGCATTTCTTGTTTCCAGGAAAAATTCTAACCTATACTTTTTTGAAGCAAATTTTAAGTTTTAACTTGAGGATAATCAAACATAATATGTTTGAATCTCTGATCTTAAATATGACCAGTTGAATAAGTTTTGGGGTTTTGATCAAAACTATAAATTACTGAACCAAGTATAGGGTGAATAAATTTACAGGCATGCACATAATATTCAGAAATAATTCATATTTATAAATTCAAAATTATGAATACTGATGATTTCCACACCACATCAAGATAGATTTCAAAACATCACATGCATGGAGTAACAACCAGGTCAATACTGTTTTTAAAAGAGATTTACTCACCTCTGAAATATATGCAGAGCAGATTTGTCTTAAACTTCCAGGCTTGAATACTTTAAATTGAAAAGCTTTTAATTGCTGATGTAAAATCCATCTACATGCTTCTAATTGAAGTTGAACTGATGTTGAACTCCCCCTTTTTAAATTACAGGTTGTAGTTGCAGGTTTAAATCTGAAGGTTGCAGATTGAATTGAATTGCAGATTTGTTGAATTGCAGTTTTGAAAGTTATTTACTGATTTGAGCTTTTAGATTTAATCTTGCTTTTTAGTTTCAACTTAACATTATCTTTTATCAGCTGAGAAATAATGGATGCAAATATGTTTAATAAACTTAATTTTGATTTAATAAAAATTAAAGAAAGTGAATTTTCTTAAAAAGGAGACACTTGTCACTTTATTACTTAATTAACTTACATGTGTTTATTAAGGAAGTTAACATGTTTACACATGTTTGAATAATTTTAATTAATTTTTCTCTTAATTTAAATGTTAACATAAACTAACATATTTAATTTACTTTATTAATTAATACTTACATGTGAATATAAATTTAATCCCTTTAAAGAAAATTTTAGAAAACTAATTATGATATAAATGAATCCTTATACTTGTATTTTAAAAATATAAAACATTTGTACATATACATTTATAACTATTTATATTAAGCATTATAAAAGGAAACAAAACAACACTTTATTTAAATCCTTTTTAACTATCATATGTAAAATAAGTAACAAATCTTATATTTTGAAGACAAATAAATTAATCTTTATATTAACTTTTGAGAAATATTAAGTTTTAAAACAAAGCTTTTACAATATTTATTCATATATCAATTATTAATAGATTAAATTAAATTTCAAACAACTCAAATTATAACATATACATACATATATATTACAATTTGAAAATTAATCTTAATTTAAAACAAAAGCTCTTCTATTCACAATATATATCAATGTACATATTACAAACAGAATAAAAATTTAATTAATTTTTGAAAAACAATTCTTATCAAATTTAAATTGTCAGAAAGATATTGATCACCATTAACAGATTAAATATTTATTAACCTTAAAAAGAATAAATTAGCCAAATTTAAATTAAAATTATAAAGAAAATTACCAAACCAATTAAATTATTAATACAGGTTATTAAATTCTTATTGCCCAAAATTCCGGGTCGTTACATTATCATTAGTAAAGGTGATGATAAGAGTTAAGGGGAAAACCATTCCATCGTTACCAATGGAATGATATAGCTCATCAAGTTATCTCTAGAGTGATACATCAATGGTTCATCATGATTGCATAGAGGAATGCAATATGTATATTAGATAGACAAGGTTCATCAAATTATATATATAACCGAGAAATGGGTGAGGATATGGACTATAAAGTAAATCTTCATAAGATTATTAAAACTTTAAGAATCCATCATAAATAAAAGTCATCTAATAGAAACTTCTTAATTATTATACCTCATCTCATCAGTATAAATATAAATACATCTCTAATCCATCATTAAACTCATTATAAAGGAATCTCCATAATCATTTATACCTTATCCCATTGGTATAAATATAAATATATCTTAAATCTATTATCAACACTCATCATAAAAGCATTGCCATAATTTATACCTCGTCCCATTGATATAAATATATATAATGTCTCAAATCCATCTTGATAGAGCCCTAAAGAATCCAAAACATCATATTTGAAATCATAAATAAAACCATGTATGTCAATAAGCCTTTTTCTTACATAAGGCTACACTAAAGCATCATCATCAAAATAGTGAAATTGAAACACCTAAAACCTCATGGAAAGCAGCACGTGCATTTACATCTTGACTGGTACTATCATTATTTGGTACCATTCATCGTGATGACTTAGGGTCACATAACATCGTGATCATCTTGATTAACTATAGTCGGAAACATCTTGATGACACCCAGTCACAAAAACCCAAGTAATAACATCGTGATGATTGGAGTCGAGTAATAACTTCATGAACATCATGATGACTCCAATTGAGTACTCGGTCTGTACACTAGTAACATTGTGAATATGTCTCAACTTCTCAAATAGGAACCCAATAGGCTTCAACGTACGTCCCATACCATACGTTCGTACCTATTGGTTTACTAATTGTTAGTCGATGCCATTTTAGAAAACCATCATAAAACATCATCAAATAAACACTGCCTTATCTCATCGACGAGTGTAAGATACCTAACTTGTCTTATCTCTTACTTGGACGAGTTTTAAGTGACATCGAGACTTGTCTCTTTTCATCGACAAGTAAAAATTCATCATAAATATCGAAATCATCATCAATCCATCATAACAACTTGCCTCATCTCCTAGGAAAGTAAAAGAACATCGTGAAGGTTATTTCTAACCATAGTTGCAAATTAAAACATAACATCAATATTGCCTCATTTCATCGACCATCACAAAATGCATCTAGTTTGGTTCATCGTCGAATGTACTCAAAGAGTAATTCTCAAACCAATAATCTTCACCAAAATTTGGTAACTTCTAAATCAACTCAAAATAACATTTCAAATTGGTTTTGATCGTACAAGTCCGATATTAAGCGATAAAGCAAAAATACATGTCTCATACCACGTATTTTTTTTTACTAAATCGTTAATTTACTTCCTCGTATGTCCGAAAAAGCATCGAAGTAATTAAAAAAATAAAATTGATTATAAATGATTTTACTTGAGAAAACGGGCTTATAAAACAAATTTTAGAAATTTGTCTAAAAGATTTTGAGGGAAAACACATCATTAAAAAAGATTTTAATAATTTTTAAAAGCCTTAAAAATAAAGAATAATTCATTAAAAACCTCTAAAAATACATAAAAACGTTTATTACTCCAACCATGATGTTAGAAGATTATCTGGAATTTATTCGGATTTTTCTAAACTCAAGAAAACATCAATTTGCAATTTTAATCGGCCTAAACTGATATTCAAATTTAAATCGAATTTAAATTCAAATCTCATCCTAACATGATTAGTCCATTGCTGGACAAAATGATCAAATATTAGCATCAAATTTCGTATAAAAAAAATGCAAAAGAATGCAAATGAAATCGTCGAAATCAAACAACTATATAAATATTGTGGCTGTCAATGACAGTCCAGAAGTAAAAACGTCAATTTTCCACCATTTAATCTTCGAAGTTCTACAAAACACAAAATACAAAAATTGTAGCCTACATCATATGGTTTCCTGAACATCAAAAATTTCGATATTCCGATCAGTAACGAATAAGTTATGAGTGAAATACTACTTAGAAAAATTTATGTACACTGGCTATCAACACAGACCATCGATAAAAAAGTCAGTTATTCACTATGTAAACCTCAAAATAATTCAAAACCAAAAATATAAACGTTGTGGCATATTTCACAAGGATTTTAGAACATCTAAAATTTCTAAATTTCGATTTCAAACAAGAAAGTTATGATCAAATTACTAAAAAACATCAAACTAAGCCTTAACTTATGCATTTACAAAACAGCGACAAACAATTGTAATTTTAGCATAGATAACTTCAAAATCAAGAAAAATGAATAAAACTAAAGTTGTAGCTTAGTTTATAAGCTTTCTGGAATGACTAAGATCATCAAAATTGGTTAATAAATGAAGTAGTTATGGTCAAATTCGTTTCAGCTTCAATGACAGAGCGAATATTGGTTTTGCTCTCAGGTTTGTAGTAGAAAAATTAGATTTTGACATAGCTAACATTAAAATTACAAAAAACTCAAAACAAGAAACTTGTACCACATGAATTAAGCTTTGCAGAACATCCAAAATTATCAAAATCGAATCAAAAATGAGAAAGTTATGCCAAAATTTGTTTCAGCTTTAGTAATTCACTGATTATTACATTTTGATCATATAAAGAGCTAGGGTTTGTGAGTTTTACACTCACCTTGCCTTCATGAAGATTGAATTATGATTTAGATGATAAAGATTGATTCTTTTAGCCAAGAACAGAGCATCCAAACCAATAAAACTAAGAATAGGTACATGCAAACAAGGAGAAAACCAAATCAACAATTATCACTACAAAAATAGATTTTGACAAAGAGAAGGGTTTTAGATGGATTCTAAGATAGAATAGGTTGAAGATTACCTTTATGATTCTAACTTGAATTAGTCTTTTAAATTTGCAAAGATTGAGTTTGGAAGATTAAATTTTGAAGAGGGTAGCCATTGTTTTGTACTTTGAAGCCTTTTCTTTTCTGATTTAAGTTTTACTGTAATGAGTTTTAGGAGAAAAGGAACGTACTTCATCAGAAAACTCTAGAATTTGAGTTATTGGATGTTTATTATACCCAATTAGTCCATTCTCATACTTAGAAAATTACTTAGGCTAATATACATAGGTTTTAAACCATTTTTAACATAACTTTCTCATATTAACTTCTTTTTACATGAGACAAAATGCATTCTTCGTATTTTAATAAGGTGAACATGATTAACACAATAATTTTTTTTTGCACACTTAAAAATATTATTTTCCCAATAAACTATTAATTCACATAATATTTGACAATATTGTTATTTTTAGATCAAAAAACCACAATTTTAAACAATCTGAGTCAAATAAAAATTATTTCTAAACTCAAATAAGTCTATTAAATGTTTTAATAAAGGGAACATGTTAGTGACATCAAAATTTTAATTTTCCAACTAAAATATTATTTTCCCCATATAAAAAAAATTTGTAACAATATTTACCAATATTCCCGTTTTTAGTGAAAAATCACTATTTTCATCCATTTCAACCAAATAAAATTTATTTTTAAGTCTAGTGAAGTGTATTAAAATGTTTTAACATTTTTATAACATTAATACATCATTTCAAGCCTAAGTACACTTCTAAATTTTATTTTCTTCATATTATTCCTTTTATTTTACAATAGAAGGATAATATTGGAATAAATTTCCAATATTACTAATAAACTAAAATTAAACCATCAAAAGTATTTATTTTCAATCCAAACCCACAAATAAAGTTTTTCAAACGTTATTTCATTCATTTACACTTTTTTTCAACCATCAATTGTTGAAACGGGCTTCAAATAAAATAATATGACTTATTTAAATTTCAAATCCCAAATTATATTCATCAAGATATTATTTATATAAAATAAATAATATAATCCCTCATTTTATTATCCAATTCATTTTTAAACACAATATTAAATTATAATTTGCATTACAATTTAATATTAACAGTAATCTCCAAAATCCCGAGTTGTTACAGACTCCTTCCCTTAACAAAATTGCGTCCTCGCAATTTCTAGTGGAAAAGGCTGTAAACAACACAAAAATTCAATCGACAAAGGATAAAAGACAGCTCGAACTCAAACCATTCATACTCTCAACATAGAATGGAAGACAGAAACAAGGAAAAATTCACTGGTTAATCCAATGGCCCATCAAATGCTAATATAGTGATTAGCAAACCTTCAAATTTTCCATGTAACTCATAAGAATTTCGAAGATTTCCTTTCTTCGAATCAAAACTCAATATGGTAATCAATCAAAAATGATTGATTTTGCAAAACTCTACGAATAGAGTCGGATCAAAGTCACTTAAAACCAAACTCTAAGCAATAAAGAAGATCATCAATAAGATTTTCCGCATAATGATACAGAAAGAACATCCTCGCAACAAAGTAGACACATTGGACAAGATAGATAAATCACAAGATGGCTTCTCACAAGGCCACCAAACTCGAACGACTACGAAATATGCATGTCGTTGATATTAGCTCAGGGATAGAATATACTCAAGAAACAAGGATATAAGCTCAAATTACTTTTCAATCCAAGATATTTACAATTTATATATCTCAACATCTTTTAAATTTTCAATCTCAATTTTCAACATTTGAAAATTTTCATACTCTTTACTATATTACTGAGTAAGTAATTTAAAACTCAAATTAAAAGTCCAAATTTCTTCTCTTACTTCAAAATTAATTTTCAAAGAATTTTTTTTAAATCCATAATAATATTCCTCAAAATAAATTAAGGGTTTAAATTAACCACTTAAATAGTTTAAAAAAATCATCAAACCCTCTTATAACTCTTCTTTGAAAACATCCAATGTATACAATATAGGTTCTAAAATCTCAAAATATACTTCCAATAAAGTATAGCTCAAGAATAATCTCATATATTCTCATCCTTAAAATTTCAAAATAAATAAATAAATAAATGGATTGCCTCGCCATTGAATCTTTAATAAATAGATATATTCGTTGGCTGCAGAGTTGATCGAATGATCAAAACTGCCTCGCCACTCTGTTACTCATCCCTAAAGTCAATGGCTGCAATTACCATTCAAAAATATATTCAATATATAATCTCAAAATATTATTTTCAAAATTTTTATTTTTAGAACACAAACGAACGTGTCTGATTGCCTCATCATAGCATTTAGAAGATTCCTATCGATAACGTCGACCAGGCGTATCGACCAAAACTCTTAACTACTCGATGGACAACCCAACACTCTCTAATTATTTCTATAAAAGAAATACTACTCATGTAAATCTATTCTTAAGATATTCTTTGATTTTTTTTAAAATATCTCAAAACTCCAATATCTCTTTTTAAAACTCATACACACACACACACACACACAAATACACTGTCATAAACTCAAGCCAAAGAACATTAAGAGAATGCATCGAGATATTCCTAGAATACTCAATTCACAAAATCAATAGAAGGAGATGGAGTATTCGTCAACTCTTAAAAGATGATGAGCCACTCTCGAAAATCATCAAGACACAAGATAAGTAAGATATTCTACTCGTAGGAGAAGAAGCATACAAACCAGAAATCATTACTTCAAACAAAGTAATGCTACCAAGGATAACACCGATTGAGTTTTCGAAAAGGATAACTTAACGAAACTGAATGATAAACTCAATCAAACTCGAATAATCTAGAAACTCGCCTCATTCCTTAGTGGATGTCCTCATGGAAGGATAGCCGAAGGCTAAGAGCCAGGAATAAGGTTACTCACACTCGATTGCCCAAATGGGATGTCACATCAAAACGGACTCAAAAACTCAACAAAGTCACCATGATTGGAATTTGAGATATATCATCAACATATCGATACTCAAGAGCGAATTCAGAAACTTTGGAATCATCATTAACATTCCAAAGTGATAGAAATAATAAACCAATCAAATTAGGATGCCTAAATAAATATAGGACATAATCCATCTTAATAATCCCAAAACTCAAAAAAGAATCAAGGCTCGATTCAAAAACAAGCTTGAATAAAGGACAATGATTCACCCGTATTGTACTTTGATGTATCATGATATACATACTGTTATATGTTTATTCTACTTTGTTCTGACCATAGCTCTGATACCAAGCTGTAACGCACCACCCCGAGACCCACCTTAGCAAAGAGAATCAACGAGTAATTCTGTCTACTAAAGTGGAGAATAGGGCTGGTTAAGGGCGACCATCTATAATTTTGTCTTAAACATCTACTGAATACGTCGATAAATGCAACAATGATTTTTCTTTTCTATCACAAGAGGATCGACATACCCAGTAAATGCTTAATCCAAAACTATAAATGGCTAACAGATCTATCAGAATGAAATACAATATCTAAATGAAAAGCACATCACAGAACAGTAATCAACATCGTATATATACATATACACTGATACATGTTTAGTACAATACAATATGAATACAATAAAGGTGGTACTCGACCACACTATATACATTGAATTAAATATAACTACATCAGAGTATGCGAAAGAACAGAAACTACTCAAGAGAAAAAAGAGCTGATATCCAACATAAACTTCAAGCTAAGCCCAATAGATGATACCTGAAACAAGTCGGTCTGACCCAAGTGAAAACACACGGGTCAGGCTAGCTAGAACTTATCATTAGTAAAGGTGATGATAAGAGATAAGGAGAAAACCATTCCATAGTTACCAACGGAATGATATAGGTCATCAAGTTATTTCTAGAGTGATACATCAATGGTTCATCGTGATTGCATAAAGGAATACAATATGTATATTAGATAGACATGGTTCATCTAATTATATATATAACCGAATGAAATGGGTGAGGATATGGACCATAAAGTAAATCTTCATAAGATAATTAAAACTTCAAGAATGCATCATAAATAAAACTCATATAATAGAAACTTCTTAATTATTATACCTCATCTCATCGGTATAAATGTAAGTACATCTCAAATCCATCATTAAACTCATTATAAAGGAATCTCCTTAATCATTTATACCTCATCTCATTGGTATAAATATAAATATATCTTAAATCTATTACCAACACTCATCATAAAAGCATTACCATAATTTATACCTCATCTCATTGGTATAAATATATAATGTCTCAAATCCATCTTGATAATGCCCGGAAAGAATCCAAAACATCATATTCGAAATCACAAATAAAACCATGTATGTAAATAAGCCTTTTTCTTACATAAGGCTATACTAAAGCATCGTCATCAAAATAGTGAAATCGAAACACCTAAAACCTCATGGAAAACAGCACGTCCATTTACATCTTGACCAGTACTGCCGTTATTTGGTACCATTCATCGTGATGACTTGGGGTCACATAACATCACAACGTCGTGATCATCTTGATTGACTATAGTTGGAAACATCTTGATGACACTCAGTCACAAAAACCCGAGTAATAACATCGTGATGATTGGAGTCGAGTAATAACTTCATGAACATTGTGATGATTCCAATTGAGTACTCGGTCTGTAGCACTAGTAACATCGTGAATGTGTCTCAACTTCTTGAATAGGAACCCAATAGACGTCAACGTACGTCCCATACCATACGTTCGTACCTATTGGTTTACCAATCGTTAGTCGATGCCACATTAGAAAACCATCATAAAACATCATCAAATAAACACTACCTCAACTCATTGGTGAGTGTAAGATACCTAACTCGTCTTATATCTTACTTGGACCAGTTTTAAGTGACATCGAGACTTGTCTCATTTCATCGACAAGTAAAAATTCATCATAAATATTGAAATCATCATCAATCCATCATAACAACTTGCCTCATCTCCTAGGCAAGTAAAAGAACATCGTGATGGTCATTTCTAACCATAATTGCAAATTAAAACTTAACGTCAATATTGCCTCATTTCATAGACCATCGCAAAATGCATCTAGATTGGTTCATCGTCGAATGTACTCAAAGAGTAATTCTCAAACCAATAATCTTCACCAAACTTTGGTAACGTCTAAATCAACTCAAAATAACACTTCAAATTGGTTTCGATCGTACAAGTCCGATATTAAGCGATAAAGCAAAAATAGATGTCCCATACCACGTATTATTTTACTAAATCGTTTAATTTACTTCCCCATACGTCCAAAAAAGAATCAAAGTAATTAATATAAATAAAATTAATTATAAAAGATTTTACTTGAGAAAACGGGGTTATAAAACAAATTTTAGAAATTTATCTAAAAGATTTTGAGAGAAAACACATCATTAAAAAGGATTTTAATAATTTTTAAAAGCCTTAAAAATAAAGAATAATTGATTAAAAACCTCTAAAAATACATAAAAACATTTATTACTCCAACCATGATGTTAGATCATTTTCTGGAATTTATTCGGATTTTTTTTTAAAACTCAAGAAAACATCAATTTGCAATTTTAATCGGCCTAAACCGATATTCAAATTTAAATCGAATTTAAATCAGTTTAAATTCAAATCTCATCCTAACTTGATTAGTCCATTGCTGGACAAAATGGTCAAATATTAGCATCAAATTTCATATTAAAAAATTTGGAAAAGAATGCAAATGAAATCGTCGAAATCAGACAAATATATAAATATTGTGGTAGTCAATGACAGGCCATAAGTAAAAACATCAATTTTCCACCATTTAAACTTCGAAAGTCTACAAAACACAAAACATGAAAGTTGTAGCCTACGTCATAAGGTTTCCTGAACGTCATAAATTTCTATATTCCAATCAGTAACGAATAAGTTACGAGTGAAATACTACTTAGAAAAATTTATGTGCACTGGCTATCAACACAGGTCGGCGATAAAAAAGTCAGTTATTCACTATGTAAACCTCAAAATCATTCAAAATCGAAAACAGAAAAGTTGTGGAATATTTTACATAGATTTTAGAACATCTAAAATTTTTAAATTCCGATTTTAAACAAGAAAGTTATGATCAAATTACTAAAAAACATCAAACTAAGCCTGAACTTATGCATTTACAGGACAGCGACAAACAATTGAAATTTAGCATAGATAACTTCTAAATCAGGTAAAATGAATAAAACGAAAGTTGTAGCTTAGTGTCTAAGCTTTCCGAAAGGACCAAGATCATCAAAATCGGTTAAGAAACGAAGTAGTTATGGTCAAATTTTTTTCAGCTTCAATGACAGAGCAAATATTGGTTTTGCTCTCAGGTTTGCAGTAGAAAAATTAGATTTTGATATGGCTAACATCAAAATTATGGAAAACTCAAAAAAAGAAAGTTGTATCACATGATTTAAGCTTTCCGGAACATCCAAAATTATCAAAATCGAGAAAGTTATACCTAAATTTTTTTTTAGCTTCAATAATTCACTGATTATAACATTTTGATCATATAAAGAGCTAGGGTTTGTGAGTTTTACGCTCACCTTGACTTTATGAAGATTGAATTATGATTTAGATGCCAAAGATTGATGTTTTTAGCCAAGAACAGAGCATAGAAACCAGTAAAACTAAGAACAGGTACATGCAAATAGGGAGAAAAGCAAATCAACAATTATCACTACAAAAATAGATTTTTGATGAAGAGAAGGGTTTTACATGGATTCTAAGATAGAATAGGTTGGAGATTAACTTATTTTATGATTCTAACTTGAATTAGGCTTTTAAATATGCAAAGATTGAGCTTGGAAGATTAAATTTTGAAGAGGGTAGTCATTGTTTTGTACTTTGAAGCTTTTTCTTTTCTGATTTATGTTTTACTGTAATGAGTTTCGGGAGAAAAGGAACGTACTTCGCCAAAAAACTCTAGAATATGGGTTATTTGATGTTCACTATACCCAATTAGTCCATTCTCATACTTAGAAAATTATTTAGCTAATATACATAGGTTTTAAACCATTTTTAAGATAACTTTCTCATATTAACTTCTTTTTACATGAGACAAAATGCATTCTTCATGTTTTAATAAGATGAATATGATTAACACAATAATATTATTATTTTTGCACACTTAAAAATATTATTTTACCAATAAACTATTAATTCACACTATATTCGACAATATTGTTATTTTTAGACCAAAAAACCCACAATTTTAAACAATTTGAGTCAAATAAAAATTATTTATTAACTCAAATATGTCTATTAAATATTTTAATAAAGGGAACATGTTAGTGACAACAAAATTTTAATTTTCCAATTAAAATATTATTTTCCCCACATAACACAAATTTTTTAACAATATTTACCAATATTCCTGTTTTAAGTGAAAAATCACTATTTTCATCCATTTCACCAAATAAAATTTATTTTTAAGTCTAATGAATTGTATTAAAATGTTTTAACATTTTTATAACATTAATACATCATTTCAAGCCTAAGTACACTTCTAAATTTTATTTTCTTCATATTATTCCTTTTATTTTACAATAGAAGGATAACATTGGAATAAATTTCCAATATTACTAATAAACTAAAATTAAACCATAAAAATTATTTATTTTCAATACAAATCCACAAATAAAAATTTTCAAACTTTATTTCATTCATTTACACTTTATTTCAACCATCAAATGTTGAAACAGGCTTCAAATAAAATAATATGACTTATTTAAATTTCAAATCCCAAATTATAGTCATCAAGATATTGTTTATATAAAATAAATAATATAATCCCTCATTTTATTATCCAATTCATTTTTAAACAAAATATTAAATTATAATTTGCATTACAATTTAATATTAACAGTAATCTCCATAATCCCGGGTTGTTTCATAGACACCTCTCGTTAACAAAATTGCGTCCTTGCAATTTGTAGTGGAAAAGGCTGTAAACAACGCAAAAATTCAATCGACAAAGGATAAAAGACAAGCTCGAACACAAACCATTCATACTCTCAACATAGAATGGTAGATAGAAACAAGGAAAAATTCACTGGTTAATCCAATGGCCCATCAAATGCTAATATAGCGATTAGCAAACCTTCAAATTTTCCATGTAACTCATAAGAATTTCGAAGATATCCCGTCTTCGAATCAAAACTCAATATGATAATCAACAATTAATCAATCAAAAATGATTGATTTCGCAAAACTCTACGAATAGAGTCGAGATCAAAGTCACCTAACCCCACTCTAAGCAATAAAGAAGATCATCAATAAGATTTTCCGCATAATTATACAGAAAGAACATCCTCACAACAGAGTAGACAATAGACAAGATAGATAAATCACAAGATGGCTTCTCACCAGGCCACCAAACTCAAACGACTACGAAATATGCATGTCGTTTATTTTGTCTCAGGGATAGAATAAACTCAAGAAACAAGGATACAAGCTCAAATTACTTTTCAATACAAGATATTTACAATTTATAAATCTCAACATCTTTTAAATTTTCAATCTCAATTTTCAACATTTGAAAATTTTCATATTCTTTACTATATTACTGAGTAAGTAATTTAAAACTCAAATTAAAAGTCCAAATTTCTTCTCTTACTTCAAAATTAATTTTCAAATAATTTTTTTAAAAATCCATAATAATATTCCTCAAATAAATTAAGGGTTTAAATTAACCACTTAAATTGTTTAAAACAATCTTCAAACCCTCTTATAACTCTTCTCTGAAAACATCCAATGTATATAATATAGATTCTAAAATCTCAAAATATACTTCTAATAAAGTATAACTCAAGAATATTCTCATATATTCTCATCCTTAAAATTTAAAAATAAATAAAAAATAAATGGCATTGCCTCGCCATTGAATCTTTAATAAACAGATATATTCGTTGGCTGCAGAGTCGATCGAATGATCAAAACTGCCTCGCCACTCTTTTACTTATCTCTATTTTTAAATATATTCAATATATAATCTCAAAATATTATTTTCAAAATCTTTATTTTTAAAACACAAACCAATGTCTGCCTCATCGTAGCATTTAGGAGATTCCTATCGATAACGTTGATCAGGCGTGTCGACCAAAACTCTTAACTACTCGATGGACAACCCAACACTCTCAAATTATTTCTTTAAAAGAAATACTACTCGTGTAAATCTATTCTCAAGATATTCTTTGATTTTTTTAAAATATCTCAAAACTCCAATTTCTCTTTTTAAAACTCATATATATATATACACACACACACATACACCGTCATAAACTCAAACCAAAGAACATTAAGAGAATGCATCGAGATATTCCTAGAATACTCAATTCACAAAAACAATAGAAGGAGATGGAGTGTTCATCAACTCCTACAAGATGATGAGCCACTCTCGAAAATCATCAAGACACAAGATAAGCAAGATATTCTACTCGAAGGAGAAGAAGCATACAAACTACAAATCATTACTTCAAACAAAGTAATGCTACAAAGGATAACACCGATTGAGTATTCGAAAAGGATAACTTAAAGGAACTGAATGATAAACTCAATCAAGCTCGAATAATCTAGAAACTCACCTCATTCCTTAGTGGATGTCCTCATGGAAGGATAACCGAAGGCTAAGAGCCAGGAATAAGGTTACTCAACACTCGATTGCCCAAATGGGATGTCAAATCAAAACGGACTCAAAAACTCAACAAAGTCACCATGATTGGAATTTGAGATATATCATCAACATCTCGATACTCAAGAGCGAATTCAGAAACTTTGGAATCATCATTAACATTCCAAAGTGATAGAAATAATAAACCAATCAAATTAGGATGCCTAAATAAATATAGGATCCTATAACAACAAAAGGATCAGACTTTACATCAAATAAGTCAATCCATCTCAAATCAGATACGTCTCAAGATAGTGAGTAATAAAAAAACACTCACTAAAACAGCAATAAATAAAGAACTCAGAATGCTCACAACAAGCCAATCATTGTGGATACCTTCAATAGGATTCAGAACTCTCAAAGGAATGCAACAAGAATGCCCAAAGAAATCAATCAGCTCTATCGATACGAACTCACTCGTATCGACAAAAATAAGAATCTAATAATTCCCAAATAAGATTTTATATAAGATAAGATGACATCAAACTCTATTATGGAATACTACGGAATACCGTATATCTATATTCCTTGACATAATCCATCTTAACAATCCCAAAACTCAAAAAAGAATCAAGGCTCGATTCAAAAACAATCTTGAATAAAGGACAATGATTCACCCGTATTGTACTTTGATGTATCATGATATACATACTATTATATGTTTATTCTACTTTGTTCTGACCATAGCTCTGATACCAAGCTGTAACGCACCACCCCGAGACCCACCTTAGCAAAGAGAATCAACGAGTAATTCTGTCTACTAAAGTGGAGAATAGGGCTGGTTAAGGGTGACCATCTATAATTTTGTCTTAAACATCTACTGAATACGTCGATAAATGCAACAATGATTTTTCTTTTCTATCACAAAAGGATCGACATACCCAGTAAATGCTTAATCCAAAACTATAAATGGCTAACAGATCTATCAGAATGAAATACAATAACTAAATGAAAAGCACATCACAGAACAGTAATCAACATCGTATATATACATATACACCGATACATGTTTAGTACAATACAATATGAATACAATAAAGGTGGTGCTCGACCACACTATATACATCGAATTAAATATAACTACATCAGAGTATGCGAAAGAACAGAAACTACTCAAGAGAAAGAAGAGCTGATATCCAACATAAACTTCAAGCTAAGCCCAATAGATGATACCTGAAACAACTCGGTCTGACCCAAGTGAAAACACACGGGTCAGGCTAGTTAGAACTTATCATTAGTAAAGGTGATGATAAGAGATAACGGGAAAACCATTCCATCGTTACCAATGGAATGATATAGGTCATCAGTTATCTCTAGAGTGATACATCAATGGTTCATCGTGATTGCGTAGAGGAATACAAATTTTATATTAGATAGACATGGTTCATCTAATTATATATATAACCGAATGAAATGGGTGAGGATATGGACCATAAAGTAAATCTTCATAAGATAATTAAAACTTCAAGAATCCATCATAAATAAAACTCATCTAATAGAAACTTCTTAATTATTATACCTCATCCCATCGGTATAAATATAAATACATCTCAAATCCATCATTAAACTCATTATAAAGGAATCTTCATAATCATTTATACCTCATCTCATTGGTATAAATATAAATATATCTTAAATCTATTATCAACACTCATCATAAAAGCATTTCCATAATTTATACCTCATCTCATTGGTATAAATATATATAATGTCTCAAATCCATCTTGATAGAGCCCGGAAAGAATCCAAAACATCATATCCGAAATCATAAATAAAACCATGTATGTCAATAAGCCTTTTTCTTACATAAGGCTATACTAAAGCATCATCATCAAAATAATGAAATCGAAACACCTAAAACCTCATGGAAAACAGCACATGCATTTACATCTTGACTAGTACTACCATTATTTGGTACCATTCATCGTGATGACTTGGGGTCACATAACATCATAACATCGTGATCATCTTGATTGACTACAGTCGGAAACATCTTGATGACACACAGTCACCAAAACCCGAGTAATAA
The DNA here is from genome assembly GCA_030765085.1 of Allium cepa. Lineage (NCBI taxonomy): Eukaryota > Viridiplantae > Streptophyta > Magnoliopsida > Asparagales > Amaryllidaceae > Allium > Allium cepa. The sequence goes on along the minus strand of CM060943.1, from coordinate 547,221,701 downwards.
CATCGTGATGATTGGAGTCGAGTAATAACTTCATGAACATCATGATGACTCCAATTGAGTACTTGGTCTGTAGCGCTAGTAACATCGTGAATGTGCCTCAACTTCTCGAATAGGAACCCAATAGACGTCGACGTACGTCCCATACCATACGTTCATACCTATTGGTTTACTAATCGTTAGTCGATGCCACATTAGAAAACCATCATAAAACATCATCAAATAAACACTGCCTCATCGACGAATGTAAGATACCTAACTCGTCTTATCTCTTACTTGGACGAGTTTTAAGTGACATCGAGACTTGTCTCATTTCATCGATAAGTAAAAATTCATCATAAATATCGAAGTCATCATCAATCCATCATAACAACTTGCCACATCTCCTAGGCAAGTAAAAGAACATCGTGATGGTTATTTCTAACCGTAGTTGCAAATTAAAACTTAACACCAATATGGCCTCATTTCATCGACCATTACAAAATGCATCTAGATTGGTTCGTCGTCGAATGTACTCAAAGAGTAATTCTCAAACCAATAATCTTCACCAAAATTTGGTAACTTCCAATTCAACTCAAAATAACACTTCAAATTGGTTTCGATCGTACAAGTCCGATATTAAGCGATAAAGCAAAAATACATGTCCAATACCACGTATTTTTTTACTAAATCGTTTAGTTTACTTCCTCATATGTCTGAAAAAGCATCGAAGTAATTCAAATAAATCAAATTAATTATAAAAGATTTTACTTGAGAAAATGGGGTTATAAAACAAATTTTAGAAATTTATCTTAAAGATTTTAAGAGAAAACACATCATTAAAAAGGATTTTAATAACTTTTAAAAGCCTTAAAATAAAGAAGAATTGATTAAAAACCTCTGAAATACATAAAAACATTTATTATTCCAACCATGATGTTAGAATATTTTCTGGAATTTATTCGTATTTTTTTTAAAACTCAAGAAAACATCAATTTGCAATTTTAATCGGCCTAAACCGATATTCAAATTTAAATCGAATTTAAATTAATTTAAATTCAAATCACATCCTAACTTGATTAGTCCATTACTGGATAAAATGATCAAATATTAGCATCAAATTTCATATATAAAAAAATTGCAAAAGAATGCAAATGAAATCGTCGAAATCAGACAAATATATAAATATTGTGGCTGTCAATGACAGGCCAGAAGTAAAAACGTCAATTTCCCACCATTTAAACATCGAAATTCTACAAAACACCAAACATGAAAGTTGTAGCCTACGTCATATGAATTCCTGAACATAAAAAATTTCGGTATTCCGATCAGTAACGAATAAGTTATGAGGGAAATACTACTTAGAAATATTTATGTGCACTGGCTATCAACACAGGCTAGCGATAAAAAAGTCAGTTATTCACTATGTAAACCTCAAAATCATTCAAAACCGAAAACAGAAAAGTTGTGGAATATTTCACAAGGATTTTATAACATCTAAAATTTCTAATTTTCGATTTTAACAAGAAAGTTATGATCAAATTACTAAAAAAACATCAAACTAAGCCTGAACTTATGCATTTACAGGACAACAACAAACAATTGAAATTTTAGCATAGATAACTTTGAAATCAGGCAAAATGAATAAAACAAAGTTGTAGCTTAGTTTCTAAGCTTTTCGAAATGGCCAAGGTCATCAAAATCGATTAAGAAACGAAGTAGTTATGGTCAAATTCGTTTCAGCTTCAATGACAGAGCAAATATTGGTTTTGCTCTCGGGTTTGCAGTAGAAAAATTAGATTTTGACATAGTTAACATCAAAATTACAAAAAAATCAAAACAAGAAAGTTTTAGCACGTGAATTAAGCTTTCCGAAACATCCAAATATCAAAATCGGATCAAAAACTAGAAAGTTATGCCTAAATTTGTTTCGGCTTCAGTAATTCACTGATTATAACATTTTGATCATATAAAGAGCTAGGGTTTGTGAGTTTTACACTCATCTTGCCTTCATGATGATTGAATTATGATTTAGATGCCAAAGATTGATGCTTTTAGCCGAAAACAGAGCATCCAAACCAGTAAAACTAAGAACAGGTACATGCAAATAATGGAAAAGCAAATCAACAATCATCACTACAAAAATAGATTTTTGATGAAGAGAATGGTTTTAGATGGATTCTAAGATAGAATAGGTTGGAGATTACCTTCTTTTATGATTCTAACTTGAATTAGGCTTTTAAATTTGCAAAGATTGAGCTTGGAAGATTAAATTTTGAAGAGGGTAGTCATTGTTTTGTACTTTGAAGCTTTTTCTTTTCTGATTTAGGTTTTACTGTAAGAAGTTTTGGAAGAAAAGGAACGTACTTCATCAGAAAACTCTAGAATTTGGGTTATTGGATGTTCACTATACCCAATTAGTCCATTCTCATACTTAGAAACTTATTTAGGCTAATATACATAGGCTTTAAACCATTTTTAACATAACTTTCTCGTATTAACTTCTTTTTACATGAGACAAAATGCAATCTTCATATTTTAATAAGGTGAACATGATTAACACAATAATATTTTTTTAGCACACTTAAAAGCATTATTTTCCCAATAAACTATTAATTCACACAATATTTACAATATTGTAATTTTTAGACCAAAAAAACCACAATTTTAAACAATCTGAGTCAAATAAAAATTATTTCTTAACTCAAATAAGTTTATTAAATATATTAATAAAGGGAATATGTTAGTGGCATCAAAATTTTAATTTTCCAATTAAAGTATTATTTTCCCCATATAACACAAACTTTTTAACAATATTTGCCAATATTCCCGTTTTTAGTGAAAAATCACTATTTTCATCCATTTCAACCAAATAAAATTTATTTTTAAATCTAATGAAGTGTATTAAAATGTTTTAACATTTTTATAACATTAATACATCATTTAAAGCCTAAGTACACTTCTAAATTTTATTTTCTTCATATTATTCCTTTTATTTTACAATAGAAGGATAACATTGGAATAAATTTCCAATATTACTAACAAACTAAAATTAAACCATCAAAATTATTTATTTTCAATCCATATCCACAAATAAACTTTTTCAAACTTTATTTCATTCATTTACACTTTTTTTCAATCATCAAATGTTGAAACAGGCTTCAAATAAAATAATATGACTTATTTAAATTTCAAATCCCAAATTATATTCATCAAGATATTGTTTATATAAAATAAATAATATAATCCCTCATTTTATTATCCAATTCATTTTTAAACACAATATTAAATTATAATTTGCATTACAATTTAATATTAACAGTAATCTCCAAAATCCCGGGTTGTTACAAATCTTGTTCAAAATAAAAGGTGTTTTTTATTATATACATGTTATATTATGATATAATTAATCAAGTAATTAATTTAAAGTGTATTAAATATAAAATCTTACATAATTTGTTGTGTGATAGAAATTATGATTTCTTGTAATCATGAGAATTTTATCATGTTGAAAAAATAGTATATTTTTTAAAATATTCCTAGTCAAAGGTGTTTCGAGAAAGGATATCAATTCATCCATTGATATTAGAGTACCTCACACTTTCTAAATATTGGATAGTGTTTTACTTATGCCTATCGGGGGCACTAAGGGGTTATGTACCAATAGTTATTGGATAACCATAGAATGACTCATCGAGAGTTTTCTGTTGGTTATTGTAACTAAGGTCAAGCAGACAATCTTGAAATGACATGTTACACAATTCCTTTGATTTGAGAATACCAAGGAACTTCAATATGGACACTCCACATTGATTATAGTTAATTTCTAGTACAAAATCCATTGAAAGAAAATAGTTGGGTGCGTTGAAGCATTGTTAGTGAAACACTATTTCATAGAGAGTTCATCTCCTCAATTATATGATGTTAGTATCATGTTCAACTATAGTCAACTCAAAGTCAAAGTCTCTAGCTAGAGAAATATGATTAGTAATAATTGTTAGTATTAAATCAAGGATTTTTTACTTAGACTTACATGGCTGAATGTGGAAAATGTTGGAATTTTGACTAACACTAAATTTCATAAGTCCTAATGTGATATAGTTTTGATGAAGAGAATTTGTGTAAATAATCATTACTGCCAGGTGCCACTTATAATAAGTAAAATTGGATTTTACTAAAAGATGTGCTAGTGATAAATTCAACCAAATGTCACACCACTAGTTAAGACTGAATTTACACATTTGAGTCGCACCACTGAAATGTTGAATACTCTAAATGAACCATGCAATTTAATTAATTTATAATAATTATAATTAATTAAATTAATTAATATTTTTTGAAATATTAATTATTAAATTTTATTTAATCTGCCTGAATACCATCAATATTTGATCAAGTGTGTATATGAAAGTTATAAAGGTGCGCATCGATATACAATGTCGGTAGAATATTTAAATTGGAGTTAAATTGAATAAATGCTAAGTGTGTTTTTAAATTAATAAATATTTATGAAATATTAGTTAATAAAATTTTATATGATTTATTAAAATACCGTTAGAATTTAATAAAGCGCGGGCATGTAAAATTATAAACGCGTATCAGTATACGATGTCATTAGAATATTTAAATTGGACTTTAATAAAATAAATGATAAGCTTGCAAATTAATTAATATTTATTAAATACTAATTAAAATAATTTTGTTTGATTTATTTGTATATCGTTATTATTAATAAAGTGCTTATATAAAAGTTATAAATGCGCACAGCGATATACAATATTGGTAGAACATTTAAATTGGATTTAAATGAGACTAGTACCAATGAGATTTTGGAAATTTTAAGGGCTCATGTGATGCCATGGTTAGCCAGGCATATGAAAGAAAGAGAGGGTTTTATTGAGATTTAATAAAGAATTAAAGGGTAAGGTTTGAAGGAAGGAACATGAAAGGTTTCTATCATCTCTTTAAAACAAATCTCCCTTCATTTCTTTAAATATTCGTTTCTTTCCTGGAATTTTTTCTCTCACTATTCTCTCTCAAGTCATGGCCAAAAATTCATAGGGTTCCAAGGGCAAAAAATTCTAAAATCAAGTACAAATTAAATCAATTTAAAAAAGACGGTTTATGCCTCTTCATCTTTGCAAAATTGACTCATTGATTTCTGAATCCATGAGCCTTTGATTCATCATTCAAGATGTGAATTATAGCCAGCATCCAAAGATAATTCACTAATTAACCGTTTCTTATATTTTAATCGTTATATGGTTTGAATCATCCATATCCTACATCTCTTTTACCTATATGATCTTTTGCTATATATCTTAAATCCGTCACCTCTTTGGTTTATTTGTTAATTTTATGAGTTTAGTTTAGACTTGTATCATATTATCACAAACTTTTATCTCCCCAAGTTGTCGAATTCTTTTCTATCTTAGAAATTATTGTTTGAACAGTATTTATTTGAAAATATTTTGATCGATTGATTTAAGCTGTATATTACAAGTTTGGGAATTGATAATATATATAAGTTGTTTTGAAAACAATTTTGTTCATTACTTATACGAGAATAATAGTTAATTAAATTTAAATTTACTATAGCACTTTTTTGTACAATTAAAAAAACCTTTTGATTTATTTTATTAATAATCAGGTTTAGGTTTGTTAATTTTATTGATTGAAGGTATATGTATTATAAACTACAGACTAGTTGAATACATAGGTTACATGTTGTTTTGAATTTAAAACATGGACTCATTTATTGTATATATGTATATGTTTATGTTCTTAATTCAAAGCTTACAAAATGGACTTTTATGTAAAATTGGAAACAAAACTATTTCCGGATTAAAAATAGCTTCAAATTGTTTATTTTAATTTTAAAACATGTTTGGCGATAAAAATCAATTTTAATATAAATACGTATATATACATACATACAACATACACACACATGCATATTTATATAAACTAAATGTTGTTTTGTTTTAAAATAAAACAATAAAAAAAGGGGAAACAAAGGCATATATAAAGGGCAAATGTGTCCTTTGTGGTGTAGATCTCAACACCTAAACATATACACATTAACTATGTACACTTTTCATATGTTGCACTTACGTACATTTAAATATATTTGGATATGCTCACAATTTATGCTATGTACAAGTTGCTCATTGATGATATTTAATAAATCATTCAATTTAGTCAAAGAGAGAGAAATAGAAGGCTGCTCTCTCTAAATAAAGAAAAAAAATTCTCTCAATTAATTGCATAAGTTTTAGAGAAAGAAATGAAAGTTTTCCTTCTCTAGATAAACTCTTGTAAGTAGTTATTACACACATAGGTGTATTTAATACACTGTGCATTTAAAATTAAATCAAATCTAAACTTCTTTCAACCAATTTTAATAAAATCGATTATATCTAAAACCTTATTAGATTAGATCCACTGTATTGTTGAACATCATAGGTCAATAGTTGAGATTTTTATTGAAATCCACCTATTTCACCCACTATCGAATGACCCGGTTCCTTCAATAGTATCAGAGCCCGAATAGTTTATGCGATTTAAACTACCAATATTAGGACTAACTGATTAAAGTCTATCTATTTTCTAGGGTGTCTAGAAATGTAGCGTTGAAGGATTGGGTTTGAGTTATTAAGTACTCTGCCCTAACAAGCTACTAGCTTGCCTAAAGGATTAAGTAAGCTCAAAGCTTATCCTTAATATAATGGTCCAAATAGATTTTGGGCCTTGGGCTAATTTTCTAATTTTGTTTGAAAATTTAAAAAAATTATATTTAAAAGTTAAGTTCAAGTTTGAGAAATCATATAATTAATTTTGAAATTCTTAAATTTAATTAATACAATAAATTAAATTAATTAAAATAATTAATTAAAACTTGAATGTTGATATATATGTATGTATGTATGTATGTATAACTACAATTATTTTAGTTATTTACTTATCTTGAAATTATTTATGATAAATTAAATTAAAAATTTCAAAATAATTAAAACAATTAAATAAAATTTGTTAAATGAAATTAATTAAAAACTTGATTAATTAAAATGTATAAATACATTGATATGTACATATAAGCAAACTATAAATATTATAGTTGATTAACTATCTTAAATTGTTCAAGATGGGTAATGTATAATTTTAGAAATTTTATATAAAGTAAATTAAACATGTTAATTATGATTTAATTGATAATAATTAAAATCAAATAAATGTACGTAAGAATGATATATAAGTTAATCAAATTATAAAAGAATATATATACATATATATATATATATAAAAATTAAATCTGTATATTATGAATGTATAATATAGGTGGAACTGAAAAGAAATCCAAATTAGTTTTAAGGAATAAATACATACGTATAGTGCGTATATCATGATTTTTGATGCGTCAACACTTGAATCACAAATGCGATGTGTCAACACTTGAATCACAAATGCGTTTTAAAAGAAATATAACATTCCCCAAATTGATGTCACTCAAAATAAATGTATTAAAGAATATTAATCTCTAATATATATATGTGTGTGTGTGTGTAAGTTGTCCTCTACCATTTGTTACAGACAATCTCTAATATATATATGTATGTATGTATGTATGTATGTATGTATGTATGTATGTATGTATGTATGTATACATATATATTCTTTTAATATGGCAATTATAGGAAAATGAATAGGCAAAATGGGTTGAATTAGAACGACTAAATTTATGTTATTAGAGATCGTCTAATTAGAATGACAATGACTATTTATTACAGACAATTGACATTTATTAGACATAAGAAGGAAACAAGGAAACCATAGCCTAAGCGTATAAAATAAGAATAATTATGTAGCACTTAAGTATTGTTAATGCTACTAAATACATAGAGAAGGCAATATAATTTCCATAGTAGGAAATTATATAGCATCAACTGTATGTTTAGAACGAACGTTAATTAGTGGGCCTAGACCAACACTTAGGCTTCGAGTGCTTGGTTTAGTTTAGTGGGCTAGGATGAAAAGTCAGTAAATCCACATAACAGAAGTCTTCCCTTCACCTGAGGCTACTAACAGTTGTGTATACTTACGATCGATCTAAGACATCTCCAACTGTAGGACCCATAGGGAAGGGATATGCGTTGTGAATAGGTGGGGGAAAATGTACTGAGAGTTCATCTTGGATTTGAAGTATTAAATGATCCAGCACTTTGAAGGAAATGGGATCTGCTTTACTTCTAAGAGGTATTAAGTAACCAAAAAAGGTATTTTCCTTGACTTAATTAGATTACTCCAAATGGGATGTCAGTTATGAAAGGTCGACGGGCTATGTCGGTATTTTTGGACCGGTCTTTAGTAGTAGGTCTGGCATAAAGGTTTTGACCACTAGCGATTTTAATGACTGAGATTTTCAACCTTCGAAAATCGACAATAAACCATTCTCGGTATTCACATGCCGCAAATCCAAGTGCTAGAAAGCACGATTGTTAGGGGAAAAAGAAAATAAGATAGAACAAAATCTCACATGAATTGAGTAACATATATTATTTCAATAATAATCCTTATACCAGAAAATTTTGAATACAATATCAGAGTCTAACCTAGATTCAGCCTGGATAGTTATAAATCCTCTGTCCTTACAAATGCTAAAAAATAAAAAGAAATGCAATAGATGCAGTGGATAATAGAATACGTCCATATATAGATGAAGATCTCCAGCTCTCCTCTGGAAACTCCAAGCATCTTCAACTACACTTAAACTACTTGGATCTGACTCGAGTATTAAAAATACGTGGATCAAGCTTGATAAACCAGCGTAAGATACTCGAAATTTTTTATATGTATAGATCTAATTGATGTCAATCAAAACCTTTGAAAAGAACGGTGTTTTCATAAGACCAATCTGACACGTAAATGCAGATGGGTTTTTAACCTATGATGACCAAAATACTTTATATCAAAACATTTGATGTTATTCTTAATGACATTGGTTTGAAAACACTTTCATATATATATATATATATATATATATATATATATATATATATATATATATATATATATATATATATATATAAAGTATCAATACCCGGGCTATGGTAATATATCCGGACTAGGTCAATGGAATATACCAGACAATATATGATATCAAAAGAGGTAGCTGAAATGTTTGCAAAGCATTACAACTATTTTGCGACTATAATCAAAACCGTAAAGCTTATACTAGGACTAGATTTCCAACTTTATATGGAACTAGTGGTCTTTTCCTTCGATCCATGCATAGCAACCATAGTCCCAAGAAGCCTGATCACTTTTCTCAAGCTAGCCATTTGGAACTGTACTTGCTACACTACCAATATCTGGTAGCCTTATCAATTTTAACAAGCCAGCTACTGTATTACATTAAATGGGGCAATATATGCCTTAAGGATCCAAATTCCACTAGACTCCTCCATACTCATACAACCGATAGCCTGAAATATATGTTCTACATGCCACATAATTACCCATATCATCTCTAGAAGTGAGGTTCGTGAAGCTACACTCGATTTATTGGAAGTCACACTTTGCTTTTAACAAAGCCATGCTTTATTCTTCCATAAAGCACATTCCACTTAGAATGCCACATTGTCATTCCTTAATTACACAACTAATTTCTACAAATGTATAACTCCTGAGCTCGTACATCTCAAGAAAGGGTGTTAAGCTAAGAGAAGTTGTCTTTTCTACCACCAAGTAGAAAATACGTTGATAGAGATCAATTAATATGATTAGAAATGCACTGTCAAACACTCATCTATACAAGTCATTCTTGGACTGAACAAAACCGAAGGCGTTCCTCCTATCGCATGCTAGGACCAGTAGCAAGTCGTCCTTGCATTACAAAGATTCAAAACACTATTGGACTATTGCTATAATAAATATCTCTATATTAGGAGCGACCCAGAGAATATCAACAACCAGTCCTTTCCCTACGAAGATCTCCAGTCTTCAATACAACGAAGATTTCAAAATGCAGACACCACTGCCATATAAATATAATATGGGCTAAACCCCTAGGACTCATGACAACAATCCCTACATTTTAAAGATCCCTGGTCTTCAGTACTTATTATCTTCAGTACGTCTTCACTTTCGAATGTGTTCATTGGTTCAAAGTGGTTTTAGGATAGGAATTACTCAAATCCGACCCTTTTTCTCCGAACCAACCATCGATAAAAGGCATTTAGGTTTATAGGCGACTATCACACAACATTCAATTAGTTACCCTTTTTATTTAAATCAAATTTCTCTTATAGAAATATTCATTAAATCATTTCTTTATCTTCTTCAGAGTATATGAAATCATTAAGCCTCATTTATTAAATCCTTTAGTTAATTAAAACCCCTTTTTAAATCTTAGAATAATTCTAAAACGTTTCACTTTTTACTTAGGAAAAACATTTCTAAATTATTTATTTAAATCTAACTCAAAGATCATTTATATTCAAATCATAACATTTTAATGGGTCAAAAATAATGTTATTTAAGACATAGTTTACTATAAACCCAAACCAATTTATATTGAGTAAAAGACTAGACTAATTATACTCAAATTGACTTCCATATTCAACTCGTGCTATTCGTGGAATAACGGTGGAATCACCTTTTAAATTCACACGGGTAGTACAAGTTCACTCCTCGGACCTTAATACAATGTTTGACCAGAATATTCTTATACTATTAAAAATCTTTTTTAATTAACTCTTTTGAAAATTTCTTACTTTTGGAAAAACTTAAATGAGATCTTTTTTAATGCATCCAGGCATTTCTTTTAATCTGTTCCATATCTAGTCTAAAAGAGAAATAGAGGTCAGGTAAGTTCAGGGCAGTGGTTGCTCCAATTCTTACCTTAGTTGCACACCTTATTTTAACGTTTATATCACAGGTAGAACAGATGTCCGAGTCGTTTCCGCATACTCCTTTCATTTTTTGAAATGATTTATAAAACTTTCAAATCATTATTTAAAACACTCAATTATTATTTTAATAACCATTTATAAAAGATATGAAAAAGAATGGTTAAGTTTAAAATCATATTTCACAAGTTATTTAAAAGTGCTGCGAAAAGTGTTTTAAAAGCTATATTAATCAAAACGACTTTTCTATCTTTTGGAAATTGATTTATATAACTCAAATTTCCTTTAAACATTTTAAAAGATTTATAAAATTTATTTCATATTTTTAAACATTAAAAAATATTCATTTTAAATCAATTTCAAATTTGGATTTTAAATTGCAAAACCGCGAATTTTCTGAAAACATGTTTTGAACTTATTTAAAAATTTATAAGATGAAACCTTGATTTTCTTTATTCATTTAAAAACTATGGATATAATAGTCCGAAAAATTCTTATCTCAAAGAATTTTGAGTATACTCCAATATCTACCCTTGTTTTGAATTTTATGGCGCGAAATCGCAAACTACCATTAAATGATGCGCCTTGTTTTGACTGTTTTCCACTCCTTTTCAAACTTCATAGAAACACTTTTATATGTTTAAAAAACATTTCTAAACCATTTTAAAAAATATTTCATATTTCAAACTCATATTTCATTTCATATCAAAATATTATATTATTATCATATCATTTTCAACCTTTTTAGATATTTTAAAATCATTAAGAAGCTAAATATACTTTTCATACATATATTTATATGGATTTAATTCTCATTATATTAACCATGATTAATTTCTAACCATTTCTCTTGTCATTTATCAAACTAAGTAATCATCCATATTAACATCCATATATTCAAACAAGTAATCAACCAAGTAATCACACATTTAATCATCCAATATATATTATATTTTCATAGCATAAACTTGGAATTATTTATAGGTTAATTAGTAGATTTAAATGTGTGTATTCACCATTAACGAAGTTGTTTCACTTCCTACCAACATTCATTCAATCCAATGCTTCACTTAAACTTTTGTCAACTTCAACTAATCTTCATCTACTCCATTCCTCCTTCTCAAGTTCCAGAAAATTCGGCAAAGATTCCGCAGTAATTCAAACTTCCTCCTATCTTTTTGGAACAAAACCGGCGGCACTTCTCTCCAATAGTTTCTCTTTTGAGCTCCATGGTCTTTCTCCTTTCATCCTTTAGGGCTTGGCCTAATTTAGAGTAGGCATGGCCATGCTTTTGGTGGGGGCGTGCTTGGCTTTGAGGTAAGGAGGTGTGGTTGTGAGCAATAAAGAGGTAGAGGAGGTGTTTGGCTAGTGTTTGGAGGTGGTTTGACTTAGTGTATATAAGTATATAATTTTTATTTTATTTTCTATTTATTTTGCCATTATTTTTTCTAAGTGGGAAGCCATGGAAATGCTTATGATAAGAGAAAAGAAGGTGAAAATTTGTGTGTAAGAAAGTGAGGATGGAGTGGGCTATTTATAGGAAAAGTTTAGATAAATACTTGAATGGACCAATATACCCTTAGATGTTTCTAACATATTTCTCACACAACATCATTTTCATTTCACATCATCAAAAGCATACTTACCATCTTATTAATGCATTTTAAATCTATGTACTAATATCTAAATAAAGTTGCCAAAATGTCAAATCAAATCCCAAAAAAATCTCGTTTTATTATGACAAATGTCACATCAAAATCAAAATAAAATGTTATCTTAATTATACTCTGGAATTTATTAATCATGATTAAGGTAGATTAATTATTATTAGAAATTAGGTAAATTTATTTATATATATATATATATATATTCATATGTAAAATAGTGCATTTAAAAAGTTACAACAACTTTTGTTCGACGGAAAATCGAAAATTCAAAAAACGATCTTCAGTCACATTTTTAGTTTTTTAATCAAACTATTTATTTATGTAAACAAAACTTGAAAATAAGTTCTTATCATCTTTAAAAAATTAATACAAATTTATTTTAGTTATAAAACCATATTAAATAATATTAAAATCCAATTATAAAATACGATGTCGATTTGTCAAAATGCGACGAAGTTTGTACACTTTTTATAAAACGAGTATATATGTTTATAAAACCATTACAAATAAAAGTTCTACTATTATCATTTATATAACTATTAAAAAGGATTATTTACCATTTACAATAATTATTCGAATGTACATCAAGTTTTATTAAAAATCGACTTTTGTTAATTTTACGACGAAAATCCAAAATCTCTATTTTTTTGGAAACCACTTCTAAAAATAAGTTCACCGTTCATGTTTATCATATAAAGCATGATTATTAAGTTTAAAAAAATCTATATATGAATATTTAAAATCAATTAAATATTCCATTTTTAAAGTGGTAAAATTATGGGTCGTTAGAGCGATTTCGAGCAAGTAGTAGCAAAGACTTGGGTTGATGGATTTTGCTTTCTGATAATGTAGAATCTATATGGGAGACGCACAGACCTTAAAGTAAATGGTTAGATGCAGATCTGTTAATTGAAGGTGGGCTAGTTAGCTTTAGATGAGTCACTGAGATGCGTTAGTAGAACAATAATTGAATTATAAATTCTAAAGTCGTATATAGAGATCATCGATCTCTATGGGTAGAACCGATTGACTAGAATTTACATTATGGAGGATCCGCTTCGGGGACTGAGGTATTAAATGGTTATTGGATCTGCCTCATCCCTATTTAAGAGGTATTAGGTGACCGAGATCTTTGGGTAGTTCATTGTTTAGATATATATGTATATAGGCATATAGTATATATACACACATCTCGGAGGAGGTTAGGTGTATCGTACGCACACATAAGACTCAACGAATTTATCGTAAGTAATAGACATAAAAATTATATGAAAATCAACTAGCATAAATTAATGATATGAGTAAAGTATGTAATTTTCTAATCACCAGAACGATGTTATAACCTCCTCCTCACTACAACCTACATGATAGATTTAGAAGGGCAAAGATCTGGAGCAAGACAGGATTCGTAGATGGAGAAGTCTACTTATTCATTCTCGACGTTGAGAAGACCAATAGACATCTAAGGAACAATGCTGATTCCAAGGCAGTAGTATTAGTCAATACGTATGTTCTATTATATTTTTCTATTTCGTTGTGAGTTTTTATTGATCGCTCTTTGATATGCTTGTGTTTATTACTTGTTACTATTGGCATCAAAAATGACCGCCAACACCCAAAAAATGTGAAATTACCACCAATCCAATATAAAATATACAAATGGAGAAATAAATGCGCAGACTACAGATTAATAGCAAAAAAGTAAATGAACACACGAATTTTATAGTGGTTCGACGAACTTTGGCCTACATCCACTCTAACAATCTTTTTATTATACTGTAGAATTATAAATATAGTTGGTTTTAGCCTTAGAAAATTAATGGAAGAAGGAAAGAGAAACAATAAAGAAGAGCCACCTGAAACTTAATTTTGTCGAAAAAGAAGATTCCTTGCAATGAGCCAGTGATCCGGTATTTATAGGAGAAGTCAGACAAATATCAACTGAAAATCTACTCAGAAGACCAAGACCGAGATGAACCTCTTTAGAAAAATAGGGCCCATCCAGGCCTTTATGACCGATCAACACCGATCCTCATAGGGGTATCGGCACTGATCATTCAAGAGGACCATATGGGGACCGACGATCCCTATAGTGGGTCCTCCTCCACGCCTCCTTCTTATTTTCTGAGTTGTTTGCATAGTTCCCCATGTATTTGTTGAGTTATTGAGCGATCACCATTGAGTTGAATTGTCAGTTTGAGTGATCCATAGCCATAATGATCCGATCCGATCCATTCCTAACCATATTGATCCGATCCGATCCCATACCTAGGGGAAATGCAAATCCATACTTAGGCATTTCTTGGATGTTATTTGCTTGAACCAACTTGATTATCATCCATAGCCTTGCTTATAAATGATCATCGAACCTGACAATAATCTCTTTGGCTTTCTGCATTGACGATCATGAATTCATTTAGCCAACTCTATGGTATCATGGCCTTACCAAAATGCAGAATAATAGTTACCAAAACCAACAATCCATACCTTAATGGACTAGGGTTTCGATTTAGTCAAAATTCGGGCCCATTAAATGTGGGCTCTTACAGTGTTACAAATATACCTAGACGCCTCCATTCTCAATACATGGAAACTTATTCTCTCTCCATAAAAATAAATTTCATATTAATTGCGGGCTTTGCAACTCCACTATTTTTGTTAGAGATGGGATCTCTTTGTAGTGAAACTGACGGTTCAAGTTGTAACAATCGATTGGATTATAGATGAAGTATAATATATTTCGAAAATATAAATTCTATCTTAAAATAATTTTCATACACCAATGAAAAAGTTTAATAAAATTTAATTTTAACGGACGTTAAAATTTAACATCCATCTTAAGAACAAGCGCAAAAATTTCACTATCGTTCCTCTTTTTAAGTCTCTTTTCCTCTACGAACAAAATTTCTCCTCCTTCATCAAACAATGGCAGCCAAAACCTGAATCAATTTTCTTCCCAAAACTGATTTACAAATGCAATCCACTTCGGAAGCTAAGTCAATAGATGTAAATCCACATATTTCAACAAATCCTGAATAAATAAACGATGAACCTAGGATTTCCAAAACTAGGACTTTGAATGCTATGCATATAGAAATAAATACAAGACGAAAAATTAAGCCATCCACCATAGTTGATTCGACTGATGTTCATGAAGAAACAAAGAGGACGAGAAAATCTAGGGCAACAAAAACTATGAATGGAAACGAGATGAAGAAACAAGAGCTTTGTGATGAAATCATCAGTAGGAAAAAAAGACAAAGGTATAACATTTGATTTTTTTTCAAAATAAAAGATAATTTTAGAATGATAGTTGAATATAACATTTTAGTTGTAAATAGTTTTACAATGAAAGTTTACGCTGAATTGGTAATCATATAGACAGTTTTAGAATGATAATTGAATATATAACTTTATTCATTACATGCATTACGTTGAAATGGTAGGTGAAAATAACATTCTAGTTTTCGATAAATGTTAGATGATAATTAGATTGATAATTAAAGAATGATAGTTGAATATATCACTTTATTTACTGTATGTGTAATGATGGAATGATGAATGAAAATAGCATATCCATATGTAATAAACGGTAGACGATAATTAGATGGATAGTTATTGAATGATAGCTCAAGACATCATTTGATTTGTTGCATGCATTCATATTGAAATATGAGATGATAGATGAACGTATCATTCAGTTTTTGACAGCTGACATACAACAATAAGATGAATAGTTACAAAATGATAGACAAATATAGCATTGAAAAAAATGATAGACAACATAGCATGATAGAATGATAGTTGAATATATCACTTTATTTACTATATGTGTAAAGATGCAATGATAAATGATAAATGATAAATAACATTTTGATATTGAATTATAGTTCAATATATCATTTGATTTGTATGCATCGTATTGAAATATGAGATGATAGATGAACATAGCATTCAGTTTTTGACATTTGATAGATAAGAATAAGATGAATAGTTACAGAAAGATAGAAAAATATAGCATTAAAAAAATAATAGACAAACATAGCATTCAATCTTTAAACTGTAAAAGCATACATAGAAAAAGAGTAATGATAGACAAATATAACATTAAAAAAATAATGATAGATGAATATAGCACTAGAAAATTATGCACTCATAGTTGAAAAAATTAATAGATAAAAAGAATGCATTTAAAAAATGATAGATGAAAATAACATTATAGTTTGTTAAATACAAAATTATTCATTCATAGTTTTTTGTACAGGAATCACAAGGTAAAGGAATGAAGAAAGAAAAAATAACAGATGGATAAAAGTTAAAGAAAGGATCTCAGGAAAAAATTCAGTATCGATGTAGCTTGCTTCCAATGATAAAAAATTTCCGAAAAATTAAGGAAAAAGGAGGTTATCTTGTAAATCAATTGAATTATTTTAAATAAACACACTTCGAAAAATTTATGCTAGTGTTTTTCAAAGAAATTTTA
Organism: Allium cepa; assembly: GCA_030765085.1. Lineage (NCBI taxonomy): Eukaryota > Viridiplantae > Streptophyta > Magnoliopsida > Asparagales > Amaryllidaceae > Allium > Allium cepa. Next base: position 547,204,668 of record CM060943.1, on the reverse strand, counting down.
TACATATCCGCTTTTATAAAATCATCAACGACCTTAGATGATATCATAGAAACATTTTCTACCGATGAAGAAGCTTTTAAAATTGGGAATATTTTTCTAAAAATCAAACTTGAAGATGTTTCAATTCTCTTTAGCTTACCTTTATCTGGAATTAATATTTTTCCATTACCTAAAATGAGTTTACGAATCCTTCCAAACAATTGTAAAGATTTTGTAAAGAAATTTTGGAAAAATAGAGCACATCACAATGGATCTTACAATTTCAAAGATAAATATTGTACTGGAAACACAACAATTTCAACATGAAACTGATTTTCCAAAACTGATTATTATTCTTGCAATGATAACCTTCTTCATTCCCGACAACCAAAGATACTTACATGGGGATATATTCCTTACATCCTTGATAAAAACAAAATGAACTCAGTATCTTGGCCGATTTTAATTCATCATTCATTGATTAGAGTTTTTACGGATATCAAAACAAAGCCGAGAAACATGTCGGGTTGTTCTATGCTCCCAATCATAAGTACAACATTCTAACTTTATGTTAATGCATCTATCTTTATAAATTAAATTATACACATTATATGTTTTAACAAGTAATATTTTATTTGTAGTTTTTCCCATGTGAGCATGTGGATTTGATATCTCTATTGGCAATATATTGTTCTACCTTACCTAGATTTAGGAGGTGGAATATCTGAAGCTTGTAAAAGGTCATTTCAAGAGAAGCTTTGATGAACATGGACAATAGAAAGGTATTATTTCTCACACAAGTACAAGAAATATATAATGATAAATAAATATATCATAACATCACGTATATTAACAATTTTCATTTTTTTATAATACAACCATAATTTAAATGATAGTTACATATATCATTTCTACAGAAATACAATTTTCCATAGCTGTTACTAAATAATGATAATCGGATATAGCATCACATGAAAAATGATAATTATATATAAAATTAGTTCATTCATTGTATGTTAGCTCATTCATTACTATTTATGTTATTACATAGTTTTTTGTTGAAATAAGAAACCTGACTGAAGATGAAAAGGCACTTCTTCAATAAACAAGCCAACAAAAATTTGTTCAGCCACATACCAATGAGAATATTGATACACAAAATAAGAAAACCTAGAAGAGACATCCAAAAAGCAAGTCGACTCAATGCAGCAGTACATTGAAGATTTGTAAAATAAATTGAAGAAGAGTGAATAAGAATTAGAAAATGAGAGACTGAAAAGAATACAGGCAGAAGACATTATCATACAGCTGAGAAAAGAAATCAAGATGTTGAAATCAAAAGCAAGAGAAGAAATAAAACCACCATCATTTGACTCAATATAAATCAGGAAATTAAGATAATGCAGCAAGAGAAAGAACAACAGGATCAAAAGAAACCTTCAGAGACAATAGAAAAATCTTCGACCGTGCATGAAAAAGCACAGAAGAAACCAAGCTCTTTAGTTTTGAGGGTTAAAAAGCACCAATGAAGGAAAAAAAGGGGTCCCGATTGCCAGTATGAATTGTTCGCAGAAAAACAAAGAAAATGTTGCCAATGAAGACCAAAAGGAGCAACCTGAAACTGAGGAAGGTCAAATAGAAAATACAAGTGAATAGGAACAACAAGAAAAAAATGAAGAATTTGATTATGAAGAGGAATCTGAAACTGAAACAGATGAGCAAGTCACTATAGTTGAAAATGAAGAAATTATTGATGTTGATGGATACTTGCCATCAAGTAAAGCTTACAAGAGCAAAGATATCAGTATTCTATAATTATTGAATGAAGAACAACAAAACAAAATTCTTACTTTCCTCAAATTTAACGAAAACGAGAAGCAAGATTTTTGACCTATTTTCTTCCATTATATTTGTAATTAAATAAAATTGAAAAAAATTAACTTGTTAATTATTGATTTTCAATTACAACACTGTTGCGTATGAAAAAGATGAAGGGAACAAAGGAGGAATAACAATAGTGAAATCTATGCGGGAAGCCATTCTGTTTGAGGGGGTCACAGATGGACAAGTATGCATTTAATTAGAATTATGACAGTAAAATAGTGTATATAAATGTATAAAATGGGAGAGTGATAGTTATCATTCGACTTTTCAAAGTGCATATAAATGAATTGAATGGGAGAGTGACAGCTAAAAGTAGCATTAGTATTTGTAAATTGCAGATAACTGTATAGGATGAGAGAATGATTGTTAAAACTAACATTCGTAGTTTTTTAAGTGCATATAAATGTATAGGATGAGAGAATGATAGTTAAAACTAGCATTTAAAGTTTCAAAATGCATATAAATGTATCGAATAAGAGAATGAGAGTTAAAAATAACATTGGTATTTGTAAAATGCATATAAATATATCGAATGTGCAAGATGATTGTTTAAAGCATTCAGTGCAGTAAACATGTAAATGATAGTGAATACTAGCATTAATATTCCTGGTTCAAAAATATAGAAAAAATTAATTATTCCATAAAACTTACAACCTTCTTTGTTTGGTTAAATATCTTATTGATTGGTTTTATTGCAATCAAAAGATGTATGAACACAGTTACTACTTCACTATAATGATGATGGTAAGTATAAACTTTTCATTATAAATGTTAAAAAATAATATAAAGTATTCTAATACATATGAATGTGCAAAATGCTTTAGTACATGATCAACAAACTCTGACCAATTACATAGTCATACCGACAATAGATGCCACTGTGAATGATGAATTTATAGAGAATATTTTCTACCCTCTACATTACATAAACCATTGGAGCTTGCTGATGCTAAACTATGAAACAATGCAGTGGAGTCATTATGATTCAACTAACCAAAAACCAAATCAACAAAGACATCAAACCCCAGCTATAACCAAGCCTTGATTCTTGTAAGTAGGAATATTGAACAAAGAATTTTACAAATCTAAAGTGCTACAGCCAAATAGTCCACCACAGGATTCTGATTCGTAAGTAACTAATTTCATTTTTTTCTCTTGTCATTTTAGTTTGTATATTCATCCAACTTTCTGTTATTCTTTTTAAAAATACACCTGAATACATCTAATGATCAAAATAATAGTTAAACCTAGAACTGAAAATTTTAAAGTGCATAAAATTGGGAAAATGAAAAAAATGACAATTCAAACTATTATTTATATTTTTCCAGTGCATATAAACTTGTTAAATATCCAAAATGATTGTTTACATTAGCATACATATTTTTAAAGTCTTTTGGACTAAACAAAACATGTTAAACTAATAGCCAAAATATCATTTGTATTTTTAAATTGAATTGGAATGCATTAAATATGCAAAATGATAGTTAAAGCTTGCATTGCTAAGTTACAGTTCATTGAACTGCATCTATTGAAAAAAAAGATTATGTATAAGGTGCACATTCCACACGCAGCAATGGTGTCTCTATGAATGTATTGCTTAATATTGTGATCAAAGTATAAAGCTATATTTTAGAATTCTAGAGCAAAGAATGCTATCTTATTCTAGCATTATATTATACTGTAATATTAACTAATATTTCTATATCTGAACCAGACATGATTGTGCATTCTTTGTCATGGCAAACTTGAAAAATCGGGACAAGGATGAGATGCCAGAAAAACATGCAAAGGAAACGATTAGAAACCTAAAAGCTACAGTGGTGCATAACATACTCAATGATCCACAATATAGTTGGTCAGTGGAGAAATCCTACAAAGATTCTACATAAAAATAGCTGTTGCATTAAAACTTCTTAGAACTTTGGATTTTGTTTGAACTGAACCGCTTCTGCTAATTAAACTGAGATGAAGTCCGAGATGGAGTCTTATATGTTTTCCAATGCTTGTATTTTGTTCTCAGTGTATAAACTGCTCAGATGGATTTGAACTTCTCGATTTGAATTTGATTCGATTATAGTTGTTGTTTTTCAGTGCATGAACTATAATGGATAAACTATGGAAATATTCAGGCGTCATTTTTATGCCTTTTTATGCTTTTACTGTATTTCTGAAGTGGTGAATAATGTTTTATACTGAAATGCTAGATAGAACTAGCATTATGCGACAGTGATTGAACTGTGATGAATAATGTGTGAATTTATCCATGTATGTTGGGTTAGTATACTCTGATTGATGTTTGTATATACATGCATTACAATTTTGTTTTTGTTTAAAGATTTATAGTATATATAAATTATTCGTTCTATTGTGAGATTATATATTGTTTAGTTTTCTTCTTATTTTTTTTCCTTCTTTCTTTTCCCTAACAGTCGGGTCTTTCGACATTCGATTGCTCGGCCTGTGATATAATTGATGTATTAGTGTCGATTTTCGAGGATTGAAAAACTCGGTTCGTTACACATGTGAATGTATCATTATATATATGATTACCTTATTATAAAATCTCATTCGAATAAATGTTACTGAATTTAACAATGAATTATGTTCAAATTTTTAAACAAATAAAGACGCTGTAGGTTGCATTAATATGAAAAATAATATGATATTATAATATAATTTAAAATTCAAACTAAAATCATCCATTAAAATATCAAATATGATTTAATATTATCAACATTATTCATGATTAAACTATTACAGATACACTTGATTCAAAATTTTCTTCGTTGCCCTATGCATTTGATTCAAAACTTTGGTTATAGGATGCGACGATGGAAGTGGTTTGCCAAGCGGTAATAGCGCAGTGATTTTTTTGAGGAGAGACGGGGCTATGGACGTCAGAGATTTTTTCTTTTAGTTATAAGAAAATAAAAGGAAGGGAGTTGGGCTCTAATTTGGTTCAGCAGCGAAAAAACATTAAGATGACGTCAGAAATTTCGGATGTTATTACGACTTGTATTTGTGGCGATGATACAAAATCAATGAATTACCTTATCATAATGTCAGAATGACATCGGAAATCACCAATACAATTCCGATAACATTGTACTTGTGCTAATCGTTATAGTAACGATGTAAGAGAGACGTTGATAATTTCATGCACCATTTCAACACTTTATTGTACTTGCCACACCGCTCATAAATTTGTTTGAATGACGTTGAAAATTTTGATATGTTTTTCCTAGATGATCGAATAGTTGTTTAATGGACACTTGAGCATATGTATTTTGGCACAACCACCGACTCTGGACCCATTTTTTGAACTAATGCGTATCCATAGTAGTGTTCCAGTAATTCTTCTTTTTATAAGGGTTCACTACAGGGTTTAACAATTTGTACGCTAAACAATCCGCATGTGATATCCTAAAGAAGAAAAGAGTTGGTTTGTGTCGTATTTTTACATTTTACGTAGAAAAAGCAATTTTCTGTGATGATGATTTTTGCCAAAAATATGCAACGTAGCATTAACGTCAACTAGCTACTCAGCAGGCCTTTCCACATGACAAATAGTGCAAGGCAAGTATTTATGTCCGGTAAAAATATTTATCATTAAAAACCACGTACAAACAGAAAAATCTCAATAAGGTAGAAAAGAAGAAGGGCGAAACAAGTCAATAAATGTGGGCAGTAGACAAAACAGCAGCAGCAGAGGAGCAACATACATCAGTTCATAGAATAGGAAAAGTCCAACCCCAACACCTCCCCTCTCTGTCAGTATTTGCCTGCGGGTCCCATTCCGTTTCTTCCGCACCCACTTTTTCACCCACCCCCAAACCGGGCCCCGCTTCCACGCTTCCCTCGCCACTCAAATTCCTCGGTCACTTCCACGGTGCGGCCCGAACTACGCATTTAATGAAGGGTAAAAAAAAACGCTGCTCATTTCTTCGGGATTCGCGCCTTATTTATTTTAATTTTTAGTTTCTCGAAATCGCTGAAAAATGGATTTAAATTTCAAAACAAGAGAGAGAAAAGCGAGGTAAAAAACAAGAAAAAGGGATAAAAGGGGACAGAGAATCAAAAGGAGAGTTAAAGAGTGAGATTCGAATAGTTTATTTCTTCACAGTTTTCCTCTTCGTTTTCTCTTTCTTCTTCAATTCCTATGCTCTCTCTCTCCTAGGGTTTTACGGATGCTGCTGCCATGGCTGCTGCTGCTTCGGCATGAGAAGGAAAAAGAGGTTGGTTATTTTTGTTTTATTTTGTTTTGATTTGGTGTAAGAAAGAGAATCTTTTGATTCTTGGTTTGCTTTAGATTAGTGAGACACATAGAATCTTATTATTTAATCTGTTTATTTTGGTGAGAGTCTGTGTTAATCCTTGTTTTGTTTTATAGTGATTAATAAATCGGGATTCATTGCTGTGTACTGTACATAATTGATTTCTATGTTGTTGTTACGTAAATATTCGATATAACCAGAATTCCTTTATTTGTTTACATGTGTAATAATGGATGCTTAATTCGGTTTATTATATGGTTCTGATTGGAAGATGGGCAATTGTATTTGGGTTTTCTTGGAGTATGAAGCATATAGCCATATGTACCAATTACTGGTAGACATTTTCATGTTATGTGCACTCATACGTATCGATTAATTTGATAAATTGCAAGTATCGTTTTATTCCTCCGGTGGGAATGATCATCTTTTCCTGATAGACAAGTAATAGATTATTATATTAATTTTGTTTAATGTTGAACCATACATTGGTTTAACCAAATAAACTTACGCTTGTAAATCGCTGAAAATAGCATGTCGCTACTCATTAGTGCACTTTAGTGTCACTGTGAAATTGATATTCAGTGAAAATTTTGAGTCAATCTCTAATAAGTGTGAGTGATATAATTGACATGTAAACCCACTTAGGGAACAGCTTTTTTGTGTAACTTTTAAGTAGTAGGTTTGAATTTCAATTAAGAAATATTAAGATAATAGTTCAAATTAGTGCAATGATAGCTCGACTGATTTATTACCCCTAAAACACTAAAATGGATGAGTGCACATTTTCTCCTTCGCATCAATTCACCCATCAATCTCGGGCATGCTTTTAAAGTTGTGAGTGCTTGTAAGAAAAACGTGTGGTTAGTTTCTTTAATACATATCCAGACAACTTGTATATGTGAAACATAATAATTGAAAATGAAAAAAGATTCATAATTCGCATGTGTAATTTTGACATTGGCAAGTCCAAGAGTATTTGGGTAGATAGCATATTTTGACATGATCTGTACGAAGTTAGGTTTTTTGTGAGTTCAGAATTGTGAAGGTTCTTACTAGTCGGAACTCAAACATGCAGAAAGGTTTATTATGCTTGAACATCCTCTGCGTGTGTGTATATAGGTAAAAGACTCATGTGTGCATTAATTATGTGCAAAATTATAAGAGGTATCTTGATTCGTTTCTCCATGTTTTGTCTTGTGAGAATTTTGTTCTTTTAACTAGTAGTTTAATACCAAGATTATTGTGTCATCATAAGTGAAAATTTTTGTTTCAATAGTTGCTTAAGATATCGTCGGTTGTAGAAGCATAAACCAATTGTTTGGGTAGACACTAGTGGTAACTCCATTTGCTTTAAAAGTTTTTATTTGGACGATGAATGCTAGTTGTTTGCAAAATGGATTATTGTATGCTTTTTTTTATTTTACAAAAATGGAGAGGAATAACTATGCAGTTGTTTATCTTGCTTTTGTATTATGATAGATCTCCACTATGTATTCATAGATGGAAACAAGGACAATTTTCTTCAATCACAGGTCATGACACAGCAGAAAACTTATGTACTCTGAGTCGTGTTTATTTTGATGTTCTGTAATAGTCTTTGCATACATTCACAAACATTTGGAAGAGTCAATTTTGCTGTGATAGGGTAACATACACTTGGAGTCTCATATTTTAACATAGTTTTTGTGGTTGACCACATATAGTGACTAGAAACTTGGTTCTGTGATTAAAGGTCTTAATTCAAACAATTTTCTTCAATGAAGTACATAGAAAAAAATCAAGTTGGATAAGTAACCTAATTTGAGAAAAGAAAATTTTGGAAAATAGAGGTATGGATAAGTTATTTTAAGGTTTAGTTATAACGTTTTTCATTATGTTTTGCGAGTAATAAATGAAAAATTGAAAGGCTACCAGTTGAGTAACCAGGGTAAAAGCATCAAGGAAGCTAAAATTGATTTTGAAATTATTATTTTTTGGGAAGTTGTACTTTTGAAAATTTAAAACTGGAAAGGTAAAAACATCAAAAATATTTTAATCTCAAAAATTCTTTTATTGATCATTATTCAACCTTATAGTTATTAAACCAATTCTACTTTTATACCATTTCAAATTTAGATATCAACTTAACTTCAAAATAATCAAAATTACCATTTGTTACTAATTCATAACTTCGAAAATATCTAACGCCAAAATAATTCATTTTATAATCATTTTAACGAATGGTTTCCTAATTTAAATGAATGTCACCAATTAAAATATTCTTTTTACCAATTCTCATCGATAATTATTTTATTAGCAAAATTCATAACTTCCGAAAAATGTTTCATCATTTAAAATCGCAATAAATATCTAGATTCTCAAACCATCATAAATTCTCTATATTTCCAAATAAATCCTAAATTATTCTCATTGCAACCTTTAACACTTATTTTAATTAATTAAATCCCTATTTTTGATTTTAATTAATTACTTCTCAATAGCGGGTTATTATATGCTTATATGGTATTATTATGTTATACTGCTTCATACCGTGCCAACTATGTTATATGTCAATATCTATATTTTAGACATAGTCTGATTCATTTATTATTTATATAATGCATGGGTCACTCCGAGTCATTTAAAGTTCAAAGATGAAATAACTAGCTTTTGGACCTGTTGGGCATTTTTTGGGAAGGTAAAAGGTAAAAACAATTTTTTGGGAAGGTATCTACACAATGTGGTCGTTCATGGGAAACTTAATTTTGAAACATAAAACTTGTGATAAGTGGAAAATGTTAGTCTTGGTAAAATGTTTTTAAAATAATCACTGGCCAAAATAACCTTGACCATATACATTTATAGTTGAGGGAGACTAACCAATGGGGATAACAACATGAGTATCATGACTAACCAATGCAAGTAGCTTTTGGCATCAAAGTCCAATTTGCTACTGGGGTAGCATACTATTATTTGGTAGGAATAGTTATAGATGTTAAATCAAACCACAAATATTTCTCCCGTGGCCTATTTCTAGATAGTATAATTCCGTGCTCTATAACTGTGCTGTATCCCTGTAGATGATGTGGTTGAATACAAAGAGTTACTATGTTGTGCTATGCAGGATTAATATTTGCTTTTTGCTATATTTATATACCATTATACTTGTTCTACTAGTGGAAAAAATGACCCTTTTATTCTTCTTCCAAGAACTCTGCTTCAATTCATTAAAATCTAGTGCTATTTTCCTTTGACAATCACCTTAACACCATCTGTTATAAAACTATGTTGACAGTCCCATTTATCCTATGCTTGGCCCTTTTTGTAAATCTACAATAACATTGGATATAATTTCATTTCAAATATTCAGGTGCAAAGAAGACTCATGGTGCGACAACAAACATGCAGCTTGAAAATTCACCTACCCTTCCGGTATTAATGGACATGCATTATTAACCTTGAGAAGGGGACTGGTGAATTAGGGAATGAAGCCATCGGTCCGGAAGCAATTTTTTTCTTTTTTTTTTATATATTAGTTTAATTTAGAATTAGTTATGCTGTTGCCGTCAGCTAACCTTATTTTTTTTGCTCCTTGTCATATTTCAGATTTTTATTTCTTCTTTATAGAAGCAAGCATTAATTTTATGATTTCAGTGTTGTGCAAAAATTTCCTTCTGCCTTTGGAAAGTATTCAGTTAGTGAGGTGAACAAAACGCTTGAAATTGGTTATTCTATTCTGTACAAAGCTATATGCCTCGGTGAAGATTTAAATCTTCTAAATGCCTTAGGAAAGTAACGTAAAGTTTGGCTGTTTTTTTTTTTAATTTAACCGTTAAAAAAAAACGTAGGTGTTTGGTTCTCTACGGTGATTTCATAGAGGGCTTGCTACCAGTTAGAATGCCAATTTGTTTGTTTGCGTAGTAGCTAATGTTAGATATTATAGAATGCTACTGTTTCAAACACCGGAGTTCTGCTGAATGATTCGTTCTTCAAGAAACTTCTGAATTTTGATGCTTCGAATGATAATTGAAGTTGAACATCATTTAACATTATTATTTTATTCGACATTAATAGTTCTAATGTACTTTAGACAATCATATTCTATTATTTCATTCAGTCTTACACAGCTATACATCTCATTTTTTCACAACAAATTATGTACTAATCACAAATTTTCAATCCTAAACCTGTTTGTATCAAAATTGAACACATCGCTTTTGAAATTATTTGAAGAGATAAAATGAAGAAAATAAATGGAAAAAGAGGATTATTTAACAAACAATACAAAAACAAATCAGATCAACATACAGTAACATAACGATTTAGAGTGGTTTGACGTATAGCCTACGTCCACTATGAAATTGATGACTTTATTGATGTTTTTTTACGAGTTACAACTGATTACAACAAACTACAGCGGTAATTTTCGAGTACAACAGTGGTCTTGGAGAGCAAAAGTGAATTCGACAGAGTCTGGACGTCGGAGAGCCAAAAGCCCATTTTCTATAGGCTCTGAGGTGCTATTTATAGGCATAGGCTACAAATATCTCGTTCAGATCTTAAGAGACATTTTCTGGCACGTGGGCAGGTCCAGGCGATCGATTTCATGTGATTTGCACTCGATTCGTGATCGATACGAACCAAATTTCGTATCGATCAAAAGTTGGCACAATCGAGTCGAAATTTGGCATGAACATTCTTTAAATTGTACGTAAGCTTCTGTGAAAATTTGGTAGTGTTTGGACTTGTAGATTGTGAGTTATGACCGATGCAAATTCGAGTTTTCGGTAGGCTGTTTAGTTCGTATCGATCCTTTCATATCGCTCTGTTCGTATCGATTCGAGCACGTGTCTACATGTTGACGTGACGCTAAATACTTGGGCCGATCCAGTTTCGATGCCGAATTGACCGAGTCATTCCAAGGTTTTCGCCTTGTTCATATCGATCTTAATTGGTCTACTCATATCGATCGGTCACATTGCCTTGTTCTTATCGATCGGTTGTGCCGCCTTGTTCGTATCGATTGGTTGCGTTGTTCTGTTCGTATCGATCAATTGCATTGTACTTTGTATTGGTGGGAAGTGTTGATTTCGTGTCGATTTGTGGTTGATCGATACGAAGCATGTTGAAACTTAATCGATACGAACTTGACATTCGCGCTTTCGTTGATGGATACGAAGTAGACCGTCTTCGATGGATACGAACAAGACAGTTGCATGGTGATGGACACGAATAGATAGGTATGTGATGGATACGAAATCGACCGATGCGAAGAGATGGATTCAAGCCTAATCGATACGAAATGATGGATACGAACGAGTTGGTTTCCTTGAATTGTATTGATCATAACTTGAGCCTACGAACTCGGATTGACTCGAAATTTGGAACGTTGGCTTTCATAGCTTTGCTTGTCATGTTTTGTCAATTGTAGTTTGATCTGAACTCGGACAAAATTTACCGACGTCCATAAGGAACCTGTGCATAACCGGCTTTCGGGAAAAACTGTCTTCGGGTTTCTAGTCAACTCCTTGGTATCACGGCCTTGCCGAAAGGCGGGATAACATTTGCCTCCCAAAGTACGTCTTGTGAGAACACGACGTGCTTTGAAAAGTTGCAATCTTTATTCTGAAAAAGTTCCATCTGACTTGTTGACCAATTGTTATCTTTTCATCGAAAGATATAACTTCGACTGATTTTTCAGTAATACGAATTGTTGACTGCCAACTATTGTATCGTGTGCCGTCGTAACCGATTGTTGTGTGATAGTGATCAACCGTTTGTTGTTGTAATTGTTCATCAGGTGGACATTTGACATGTGAATTTTGAAAATTGAAAATTTGTCCGACATACATGCATATAGTTAACCCGACTCTCGTTAATGTTCACAGATTCACAAGTCGTTGTTAGTTTTTCCACATCGAATTCCGTATCGATCATCTCCGGAATCGATGTGAAATTCGAGTTGTAACAACACTTGACGGCTGTTCTGAAATGTCCTTTTGTATCGATTCTCCCCTGGATCGATGAAAAGGTCGAAAGATTGTTCTTGCATCGATGTAATTCGCATTGATGGATACAAAATAAACATTTCGTAGCTTCGATGGATACGAAACTGTCATTTCGTCTCGATATATTTTTGCAGTTCCAACAGGCCTTTGCAGCGTCTTTCGTATCGATGGTTTGATGGGTACGAAGAGCTACACTGGAGATGTGACGACCCGGAATTTTCGAACATTTAAAAATCGGAATATTTAATTATTTTAAATATTCAATAGAGCAACCTTAACTTGTATTTCAATATCGCTATTTATTTGATAATTAAATAATAGAATTTAATAATTAGAAATTGGGTAAATAGTTGAATCTAGAATTTTAAGCCTGTTTAAAATAATTTGAAGGCTTATAAAATTTATATTGATAATACTGAAGATAATAAGTGTCAAAATTTAACTTAACAGTGATTTGTTCCGTTTTACAATTTTTTATAGTTTAAATTGAATTTAAAAATAGCCTTCCGAGGCACAGTATCGGAATTCGACGAAACCAGTTCCATTGGGTCCGTAATATTGGATTATTATCGGATTTCAATTTTCGTAGTGATTGGAGTTGTTATGTGAGCATACGATATATAAACGAGTTGAAATTTACAACGATAATTTAATTTAAAATTTATAAGTATAATATCACATAAGCAACATCACAGCCGAAATTGTTCCTGAGCACGCCGACTTTCTTTCATCTCCGTGTTCCCTCTTTCAATAACATCACGCAATCTTCCTCTGCAAAATTTTAAAACGAAATCAATAATGGCCGATACCATCATCATGTCTCCCTTTCTCTTATCACGCAAGCTTCATTTCCACATAAATAAAATTGGCCGAAGCCAAGTCCTCCCCTTCTTCATATTTCGGTTTTGGAAATTTAACCAGGGTCGCGAATTTCAATTCGCCCTCCTCTTCCCTTTAAGCATTCTCGAATCATAATGGCAGAAACGAAAAAAAAAAACGGAGAAGAGGGAAATTCGACAACCGATTCGCGATCGAATCGAGCTCGAGCCTGACGTTCTCGAAGCTCGCGCGGGGTTTTTGAGTAGGGGTGTCGTGAGGTACTCGAGTTAGGGTTGCGACATGAGTGGCTCGGGAAGGTGGCGCACGCATTAGGGAAGGCGGCGCATGTTGTTATGGTGGCGACCTGGAATTCTCGGCATCGTCGGAATAGAGCTGGAAGCTTGCGTTGGGTGGTTCGAGACCGGTGAAGCACGGCGCGATGGGTTCGCGTGGGTTTTGGATTGTCAATCGAGCTGTGTGGATTGGGTTCTCTTTTAGGCAGTAAGGTATATAATAATTCCATTTTTATTTATATATTCACTCATACATATTTTAATACAAAGCATCAATTGTAAAAAGTTGATTTCAAACCAGTTTTGTTTTTCGTTAAATATATATATATATATATATATATATATATATATATATATAGATTTTGGGTATAAATCATTAAATTAAATTATTGAATTATCAATGTAAAGAAAATAATTTGTTTAACTGGATAATCAATAATTTGAGTTATTGATGGAAATTTATTAAAGGAAATCAGTTTAAACCAAATCAATTGTTAATCAAATTTTAAATTGGGAATTTATCGTTCGAGTTATTTCGAATATTGATAAACCATACAATGTTTATACAAGGTTTAATACTGTGGGGAAACAAGTCAGGATGGGATGGATGGCTAAATTAAAATCAAAGGTGAGTTAATCTCACTCAGTTCGATTTAAATTTAAATTTAAATTTGAACGATTAAATTTAAATAATTGTTTGAATGGTTGAATTGATTGAGGTGATATAGTATGATATTTTGGAATTGGCATATTATATTGTGCTAACATTTGTGGATGCAGGGAAAACAGGTTGGAGGGATCCAACTGGACCCTTCACATTTATTTAAATTATTCAATATTCTCTGTTGTGATTATTTGATATCCTATGATGAGTTATATTGCAATATTGAATGTTATGGTTTGATTGGATATTCGGGTATAATGAATTACCAAAATATATGAATTGGATTGTTGAAAAGAAATTTAAAAGGAAGTAAATTTGTAAGCGAAATAATTATAAAAAGTTTGAATAAATTAAGAATGGATTGAAAAGAAATAGAAGTATTATGAAAATAATAATAAATAACTTTGAGTATGAAGAGAAAAAGAATTTTGAATAAAATGAAATTGATGAATTGTAAATTTAAGTTATATCAATTAAAGAAATAAAGAATTATTTTAAAATTCAAAGTTTAAATTTATTTAAAAGGATAAAGAAGTAATTGAGAAATCTAAAAATTGGAATTTTTAGTTAAAGTATTTTTAAATCATAATTAAGAAATGAAATCTGAAATTAACAGATTCTGAATTAAAAGGGAATAAATAGGAAATCAATTTGGAAATTGATTCAAGTGTTTGAAATTGAAATTTAAAGAAGATTGTGAAGAAAAGTATATTTCTCTGGATAGCCAAGTACGTTCAAAGTTAATTTTTTTAAATATAAGTAAAAGCTTTAATGTTGTTTTAAAAAAAAAGCATGTTTTAGGAAGTTTATTATTTCTAATCTTTTAAATTCTAAAGTAAATATTTTCAAATCTATTATTGTAGTAATTGTTTAAAATGATAACTTAGTGTTTTGTTTTAAAGGTGAAAACCTAGTTTATATTTATATAAAGTAACCTTATTTCCAAATATTCATATAGTATATATTTTTAATCAATTATTGAAGTAGTTTTAATTTAATTATTTTAAAGTAAACTCTAAAGTAAGTAATTTGTTAATCTATTATCATTTTAAGAATGATTTAGTATTTTGTTTAAAGAAGAAAATCTAGTTATATTTATAAAGTAAACTTATTTTAATTTGTTTCTAAAGTATTATTTTAAATTAAGTACTAAAGTAAAATTTTCTAAATTAAATATTAAACATACTTTACAATTAAAGTGTTTTGAAATTATTTTAAAAATCTAAAATCTTGTGCTTGGTGATTCCAGTGGAAATATAAATATTTGGAATTTATTCTGAGAAAGGAAGATAATTTGAAAACTGTTTTCAAAGGGGTCTGAAAGTGAAAATATATCTTGTAAAGATATTTTGAGATAAATAAATAATTTGGAAAATTATTTATTGTTGGATGGTTGTTTGTAAATATTAATTGATAGTTAAATAACCTACTATCAATATTGGACAAATACGTTGATCGTTTCGAAGAGACCGGGATCAAGATTAATTTCTCGAAAACCACTTCGATCCGGTTTGTACGTTTTCGTGAAAAAACGATTTTGGATTCGAAGATGGAATAGCGAAGTGCAAGGGCTAGTCGCTACTAATTCTGAGGATATTTCCAAAATGGATGTAGTAGGAATAGTACCTTCGGTTCCGTTCGAATCCAGAATGGACTTGTATGGATGAATGCTTTCGTAAACATCGTCAGGTGGACGATGGGCATTCTAAGGGACATGTTCTAAAAAGGTAACGCTTAGCCTCAAGCCTCATCAAATGGAAATGGCTGAAAATCAGGGGTTATGCAGCAAGGCTTCGTGGGTAGCCCCCACTGGAGGGTGAGGTCATCCCTGTCTAGATGTCCCTTTTATTTCGGCTTAGTGGGCGGTTGCTGATCCCAACCGTGGGGTGATCTTGCTCGGGACTGTCCAGTAAGGGATGGTTCCGGTCTTGTGTTGCAGGGGAGTTAGGGTGACTCCTCGGTACGCTGATCTAGAACAGGTACTGTGACAGGTGGTACCCCAGTGCCTAACCATTAGTTGCAATCCATTTTCCCTACGCGCCCATACGGTTTTGATTGTGCCCAACTATTGCTGAAACGTGAGATGCAAGCATTTCAGTTAGATTCTATTTTACTTTCTATAGACACTATTATAATATCAGAGTATTTTAATAAAAATGTTTTAGCTATCGTAAGGTAAAAACCCAACATGTTTATTTGTGACGTGGTCTTACGAGATGCTTTTGTTTTCAAAGTATTTTTGAAACTTTAATAATCAATTGGGTGTGATTTTCCCACGCTGGTATTCCAGACTGACTCGGGTGTTATTTAACTGTAATGCTCGGGTCAGACCGAGTATTATAGAATACAGGATATGATGCTGTGGAGCTCAGGAGACGAGCAGGATGACGATACGTACTCTCGTACTTGTTATGTATATATATTCCGCTGTGTTGAGTTGCTGCGTATCCATTTGTATGTTATTGATGTTGAGTTGTGATTGATGTACTCTGATGATGTAATATATAAACCGATATATTTGATTTTTGAGTAAAGATTATTTATGATCTATTATATTTTATTCTGCTGCGATGGTGAGATTCTGTTGTTGTTTTCTATCTTCTTCTTCTACCTCTTCTTCTTTAACCCAAATGGTTCGTATTTCTGTACAACTTGAGTTGATTTAGGTGGAATAGTGCTGACTCAAGGGGTACGGATTTGCGGGTCGTTTCACTTGGTATCAGAGCGAGGTTGGTGATAACCTTGGTTCTGCTAGGAATTACTCATTTAAAATATAAACAGTTGTACTCTAGAATGAGTTTGAGCGTATTAATAGATACGAGCACGTATTTGTTAGTGAATATAAATTATTTTAATATTGTGTTGATTGGTTTATTGAGTGACATATGAACTTTCGTCGGCACAGTCTGGACAACTGTATCGAAGGGGTTTCTAAACACTTGAATAGAACAATCGACACGGTATTGTTTTTAAATGTGGGTGAATGAAATAATTTTACCCAAAAATATATTTTGATATAAGGAAAAGTTTTTCTTGAACTATTTATCTAATATATGGTTGTATGGATGTTAGGAATGATGATATTTAAATTATTATCATTTTTGAGTGGAAATTTAACTAGAAATTGTAAATACAACCAAAGATTAAGGAAATAAATTCAATTATGAAATGAAATTTATAAATATGAATTATAAATGTAAATTATAAATTGAAATATAATCAAATCATAATTTGTATAAGCATAAGCTGTGCAAATGAATTATAGTTAAAATTGATTTAAGTAGGACTTGGAAATTTAAATCCCGGAGATTTGGAAGTATTTTGAAGATAAATAATAACATTATTGCTTTAGAGGTATTTCTGAAAGGAAATTTGTTTTAAAGGGATTTTGGAAGTGATATAGCATTGAAATCACTTGGATTATTGGAAAATAATTCTAACGATGACGGCCGCATCATCAGTATTCATTTTCGAATTTCTAAGTGAATGATTGCTGCCAAATTGGTTTGTTCAAGAAAAGCTTGTTGTTTTTGAAAATTTCAAAAGAAATTTGTTGGGGATAAAACCATGATTGGTTTAAAATTTTGAGAAGTGTGATTTTGAGATGTTGGAGATTTCAAAATAATTTAAAACCAAAGCAGGGTGTTTAAAAATCCTGAAGAGATAGGTGGTAAGCTTATAAATTGAGATGATTTTTAAATCTGGGAAATATAAGCTTTGGGATGTTGGGAATTTTTAGGTGAAAAGTTAAAAATGAAATTTATTTGGATTGGAAAATAATAATAATAATAATATAAATTTAACTGGATTGAATTGATGGAATAGGTTGAAGATAATATCCAGTTGCATTCGAATTAAGTTGAAATCGAATTATAAATCTAAGTTTAAAATAAAATTGAATTGGAATAAAAATTCAATTGAGATATTGAATGGAATTAGATTCTTACCTGAACAAATGGAAAGTAAGATGAATAAGGATTGGATTGAAATAAATAAATCAGAATAACTTATAAGAGAATTAAAAATCCATAGAAATGAAATATGCTTGGGCTATAAATAAATGAAAGGCTTGAGTTAAAAATAAAAGATGAACATATTCAAGTCTATAATGAATGGAATAGTGTAAATAATAAGTTGTGACTTATAAAATGGAAAATGGAATACAAAATCCAAAATAAATATTGTTTGATGAATTGAAAAAAATAAAATGAAGATTAAAACTTGAATTATAAAATAAATTGAACTTAAGAAAATTTAATGAAGTGATATTTGAAATTGAAAATCAAGTATTGAACTATAAATAGGAGAGAACTAATTTTATAATAAATTAGTAAATAAAATGTGTAAATGGGAACGTAATGTTGTTTAATAGAAGCTGAATTGTGAATTTATGATGAAATTTGGAAATAAAACTCAAGTTACGAATTGAATTCGACTTGAATTGTTAGTAAAGTAAATGTAACTGAATTGTGAGTTCATGAAATTTGGTGGTAAATTAAAAATGGATAGTGGATTCAGAACTTGAGTTATTAATTAAAATTTAATGTGAAGTGTTAACAAATTAAGTATAATTGAAATGTATCGAATAGAAATGTAAATGGATTAAAATAGTAATGGTATGAATTGCAAATAAAATCCAAATAAGTGAAGATAAATTGGAAAATAGACAGGTAATAAATTGAATGAGTTGAATCTGGGAAGTTAAATTCTATAATAACCAATCAAATGAAATTGCAAATTTAAAATGTGATTTAATTGAGAGAGAGAATTAAGTTGAATAGAAAAGAGAAAAATTTACTTGTAAAATGAAAATGAGCTTAAGTATAAAATGAAGTAAATTGACTTAAGCCAAACAAATGGAAGAGTTGAATTAAATTCAACTTAAAACTAAGTGTAATGATATTGGGTTGGATTTAAATCAAGTAAAAATAAATTTGAATCGAAATAGAATTTGGTGGGTTATAAATAATATTTAAGGAAATGAAAATTCAAAATGGATTGAGTGGATAAACTAATTATATTGAATAAATAACTGGATGTGATAAATAAGAATCAAATGGAAGTGGACTTAAGTTTGAAGTGAAATAAATTGAGTAAATTGACTTAAGTTGAGAATAATTAGAAGCTCGACTACGAGTAAAATTGGAAGACCATTAAATTAAAGCTTGGTTTGAATCAATTCGGGAATGGTTAGTAATATGCAAGCTTGGAAATGGTCGAACTAAATAAATGGTCGTGAATGAATTAAAATAAAAAGGAAATTTAATTGGTAATGAAGATGAACCTACGTTGTTAATGGTTTTGTACGAACTAGTTTGGTTAATAAAATGAAATGCAAGTGAATGGATTCAAATTTAAATGTAATGAAACTGAGAATATATGAATTGTGAATAAATTTAAAATGGAATGGAATTAAGTATAAATTGAATTGAAATCCATTTAAATCAGTTATAAAACATAAAGATTTATTTATTCACATAGATCTCGTCAAATTGCATAAAATAAATTGCCATTTGATGTAAATGGAAGTAATTAAAAATTATATGAATTGATAGGAGTAAAATAAATTGATTTTTGAGGGCAATTGAATTAAATATGAGTTCAGATCGCTTAAAAATAAATTAATTGTAAGCGATTGAGCGTTAAACCATTCGAATTGAATGAAAATGGGTTATAAATTAATTGAAACAGTTGAATTAGTATGAAAACTATATAAATTGCTTACGGAAAGTGGTTGGTGTGCATTTCTTTTAGAATTCATATGTTTTAACTATTATAAATAGGTGAAATGTTGTTAAACTTCATATATTTGGCATTTACATGTTTAAACTGAGTAAGTACAGGTACCTGGAAGCCGTGTGGCTGGATTTGGTTGCGCTAGTTGCTAAAAATTATAAGCCGCTTGCTTAAAATGCTAAATAAGGTACACCTACGCAATAAAAATAGGAAATATGAACTATTTTTGGTTTTTCCGACCGTGTGGGTCGATGTATATATATTTATATCTCTTGTCAAATTGCAAAAGCTCCTCCGTACAAAGGAGACTCTGCCAAAAATTTTCAGAAATTTTGGGAGTTAGAAAATTTTTGGAAAATTTTGTTAACGACAAAATGGTTTAAAACTGGAAAATTGAAATAAGTTAATAAATGAAACTAATTAAAGTAACGACATGAATTAGTAATAAATGACAAATAAAATTTATATATGCAGAGTTAAAGATAAATTGAATTCATTTGGAAATGAAGGAATCAATTTGAATAGAAATGGATATGAACTAAAGTGGTAAGGTGAAAATAAATATAAGAAACATATAAAATATTTATACCAAACTTAAGAAACGAATGGTAAATTCTTAATTGGAAATTGAATATTGCAAATATATTCTAAGTTGATATTTGAATGAATAAATATCGACATTTTGTAAGAAAAGTCGATAAAATGTTTTTGGGATATTGTGATTGGATATTATGGTCATGAAGGATATGCAGGTATGAAAAAGAGAAAGGAAAATTGGTTTTGATTTCAGATGATAAATTGAATTGCCCGAACAAAAAGGTATGCGTTTAAATTTCTGTGTAATTTGATTGGGTTTTTGGATTGAGCCACTTGGCCTTTTGTTTTCTTTTTGGATTTGGGAGCCCGTAGAGGCCTTTTGTAGTAGTACCGAGCTAGCCGCGCAAAGGAGACGCTGGCGTAATTTTTTCGAAAATTTAGGAAGTTAGAAAAATTTTGATAATCCAAAATATGGTTTTAAATTGAACCTTGAATGGTTAAACAAATAGTATAGTTTGGAACTTTGGGAGAGTAGGGAAGTTAATAAGAATAATAATGGATCTTTTATTAGAAGATAGTGGATAAGATGTTGAATTGTTAGAAACTGTTTAGTTTTAGGGAAATAATAAACGGGTATTGGACATTCTTCCTAACTAGTAATTTCGGGGACGAAATTCTTTTAAGGGGGGAGGAATGTGACGACCCGAAATTTTCGAACATTTAAAAATTGGAATATTTAATTGATTTTAAATATTCAATAGAGCAACCTTAACTTGAATTTCAAATATCGCTATTTATTTGATAATTAAATAATAGAATTTAATAATTAGAAATTCGGTAAATTGTTGAATCTAGAATTTTAAGCCTGTTTAAAATAATTTGAAGGCTTATAAAATTTATATTGATAATACTGAAGATAATAAGTGTCAAAATTTAACTTAACAGTGATTTGTTCCGTTTTACAATTTTTTATAGTTTAAATTGAATTTAAAAATAGCCTTCGGAGGCACAGTCTCGGAATTCGACGAAACTAGTTCCATTGGGTCTGTAATATTGATTTATTATCGGATTTTAGTTTTCGTAGTGATTGGAGTTGTTATGTGAGCATATGATATATAAACGCGTTGAAATTTACAACGATAATTTAATTTAAATTTTATAAGTATAATATCACATAAGCAACATCACGGCCGAAATCGTTCCTGAGCACGCCGACTTTCCGTGTTCCTTCTTTCAATAACATCACGCAATCTTCCCCTGCAAAATTTTAAAACAAAATTAATAATGGCTGATACCATCATCGTGTCTCCCTTTCTCTTATCACGCAAGCTTCATTTCCACATAAATAAAATTGGCCGAAGCCAAGTCCTCCCCTTCTTCATAGTTTAGTTTTGAAAATTTAACCAGGGTCGCGAATTTCAATTCGCCCTCCTCTTCCCTTTAAGCATTCTCGAATCATAATGGCAGAAACGAAAAAAAAAAGGAGAAGAGGGAAATTCGGCAATCGATTCGCGATCGAATCGAGCTCGAGCCTGACGTTCTCGAAGCTTGCGCGGGGTTTTTGAGTAGGGATGCCGTGAGGTACTCAAGTTAGGGTTGCGACATGAGTGGCTCGGGAAGGCGGCGCACGCATTAGGGAAGGCGGCGCATGTTGTTATGGTGGCGACCTGGAATTCTCGACATCGTCGGAATAGAGTTGGAAGCTTGCGTTGGGTGGTTCGAGACCGGTGAAGCACGGTGCGATGGGTTCGCGTGGGTTTTGGATTGTCAATCGAGATGTGTGGATCGGCGTCTCTTTTAGGCAGTAAGGTATATAATAATTCCATTTTTATTTATATATTCACTCATACATATTTTAATACAAAACATCAGTTGTAAAAAGTTGATTTCAAAGCAGTTTTGTTTCTTGTTAATATATATATATATATATATATATATATATATATATATATATATATATGGGTATAAATCATTAAATTAACTTATTGAATTATCAATGTAAAGAAAATATTTTGTTTAACTGGATAATCAATAATTTGAGTTATTGATGGAAATTTATTAAAGGAAATCAGTTTAAACCAAATCAATTGTTAATCAAATTTTGAATTGGGAATTTATCGTTTGAGTTATTTCGAATATTGATAAACCATACAATTTTTATACAAGGTTTAATACTGTGGGGAAACAAGTCAGGATGGGATGGATGGCTAAATTAAAATCAAAGGTGAGTTAATCTTACTCAGTTCGATTTAAATTTAAACGATTAAATTTAAATAATTGTTTGAATGGTTGAATTGATTGAGGTGATATAGTATGATATTTTGGAATTGGCATATTATATTGTGCTAACATTTATGGTTGCAGGGAAAACAGGTTGGAGGGATCCAACTGGACCCCTCACATTTATTTAAATTATTCAATATTCTTTGTTGTTATTATTTGATATCCTATGATGAGTTATATTGGAATATTGAATGTTATGGTTTGATTGGATATTCGGGTATAATGAATTACCAAAATATATGAATTGGATTGTTGAAAAGAAATTTAAAAGGAAGTAAATTTGTAAGCGAAATAATTATAAAAAGTTCGAATAAATTAAGAATGGATTAAAAAGAAATAGAAGTAATATGAAAATAATAATAAATAACTTCGAGTATGAAGAGAAAAAGAATTTTGAATAAAATGAAATTGATGAATTGTAAATTTAAGTTATATCAAGTAAAGAAATAAAGAATTATTTAAAATTGGAAGTTTAAATTTATTTAAAAGGATAAAGAAGTAATTGAGAAATCTAAAAATTGGAATTTTTAGTTAAAGTATTTTTAAATCATAATTAAGAAATGAAATCTGAAATTAACAGATTCTGAATTAAAAGGGAATAAATAGAAAATCGATTTGGAAATTGATTCAAGTGTTTGAAATTGAAATTTAAAGAAGATTGTGATGAAAAGTATATTTCTTTGGATAGCCAAGTACATTCAAAGTTAATTTTTTTAAATATAAGTAAAAGCTTTAATGTTGTTTTAAAAAAAAAGCATGTTTTAGGAAGTTTATTATTTCTAATCTTTTAAATTCTAAAGTAAATATTTTCAAATCTATTATTGTAGTAATTGTTTAAAATGATAACTCAGTGTTTTGTTTTAAAGGTGAAAACCTAGTTTATATTTATAAAGTAACCTTATTTCCAAATATTCATATAGTACATATTTTTAATCAATTATTGAAGTAGTTTTAATTTAATTATTTTAAAGTAAACTCTAAAGTAAGTAATTTGTTAATCTATTATCATTTTAAGAATGATTCAGTATTTTGTTTAAAGGAGAAAATCTAGTTATATTTATAAAGTAAACTTATTTTAATTTGTTTCTAAAGTATTATTTTAAATTAAGTACTAAAGTAAAATTTTATAAATTAAATATTAAACATACTTTACAATTAAAGTGTTTTGAAATTATTTTAAAAATCTAAAATCTTGTGCTGGGTGATTCCAGTGGAAATAGAAATATTTGGAATTTATTCTGAGAAAGGAAGATAGTTTGAAAACTGTTTTCAAAGGGGTTTAAAAGTGAAAATATATCTTGTAAAGATATTTTGAGATAAATAAATAATTTGTCGTTCCTCCCAATTAAGATACTGGCGCGTCGCATATAACATAGGTGAATGGTATCTTTAGTCTGCTTAATCAGTGCAGGTTCAGGAAAGCACTTCCTTTTCACGGAAGTCGTACAACCGAATCGGTGGTACGGAGTCGTACGTTTCGAAAAATTATTTACTGTTGGATGGTTGTTTGTAAATATTAATTGATAGTTAAATAACCGACTATCAATATTGGACAAATACGTTGATCATTTCGAAGAGACCGGGATCGAGATTAATTTCTCGAAAACCACTTCGATCCGGTTTGTACGTTTTCGTGAAAAAACGATTTTGGATTCGAAGATGGAATAGCGAAGTGCAAGGGCTAGTCGCTACTAATCCTGAGGATATTTCCAAAATGGATGTAGTAGGAATAGTACATTCGGTTCCGTTCGAAGCCTGGACGGACTTGTATGGATGAATGCTTTCGTAAACATCATCAGGTGGACGATGGGCATTCTAAGTGATATGTTCTAAAAAGGTAACGCTTAGCCTCAAGCCTCATCAAATGGGAATGGCTGAAAATCAGGGGTTATGCAGCAAGGCTTCGTGGGTAGCCCCCACTGGAGGGTGAGGTCATCCCCGTCTAGATGTCCCTTTTATTTCGGCTTAGTGGGCGGTTGCCGATCCCAACCACGGGGTGATCTTGCTCGGGACTGTCCAGTAAGGGATGGTTCCGGTCTTGTGTTGCAGGGGAGTTAGGGTGGCTCCTCGGTACGCTGATCTAGACCAGGTACTTTGACAGGTGGTACCCCAGTGCCTAGCCATTAGTTGGAATCCATTTTCCCTACGCGCCTGTACGATTTTGATTGTGCCCAACTATTGCTGAAACGTGAGATGCAAGCATTTCAGCTAGATTCTATTTTACTTTCTATAGACACTATTATAATATCAGAGTATTTTAATAAAAATGTTTTAGCTATCGTAAGGTAAAAACCCGACATGTTTATTTGTGGCGTGGTCTTACGAGATGCTTTTGTTTTCAAAGGATTTTTGAAACTTTAATAATCAATTGGGTGTGATTTTCCCACGCTGGTATTCCAGACTGACTCAGGTGTTATTTAACTGTAATGCTCGGGTCAGATCGAGTATTATAGAATATAGGATATGATGCTGTGAAACTCAGGAGACGAGCAGGATGACGATACGTACTCTCGTACTTGTTATGTATATATATTCCGCTGTGTTGAGTTGCTGTTTATGCATTTGTATGTTATTGATGTTGAGTTGTGATTGATGTACTCTGATGATGTAATATATAAACTGATATATTTGATTTTTGAGTAAAGATTATTTGTGATCTATTATATTTTATTCTGCTGCGATGGTGAGATTCTGTTGTTGTTTTCTGTCTTCTTCTTCTACCTCTTCTTCTTTAACCCAAATGGTTCGTATTTCTGTACAACTTGAGTTGATTTAGGTGGAATAGTGCTGACTCAAGGGGTATGGATTTGCGGGTCGTTTCAGGAGATCACTCTGGATTGAAGGATACGAATAAGCTTGTTCGTATCGATGGAATATAAATGGTTTAAATAGATCTTTGTTGCATCTTTTGTATCAATGAATCATCGATGGATACGAAAAACCATGCTCTAGATCGAATGGAATTAATGGATACGAACAGCTGCCTCCTGATCGATATGGCGGAGTAGGTACGAAGAAGGCCCTTCGTATCGTTCTTGCTTTGACCGTTTCGACCGGTTAACATGTTTGGGAGGTGAATCGCCTTTTGCCTGACCATGAGTTCGTATTAATACTCTTTGGACTTAGCATTTTTTTCTCTCACTTGCTCACTCTATTTCCCTTGTCTTCGTATCAATCAGGATAAAAAAGAAAAAGAAACTGCCCTCGAACCGAACAATCCATCGATTTCTCGAATCAATTGCTTTAACTAGGTAATTAACAAATCAATACTATCCCGAATCGATGAGACTTCAGTTTTAACGCCGCTCTATCCATGGTCGTTGCTAGTTCTAGTGTCGGTGATGCTGGAATAGGGCCTGAGTAGGTTTGAGGGGAGAACCATGGCGTTCATGCCGCTTGGAAGAGAAGAGGTGTTGTCGATTTAGATGATGGGGTAACTTGTATCGATTGAGGAAGAAAATGTCCTATTTCGTATCGATCCCATTGGGAAATCTCGTACCGTTATCTTGCCTTGGGTTTTGTATCGACCGTGGAACAGTTACTTAGCATCGGTTACTCGAAACGATATTGATCGATATGAAATAGGAGTTGGATGATCGATACAAAGGGTTGAATGATCGATACGAAGTAGATGTTTTCTGATCGATATGAAACTACCTAGTTTCAACCGATGCGAAGTATTGGTCTTGCCAATCGATACGAGAACACGGGCCGTGATCGATACTAGATGAGGGGTTCGAATTGATATGATCTGGCATTTAGTTGATCGATTCGAAATCATTTACTTAGGTGATCGATACGAATGAGACTTTGGGTGGTTGATTCGAACTTGCATTTTGATCGATACGAGCTTCAACCGAACATATGACTCCTATGAGCTTCATTCTTGCATATTTGGACTTAACTGTTGAACTACATATTTGACCGCCCTTCGAAGCTCTTAGATGGAACTGTAACTCAACAAAATCTTAACAAACTGTAAATCGGATCAGTCTGCTAAGTCTGGATGGCGCGGTTGTGATGGTCAGCGATAATGGTCACTCCAGTTAAATTTCAAAGTCTCGTCATTCGAATGTTTTCTTTAACTCTGTAGAATTTCTCAAGTAACATGTAGCACTGCACTGCACAACACATCCACGCACTTCACACTGGGAAACACACGGGCTTATTATCGTCTAACGGTGGTTTTTCATAAGTTAGTTAATTATGGAGTCTACAAGCTCACAACAGCAGGAAATTCAGAGTTCACTTCCCTTAACAATAGAGATACTGGTCATCACGGTCGAAGTTATAGATCCAGCCCCGGATGAGTTACCAGGTGCTACTTTTATCTGTAACCCACAAGATTCTGTTCCATCAAACGTCTCCGAAGACATGCTGGGATGGATATGCCTAAGGCATGGTTTGTCGTTGGATGATGTGTTATTGCCGGGGCCGAATGACAGACCGCATGCTCCAACGGAGGGGTTTACTGCTTTCAATCGCCATGCATGTACAACCGAAACACTTCCTCTGTTTAACCAATACATTAGAGAAGTGCCGTCTTTCTTCGAAATCGCCCCCTATCAGTTACACCCCAATGCCTACGCTCTGCTAAACACCATGTTCATCGTATTTATGGAGCATCTTTTTCAACCACCGACCCCGATCGAGATTAGATACTTATTTAATGTAAAGAGTCGGGGAGATAGCCCTTCTTTTACGTTCCTAGAATCGGCCAGGAATTGTCAAGTGGTACGGGGATCCTGGACCAGGCTGAGTTGCTTTAAAACAGAGTGGTTTTATGTCCGATTCCCTCCAAGATTCACCAACCGATGGTTAGTCGACATAAGTGCTACGATCCTTTCAAGCAGTTAACTAGATAACCATATTTGATATCAAAACTAATATCTCCTTTTCTTTACAGCTGTAATTGCACGACCCGAGGGCATACACTTTAAAGAGATAGTTCGTGTTCTTCAAGAAATGCCGAATGAGATGAGGGAAATGGAGTCGGTGTTAACAGACCGAAACTTGAAGATAGTTGGGATGATCGATAAAAATCAGAGTATAAGGCTCGAAGGAACATTGAAGGCAGTCTCGACGAGACAGGTGAAGCGTAAGACGCCCAGGGTTGTAATAGCCGAAGAGGGTGATGATGAAGATACACCCACCGATGATGAACCCGTTGCCGGGCCTTCCAACGCCTTTCAAGATTCTGAGGGAAGGAGAAAAGGCAAGGCTACATCCCATAAGCGTTCTAAGTCTAGGAGATGGAAATCTGTGATCGTGTCTCTCTCTGTTTTTGGTAATAGAATTTCAGAGGCTCCTCCCTTGCAAGTGGAGAACCTTTTCGAAGGGCTTGCCAATATCCCAATTCCAGATTATGTGTCACTCCAACACGAAGCTGGATTAGAGGAGCTTTAGAGTACCTTAGACTTAAGCGAGTCTCTTCCCACAAGTGTGGCCGACATTTTCGGTTGGTCGGGGGGTTGCACATACATACACACTTCACGACACTACACGATTTCGGATCACAACCTATTTACTTCCAGATATTACTAATTTCGCTTCTCTTACTTTGCAGGTACAATATTTGGACGTGGATCAATGTCGGGGAGTCTTCGCTCAGCTCGCCGATCTTCTACGTACTACGAGTCACGTAGGAGAGTGGCAGAAAAGGGGATTATGATCGTGGATACTCCAGCCAGGAAAGATATGACAAGGATAAGAATAGGGACTATAGATACCGATCCCGATCCCGTTCTCCACCTCCTAGAATCCCTACACACCCGTCCAACTATGGAAAACAAACTGCAGAGCCTTCCTGCCGTAAGCCATCTTCTCAATCCTCTAGGCATGAATCACACCGTTGCAGACACGAGGCCGAAACTCCCGTTGTCACCGAACATGCTATTACTGATGCACGATTATGATGGCTTTTTTAGTGCGGAATTAGTGGGGAATCGTGGCTTCTATGGCCCTCCCGATCTAGTTAGCGAACATTCGATTGACTAGTATTTCCTGGCGTTCTTGAGTCCGAAAGGCATGACTTTGTAGCAGTAGAGTCCCATATCGGTTGCAAAGATGGTATGTTCTTGGTCGGGTAAGTGCATGGGTATCTGGTTGTAACCGGAATATGCATCCATAATGGATAATAATTCGTGCCCAACCATTGTATCTACGAGCTGATCAATTCGAGAAAGTAGAAAACTGTCTTGTGGACAAGTTCTTTGTTCAAGTCTGAGTGGTCAACACACGTTCTCCATTTCCCATTTGGCTTTCGGACAAGTACGGGTTGGATACCCACTTCGGGTATAATGCATCTCGAATAAACCCGTTCGATTTTAACTTATCGATCTCTTCTTTATGGGTGGAAGATCTCTCTAGATCCATACCATGCCTTTTTTGCTTGACCGGGATGTACCGCAGGTCAATATTCAATGTGTGGCTCATGATGTCCGGCGAGATCTCACACATGTCAGAATGCGTCTAGGCAAACACATCGAGGTTTGCCCGGAAAAATTCGACCAATTCCCCTTGCATTTGTTAGCTTAACTGAGACCCAATCTTTAACATTAGAATCATTGCTATCGTCAATCGGGACATAATTCGTCAGTTTGGCCGAAGAAGATTGACTGTCTCTACTTTCGTCTTCACTTTCGTTATTTCTCGGGTCAAGATCTCTTTGGAATTGGTTGGGGTGCCCGGGCCTGGGCCCTGGCATCGATTGTCGATTATCAACAAAACGGACGCAGAGAGATTCCTCTACGCCCTTTCCTTGAACGACTCCAACCCCACGATCTCCTTGAACGACTCCAACCCCACGATCGGTGGGGAATTTTAGAGTCAAACACCATGGGGAAATGGCTGCCTTGAATTCAGCTAGGGATCGGTCGGCCCAAGAAAGCATTATATGGCGAATCTATGTGCAAAACAAAAAATGCAGTATCCGCACTCTCTGGTGTTCTGCAACTCCCAACTCCACTGGTAGTATCACCACTCCAGTGCGTATAGTAGCGCTTCCATTGAAACCATGAATTTGGGACTGGCAAGGTTTCAAATCTTTAGCCTCCATCTTCATTTGGTCATAGGCTCGCTTGAACGGTATATTAACAGAACTTCCACTGTCTACCATGATCCTGTTCATCCAAGTAGGACTTTCCTGGGTTGATATGACAAGTGGATCAATAGTGGGGGTTTCGACCTTATTAGCGTCTCTATTTCGGAACACGATGTCTTCATTCATCGTCTTCTGTTATTTGGACGGAGCCCCATCATCAAAACTACTACAACATTTGAAGTCCGCATGCCTAATAGAGCCGGCATACGACTCCATTTCCCTCCAGATTCGGTCTGCTGGATGAGGACCACCACTTACAGTATTTATCACTAGCCTCCCGTCGGTACGAGCGGGTTCCTCCTGCCTTGCCTGATTGGGTATATTTTTTTGATTCGATGGGCCCGCACCTCCAGACTGCGATGCCCGCACAAACTGTTCTAACTTCCTCTCTCTAATCAACTTCTCAATGAGCTCTTGTAAACGATGACACTCATTTGTATTGTGGCCACAACTCTCGCGAATCCTACAAAATTTCCCTATTTGCATCTACCTCTCCGATGATGGCTTCAGAGCAGGCTTCTTGTATTGGATAGTATTGTAGGTTTGTAGATATACATTCTCTAGCAGCGTATTCAGAGGAGTGTAATTATCAAACATAGGAGCTCTACATCGTGGACCACGGTTTTGATCCCGCTTTCTATTCTGATTCCCATTTCCTTTTTGCCGAGTCTGTTTATTCTGAATATTCAATTGCATTTTCCCGAAGCTCTCCCCGGACTGTTTAACTACAACAATACTTTTGATTCCTTCCATACTTGGCCCTGCGTCATCCTGTTTCCTAGACTATTTTGCATCCTCCCTTCTTAAGAATTGCGCTACCTTGGAATAGAAACTGTCTAATGACGTAGGTGGTTTTCCGGCCAGCCAGTTGCAAAATTCAGAATCGGGGTCAGTCCCCTTAGTCAATGTCGTAAGAATGGAGTTATCATTAGGGTTGTTGATCTCAGCACACGAAACGTGGAATCTTTCTAAATAACGTCGAAGTGTCCCTCCAGGAGCTTGAGTGATACTAGACAGAGTGTTAACATCCTTCGGCCTTACGACATGCATCCGAAACTGCTCAACAAATTTGGTTGCCAGTTGGTCAAAACAAGAAATCAGTCGGGGTGGAAAACGAGTGAACCGCATAGTAGCTGTGCCCCCTATAGAGATCGGGAGGCTTCGACATTTAACTGCATCGTCAGCCCGTGCAGAACTCATCGGCCACTCATACTTTAGGATGTGTTGGTTGGGATCAGAACTTCCTTCGTAGACTGGTAAAGTCGGCATCTTGAATCATCGAGGTTTTCAGCATAGAATATTTCATCGATAAAGGGAGCATGACTCCGAGAGATTCCCCAGTCATCATTTGTGAGGCCTTGACTCTCTCGAATCACCTGACGGATCATTGTGGGGATGTCTGGCATCAGTACATTCTGTGCACACTGGGCCAAGGTGTGGTTGGGTTCCACAATGCAAGATTGGACCGATCGCGGTCATGGTCCGTATCTTGCCTCCTTGGCACGAAGTTCTCTGGAACATAGGTTTTTGGAGTATGTCCATGTTTACGATGGTTCAGATCTGACTGATTCCGGGCATCAACTCCTAGTTCAATAGCAGCGGTGATAGCGCTGTTGTCTGTGGTGTAGTGAGGAATAGTACCTCCCCGGAAGGTGGTCTAGTCTAGTAGCTGGTCGACGGTCCAACTCTAGGTTTCCCAATGCTCAACGCAGGTTGATATCCGGTAGCTTGAGTGTAAATCCCGTCTAGGCGTGGGCATGTAGACATGTGATGATAATCCGAAGAGGCTGAACTCTTCGTGGATGAATGGGAGGCCTGATCTCTCCTGGATCTCCTACGCCTTTGGCAATTTAGCTGATTAGTCAATTCGACGTTTGCACGCAACTGTTAAGTGAGTTGCTGACGGCTCTAAGTCAGCTCTTGTGTAAGCATTGGAATTATTTCCTAGTAACAAGGACTGACTGATCTGATGGTCCAGCAGCATTCTGGTTGGGTGGAGGCAGTTGCACAAGATTCTATCTATCCCGTCCTTCTTGATCTGCAGATGTAGAAGCGGTCCTTGTACTAACCATGATGGATAATGAAGTTCTTTCCTAGATCTAATGCAAATCTGAATAGGATGGAAGAACTCTGAACTTGAGATCTGGATCTTCTTCTCAGATTTGTACAATCTGGTATCAATAGTAGATCCAAAGAGCAGGAGAAAATTGCGTTTTCTCAATGGAATCACCACAGTTTTTGTACCAAAATTGGGTACAATACTCTTTGGAAGTATTTGAAGATATAAGATGACTAAAATAAATGAACAAAGAGGATTATCAAACAAACACTTGAAAAACAGATCAGACCAACACACAGAAACACAATGATTTAGAGCGGTTTGGCGTATATCCTACGTCCACTATGAAATTGATGACTTTATCGATGTTTTCTTGTGATTTACAACTGATTACAGCAAATTACAGCGGTAATTTTCGAGTATAACAGTGGTCTTGGAGAGAAAACGTGAATTCGGCAGAGTCTAGACGTCGAAGAGCCAAAAGTCCTTTTTCTGTAGGCTCTAGGATGCTATTTATAGGCGTAGGCTGCAAATATCTCGCTCAGATCTTGGGAGACCTCTTTTGGCACGTGGGCGGGCCCACACGATCGTTCCCATGTGATTTGCACTTGGTCCGTGATTGATACGAACTAATTTCGTATCAATCAAGGTTTGGCCCAATCGAGTCGAAAATTGGCATGAACATTCTTTAGGTTGTACGTAAGCTTCTATGTAAATTTGGTAGCATTTGGACTTGTAGATTGTGAGTTATGATCGATGCAAATTTGAGTTTTCGGTAGGCTGTTTAGTTCGTATCGATCCTTTCATATCGCTCTGTTCGTATCGATTTGAGCACATGTCTACATATTGACACAGCACTAATTCTTGGATCGATCCACTTTCGATGCCGAATTGACCGAGTCATTCCAAGGTTTTTGCCTTGTTAGTATCAATCTTAATTGGTCTATTCGTATCGGTCGGTCGCATTGCCTTGTTCGTATTAATCGGTTGTGCTGCCTTGTTCGTATCAATTGGTTGCATTGTTCTATTCGTATCGATCGATTGCATTGTACTTTGTATCGATGGGAAGTGTTGATTTCATGTCAATTTGTGGTTGATCGATACGAAGCATGTTGAAAATTATCGATACGAACTAGACACTTGCGCTTTTGTTGATGGATACGAAGTAGACCATCTTCGATGGATATGAAATAGACCGTCTTCGGTGGATACAAAAAAGACAGCTACATAGTGACGGACATGAATAGATAGGTATGTGATGGATACGTAATCGACCGATGTGAAGAGATGGATTGTGGCCTGATCGGTACGAAATGATGGATACGAACGAGTTGGTTTCCTTGACTTGTATCGATCATAACATAAGCGTACGAATTTAGATTGACTCAAAATTCGGAATGTTGGCTTTCATATCTTTTCTTGTCATATCTTGTCAATCGTAGCTTGATCTGGACTCGGACAAAATTTACCTACATCCACAAGAAACCTGTGCATAACCGGCTTTCAGGAAAAACTGTCTTCGGGTTTCTAACCAACTCCTTGGTATCATGGCCTTACCAAAAGGCGTGATAACAAAACTTTACAGAAAAATCTTTTTTTTTTTCAAATTAACGATGAAAGGTGAAGGTATAGTGGATAATTTCAATTATGATAATCCCAAAAAAGTTAGTTTTCTTTTCATGTGTGTTAAAAGTCTATTTTCTTCAATAAATCAATCATAGATACGTTGTTTTGAGTTTTTTGGTTTTTTAACAAATCAATCATAAATACGTTGTTTAGAGTTTTTTGATTTTTCTACAAATCAATCAACCGTATTCAATTCAATCACAATTTGAAAATCTAGGGTTTCATAAAAAACAAAAAATAAAAACTAGAGAAGAAATGCTTAATCGACGATCGCGTAGGTTGTTAAGAAGCGTGAGCTTCTGACTTGTTGATAAAAGACTTGACTTCTTCATTTTCCTACGGTAGTGGCATTAATTCTGGAGGAAAAGGAAAATAAACGTTTTGAATTTTAGGTGTTTGTTCACTTGAAGAAATAACAACTGGTGTTACGAAAAGAAAAACAGAATTGTTTAAGGTGGCTTTTAGTTTTGGTGGGCGGAAGAAAAAAACTGATACCAATAGAAACACACAATCTATGTAATGCATCGTATATTGTAGAAGAAAACATAAGTGGTAGGAGGAAATATTATTTATTGTTAAGTTTGTCAAATACAATACCCTTGAGCTTTATTTTGCCATCTTAAGTAACAACAGAATTTATTACCCTAAGCGAAAATAGGAATTAAATGTGGTTCTAAAGTATATTTATTTTTGAAAATTACACATTTTATACCGTTTGCCCTAGAATATTGGACTGTAGAATCTTGATTGCTTCTTTTTTAACTTTTAGATACATAAATTGATTAAATCTATGTTAGGAAATTTATGGGAGAAAAAAATGCACGAACAAGGTAGGGAATTATAACGGCCATTTTTTTAATATGCTTAGCTGATTAATAAGTTTGTAATTATGTTGAAGATATTAATTTAATAGGATCAATAATATAACATGATAATAAATTAAATTGGATTGATAAATAGTTAGCAAAGAAAAATTAATTACAAATGAAGTAACAATGTTTAATGAATGAAAAAAATTTATAGGATCTTTTGCGAGAATGCATCGAATGGTAACTTGGATGAGGAATATTTCCATTTTTGATTTGATATTAAGATATTTTAAGAATGAGATTAGAGATAGTTTGTGACCGAGACGCCTTTATTTCTCCCTATAAATGTAAATCATCTTTATTATTATTTTTCATTCTATTATTCTCGAAAACTTACGCTGTTAAATTAAACTTAGAAGAAAACTACAACTCCTCTCCCGAGATAAAAGAATTCTCAAAGAGGGAGCTTTGACAGATCACCATGTGCATGCAGAATTTCAGCATTATTAAAAAAGGATTTTTACGGAATAGTTTGATAGAAAGTTGAAATAATTATTTTCCGAGTAAGGATATTATGAGTATTCATTATGGAAATTAATTCTAGAAGCCAAGAAACGTACGATGTCTTCCTTTATTTGATTTACAACCACCCAGTACTTGTTAATCAAGTTTTAAAGGAAAATGACCAAGTACCTATTCAATGGAAGCAATGAAAAAGTTAATGAACTTTTAGAATTTGTAAATACAGATGTATTTGTCCAATGTCTAAGGCTACCAAAGGTAACTACTTATATCGTTGCAATCATGGATAAACTATCTAGACATGGATATTTTAATCTAATGAAACCTAACTCTAAGCTCTATAATAAGTTCATTAAATATAAATTGTAAGTATAGTAGGGGACATGAGTTTAATTTCTTACAATTGCTTGTTTTTCTCGTAAAGTATAAAATGAGTCCATCATGTCCGAAGCCCAACAACTAAGGCCTGCGTAGTATATGTCGACCAAGATTTTTCATGACTCAGTTGCCCGTCCATCCACTCACAAAGTTTTTCACCTCCTCATTCTTATCCACAACTTTGTCTGTCACTCCCCAATAGCAATCGTGGGCCTCAAGCCTAATGGGCAACACCAACCGATCACATTTCGGACACCCCCATCTCATCCATCATTGGCCAGGTCGCACATACAATGCTAACCTCTAAACCCACATGTCTACCTACACACCCTGTCCATACAAGCTCCCTGCTCGTCAAACTATTCCTTGGCCAACTCTTATTCATACTTCCCTTTTTCATGCGTAGACAGAGATATGAAGAAAGCTCTTGATCACTTTTGCATAAAGAGATTGCGACTTTGTACCATTCCTCTATAAAGAGAGGCACATATACACCGCTCTATTGAAAAAGCATGTCACTATGCGACAACTGCATGACCACATTCAATAACGACTCCATGCTCCATACCAGTCCCTTGGCAAAAGCATGCTGATGTATAACCTACCAACTAGCGCACATCTGGACCGCTCCATCCATGTGACACCTAAGTTGGCCGCATCTGGAACACAAATCATAATCAATGGTTCTAATGAAACTTGGCATCCATGGCATTAGACTAAGCCATTCAAAGCATGATCTCCAAAGTTATAAATAGGAGAGAACATACATTTGTACAAGGATATAATTTCATAAGCATAACATCTTTTTTATCTTCAATGATGTAACCAAAAAGTCTCAAAATAAATAAGATAAAAAATCAAAATGGAAGTAGATCTCCTTGAACCACTCTATTTATTTCGCAAGCAAGCTAGTTTTTATAGTATTCCGTCCAATTTTTATATATATAAAATTATTACAGCTGGGAAGAGAAAGTCCCTTAATAGTTTTGGCACATACACCTAAATAGAATCACTCATCTAGTTGCACAAGGCAATCACAATGAGACTAGTAATACCCAAATGACTTACAAGATACTTTGACCAAAAGAAAACAACAAAAGCTTCCACTGTTACAAACCACAGCACGTAGCATGAGAGAACTAAACAGACTGAAGCAAAATGCTTCCAGTTTTCCAAAAATACTTCCTATAGCAGAAACAAACAGTTCAAATTGAATCAAACAGCTTCACGAAGACAACCTGACTCCAAAATTTCATCATGGTAACATACCAAACGCAACTGAATGACAAAGGAGGTCCAAACAACATAGACCAAACATAAAGAACAAGATAAACAACAATGCCATACTTAGCGGGCAAAGTTCACTAATCGTTTTATATTCATTCACTCCTCATTACAATTTTTTCTAACTTAGTGAGCAACCTTCACTAATCATAATTTTCAGGTTGTAGTTAACATTTCGGAGTTAGAAGGAGGCCTTCGCCTTGAAGCTCTTGAACTTTCATCGCTTTCATCACTTTTTCTCTTCATAAAATCAATTTCCCTCCAAATATCGCCATGCAAACCCATGAGAATAACGTCGTAGATGAGGCCGATAACTCTCACAGACATAACCCTAGTGGTGACACTGGGGCTGCTGTCATTAGCTTCATTCTAACCAGAGTAACATATGGCTCAGCTTGGTCAATGTAATTGCTAACTTCAAGCAAATGGCCCACGGCTTGGTCTAGCTTTATGCTTGTGTGGAATGTCATGAGACTAAAACTATAGTCAAAGAATCCCAAATTCCATCAACATAACCCCTCTCCCGCATATGTCTCATGCAGTTTCAATATCATGCACGATAGCAGGGAGATGGTTGTGCTAGAAGCTTCTATTAGGGGTAGTCCCAGCCCAGGACAAGGATATGCACACCAATGACTTTGCTCGCAATGCTCTTAGGGTCGAGCTAGTCTTAAAGCTCGTACCATTCGCCACTTTCCCTCATTTGAATGAATGTCCACCTTCGAACGACTCAAGATGGCAGACGGTGTTGGATTTGGACCAACACGCAGCGGGTTAAATGGATAATTTTTTTTACTATTTTAGATCTTATTAAGCCTATGAAGTCTAAATAAATTTAGATCTAATCTAGATAAATTTTAAATAAAATCATTATTTTGTTTAACTAATTAATATAAAGATTTTATTTGTTTATGTTATTAATATATGATGTTAGCCCTCCATATACATATTTGCTGTCTGTTTTATATAATGTCATTATAATATAAATGTACTTATATAAATAAATATGCATATTTATACATATACATATAAGTATAAAAATAAATGCATACACCTATATATACATATTTTATGTAAATAGATTTTATATAAATTTAAATATAATCCAATTCAAAATTCAAATTAAA
The DNA here is from genome assembly GCA_030765085.1 of Allium cepa. NCBI lineage: Eukaryota > Viridiplantae > Streptophyta > Magnoliopsida > Asparagales > Amaryllidaceae > Allium > Allium cepa. The sequence goes on along the minus strand of CM060943.1, from coordinate 547,167,305 downwards.
TCTGTAAAAAAATTAAATATGGACTTAGTTCTAAGTTTAAAAATGTCCTTTTAAATTCAAATTCAAATCTGTATGTTTTGTAATTAATTTACAATATATATAACCATATACATATATATGAAATATATATATATATATATATAACCATATACATATGAATATATATATATATATATATTAATTTTTTCGAAAATACGTCAAAAATACATATAAATATATTTTAATTTATATAAAATTCTAATTTAATATATATATATATATATATATATATATATATTTGAAATAATATTGTATGATTAAGTGTGAATACTATTATTCATAAATATATTAGTTTCGACCATAAATTAATTTTATAAAAATTTGTTTTTTAATTATTAAACCGTATGAAATAAATACTTTAGCTTTTTTGATTTAATTTTCTATGTGAAAATAAAAATGAAATATGTAGTTTATTAATTTCATGGGCAATTATATATATATATATGTGCATGTGTGTATTTATATATATATATATATTAATAAATTTTAAATTAGTAATTAATATAATTAAAAAGCATATATTTTGTTTAAATTAAAATTAAGAAAAAAAATAATTTTTTTATCATGTGCATACAATACAACTTACTTTAAACTTGTTAGAAGAATTTGCAAATATATTTATATCTTTATAGTAGTTAAAAGAATTGAATTTTTAATTTAAAAGCCTTTTTAAAAATTATCTTGAATTCGGAAAAAAGATTTTTTGCTTGAATGACCGAAAGCTATATAGATATATGAACACAAAAGAATTTTTTTATTATATTATACAACATATTCGTGTGTAGATCGACAACAAATTATGATATAATATAACATATATAGTACAATGGCATGATGATTGACATATATAAATTCATATGAAATAAATATTATCTCAACTGTGGTCTATTTGTAATACCTTGAATGCTAAATCAAAACCACTCCTTGAATCTTATTTTGTCTCTTTCAGAAATTGCTACCAATCAAATAGATCACATACCTTTAGTTAATTTGATTTAAATTTTATGTTTGGTTTGAAAATGAAGGAGGAGAAGGCTATGATGCTTGCATAGCCTATATGGAATGAGGGTCTAGAAGAAAGTCACCTCAAAATAGAAGAGTGTAGTGGGTTTAAATAAGGAAAGAAAGCGAGAGTATAAAAATGACTTAGATCTGATCTTTTACCCTTTCTTTCTCAACTAATTCAAGCTCAAAATATCACCCGTCATATCTCCATCATTGGCCGACCATTATTACTAGGCTAAAAGGCCTAGTTGCACTTTCAAACCATATCATTAAATTCGCATTTTAAATCAAATTCAAATGCACATCGATGTCGTATATCGGTATGTGTAATATTTTCAATACTGATCCAAATAAATCAAATAAAATTTTATATTTAATATTTCATAAATACTAACTTAATTAATTTATAACAATTATAATTTAATTAAATCAAGTAATATTTGGAGTATTCAACATTGCAGTTATGTGACACTTAGGTAAATTTTGTCAACAATTAGTATCGAACAATTCATATACTAACGTTCACACATCACTTTAACTAGTGGTGTGACAATTTGGCCGAATTTATCGTTTACACAATTTCGGTAAAATCCAATTTTACCACTTTAAGTGATCCCCGATAGTGACAATTATTTACACCAATTCTCTTTGTCAAAACTATATCACAATGGGACTTACGGAATTTGGTATTGGTCAAAATTCTAGTATCATCCACATTCAACTTGTATAATCCAAACACAAAGTTCTTGTTTCAATAATAACAATTATTATTAGCAAAACTGCTATGATTAGAGACTTTGACTCTGAGTTGACTACAATTGACCATGATACTAACTTCATATAACTAAGAAGACGAATTCTCTATTGAATAATGTTTCACTTCCTATGCTTCAATTCCGACCCAACTATAGTCGTTCGATGAATACCGCAACGATATTTTCAAGTTAAGAGAACACTGTAATATTGTCACCTTGATATTTTCTGTTTAACCTTAGTTATAGTAACCAACAAAAAATTATCGAGTAAGTCATTCCATGATTATCTAATACTATCAGTAGCGCTCCAGCAGCCATGAGTAATTCGCTGTCCTTAATTTGTAGAGCATTATATACTCTAGTTTCAATGGATGTATCAGTATCTAGTCTCAACACATCTTGACTAGGGATATTTAAAATGATATGTTTATTTTCATTATGATAATTTTCTCATGATTACAACCTATTGTAATTAATATCAAAAAACATATTATTTATGGAATTTCTATTAAATATACTTAAACTAAATTAATCAGTCAATCAATCAATTAATATAACACATTATATCAAGTATTAATAGAAAGAAAACAACTTTTATTTCAAACAAGATTTTAGTTTAGAGTAATTATTTACAATAAATTACAAAACTTCATCTAGGGTATACCTTTAACTCTACCAATATTGGGTCAATTAGTTAATATCTATCATATCCCTTCGATCATATTGATGAGAATTGATCGACCCAGTACCTTGGTGAATAGATCTGCTTTGTTTTTTTTTTCATTATCTACTCTATCAATCAGCTCTCTCCAATGTTGTTAAATTGTCTTTATCTTGTGGAACTATTCGAAGTATGTTTCTCAACCTCCAATGAGCTTTTAACATTATATTGTTATGATATAACAATGATGTAGTTTTCTCAATACTTGGAATTACTGCTAGCTCAGTTATAAATTTATGCATTTATATTTATACATTGCATTAACCATGACGTTATTCAAGGTGATGTACATAGCCTCTTTGATGAGTTAGTCCCAACCTTGTGTTTGGAACATTTCCAACTATATCACCCCAACTAAGGTTTGAACATGAATTTAATACTTACATATTATATTCGATATAACTTATGAAGTTTGAGTTCGAATATTTCTTCATGAGAAGCTCGTTGTTTCTATAAATAAATCTTTAATTTTTTGCAAATACTCAAAAATGCTCTTGACTACCTTTAGCAATCCTAATTTGAAATTGATATTTTCTTCATGTATTGAATACATCTAAATACGATATTGCAGGCAATACAACATGTTGACAATTCCTATTGTCAATGCATAAGGAATCCATCTTACTATATTAAACATATTAATATGGTGTCTGTGCATCTAGGACATTCCCAACATCCTTTTATACTAATTATAAAATACCCTTTTCAAATCCTTTATCAGGAATTTGAACAACTAAACTAGAGCTAATTTTAACATAGGTACATCGTTAACAATCAATAGTATGTTATTCACTCATAGTTTAGAAATATCTATGTATCTTTTTAATGCTATTTCTTATAAACAAACACTTCACTAATAATCAAACAACTTAATCTATCAAAATACTTGAACTTTGATGCTTGTCAATTGTATCCGTTCTTAGATCATATCCGAAAACCCACAAACTCAATATTTCGAGGCACTTCGATTGTTATGTGCAAACACTCTATTATAAATAATTATTTATGATTTTCTATTTCAATACATACGTACCAAAGCATAAATTCATATCAAGCAATAATTTTGTGTGTAAAATCCTAATTAACTTGAGCATATTGAATGATGAACCTATCACCATAATTTTAGCAATTGAAATTCATGATGTTCTTCTTATCAATGTTTCTTACTATACTTAAACTACATTAGTCAATTTATGATGTTTTTCTTATCAATGTTTCTTACTATACTCCAACTACATTATTCTTTCTCTTGAAGACACGTTTGCAGTCGAAAAATCATATCCCTTCGGGTATAACTATCTAAAATATATTTTGATAATGTACCTGGAATTCATTTTGGATTTGCATATCAAACAATATGACAAAGTAAATACTCTTAATGGTTTAATTTACAAGTGAGGAATATCTATTTCCGATACTGATAAGAAATTCGTAGTATCTTATTAACATGCATGAATAATTATTAGGCATTCCAATGTTTTGTGTTTGCATCAGTTTGGTTAATTTTATTTCATTCCTCGTAATCTTTTTTAATTTAGATCGTATCCAAATTCAATTTACTATCAATAATTTCTAAAAAAATTCTTCATCACGAAGTGCACAACAAAAATATGATCTTTTAATAGCGTTTTAGAATCACTATAAAAAGTTGTCATAGCATTTTTATGAACATTGTAAAATGACATGTTATAATATGCCTTGTTGATAATATAGCATTAATAAAAACACTATAAAAAACCTATTATATTGCATTTTTGCTGTCATCTTTATGTGTTAGTTGCTTTTTTGCTGATATACTTAACTTTCTATAGCATTTCTTTGGTTGTTGTATAAACGATATAAATTGGTGTTTCTCGGTGTAACAGAATAAGCATTCATAAACATCTTATGAATTTATTTATATATATAAAACTGATTTTGGTTTAGTTTATGAAACTTATGTTCAAAACATAAATTGGTCATTCAACGATAATCGTTCCCAAACTCCTTTAGGGGCGGTCCATACAAAATCTCTCACGAACAATTGTTACGTGTAGTCTTTCGACTCGCACAACCTGTCATCTCCTTGACCAATGATTTGTTACGGTTTTTTTTATAAAACCTCATCGTGTATGGTTTCATAAACTATTCTCCAAATTAAATTAATTTTAACATTAAATGCCTCTCGTAAGTACTTGACCTTACAGAAAAAGGTTAACTCGACCGCACATTATCAATCACAATTTGTTCAACAAAGTCCAATCACTCCTTATCGATACATCATCATGTATCATACGGAGTGGCTTTTGAGATTGAATCTTTATTCATTTTAGATACATTTGGAACACTTTTCAATGTACTTATCTATTCGACCAAATCAAATCATTTTATTTTCTTTTGCACGTTACATTTATCAGCTTACCATTAACATACTTCATATGTAACAAATACACATTTCATGTCTGTTGTAATTCATTGATGAATTTAATGAAGCATGTGCAACCGTTTTTGTATTATTAGACTTATGATTGCATACATCTATATGTATCAACCCGAAGAGTTTGCCAATTCCTTTCCTCTCCCACTGAATGGATGCTTTTCCCTTTATTGTTTGAGATATAATTCACTAATACTACATGATTCATAATCATATGATTAAATAATTTTTTCTCAAAAATATGGTTTACTCCATAATTGTAACGACCCGAAATTTTCTAACCCGAAAATTCCAAATAGTTATGGAAAAGAAGAAAGAGATAGAAGAAGAACAGAAACGCCAAACATCTCACATTCGCAGCGGATAAAATATAATAATAAATAATAACAGTTTACACAAGAATACTATAACTGTTGATTACATTTAATATACATCAGAGTTTCACATTAATACAGTTACTGAAGGTTTACAATTACCATGTCCAAGACTTACAATAATATAAATACAGCGGATATACTCTATACGATATTGCCATCCAGCTCGACTCCTGAGCTCCAGAACGTACCTACCTGAAACTTTGTAATACTCGGTCTGACCCGAGCATTACATCAAAGTAACACCCGGGTCAGGCTGGAAACCAGCGTGAGTAAACCCATCCAACATGGAATATAAAACATACAACTTATATAAAACCCAGGTAACTCATATCCATTCATAAAGCCACAATTTGTTTTAGACATCGTTGATTTCATATATAAGTTTCTAAATATCCAAAAATTTAGATTTGGAATAGTCCAATTCCTCCAAATCACTTCATTCCAGCATATAGGTTTTCACACAAATCTATAATAATTCGAAGTGGTTTCGGGTATTTCCCAATACCCGATCCCGGCCTCTTCGAGTCACATGTCATCCTAACCCAAGTTACCTAAAAGGAATACACAACATTACATATCAGGAATATCAACTCATTCAAAGCATCCCAAAACCATTCGATCAACCATAAACAATTTGATCACAACCAAATTATTTCAATTGATTCTGATTGAATTCCGAACCTCACTCTTTTAGATTCCTTCATTAATCAATTCCAAATTGATTATTTAATCAACCCTTCATTTCTCATCTTAATTAACCGTCCTGGATTAATTCATCTCCCAATTACATTCAAGTAATTGTCTTTATTTTAATTTCACAATATTAATTATTCTTAACCAAATCAATAAGTAATCTTAATTACTTCATAAATCGATTAACTATATTAATTTCATTAATCCTTAATTACTTACATTAATTAATTTCTCATGAATCACTTATGATTAATTCATCTTAATTAATCAATCTTTAATTACATTGTTGATTATATAAATTAATGATTTCCAATTATGTTTTGATTTGTTCTAATCTAAATTAATTACTTTAATTCAATCCCAATATTAATCATTCTCAATTAATCTCAATCTGTAATTAACCATTCTTTAATTTACTTCATTAATAAATTAATTACTCCTTAATTAATTATCTTAATTAATCTTTTGATAAATTTCACAAAGTAATTATGTTCTATTAATTACATTAAGTAACGGTCCTTCAAACCATCCATTGATTATTCTAAATTAATTTAACTTAATTAATTAACTCACTTAATTAATTCAAATTCTTAATTACTAAATTAATTAACCCAAATCATAAATTAATTTAATTAATTAATTATCCATTTTATTTACCCTTCTAATTTGATGAATCCCAAATCATTAAGCCCTTATTAACAATGAAAACATTTTCTTATTTATGATTTAAGTTCAAAATTATTTAAAATCCAAATACCTCGAATCAAACCACAATTAACTCGAGAAACAACCAAATCTAAAATCATTAGATCGTCAGTACACATCCAAACAATTCAATCATCCATCCATTTATTTAAATTTAGCCATTTAAATCTAAATGAATTCCAAAGTGTAAGATTACTTACCTTTGATTTTATTTGGCAAAACAATTCCATCCCAACCATCTCTACCCGATTTGAATCTTATATAAACATTGTATGGTTTTATTAATATTTGTAATAACCAAACAATCCATTAATTTAATTTAACAAATTTTTTCCTTAAATAATTCCTTAGTAGCTGAAAAATTTAAATAAGTTGATTTAAAACAGACTGTTAAAAGTATTTTCTATTGTTATCTATATACGCATATACTTAAAATAAATCACAGGGCAAAAACTGATTTTTCATAACTTTACACTTAAAATTATATATATATATATATATATAATTTTCCAAAATCTTTTTATATAAAAGACATTTTCCATCTTAAAATTCATATATATTTCATTCTATATTTATTTGGATTAATTTCAAAAATAGAACATATGCTTTACTGCAACAACAGTATCATCATCTTTTTTTTCTTTATTTGATTCACAACTCAAACCGGGTACAAGCTCAATAATCATCAACTCAGAAATCTAATACTATAGATAAATAAGGATTTTAAACTCATCATGCCGTCGCCGAGATTGCTATCCATCGCGACACAACCCAAGACCGCGAATCCCAAATCGCCGCCCCTCTTCTCGCGAACCACCACCATGCTCGCAATGCTTCCCAGCTTTCAAACAATCGCCCTCGACCCTACACCTGCTCGAACTCGCGCCCTTTGACGCCACCACCTGTCGTGATTCACGCGAGTTATTCCCCTGCTTCGAGCGACGTCGAGATGCCGCAACCCCCCCCCCCCCCCCCCCCACAATCAACACGAACGACGTCGCGGCCTTGCTCGAGAGCTCGAGCTACCTCGGCTCTTTGATTTCTGAATTAATTCGGGACGAATAGATTAAAATCGAAAGGGAGGAGGACGCGAGTCTATGAAGCAGCCATTACTATATTTTTTTCGCGAACGATATCGCTTGAATTGGGAAGAAAAGAGGAAATGAGATTTGAGTTTGAATGTAGGAAGAATCGCGATTTCCTTTGAAATATTCGGCCATTAATTCCTTTTTGCTTTCTCTGATTTTGATTTGATTTTTATCTGTATATAAAAACGAAGAGATATTTCTAAAGTGGCTTCGGGTATAAGCTAGGCCGTAATCACGTGATTAAGGTACTTCAATTTAGGCTTTGAATTGATTTTATATAATTGAATATTAAAAAATATCTCGGGTTGCATACCGTGAAATTTCAAACTCGAAATCAGACATGCCGCCAGGCGTTTATAAGGCTTTACCCGTATTCCGAACACAATGGAACGTGTTTCGGAAGCTAATTCGATCATATGCGTGAGTTACGAAAGTAAACGATCAATTTTAAATTAAATCAATTAAATAATTTCTAAGCGTTTTGAGCTGCCAGGGTCAAACGACAACCTCAAATGCTACGAAAATTGGAATCCGACAATAACTAACTATTACGGATCCAATGGATCTGGTTTCGTCGAATTCCGAGGCTGTGCCTCGGAAACTATTTTTAAGTTCAATTTAAACAATATAAATTTCAAAACTGAACAAATCACCCTTAAATTAAATTTCAACCATTCTATTATCTTCAGTATCATCATTATAAATTTTTATAAGCCTTCAAATTATTTTTAACGGACTTAAAATTTCATATTCAACATCTTACCCAATTTCAGTTATTAAATTCAATATTTAAACTATATAATTCAATGATTTAACTATCAAGTAAATATTAATATTCGGAATTCAAGTTAAAATTAACCTTTAAACTTTAAAATCAATTAACTATTCCAATTTAATTTGTTAAAAATTACGGGTCGTCACATTCCTTCCCCCTTAAATGAATTTCTTCCCCAAAATTACTAGTTAGGAAGAGTGAAACCATACCCATTTAATTTTCCCAAAATTCTCAATTCAACATCCTACCAGCTATCTTTTATTAAAAACCCACTATCACCTTAATCAACTTCCCACAACCCTCTATAGTATTAAACAACACCCATTTGCTCAATCATCTAAATTTCAATCTAAAACCAAATTTTGAATTATCAGAAATTTCTCAAAATTTTTCTAACTCTCTAAATTCCCGAAATTTTTTGCCAGCGTCTCCTTTGCGCGGCTAGCTCGGTACAACTACAAAGGCCTCTATGGGCTCCCAAATTCCAAAAGAAAACAAAAGCCAAGTGGCTACATCAAAAACCCAATCCAATTTATACAGACATTAAAATACATACCTTTTTGTCGGGCACTTCACATTTATCTTTTGGAATCAAATCAAATTTTCTTTTCCCTTTATAATACCTGCATACCTTTCTTAGCAATCACATACAATCATGATTTTCCAATCATTTTATACATTTCTTACAGAAGTTTTCACATCCACTTCTATTCAATTTAGTTTTTCCCATTTCCATATGAATTCTATTTACTTTCAATACTGAATTATTGAATTTATCTCCCATTTATAACTGATTCATATTAATTTCATCTTCTAATTTACATTAGTCTTTAATTTGGAATCGTTTTGTCGTTAACCAAATTTTTCCTAAAATTTCTAACTCCCAAAATTTTGGAAATTTTTTGGCAGAGTCTCCTTTGTACGGAGGAGCTTTTGCAATTTGACAAGAGATATAAATATGTATACATCGACCCACCCGGTCGGAAAAAGCAAAACAGTTTATATTTCCTAATTTTATTGCGTAGGCGTACCTTATTTTGCGTTTTAAGCATGCGGCTTATTTATTTAGCAATTAGTGCAATCCAAATCCAGCCAAACGGCCTTCAGGTACCTGTACTTACTCAACTTAAATATGTAAGAGCCATATATAGAGTATTTATCAGCATTTCATTTACTTTAATAGCAAATCACAAGCATTTCACTTATATTCAATAGTTAAACACATGTATATCATAAGCAACAAGCACCAAAACGCTTTCCATAAGCGATTTATATAACTTTAAAGCTGATTCAATTGCTTTAAACCAATTCATATGCCATCTCATTCAATTTTATTGGTTTACAACTCAATTGCTCACATTCAATTAAGTTTTAATCCAAACAAGTTCATATTCTCTTCAAATGATATAAAATCAATTTTGTTTAATCTCTATCAATTCAAAGAATTTTAATTATTTTTGAACACGCCAAACGACAATTATTTTATGACATTTTGACGATATTTGCTTGATAGAGTATTTAATTTGAGTTTATAACTACCTTTAAATCAATTCCAACTCATTCTGTAAGTAATTCCATTACAAATTTTTTTTCACTACCATACATATGCCTTTCATTTCATTTCCAATTTATTTACCACCATTTATTTAGCTCGACATATTCATTCTTGTATACTACTAGCCATCCTTCAATCCAAGCCTTTATTTTTATGGGTTTTCACTCTTATTCGAAGCCAAGCTTCCATAAACTTTAAACTTAAGTTCATTTATTTTAATTTATTCCAACATCAAACTTAAGTCTACTTCTATTTGATTCTCATTTAATCATCTTCCATTAAATTCAGTTAGTCATCCATTTTAAATTTTAAATTCACATTTTAATTTATCAAAATAATATCCAAGCACATACTTATCTCATTTATACTTCAAATTAATATACCACCAAATTTAAGTTCAGTCTGATAATCAAATTCCAATCACAACTTTGATTTAGTTTTTATTCAACCAGACTTCATCCATTTATTATTCAACTCAATTTACTTACTTAATTCGTTATCGAATTTATTTTATTAATACAAAGTCATTTTCAATTTATTTCTATTCATTTGGGTTTTGTTTGCAACCCAACCATTTCTATTATTATTCACTTCCATATCATATGACAACACTTCTCTTATATCCAATTTACTTGCAAATTTCATTAAATATTATTCAAATCACACTTGAATTTTATTTGTAATTCAAATCATCTCATTTTCAATCCAACTCTATTTTATTTTTATTTTACAACATCTCTTCTTATTTATTTCATTCCATTTACAAATTTGAATTCATTGTTAAATTCCATTATTAATTTGCAAGTCATTTTAGTTACCCAAGTTCAGTTTTATTAACATACACTATTAAATAATTTATTTAGCTGATTAGTTTACTTTCACTATTTAAATGAACATTCATTTTTTTATTACAAAAAAAACACTTCATTAAATTTCCCGAGGTCAATTTTATTTTATAATTCCAGTTTGGAATCTCTTTTGAATTTTCCTAAAATCCCAACACCTTTATTTAAAAATTTAGAAATGCTTTTAAATTCACATCATACTTAATAAAATAACTCTTTATAAAACTAGTCTTTTATAACTCGATGTCTCAACCAGTCCATCCTTGTTCTCATAGAGATTTAGTCATACGTTGATTAGGCGTAGAACTGAAAATCTATAAGTACTTAGCAGACTCATTTTCAACATCCAGTGAAAATACTTGGAAAATAATTTTATTGAAAATATTGAAAGAATTTTGAAAGAGAGGAAATGTCTTTGGTGAGAATGCTCTGGAAATCATCACCCTCATCATGGTCGCAGTTACACTCCAGGGTTACGTTGCCGTCACAGCAAAAGTCCATGCAACTATAGGCTCTCCGCGGCCTCTCAATTACGCCATGGATCCCACACAACAAATCACAGTTACATCCAGGGTTACGTTGCCATCGCAGCAAAAGTCCATGTAACTGCAGGCTCTCCGTGGCCTCTGATTTTCGCTGTCAAAATGAAACCTCTCCACTCCTACATAGGTCGCAGTCTGCCGATATAAAATCAAACGCAGACTGTTGGCTCTCAGCGGCACACACGACTTTCGCTATGTTATACCATAGGTCGCAGTCTACCGATATAAATCGAACGCGGACTGTTGGCTCTCAGCGGCACACACGACTTCCACTATGGTATACACTACTCATAATCCCCAGGAACTAGTTTTGTCCGGACTCCTCACAGGATCAACTTTAGAACCCCCCTGGGGCTCAAGGCAGTACCACCCGGTGGCACTCCTGAGAAGTTCATTTCAAGGGAGCGCCTTTTTCCCCAGAGCCATCATCAAAACATTTTATACTATATACATATATAGTATCTTTCCAATCATACACCTAGTATGAATTTTATCAAAGCTCCTTTACACAAAATCGATTATCCCAAAATCGATAATTCTCAAAATAGGCTTTCCAAATTCCATATATTGATTTTACCCAAAATCAAAAGCCTTTCCAAATCCAAAGGTTCTCAAAACCTTTTCCAAAATCCTCATAAGATCCTTTATATATATTCAAAAATATATAATTCGTAAAACTTTGGATCATGTCAAACTTGTATAAAACCCCTTTATACTTCAAACATTAATAAACATTTTTCTTCCAGCAATAAATTCAACAAGGGAAGATTTATCTTATATTACAAAGATATACAACTTTGTTTATTCAAAACCAAATATCCCAATTTGATTACTCTTTTCAATATCAATTTCATCCAAATCCGTACGATGTACACATATCATCAGTATGCTATACAATCTGATCGCTCACCCGATCACACAATTTCATTTCTGAACTAGTATCGTCCACCCGACTTCCTAGTGCGGACACAGATCTGGTTTCTTGATTAGAAACCGTCATTCTCCTAGCATAGCTATAACTATGATAAAGAACATCCAGAACCAATCAACAATCCATATCCAGGTTCGCCGTCGAAATCGAGTGAAAAATCCTAACTCGGATCGACAAACTATCTCGAAATTCTGTGTTCGAATCTGGATCAAATCACTATGCGAATAGAATAATATACGTACATCCTACGTAATTATCTTCATCGATTATTAACCAAATCAATTTCCTTTCTATTCACAATTCCCTCAATTCCATTGAATTATCACTTCAATTCCTATCTCAGTTGGGTATTAAATCCATAACAATTTGAACTCCGACTAGTTTAGAAAAATAGCTTGAAATTTTTTTTTTCAAAAATAAATAAGTAGTTGAAAAATAATTATTAGTTTGCAAAATAGCTATAAAATAGTTAACTAATTGTAAAATAGTTGGGAAATAGTTAAATAGTTTCAGAAATTTTAGATAATCGCAAAATAGTTGTAAAATAGCAATTTATTTGTAAAATAGTTGAAAAATAGCGATTAGTTTAGAAAGCAGTTGAAAAATGATTAAATAGCTCCAAAATAATTGTAAACCAAGTATAAAATAATTTGGCTTTAAGAAAGAAAGGTTATATAGCTTGGAAAAATAAGTTTATGTAAAAGAAAATTATATTAAAAATAGTCCAGAGTCAAAACTGTTCATTTCCCCCCACAATTCAATTTAAATTTCCACTCCCATTTAAATTGACCCGATTCCAATAACTCCAATTTCCATTGGACTTAATTCGTTCCCAACTCAATTGAATTAATTTCCAATTTCTTTCCAACTTCAAATCAAATTCCATTTGATCTTAAACCAATTCCACTTAAATTTTAATTCCAAATTATTCACATAAATCTGGACTAATATCAATTGAACTCTCTTCAAGTTCAATACCCCTTCCAAGTTAATCCAATACAAATTTCCCATTTGAAATTTTAAACTTGTACAATTTTAATTATAATTTAAAATTTTCAACTTCTATTTATAATCAATTACATTCACATTTTGCTTTTAACTTGGAGTTATAAATTTTATTTATCCAATATATTTTTATTATTCCATAAACATTTTAAATCAAGATCCCAGAGTTTAAGCAATTTTCCAAAATTTCAATATTACCCTAGAATTCAACTATATCCACAATTCTTTGGCAAATTCAATTATCCCTTTGGATTTCAAAACCAAACCCAGTTCACAAACAATTCCAATGTAAAACAATTTGGTAGCAATTTCTCTTCTAGAAACTCAAAAATAGACATCGATAATGCTGCAGTCATCATCGACATTATTTTCCCAGTGACCGAAAGAGTTCAATGCTTTTATCTCTTTAAAAACATTTCCAAAATTTTTACTTTCAAATCTCCAAGATTCCAAACTCAACACAAATATATGTTTGAAATAATACTATTATTCCTCCAAAACCTTTGAAAACCACTTCTAAATCCAAAGGAATTTAAATGTTTTCAAAAATTCCAAATTCCCAATCCATCCAATTTATGTTTAAACATTACTCTGGAATTTCCATTTCCATCTTACTTTATTTTCAAATATTCTCTGGAATTCTATTCAAATTATAATCTCATTTTATTTATGAAGTTTATTTCAATTTATAAATTACATTCACAATCTATATTTCAAATTCCATTTTGTTATATAAGTTTATTCTTCAACTTTGGTTATAAGTTTCAATTTAGTCATATTTTATATTACTTCTTAACTTAATTCCAATAATTTAACAACCAATCTCCTTAATATTTATTAGAGGAACATATTGTTTTATATATCAAAATATACTTTTTATATATAATTATTTAAAACCCTTTTATATAAGAAAATAACAAGTACGCTCTCATATATATATACACTCAACTCATTCTAGAGTTCTATGGACTCTATTTAATGAGTAATCCCCACCAGAGCCAAGGTTCTCGCTTAACCTCGCTCTGATACCAAATGTAACGACCCGAAATTTTCTAACCCGAAAATTCCAGATAGTTATGGAAAAGAAGAAATTGATAGAAGAAGAACAGAAACACCAAACATCTCACATTCGCAGCGGATAAAATATAATAATAAATAATAACAGTTTACAAAAGAATACTATAACTGTCGATTACATTTAATATACATCAGAGTTTCACATTAATACAGTCACTGAAGGTTTACAATTATCATGTCCAAGGTTTACAATAATATAAATACAGCGGATATACTCTATACGATATTGCCATCCAGCTCGACTCCTGAGCTCCAGAACGTACCTACCTGAAAATTTGTAATACTCGGTCTGACCCGAGCATTACATCAAAGTAACACCCGGGTCAGGCTGGAAACCAGCGTGAGTAAACCCATCCAACATGGAATATAAAACATACAACTTATATAAAACCCGGGTAACTCATATCCATTCACAAAGCCACAATTTGTTTTAGACACCGTTGATTTCATACAAAAGTTTCTAAATATCCAAAAATTTAGATTTGGAATAGTCCAATTCCTCCAAATCACTTCATTCCGGCATATAGGTTTTCACACCAATCTATAATAATTCGAAGTGGTTCCGGGTATTTCCCAATACCCGATCCCGGCCTCTTCGAGTCGCATGTCATCCTAACCCAAGTTACCTAAAAGGAATACACAACATTACATATCAGGAATATCAACTCACTCAAAGATCCCAAAACCATTCGATCAACCATAAACAATTTGATCACAACCAAATTATTTCAACTGATTCTGATTGAATTCCGAACCTCACTCTTTTAGATTCCTTCATTAATCAATTCCAAATTGATTATTTAATCAACCCTTCATTTCTCATCTTAATTAACCGTCCTGGATTAATTCATCTCCCAATTACATTCAAGTAATTGTCTTTATTTTAATTTCACAATATTAATTATTCTTAACCAAATCAATAAGTAATCTTAATTACTTCATAAATCGATTAACTATATTAATTTCATTAATCCTTAATTACTTACATTAATTAATTTCTCATGAATCACTTATGATTAATTCATCTTAATTAATCAATCTTTAATTACATTGTTGATTATATAAATTAATGATTTCCAATTATGTTTTGATTTGTTCTAATCTAAATTAATTACTTTAATTCAATCCCAATATCAATCATTCTCAATTAATCTCAATCTGTAATTAACTATTCTTTAATTTAATTCATTAATAAATTAATTACTCCTTAATTAATTATCTTAATTAATCTTTTGATAAATTTCACAAAGTAATTATGTTCTATTAATTACATTAAGTAACGGTCCTTCAAACCATCCATTGATTATTCTAAATTAATTTAACTTAATTAATTAACTCACTTAATTAATTCAAATTCTTAATTACTAAATTAATTAACCCAAATCATAAATTAATTTAATTAATTAATTATCCATTTTATTTACCCTTCTAATTTGATGAATCCCAAATCATTAAGCCCTTATTAACAATGAAAACATTTTTTATTTATGATTTAAGTTCAAAATTATTTAAAATCCAAATACCTCGAATCAAACCACAATTAACTCGAGAAACAACCAAATCTAAAATCATTAGATCGTCAGTACACATCCAAACAATTCAATCATTCATCCATTTATTTAAAGTTAGCAATTTAAATTTAAATAAATTCAAAGTGTAAGATTACTTACCTTTGATTTTATTTGGCAAAACAATTCCATCCCAACCATCTCTACCCGATTTGAATCTTATATAAATATAGTATGGTTTTATTAATATTTGTAATAACCAAACAATCCATTAATTTAATTTAACAAAATTTTTCCTTAAATAATTCCTTAGTAGCTGAAAATTTTAAATAAGTTGATTTAAAACAGATTGTTAAAAGTATTTTCTATTGTTATCTATATAAACATATACTTAAAATAAATCATAGGGCAAAAACTGATTTTTCATAACTTTACACTTAAAAATTTCTATATATATATATATATATATATAATTTTCCAAAATCTTTTTATATAAAAGAAATTTTCCATCTTAAAATTCATATATATTTCATTCTATATTTATTTGGATTAATTTCAAAAATAGTACTGCAACAACAGTATCATCATCTTTTTTTTCTTTATTTGATTCACAACTCAAACCGGGTACAAGCTCAATAATCATCAACTCAGAAATCTAATACCATAGATAAATAAGGATTTTAAACTCACCAATCCGTCACCGAGATTGCTATCCGTCGCGACACAACCCAAGACCGCGAATCCCAAATCGCCGCCCCTCTTCTCGCGAACCACCACCATGCCTGCAATGCTTCCGAGCTTTCAAACAATCGCCTTCGACCCCACACCTGCTCGAGCTCGAGCCCTTTGACGCCGCCACCTGTCGCGATTCACGCGAGTTATTCCCCTACTTCGAGCGATGTCGAGATGCCGCAACCCCCCCACACAATCAACACGAACGACGTCGCGGCCTTGCTCGAGAGCTCGAGCTACCTCAGCTCTTTGATTTCTGAATTAATTTGGGACGAATAGATTAAAATCGAAAGGAAGGAGGACGCGAGTCTATGAAGCAGCCATTACTATTTTTTTTCACGAACGATATCGCTTGAATTGGGAAGAAAAGAGGAAATGAGATTTGAGTTTGAATGTAGGAAGAATCGCGATTTCCTTTGAAATATTCGGCCATTAATTCCTGTTTGCTTTCTCTGATTTTGATTTGATTTTTATCTGTATATAAAAACGAAGAGATATTTCTAAAGTGGCTTCGGGTATAAGCTAGGTTGTAATCACGTGATTAAGGTACTTCAATTTAGGCTTTGAATTGATTTTATATAATTGAATATTAAAAAATATCTCGGGTTGCATGCCGTGAAATTTCAAACTCGAAATCAGACATACCGCCAGGCGTTTACAAGGCTTTACCCGTATTCCGAACACAATGGAACGTGTTTCGGAAGCTAATTCGATCATATGCGTGAGTTACGAAAGTAAACGATCAATTTTAAATTAAATCAATTAAATAATTTCTAAGCGTTTTGAACTGCCAGGGTCAAACGACAACCTCAAATGCTACGAAAATTGGAATCCGATAATAATTAACTATTACGGATCTAATGGATCTGGTTTCGTCGAATTCCGAGGCTGTGCCTCGGAAACTATTTTTAAGTTCAATTTAAACAATATAAATTTCAAAACTGAACAAATCACCCTTAAATTAAATTTCAACCATTCTATTATCTTCAGTATCATCATTATAAATTTTTATAAGCCTTCAAATTATTTTTAACAGACTTAAAATTTCATATTCAACATCTTACCCAATTTCAATTATTAAATTCAATATTTAAACTATATAATTCAATGATTTAACTATCAAGTAAATAATAATATTCGGAATTCAAGTTAAAATTAACCTTTAAATATTTTAAAATCAATTAACTATTCCAATTTAATTTGTTAAAAATTACGGGTCGTCACAATAATTTTAAAATAATTGCGAAAAATTCAGATACTTCTGTATTTTTCAGTGCATCACTTTTGTCATGAAAACAAACACCACTAGTATAATTTTATTTTATGTTGAATATTCAAAATATTCTATAATGATAGAATTATGTATATTTTCAGTCAGTACCAAAAATGGCTATTAAATAATATTTGGTATGTTTACTAAAACAATTTTGCAATTTGATGCGATCGCCTAAAAATGTTTGCTCCCACTATTTCCTCCTTTACTTTAATCGCATATGCAATACGAAGCTCCATTCAACTACTTAATATACGCTATGTATTTCATTTACCGCAATTAATTTTTAATCGAGAGTTTTCAGATCAAATATCTTAAACTCAAAGAAATCAATCTCACAAAAAACAATTTTTTATAAAAACCATTTTTAATTGAAATCAACTTTATCATTTCATGTTTAGTATCTACTATTATTTTATACAGTTCTCGTTTCTAGTATTTCTTCATGAAGTAGAAGTGACTATTCACTTTCTTCATCTCAACCGTGCCTTAAGTTACATCAACTCTTGTACGCTCGCTTTCCTTTCCAAATAGTTGAATCACTCAAAAGGAAACCCCTGCTACATGATCATAACGAGCTTTTTATAAAAATGCATTCGGTTATCCTTAACATCTAAGGATATTGAATAAGTTGAATTTTACGTAAACCGATCAATCTGACTTTTCAATAATTGAATTCTTAGATCCATCTTGTAGTTCTTTGTCTAGTGTTACATTTAACACAACAAGATCCTTACTGCAATAAACCATGTTGAATACACGATCTAGCACTATGATTTATTTGCTCACTTTGAATGAATTAATTTCATCACGGTTTCGTATAATACGAATTGCGACCATTCACCATATAACATTTATATGTGGCTGAATATGGATCATATATATATATATATATATATATATATATATATATATGTATATATTTGTATTATTTAGAGTTCGAAACTCATAGAAAACAAAACATAGTCTAAGGCAAATAAACGCATAAGTGACCAATTTACGGATGTATTTAGTAGTTGTACAATTAGGTGCTTGCATGGATCCTGAAATTACAACATGCAAAATTGTTTGGTGTTATATTCCTATTTGTTAATGTTAATTCAGTTCATTTTTATATTTTATTTGGTAAACATTTTATCAATTTACATTAAATACACAAATTTATCGATGTTGATTAGTTTAGTTCATATATAGAAAATGTTCTTATATTACTAAGAGGGTTAAATAATTTTACTGCGTTTTACTAATAAGCTCCCACTAGAATTTTATGTTTCTCAGAACCTAAGAAGAAACATAGAAGTCTTTCAACTTTTCTAGTGAGTGTTAGGACTTGTATATCTTAGGACTCTGACCTTTAGGAAAGCTCAATAAATCATAGGTCCACATACGATGGATAATGCCTTATTGGTTGTTCCACGTACAACTCCTAACCTTGTGGTCTTTGTCCTAATCTCATCGTTAACTTGAGGAAAGCTTTATAGATAAAGAGAGATTATTCACTCGCAGCTACCATTTCACAACGGCCTAAGTATAATATACATACCTTGAGAAAAGCTCAATAAATATATGCATATATCATACCTCATCTATTCAAAATATAAATAGTACAACACATAACATCTCTGACTTAAGGAAAACTTACAACTAAAAAGTATGAAAATAATATATTAATATATAATGATAGCGGACAACATTTATATTAAAGAATCATATTCTTTAATATATTTAAATTGACCAATATTGATTTATGAAACAACGTAATTTTTTACCAATGTAACTCTAGTATCAAACACATTAGAAATCATGGTATACGTTCTATACATATGTAATTTTTTTTAATGTAATTGGGTTTCTTATCATTCCACCTTTTATTATACATTTATATTATATAAGTTTAATTCTTGTATTGCATTTTTTAATTTAATAAACTTATATAATAATCTTATGCATAATCTTATACTAATTTTATTGAATTTATGTATATATATACATGTGTCATATTATTTATTAATTAACATTTAATTAACTTATTAAATTAAAATAATTTTAATTAATTTAAAAAATTATATATATATATATATTACCTTAACATTTTAAAATAACATTAATATATCAATATATATGTTCTATGATTTAATTAATTAACTTTTAATTAATTAATTATTTAATCAAATTAATTATTATGATTTCCAAAAATAATTATTTTATTATCAAAACAAATTTGAAAATTATTTTATAACATTTATAAAATCATTACTTATTTTAAATTTAACCTTTTAAATTTAGATTATTATTTTTATTTATTCTAAATTTAGCCTCTTAAATTTGAAATTTTATTACAGTTTTAAAACTGATTTTGAAAATTAGCCCAAGACCTAAAATCAATTTGGGCCTTTATATTAGGGATAACCTTTGAGCTTACCTATCCTTTCAGGTTAGACCAGTAACTAGGTAGGGTTAGAGTACTTGATTACCCAAACTCATCCTTAGACACTACTTTATTAGACATCATACCAAATTGGTAAGGTTCATTAGTTGACTTAATACTGCTAATTTAGACTAGATAGTTTAGTGGGCTTGATACAATTGTTGGATATAGCCCAACATGCAGTGAGTTAAATGAGTGAGTTTCACTAATTTTTATAATTTTGGATCTTATTGGGCCTATGAAGTCTAAATTAATTTAGATCTAATTTAAATAAATTTTAAATAAAATTATTATTTTATTTAATTGACTAATATAAAGATTTTATTTGTTTATATGATTGATATATAACGTGCATATTAGTATTAAATACACATATATGTGTGCATGCAAGTGCAACATAAAAGTGTATATAGTTTAACGTACCCGTATCTAATTATTGAGATTTACACCGCAATGGACATGTTAGCCCCACCATATACACATTTGTTATCTATTTTATATAATGTTATAATAATATAGATATACTTATATACACACATATAAGTATAAAAATAAATATATATAGCAATATATATACATATTTTATGTAAATAGATTTTATATAAATTTAAATGTAAAGCAATTCAATATTTAGATTCAATCTTTAAAAAATTCAAATTCGAAATCGAATCTAAGCTTAAAAATATCCTTTTGAATTGAAATTCAAATATAAATAGTTTAGCAATTGATTTACCAAATATATTAATATACATATATATAACTATATATATACATATATATACATATACATACTTACATATAACGCTACAAGTGTATATTGTTAAAACGCTGCAAGTTCCCATAGTTATTGCTAGGAAAATCACTAAGGGTTGAAATGATACATGCCCGAACGATCTATAGATTAGGGACACATACCGGCTGGTCTATAGATTAGGGAGAAATCATTATGGGTTGAAATGATAGCGATTTTATGGATTTTGAATGTTAATTCGGGATTGCGGTTTGAAATGATATATATCCGTAAATTAAAATTATTGCGGATTGAAATTATATATGTCCATATCACTTGACCATAGGGTAAAAAATTATATACGGACACCAGATTGGTTAAATTAACTATTTTTTTAAATCGCTAAATTTTGAATTCACTCAAATGATATCTTGAAATAAATTAGATTTATATAAACTGAATTATTTTCGAAAATCCATGCTTTAAATGTTGTAATTGGAATTGGTTTAAAGGAATTGTTTAAAGAATAAAAATAAAATTTTCAAAGTTGAAATATGAAATATAAATGAAACTTATCGTAATTGAGTTATTGAAATGTTTGAATAATTAAACTTTGAAATATATGAAATTGAATTGCTTTAAAATTGTAGTTTGAACATGCGTTTGAAATCGAGATTAATTGAAATGATTTTTGGGATTTGAATTTAAAGAAAATTTAGTTTGTTGGAAGCTGGACGTGGTCGAAATGTGTTAAAATGGAAGAAATAGTTTAATTTGATATTAATTTCAAATTTATTATTTAGTATAAACTATTTAACAATATTTTTTTAAATTCTAATTTTTAATATTTTCAAACTATTAAACTAATTTAATCTGTTTTATACTATTTTAATCAATTCAAACAACTTTAATTTATTTTAATCTATTTTAATCTATTTAATCCAATTTAATCTATTTTAGCGTATTTTAAACTAATTAACCCATTTTAATCTATTTAAATCTATTTTAAATCTATTTAATATATTTTAAATCTACATAAACTATTTTTAAATCTACTTAAACTATCTTAATCTATTTAAACTTTTTAAAACTATTTTAGAGTATTTTAACTATTTAAAATTTTATTTAAACTACTTTAACTATTTAAACTATTTATGACTATTTAAACTATATTTCTAAATTTCTAACGATGCGAGGTTGAATTGTTTATATTTAAATCCTTGATTCAAAGCGAATATGGTTGAATGATGTTATAACCTAAGATTGGATTTGAAATGATACTTACTAGTGAAATGACATATTTGAGTACATATGATGATTTTGAAATGAAAATTTAACCTATTTTGTCAATATGATTTCGAAGACGAATATGATTTTGAAAGTGAATATGATTTCGAAAGCGAATATGATTTCAAAAGCGATATGGTTTGAATTGAATATTATATTGTGATATCAATTATAAATCGGTTTCGAAAATATAGAAGAAACATCCGGTGTGAAATAAGCGTTAGGTTTTTAAAGAGACCAGGATTGGATATTGTCATACTTTGTCAATACCGAAAACCAGTTTAACAACTGTGTACGTGATGGAGATTCCAAAATGAAGTAGGATGGTTTGGTGAACAATTCTGTATGAGGTATTTACGTAGCGTTGACTCCCGTGAGTCAGTTTGATGTGACTAAAACAGGAGCCATGCCGGGCCAAGTGAGGTCGCACCTCCGATCGAACATGCTTCTTCGATACCATATTATGACTTTGCGATTGATTTGGTGGCCACTCCTCGAGTTGATTTAGGAGTGTGTTCCGAGGTGGCGGTAGTAGTTGCCTATGCGTTACCACTAGTTCGGATCCGTAAAATGGTAGTACCATACCCTGTGTGATGCCCCACCTCTATACCCACGCTAGCCAAGAACACTACGTTGAGTGCTGTCAACTAGCACGGAGAATAAGGCTGTTGAGGAGCGACCATCCATGTGATTGCTTATCGCACGGTGGCTATAAATAATCTTCGAAAACAAACATAGAAATAAGCATAACACAAATCAGTCACAGACATCCATATGATAAAGGCGGAAGAAGATATGAATATATAACTAACACATGAAAGTGCACATCAGAGTAGTGGTCAAAAAGATCCACAATAATACAAAAGAATAGCAACACGTTCTATACAAAAGAATACAACTATGAGTCTATATCTCAAGTGTATACAACAAAAACTGCTAATCTAAATAGTTATCCAAAAGTCAGAGTAGCAAATCCCGGAAAGAAGTCAAGCAGAAGCACCTGTAACATCTCGGTCTGACCCGAGTATTATTTAAGAAAATAATAAATGGATTAGTCTAGCTATAAATACCAGATGACATGGTATAAAATAAAAGATATGGCATAAACATAAAATATCCATACTGACATACTACTATAAGTTTGCAAATGATGATAAATAGTTAAGAGATAAATCAATATCACAAGAATCTTCTCAAAGATCCAAAGAGGGCATCATACCCTAAACTTGTACTCATAACAAGTCAATGACATAAATTCCAGAAATCAACACAAGAAATCCAGAAATCACAAAAAAAGGGAAAGAGGCCTATCACATTACGGTCCGAAGACCATGGGGAGCTACCCCATATGGGTGAGTCGGAATCACCCAGATGAGGTCTAGGCTAACCAAAAAGCAAAAAGGTATGTGTGAGTGGAATCATATAAATGGTGTCTAGCCTAACCTCGCAACAAAAAGGTATGTGTGAGTGGAATCACACAAATGGTGTCTAGACTAACCTTGCGTACAAAGAGATATGTGTGAGTCGGAATCACACCCATGAGGTCTAATCTAACCTTGCAAACAAAGAGACATCACACAATTGCTAGTCTAAATCATAAAATGATCGTCATGATCAACGAGAAGTGTCAATTACACTAAGCTAGTAAATATAAAAGTTTATCTTCATGTCCCATAACCACTTGCTTAACTTAAATATTTATGAACAAACTGTAAATCTTCACTAGAAAATTGTCAAAAGAGGTTCAATCGAACAAGTCTAAGAATTAACCGACGAAGTGAACGCAAGCGTTTCATACCACTTGTTTTACTAAGCCGTTTAATTAGATTTCTCATTCGAGTGAGGTAAAGGTTTGTATATACTAATAGATTGGAAAATGGTTAAGAAAAGAGCTTTGTTATTGAAAATAGAGTTGAAATCATTTTGTTGAAAGAGTTTTGATATTTACTACTAGTATTGAAACCTTCATATTTCTAAAGTTGTTATCCCGCCTTTTTAGCAAGGTCGTGATACCATAAAATTGACCGAGAAGCCAAAGATAGTTTGTCTCGAAGAATGGTCAACTCAGCATCTCAACAAAGCAAGTTCTGTTGAATGTTTTTCAGATAAGATCCCCTACGGAGGGGGGTCCGGGGGGGTGGCAACCCCCCAAGGTGGGGGTGCGGGGGCAAAACCCCCGCTACGGGGTTCGACCTTCCCGGTCACGTCGCGGGGGTCCAGGGAGTAGCGCCCCCGGCGGGGTGCGGGGCAGCGCCCCATCCAAAACGGTACGACCTAGTGAAGACCTAAGGGAGGATAGGATCGAGTGACCTAAAGGTTGCGACTTAGGGTACACGCGACCTAACATGGCCGAGCTAAGGTGAGGTGCGACTCAACTAGGTAAGCGACCTAAGGGAGGCGAGCGACCTAAGGAACTCGTGACCTAACAATAGCACAGGCCAAGCGACCTAACGTTTTAAGGCCGAACGACCTAATTAAACTCGCGACCTAAAAATGACAAGGCCGAGCGAGTTAAGGGGATTGTGCGACCTAGGGTACACGCGACCTAAGGGATACTCGCGACCTATCATGGCCGAGCTAAGGTGAGGTGCGACTCAACCAGGTAAGCGACCTAAGGGAGGCGAGCGACCTAAGGAACTCGCGACCTAACAATAGCACAGGCCAATCGACCTAACGTTTTGAAGGCCTGAACCATGCAAACGAATCAAGGTCATACGACCTAATGGGGAACGACCTAAGGTCACGCGAACTAACGGTGCCGAGTGAATTAAGGCCAGGGACGACCTAAGTGCCGATGCGACCTATGACCTAAAGCCCAACGACCTAATTCCGTGACGAACGACTTAAGGCATGCGAACGAGTTTAAGGCCAGAAAAGAGCTATTTGAAGGCCGAGACTTTTCCACGCAAACGACCTAGCATAGGCAGAACGACCTAGTAGCAGAAATTCAACAAAAACACTAAAAATTGGAGTCGCCAATTCAATCCAAACCAAATGCAAATGTGCATGCTAAAGTGATGGGAATTCATTCCCAACAGCTCAAGATAGTTATAGACAAGAACATGAGATAAAAATCTCACCTTTGCACAAATTCAATGAAGAAGAAGCTTGAAGTCAATAGAGAAGCAACTACAAGCTTGAATCCAATGTCTTTACTTTTATTTTGGAGTTGGATGTTGAATTTGCTAATGAACTTGGGCTTGGAATTTTAATTTCCCTTTCCACTCACCATTAATGCTAAAACTAGAGTTAGGTAGGAATTTATGAAGAGACGAGGAGAAGGGGTTGGAACTTAGGTTTAATAGGCTAAACCAACCCTAAGTCCATAGCGGGAAAAGTTAGTGAAATTCCACTAACCCCAAACATATCAAAGTTTACAATTAAAAAGATTGTAAACGGCATTTCGAACTCAATGAAAGTGGTCTTGAGTCCTAATTTTACCGTTTGCAAAAAAGTAGCTTTTCGGACCAATATCCGATTAACGACAAAATATTTAAATATAAAAAAAATTCGATAAATATGCGGATTGTTACACCCTGGGCATTGCTTCACGTGCCTTGTCACATGCCTTATCGCGCCCACTACGAGTTTATTTTGTATCATACCTATGGAGTTCCCTCTGGGTAAACCACCGGTTTGGTGGATCTTACGGTATTGTATAGACTACGAGAATATATAAAATGTGTTAAGGGAGATATGGATAACGCCTTTGTAACGACCCGGAATTTTGGGTCGCCAAAATTTAACATTTAATTCATTTTAAATGTTGGATATGGATTCTAATTTGAATCTTGATAATGGAAGACTATGGTTGAGTTAATAAGATGAGTTATAGTTTCAAAATATGGTGATTCCATTTGAATTGGAGTAATAATAATAATTATTAGAACTGAGAATAAATTGGAAATTTAATGGTAATTGTTATAAAATTGATGTTTAAATGCATTTTTAAGTTCAATAGGTTATAAATGATATTGTTAGATTTTTGGAAGAATTTAAAAGTTAATAGATTATTATTTGGAATTTTATATGAATTTAAAATGAATTTAATATTATTAAAAATGCAATTAATCAGATTTTGGTCCGGAATGAGCCAAAACGATTTTTAATATGTTTATAAATGTTATATGAATTATTGTTAAGTTAATAAAATTTTAAACGTGGAAATTTTGAGTGATTTCGATAATTTCGAAATTTGCTTAATTAAATAGACGAGTTAAAATAGCCTTCCGGGGCACAGTCTCGGAATTCGACGAAACCAGTTTCATTGGATCCGTAATAGTTAGTTATTATCGGATTTCAATTTTCGTAGCAATCGGAGTTGTCGTTTGACCCTGGCAGCTCGAAACGCATCGAAATCGATTTTACCGATTTAATTTTAAATTGGACGTTTAATTCCATAACTCGCTTGTACGACCGAATTAGCTTACGAAACCTGTTCCATGGTGTCCGGAACGCGGAAAAACCCCAGGATAGCCTGTCGGATCGTGAAAATTGGAGTTCGTTTGCATTAGTGGTTTAATTGAGAATTTTAGTAATTAAATAATATTAAACTATTATGTATATATTCTTTTAATTCCCTCTAAACCCTAGATTAACATCAGTAGCCGCCGCATATTATAGTCAATGGCCGAAAACGATTTAGCTTCTTCCTCCCAAATCTCTCAATCCATGCAGTAATTTCATAAACTCCCAACTAATAAATTGAAGAGAGAGTCGAGATTCACGTATTGAACGGTGGAGATGGAGTTCTGTAAAGCGGAGGGGGAGATTTCGTGGCCCGTTCATGGCCGTGCGTGCTCGATGGGAGATTTCGTGGCCCGTTCATGGCCGTGCGTGCTCGATTTTCGAGCCAGGAGGGGGGGGCCGCGATGCGTGGTGCATGGACCGAAGGTAGAGGGAGCGAAGGCCTTCGAAGCAGTAGTTCTCGATCGAGCTGAATGCGTGGTAGGTGGCGGCGGTCTCGTGCCCTAACTCGGTGATGTTTGGGTTCGTGTTCCTGTAGGTTGCGAACGGGATGAGGGAGAGAGGAGCGGGCCGTTCCTTTGCCTTGTGATGGACGGCCGTGATTTGGTATATTAAAAAAAGAAAAAAAAGAGATTTTTGTTTAAATTCAAATTGAAGTTTATAAAATTCATAACTTGTTCATATGTAATCAGAAATCAACAATCTTGGTAGCGCCGGAATCGCAGAGACGAACACTACGTGATGGAACAAATCCGGAGCCATTCCGGGCAAGTAGGAATTTGGGTTAAATCGGACACTGTCCGGTTTAATTTAAATTTCGAATGCTCGCCGAAACTCAAGGTGAGTTATTCTCACTCACATCTGGATACTAGTAAAGTAGATAGCTAGTATTGATTGTTTGTTTGGATTTTAGCTGAATATGTTAGTTATCATCAAATTGAATTGATATATATACTGTTGTGCTAATATTTGTGGATGCAGGGAGAACAGGTTGGAGGGATCCAACGGGATTCCTCACAAAGTAGTAATATTTTTATATTGATGATTATGCCTGTTTATATATTGTGATTGATAAGTTGGAATTTAATTGCATTGTGATATTGTGATTTAAACTATAAACCCAGAATATTAGTTATAAAGAAAATTTCAGTTTTAATTATAAAGAAATTAAATTGGGTTTCAAAGAAATTGAGAAATTGTTAAATAAGAAATTTAGAGAATATAAATGTTTGAAACCTGATTTGGATGGAAAACTGAAATAAATTTGTATAGAAATATTACTGGATAAATTATAAATCCAAAATTAATTATATTTGATAAATTGAATTTAGAGAAATAAAGGTATTGTTAAATAATGGATTTAAAAGGGATTAAAATCTGAAATCTATTTTAAAATGTAAATTGGAAGTTTTAAAATTTGGAATGATAATTAATTTAAATGTTATTAGTTGAAGATTTGGGAAATAAATTTATGTTATAAAACCATAAAACTAAAGTAAATAAATGGACAGAAATCGTGAGAAGGATTTCTGTGATGATTTAGTAGAAATGAGATTTTCTTGGGAAAAACCAAGTTCGAGTTTTAAATTGATTTTATAAAAAGAAAGTTTAAAATCTAAACTAATTTTAAAGAATGTTTTAAAAAAATTATTATTTTAAAGTGATTTTTTATAAATTAGCAATAGTAAAATTTTATAAATATTTTAATAATTATGTTTACAAATGGATTTGTTTTAAAAGCTAGTTTTGACCTAAGTATATTGAAATAAGAGTTAATCTTTTTACCACTTTATTTTAATATATAGTATAACTTAACCTTAATTTAAATTAAGCTATATCTTATAAACAGTTTTGCTTTAAATATTTTGACATTATATTGGATTAAATAATTAGTAGTAAATTTATCTATTTAAAGTATATTTTAAATTAAAATGTTTTTAACTGTTTTAAATCCAAACTGTTTTGAACTTGGATATTTCCAATGGAAATATATGGTAAATGATTTACCTTGTAAAGGAGGAATTTTGAGAAATGTTTTCAAATGAGATTTGGAAATTTGGTAATATATCTTTTAAAGATATTTGAGGTAAATAAATAATATGGAATATTATTTATTGTGTGATGGATGCTATGGATGTTTATGAATATTAATTGATAGTTAAATCACCGACTATCAATATTGGACAAATGCGATGATCGTTTCGAAGAGACCGGGATCGAGATTTATTTCTCGAAAACCACTTCGATCCGGTTTGTACGTTTTCGTGCGATAAAACGTTTTCGGAGTCGAAGATGGAGCAGTGAAGTGCAAGGGCTAGTCGCTACTAATCCTGAGGATATTTCCAAAATGGATGTAGTAGGAATAGTGCCTTCGGTTCCGTTCGAACCCGGGACGGACTTGTATGGACGAATGCTTTCGTGACATCGTCAGCGGACGATGGGCATTCTAAGGGATATGTGCTATAAAGGTATCGTTTAGCCTCAAGCCTCATCAACCGGGAATGACTGAAAATCAGGGGATATGCAGCAAGGCTTCGTGGGTAGCCCCCACTGGAGAGTAAGGTCATCCCTGTCTAGAGGTTCCTTTTTATTTCGGCTTAGTGGTGCGGTTGCTGATCCCAACCGCGGGGTGATCTTATTCGGAATTGCCCATAGGTGATTCCGGCCTTGTGTTGCAGGGGACGAAGGGAGTAGTCCTCGGTACTGTGATCTAGACCACGTACTGTGACAGGTGGTACCCCAGTGCCTAGTCATTGTTGGAAATCCATTTTCCCTACGAGCCTTTTACGAGTTTTGTTTGTATTACCCACTTCGGTGGCTAGTAGCTGGAATTTAATGAATGTAACAATTTCGGCTATTTTATAAGTATTTGTAAATAGACCCTATTATAATATAAGAGAATTTTAATTAAAAGTGTTTTAGCTATCGTAAGGTAAAAACCCGACATGTTTATTTGTGGCGTGGTCTTACGAGATGCTTTTGTTTTCAAAGGATTTTTGAAACTTTAATAATCAAGTTGGATGCATATTTAGTATCAGCTGGTATTCCAGACTGACTCGGGTGTTATTTCATTATAATGCTCGGGTCAGACCGAGTATTATATGTTCAGGATAGGTTGCTATGGAGCAGGAGAGGAGCTAGAGTTCGAGACATATTATATGTACCTATATATATATCCGCTGCTATGTTGTATGGTATGTCTGTTATGTGATGATTGATGTATGAGTTACTCTGATGATATGTTGTATAAACAGTTATAGATTTCATTTTGTGTAAAGATATATAGTTGCTATTATATTTTATTCCGCTGCGACTGTGAGATTCTGATATTGTTTAGTTTCTTCTTCTTCTATCTCTTTTCTTTTAACCTCTATGGTTCGTATTTCTGTTCCACTTGAGTCAATTAGGGTAGAATAATGTTGATTCAAGGGGTACGGATTTGCGGGCTGTCACACTTGGTATCAGAGCTTAGGTTGGCGACAACCTAGGCTTTGGTGGGGTAATTACTCATTTAATAGAGTCAATAGTACTCTATAATGAGTTGAGTATAATAATAAATATGAGAGCGTACTTGTTAGTGTTTATAAAATTGTTTTTATACTGTGTTGACTTATCGGTTGAGTGTTTATGAATTCTGGTCGGTGCGGGAAGTACAACCGTATCGATAGGGGTTTCTAAACCCTTAAACAAGATAAACCGACACAGTATTGTTTTTAAAAGTGGGTAAATGAAATAATTTTACCCAAAATTATATTTTGATATAAAAAGAAATGATTTTCTAACTTATTTTATATTGGGTGTTTGTTGGATGTTAATACCAAATCAAATAAGAATCTAACAATTGATTTAAAATTTGAAATGATAAGCTAATAAGAATAAAGATATTAAAATGGTCTATAACCAAATAGAATTAATTAGATATGTTGTAAATAGGAAGTGAAATTAAAATTTGAATTTAAACCAGAATTTAAACCCGGAAGTTTTGGAAAGGATTTTTAAATGTATTGAAGATAAAGGGTTTGGGAAATTTAAAATCCTGGGAAGTTTGAAATGTTTTCCAATGTATTGAAGGCAATAATGGAATGTTGTTTGGGAAATATTTTTGAATGGCAACTGTTTGAAAAGAATTTGGGAAAAATAAGAAGCATTGAACTCACTGCAGTCGCTGGAAAATAATCCTGATGATGCTGGCCACATCATTAGAATTCATTTTCGAGTTTCTAAAGTGATGGATTGCTTCCCTAGTAATTGGTTATGGTATTGTTTGGATTTGTTGGGGATAACAGTTGTTTTGGATATTTCAAAAATGGAAATTTGTTTGGGATATGAACAAATTGTTTTGGGTACAAACAAATTGGTTTGGAAAACATGGAAATTTGATTTGATATACCAAATGGGTATATATATTTGATATATTTCAAAATGGTTTTGAGATAAAACCGGGTAAATTGAATTCTGGGAAAGTTCTAATTAAATAATGAGTAAAGTTGAAATGAATCAACTATTGAATTTGTTAAGTGGAGCTAATGCTAATAAGAAGGAAATGAGAAATTTTAATCATGGAATTAAAATTTAATTTGAGTAATTGAAAGTGAATAAAATGTATTGAAGTAAATGAAGGGTATTGAAGTGAATGGAAATTTAAATTTAACTTGGACAAGTTAAATATATTGGACCCAGAATTAAATGGATTTGGGTTTAAATCAAAAGTAAGTTGATTTGAAAATTTGGGTTGTTGTGTAATAGATTATACCCATAAGCTATTAAGTATTATACTTATAGTTTGAGGTTGTGAATTTGAAGTTTGCAAAGAAATAAATTAAGGGAATTTGTATCCTGAAGAATTCAGATGTATATATATGCATATGGAATTTAGAATTGTGATTATAAAATGATGGTGGAGTAAAATGAGCAATATAAGCTTTTAAAATAAATAAGTTGGTGAACTTATAAAAATTGAAAGTGAGATTATAATCAAAAATGGAAGTAGTTGAATGGTATGGTGAATTCAAACTTAATCTCAAATGAAATTGTGAATTGAGATAAGGTAAGGTGGGATATAAAGAAGTGAATGAACTTAAGTTAGTAAACAAGTTTTGAACTTGTATATGGAGAATTAAATTTGGGAATTTGAAAATGAATCCAATCTAAATGAATTGGATATAAAAGGTGAAATGTAAATTGCTTATAATTGCATTAAGGAATTCACATTCTTAAGTTATTAAGTAACTTAAATTGGAGACTATAAAATGAGAATGGACGTAAATGAGCAACTTAAACTCTTGAATGGAAGTGAAATTGGAATTCATTAATGGAAAGAGTTGAAGGGTGTGGCAAATTTAAATTTTGACCATAAATGAGATGCAAAGTCTAATGAAGCAAAATGAGAACATAAATGTGAATGTTCTTAAGTGGAAAATAAGTCTTGAACTTATGTATGGGGAGAATAAGGTTTGTTTGGTAATGAAATTGAAATTGAATTTCAGTTGTGTAATAAATAATATTGAAAGAAATTTAGATTCTATTTAAAGGAGTAAAAAGGAAAGGTAGAAAATTTAAATGTGCCAAATGAAATAATTGGAAAATGGTGATATTATGAATGAATTCAGAGTAAATTAAGAAAGTGGATTGAAAACTAATATGGATAGAATTTGATAATCAGTCAAAATTTGAAGGTAAATAAAATCCAGTTTGAATTGGGATTTAATTTTGGTAATAATTATGGGAAGGGCGAATGAATAATGGAATTTGAATGTATTAATGATGATTTGAATTGTAAGTAAAATTCAAATGAGTGGAATAATTTAAATGGTCTCTTTGTTAATAAAATAAATCTAAAATGGATTGGATAACTAAACAAAGAGCATTAAATGTGTATATGAATTGAAAATTTGATTGAATGAGAATCAAATGGAAATAAAATAAAGCTGATATAAGAAGATAATGAAAATATTGTGAAAGCATTTAAGCAAATTTAATAATAATTGTGATTAAGCTTTATAATGTTGTCTTGTATAAATTTTGTTTGGGTAAAAAAAAGTTGAAGTGCAAGTGGAAATGGTTTTAATTAATATTGAGATATGGATATAAGAGATGTAAATAATCCAGGATGAAATGATATTAATATAAACTGGGATTGGTTAAAGAAATAAAGATGTAAGGAAATGTAATTTAACAATTACATTGGAAAGAAGAAAAAAAAAATGTTTGAGTTGTGAACCTGGTAATGGAGTAAGATTAATATAAATCTAAGTTGAAAATTTATTTTAAATGGTCATAAGCTTAAGTGGCAATTATTTTGCTTGAATGACTGGAATATTTGAATGTATTTAGAATTGAGTTGTTTAAACAACTAAATTGGTTTTGGATAAATTGGAATTTGATTAAGTG
Organism: Allium cepa; assembly: GCA_030765085.1. Taxonomy (NCBI): domain Eukaryota; kingdom Viridiplantae; phylum Streptophyta; class Magnoliopsida; order Asparagales; family Amaryllidaceae; genus Allium; species Allium cepa. The sequence goes on along the minus strand of CM060943.1, from coordinate 547,133,961 downwards.
GAGTCCAATTAAAATGAAACTAAATTTGGTATGCAAGAAAGAATTGAGGTGTTATGCAATTGAATTAATGTTTGAATAAATTGATATGGATTAGGATCCAATTCAAAGAGTTGGTAAATGAATGCAAGTAAATTGGTTTCAAGTTGCAAATGGAATTGAGTTGGAATCAATTGGGATGAATTAACATTTTAATAAGCAATGTTTGCATATATATGGAAATAAATCATGAAAGAATTGCAAATGTTTCAAGTTTAAATAAAATTTGATTTAAAATCAAATTTGGGAATGTAAGTTAAAATAAAATTTGATTACAAATCAAATTGGAAGGGTAAGTTAAAAAAAAAAAAGTGTGAACAAGGCATATGTTAATTATTTTGAAATAGAAATAAATTGGTTATAAGAAATATGAATGGTGTATAGAAAGCTTGAATGTAAATCATTCAAGTGAAGTAAAATGAGGTTAGTTGGAGGAAACTAAAATGTGCGAAATTTTAATAAAGGAATGTGAGTGCTTCAAATTGGAAATAAGGATTTGATTGAAAATCAAATTAAATAATGTTGCATATAAATGAATTAAAGCACCTATTCATAATATTGAAGTGAATATGAATGAGTTGTCTTAGTGTATTCAAACTGAACTTGGTTTTGAATTAATTGGAATGCATTGAAATGTTATTAAGTAATTTTGCATAAGAATGAAGATGCTTCTACCCTGAAGATAAAGGTGGTTTGTAAATCAATTAGGAATTGTATTGAAATAGATTGCTATTAGTGAAGCATATGTTAATCCTATTGAGATAAATATGAATTGTATATGGTTGATTTGAGTATAAATCATTCAAGTGAAAGTAAATAATGTTGGACTTGAATAGATAATTGGAAAGATGATTTAAAATCTTGAATTGTTGATAAAGGATGGTTAATATTAGAAAATTTTGAAATTTGCTTGGTTTGGATTATGCCATAGATATGTTGGATTGCTTTTATATTGGAAAATGTTGATTAAAATGCACAGATCTTGTAACTAATGAGTATGTTGAGTAAGTGCAGGAATGCGAGGCGCTCGAGAGGGTTTGAAGCGCGTATATGCATTATATATTAGCTATTTGCTATTAATTTTGCTAAAAGGTACGCCTACGCATATAAAATTGGAAAATGATATATATATATTGTGATATATTTTGGTTTCCGGCCGTGTGGGCCGATGTATATATATTTGTGTATCCTGCGATATCGCAGAAGCTCCTCCGTACAGGGGAGACTCTGCCAAAATTTTCCGTAAATTTTGAGAGTTAGAAAATTTTTGGGTTTTGGGAAAAGTTAAGTAACTTATGAAGTTATAAGTTAAAATTAAAGCTTTAGAATTAATAAAGCAAATAGGTTTGGGAATTGAACAAAAAGGATTTTGTGAAGTGTATATAAGCTTTTAACTAAGCTAATGGGATAAGTAAATGGGTTTAAGTGTATGTTCTACCTTATACAAATTTCGGGGACGAAATTTTTATAAGGGGGGAGGAATGTAACGACCCGGAATTTTGGGTCGCCAAAATTTAACATTTAATTCATTTTAAATGTTGGATATGGATTCTAATTTGAATCTTGATAATGGAAGACTATGGTTGAGTTAATAAGATGAGTTATAGTTTCAAAATATGGTGATTCCATTTGAATTGGAGTAATAATAATAATTATTAGAACTGAGAATAAATTGGAAATTTAATGGTAATTGTTATAAAATTGATGTTTAAATGCATTTTTAAGTTCAATAGGTTATAAATGATATTGTTAGATTTTTGGAAGAATTTAAAAGTTAATAGATTATTATTTGGAATTTTATATGAATTTAAAATGAATTTAATATTATTAAAAATGCAATTAATCAGATTTTGGTCCGGAATGAGCCAAAACGATTTTTAATATGTTTATAAATGTTATATGAATTATTGTTAAGTTAATAAAATTTTAAACGTGGAAATTTTGAGTGATTTCGATAATTTCGAAATTTGCTTAATTAGCCTTCCGGGGCACAGTCTCGGAATTCGACGAAACCAGTTTCATTGGATCCGTAATAGTTAGTTATTATCGGATTTCAATTTTCGTAGCAATCGGAGTTGTCGTTTGACCCTGGCAGCTCGAAACGCATCGAAATCGATTTTACCGATTTAATTTTAAATTGGACGTTTAATTCCATAACTCGCTTGTACGACCGAATTAGCTTACGAAACCTGTTCCATGGTGTCCGGAACGCGGAAAAACCCCAGGATAGCCTGTCGGATCGTGAAAATTGGAGTTCGTTTGCATTAGTGGTTTAATTGAGAATTTTAGTAATTAAATAATATTAAACTATTATGTATATATTCTTTTAATTCCCTCTAAACCCTAGATTAACATCAGTAGCCGCCGCATATTATAGTCAATGGCCGAAAACGATTTAGCTTCTTCCTCCCAAATCTCTCAATCCATGCAGTAATTTCATAAACTCCCAACTAATAAATTGAAGAGAGAGTCGAGATTCACGTATTGAACGGTGGAGATGGAGTTCTGTGAAGCGGAGGGGGAGATTTCGTGGCCCGTTCATGGCCGTGCGTGCTCGATTTTCGAGCCAGGAGGGGGGGGGGGGCCGCGATGCGTGGTGCATGGACCGAAGGTAGAGGGAGCGAAGGCCTTCGAAGCAGTAGTTCTCGATCGAGCTGAATGCGTGGTAGGTGGCGGCGGTCTCGTGCCCTAACTCGGTGATGTTTGGGTTCGTGTTCCTGTAGGTTGCGAACGGAATGAGGGAGAGAGGAGCGGGCCGTTCCTTTGCCTTGTGATGGACGGCCGTGATTTGGTATATTAAAAAAAGAAAAAAAAGGGATTTTTGTTTAAATTCAAATTGAAGTTTATAAAATTCATAACTTGTTCATATGTAATCAGAAATCAACAATCTTGGTAGCGCCGGAATCGCAGAGACGAACACTACGTGATGGAACAAATCCGGAGCCATTCCGGGCAAGTAGGAATTTGGGTTAAATCGGACACTGTCCGGTTTAATTTAAATTTCGAATGCTCGCCGAAACTCAAGGTGAGTTATTCTCACTCACATCTGGATACTAGTAAAGTAGATAGCTAGTATTGATTGTTTGTTTGGATTTTAGCTGAATATGTTAGTTATCATCAAATTGAATTGATATATATACTGTTGTGCTAATATTTGTGGATGCAGGGAGAACAGGTTGGAGGGATCCAACGGGATTCCTCACAAAGTAGTAATATTTTTATATTGATGATTATGCCTGTTTATATATTGTGATTGATAAGTTGGAATTTAATTGCATTGTGATATTGTGGTTTAAACTATAAACCCAGAATATTAGTTATAAAGAAAATTTCAGTTTTAATTATAAAGAAATTAAATTGGGTTTCAAAGAAATTGAGAAATTGTTAAATAAGAAATTTAGAGAATATAAATGTTTGAAACCTGATTTGGATGGAAAACTGAAATAAATTTGTATAGAAATATTACTGGATAAATTATAAATCCAAAATTAATTATATTTGATAAATTGAATTTAGAGAAATAAAGGTATTGTTAAATAATGGATTTAAAAGGGATTAAAATCTGAAATCTATTTTAAAATGTAAATTGGAAGTTTTAAAATTTGGAATGATAATTAATTTAAATGTTATTAGTTGAAGATTTGGGAAATAAATTTATGTTATAAAACCATAAAACTAAAGTAAATAAATGGACAGAAATCGTGAGAAGGATTTCTGTGATGATTTAGTAGAAATGAGATTTTCTTGGGAAAAACCAAGTTCGAGTTTTAAATTGATTTTATAAAAAGAAAGTTTAAAATCTAAACTAATTTTAAAGAATGTTTTAAAAAAATTATTATTTTAAAGTGATTTTTTATAAATTAGCAATAGTAAAATTTTATAAATATTTTAATAATTATGTTTACAAATGGATTTGTTTTAAAAGCTAGTTTTGACCTAAGTATATTGAAATAAGAGTTAATCTTTTTACCACTTTATTTTAATATATAGTATAACTTAACCTTAATTTAAATTAAGCTATATCTTATAAACAGTTTTGCTTTAAATATTTTGACATTATATTGGATTAAATAATTAGTAGTAAATTTATCTATTTAAAGTATATTTTAAATTAAAATGTTTTTAACTGTTTTAAATCCAAACTGTTTTGAACTTGGATATTTCCAATGGAAATATATGGTAAATGATTTACCTTGTAAAGGAGGAATTTTGAGAAATGTTTTCAAATGAGATTTGGAAATTTGGTAATATATCTTTTAAAGATATTTGAGGTAAATAAATAATATGGAATATTATTTATTGTGTGATGGATGCTATGGATGTTTATGAATATTAATTGATAGTTAAATCACCGACTATCAATATTGGACAAATGCGATGATCGTTTCGAAGAGACCGGGATCGAGATTTATTTCTCGAAAACCACTTCGATCCGGTTTGTACGTTTTCGTGCGATAAAACGTTTTCGGAGTCGAAGATGGAGCAGTGAAGTGCAAGGGCTAGTCGCTACTAATCCTGAGGATATTTCCAAAATGGATGTAGTAGGAATAGTGCCTTCGGTTCCGTTCGAACCCGGGACGGACTTGTATGGACGAATGCTTTCGTGACATCGTCAGCGGACGATGGGCATTCTAAGGGATATGTGCTATAAAGGTATCGTTTAGCCTCAAGCCTCATCAACCGGGAATGACTGAAAATCAGGGGATATGCAGCAAGGCTTCGTGGGTAGCCCCCACTGGAGAGTAAGGTCATCCCTGTCTAGAGGTTCCTTTTTATTTCGGCTTAGTGGTGCGGTTGCTGATCCCAACCGCGGGGTGATCTTATTCGGAATTGCCCATAGGTGATTCCGGCCTTGTGTTGCAGGGGACGAAGGGAGTAGTCCTCGGTACTGTGATCTAGACCACGTACTGTGACAGGTGGTACCCCAGTGCCTAGTCATTGTTGGAAATCCATTTTCCCTACGAGCCTTTTACGAGTTTTGTTTGTATTACCCACTTCGGTGGCTAGTAGCTGGAATTTAATGAATGTAACAATTTCGGCTATTTTATAAGTATTTGTAAATAGACCCTATTATAATATAAGAGAATTTTAATTAAAAGTGTTTTAGCTATCGTAAGGTAAAAACCCGACATGTTTATTTGTGGCGTGGTCTTACGAGATGCTTTTGTTTTCAAAGGATTTTTGAAACTTTAATAATCAAGTTGGATGCATATTTAGTATCAGCTGGTATTCCAGACTGACTCGGGTGTTATTTCATTATAATGCTCGGGTCAGACCGAGTATTATATGTTCAGGATAGGTTGCTATGGAGCAGGAGAGGAGCTGGAGTTCGAGACGTATTATATGTACCTATATATATATCCGCTGCTATGTTGTATGGTATGTCTGTTATGTGATGATTGATGTATGAGTTACTCTGATGATATGTTGTATAAACAGTTATAGATTTCATTTTGTGTAAAGATATATAGTTGCTATTATATTTTATTCCGCTGCGACTGTGAGATTCTGATATTGTTTAGTTTCTTCTTCTTCTATCTCTTTTCTTTTAACCTCTATGGTTCGTATTTCTGTTCCACTTGAGTCAATTAGGGTAGAATAATGTTGATTCAAGGGGTACGGATTTGCGGGCTGTCACAGCCTTAACGCTATTTTAATACTTTACTTTACTATAGACATATTATAATAATGTATTATACTATATAGTATATAGTTTAATGGATCCTCAGAAGATGGAAATCCTGAACATCTCTTAAGTTACTACACTCACGTTAGACCCTGGATAAGAGAAGTCAAACCTCGTAAACATATCTGAAGCCATTACACTCATATATATTTAATGTTGATTTAACTTACATAAAATCTTTTAGTTCTGACTTGAGTGTTTTGTCTTTTAAATTCGCTCGGATTAGTCTGAGCTTTTCGGCGTATCGAAGATTGCTTTTCTAGAGGACAAAGGCAAAGATTTAGTACTATTACTATTTATTGTATCATACTACTACATCATGTTATTCTGCTGCATTATTATTTATTTCTGTTGCGTGTACTCTGATTCTGTATTGTAAAAGTTTAATCAAATATTATTTGTAAAACAGCTTCATGAACTGCTTATTTGATTATCATATATTGTCATTTTACTGTGAGATTCTTTGTTTATTTTTCTTTCTTTCTCTACTTTTTCTTATTTACCCCATAACAATTCTCCCTTTTGAATGGTTTGAGTTTGACGTGTGTGATTTATCATTGATTTAAATCATCCAAAAAGGTGGGTCGTTACATTTGGTATTAGAGCTTTGGTTTAGCGATAACCTTAGTTTTTTGGGGTCTGACTCATATAAAATAGGGTAGTAATACCTTAGAATGAGTCGTTGAGTGTATATATATGAGAGAGCATATTTTCTAGTGTTATAATTTTTTTTGTATTATGTTAATTTGTTCTGTTTAGTATTTATAAATTTCGATTGGTACAGAGGACGCTGTGACATCGATAGGGATTTCTAAACACTTAATAGGGCAGACCGACATGATATTATTTTGAAATATAGGTAAATGAAATAATTTTTCCTAGTATTATATTTTGTGTATAAAGAATAATCTTTATAAATGTATATAATTATATGTGATATGTTGGTTGTTTGTTAGGAAGTGAAATTTATAAATATTAGTTGCAAAAATATGAATGCATATAAATTGGAAAATTTAGAAATTAAGTTCCGAGGTTTTTGGAATTTGTTTCCAAAAGACTCTGAAATATAATATTAGTATTATTTAGAAGTATTTTCTAATATAAATATTTTCAATATGATTTGAAAGAAAGGTTTAAAGGAAGCTTTAAAAGGAAATAAATTCTATACTCCCCTCTCTGTCGTTGGAAAATAATTTTGATGATGAGTGCATGCATCATTGACGTTCATTTTCGAGTTTCAAAGTGGAAAGACAGTTTTAGTAGTTTTGCTGCACATTTGTTTTGATAAACAAATCTTAATTTTAATTTCTAAATATGATTTGATATATATATAAAAGTTATGTGTATATATATATATGTATTATTTTAGATGACTTGAAAAGAAATCTAGAATTAGTTCTTAAAGCTTTCTGATAATTAGTAGTTTTCAATTATTGTAATAGAATGAAATATTGACTATTTGAATAATTGGAACTTCAAAATGAAATGAGAAATTAAATGCTAAGTGATAAATGAAATGGATATGAAATTGAAATTTGTAACTTATAGATTAAAGAATAATGAAAATTTGGAAGATGTAATTTTTGAACATTTTCTAACTAAAATGAATAAGATAAACTTGGGTAATATTCAATTACATTCTAAAAGACATATGTAGAACTTACCAAAATGTTAAAGGTTGTAATGTTAAATAAGAATATGTAATAGGATATTATACAAGTAAAACTATAGTAATGAAGGTGTTCAATAGAATTAATTCTATAAATAAGAATTTTGATGTTATAAAATGTTATAAACTCTAGTTAATAATTTGAGACTGCTAGTAATTAAATTTAATAGAAAAATGAATATTGTAAGCAAATGATTATAAACTTAAGTTAATGTTGCAGCTATTTGTAACTAAAATGAATAGTAAAAGTAAATACAATATATAAAAGAATAAATGTGAAAAGAAAAAGGATAAAAATTTAAATATAATTTTCTTCACAAATGAATATTGATGTTAAAAGGAAATCAACGTAAATTATAGATGTGAAGTAAACTAAAGTAAAATGTATGTAATACTTAAATAATTGAATGTAAAGAACGTATGTAGGCAAATGAACATAAATTAATGGGAAATGAATTTTGTAAGTAATGAACACAATTTAAAGAAAATAATCATTGTATGAATGAAAAAAATGAACAACAAATGACGTGAAAGGAGATTAATAAGAATAAAATTAAATAATATTGGAATTATTGTTTATTTTGGCTTATGGGATGATTGGGAAAAGATACTTCTAACTATATAAAGATATATAAATAATCTATTGAGTTTTATCTAAGACTGTTGAGTGTATGGTATACTTGGTAGCTTATTTATCATTTTATACGATTAAAAGTTTCTGAACCCGAACAAACCATTTATTTTGGTTGTTATGGATGGATGGTCGATTACTCTGATTGCATATAATGATTGTATGGTTTTTATTTGCAAGTGATTGTTGTTATGCTGTGTTGATTTATTTATAAGTTGAAACAACTTAGATATTTCTCTTATACATAATTCTAACTATTTTGGATTTCATAAGTGAAATACAGGTTATGAAAGCAATAACTACTGCTTTTGGTTTCATAAATAAGCGCTGTTTGCCCAACAAATAGGTACGCTTCTAGATTACGATTTTATAGCGATATTATATAGTTTTCCGTGGTTTGCTATATTTATTTTGAAATATGATATATATATATATTGTTATATTGGTAATATTATTTCTCCCCGACCTCTCCGTACAAAGAAGACTCTGCTGAAATTTTCCATGAATTTTGGACTCAGAAATTTTTATGAAAGAGAAAATGTTTTTTCAAACATTTATTGAACTTGAACAAGAAAGGATTTAATTGTTTATAAATTGATATATTTTATTTAAATATTTAATTATGTGAAAATTATTGTTTATAAATTGAGTACTTTGAATAAGAGATATTAATTCCTTATTTCTTTCTTTTCTTTTCGAGGACGAAATGTTTTGAGTGGGGGAGAGTATAACGACCCATAATTTTCGATAACTAAAAATATTGAATTTAATAATATTTGGAAGAGATAAAAATTTGTGATTTATTAATGAGAATAATAACTAGAATGAAATGTAACAATGTTAGTTTGAGTTAATTGAAATTTCAATTTATTGAAATGATCAAAAGGTTATAATTGGCTATAAATTGTAAATAAAGAAATAGACTGAATGTTATATTAATTGATGAAATAATATGTAATTAATTGTAATTGGATCAAATTAGTGTTGTGTGAGTAGTTATAACGTTTGTGTGTAGATAATAAACTTATAAATATATTTTAATTAAGTAAAAGTGACAATTTTTGATTGTTACCCATTTATTTAATTTGTTGAATTAAATTGAAAATCAATTGCAATTAAATGTAATTAATTATTAAGTTAATATGAGTTAAGACGATAATTATAAAATGTGAATGCAATAAAATGTACAGTAATGTCAATTATATTCATAAGGCAATAATTGATTTAATAATAAGAGTGAAATCAAGATAAATGAATTTATTAGGATTTTAAATTGTCATTAATGAATTTATAGTTGAAACTGAACACTGTAACTAGTGTAATAATTAACATTGAATTGTTACGGAAATTTGTTTTAAAGGATTATAGATGTCTAGTAATCAAAAATGATAATTTTTTTGTTATTAGATTTGAAATTAAAAAGTGATTTAATTAATTTAATAATAATTTATTTAATTAGCGTGAAAATTGCCATTTTGATCACTATCTCGGATTCCGATGAAACCAGTTTCATCGGATATGTAACAGTGAACTATTGTAGGATTTCAAGTTTCGTAGCGATCAGACTTGTCATTTGATCATACGGGATTGAAACGCTAGAAATCAATTTAATAGAAATCAATTTGATATAAGCTGATTTTAAAACTAACTTCTTTATACGATGGAATTAGGACTTGAAACCTATTCCATTGAGTTTAAAAATATCGAAACATCTATTTTGATATATGAGATGACCCTCTTTCGTTTCGGAGGCGAAATGAGCTTTTCGGGTTGTTATTATTGTTTCAAACAAATTCGATACGTGTTCTTTCTTATCAGGTTTTGTTCATATAAATAGTTTCGTTCTAACCCTAGCAGCCTTTTTATTTCTCATTTCTGTATGTATCTGTCTATTCCATCTGTCATCTTCTTCCTTCTTCTAATCGCTGCAAATCCAAACCCTAATTCAACTTCAAAATCAAATCGGAAAATTAAAACTCCTCAAACCATGTCATATTATATATCGTTGGGTCATATTATATATCGTTGGAAAGCTCTCGACGAGCGCAACTCAAATCTGCTATTCAATTTTACCATTGGGTTTTAGTTTATCAGGAATTGGCCAAATCATTTTCGTCCATCATTTGGAGGTTAATCATCTTCGATGGATCGTTGATTGGAGGATACCGGGTTATGGAGAGTGTCGAGTGGAGTTCATCTAGGTGGGTCGCCTGTCATTTTAGTGGGTTGATTGATGGTAATAATTAAACTAGGGTATTAAGATTAGGGAGGCGGCTGGATGGTTTGGGGACGTTGATCGTCGATGTGGGAGTCTTGTGAGTCGAGGTGTCGTAGGCGAGTCCATTCGAGGCGATGGACTTGGTCGCGACTGGCTATGGGTGGCGTGGAGGGAGATTAATCGATGGCAGCGGTTATATCTCGATCTGAAGCTCGTACGCGTGAACGAGAATTTCGGTGCGTACGTGTAATATTGGTAACCTGTTGTGGTTCTGCTTTATTTTAATTTAATTTTTATTTCCAAACTTCTGATCGCCATATCTTTTGCGCAAGAGATCAGATTCACCTGCGGTTTGTTCCACTGGAATCATATTGAAATTTCATACATTTTAGCATAGGTTTAGAAGAATTCTGAGACTGTTGAATTTTTGACCTTATTTTGGATTTCAAAATCGATTTGAAATCAAAAGTGAGTGTTTTGATCCACTCACAACTACTAAAGAATCTTTTGTTAGTTAAATTGAATTTATGATGTGATTAGAAATTGATTGGTTGATTTTTTGTACAATTAAATTGTTCTTCCAGTTAAATCTGAATTTATTGAACATATTCGCCATTTAATTAATACTAAATTTTATTTTTCCAGTTTATACTTGTTAGTGGTAATCAATTATCTATTGATGTTTATTGATTGATTTTAAAGATGATTGTGATGGATGTTTGATTGTTGATATTGAATGACTGAATATTATATTTCATATTGTTATAACACTGCAAGTTCCCTTAGTTATTGCTAGGAAAATCCCTATGAGTTGAAATGATACATACTAGAACGATCTATAGATTAGGAAAAAATAGTTATGGGTTGAAATGATAAACTTGAGCGATTTATGGATTTTGAATGTTAATTCGGGATCGTGAGTTGAAGTGATACATACCCATAAAATATAATTATTGCGGATTGAAATGGTATATGTCTGTATCACTTAACCATAGGGTAGAAAATTATATACGGACACCAGTTTGGTTAAATTAACTTATTTCTTTAAATTGCTAAAATTTGAATTTAGTTAAATGATATCTTGAAATAAATTGGATTTGAATAAATCGAATTATTTTCAAAAATCCAACCTTTAAATGTTGTAATTGGAATTGGTTCAAAAGAATTGTTTAAAGAATAAAAATGAAAATTTCAAAGTTGATATCTAAAATGTAAATGAAACTTATCAAAATTAAGTTATTGAAATGTTTGAATAATTAAACTTTGAAATCTATGAAATTGAAGTGCTTTAAAATTGTAGTTCGAACATGAGTTTGAAATCAAGATATGAAATTATTTTTAGGATTTGGATTTAAAGAAAATTTAGTTTGTTGAAAGTTGGGCATGGTCCAGATGTGTTAAAATAGAATAAATAGTTTGATTTGATATTAATTTCAAATTTAGTATTAAATATAAAATGTTTAAAAAATATATTATTTTTAAATCCTGATTTTTATGATTTTCAAACTATTAAACTAATTTAATCTATTTTAAACTATTTTAATCAAGTTAAACTACTTTAATTTATTGTAATCTATTTTAATCTATTTAATCCAATCTAATCTATTTTAACCTATTTTAAACTAATTAAGCCATTTTAATCCATTTTAAATCTATTTAATCTATTATAAATCTACTTAAATTATTTTTAGATTTATTTAAACCATCTTAAATCTATTTAACTATTTTTAATCTATTTTCAAAATATTTTAGAGTATTTCAACTATTTAAAAATTTATTTTAAACTATTTTAACTATTTTAAACTATTTATGAATATTTAAATTATATTTCTAATTTCTAATGGTGCAAGGTTGAATTATTTATATTTAAATCCTTGATTCAAAGCGAATATGGTTAAATGGTGTTATAACCTAAGATTGGATTTTAGATGATACTTTCTAGTGAAATGACATATTTGATTAAATATGATGATTCTGAAATGAGGATTTAACCTATTTTTTCGATATGATTTCGAAAACGAATATGATTTCAAAAGCGAATATGATTTCGAAAGTGAATATGATTTCTAAAGTGATATGGTTTGAATTGAATATGATATTTTGATATGGTTTGAATTGGATTTAACTTACTGACGACGGTGCGATGCCCTACCGATCAATGGAGGTGGATGATGTCGATGATGATGTCGAGGGAGAGATGTCATGCTGTGCTCGATTGGAGGCCGACCTTGTTACGGTCGAATCAAGGCAATTAATTTGGGCAGGCGCTTGTGGCGGCGGTACGATGTGGAGGTGCTCGAATTGGTGGTGGCGTGCTTAATGTTGTGATATACTTGGTCCGTCTAGGTTGATTAGATGTTTGTGTGTGCGATGTAGGCTTTGCTGCGGTGCTAAGGGTCTGATGATGAGTCAAGAATGTAGGTGGCTGATGATGGATGTGTTATAGTGTGGCGTTGGCTGCAACTATGGAGATAAGCAAGCATTCAAGGGATGAAGGTGGAATAACGACAAAAATGGCAGTAAGAACTTCGCTCAACGATTCAGTGAGTTTGTAAATAACAACTATATTGATATTCTTTGCAAGTTATATATGTTTATATCCATCCCAATATTTGAATGAATAGCTTGATTGAATTGTTTGATTTATTGTGACAAATTTGGTTTCTATGGATGATGTTTTATAATTGATCGATTATATTAGTTGGAAGTGTTAATTTACAAATGCAACTATATCTGTTTGTGAATTAAACTAAATATTTATTAGTATGTTGATGTGTGAATCTTATGGATAATCGAAGTTTAACGGAACTCGATTTGGATCATGCGATTTATTTATAGTGATGTTTGTTGATATGTTAGTAATTTTACTCCATAATTTTGTATATAAATATTTATTTATTACTTGTTTTAAAGAATGTTTAGAAAGCTTCAAACACTATTTAAGGGTGTTAAAATTTTGTTAACAGTATTTTACAAATATTTTACTAAATTTTATTCCATCTAGCTATTTTCAAATTTATAAATATATTTTTAACTATAAATACACATGTAGTTTTCTTTAGGTTATAGAACCCTTTTTAAAAAGTTATATTATAATATATTATTGTTTGGAATTGTTTTAAAGGAAATATAATATATTGCAATTTAATTAAATATATTTTTAACATAATAATATCATTTTAATTGATTTTTATTGTGAAGGGTATTTAGATATTTTTGAAAGAGTTTAAACCTTGGAAAAATATAGAAGTCATTTTGTGAAATAATAAAATGATTTTGGATATGATTTGAATAAATAAATAAATAATCTCTTTCTTTAATATTAGAATTTCAAATATGATATAATTTAAAGGAATTTTTTTTATTTCTAATTAATGATCGAATAAAATAAAGATTTTAAATTATATTTTACGATTTGAAATAAATATAGTGTATTCTGGAAGTTTATAAATCAATTTACAAATTTCATTATGGTAATTTCTATAAGTCATATTAGATTGGTAAAGTGATTATGAGTGTTTCATAAGTATATAAACAAGAATTTAAAAGTAAATAATAGTGTTAAATCTTTATTCTTGGTATTATATATATAGTGTAAAAGTATTTAATATATGAATGTTTTACTAGTTTTATTAATTTCTAGAATATAAAATTTATTTGAGGAGAAGTGTTATTAATATTATTAATTTATTGAAAAGTAAACAAGAGTTGGTTGTAAATAGTTATTTAAGAAGTTTGTATAGTTACTTGAAATAAAAAATATTTTATAATTAATACTTTTGATATTTTAAAGTGTATGTTCACAGATAATGTGATTATTTATGATTTAATAATGTATGCTTTATATATAGTTTTTAATATTTAATTTAAATGTTCAAAGAAAGATTTTGTTGAACTTTATTATTAGTATTATTTTATTTCTAAATTAAATTAGGATTTTTATGTATGATTTCTTCATTTTCCTATACTGGTTCAATATTAAGAATGATTCAACATTGATATTGATTTGATTTTTGATTTTGATATGATACGGTGATGACATTATTATATTTGATTTTGTGAGATCTCATTTTGTGTGACTAGAAATCTAAATAAACAGAGTTATAATACCATTCGGGATGGGGCCTCTAGTGGTATTTCTCCACTTATTCTTTAGATCCGCTACATTGAATATTGTAGGAGTGAGTGTGATGTGTGAACACTAAATAAATGGACTAGTAACACGCAATGGTATCAGATGTCATATTTTTATTTATTCGGTTATTCTTTGCTTGTGGATGACACTTATACGGGGTATGTTGTGTGTGAATCGCTACAGTGAGCATATGTGTAGGCTACTTGTTAGCCATATATTATATATATACTATGTATCTGTCTTCCTTTTTGTTCAACTCCCTTTTTTATTTCAAGAATGAACCAAATTGTCCGGTATTCACCCTAGTGGCTTGATCATGGTGGTCGCACCTTGAATATACGACACCCTTGTATTATTTATTTATGAGCAGCTGCATAGTGTATACACATGTGTCACATAGGCCAAACAGTCAGTTACCATAGGGGCACATGTTGGGTCGTGACCAAAGAGGCTACGAGTAGTCCAGCCATTGGCGGATCATTGTCAGGATATCGAGTGGGAGAGGTAATGGTAACCGACGATTGTAGGAATCATGTCAGACAGACATATGTATGGCTCCTGGAGCAAGTAGACCTACTATCAGTCGCTCTTCTAGTTTCGGTGTGAGCGTGTGGTAGATATGTATATACTATGATGAGATGTGATTATACATACGATAATTTTTAGAGTATAATCAATCTCCATATTTTATCATTATATGATTAATAGGTAGACGACCTATTCTTGCTAGGCAGATGACCTATTCCCTTTAGGCAGACAGTCTATTCTTTTCAGATAGATGGCCTACTTATTATTGAATATACTTAAGCATTGTTATGAGCTAGCTCAAATCTTCTTATTGATTTTGATGATTTGAAAAAGATATTTTCTAATGTGAGATTGAGAGATATATTTGGGCACTACTGTATTCTAGCCTACCATACTTGGTGATATCTCCCTTATTGATGATTTTAGATTTTTGATGATGATTTCTAGATATAGATGATTTACCCAAATGATATTGATTCTATGATTTATTGATTGGCGCAACTTTATATAGGTGATAAAAAATTTCCTCTACATGGTTTGTGATTAATCTTATAATTCTTGTTTTAAATTATTCTGAGCACATTAGTATTATATCTAATATATACTGAATTCCATATATATTGACCCTTTAATTTAGACATAGTCTAACCCGTGTGTTATTTATATAATACTTGGGTTAGTCTCAGATATTTCAGGTCCAAGGACAGTGAGGCCATCTTGTGTCTTCGGCATAAAGAAGGCTAGTATTCAATATAGTAACATACATCTTGTGTGGTATTATTTCATATATGTATATTCATATGATGCATATTAGACATACTTTGTATATTTTGATATTATATATATTATCTTTGCGATTATGACTCTGTATTCTCTAGTATTCATTGTATATGTTGTGTATTGTTCTATCTTAGAGACACGTGTATTTATTGCTTTGTGGCGATACTGTGTATGTATGGGTGAGTTATTATTCAAAATTTAAATACATACTAGTGTTAGCTTAAGGAAATATTTACGTGTGTACCTGCATGTAGCCTCATTATCCATATTATTTGATAGTATTACTTAGTAATACTCTTGGTAGTATTGGTATAGATGTGGGTGTTACATCAGACCTTATCTTCCATTTCCCAAGTACAATCCTTTTGGTTCTCACTCCACTGGACTGATAAAAGCTTCACTTTAAATTCCAAAGCTTCTTATGTTTGAGCCTACAATCGAATGGGTTTCCTAATATAGGTAAGGTTTTGGCACAATAACCAAATCTCTATATCTCTTTATCTTACTATACCATTTGGGTCCTGGATACACTTCCTTAAATCTGATACATAAAACATATTATGGACCCTAACAAAAGCGTTTGGTAATTCTACCCTACAGGCCACTTTACCGATGCTCTCTAACATCGAAACGAGCCAACATACCCTAGCACTAATTTTATAGCCTTTTAAAATCTCATAGTGCCTCTTATCAGCAAAACTTTAAAAATACTTAATCTCCCAGATCAAACTCCTATTTTTTTTAGCTTCCATCGACGAAGCTTGTCTACCTCGATTGAGCTCCTTTATCCTTTGCGAAATCAACTCAACTTTTTTTCAAAGCTTCTCTTCCTGTTTCGGTACACCGTAGTACCTTCTGGGTAACTAACTTACTCTAAATGATGACATTCATTGAAGGCTTCTTTTTGAAGATCTCCTATTGACATAAAATTTTCTTCTCTTCCAGACTACCTCTTTTGTCAACTTTGAATCCCTTAACTCTTTAGTCTTGGCACTAGTCCTTATGCATCTAATCCCTTTGGTGGCAATCCTTTCCATGAGTGTTAGTCGGATTCCTAATCATAATTATGTCCCGAAAGCTCTACTCGAATAACACTCAACCTAAAAGTGTATATTGTAGGAAACCGTTGTCTCCAAAACATTCACTCTTCAATCATAGCCAGGACACTGTTCTAAGCCTTCGGCTTAAGGCATTATAAACCTTATTTCATTTCCCTCGGGTATACTCTATCCTGAAATTGTATGATACCAAACTTTAATAACCTTAGTTGCCTCATGTTCAACTCGTTTTGAGAGAACAAGTATACTAAGGAACTGTGATCAATGAATAACTCAAGTCTTTCCCCTATAAGGCAATGTCTCCAAATCTTTAACGCAAAGATAACTGTTACCAATTCAAGTCATGTATTAAATATCGAACTTCATTGGGTCATAAATGCTCCTAATCTCGAACCTTATCTTCATTTCCCTTGGGTACAACTACAACTAAAGCATTTATTAACCGAAGGTTCAACATTCGAAATGACATCTCACACTCCTTTGTCCATACAAACTTCTCATTCTTTTGAATAAGTCTCATCATTAGTGCTACTATTCGGGAGGTCCTTAATGAATCTTCGATAGTAATCTTCCAAACCTAGAATTCTTGGAACCTCTATAACAGTCTTTGGTCTCTTACATCTGATCACAGCTTCAACCGTCGAAGGGTTTATGGCCAAGCCTCTCTCCGAAAATACATGGCCTAGGAACTTAAATTCCCACTTAGAAAATTTCCCCTTTGGCTTATGCTGTTCAATGCAATAATCCTTTTAGCATTTTACATTCTTGCATCATAATGTTCTTACCAATCTATCCCTAAAAGAACTTCTAAGCCTATGAAGTCAAACACATAAGGATCATACAAAAACTTATACCCACCTAACCCAATCTTTAGGTTAGTGCATCTTAATTCTTGAGTGGCATATACCCCTATCGGATTCACTACATGTATGGATGTGACTAAGTAACCCTTAACCCATGTCTATCAACCAAGTCTTTAGCTATAAATGAATGTTTAGCACTAGTATGAAACAGAAATACCAAAAATCAATGTCATACCTTCCACAACAATATTCTTGCCTTCTCTTTGGTAGATGGTTCTTCCCTTTATCACTCTATAGAAAACATTCTAGACCGCAGCTGTGGTCAGTCTTTCTTCTGATGTCCTACTTCATTATAGTTAAATCATTTCATCTTTCCTAAGCTTTTTGGCAGCGGATACTTAGATGCATGATGATACTTCCACCTATTATTAAAATAAGCAGCTTCGGCAATAACAGTCTAGGAACTCTTTCCTTTCAACATGGTCTTCTTATCCTTATCATAAGGTGTGAACTTTTTCTCTTGCACTGCCTTAGGCTTATCTCAATTCTTCTATTTTCTTAATACATCTCATCATACCTTTGAGTCATATCTATACGAACTCAAAAGGAGATGCCAAGTGCGTTATCACCTTATGATCTAAACCATGCGTCAAACCCCAAATGAACTTCCCATTTTCCTTCAGTAGGTTATTAATTATCTCTTGACCATACTTAGCTAAAGAGTTAAACTTATGGACCTACCCCACCACCGAAACGTCTACCTACTTTAGTTCAATAAATCCCATTCCAACACAATTCTTTAAGACTCTGAATGAATCGGATCTCAAACCTCACGTTGAACTGATTCTAAGTAATATCCTCCTTCAAGGTTTTTGCAATCACCGTTTCCCACTAATATAAAGCATCTTCATATAATTGCCTTAATGTCAGTCTTCTCCATTGTGCATCATTCAATACTAAGTCTTTGAAGATACGCTCACAAACTCTCAGCCTATTTAGCCCTCAACTGTGGGATCCTTCCTCATAAATATCTTTCCTTCCAAGTTTTAGTAGTCTTGGTTCATCTTAGAAAAATCCTCTCTTACTACATGTCTTGGCTCAATGATCTTCGACATCATTTGCACCATAATTTGTTGAAATAAAGCATTAATGTCTATACCTGTAACACTAATTGATGGAGCAGCATCATATTAAGCCACTCATGATTCATCTTCATTTTTCCAATTAGTCTGGGTGCTTTCGGTTTCCCCTCTTGTGTTTCCTCCTCCTATTGTAACTTATCCACTTCATTTCCATCTTGCTTTATACTAAGAAAATCTTCATTAGAAATGGAAAGGTTGAGAGTGAAACAATGATAGAAGGATAAATATATCCATCTACATATATGTATAGCATGATATAAGTACAGTTATATAATAGTGCATATCCTCCTAAAGAGGTTCATTTTTTACCACAAAGTATTGTTTCCAAAAAAAATTTGGCATAAGCACCTAGTAGAGATTTTGTAGAGGAATAAATGAAGAATATTAAATGTAAAATAGAGAATATGGCAACAAAGCAATAAGAATTAAGCAAAAAATAGAGACACAGTAATTTATAGTGGTTCGGCGTTGTTTGCGTACATCCACTTTGAAGAGATAGCTTTGTTAATCACTGTAAACTGAGTATAATAGGGATCAGATTAAAATCCTTAGTTACGAAAAAGTAAAAAGCAACCAGCAGCGTAAAATTCTCGAAAATGATCAATCAAGCCTGTATTTATAGAGGATACTATCTTCTTGAAAATTCGATATGAGGATCTCCAAAACCATATGGGCCCACAGTAGGGGTCACATGGCCCAAATCCCAAGAAAAAGGGATCGAAGCTGATCCCTATTTTGGAGGATTTTGGGGCTATGATCGATCCCTACGAGCTTCTTCATGTTGTATTGTGCTTAGCCTCTAAGTTACATGCTAGTTATACTTGTAGAACTTCAGTTATTAATCAATCCTTATTGCATCATGTTGTGTATCTGGATTTTGGCTGATCCCTCGAGAGGGAAGTAAGTCGATTCCTTTTGCTTGCTCCTTTTGGGGTACAATCCCTAGGGTGGAATCCATAGGGTCCCCAATCTTGTTCCTAAAGTTTCATATGCATTGGACTTTTGGATCTCGAGATATTGATTGTTTTCCATTGAGTTGCACTTGTTGGATGAGTAGATCAGTCCCTTTAGTTTAAAGGATTATAACTGATCCCTTTTCTAGATTAAATTATATTCCATACTTTGAACATTCTACATTGCATATCTCTCAATTTCGTTCAATTATGGCTTCATATTATCATATGTACTTGATTTTTGGACCCTATAATCATCACTCCAGGCTTACTAGCCTTGATGATGGTCGAGTCTAACTTGTCCACTCAGTTTGGATATAGCAAGTTCAAAATACGGGATAACACTTGCCCTCCAAAGTACATCTAATGTTGAACATGACGTGCTTTGAATTAAAGAAAGTTAGAGTCTTTGGAAGGAATTCCATCCAGTTTTTGAATAGTTGACATCCTTCCGTCGAATTATTTTTGCAAAGTGTTATATCTCTCATCGATCGCCGTGACGCTTGGACGATTTCAAATAGTATAAATTCAAGCTTATATTCCGTTAGTTGCTACCTATGTCTGGTTCTACGAGACTGGTAAGCTATGGCTATCTAATTCAGTCTCGACCTTGAAAGCTTCAGATCTAGATTCAATTTCTATCGATTTAAAAAATTGAATTTTTAGAATATACACATGCATTTCCATACATGTTCTTGTCGTTGGATCCCGGATGCGTCTGCGTGCCCACAGATCATCGCTAATTTTCGTGAATTAGATGCAATTTCATTATATTTATGTATTTATTTACTTTATATAGTTTTTATGTATATGTTTGCATGCACATAGGGTTCGTACCCGATCTCTTTCGTCTCTTTTTCTATGCTTACAGGGATCGAAATTCCTTTAGACCATACCTTTCTTCCCATCTTGTCTCTCTCTTTTAATAGGGATTGGAATTCTCCTTTTTTTGCTTAAGGATCGCACTCGATCCTCTTACTTTCTCATTTTTTATGTACATATGGTGCGAATTGGATCCTCAAGTCGAGGGATCGTACCGATCCATTCATATGTCGGGGTCTTAATGTTTTCAGCTTCATAGAGAAGCTAAAGCAGGCCGATCCCTACAAGCCCTCATATATATACCGACACTGCATCCCTCCATCCCTTCAATTATTCACTTTAGTTTAGTTTGCTTTTATTTCCTCCAATACCAAATCCTTTTTTTCCTTCCTTTAGAGCTAAAATCCCCTTTTCCTCCCTTCAAAACTATCATCATCTCCATCAATCAGTTCGCCACCCCCTTGAATTCAAGAACTTTGTCTAGTTCTCAAATTGAACTAAAACTCACCCATCGCATGCGTAACAATCCATACTCATATACATATTGGTAGGCTTTGATTTTCATAGGATTTGGATTTGTGGCGAGATGATGTGTTCGGTCTTGCTATGGGTTGAATTAGGTGGAGAAAAGGAGAATGGTGGAGTCGTTGAGTTTGGTGAGGTGGTAGGAGAGGAAAAGGTAAGGAGTGTGCGGGTTTGTGGAAATGAGGCATGGAAAATTGTTTAGTGAAGGGATCAGTCACTGATGTATGTGGAAGATAGGGATCGATCTCGTATGTTGAGTGTAGAATGGCTAAGTAAAGGGATCAGTTATTAGAGTTTGAGGAGGGATTGGTGATGGATTATTTGAACGTGGATTTGGTTACAATGTCTTTGAGTAAGGAAAGATTGGTTGTGTTATAGAATGGAGTGATCGATCATAGGCTTTACGAAAGGGATCAGTTGTAGGGTTCATGAGAGAGATCGTTTGTATTAAGATAAAGTGATCAGCTATGGGGACTTAGTCGATTCTAAGCCTTTGAATTGAGCTTGAACAATTGAGCAAACCAATTCATATTAACTTGCATGAACAATCAGAGCCATTCTCATCTTAATGAACTTGAACATATGACTATAATGGATAATGGGACTTGTATGTCCACCTTTGAACTTGAAATTGAACGACTAAGTTCCCAAAACTTGAACATGAATTAAAACATAACATATGGACTTCAATAATGAATTTCATACTTCAACAAGTCGATAGTCTATCCTAAAGCTTACACAACCAATCAATCCTAGTTGGGACGGTCAGCAGTGATGGTCACTTTGGTCGGAATTCAAAGTTTCGTCACTTACTTTTGCTTTTAATTTGGAACCGTTTATCTCTGCACTACAGAACACTGCACCACACTAGTTTACACTTAGCATTCAGGGAAAGGTAAAATTTTCTAACCTTGATTATCCATCGAGTATAGTTGATATGGGCTCCAAACGTTCAATGCATTTAGTCACAATGTCTTCTGGACAAACTTCGTAGCACAGTAATCTAGGTGCTGAGTCAAGTTATCTGACTATATTCGATAGACTTTATCTTGAACATCAAACTGATCAACTAGAGATTTCAGGTCCGTTGGTTGACCTTTTCTCTGATGTTCCTATCCTTTTGGTGGAAGAGATAAATCCTGCCCCCGACACTATAGAGGGTGTTGTATTTCTGAATAACCCGATGGATTCCCAGACCTCCAGAATTGGTGAGGCTGGTCTCTGTAGGTTGTGCTCTAAACATGAGATCCCGTTTGAAGATGTTCTAGTCCCTTAAGTGAATGACAAGGCTCATTTGCCCCCAGAGGGGTATACGACATGTAATAAATTTATGTGCTAGGCCAGATGTGTGCCGCCTTTTAATTCTTTTATCCGAGAGATGCTAAATTATCTGGGAATAGCTCCTGCTCAGCTGCACCCAAATAGCTACACTTTTCTCCATGGAGCTTTCTTGCTATTTATGGATGTTTTGTTCTGCCCACCATCTCCTGAAGACATCAGGTTCATTTACAATATCAAGCGATGGACAGGAAGCCTTTTTTATACTTTCCTTAAGCTTGCACCCAACCGCCAAGTTCTGACTGGTGCTTGGAACAAGCTAAGTGTCTTTAAACACGAATTGTCTTACGTTCGTTGTCTGTCTGGCTTCACGAGGTGATAGTTAGAAGGACGTAAGTGTTGCCTTTTCTTTGTTCTCAAATTCATTAGCCCAAGTCGTATCGTGAACCAACAAATTCTTTAAAATTTTATAGGTGTCCATCCGCGACCTGAAGGCAAAAGTTTTTCAAGGTCGGTTTCCACAATCCACGCCACCCCAGTTGAGGACAGGTACATCAGATCCCTTGTAACCGATGAGTGGTTATCTCCTTTTGGGTTAATAGAAGTAGGTCGCAGCATCGGACTTTCGGTAAGCAATGTATTACAAAGCAACATGGTCGAACTGGGAGGTGGCACCATTAGCCCAGTCGAGCCTCCAGTCGAGGAGGATCAGGATGACATCGAAGATGGTGAAAGTAGAGGTGATGAAATTAATAAGCCAGGCAATAATGATGTGGGTTCGAGTAATGCGCCTATGTCGAATTGTGACAAGGCATGCAATCTCATATGCCAACAAGAAAAGGAAAAAAGCTCACTTATAAACTCCGTAGGAGAAAAACTGCCAAAAAGCCCGAGTTCATCATCACCTCTGTTGAAGAACAGTCTTCCTCTTAGCCTTTAGAAAGTTCGATGGAAGGATTCTCGAGTCTTCTGATCCCTGATGATATCATAACCTTTGACTTTCCCAACATTAGTGTTGAGGGGCTTAATTCTCCCATCAGGATTGGTGATGACATTCCTCCCACTAGCAAAGGGGAAATCACTCCTATGAGCAAGAGCACAGTAACTGTTCTGTCGAAGGGACACTAGGACACTCACAATCATGCACACTTTACTGCATGATTTTTGTCTATCCTTTATTTGATGGTTATTTATATGCTCTTGTTTGGTTTGTAGGTGCTATGTCTCATTCCCATGCCTTTGATCGCTTGAGGACTGCTCGACACATTATGGATCCAATCGCGGTCCTGACTCGGGCAGGCGTCAAGAAAGGGATGACAGTCGGGAAAGAAGTCATCATTCAAGGAAGTCTTCATCCTCTAAGCACAAGTCCAAATCTCAATCATCTCATCAGGAAGTTTATCCCAATCCTGCTACACACAACGACGATCGGGCCTCTTTTCATGTTCCCTAAACTACTATGCCACCCAAACATCATTCAGGTTCATTTGGTTATCGATAGCTTGCGATCGCTGGTCGAGCAAATGTCCTATTGTTACTTCTAATCTGGCTTTGACTACAACAGCTCCCGAGGCCTTTACGACAAATAGATTGGCCAAACTTAAGGTCAATTTTCCAAAAATTTACTTTGATGGGCTAAAGTTTCTTTCTTATATCCATTTAATTCCAGGGAGTGCTAAAGCAAGTTCACTTACATGTGTCAACGATATTTTTATGTAGCATGAAGCATTCTAGCACTTAGCTAAGAAAATATCTATGGTGCCTATTGAAAGACAACATGAAATCGATCGCCTTCAGCTGGAGGCGATCCATGATAAAGACATAATCAATCACCAAGATGATGAGATCACGGAGTTAACCACGAAGTTAACCATGGTAGATAAGAGTGCTAAAGAAACATCCGAGGCAGTTAGTCATTTGGAAATAGCTCACAAAAAGGAGCTGGAAGCTGCCTTTAACATCATCATGTGCTTGCTCTGGAGAAAGACACACTGCAAAAAGAGATAAACACTCTTGCTCGCCACGTTGAGGAACTGGAAGAGCTTCGTAAAAAAGAGAAGGAAGAAAAAATTGAGGCTTAAGAGGAGCCTCAAAAGTATTATGAAGAGGCTGTCGAGGCTCGACAGCTGAAAATTAAACTTGACGAGCAGCTTGCTCAAATCAAAGCCCTCAATGAAGAGGTAAGGGAAGCTGGCCATAATGAAGTTAGAGATAAAATTGAAGCCCAATTGGAAGATGCTAAAGAGGCTAGCCGAATTGAGAATAAGGACATTTTTAATTCTTTGATTGTTTAATAAAATGCTAAGGTCCTAGTCCAATATGTCTTAAGTTTTCTTGGAGAGAGCTACCACGAATTGCTTGCCGAGGCTTGGGAATATATCATTAAAATGAGGAAGAAAGCCCTTGGCAAAGCTGATGTGAATAAGGAGAAACTGGTAAGGGAGATCCTTCATGGGAATGAACCTTTAGATTTTGCCGCTGCAAGGCTTTGATACATTGATATTTTGGCACCCTTCGACAAAAGGTAAAACACGATGAAGCTTGGAAATCCGATTTCAATGGTCTCCCTTCACTTCAAATAGCTGGAGCATCGGTTTCACTTGGTCTAGGGCAAGATCCGAGCTACGATCCATATATACCCAGTTATAAATCAAAGGTGCTATCCCTCATTCAAGAAGGAAACACTCCGCCAACAACTGAAAATAAGTCGGACATAGGTTTCCCACTCTACTATCTATTATTTGAGAGGTTTTATTCCTTATGCCTAATACTTATGGGCTTATTTTCTTGTTTTAGTGAATCTGCAGGTCTTTCAACTCCCAGTCAAATTCCAGGCGGTGCTGCTATGGAGAAACAACCGACATTTACTGAAATTCCAGTGGCTACGGACATTCCATGGCCGATACTCAAGTTATTGGAGCACTTGTTGACGAAAAGGCCAACGATCAGCCGCTTCCAAATGAATCCGATGATGATGTGATCATGGATGCCTTCAAACACACTGATGAATTCAGGTTGAAGGAGTGCATCAAGAGAGAGGAGTCATAAAAGAAAAATGCTAAACCTTAGCCCGTTGATATGGACGTCGATAATCCAAATTTCGTCCCACTGCAAGTCATTCCACCAGGCGGGTCGGTTCCCGGAGAACTCCTTCCAACCTTTGAATGCTCTCCTGCCAAGATGGTAAAGGATCAAAGAGAGGGACATGCAGAGGCTCAGATGGGTCCACTCCTAAGAAATCTAAAAGGGAGAAGAGGCAAAAAAGTAGTCATCACTTTGGCTTAATTTTTAAATAGTTTATGTAGCCTTTTTTAGTTTTGTTGGCCATGTATGTGTAGGTACGACCTTCGCTTTTGGATAAACTTGTACTATAATTTTCAAGTTTAATGCGTAAATAAAAGATCTTTATTTTCTGTTGAACTCTTACATGAACTTACTTAAGTAGTCAAGCTATTACTTTTCCACTCAATGTACTTGTAATTCGTTGCTCGTTAATTCGAATAATCGTCTGTTAATTTTTACTCAAGGCGTCCATATACTCGTGGCCTCAAGTTGTACCAAACACTGGGCTCGAGCCTTAGTGTTACGCTGTCTGATTCGACGGTTTGAGTGATTATACTCCTGCCCCTAGTAGTGGAGTTAGATAGTGGATGGTCGAGCTCCATCCTTAGCAAGTTTATACTCCTCCTATCAGTTTCTGGCCGGATTTTATGGAATAGTGAGTGGTCGTACTGCACTCATCTATTTGTTTATAATCATATCCGTACTCTAAGGATAAGAGTTAGTTGGCGGGTGATCAAATTGCACCAAATTTGAGTTTATACTCTAGTCCACACTTTGGGGACTTATAGTTATTTCAAAAAAACAGTTGGACTGTACTTTCCTTAATTGATTGATTTGCACCTAAGTCTGGTTTTTGACTTAGCGAGCGATCGATCGTATCACGATGCTTTTGATTCATGATTGTACTATTGCTTGATGGGATTAAGTTGGTTAACGAATGGTCAGGTCACATCCATTTCTCGTTAGGTACTCAATCCATCGGGTTGTGAGCCAGATTCATCGAGTGAATGGTCGGACTACATTCATCTTGTTTAGTTCAATCATGAACTTATGTAATCGACTAGCTCCAAACTCTAGGAAACTGATTGGACATGTCAACATTTGGTAGTCGGGTATCATAACTAATATGTAATGCTACAGTAATCATAGATATGCAGGAAATTTCTAACTTTATTTGCCACATGGAAAGAAATGAGATAACTTGTCTTATTACAATTTGGAAATCAAATGCTATATAAAATTCATAAATTAAATACAACTAATTTAAAAAGAATAAACTAAGTGAAATAGCATCGTAAATGCTCGCTATTCCATGCTAATAGGAATGTGACAACATCAATAGTCGTTAACTTGAAAGTTCCCTTTCCAAGCCTTGTTTAATTACACATGGTCCTTACCAAGTAGGATTCATGTGTGATGGGATAGGAAAAGCCCGTTTCAAGATGAGATCGTCGATTTCAAAGGTTTTATGTTGGACTTTGGTGTTGTAGTATCGGATGACTTGGTGTCGATGTGCAGTTGCCCTCAAATCAGCTTCTTCGCGCTTCTCATCTACAAAGTCTAGAGACTTTACTAGGAGATCTTTATTCGTTCTAGGGTCGTTGTGGGTCACTCGATGAGAAGGGACTCTGATTTCAACAGGAATGACAACTTCAGAGCTGCAAGTAAGAGCGAATGGAGTACGGCCAGTCGCAGACTTGTGGTGGTTCTGTAAGCCCATAATGATGTTGGGAGTTCATCCACCCACTTGCCTCTAGCCTTTTCCAAATGTTTCTTTAGAATATACTTTATGATTTTGTTTATAGCTTCAACTTGTCTATTTGCTTGAGGGTGAGAAACTTCTGCTAATCTGTTTTCAATATGATGCCGATGGTAGAAGTCTGTGAATTCAGCGTTGTGAATTGAATTCCATTTTAAGTTGCAGTGGTTCATGGAAGGCCAAAACAATAGATGATGTTTCAAACAATGAAGTTTATTACTTTCTTAGTTGTGATCGTTAGGTAAAAGTTTTGCTTCGACCAAATTGGGGAAGTAATCAACTGCTATAACGATGTACTTCGCACTACTTTTAGAGATTGGTAACGAACAAATAATATCTATGTCCTATGTGGCAAACTGCCATGGACTGACCATTTGTGTAATTTCTGTCGACGGAGCTCTTGGAACCTTCTCATACATCTCGCACTTGTCGCATCGCTTAGCGTAATCAGCAGCATCTTGGTTGACAGTTGGCCATTAATACCCATAACTAAGTATTATCTTTGCAAGGGTCATCCCCTAGTGTGATCGCTACATTCTCCTTCATGAGCTTCTTTAGGACTCGTCTTATTTCATCTTGAGTGATACACTTGAGCAGAGGAATGGAAAAACCCTTTCTATACATGACTCCTTTCTGAGTGATATATCATGAAGCTTTGAAAAGGATTTGACATTTTTCATTCCTTTGTTCAGAAAGGACTCCCTATAGCAAATAATCTTTGATCGGGGTCATCCATGACTCCTTCTTAGGTTCCGTCTCTAGTACCCTATTGATTTCCATCCGGTTTATGCTCGAACCGTCTAGTACTTCGACAGAAACCAAGCACATTTGTTGTGCATCCTCGATGTTAGCAAACTTTGCCAATGAGTTGGCCTCTTTGTTTTGATCTCGAAGAATGTGCAACATGTCATAATACTCAAAGTTAGTCAATAGCTCTTAGACTTGGATAAGGTATGGAGTGAGTCTTTTTCTTAAGCCTGGTAATCTCCTTTGACGGCATACCACAAATGGAAATCGCAAAAGATTTCAAGGGATTTTATTCCCAATTCTCTAGCAAGTTTGAGTCCAGCAATTAAAGCTTCATACTCGGTTTCGTTGTTCGTTGCAGAGAAATTAAGCTTCAAAGCATGGGAAACTGATCAATCCTCTTGGGTTACTAGCATGACTTTGACTTCAGAACAATGGTCATTGGATGCTCTATCTGTATACATTTTCCACGAAATGGTAGGGACTCCACCGCTCTCTAGGAGATCATCATATGCAGTGAACTCTACTATAAAATCCGCCAGTGCCTATCCCTAGATGGCTCTCCAATGGAGATAAGTAGTGTCAAATTGGCTCAGTCCGATGTTCCATTTGAGTAGCCTTCCCGATGTCTCAGATCATTGTAGGACCTATCATAGTGGCTGATTGGTGGATGTTGATGGGATAAGCCTGAAAATAAGTGCGGAGCTTTCATGAAGCAATCAACGAGCAGTAAACCAATTTCTCTATCTTTGGATAGTTCCTTTCAGCTCTTGCTAATCACTTGCTAACATAACAGACCGCTATCTGGATTCAATTCCCCCCGTGAAGCAATGTGGCACTTATAGCATTTGCCGACATGGCCAAGTATATATACAAATTTTCATGATCCATCGGCTTTGACAAGATGAGAGGTCTCTTTAAGTGGTTTACCAAAGCTTCAAATGCGTCTTTATAATCCTTTGTCCATTCAAAGTTCATTTTCCCTCTTCTAATCAAGTCGACGAAAGGAATGCATTTATCGGTGGCTCTAGAAATAAATCGACTTAGGGCAGTAACCTTCCCATTTAGGATTTGTACTTGTTTAATGGTCTTTGGTGCCTGGATGTTTAAAATTGCTCGCATCTTCTTGGAATTACCTTCGAATCTGCGAGCATTAACAACAAACCCGAGAACTTTCCTTATGCAATGCTAAAAGAACATTTCAGAGAATTGATCTATATTTTAAAACATCGAAGGATATCCCACATTTGTGCTAAGTCTCTGATGTGGTCTCTTGATCGTCGTGACTTTACGAGCTCATCATCCATATATACTTCCATCGTCTTTCCAATATGATATTTAAACATCCAATTAACCAAGCGCCGATGGGTTGCTCCAGCATTCTTCAATCCAAATGACATTACCGCTTAGCAATACAATCCAACATTGGTAATAAAGCTAGTGTGCTCCTAGTCGTGAACGTGCATCGGGATTTAATTATATCTGGAGTACACATCCATGAAAGATAGCAACTCGTGTCCTACTGTAGAGTTCACTAGATGGTCAATTCTTGAAAGGTGAAAACCGTCTTTTGTGCATGCCTTGTTTAAATCCGAATATCAACATATGTCCACCACTTTCCATTCAACTTTCTCACAAGTACATGATGATATCCATTTTAGGTAGATGGCGTCGTGAATAAACCCATTGCTTTTAAGCCTATTCATCACCTCTTTAAGGGTGGAAGATCTTTCCGGATCCATGCCATGCCTTTTCTATTTCACTAGGACATGACTCTGGTAGATGTTTAATGTATGGCTCACAATGGTAGGTAAGATTCCACACATATCAGAATGAGTCCAAGCAAACACATCAAGATTCATTCCGAGAAAATCAACAAGTTCTTTCATCATTGGGGGGCTAAGCTACGATCCGATCTTTAGGACTCATGATGGGTTATCATGGCTGATCGGGATGTTAATCGTCAACTTAGCGGTGAAGCCTGGTTCTCTTTGGGCTCCTTCTCGTTATCCCTTACATCTATTTCTTTATAGAACCGACTATGGCGCTCGAGCCAAGGCTCGGGCGCTGGTTGTTAATCTTCGGTGGCTTAAATGCGGAGAGGCTTGTCTATATAATCTTAACTTTCTCCTTCCGTTGAGCATCCCTCAATTCAGCCACATAGCAGGCACATCCAATCGCTTGATTACCATGCACAAATCCAACACCATTATCAGTTGGGAACTTCAAAGTCAAACACCATGGGAGAAGAGCTACCAAGAATTCAGCAAGGGATGGTCTGCCAGAAAAGCATTGTATGGAGAGTCAATATCCAAGAAAACAAATGGGAACATCTGCAATCTCTTATGGTCACCTTCTCCCAATTCCACAGGCAATTCGACATAACCGACAGCTTCGGTCGTAGCACCGTTAAAGCTATTAATGTGGGATTTAGACGATTTCAGGTCCTTGGCTTCTATCCCCATCAGATCATATTCCTTTTTTGAAAATTATATTAATAAAACTTCCACAGTCAACCAAGATCCTCCTCACTAAAGAGGTGCTGATCATGGCCGAAATTACCATTGGTTCGATCGTCGTGGCCTTCACCTTATCTGCATCTTTGTTTCTGAATACAATGTCATTGCCATTGTATGCTGCTATTTTGCTGTAGCCCCATCTTCTATACTTGAAAAAAACTCAAAATCCATATGCTTGATTTTGCTAGCATAGTGCTCCATCTTGTGCCAGCTCTTATCATCTAGATGCGGTCCTCCGACTGTTGTATTGATTACTAATCTTCCACCACTTCGTGCAAGCTCCTTGGCCCTGTACGACGCTTGTCCTCGGTTGGGGTTGGATGTCCCCTACCCACCATCCTACGAGGCTTTAACAAACTATTGTAGTTTTCTTCCCCGAATTAATTTCTCGATAACATCTTGGAGATGCCTACATTCATTGGTGTTATCACCATAGCATTCGTGGAGCCGACAGTATTTTCTAGTCTGCTTTTGATTCTTCGTCGATCCTTTCAGTGGTGGCTCCTTATATGCATGGTGTAGCACGTAGACAAGTAGACGTTCGCTAGGGATGTATTCAATGGTGTAACGTATCATACATTGTAATTCTTACCTTTACTTTTCTAAAATCCCCCTTTCGCTCATGGCTCCTATTATGCCTATCAACGGATGCTTTCGAATGCGGATAGTGTCATATCCACATTCACATCCGAAATCATTTTTGAATATCGGATATCCGCATCTGCAGATACGGACGCATATTAGATAATTATCCTATCCGCTAACGATCATTAAATCAAGAATTATACAAAGAAAATTTTAGTATAACATAATTATTTTTTCAATCCTATTGATTATAAAAGTGTTAAAAATTAACAATTATGATGATAATAAATAGTTTCGAGCAGTTAAAAAGAATTAAGTACGTATAATATAAACTACTAACTTAATGAAATAATAAACAAATATCTTTCACTGCACTAAAATACATATAATTTGAACTATAATCTTGAGAAAAAATGGACGGATAATTTTCGAATGCGGATATCTTCGTAACCGCATCTGCATCCATTGACAGCTCTAGTTCCTACCACCACCTTTCTTTTGCTGATTCGGTCTATTTTGGACATTTACTTGAACTTTTCTGGAACTTTCCCCAGATTGTTTCACCGCAACGATACTATGTCCCTCTCTACTTGGTCCTATAACATTTTTCTTTCTAGAGCATCTAGCTTACTCTTTCCTCAAATGTTAAGCTGCTTTTGCATAGACATGCTCCAATGTTGCGAGTGGTTTGCTAGCTAACCAATCGCCAAAGTCAGATTCTACGTTAATCGCTCATGTTACTGCCATCAGTATTGAATGCTCATTCAAATTAATGGCTTATGTGATATCTATATTAAACTTCTCTAAATAGTATTTCAGTGATTCTCTTGGATCCTTGGCCACGCTTAATTGGGACACTACATCTTTGAGGCGAGTTGCATGCATACAGAGTTGCGTGCATACAGAATTGCGTCATAAATTTTGTTGTTAAATTGTCAAATCTAGAGATTGACCATGGGGATAATCTTGTAAATCACATCGTTGCTATGCCAGAGAGAGTAATAGGAGAACATATGCATTTTGCGGCATCATCAGCTCATGCGGAATCCATCAGCCATTCATATCTTATGATGTACTTCCCAGGGTCGGTTTTTGTCTTATAAGCAGGCATCGATGGCATGCTGAACCTCCTTGGATACTCCGCATGTAGAAAACTGTCGGTGAATGGGGTATGGCTTTCTGAGATCCCCCAATCATCATTGGCCAAGCCTTGCCTCTCCCTTACTAGCTGCTTGATCATAGCCATTAAGTTCGGCGTTTGGATAGTTGGAGCCAAGAAGTAGTTGCGCTCTACCTCACATGAATGGTCCGATCGATGTCTACGGGGATGCCTTCTTGGCTCAACATACTCTCAAAGCATATCATGTGCGTTCACTTCATCATAATTCTGAGGAGGTAGCTAATTTGCATCTACATGAATTCCAGCATCCAAATCGATCACAACGGCTCTAGCTTATGCTCCAACTGGAAAAGGAAAACTTCCTCTGGAGGAGGGATCGGGTCCAATCGGTCTTAGTAACCCATATAGGTTCGTTTGTTGACGTTTAGAAGCTTCTGCATGATATCTGTTAGTTCTGCAACGTCTCCATCTATGAAAATCATCTAATAAATTAGAGCTCTCCGACATAGAATAAGGAGTTAGCCCCTTCCTAGTTTTCCCGCGTTGTTAATCTTTGAGTTGATTCATTAAGTCGATATTGGCTTGAACCTACTGGTTCAACTATCGACGGTTATCAACGGGCTCTCTCATCTGATTTCGTAAATCAGCCCTTGTGATGGAATCAGTTGGATTTGGACATCAACTAGATTGGTAGCATTAATATCTACTGGTAGATTTCTCAAGCCTCCTTGCTGGATGCTAGTGTTCTCGTTTCCTTCTGCGTTTTGAGAGGTAGATCTGGTGTCCCTAACCACTGTTGAAAGTTTTCCTTAGACTTTCGCAAATCTGAATAGAAGGGATAAAGTACATGAAAATAATTCTAGATCTCTTCCTGGGATCTGTGCAATCCAAAAATAGCAAAGGGATCCAAATAGAGCTGAGAATCTCCTTCTTAGTGGAAGCACCAAATTGTTTGCACCAAAAACTAATACAAACTCTCAATAGGGATTTTGCAGAGAATAAATGAAGAATATTAAATGTAAACAGAGAGAATATGACAATAAGGCAATAAGAATTAAGCAAATGACAGAGTCATAGCAATTTGAATGGTTCAGCGTTGTTTCCCTACATCTACTTTGAAGAGATACTTTTATTAGTCACTTTGTAAACTGAGTACAATAGGGATCAGATTAAAATCCTTATTGACAAAAAAGTACAAAGAAACCGATAGCGTAAAGATCCCGAAAATGATCAATCAAGCCTGTATTTATAGAGGAAGACGGTAAAACATCTCCCTGAAAATTCAGCGGAAGGATCACTAAAACCATAAAGGCACAAAGAAGGGATAATACGACCCAAATACCAAGAAAAAGGGATCGAGGCCGATCCTTATTTTGGAGAAGTTTGGGGATGCGCTCTCTATAGGAGCTTCTCCATGTTTTATTATTCTTTGTCTCTAAGTTTCATGCTAGTTGGACTAGTAGAACTTGAGTTATTGATCAGTCCTTGTTGCATCATGTTGTGTATCCTAATTCTGGTTGATACCTCTAGAGGGTAAGGGACGATCCCACTTGTTTTCTCCTTTTAGGGTGCAATACCTAGGATTGTCTCCTTAGGGTCCCCACTTCTTGTTCCCAAAGTTTCATGTGCATTGGACTTCTAGACCTCAAGATATAGTTGTGTTTTTCATCGAGTTGCATTTGTTTGGCTGAAGTAGGTCGATCCCTTTAGTTGAGAGGGATCATAGCCGATCCCTTTTCTATATTAAATTATATTCCACACTTCAAACATTCTACATTGCATATCTCTCAATTTCGTTCGATCACAACTTCATATTATCATATGTACTTGATTTTTGGACACTATAATCATCGCTCTGGGCTTACTGGCCTTGATGTCAGTCGAGTCTAACTTGTCTAATCAGTTCGGATGTAGCCTAGTCAAAATGCTGAATATAAAGTACTTAATTAATTCTAGCCTTATTTTACTTAACTGTCCCCTAACCTAAGCTCTGATACCAAACTACAACATCCTCCCTTCCAAACCCAAAGAAGGAATACCAATGTGCTGTAGTCAGTTTAAAATTTTCATTCGACGACAAATGAGTTTAGTATGTATAAAATAGTATAAATAATCTAAGCAAATAAGTAAAATTCATTTCGCATAATAGTATTTACATCAATTTTTTCAAATTCCTAATTGTGCTCACATAAAGGTAAAATATAATCAATACATAGTGGCATCAAAGATCCGACATATGATGATGCCAAACTTTTTTAGTCCCTTAGGCTTAACAAATATTTACATAACACAGTGGAATATAAGCTACCTCAATAAAAAACATAGTAAGGCCCCTGCCCATCTTCATCTTCAAAAATGGTCTCGGTAATTACCTTTGGCTAAAATCTGTAGTCTGAAAACATATAAACTCAACCTAATTAAATGAGTGCCCATGAGTTTGTAAGGGAAAATAATAAACACGTGGATCAGACATAAGTCTAGTGTGAATAGTGTAGTTTCCACCTAAGTTCCTCCACTAGTGGGACCATGCTGCTAAAGCATAGAATGAGTTTTCTCCTACACAACCCTCGGTTACAGTTAATATAAGACTATCGTAAGTCAAAAGTCATAGCAAAACATTGTTAACATAAACATATAAACTATTTCTCAAAAAATTACACCCGAAATTATCATTTTGATTTCTCATAAGTCAATTTCTATACTGAAAGGTACAACCTATTCTAGTCTCGGTAACACATTACTTAGTTTGACACTGCAAGGTATCACTCCAAGCGGTCTCATTTAGTCTTTAACTTAGTTTATTCTACACAGTACAACTCCAAGCAGTTTCAGTTCTTTAACTTTTATACTACAAAATACAACATTAAGTAGTTTCAGTTTCTTTAGTTTATACTACATAGTATAATCCTAAACAGTCTCAGTTTCTTTAGTTTATACAACAAAGTAAAGCCCTAAGCAGCCCTGGTTTCTTTAGTTTATATCGAAAAGTACAACCCTAAGCAGTTTTTTATTTTTATGTTTATACTACAAAGTACAACCTTCTATAGTCTATGTTCATTTATGTTTATACAATGCAACCCTAAGCAGTCTCAGTTCTTTTTTATTTATACAACAAAGTACAACCCTAGGTAGTTGCTTTATCTTTTTATTAGGCTTGAACCACATATGAGAGTTATAACCACACTCGTGAAAGAATACAACCTGCTTGGACATCCATGCCCCTTTAAAAGTCAAATGCCAAACCTTACCTCGTTGGCGGTCATTCGATTGAGCGTACAACTCGGTATCAATATCCTACCTGAACCCGCATTCTTTGTAGGTTCTTACTTATTTACTTCTTAGTTATCTTTAACTTTCCAAACTTCACCTAATTATTCATTTATTAGGTTATGACTTTTGCTGTTTTTTTAGCTTTGTTACGCTCCTAGCCTATCTTTGGCCATCTTAAGCCTCAAAACTTCTCTCGCTACGCGTCTTACTTTTGAAAAATATAAGAACTACCTTCAGCCATCTTACGCCTAAGGTCTTTGCATCAGCTTTCCTCAAAAAGCTAATAGGTCTTGGTATTGACTCTCCCTGAAAATCAATGTGTTCGGTGCTCTCATATTTCGTTCCAGGGAAGCTTGGATTTTACACTCTCGTTGGGAACACATTCATCCGAAATCCACACCTAGAACCTTTAGTAGTCCCCTTTCGGCTTTAATCTTACTTAATTAATTTACTTAGAACTTTTCTTACTTTCACTTAGTCCATTTTAAGTTTTGGACATCATACCCCCGGCATGACACCTTCGGCTTGTCTTATCCTTCAGTACACATAATGAAATCTATATTACTAACTGCCCATCTCTACACATTTGCTCATTACTTTCCACATATAGCCTCCTTATTCATCTAGCCTCCACTTTTAGTTAGTGGAGGTGTCCTTTATTTAATTTACGACGCTTTTATACTATGTTGTTAAAGCGCTTAGAGTTATATAGCAGTAGAAGTGTAAAAAGTTATAGTAGGAATAAAGCGAGGATATAGCAGAAAATAGGGAGGTGCAAAAATCTTCATTAAAAATACAACCGTCACGACCCGGCTTTTCTATCACCAGAAAAACACATCATGATTTAAGAAAGAAAGGGATAGAAGAAGAAAGATAGGAAAAGAAGAAACTCAACAACATCAGATACTCACATTAGAACGAATGAAATATAATATATCACATAAAATATTACATAGTATCATATTACATCAGAGTTACACAATCTATATAACACATATTAGACAGTTATAAACATCTGTCTAACTATACAACTCAAGATATCACAAGATACAGACACAACATAGACACAACGGAATCATTGTATATCTACACGCTGAAGCCTCCTGCTCCAAATTTCCTCCAGAATTCGCCAAAGCTAACCTGAATCCCTCGACTACTCATAAATAATATGAGTAACCAAGATTTTAATAAAACAGAAAATAAGCACTCGGGTCAGACAGGGGTCTGGTGTGAGTAAACGGTTTAAAATTGCTTAACTTTAGAAAATCCTTTGGAAAGAAAAGGTATCACGTAAGACTTCCCATACATAAACATGGAAAAGTTTTTACCTTACGCTAACCAAAACATTTGCTAGGAAATCCAGTGATATTATAATAGTGTTTAGGGTTTTCAAGTAAATAAGAAATAGCCGAAATTGTTACATCTATTAAATTCCAGCTACTAGCCACAAAAGTGGGTAATACAATCAAAACCGTAGGGTCTCGTAGGAAAAATGGGTTTCCATCAATGGCAGGGCTACTGGGGTACCGTCCGTCACAGTACGTGGCCTAGATCACTGTACCGAGGAGCCACCCTAACTCCCCTGCAACACAAGGCCGGGACCATCCCTTACTGCACAGTCCCGAACAAGACCACCCCGTGGTTGGCGCGACCAACCACACACTAAGCCGAAATAGAAAGGGACCTCTAGACAGGGGTAAATGTCGTCCTACTTGGGCATGACCTACTAAACCTTGCTGCACCTCCCTTGTTTTAGCCATTCCCGGTTGATGAGGCTTGAGGCTACGATTACCTTTATAGAACACATCCATCTTAGAATGCTCATCGTCCACCTAACGATGTTCTGGAAGCATTCAATCCATACAAGTTCGTTCCGGGTTCGAATGAAACTGAAGGCACTATCTCGTTGCACTCATTTTGGAATCACCCTCAGAGTCAACGACCATAGCCCTTGCACTCTGAATCACCATCTCGAACCTGAAAGTACTATCTCCGTCAAACTCATCTCGGAATCACCCCCAGAGTTATACTGACGAATAGTTCTTTCACTTCGAGTCTTCACTAAGATCTTCTCTTGGATTCACGACCTAACGTTTAATGTGGATCGATGTGGTTTTCGGATTATCCAAATATGGAAACCCGATCCCGGTCTCATGAAATCCAAACGCCATTTTAATGTCCAAGTTGTTTAAGGGTTTAAACATTTAAACTTATATTCAGGATAACATAAACAGATAGATGAATCACATTATCACAATAGATAATTCATATCAACCAATTATCTCACAAAGCAGCATATCACATATCAGAGATATCACACCCAAATCATCTAACATCATTCAAACATCCAATATCAATCATCCAATATTAATCAATCATCCATAAGCAGGTCTGATTAACTCTTAATCAATTTAATTAACCTTTAGTGAAATTAATTACTATCCTTTAATCACTTGGATTATCTTAATCCTGCTTCATTGATTTATTACAATTTAATTTAATCATCTCTTAACGATCTTCCATAATTAATCTCCCTTGATTAAATATTCTTTAATTACATTCAAGTAATTAGCCTTTAATTCTTTAATTAATTCCACAAATTAATTATCCTTAACCATATTCAGCAATTAACCTTTAATCACTATCATTAATTACATTAATTAATGATCCTTCATTTGCTTCCATTAATTAATCAACTATGATTAACTACATTAATCCTTTATTAATTACAATTAATCATACTTTAATTAATCACTCATTCGTCAGCCTTGATTACTTTTATTAATTATATTTACTAATGATCCTTATTAACTAATT
This sequence comes from Allium cepa, assembly GCA_030765085.1. Lineage (NCBI taxonomy): Eukaryota > Viridiplantae > Streptophyta > Magnoliopsida > Asparagales > Amaryllidaceae > Allium > Allium cepa. Next base: position 547,095,817 of record CM060943.1, on the reverse strand, counting down.
AACCCTTTAATTAATTAAATAATTAACTTGTAATTAACCATCTCATTAATTAGTCTTAATTAATCATAAACAGTAATTAACAATTTGTAATTACTTATCTCAATTAACTACTTAATTAATTATATTAATCCTTTGATTAATTATACTAATTAATTAATCTTTAATTACTTCATTAAGTAATTATTAATTAATTACATTAATTAATAATCCTTAATTAATTACTTTATTAATTAATCATATTTTACTTAATTTCATTTAGTAATTAATCTTAAATTAATCACATTCATTAACTAATTAATTAACTAAATTAACTAAGTACTTAACCCTTAATTACTTTCATTAAGTAATTATCTTATAATTACTTTCATTAGTGAATTACTCTCTTAATTAATTACCTTAACAAGTAATTAATCCCATTATTAATTAACCTTAATTCTTTAATTAATGAATCACCCTTTAATTAATTAACTTCAAACCAATTATATTAATTAATTCTTTAAATTATTAACATCTAGTGATTAACCCTTAATCACTTCACTCAATTACTTCCATAAGTAATTTTCTCTTTCTAATTACTTTAGGTAGTTATCCATTAATTACTTCATTAAGTAATTTTACTCAATTAATTATAAAGTGATTATCTTAAATTAATTAGGCCAATTAATTAATCTAAAATTAATTAATTAACTAATTAATCATCACTTAATTTCTTAATTAATTCATTAACTATCCACTAATTACTTTATTAAGTAATTATTCTTAATTACAAATAGTAATTAAGCTTAAATTTATTTTATTAATTGATTATTCGTAATTAATTTCTACTTAACTAATTAAGAATAAACTTTGCATTTGTATTAAATATTTACTCAAATCTTTACTTCATTAAAACCAATTTAAAAATCAATTTGAAACATGATTTTACTTTTAAAATAAAACAATTCAAACACTTAATTTTAATATACTCAAAATTTTGAAAACCCTTTTCAATCATATTAATTGAATTAAACAAATATTAATCTTTGGAAACTCAATTATCATATTCTTTAGTCTTATCTATTTAAAAAATAAATTTGAAATATAGTTTAAACATTACTTTGAATATATTCTTCAACATGAAACATCCTTATTTAAACTTGATTGAGTTTCGTAAAACTTTGATCTAATATTTAAATTGAAAAATAAATTTAGTTAATTAATTTTAAAAGTCAATTATTTTAGACTTTTCAAATTTGAAAACATATTAGATTAAAATACCCTTAAAAATCTTTGACTTTCATTTGTTTTGAATAACTTACTTTACAACTTAAACTTGATTTCATTTCTTCAAAACAAACAAGTTTAATTTGTAAACTTTATACCTTACAGTACTTACCAGATTAAAATACCACCCTAAAAAAAACTCAAGTCGAACACCAAATCTACACGAGCCTGCCCCGAGACTAACCCCAGTCTCATCTACTTCGAGTCGACACCAGAAAACGCGAGCATCACTCCGAGTCAACCTCATCTTCCCCAACTCCATTTTTTTTTCCAGTGCACAAATGTACACGCGTGTACGTGCGCGATCTAACCACCCTCCTTCGACTAACTTTTTGATCGTCGACCAACCACACAAGACCTCAACAACCCCTTACACCAACCCAGAAACAAAAATCAAACTCGAATCGAAAAAAGACCTTTGCTCGAAAATCTGCAGCAACATGATCCCCAAAAACCCATCGCCTCTGAAGATCTCGCCCACCGAAAACTCCAGCAACACTTCCAAATCACCGAAGCATCATCGCGCCACCTTCCCTCAACACGCGAACACCTCCGGTCACGCAACGACGTCGAGAAACCCCACAGAAACGTCGGCTTCAACAACATGACATTAAACCCTACTTCGAACGAATCTGCTCAAATCGGCCGGAAAAATTCGAAAGTATTTTCCCCTCACCCACAATACCATAGCTAGCTTCAACCACGAATTCAGCCCCAAACGTCGCGTTGATCATCGGCAATTCATCAATTTGCCGAAAACGTTTATCTCCAAATTCCAAATCGAATATCAAATTAAAATTTTGAAATGCATGTTAAAAATCATAATTTTTAACCTCTAATTCAACTATACAATCCAAAGCAGGAATTAAAGTTGTTGGTTTTTAACATGAATCAATATTTTACTGTATTTCTTATTTTAAAAATTATTTGTAAATTCAAAATTCCAGAAACTATTTTTAAAATTACCATCATACATTAACAAACAACTTTCATTTAATCATCAAAGCCAAATATTGATGTTACTGGGAGATTTGCATTTTTTTGAAAGTGAATCCTGGTTTGAATAGAAACAGATAACAGAGTGTTTATATATATATATATATATACAGACCTATTACACATACAATTCAATAATATAAATACTGAAAGATTTTCATGCAACATCAAGATCAATTCACATATTATCATATGCATTAGAGTCAATCACAACTTAAACTGTTTTTATACAAAATTTACTCACCATTAATTAGCAGAGAACAAAAACTTATTTTCCAGGCCTTGTAAATTTAATCCGGAAAATGTTTTAATTGCCTTGCTGTTGAAATCCTTGCATGTTTGAAATCTTGAAACTGATATTGAATTTTCCCTTGATTTTCTTGTTTTGGTTTTCTTATCTCAGATTTGGATTTCCAAGTCCAAAATTTTCCTTCACTTTGCTATAGATTTAAAATTTCTGTTCCTTTTGCTTTTTTTTCAGGTTTTCCTTTTACTGTTTGTTTTTCTAAGAAAAATGAAAGTAGCTGAGAGGAGAAGTGAAAAAAAACCTGTTTAAATCTTCTTTATGTGAATCTTCATATATTTCAAAATTAAAAGGAAAAAACATTAGCTTGACACATGTTAAATTATGTGATATTTGTCTTACAATTGTTGAAATAACCCTTCCTTATACTTACAAGTGTTGAAGATGTTTCACCATTGTTTTACAAGTGTTACAATCCAATTTATTAAATCATTTAAGTTATATATATATTCATGAAGTATTTATATGCATATGAAATGTTTTTATGTAAATAAACTTTTAAATTTTAATAAACATACAAGTGTGAAATCTTTGTAAACATTTGTTTTATAAATAGCTTATGTTTTTAAATCAAATAAATGTATTATATGTTTCCCTTTAAATTGTGAAATATGAATTTGTATCTATATTTATGTGATGTGAATTTAGTAATCTATTTACATATTACTTATGTTTACAAACTATTCTAGTTTAAGAGATGTTTTAAAAAGAAAGCTGATTTAAAACTATATATATTTATAACCATTTTAATTTAAGCACTTTTAAAAGAAAACAAAATAAAACTTTGACCAAATCTTATTTAAACTATCACACTTTTAAAAAATAAATAATTATCTTATACTTTGAAAATATAGAATTAACCTTAAATTAGCTTTTGAAAAATATTGAATTTAAAACAAAGCTTCTAATTACAAGATATTCATACATATATGTATTATCAATAGATTATATTAAATTTCAAAACAACTTCAAATTATAACATATATTACAATTTGAAAATACATCTTTTATTTTGAAGAAAAGATTTTCTATTCACAATATATATATACCAAATATATATACATTATAAATAGAATAAAATTTTATTAGTTTTGAAAGATAGTTCTTATCAATTTTAAATTGTAAAAAGATATTGATCAATATTGCCAGATTAAATATTTATTAACCTTTAAATGATTTAATTTACCAAATTAAATTAAAATTATAAAGGAAAATTATCAAATCAATTTAATTATTAATACAGATTATTAAATTGATATTGCCTAAAATCCCGGGTCGTCACATTCCTTCCCCTTTAAAAGAATTTCGTCCCCGAAATTTAAAAGCAAAGATAATTTAATAACCCAGAAAAGATTTTAATTTAAAGTAGCAAAGCATACTTAACATCCAGTTACTAATAACCATAGCAATCAATCAAGCAAACAAATCTAACTAATTATCCTGACACAAATCAGGATAGATCTTCTAATACTATCTAGAGTTTCCCAAGTATAAATCACTAGGAGACTCGCTCTACAGAAGCTCAACTAACTACACCACTAATCCAGAGCTCCTCTCTTCTCTAGATCCACCAATCTGAACAGAACAACAGACTATACTCAAGTCTAGCTCAACTTACAAAATCCAACTGAACTGCATATTTTACAACCAACGATGAATCATACACGTACTCCCTCAGAGATACGTGAAATATAACAAATTCCAGTTATCCAAACTGGCAATTCAATCTTATAGACAAAAGAACCTATCCTATCAAAAACACCGATAAGAAATCCCAAATGCGTCGGAGATGGCTTTCCAATCTCTAATTTTCGCTCTCTTAACCGGAGAAACCTTATCAACAATGAAGTCTCCAACTTCGAATTTCAAACTCCTTATCACATATCTGCATAACTCAACAGACAATCCTGGGCTGCCCATCTTCTTGATCAGCTCAACCTATGATGATGCTTCCAGAAACAACTAGACCAAAGCAAACCAGTTTCTGGATCCTATTCATCAAAACGGTCTTCCAAGATTCACCGATATCCAGAACACAAGTTCTACTTCCCAAGCAATATCAAACTGAGCTTTCTTCCTTCCTCGCACAGCTTCTACCTTGCTTCTGCTGCACAACTCTGATTCTGAAATAGATGAGAATACTGTTGATGAACACGAGTACAAACTTATCCAATATATCCAGGAAACTTTGTTCATCAAATTCATAAAATCTTAGTGACCCATTTGACTCGGTCACACAACCATACAGCAGAAATCCAACTCAAAAACTAGATGTGACCAATCCATTTCAAAAAATAATTCCCGAGCTGCTACACCAACTCTTCGTTTCCCAAGAACCATCTTATTACCAGGCTAACCACCAGAATCGCTTCTGGAACCAATTCAATATGAAACTCAACTCCAGATGAAGACAAACTTCTGATTACTTCAGTAGCTCCTACTTCCACATGAGAACTCTCAGTCTCAAACAAAAGATTGCCCAAGATAAATTCCTAAATTAATCGCAAATCACTTTTGTGATCCTACCTAGTTCGGATTCCAAAGAAACTGTCCTCTCTTTACCAATTAGAACAGCCTTAAGCTTCTCCAAATAAGGTTAATTCTTCAAGATAACATTCACCATCTGCCCGGACTGCCGATAGAAGAACCACAAAGATTCCTAAACCATTGGAGAAACGACCCACTCTGCTGCTTCCAAACTCTATCTCTAAAACACTACTAAGCCATAAGACCTTCTTGTTAGCACACCGAACACTTCGAATTGCACTACTACCACAGCTAACCAAAGACTTCTAATCCAAAGACTCCTCGAACCCCAAAACCATCAACAAACTAAGTAAAAGTCCCTTCGAGATGGTAGACAACCTCTCAAGAAACTCAGGCCCAAAACTAGGTATCAACATCTTACTCTCCTTAAGGGATGACAATGAGACCATGCCGAAGCGAAGCAACTTATAGACCTTAGTCTCGTATTCCAAAACATCCAACCTCCTTGCTAGAGATTCAGATAACTTCTACATAGACGAGTCTTCCTTGCGGTAGGTAAAAACTGCTCCTCAACTACTTCTAAATCTGCTTCAAGAGAAAACATCTTCGGAAATACCCATGGATACTGCCTCTCACCACGCAGTTATCAAGATACCATCACTTACTTCTGGACTTCCGACAGATCCAAACTTTAGAAAATCTGCTTACCCGAACGAAATCCAAACCTACACTTTAAAGATGAATCCTGAATCTTTAAAAGATTTCCTTCGGAGATCAGAAAAATCCTTACTCCAAGCTGCAAATCTTACTCGCGACGGTATTAGGTCTACAATCATGACAAATATACTTCCAACCTCAACATATGGGCCTCTTCCATTAGTGGTAGTCGTGTTACACACACACCACTTGCTCCATCTACCTCTAAAACTTATGTTGGAAAATCCGAACAGATAACCCAACAAATTAGGTAGAATAAATATATATAGTTATACATAAGAATTACAAGTACGCTCTCTCAAGAAAGACACCACTCTAGAGCCTAGGTACTCACTCAACCTAATGCTCTGATACCAACTGTCACGACCCGTCTTTCTATCACCAGAAAAATGCATCATGATTTAAGAAAGAAAGGGATAGAAGAAGAAAGATAGGAAAAGAAGAAACTCAACAACATCAGATACTCACAGCGGAACGAATGAAATATAATATATCACATATAATATTACATAGTATCATATTACATCAGAGTTACACAATCTATACAACACATATTAGACAGTTATTAACATCTGTCTAACTATACAACTCAAGATATCACAAGATACAGACACAACATAGACACAGCAGAATCATTGTATATCTACACGCTGAAGCCTCCTGCTCTAAATTTCCTCCAGAATTCGTCAAAGCTAACCTGAATCCCTCGACCACTCATACATAATGAGTACCCAAGAGTTTAATAAAACAAAAAATAAACAATCGGGTCAGACAGGGGTTTGGTGTGAGTAAACGGTTCAAAATTGCTTAGCTTTAGAAAACCCTTTGGAAAGAAAAGGTATCACGTAAGACTTCCCACACATAAACATGGAAAAGTTTTTACCTTACGCTAACCAAAACATTTGATAGGAAATCCAGTGATATTATAATAGTGTCTAGGGTTTTCAAGTAAATAAGAAATAGCCGAAATTGTTACATCTATTAAATTCCACCTACTAGCCACAAAAGTGGGTAATACAATCAAAAACATAGGGTCTCGTAGGAAAAATGAGTTTCCATCAATGGCAGGGCTACTGGGGTACCGCCCGTCACAGTACGTGGCCTAGATCACCGTACCGAGGAGCCACCCTAACTCCCCTGCCACACAAGGCCGGGACCATCCCTTACTAGACAGTCCCGAACAAGACCACCCCGTGGTTGGCGCGACCAACCACACACTAAGTCGAAATAGAAGGGGACCTCTAGACAGGGGTAAATCTTGTCCTACTTGGGCATGACCCACTTAACCTTGCTGCACCTCCCCTGTTTTAGCCATTCCCGGTTGATGAGGCTTGAGGCTGCGATTACCTTTATAGAACACATCCATCTTAGAATGCTCATCGTCCACCTGACGATGTTCTGAAAACATTCAATCCATACAAGTTCGTTCCGGGTTCGAATGAAACCGAAGGCACTATCTCATTGCACTCATTCTGGAATCACCCTCAGAGTCAACGACTATAGCCCTTGCACTCTGAATCACCATCTCGAACCTGAAAGTTCTATCTCCGTCAAACTCATCTTGGAATCACCCCTAGAGATTGACGAATAGTTCTTTCACTTCGATTCTTCACTAAGCTCTTCTCATGGATTCACGACCTAACGTTTAATTTGGATCGATCTGACTTTCGGATTACCCAAATATGGAAACCCGATCCTGGTCTCACCGAAATCCAAACGCCATTTTAATGTCCAAGTTGTTTAAGGGTTTAAAAATTTAAACTTATATTCAGGATAACATAAACAGATAGATGAATCACTTTATCACAATAGATAATTCATATCAACCAATTATCTCACAAAGCAGCATATCACATATCAGAGATATCACACCCAAATCACCTAACATCATTGAAACATCCAATATCAATCATCCAATATTAATCAATCATCCATAAGCAGGTTTGATTAACTCTTAATCAATTTAATTAACCTTTAATTAAATTAATTACTGTCCTTTAATCACTTGGATTGTCTTAATCCTGCTTCATTGATTTATTACAATTTAATTTAATCATCTCTTAATGATCTTCCTTAATTAATCTCCCTTGATTAATTATTCTTTAATTACATTCAAGTAATCAGCCTTTAATTCTTTAATTAATTCCACAAATTAATTATCCTTAACCATATTCAGTAATTAACCTTTAATTACTATCATTAATTACATTAATTAATGATCCTTCATTTGCTTCCATCAATTAATCAACTATGATTAATTACATTAATCCTTTATTAATTACAATTAATCATATTTAATTAATCACTCATTAATCAGCCTTGATTACTTTTATTAATTATATTTACTAATGATCCTTATTAATTAATTAACCCTTTAATTAATTAAATAATTAACTTGTAATTAACCATCTCATTAATTAGTCTTAATTAATCATAAACAGTAATTAACAACTTGTAAATACTTATCTTAATTAACTACTTAATTAATTATATTAATCCTTTGATTAATTATACTAATTAATTAATCTTTAATTACTTCATTAAGTAATTATTAATTAATTACATTAATTAATAATCCTTAATTAATTACTTTATTAATTAATCATATTTTAATTAATTTCATTTAGTAATTAATCTTAAATTAATCATATTCATTAACTAATTAATCACACTAATTAATTAACTAAATTAACTAAGTAATTAACCCTTAATTACTTTCATTAATCTAATTACTTTCATTAGTAAGTTACTCTCTTAATTAATTACCTTAACAAGTAATTAATCCCATTATTAATTAACCTTAATTCTTTAATTAATTAATCACTCTTTAATTAATTAACTTCAAATCAATTATATTAATTAATTCTTTAAATTAATAACATCTAGTGATTAACCCTTAATCACTTCACTCAATTACTTCTATAAGTAATTTTCTCTTTCTAATTACTTTAGGTAGTTATCCATTAATTACCTCATTAAGTAATTTTACTCAATTAATTATAAAGTGATTATCTTAAATTAATTAGGCTAATTAATTAATCTAAAATTAATTACATTAATTAATTAACTAATTAATCATCACTTAATTTCTTAATTAATTCATTAATTATCCACTAATTACATTATTAAGTAATTATTCTTAATTACAAATAGTAATTAAGCTTGAATTTATTTTATTAATTGATTATTCTTAATTAATTTCTACTTAAGCAATTAAGGATAAACTTTGCATTTATATTAAATATTTACTCAAATCATTTACTTCATTAAAACCAATTTAAAAATCAATTTGAAATATGATTTTACTTTTAAAATAAAACAATTCAAACACTTAATTTTAATATACTCAAAATTTTGAAAATCCTTTTCAATCATATTTAATTGAATTAAACAAATATTAATCTTTGGAAACTTAATTATCATATTCTTTAATCTTATCTATTTAAAAAATAAATTTGAAATTTAGTTTAAACATTACTTTGAATATATTCTTCAACATGAAACATCCTTATTTAAACTTGATTGAGTTTCTTAAAACTTTGATCTAATATTTAAATTGAGAAATAAATTTAGTTAATTAATTTTAAAAATAAATTATTTTAGACTTTTCAAATTTGAAAACATATTAGATTAAGATACCCTTAAAAATCTTTGACTTTCATTTGTTTTGAATAACTTACTTCACAATTTAAACTTGATTTCATTTCTTCAAAACAATCAAGTTTAATTTGTAAACTTTATACCTTACGGTACTTACTAGATTAACATACCACCCTAAAAAAAATCGAGTCGAACACCACGTCTACACGAGCCTACCCCGAGACTAACCCCAGTCTCCTCTACTTCGAGTCGACACCAGAAAACGCGAGCATCACTCCGAGTCAACCTCATCTTTCCCAACTCCATTTTTTTTCCAGTGCACAAACGTACACGCGTGTACGTGCGCGACCTAACCACCCTCCTCCGACCAACTTTCTGATCGTCGACCAACCACACAAGACCTCGACAACTCCTTACACCAAACCAGAAACAAAAATCCAACTCGAATCGAAAAATGACCTTTGCTCGAAAATCTGCAGCAACATAATCCCTAAAAACCCATCGCCTCTGATGATCTTGCCCACCGAAAACTCCAGCAACCCTTCCAAATCACCGAAGCATCATCGTGCCACCTTCCCTCAACACACGAATACCTCCGGTCACGTAACGACGTCGAGAAACCCACAGAAACGTCGGCTTCAACAACAGGACATTAAACCCTACTTCGAACGAATCTGCTCAAATCGTCCATAGAAAAAATTCAAAAGTATTTTTCCCCTCACCTACGATACCATAGCTAGCTTCAACCACGAATTCAGCCCCAAACGTCGCGTTGATCATCGGCAATTCATCAATTTGCCGAAAACTTTCATCCCCAAATTCCAAATCGAATATCAAATTAAAATTTTGAAATGCGTGTTAAAAATCATAATTTTTAACCTCTAATTCAACTATACAATCCAAAGCAGGAATTAAAGTTGTTGGTTTTTAACATGAATCAATATTTTACTGTATTTCTTATTTTAAAAATTATTTGTAAATTCAAAATTCCAGAAACTATTTTTAAAATTACCATCATACATTAACAAACAACTTTCATTTAATCATCAAAGCCAAATATTGATGTTATTGGAAGATTTGCATTTTTTTGAAAGTGAACCCTGGTCTGAAAAGAAGCAGATAACAGAATGTTTATATATATACAAACCTATTACACATATATATACATATCTATCAATTCAATAATATAAACACTGAAAGATTTTCATGCAACATCAAGATCAATTCACAGATTATCATATGCATTGGAGTCAATCACAACTTAAACTGTTTTTATACAAAATTTACTCACCATTAATTAGCAGAGAACATAAACTTATTTTCCAGGCCTTGAAAATTTAATCTGGAAAATGTTTTAATTGCCTTGCTGTTGAAATCCTTGCATGTTTGAAATCTTGAAACTGATATTTAATTTTCCCTTGATTTTCTTGTTTTGATTTTCTTATCTCAGATTTGGATTTCCAGGTCCCAAATTTTCCTACACTTTGCTATAGATTTAAAATTTTTGTTCCTTTTTCTTTTTTTTTAGATTTTCTTTTTACTGTTTGTTTTTTTAAGAAAAATGAAAGTAGCTGAGAGGAGAAGTGAAAAAAATAAAAACTGTTTAAATCTTCTTTATGTGTATCTTCATATATTTCAAAATTAAAAGAAAAAACATTAGCTTGAGACTTGTTAAATTATGTGATATTTGTCTTATAATTGTTGAAATAACCCTTCCTTATACTTACAAGTGTTGAAGATGTTTCACCATTGTTTTACAAGTGTTAAACTCCAACTTATTAAATCATTTAAGTTATATATATGTTCATGAAGTATTTATATGCATATGAAATGTTTTGATGTAAATAAACTTTTAAATTTTAATAAACATACAAGTGTGAAATCTTTGTAAACATTTGTTTTATAAATAGCTTATGTTTTAAAATCAAATAAATGTATTATATGTTTCCCTTTAAATTGTGAAATATGAATTTGTATCTATATTTATGTGAATGTGAATTTAGTAATTTATTTACATATTACTTATGTTTACAAACTATTCTAGTTTAAGAGATGTTTTAAAAAGAAAGCTTATTTAAAACTATATATATATATATATATATATATTTATAACCATTTTAATTTAAGCACTTTTAAAAGAGAACAAAATAAAACTTTGATTAAACCTTATTTAAACTATCACACTTTTTAAAAACAAATAATTATCTTATACTTTGAAAATATAGAATTAACCTTAAATTAGCTTTTGAAAAATATTGAATTTAAAACAAAGCTTCAAATTACAATATATTCATACATATATGTATTATCAATATATTATGTTAAATTTCAAAACAACTTCAAATTATGACATATATTACAATTTGAAAATACATGTTTTATTTTGATGAAAAGATTTTCTATTCACAATATATATACCAAATATATATACATCATAAATAGAATAAAATTTTATTAGTTTTGAAAGATAATTCTTATCAATTTTAAATTGTAAAAAGATATTGATCAATATTGCTAGATTAAATATTTATTAACCTTTAAAAGATTTAATTTACCAAATTAAATTAAAATTATAAAGGAAAATTATCAAATACATTTAATTATTAATACAGATTATTAAATTGATATTGCCTTAAATCCCGGGTCGTCACAACAACCAAATATCTAAACTTAATTTATAGTAATTCTCAAATCATTTGTGCAGGAAAAAGAAATATTATTTAACCTTGTATAACAAAACCAAAGAATATCATGATGTGAAAATTACGGTGGCATTCCTATCATACTTTCATATTGTAAAGCGGGTCCCTGTCAAAGTTTCATTGTAAATCGGGTCCCTGTTTTCTGGAAATGAAAAAAATTATTGCTGAAATATCAGCAACTTTTTTTAAATAAGTGCTGATATTTCAGCAACTTTCCCTGTCAAAGTTTCATTGTAAATCAGGTCCCTGTTTTCTGGAAAGGAAGAAAATTATTGCTGAAATGTCAGCAACTTTTATAAATAAGTGTTGATATTTCAGCAACTTTCATAAACTATGTTCACAGTGTACATAAATGTTACTGAAATGTTATCATTTTTTATAAATAAGTGCTGATATTTCAGCAACTTTCATACACTATGTTCACAGTGTACAGAAAAGTTGCGGAAATATCAGCAACTTTTATGAAAAGTTGCATCATGCTCTGCAATAATCGTGAACAAAAAAACAAGGACCTAATTAAACTGAAATTTAGTGAAGGACTTTTCGTGAATTTTGAAATTTAATAAGGACCGGTGCCAAAAGTACCCTATCATGATTTATGCACTGTAGATTTGGTAACTACAATGGATTTCTAACATATATTGGGCGCTTATGCTTTAAAATGTGGTCTTTACCCTAACTTTTTTGATTTAGTTTAAAATAGAACTAGTCAAATCAATCGTTTTATATTAATTTTGTTAACGTGGGGACTAAAAAGCCTTGACTTTGCGGGTGCACTGGAAAATATCGAGGCTTAAAGCGGACATACTATTTAATAGTGTTATATTTAGAAAACATAGCGGTTGAAGAATTCCATGCACTATAGCATGGATTTTGCGGGACTTTAGCGTCTTTTTTACGATCTTGTCCGCTTATTACTTATTCACGTAAACTGCATGCATTAAATTAATTCTGGTAGCCTTATTATCTAGTTTCAACATTCCAATTTAGCTTTCGAAAATGATTGTCCTTACTTAGAAAAATTCTTATATATTTCTAGAAATTCACAATAATTACTTTAGCATATTTATCCTCATATTTCTATGTTTAAGCCATTTTCCTTAATTATTTGATGCATGGATTTCCTTTAAAAATCCATAACTATATATTTTAAGGGTGCAAAATTCTCTAAATTAGATTCCCTCTCTAAAAATATGTTTTATCCATCTTGTTAAACTCTCATGATATTTCAAAATTATCAGAGTAGGTTATCATAGCAAAACGTCCCAAGTATTGTTATTTTAACCTAAAAATATTCATTTAATCAACATTCATCAATTAGAAACACATATTGTATAAACTTCATCATAAAATAACCAAACTACAATCAATAAAGGTGAAAACAACCTAAAAGAATCCATATTATTCACCTTTTTCTTTGTTTTTCTTAGATCTTTAATATTCCTAGGTTTTCTTAGCTTTTTCTCCTTTTCTTCTTTAATGATAGTTAGCTATATTTTTTTTCCTTTTGTTTTAGTTTGTAAAGAAAGATGAAAATAAGGAGGAAGATATTTTTAGTGGTATTTATATAGTTAGGGTTTTGATTCACCTCATTATTTTATTAATTTATTTTCGTCTTTGCGAGATCCTCTCCAATGAAATGCTAAATTGCTTGCCTCATATGTAGTCACATTTAATTATTTCTTATTAAATTGATACCTATTATATACAATCAAATTTAATTATATGAAGTTATCTTTAATATAAGATATCCTATATTCAACCCTTCCTCACCTAATTTATTTCCCTTAGTAAAAATATAATTTGTTCAAATGTTTATATTTCCTCTTTTTACATACGATCGAATTTAATTACCATTATTATAAGAACTGCTTTTTTCAAATATTAAATAAATGTCATACATGTATTTATATTGTTTAATTCATCTATTTTTATTATTTGATTCCTTAATTAAATCATTTAACCTTTATTCTTATAGTTAATTTTCGTAATTAGTCATTAATTCATTTATGGGTCATTGCAACGAGCAAACGACGAGCCTATGGAAATTTTCGTTCTCTCTCGATCTCAACGGCAAATACAAAGATCTTGCTCATGTGGAAGGTGGGGACATTACTCTAAGTCCCCTTCTCTATATAGAAATAAGGGTTACTTACCCTTGTCGATGTCGTTGCTCACTATCCTCTACCAACTTCATAGATCTTTTTCCCCTTAAGGCACTGAAAGTCTCCCTTATAGCCAGGGACACACATTTTCCATTGCAGGTAAACATCAGTATTTAGGAGGAGATGACATTTCTAAGGCAGCAAGTACTAAAAATATAGACACAAACCCAAGATGGTGAGGGCTACTCTGACTATGAGAACATGGAATAGTTCATGGTGGAATTACCGAGCATGTACATCCCTAAAAGAATGATTTGCCTCCCATTCAAAGGTATTGAACATGTCATGGCCTTCAACTCAATCACCTTAGCTGGCTGACACTCGGACAAGGCCAACTGACTCATGTTCCCCTCCACCCTAACTAGGCCAGCCTCCTGCTGATTTTTACATCTAAAAGTGAGTAGTATCCAATCATGGAGCCATCTATGCACCAAGTACAAAATCAAGTTCTTTACTTTCCACACACAAACAATGATGGACAATGAGCTATGCAACATCAGACATGACCTAAATGAGTCATCCATTCCTATGTCGACCACTTTAGTAACGATTCACACGTGCCATGGGAGTAGGTAAGAATAGTTTTGTGGTCGCCCTCTACTTCAGGGTAAGGTATCACCCTAAGATGTGGAAAGAATTTCAAAAGAAACTTAATTCTTCCATGACCGACTTCTTTCAAAGGGCTAACGATGCCATGAGGCAGAGGTAGTCAACCTATCCAACGATGACAAAGTGAACAAGAAAAGAGTCAAACATGACTCTTGATGGAGGGGAACTATAGAAGAAATGGTTGTCAAGATCACAAAAAATGCTTTGGGGATGGCTCATGACTCAAATCTAGGTATGTCAACTATACCATTTTGAACCATGATAAGGAAAATACATACCTTTCCTAAAGGGATTACTTCCAATACCAAAGAGCATCCTTCTGTTTGCTTCAAGCGAGGGAAAGAACCTTAAGGTAATGGAAAATATTATGAATTCCACCGGTTAAATGACCATGCTACAAATGAGTGTCATCGTCTGAAGGATGAGATGGAGTAGTTGATACATGAAGGTGCATTTATACAATATGATAGGCAGTAGGTGGACCAAAGGGACGACACCAAGCTCTCCTTATTCCTTCTTAACGAATAGAAGGACAAAATGTTGCTAAAGATTATGTGGAGTTGCATACCAAGAGGGGGTCAGCTACGTCTAAAGATATCAACAAGCCTAAGACAAGTCACCTCAAGAGGCTACAAGGAACCTAAAGTCTTATGCTCATGCAATGGGTGAGCTTAGAACTTCTACTTTCTCCGAAAGAGTTAGAGCTCCTGAAAGCTCCCACTTGTTCCATAGAGGAGCACTCAAAAATTTCGATAGACAGAGAAAGAACTAAAAGTTCCCACTCATATCAAACCCATACAATATGAAAGCTAAGATAGGATGTCAGAGTTGGAAAATGCTCCCATCCATGCCAAAGGTATCAATCATATTGAAACATGTCAAATCTTTGTAAGCCAAATTATGACATGACTGTTTCTTATAATACTTCTATGTTCAAGAAATAAAATGACATCTCTAAGCACATGTGGCTTACTACGGCCCAACAAATGTGTCTTCCACTATCTTATATAAAAAAACCACTTCCACTTGCCAAGCCGAGAATACCACTGTCTCGGTAGCTTCCTCTGGCATATAACACTGAAAAACCACTAACCAAAATGGATGAATTGCTTGCTATGGTAGTGAAGACCATGGGCACCTTTTTCACATAAAAAGCTGATAATAACATGTTAGTTCAACACCCAGGGTCCAAAATGCACTAAGAGGCGAGCATCACTTGAGTGACTCCTTTCTGGTGACACTGGTGCAAGGATGGCATGATCAATAATGACCCTTCTAAGAGCATATGAGCCAACCTTAATGCCTATGCCCAACTCTTCAAATGCCTCCGAGAAAGTGAGAGAATTCCTAAAAGATTGCATCCATGTCAAAGATGTATAAGTAGAAAAATCCCAAGACGGTAAGACTGCACTTTAGTACCTTTGCGTGCGTTGGGGGAAAGATCAACAATTCAAATGCCTCCGGGAGAGTGCTAGAGCTCCTAAAAGCTTTTGCTCATGATAGAAAATTATAAGTAGAGCTCCAAGAGGATGTAGAGCTGAACAATGCACCTTTCCATGCTAGAGGCACTTATGCCTTGGTGGTGCGAGCACCCAAGCATGGTCCCGATTCATGCATCCATGGTGTATCTCCCCGTTCTACCTAGCATAGAATAAGGCACTGGCGAACTAATGGAACACCACTCCTATTGTGACCCAGATTCCTTCGCCTATGAAGCTTCCCGTAAAGAAGTATGGAATGAGACATTAGTGGAAATTGGGTATAGTTACCCACATAGTAGTTCCGATTTTAGGATCCATAATGTTTGCCGCTCCACCAAGCTAGAGTGGTCCCACCATGATGGGGCTCGACCAAGAAAAACCTACCCACTCCCATCAATGGAGTTGCCCCACCACTATGGGACTCTACCAAGAACTAGCCGCTTCCACTGATGGAATGAACCTACCACAATTGGGTTCTTCACCAAACAAAATAGAATAGAAAATCTAAAGTGGGTAATGCTAAATTACAAAAATTATTCTAAAATATTTTTGCAAGTAGGAAAAAGTGCTCAAACATAAGTTCCTTGACAACCTAGGGGATACATACAATCGAATAACATGCTCGTCATAAAATCATCCCAGTAAAAGAAAGAATGGTCCTATGCTTACAAACTTTGCAAACGCTATTCATTTAACTCTCATCCTGGCAAAGATGGGATGAGCCACTGACCTGACAAGATATAAAGCTAAGCTCGCAAAACTTTAAAATTCTTTACAAACATTTCAAATTCTTTTTTTTTAAGATTTTTGCAAATGTTTGTTATTGCTTAATAACTATATATTAGCAAGGCGCTATGCAAGCTACCAATAAAAAAATCAATCCACTTAGAAAAATTGGCAAGTATACAGACACATAAACATGTATAGAGAATGTAAATACACGATTATCGAATTAAATAAAAAGGATTCTTTTATTAGTCAGAATAGCTAAATACAGAAGGGGCTATGCCCACTATAAAACTGAATACATAACGAAAAATATTTTAAGGTGTATTTGGCAGTTGTTGTCATGAGTCATTTATTTTAGGACGTTAAGTTCTAAGACCTGATTACTCGACCCCTCGATCAGGGAGGCTATCTGCTCTAGGGACATGATGGATATGTGGTTTAACCATCTCTGCGAATCTCCTTGACCATCTCTTCGCAGATTTCCATATAAGAATCCGGAGGGATAAGAATGCATATCAGTAAAATATAGAAGTTGGAGGTGACGAACCTCTTCATTTGGGGTGAGTGTTTAATTGGTTCGGTCAGTTTTAAGGTAAAAATGTCAAACGGAATTGGAATTGAAAAAATCAAAATCAAAGTGAATTGAATCGAATTAATTTTGTTTAATTCAATCAGTAACCGATATAACCGAACTCAAAAATGTATTATTATTTAAATGATTGATTTACTCAAAGGAAAATATAAATCTATGTTTGGAGAGATTTTATTGAGTATTTTTTATGTTTATAAGAAAATTTGGCCTATTTTCAATGAGGAAACTTTTCTCTACCACTAAACTAATTATTAAAAGTACTACAACACCTTAAATTTTGATAATATAATAAAATTTCATTTAACCCAATAAATAAATAAAATAATTTTACAAAATGAATCTATAACAATTTGATTTCATAACCAAACCGACCAAAATGAATCAGTTCTGTCAGTTAATTCGATTCTAACCGAATACTGCTCACCCATACAACATCCCAGTCATTCAAACATTCGTTCGTTTTCTCCGCCTTTGTCTTCAGCCATAGACTATGTACATCTCATATTCGAAAATCAAAGATGGAACTCCAACGTGTGGAATTATCTTTCAGTAACGAGATGACATCAATTTTATAAATATATCAATAGTTTAAGTAAACAGAGCAGCTAATGAATGTCATACCAAATCATTCTTACATTCTAGTATGCTTACCATAAACGTACCCATGTATGGTTCAAAAATATATTACAACATAGATAGCAATGTCATGCCTAACATCTGAAGATGCCGATATGAATATTTCTTACAGTGGAGATAAAACAACATTTATATCATCTAAGCCTTCTACTTCATCTTCATAATTCTTTATTTGTCTTTCAAAAGCAACCAACCTAAATTCATAAACTCAGCCTATAAAACAAATACCCGTTAGTTTATGGGAATAATAATAATGAGAACATGGGTCAGACATAAAGTCATGTATGAGAAATATATTACCGTAAATATAAAATATAGTGAGATAACGGCCGCTGAAGCACCGAACGGGTTTTTCCTTCACTATTTCATAACATTCATTCAACAACATGAGTCATAAACATAATCATTTTTTCGTTCTTAAAGGTCTTATACATGCTATGACATAATGACTAAAATTAATAGCTATTTCACTCAGTATACCAATCATTCCTCATCCACTTGTTTTTTTGAAACCTAAGCTACAAGCCTCCGGCTGCCAATAAGGCCTTATGCCTTTATTGCTCCCTTAGTTACTACCGGTTATACTTTCTGTCTCGGTAGCCACTCAGGCCTTATATCTACGTTTCTTGTTTCAATTTCCACTTAGACCTTACACCAACTTTTTTTGTTTTGGTTTTCATTCAGGCCTTCCTCCTTTGCTTTCTAATCTTGGCTGCCACAAGAGGCCTTACACCATTTACCGAACTCTGCTTTTTTTGCCACTTCATGCCTTACACTAATTGCTTTTATGTTTCAAATGATACCTTGGGCCTTACTCCAACACTTTCAACTTTTGGTTGACACTCTAGCCCTTACACCAAAGCTTCTGGTTTAGGTGGGCACTTAGGCCTTACACCTATGCTTTCATGTTTCAGTTACCACTCATGCCTTACACCTGCGCTTTTGGTTCATGGCTTCCATTTAGGCCTTACACCATCTATTGAAAAATGCACTAGTTTCCACCGAGGCCTTACATCAATCACTTTCATGTGTCAAATGCCACCTTAGGCCTTACTCCAACGCTTTTGTGTTTGGGTTGCCACTCTAGGCTTTACACCAACGCTTTTGCTTTTGTTTGCCACTTAGGCCTTATATATGTTTTCATGTTTTGGTTGCCACTTAGGCTTTACGCCTACCCTTTCAGTTCTTGGCTACCACTTAGGCCTTACATTATCTATCGAACTCTTTTGTTGCCCCTCCATGCGTTGCACAATCGCTTTCGTGTTACAAATGCCACGTTAGGCCTTACTCCAACAGTTTCATGTTTTGGTTGCACTTAAGATCTTACACCAACACTTTCAGTTTCGGTTTCCACTTAGGCCTGACAACTGTGCTTTCGTGCTTTGGTTGACTCACGCCTTATATATGTGCTTTTAGTTATTGGCTACCACTTAGGCCTTACACCATCTACCAAATATTACCTAACTATTCGTTTATTAGGCTTTATCCGAGCGATTTCAAGATTATCTTGGCTGTCTAACCTCGAAATCAACTATTTATACATCACATTTCATAATGTTTTAAGTACTTATTTCGGCTATCTTAGCCTTAATTTAGCTCTACATTCTAGATGTCAATAGATTCAAGTATTAAGTGTCCATCAAAAGTTAATAGGTCTAGGTACCTATAATCTTGTTTAGGGAAGCCCGACTTATATTTTTTGTTTTGTTTCAACTTTAGGTAGAGTTTCACTACAAAGTCTCGAAAACATCTCCTCTGCCTATATTACCTCTATCATCATCATATGTTCCTTCACCTTTGGCCTTAAGCTATTACCATCGGTATATTATACCTAAAATCAAATTTAGCATTACATAGTTTTCTTTACTTAAGCCTTATACTTAATCTTCCTTAATTCTTTTCCTCTCAGTACAAGTGCTTTACCTTTGGCACATTTTTTTGATACATGTCAAAATCTTGCCTTCTACATATTTGATACCACTTTTACACAAGTCAACACCTCATTCATTTTTACGTCATCCTTTTACAGTTAATATAATACTTTACTGACTTATTCAACACATATTATGGATTTGGTCTCTTAACCATTACTTAAATATTTTACTCATCTAAATAACCTCCAACCCTTCTATATTTGCCTTTTGGTACTCATAAATTCCCTTTCGGCTAAGTTTATTTAATTTTGGAAATCACTAATAATTTCATAAAATACTAGAAAATATTTTTTCATGAAATTTCTCAGACTCTCTATTTCTAGCCATTTTTATAATAAATGGTTACTTATATAATTTATGTATAATTATTTATTTATGGAAAAATTCTACAAATCAAAACCCATCTGTAAAAGTACAACAATAACATAATATTAAATTTTTATGTTACTATGATATCAAGAAGCCCAAGAACTAACTATAATAGTTTTGGTTATTCCTTGTTATAAGAGAAACATGGATTAAGGGAAGTATTACTCACATAAGCCTTTGATTAACTTGATCTATATTATTCTTAGCTCTTATCTTCTTCTTCTTCCCTATGACATTACCATCATTAAAGAGTTTCAAAGATTTTGTTTTTATCTTGAGAGTGAATGAATAAAGAATGAGATACTTGTTATGTTTATCGTTCCATCTCAAGTTGGACCACATGCCCTTTCTTAGCTTCTTTCACATTCTGATTCATTCTATTTAGTTTCATTAAGATTCAACATACAAGGTAAATTCACACCCAACTATTTATCATGATATATCATTATTTATTTTAATCCCAAAGAAACAAGTAAATAAACGTTCCTTAAATATTTACTGTATTAACTCCACGGGTGCTCTTATTTAGTTTCTATAATTAAGTTACTTATATTCTTATTCCCATAATTAATTCCTTAATCAATTATCTATTAATCTATAAAGTGTTACAATCTTAATTCGTTATAGCAATTTCATCCTCGAAATTCAAATAAGGTACATCAACGATGTTAGTCTTTCTCATGCCCTCTCTTAGCATAAACACATTAGTTCCCAACAAATGTGCAACAAAATATACACTAGCGCACCTATTAATACAAAACCAACCATAATATCACATCTATACATGGTTTATGACAAAACATAGCAAACTTACATGCTAATCTAAGAAAACAACTCAGGATAATTCCTTCTGACTTTATCTTGTAATTCCCAGACATAATCATCTTAGTCCCCACTCCACCGAACTCACATAAGATTCATTACCTTATTTCTTAGCTCCTTCATGTCCCGGTCTACTATCTAAATGGGCTTCTTTACATAATTCATATTTGGTTCAATAACCAAATCGTCCATGACCCTTGGACTTACAACATCATTAGGGTCTCAAATGCACTTAGATGGGACACATGAAACATATTATGGATCCCAACATGAGTATGCGGTAACTCAACCTTGTATGCTATCCTCCCAGTTCTTTCATGTATCAAAAATAGGCCAACAAACTTTATGCTTAGTTTCTAACCTTTTAGAATCTTATAGTACCTCTTATCGGTGAACCTTTACAAGTACATGATCTCCCAAATCAATCTCTAAGTCTTTCCGCCTTTTATCAACATAGCTCCTCTAACTTGGTAAAGCTTTTTTCATCTTTTGTTGAATCGATTCAACCTTTATATATATTCCTTACTAGATCTGTTCCCAATACAAGTCGATCTCTTTTATCGCACTAACTTAGTGGTGACTTACATGGTCTTCAATCAACACCTCGATAGATGCCATCCATATACTGGACTGATAACCATTATTACATAAAAATTCTACTAAGTATAAATGATCTTTCAAAGATCCATTGAAATCTAACACATATGCTCATAACAAGCCCTCAAGCACCTCATGGTATTTCCATTTATTTGTAGGTGGTATGTTGTGCTCAGGCATAACTTCGAATCCAAAGCATTGCGTAGGCTCCGCCAAAATCACCAACAAGCAATAGGTCTCGATCATTCACTATAGTACTTAGAACTCCACATACCATACTATAGTTTTCACACACATATCTTGGCTATCCATGTTGTTGTTCCCATAAATTTCAATGATATGGGAACTCTTACTAAATCTATCTATTACACTCTCAGTACCTGCCCTTGACCATGACAAACCATCTACGAAGTCCATGGAAATTGAATCACATTTCCATATTGGAACTTCTAAAGGATGTAAAAGTCCACTTGGCTTTTGGTGTTCAGCCTTAACGTGTTGGTTTGTAAAACATCTCTTAACACGTTCTCCAACAACACTCTTCATCCCTTCCTAGTAGAAGCTGTAGATCATATCTCAGTACATCTTAGCATCCCTTAGATGGACAAAAAACTTAGAGCAATGGAAGTCAGCTAAGACCAACCTTCGATGGTCTCCAATATCCATAGCGTATTACCTTCCCTTATTCTGAAGCCAAACTTTTTTTGTCAATATCAAAAATTTTCAGCTCCACAGTTTCGGCACCACTTTTCACGCCATCGATCCATTCAACACATAGTGGATCCTCATTCTAAGTATAACAATGTCGTAGAAATTTTACTTAGACCAGCATTTGACCGAAAACATACATTATAAGAAGCTAAATTTTCTAATACACTCACTCTTCCATCGTAGCTATAATATAACTCTATTGTCTTTGACTCAAAGCATTAACAACCTTATTTTTTTTCCTCAAGGAATACTCAATCATAAAAAACCAAAAAACCTAAATACCTCTATTGTTGCATGGCCAACTCCTTATAAGAGAACAAATATCCCAAAGACTTATGGTCAACAAACAATTCAAACCTTTCTCTAAGACTGTAATATCTTTATATCTTTAGTGTAAAGATAATCGCAGTAACCTCCAAGTCATGTGTCGGGTACCGAACTTCATGGGGTCTTAGTTTCCTAGACGCATAAGCTATTACCTTGCCTTCTTAAAACAACACTACTCCTAACCCCAATCCCAAAGCATCGGTATTGTCGCATTCCCTATTCGAAAACCCAAAGATGGAACCCTCAATGTGCTACAGTCACCTTGGAATTATCTTTCGACAATAGAATAAGATCATTATTTTTTAGCTATAAGTAAAAAGAGAAACTAAATACATTTCATTACATATATTTGTCATAATAATCCTTACATAATTGCCTTTGCATTTTCATTAACTCAAAATGTGCCTATGTAGGGGTCAAATATAAAGAGAGCATAAATAATAGTGTCATGCCGACATATGAAGAAACCGACACAAACACCTATATAGCTGAAATAAAACCACTACAATAGTTAATAATAATAAGCCCGTGACAACCCGCACCCTAGTGGGTCTGAATTTTCATGAAATCAAAAACCTTAGTCCACCAAAGTACGGATCGTTGGTTTTTGGCATCCTGTAAATAAACAAATTCATATCAGAGCACCATCGATATAAACTCACAACAGAGTAGTAAATGTATAATAAAACATATAGTTACTGACCAAGGTTGACACTTTTGAGATCAAGTGTCCTTGTCAACTTCAGGCATGCATAAGGAAATCTATTCTTTCACCATTCTCGCCTTGCACAAGTACCTGTCCCTCTAAGCTATCTTGTGGGTTGTAAAGAGGAAGGGGTCATAACAACGTTTTAATAACTGGTAAATTACACACTTTACGCATAACGCTAGTTTATGACGATTGCCTTCCATCATATGTTATGTCTTTTATTTTATATAGTCATCTCGACTCAATGTACGCATACTATACGCCCCATCTACCCTGGGTAGAAACAAATACATACATGAGTGTTGTGTGTATGTACAAGTACCACAGTCCCCCTTTAGACCAAGATAATATCCCCGCTAGTATCTTTAACATAGCACCTCGTAAGGATCCATCATCAACACAGTATCACATCCTCGTTGTCGTGCATACTAAGAAACTCTCATAGTGCCTAATAACGACATCATATAGCTCAGCCATATTCTATTTCGTTTTGGGGATTTACCTAACTGCTTTATATTATGGACTATTGAGGACACAGATCCATGGACTATTGAGGACTTAGCTCCTCGGACTACCCCAATCATTTAAAAGACCTTCTTTGAGGGTTATCTGGCCTTGTCTCTTTCAAACAAACTAGCAAACAGCTGTGGCGGTGCATGACCTATATGTGATCTATACTATTAGGAGGTATAACGTGTCAGGTGTAACCCATGTCTTTTCGTTGACTGCTCAGAACCGATGACGTTATCAACCTATGTATAGCTCCGACTCCCTAATATGGTACCAACACACTGACATAGCACCAAGTTTTGATCATCGTCATATTTAGATTTTCTAATGCAACAAAGGTAATAATCCCTAAAAGATTGAAGCAAACTCTACTTGGATATTCCTTCATCTATACACGAACGTATGATTCCTTGGGTCCTTATAGTTGGATATGTCCTACATCAGTTTAATGTATACACATCTACTGGTAGCCCACTACAGTGGACAAACTCTGTTGTTTAACATAGTTGACCATGCATTCTAATCCATTTTAATGACTATGTCATTCTTATCTAAGCTAAGCTTCAGTTAAGTTTAATAATTTGCACTCATCATGAACATATACTTAAGTCTACGTGTATTATACACACATACTTATATATTCATTCTTATTTCATTATTACGCCTCCAATGTTCAACTACTCATATTAATTTAGCTTACTCCTTTTTTCATTAATCTTGCTTTAATATCATTTATTGCTTTCCTTGAACTTAAAAGATTTAAGTATCTTTTTACTCTTTACTTTATTCTCTTATATTGTATCTTCATTTCTATCCTTTTTAACCCTTACCATCCTTCCTTGTTTAGTGGACTTAACATCCCCGTATGTTTTATATACTTCTTGCCTGTATTCATTTTGTTACTTTGCTACCTTTTTATCATTTGCTATTTGATTTGTATCTTGTCCTTATTGCATTTTTTTTATTTTTAAATTTGGTTCCTTTATTCATATGGAAAAAAATACGAATGTTAATTATATAACATGACACAACCTAATTCAGCCTATAAGGCAAACGGGCCGTAGATACTATACTACAAAACACATGAAGAATAATATCCCCTTAACAACATAAAATACACATGGGCGGACATCCTTTCAACCCAAAAATTAGGCATCTAGCTTGTAATGTCCACGTAGTGAAATCCAAATGGGGATTCCATCCCTTCATCCAATGTCGTTTAAATCAATGCCTTATTTTTGTTAGATCTATTCATTATGAGATGTTCAGATCGTCTTCTTCCTCGATTTCATCATCGGGTAAGATATATCAATTTGTATGAGTTTGGCTTTTGCAATCTTATTCATTTGTCAATTCTCAAATTTACACTTATTTCTCTCCTCCCAAATATGACAGATTGAGGTCACACGGCAGCAGGAGGCAAGTTGGCTAATCTGATTTTTATTTTGGTAGTGCTATCCGACCATCCGAACCTCCTCATTGACATCAATTGCAGTATTGTGATTTATAATATTCGAGTTTCAATAGCACCCATATGTATCTCGGGTAGCTACAGTTGAAGAACACATGTTGTATACTTTCTGTATCTTAAGAGGACACAAGTGTCGTTACATTCTACTCCCGTTTCTTTAATCGATCTGCTATATTAATTCTTCCTAGCAGGACCCTATAAGCACAACACGATATTTTCTTACTGTTAATAGGATACCATATAATTGGACACCAAAACAGCTCATCATAATATTATCTACTTTATTGCCATGTCTTGTTAAATGAAAACTAGGTCTCATCACACCATTATCAGTAATTTGTAGTTCCATGAAAGTCAATTTGCACTTGTGATATTATATGAGATAATTCTATGGTTTTAGAGAATTTGGCATTATTCCACTGATTATTTAGGATAATACTAGAAATTGTTGGTGGTTTATTTGTTAATAGGAAATACCTATCCCAGCCTAAAATATCCACCAAGGACTTATGATCAAGCCAAGGTTTAGTACATAAAAAAGCAGAACCACCGTCAACAATTATCCTTTCAATGCACTTAAGACTATCTGGTCTATATTTCAACATGCTTTTCAACATCCTTATTGCACGCGCGCGCGCGCACACACATACATACATACATACATACATACATACATACATACATACATATATATATATTTATATTAATTTTACAAGTTTAACTATTATTATTATCACAACTACAACTCATTCATACTTAGGGATTTCTGCATTTTAATGCATTAGAGTTACATCTCTCTCAAAAGGAAAGGTTAACACTGAAAATCTTTATATCTTATCCAAAAAGGGAATTTGTGTTACGTTTGGAATTACAAGGAATGATATTTAAATAGTACAAAATAGGGTAAATATCCCTATTTTATACTTCTCTTTCTTTTAGGCATATTCCTTGTTATTCCAAACAATACAGTTTTATTTATGCATCTGAACTTGATAAGCTATAGAAATTTAAGTTGCAACTCCTAACATTCTAACAAATTAAAATACCATTTAAATTCCAATAATTTATCGCGATAACTTCTAATTTAGATTTCTTGCATATACCATTTATCGACAAATCTGGAAATACTACATAATTTATCAAATTCAGGGACTACTATCACCCAATACTTCTTAGATTCACGTATTATGCAATAATGAATCAAAGTTATCAACCACAGAATATGTAGTCAGGATTTATAAATTCATTATATGTATACAATTAGGCCTATAACTCAAACATTACATTTAGGCACACATGAACATATTTACAACAATATAAATCCAATATTATATAAAAATATATAATTTCTCACTCGCCTTTTTAGCTTTATAAATCTTCAGATCTAATCCATGTTATTTCAGTTTGACACCCCTTATTCTCCCTATTTGAATGCATATACCCAAGCTTACATATATCTATCAGAAACCTAGATTTGAGAAGTGATTTAGATTTAATTTACATGGTGTTACATTCTCCCCCTTAAAAGAATTTCATTTTTGAAATTCCTTAAGGACAGAATCATGTAACATAACATGCAACCATTCTAAGCTATCCAACCAATTAGTGTGCAATTAATTTTTACGAGCAATAATGTACAAGTGCACAATGTATTACAATACATACGATATGTATGCAGAATAATACTAAATAAGTGCCTCCTATATGAATGCGTTCCTTAAATTTTTTTTTGAAATTATGGTGGAATCAACCTATATATGCCGACAATTCTATATATATAAATTTTGAAAATCAAAATCTTTGTTTTCATATCTAGAATTTCCCACACTTCTACGAATATAAATATATTCAACCAAATTAGCATCCAATCCTTAATATCCAGAATCCTTACATAACATTGCTAATATCCAAACTTTTTAAGAAATTCAGTTTTCTAAACCTAGATTCTTTATGCCAGAAAAGGGTTTTGGTTGATAATTCCATATTTCCATCATTCCCTTGTGTATACTCTTTCTCGGTATCTTGGAACCTTCTCTTATGTCAAGATCTCTTTTTCCAACCTTTCCATGTATAGTCCGCATAAGTAAATTTTGTATTAAATCTTTAAAACATAAATATTTTAAAACTGGTTCTAGTTAACTATCGACAAGGTGTGAAAAAAGAGATTCCATAGCTAAAAAAGTTTTCATTAACTATATTTTATTTTACTGTCACTTCTGCTACACATTAAAATTTCTACTTCCTCACCGTCGACTTTTTCCCTTATTAAGCATATGGCATTTCGAAAATCAAATATTACTTCTTTTACGTTCAAAATCGTTTTCAATTATATTTTAGAAACGGTTGGAAATTTTATAATAAAGGCTTATTCTTCAGAACTTTTCATAAAAGTATTTAATTTTTTAAATCAAGATTTTTAAACAATTTTTTTTGAAAGTATTTGTCTTTATCTTTCCAAAGCAAATCAAGCCACATTCTACGTGATCGGAATTTAGTCAATGAGTTAACGTCCATGACTATCTTTTTTATATTGTATGGTAATTTTCAAATATCTAAAGCCTTTTGCTTTATTTCAGAATAACAAACAGCACACATGTTCATTTATAAATTTTAGCATTTAAGTCGTAAGGATAGTGACCAGTTGTTTCGCAATAAACTTTTCCAATCCTTCTCTTGCTAAAATTTATCTTCCAAAATTTTAAGATTTTTGGAACATAACTTTACTTTTTTCTTATTAGCTAATTAAATAAATTTCCTATTTTATTTTTTAAACTTCTAATCATACTTTGCATTAGTTAATTGTCTACATGAGATTTTATTGCTTACACAGTTTTCTAATTAATATTAAATTAACCCAAAAAACCAATTTTAAAATAAACATTTGTCAGAATATCTTATGCATTTTATTCAATAGATACAATTAATGCTTACAACCGAAAACATAAAAGAAACAATTGTTGGAAGCTATCCTTCAATGGTAGTCTACATTAATTTTGTTGTGGCCCTATCATCCTACTTAAATTTAGTGGTCTTCTCTAACCTGTCATTCTACCATAACCCACATATCTTAACTTTCCTTTATGACTTCTGATAAATAAGGCCCATTGATTACTTCCATTATTACACCCAATTATGGAATAAACAATGCATCCCCACACTGTATTGGGTAACACATATAAATTATGTACCTTTAGAATAAATCATTGGCTTGGCGGAATAACTTTTCCACCATCTATCTTGCCTTCCTTACGCTTGAGTCTACCAACGTCCTCTATGTGTGTTTGCCATCTCACTACCTTCTATTACAACTCGTAGAAGTATACCTTTATATTAACAATTACTTTATGGATTATTCTTATGGCTTGCACACAAGTTTGATAAAACATTCCTTGGGCCTTACCAATATCCTACCACTCTACGTGATTCCTTATTGTTACTCTATGAGCATTACCGTTGTTTTAATCATAGCCTTAATTTTTACCTTGTCTTACCTAGGCAATCATCCCTATTTACTCTATATTAAAAATTTGGTTTGGTTTTCGTCATTTTTCAAAAATTAAAGCTTCACAATATGAACTACATAATTCCGAAACTTTTATCTTTAAAAGTATCAAACTTTGAACCTTTTGTTTAAATTTGAAAATAACTTGGTGTCTTAACTTGTGACGACCCACCTTAAGTCAACAATGAAACAAACATTTCTAACTCAAACCATTCAAAAGAGCAGATTATCAATGGGGTTTAATAAGAAAAGAAAAGATGGAAAGCAATATATAGAATCTCGCAGCGGAATGACAAAATATAATAATCAAATAAATAGTTCATGAAGCTGTTTTAAAATACACATTTGATTTTAATTTTTCAACATAATCAGAGTACAATCAACAAACATACGAAAATAATATAGCGGAATAATAATAGTAAATATAGTCTAGCAAACTCCATCTTCATCTTCAAGGAATAATGTCTTCAAACACTGTAATACTCAGGCTGACCCAAGCATAATGAAAAGACAAAACACTCGAGTCAGAACTAAAATTATTATGTAAGTTAAATCAATAACAAACAAATAGGAGTGTAATAGCTTCAGAGATGTTTACGGGATTTTCCATCTCCTATCAAGTGTACAACGCGATTGTAATAACTTAAGAGATGTTATGGGATTTTCATCTCCTAAGGATCCATTGAACTATTTATATGTAGTAAAATACGCTATATATGTAGTGTCTATCAGTAAAGTAAGGTAATAAAATAGCATTAAGGCTTTACATTAATCCCCTTTAAAACTTGGAGGCATTGCCCTACAGTTTGCCTTGTGACACAACCAGTAGTGTTGGTAGTCAGGGAGGCGCCATGATAAGACAACATTAAAACAAAGTCGTAGTGGTCGCGTATAAGGATAAAAGTACGACAAGGCATATGAGGCAATGCCCAAAGTAGGATTCTACCAGTTTACGCTTTTTTGCTGGTTGTAACACATCGTAGCAACGACTATCGACTGAGTCCATCACCCCCAAAATCAAAATAATGTGCACCGATCAAGTTAAAAACAATATAGTAGTATGAAGGGACGATTGCATCTAACGGTAGCTAATCCCTTAGCCAGACATAGGCTCCTATTTTAGTCATTTCAAATTGACATAAGTGTCAAGGTCATCCATCATCATTCTCTTACTTCATTCTAGTAAACGCCGCCAATTCAACCTCTACACTCTGGATAACATCCACCGCGTACACGGTTATTAAAGTGGTTTTGATAGAATAATTGAGAGTATTCCATTCATCCGGCCTCGGACCCTTTAACAACCAAACGTCATTTTACACACTGGTTGGTTCTTTTAAATTTCAAGAATAAGTCGTAATTCATATTAAAATATCATATTTGCTTCAAAATCATTTCAAATTCAAGATAGGTTATAACTTCATATCAAAACATTCATATTTAAATCAATGATATATATCTGAATAGTTCCCTTTTAAAACAGTTTGAATATTGAAAATGGTTTGAATAACTAAAATATTTTTAATATTGAAAATAGTTTGGAATAAATAAAATAGTATAAAGATTGAAAATAGTTTAAAATATAAAATAGTTATAGTATTGAAAATAGTTTTGAATAATTAAAATAGTTTGAATAATTAGAATAGTTTATATATTAAAACAATTTGATTATTAAAATAGTTTTTATATTAAAATGGTTTATATTAAAACTGTTTCTTTCTTTCACAACAAGGTTCAAATTCCAAATCATAAGTAGTCGGTTTTTCAACTTCAAATTGTAGTCAACTTCATATTCAATTTTTGATTTAAATCAGCCTCAGTTCAAAATAATTGCAACCTTTACTTCAAATTCAATTTAAACGGTTCTATCCAAATGGATGAATCTATTTCTCATTTTTAAACAATTTAGTTTAAATCCATTTCATATCCAAAACTTGGGAATACCAATTTAAAACTACTTTAATTACAGTAAATTCAAAGTTTAAATTAAAATTTAAACCTTTAAAATAATCCATTTTCGATAAATTCAAATCATATCTCAATTTCAACTTTAAGGTTTCAAATTAAATCCTTTAAACAATTTCATTTAAGTAGTTTCCATTTCAACATTTCAAATATCGAATTAGAAAATTGTTTAATTCGTATAAATAAAATATTTTTTTAAAATAATATCATTTAAACCAATTCCAATTCAAGATTTTGAAACCATTTAATTTAGCCAAATCCAGTATCCGTATATAATTTTCTATCCCATGGCCAATCGATCATTTACTTCAATTTTAATTAAATTGATGGATATATATCATTTCAACCCATAAATAAATGAAATATGTACATATCATTTCAACCTATTTCTTAGTTCATTTCGAATAATCCAAATGACCATATATATGATGTCAAATAATAAATAGGGTAATAACATGGATATGTTAAAATAAATAAGCAGCCATGTATCCAACATTAATCAATAGACCACTAATAATAATCAACATCCAAATCAACCAATATAGCACAACAGTTACTTGTCATCAATTGTCAGTGTTTAAATAGCAAATAAATTTCAATGTTATTTTAAACGTCAATTCAGTTCAATAAAAAATTCAAATTCAATTTAAATGTCAATTTAAACTACCAAACAGCAACCAATAAAATTTTATCACTTCATAATTTTAATTCAACCAATATAAGAAAATTTCGTATTGCGTTTGTGGATTTAATCACCCACCTTTGATTTATAGCCCATTAAAAATTCAATAAAAGACTAAAATCTCACTATTCTCCAAATTCAGCTAAACCGGATACATTTCGTTCGGAATTTCAATACGAGTCTAATGGAAGAAACCATGCAATAATCCAAGTTCGTATGCAAAAGTTATTAACATTAGAAGTTTAAAGTTTAAATTTAATTGAAATAAACTAAGGGCAATATTGTAATTTTCATCACCTTGCTAAACCCTACCCTATCGTTCAATCATCGATCGACAACAGCCATCACTTTCAAGTTAATGTTATCGCCGCTGTCGTCACCTATCAGCTGATCCAACCCCGCCGTCGTGATCCCCTGACCGAGCCACCCCTTTGGACCCCATACGTCCAGCCGAGCCGCCGCCCTTTTCCTCCGCTAATCAAGAAAAACATAGCCAAACTTTGGTTGATTTTGGCTATTCCTAGCATTGATGAAATGATCTAACCATATGGATGAACTCGTCTTGGCCACCTCTAAACTACAGTGCTTCCCGATCATCGAATGGTCGCAAATCCCTAGTTAAATCCCAAACCTAGGATGAACGGACGATAATGTTTTGCCAAATTCTGATCAAATCGAGACTTGATTGCAAAAAAGAATTGTAGGTGATGATTCCATTTTTTAAGAGCTCCCAATGATATATAATAGGATAGGTTTTGAGCAGTTTGAATTTTCGAATTAGATTTGAAATTGGAATTTAGGGTTTTGGATATTCACCATTCAAAAGTAATAGTTGGATTTGAAAGAACATACTGAAAAAATAGAACAGAAGGATGCTGTGGTTTCATAAAAACATATACATAGACAAAAGATGGGACATGAATAGATGGAATAGATATCAATTGGGCCAAAGCGATAACAAAGGCCCGAAATCCCATTTCGTTCCCGAAACAAAAATAGGACATCCTAGGTAACATCCCACTTTTTTGTACGTTTTAAATCGACGATAAACCAGACGCGTCAAACTCAAACTATACAAAAAGGGCGAATTATTATTTGGGTGAATAAGAAAATCAGAGAACGAAATAAAACAAAACAGAATCTTCAGCGGAATGACAAAATATAATAATCAAAAGCAGTTCATGAAGCTGTTTACAAAGCATTTGATTACACTAATACACTATAGAATCAGAGTTACACATACCAAAGAATAGTAAATAATAATGCAGCGGAACAAGGTGATTCAGTGGAACAACATAGTATATAATAATAATAATATCTTCTTCTACGTCCTCCAAAATATAGTCTTCAATCCTGTAATGCTCAGACTGACCCGAGCGAATTGAAAAGACAAAACACTCGAATCAGAACTAAAAGATCTTATGTAAGTTAAAGCAACAGTAAATAATATGAGTGGAACGGCGTCAGAGATGTTTACGGGATTCGACATCTCCTATTCAGTGTCTAACGTGAGTGCAGTAACTTAAGAGATGCTCAGGATTCACATCTCCTAAGGATCCGTTAAACTATTTACTTTGTAGTAATATTTTTCTATTATAATAATGTCTATTAGTAAAATAAACTTACTTTTAAATAGCGTTAAGGCTTTACATTTTCCACCATAACACGTAATAGTGCCAATAGTCTATACGGTACCGTAATACCTCCTGATCGGGAGGCTACCAGAGGATACTCCATAGGTACAACACAAATCAAACTCGTACAAGGCTTGCTAGGGTAGGTTACACGGCACAACAAGGCAATGCCAGGGTAGATAATACCAATTACGCATCCGGGCTGGTGGTAACGCGTAGCAGCTACTACCGCCCACCTCGAGCCACACTCCCAAAATCAAAAGTCAAAACTGGCCACCGAATCAATCCAAAAGTCAGATTATAATGTCGAAGGAGTGTGTCCGATAAGAGGGGCTACCTCCTTGGCCTGAGAATCGCTCCTGTTTTAGCCACCTCATGCCAACTCACGGGAGTCGGGTCCACGTATATACCTTTATAGAACGTCGCCGCCATCCTACTTCATTCTGGATTCTCCACCGCGTACACAGTTGTTAAAGTGGTTTTCTGAGTTGGCAGAGAGTATGACAACTTCCGATCCCGGTCTCTTTAACAACCAAACGTTATTATAACACCGCGGTCATTTAAAAATAATTTATACTTCAAAACTAGAATATAATATCTCTTCCAAAACCAGATAATACGATATCATTTCCATTTCAAAAACCGAACCAATATGATATCATTTTTATTAAACCCAAATCAATATAATATCATTTTATTTAAAATATACCCTTTTCAAAAAAATCATAGCACTTTCAACGTTATAACAGTTTGAAATCATAATACTTGAAATGTAACATTTTCAATCCATGATACTTCGAACATAACTTCCACCACTTAAATGGTTTAAATATTAAAAATACTTTATATAATAAATAGCTTCTTTAATTTCACAAATCAATTCCAAAACAATTAGAATTTCTAGATTTTATATTTAACCAAATCCCGAATCATAAATTTCAATTCAATTTAGTTTTCGAATAAACTATCCTAAATAAGATTGATTTCATAGCATATTTGGTCCACAGAATAAACCATTTCAAATTCAGTATATTCCAAACTTTAAGTATTCAACAATTTAAAACTAAGTTTGGAAATTTCAATTTGATAATTCAATTTCTATTATTTAATTTTGAAATATTTTACATAATAAATCCATGATCATTTAAATAAAACTCAAATGGCAAATAACTAAATATTTCATTCAATTTATTTATACTTGAAATATTTATTTAATTCACCTTAAACAAGACCAAGTTATGAATCGTATCCTTTACAAATCTCAAATTTCAATGATTTCCAAGTCGGTTTTCTTTATAAATTTCTACATTTAATACAATTCCAATCAATTTCAAATCTATCTCATCAGCCTTAATTTTATTAAATACCATTATAAACTCTATATAAAATATAATTTATATGATTACTTAACCTATTACATTTTAATAAAATTAATGTTTATTATTAAACTTGTTTTATACCAAACAAGTTTATACATAGCTAAAAATCAAGAATTTAACTATATATATATAAAGTAACATTTATATAATATCTGAAATAAATATTTATATAAACCCATATGTTCTTTATAAAACCATAGAAATCATTTAAAAATATTTTTATATATAGACAACGGTGTCTGTAAATAATTTCTATCCTATGGTCAAGTGATACAGATATTTATCATTTCAAACCGTAATTTAAAATATAAATACGGTTATATATCATTTCAAACCGCAATCCCGAATGAAATAAAAATCCATAACAACTTGTAGTTTATAACAATATAAAATACAACATCCATTCATCAAATATCAATCATAAAACATTTATCACAATCGTCATCCAGTTCAATCAATAACATCAATATATAACAGATAATAAATACCAGCTATTTACTGGCAGTTTATATTCAATAATAAATTAAATAACCGTTTAACTATCATTTTATATGCAATAATAAATTAAATAACAATTTAATTCAATAAATTCAATTTAACCGAGATGATGATTAAAAATGTGCCAAACAGTCATAAATAAATTTCTAATCACATCACAAATCAATTTAACAAACATAAGAAATTTTAGAAGTTGTGAGTGGGTTAAAGCACTAACCTTTTGAATTTAAATTGGATTTAAATCCAATTTAAACCCAAAATTTGAAAAGTCTTAGAATTCATCCAAATTAGCGTCAAAAAGTCTAGAATTCCATTACGATCCTAGCGGAGAAAACCGGACGTTAATTCGACCTCTTATGTAAAAGTTATTAGCGTTAGAACAATGGAATTGAAATTTAAATAAAATAAATAAATAAATTAGATTGAGTACACGTCAAGGTTTTCCTCAGTACTAGAATGCATGCGAGCAACAGAACCATCACCTCGAATATCTACCGCCATTAAACCCTCGACAATGCCGCCCAAACATTGACATGACCTCCGATCCACCAGCGTCGGCGAACCCAGCTCCCTACCCTGCGCTTATGCTGGCCAGGTGCACGTGCCTCGTTCCCCAAGAATGACGCGCCGCCGCCAACTAGGGTTGGCGTTCACGGCCATTTCGTGACCCACTGACATAAACGAAACCTACCGGTGCACCCTACTTGACGACAGCAACACGCCCATGCTCTACGATCGGTCTAAAGACGAAGATCCACCGCCGAAACCAAAAACCCAAAACGAACGGCCGAGGATAAACTAGCCAATTCCGACCATGACAAGACCCAGATCGAAATATGAATGACATATTTGACTTGCGATCATTGAGAGCTTCAAATCCATATAAAATTCGATATAGGTTGTGGAGTTTGAAATTTTGATTTGAATTTGATTTTGAAATTGCAATTGGGAATTTAGGGTTTGTCTACCATTGAGCAAGAGGAGCAACGAAAGTTTTGTACGTAGAAATGAGAAATATAAAGGCAGCTAGGGTTTATAACTGGATACATATAGGGAGGGTTGAAAATAGAAATGAATGGACACGATTGGTTAGGACCGTTGAATGATAAATGGCCCGAAAAGCCCGTTCTGACTCCGGAACGAAATTGGGTCAACCCATATATCAAAATAGATATTTTTAAATATTTTAAACACAATGGAATAGGTTTCAAGTCCAAATTCCATTGTATGAAGAAGTTATGCTAAAATCAAGTTATTTCAAATTGATTTCAATTAACTTAAATTTCATTGATTTCCGGCCGTTTCGAGCCCGTACGATCAAACGACAAGTCAGATCGCTACGAAACTTGAAATCCTACAATGATTCAACGTTACGGATCCGATGAAACTGGTTTCGTCGAAATCCGAGTCAGTGGCCAAAATGGCTATTTTCCAGTTAATTAAATAAATTAATAATTAACTAATTAAATCAGATTTTCAATTTAAATCCTATAATTGACAATTTTTATCATTTTTTAAATTTCTAAATCATTTATACTAATTTTAAAAATTTATTTGTCCATTTATAGTTAATTAGTTTATCAATTTCAGTGTTAATCTCAATTCATTAAATTCAAAAATTATAAATATAATTTCCAATAATTCCATTTAATTTACTTTCCATTCTTATTATTCAATTCATTATTATCAAATAGATGAAATTAACATTGGATTCATAATCTATTACATTAATATTCTCACATTCTATCTTAATTTCAATTAACATAATATTTAGATGTTCAATTTCATTTATTTGCAATTAAATCCAATTATTAAACTTAAATTCCAATAAATTAATAAATCTTGATTTCCATTCTTTTTAATCAACCTATTAATATATTATGAATAAAATTAACATCATTACATCTCACTCTAGTTACTAATTCATTAACAAATGTCAAATTTTTATTTATTCCAGATTTGATTACCAAAATCTTTTTAAATCAACAAATTTAATTATTGCAAATTTACGGGTCGTTACACTCTCTCCCACTCAAAACTTTTCTTCCCCGAAAAGGAAAAAGAAGGGAAAAGAAGGATTAAGAAATCAGTATATCTTACTTAAAATGTTAAATTTATAAACAAATAAATGTACAAAATTAATTAATTAAATAAAATATACCAATTTATAACCATTAAATCCTTTTTATACTCAAATTAATAAAGTTTGGAAAACATTTTTCAAAATTTTTCTAAGTCCAAAATTTACGGAAAATTTCGGCAGAGTCTCCTTTGTACGGGGAGGCTCGGGAGAAAATATAATATCAAATGTAATAAGATACAACAATATTTCAAAATAATATATCCCAACAACGGGAAAAATATAAATAATAGAGCTATAAAACCGTATTCCGAAAACGTACCTATTTGTCGGGAAATCAACGCTTAATTGTGAAACCAAAAGCAGTAGCAATTGCTTCCATAACCTGTATTTCACTTATATAATCCAAAGAGTTAATACTTATATAAAATGAAATATTTAAAGTTGTTTCAACCACTAACGAACAATCAATATAAACAACCATCACTTGCAACCAACATACAATCATCATATACAATTAACATAAATCAAGTATCCATTCACATCAAACAAAATAAATAGTTGTTCGGGTTTAAAACTTTAAATTGTACGGAATGGAAGATAAACTACTAAGTGCACCCTTTAGTCAACAGTCTTAGGTGAAACCAAATAGATTATTCATACATCCAAACAAATTTAAAGTATCCTTGCCCAAACAACCATAAACCAAAGCAACAACAATTCCAAACAATAGATCAAGTTCATTCTTATTATTTTCATTTCATAACATTTGTTGTTTGATTTCCTTTTCATTTAATCAATACTTATCTTCATTTATTTCATTCATTACTTACTAATTTTATTTCATTTATTCACATCATGTCAATCCTCTTTTTATTGTATCATATTTATTCATTCGTGACTTGATTTCATTTATTTTTATTCATTTATTAAAAATATTAATATTCAATTCAGTTACTTGGCATAACAATTTCATTAACTAAAGTTTATAATATATTATTTACAATGCTCCTTTCTATTATATTAAATTAGAAACACTTTTAATTATACTTAAGTTAATAACAACTACAACATCAAATTCTTATTTATTAAAGAATTTCATTGAATACTTTCATTACTTCAAGTTTTACTTGTGTAATATCCATTACATTTTCTTATTAACATTTCAACCTTTTACCTCTTTTGGTAAGTTATATGTATGTTACTGAATGAAAATTGAAAATTACACAAGTTTAACTTATTTCTTTTAATAAATTAAACATTCAATAATCATATCGTTTGTTTTTTTATAGGTTACATATTTCAACTTTCTTGAAACTTCATTTATAACTTAGCATTTAATCTCTTATTTTAATTAAAGGTTCCAATTATTAATTAGTTATATTCCATTTGCCTACAATAATTGAAATTATTAATTAACGGAAACTTAAGAATTAAATATCGGGTTTTATTCAAATCATTTTTTAAAATAATAGATAAATGTATATACTTATAACTTATATATATCCAATTATAAAAAAAATTCAAAATTTATATTTTTTTTATCAAAATAAATCTGTAGTAAAACTACTACAGTAGCCTTCCCACTTAGAAACTCGAAAATGAATGTCGACGATGCGTGCACTCATCACCGAAATTATTTTCCAACGACATAGAGGGGAGTACATAACTTATTTCTTCCAAAATTTCTTTAAAATAATTCTTTCAAATCATATTGACATATTTATATTAGAAGATACTCATAAGCAATATTACTATATTCCAAAATCTTTTGAAAGCCATTTTCAAAATCCCAGAACTTAAGTTCTAAATTTCCAATTTATTCTCATTTTATTGGTAAATTTTATTTTACAACTAATATTTATAAAATTTTACTACCTAACAACCATTAAATTACAACCAAAAATATATATTATTTATAAAAAAATTATTTTATATATAGAAAATATAATAGGCAAAATTATTTCATTCACCTATATTCAAAACAAATATTGTGTCGGTCTATCCTATTAAGTGTTTAGAAATTCCTATTGATGTCATAGCGTCCTATGCACCAACCAGAATTTATAAATTCAAAATGGAACAAATTAACACAATATCAAAACTTTTTATAACACTAACAAACACACTCTCTCATATATATACGCTCAGCGACTCATCATAGGGTATCACTACCCTATTAATAAAGAGTCAGACCCCACAAAGCTAAGGTTTATCGCTAAACCAAAGCTCTGATACCACGTGTAACATCCCGCCTTTTTGTACGTTTAAATCGACGATAAACCACACACGTCAGACTCAAACTATACGAAAGGGCAAATTGTTATCGGGGTGAATAAAAAAAGCAGAGAAGGAAATTAAACAAAACAGAATCTTGCAGCGGAATGACAAATATAATAATGAAATACAGTTCATGAAGCTGTTTACAAAGCATTTAATTATACTAATACACTATAGAATCAGAGTTACACATACTAGTGAATAATAAATAATAATGCAGCGGAACAGGGTGATTCAGTGGAACAGCATAGTATATAATAATAATATCTTCGTCTTCGTCCTCTAAAATACAGTCTTCAAATCCTGTAATGCTCAGACTGACCCGAGCAAATTGAAAAGACAAAACACTTGAGTCAGAACTAAAAGATCTTATGTAAGTTAAATCAACAGTAAATAATATGAGTGGAAGGACGTCAGAGATGTTAACGGGATTTGACATCTCCTATCCAGTGTCTAACGTGAGTGCAGTAACTTAAGAGATTCTCGGGATTCACATCTCCTAAGGATCCGTTAAACTATTTACTATGTAGTAATATTTCGCTATTATAATAATGTCAATTAGTAAAATAAACTTACGTTTAAATAGCGTCAAGGCTTTAAATTTTCCACCTTAACACGTAATAGTGCCAATAGTCTATACAATACCGTAATACCTCCTGATCAGGAGGCTACCAGAGGATACTCCATATGTACGACACAAATCAAACTCGTACATAGCTCGCAAGGGTAGGTGATACGGCACAACCAGGCAACGCCAGGGTAGATATACCAATTACGCATCTAGGCTGGTGGTAACGCGTAGCAGCTACTACCGCCCACCTCGAGCCACACCCCTAAAATCGAAAGTCAA
The DNA here is from genome assembly GCA_030765085.1 of Allium cepa. NCBI lineage: Eukaryota > Viridiplantae > Streptophyta > Magnoliopsida > Asparagales > Amaryllidaceae > Allium > Allium cepa. Next base: position 547,055,216 of record CM060943.1, on the reverse strand, counting down.
AAGTGGTCACCGAATCAATCCAAAAGTCAGAGTATAATATCAAAGGAGTGTGTCCGATAAGAGGGGCTACCTCCTTGGCCCGAGAATCGCTCCTGTTTTAATCACCTTATGCCAACTCACAGAAGTCGGGTCCACATATATACCTTTATAAAACGTCGCCACAATCCTACTTCGTTTTGAAATCTCCACCACGTACATGGTTGTTAAAGTGGTTTTCGGAGTTGGCAAAGAATATGACAACTTCCGATCTCAGTCTCTTTAACAACTAAATGTTATTATAACACCACGGTCATTTGAAAATAATTTATACTTCAAAACCAGAATATAATATCCCTTCCAAAACCAGATAAATACGATATCATTTCCATTTCAAAAACCGAACCAATATGATATCATTTTTATTAAACCCAAATCAATATAATATTATTTTATTTCAAATATATCATTTCCAAAAAAATCATAGCACTTTCAACGTTATAACACTTCGAAATCATAACACTTAAAATATAACATTTTCAAATCATGATACTTTGAACATAACTTCCACCACTTAAATGGTTTAAATATTTAAAATGCTTTACATAATAAATAGCTTCTTCAATTTCACAATCAATTCCGAAAACAACTAGAATTTCTAGATTTTATATTTAACCAAATCCCGAATCATAAATTTCAATTCAATTCAATTTCTGAATAAACTACCCCAAATTACATCGATTTCATTGCAGATTTGGTCCGTAGAATAAACCATTTCAAATTTAGTATATTTTAAACTTTAAGTATTCAACAATTTAAAACTATGTTTGGAAATTTCAATTTGACCATTCGATTTCTATTATTTAGTTTTGAAATATTTTACATAATAAATCCATTATCATTTAAATTAAACTCAAATGGCAAATAACTAAATATTTCATTCAATTTATTTATACTTGAAATATTTATTTAATTCACCTTAAACAAGACAAAGTTATGAATCGCATCCTTTACAAATATCAAATTTCAATGATTTCCAAATCGGTTTCATTTTATAAATTTCTACATCTAATACAATTCCAATCAATTTCAAATCTATCTTCTCAGCCTTAATTTCATTAAATATCATTATAAACTCTATATAAAATATAATTTATACAATTACTTAACCATATTACATTTTAATAAATTAATCTTTATTATTAAACTTGTTTTATACCAAAATTTTTGATACAAAATTAAAAATCAAGAATTTAACTATATATATATATATAAAGTAATATTTATATAATATCTGAAATCAATATTTATATAAACCCATATTTTCTTTATAAAACCATAAAAAATCATTTAAAAATATTTTTATATATAGACCACGGTGTCTGTATATAATTTCTATCCTATGGCCAAGTGATACAGATATTTATCATTTTAATCCGCAATTTAAGATATAAATATAGTTATATATCATTTCAAACTACAATTCCGAATGAAATAAAAATCCATAACAACTTGCAGTTTATAACAATATAAAATAGAACATCCATTCACCTAATATCAATCATCAAACATTTATCACAATCATCATCCAATTCAATCAATAACGTCAATATATAACAGATAATAAATAACAGGTATTTACTAGTAGTTTATGTTCAATAATTAATTAAATAACTGTTTAACTGTAAGTTTATATGCAATAATAAATTAAATAACAATTTAATTCAATAAATTCAATTTAACTGAGATGATGATTAAAAATATGCCAAACAGTCATAAATAAATTTCTAATCACATCATAAATCAATTTAACAAACGTAATTTTTTGTAGAAGTTGTAAGCGGGTAAAATACTCACCTTTTGAATTTAAATTGAATTTAAATCCAGTTTAAACCCAAAATTTGAACAGTCTCAGAATTCGTCCAAACTAGCATCAAAAAGTCCTGAATTCCAATACGATCCTAGCGGAGAAAGCCGCGTGTGAATTCGACCTCATATGTAAAAGTTATTAGCGTTAGAACATTGGAATTGAAATTTAAATAAAATAAATAAATAAATTAGATTAAGCACACGTCACCAGTTTGCCTCAGCACTAGAACGCACGTGAGCAAAAGAACCATCACCTCGAATATCTGTTGCCACTAAACCCTAGACAACGCCGCCCAAACATCGACCTGACCTCCGATCCACCAACGTCGGTGAACCCAGCTCCCTACCCCGCGCTTATGCTGGCCATGTGCACGCGCCTCGTTCCCCCAGAAGGACGCGCGCCACCGCCAACTAGGGTTGGTGTTCACGGCCATTTCGTGACCCCCTGACACAAACGAAACCTACCATGCACCCTACTTGATGACGGCAACATGCCCATGCTCTCTGATCGGTCTAAAGACGAAGATCCACCGCCGAAACCAAAAACCCAAAACGAACGGCCAAGGATAAACTAGCCAATTCTGGCCACAATGCGACCCAAATCGATTTTTTTTAACATAGTTGACTTGCGATCATTGAGAGCTTCAAATCCATTTAAAATTCGATATAGTTTGTGGAGTTTGAAATTTTGATTTGAATTTGATTTTGAAATTGCAATTAGGAATTTAGGGTTTCTCAACCATTGAGAAAGAGGAGCAGCAGAAGTTTTGTACGTATAGAAATGAGAAATAGAAAGGCTGCTAGAGTTTATAACTAGATATATTGGTAGGGTTGAAAATAGAAATGAATGGACACGATTGGTTAGGACCGTTGAACGATAAATGGTCCGAAAAACCCGTTCTGACTCCGGAACGAAATTGGGTGAACCCATTTATCAAAATAGATATTTTTAAATATTTTAAACGCAATGGAACAGGTTTCAAGTCCAAATTCCATCGTATGAACAAGTTATGCTAAAATCAAGTTATTTCAAATTGATTTCAATTAACTTCAATTTCATTGATTTCTAGGCGTTTCGAGCCCGTACGATCAAACGACAAGTCTGATCGCTACGAAATTTGAAATCCTACAATAATTCACCGTTACGGATCCACTGAAACTGGTTTCGTCGATATCCGAGTCAGTGGCCAAAATGGCTATTTTCCAGTTAATTAAATAAATTAATAATTAATTAATTAAATCAAATTTTCAATTTAAATCCTATAATTAACAATTTTTATCATTTTTAAATTTCTTAATCATTTATACTAATTTAAAAAATTTAGATGTCCATTTAGAGTTAATTAATTTATCAATTTCAGTGTTAACCTCAATTCATTAAATTCAGAAATTATAAATATAATTTCTAATAATTCCATTTAATTTACTTTTTATTCTTATTATTCAATTCATTATTATCAAACGGATGAAATTAACATTGGATTCATAATATATTACATTAATATTCTCACATTCCATCTTAATTTCAATTAACGTAATATTTAGATGTTTAATTTCATTTATTTGCAATTAAATCCAATTATTAAATTTAAATTCCAATAAATTAATAAATCTTGATTTCCATTCTTTTTATTCAACCTATTATTATATTATGAATAAAATTAACATCATTACATCTCATTCCCGTTACTAATTCATTAACGAATTTCAAATTTTTATTTATTCTAGATTTAGTTGCCAAAATCTTATTAAATCAACAAATTTAATTATTGAAAATTTACTGGTCGTTTCATCCTATATATCGAAATATATGTTTTTAATATTTTTAGACTCAATAAAACTAATTTCAAACCATAGTTCTATTGTATGTATAAGTTAGCTCTAAAATCGAATTATATTTATTTTTACACGTTAATTAAACGAATTATCATTAAACTGGTATAATCACTTTTAAATTCTAAATTAAAAGTTTTCTATCATCATCCTTGATTAAATGGAACTAAATCATCTTTTCAAATTAAATTTTCCATGTTAATAATAAATTAATTTCAACATTAAAGTACAATAGTAATAAAATCCAAGTTCGTTATAATATAAATTTCAAACAAATTCTTTTATTTTGATTTACATATTCTTTATTTTAAATCAACAATTCCCTTATGAATTTATTAAACATAAGTTTCCGTTGACTACACGCATCGCTCAATAGTTAACGACTTTGCTCATATTAACTGCAATATTTCAATTACATTAATTTCCCATGAGTACCAAATTTAATATTCAAAACGGATTAATTAATGAGATGAGAAATAAAATAACTGTTACAAGTTAGTAATTCAAATATCTACAAATTTATTATTTACAAACACGGGTTATAAATTACTTACCAAAAAACTGATTTCTTATTCTATGTTAAAACCAATTTCAATTAAACAACCTATGATTTCTCTTTTTAATACATCATTTAATTTATCCCTTGTTAAACTTTACAAATTATCCAATTTAAACTTTACAGTTATATTCCAATTAGAGATAACATTCATTAAATTATATTCTAATATGCATTACCATCTTTGATTCGTTGAAATTTGTTGTTTTAGAATTTATCTAAGATCATGCTTTATATTCTAACAAAATTTTTACATTAATAAATCATAAATTTTGATTTCTAACCATATTTCATTCAAAGTTGCATATTCAATTTAGTATTTTTAAAGTCAAGAATATGGGTGGTTACAATCTCCCTCACTCAAAACTTTTCGTCCTCGAAAAGGAACAAGAAAGAATCAAGAAGTTTGATTAATTTATTCAAAATAGTCAATTTACAACAATTTAAACTACATATTTAAGTTTAATATAAATTTGAAAATAACTCAACTTCCATGAAAGATTTTCGAAGTCATAAATTTAAGAATATTTTTGGCAGCATCTTCTTTGCGCGATTAAATTTGGAAAAATAACAATATCAATAATTACATGGTATATATTTCAATAATAAAGAATCCCAAACCATGAGAAAAAAATAAAATAATGCTACAAAAACCATAATTCGAAAACGCCCTTAGTTGTCGGCAAACTAAACTCCATATATGAAACCAAAAGCAACTGCTACTGCTTCCATAAACCTATATCTTACTTACATAATCCAAAAGAGTTGAAACTACGTAAAAAGAGCAATATATTAGTTGTTCCAATCAATAACACAAGCAACACAAAATATATAACAATCATATACAAAAAAAGCATTACAACCATTATATGCAAATATAAAATTCGTCACACATCCATAGCAATAAAAACTAATGGTTTGTCAAGGTTCAGAAACTTTTCATCGCACAAGGATGATAAATAAACTACCAAGTGCACCTTACATTTTACAGCCTTAGGTAATTACTCAATAGATTCTTAATACAAACTCAAACGATTTGAAGTGTCATTTTCCAAACTTTCCATAAACAAAAAACATAGAATTTAAATATCATTTAAGTTTGTATGATGTACATATATCATTTGTACATAATATCAATTCCAATCGCTTGCTTGAGCTAGTATTGATAACCCGACCCCTCTAGTGCGGACTTTGATCCGATTACTTGATTAGAAATATCCATTCTCCTTATATAGCCATAAACTTTGATAGAAAACTTCAAAATCATATCAAAAATTCATATCAAGCGTTCACCGTTAAGAATAGAGCAAAAAATCCTAATTCGGACTGGTGTGAATTTCCACGAATCATGTATTTGAATCTAGATCAGAATTGTTATGAGAATAAAATGATCTACACACAGCTTACTTCTTTTATTCTATTGGTTTCCTTTTACACATTATTTACTTTTTTTATTTTAAATTTTCATCCATTCATACAAGGCCATCTTTTATTAATTTATATATATTTACTTACATAAATATTTTCCCATTCAATATTTGAAATCATCAATGAATACATTCTTAAAGTATTACATATGTTTCATTGCAATTTAATTCACATTTATTTACTTATGTACTTGAATTCCATTCAATATTAATATTCATTATTGAATCATTTCATACTTAAGTTTCTAAACTTTTTTGGTTCACTTTTATTCCTTCATGTATGGTATCATTCAATATTTAATATATTTATGAATCATTTCAACACACATATAGTCTATAATTATTTACTTAAATAGTATTCACTTTTTACTTTTAAGTTTAAATTATTAAGTATTTCAAAACATTAACTTGATTTTATAACATTTCTTGAACATTTTAATTTTTTATTCATAGACATAATTTCATTTTGAAACATTTTTATTACTTAAGTTTTTACTTATGTAATATTCCATTATCTTTTAGTTTACAAGTTACAAAACTTCACTTTTCATATTTTCACTAAAACATTTAGTTCAAATTTCAGATTTCAATTCTGAAGTTTCCAACCAATTAATTTAGTTGAAGATTCCATTCCATTACAATAGCTGAAAATAACTGATTACCAGAAAATTTTAGAAATAAATACCGGGTTTCATTTCAAATGATCTTGAAATAATATACACTTATTTCTTTTGTGTATCAAATCATACTTAATGGATTTAAATCAAAATTTGTTTATCAAACAAATGTGTAGCAAATCTACTATTGTATTCTTCCTACTTTGAAACTCGAAAATAATTGTCGGTTCTATCGCGATCATCAATGAAATTATTTTTCAGGTACAAAGGATGGGAGTACAGAAATTATTTTCTTTAAAACTCTTTTACAACATTTCTTTCGAATCCCACTGAAAATATTTCTAACTGAAAATACTTCCAAATAATACGAATATTATTTTTCCAAAAATCTTTGAAAACCAATTTCAAAGCAACGGAATTTAAATTCCCAAATTTTCAATTTAAATTCACTTTATTTGTAAATCATAATTTATAAACATATTTATAAAATTACATTTTCTTACAACATACAATAGCTTATTGTTTTTAAGAACCTTGACTAACCAATAATAAATGACAATAATTGAATATTATCATTTCCTAACAAGCAACACACCAAAAAAATAACAATATAAATTTATGAAATTATTCTTTTAAATAAAAAATAAAATATTAGGTAAAATTCTTTCATTTACCAATTTCAAAAACAATATTGTGTCGGTTTACCCTGTTCAAGTGTTTAGAAATCCCTATCGATGTCATATCGTCCTATGTACCAATCGAAATTCATAAATACTTAACAGAATAAATTAGCTGTGACGCCCCACCCTGAGAGCCGCATTATCAAAGAGTATTGCTGGGTAATACTGTTTGCTAATGCGGAGAATATGGCTGGTTAGGAGCGACCATCTATAGTCTTGTCTTAAATATCTATTGAATGTGTCGATTAGTGCTCTATATTTTTTTCTTTGATATCTAATGGATCGACATATCCAATAAATGCTTAATACAAAACTATAGGTGGCTATAGGATCTACCAGAACAAAATACAACTCAAATGAATAACACATCACAGAACATCAAATAGATATACACGCATATATACTGATACATCCCAATACAACACAAATGATACATTATATGTGGTATGACGATTACAATGTACACAAGATTCAAAACAATATACTTATCAGAGCAACGACTAAAAAGACTACAACAAAAAGGGTAGCAGATAAGTCCATGCGGAAGCAGAATAGGCTAAGTCTTAATGTACCTAACCTGAAACATCTCGGTCTGATCCGAGTATAAAATACACGGGTCTGTCTAGCTAAACATGTCAGCTTATAAGGATAAGCAATAATAGATGCATAAGGATAAAGGTAATATTCTTCTTAAACAAGAAGGAACAATACTGACTATAAGCATGAGTATAAGTATGGTATGGTTACTTTAAGTGATGATATGATATCACTTACACAAACATGTAATCTCAAAACAGATAAGACAATCTATAAAATGTTAAATATAGAAAGCCTCATATCATCGGCATATCACAAATCATCAATAGTGGTTTAGGGAAAAATATAACTTCTAAAAAGGAGAAATCCCAAACCCGCTATATCGGCAACTCAAAGAAATTACCATCTCAAAAATACGCCATAAGGCAATTAAATATAATTCTCCAACATAGGAGAATATAATCCCACATAAATGCCAAAAGGCAAATCTCATGTAATAACGCCAGTAGGCAAATCTCAATAGTAACGCCAAAAGGCATATCTCAAATAACGCCAGTGTAGGCAACTCAAATCTCAAAGATAGAGCTCCCAAGAGTTCAAATTCCTGAAAGGTAATCGCCACAAATATATCGAATGGTTCAAAGGACCTATTCTGAAAAGGCCGATACATTAGGGAAAATAGTTAAAAAAATAAACTCAAAAGTATTTGCACGTGCATGTGGCCGAAGCCTTGCCAAGTACTGTTATCTCAAATAGGTACCTCGCCCGAAGCCAAAACGTCACAATGACAAATACGCCGCAATGGCAAACGTCTCGAACACAAATACGCTGCAATGGCAAACGCCGCAATGGCAATGACCCGAAGGTCCAGTACTAGCACGCCGCAATGGAAAATGTGTCACAAACTCTCGAATAGAAACCCGAATAGTGTTATCGTGCGTTCCATACCACACGTTCGCACTAAACGGTTTACTAACCACTAGTAAACTTCATACTCAAAGTAGTAAAATGTTTGCCTCATCTAATCGGTAAACTCGACCCGAAGGTCAAAACGATCAAACAGACAAGTCAGGAATTAACCGATAAGATAAACGCATATGTCCTATACCACATGTTTTACCAAACTATTTAATTCTCTTTCTCATTCGCTCGAATAGTGAAAAAACGTGTATTTTATATATAAAATAATTTACTTGAGAAAACTAGCTTTTAAAACCAATTTCGAAAGCCATATTTGAAAATTCCCTTATTATCGAGAATAAATAGATTTTATATTTGAAATTACTTTAAATAAAATCATACAATGATAATTTAAAATCCTCATTTATTTAAAAAAATTATTTCTAAAAGGTTTGGAAAAATCTGTGCTAAAAAACGAATAAAAACCCAAGAAATCACTCAAATCTATATTCGAATTCAATTCAAATTAAATTTAATCCTAAATTTGAATTTCAAAATCTTAAAAATTTGGCTAGTCTACTGATAGACATTATGGCCTCCAAACATTTCAGGAATATCATAAAACATGAATTAAAAGTCAAAAGTGGAACTTTTTATCATGAAATGAAATAGTTTCGACCACCTTAATCTCATAAATTTACAAAACATAAAACATGAAAGTTGTAGAAAAAAGTCTCATCTTTAAAACAAGGAAAAGATCATTTAATTTTAATTTACGGTTTTAAAGTTATGACCGAAATAATTTTCAGATTCAAATTCATTATCGCTGTCGTTTATCCTCAGGACAGCAATAAAAATTATGATTTTGATTATACAATACTCAAAATTTAGCAAAACATAAAACAAGAAAGTTGTAGCCAAAATTGTAAGCTTTCCAAAACATTGCAATTTATGAAATTCCAATCGGAGATGCGAAAGATATGACCAAAACAATTCTGTGTTTCAAAGATGAAATAAAAAACACAGGACAGAGAGGTTACTTGCTCTTCAAACACACATTACGGTTAGAAATATATAGATATACAAAAAATGATAAACATAAAAAAATTTCTTATGAATATACCTTCCAACTGTAAAAAACCTAACTCAATTTAGATTTACCATTCAAAAGTTATGATGATTTTAGTTTTAGGTTTCAACTCGGAAAATCGACAGAGCAGAGCATGTGCATCAGTTTCAAACCAAATTTCGAACCTATAGATCATAGAATTTGCAGAATATTAAAACATGAAAGTTTTTCCTTAATATCATAGGTTTCTAATAAAAAAAGTATACATAATTTGGATTTATGTATAAAAAGTTATGTCAATTTTACTTTCAAACATCGATATACGAAATTTGAAATGGCTGTGCTATACCATCGGTTTCGAACTTAATTTAGACCCTTTTAAACATAGAATTTTGAAAAAATCTTAAAATAGAACTTATATCTTATTTAAATATATTTCTACCACAAAAAGATTGAGCGAATTTGGATCATTCTACACTGAAATATTGCTATTTTACTACAACAATGGTCATAAATAAATTTCGACAACCAATTTGCAAATTTCAACAATTCAATCAAATTACTCAAACCATTCAACTGTTTACCCAATTCAAAGAATTAAGACTTTATAGAGATAGATATGTGAGTTTGCAACTCACCTTAGAATTTTTGAAGAGCAAACCCTTGGAAAAAGCTTGCCTTTGATTTTAGCTTCTAGAATCTGAAAAAGAAGCTTGTATAGACATGCAAGCACAAAAGCTCAATTACAAACAACAATTCGCAAAAATCAGAAATATATGAGAGGAATTTGGGTTTTGGCTTTGATTACCTGAAGTAATTTGGGTTTGAATTGATTATTACAGCAAAAGATTGACTAAAGTTGGGGATTTTGGCTTTTGTTTTGAAAGATAAAATGAGTTTATCTTCCTTTTTCTTAGTTTACAGGAAGAAGAAAACTATAGTACATTCTAGAAATGAGAAGGAGATGTTTCTTCTTTTCTGGTTATGAAATTTAATGGTAAGACCCAACAACTAAATTAATTTAGCCTCTAATGAAATTAACACACCAAAATCACTTATACACTAATACATTTCAAGTTATAACAATTATATGTAAATGTTTTCACTTCTATAAAATCATACAACATATTTTATGCTCTAAAATTTATTTTAGAACAAAATAAAATATATTTTTGATTTAACAATTATTTTCATTAATAAAAATTCTTATTTTAATTAAATAAACAATTTACACAATTATCTACTCAAAAACACCATTTTCAACTCCAAAAATTACACAAAAATAATTTTCTTGTAGACTAAAATGCAAAAAACCATTTTAACATCATTTTTACTTCCAAAAATTATTTTTATCCAACATTTCACCCTTTGATCTACAATAAACAACATATTAAATTAAATACTTCATTAAATCAATAAATACCACATTTGGCAATAATTGCCAGAATTATTGCATTTTCTCAAATTACAGTCTTATATTGCTCATTTCGAATCCAAACAATGAAAATAAAGTTTTTTTTAAAAAAACTTATTCTTAACATTTTATATTTATTTCAACAAATTATTATTGAATTAACACTTTTTTTCTTTTATTTAATCCAATAAATTGCAAATTTAATATACTCATTTTCCACCATTTATTACCAACATTTCGTATTAACTCCATTTATTCTTTCCAAATTCATTGTTTGTTCAAATAAACAATTTTACATCTCCAATTTATTTTTATTTTTACATTACTAAATTGTAACCACTGTTATAATTAAATTTCCATGTAATCACCAAAACCAGGGTTGTTACATTAGCACAATACAAAACATTTTTATAGCACTAACAAATATGCTCTCTCGTATATATACACTCAACTCATAATAGGGCATTCCATTACTTTATTGCTTAACGAATTTAACCCCAACAGGCTAAGGTATCTCTAATCCAAAGCTCTGATACCAACTGTGACGACCCACCTTTTAGAATGATTTATGTCGACAATAAACCACACATGTCTAACTCAAACCATTCAAAATGGCTGATTATCAATGGGGTTTAACAAGAAAAGAAGGTAAGTAATACACAAAATCTTACAGCGGAATGACAAAATATAATAAGCAAATAAACGGTTCATGAAGCTGTTTTACAATATACATTTGATTTCACTTTTTCAATATAATCAAAATATAATCAACAAACATACAAAAATAATGTAGCGGATAATAATAGTAAATATGGTCTAGCAAACTCCATTTTTATCTTCAAGGAATAATATCTTCAAACACTGAAATACTTAGGCGGACCCGAGCATAATGAAAAGACAAACGCTCGAGTCAGAACTAAAAGTTCTTGTGTAAATCAAATCGATAACAAACAAATATGAGTGTAATAGCTTTGGAGATGTTTACGGGGTTTTCCATCTCCTATCAAGTGTACAACGTGAGTACAGTAACTTAAGAGATGTTACGGGATTTTCATCTCCCAAAGATCCGTTAAACTATCTATATGTAGTAAAATACGCTATATATGTAGTGTCTATTAGTAAAGTATTAAAATAGTGTTAAAGCTTTACATTAATCCCCTTTAACACTTTTTTTAAGCATTTTCCTATAGGTTGCCTTGTGACACAACCAGTAATGTCGGTAGTCAGCAAGGCGCCGTGATAAGGCAGCACTAAAACAAAGTTGTGGTGTTCGCATATAAGGATAAAAGTATGACAAGGCACGTGAGGCGTTGCCCAAGGTAGGATTCTACCAGTTTACCCTTTCTGGCTGGTCGTAACACATCATAGCAACAACTGCCGACCGAGTCCACCACCCCCAATATCAAATCAATGTGCACCGATCAAGTTAAAAACAATATAATAAAACGAACAGATGATGGCCCCTAAAGGTAGCAAACCCCTTAGCCAGACATAGGCTCCTGTTTTAGTCATTTCAAATTGACACAAGTGTCGAGGTCATCCATTATCGTTCTCTTACTTCATTCTAGTAAACGCAGTCAATTCAACCTTTAAATTCTGGATAACATTCACCGCGCACATGATTATTAAAGTGGTTCCGGTACACATTCGGCCCTCTTCTCATTAACAACCAAACGTCATTTTACACACTCGTTGGTTCTTTTAAATTTCAATATTACATCATACTTTATATCAAAATATCAAATTTGCTTCAAAACCATTTCAAATTCAAGATAGGTTATACTTTCATATCAAAACATTCGCATTTAAATCAATAATTTAAATCTATATAGTTCCCCATTAAAACAATTTGAATATTGAAAATGATTTGAATAATTAAAATAGTTTTGATATTGAAAAATAGTTTGGAATAATTGAAATAGTTTAAAGGTTGAAAATAGTTTAGAATATAAAATAGATTTAGTATTGAAAATAATTTTGAATAATTAAAATAGTTTGAATAATTAGAATAGTTTATATATTAAAACAATTTGATTAGTAAAATAGTTTATATTAAAACCGTTTCTTTCTTTCACAATAAGGTTGAAATTCCAAATCTTAACTATTCAATTTTTCAACTTCCAATTAAAGTCAACTTCATATCCAAATTTTGATTTAAATCAGCCTCAATTCAGAATGATTTCAAATTTTACTTCAAATTCAATTTAAACGGTTCTATCCAATTGGCTGAAAGTTTCAATTCAATTTTTCGTTTTTAAACAATTTACTTTATATCCATTTCACATCCATACTTAGGAATACTAATTTAAAACAACTTTAATTATAGTAAATTCAAAGTTTAAATTAAAATTTATCCTTTAAAATAATTCATTTCTAATAAATTCAAATCATATCCCAATTTCAACTTTAAAGTTTCAAATTAAATCCTTTAAATAATTTCATTAAAGAAGTTTCCATTTCAACGTTTCAAATCTTGAATTAGAAAATTATTTAATTCATATAAATCAAGATTTTATTTTCATTTAAAGAATATCATTTGAACCAGTTCCAATTCAAGATTTTGAAACCATTTAATTTAACCAAATCCGGTGTCTGTATATAATTTTCTACCCTATAGCCAAGTGATCATTTATTTCAATTTTAATTACATTGACGGGCATATATCATTTCAACCCATAATTAAATTACATAGGCATATACCATTTCAACCTATTTCTTAGTTCATTTCGAATAATCCAAATGACCATGTAACAATCAACATCCAAATTACATAGGGTAATAACAAGGACATGTCAAAATAAATAAATAACTATACACCAACATCAATCAATAGACATCCAATAACAATCAACATCCAAATCAACCAATATAGCACAACATTACTAGCCATCGGTTGTCGATGTTTAACTAGCAATTAAATTTCATTATTAATTTAAATATCAATTCAATTCAATAAAAAATTCAAATTCAATTTAAATGTCAATTTATACTACCAAACAACAACCGATAAATTTTTATCACTTCATAATTTTAAATCAACTAACATAAGAAAATTTAGTACTGCGTGAGTGGGTTTAATCACTCACCTTTGATTTATAGCCCAATAAAAATCCAATAAAAGACCAAAATCTCAACTATCTCTAAATTCAACCAAACCACTTCATGTCATCTAGAATTTCGATACGAGTCCAATGGAAGAAACCACGCATCAATCGGTGTTTGGATGCAAAATTTATTAGCTTTGGAAGTTTAAATTAAAATTAAAATAAACTAAGGGCGATATTGTGATTTTTGTTACCTTGCTAAACCTTACCTATCGTTCAATCATCTATCAACTACATCCACTGCTTTCAAGTAGACATTGTCGCCGCCGCTGTCACCTATCAACCGATCTAACCTCACCGTCGTGATCCCCAGACCGAGCCGCCCCTCTGGACCCCGCGTGACCAGCCGTGCCGCCGTCCTTTGCCTCTACCGATCAAGAAAAACATGGCCGAACTTTGGTTGATTGTGGCGATTCTTGGCATTGATGACATGATCTAACCTGTAACGACCAGGAACTTCGAATATTTTAAATTGGAATATTTAACTAATTTTAAATATTTAAATATAAATTTCTAGCTTGAATTTTAAATATAACTATTTATTTATAATTTAACTATTGAATTAAATAACTAGAAATTGGGTAAATTGTTGAATCTAGAGTTTTAGACTTGATAAAAATAATTTAAAGGCTTATAAAATTTATATTAATAATACTGAAGATAATAAAAGCTTTAAAATTGAATTTGAAAGTTATTTGTTCAGTTTTAAAAAATATTGTCTGAATTGACATTTAAAAATAGCCTTCCGGGGCACAGTCTCGGAAATCGAAAAAACCTGTTCCATAGGATGTGTAATAGTGTATTATTATCGAATTTCAAATTTTGAAACGTTTGGAGTTATCGTTTGGCCGTACGGGTTATAAACATGCTAAAATTTATATCGAGAATTCAATATAATAATTGGGTCCAAAAGGTTATCTTCTCCATACGATCTAATTAGGACTCGAAACCTTTTCCATTATGTTTGGAATAGGGGTATAACATTGTAAACGCCTAGTAGCACCTCTCGATAGGAGATTGAGATTTTAAGCTGCAAATCGAGACAATTTAAAATTTAAATAATATATTTTTATTAACCAGTCAACATTTCACATCAGCCGTTTTCCTTATAACCTAAAGTCATTGTACAAACATACTCTACACGCAACCTTCCTTTCAAAAATCATATTCCCTCTCTTTTTTTATAGCCAAACCATTTACTAAAGAAAAAAAATCATATCATGAAGAACACTCGGTAATAAATTCTAAAAAAAATTGTAAAATCCAATTTCACTTTTCTTTCAAATCTGGTATGCTCAAAATAAAGTGCGGCCATGGGTAGCGGTCATCATCAGTAAGTCAAGAGCTTCTTTTGTGTTAGGGTTTTGGTTTTCCATCGAATTAAGCTTCGATCATCGGAGTTGCTGGCGTAGTCGAGTTCATGAAGGGAAATGACATCAGCGGCCTCAATCGATCACCATTTTATCATTGCGTGCGAACCGTTATGGCGGAGGATGGAACGAAGTTGCTTTTTGCTGTGGTGACTCGATCGACAATTAGAAGGGTGGAAATGGACGGGGTCGAGGAGAGATGGGGTTTTGTGGTGGCTTTAGGGCATTTCGTGGAGGAAGGAGGGGCTGGTGGCCGATCAAAGTTTGGCAATGGGGGGTCAAGATACTGGATGTGGGAACGAGGATTCGAAAGGGGGAAGAAGGTATTTTGGGCCGGGCTTCTTTTAATTAGGTATGGGGTTTTTGTTTTAATAAAATTTAAACTTGCTTTATAAAATTTAGAAATGTTATCGATGAACTAATAAAATGTGTAACTCATGCATATGAGGTCCGATAGTGGTCCGATACAGACGACTCAAGTTGCGTTGGAATTGTACCATCATCATCTACATATAGGAATCAATTTGGACGAGTTTGTAGCATCTAAAATTCAGACAATTTAAAACGCGTTCGGATTCAATTGAAAATGGAACGCGAAAGCGAATGAATATCAAAATGAGTTAATCTCACTCAATTTTAGATTTATCGCAATTAATTTTAATAGTTAAAATTAAATCTTGATTGATTGATAGAATTGATAAATTTATTATCAGTTGGATATGATATTATATATATATATATATTGGAGTGATTGATATTCGTGCATATATATAGCGGGCGAGACCCTATGTGCCCCACATAATAGCGGATGACCCTATATACCGCGATATCTTTCTTGAAGTGAGATTGGTATTTTTATATTGTGCTAATATCTGTGGGTGCAGGGAAACAGGTTGGAGGGATCCAAATGAATTCCCCAAAAATGTTGAAATTATTTTCATATTCAGTTATATGATTTATTTGAATAATTTGTGATAGATTATATTGGAAAATTGAATTTACCGGATGCTATTGCATTGCTGGATATATTTTTTGGCATTTTAAAATACCATAAATATGAATATTGAATTGTTAAAGGAAAACGAAGAGAATTTTAAAATAAAATATTTATTGTGAAGTTGGATAAATTAAAAGTTATGAATTTTGGGAAAATAAATAGTTTGATTTTAATATCCTATTTAATAATTTCGAAATATGGAAAAATAGAGAATTTTTTAACGAATGCGAGTAAAAGGGATTTTAGAAATAAGAACTTAAGCAATATGTTTTAAGCATAAAGGAATCTATTTTTAAATTTGAGATTTAAAATAGTTTGGGAAAATAAAAAGGAAAATTGAAAATAAATAAGGAATTGATGTTCTAGATTAAAGTAAGATTTTAAATTGCAAAAAGGAAGTGAATCTAAAATTAGCAGGCTTTGGATAAATTTGGTCAACTAAGAAATTAATTTAAAATAGAACTAAATTTAGAAAATCGATTTAAAATCGATTAAGTAATGTGAAACAGTGATATACGGGAAAATGAGACAATGGATTCATAAACGAAGTTTATAAATAAGGTAAATTTAATTTTCAGTGGATAAATTAAAGTTATAAACTCACGGTGAGGATTTATGAGGAAATGGGTAAATCAGTTTAAAAATAAAAGGTAGATTTATTTTTAGAAATGTGAAAAGGAATTTATGGAATTGGAACGTAAATTAATTAAAAATAAATCGAGAAGAATTTATTAATATTGGACTGGTAATATGGAAGTTGAAAATATATTTTTCTGAGAAGTTAATTTATTTAAAAACATAATTTTGAAGTATTAATTAGAAAATTTAAAGTATTGTAAAATAATTTGGAAATTAATTATTTAGTTGTTTTAAAATGGGTTGAAGTATATTTTAAATTATGAATTAAGATAGTAATATTAAAATAATTATTATTTAAGAAGTAATCAGTATTATTATTTCAAAGGGATAAATAATTTAATATTAATATTAGATTAATAATTTTTATTTTAAAAAGTAGTTTTATCTAAAGTTAACTTCGAAATTTTTTATAGGAATTTCATAAGTATTATTTTGAAATTTTTTAAATAAAATTTCGAAGAGTATTGGTATACTCGCATGGCGAAATAGGAGGCAGTGAGTGCCTGCAGTTAAGTCTTGGATTTCTTTGGGATAGAGACATAACTATTGAACTGTGATCCATGGTTTGCTACCGTAGTGGTACTTTCCAAATTATTTAGAAACGGTTTTCAAATATTTTTAAAAAAAGATAAATTGTTAATATGCTGAATTCGATAAGATAAGTGTATATTTTTGGATAAAGTGATTTAATTTATTTAAAATCTAAATTAAATAAGACTTGGTGTTTTTTTGTGGAAATGAAGTGTTTGGTTGAATTAGTTGTTTTATTTGATAGTTAAATAACCGACTATCAAAATCTGGACCAAAATATAACTTTGGGAATATCTAGAAGAAATATGGGATTTATATGGTACCGTTACCGTTCGAGGTACTATACTATGCGTATAAACTCATTTCATTCTTCTAGGACGTTTATAAGGAAATTCGTCTACTAATGGTTAGGAGGTGCTCTTTGATCTTACTTTCGCCTTTGTATTTCCTAAAGAACCGAGGTTGATTTTACCGAGAAATATTGAACGTTGTTTCGAAGGGACCAGGATCAGATAAGTTATCCAAAAACCACTTCGATCCAACGAGTACATTTTTCGAAAGGAAAACAAGAGCATGGAGTCGAAGATGGAGCAGTGAAGCACAAGGGCTAATCGCTACTAATCGTGAGGGTGATTCCAAAATTGATATAGTAGGAATAATGTGTTCAGTTCCATTCGGACCCGGAATGGACTAGTATGGATGAATACTATCAGTACATTGTTATTGGAGGACAATGAGCATTATAAGTGTATATTTCTATAAAGGTAATCGTAGCCTCTAGCCTCATCAACCAGGAATGACTGAAAAGCAAGGGAAATGCAGCAAGGGTAAGTGGGTAGCACTCAAGTAGGGTATGTCTATCACCTTTCTAGATAATCTCGGATATTATCACTACGTGTGAAAAGAGCTCGGAAAGGGTCGGAACACCCGGGGTGATAACATATCCGGTCTATCCAGGTTAGGGATAGACATGTCTTGTTTTGGTAGGGATCGATAGGTTCAATCTCGGTACGCTGTTCTAGACGTGTGCCGTGACAGGTGATACCCCAGTGCCTAGTGATTCAGTTGGAATCCATTCTCCAATAAGGGTCGTACGGTTTTGATTGTGCCCAACTATGCTGGAGCATGAGATGCAAGCATTTTAGCTATTTGAATAAGTAATTGTACGTAAACACTATTATAATATCAAATGATTTTGAAATGAAATGTTTTGGTTAACGTAAGGTAAAAACACATCGTATTTATTTGTGGTGTGATCTTACGAGATACCCTTGATTGTCAAAGGATTTGATAACTTTAATAATTCAATTTGAGTGTGTTTTTCTCATGCTAGTTTTCTAGACTGATTTGGGTGTTATTTTATTATAATGCTCGGGTCAGACCGAGTATTACAGATTCAGGATAGGCTGTATATTCAGCTTTTGTGAGGACTAGTTATTATAACTGTCCAGTACTGTGCTAGATTTGTGTTGTACTCTAATGATGTAACATATAAAACAGTTATAGTTCTTTTTGTGTAAAAGTCAGTTGATATCTATTATATATTGTTCCCTGCGATTGTGAAATTCTGTGTTATTGTTTGAAATTTCTTCTTCTACCTCTTTCTTCCTCACCCTTACGATCTGGTATTTCCGTCATTTGATTGTTTAGCATGTAATACAAGGGACATATTGTTGTCGATTTTTGATGTCAAAATTTCGGACCGTGACATAACCATATGGATGAACATGTCTTGGCCACCTCTACGCTGCAGTGCTTCTCGATCTTCTAATGGTCGCAAATCTACCGTTAAATCCAAACCCT
This sequence comes from Allium cepa, assembly GCA_030765085.1. Lineage (NCBI taxonomy): Eukaryota > Viridiplantae > Streptophyta > Magnoliopsida > Asparagales > Amaryllidaceae > Allium > Allium cepa. Next base: position 547,035,894 of record CM060943.1, on the reverse strand, counting down.
ATGATGAACGGCCGAGAATGATTTGCCAAATTCTAATCAAAATGAGACTCGATTGCAAAAACAAATTGCAAACACTAATCCCATTCATTGAGAGCTTCGTGACGATATATAATATGATAGGATTTGAGCAGTTAGAATTTTTGAATAAGATTTGAAACTGGAATTTAGGGTTTTGGGATAATTACCTTTAAAGGAACCATTGGATTAGAAAGAACATACAGAAAAATAGGACAGAAGGCTTCTATGGTTTCATAACAACATATATATAGACAAAGATGGAACAGAAATAGATGGAAAGATATCGATTGGGCCAAAGAGATAACAAAGGCCCGAAAACCCATTTTGTTCCCGAAATAAAAATAGGTCATCCTATATATCGAAATATAAGTTATTAATATTTTTAGACTCAATGAAACTAATTTCAAACCCTAATTCTATTGCATATATAAATTAGCCCTAAAATCAACATATATTTATTTTTACACGTTAATTAAAAAATTATTATTAAACTGATATAATCACTTTTAAATTCTAAATTAAAAGTTTTCTATGATCATCCTTGATTAAATAGGAATAAATCATCTTTTAAAATTAAATTTTCCATGTTTAATCAAAGTTTATGTTAAATCAATTTCAACATTAAATTACAACAATAATAAAATCATAGTTCATTTTATTTTAAATTTCAAACAATTTTTTATATTTTGATTCACATATTCTTTACTTTAAATCAACAATTTCCTTATGAAAAGGAACGAGATAGGAGAATAGAAGCAACAGAAAGGAAAGGTAAATTCGAAATACATGGAACTGGGCACAAAAATTAATTCAAAACAATGTAAATTTCATTTTTGGACATCTTATTACTTACATTTATATTGTATTCTATTCAATTACATATTATTATTACATTTAAACTTTTCCAGGTAAGTTTTTATTAATGTTTCAGAATGTAATCGAGCAATATACAATTTACCTTTTATTTACAACATTTTTATTAGGAAAAATTTAGTTTGAAATTTTTTATTACTTAAGTTTGCTCTTGTATAACTTCAATTATATATTCACATTAGCATTTTAGCTTTTTGAATATTTTAGGTATGATATATATATATATTTATATATATATATATATTTATATATATATATATTAGAATGCAATTGAGGTTATACAATTAAATTCTATCCTAGTTCAACTGTTTCAAGTTGTTCAAATTTCATTTCTCAATTTAAACACCCCAACTATTCAAAATTTTGCTTCATTTCAATAATTGAAAACCATCACTTAACATAAAACTGAAAAATTAAATTTTCGGTTTCACTTCAAACCATTTTGATATATATGTGTGTGTGTGTGTGTGTGTGTGTGTGTGTGTGTGTGTGTGTGTGTGTGTGTGTGTGTGTATTATACATTAAATCATACTCAAGAAATTCAGATCATTTTCGAAAACAAAAGCGTAGCAAAGCTACTAAGTGGTCTCTCCACCTTGAGACTCGAAAATGAATGTCGATGATGCTGCAATCGTCACCGAAATTATTTTTCCATGACAAAAGGGGAGAGTACTGACTTACTTCTTTTAAAATTCTCTAGAAATAATTTCCATTCGAGAATACTTTCGAATCATATACTTCTTCAAAACTTTGAAATCCAATTTTTTTGAAAAGCATCCAAAATTTAATTCTAAATCCTTAAATTTAAATTCATTTCATTCGCAAATCAGATTTATAACCCATTTTAGAAAATTTCATCTCCTTATAACATGCCACAATAGTTAATAGTTTAGGGATGTTGATAAAATAATAAATGATAATATATTACTATCATTTCAACAACTAATTCATTTAGCTATCCAATTTTAGAAAATTATACTTTTATATATAAAATGTAATTATACGTAGAAAAAATTTCATTTACCGATTTTGAAAACAATATTGTGTCAGTTTGCTCTATTCAAGTGTTTTGGAATTTCTATCCATAGCATTGGCCTGACGAATCAATCGAAACCCAAAATTCAAACTTAACAACTCAAACAACACAATATAAAACATTTTATATTAATTACAAATACGCTCCCTTATAGGATGATTTAAGAACGAATTTAGAACAAGGATAGAGATAGAGATTCAAATTCAAAGGGACCCTAATCAAAGAAAATTCTAACTAATAATATAGGCTCGGAAGGAAGATAAGATAATTAAATTACAAATGCGAAATGATGGATAGGCTTATGCTAATCGCAGTGACCTTAAACGGGTTAACCGAGACTCCTTTTCAGAAGCAATGTGCCTAAGGAATCGGACTTCATCCCTCTTGAAATGGCATTTAGAAAAGTTGGCTTTCAACCGACGACTCCTAAGAATTTGGAGAACAAGGCGCAAATGAGATTCATGCTCCTTCTCTGACTAAGAAAGGATGACAATATCATCAACGAAAACTAGGACAAATTTGTTGAGAACATCACAGAAAACGCGTATCCTATGATCGATGAAGAAGGCAGAAGCATTGGTTAATCCAAAGGGCATGACTAACCATTTATAGAAACCATTCTCCGTTTGAAAAGCTATAATGGGAATGCTCTCTCCAGCTACACGAAGTTAGTGGAAACCGGTAGCAAGATCGAGCTCTAGGAATAAGATTGATGTGGAATTCAATTTTCGACTTGGGGGAAGAGAAGTTACTTCACCATAAACATCCAGAAAAAGTTGGACAACGGGGGTGGAGTCAAGTTCACCAGGCTGAGAATCAAGCGAGAAAATAAAACTGCCTGCATAATCCTGAGGCCATGGTCATTCGATCATAAGATAATTACCATAGTCATCTACGAGAGAAACGGTTCGGGCTTAGTAAGAAATAACAGCATCAAAAACGAGGACGCAGAAATCTTCTGTGAATCGACGCCTGTTGTAAAGGAGTTTCACGCCTTTACAAATCATACTAGTGTTGGCAGAACCGCCGACGGGATTAATCATACATAAGGATGAAGGTGCCAATTGAGGTTGCAAGATGTGCTCAAATTTATAAAATAAATCAGTAGAAATAGAGCTATGGGATGCTCCAGTATCAAGAGGAACACGAATAGGAAAGGACACGAATGGATTTTAGAACAAAGGGAAAGTTCCAAAATTCAAAAGAAACCCTAATCAAAGAGGATCCTAACAAAGAATTTAAATCTCGAATGAAGATGATTCTATAGTTAATTTACTCATTCTAGGGTATTACTACCCCATCTCTAATGAGTTTTTATTCCATATGCCAAATTTTGCCTAAACCTCACGCTGATACCAATTGTAACAACCTGGCATTTCGAACCATTCAAATCGACAATCATCCACGTATGTCGGACTTGAATTGCTCAAAACAATAGATTGTTAATTTATATTTGAAAAAAATTAGCATATACAGTAAATAAATCAATCGCAGAATCACAGACACAGAGTAATATAATAATAAGCAGCGGAATACATAAATAGTAGTTTATGAAGCTACTATAGAATAACAGAGTCTGAAACAAAATACAACAGAAATCCAGATACATAGAACTATTAAATATAAGCAATGACAAGTTTGAACATAGACAACTGGAAATAACTAGAATAACAAAAGCTGAATGGATATAGATGGATCTCCAAGCGAAGCTCCAAGCTCCAATGGTGAGTCGCAAATGCTGTGACCCTCAGTCTGACCCGAGCATAAAGCAAAACACAGAACACTTGATTCAGGATTAAAATTCTTATACCAATAAATCAACTCAAGTGAAATGTCAAGTGAAATGCAACATAACTTAAAGGATGTTTGGGATTCCGATCCTTAAAGGATCCGTTAAACTATCTATAAACGTAGTATAATACACTAAATATATAATGTCTATAGTAAAATAAAATATTGAAATAGCATTAAGGTGTTACCCATATCCCCTTTAACATATTTTTATATATTTCCATAGTCTATACAAATACTGTAAGCTCCACCAAACTGGTGGTTTACTTAAGGTGCACTCCATTGGTATGGTACAAAACAAACTCGTAGTGGGTGCGATTAGGTATGCGACAAGGCACGCGAGGAAATGCCTAGGGTAGGATTCTACCGTTTTGTAGAACCGGGCAGGTGGTAACGCATAGCATCCACCACTGCCCACCTCGAGACACACTCCCAAAATTAAAGGTGCACCCAGTCAAATCACAAAGTAATAGAATGGTATCGAAAAAGCATGCTCGATCAGAGGTGCGACCACACTTAGCCCAGGTATAGCTCCTGTATTAGCCACATCAAGCTGACTCGCGGGAGTCAGGGATGCGTTAATACCTCATACATAATCATCGCCAAACCATCCTACTTCGTTCTGTAATCTCCACCACATACACAGTTGTTAAAGTGGTTTTCGGTATTGGCATAGAGTTTGACAATATCCGATCTCGGTCTCTTTAACAACCAAACGCTTATTTCACATCATGGTTCATTTTAAACAGTTTATACTTCATATGAAAATATCATGTTCATTTCAAAATCAAATTACTTTCGAAGTCATATTCACTTCCAAAATCATAACCACAAAAGAGTATAAACCATCATATCAAGATATTCGCATTCAAATCCATTAAATCTAAATCATACCAGTTCCAACTTAAACAGTTTAAATATTGAAAGTAATTTATATATTGGAATAATTATACATTAAAAATAGTTCATATTTAAAATAGTTAATAGATTAAAATAATATATATATATTAACAATTTTTTATACATTAAAAATAGTTTCAAATTAGAATAGTTTCTTCCCATTTCACAAATCAATTCAAACCAACTTAGTTCCAAGATTTAATTTAAATCAATTTCGGTTCAACAAATCTTAATTAGAAATGTTAAAAGTTCAATTCAAATTCTCATTAAAATCATTTTTAATTTATATCGATTTCAAATTCAGGTTTGAACTACAAATTTAAACCACTTCAAATTCAACAGGTTTCAAAGTTTAAATATTCAAATAATTTAAAATAACTAAATTGGATAAATTTCATTTATATTTCAAAATTTCAACTTTAGTTTTATTTAAATTTGAAAATATTCACTTAATCGGTTTTAATAACATTTAAATAAAGTCTCAAATCATAATTTTAAATAAAATCAATAATTAAATATCTAACTTCAATTATATTTAATTCTAAAATATTCACGTAATCATTTTTATAAGCATTTAAATAAAATCTCAAATTACAAATTTAAATCAAAATTTGATATTCAATTTTATTTAAATTTGAAATTATTCATTTAATTACCTTAAATCAAAATTCAGTTATCAAGTTATAAATTTCATATCTTTAATCTCAAAATTAATAAGCCCAAATCAATCCTTATTTAAATTCAATTATTAACAAATTTATATTTCAAGTCAACTTTAATATATCTTCCAACCTCTATTTATTACAATTATTATAAAATCTACTTTTAAAATAAAAATATAAATTTAAATAAATTCTTAAATGTATTATATACTAATTAAATTAAATTTTATTATATTAAATCTTATTACAAATTTACTTTCTATTAAATCTTATTTTATATATTTAAAAAATAATAAAATTATAGGTAAAATATGAAAATTTACATTTCCAAACTTAACTTATATATTTAAAATTTCTAAACATATAAATTAAAATATAAAATTTTCATATATATTAAAATAACAATCTTTATATTATATTTTAAAACCCAAATATTTCCTTTCAAACCCTTGGACAACATTTTCAAAATAGGCCAACTGTGTTCGCATATAATTTTCTATCCTATGGTCAAGTGATATAGATATTTATCATTTCAATCTACAATAATTTAAATATTTATGGGTATATATCATTTCAACCCGCATTCCTAAAATTTCAAAATTAATAAAATCGCTTGGGATTATCATTACAACTATAATGATTTTCCCTAATCTATAATATCATTCAGGTATGTATCATTTCAACCCATAGGGATTGTCTAAATAGGAAACTTGTAGTGTGATAATAATTAAATAATAATATAAAATGATGCATGTTGTGATGTCCCGGGAATTTAAGCAATACTTATTTAATAATTTCATTAATAATTATTTTAAAATGTCAAATATTGATATAATAATTTAATTCAAACAGAAATTATCTTTTGAAGATTAATTATTATTTAATTTGATAAATGATATTTATAATGATGATAATAAAAATAACTTTTAGGAATTTTATTCTTTTCAAATGTTAAAAATATTTAAGTAATAAAATTATCTTTCTAAGTTGATTTAAAGATATTTATTTATAATGTATATATATGTATACATTGTAAATAGGAATTTTGATTTTTAATCTAAATTTTATAAAGAATATTTTCCAATTTATTTTATATATAAGATGTATGATTTATGAATTGATTAAAATTGATTTAAAATCAGTATTGAAAAACTTTTCAAAAGTTGTTTTAAAAGTCTATCTTATATTTTCATAGAAATATAAGTAAATATTTATTTTGTTTATAAATATATAATAATTTGTTTAAAAATAAAATAGTTTAAAATTGTATTTTATAATAAGAGTTTATTTTGTTTTATTTTAAGAATTGCTTTTCTTTTGAAATAAGATTTAGTTTATTTATATTAAAATATAATATTTTTGAATAAAATTTAATTTAACTTTCTTTTCATTTTAAAATTTGCTCTTTTGAAAAGTTTAGCTTTAAAAAAATATTATTTTGAAGACATTCAAATAAACATTTAAATTGTGTAATTTTATAAAGAAGGTTTGTATGTAAGCATGTAAAAGACTAAATGTAATTAAACATTTGAAACATGTTAAACTAAGTAAGAAATGAACTTAAAAACCTTTATAAAATTTAGAAATTTCTTTTTATTATTAAATTGAATCTGTGTTAAACACTTAACACATAGAAAGACACTTGTAAATAATTTGTTTTACTTAAGTAACAAGTGTCAATGTTATTTATTTTTGAAATTTATTTTTGTAGATAAGAGAAACTTAGCAAATTCATTTTTGTTAAAAAAGCATTATCTTCAAAGGAAATTAAAATCAGATTTTAGAAAAGAAACTCAAACCCAAAACACAAATCCATCTTAAATCTGCAAAATCAATAGACAAAACCCAAATCTGCATATCTGAAGCAAAGTAACAACATCAAACTGAAGTACAATTCAACTCCAGCTTTAAGCAAAGAAGTATAAGCTGCAGTTTCAAATTCAACAAGTAAAGCATCATCATCTAGCAAAATGCAGTTCAAAATCATCATAATGCAGTTTAATATTCGACGAGAAAATCAACTTCAAACTAGCAATTGCAAGCCCAGATTTCAGCTCAAGTTCCTGGAATGTGATGCAACTCTGAGATTATTCTCTACATTTTCCAATTAATAGGTGAGTAAGCTTCTTTTATTTAAAAACAGCTTTTCTTTTTAAATCAAAGTTTAACAAAATTTATGGAACACAATTTCTAATTCACATAAATCAGAAACTGCTCTGTTCTTTTGTTTAAAAATGTTTAACCTCAAAATGCTAAAGTTGATGTTAGCTGTGTATGTGAGTTGATAGTAACAAGCAAGTTTTTATGACTGTTTTAAGATGATATTCTGTGTATATGCATAAATATGCATATGAGTGAGATGCCTATTTTCTGTAGACCTATTTCTGTTCTTAACAAGGATTTAAAATGCAAATCCATTTTATTTTTTTTATGAATTGAATCTTAGTTAGAGATTATATTGTAAACAAATTATGTTTTGTTTAGTATAGATTTAGGTTTGTAAAATTTTATTTTAGTTAAATAAAATCTGTTACTTCTGAAACAATAATAACAGATAATTCTTTTCCAAAAGTAAGGATATCTAACATCTTTAGTTATTAAATCAAGTCTAAAACTTGAATGCATGTTTAAAACATGAACTTAAAAACAAAATATCACATTTTAAAAAAAAAACTGTAGAGTTATTATTTCTGTTATAAGCAATTTGGGGTTTTTGGGTCTATCTGATCATCCCATGGGTTTTTTGGAGGTTGTAATGTTTCCTGGGGGTAGTGAGTAGATGAATGAGTAGGAGAAAATTCTCTATTGTGTTGACAGTGGTGGTTGGCGACAGCGGTGGCAAATTTCAGGTTCAAGCTCTAGTTACCGATGGTCGTAGTTTAGGTAGCTGTTTGTTTCCTGTGATGCATCGAGTGATGTAGAACTTTGGGGATGGGGAAATGATACATAGGCGAAGGGATGGCCGGTGTCGTAGGTGATAAGATGGTCGGAGTTAGGTTTTCTTGTCGTTGACAGGTTTGGAGTAATGCTGTGTGAAGATTTCTAGGTTTCTGGGTTAACTTGGTTTTGATTCAAGTAGCTGTGGGGAGTTTGGTGATCGTGATCATGTTTGGGGGTTAGATGGTGACTTGCTGGAGTTGGTCAGGGTGGTAGAAGGTCGTCGAAGTGCCGGTGCATATGCACCATGCATAAATTTTCTGGTGAACTTTTGCTTGGTTGTGCAGGCAAAATGACTCGGGTACTACTCGGGTGAAATGGGTTATTGACTCGGGGCTAGGGGTTTGAAACTCGAAGTAGAATTTTGAAGTCTCGCGTAGTGTTGGTTTCAGGTTGTAAACCTGAAATATGCAGTTTTTTTTTTAAATGTTAAGTTGGAATTCAAAATTTTGAGTAGAATTTCAATTTGGGTTTTTAAAATGCAAAGTTTAAAATATTAATTCAGATGAACTTTTGAATTTCAAAGTTTTAAATTGAAAATTTAAATTTTTAAGCAAGATTTACATTAGGTTTAAGATCAGGTTTAATTTCAGTTTCAGGTTACTTGAATCCAGTTTAAATTTAAACAGTTTTGTAAATTTTAAAATATTGATCAAATTCAATGTTTAAAATAAATTTTAAAGATGAATTTGATTTCAGATAAATGTTTAAACTTGTAGATTCCTTTCTGTAATATTTGAAAAAAATTATGAAATGTTTAACTTGAATTTTGAAAATTTTTAAATAATCAATTTATTTAAAAATTTGATTTCTTTAATAAACTTAAGTAAATTTGGAATTTAAAATTTGCTTACATAAGTAATGAATATTTTCAGTTTCGTTTTTAAAGTTATAATTTATTTAAATTTGGATAATGTTTAATAGTTAAACATTTTGAAATCTTAAAGTTTAAAATGGAATTTGAATTTAATTTAGAGATGTATTATTTAAAATACATTTTGAATGTTAATGAAATCATTAATAATTGAATAAATTATCTTAGGATAATTAAAATAATAAAAGAACTTAATTTAGAATTTACCTAATTGATTTTAAATAATGATTTAGAATTAATTTAATTAGAAATGATTAATGATGATTAATCCAAGATAATTTTCTTAAGGAAGTAATTTAAGGAAATATTATTAATTAATAATGATAATTATCTAAGGTTAATTAAGTAATCAATTAATATGATTAAAATTTTGATAATTAATTAGATTAATTAATTTAAGGTAATTAGTTTTAAATTTTTAAGTCTAATTACTTGATAAAAGTAATTAAAGAATTAATTAATTATTGTAATTAATTTTGATATGTGATTTGTAAAGTTAATTAATTTAGTTTAATTAATTTAAGTAAATCATTTGATGGTTCAATAAGTGTAATTGCTTAAGGTAATTAATGGAGCAGGATTACTTAGAAAAGTAATAAGTGATAATTACTGGAATGTAATTAATCAAGATGATTTTAATTAAATAGATGTGGTAATTACTTTTGTAATTAATCAAGGGATTAATTAATGGAGATAATTAATTATGGAGATAATTAATTTGTTAATGTGTAATTAAGGGCAGTTAATTACTGGTTTAATATTAATCAAAGGTGATTAATAATTGTATTTTAATTTTAGATTAATTACTAAATGTACTTAATTTTAAATAAAGTTATAAATTTAAATTAGAAATCATTAATTAATATAATTAATGATGTAATTAAGGATTGTTTAATTAAGTAATAATTAATTAATAAGTGATTAATTAATGTAATTAATTAAGGATAAATGTAATTAATTATAGTTGATTAATGAAGTAATTAAATGTTAATTACTTATGATTAAGGTTAATTAATTTTGTAAAAATTAATTAAAGACTATTTACTTATTGTAATTAGTAAATGATCAATCAAAGGTGTTTAATCAAGATTGAATACTCAGAGAATGATTAATTAACAAGGTTGACTAATAATTGGATATTAAGCAGGATTTATAGATATGGTAATTAATTTAATTTATTTTAAAGTAGTTAGAGATAGAAGTAATTAATTTAATTCATTTTAAATTAATTATAGATGATGGTTGATAAATCTTTGATTATGGATGATATTGATTGAATGGTTGTGATCTCAGTAATGAGATGAGTTGTATCTGTAGGATATGGATGTTTGGTTAAAGTAAGATGGTTTGTGATGAATTATCTGAGTGTGATGATTATCTGTTTGTGATTTTTTTTTCTTATGATGAGGATGTGATTATCTATTGTGATAAGTAGTTTATCTATTTGTGTGAATTGGATAATAATGGAATGAGTTAATTATTTAAAACCCTTAAGTACAACTTGGACAATAAAATGGCGTTTGGATTTCGGTGAGACCGGGATCGGATTTCCATATTTGGATATCCGAAAACCACATCGATTCCAATTAAACGTTAGGTCGTTAATCCAAGTGGAGCAAGTGAAGACTCGAGGTGTAAGGGCTATACGTCAGTATAACTCTGTGGGTGATTCCGTAATGAGTTTGACGGAATAGTACTTATAGGTTCGAGATGGTGATTTAGAATGCAAGGGCTATGGTCGTTGACTCTGAGGGTGATTCCAAAATGAGTGCAACGAGATAGTGCCATCGGTTTCGTTCGAACCCGGAACGAACTTGTATGGATTGAATGCTTTTAGAACATCGTCAGGTGGACGATGAGCATTCTAAGATTGATATGTTCTATTAAGGTAATCGTAGCCTCAAGCCTCATCTATCGGAAATGGCTAAAACAGGGGAGGTGTAGCAAGGCTTCGTGGGTAGCCCCCACTAGAGAGCGAGATTTACCCCTGTCTAGATGTCCCTTTTTATTTCGGCTGTGTGGGCGATTGTTAGCTAGAATCGCCGGGGTGGTCTTGTTAGCAACTGTTCAGTAAGGAATGGTTCCGGCTTTGTGTTGCAAGGGAGCAGGCGTACTCCTCGGTACGGTGATCTAGGCCACGTACTGTGACGGGCGGTACCCCAGTAGCCCTGCCATTGATGGAATCCAAAATCCAATAAGTGCCTGTACGGTTTTGATTGTGCCCAACTATGTTGGAACGTGAGATGTAAGCATTCCAGCTATTTCTGTATTTTATTTTGAAAACCCTAGACACTATTATAATATCACTGGATTGCCTATCAAATGTCTTGGTTAGCGTAAGGTAAAAACTTTTCCATGTTTATGTGTGGGAAGTCTTACGTGATACCTTTTGTTTCAAAGGATTTTCTAAAAGTTAAGCAATTTTAACCCCGTTTACTCACACCAGACCCCTGTCTGACCTGAATGTTTATTTTCTGGTTTATTAAACTCTTGGGTACTCATATTACGTATGAGTAGTCAAGTGTTTTCAGGATTGCTTTGACGAGTTCTGGAGGAGATAATGGAGCAGGAGGCTTCAGTGTGTAGATATATATAGTGATTCCGCTGTGTTTAAGTTGTATCTGTTTTCTCTGAGATACTTGAATTGTAATTTCTAGACAAGAGTTTATAACTGTCTAGTTTGTGTTGTATTAGTGAGCAAAACTCTGATGTATATGATACTATGTAAAGTTTTATGTGATATAATATAATTTATTCGTTCCACTGTGAGATATCGATGTTGTCTGTTTCTTTCTTTTCTTTCTTTTCTATCCCTTTCTTTCTTCTTAATGATGCGCCTTTTTTAGAATGAAAGGCGGGTCGTTACATTGTGGTATCAGAGCTCTAGGTTGAGCGAATACCTAGACTCTGGAGTGGTGTCCTTCTTGGGAGAGCGTATTTGTAATTTTGAATATATATATATATATATTTGTTTATTTCCACCTATTAGATTGGGTTACCCGTTCAGGTTTTCTAATATAAGTTCTAGAGGTAGATAGGGTAGTGGTGTGTGTAACACAACTACCAATGATTGGAGTCCGAGTGTTTGAGGTTGGTAGTGAATCTGTTAGGGTAGTTTTTTGCATCTTGAGTAGTTCTATAGTTTGGTGTGAAGGATTTTATTGATCTCTAAAGGAAATCTTTCTAAGATTTGGAGTTCATCTTTGGATTGTAAGCTTGGTTGCACTCGTGTGAGTAGATTTTCTTGAGTTTGGATCAGTTGGGAGTTCTGAAGCCCGCATTGGTATCTTGGCAATTTTGGGAAGGAGTTCTGTCTATATTTGAGATGAGACTCAGTTTGGCAGAGAGTTTTGTTCATGGTTTGAAGTCGAGTTTCCTGAGGGTTATCTGTCTATCTGGAAGGCTCTATTGTGGAAGAGGCTGGTGTAGCTTTTGGATAAGAAAGTTTTTGGCCGCAGTAGCAGCAGTGAGTGGCCTGTTTCTTCGTTGGTTCAGAAGTCTCTGTGCTTCTTCTGTTAGTAGTCCGGGTAGATGGTATAGCTTGTTCATTTCTTCTGGAAGCTCAGTTGGATGTGAAGTTTGTGGTTGAAGGTGGACCACTAGTTCTTCTTTTGGATAGAAGGCTTTAGCTATTTCGATTTTTGAAGAGAGAACGGTTTCTTGGGATCTGAACTAAGGAGAATCACAAAAGTGACTTGCGATGGTTCGGAAGTTATCTGAGCAATCTTTGTTTGGATTAAAGCATTTTTTGAGGATGTTTGAGTTATCAAAGTTGTTTGATTTTCTGGATGTCTTCGAAGTAATTAAGATTTGCATCCACATCAAGAGTTTGAGTTCTGTTTCGACTTGGTTCTTGGAGCTTTACCGATGATTCAGCGTAGTAGGAAGTTCTTTGAGAGGAGATCTATTTCAGCTGGCAGAATTGATCGGATCAAGATTCTGGTTGAATTTTTGCTGTGGTGTTTGTGACCGAATCAGATAGGTCACTGAAATTTCATGGAATTTGATGAACAGTGTCTCCGGGATAAGTTGATCAAGTCTATACTTGTGTTCATCAATAGTATATTCAAATCAGAATTGCACAGTGGAAGCATGGTGGAAGCTATTCCAGAATTGAAGCAACGCATGATTCTTTGGAAATTTGAGTTTTAACTTGGATCGGAAGATTTCTACAGGAAATAAATTTTGGAGTCTTCTGATGTTGTGTAGTAGAGTTTGTGTGGTGGATTTTGATGGATCTTGAGAGAACCATTTTATTGAGTAGGATAAGGAAATCGTTTATTTCTTTGTCCAGATTTGTTCTGTGTAGCATCTGCGAAGATTGGATTGATCTACAAGGTTGGAGGCAGCCCAGGATCGTTAGGAGAGATTTGTGGATAAGAGTATTGGATCTTTCTATATTCTCTTAAGGATTAAGAGTTTGGTCTACAGGGTTGAATTTCCAGTTTGGATGTCTAGAATTTGTTATGTATTTCACGTATCTCTGAGGGAGTACGTGTATGGTTTATCACTGGTCTTAGAATCAGTAGTTCTGAGAGATTTGGAAGTTGATCAGGACTTGTCTATGGTCCTGTATCCTGTTTAGATTTGTAGATCCAGATATATAGGAGCTCTAGATCTGTGTGGTGTAGCTAGTTTATATTCTATAGAGCGAGTGTCTCAGTGTTTGTACCTGGGAAACTCTAGGGAATCCTATCTGGAATTTTTCTGGATAATTAGAATTGTTTATTTGAATTAGTCGCTATGGTTGCTAGTACTTGATTGATAGCATATGCTTGCTATTTTTAATTTAAATCTGTATGGGATTATTAAATTACCTTTGCTTTTAAATTTCGGGGACGAAATTCTTTTAAGGGAGGAGGAATGTGATGTCCCGGGAATTTAAGCAATACTTATATAATAATTTCATTAATAATTATTTTAAAATGTCAAATATTGATATAATAATTTAATTCAAACAGAAATTATCTTTTGAAGATGAATTATTATTTAATTTGATAAATGATATTTATAATGATGACAATAAAAATAACTTTTGGGAATTTTATTCTTTTCAAATGTTTAAAATACTTAAGTAATAAAATTATCTTTCTAAGTTGATTTAAAGATATATATTTATAATGTATATATGTGTATACATTGTAAATAGGAATTTTTATTTTTAATTTAAATTTTATAAAGAATATTTTCCAATTTATTTTATATATAAGATGTATGATTTATGAATTGATTAAAATTGATTTAAAATCAGTATTGAAAAACTTTTCAAAAGTTGTTTTAAAAGTCTATCGTATATTTTCATAGAAATATAAGTAAATATTTATTTTGTTTATAAATATTTAATAATTTGTTTAAAAATAAAATAGTTTAAAATTGTATTTTATAATAAGAGTTTATTTTGTTTTATTTTAAGAATTGCTTTTCTTTTGAAATAAGATTTAGTTTATTTATATTAAAGTATAATATTTTGATTTGAAAACTTTTCAATAAAATTGAATTTAACATATCTTTTCATTTTAAAATTTTCTCTTTTGAAAAGTTTAGCTTTAAAAAAATATTATTTTGAAGACATTCAAATAAACATTTAAATTGTGTAATTTTATAAAGAAGGTTTGTATGTAAGCATGTAAAAAACTAAATGTAATTATACATTTGAAACATGTTAAACTAAGTATGAAATGAACTTAACAACCTTTATAAAATTTAGAAATTTCTTTTTATTATTAAATTGAATATGTGTCAAACACTTAACACATAGAAAGACACTTGTAAATCATTTGTTTTACTTAAGTAACAAGTGTCAATGTTATTTATTTTTGAAATTTATTTTTGTAGATAAGAGAAACTTAGCAAATTCACTTTTGTTAAAAAAGCATTATCTTCAAAGGAAACTAAAATCAGATTTTAGAAAAGAAACTCAAAACCAAAACACAAATCCATCTTAAATCTGCAAAATCAATAGACAAAACCCAAATCTGAATATCTGAAGCAAAGTAACAACATCAAACTGAAGTACAATTCAACTCCAGCTTTAAGCAAAGAAGTATAAGCTGCAGTTTCAAATTCAACAAGTAAAGCATCATCATCTAGCAAATGCAGTTTAAAATCATCAAAATGCAGTTTAATATTCAACTACAAAATCAACTTCAAACTAGCAATTGCAAGCCCAGATTTCAGCTCAAGTTCCTGGAATGTGATGCAACTCTGAGATTATTCTTTGCATTTTCCAATTAATAGGTGAGTAAGCTTCTTTTATTTAAAAACAGCTTTTCTTTTTAAATCAAAGTTTAAAAATTTTTATGGAACACAATTTCTAATTCACATAAATCAGAAACTGCTCTGTTCTTTTGTTTAAAACTGTTTAACCTCAAAATGCTAAAGTTGATGTTAGCTGTGTATGTGAGTTGATAGTAACAAGCAAGTTTTTATGACTGTTTTAAGATGATATTCTGTGTATATGCATAAATATGCATATGAGTGAGATGCCTATTTTCTGTAGACCTGTTTCTGTTCTTAGCTAGGATTTAAAATGCAAATCCATTTTATTTTTTTATGAATTGAATCTTAGTTAGAGATTATATTGTGAACAAATTATGCTTTGTTTAGTATAGATTTAGGTTTGTAAAATTTTATTTTAGTTAAATAAAATCTGTTACTTTTGAAACAATAATAACAGATAATTCTTTTTCAAAAGTAAGGATATCTAACATCTTTAGTTATTAAATCAAGTCTAAAACTTGAATGCATGTTTGAAACATGAACTTAAAAAAAAATCACATTTTAAAAAAAATCTATAGAGTTAGTATTCCTGTTATAAGCAATTTGGGGTTTTTGGGTCTATCTGATCATCCCATGGGTTTTTTGGAGGTTGTAATGTTTCCTGGGGGTAGTGAGTAGATGAATGAGTAGGAGAAAATTCTCTGTTGTGTTGACAGTGGTGGTTGGCGACAGCGGTGGAAAATTTCAGGTCACGCTCTAGTTACTGATGGTCGTAGTTTAGGTAGCTGTTTGTTTCCGGGGATGCATCGAGTGATGTAGAACTTTGGGGATGGGGAAAGGAGACATATGCGAAGGGATGGCATGTGACGTAGGTGATAAGATGGTCAGAGTTAGGTTTTCTTGTCGTTGACAGGTTTGGAGTAATGCTGTGTGAAGATTTCCAGGTTTCTGGGTTAACTTGGTTTTGATTCATGTGGCTGTGGGGAGTTTGGTGATCGTGATCATTTTTGGGGGTTAGATGGTGACTTGTTGGAGTTTGTCAGGGTGGTTGAAGGTCGTCGAAGTGCCGGTGCATATGCACCGTGCATAAATTTTCTGGTGAACTTTTGCTTGGTTGTGCAGGCGAAATGACTCGGGTACTACTCGGGTGAAATGGGTTATTGACACGGGGCTAGGGGTTTGAAACTCGAAGTAGAATTTACCTAATTGATTTTAAATAATGAATTAGAATTAATTTAATTAGAAATGATTAATGATGATTAATCCAAGATAATTTTCTTAAGGAAGTAATTTAAGGAAATATTATTAATTAATAATGATAATTATCTAAGGTTAATTAAGTAATCAATTAATATGATTAAAATTTTGATAATTAATTAGATTAATTAATTTAAGGTAATTAGTTTTAAATTTTTAAGTCTAATTACTTGATAAAAGTAATTAAAGAATTAATTAATTATTGTAATTAATTTTGATATGTGATTTGTAAAGTTAATTAATTTAGTTTAATTAATTTAAGTAAATCATTTGATGGTTTAATAAGTGTAATTGCTTAAGGTAATTAATGGAGCAGGATTACTCAGAAAAGTAATAAGTGATAATTACTGGAATGTAATTAATCAAGATGATTTTAATTAAATAGATGTGGTAATTACTTTTGTAATTAATCAAGGGATTAATTAATGGAGATAATTAATTATGGAGATAATTAATTTGTTAATGTGTAATTAAGGGCAGTTAATTACTGGTTTAATATTAATCAAAGGTGATTAATAATTGTATTTTAATTTTAGATTAATTACTAAATGTACTTAATTTTAAATAAGTTATAAATTTAAATTAGAAATCATTAATTAATATAATTAATGATGTAATTAAGGATTGTTTAATTAAGTAATAATTAATTAATAAGTGATTAATTAATGTAATTAATTATAGTTGATTAATGAAGTAATTAAATGTTAATTACTTATGATTAAGGTTAATTAATTTTGTAAAAATTAATTAAAGACTATTTAGTTATTGTAATTAGTAAATGATCAACCAAAGGTGTTTAATCAAGATTGAATACTCAGAGAATGATTAATTAACTAGGTTGACTAATAATTGGATATTAAGCAGGATTTATAGATATGTTTAAAGTAGTTAGAGATAGAAGTAATTAATTTAATTCATTTTAAATTAATTATAGACGATGGTTGATAAATCTTTGATTATGGATGATATTGATTGAATGGTTGTGATCTCAGTAATGAGATGAGTTGTATCTGTAGGATATGGATGTTTGGTTAAAGTAAGATGGTTTGTGATGAATTATCTGAGTGTGATGATTATCTGTTTGTGATTTTTTTTTCTTATGATGAGGATGTGATTATCTATTGTGATAAGTAGTTTATCTATTTGTGTGAATTGGATAATAATGGAATGAGTTAATTATTTAAAACCCTTAAGTACAACTTGGACAATAAAATGGCGTTTGGATTTCGGTGAGACCGGGATCGGATTTCCATATTTGGATATCCGAAAACCACATCGATTCCAATTAAACGTTAGGTCGTTAATCCAAGTGGAGCAAGTGAAGACTCGAGGTGTAAGGGCTATACGTCAGTATAACTCTGTGGGTGATTCCGTAATGAGTTTGACGGAATAGTACTTATAGGTTCGAGATGGTGATTTAGAATGCAAGGGCTATGGTCGTTGACTCTGAGGGTGATTCCAAAATGAGTGCAACGAGATAGTGCCATCGGTTTCGTTCGAACCCGGAACGAACTTGTATGGATTGAATGCTTTTAGAACATCGTCAGGTGGACGATGAGCATTCTAAGATTGATATGTTCTATTAAGGTAATCGTAGCCTCAAGCCTCATCTATCGGAAATGGCTAAAACAGGGGAGGTGTAGCAAGGCTTCGTGGGTAGCCCCCACTAGAGAGCGAGATTTACCCCTGTCTAGATGTCCCTTTTTATTTCGGCTGTGTGGGCGATTGTTAGCTAGAATCGCCGGGGTGGTCTTGTTAGCAACTGTTCAGTAAGGAATGGTTCCGGCTTTGTGTTGCAAGGGAGCAGGCGTACTCCTCGGTACGGTGATCTAGGCCACGTACTGTGACGGGCGGTACCCCAGTAGCCCTGCCATTGATGGAATCCAAAATCCAATAAGTGCCTGTACGGTTTTGATTGTGCCCAACTATGTTGGAACGTGAGATGTAAGCATTCCAGATATTTCTGTATTTTATTTTGAAAACCCTAGACACTATTATAATATCACTGGATTGCCTATCAAATGTCTTGGTTAGCGTAAGGTAAAAACTTTTCCATGTTTATGTGTGGGAAGTCTTACGTGATACCTTTTGTTTCAAAGGATTTTCTAAAAGTTAAGCAATTTTAACCCCGTTTACTCACACCAGACCCCTGTCTGACCTGAATGTTTATTTTCTGGTTTATTAAACTCTTGGGTACTCATATTACGTATGAGTAGTCAAGTGTTTTCAGGATTGCTTTGACGAGTTCTGGAGGAGATAATGGAGCAGGAGGCTTCAGTGTGTAGATATATATAGTGATTCCGCTGTGTTTAAGTTGTATCTGTTTTCTCTGAGATACTTGAATTGTAATTTCTAGACAAGAGTTTATAACTGTCTAGTTTGTGTTGTATTAGTGAGCAAAACTCTGATGTATATGATACTATGTAAAGTTTTATGTGATATAATATAATTTATTCGTTCCACTGTGAGATTCTGATGTTGTCTGTTTCTTTCTTTTATTTCTTTTCTATCCCTTTCTTTCTTCTTAATGATGCGCCTTTTTTGGAATGAAAGGCGGGTCGTTACATTGTGGTATCAGAGCTCTAGGTTGAGCGAATACCTAGACTCTGGAGTGGTGTCCTTCTTGGGAGAGCGTATTTGTAATTTTGAATATATATATATATATATATTTGTTTATTTCTACCTATTAGATTGGGTTACCCGTTCAGGTTTTCTAATATAAGTTCTAGAGGTAGATAGGGTAGTGGTGTGTGTAACACAACTACCAATGATTGGAGTCCGAGTGTTTGAGGTTGGTAGTGAATCTGTTAGGGTAGTTTTTGCATCTTGAGTAGTTTTATAGTTTGGTGTGAAGGATTTTATTGATCTCTAAAGGAAATCTTTCTAAGATTTGGAGTTCATCTTTGGATTGTAAGCTTGGTTGCACTCGTGTGAGTAGATTTTCTTGAGTTTGGATCAGTTGGGAGTTCTGAAGCCCGCATTGGTATCTTGGCAATTTTGGGAAGGAGTTCTGTCTATATTTGAGATGAGACTCAGTTTGGCAGAGAGTTTTGTTCATGGTTTGAAGTCGAGTTTCCTGAGGGTTATCTGTCTATCTGGAAGGCTCTATTGTGGAAGAGGCTGGTGTAGCTTTTGGATAAGAAAGTTTTTGGCCGCAGTAGCAGCAGTAAGTGGCCTGTTTCTTCGTTGGTTCAGAAGTCTCTGTGCTTCTTCTGTTAGTAGTCCGGGTAGATGGTATAGCTTGTTCATTTCTTCTGGAAGCTCAGTTGGATGTGAAGTTTGTGGTTGAAGGTGGACCACTAGTTCTTCTTTTGGATAGAAGGCTTTAGCTATTTCGATTTTTGAAGAGAGAACGGTTTCTTGGGATCTGAACTAAGGAGAATCACAAAAGTGACTTGCGATGGTTCGGAAGTTATCTGAGCAATCTTTGTTTGGATTAAAGCATTTTTTGAGGATGTTTGAGTTATCAAAGTTGTTTGATTTTCTGGATGTCTTCGAAGTAATTAAGATTTGCATCCGCATCAAGAGTTTGAGTTCTGTTTCGACTTGGTTCTTGGAGCTTTACCGATGATTCAGCGTAGTAGGAAGTTCTTTGAGAGGAGATCTATTTCAGCTGGCAGAATTGATCGGATCAAGATTCTGGTTGAATTTTTGCTGTGGTGTTTGTGACCGAATCAGATAGGTCACTGAAATTTCATGGAATTTGATGAACAGTGTCTCCGGGATAAGTTGATCAAGTCTATACTTGTGTTCATCAATAGTATATTCAAATCAGAATTGCACAGTGGAAGCATGGTGGCAGCTATTCCAGAATTGAAGCAACGCATGATTCTTTGGAAATTTGAGTTTTAACTTGGATCAGAAGATTTCTACAGGAAATATATTTTGGAGTCTTCTGATGTTGTGTAGTAGAGTTTGTGTGGTGGATTTTGATGGATCTTGAGAGAACCATTTTATTGAGTAGGATTTGGAAATCGTTTATTTCTTTGTCCAGATTTGTTCTGTGTAGCATCTGCGAAGATTGGATTGATCTACAAGGTTGGAGGCAGCCCAGGATCGTTAGGAGAGATTTGTGGATAAGAGTATTGGATCTTTCTGTATTCTCTTAAGGATTAAGAGTTTGGTCTACAGGGTTGAATTTCCAGTTTGGATGTCTGGAATTTGTTATGTATTTCACGTATCTCTGAGGGAGTACGTGTATGGTTTATCACTGGTCTTAGAATCAGTAGTTCTGAGAGATTTGGAAGTTGATCAGGACTTGTCTATGGTCCTGTATCCTGTTTAGATTTGTAGATCTAGATATATAGTAGCACTAGATCTGTGTGGTGTAGCTAGTTTATATTCTATAGAGCGAGTGTCTCAGTGTTTGTACCTGGGAAACTCTAGGGAATCCTATCTGGAATTTTTCTGGATAATTAGAATTGTCTATTTGAATTAGTCGCTATGGTTGCTAGTACTTGATTGATAGCATATGCTTGCTATTTTTAATTTAAATCTGTATGGGATTATTAAATTACCTTTGCTTTTAAATTTCGGGGACGAAATTCTTTTAAGGGAGGAGGAATGTGATGTCCCGGGAATTTAAGCAATACTTATATAATAATTTCATTAATAATTATTTTAAAATGTCAAATATTGATATAATAATTTAATTCAAACAGAAATTATCTTTTGAAGATGAATTATTATTTAATTTGATAAATGATATTTATAATGATGACAATAAAAATAACTTTTGGGAATTTTATTCTTTTCAAATGTTTAAAATACTTAAGTAATAAAATTATCTTTCTAAGTTGATTTAAAGATATTTATTTATAATGTATATATGTGTATACATTGTAAATAGGAATTTTTATTTTTAATTTAAATTTTATAAAGAATATTTTCCAATTTATTTTATATATAAGATGTATGATTTATGAATTGATTAAAATTGATTTAAAATCAGTATTGAAAAACTTTTCAAAAGTTGTTTTAAAAGTCTATCTTATATTTTCATAGAAATATAAGTAAATATTTATTTTGTTTATAAATATATTATAATTTGTTTAAAAATAAAATAGTTTAAAATTGTATTTTATAATAAGAGTTTATTTTGTTTTATTTTAAGAATTGCTTTTCTTTTGAAATAAGATTTAGTTTATTTATATTAAAGTATAATATTTTGATTTGAAAACTTTTCAATAAAATTGAATTTAACATTTCTTTTCATTTTAAAATTTTCTCTTTTGAAAAGTTTAGCTTTAAAAAAATATTATTTTGAAGACATTCAAATAAACATTTAAATTGTGTAATTTTATAAAGAAGGTTTGTATGTAAGCATGTAAAAAACTAAATGTAATTATACATTTGAAACATGTTAAACTAAGTAAGAAATGAACTTAACAACCTTTATAAAATTTAGAAATTTCTTTTTATTATTAAATTGAATATGTGTCAAACACTTAACACATAGAAAGACACTTGTAAATCATTTGTTTTACTTAAGTAACAAGTGTCAATGTTATTTATTTTTGAAATTTATTTTTGTAGATAAGAGAAACTTAGCAAATTCACTTTTGTTAAAAAAGCATTATCTTCAAAGGAAACTAAAATCAGATTTTAGAAAAGAAACTCAAACCCAAAACACAAATCCATCTTAAATCTGCAAAATCAATAGACAAAACCCAAATCTGAATATCTGAAGCAAAGTAACAACATCAAACTGAAGTACAATTCAACTCCAGCTTTAAGCAAAGAAGTATAAGCTGCAGTTTCAAATTCAACAAGTAAAGCATCATCATCTAGCAAATGCAGTTTAAAATCATCAAAATGCAGTTTAATATTCAACTACAAAATCAACTTCAAACTAGCAATTGCAAGCCCAGATTTCAGCTCAGGTTCCTGGAATGTGATGCAACTCTGAGATTATTCTTTGCATTTTCCAATTAATAGGTGAGTAAGCTTCTTTTATTTAAAAACAGATTTTCCTTTTAAATCAAAGTTTAAAAAAATTTATGGAACACAATTTCTAATTCACATAAATCAGAAACTGCTCTGTTCTTTTGTTTAAAACTGTTTAACCTCAAAATGCTAAAGTTGATGTTAGCTGTGTATGTGAGTTGATAGTAACAAGCAAGTTTTTATGACTGTTTTAAGATGATATTCTGTGTATATGCATAAATATGCATATGAGTGAGATGCCTATTTTCTGTAGACCTGTTTCTGTTCTTAGCTAGGATTTAAAATGCAAATCCATTTTATTTTTTTATGAATTGAATCTTAGTTAGAGATTATATTGTGAACAAATTATGCTTTGTTTAGTATAGATTTAGGTTTGTAAAATTTTATTTTAGTTAAATAAAATCTGTTACTTCTGAAACAATAATAACAGATAATTCTTTTTCAAAAGTAAGGATATCTAACATCTTTAGTTATTAAATCAAGTCTAAAACTTGAATGCATGTTTGAAACATGAACTTAAAAAAAAAATCTATAGAGTTAGTATTCCTGTTATAAGCAATTTGGGGTTTTTGGGTCTATCTGATCATCCCATGGGTTTTTTGGAGGTTGTAATGTTTCCTGGGGGTAGTGAGTAGATGAATGAGTAGGAGAAAATTCTC
This sequence comes from Allium cepa, assembly GCA_030765085.1. Lineage (NCBI taxonomy): Eukaryota > Viridiplantae > Streptophyta > Magnoliopsida > Asparagales > Amaryllidaceae > Allium > Allium cepa. The sequence goes on along the minus strand of CM060943.1, from coordinate 547,012,722 downwards.
TGTTGTGTTGACAGTGGTGGTTGGCGACAGCAGTGGAAAATTTCAGGTTCACGCTCTAGTTACTGATGGTCGTAGTTTAGGTAGCTGTTTGTTTCCGGGGATGCATCGAGTGATGTAGAACTTTGGGGATGGGGAAAGGAGACATATGCGAAGGGATGGCCTATGACGTAGGTGATAAGATGGTCAGAGTTAGGTTTTCTTGTCGTTGACAGGTTTGGAGTAATGCTGTGTGAAGATTTCCAGGTTTCTGGGTTAACTTGGTTTTGATTCATGTGGCTGTGGGGAGTTTGGTGATCGTGATCATTTTTGGGGGTTAGATGGTGACTTGTTGGAGTTTGTCAGGGTGGTTGAAGGTCGTCGAAGTGCCGGTGCATATGCACCGTGCATAAATTTTCTGGTGAACTTTTGCTTGGTTGTGCAGGCGAAATGACTCGGGTACTACTCGGGTGAAATGGGTTATTGACACGGGGCTAGGGGTTTGAAACTCGAAGTAGAATTTACCTAATTGATTTTAAATAATGATTTAGAATTAATTTAATTAGAAATGATTAATGATGATTAATCCAAGATAATTTTCTTAAGGAAGTAATTTAAGGAAATATTATTAATTAATAATGATAATTATCTAAGGTTAATTAAGTAATCAATTAATATGATTAAAATTTTGATAATTAATTAGATTAATTAATTTAAGGTAATTAGTTTTAAATTTTTAAGTCTAATTACTTGATAAAAGTAATTAAAGAATTAATTAATTATTGTAATTAATTTTGATATGTGATTTGTAAAGTTAATTAATTTAGTTTAATTAATTTAAGTAAATCATTTGATGGTTTAATAAGTGTAATTGCTTAAGGTAATTAATGGAGCATGATTACTTAGAAAAGTAATAAGTGATAATTACTGGAATGTAATTAATCAAGATGATTTTAATTAAATAGATGTGGTAATTACTTTTGTAATTAATCAAGGGATTAATTAATGGAGATAATTAATTATGGAGATAATTAATTTGTTAATGTGTAATTAAGGGCAGTTAATTACTGGTTTAATATTAATCAAAGGTGATTAATAATTGTATTTTAATTTTAGATTAATTACTAAATGTACTTAATTTTAAATAAAGTTATAAATTTAAATTAGAAATCATTAATTAATATAATTAATGATGTAATTAAGGATTGTTTAATTAAGTAATAATTAATTAATAAGTGATTAATTAATGTAATTAATTACGGATAAATGTAATTAATTATAGTTGATTAATGAAGTAATTAAATGTTAATTACTTATGATTAAGGTTAATTAATTTTGTAAAAATTAATTAAAGACTATTTACTTATTGTAATTAGTAAATGATCAACCAAAGGTGTTTAATCAAGATTGAATACTCAGAGAATGATTAATTAACTAGGTTGACTAATAATTGGATATTAAGCAGGATTTATAGATATGGTAATTAATTTAATTTATTTTAAATTAATTAGAGATAGAAGTAATTAATTTAATTCATTTTAAATTAATTATAGATGATGGTTGATAAATCTTTGATTATGGATGATATTGATTGAATGGTTGTAATCACAGTAATGAGATGAGTTGTATCTGTATGATATGGATGTTTGGTTAAAGTATGATGGTTTGTGATGAATTATCTGAGTGTGATGATTATCTGTTTGTGATTTGTTTTGCTTATGATGAGGATGTGATTATCTATTGTGATATGTAGTTTATCTATCTGTGTGAATTGGATAATAATGGAATGAGTTAATTATTTAAAACCCTTAAGCACAACTTGGACAATAAAATGGCGTTCGGATTTTGGTGAGACCGGGATCGGATTTCCATATTTGGATATCCGAAAACCACATCGATTCCCATTAAACGTTAGGTCGTTAATCCAAGTGGAGCAAGTGAAGACTCGAGGTGTAAGGGCTATACGTCAGTATAACTCTGTGGGTGATTCGATAATGAGTTTGACGGAATAGTACTTATAGGTTCGAGATGGTGATTTAGAATGCAAGGGCTATGGTCGTTGACTCTGAGGGTGATTCCAAAATGAGTGCAACGAGATAGTGCCATCGGTTTCGTTCGAACCCGGAACGAACTTGTATGGATTGAATGCTTTCAGAACATCGTCAGGTGGACGATGAGCATTCTAAGATTAATATGTTTTATTAAGGTAATCGTATCCTCAAGCCCCATCAACCGGGAATGGCTAAAATAGGGGAGGTGCAGCAAGGCTTCGTGGGTAGCCCCCACTGGAGAGCGAGATTTACCCCTGTCTAGATGTCCCTTTTTATTTCGGCTGTGTGGGCGATTGCTAGCTAGAATCGCCGGGGTGGTCTTGTTCGGAACTGTTCAGTAAGGAATGGTTCCGGCTTTGTGTTGCAGGGGAGCGGGCGTACTCCTCGGTACGGTGATCTAGGCCACGTACTGTGACGGGCGGTACCCCTGCCATTGATGGAATCCAAAATCCAATAAGTGCCTGTACGGTTTTGATTGTGCCCAACTATGTTGGAACGTGAGATGTAAGCATTCCAGCTATTTCTGTATTTTATTTTGAAAACCCTAGACACTATTATAATATCACTGGATTGCCTATCTAATGTCGTGGTTAGCGTAAGGTAAAAACTTTTCCATGTTTATGTGTGGGAAGTCTTACGTGATACCTTTTGTTTCAGAGGATTTTCTAAAAGTTAAGCAACTTTAACCCCGTTTACTCACACCAGACCCCTGTCTGACCCGAGTGTTTATTTTCTGTTTTATTAAACTCTTGGGTACTCATATTACGTATGAGTAGTCAAGTGTTTTCAGGATTTCTTTGACGAGTTCTGGAGGAGATAATGGAGCAGGAGGCTTTAGCGTGTAGATATATAGTGATTCCGCTGTGTTTAAGTTGTATCTGTTTTCTCTGAGATACTTGAATTGTAATTGCTAGACAAGAGTTTATAACTGTCTAATTTGTGCTGTATTAGTGAGTAAAACTCTGATGTATATGATGCTATGTAAAGTTTTATGTGATATAATATAATTTATTCGTTCCGCTGTGAGATTCTGATGTTTTCTGTTTCTTTCTTTTCTTTCTTTTCTCTTTTCCATCCCTTTCTTTCTTCTTAATGATGCGTCTTTCTTTGGAATGAAAGGTGGGTCGTTACACATGTCAATGACAAATATGATCATAATCAACGATTGAAATATATATATATATATATATATATATATATATATATATATATATATATAGTAACAACTTATTGGTGTCAATATTGTCAATTAACATCGATGGACTAATGTAAACAATAACAGATCATATTTAATAATTAAAGAACTAATAATTTAAATTTAACATTGTATTTCAATCGTCATTTCATATGAATTAAATTTATTGAATATAAGAATGTTAATCGTGAGTGATCGCTCATCTTTTGAGGTTAGAGAAGATAAACAACACTACAAGCTATGATTTTGGATCATGAACTCGACATTCGACCAATTCAAACGACAATTCCCAAAGAAAAGCAAGGTGAACACGAATTCGACGAACAAAGCAAAGTTGATAACTTGGAATCGATGAAAACAATTATTTTAAAAGACTAAAATATACTCAGATATTTAAAAATAAAATCCTTATATTAAAATTTTAAAAATCAGTATTCAATTTAAACACATATATAAAATAAAAATCTTTATACAGTATAATTCAGAATAATTATTTCTTAAAACGCATATATTCAAAAAATAAAATGTCTATATTTATATTTTAAAAACCGATATTTAATTTAAGACACATACTAAAATAAATATTTGTATTATATTTAAAATTAATATTATATATATATATTAAAAGAAAGCTGCACTGCTTGGTGGGAAACTAGCCTATGGAGATGGTTGGGTTTGCAAAATAAAAAGGGAAGGACGAGCTTGGAGCGTTCAGCTACGCAGTGGAAGGTTGAGAGGGTGGCTAAGCCGTTGTGTCTCAGGCAGGTTTGCAGCTTTGCACTAGGATGCTCGACTAGGGGGTGATATGTTGGAAGGAAGGGAGAGCGGTTGAAGCAAGAGGCAGAGAGAGAAGGGCTGCTGTCACGGCTGAGTAGATCTCGGTGAAGCAATGGAGAAGGCAGACGGCAGTGAGACACCCCACACCCCTTAATATACCCAATAGGACACATTAAAAGGCATGGTGTGGTTGTAGGTATAAATGAAATTAACATACTAAGATTCACAAGACAGAAACAAGTAAGAAAACAGCGGAAATTAAAATAATACCTTTTTAAAACAAAAGCTTCATAATTTCCCATAAAATAAATCAAATACTAAATATAACATACATGTCTCAAAAACCAAAATGTCTCATGAAATAAAAACTCATAGTCTCAAAATCAGAGTAAATAATGTTCCTCAAAATAAGCCAGTACACAAAAAGTGTTAAAGCTGGAATAAAAGAAATACATGGTAGAGATCTTCTCCCAAAATCCTCCAAGCAACTACAATCTGCATCCCTCTCTCTTGATTGCCTATGGGGGGAAAAGGGAAAATAGAGGAGTGTGTCCAACTAAAAGTATGGTGAGTGATAGTAACTACTAGAATCTTTAAGCAAAATAAAGGTAATAGACTCTTCAATAGTTCTAGTATATACAAAAGGAAACAAAGGAAATAGGAAAGATATAAACTGGAAAATACAATTAAACTATTACAATTGATAAAATAGGTCAACATTGATTGTTTGAACTTGTCTTTAATAGCTGCTTTATTAGGCTGAATTCCTAATCCTATAATTAGGCTGAAATCCTAATTCTAACCTTTGATCGGCCTGCTACTCTATAGACCTTACCGCAGACTAGAAGTTATATAACTCCATACAAAACAACCAATGGTAACTACGAAAGATACACAAATCACCTGCAGTGGACTAGATGATACATAGCTCCCTACATAGAAGGCAATGGCATCTACAAGCCATCACTGGAAGTCACACGGGTGATCACTACTAAGCTCACGTTACTTGTTGTTCCACCTATTGGGTCTTCTTATTACCTCAAGCTCCGGTATAAGCGTGCCCCTCGTCTCACTTCAGGATTATGTGAAACACCGTGTCCATAGAAGTAATAAAGTAAATACTGTTGGTATGGCCCGTCATCTAAACAATACCTAGTTGTGCCCCTTGTCCAAATTCCCCCATGATTTGGACTTCTACTTGACCAATTACTACCATTATTAGCATAAGCGCAGCAGCCAATGGTGACTATGAAAGGTACACAAAGCACCCGCTGTGGACTAGATGATACATGGCTCCCTGCACAGATGGCAATGGCGTCTACGAAAGACACACATACCAACTGCTTGGAACTCAATGATTTACAAGCCATCACTGGAGGCCTTTTCTTTTGTTCTTACTATCTATGCTTATTAATTTATCGTAAGTCTTAAAATAAGCCTCATTCTGCTCTGTTTTCTTATTATAACCTATATTATAATCATGCTTATTACTAAACTCTAGGTCTAAGTGTGAAAATAAGTTACATCTTTATTTGCTCATTATAATCCTAATTTTACTTCATAATTAGGCTTGCAAATAGGTCAATTTCAGTCCAATTTCATTTTATTACAGTCATTTCAATTTACATCTTATTTTATGTAATTTCAGTTTTCTTGTTATCTAATCCATATTCACATTAAATCTATTCTAATCCATTCGCGAAGAAAAAGAAGAAATAGAAGAAAACTGAAAGTTTATAAAAGAAAATCTTAAATGTGAAAAAAGAATAAATAAAAAGCAATTAACAGTAAATAATTAAAAATACTGTAAATAACTGCAAGCAAATGGAAAAACTATAATTAACAGAAATTAACTACAATTAGCTAAAAAGAATAGCTAAAATGAAATAGACTGAAAATGAATTTAAAACTGAAAATAACTCATAAAAATGTATTTCCAAAATCGTAGAAAAACTTCAACTGTTGGAAACCCTATTATTTTTTTCTTAAAAATCTAGAATAATTACAATCACTCACCTATGGTCCTAAGCTCTTCCCTTTTGGTCTTCTTGAATCCACTCGAGGGAATTAAAATATTTTTATTAAAAAGATTCTCTCCTTGGAAAATTATTTCTATTGGGATCCTTCTTGAAAAGGTGAACCCAAGCGGAGAAAATATGGAACGAGAAAAATTGTTAGGCCTGGGATCTTATTTATAGGGGTCAAAGTGGATCTCAGACCAATGGATTTTGAGATTGAATATGGTGCGACCATGTCATAAGCAGAATAAGAGCCGTCAGATGGAAGCACAGAGGGACCAAATGAGAGAAAACAACGAAATTGACGTGCTAGCTTTTTAATGGAATGAAGAAATCTTTTGTTCGTTCACAAGAAAGGGCGGGTCGACCTTTAGGTCGACCGTTCCCCCTCCTACGTCAGCCAGCCGGTCTACCTAGGTGATGGTTAGGTCGACCTAGCCAATATATATATATATATATATATCTATGTATGTATGTATGTATGTATGTATGTATGTGTATGTATATATATTTTGATTTCTTTTTCGTCTCGTATCTTACTCATATTAGCTCGGATTCTGACATTCTATATATGGAAATTGATCAGAAAATTACCATGGACACAATGGTGCAATACCGTGGCTCGATTCTAATAATTTCACAAAGTTATTTTATTATTTCATTATTTAACTAATTAATTATTATGGTTTAAATTTCGGGTTGTTACGTTCTCCACTCCTTAAAGGATTTCGTCCTTGAAATCTCCAAGGATAAGAGAACGAACTAATGTTTTCATCCAAGTTCTACAACAAACTACTCAGTCATCAGCCATTCATCCATTGTCCTTACCTTTTTCTAGTGCAATTTATGTTAGTTATGCAATTAGTGTAGTGTTAATATCCCTAACTAATGCAAAAGATTAGGTGGTCCACTGATTCAGTTGACCTCCTTTTATGCAATCATATCTGTGCCATGTATCCAAATGAACGAAAATTCCCTAATGATAGCTGATAGTTCTATGTGCGTGCTACAACATCATCCAAATGCAACAATCATGTGAAAATCATCCATTTTTAGCAATCATGGAAAATAAAATAAAATGCGCAAACATCCATATGCGTATGTTCTAGTGTCCTATTTAGGCTGATCCCTAAGAGGTAGTGCCTAGTGTAAGTATATGCGTCCATAGCATCCACTAGCAAACACTTGCAACCACTTGCATCCATCATTCATAACACGTTCTAGGAACATGTTTACATCAAATTCTACCATATGTAGGTTAAATTCTAAGTTCTACCCTCCTAAAGGATAATAAAGGAAAGAACCTATTCAAAACTAAAGATGGAAATAGGAAATTCGAAAACTTATTTTCAAAGAAATGTGGATATGAGATACGAATTTTCTCAATCAAACTATTCTTCTCCAAAGTCTGCTTAACTGTGTCAGAACCAAGGCAATCCCTCTATAGACTCTATCTAATACGAAAGCGACTTGCGCGGTCCTTCATAAAGAGCTTTGAAAGGTGCCACTCTAATACTAGCTTAAAAACTACTGATTGAGAATTCTACTAAAGGAAGGTGCTTCTCCCAAGTTTCTTCAAAATCAAAAATACCCGTCCACAACCATGTGAGCCTTACAATCTTACTAATTTCACTTTACTATTCTTCTTTAGCCTGCACACATAAATCAACATTCCTAGGTACTCACTAGTGCCCTATATGCTTTACGAGAAACGTTATTATTACTTCCAAAAGTAATTACCGCTGTCTCCTTTGTAGCCTTACACCTTTTCTGTCACTCCATAGGGAATGGTTCCTATATATTCCAATTTTAAGAGTTTGGTTTGGTATTTATCTTCTCATTTCAAAAACTAAGGCTTCTTGATTTTCAAATCCCAAAATCTTTGTCCTTAAAAGTGTTATCTTTAAGTTCTTCTTAAATTCAAAATTACTCAATTGCTTAACATTTTATGTTTCTATATTTGCATCCAAACCTAGAGGGAAATTTTTTCGAATTCTGTGTCCAAAACTTTTCCTCATTTTCTTTTAAAGACCTTTTCAGTTTTCTATAAAATTTGAATTTTCAAATTCTACTTTTATTAAGTTTTCTAAACACTTATTTACTTTTTCACTAAACCATTTCCTTTTAAAATATCTTTAAAATATCCTTATGTGTTTTCGAAACATCTTCTTATTACACCTAACGGTCTCATAACTTAATGTATTGGAACTGCTTTCTCTTGTGAGAAATTATTAACACTAAAATTCTTCTATGAATCTTTTAAAAGTGGATTTTATGTTTATGTGAAATAACAAGGAACTTATTTTATATTTTTCAAAATAGGCTATACAAAATATGGTACTTCCCATACCTTGTATATCTCACGTATTCCTTATAACTTGCACAAAACATATTTATTTATAATTTGGTTTCATAGAAAATTTTATCATTATTCATTTCGTTCCAATAGATTAAGGTATTTTTAATTTATATCCTCTTACCATAGACAATTTCTATGAAGTTTACTAATTTCCTAATATTTACTTACACTTTTCTTTTCAAAAAAACTCATTTTCAAAACTGCTTTTAATATATCCATAACTAGAAAATGTTTCCTCATACTTATTTAAATAATAAGTGCATTTTACAAATCCCTTTCATTTCTACTTTTAGAAACTATCTTTTAAAAATTCATTTTATTTTGGTTTAAAACCAATGTTGCCTAAAACACTGTTACTATAACCCAAAAAAATACAAGTGTACGAATTTAATTAAAATAAATACTAATAAACCTCACATATTAAGTAAAAATATTTCCTTTGAGAGTTACCTACTATAACGACAACATTATAGTCTATGCTCCCTTTATTTACACGAAAACATCTATTACAACAATAAATGTTGTAATCTTCGTTTTCGATACTTAATACTTTTTAGGTTTTCATATTTCAAATCTTTATTTACTTTCAAAGAAACTAGTGAGCTATATACGCTCTATAATTCTTCAAAAAGAATTTTACCTTTTCAATAAAATTTTCGTCATATAAAAACCAATTTAAATTTCTTACTATATTCCCAAAAACCCAATATTTACTTTTAAAAATATTGACAATTCTTTTTTTCAATTCGAATAATTTCATTGTATTGGGTTACACATAAAGTGGATTTTTCTACTTACTACGCTAGGCGTACCCTTCCTAAACCTTGGAAATCTTATTTCCTTACTTAAATTCTTTTGTTCCTATACTCATATTTATTCTAAGGTATGACCTTTAGCTCCACTTATATGAAATAATTATAATTTCTGCAATTATCTACACCTAGTTTACCTCCTTTTCTATTGTACATCCCCAGTCTTTGCCTACCATTCTTTGCCTACCATTCTTTGGATTTTCACAATTCGAGCCTAAATGTACAAAACTTTTTTACAAACTCTTTCCATGTGTAGACCTTCTCTATGCCCCAAGAAACTCATCTCCTTACACCGCAACAATACTTAAGAATTTTGCCTTCAACTAATGAAGAACGTCCTTAAGACGAACATTATGCTTCTCCATACTCTTGGAAAAATGTCGTCCATGAATACCACCACAACTTATTAGGACGCCTCCAAAAACACGGCTCATCAAATCAAAAAAGTAGGCTGAGGCATTGGTTATCCCAAAAGGCCTAACTAACACTCAAAGAATCTGTCGGATATCCTAAATGCGGTTTTATTAATGATGTCATCAGTGACCCTAAACTAATGAAATCTATGGCTGAATCAAGCTCGAAGAATACCAAAGAGCCAACTAACTGGTTAAAAAGATCATCAGTCCTAGGAAGTGGATAACGATTCTTCTTCGTGAGCTTATTCAACTCCCTAAGTGTCATGGGTAATGCTATTAGCTTAGCATTATCAGTCAAATAAATCCTAAAGTCAATCTCTCCTTAGGGTGTAGTCCCCCAACCTCCTCAAAGATGTTTGGAAAATCTTTGATTATAGGAACCGAATCTAACTCTGATAATGATGAATAGAGGGAATAAAGGAAGCCCAACATAACTGATCCTTGTGGGTCGCAAGAAACCTCAAGGCTACTACCGTTGCAATTCTTCAGCCTAATGACTATCCTCTCGAAGTCTAATGTAGCTCCATATGTGGATAGCCAATCCATTCCCAAAATCATCCCATACCTCGAAAATCCCAAATCATAGGCGTCACAGTCAAATTCCTCGCCTAGGATAAAAATTTTCAAATCCTCACAAACCATTGACAAGTGTGCCGATTCTCATATAAGGTTTGAAACAACAATGGGGTCTACTACTAAATAGATGTCTAAGTGCAAACAATCTACTGGAGAACTAGAGATGAGAGAGTGAGATGCTCCAGAAAAAATATAGCCAAATGGGAAAAAAATCCAAAATAGAAACAAAAATTTTCCTACCTCGATCTGGTCTAATGCTGGAGGGTGTTACTTCCAAAGCTTGAACCTGAGCTGTTGGTGCACCCACTCCCTACCCCGTCTTCTAGGGATAATACTTACTAATGTGAATGGGTTGCCCATAATCATAGCACTTTCCCTTCATCTTCCTTCTCTTGCAGTCCTTGGCTAAATGACCAGCCATCCTACAACTTTTGAACTTTTTTTATCCGCTTCTGAGAGCCTTGTTCTTTTCTCTTCGAATCTTCCAACTTAACGACTTCTTTAGGCTCCCCTCCTTAGCTGCATCAGACATAAGCACCATCTCTACCAGTGACTCACATGTAGCTCGCATTGGTATGTGAGTCAACAACAACCCTTGAAGGGGCTGATTTAATCCCTTCGTGAACTTCACAGCCTTCTTGTGTGGTGCATTTACCAACTCCATTCCAAACTGCAACAACTCATTAAATCGGTTGATGTACTCCTTCACAGACAGACTCCCTTGCTTCAAATTGATAAACCTCTTTAGCTGAACACTCTCTTCTGCTTGTGACGGAAACTTCCTCTAAAACCTATGCCTAAACCCATTAGAATTCGCTTCCTTCTGACTCATCAACCTCCCACAAATAAGAAGCCTCCTTTTTCAGTTGCCAAGAGGCTAGATGAACCCACTACTGGTCCTCCAATCCCAATAAGCCAAATATCCTCTCGGTGTCCCTAAGCCAAGCTGTCGTCTCCACAAAAGTCTCCTTGCCAGAAAATGTCTTTCCGCCCAAACTCGCAAAATCCTTACAAAGCTTAGAGAAATTGATGGCGACGGGTGGGTTGATGGAGTTCCCACCTACTGGTGCAGGATTGAACACTGTCCCATGCACCGCTGGAGTCATGACTTGTAAGTTCCTACGAAACCAGACTAGTACTGGAATGCCGTTGGGAAGGTTCGGGGCATCGGCCATTCTACGAAAAGAAAGAGATATTTAGGAAAGAGTCAAAGGGAGATTGAAATGGACTTATGAGGGGATTTTTATAAAAACTCTTTTATTCTTAAAAACATTTCTAAGAGTTCTTTTCTAAAAAACACTTTTTAAAACAAGTTATCTAGGAAAATACTTTATTTTTAAAATAATTTTTAGGATTACTTGAAACCTTAGGCTCTAATACCAAATGAAACATCCCACACCCATTAATATATCCAATATGACACATTAAAAAGCATGGTGCGTTGTAGGTATAACTGACACTAACAGAGTCTAAGATTCACAATACAAAAACAATGGAAATTAAAATAATACTTATTTAAATAAGCCTTTACATTTGTTCTCACTATCTATGCTTATTAATTTATCCTAAGTCTTAAAATAATCCCCATTCTGTTCTATTTTCTTATTATAACCTAAGTTATAATCATCTTATTACTTAACCCAAGGTCTAAGTGTGAAAATAAGTTACATCTTTATTTTCTCATTTTAATCCTAATTTTACTTCATAATTAGGCTTGCAAATAGGTCAATTTCAGTCCAATTCCATTTTATTACAGTCATTTCTATTTACATCTTATTTTATGAAATTTTAGTTTTTTGTTGTCTAATCTATATTCGCATTAAATCTATTCTAATCCATTCGCGAAGAAAAAGGAGAAATAGAAGAAAACTGACAGTTTATAAAAGAAAATTTCAAATGTGGAAAAAGATGTAAATAAATAGCAATTAACAGTGAATAATTAAAAATACTGTAAATAACTGTAATTAAATGGAAAAGTTATAATTAACAAAAATTTACTACAATTAGCTAAAAAGAATAGCTAAAAAGAAATATACTGAAAATAAATTGAAAACCGAAAATAACTGATAAAAAGGTATTTCCAAAATCATAGAAAAACAACAACTATTGGAAACCCTATTATTTTAAATTGCTTAAAAATCTAAATAATTACAATCACTTACCTATGGTCCTAAGCCCTTCCCTTTTGGTCTTTCTGGGTCCACTTGAGGGAATTAATTTCTTTTTAAAAAAGATTCTCTCCTTGGAAAATTATCCCTTTTGGGACCCTTCTTGAAAAGGTGAACCCAAGTGGAGAAAATCTGGAATGAGAAAAAGTATTAGGTCTAGGGTCTTATTTATAGGGGTCAAAGTGGATCTCAAACCATTGTATTGGGAGAATGAATATGGTACGACCACGTCATAGACAGAATAGGAGCCGTCAGATGGATGCAAGGAGGGATCAAATGAGAGAAAACAATGAAATTGACGTGCTAGCTTTTTACTGAATGAAGAAATCCTTCGTTCGTTCACAAGAAAGGGCGGGTCGACCTTCAGGTCGACCGTTTCCTATCCTAGATCGACCAGCTAGTAAACCTAGGTGATGGTTAGGTCGACCTGGAGGTCGACCTAGCCTATATATAAATATATATGTATGCATGTGTGTGTATATTTTTATTTTTTTGGTCTCGTATCTTGCTTATATTAGCTTGGATTCTGACATTCTATATATGGAAATTGATCAGAAAATTACCACGGACACAATGGTGCAACTCTCGTGGCTCAATTCTAATAATTTCACAAAGTTATTTTGTTATTTCATTATTTAACTAGTTAATTATTATGGGTTAAACTTCGGGTCATACATTCTCCCCTCCTTAAGGGATTTCGTCTCCGAAATCTCTAAGGATAAAAGAATGAAATAATGTTTTCATCCAAGTTCTACAACCAACTACTCAGTCATTAGCCATTCATCCACTGTCCTTACGTTTTTCTAGTGTGATTTATGTTAGTTATGCAATTAGTGTTGTGTTAATATCCCTAACTAATGCAAAAGATTAGGTGGTCCACTAATTCAGTTGACCTCCTTTTATGCAATCATGTCCGTGCCATGTATCCAAATGAAGGAAAATTCCCTAATGTTAACTGGTAGTTCTATATGCATGCTACAACATCATCCAAATGCAACAATCGTGTGAAAATCATCCATTTTTAGAAATCATGGAAAATACAATAAAATGCACACACATTCATATGCATATGCCCTAGTGTCCTAGTTAGGCCGATCCCTAAGAAATTGTGCCTAGTGTAAGTATATGCGTCCATAGCATCCACTAGCAAACACTTGCAACCACTTGCAACCATCATTCATAACACGTTCTAGTAACATATTTACATCAAATCCTACCATCCTAGGTTAAATCCTAAGTTACATCCTCCCAAAGGATAATAAAGGAAAGAACTTATTCAAAACTAAAGATGGAAATAAAAAATTTGAAAACGTATTATCAAAGAAATGTGGATATGAGATATGAATTTTCTCCTAATCAAACTATTCTTCTCCAAAATATGCTCTGTGTTGAAACCAAGGCAATCCCTCCATAAACTCTATCCAATACGAAAGCGACCGCGGTCCTCCATAAAGAGCTTTGAAAGGTGCCACTCTAATATTAGCTTGAAAACTACTAATTGAAAATTCCACTAAAGGAAGGCGCTTCTCTAAAGTTTCTTCAAAATAAAAAATACTCATCCTCAACCATGTGAGCCTTAAAATCTTACTAATTTCACTGTACTGTTCTTCTTTAGCCTGCACATATAAATCATCATTCCTAGGTTCTCACTAGTGCCCTACATGCTTTACGGGAAACTATACGTGCTAGCTTTTTACTAGAACGGAGAACTCCATCATTCATTCACAAAAAAAGGTGGGTCGACCTTCAAGCCGACCGTTCCACCTCCTAGGTCGACTGGCCGGTCGATCTAGGTGATGGTTAGGTCGACCTAGCCCATATATTTTTTCGATTTCTTTTTCGTCTCGTATCTTGCTCATATTAGCTTGGATTCTGACGTTCTATATATGAAAATTGACCAGAAATTTACCACAAAGACAATGATGCAACTCCCATGACTCAATTTTGATTATTTCACAAATTTATTTTATTACATTAATTAACTAATTAATTATTTTAGGTTAAATTTTGGGTTGTTACAGCGAGTTGAAGAGGACTTTGGAGGCGAGTGGCTACAACTATTTAAGTGGTGGGTTTTGTGGTGGAAGGCTTTGGCATGGCTGCTAGGAGGATCGAAGCGAGGTTGAAGGCCGATGAAAGGAAAGCAAGGTGGCTGTTATGGCGGATGATGGCGGAGCTATAGGTGGAGGAAGGTCAGGGTGATGGTTGGCATGAGTTGATGCAGTCAAGGTGCTCGGCAGTCAGGAGATTGGACTGTGCTATGGTGTAGGTTAACTGGAGATGGATCGGGTCGCTGTTCGGGAGGAGGAAGAAGGATCCAAATGAACTGGAGGAAGAAGGAACGAGCCCTATTCATAGAGAAATATAAACGAACAAGAGAATGAAATGGATAGAAAAGGATTAACCAGTTTATAAATTGAAACCATAGGAATAACAATGGCCAGGTGACTATTTAATAAATAATAAAAGCTAATGGTTGTTTGTTTCAGCCGTTGGGTAACTGAGTAGACATAGGAAACCCAAAAGGTTCAAAACTGAGTACCGATATGGCTAACCATTTCGCAGCTTTCGCCACGTATCGAGCATCGAAATACACAAATGAGTATGCTGCGGAGATCAGCGCGACGAGACGAACATAATGGTACACAGGTATGAGCGATACGACCAAGCTATCAAAACTCGATATTCGCTGCCAAAACTACTGCTAATTTGTAAAAAATAAGAAGAACGGGGTTAGAGTAGTCCAAATTTGGCGAAACGAATTATGACATCTCACTCAGTAAATGATTTAAAATTTTATTATATAAAAATATTCTAGTTTCAAAAATATTCTATTTCCATCCACTTTCAGTTGATTTCAAAATTTAAACTGAAAATTTCACAAACAAACGAACATTCATATTTTCAAATGAAAATCTACCACTTGCTATGTTTCAATAGACGCATACCAAATATCAAATTTTTATTGCTAAAATTTAATTATTTTTTTCATGAAAATTTCAATTAATTACATTGTAAAATCGTTAAAATTCTTAGTTTGTTACAGAAATAAAACAGTTATTACAACTTAGTAATTCAAGTATACACAAATTTATTGTTTACAAACTTGGGTTATAAATTACTTACCAAATAACTGATTTCTTATTCTATGCTAAAACTTATTTCAATTAAATAACATATGATTTCTCTTTTTAATACATCATTTAATTTATTCCTTATTAAACTTAACAATTATATCCAACTTGTACTTTACAATTATATTCCAATTAGAGATAACTTTATTAAATTATATCCTAATATGCATTACCATCTTCTATCTCATTGAAATTTGTTGGTTTTGAATTTTTCTATGACCATGCTTTATATTCTAACAAAAAATTAACATTATTAAATCGTAAGTTTTACTTTCTAACCATATTTCATTTAAAGTTTCTTATTCAATTTAGTATGTTTAATAGTTAAGAATACGGGTCATTACATAACTTTTAAAATTATAATTTAGGATTTTTGATTTAATCTTATTCATCAAGTCCAAAAGACCATATTTGCAATTTAATTTAAAAAACCTTTCCTTTTACTTCAAATTAACCTTTTCTTTTAAAGTCCTTTTTCAACAAAAAGGACCTTTACTTCTTAAATTTATAATTTCTAACTCAAACCTTTTATTAATTTTAGTTTTAAAAACTCAAATCTTATACCAAACAATTTCTTTAAAAATACATTTTACAAAGTTTCCAAAATATCTTTTATAACTTTTAACAATAAAAATTAGAGTAGACAATGACACTTCCATCCTATTATTTTCCTATTATTTATGCTACTTTCACTTTCAACCTTAGCAGAGGTTTTATTAGCACGTGAGGGGGGAATTTTTAAGAAACGTGCAATCAATTTGCATAATTACGGAAAATATCCATTTTCCTTTGTTTTTCCTTAAATTTTCTATATTCCTTTTAGTTAGATTACTAACATAATTTTTAATATAGTCTCCTAACATTATTTCCAATTACCAACGTTATTTTATACAAATTCCTAATATTGTTTCTATTTATATTTCATAGTGTCACTACTATTCAACTTTCTGTTACCTAAATGCTATTATTTTCATGGATTTTTTCTAAATTGACTGTTTTCTCTATTGAACCATTGTAGTGCATTTTTTCACTGCTTTGTTGTAGAGTTCTGGCCTCCATTCCATTCTTTTTACACCATTTAAACCAGTACTGCTTTTATTGTCCACTTGTAAAAGGAATTTTACAACTTAAAGTTTTTCATTTCAGAAAAATCAACGAGCTATATATGCTTTATTTATTTTTTTCAAAACAAATAACTTTTTATAAAAATCCATTTACTAAAATTTTCGATTTTAAAATTTTTAATTTCTACTACAACTTTTTATCTAAATAAAATGTTGATATTTTATTGTTTCGATAATTTAATATTAACTTACTTTTAAAATTGGATTTTTCTACTTTTAACAAATCCCTTGGAATTCATTTCAAATATATTATTTATATATTTTCCTTAAATATTTTTTAAATACTTTATTAAAATTTTCATGTAGGTCCAACTCGAAGTGGATTTTATCTGTTTATTCCTTCTTTCGGACTTTTCTTATTTTCCACTTACTTTCTGACATATCTTCCTTTAGAATTTAATAAAAATCCAGCTATCATCTGGGTATGATTACTATACACCTTCTTTTGGGAATTTATTTAATTCTTATTTTTGGATATTTGCAACTTATAGATTCTTAACTTCCCATTTATTTGGACCCACTATACATCACCAATCAGCAATCTTGGGAGGGATCTACAACCATAGAGCAATTTATGGTCTACAAAGAAGTCAAGTACCATCTAGTTCTAGGGACCTATCTATATGTTTCACTCATGCTCTTCTTAAGTCAATGCCTTCCAACATGACCAACTTCCCATGGGGTAATCATGATTGGTGTATATATTCATCTTCATTTATTGTTCCGACTCATAGTCCAGTTGTCTATCTTTTTAGTGATTGCAACTACTTCTATAGTTGAAATATTTTAGAGTATATAATATATATAATTATAATAAAAAAATATAAATACGTTCACTCATCGTATCCTAATTCTTAATATCGATAAAACTAAGCTCTAATACCAAATGTGACAATCCGCACTCCAGTAGGCCCAAATTTTCGCTAAATCCAAAAAACAAGTCCACAAAAGTACGGATTGTTGATTTTTGGTATCCTATAAATACATAATGCATATCAAAGCACTATCGATATAAAATCACAACGGAATAGTAAAATTTAATAGAACATATAGTCACCGACCAAGGTTGGCACTTCTGGGATCAAGTAGCCTTGTCAGCATCGAGCATGCACAAGAAAATCTATCCTTCCACCATTCCCGCCTTGCACTAGTACCCGTCTCTCTATGCTATCCTATTGGCTGTAATGAGGAAGTGGTTAGAACAATATTCTGGTGATCGGTAAATTACACACTTTATACATAACAATAGTTTATACTGATTGATTTCCATCATATGTTATGTCTTTTATTTTACTTAGTCGTCTCAACTCCACATAAGCTTACGATACACCCCATCTAGCCTAGGAAGACAACTACTACAAACGTGTGTGTCTATGCACACACACACAAATATATATTGGCACACTCACCACAATCCCCCTTTGGACAAAGATACTATCCCTGCTAGTATTCGTTACCCAGTACCTCATCAGGATCCATCATCAACGTAGTATTACATCCTCATCGCCGTGCATATAAAGGAACCACTGTGGTGCCTAATAGTGGTGTCATAATAGTTTAGCCTATTCTATCTTGTCTTAGGGATTTACCTAACTGTTTCATATTATGGACTCAGTTCCACGGATAATTGAGGACTCAATTCCTTGGACTGCCCTAATCATTTGAAAGACCTCTCTTAAGGTTATATAGCCTTATCGCCTATCAAACAAACAAGCAAATAACTATGGCGGTGCATGGTTTAAACATGATCTACAATTGTAGAAGGTGTAGCCCATTATGTGTAACCTTCGACTTTTCGCTGATTGCTCTAGACCAATGATGTTCTCGACCTATGTACAGCTACAACTCCCTAATATGATACTAAACACATTGACATAGCGTCGAGCTTTTCTCACTGTCCCATTTAGATTGCCTAATGCAATCAAGGTAATATCTCCTAAAGGATTGAAACAAAATCTTCTTGGGTATTCTTTTACCTATACGCGAACGTATGATTCCATGGGTCCCAAAGTTGGAAATGTCCTACATCTATATAATGCATACATAACTGCTGGTAGCCTCTCATGGTGGGTAGACTTCAGTTGTGTAACACTACTGCCTTGCATTCCAGCCCATTTTAATGACTGTATCATTCTTACCTAAGCTAACTTTTAGCTAACTTTAATAATTCAGACCTATCACAAACGTACACTTGAGTCTACACACACACACACACACACACACATATCTCTCTATGTGTGTGTGTATTCATTCATCCTTATCAGTATTATTCCTCCAATGTTCAACTACTCATATTCAATTATTTTTATTTAACTGACTCCTTGTTTCATTAACCTTCTTTTAATATCCTTTACCGCATTCCTTGAACTTAAAAGATTTAAGTATCTTTTACTCTTTACTTTTCTCTCTTCTATTGAATCTTTATTTCTATCTTTTTTAACCCTTACTATCCTTCCTTGTTTAATGGACTTACTATACCTACATATTTTGAATACTTCTTACCTTTATTCATTTTATTATTTCCCTACCTTTTTATCATTTACTATTTGATTTCTATCTTGTCCTTATTGTGTGTGTATATATATATGTTACAACTTTATTTGTTATTATTATCAGAACTACAATTCTTTAATTCATACTTAGGGATTTCAACATTTTAATGCATTGAAATTACATCTTCCTCAAATGGAAAGGCTAACACTATAAATATCTGTATCTAATTTAAAAAAGGGAATTTGTGTTATGTTTGAAATCACAAGGATGATACTTTTGTAGTTATTGAAATAGAGAATATTTTCATACAGTAGATATCTCTATTTTATATATTTCTTCCTTTTCCATGTTATCTCAAATAATACACTTTTACTTATGAATCTAAACTTAATAATATATAGAAATTTACATTGCAACACCCAACATTCCATGAATAAAAATGCTATTTAAATCACAATATTTTATTGCAATAACTTCTATTTTACGTTACTTGCATAAACCATTTAACCAACGAATTTGGAACTATTACACAATTTATCAAATTCAGGGACTACTACTATCCAATACTTCCTAGATTCAAGTACACACAATAATAAATCTAAGTTATCAATCATAGAATATGTAAGAAGGGTTTATAAATTCATTATATGTATACAATTAAGCCTACAACTCCAAAATTCATTTAGGCATATAGGAACAGATATATAATGATATAAATTCAATGTTGTATAAAAGTATATAATTTCCTACTTACATTTTTAGCTTCTTAAATCTTCAGATCTGATCCCTGTAATTTCATTTTGACTTCCATTATTCTACATATTTGAATACATATAGTACAAGCATACATATATCTATCAGAAACCTAGATTGGAGAATAGATTTGGATTTAATTTAAAATTCAGATCTGGATTTATAATTTACCTTGGCTTTGATGATTTGATTCAACCCTATTCTTCTTCTTAATTATTATTTTCTATTCTCCACTATTATATACTTATATAAACTATAATTTTATTTAGAATTAATAATTTGCGGAGAAGAGAAAATGGCAGACTTCGCTGTTGCTTCAGAAAATTTGAGAAGAAAAGTGAGGGGTTCATATTTATAGGGGTACAAATCAATATCATTCATTAGATTCTTTTATTTTAAATCTGGGTCATTTTGGCCTAGGATTAATCTGCATCGATCGAGTATGGGTGTCGGCCGATGGGTCTTCATTTTTGTCACCTAGGTTATGTTATTTGTTTCCCACTTTATATATTTTATTTTATATGGTTGAATATTAATCTTACTTAACGTAGGTATTTATTAACATTAAGTATTAATGTTAATTAATTTAGTTTCCATAATTACATATTTAATTATTTTTCAATTCAACGTTTTCAAATGTTAATAGCGTTTTCATTTAAACTTGGACTGTAAACTTTTATATATAAAAATCAATCAGAAAATCACTACGAACCCAATGGTGTAAGTTTAGCTGCCGAATTCAAACGTTTGTTAAAGTTCTACTTTTTGAAATTGCTATTTATTAATTAATTTCCTTTTAATTAATTATCATTTATTTTATTGGATGTTACAAAGCCCTCTTTCCCTTCCTCGTCTTTGTCATAGTCTCGGATAAAGTCCAACCACTAACTAATATCTGCAATTCGAACTCCTATAAACTCAACTAACTCAAATGATTACCAATGAGTTTAATGGAGAAAAACAATAGGCACAAGGGTCAGATATAAGTATGGTATGATTAATATCATCTCCCATCAAAACTTCTTTACTGGTGGGATTATGCTACTAAAGCACAGAATGAGTTACTCCCTACACTAGCCTTGATTGCAAAACCAATATAAGACCATCATAAGTCATAATTCACAATAAGATATATGTTGTATTCAACATACATAACATGGCTTAACGAAACTACACCTAAAACTGTAGTGGGTTTAGGGCATGAGAAACACAATAATTAACCTACGATTATATTCAGATTTTGATAGCTCTACTTTCAATGCTACACTTAATTTCATTCGTTATATCTTTTTATCATAAGGTACAACCCCATGCATTATTGGTTATTCTTTTCCTAGCTTTATACCGTAAGGTATATATCCTTACGGCATTGGTATTTCATTTATTTGTTTTATATTGTAAGGCATTCCCGTAGAAGTCTTGGTTCATTAAGTCTTATACTTTAAGCTAAATCCTAATCAGTCTTGGTTCTTTTAGTGTTATACTACAAAGTACATCCCTAAGCAATCTCGATTCTTTAAGTTTTATACCGCAAAGTACATGGCTCAGCAGTCTCGGTAAATTTCATTTACTTAAGCTCGAACCCCTTAAGAGAGGTATATCCACTATAGCGAAAGCATACATCCCGCTTGGTTATCCGATGTCCCTTCGAAAGTTGAATGCCGAACCCAACCCCTTTAAGTAGGGTTACATATGATCGTTCCCACTCAGTATCAATAGTCCTTCCAAACCCACATTATATAGTAGGTTCTTTAACATTTTAGTTATATTTGACTTTCAATACTTCATTCGGTTGTTCATTTATTAGATTTCGTCTTTAGCTATTTATTTAACTTTGTCTGGCTACCTTTGGCATTTAATGCCTCAAAACAACTTTTGTAATGCATCATGCTTTAGAAAACTCTAAGTACTACCTTCATCTTTCATAAGCCTTGAGTTTCGATATTAACTTTTCTTTGAAAGCTAATAGGTCTCGGTATCAAATTTCCCCAAAAGTAAAAGGGGTCGCGATGAACAAATCACTACCTTCGGGTTTCATAGTAGGGAGGCCTTATTTACAAACTCACGTTAAGAACACCTTCGCCAGTCTCCCTTTGCCATCGCCTTCGTCCGGAATCCTCATCTGGATGCTTCAATTATAACCTATCGCTTTGCATTTGATTAGTTCATTTACTTAGAATGTTTTCTTAGTCTTTTTTAGTTTATTAAAATTTTAGGAGTTATACCCTCGGCATAACCCCTTTTGGTACATGTAATGTAGCCTGCAAATCTATTCTCGCCTCAAATCTATATATGCCTATGCATGTTTTTTCAAAAAGTTTCCTCATAATTCATTCTACTTTACTCTTTTTTAGTTAGTTATACTACTATTACCTACTTTGCATACCTAATTTGGATTGGGTCCACTGTCCATTTATTAAATATTCTCTTACTATAAAATACCCTTCGATATTAACTCATTGGTTTCGGCTATCATATTTTTAACTTTGGAAATACTGATTTCAACAATGGAATTTATAGGTGCTTAAATCTTTATTTTGTATTTACATGAGTACTTTATTTGTACTAAATCATATATAGTGCACATTTGATAAAAGAAGAGTTCAATATTTGAAATTGATTTTTTTTTTTTAGTATTTTATTTATTAAAATACAATATAACTTATTTTTAGCATTAGATTAATTGCTAAATTTAATTAGTTTATTTTGTTTATTGGAGATTAATTTGATAATATGAGGATAAAAACATGATGTAAATAAACTAAGAGATGCATAAAACTAAACATATAAGGTTTTTGTGAGCATTAAGATTTATTATCACACATTACAAAATGAACATAAATATGCACACACATATGTGCAATATCTTGCTAATTATATATGAGTATTTAAAGACATAATATATATGTATATATATTTACTATTGACCTTAAAATAAAATAACTATTTTTATATTTTTGAATTTTTTTTTCAATGTATATATTATATGTTAAGATAATTGTAATTTGATAAATATACTTAAAATTCAAATTTCTAAATCTATTCAAATTTATTTATTTTGACCGAAAGGTGAAACCATACACACACATATACATATATATCAAATGCAATATACATAATACATATACATAAGTATTTTTAAACCTATAATCCAAGTTCAAATTTTAGATTTTAACTTTTTATTTAATAAAAAAACTATACATAAAAAATTGTTATTTTTAAGATTGAATTTTTGTTTTTTTACAAAGCAAATCCGAGCATAAAACACATACATACACACACACATGTATATGTGTCTGTATATATATAATTTAAAGATTATACACATTTTTATATTATTTCCCTAAATTATATATATTATATTTTCTGTGATGGTTGAAAAGAATTTTTAAATATATTCTACACTAACTAAAAAAATTTAATTTTGATTTTTTTGGTTGAGAGAAATGATGAAATGTAAAAAAATTAACTTTCAAATCAAATGTCGTACCGTAGATCTCCCAGCCATTGGAATGTTATTTGTTAGCTATTCCTCCTCTGGACTATAGTTTCTTCTTCTTTCTGGCTTGGTATGTAAATGCTAACTGCAGTCTCCAACAAGTTAAATAAAGGCAAGGTTTTTTTCCTTTCTATGCAGTGAATGAGAAAATATGGTGGTATTTGCAACTGCTAGATATCATAAATATCTCCACCTTTTCCTCTTTGCTCTAGATATGATTTTGGTAAAAAATATTTAACCTATATCCCCATATCTGGGACCTTCCCCCTTTTATGCACTTCCCATTTTGTAGGGCTTAATTAACGTCACATATATATTAAGTTAAATTAATAAATGACTATAATATATTATTTTAAATAATTTCAAAACCCAAAATAAATAATTAAAAGCATAAAAATTCAATACAACATTTGTATTAATGTTTAGTAATAATTTATAAAATTTATAAATTAACTTAAGCAAGTTGAATTTAGAAAATTTCTTGCAACACAGTTGTGTGACTCACTAGTGTGAACTCGATTTTTATTAATGTTTAAACAATAAAATACTAAAGCATTTTTGGAATTTGCTATAGTATAGTATTGGCATGAATTCAGTTGCTTATTGATCATTTTGATGAAATCTAATTTCTAATCTTTACTAATCTGCACCCTAAGTAATGATATTTTATGCACGTTTTCTTTTCGTCACTACTATATCATAAATATATAAAGAGTTTCGTCAATGGTCACTCCAATAATATCTATAGTTAATTATGTAGTTTCAATTTAAAGCTCTTTGTTCAATCTGACAACATTTATCGATTAATTGATTCACTTTAGCCAGAGGTTTCAACTTTAAGTTAACCACCAATGACGATGATACTAACTTTCTATAATGAAGGAGATGAATCTTAACTTGAGTGTTGTTTCGATTCAAGCAGTTCATCGCATACCCAACTATGGTCATAATAGAAATGCATGTAATGTATTTTACCATAATCAAAGTATAGTCCATGTAACGACCCGTAATTTTCAATAGTTAAAAAATAGTTAATTTAATAACTGTGATTTAATGTTGGAAGGCATAAAATTTTTGATTTAATAATAAGAATATAAATAGCACGAAATGTAATAGTATCAATTCAAAGTAATTGATAATTGCTCTGAATGTAATTCTGAGTAATTGAAATGATTGAAAAATTATAATTGGTTTAGGCTGTAAATAAATTGTAATGATGTGTGTATTAATTGATAAATTGGATAAAAGGTGTAATTGATAACTAAATACGTGTAAATTAACGAAATAGTATGTAACTGATTGCAATTGATAAAAGTGGTGTTGTGGTAGTAGTTATGGCATTTTATGTCCTTATAAATGTTATTAAATTAAAAAGGTAACGATTGTCATTTGTTACCAATTTATTTAATCTATTGAATTAAATTTGAAGTCAATTATAAGTTAAATGTTATGTAAAATGAGTTAAGACGATAACTGTAAAAGGTGAATGCGATAAAATGTACAGAAATGTCAGTTACATTCATAAGGTAATAATTGATTTAATAAAAAAGTGAAACCAAGATAAATAAATTAATTGGGATTTTTAAGTTTAATTAATGTGAAAATCAGATTCAATATAATTGAATTATTGCAATTGATATGGTAAAGGATGATAACTGGAGAATATTAATGCAATAAAATATAAATAAATGTTAACTATGTCCATAAAGTAATGATTGATTGAATAAAAAGATTGAAATCAAAATGAATCAATTTATAGGGTTTTAAATTATAATCAATGAATTTATTGCAATTGGAATTAGAACGCTGTAATTAGCGTAATATTAATAGTTGAATTTGACATGGAAAATTTGTTTTAGAAGATTATAATTACCAGTTAATCAAAAGTGACAAAAATTTGTTAGTTATAAAATTTGAATTTGAAAAGCGAAAAATTTAATTTAGTAATAATTTAATTAATTAACGTGAAAATAGCCATTTTGGCCACTGTCTCGAATTTCGACGAAACCAGTTTCATCGAAGTCGTAACAGTGAATTTTTATAGGGCTTCAAGTTTCGTAGCGATCGGACTTGCGTTTGATCATGCGGACTTGAAACGCGTAGAAATCAATTTAACTGAAATTAATTTGAAATAAGGTGATTTTGAAAGCTAACTTTTATATACAGTGGAATTAGTACTACTCGAAAATGGTACTCGTGCTTCTCCTCCATCTTTGAATAAACAAGAATGTCATCAACAAAGATGAGAAATTTTTATTAAGAACATCTTGGAATACTCGATTCATTAATTCCATAATAAAAGTTGGAGCATTTGTCAGCAAAACGGCATAACTAACCACTCGTAGCAACTATTTGGAAGCATAAAAGCTATTAAGGGCACACACTCCTCTGCCACCCTAAATTGGTGAAAACCGAAAGCAAGATCTAATTGGGAGAATATCTGAGCGCTGAGAGATAATCTATCATGTCATCGATCCTTGGTAATGGGTATTTATTCTTGATAGTTCTTTTATTCAACTCCTGGTAATCCACATATAATCTTAAAAAACTATCTTTGTAACGACCCATAATTCCGTACCCTTTGAATCGACATTAAACCATACATATCCAACTCAAATTGCACGAAAAGGCGGATCATTTAGGGTAGAAAGAAAATAAAGACATAACAGAATCTCTCACGAATTGAATAAAATATATTATTTCAATAATAATCGTTACAGTGGAGAATTTTAAAATACAATATCATAGTCTAACTTAGATTCAGCCTAGACAGTTATAACACCCACCCTTACAAATGCTGACAAACATTAAACAAAACTAACAAACCACAGCAGATAATATAATGTGTCTACGATGATGAAGTTCTCCTGCTCTCCTCTGGAAACTCCAACCTTCTTCGACTAAACCTTAAACTATTCAGATCTGATCCGAGTATTGAAAATACCCAGATAGGGCTTGATAAACCAGCGTGAGAAATTCAATGACAAATGACAGTCAGCCTTTGAATAAAATCTTTTGAGAGAAAGAGTATCTCATAAGACCACGCCCACACATAAACACGGATGGGTTTTTACCTTAAGATAACTAAAACATTTTATATCAAAACCTATGATATTATCTCTAATGATATTCCTTTGAAAACATTTGCAAATAAACTTATTAATCTTAGCCAAAATGGTTACCCATATAGCATTTCGAGGCTATTCATTACGCCAATACAAAAAAAACCCAGGCTCTTATTGGATAATGAATTTACATAGAATTTACATACAAATGACCATTTGAAGGGACTACCTTCCGATGGGTACACCTCTAGATTGATGTCTCGAGGCACAGAACATCTGACATCTACCAACACAAGACCAACCTACCTTTGTAACTAGATAGTACCGAATATGTCACCCCTCGGTCGTTACCGACCTTTAACTGAGCGCACTTTAGCATACAAACTACATTAATTTACATCCCAAACGTCATAGCAGGAAGAAATATATCTAGAAGGGGATGACCATACCCTAATTGGGAATGACCCACTTAGCCTTGCTGCAACTTACCCTGTTTCGATCATTTCCGGTTGATGAGGCTCGAGGCAACGATTACCTTTTCACATAACACGTCTTCTTTCACTTTGAATGCCATATTGCCAATCCACATTCACATGAATGATTTCTATAAACGTATAACTTCCTGAGCTCGTATGTCTCAGGAAAGGATGTTTAGCTAAAAGAAGGTGTCTTCTCCGCCACCAACTGATGTACTTTTATAGAGACCGCTCATTGTGATTTATAATGTAAGATCAGACAATCAACCATACAAGTTCATTCTAGGACCGAACGAAACTTAAGGCACTTTCCTCGGCTATTACTAGGCGAGAAGCCCTTGTGGTTTTTTGAGGTTTTTGATAACAAAGAGACCACTGGTACAATATTGTGAATCGGGAGTTTATCCCAATTAGTCAACAATTAGTCCATCATTATTATTCGTCTCAGTATCCTCATCTTCAAACATCTTCATTTTTCGAACACATAAACTGGTTCGAAGTGGTTTTCGGATAGGAATCACCCAAATCTGACCCCGGTTCCTTCGAAGCCAATTATCGATTTAAAAGATGTTAAGTTCACATGTAGATATCAATCATCAAACAATTACTCTAGCTTTTATAAAATATCTTTCTTAGATATATTCTTTTCTATTTATTCAATTTTCTTTTCAAGAGTATATGGAATCATTAAGCCTCATTTATCAAATTATTTGATTTATTTAAACCTTTCTTAAATCTTGGAATAATTCTGTAATATCCCGGAATTTTGGACAATTTAAATTTAATAATCTGGATTTAAATTTAAATTGAATTGATAATTTTGATTTGTTAATTTAATTTGAAATTTAAAATAAAATTTAAATATGAAACATGTATTCATATAAGTTGTAACATCTTTCATAAATTTATTTTAATTGTTTAAAGGTATAAGAACTAATTAATTTAATTTAAACATTCATTAACACTTAATTAAATAACTAATCATTTAAAAATGACATGTGTAAGTAATTTAAAATATAAGTTTACATGTGTTAACATCTTAGACAAGTGTCATGTTGTCATTTTGTTTTCTTTAATTTTAATTAAATCATAATTTAGATTATAAAACATTGCATACATTCATTTCTTCATTCTTTCTCAATTTTTTTCATTCTAAACATAAAGAAATCTGAAACCCTCTTCATCATAATGCAAACACTTACATTTTTCAATCAAGCAAACATTGCATGCAACAAATTTCAAACCTGTAAATGCATTCCTCAAATCTGCAAGTTCATCTCCTCAAATGCAAAATCAAAAGCATGCATTCACTTTTCAAAACTCTGAAACATGCAATTGAATCTGGGAAAAAGCATGAGGCCTGCATTCTTTCTAAAATCTGCAAAATGCAAACATGCACTCCAATTTCAAGCAACCTGCGTGAATCTTCAAACTGGAAGCATGTATAAAACAAAAGATTAGAAAGCATTAAAACAAAGGCCTACATTTCAATTTTAATCAAATGAAGCCTGCATTTTGTTCCTGCAATCTACATTTCCCAAAATATAAACATGCATTCATCTGGAAAACGGGGGCAAGGAGGTCTGCATTCAATACTTTAAGATCTGGAAGCAACCTGGGGAGGGGGGGGGGGGGGATTTGCACCTGCATTCATTTTCAAACTGGACTCTGCATAATTTCAGGTGAGTAACACCTAATTTAAATAAGTTTAGTAGGATTTCATTGCTTGCTTATCTGATGAATTGAATTGTGTATATGTTTTATAAATTGCAAATAGATTCATGTGAGATTTCTTTGAATGTTATACATACAAATATCTGCCTGTGCTCAAATTGATGGCTGTGTATGTGGGTTTCTGCAAGCTTTCAAACTCATATTGATCCCTGAGCTTTTCTGTAGCTTGTTGCTATTATGATTTAAAACAATTGAACAAAGCTTGTTTATTTTAGAATAGAATAAGCTTTAAAATTTCATATAAACTAACAAAATTTTCTGTAACCTGGGGATCGAGTTATGCAGAGCAACAATTCATATAATGTGAAATTCAAACTTCATAATTAAGTGTTTCAGGTTTACTAATAGAAACAATAAGTGAATTCAAGAATTTTAAAACAAAAATTTCAAATGTTAGAGCTATGCATATTGTGCAGTTTCAAACGTACTGTAAACTACATATTTGCTAAGTTCAGTTGATACTTGCCTTTAAATTGGTTGAATTTGGTTCTATTGATGGAGTAGCCATCAAGTATGATAGGAAAATTATTAAATTGTTTTGCAATCCAACTTTGAGATGGTAATTTGGGATTTCTAGTTAAGAACCCTAGTTTTTACTGGGTTCAAGAAATTGGGTGCTGCGGTTTTCAAAGTGAATCGAGTTCAAAGCTCTTTTGGGAATGGATAGATGGTGTATTGTTGGAGTCTTCACCGGAGTTTGGGTGTTGATGATGGTCGGTGATGGGGAAAATTGGTGTTGACAGGTTAACTGGGTTGTGGCCTGTGTAGTTTCAGGTTTCTGTTATAAAACTTGAATTCAAAATTCAAGTTAAATTTTGGGTATTTAAGGGTTGGATGTTGATATAGGGAGTTTGGTCGATGGAGGATGGTCTTAGGTGATCGCCAGTGATGGCCGGAGTGGGGGAAGTGCATGCACAGGGGAGTTGTGTATGTTGGTGGTGATGGGTAAGTGGATTTTGGTTGCAGGGTTTTGGTAGCTCGAGATTTTCTTGGGAATTTTAGGAAATAACTCGAAGCAAGTGAGCTTCTGACCCGAAGTAGAATCCAAGTTGCCCGGGTTATATAATGTTTCAGGTTGTGTTTTTGACCAGAATTTGTTGTTTCAGGTTTTAAGTTTTTTTTTATAAAAGTTTTTAAAGTGTAAATTAAAACCTGAACAAGTATAACATTTAAACTGAATTCAAATGTAAATTCAATTAGTTTAATTTTAGGTCTGAAATAATTTAAATTTTGGAAATTCTATTTGTACTTAAGCAAAAGTAGAAAACCTGTTTTCCAATTTTTTTTTGAGTTTTGAAGTAATGAATATTGCAAACAATCTGAAATATTTAAACCTGAATTTAGATATAAATTCAAATGATTTGAATCTTGTTTTTGAAATTTTTGAGTCTTTAAAATTAGTTTGGGTTTCAAACAAAACAGAAACTGTTTTTCTGTTTTCAGATTTAAAGTAAATTTAAATTTTGTAAGATGAAGTTCAATCTAGAATTTTTAAACCTGGAACTTAAATATGAATTCAGTAATTTAAATTTTGGTTTTTGAAAACAATTTGAAATCAAAATTTAAGATTGTTTCAAACAAACAAGAAACTGTTTTCTGTTTTTCTGATTTAAACTACAAAGTAAAATTTCAAAATGCAAATGAAAAATTTAAACAAGTTAAATCTGGAAGTGAAGTATGAAATGAATCTGAGTTTGGTTTAATTTAAATCTGGAGTTTAAATTCAAACTTCAGTCTTTAAAAATGAAGGATTAAATTTAAATTTGTTTTAAAATAATGATTTGCATTTGAAATTGAAGATGGAAGTGTAAATAAAGTTTTAAATTTTAAGTTTGAATTTGAAATGGAAATTTGAATTGTGTTCAGTTTGAAATTTTAAAAAAAAAATTTAATTTGAGTTTTTGTTTGAAACAATTTGTTTAAAATATTTTGTATAAAGAAGAATGTTTCTTAATCTTGAACTTCAGAAAATTGGTTTCATTTAAATTATTTAATTAATTTAAATGGAATATTAATTTTTTAATTAATTATTAATGTGGATGCTTAATTAAGTAATTAATAATTTTTAAGTTAATTAATTAAGATTTGAGATTAATTAATTAGGGTTAGTTAATCTATAATTAAGGATGATTAATTAAATTTTAATTAATGATTAAGATTTACTTAATCAAGTGATTAAAGATAATTAAGATTTTAATTAACACTTAATTAATTAATAATTAGAGATTAATTAAATGATAATTAAATATTAATTAATTGATAATTAATAATGATTTAAATAAGTAAATTATTAATTAAGTAATTAAGAGATATTAATGAAGGTCATTAACTTAGGATTATTTTAACAATTAATTAATGTGATTAATTTTTGATAACTAATTAGACTAATTAATTAATAATAATCAATTATTTAATTTTTAATCACTTAATGAAAGTAATTAATGAATTAATTACTTAGTGTAATTAATTTGATTAAGGTGATTAGTTTAGATTAATTAAGTTTAATTAATTTAAACATTTTTGGATTATTGATAATTACATATGTAATTAATGAATGTGTAATTACTTAAGGAAGTAATTAAATAATAATTACTAAATGTAATTAAAGATATTTATTATAGAAGTAATTTGGATTTAAATTACTTTAGAATTAATCAAGGATTAATTGAAGATAATTAATTAAGGGTAATTAATTATGGGATGAGTAATTAAAGTAGTTAATTACTGATTATTAATCATGGGTGATTAATATATATGTTGTTTAAATGGGAGATTAATTACTTATGTAATTAATTTATATTTAGAGATTGATTTAAATGTAATCATTAATTAATTAATTAATGATGTAATTTGGAATTGATTAATTAAGGTATGATTAATATTACATGCTAATTACTTATTGTAATTAGAGATAGTTAATCAATAATGGTTAATTGAAATGAATATGAGATGATGATTTATAAATTGATTTGTAATCAATTGAAGATTAAGTTAAGCAGGATTTTAATGATGAAGTAATTAATTTAATTTATTTTAAATTAATTAGAGATTAAGTAATTAATTTAATTCATTTTAAATTAATTATAGAATGAAATGATCATTAGATAGTTGCTTATATTTGATGATTGGTTTTGATTGCTTGGTATGGTTTGTAATCTCAGTTATGAGATTAGTAGAGTATGTAATATGGATGCATTGTTTGCTTTTGGATGATAATAGTAATTATCTGATATGAATTATCTGTTGATAATGATAAGGTTGATTATCTATTATGTTGTGAATTACCTATCTGTGTATATTTAGATAATGAATTAAATTATTTTAAACTTAAAACAACTTGGACCTTAAAAGACACGCTTTGGTTGTCGATGAGACCGGGATCGGGTTTGCTACATTACAGCGTGATAGGGGGTTCTCGCTTTGCGTTAGGTGGCGAACGGGAGACTCTTACCCCTACATGCCCCCGGGAATAGTATAAGGTCGTGCGGGGTTGGTTGCGAGTCGAGAGGCTGGCCGTAAAAGCAAACCCGAGGTACCAATGGGAGCCACGGCGGGGCTGGGATGGTTGAAAAGCCTACCAGTCGAGTAAGCCGCTGTTGATGGTTGCAAAGCCTAGACTATCACAGTTGGTATCAGAGCATTAGGTTGAGTGAATACGTAGTCTCTGTAGTAGTGTCTTTCTTGAGAGAGCGTATTTGTATTTTTAATATATATATATATATAATTGGTTCTACCTATTTGTTGGGTTTACCTGTTCAGGTTTTCCAATGTAAGTTATAAAGGTAGATGAGGTAGAAGTGTGTGTAACACGACTACCATTGGTTGGAGTTTGATGGATGAGGTTGGAAGTGTATTTGTCGAGACTGTAGACCTAATACCGTCTCAAGTGAGTTCTGTAGTGATGAAGGACTTCATCGATCTCTGAAGGTAACCTGTAAAGGTTCGGAGTTCATCTTTGAAGTGCAGAGTTGAGTTTGGATCTGTCGTTTAGGCAGAAGCCAGTGAGTGATGATATCTTGATATCTCAGGAAGTAGTAGCTGCGTGATGAGATGTAGTGACTATGGATATTTCCGAAGATGTTTCTTTGGAACAAGAGTAAGAAGTGAGTCTGCTCGGTGATATGGCTGAGTTTAGCAGAGTGTTCTGAATTGGTAGGGAGTCTTCTAGCTGAGTAGTTTTTTCTGAAGTGGAGTTCAGAAGCAGCAGAGTGGATCATTTCTCTGGTAAGTTGGCTGGGCCAGCATAAGCTGTTCTGTTTGGTAGAGAGAGAGAGAGCAGTTTCTTTGGATTTAGGCTGAGTTAATCGCAAAGGTGACTTGCGATAGTGTGTTCTTTTGGAATTGTTGGAGATTATCTGGATTTCTTTCTGGAAGTCAGAATTTGTCTACATCTGGAGATTGAGTTTTCTTTCCAGGATGTAACTGGTGGTTCAGTTAGTAGATGGATGGTTCCTTGAGATAGAATTTAGTGAAGCAACTCAGGTTTGGGAGGAACATTTGAGTTTATTTATGGATATATGTGACCATATTTCTGTGCTGGGTTGTCTAGTCAGTGCTTGTATTCTTCAACATTTTCTTCTGCTTCGGATCAGAGTTGCGCAGCGGAAGCAGTTTGGGATGTTTCTGTTTTCTTTTTCCGGATAAGAAGAAGTTTGTTCTATCTTCTGTTGTTGAGAAGCGGGGTGTGTGTTCTTGGTTTTTGAGTGATCTTGAGGAGATCATTGGATTGTTTTGATTCAGTCTGTTTCTAGAGGCATCAACATAGAGTTGAGCTGATCTGGAAGGATGTTGGTAGCCCAGAATCGTCCGAAGAGTTTTTATGGATATGAGACGGAGAATTTGGATTCTGGAATCGGAGATTGGGAATTGGGTTAAGTTTTTCTCTGATTCAAAGAGCTATAAGTTTAGGAAAGCTAGCTCTGTAGTGTTTTGGGTTTCTTCTATGTTTTGGTTTGATCAGTATTTGGTTTTCTAGAGTTGAATTGTCAGTTTGGATAGCTGGGATTCAGAGTGTTATCACGTATCTCTGAGAGAGTACGTGTTTGATATTTCTGGTTTTAGAACCAGCAGTTTAGGATGGATTGGTTGTTGAGTCAGACTCGTTTGTAGTCTGATATTCTGTATAGAATTGTTGTTAGGAGCTCTATAGCTTAGTAGCATTGATTGATTGTATTCTATAAAGCGAGTATCCCGATATATATATATACCGGGGAAAACTCGTGAAAGTTATATCCAAAATTCTTTTGGATAATTAGATTTGTTCTGATTGTGTGAATTGGTTGCTTTGATTATTGGCATATGATTAACATATGCTGTGTTTTTAAAATAAAATCTGTAAATAGATTATTAAATTACCTTTGTTTTAAATTTCGGGGATGAAATTCTTTTAAGGGGGAAGGATTGTAATATCCCGGAATTTTGGACAATTTAAATTTAATAATCTGGATTTAAATTTAAATTGCATTGATAATTTTGATTTGTTAATTTAATTTGAAATTTAAAATAAAATTTAAATATGAAACATGTATTCATATAAGTTGTAACATCTTTCATAAATTTTATTTTAATTGTTTAAAGGTATAAGAACTAATTAATTTAATTTAAACATTCATTAACACTTAATTAAATAACTAATCATTTAAAATTGACATGTGTAAGTAATTTAAAATATAAGTTTACATGTGTTAACATCTTAGACAAGTGTCATGTTGTCATTTTGTTTTCTTTAATTTTGATTAAATCATAATTTAGATTATAAAACATTGCATATATTCATTTCTTCATTCTTTCTCAATTTTTTTCATTCTAAACATAAAGAAATCTGAAACCCTCTTCATCATAATGCAAACACTTACATTTTTCAATCAAGCAAACATTGCATGCAACAAATTTCAAACCTGTAAATGCATTCCTCAAATCTGCAAGTTCATCTCCTCAAATGCAAAATCAAAAGCATGCATTCACTTTTCAAAACTCTGAAACATGCAATTGAATCTGGGAAAAAGCATGAGGCCTGCATTCTTTCTAAAATCTGCAAAATGCAAACATGCACTCCAATTTCAAGCAACCTGCGTGAATCTTCAAACCAGAAGCATGTATAAAACAAAAGATTAGAAAGCATTAAAACAAAGGCCTGCATTTCAATTTTAATCAAATGGAGCCTGCATTTTGTTCCTGCAATCTACATTTCCCAAAATATAAACATGCATTCATCTGGAAAAAGGGGGGAAGGAGGTCTGCATTCAATTCTTTAAGATGTGGAAGTAACCTGGGGGGGGGGGATTTGCATCTGCATTCATTTTCAATCTGGACTCTGCACAATTTCAGGTGAGTAACACCTAATTTAAGTAAGTTTAGTAGGATTTCATTGCTTGCTTATCTGATGAATTGAATTGTGTATATGTTTTATAAATTGCAAATAGATTCATATGAGATTTCTTTGAATGTTATACATACAAATATCTGCCTGTGTTCAAATTGATGGCTGTGCATGTGGGTTTCTGCAAGCTTTCAAACTCATATTGATCCCTGAGCTTTTCTGTAGCTTGTTGCTATTATGATTTAAAACAATTGAACAAAGCTTGTTTATTTTAGAATAGAATAAGCTTTAAAATTTCATATAAACTAACAAAATTTTCTGTAACCTGGGGATCAAGTTATGCAGAGCAACAATTCATATAATGTGAAATTCAAACTTCATAATTAAGTGTTTCAGGTTTACTAATAGAAACAATAAGTGAATTCAAGAATTTTAAAACAAAAATTTCAAATGTTAGAGCTATGCATATTGTGCAGTTTCAAACGTACTGTATACTACATATTTGCTAAGTTCAGTTGATACTTGCCTTTAAATTGGTTGAATTTGGTTCTATTGATGGAGTAGCCATCAAGTATGATAGGAAAATTATTAAATTGTTTTGCAATCCAACTTTGAGATGGTAATTTGGGATTTCTAGTTAAGAACCCTAGTTTTTACTGGGTTCAAGAAATTGGGTGCTGCGGTTTTCAAAGTGAATCGAGTTCAAAGCTCTTTTGGGAATGGATGGATGGTGTGTTGTTGGAGTCTTCACCGGAGTTTGGGTGTTGATGATGGTCGGTGATGGGGAAAATTGGTGTTGACAGGTTAACTGGGTTGTGGCCTGTGTAGTTTCAGGTTTCT
This sequence comes from Allium cepa, assembly GCA_030765085.1. Lineage (NCBI taxonomy): Eukaryota > Viridiplantae > Streptophyta > Magnoliopsida > Asparagales > Amaryllidaceae > Allium > Allium cepa. Next base: position 546,976,937 of record CM060943.1, on the reverse strand, counting down.
GTTATAAAACTTGAATTCAAAATTCAAGTTAAATTTTGGGTATTTAAGGGTTGGATGTTGATATAGGGAGTTTGGTCGATGGAGGATGGTCTTAGGTGATCGCCAGTGATGGCCGGAGTGGGGAAAGTGCATGCACAGGGGAGTTGTGTATGTTGGTGGTGATGGGTAAGTGGATTTTGGTTGTAGGGTTTTGGTAGCTCGAGATTTTCTTGGGAATTTTAGGAAATAACTCGAAGCAAGTGAGCTTCTGACCCGAAGTAGAATCCAAGTTGCCCGGGTTATATAATGTTTCAGGTTGTGTTTTTGACCAGAATTTGTTGTTTCAGGTTTTAAGTTTTTTTTTATAAAAGTTTTTAAAGTGTAAATTAAAACCTGAACAAGTATAACATTTAAACTGAATTCAAATGTAAATTCAATTAGTTTAATTTTAGGTCTGAAATAATTTAAATTTTGGAAATTCTATTTGTACTTAAGCACAAGTATAAAACCTGTTTTCCAATTTTTTTTTGAGTTTTGAAGTAATGAATATTGCAAACAATCTGAAATATTTAAACCTGAATTTAGATATAAATTCAAATGATTTGAATCTTGTTTTTGTAATTTTTGAGTTTTAAAATTAGTTTGGGTTTCAAACAAAACAGAAACTGTTTTTCTGTTTTCAGATTTAAAGTAAATTTAAATTTTGTAAGATGAAGTTCAATCTAGAATTTTTAAACCTAGAACTTAAATATGAATTCAGTAATTTAAATTTTGGTTTTTGAAAACAATTTGAAATCAAAATTTAAGATTGTTTCAAACAAACAAGAAACTGTTTTTTGTTTTTCTGATTTAAACTACAAAGTAAAATTTCAAAATGCAAATGAAAAATTTAAACAAGTTAAATCTGGAAGTGAAGTATGAAATGAATCTGAGTTTGATTTAATTTAAATCTGGAGTTTAAATTCAAACTTCAGTCTTTAAAAATAAAGGATTAAATTTAAATTTGTTTTAAAATAATGATTTGCATTTGAAATTGAAGATGGAAGTGTAAATAAAGTTTTAAATTTTAAGTTTGAATTTGAAATGGAAATTTGAATTATGTTCAGTTTGAAATTTTAAAAAAAAATTTAAATTTGAATTTTTGTTTGAAACAATTTGTTTAAAATATTTTGTATAAAGAAGAATGTTTCTTAATTTTGAACTTCAGAAAATTGGTTTCATTTAAATTATTTAATTAATTTAAATGGAATATTAATTATTTAATTAATTATCAATGTGGATGTTTAATTAAGTAATTAATAATTTTTAAGTTAATTAATTAAGATTTGAGATTAATTAATTAGGGTTAATTAATCTATAATTGAGGATGATTAATTATATTTTAATTAATGATTAAGATTTACTTAATCAAGTGATTAAAGATAATTAAGATTTTAATTAACACTTAATTAATTAATAATTAGAGATTAATTAAATGATAATTAAATATTAATTAACTGATAAGTAAATTATTAATTAAGTAATTAAAAGATATTAATGAAGGTCATTAACTTAGGATTATTTTTACAATTAATTAATGTGATTAATTTTTGATAATTAATTAGATTAATTAATTAATAATAATCAATTGTTTAATTTTTAATTACTTAATGAAAGTAATTAATGAATTAATTACTTAGTGTAATTAATTTGATTAAGGTGATTAGTTTAGATTAATTAAGTTTAATTAATTTAAACATTTGTGGATTATTGATAATTACTTATGTAATTAATGAATTTGTAATTGCTTAAGGAAGTAATTAAATAATAATTACTAAATGTAATTAAAGATATTTATTATAGAAGTAATTTGGATTTAAATTACTTTTGAATTAATCAAGGATTAATTGAAGATAATTAATTAAGGGTAATTAATTATGGGATGAGTAATTAAAGTAGTTAATTACTGATTATTAATCATGGGTGATTAATATATATGTTGTTTAAATGGGAGATTAATTACTTATGTAATTAATTTATATTTAGAGATTGATTTAAATGTAATCATTAATTAATTAATGATGTAATTTGGAATTGATTAATTAAGGTATGATTAATATTACATGCTAATTACTTATTGTAATTAGAGATAGTTAATCAATAATGGTTAATTGAAATGAATATGAGATGATGATTTATAAATTGATTTGTAATCAATTGAAGATTAAGTTAAGCAGGATTTTGATGATGAAGTAATTAATTTAATTTATTTTAAATTAATTAGAGATTAAGTAATTAATTTAATTCATTTTAAATTAATTATAGAATGAAATGATCATTAGATAGTTGCTTATATTTGATGATTGGTTTTGATTGCTTGGTATGGTTTGTAATCTCAGTTATGAGATTAGTAGAGTATGTAATATGGATGCATTGGTTGCTTTTGGATGATAATAGTAATTATCTGATATGAATTATCTGTTGATAATGATAAGGTTGATTATCTATTATGTTGTGAATTACCTATCTGTGTATATTTAGATAATGAATTAAATTGTTTTAAACTTAAAACAACTTGGACCTTAAAAGACACGCTTTGGTTTTCGATGAGACCGGGATCGGGTTTCCAAATTTGGATCCGAAAACCACATCGATTCCAAATAACGTTAGGTCGTTAATCCAAGAGGAGCGAGTGAAGACTCGAGGTGTAAGGGCTATACATCAGTATAACTCTGTGGGTGATTCCGTAATGAGTTTGACGGAATAGTACTTATAGATTCGAGATGGAGATTTAGAGTGCAAGGGTTATTGTCGTTAACTCTGAGGGTGATTCCAATATGAGTGTAACGAGATAATGCCTTCGGTTTCGTTCGAACCCGGAATGAACTTGTATGGATTGAATACTTTCAGAACATCGTCAGGCGGACGATGAGCATTCTAAGTGATATGTCCTATAAAGGTAATCGTAGCCTCAAGCCTCATCAACCGGGAATGGCTAAAACAGGGGAGGTGCAGCAAAGCTTCGTGGGTAGCACCCACTTGAGAGCAAGATTTATCCCTATCTAGAGGTCCCTTTATTTTCGGCTTAGTGGTGCGGTTGCTGATCACAACTGCGGGGTTGTCTTGTTTGGAACTGTTCAATAAGGAACAGGTCCGGCTTTGTGTTGCAGGGGATGAAGGGAGTAATCCTCGGTACGGTGATCTGGGCCACGTACTGTGACGGGTGGTACCCTAGTAGCCCAGCCATTGATGGAATCCAAAATCCAATAAGTGCCAACGGTTTTGATTGTATTACCCACTTTTGTGGCTAGTAGCTGGAATTTAATGAATGTAACAATTTCGGCTATTTCTTATTTACTTGAAAACCCTAGACACTATTATAATATCACCGGATTTCCTATCAAATGTTTTGGTTAGCGTAAGGTAAAAACTTTTCCATGTTTATGTGTGGGAAGTCTTACGTGATACCCTTTTCTTTTCAAAGGTTTTTCAAAGTTAAGCAACTTTAACCTGCTACTCACACCAGACCCATGTCTGACCCGGAGTTATTTCTGTTTTTCTATAACTCTTGGGTACTCAAATTTTTACGAGTAGCCAAGGGAATTCAGGTTAGGATTCAGGATAGCTTTGACGTATTGTTGAGGAGCAAATGGAGCAGGCGGCTTCTGTGAATAGTTATATAGTTTTCCGCTGTGTTGGTATCTCTGAGTTGTGTATGTATTGAGTTGTAATAACTAGACATGTGTTTATAACTGTCTAATATGTGTTGTATATGTCTGTGCACTCTGATATTTGATGTATACTATGTAATACTTATGTTATTATAATTTATTCATTCCGCTGTTGAGATTCTTGTGTTGTTTCTTCTTTCTCCTCTTTCTTTTCTCTTTTCTATCCCTTTCTTTCTTAAAGATGATGCGATTTTCCGGGAGTGGAAAGTCAGGTCGTCACAAATTCCAAATCAATTTCTCTTTTATTTAGGAAAACCTTTCCAAATAATTCATTAAATGTTAATCAAAGATTTCTTATATTCAATTTATAACTTCTAACTTAGACAAAATATTCCCTAATCATTCATTAAATCTAGATCAAAGATTTTTTTCTTAACTTCAAATCATATTCTTGCAAATCGAAGATTTTCATAACAGAGCACTACTGCCACTTTAAATATGGTAAATGTCACCTCCAGGGACTAATGGCAAGCAATCCTACATTATGAAGATCTTTGCGTTCAATGATCGTTGTCTTCAATACATTTTATTTCAAAAATTACTTTGAAGTGGTTTTCGAATAGGAATCACTCAAATCCGATCTCGATTTTTTGGATAGGATTCACCCAAATCCGATCCCAGTTCCTTCGTACAAACCATCAAATGAAAAGATGTTAAGTGGTTAATTAACATTCAAAGAATTTTTCTTTTTTTCTTTTCTTTTATCTTGGAAAAACTTAAATATGATCTTTTAGAGCATCCGGGCTTTCCTTTCAATCTATTCTACTGTTATCCCGCTTTCTGGCAAAGCCACGATACCAAAAGATCGATCAGAAATGGAGAACAATTCGTCTCAGAGACCGGTCATACTTCGTCTCGCTATGGATATCACTGAATTTTGTCCAAGTCCAGATTGAGCTACAATTGATAGGACACGGCAAGAAAGACCATAGGAGTCAACATCTCAAGTTTCAAGTCAATCCGAGTTCATACGCTCGAGTTTTGATCGATTCAATTCGAAGGGGAAGGCTTAGGTTTCGAACCCATCGTTGACCAACGGTTCGAAACGATCGCTTTCGAATCCATAAGTTTCGAATCCATCAAACCACCTCGGGTTCGACTCCATCACCTTCGAATCCATCGTGTTCGAATCCATCGTGTTCGAACCGATGGGCCTCGTGTCCATGGAGAAGTGACACAGCTCGTATCCATCACAGAAGCCATGCTTCGAACCCACCACAAAGCCTTGTTCGACCCCAAACAAGAATCCTTGTTCGAGTCCATCATTGGACATTGCTCGAACCCAAACATGGAACCTCGTTCGAACCCGTCCATGAAGTCATGTTCGAACCCATCCATGATGCCAAGTTCGAACCCATCCTGTGTAGCCTCATTCGAATCCACTGGGTCAACCAACCATGATGACGTGTCTGTTATCCCGCTTTTTGGCAGCCGTGATACCAAAAAATTGGTCGAAAACGGGAAACAGTTCATCTCAGAGATTGGATATACTTCACTTAGCTATGGATATCGATGAATTTTGCCCGAGTCCGGATCAGGCCACAATTGATAGGACACGACAAGAAAGGTTGTAGGAGCCATCATTTCAAGTTTCAAGTCAATCCGAGTTCGTATGCTCAAGATATGATGGATTCAGTGTGAAGAGAAATAGTCATTGTCTGGTTCGAAACCATGAAGTTCGAACCCATCCTTTTCAAACCCATCCTGTTCGAACCCATCCACGTCCTTGCCTTCGAAGCCATGGAGTTCGAACCCAAGCCACATTCGAACCCATCGGCTAGTACCTGCCTCGACTCCATCGCTTTCGACTCCATCGCCTTCGAATCCACCACAGTGGCCTACCTTCGAATCCATGACTTCACTCGGCCTCACATCCTCACTTCGAACCCATCGAGTGACCCAGTTCGAACCGATCAAGTTCGAACCCATAAGGATTCCTAGATTCGAATCAGTCATGTTCGAAACCAGGAATACTTCCTATTTCGAATCCACCGAGTCAATTGGTTTGGATGACGTGTTCGCCGTAGTTCACGGAGTCGAAGCGGTCCATTCGGAGATAAGTTAGGATCGATTCGAGGAATGCGCGCCACGTCACTGCAAGCCCACGTGCACTGATGGATTCGAAATCATGGGTTCGAACTCATGGGTTCGAACGACACAGCCAACCGAAAATGCTAATTTCGAACCGAGCATATCTCCTTAACCACACATCCAAATGCAACCAAATTTTCACAGTAGCTTCCATATGAGGTAAAGATTGTTCCTGCCAAGTTTCAGCTCGATTGGACCATTTCTTGATGGGTTCGAAATCACTTCGAACCGATGTCAGATCGAGACGAAACTCGGTGGGGTCGGTCGCGTGGGCCCACTCACGTGCCAGAAGAAGTCTCACGAAGTTTCAGCGAGATCTGGGCCTCCAACGCCTATAAATAGCACCCTGAAGCCTTCAGAAAAGGGGGAGGACTTCTGCCATTGAACGCCAAGACTCTGCCGGATTCAAGTTTAACTATCAGAATCGCTGTTGTATTCAGATTTCAAAGCAATTGTCAGCTGTAATCCATTGTAATCGATTGAATCGAGCAAAGCAATAAAGAGAAACCCTTCAAAGTGGACGTAGGCACGAACGCCGAACCACTATAAATCCTGTGTTTGTGATTGTTGCTTGTGAATTACTGTGATTTGTTACTTAGAGCTGAATTCTATATTGATTGTTGCTGAGTTCTGTGTTGATTATTATCGAGTTGAGTACGTAAACGGGTGCTTTCGTGATATTGGGTGTTTGTGACCAATTTTGGCGCAAACATTTTGGTGCTTTCACTGAGAAAGTAATTCAGGAAGAAGTTGAATTTAAAAATCCAAGAGTTCAAATCTAGGAATTATGGCAAGACAATCGAGTAAGAGGCCAAGGCCTGAGAGAAGCGAACCACAAGGAAGCCAAGAGGCTTCCTCAGGAGCAAATCAACCATCGATATACATCACTAGGCACGAGATGGAAACTATGATGAAGAGGCAAGAGGAAATGATCCAGAGTTTATTCCAACAGATAGGACAGCTTGGAGCACAAAATAGGGAAGCCAATGGAGTCCAGAACGGAGCGGGACCGTCCGGCGTAGCACCAGAGCTAGGGGGCACACATATGGAGAATGTTGACCCAATCTTGGAAAGAGAAAGAGAAGGATCTGCGCAACCTAGGAGTAGTAGAGGAGTGAACGCTCAGTCAAGGGGGCAGATCCCGGAGTTACCTCGTGAACTCGGGGGGCAGGTTGGAAGTAGTGAACAAGGATTACATCTCGGAGACAATGACCGATTAGCAGAGGTAGTTAGAAGAGCTTTGAGAGGCGGTATGGTGAACAAAGATTTGGAAGATGTCAATAGAAGTCCTTTTACTTCAGCAATCAGGCAAGCTAGGAACCCGCCTGATTTCAAACTACCATCATTGGATATGTATGACGGGAAAACGGACCCCACGGTCCATCTGACAAAATATATGAGGCATATGGAAGTGCTGGGGGCATCGGAGGAGGTCATGGCCCGGTGTTTTCCATTGTACTTGACAGATATCGCTGCACTATGGTTTAGACAGTTGGAGAACGGATCCATCGGAACATGGAACGGTTTAGTTGAGAGATTTATGAGGCAGTTCAGGGTTCATATTACAAGACCCAAGAACGTGATGACTTTGGCAACCCTAAAGCAAAAAGCCGGAGAGACCTTGAGAAGTTATCTAGCACGATTCAATGCAGCAGCAGCTTCAGTGGATAGAGCGGATCCGTCCATGGTGGTAATGGCAGCTGTGTCCGGAATAGCTGACGGCACAGAGTTCAAGAATTCATTGACTAAAGATCCACCCATTGATCTAGAGGAATTCTATCATGAAGCAGAAAAGTTTTTACGATTAGAAGATGCGAATGCCGAGAGAGAAGAAGGAGATGGGATAGAAGTTTTTGCATTTAGAGACGAAAAGCCTCTTAAAAAAGATTCGGATAAAGGTAAAAGAAAGATTGAGAATGACAGAGACAGATCAAAGCGGCAACGGAGGGAGCCGCGATTCACCACCTACGCTGAGTTGAACGAGAGCCTGGAACGAATTTATCAGGATACCAAAGAACAGATTCCGTATCGTAGGCCAATGCGAAGGGATCCTACTTCTGACGAAAGGAAATCAGATAAGTTCTGTGTATTCCATGAATTAAATGGTCATAACACTAATGATTGTAGGCACCTGAAGGACGAGGTGGAAGGGCATATCAGGAACGGTATGATCCTTCAATATGTAAGGAGACGAGCTCCTGTGGCGGAACCAGAACGACCACCGTCCACATCAGCTAGGGGCGATCCTGAATCAAGGCACCGTTTGGTTATCAATTGAGTAAGATAACGATGAACAAGTTGTAAGCTTCCACTACCGCAAATAAATCATTTACACATGTGCGGGATCGCGAACGATCTTCAGGCATGCTCTGAGTGATCATTGACCGTTTCGTAGTGGAAACTTACACTTTGACATCCATGCTTTACTTTCATTTCTTTTTGATTTGAACATTTGGACTCTGTTTGTTTGGACAATTGTTTTTGAAACTCATCCGTTTAATAGATATTTGATTCTAATAACTCTCGAATGACCAAGCTACTTACACGTGTATGGGGTCGCGAACGATCCTTAGGCATGCTCTGAGATGGCGATGAACCGCCCTGACAAACGATCCAGGATCTCACCCGAATGTGACCCTGGCATCGATGACACCAAGCCCTCCCGGGCACACACACAATCCGCCTCGAACGACACCCGACTTCGAACAGTCATAACTCGCATTACCTCAATGGCTTGATCGCGAACGGTCGTCACTTGAGGTCCGACATCCAACCACGAACGGTCACGAATTCGCCTCGAACGGCACACGATCGCGAACGATCACTTTCTGCCTTGAACGGCACAGACCGCGAACGGTCACAGATTCGCCTCGAACGGCACACGATCGCGAACGATCACTTCCTGCCTCGAACGCCATCGATCGCGAACGGTCATGGCTCACTGATTATGAAATCCGACCTCGAACGGTCACCATTCGCCTTGAACGGCACTTGGTCGCGAACGATCATCATTCGCCGCGAACGGCATCAACCGCGAACGGTCCTATTCCATCTTATGCCACGAACGGCACGGACCGCGAACGGTCCCGATTCACTTCAAGCAGCATACGATCCCGAACGATCAAAGCATGAATTTATACGCTCGACCGCGCACGGTCGCACTTCACCTCGAATGACTCGATCACGAACGATCGTCATTTGAAGTTGAGCGCTTGACCACGAACGGCCGCACTTCATCCCAAATGGCTCGATCCCGAACGATCGTCATTTGAGGGCATATGAAACTATTGAGTTCTTTGCAGGTTGATAATCGGATACGAACATCCAACTCAAGGCATTACAAAACACACCTTCCTACAGCAAGGCATGTTTTGGGGGGCAAAGTGTTATCCCGCTTTTTGGCAAAGCCGTGATACCAAAAAATTGGTCGAAAACGGGAAACAGTTCATCTCAGAGATTGGATATACTTCACTTAGCTATGGATATCGATGAATTTTGCCCGAGTCCGGATCAGGCCACAATTGATAGGACACGACAAGAAAGGTTGTAGGAGCCATAATTTCAAGTTTCAAGTCAATCCGAGTTCGTATGCTCAAGATATGATGGATTCAGTGTGAAGAGAAATAGTCATTGTCTGGTTCGAAACCATGAAGTTCGAACCCATCCTTTTCGAACCCATCCTGTTCGAACCCATCCACGTCCTTGCCTTCGAAGCCATGGAGTTCGAACCCAAGCCACATTCGAACCCATCGGCTAGTACCTGCCTCGACTCCATCGCTTTCGACTCCATCGCCTTCGAATCCACCACAGTGGCCTACCTTCGAATCCATGACTTCACTCGGCCTCACATCCTCACTTCGAACCCATCGAGTGACCCAGTTCGAACCGATCAAGTTCGAACCCATAAGGATTCCTGGATTCGAATCAGTCACGTTCGAAACCAGGAATACTTCCTATTTCGAATCCACCGAGTCAATTGGTTTGGATGACGTGTTCGCCGTAGTTCACGGAGTCGAAGCGGTCCATTCGGAGATAAGTTAGGATCGATTCGAGGAATGCGCGCCACGTCACTACAAGCCCACGTGCACTGATGGATTCGAAATCATGGGTTCGAACGACACAGCCAACCGAAAATGCTAATTTCGAACCGAGCATATCTCCTTAACTACACATCCAAATGCAACCAAATTTTCACAGTAGCTTCCATATGAGGTAAAGATTGTTCCTGCCAAGTTTCAGCTCGATTGGACCATTTCTTGATGGGTTCGAAATCACTTCGAACCGATGTCAGATCGAGACGAAACTCGGTGGGGTCGGTCGCGTGGGCCCACTCACGTGCCAGAAGAAGTCTCACGAAGTTTCAGCGAGATCTGGGCCTCCAACGCCTATAAATAGCACCCTGAAGCCTTCAGAAAAGGGGGAGGACTTCTGCCATTGAACGCCAAGACTCTGCCGGATTCAAGTTTAACTATCAGAATCGCTGTTGTATTCAGATTTCAAAGCAATTGTCAGCTGTAATCCATTGTAATCGATTGAATCGAGCAAAGCAATAAAGAGAAACCCTTCAAAGTGGACGTAGGCACGAACGCCGAACCACTATAAATCCTGTGTTTGTGATTGTTGCTTGTGAATTACTGTGATTTGTTACTTAGAGCTGAATTCTATATTGATTGTTGCTGAGTTCTGTGTTGATTATTATCGAGTTGAGTACGTAAACGGGTGCTTTCGTGATATTGGGTGTTTGTGACTAATTTTGGCGCAAACAGTGTCTTCCATCGGTTCGAATTCGCCGAGATATATGGAGTCGAAGCGGTCAACTCGGAGTGAAGACCAGATTGATTCGAAGTTTGCACTCCACGTCACCACGAAGACGCGTGCCATGATGGATTCGAAACCATCGGTTCGAAAGCATGGTTTCGAACCAAACAGCCATGCAATGAACCCCATTTCGAATCCATCATATCTCCCAATCTACTGATCCAAATGCCATGAAATTTTCACAGTAGCTTGCATACATGCTTAAGAATGTCCACGCCAAATTTCACCTCGATTGGATGAATTCTTGATCGGTTCGAATGGAGTTTGAACCGATGCCAAAGTGGGCCCAAACTTCCTGAGACCGTGCGTGTGGGCCCCCTCACGTGCCAGAAGTGGTCTCCCGAGTTTTCAGCGAAATATCAGCAGCCTACGCTTATAAATAGAGCCCCAGGGCCAACAAAAAAGGGATCTTCTTCTGACTCTGAAGCGCCCAGACTCTGCCGGATCGAGATCTCCATCATCCTACATCATAATTTTACTGTTGATTCCGAATTTACAGTTGTAATTTGCTGTTGATTGCTGCAAAAACTTGTAATCATTGAAAGAAAAGCAATAAAAACATCAAAACACTTCACAGTGGACGTAGGCAACACGCCGAACCACTATAAATCGATTGTCTACACATTTTCTTTACTGTTGATTGGAGTTTTTGTTATATAATATCTGTTTTGAATTTACATTCTTGACTATTATCTCTTCAACGACTCCCAAAGAGTGTTGTGCCCAATTTTGACGCAAACACTTTGGTGCTTTCACTGAGAGAAAACCCAGTTTTTCTCCCGCTCGTTGGATCTGTCATCGATACCGGATTGAATAAATCTAAGAGAGAGATCTAGATCATTGAATCCGACTTCCTTCCCTTCTATTCAGATTTGCATAAAGTCTAGGAAAGGAATTCAACTCTCATTATGGTTAGCACAAGAACCACCTCGAACGCTGTCAATCAAGAAGAACAGGATAGACAGAATCCTGCCCCTCTACCTCCATCTAATCAAGATGTTGCTGGGCACTCAGAACCGTCGGGTCCGGTTACCCGACAAGAGTTGCAGTTGTTACTCCAAGAGCTGACCGAGAGTCGGCGACAACTAGAAGAACAGCTACGCGCTAACGCTGAGCTAATCAACAAGCTGGATCGCCAGAAACGAAAGAGATCCACGAGAGATCGTGCTTCTCTCTCCTCCAGCGAAAGTTCTTCATCTTCTGATTATCATAACCGGCCTCCACGACCCCGGTTAGATGGGAGTCGTATGCCACCCGTTGCAAACCAACGACATTGACCGTTGGACAAATAAGAGTTGGTCCGTCAGCCAGTTTCCAAACCAGACCCTCCTCCCGAGGAGGTGCCGTTCCTCACCACGTCGCAGAATACCGCACCACTAGCGTTGCGGCCGAACCAGGGATCGACGCTGAAGATCAGTCGGACCTGGACCGTCATCATAGTGGTCGTACTCCTGAACCGTACGTCCCAGAGGACTATGAGCCAAGAAGGCGAGACTTGGACCGTCGACGATATCCGGTTCAAGCCCGAAGTATGGAACGTGATCATACTCCGGCACAAATGCCGGATCTTTCAACTATGATACGTCAAATGATCCGTGAGAGTCAGGGATTCACAAACGACGATTGGGGAGTTTCCCGAAGTCACACTCCCTTTACGGACGATATTCTTAATGCTGAACCCCCACGGCGATTCCGAATGCCCTCTCTACCCATGTACGAGGGAAACTCCGACCCCAACCAACATATTCTGAAATATGAATGGTCGATGACTGCTACCGGAGCTGATGATGCAGTGAAGTGTCGTAGTTTCCCCATATCCTTGGGGGGCATCGCTACCATGTGGTTCACCCGACTACCACCTCGATCCATCTCTTCCTTCGATCAGTTAGCTACAAAATTCGTTGAGCAATTCCGCATGCACGTCGCAAGGCCGAAAGATGTCAACACTCTATCTAGTGTCACACAAGCTCCCGGAGAGACACTCAGACACTACTTAGAAAGATTCCATACTGCATGCGCGGAGATTAGTAATCCAAACGATAACTCCATCCTTATGGCGCTGACTAAGGGGATCGACCCCGATTCCGAATTCGGCAATTGGCTAGCTGGGAAACCACCTGCGTCATTGGACCGTTTCCATGCCAAAGCAGCTCAATTCCTGAGACGGGAAGACGCGAAACAGTCTAGGAAGCAAACTGACGCAGGGCCAAATGCGGAAGGGACCCAAAGCAATGTTGCAATAAAACAGTCCGGTGAGAGCTCTGGAAAAGTTCAGTTGAACATTAAAAATAAACAAGCTCGGCGAAGGGAGAGCGTGAATCAACTTAAAAAACAAGATCAAAATCGTGGCCCGCAACGCAAATATCCGATGTTCGACAGTTATACTCCTTTGAATACTTCACTGGAGGACTTGTATTTGCAGACCAGTAATACAATTCAATATGAAAAACCTGCTCCAAGACCGTCGTCAGAGAGACAAATCCAGACCGGAAAATTTTGCAGGTTCCATGAAGGCTACGGGCACAATACGGACGAGTGTCGTCACTTACAGGATCTTGTTGAAAAACTGGTCAGAGAAAGGAAGCTGGAACAGTTTGTGCGGACACCGCAGCCCAGAGAAGCGGGCCCATCCAATCCAATCAATGAACCCAATCTACCGAGGCAGGAGGACTCGACTTGTCCCCGTGGAAGATTGGTGATAAACGCTATCAGTGGCGGGCCTACTTACTCAGGAGCCTAGAACGACGAAGAACCTCGTCACTGTCACACATGACAGACTCCTTCAATCTATGAATACTTTGCAGTTTCTTTTACGTTCTGAAATTTGAATTTGTAATAAGGCACTGACTTTGCCACATTTTCTTATTTCAGCAAATAAAATGCTATCTCTTCAAGCTAAAGCTGTGATTCACCGAATACAACGTTCAACAATCACGACACACGAAGAGCTAAGTTCCATCAAACAATGGAATTTATTCAAATAGCGAGTGACTGCATTACAACCGGCCACTCACTAAGTGAAACCCCAGCTCGGGGGCAAGCCAACACATCGAAGGCTGAACTGGACCAACACACGACAGTCCATCCAACAATTCGTTCCCAGAGCGTGAACGGACTCCAACTTCCCACAGCGCGAATTAGAGTATAAACATTCCATAACTCGTTCCCACTGCGCGAACGGACTCCAACTTCCCAGAGCGTGAATTGGAGTATAAACATTCAATAATTCGTTCCCAGAGTGCGAACGGACTCCAACTTCCCAAAGCGTGAATTGGAGTATAAACATTCAACAATTCATTCCCAGAGCGTGAACGGACTCCAACTTCCCACAGCGCGAATTGGAGTATAAACATTCAACAATTCGTTCCCAGAGCGTGAGCGGACTCCAACTTCCCACAACGCGAATTGGAGTATAAACATTCAACAATTCGTTCCTAGAGCGTGAACGAACTCCGGGTTCCCAGAGCATGAATTGGAGTATAAACATTCAAAAATTCGTTCCCAGAGCGCGAACGGACTCCAACTTCCCGGAGTGTGAATTGGAGTATAAACATTCAAAAATTCGTTTCCGGAGTGCGAACGGACTCCAACTTCCCAGAGTGTGAATTGGAGTATAAACATCAAATCCATCGTTCCCAGAGTGTGAACGAATTCCTAAAAAGCCCAAATAGGTGTGAATGACCATCTATCGGCTGACTCCAACTTCCCAAAGTGTGAATTGGAGTATAAACATCAAATCCATCGTTCCTAGAGTGTGAACGAATTCCTAAAAAGCCCAAATAGGTGTGACTGACCATCTATCGGCTGACTCCAACTTCCCAGAGTGTGAATTGGAGTATAAACATCAAATCCATCGTTCCCAGGGTGTGAACGAATTCCTAAAAAGCCCAAATAGGTGTGACTGACCATCTATCGGCTGACTCCAACTTCCCAGAGTGTGAACTGGAGTATAAACGTCTATTCCAGGTTCCCAAAGCGCGAACCGAAGCATCCGTGCTAACTCCGAGTTCCCAAAGCGTGAATTGGAGTATAAACATAAATTACAGGTTCCCGGAGCGCGAACCGAAGTATCCACGCTAACTCCATATTCCCAGAGCGTGGAGTGGAGTGTAAACATCAATTCCAGGTTCCCGGAGCGCGAACCATACTACAAACGTCGATAACTCTCAAATTCCCATAGTGCGAACCAAGTTATCGATTACAAATTATCCTAAGTCCCCAGAATGTGGAAACGTGCTTAAGGTTTGCAATAAACGCACTCAACCACCAAAACACAAATGTTATTCCCCAAGACTAGGGGAAAAAAAAGCTAGGTGTTAATCGCTAACCAAAGTGATACAATGTCCGAAATTCGATTATTCATCGACTACGACTTGCGACCAAGATTTTCAGACTTGGCGAATAAAACAAACTCTACTTGACGGTAAAAACACCACAAGTGCACCGGACTAAAAACATAACGCTACAAACACTTAAGCACAAAAGAAACGAGAGTTGGAACAAAGAAACTAAATTTTATTTCAACTAACTAAAGACAAGGACTTACACGCAAATAAGTTCTTCCAAAAAAGAATGCCTACTAGCAGGGGCCGAACCTGCATCTATACACGGCCTACTAACAAAAAACGAAAACAAGTTCCTATCTACCAAAATATCTGCTTGGGAGGCCGAATTACTCTTTCTTTCTTGGCTTCCTTATCAGCGGTTCGTCATCAGAATCGCTAGGAACGGAAATCCTTCGTTTGGATAACCTCCTCACTGGTGGTTGCTCTTCGGCCGGGGGCATAATATCTACGTCCTCCTCGGAACTTGAATCTAAATGAAGGCTCCCCGCCGGAGGAGTAGGAGGGACTGGACCCACAATGGAAGATGGGATAGTGCCACCCGACGATACTATCCTCGCATGTGCTAGGCTCTGCGCCGCCGTGCCACCTCCAACACTACCACTGTGCCCCGCAGCTTCTAATTCAGCTTGAATCTCGGCCAGGATCTCTTCATCACGAATCGTCTGGGCCTGGCTTGGGGCATCCGCAGTCTGCATTGAAGAGCTGGAGGTCGACGGAAGGTCACTAATGATAAATGGCAAGTCAGTGAAAGAGCCACCCTGTTGGCCAAGCAGCTCACTCAACATTTGTTCGTCAAGAGATAGGGACCTCCCCTTCGCCGCCTCGGTTGATACTGTAGTCACAACAGTAGTCTCGGTGGTGATGGCCTTATCCCCTTTGCTTGATTCCTGGGTCGCGGCAATCGAAGTAGCTCCAGTCACTAAACAAAGATAAGAAGAAGTTATCAGTAACTTCTTCAGAACAAACTCTCTATTCGGAAAACACTTGAGGTAAGTTCGGAATACCTTCCCCAGTTTGACTTGCAAACGACTGAGCGGCCTTAGAAGCATGCTCCCGAATGGGAGATAACAGCGGCTGTTCCGGGTCATAAGCAGGAACAGATTGAGAACCGACCATAGATACAGACACTGACGAAGGTGGAGCGGTGACTTCAGTAACAGTAGAGTAATGCTCAACATCTGACCCTTCTCCAACCTCCAGAGATCGACCACCGATCATCTCCTTTCCTTGAGCAATAATAGCGTCGTGGAGAACCTTCTTCTCATCATCAGTCAACAACCGATTTTCAAGTTCAAATTGGTCGACCGATTCATCCGGGTGTGCTTCCTCTTCTTCCTCGACCAATCGATCCCAAGCATTGCGGAGGTGCACCGGGTAAGCTTGGAGCCAGGCCAAATTTCGATGTCTCAACACGTTGGCATTGTAAGTGATAAGCAAATCTTCAATATCGGCCTCCAGCCTGGCCTTCGCTTGGCGAACTTTCCCTTCAACCTCCATTTCAACCGCCTGTACCTTGGCTACTGCCGCATCCCGTTCAGTCCGGAGAATCACGACTTGTTCACACGCCTCCTGGGCTGCATTGTTCGCATCATCCCTATCCTTGGCGATTTCGGCGAATTTTGACTTAAGCTCGTTCAACTCCTTTAGGGCTGCGTCCCTCTCGGCAGTAACCATGGTGTTTCGATGGCCCATGTCCTCTACCGTGGCATAGTGCTCACATTTCATCATGTCCATTGTTGCTTGGGCTTCATCGGCTTTTTTGATAGCCTCCATTTCGGATTTCCGAGAAGACTCAGCCTCAGTGTTTAGCACATCGATAATACGGCTCTTTTGGACCAACTCAGCCTGCATTTTCTCAATGGTGGCCCCACGCTCAAAGGCCAGTGACGATGCTTTTTCGGCCGCCTTGTACCACGCCCTGTACTGGGCATAAAAATCATGCACATAATCGTGCGCCGCCTGTTCGGCCTACGGTGGGATTATTTTCAAGTGAAGAGGGAAGATGTAGTTGTCAAAGCAAATATTTGGAAAGTCCTTCTTCAGTTGAGCAAGCCTGATTGCTCCTTCTCCTGAAATTTCAGTAGGAGGTTGCTCCGCGACTATTGGAGGCATTGCCTTAGATCTGGGATGGCGAGGTTCATGCCCAGAAGATTGAGAGGCCGACTGATAGTGCGAGGAATCAGAAGGACGAGGAACATGGACAGGAGGCTGTATAGGAGCTCTTGGAGGAGGGGTGCGCGATCGATACCGATGTCTGTAATCCCTATCTCTCCATTCTTGGCCAGAGTACCCGGAGTACCTGCGATCGTAACTCCTATCTCCTTCTCTCCGTTGTGAATCGTAATATGAGGAAGATCTGCGAGCATGTCGTAGGCTCCCTAGCATCGAGCCACGTCCAGTCATAATATCTGTAAAGAAAAATGAGAATAGAGTTAGTGGTTTCTCGAAACCGATGACCTAAGACTTGGGACTATGTAGTGTCGTGAAATGTGTATGAATATGCATTTCCCCCGACCAACCAGAAGTGTCGACTGAGCTAGTAATAAAAGGCTCGCTCAATTCAAGAGTACGATGAAACTCCTCCAACCCGGCGTCATGCTGAAAAGACACATCATCCGGGATTGGAAGGTCGGTAAACCCTTCGTAAAGACTTTCGGTTCGCGGAGGAGACATCTCGGAAATTCTAACTCCGGGGGAGGATCGGGCTGTGACAACCGACTTCCATCTCCCCTTCTTAGTTGACGTGACGACGGCTGCCTTGCCTTTTCTTTGCTCTTCAACATCCTGAGCCACGTCTGTAGGCTCCAACAACGGCTCATCGTCAGTGTGAGTTCTTTCAGAATCAGCCTCCTCGGCTATAATAACTTTGGGCTTCTTGTGCTTGACTCGTTTCTTCAAAACGGCCTTTAATGCCCCCTTAAACAGTATGCTCTGCCCACGTTCAATCAATCCGTAAGTTCGGAGATTCATATCCGTCAAGAGCAGCTCAATATCCCTATCTCCACTCTGGACTTCTCGAAGCACTCGCACCATCTCCCTAAAGTGCTCGCCCTCAGGTCGCTGAATCGTCGCTGTGAAGAAAAGAAAAAAAACATAAGTTTCGCTTTGACCGCATTTGCCTTAGAAATTACTTAATAACTCAGCTACACTCACGTCTGACTAACCATCGCCGGGCAAGCCCCAGAGGACACCTGACATAGAACCATTCCGTCCTATAGTAGCTCAACCTGGTCCAGGACCCAGTAACCACTTGGCAGTTCCTCACCGCTTCCAGAAATGTTAAGGAAGGATAATCACCCCGAGTTTTAAAATTGAACAAGTATCTGATCTCAATCGGGAGCCGTGGTCGATGGAGATATTCCATAAATGCAATGAACAAGCTATTGATTGACGCATATCCGTTCGGGTGCAGCTGAGATGGGGCGATCCTCAAAAACGACAATACTTCCCTTATATACTCGTTGAGCGGAGGAAGTGTCCCGGCCGCACACGCGTGGCGGTTGAATGCAGTATACCCTTCCGGTGGATTGTGCGGTCTATCATTCGGCCCCGGCAGTAACACATCATCCAGTGACAGGCCGTGCCTTAAGCATATTCTTCCCAACATATCTTCAGAGATATTGGATGGAACGGAATCCGATGGATTTGCAATGAACGGCGCATTAGGCAATTCGTCCGGGGCTGGATCGACGATCTAAGGATCAATGTCCGGAACCTCTAGTCTCGGAGAGGCTGTACCTTGAATCTCCTGCTGCTGTGAACTTGATGGTTCCATAACTAGCTAACTCATGAGAAACCATCATTAGATGACAAGAAACCCGTAAATTCCCCAGTGTATAGTGTATGAATGTGTGTTGTGCGGTGCTGTGCATTACTTGGATGAATATCGCAGAATTAAAGAAAACACGCAAACGACAAAGCTACAAAGCCCAGTTGTAATGACCGTCATCGCTGACCGTCATCGCTAAACCCTTCACATAAGGAAAATTGATTCGAATAGAAATTGTTATTGTTCCGTCGAGGAGCTTCGAAAGGTGGTCAAGTATGCAGTTTAACATGTCCAAATATGCAGGAGTGAAGCTCGTCGGAATTATGCTCAGAAAATATCAAACTTTGATATCCACTATATGGAGTTTCGAACCGATCACAAGTAACTTGTTCGAACCCATCATCATACCAGTTCAAATCGATCCGAAGGAGCGAACTTCGAATCGACAGTCAAGTGCCAAGCTCGAATCGATCAATGAAGGGTGACTTCGAATCGATACAGAGGGGCATACTTCAAATCCATCGAAACGCCGAGCTCGAATCGATCAGTGGGGGATAACTTCGAATCAGTCTTTGGTTAATTAGTTCGTGCCGATCAGGAAAACCTCAACTTAACATCGATCGAGTTCGAATCGATACCTTTCGTATCGGTCATAAAGGAATGTTTCGTATCGATGCGAAGTTGAGAGCTTCGAACCAATCAATGGCTGCTTTTCGTATCGATCGTTTTGCACCGATACGACCCAACATCATAGTTAACATGGTGCGAACTGCGCCCCCTCCAAGGGAAATCACAAGGATCGATTCGAAATCTGAAAGAGAATGATGCTGCCCCCATCGATTCGTGCACGAGTCTCTAAATCGATTCGAAATTCCTCCAAAAGCCAGATCTGGTTTTACCAAATCCCTAGAAAGGCCGATCGATGAAGGGGTGATTGGTTCGAGGTAGCTTTGCCATGTGGATTCGAGGTTAATTACCTAGTTTGGGTGATAGGTTCGAGGAATTAAAAACTTGGATCTTGAATGGTTCGAATACAAAACACAGCGCCCTCCTCTTTAAAGCTTCGAAACGATGCAACGCACAGTGAAAGCAAGGCAAGAGTAAAAAAGTAAAAAGTGAAAAATGGCGAACCCTCTGCTATTTATATGGCGCGTAGAGAGAAACCGAGACGATTGCTCTTCCGGTAATCTTGACCGGTCACAACCAGTCGAAGCGTAGTTCGATTCGAAACCTCCTTTCGAAACCATCGGCCTAGGACCCTGTCGGTTCGAAGTTACCCCCGCGTGTCATCGGTACGAAGCGCACAACAAGGCGACGAGCTGCATCGATGCGAAACACACGTTGGGCCCATCGGTTCGAAAAGCTCTTGTACAAATCAACTAGTTCGTATCCATCCTTTCATACCGGTTCGAATGTTAGTTTCGAACCCATCACAACACAAGTATACTTCATCCATACGAATGTAGATTTCGAACCCATTAATGCTCCAACACATCGGTTCGAAATGTCACGTTCACGCAACGCAGAGTCGTTTCCTTCAACCTTCTGCATCGGTTTAGGAGAGGATCGATACGAAGGAACCTTCCAAAACAACCATCAAGCGTTGTCTCAATTCAAATTTCAAAATCGGTTCAGGAGAGAATCGATACGAAGTTCAATAGCAAACAAAACTAACACGACTCATGGACGCACGACGTTTGCAAGGGTCAAACTAACATATATGCATATATGTCGAACTAACAATCGATTTTAAACATTTACAGGGATCAAACACTCATCCTATTGCAAATGCAACAGCCAACGGCTAAGCACTATTATACAGCAATCAATCATGTCAACACAAGGATACAACAATATAGCATACGAGTTTCAACAAAAAAGAGAGCAATGATTGTTTAGAGAAATTGCAGCTGTTCAAAGAACGTCATGTTCACACAAGACGTACTTTGGGGGGAAAAATGTTATCCCGCTTTTTGGCAAAGCCGCGATACCAAAAGATCGATCAGAAACGGAGAACAGTTCGTCGCAGAGACCGGTCATACTTCGTCTCGCTATGGATATCACTGAATTTTGTCCAAGTCCAGATTGAGCTACAATTGATAGGACACGGCAAGAAAGACCATAGGAGTCAACATCTCAAGTTTCAAGTCAATCCGAGTTCATACGCTCGAGTTTTGATCGATTCAATTTGAAGGGGAAGGCTTAGGTTTCGAACCCATCGTTGACCAACGGTTCGAAACGATCGCTTTCGAATCCATAAGTTTCGAATCCATCGAACCACCTCGGGTTCGACTCCATCACCTTCGAATCCATCGTGTTCGAATCCATCGTGTTCGAACCGATGGGCCTCGTGTCCATGGAGAAGTGACATAGCTCGTATCCATCACAGAAGCCATGCTTCGAACACACCACAAAGCCTTGTTCGACTCCAAACAAGAATCCTTGTTCGAGTCCATCATTCGACATTGCTCGAACCCAAACATGGAACCTCGTTCGAACCCGTTATGAAGTCATGTTCGAACCCATCCATGATGCCAAGTTCGAACCCATCCTATGTAGCCTCATTCGAATCCACTGGGTCAACCAACCATGATGACGTGTCTTCCATCGGTTCGAATTCGCCGAGATTTATGGAGTCGAAGCGGTCAACTCGGAGTGAAGACCGGATTGATTCGAAGTTTGCGCTCCACGTCACCACGAAGACGCGTGCCATGATGGATTCGAAACCATCGGTTCGAAAGCATGGTTTCGAACCAAACAGCCATGCAATGAACCCCATTTCGAATCCATCATATCTCCCAATCTACTGATCCAAATGCCATGAAATTTTCACAGAAGCTTGCATACATGTTTAAGAATGTCCACGCCAAATTTCACCTCGATTGGATGAATTCTTGATCGGTTCGAATGGAGTTCGAACCGATGCCAAAGTGGGCCCAAACTTCCTGAGACCGTGCGTGTGGGCCCCTCACGTGCCAGAAGTGGTCTCCCGAGTTTTCAGCGAAATATCAGCAGCTACGCCTATAAATAGAGCCCCAGGGCCAACAAATAAGGGATCTTCTTCTGACTCTGAAGCGCCCAGACTCTGCCGGATCGAGATCTCCATCATCCTACATCATAATTTTACTGTTGATTCCGAATTTACAGTTGTAATTTGCTGTTGATTGCTGCAACAACTTGTAATCATTGAAAGAAAAGAAATAAAAACATCAAAACACTTCACAGTGGACGTAGGCAACACGCCGAACCACTATAAATCGATTGTCTACGCATTTTCTTTACTGTTGATTGGAGTTTTTGTTAGATAATATCTGTTTTAAATTTACATTCTTGACTATTATCTCTTCAACGACTCCCGAAGAGTGTTGTGCCCAATTTTGATGCAAACACCTACCCCTCGCGTAAAAGTAGAAAACTTAGGCCAGGTAAGTTTAGGCACTGGTTGCTCCATCCCTAACCTTAGTTAAACACCTTGTTTTATCTTCTTAGATCTCACAGATGGGACAAATGTACTAGTCATTTCTGCATACTCAGTTTATTAATACATTCAATATTCTTCAACTATTGTTTAAGTGTTATAAACAATTCCTCTTGACCATTTGTTCAAACTCTTATTAAAATTTGCAAACCATCTTTACATTATTTAATTATTCCTTTAAAATCATTCATAAAATATTTAGGAAAAAATTGTTAAGTTTAAAACTGTATTTCAAAACGTTATAGAATTCGCAGCATAAAAGTACCGTGGAAAGTGCTATATAAGCTTATTTGATTTAAACAACTTTTTAATATTCGAAAATTCATATTTTACATTCCAAATCTCTTAAACCATTTTAATAGATTTATCAAATCTATTTCATATTTTTAATCACTTAGAAATATCATTTATAAAGAAATCCCTATTTGGATTCCGAACTGCAAAATTGCAATGTTTTTCGAAAATTGTTTTGGATATATTTCATACTCTACTTGATGAAATTTTGATTTTCTTTCTTCATTGGAAAACTATGGATATAATAGATCGGAAAATTCTTATCTTGAAGAATTCCAAGCTATATTCTGTAGGATCTAGATTAACCCTAGAAGGGGGGTGAATAGGTTATAGCAAATTTTCTCGAATTAAACACAAACACAAACTGCAGAGAAGTAAATATGCTGAAAAGTAAATCACACACAAAATTTACCCAGCTTCGACAACCCCTGCCTACTGCTGCATTCCCAGATTTCTATAAGAATTAAACAGTCTCCCTCTTATAAACACTCTAACAGACTCGCACACCCTGCTACCGCCTATAGAGTTTTGCAAACTCGCACACCCTGCTCACTGAACTAATCCTAACTAGACAATCTGACACTACCTACAACCTAGGTGGTGATTTACCAAGACTTGATTCGAAAAGAACAGATAAAAAAAAATTAAACTAATAAACAAAAACCCCCTTTAATAAAAATAAACCCTAAATAAATAAACTAAAGCCCTATTTGAAATAAAATAAACTAAAGCCCCTTTTATAAAACAAAGCCGGCCTAATTCTTTTGCCCGTTCCTCTTTCTTTTGGCTTGTGAAGAAAAAATGGCGGCCTCTCCCTTCTTTCTGAAATTAGGCTTCGGCTCTTTTATTCCTTGCTTCCAAAATTAGGCTTTTGAAGCTTCGCCTTTTTTTTGTTGATCGATACAGTGGTTTGCGTGTTGCCTTGCTCGCTGCTTCTCTGATGATCGATTCTCTGGTTGCTTTGCTTGCGCTCATTCGCAGCTGCTCCTTTGATCGAGTTCGATAGATTATGGTATGTAATCTTTTCCCTTTTGTTACTAGTTTAATTGCTTGCTTGAACTCGATGCCGATGATGAATTTGGGGTTTGGTATTTATATGAATTCCGAGACACTTGAATTTGTTCGTATTCATTTACACTTTCCTAATTCTCGATTGCCTGATGCTCACGGCTTTGATTATGAAACGTTCGATTTTTCTTGAGTCATACGGCAGAAACTTTCCTCTTTTGATTTTTTTGACTTTTTCAAAGACGTATATTTTCGTTGCTTGCTTCTCATGGCTTTGATGTTTAAATTGGTCAATTTTGACTTGTTCATCATATCCATGGCTTTGAATTTGTTACGTGGTCACCACAGTGTTGAATTCATTTGACTTCGGCCATGATCTTTGACATTGAACACTGATGATTTATTTTTGACTTTGGCTTGAATCTGTTTCGAACTTCCATCCTTCTTGCGGCTTGATATTTGAGATTGACACATTTGTCTTTGGTCTTTATGGTTCATGGTTGATTTTAGTTCTCTGTTATATTTCTTGAAGTCTTCATTGCATACTGATGTTGTCCGGTTGTTCTCTGGTCTTTGAGGCATGTTGCATTTTGGACATTGATTCATCTCCACTTGATTATTGTTTGCTTGCTTTGTATATATTGTTGACAGATACTTAGAACTGTTAATAACAGTTCGACTTTGACTTGATCTTTGAGTTGCTTCACAGTGTTGTTGTCTGCTGTTGTTCATTCTACTGGTATCACTTGTCCATTAATTGGTTTGTTTGAGTCAGTGGTATTTGTATTTGATCATTTTGATACTGCTGTTGCACTCGGTGTTTGTAGCTTGCCACTGACTTGTGTTCCATTTGTGGTCATTGCTGTATTGTTTACTTGATTACTTGAGCTTTTGTGTAGTTTTCCTTGTTGTGTACTAAGTCTTGCCTTGTATCACTGCAAAACTGCATGTTATATTTATTGAATTAATCTGAACTTGGTTTTGCTTCATGGCCAGTAGTGCATTGCACCTTGTACTTGTAGTCTTGGCTCTATTCTTTGAGACAGTTTGCATTTCATTGATATTGAGACCTGTAGTCTTCATTTGCGGCCTTGACTTTGGTTGATGTGTATGTCACTGCTGGAGTTGTTGTACACTTGTGATCTTCATATTCATGTGTGTCTGGTCATGTGTTCATCCCTGAGTACTTTTCGACCTGCTGTTTGATTTTGTACTTGTGTACTCCATATATGCACTGTGTCTAACTTGTAGCTGGACTTTGTCTCCATGTATTTCATGTTGATTTTTGAAATTTCACTTGAGTTGAATCCAGTTTCAAAACTCGGGTTTGACCTTGTGCTCGTGTCGTGATTTTAAATATATTGCTCGTGAGTTGAACCTGGCTTTTCATTTGGGTTTGACCTGTGCTCACCTGTTCCTGTAGCATTATCAAGTGATATCGATGTGCACGGCCTTGTGGCATCTACAGTGATACACTGTGCATGTCACATTGTTCGTGTATGATGAATTCAAATGTAAATGATGACGAACAACCCAAATAACTGAGGCAAATAATATTTTCAAAAATCCATATTTTATTTTATATTGCAAAAATATTTCTTTTTCAATTTTACTGCGTTAGTGAATATTTTTGCAGATTTCTCAGATGCAAGATTCTAACTGGAATGAAGTCGAAGATAAACTACGAGTGTGAGTGATATGTAGTGTGGAATTTACGTAAACTGAATTGTGATGTAATTAGAATCAAAATTGTATATGTATAGTGAGAGCTTGAATGTGTACTATTCAAAATTGTAATAAATATTTGTTTGAATAAAATTTCTGTTTGAATTCAAATTCTGTGTTATTTATTTTATTCAACAAATATTTATTCAATCTATGAAAATTAAAATAGTACATTAACAAATACATTTAAATGAATATATATATGTTTATTATCATCAAACGAAAATCATATAATCGCATATTCCACAATCTCCCCCTTTTGATGATAACAAACATATATTTAAGATTTTGACTGTGTTAAATGTATTTGATCGATGATATACTCTAATTTCTCCCCCTATCTAAATGCTTCCTCTCTACATGATGCTCCCCCTATATATATGCATATAAATAGAAATATATAAATAAGCCTAGATGCAAATGGAAAATTATTTGACCTTTGCTTGATTCTATTTGACAAAATCTTAACTTTTCTCTCCCCCTTTTGTTATCAGCAAAAGAATAATAGTGTTAGAGAAAATAGAGATAAAGTGATCAATATTAATCCAACATTAAAATCAAATTGAATATAAATATTAAACTTCAATAAAAATCAAACAAAAATCATAACTACCCTTGTTAGGCGCATATTCCACTTTTAGAAAGAATGGAAATGATGTTATAATATAAAATCATACAATTGTATCAACTTGTGGTACATTTATATCAGGAATTTGAATATCTACTAATCATGCATAACCGTTAGGACTTTTAAATAAGATTAGTAGTATTCCAATTTAATTTAAAAAAATGAAATCAAGTATCTTCTAACCACGCATGACCGTGAGGACTTTTAAATGGGATTAGAATCAACTTGTCTATTTAATCAATTAATTTTGATATGCGTTCCATACATGCATAACCGTAAGGACTTTTAAATGAACATGGAAGCACATAATCAAAAATCCAAGTAATTCATCCATGCATAACCGTGAGGACTTTTAAATGAGAGTGAATACTTTGGATATTTATTTATTTTTACAAAAAAATATGAAATGAAAAACAAATGATCCCTAATTATAGTACCACATATCGACAAACTATATTTAAGTTTTGATAAACAATGGTCGATAGAAATATGATAGATATAGACATGGTCATGGAATCTTTACCCAACAAAAAGTTTTATAACTCTTGTTTGAATTCCTAAAGAAATTTTCCAAATATACTCTCTTGAGTAATGTATGTTAAATATCAACACTTATCACCTTTTCAATCACTATTTATCTTTTTGATAATTAGTAGGGAGTCGGATTAGTAAAAATTTGTCATTTAAAATCAAATAAAAATGACTAATCTGAAAATATGGTCAACAATGATTTTCTCGAAGGGGTTATATGAGAAAAAAATTCTGCTAATTGAAAATTATTTGCAATGAAAAGTATGCAGATATTTTCTTTGAAAAACGATGCAGTTACTAAATGTCTCACCATAAATCACGTTCAACTAGTCAGTTTTCTGTCAACTAGATTACCAGTATGATCTGCATCTGAATTTCTCTTTCACTCCAAAATATCACTAACTAAATTTGATAGGCCAGACCATGAAGTGTGCATAAAAACTCAAACTCAATTTTTAACAGCATTTTAAATTTGAATTGAAGTCGTGTAAATAATCAGAAATTGTGAATATAGAGTTAGCCGAATTATAACCTAATGCATTATCATCCAACAAAACACTATGCTTAATCCAAACGTATATGTATGAAGTAATTCGAAGAATAGTGTTTTTGGCATAAATATAATTGGCCAACTATGTCGAACAAGTCAGAATCAAAAAACATCATCTTTACAACATCTCAATATTGGCTAATTTCATTCAGAATATGGTGCAGATTATCACATTTAATTTATCGATCAAATAAATATACCTTCACCTGTTTTACCTTTACGATAATTTTTCGTGGTTGCCTATTGTGATTCTGTCACCCTTGTACTAGGCTAAGGAACTTTGCTTTGTTGCCCGTTGTGTTTCTGGAACAGCCAAAATCCAGAGAACACTGTTGTTGTTCCTTAGCCTGCCACCATACCTACACGATGAAAGATTTTTGTAACCTATTTGTTTTTATAGGTCCATGATTGTTAGTGGATGAAGCATTGTGAATAACCAAACCCTTTGGAACCCAAACTTGTTTTGTCCTTTCATTCTTGTTCCAGTAGACATGAAATTTGTTTGTAGAATTCTTAGGAGCCCAAACTTGTATAAATTTTGTGTTCTTGTTCCTATGACTACAATTTTCAACATGATGTCCAATTATTTCACATCTATCAAAGACACTCTTACCTTTTGCATTATCCTCAACTTGTGTTTTCCCAAAGCCTAGTCCTTTTCTGTTGTTAGCAAAAATTTGATTTCCCAATAGCATGTTGAAAGATTTTTCGCCTCTTGAAAAGTTTTTCAGAGATTTCTCAAGATTTTGGACTTTGGTTTTTAGTGTTGTGTTTTCAGTTACAAGTGAGGTGCATCTATTTATAAAATCCTTTTTCCTAGTGTAAATGATTTCCTTAAGACTCAAGTTTTCTTTTTCAAGATTCTCAGAGCTATTCTTAAGTCTTGATAATTCTGAATCTAAAATTTTACATTTTTTACATTCTAGGTTTTGAATATTTTCAAGTTCAGTTTCTAACCTAAAATTTTCACGAGCAAGTTCTCTTCTATCAGATTTCAGTTTTTCAATTTTAGATTCAAGAGTATCAACTACTTTAGTAAGATCAAGACACATAAAAACAAGTTCTTTATAAGAATAGTCACCTACCTCACTAGATTCCTCTGAGCTTGCTTCTGAATCTGATTTTGCCACAAGACACAAGGTAGCCTCCTCTGAGCTATTATTCGAAACTTCCTCTCCTTCTTCATCATCCCAAGTTGCTGCAAAGGCCTTCTTCTTCTTTTTCTTTCCTTAGTTGTTTTTGAGAAGTGGGCATTCTTGTTTGAAGTGGCCAGGCTTGTTGCAGTTAAAGCACGTCAGTTCATTATCGGAATTGTCAGAATCTTTTGACCTATTACCACTTGTTTTCTTCTTGCGTGGCTAGAATCTTGACCATTTTCTAAGATTATTGACAGCCATTGCAAGCTCTTCAATTGGATCTTCTTCTTCTTCATCGCTCTCTTCTTTGCTCTTTAAGGCAATCGTCTTCTTCTTTGGTTTGGAGTTGTTGCGTTCCTCCTTTGCTTTTAGTTCAAGCTCATATGTCATCAAGTTGCCAATCAACTCCTCTATGCTTAGTTTACTCAGATCTTTTGATTCTTGTATTGCCGTGACTTTTGCCTCAAAGTTCATCGGTAAGACTCGTAGCACCTTCCTCACAAGCTCTACCTCAGTGAATACCTTCCCAAGCGCTCAAGCGTTGTACACCAAAGTTGAAAAGCGTCCAAACATCTCCTTTATGCTCTCGCCTTTGTCCATCACAAAGTTCTCGTATTCATTGCTGAATAGGGCTAGACGAGACTCCTTGACTTGAGAAGTTCCTTCATATGTCACCTCCAAGGTATGCTAGATTTGCTGTACAGTTTTACAATGAGAAACTCTATTAAATTCAGTTTTATCAAGAGCACAGATCAGAGTATTCATGGCTTTAGCATTTGTAGTTTTTAATATCTTATCGTTAGCATCCCACCTATCCTTAGGTTTAGGAATCTCAGTATCACCAATAGTTATAGTGGGAGATTTATAGCCAGTATCAATAATGTCCCAAACATCATAATCAACAGAACTAAGATAAATACCCATCCTAACTTTCCAATAAGCATAATCATTCCCATCAAACATGGGTGGCCTAACAATAGATTGCCCCTCAGAAAAAGCATTATTTGGTGGATTCATGACTCTAGAGTTAAAGAAAAATACCTCGCTCTGGTACCACTTGTAGGATCTAAATTAACCCTAGAGGGGGGGAGGGGGTGAATAGGGTTATAGCAAATTTTCTCGAATTAAATACAAACTGCAGAGAAGTAAATATGCTGAAAAGTAAATCATACACAAAATTTACCCAGCTTCGGCAACCCCTTCCTACTGCTGCATTCCCAGATTTCTATTAGAATTAAACAGTCTCCCGCTTACAAACACTCTAACAAACTCGCACACCCTGCTACCGCCTATAGAGTTTTGCAAATTCGCACACCCTGCTCACTGAACTAATCCTAACTAGACAATCTGACACTACCTACAACCTAGGTGGTGATTTACCAAGACTTGATTCGAAAAGAACAGATAAAAAAAATAAAAAAAATAAACAAAAACCCCCTTTAATAAAAATAAACCCTAAATAAATAAACAAAAGCCCTATTTGAAATAAAATAAACTAAAGCCCCTTTTATAAAACAAAGCCGGCCCAATTCTTTTGCCCGTTCCTCTTTCTTTTGGCTTGTGAAGAAAAGATGGTGGCCTCTCTCTTCTTTCTGAAATAAGGGCTTCGGCTCTTTTATTCCTTGCTTCCAAAATTAGGCTTTTGAAGCTTCGCCTTTTTTTGTTGTTGATCGATACAGTGGTTTGCGTGTTGCCTTGCTCGCTGCTTCTCTGATGATCGATTCTCTGGTTGCTTTTCTTGCGCTCGTTCGCAGCTGCTCCTTTGATCGAGTTCAATAGATTGTGGTATGTAATCTTTTCCCTTTTGTTGCTGGTTTAATTGCTTGCTTGAACTCGATGCCGATGATGAATTCGGGGTTTGGTATTTATATGAATTCCGAGAAACTTGAATTTGTTCGTATTCATTTACACCTTCCTAATTCTCAATTGCCTGATGTGCACGGCTTTGATTACGAAACATTCGATTTTTCTTGAGTCATACGGAAGAAACTTTCCTCTTTTGATTTTTTGACTTTTTCAAAGACGTATATTTTCGTTGCTTGCTTCTCATGGCTTTGATGTTTAACTTGGTCAATTTTGACTTGTTCATCATATACACGACTTTGAATTTGTTACGTGGTCACCATGGTGTTGAATTCATTTGACTTCGGCCATGATCTTTGACGTTGAACACTGATGATTTATTTTTGACTTTGGCTTGAATTTGTTTCGAAGCATCCTTCTTACGGCTTGATATTTGAGATTGATACATTTGTCTTTGGTCTTTATGGTTCATGGTTGATTTTAGTTCTCTGTTATATTTCTTGAAGTCTTCATTGCATACTGATGTTGTCCAGTTGTTCTCTAGTCTTTGAGGCATGTTGCATTTTGGACATTGATTCATATCCACTTGATTATTGTTTGCGTGCTTTGTATATATTGTTGACAGATACTTAGAACTGTTAAGAACAGTACGACTTCGACTTGATCTTTGAGTTGCTTCACAGTCTTGTTGTCTGCTGTTGTTCATTGTACTGGTATCACTTGTCCATTAATTGGTTTGTTTGAGTCAGTGGTATTTGTATTTGATCATTTTGATACTGCTGTTGCACTCGGTGTTTGTAGCTTGCCACTGACTTGTGTTCCATTTGTGGTCATTGCTGTATTGTTTACTTGATTACTTGAGCTTTTGTGTAGTTTGCCTTGTTGTGTACTAAGTCTTGCCTTGTATCACTGCAAAACTGCATGTTATATTTATTGAATTAATCTGAACTTGGTTTTGCTTCATGGTCAGTAGTGCATCGTGCCTTGTACTTGTAGTCTTGGCTCTATTCTTCGAGACAGTTTGCATTTCATTGATATTGAGACCTGTAGTCTTCATTTGCGGCCTTGACTTTGGTTGATGTGTATGTCACTTCTGGAGTTGTTGTACACTTGTGATTTTCATATTCATGTGTGTCTGGTCATGTATTCATCCCCGAGTACTTTTCGACCTGCTGTTTGATTTTGTACTTGTGTACTCCATATACGCACTGTTTCTAACTTGTAGCTGGACTTTGTCTCCATGTATTTCATGTTGATTTTTGAAATTTCACTTAAGTTGAATCCAGTTTCGAAACTCGGGTTTGACCTTGTGTCGTGTCGTGATTTTAAATATGTTGCACGTGAGTTGAACCCTGCTTTTCATTTGGGTTTGACCTATGCTCACCTGTTCCTGTAGCATTATCAAGTGTATATCGATGTGCACGGCCTTGTGGCATGTACAGTGATACACTGTGCATGTCACGTTGTTCGTGTATGATGAATTCAAATGTAAATGATGACGAACAACCCAAATAACCGAGGCAAATAATATTTTCAAAAATCCACATTTTATTTTATATTGCAAAAATATTTCTTTTTCAATTTTACTGCGTTAGTGAATATTTTTGCAGATTTTTCAAATGCTAGATTCTAACTGGAATGAAGTCGAAGATAAACTACGAGTGTGAGTGATATGTAGTGAGGAATTTACGTAAACTGAATTGTGATGTAATTAGAATCAAAATTGTATATGTATAGTGAGAGCTTGAATGTGTACTATTCAAAATTGTAATAAATACTTGTTTGAATAAAATTTCTGTTTGAATTCAAATCCTGTGTTATTTATTTTATTCAACAAATATTTATTTAATCTATGAAAATTAAAATAGTACATTAACAAATACATTTAAATGAATATATATATATATATATGTTTATTATCATCAAACAAAAATCATATAAATGCATATTCAACATATTCCACCTTTTACACTCATTTAACTTTTATGGTGCGAA
Source organism: Allium cepa (assembly GCA_030765085.1). Lineage (NCBI taxonomy): Eukaryota > Viridiplantae > Streptophyta > Magnoliopsida > Asparagales > Amaryllidaceae > Allium > Allium cepa. The sequence goes on along the minus strand of CM060943.1, from coordinate 546,945,076 downwards.
ATCGCGAACTACCATTACGCGACGTGCATAGTTTTGACTTGTTTTTTAATTTCTTTTCGAAATTCTTGAAAACACTTTTAAATGTTTATAAAAACTTTCTAAATCATTTTCACTCATTTTAAACAATATTTCTATCATTTCAAACTCATTTTTCTTTTCATTTCATACTATAATATTATATTGTTATAATATCATTTTCAATCTTTTTCGATATTTTGAAATCATTAAGAGGCAAAATAATTTCCATACACACATTTGTATAGATCTAATTCTCATTTAATTAACTATGTTTATTAACGATTTTTCTTATCATTTATCAAACCAAGTTATCATACATATTACAAACATATAATCAACCATAATTCAAACCAAGTTATCATCTAATATCAACCAATATTCAACATATTAATTTATAATTTAACATGTGTATTATCAACTTAAGTTTTGTTAAAATAAAACTAAGATTAGAGTACTCACCTTTAACCAAATTATTCACTTCCTACCAACATTCATATCATCCAACATGTCACTATTTTTTTAACTTTAACCAACTTCGGAAAATTCGGTAGAGCTTCCGCAGCGCCTTGAATTTGCTCCTAGCTCCTTGGAATGTAATTGGTGGCACTTCCTTCTCTTTTTCTTGCTATGGAGCCTCACGACTTGCTCCCCCCTCCTCCATAGGTTCGGCCTTCTTTTATTCTTCCTCTTCCTCCATCGTTTTTCACTTCTTAAATGCTAAACCATGTTTTAATGGTATTTTAAGGTCTTTGGCAAAGTTTGATGGTGTTTTGACTTTGTTTGATATGGTTTTGAAAAAGTCAATAAGGAAATGGAAGAGAAGAGGCGATTAGAGAAGCTTTTAGAAAGCTTGAGAAAAGAAGAAGAAGATGTAAAAATATGTAAAAGAAAGTGGAAGAATGATGGTCTTATTTATAGAAAAGTTTTGAATTTAAATAATATTTTGTAAAAAGGCCAAAATACCCTTGCTTACTTATAAAGTAATTTTATTTTATTTCAACACTTAACATCATATTTCAAATCATTAATTTATGTCATTTTCACTTAGATGTTAAGTAAAAAAGTAATAATTATGTTACTTTGATTTGATGTTTTACGTTTTGACTTTTATACATTTTTTGTCCTTTTATGCTTACTTTTTGTTAACGACATTTTAGAATTTTATATGTATGTTTAGTAAAAGTAAACTTGATTAGTGACTTAATTAATTCTTACACAATTTGAATATATGTTTCTATATAAGAAAGTAAAGGTGCAACAGCATTGCTACAACTTTTAATCAACAAAACGTTGATTTTCGACAAAATGTTTTGCTGTCAGATTTTGACGTTTTAGTTAAACTATTTGTTTATGTAAACCAAATTTAAAAATGAACTTTTTAGTTCTTTAAATAAATTAAAACATGTCTCTTTATATTTAAATATCATATTTAAATAATATCAAAATCTCTGATTTTACAGTGTATGTAAAAGTGTCAAAATGCGACAAAATTTGGTTATTTTTGTAAAACGATTATTAACATACTTATAAATATTTTAATATAATTTTATTATCTTTATATTATATTAACGATACTGAACTAATCCTAACTAGACAATCTGACACTACCTACAACCTAGGTGGTGATTTACCAAGACTTGATTCGAAAAGAACAGATAAAAAAATAAAACTAATAAACAAAAACCACCTTTAATAAAAATAAACCCTAAATAAATAAACTAAAGCCCTATTTGAAATAAAATAAACTAAAGCCCCTTTTATAAAACAAAGCCGGCCCAATTCTTTTGCCCGTTCTCTTTCTTTTGGCTTGTGAAGAAAAGATGGCGGCCTCTCTCTTCTTTCTGAAATCAGGGCTTCGGCTCTTTTATTCCTTGCTTCCAAAATTAGGATTTTGAAGCTTCGCCTTTTTTTGTTGTTGATCGATACAGTGGTTTGCCTGTTGCCTTGCTCGCTGCTTCTCTGATGATCGATTCTCTGGTTGCTTTGCTTGCGCTCGTTCGCAGCTGCTCCTTTGATCGAGTTCAATAGATTGTGGTATGTAATCTTTTCCCTTTTGTTGCTGGTTTAATTGCTTGCTTGAACTCGATGCCGATGATGAATTTGGGGATTGGTATTTATATGAATTCCGAGAAACTTGAATTTGTTCGTATTCATTTACACTTTCCTAATTCTCAATTGCCTGATGCGCACGGCTTTGATTACGAAACATTCGATTTTCTTGAGTCATACGGAAGAAACTTTCCTCTTTTGATTTTTTTACTTTTTTAAAGACGTATATTTTCGTTGCTTGCTTCTCATGGCTTTGATGTTTAACTTGGTCAATTTTGACTTGTTCATCATATACACGACTTTGAATTTGTTACGTGGTCACCACGGTGTTGAATTCATTTGACTTCGGCCATGATCTTTGACGTTGAACACTGATGATTTATTTTTGACTTTGGCTTGAATTTGTTTCGAAGCATCCTTCTTGCGGCTTGATATTTGAGATTGATACATTTGTCTTTGGTCTTTATGGTTCATGGTTGATTTTAGTTCTCTGTTATATTTCTTGAAGTCTTCATTGCATACTGATGTTGTTCGGTTGTTCTCTGGTCTTTGAGGCATGTTGCATTTTGGACATTGATTCATCTCCACTTAATTATTGTTTGCGTGCTTTGTATATATTGTTGACAGATACTTAGAACTGTTAAGAACAGTTCGACTTCGACTTGATCTTTGAGTTGCTTCACAGTCTTGTTGTCTGCTGTTGTTCATTCTACTGGCATTTGAGTCAGTGGTATTTGTACTTGATCATTTTGATACTGCTGTTGCACTCGGTGTTTGTAGCTTGCCACTTACTTGTGTTCCATTTGTGGTCATTGATGTATTGTTTACTTGATTACTTGAGCTTTTGTGTAGTTTGCCTTGTTGTGTACTAAGTCTTGCCTTGTATCACTGCAAAACTGCATGTTATATTTATTGAATTAATCTGAACGTGGTTTTGCTTCATGGTCGGTAGTGCACCGTGCCTTGTACTTGTAGTCTTGGCTCTATTCTTCGAGACAGTTTGCATTTCATTGATATTGAGACATGTAGTCTTCATTTGCGGCCTTGACTTTGGTTGATGTGTATGTCACTTCTGGAGTTGTTGTACACTTGTGATCTTCATATTCATGTGTGTCTGGTCATGTATTCATCCTCGAGTACTTTTCGACCTGCTGTTTGATTTTGTACTTGTGTACTCCATATATGCACTGTGTCTAACTTGTAGCTGGACTTTGTCTCCATGTATTTCATGTTGATTTTTGAAATTTCACTTGAGTTGAATCCAGTTTCAAAACTCGAGTTTGACCTTGTGTCGTGTCGTGATTTTAAATACATTGCACGTGAGTTGAACCCTGCTTTTCATTTGGGTTTGACCTGTGCTCACCTGTTCCTGTAGCATTATCAAGTGTATATCGATGTGCACGGCCTTGTGGCATGTACAGTGATACACTGTACATGTCACGTTGTTCGTGTATGATGAATTCAAATGTAAATGATGACGAACAACCCAAATAACTGAGGCAAATAATATTTTCAAAAATCCACATTTTATTTTATATTGCAAAAATATTTCTTTTTCAATTTTACCGCGTTAGTGAATATTTTTGCAGATTTCTCAGATGCTAGATTCTAACTGGAATGAAGTAGAAGATAAACTACGAGTGTGAGTGATATGTAGTAAGGAATTTATGTAAACTGAATTGTGATGTAATTAGAATCAAAATTGTATATGTATAGTGAGAGCTTGAATGTGTACTATTCAAAATTGTAATAAATACTTGTTTGAATAAAATTTCTGTTTGAATTCAAATCCTGTGTTATTTATTTTATTCAACAAACATTTGTTTAATCTATGAAAATTAAAATAGTACATTAACAAATACATTTAAATGAATATATATATATATATATATATATATATATATATATATATATATATGTTGATTATCATCAAAAAAAAATCCAGTAAATGCATATTCAACATATTCCACCTTTTACACTCATTTAACTTTTATGGTGCGAAATCGCGCACTACCGTTACGCGTCGTGCATAGTTTTGACTTGTTTTTTAATTTCTTTTCGAAATTCTTGAAACCACTTTAAAATGTTTATAAAACCTTTCTAAATCATTTTCACTAATTTTAAACAATATTTCTATCATTTCAAACTCATTTTTCTTTTCATTTCATACTATAATATTATATTGTTATAATATCATTTTCAATCTTTTTAGATATTTTGAAATCATTAAGAGGCAAAATAATTTCCATACACACATTTGTATAGATCTAATTCTCATTTAATTAACTATGTTTATTAACCATTTTTCTGAACATTTATCAAACCAAGTTATCATACATATTACAAACATATAATCAACCATAATTCCAACCAAGTTATCATCTAATATCAACCAATATTCAACATATTAATTTCTAATTTAACATGTGTATTATCAACTTAAGTTTTGTTAACATAAAACTAAGATTTGAGTACTCACCTTTAACCAAATTATTCACTTCCTACCAACATTCATATCATCCAACATGTCACTATTTTTTTAACTTTAACCAACTTCGAAAAATTCGGCAGAGCTTCCGCAGTGCCTTGAATTTGCTCCTAGCTCCTTGGAATGTAATTGGTGGCACTTCCTTCTCTTTTTCTTGCTATGGAGCTTCACGACTTGCTCCCCCCTCCTCCATAGGTTCGGCCTACTTTTATTCTTCCTCTTCCTCCATCGTTTCTTCACTTCTTAGATGCTAAACCATGTTTTAATGGTATTCTAAGGTCTTTGGCAAAGTTTGATGGTGTTTTGACTTTGTTTGATATGGTTTTGAAAAAGTCAATAAGGAAATGGAAGAGAAGAGGCGATTAGAGAAGCTTTTAGAAAGCTTGAGAAAAGAAGAAGAAGATGTAAAAATATGTAAAAGAAAGTGGAAGAATGGCGGTCTTATTTATAGAAAAGTTTTGAATTTAAATAATATTTTGCAAAAAGACCAAAATACCCTTGCTTACTTATAAAGTAATCTTATTTTATTTCAACACTTAACATCACATTTCAAATAATTAATTTATGTCATTTTCACTTAGATGTTAAGTAAAAAAGTAATAATTATGTTTCTTTGATTTGATGTTTTACGTTTTGACTTTTATACATTTTTTGTCCTTTTATGCTTACTTTTTGTTAACGACATTTTAGAATTTTATATGTATGTTTAGCAAAAGTGAACTTGATTAGTGACTTAATTAATTCTTACACAATTTGAATATATGTTTCTATATAAGAAAATAAAGGTGCAACAGCATTGCAACTACTTTTAATCGACAAAATGTTGATCTTCGACAAAATGTTTTGCTGTCAGATTTTGACGTTTTAGTTAAACTATTTATTTATGTAAACCAAATTTAAAAACGAACTTTTTAGTTCGTTAAATAAATTAAAACATGTCTCTTTATATTTTAAAATCATATTTAAATAATATCAAAACCTCTGATTTTACAGTGTATGTAAAAGTGACAAAATGCGACAAAATTTGGTTATTTTTGTAAAACGATTATTAACATACTTATAAATATTTTAATATAATTTTATTATCTTTATTAAATGTTTTCAATATGATTTATCATTTTTAAATAAATATTTAAACCTATTTATTTAAGCATTTATTTATTTTTAACAAAACTTAAATTTTGTTGATTTGTTCTAAAATCCAAATTTATTCCTTTTAAATAATCAATTATAAGAATACATAATTTCTCTATTATTATCTATTATATATGAATTATTTAATTAATATTTAAACCTTTTTAAATTTAAAACAAACGAAATCTCTCATTTTCGAAGTAGTGAAATTACGGGTCGTTACGTTCTTTCCTACTTAAAACAATTTCGTCCTCGAAATTACCCAAGATAAAGTTTGCCCAAAACATTTATCTTCAAAATTGATTACATATAATATACACAGATCATCCATATGAAACCTCTTATTCGATCTCCATTTCGAATACACAACTTTATTTTCGAACTAGTATCGATCCCCCGATCATCTAGTGTGGGCTCCGATCAGGCTCTTTGTGCAGAAACCTTTGCTTTCCTCACATAGTACTCAACTATGATAGAAAACTCAAGTATCTAACCACAAACCCTCATCAATGTTTGTCATCAAGAATTGAGTGATAAATCCTTTTTCGGACCAGTGTAAACACCTCAAAGTTTCGTACTCAGATCTTAGATCAAAATTTGTGCATTGAAACGACCTATATATAATATATGTGTTTACTAACTTTCAAAACTTTCACAAAACTTTTATCTTAAGATCAAACATTTTATTAAGGTGCATCTTTATATAATCCCTTTAATTATTTATTTTCAAATATTTTTACTTAAAGGAAAATATACTAAAGAAACCATTTTCATTCAAAAGATAATTTATCTGTATAAAAAAGTTTTCCCACAATCTTTTAAATCAGTATATCTCCTTTAACACTATTGTTATTTATAAATCATTCCTAAAACTATTATTTAGGTTTATTTCATCTAGTAACTTATGCAAAGTAATCACTTTTAAAGACTTAAGTCCAAATCCTTAATTAATGCTGGAATTCATTAATAAAACATTTTCCAGGTTATAATTACCAACTTAACAGTTCATGACTTAAATATATATTTGTATGATCTACCTTTACATCCTAAGAGTATATACAAATCCAAAATTTCAAATTAGTTTTACTTAAATCCACCTGTCCAACAAATTTAAAATTTGTTTTAATTTACTATTATCTCAAATTCATAAGTTATAAAACTTATTTCTTATTTAATACTCCAATTAATTTTCTAGCTTTGAAAAACAAATTTTAAAACTACCCATATTTAGATCCTCAAACTCTTAACTCTTAATTTTTTTTTGTAAATCATATTTATAAATTATCCTTATCTTATTTGATTTATCAAATTATTTTACAATCCTTTACCAAAAACTTTCACAAATTTCTTCGCTCTGAGTTATGTTTGATTCCGAAATTTTAGACTGTCCCAAATCGTCGAAAATTCCGCGTTATTTTAGCAATTAGCGATCCAAATTTATCTTCAGTTTAAACACTTTTATAAAGATTACTAATCAATGATTCACATTGTTAGCACAAGAATTGGTCACTAACGCCCTTAAGAAAGTTTATGTAGAGAAATAAATGAATAAAGTAAATTAAACCAGATAATTGTAAGCTAAGTTAAATGCAAAAACAAGAACACCGAATTTATAGTGGTTCAGCATAACTGCCTACGTCCACTTTGAATCTTGATCTTTATTGCTTTCATAAATGACTGAATACAGATACTATAATGGATTGAATACAAGTGCTAAGTAAAATAGAATAAGTCTTGAAAGCATCAGAGTCTCCTCAGTGCTCTCGGAAAAAAGGTCCATTTCACTGTGCCCTGCACTTCTATTTATAGATGAAGACGGGTTGGAATTCCCTCATGGCCCTAGGAGAAAGATACCTCGACCTATAGTAAGTGACTTCTACGCACGAGCCATAAATGCCGAGAAGGAAATTGCCGAACCATATATCCAGGCCGGATGGCATTCGTATGCCGATCGAGGAAGGCATGCCGAACGGTATCTGTATGCTGAACGAGGCAGTGTGCTGAGTGAAGAGTGTAGGCCGAACGAGACCTGTGCCGACCGAGACTTGATGCCGGTCAAGGGGAGATGCCGGACGAGGCTCGATACCGAATAACCCTTCAATGCCGAGTGAGGCTTCATGCCGAACGAGGCATTGATGCCGAACGAGCCTTGATGTCGAACGATCCTTCCATACCGAACGAGACTTGATGCCGAGCAAGGGGAGGTATGCCGAGCGATGTTTATGCCAAACGGTGTACTTGTCTGGTGATCCTCACGTTGCCGGGTCAGTTACCCGGGTAACACTTTCCCTCCAAAGTGTGTCGTGTGAGGCAACACGACATGCCTTGTTCTAGTATCCAATTCCCTCTTCTCCTTTGCGACATCCATACGAAAATGTTCCAAATGGATGTCGAGCGAGTCATTTGGCAAGTCATATGCCGCTCGGCATAAGTATGCCGCACCATCGTGACATCTTGACCGGGTCCACCGGTCAATGCCTGTTCAACTTCCCCTTGCTCTATATAAGCCACTACTCCTTCTTCTTCTCCCTTTTACTTTTACCTCCACTCTACAGAACTTACGAACTTTCCTTCCACCAGACTTCTGCGAACAATTCAACCTTCCCTTTCCTTCTCGAACCCAATACATTGCTCAACCTCTTTCCCCAACAATGGACCTGACCAGAATCACGCTTCCTATTCCAGAATCTCCCTAAGTTTCGAGCCATTTCCTAGGTAATGAATCTCCTTTAAACATTTCATCCCAACTAAGTAACTTAGCATGAGATTCAAGTTTGTGAATCTTTGTGAAATCGAGGACAGTAGAAACCGCGTGGATGAGGACAACAAATCGAGGTTAGAACGCGTCTTTTGGCTAGGTGGAGTGGTGGAAAGAAGAGGGTGTCAGAGGTGTTTAGGACATGAGGGAGTAAGAAGTAGAGAAGTTAGGTGGTGTAAGTTAAGTATGGTGTGCGATTCGGAAGAGAACGTATGGTTGTGGCTCGGCATGACGTTTGCGTGCCGAACGACGAAGAGAGATGGGGGAAGAGGAACATGTGTCGTGCCGAACGAGGAAGAGAGAGATCACAGGAGAGAGATGAGTGTTGGGTTTAGAAGGTCGAGTGAAGTGGCTCAGTATTGTTGTGGCTTGGCATGGCTTGCCGAATAAGCCATCTGTGCCGAGCGGTAGAAAGGGAGCCTAGGAAGGATGTTGGGGTTGGCTGATCATGCCGAGAGATGCGGCTCGGCATGGCCGTGGCTCGGCATGACTTGTTGAATGCCGAAAGGGGGAGCGGGTGTGTAGGAGAGCGGAGCACAACAAGAATAGTCATGTCTCTACAACGCAGTTCGGCATTAAGTTTGATAGTAGATTACAATAGTCAGAACCATCCTAACTCGAACATAATGCATGTCGACTTAACTTACTTTTTATGTCCGGACATATGACAGTGAACAATCACAAGGACTTAAGTAATTAAGCATATCGGACATCCCAGACTGATAACTCTACTGTCTTGACAACCATAAACCTGATTTTAATTTGATTAAAATAGATAATAACCTTCCACATACAGTGTCGATGTCGATTTCAAACTCGTAACCATCATACGACAAGCTCTTGGAGATGGTCAACGATGACGGTCTTCGAAGATGAAAGTCCAGAGCTTAACTTTATTTCATCAACTTTACGACCTATAACTCTTTGATTCTTATACTTGAATGGTTGCACTAGTTCACACATCACACAGAGGGAGTATTTTGTTGTTAAGTCTAATGTCGATTGTTTTTCAAGTTTAGTTCAAACAGGTATTTCATCAGATCCAACATTTACTAGAGATGTCTAGAAATTCTAGTTCTTCCACGGCCTCGGACAGACCCGAGTTAACTTCTCAACAAGAAGTAGTTGGAACTTCAAATCCATCAACCATTCCTGTTCAACATATTCCAGTCCCCGATCGCATCCATCGACTTGGCTCCCGGTGCTTTGGATGCAACGATCTTTTTAGATGATCCGATCGATTCTCAGGCCTCAAGAATTAAGGAAAGCGCACTTAGTCGCATATGCTCGGTACATGGGATTCCTTTCGATGATATGTTGGTTCCAACAGGATAAGATCATCCTCACTTGCCCCCATTCGGATACACGGCCTGCAACAGATTTATGTGTTGGGTTGGTAGCATGCCGCCATTCAACTCCTTCCTCCGCGATCTATTACAGTATATTGAGATCGCTCCTTCGCAATTACATCCAAATAGTCATGCATTCGTATACGACACATGCATTCTCTTTATGAACGTCCTCTTCGGGCTCTCGAGTCCTGGCGATATCCATTATATTTATCGATTTAAGAGATGATCGGACAGCCCATCTTTTCTATTTCTCGAACCACACAACAAGTGTCAAATCCCAACCGAGGCGTGGTGCAAATTTTCCTAGCATAAGAAGGAGTGGTTCTACGTGCGCTGTCCCCCTGGCTTCGCAAGGAGAAGGGTAGAAGGAAGTAAGTTTCTTTTCCGGATTAATACTTTCATTCGGCGATAATTTCTCCTTTTCGAACTCTTTATCTACTTTTACAGGTATCAGCCCACGTCCCGAAGGCTCTGGGTATTCTGAAGCTATTGAGGCTATTCGAGCTATCCCCGTTGGAGACCGAGACATTAGATCTCTTATTTCGAACGAATCTCTCTCGAAGTTTGGGTTGTTGGCGGCAGGCCACTGAATAAGCCTTCCTCCAGGTGTCACCATAACCGGGTCAGCTTTGGGCAAAGGAAAAAAGCAAGTTGGACCTTCAGCACATGATGCCCCTGGCACATCTGAGGAGGGGGAGATTAAAGAAGCTAAAACTCCCAAAGCACATGGCAAGAATGTTAGCCACGCTTGGGAGTCGGTAGTCGAGGTACACGATATCGAAGTAACGCCTCCCCCTGCAAAGGGAAAAAAAATTGACTTACAAACTAAGGAAGAAGACGACGGACGGAACATCTAAACTCAGAGTCACCCCAGTGGAGAGAGAGCCTTCTCCTCAACGCTTATAGAGTTCATTGAAAGGCCTGTCGGACCTTACTATTCCTAACGATTTGCTTAACTACGGCTGCAATGATCCAAAAGCGCTTAAACTTCATTTTGCCGCAAGAGGCGATGTAGGCGCTCAGACCCATGTTCAGGGAGAAAAAACTCCCATATGTAGGGATAAAAAACTGATCTGTTGGGGGGAAACACTAGGACACACGCGGACACTTGCACTTCACTTTGCACTTCAATTTTAACCATCACTCTATTCTTTGTTAACTTTCGTTATTCACAATCCATGCAGATGACATGGAACGCACTCATGGACTTGACTATCTTCGTGGGTCATCTATTTTTCACCACTCTGGCCGGGATTTGGGTTCCGACAAACATCGAACAGAGATGAGACCGGCGATCGAGACCACCGCCACCGAGAATCAGCCTAGCAAAGAAAAACCTATAGCCAGTCCTCCTACCCTCGTGATCCTCCTTCTCAATCAGAGAAAAGCAAAGAGAAGTCCGCGCATAAGGGGTCCTGACCCATGGCCCATCGAGATCAGAACTCCGGTTCGTCCTGTACCAGGCAATCCCGGGATTCCCACAAAATACCTGTAGTCTCCAGGCTGACTCCTCCCGCTCTTATATCTGATCCATCGGTAGCAGAACGACTTGCTGAGCTTAAAGCCACGTTCCCAAAGATATGTTTTGATGGCTTGAAATTTCTCCCGGTGATTCATCACATTCTGGGACATGTCAAATAAAGTGCTATTGCTTGTACTAACGACGTCTACGTTCAAGATGACACATTTATTTACTTAGCTGAAAAAGTCTCGAAAGTCTCTGTTGAGCATCTACACGAAATTGATCGCCTGAAGCTCGAGGCTATTCATGATAAAGACATTATCAAAGCTTAGGACGAAGAGCTCTCTTCATACAAGTTTCAGCTCGAAGCTGCCCAAAAAAGCGCCGAAGACACAACGGAGGCCGTTATTTGTCTGGAGTTATCACATAAGAAATAAATTGACGAGGCGGTCCAACGATGCGGGGCCTTGGCTTTAGAGAAAGATTCTGTTCAAAAGAAGAGGGATGCATTCCCCCTACGAGTCAAAGAGTTGGAAGATCTACTCCGCAAAGAGACAAAGGAAAACTGCTGTCCAAGAAGAGTTGCAACGATATTGCGATGAAATTGTTACTAAGAGACTCCTAAAGGAAAAGCTCGATGACGAGCTCGCAAAGGTTGGGATGTTAAAGGATGAAGCCTGTGAAGGGGGAAAAATAATAGCATCCACGGAGATTGACTCTCGCCTCGAGGAGGCTACGGAGGTTGGCTGGGAGGAGATCTAGTGCTTGTTCGACTCGCTTATAGCGAAATACAATGCTCATGTCCTTATGCAAAGGGACTTAACTTTTCTTGGTGAGGGCTACCTCGAATCTCTGGTCGAGGTATGGGAAACTTTAATAAAGATTAGAAAAGTAGAGCTGGGCACCGAGGAGGTTGATGAGAAGGCTTTGATAAAAGAATTTCTTAGGGGGAACGAGCCTTCAGACTTATCTGCAGCAAATGCCTTCTACAACAAAGGTTCCTCCTCATCAAAAGGAAAAGATGAGATCACCGGCCCATTTGGCACTGAGTCTCCAGCTCCTCCCCTTACTCAATTGACCAGTCGGCCGGTACTTGACCTGTTCAAACAACATGTCGGCTATGATCCGGAGGCTCCTGGCCTCTATATCCCTGTACTATCTCCCATTCCATAGGGTGAGACTCCGAGGACGGTTGAGAGCCAGCAAGAAACTGGTAAATAACTCTTCTTGTTAAAGTTCAAAGAGCCGTTGTTTTTGGCGTGATAGCATTTGCTCTTGTGGTCTTGTGTAGGCCACTCTGACCCCGAGCCCACTCCAAGGAGCGGTGATGCCAAGGAGAAGAAGGAGAAAGCGAGCGAGGCAATTCAAGCGGGAGAGACTCCTGGCCCTGATGCTCAAGTGATTGAGGCGCTTGACGAGGAAAATAAGGCTTCGTCTCCCGTCGAAGAAAGTTATGAAGTTGAGATTACGAGCGCCTCTGAAGAGACTTCAAAAATGATCATGAAGGAGAAACTCGTAGAGGAGAAGAAAAAGAAAGCTGAAATCAAAGTGAGCCTCGAGTTGTGGATCTTGACGATCCTTTGAACATGCCTTTGAAGGTCATCCTTCCTGGTGGGTCCATGCCACTAGAAGTTCCTCGTCCCTGCTCGGTTGTTACTTCCCAATCAAGCAAAACGTCCAAATGAAAACGCGTGAGGGAAGAGTCACCTGAGAAAACAAAGGAGGAAGAAACCCAAGAAATCAAAGAAGTAGCTATTACACTCGTTCAACGAGTGCTAGCTTAGATTATGTAATTGTTTTTATATATTTTCATAGTCAATGTAAATAGACTTTTGACTCCGAGTTCTGGAGGAGTTGTAGTAGAACCACATTTTGGATGAATAAATAAAACTTAGTTCTTTTATCTTTCAAATGACTTTTACTGTTCATCTTTCTGTATTATTATGGTCGAAACCCGAGCTATCGTGAGTTACATAAACCCCCAATTCATCTTCATATAAACTCAGAAATTCTTTGAAATTGTACATCCTTTATTCCATGCATCGGGTATTTAGAATATTTTTCAGTCCGTATGCTGGGGACTTGATGACTTCAAGTCAGTAGTACTCCAGTCCGCACTCGGGGGACTTGGAGATTTTAAACCGTTTATACTCAAGTCCGCACTCAGGGGACTCAGAGTACTCCAGTCCGCACTCAGGGGACTTGGAGATTTTGAGTCGTTTCTACTCTAGTCCGCACTCAGGGGACTCAGAGTACTCTGGTCCGCACTCAGAGGACTTGGAGATTTTAAATCGTTTATATTCTTGTCCGCACTCAAGGGACTCAGAGTATTCAAGTCCACACTTAGGGGACTTGGAGATTTTAAGTCGTTTATACTCTAGTCTGCACTAAGGGGACTCAGAGTACTCCAGTCCGCACTCAGGGGACTTGGCGATTTTAAGTCATTTATACTCTAGTCCGCACTCTGTGGACTCAGAATACTCCAGTCCGCACTCAGGGGACTTGGAGATTTTAAGTTGTTTATACTCTAGTTCGCACTCAGGGGACTCAGAGTACTCTAGTGCGCACTCAGGGGACTTGGAGATTTTAAATTGTTTATACTCTAGTCCACACTCTGGGGACTTAGAGTACTCCAGTCCACACTCAAGGGACTTGGAGATTTTAAGTTTTTTATACTCGAGTCCGCACTCTGGGGACTAAGAATACTCCAGTCCACACTCAGGGGACTTGGAGATTTTAAGCTGTTTATACTCTAGTCCGCACACAGGGGACTCAGAGTACTCCAGTCCACAATTAGGGGACTTGGATATTTTAAATCGTTTATACTCTTGCCCGCACTCTGGGGAGTCAAAGTACTCCAGTCCGCACTCAGGCGACTTGGAATTTTAAATCGTTTATACTCTAGTCCGCACTCGGGGGACTCAGAGTACCCCAGTCCGCTCTCAGGGGACTTGGAGATTTTAAGTCGTTTATACTCTAATCCGCACTCAGGGGACTCAGAGTACTCCAGTTCGCTCTTAGAGGACTTTGAGATTCTAAGTCGTTTATACTATAGTCTACACTCTGGGACCTCAGAGTACTCCATTCCGCACTTAGGGGACTTGGAGATTTTAAGTTGTTTATACTCTAGTCCACACTCAGGGGACTCAGAGTACTCCATTGCGCACTCAGGGGACTTGGAGATTTTAAACCATTTATACTCTAGCTCGCACACTGGGGACTTAGAGTATGCCAGCCCACATTCAAGGGACATGGAGAATTTAAGTTGTTTATGCGCATTCTAACGTCAGACAGAATTATGTAACACTAGTTTTCTGCCATAAAATTATCATACACGGAAACATCAATAATTCATGGAAAAAATGGCTTCAAGCCTTTATTAACGAAGCAAGCTAAATTGTCTTATTACATGCTGAAAACTAAGAATCAACGAAATGAAAACATACTGAAAATAACTGCAACAAAGATAGAAAATGAACAGACTAAGTATAGTAATGCCGTAGATGCTCGCTATTCCATGTTCGAAGGAGTGTCGCACCATCAACAATCGCTAGCTTGAAAGTTCCTTCTCCAAGCCTCCATTCAATGACGTATGGACCTTCCCGTGTGGGATTTAGATGCGACGGGGCTGGAAAAAATCGTTTTAAATCAAGGTCGCGCACATCAAAGACTCTTGGCCGGTCTTTTTCTGTATGATATCGAGCGACTCAGTGCCTATATGTGGCCGCTCTTAAATTAGCTTCTTTACATTTTTCATCAATGAAGTCCAATGATTCCAGAAAAAGTTCCTGATTCATCTTGGGGTCGTAATGAGTTACCCGATGTGACCGAACTTCAAGTTCTACGGGTATAACAGCTTCCGTTCCATATGCTAATGTGAATGGAGTGTGGCCAGTCGCAGACTTGTGGGTGGTTTTATAAGCCCATAGTGCCGTTGGAAGTTCATCCACCCACTTGCCTCTAGCCTTTTCCAAACGCTTTTTCAATATGGACTTGATTATTTTGTTCACAGTTTCCACTTGTCTATTGGCTTTTGGATTAGCAACCACTGCAAACCTTTTTTCAATGCCATAATTTTGACAAAATTCTTTGAACTCTTTGCTTTCGAATTGAGTTTCGTTGTTTGTAATGATAGTCCGTGGGAGGCCAAAATGGCATATAATATTTCGTACAATGAAATTAATGACCTTCTTGGTGGTGATCGTGCTAAGGGCTCTGCTTCTGCCCAACTGGTAAAATAATTGACCGCAACTATTGTGTATTTCGCACCACCCTTAGATATGGGTAAGGAACCGATTATATCGATCCCTCACATTGCAAACGACCAAGGACTAACCATTTGCGGGAGTTTCGTAGGTGGAGATCTCAGGATTTTTGCATACTTTTGGCATTTGTCAAATCTCCTTACGCAGTCTGCAGCATCCCGATTTACAATTGGCCAATAGTATCCATAGCGGAGGATTTTCTTTGCTAATATCTATCCCCTAGTATGGTCACCACATTCTCCTTCATGGACTTCCTTCAGGACTTGTTTTATCTCATCGTGGGCAATGCATCAGAGTAAGGGGGTCGAGAATCCCTTCCAATACATTATTCTGTCCCGCATTACATATCGTGAAGCCTTACGAATGACTTGTCGTCTTTCGTTCCTTCTTTTGGGCAAGGTCCCGTGTAGCAAGTATTGTTTGAGTGGGGTCATCGATGAATCCTTCTTGATTTTTTCTAACACGATATATATCTCCATCACATTTATACTTGGAGCATGTAAGGTTTCGATGGGAACTAATCCCATTTGCTGTGCATCGCCAGTGCTTAAAAATTTTGCCAATGAATCGGCTTCTTTGTTTCGTTCACATGGGACATGCGAAATATCATAATATTCTAGATTTTCTAGTAGCTCTTGAACCCGTGCAAGGTATGGGGCAAGTCTCTGTCCCTTCGCTTGATAGTCCCCCTACACCTGGTATACCACCAATTGCGAGTCACAAAAAATTTCAACCTGATTTTACTCCCAGCTCTCTAATGAGTTTCAAGCCAGCAATTAGTGCTTCAAACTCAGCCTCGTTATTTGTTGCTGGGAATTCGAGCTTCAAAGCGTAACAAACTGATCGGTTTTCGAGAGTCACAAGAACTATGCCAGCTCCCGAGCAACGGTCGTTAGATGCCCCATGGTGTACATCTTCCATCGAACGTGAGGTATGACATTGTGACCGCTTGATTCGTCTAACACGGTGAATTCATCAATTAAGTCTGCTAGCGCTTGCCCTTGTATGGCCCTTCATGGCAGGTAGTTAATATCGAACCACTTTAACTCAATATTCCATTTTAACATCCTTCCAGAGGTTTTCGGTCGTTGGAGTACCTGTCGCAAGGGTTGGTAGGGGTAAACACTGATTGAATGTGCCTAAAAGTATGGCCGGAGCTTGCGTGATGCAATAACCAAGAAATAGGCTAGTTTCTCAATCTTAGGATAATTTCTTTCTGCCGCTGTTAAATGTTTACTAACATAGTACATCGGCTTTTGAACTCGATCCTCCTCGCAATCCAAAGCCGTACTAATAGCATGCTGGGATACAGCCAAGTGCACGTACAACATCTCATGGTCTACCGGTTTTGATAGCACCGAGGGACTTTCTAAGTGCCTTACCAGAGCTCGGAACGCTTCCTCGCAGTCGGATGTCCACTCAAAATTCCTCTTTCCTCTCTTTATAATGTTGAAGAAAGGAATACAATTATCCGTGGCTCTGGATATGAATCGACTCAGCACGGCCACCTTTCCATTCAAGCTTTGTACCTGTTTTATGGTTCTGTGCACTTGTATGTCTCGAATAGCTTGAATCCTCTCTAGGTTAGACAGAATTCCCTACGCATTCACAATGAAACCCAAAAATTTCCCTGACGCAACGCCAAAGGAACACTTCAAAGGATCGATTTTCATTCCATAATGTCAGAGTATATCAAACATCTCCGCTAAGTCCCGAATGTGGTCGTTTGACTGCCGTGATTTCATGAGCATGTCATCCACATAGACTTCTGTCGTTCTACCAATTTGGTCCTTAAACATTCGATTCACCAGACGTTGGTAAGTCGCTCCCGCGTTTTTCAATCCGAAAGCATCCCTACATAGCAATATAACCCAATGTTAGTGATAAAACTAGTGTGATGTTGGTCCGGAATGTGCATCGGGATCTGATTATATCCCGAGTATGCATCCATAAAAGAAAGTAATTCAAGTCCGGCCGTTGAGTCGACCAGCTGGTCGATTCTCACTACTACAAAACAAGTCATTTGCATCGGTTGTTCATCCCCCTATTGCATCAGTTCTACAACCGATGCACATGCAACCAATGTAATAAACTAAATTTTTTTGCACCGCTTGTAAAACCGATGCAAATAGTCATCTTTTGCATCGGTTGTCAGGGTTGGCAGTAACAACCGATGCAACAAGACATTTTTTGCATCGGTTGTTATTGTCAACGGGTGCTACATTGGGGCAATTGACTTTAAAAAGTGTCCTATTTTGCATCGGTTATTTCTAACAACGATGCAAAATACCCTTCTTTTGCTTCGGCTATTGGTAACCGATGAAAAAAACACATTCTCATATATTACGAAAATACTCGAATTTATACATATCGCAACGAAACAATTATTGCATGCAACTAACATGAATATCGTAACTAATATGATCCATGCACTAACATGAATATATAATTATTCAAGCCAGTAGTGGTTTTAACATCTTTAATTACTACATCATACTTCACTCCATACAACTGCATTGTCATACAACACATCATATTCTTCCCACCTGACAAGTTCTCTAACAAACATCCACCATTACTCCAACTAAAGCCACTTTACATTCAACTATGCACTACCCACTTTACATTCAATTGTGTGGTTTGTAAACAACTCTGTCACTTCCTGCTACCCACCTCTGTCAAACTTCGCCAAACTGACCACGACCATTCACCTAGTTATATCACTACATAATCCCATCAAGCAACCCCCAACCAAAACAGTGCACATCCTCTTGCCAATCACCAACCATTTCTGACAACACAGCCTGCACAGTGCCATCATAACATATAACCACTGACAATAACATAAACATCCATCAACACTTCACAAACCAATCAAACCACACATCATCATACCATCCTTCATACCAGAGAACTGCAACCACATTTTGGAAATACATCTGCAACCATACCTGCAACCAACTTGCACAGCAACAACTCAGTAACTTCCCCCTACATCACCGTTCTATTCAACCCTCTCCATCTCACTACAGTGCCTTGTTTCGACCAATAAATTACACTGTCAAGCATCCTTCACCGAAACTACACTATCATCCACAAGTTCAAACCACAAACTTCACTGCTGCTGCCTTCTTATTCCACTGACAGTTCCACCACCAATCAATCACCGACCTTATCACCACATCCACCACACTGACCATATGACCACTGCGTGCATATCACAGAATTGCACAAACTTCTCCTCCAAACCATCTACCTAAAAAAAGCCACTGCGCTTAGCACTTAACATTTAACGACAATAGTGTAACATCCTCACCTTCAATTCATTCGAAAATCCCTAGCATACTTCACAAAATTTTCTTTCCACTGTCGTTGCCAATTTCTTTAACACTTTACTACGTATTACCATTCATTGTCATCAGCATACTTCAACTAATCTTCAGTGCATCCCTAAAACTCCGAACCTGTAGATAGCTCCTTCACTGCAAGCTATCATCACCACATCAACACAATAAACCTTCCACCTACAGATAGCTTGAATGCATGTAGTTGCAAGCAACAATTCTTGGTACACATTTCTTGCATGGTACATACACAAATATGTCTGAATTTTTAATGCAGTAGCTTGTCGGCGCATGATTTCACATATTTACAACGTGTATTTTGTCCTGTAACAAATATTAATAGTTATTATCGTCTTGAAACATTTGTTATAAAATGGAGAAAAGATTCATATCTGATAACTGGCACGAACATACCCCTACACACAGCTTGCAGCAACAGAGCAGATCGTTTGAGGACAATGAAATTCTTGCGACCCAAATACGATGTATATTACGGTAGTAATGATATCAAAATAGGCCATGATTCCTTTCACATTGGCCTGACCAGGCGCAAAGCTTATTGTAGGATAAACATGGTCGGGCAGTAAAATCTATCTGATCGCCAAATGGACACGTTCCCTTTATCGGATGTCCCTCTAACATATAATCCATCATCTTTCACCCATATGGAGAATGCCGTTTGAAAACCGTCGGAAACTGTAAGCCCATGCTTTTGTTTGGGCTCTGAAATCATCAATAAATGTAATGATTTTCCTTTTAGCATCACAAGTGGGTATCTCCACCGTCGTCAGGCTTTGAAAATGAAAGAAAATTCAAGCATGATTATCCTTTTGGTGAATTAGAATTAGAACAGTCCACTAATTGCCATTATTATTAAACAGGTATATTTAGGCAGCAGACATGAACCTATCTTCTTCCCAAGTCGAGAAAGCGCATGCAATAAAAAGCATGCATCACAAACCTGGCTGTTTCCACCTCGGACCATTCCTGAATTGGTTTATTTTTGTCGGATGGATCAAAAGATGATAAAGCCATTTTTTACTTGTTTGATATAAGAGGAGTGAAAAGATTGATTATATTTTTAGTTATATTTTTAGCAACACCTCTCGAATTACTTATATCCCAATTACATTCGACATATCAAAATTACATCGGACTTCCTCCTTAAGCGGTGCGTTTTGGGAAGCGCAAACACTTTCCATCACATCATCCTGCCTTCACAAACAAATGCAGCAACTCCTACCACCTCCAATCAATTCACATACTCCCTCCTATATCAGTTCAGACTACAACAGTTACAACCACCATCTGAAACACTCTCCTCGACCAAACCTAAAACGAACCCATACTACAACCACAACATTCACTAAGCAACAGTTTATCTTCACGTCTCCTGTATACAGCAGCAACAAACCGCCAGATATAAAATTGGCCACCAGAACAATCACCGCCTCCCCCAACTTCAAACTCAAACTTCCTCAATCGACCATCAAAATTGCTACATCCCTACAACTCCACCTCATTGACCTTCAGAGCAACCCTCAATCGAACAATTGCCTTCAACCAAACTCCACAACAACCCCAAAGCACATCGCTACCACCTCCACTCAACCTAAATCGCCACCTAATTCACAGTCGAATTAAAACATTTGTTTTGATTTGGTTTGAATTTCAAATTTTTTTTGAGGATTTCGATATGGGAGGAAACTGCTAATTTGGTTTAAAGTTAAAATTCACAGTCGAATTTGGTTTGAAGTCATTCAATTGAACGAATATAAAGTTGCTTTTGTTTTCTTCTTAACGGGTTACGAGGGAAGTGGAGGGATAAATGAAAGCTAAGCGGGAAATGAAAAGTTAAGGGGAGGGAAAATGAAAGTTGGAGTAGCAAACCGATGGAAAATGAATGCAAACTAATGTAGTTGCATCGGTTGACTTTAGAACCGATGCGACTAAAACTATTTGCATCGACATATTTTCTTCGGTTGTTGGTGACAACTGATGCAAATTTGATTTTGTAATACCTATTGCTTTCCACATACCAATTGCATTGGTTATTAAGATAGAATTGATGCAAATAGCTCTATTTGCATCAGTTTTTACTTCAACCGATTCAAATGAGGCGAAACAATATGCATTTTTTGTAGTAGTGTCTGGGTAAAGGGAAACTATCCTTCGGGCATGCTTTGTTCAAATTAGAGTAATCAACACAAGTTCTCCACTTCCCTTTTGCTTTCCTTACTAGCACAGGGTTAGACATCCATTCAGGGTAGAGGGTGTCACGGACGAACCCGTTGGCTTTTAGTTTGTCCACCTCCTCTCTGAGAGCAGCGGACCTCTCCGGGTCCATGCCTCTCCTTTTCTGTTTTACAGGATTGTACTTTGGGTCTATGTTCAACATATCACTTGCAATAGCGGGTGAAATCCCACACATATCAGAATGCGTCCAAGCGAAAACATCCTGGTTTGCTCGAAGGTAATCAGTGAGATGCTCTGCCATTGACGGGTCGAGTTGTGATCCAATCTTAAGTACTCGTTATGGGTCATCTCGGCTGACTAGAATGTCAATCGTCGGTTCATCTGGTGCTGCATTTGCTTCCCTGGGTTCCCCATCATCATCTCTTGGATCTAATTTCTATAGATCCAGGAATGTTTCCCGAGCCAGGGCTTGGGCACTACTTATCAATTGTCAGTATTCCAGATGCGGACGGAGCTGTCCGCAACCTTTCCTTTCTCTCTCCGCTGGGCCTCTCTCAGCTCAGCCACATAACTTGCGTGACCGGTCGCCTGATCGCCATGCACAACGCAAACTCCTCTGTCTGTCGTCAAACACCACGGGGCCAAAGTTGCCCTAAACTCTACGGGGGCCGGTCGACCCGGACACACATTGTATGGAGAATCAACATCCAATACTATGAAAGGTAGGATTCGTACCTTCCTATGTTCACCTTGTCCCAGTTCAACTGGAAACTCAACATACCCCGCTGCATTAGTCGCTGCACCATTAAAGCCATGGATACGGGCTTTAAATGGCTTTAAATCCTTCGTCTCCATCTTCATTTGGTCATACACCTTTTTGAAGATGATGTTAATAGAACTTCAACAATCAATCAAAATTCTCTTCATAAATGCTGGCCCGATTGTCGTGGAATTGACCATTGAGTCAACGGTAGGGGCCTCCACCCAGTCTGCATCTTTGCTCCTGAAAACTATATCGTCCGTCATTGTCCGCTGCTGCTTAGCTGGGAACCTGTCCTTAGTATTTGAAAAACACTCAAAATCTGCATGTCTTAGGGATTTGGCATACCGCTCCATTTTCGACCAATTCTTGTCTACAAGATGAGGTCCACCGACTATCGTGTTTATGACCAATCTACCCACGGTTCAGGCAAGTTCTTCCGGTTGGCATGGAGCCGGCCTGCGTCCGTGGTCTGATGTTCCTTGCCTACCCTCCTATGGGTTCTTGGCAAACTCTTGCAACTTTTTCTGTCTAATCAGTTTTTCTACGGCATCATGGAAGTGTCTACGCTCTTCTGTATTATGCCCATAAGTCTCATGGAGGCTATAGTACTTCTCAATCCGCTTCTATTTCTCTGTTGACTCCTATGGGCACGACTTTCAGTATTGAAAAGTGTTACAAGTTGACAGGTAAATATTCTCAAGAGATGCATTCAATGGGGTGTATTCGTTGTAGTTTGGAATCCCTGGCTTCCATTTCCCTACTTCTCTTTTCTTTCTGGGGTTTCCTCCTCCGGACCCTTTTGATTGCCCAGGCTTGTTCTGGATATTGACTTGAACCTTCCCTGAATTGTTGTCGGACTATTTTACAGCAATATTGCTTTTCACGGTCTCCTGAACAGGCTCTGGTGCCTTATCTCGCCTCGTCCATCTGGCTTCCTCTCTTCTTACGAATTGATGAGCCTTTGAATAGAAATGCTCCAGCGTAGTTGGAGGCTTTCCTGCCAACCATTCTCTAAACTCTAAATCTGGATCCACATCTCGCATTACCGCCATCAGAATTGCATGGTCGTTAGGGTTGCTAACTTCAGTAGCCGCAAAATGAAATCTCTGTAAGTACTCTTTCAATGACTCCCTCGGAGCCTGGATTACACTAGTTAGGGAAATCACATCCTTAGGACGAGTGGTGTGTATCCTGAAATGTTCCACAAATTTCGTCTTCAATTCGTCGAAGCTGGATATAGACCATAAGGGAAGTCGAGTGAACCACATGGTGGCGATTTCGAATAAAGTAACTGGAAAGCATCTACACTTGGTCGCGTCATTTTCTCTAGCCGAATCCATCATCCATTCGTACCTCATCACATGCTGTTTGGGATCAGTCTTTCCTTCGTAGGCTGGGATAGTTGGCATGCTAAACTTCTTGGGTACTCGGCTTGCAGAATAGTATCTATGAATGGAGTAAGACACCGGGATATACCCCAATCTTCATTGGTCAGGCCTTGATTTTACCTCATCAACTGTCCGACCATAGCCGATAACCCCAGAGTTTGTATGGAGGATGGAAGGTTGGTCTCTATTCTATGGGACCACTCAGATTAGTGTCTCCTCTATTGGCGATCTGCCAAACGTGTATCTTGGGGACCAGCTTTATTAGGGTCTTGGTGAGCCGTGCGTCCAGTTTCCACACACGCTCCTGCTCTTGAATTTCCTGCTCCAGCCTGGTTGTGGTCTCCAAGATGTAAGTGATCCCTAGTTGATCGATCAGTAGCACCTGCTTGTGCAGTTTCTGTTTTGTGGCGTCTACGCTTGGGAAGTTCGTCGGACGAGGTCGAACATTCTGACGAAGAATAAGGAACGTGGCTACCTCTAGCATTCTGATGCTGTTGCTGAGTAAGCCGAGGCATGAGGTTAGCGTTATCTTGAATCTACTCAGCAAGTTGTCTCCTGCTTTCCATGAGTTCTCTCATCAGGTCGTTGAACTCCGTCCTAGTAACGACTTCCATCTGGCTATGAGCTCCGGCAGTCCGTATGCTAGGATTAACCCGCTGATTGCTAGGCCCTATCTGTTGTACGTTAGTAGTCTCGTTGACGTCCGCATTATGAGAGGTTGATAGAGTACGTGGTCTTCCCATATTTGAGTTGTTGATCGAAACTCTGAGTAGATTCAACGGACGTCCTATAAATAAGTTGGATCTCCTTCGAGGGATTTATTCAATCAAGTAGATACAAAGCAATCCCAGTAGCCTAAGAATTCGTTTCTCAGTGAAAGCACCAAAATGATAGCACCAGAATTGGTCACTAACACCCTTAAGAAAGTTTATGTATAGAGATAAATGAAGAAAGTAAATTAAAACAGAGAACTGTAAGCTAAGTTTAATGCAAAAACAAGAACATCAGATTTATAGTGATTCAGTGTAACTGCCTACGTCCACTTTGAATCTTGATCTTTATTGCTTCACAAATGATCGAATATGGATACAATCCGTACTATAATGGCTTGAATACAAATGCTACGTAAAATAGAATAAGTCTTTAATGCAGTAGAGTCTCCCTAGTGTTCTCGAAAAAAAGGTCCCTTTCACTGTGCCCCTACCCTTCTATTTATAAACGAAGATGGGTTTGACTTCCCTCATGAGCCTAATAGCAAGATACCTCGGCCCATAGTAAGTGACTTCAATGCGCCGAGCCATAAATGCCGACCGGCAATTGCCGAACCACATATCCAGGCCTAACGGCGTTCGTATGCCGATCGAGGAAGGCATACCGAATGGTACCTATATGCCGAATGTGGCAGCGCGCTGAGTGAAGGGTGTGGGTCGAACGAGACCTGTGCCGAACGAGGCTTCATGCCGAATGAGGCATTGATGCCGAATGACCCTTCCATAGCGAGCGAGACTTGATGCCGAACGAGGCATGGATGCCGAAGAGGCTTGATGCCGAACGACCCTTCCATGCCGAAAGAGAATTGATGCCGAGCGAGGGGAGGTGTGTCGAACGATGTTTATGCCGGATGGTGTACTTGTTTGGTGATCCTCGCGTTATCGGGTCAATTACCCGGGTAGCACACATTATTTCTTTTACTTAAGAAAATTATGTAGATCGAGTAACTCTAAAACAATCCAAGAAACTAGGTGCTACCAATAGTACTGCATATCCTCTTAACATGAAGAGTAATACTTAAGGAAAGTGCTTACCATGCGAACACGTCTCTGCCCATTTTTAGTTTATTTTTGAGCCAATCGAATTAGTTATCATAAAATACCTCTTTTTATTTGAAATAATACCATTTTCAAAATCCTTTAGAGATTACTTTTGTTTGTAAAACCTATCTTATACATTCTTTTTATAAATTTATCTTATATTAATTAACTTCATTTAAATTTCCACAATTCTTTTACTCGAATTTAAATTCTCATTCCTTTTGTATTTTTCTTTCTTTACATAATTATTTTCTATTACATTTTTATCTTATATGATCATTCCTTAAATAAATCTTATTATCAAACACCTTATAGTCAAATCGTGAAGCTTAATTCATAAGGTATTTGTACCTAAACTTTTAAATCAAGCAATTGATCAATTTATGATAGTAACTTAACATTATCATTCTTTACATAATTAAGATATTTTGGAATAAATATCTTAATTGCCTTATTAGATTTCTTACGTATCGATTATCTTTATGAAACATCTTATAGTCAAATTGCGAAATTCTAATCATAAGATGTTCGTATTTATATTTCACTAATCCTGATTTCTAACTATATAACTTTTCAAAAAATATAGTTTAATTCAAAATATAATCCTAGGTAAATTATTTCATTTACCAATTTTTTCAAAACAATGTGTCGATATGCCTTGTTAATAGTTTAGAAATATCGATCGACACAGTTGTACTTCCCATATCGACCAGAATTTATAAACCACTCAACCGATAAATCAACACAAAACAATTTATTAGCCACTAACAAATACGCACTCATATACAATATGCTCAAACTCACTCTAGGATGTAACTAACCCTATCTCTAATGAGTCACTCATCCTAGGTATTATTAACCCTATCTTTGATAAGTCTTTACCCAACCAAAGCCAAGGTTCTCGCTTAACCTTCAGCTTTGATTCCAAATGTAACGACCCACAATTCCGTACCCTTTGAATCGACAATAAACCACACATGTCCAACTCAAATTGCATTAAAAGACATATCAATAAGGGTAGAAAGAAAATAAAGACATAACAGAATCTCACACGAATGGAACGACATATATTATTTCAATAATAATCTTTTTAGCGGAATATTTTAAGATACAATATCAGAGTCTAACCTAGATTCAGCTTGGACAGTTATAACACCTGCCTTTACAAATGCTGACAAACATCAAACAAAACTAACAAATCACAACGGATAATATAATGTGTCCATACGATGATGAAGGTCTCCAACTCTCCTTTGGAAACTCCAACCGTCTTTGACTAAACCAGAAACTACTCGGATTTGACCCGAATCTCAAGCGTGAGAAACTCAAATATAAATGATAGTGTCATATATCACCCTTGAATAAAATCCTTTAAAAGAAAGAGTATCTCATAAGACCACGCCCACACATAAACACAGAAGGGTTTTTACCCTATGATAACTAAACATTTTTATTTCAAAACCTTTGATATTATTTCAATGAATTCCTTTGAAAACATTTGCAAATAAACTTATTAATCTTAGCCGAAATGGTTACCCATATAACATTTCAGGCTATTCATTACACCAATACATACAAAACTGCAAGTTCTTATTGGAGAATGGATTTCTATACAAATGACTAGGTGAAGGGATTACCTTCCGATGGGTACCTCTAGATGGATGTCCCGAGGAACAGAACATTTGCCCTCTACCAACAAAAGACCGGCCTACCTCTGTAACTAGATAGTTTCGAATATGTTACCTCCGGTAGTTAGACCTTTAACCGAGTTTGCTCTAGCATACAAACGACATTAACTTACCTCTCGAACGTCATAGCGGGAAGAAATATATCTAGAAGGGCATGATCATACCCTAAGTAGGAATGACCCACTTAGCCTTGCTTCATCTAGCCCTGTTTCGGTCATTTCCGGTTGACGAGGCTCAAGGCAATGACTACCTTTTCATATAACACGTCTTCTTTCACTTTGAATGCCACATTGTCAATCCACATTCTCACGACTGATTTCTATAAACGTATAACTTCCTGAGCTCGTATGTCTCGGGAAAGTGTGTTAAGCTAAGAGAAGGTGTCTTCTCCGCCACCAACTGATGCACTTTTATAGAGACCATTCATTGTGATTTAGAATGCAAAGTCAAACAGTCATCCATACAAGTTCGTTCCGAGACCGGATGGAACTGAAGGAACTTTCCTCGGCCATTACTAGGTGAGAAGCCTTGTGGTTTTTTGAGATTTTTCATAACAAAGAGACCACTGCTACAATATAGTGAATCGTGAGTTTTCCCCAATTAATCAACCCTTCTCTTGAGTATTTCCTTCTTAGTAAGGGAATGTATGATACTGTTTGGTAGTACCTAGTTCCTTAGTATCATTTTGGAGTTACTTAGGCTCTAATATAAATTTTTATATGTTTAATATATATAAAAGTTTCATTTCAAAAAGTTATTAAAATAAGACCGGCTATTTGGCTCTTGAGTTTTCTTAGGAAAATAAATATAAAATGGAATAGTTGAATCAAATAAGGGTATTTACTCTTAGGATGTAGTGGAGTATTACACAAGTTGAACCTAAGTTTAGTTTGTGAAATCATTTCATAAATAATTTAGTGGAAATAGAGTTGGTATTAGTGAGAACCAATTAAATAAGTGCGTAGATCATTTCGGCTTCCATATAGTCTTGATCTAAGATTCGAGTATATGACTTCGAGGTGGTTCACACCATTTCAAATAAGGATCCATTACTCGATTTTTGATGACTAACGGTTGATGAGGGTTTTTGATATGGGAGAAATGTTTCCTGCCATAGTTATAGCTATGAAAGGGGAACAAAGGTTCTAAATCAAGATGTCCGACCGGGATCCGCATTAGAAAATCGGGTGAGAAATACTAGTTCGAAAATGAAATTACGCATTCGAGTAGTGATCAAATTATATTTTGCCTAAGAATAATCTTTGTACATCATATGAACTGATGTATAGTGTTATGTTTTTTCTGTGTTAGGTTGATTTTTAATTTCGGGAACGAAACTCTTTTAAGTGGGGAGAATGTTTTTTGTAATAAATCTCTTTTAAATAAAATTAATAATGGTAAAATGTTTTTCAAATTTTGTTTAACAAAATAATTAGTTCGTAGAAAGATTAAAAATGTGATCGGAAGTTGTTTTTCGAATTTTGATTTTCGTCGGCTAAAAGTTATCGAAAACATTGTGAACTTTTTAGTGTGAATAAATTCATTTGTAAAAAAGTTAATATGTGTGTATTAGTGTATGCATATATATGCATTTACACCTAAGTATATAAGTTTTAAAAAAAGAGTATAGGTCACATCATTATGGGACATAAGTACCATTAGGTACCATAACATGTCAAAACATGATTTAACATGTTTGCTCATGGGAATTTTGTATTTTAAATGGGGGAGAGAAGGTGGGGGCATGGTGATGAGGTGGAGAAAATGTGTGGAGGGTAGAATACATCAGGGTAGTTTAGTAATTTCATTATTCCACATTATATAAAAGTGTTTCCCCTTTTTCCATTTCCATTTCTAGTTCATTTCTCTTCTTTTTTTTTAAAAAAATCACCATTCTCAATTTAAAGCTTCTAAAACCTCCTTAATGGCTTCTCCTTTTTTTAAAGTTTAAATAAAGAAAAAAGAAACGTAAACTTTTCTTTTTAAATTCATTTCAAAATAGGTTTCAAATTTCTCCATTTTTACCCCAAATTTACCCGATTATAACTTCTTCTAAAAAGATCCAAATCAAGACTTTCTTCTTTTCAAACCATGTATAATTCCAATGGCTACAACTTTTTTTGTATCATTTCTTCCATTTATGGCCCTACCTATGTCAAGAACTTATTTCTTTCCAGAGTATTTTTGGAATCAGAAATTCAAGTCCGAAAATAGCTCCTCTTATCTCGACCATATTTTCCTCAAAAATAATTGAAATTGAGTGATTTTTTTTCTAAATTGTAGAGGGAATTTTTTTCTAAAACTTTCCCTTTGACTACTTGTGATGCCCCACCTCTATACTCACACTAACCAAGAACACTACGGGGTAATGCTGTCGACTAGCATGAAGAATAAAGCTGTTTAGGAGCGACCATCTGTGTAATTGCTTCATGCGAGTACCGATATGTCAGATAGTATGACATGAATTTCATCTCAAGAGGAAATCCGACATATCAAATACAAACTCAAAGCGACTACGTAGTGGCTATGTAGCCTTCTGAAACAAATATAAAATAAGCAAAATATAAATCAGTCACAGATATTAATATCACTAAGGCGGAAACAGATATGAATATAACACATAGAAGTGAACATCAAAGTAGTGGTCATACAAGATCCACTACATCACAAAAGAATAGGTATAAGTGCTAGACAAAAGAATATGTATACATCAAGGACTCTATGTCTCGAATGTATAAAACCAAAAACTACTTCGCTAAAGTAGCTAGTCAAAAGTTCGAAGCTGGTCCCTGCTAAGAAGTCAAGTGGAAACACCTGAACACTTCGGTCTGACCCGAGTATTATTTAAGAAGAAAAATAATAAACGGATCAGTCTAGCTATAAATATCATATAAGATGAGATTGAATAACTGATAAAAAATATATGATAACAATAATGCCATACTATGACAAGTATATATTTGATAACAATGAAAATCATACAATATCTTAAATCTCCTCAAAAACCCATAAAGGATATCATATTCTTTATCTTATTCCCCAAACCTCAAATATTGACAAAACATATCAATGCAAATCTGAAAAACCAGTGAAACACAAATTCTAGAAGCAATAACTAGAAATTCAAAAAACACAAAAGGGGAGGCCAATCACAAACGGGAGCATGAAAACTCACCAACACGTGTATCACAAATGGGACGCTATCTCATGGGTCGCTAACCCATAAAAATATGAGGTACAGTCTCCCATGCGGACGAATGAGCCAAACATCGACGCACCCTAAAAGATACGCCTCATGCACGGACTCTATTAGGGTACAGTCTCCCTCGTGGACAAATGAGCCGAACACCAACGCACCCTAAGGATACGCCTCATGCACAGACTCTGTTGGGATACAGTCCCCCACACGGGCGTATGAGTCGAACATTGATGCACCCTAAAAGATACGCCTCATGCATAGACTCTATCGGGGTATAGTCCCCATGCGGACGTATGAGTCGAACATCGACGTACCCTAAAAGATACGCCTCATGCACAGAGTTTGTCGGGGTACAGTACACCACGCAGACGAATGAGCCGATTGCTTCTCGAACAGTCAAAAGACCATGGGTCGCTACCCCACCAAATTGACCTGAAGCTCCATAGAATAAATGTAAATTACACTAAGCTAGTAAATAAATGAGTTTAGCTTCATGTCTCATAAAAACTGGCTTAACTTAAATATTTACGAACAAATTGTAGATTTCCACTCGAAGATTGTCATGTGATTTCAATCGAATAAGTCCAAGAGTTAATCAATGAAGTAAACGCAAGCGTTTCATACCACTAGTTTTGCTAAGTCGTTTAATTAGATTTCTCATACGAATGAGGTAAAGGTTTTTATATACTAATAGATTGGAAAATTGATTTAAAAACGAGCTTTGAATCAAAAGTGAAGTTGAAATCATTATTTCTGTGAGAGAGTTTGAGTATTTACTACTAGTATAGAAACCTTTGTATTTTAAAGTCATAAGTCACAAAAATGATTGTAAAAAGAACTCTCACCAAAGATCCACATTTCGATAATGTGAATCAAAACCATGGAAAATTGAAATCAAATCCATCAAATGGAAACACCAAAAATCCAGAAAAGAAGTCATCGAAGTCGGTATTGATTAACAATAGTATTCAGATCGTCAAAGATCGATAAAAATTGAAAATCCACTCAAAAATAGGCAAATAGGCAAAATTTAGCATGACCAGACGTCTGATCGGTTTAACCAGGCGTCTGACCTTGGGTTCTGGAAATTTATATTTTTTTCTTCTTTTTCTTTTTATTTCCTGAATCCTCCTAGACGTCTGGTTGGGTTTAACCAGATGTCTAGTCATGGGCTCTGCCATTTTATTTTTGATGGTTTCTTTTTTTCTCAAGATCCCCAACCAGACGTCTGGATTTTTCAACCAGACGTCTAGTTTCCTGTTCTGGGCAAAAAATTTCTTAGGCCATTGACGGCCGAAAGAACTTGGGAGCAATCGAATGAGCGATGGATGCTAGGGATTTATGCCAAGAGACAACCCAACCCTATAGGCTCTTTGATACACTACAAATAACATATCCAAACATCAAAGTAGTTTAATACATAAATTTTGATTTCAGAACCAAAAATTGGAGAATTTACTAAAGCAATATCAGATCAAAAGCAATTGAACATGAAATAGATGTTAGGAATTCATACCTGACTACAACGAAAGCTATGGACATCGATGTGAGATGAAGATCTCGCCTTTAAACTCATAAACAACAATTGAGAAGCTCTAAAACAAGGAAATATGAACTCCAATTCAATCAGAACTCTAGAACCTCCAATCTATGATCATATGCAAATATGTACTAAACTAGGTTATAGGAAATCATGAAAATTGAAGAGGGGTTGAGATAGAGAAGTTGAAGAGAATGCTTACCTAATCTTCTCCTTGATTTTGGAACTTGAATTCGAATTTCTTAAGAGAACTAGGGCTTAGTAATTTAGTTTTCTCTTCCCACCATTTTTCCTAGGGCTTGAGTGTATTAGGAATTTAGAAATGGAATGAATGAACAGGAGTGGAGTTGGAGGTATTTGGTAGAAGGTTTGGGTTCTCTTGTTGGGTTAGTAGACTAGAACACAACCCAAAGCCCAAACAAAATACCAAAATCCTAATCAACTTCAAATATATCAATGTTTATACTCAAACAAGTTGTAAACGTCGTTTTGAACTCAATGAATGTGGTCTCGAGTTCGAATTTGACTGTTTACAAAAAGTCACATTTTGGACTTTAAATTCAACTAACGATGCTATATTTAAATAAAACATTAAAATATATAATCGTAAAATATGCGGGTTGTTACAGACTCCCCTCCTTAAAGAAATTGCATCCTCGTAATATTTAAGAAGGAAACAAAGAGTAACAACCATTTTGTGACATAATAACACGAAGGAAAAAATTTAAATGAGAAGTTCACCTTAAGGAGCACGGGAGAGTAGATCTAGATGTGTTCACTCAATGAATTCTCTAGATTCCCAAGAATAATTCTTAGGATTTGAGGACCATTGAACTTCCACGGGCAGTACATTACAAAGGCTTTTAACTTCCATAGCAATGATGCGAATAGAATGTTGCTCATAAGTCAAATTCAGTGAAACCTCAATTTCTTCAATAACACCGGGCACAAGAATAGAATCGGAATCTCTAAGGCATTTCCGTGGTTGAGAAACGTGGAATACTTCATGAATAGTTGAAAATTAAGCCGATAATAAAAGACAATAAGCCACGGAACCAATGCGTTCAGTGATAGGAAATGGGCCAATATATCGAGGTGCTAATTTTCCCGAACGACTGAAACTCACAACACCGTTCATAGGTGAAACACGAATGAATACCAAATATCCCACAGAAAATTCTAAATTCCTTCTTCGGTTATCAGCGTAGGATTTTTATCTACTTTGATCTTCTTTCATCCTATGATGAATAAGGTCAATCTTTTATATGGAATCATGAATAAAATCTGGACCTAAAACCAGCTTTTCATCGGCTTCTAGTCAACACGAAGGAGATTGGCATGGCCTTCCATAGAGTGTCTCGAAAGGTGCCATACTAATGCTAGATTGGAAGTTATTGTTATAAAAAACTCAACAAGAGAAATATGATCTTCCCAACTTCCACCAAATTCAAGAGCATACACCCAAAGAAGATCTTTAAGAGTTTGATTCACACGCTCTGTATGTCCATCAGATGGAGGATGATAAGTGGTGCTAAAATTAAGCTTTATTTCCAAATATTTTTGAAGACCCTTCCAAAATCCACAGGTAAATAATGGATCACAATCGCTAACAATAGAAGTAGGAACTCCATGGAATTTAACAATTTCTTTAACATAGAGTTTGGTCAAAAGTGGTACGGTTCGATTGTACCGAACGGGAATAAAATGGGTAGATTTTGTAATTTTGTCTACTATTATCCATAGACTATCATGACCCGAACGAGAATGAGTACGTCAATAAAGTCCATGGAATTTTGATCCCACTTCCAAACGGGAATGTCCAAAGGTTGCAATAACCTACCGGGCCTTTGATGCTCGGACTTAAGGAGTTGACAAGTCATGCAACGCTTAATGAAGTTAGCAATATCAGATTTCATTCCATCCCAATAATAAATTCGTTTCATGTCCGCATACATTTTACTACTGTCGGGATGAATGGTAAATTTGGAACGATGAGAATCTTCTAAAATGTCTTTATGAAGATCACTAATATTTGGCACAATAAGTCTACCAAATTTTCGAATGCCTCCACGAGCATCGATTTCAAAGTCTTTCAAACCATCAACCTTATTTTTAACCCTACAACATTAGCTAAGAAGAGCCAATTCGGGATCTTTCCTTTAAGCTTCAAGGATGTGGTATAAAAGAAA
This sequence comes from Allium cepa, assembly GCA_030765085.1. Taxonomy (NCBI): domain Eukaryota; kingdom Viridiplantae; phylum Streptophyta; class Magnoliopsida; order Asparagales; family Amaryllidaceae; genus Allium; species Allium cepa. Next base: position 546,911,432 of record CM060943.1, on the reverse strand, counting down.
AGGACGAGCCTCAAGGCTACATAAAACAAGAGATGAACATGAATCGGTTCATGATCTCGAATCTCACAAGTGGAAAAAGTCTCAAGACCATTCCATTCGGATATCATCATGGAAACAACAGCTTGTTGCTTATGACTAAGGGAATTGGCAACATGATTTCCCTCTCCGGGAGTATAGAGAATATCGAGATCATAAGATACAAGGAATTCAAGCCAAGCTTATTGATGCAAATTAAGTTCTTTTCGAGAGAACAAACACTACAAAGATTTATGATCGGTGTAGAGAACAAATTGCTCTCCCAAAAGATATTGATGCCAAATTCCAATGGCGAAAACAATGGCCGCAGGTTCTAAATCATTAGTTGCATATTTAGTCTGGGAAGGCTTTACTTGCCTAGAATCATAAGCGCTAACATGTTACCTTTGCATGAGAATGGCTCCCAAAATAATTTGACTAGCTTCGGTATAAACAATAAAGTCTTGGTTTCCTTCGGGAATCACAAGAATAGGAGCATCTGAAAGGGGTTCTTTTGATTTTTGAAAAGCAGCTTCGTAACATTTTGACCAAATGTACTTAACTCCCCTCTTCGTCAAACTAGTAAGAGGTACATAAATTTTCAAAAAGTCGTTTATGAACCGACGGTAATAGCCCGCCAATCCAAGAAAGCTATTAATTTCCATCAAACTCTCCAGTCTGTTCCAATTTTGAATTGCCTCAATCTTTGAAGGGTCCATGAAAATTCCGGATTCAGAAATAATATTTCCTAAAAATTTCACAAAGGATTGCCAAAAGTGGCACTTAGAAAATTTTTCTTTCAATTGATTGCTCCTAAGGGTTTCCAACACAATTTAAAGATGTTTTTCATGCTCTTCCTCGGTTTTAGAAAAAACAAGAATATCATCTATAAAGATGAGAACAAATCGATCGAGGAAGTATTTGAAAACTTGATTCATAAGGTCAATGAAATGAGCGGGAGCATTCATTAAACCAAATGGCATAACAAATCATTCATAAGATCCATAACGAATACAGAACGATGTCAAAGGAATTCTATCCTCTACAATTCAAAGTTGATGAAACCCAGTTGCTAAGTCTAACCGTGAAAAGATTCTAGCACCGCAAAGTTGATCGAATAGATCATCAATCCGAGGTAAGGTATATTTATTCTAGATGGTGAGATCATTAAGCTTGCGATAGTCAATGCAAAACCTAAGCGTACCATCAATTTTCTTCACAAAGATAGCTGAAGCTCCCCTAGGAGAGGAACTAGATAGAATAAACCATTTCGCATCTAGTTTGGATAATTATTTATGCATCTCCTCATTTTCCTTATTGGACATATGATAAGGGGGACGAGTGATAGGTAGAGCTACAGGGATTAGATTAATTCTGAACTCAATTGCTCGCTTAGTGGGTAGTCCTAAAACTGGCTTAAATATATTGGGAAATTCAAGAACAACAAAAATGAGGGAAATGACATCTTCCTCATCATCATTATCATCATCATGTGGATTTAGGGAATATTAGGATGCCACCGAGTTGGAATCTTAATCTTTAAGAACAATAGAAATCTGCTTAACGGATTGAGGATGTCGAAGATGGATAGTCCTATCGAGACATAGGATGTGAGCTTCATAATGATTAAACTAATCCATTCACAAAATCATTCCGAAACCTAAGTAACGCATAACATGCAAATTGGCATGGAAAGCATAATCATATAGAATAATTTCAACATCCTTACAAAATAAAATGAGTGTTGTAGATCCACTAACCGGATTCACAATTCTTAATGAAGTCATCAAGCCCATAACATTTAAAGAAAAGTTATCAACAAGTTCTTTTGATGTAAAAGAGTGAGATGCACACGTATCAAAAAGAACTCGAATAGGATGATCACAAAACATAATAATGCCATTAAGGATAGAATGAGAAATACCTTGACCAAGAAAAGTATTACTAGGGGCTTGCACAGCATTTAGCTTTCCCACTTTCTTGCTTTGTAGTTTGGGACATGAAGATATAGGATGACCCGAACTTTTGCAATAGCGAAAAGTAAGGGACTTCAGAAACTTATTTGCATAATGGTTCTTAGATTCACAATTATAGCATTCTCTACGATTATGGGTAGGAGTCTTTGCTACCGAAGTTGCTGCCTTCCCTTTCTTGTTGGGATTAGGTTTGAACTAATTATCGGGATGCCTCTTCTTGTTGTTGTTGAAGTTCTTCTTGGCACCCACAACTTCAGCATCACTTTCTTTATCGGCCTCTTCAAGCTGAAGAGCGATATCTACAAGCTGATTGAAAGGAACTTCTAGTTTCAAAGTAAAGCCTTTTTGAGATTCTTATTCAACCCATAATAAACCTCTGATTTTGCTTCATTGTGGTATTAATATACTCGACCCTATATTTAGAGAGGGACTCAAATAATGCGACTAATCTGTCACAGAAGATTCACCTTGAACAAGATCAATAAAGTATCTGGCTAAAGTTACTTTTTTAGGTTTTGGCATAAAATTTAACTCGAACCTTTCCCGTAATTGCTCCCAAGTAAGATCCACGTCAATAATTTCCAAACCTAAAGCTCATACCAACCTAATGCTCTCTCCTAGAGCATGCTAGAATGTGATGGCCCGTTTTCCATACCCTTTGAATCGACAATAAACCATACATGTCCAACTCAAACTGTACGAAAAGACAGAATATGAAGGGTAATAAAGAAAATAAACAGAACAAAATCTCACTTAAATGGAATAATATACAATATTGAACAAATATCTTTACAGCGGAAAACTTTTAAAATACATATATCAGAGTCTAACCTAAATTCAGCTTGGACGGTTATAAACATCCATCCTTACAATTTGCTGGCAAACATCAAGTTGACAAACATCAAACTAAAACTAACAAACCATAGCGGATAATAGAATATGTCCGTACGTAGATGAATATCTCCAGCTATCCTTTGGAAACTCCAACTGTCTTCAACTAAACCCGAAACTACTCCGATCTGAACCGAGTATTGAAAATACCCGTATCAGGCTTGATAAACCGGCGTGAGAAACTCAAGTATAAACGACTGTACCATATATCAGATTTGAATAAAATCCTTTGAAAGAAAGAGTATCTCATAAGACCATACCCATACATAAACACGAATGAGTTTTTACCTTATGATAACTAAAACACTTTCATATATCAAAACATTTGATATTATTTTTAACGACATCTCTTTGAAAACATTTGCAAATAAACTTATTAATCTTAGCTGAAATTGTTACCATTATTAAATTCTAGCATACTAGGCTCTACAAGCAAAACCGTAGGTTCTTATTGGATAATGGTTTTCCATACAAATGACTAGATGAAGGGACTATCTTTCGATGGGTACACCTCTAGATGGATGTCTCGAGGAACCATCACAAAGCTCCTCTGCCAACACAAGACCGACCTATCTCTATAACTAGATAGTACCAAATATGTCATCCCCCGATCGTTACCAACCTTTAAACCGGGCGCCCGAGCATACAAACCCCATTAATTTACATCTCGAATGTCATAGCGGGAAGAAATATATTTAGGAGGGGATGATCATACCCTAATTGGGAATGACCCACTCACCCTTGCCGCATCTAACCCTGTTTCGGTCATTTCCCCTTGATGAGGCTTGATGCAGCAATTACCTTTTCACATAGAACATATCACATCTCTGAATGCCACATTTCCATTTCCGTTGACTACTAATTGCCTACCATTAAAATACAACTCTTGAGCTCGTACGTCTCAAGGAAGGTGTTAAGCTAAGAGAAGTTGCATTCTCCGCCACCATTGATGCACGTTTGAAAAAACCAATGTACGTAATCTTTAGAAATGCAATGTCAAACAAACGTCCACACAAGCTATCCAAGAATAGAACAAACCAAAGGCACTCTCCTACTACCACTAGTAGCGAGTAGTCCTTGCAATTCGGAAAATCTCCACAACGAGGAGACTACTGCTATAGATAACACTACAATGGGAGCTACCTAGAGCATGTCAACAAGTAGTCCTCGCGCCATGAAGATCCATGGTATTCAATAATCATCATCTTGAACATGTCTTCACTTTCGAACGTATACATTGGTTTGAAGTGGTTTCCAGATAGGAATCATCCAAATCCGACCTCGGTTCCTTCTAAATCCAATCATCGATAAAAATGATGTGATTAGGTATTTTTTACGATTCATTCATTTTTCTTTTAACAAAATATCTTCGAGAGATATATATTTTCAAAATATTCTTTTAATGAATACAAAATCATTTAAACCACTTTTTGAATGTTTCTAAAATCATTTTTAGAGTATCTTTTGAGATAATAGGATTATAGAAATCATTCTACTTTTATCCAAAATTAACTTCCGTATTCAGTGAATGCTATGGGTGGAATAACCAGTGAGATCACCTTTTAAATTCCACGAATAGGAAAAGTTCCCTCTTCGGATTTTAATATTGAGTATAAGAAGATTATTTCTATAAAATCCGAGTTGAGCATCCGGGCTTTCCTTTCGATGTGTTCCACTCCTCACCTAAAAGAGAAAACTAAGGCTATGTAAGTTCAGGGCACTGGTTGCTCCATCCCTAACCTTAGTTACACACCTTGTTTTCACTTGTAGATCTCAAAGGCGTGACAAATGTACTAGTTGTTTCATCATACTCATTTCCCCCTTTTAAATTGCTTAATTATTTATTTAACCATCTTTGAAATAATGTTAAATTGTTCAAATTTCTTTTAAAATGCTTTATCATTTACTTAAAAACATTTACTAAGTATTTGGAAAAGAATTGTTAAGTTTCAACCTTTATTTCAAATGTTTTTTGAAAAGCGTTGCGAAAAGTGTTGAATAGTGTTACAAAAAGTGCGTTAAAAGCTATATTCTTCAAAACGATTTTATATCATTTAGAAAACCATCTTTTCAACTTAAATCACTTTTAAAATGTTTTAAAATATTTTAAAAATTTATTTCATATTTTTAAAACATTTAAAATATCAATTTTAAACTTTGGTCACTCTACTACAAAAAGCAAGAATTTTTCGGAAAATTGATTTGGACATATATTAAAATATACAAGATGAAATATCGATTTTCTTTCTTTATTCCTTTAAACAAATTAAATGTTTATAAAACATTTCTATCTAATTTTAAAACTATTTTCAAAAGGTTTAAGAATTCCACACACCATTTCATTTTCAAAAGGAAAGTGATTTCCTTTGTGCTTATCGACGTGTAGTAACGTGACTTGGTAAAACAATTTAACAATTATATCAAAAAATAATACTTGATGATCAAAGAATACATAAGCATCCACAACAATCATAACACAACATCAAATATGTATATATATAAATAGAGATGCTAAATAGAGTTTCTCACCATAAACCAAAGCGATTAACTTCCGACCAACATTCTAATCGACCAACACTTCACTAATTAATCCATACTCCATTTAAACACTAGCAAAAAATACCCTCTCCCTTCCAATAGCTTGGCTGAGCCTTGAGATGGAGTTTGGCTGAAAGTATAGTAAAGAAGTGGTAGAGCTTTGACGTTGAATTCTCAAACTTAGACCTGAAAAACAGGTCATCTTCTTTCTTGTTTTTGACTCTCTTACTCTCATAATTTGAAAAACTTTTTGACTGAAAATTTGTTGAAAATTCTTTTCTATCGAATTTAGAAAAAAGAATCACTTAATTCTGATTACTTTTTAGGAAGATATGACAGAATGAAGAAGAGGTATTGTCGAATTGACAAAAATGATGCCCGAAAATGCACTTTAAAGAATTGAGTTTCAGGTTAAGCAAACCTCAGAACTGGAAAAAGTGATCAACAAAAAAGTTGTAGCCACTAGAATTTAATATGGTTTAAAAAACAAATTTCTTAGTTTGGATCAGTTATTATTAAGTTATGATCAAAACAAAATGGCCTATTCTCTGGCTTAAAAACCGGGCTAGAAAATACACTGGAAAGAAGTAGATTTTTGACATAGTTAGTTTTATAATGAGACAAATTGGTCAACATGAAAGTTGTAGCCACTGGAAAAGTATAAGATTTCAAAAAATGTATTTTGCATTTTGGTTCTGGTTTAAAGAAGTTATGGTCGAGAGAAGAAGAGGTAAAATATGGAGAAAAGAAGTTTGATTTGAAGAGAATGAACATTGAATTCTTTTGAATATTTTGTAAACATTTTTACATTACTCCTTATAATTTTTTCCTATGGCTTGAAAGACATTAAAGAGAAGAGGAAGAAGGTGAAGAAGCTTGAGAAAAGAAGAAGAAAAAGTGTGAATGGAAGTGAGAAGGAGGTGGGTATTCATAAAAAAGAAAGAAGTGGTAAATTTACCAAAATAACCTCTTACCAAATTACCAAACTATCCTTACTTTAACCTAAAACAAAATCCACTTTTTTAATACTTAACACATTCTTCACATCCTTACTTTATGTCCCAGTCACTTAAAGATTAAGTAAAGGATAACAATATTATGTTGGCTTTGATTTGATGTGATTTGATGTTTACTTTTTCTTACTTTTGTTAATTCTTAATTACTTCTACTACTAACTTGTTGAAGTTTTCTAATACCATTTGGTAAAAGTAAACATGTTTAGTTATCTTCATATTTAGACCAAAACATTTATTTTCGACAAAACGTTTTACGGTCATATTTTGACATTTTTGTTAAACTATTTATGTATATAAACCAAACTTCAGAATAAATTTCTTATTATATTTAATAATTAAAACAAGTATATTTAACTTATAAAATAATATAAAATAATATCCAAATCTATTTGTAAAAATACGACATCAATTTACTGGTATGCGATAAAATTTGTCAACTTTATAAAACAAGTTTTATATATTTATCGAAACATTATAAATTAAATCAATATTATTATCAAATGAGTTTGATTATATATATATATATATATATATATATATTTAAAAGGAATTATTTATCCTTTAAAAAAATTTCATGAATATTTATCCTACTTTATTGGAATCTGACTTTTGTCAATTTTACAATTGAAATCCAAAATCTTTATTCAATATCAAAAACAAGTTTACCATTCTTATTTATCATATAAAACTTGATTTTTTAAGTTTGAAAATTGTACATTTGAATATTTAAAATAATTAAATATTCCATTTTCAAAGTGTTGAAATTACGGGTCGTTACATAGAAGCCACTTGGATTCGATGTAGATCCACAAGACTCATGCGAGAAAAGATGCGATCGCATGTTCTAAGCTAAGCTTGGACTTCTATAACACTTTCAGAACCCATGAATGGCCTTCCACCCAAATTAGTATAATCACTACACAAGCGTTTAAACCCAAATTCAGGATGAGTAGGCTCTGGAATAGGTCCGGCAGCTTGGCATTCTTTATAAGATCCAAAAGCTGTTGGATAGACACGAACACGCCATCCTAAGGTGTAGCATTGGATTGACCAGTGCTAGGATGGCCACGTCTAACCATTTCTCTTCTTTAAGACATAAAAAAGAAGAGGAAAAGTTATTGTCGAAATGAATTCAAATAAATTGAACTGATAAACAAGGCATCATAAAGGAAAATAGGATAGGATGGTCATATGACTCGAATTAAATCCTAAGGCACGACTCCTAAGAGAGACCGAGAACAATGATCCTTGCTAGATTATTCTACATTGTTCTGAAGTTTGGGTTTGATACCAAGTTGTGATGCCCTACCTCTATACTCACACTAGCCAAGAACTCTACGGGTAATGCCGTCGATTAACACAAAGAATAAGGCTGTTCAGGAGCGACCATTTATGTGATTGCTTTGTGCGAGTACCGATATGTCAGATAATATGACATGCATTTCATTTCATAACGAAATCTAACATATCAAATACAAACTCAAAGCTACAACAAAGTGGCTATGTGGCCTTCGGAAACAAATATAAAATAAGCAAAACATAAATCAGTCACATATATTCATATTACTAAGGTGGAAACATATATGAATATAACACATAGAAGTGAACATCAAAGTAGTGGTCATACAAGATCCACTACATCGCAAAAGAATAGGTACAAGTGCTAGACAAAAGAATATTTATACATCAAGGAGTCAATATCTCGAATGTATAAAATCAAAAACTACTTCGCTAAAGTAGTTTGCCAAAAGTCCGAAGCTAGTCCTTGCTAAGAAGTCAAGTGGAAACACCAGAAATACCTCGGTCTGACCTGAGTATTATTTAAGAAGAAAAATAATAAACGGATTAGTCTAGCTATAAATATCATATAAGATGAGATAGGATATGTAGCGACCCCATCGCGATGCCCAGTTTAGCAAAGAACATTATAAGTAATGTCGTCTACTAATCCAGATAATACGGCTTGTTAAGGACGATCGAATGTGAATATATCCTTATACTAATATTGACACGTCATTTATACCTTTTCACTTAATATATGAACTGAATTTGACGTATACAATATTAATACAAAGTAATAGACACAATGATTTCTCAGAATTAGAACGATATATCATATAAATAACAATCATAGATCACAGTGGAACAACATACATATACAAATTATTTAGCTTACAAAATGAAATACTATACTCGATTGTTATACAAATTTAACAATTCTCTAGTCTCAATTATACATTTAATATACAAGGTCCAAATTCCTAATTGAGGTAAACTAAAAGTCCAAAATATTTATATCATTGCTATCCCAAACATCCAAAGGTCAACTTGCTCTGTAACTTGAAAAGTCTCAGCCTGACCCGAGCAAAATAACACCCGGGTCAGACTATCTCTAAATATCCAATAGGGTGAGAACAAGATATAACACAAGGATAGAAAATATATAGGTACTACAAATATCTAAGAAATAACAAGCCACGAGATTAACCTAACTTAGAATTCATCACAAGACATGGGTTTATAAATTTGGGTCACGAACACAAATTAGTCACGAAACACTGAATTCACATAACAAAGAACCACATCTCTAAGCACACAAATATCAATAATTTTAATTAGAATCCATTAGAAGACAAGAATATATATTTATTTCAGGAAAACACGACACAAGAATATATGTTTATTTCACAAACAAAAGACACAAGTATATATACATATTTCACAAACACAGAACAGTCCCAGAATCCAGATATTCAGAATTCAAGAGATCTTTATCCAAACCGATCGTAATGATCGTCCAAAACAATCGCAGTGATTGTACTCAAAACCCGTGGCAAACAAATAAACAAATTGGTATCACTCGATCCGATACCAAGGATCGTACTCAGACCGGGAACACAAAATCATAGAATTACAGAATGATCTCAAGGATACTCCATACTGATCAAGGTGATGGTTAAAACCATAACTCGATAATTCCACATTTATTTAATATTATTAATTTATTATGTTTGACAAGAAATCCAGGAATAAACTTCTTAGGGATCTAGCAGCCACTTGCCACACACCAAAAAGAGAGTAAACTATAAAGTGCTAAATGCTGTCACCTTCGGTAATCACTAAAATTTAACCAATACGTCCCATACCGTACGGTGAAATTCAAGTATTTACTAAAAGCTTGTAAATATCACTTATTATGGATACCACTGGAAAACCTAAACCATATTCTCTTAAGGATCTAGCAATCACTTGTTACACGCTAGAAGAGAATACAACTCTAAAGTGTTAAGTACTTTCTCAAATATGATCACAAGAATTTAACCAAGGCATCCTATACTACTCGGTGAAATTCAAGTATTCATTAGTAGGCTAGTTAATTCCACTCAAACATTCTTTCAATGAGTTATACCATATTTGAAGAAGCGTTATTCGAAAGCATTTAAACCAATCAATGACACCAAGTCAATTATTAGTACTCCCCAATTTATAGAATTAAGGTTCTCAAAACATTTATTTAATTTGTCACTTATCCAAATATTACGTTAATCCAAATTGTTCCAAGAGTTTTTTTTCATGAAACAGGATTTTTTTTCCATGTCCCAAAATCACATTAATTCTTTAAATTCCATACGGGTATAATGTTTACACATTAATTTCAAAAGCCACTTATAAAAGAATTCATTTATTTAAAAATCATTTAATCCATTTTCAAAACCAATTTAGTATTATATGATTAGTTAAAACCTTGTACACTTATCAAAAATTTAAATTTCAAACCCACAAATCATTTATAAACGCAATTAGGCTACTTAAGAAAACATGTCTGATATTTAGAAGTTTAATAAACTCTCTTTGCAAAATTATTTGTATGCAAAACAAATCACCTATATACATATGAAAAATAGGTAGATTTAAATTAATAAATTTCCAAATCTTTGAATAAAAAATGATTCAAAGTCCATAAAGCACAACAAATTTGCTAAAACATATCACAAGATTGTAATGACCACGGTTCCATACGGTTTGATTTTCATATTATCTCTAAACACAATTTATAATTTAACAAACCAATGGAAATATATATATATATATATATATATATATATATATATATCAAAATGATCACGACCGAACATTCAAAGTACATTTAACAATATCACAAACATAGCAACATATCATAGATCACAATAGATTTTCAATTTTGAAGCACTATTTCGATCCATTTTCTCTAAGAATTTTCAAAAACTCACAGCATGAAAGTTCTTCCTTAAAGTCTCAGATTTACACTAGAAAAAGTTTTGTATAATTTGGATTTACGTTTACAAATTTATGGGGATTTTAGTTTTAGATTTCAATTCTGAAAATCGACAGAGCGGAGCATGTATCTCAGTTTCAAACCAAATTTCGACCCTTTAAATCATTAAATTTGCAGAAATTTACAACATGAAAGTTCTAGCACAAAGTTTAAGATTTCTAGAAATTTAAATATTATTAAAATTCCATAGAAAATGAGAAAGTTATGCTTAAATTACTAACAATATTAAGCACAGTAATTTGAAAGGGCAGAGATTATACTTTGTAAAAAACCCAATTTTTGACATATAAATCTTCAAAATACGAGAAAGTGATTAAAACAAAAGTTCTTCCTTAGAAATTTATATTTCTACCGCTGGAAGACAAAACGTAATTGGAATAATAGATCAAAAGTTATGTTCATTTTACTATCAGCTATCAACTTAGAAAATTTGATATGGCTGTGCTATAGTCTCCGATTCACACTTAATTTAGACCCATTTAAATCCACTATTTCGAAAAATGATCAACAGAAAACTTATAGCTTATTGAAATATCTTTCTACCACAAAAAGATTGAATCAATTTGAATAATTTTACCACATATCATCGTTGTTTTATTGCAGCGCTTTTTTTCACCAAATTTCCAGCAAACAATAGCACAAAAATCACACTAGTTTTCAACCAAATTGCAAACAATTAAATCAACAATCATTCAAACGATAATGTGCAACAAACAAATATTTAGAAATAGGTATGTGAGTGATTAACTCACTTTTAATGTGTTTGCGCAAAAAATGGACAAACACCTCAAAGTCGTATGATTTAGTTGATTTTATGTTGTTCTTAGCTGTTTGGGTGATTTATACAAATATATAAAAAACAGGGGCTAAACTATAAAAGACACGCAGATTTATAGTGGTTCGGCCAGAACGTGCCTACGTCCACTTTATATGTTATTCCCTCTTTTCTTTCAGATTACAAATACAAAGCTTTGTGTACAAGTATATGAAAGTTGTTTGAAAGTTCCTTCCGTGCTTGAGCTCTCAAACTTGTCTGCCATTGTTGTACCCCTGGCCCTCTATTTATAGAGTGAGGCTGGGGCCAGAGGTCTTGGATGTATATAGCAGCTGATGGGCCTGGGCTGAAGCAATGTGGCTTGGCAGTGTTGGTTCGGCAAGGCTTGGTTCGGAGGTGAGGGCGTGGTTTGGTCCGGTGGTAGGTTGGATGGAGTTTGATTTGGTTGTGAGTGAAGTGGCATTGGTTCGGCAGGGCTTGGCTCGGCGAGGCCTTGGTTCGGTGGCACGGGAAGAGAGGTTGGTTCAGTGAGCATGGAGTGGAGCCGGTCCGGTGGGAGTTTGGTTGGTTCGGTGGTGCATTGAGTGGAGCCGGTCCGGTGGGAGTTTGGTTGGTTCGGTGGTGCATTGGTTCGGTCATGAGGTGGTTCGGTAGTAAAGGAGAAACACTTGGTTCGGCCTGTAGGGAGCTTGGTCCGGTGTGGCTGGTTTGGTGGGTTGATGGTCCGGATGGGAGATGGAGTTGGACCGGTGATGCCCTGGTTCGGCTAGGGATGGATTTGGATCGGTGGTGAAAATTCGTCCAACACTTGCCCCCCAAAGTAGGGCATATGTTTAACATATGTCGTGCTTTGTTTTGATTTAACGACCATATTCGGCCTAAGAGCCGAACCGGCAGGTCCGGTTATCCAACCTTCCCCTATAAGTAGGGGCCTAGGGCTTTTGTTATTCCCTACCGAACGAGCTATCCGGATCAGAACTTCCTGCCGAATCAATCACTCTGCCGAATCAGGTGACTGCCGAATGGCTTCTTTGCTTTACTTCGTTTTACCGAATGAACTAAAAGATTTTAATACCGAATGAACCTTTTACCGAGAATGCCGAATGAACCTTATGCCGAATGGAACTTTGTATAGGCCTTGCCGAATGATATTTGGAGTTTTGGGCGTTTTGATTTATGAGCAAAATTTCAGACTATATAATATGTTTTCCTTTTATGTTTGCAAGAAAATGTCTCGCAAAGTGGAAACTCGATCAGAAAAAAGAAAATCTACAGATAGACGAGAGTCCCTCGTCGTGCCCCCTGACCAGTCAGAACCGGAGCATCGTAGACCCATCCCGAGGTCTTTAGTGGACGGGTATGGCCCTCAGGAGCTCTTGAATTTCCCGCCCAACTGCTTCCCTAGCTCCCTTAAAGAGGAGCAACTTGATGCTATATCTCGTTCCTTTGGGATCGATAGAGCGCGCATGCTATTGCCGGGGGAAAGAGTGATGCCGTATGACCCCCCCGAAGGCTACTTTGCTTACAGCAGATATCATTGCATGTGTGGGGCCATTCCTCCCATTAATACCTAGATAGTCAGCTTCATTACTTATCTGAAGGTGGCTCCTTTCCAGCTCCAGCCCAATTCCTACGCCATCTTGGTATGCTTATACATTATTTTCCAGAGAAGGTACGGGCCCCCCCTTCCAACCGGGAGATTCAGTATCTATATAACTTGAGGGGTTACAAGAAGGGATCTCCGTATGTAGCTTGGAAGCGGCTGTTCCCTTCAAGCCGGTCCTGGACCTATACTCGAAGCTTAGTATGTTTAAGAAAGAATGGTTTTTCATCAGGGATGACTCCGTTTCCTTCCGCCTTTTCACCTCTGGCTGTAAGTTGACCTTCATTTATAGTTTCCTTGTTTCGGCTACAACGCTTCTTCTGATATGCTTTTATTTCTTGCTAGCGACAGGTGGCTTTGCGGTCGTGGAGAACGATTCCTTGGTTCAGATGGCTGCGGAAATAAGAGCCATTCCTGGACGAGATCGGTCGGCTTCTTATCTGATCAGGAACGCTACTCTCCTGGAGCACAACTCGATCCTGCCACACCAGTCCGTGGTTAAGCAGAGAGACACGGCTGAGGAGAAGGCTGCCAAAGCCAAGGAAGGGGCCACGGTGAAGAGTGGCAAGAGGGAACCTTTTACAAAGCCTCCCGTTGTAGGAGGTAAGAAACTTAAGAAGTCTGATGGTCCCTCTCCTAGCAGTTGCCCAATTGCCCCGGGAGAGGAAGATGTGGAGGAAGATAGAGGTGAGGGTAAAGGAGGAGATGGACAGAGTGGTGGTGGCGTCGATGCCTTAACCTCTGGGCAAGCGGGAGAGATTCATGAGTGGATGGATGATGCTTTCCGTCAAGCTTTTGGGGACTCGGAGGAAGGATCAGTTTTGGTTGAGAAGGCAAAGGAGGTTGACAAGGCTGGGGCTGGCGCTGATCCATTCTCTAAGAGTTCTTCAGCTAGGGCGACTCCAGCGATTCAAGGTGATCTTTTGACTTCTGCAGACTCCATTTATGATAGGGACTTAGGAATATTTTATGGTTCGCTTCCGTCCTGGACTGAGATTCAGGACTTATTGCAGTATTCTACTCCTCCGCAGGGTTTGTCTAACATACGTGCCTTCTCATTCTTTTTAAGTTAACATATTTCTTGAATTATGGATCATTGCATGTTCGTAACACTTGGTTTTTATTCCAGGAGAAGGTAAGGCGGCCAAGTCATCAGATATCCGGCACCGCCTCGAACAGTATAAGCTACTCAAAGCTTCTGCCAAACCAAAGCCGCCAACTAGCCGTTCTGGGGATGTAGTTAGATATCGCCCTCTTCTTGAAGTCATTGAGGAAGATATGCAAAAGAGGAAGAGGGGCCGATCTTCGTTTGAACCTTCTCCTGGCCCCCAACCTCCAGTCCAGCCCATCCATGATATTACTGAAGAGGGTACTGAGTTTATGCCTTCCCTCCATCCATCCGAAAATCCAACCGTCACTCCTGTAGACCGTCCTGGTTTGGATCGCAACCCCTTTGCCGCCCACCCGAATCTGGACCCGAGTTTTCAGGATATCTCTTTTGACGAGGTCACGGGTGAGCATCTTCTTCCCCGCAATCCCATGGTACGGGTGCTTGATGAGGCTAAGTCGTTAGACCTCGATTTGCTTACTACTCGGATTGTGACCATGGGGAATGAGGCCAAGGCAAGTATCGATCGGGTGGCTGAGGAAACCAAGAGGTTAATGGAGCATCATGCTCGACTGGCCAGGGCTGGGGAGGAAATCGGAAGTGCTAACATCTGATTGCGGCTACAGGTTTCTGATCAGGCCAAGCAGCTTGCCGATCAGGCTATCCAGATATCCCAGCATGAGGCGGCCACCCGACGACTAAAGAAAATCATGGAGGAGGCAAGCAAGGCTGAGTTGCGAAAGGTGGAGGCCGCCTGCAAGGAGCGGATTGACATAGCCATTGCTACGGTGGACGAGGTTCGGAGGGCGGATCTCGAGCAAGTAGAGGAGTTATCTGGGAGGCTTGAGGCCGCAGAGCTTGCTCAGGCCAGGCTAAAGGAAGAGATGGAGGAAATGAGGAGGTCTCTCCAGGCTGACCTCTTGAGATATCGATCGGAGAGGGATGTTGCCGTCGCCAAGTTGTTGTCCTCCGAGGCCCGGGTGAGGGAGTTAGGAGAATGAGAGGATGATGGATGAGATGTTGCAGGATATGTACTTCCGTACCTGAAAGCAGGGTAATCTATCATGGATGGACGATTATCCCCGGATCATGGCTAGGATATATCTCCGGGCTTTGGAGGAGGCCAAGGTCGATGCGGATAAGGAAGGTGGAGCGGCATTCAGGATGGACATGGTAACCGCCCAGTTATCAAAGGAGGAGAAGGTAGCGGTGAAGGAGGGGATGCGACTACTTGCTGCGGAGGAAGCCGGTGTGCAGTTGGAGGATGAGGACCAAGAAGCGGGTACTGGTGAGTCTCTCTTCTCTTTCTCTTTTCCTTTTTAGATTTTCATAACTTGATCGCTTACTATTTGTTTAATGGACTCCTCTTCTGAATTGGACAGGTGGGGCTTCCGATCAACATGCTGGGAGCTCCGACCCTGCGGCTAAGTAGGCTTGGAGAGTTGGTAGGATGAGGGCGAAGCGTGGACGCAGCTGGTTCCTTGTCCGGATTCGGCCACCTTTTGATTTCCTTTTATCGCTGTTTATGTTAGTCCAAAACATTGATGTGACTGTAATAATATTGTTTGTGGTGAATGACTTTATGTAATTTTATAACACAAGCTGATTCCTTTATGTTGGAATGTTATCGCTATTTTGTCATGCTGTGTAAGTGATGCAACTATGCATGTTACTAGTGACTTGACTGTGCCTGGTGCCAAGTTTTTTGCTTAAAGTATAATTCTCTCATTTTGCAACGTAAATGTGATGTGTGCATATGAACTGCAGCTATGCATTAATGTATAAAAGTAGACGGTACCGCCCTCCATGTTTCGGCTGTGGACGGCAACTTCGTGCGCCCTGTAAGACTAAGCACAGAATGCTGCTGAGTATCTCGTCATCCGATTGTAAGTTTCTGTTCCCATTAGCGAGCATTCCCTATTTCATGTCCTGTACTTTCAAGCACCATTACGGAGAATAGGAGAAAAGTTTTAAACGAAATGGAAATATAGGAAAAGTAAAACTTCTAGTCACGGAAGGCCGTCGATGTGCTTAAGTTTGTGACAAACGGGTTTTGTAGTCACTTTCCCTAGCTGTGGGTCTTGGAGACATTTGTCACCCATCTTACGCCTATGCGGGGAGTTTTCTTTTTTATCACAGCCGCACTTAAGACACATCGGAGCCGATCGCGCACAGTAACTACCCGGGCCATTACGGCCCGTAATCGTGGGTATTACTCGATTTACTGTGGCCGGCTAGCGTGGGGGCCGATCGTCAACTGTGAACTGCCCCTGGCTGGCCACACCTTATGTTGGGGCTTATGGTCGGTTCACAGTTGCCGGCGAGCCGAATCGCTGTAATGAGCTGCCATGGCATAATCGGCCTTCTCGTTGGCTTATTACAGTCGGCTTTAAGGGCCGAGGCAAACAATGAGTTAACTCGCGGTAGAGGGATACCGGAGCAAAGTGTCTCATTAACGAGGGCATAGGATCGTAGCGTACCTGTTAGATTTTGTCCAGGTGGAGTTGTGTTGTGAAGCTCTGAATTGAAGTGTCATCTGCAAAGGATTTTGTTCAATAGCAAAGGATAAAGCTTAACAAGTAGCCAAGATACAAAGGAACAAGTTAACAAGAGCCAAGTTTTTTAAAATGGTTCGGCACGAAAATGCCTACGTCCACTGATTCTCTTTGTTAATTCACTTCATATGGGCAGTACAAGTTAAGAAAAGTATCGACGGAGGTGTCGGATGTTCCATGCCCTTTGGAACACCTCTCCATCCACTGTTGACAAAATATAAGCTCCGTTGTGGAGATCTTTATGAATTACATATGGTCCATCCCAGATGGGGTCCAGTGCCCCGGGGTACGGAAAGATTCGCTTGAGGACAAGATCTCCTTCTTATAAGCTGCGATGCTTGACTTTGGAGTTGTATAGTGCTGCCACTTTTTGTTTGTGAGCTGCTACTTTGTGTGCTGCATCGTTTCTCCTTTCCTCAATCAGATCCAAAGACATGAGGAGGAGTTCTTCATTTTCCTCTGGATTGTAGTGGATCCTACAGTGGGAAGGCATAATAGTCTCAACTGGGAGCATTGCCTCCGATCCGTATGCCAAAGAGAAAGGAGTATGTCTTGTTGATGTTCTAAAAGATGTGCGGTAGGCCCAGAGTGCCGTAGGAAGTTGATCCACCCAAGCGGCCTTTGACTTTTCAAGCTTCTTCTTGATCAGCGTTTTGAGAATTTTGTTGACAGCTTCGACTTGGCCGTTTGCCTGGGGATAAGCCACGGATGAGAAGCTTTTGTGAATCCCGTGCTTTTGGCACCAGTTGGTGAATTCCTCACTGTCAAACTGAAGTCCATTGTCTGATATGATTTTGAGTGGTACTCCGTACCTGCACAGAACATTTTTGATCAAGAAGTTAATGATTTTTGTCGAAGATATTTTATTTAGAGGTTCCGCTTCCACCCATTTGGTGAAATAGTCGACTGCTACTATAGCATATTTAGCTCCACCTCGGCCCATTGGCAATTCACCAATCAAGTCAATTCTCCATACTACAAAGGGCCAAGGGCTGGTCATCTGAGTAATTTCATTGGTTGGTAGTCGAGGAATCTTAGCAAATTTCTGACATCTGTCGCATCTTCTGACGAAGTCTAAGGCATCTTTGTTTAAAGTGGGCCAGAAATACCCATATCGGAGTATATTTTTTGCCAGAGTCTGCTCTCCAGTGTGATCTCCGCAGCTTCCTTGATGGATGTTGGATAAGACTTCCCTGGCTTCCCTTCCAGCGATACACCTTAATAAGGGATTGGAGAAGCCGCGCCGATAGAGGGTGCCTTCTTGTAATGTATAGCGGGAAGCTTTCCTTAAGAGTTTCTTAATTTCGTTATGCCTGTCGGGCAGTGTGCCATCTTGTAAATATTTCCGGATAGGAGTCATCCAAGTTTCTTCGTCGATTGCAGCTATCAGATTCACTCGCTCGAAACTTGGTGCCAGCTGTTTTGAGATGGTTAATGCTCCGAAAATAGCGATGTTCTTCATGCTAGCTTGTTTTGCTAGTTCGTCGGCCTCTTGATTCTCTTCTCGGGGAATGTGTTTGATTAAATAGTGATCTAATTGATTAAGCAGTAGCCTGGTCTTCTTTAGATACGCTGTGAGTCGTTCTCCTCGAGTCTGGAATTCTCCCAGTATTTGATTTACAATAAGTTGAGAATCACTATGGAGACATAAAGAACTGACTCCAATTTCCAGTGCAAGTTCAAATCCGGCTATCACTGCTTCGTACTCTGCGTCATTGTTGGTGGCAGCGAATTCCAATCTTAGGGCGTAGTGCAGCTTCTTTCCCCTGGGGGTGATTATCACAACACCTGCCCCCGAGCCTTGTTCGTTCGACGCTCCATCTACGAAGAGATTCCACTTGATATCTTGTGCTATTTCAGATTGGTCCTTACCTTCGCTAGTAGTGAATTCGGCAATGAAATCAGCTATGGCTTGCCCCTTGATAGCGGTGCGAGGATGGTAAGTGATATCATATTGACTTAGTTCGATGCACCACTTAAGTAATCGCCCAGAAGTGTCGGGGCGATGGAGCACTTGCCTTAGCGGTTGATCGGTTAAAACCCTGATGGAATGAGACTGGAAATAGTGTCGCAGTTTCCGCGACGTGATTAGCAAATAGTATGCTAGCTTTTCAAGTTTAGGGTATCTGACTTCTGCCCCTGTGAATCTCTTGCTTACAAAGTATACGGGTCGCTGCGCGCGGTTGTCTTCTCTCACCAAAGCGGCGCTCAAAGCGTGGGATGATACAGCAAGCTATAGGTATAGTTCCTCGCCTTCATTTGGAGTTGAAAGTACCAGTGGTCTCTGGAGGTGTCCGATTAAGTTAAGGAAGGCTGTCGAGCATTCATCAGTCCATTCGAACTTTCCTTTGTCTTTCTTTAGAGCTTCGAAGAAAGGGATGCATTGGTCGGTTGCTTTAGAGATGAACCTACTCAGGGCGGCCACTTTCCCGTTTAGGCTTTGCATCTCTCTTCGAGTAGATGGTGTCTTGATATCTTGTAAAGCTCGGACTTTTTCGGGGTTTGCTTCAATCCCCCTGGCATGAACGATGAATCCCAAGAACTTTCCCGATGACACTCCGAAGGAGCACTTTAGAGGGTTCAGCTTCATTCCATATTGGCGAAGTACTCGAAACATCTCGTCCAGGTGGTTTATATGGTTGTTGGCTTTCCTTGATTTTACCAGCATGTCATCCATGTAAACTTCCATAGTTCGTCCTATCAGTTCTGCAAACATCTTGTTGACGAGGCACTGATAAGTAGCTCCAGCGTTTTTAAGCCCAAATGGCATTACCTTGTAGCAGTACAATCCTCGGTCAGTGATGAAGTTAGTGTGGTCTTGATCGGGGGCGTGCATAGGGATCTGGTTATATCCTGAGTATGCGTCCATAAAGGATAAAAGTTCGTGTCCGGCAGTGCTGTCCACGAGTTGGTCGATTCGGGGGAGTGGGAAGCAGTCTTTCGGGCAAGCGTCATTTAAGTTGAGGAAATCGATGCATGTTTGCCACTTCCCATTAGCTTTCTTTACCAGTACCGGGTTGGCGATCCATTCCGGGTAGATGGCTTCACGTATGAAGTCATTGGCAAGTAAGTTCTTTACTTATTCCTCGAGGGCTGCTGATCGTTCTGCCCCCATACTTCTCTTCTTTTGCTTTACCGGTACCTTAGTAGGATCGATGTTGAGTGCGTGGCATGCTATGTCCGGGGAGATTCCAGTCATATCAGCGTGCGTCCATGCAAATACATCCATGTTGTGGCGAAGAAAATCAATGAGTTGATTCTTTAATTCTCTTTTTAACCGAGATCCGACTCTCAGCAGTTTACTTGGGTCGCGTTTGTCTACAGATACGAATTCCATAGCCTCTGCAGGCTCGGCGGTGGCCTCCTCCTTTTTGTCCCTGGGGTCTAATTCATTGAAAGGATCACTGGTATACCGAAGAGGAGGGGCTTTCTTTAGTTTCTATGCTTCCAAGCTTTTCATGCAGAGAATAGTCTCTTCATTTTCCCCTTTATCTCTCCTGCGATTATTGCGAAGTTCGGTTACATAGCAGTCCCGAGCGGCGTCTTGATCCCCTTCTACTTCTCCCACTCCATTATTCGTTGGGAACTTCATCTTCAGGCACCATGGGGCAAGGACAATTTGGAAATCGGACAAGGATGGTCTTCCTAAAAAGGCATTGTAGGCCGAGTGGTTGTCTATTAGCACGAATGTTTGTTTCCGAACGACGGAGCGGGGATGACTTCCCAATTCAACAAAGAGATCCAATTGTCCGAGGGGCATCTTTGCTTCTCCAGTGAAACCGTGTAGCGGTTTGTTGCAGGGAGACACGTCCTTTATTGACAGCTTCATTTTGTCGAAAGCATGCTTGAACAGAATATTCACTGAGCTTCCAGTGTCTACTAGGATTCGAAAGACTTCAGCTGGGCCGAACCAGGCAGAGATGACCATAGGATCCATATGAGGGTATTGCCTTCCTTCTAGCTCGCGCCCACTGAATTTGATGTCATTATTTTCCTTCCGCTTAGGGTGGCGTTCTTCCATAACAGAATTGACGCAGTCTCCCTCGCTTCTGAGTGAGTTTCCATATCTTTCCATTTCTGCCCAGCTCTTGTCGGCGATGTGTGGCCCTCCTGATATTGTATGGACCACTATCTTCTCTTGGCTGGAACCGCTGGTGTTGCGATTTCCTCCGCCTATCTCTGGGTGGAGCTGCCCTGGGTTTTCCTTGGCGGGAGCTGGAGTCCTGTCCTGGCCCTTTACATAGCGTTCCAGCCTCTTACTCCTGATGTGTTCTTCAATTAGGTCTCGGAGATGGCGGCATTCATTGGTATCGTGCCCATGAGACTCGTGGAAACGGCAGAATTTTCCGGACTGGATTGCGCGATCTGACTCTTTCTTGTACGGGGGGCGCTTGTATGTAAGTTCGTCCTGGGTGGCCAGGAAGATGTTCTCGACTGTTTCATTGAAGGGAGTGTAAGCGTCGAATCTTGGTCCTGATCGGTACAAGCGCTTTTTTCCCTTCTTGCCCCCTGCATTGTCTCTGGAGTCGTTTCTCCGAATGTCCTTCGCTGCGGCGGGGGCGTTTCCATGGGCCGTCTTAGCCTGTGGTCCTGTCTGCCTTTCAGTGGCAGCCTCTTCGAGTCTCATGCACTTCCCAGCTTCATTGAAGAAATCGGGCAAGGTAGCTGGTTTTTCTTTAGTTAGTCTTCTAGCAAACTTGGTATCTGGGTGCACACCACTACAGAGGGCCATTAGGGTGAGTTTCTCATCGGCATCTTGGACTGCGGCCGCTGCGGCGTTGAACCGGGTTAGATATTGTTGCAGTATCTCTCCGGATTTCTGTTTGACATTGGATAGAGAATAAGCATCCTTGCGTTGTTCCACATGAATGCGAAACTGGCTAATGAACTTTTCTTTCAACATCTCCCATGAGCTGATAGATCCTTGGGGTAGATGGCAGAACCAGGAGGTAGCTAGGTCTGCTAGGAATAGCGGAAAGCATTTACACAACACTCCTTCCGTTGCTCCGCTCATGGGCATATGCTGTGTGTATCTCTGCAAGTGTACAACGGTGTCAGAGGTTCTCTTGTATGGTTCCATCGTCGGCATTTTCCATTCTCGAGGGGTGATGGCGGTTTCGATGTCGCGGGTGAAAGGGCTGGTTACCCTAGCGCCTATCCCTCGATCCCTTTGCTCCCGTCGGACGCATTCCCTGAATAATTGTGCCATTCTTTCATCAGAATTTGGAGTGGACAAAAATGAGCTTGGTTCTTCCCTGCGGGATCGATCTCGTCCGGATGACCTGTAGGGATGGTATAGTCTATCACTTCTGACGTTATCCAGCGGCTGTCTTTGGCTACTCGGATGCATGCTAGGACCAGCTACAGTTGGCCCCTGCCTTGATCTTCCCCTGTGGGGTTCTGTTTCGAGCATTTCCATGGGGTCAACTTCGGGCTGGGTTCTAGCTCGCATCCGTTCAGCGGGGTTTCTATGATTAGGTGGCATGACTGGCTCAGCTACATCCGACCCTCGCCTGGTGCCTCCCCCATTGGGTTCGGTTCCAAGCGCTTCCTCGAGTCGGAGTTCGGGCTTAGTCCGGGCGCGGCCCCTATCATTGTTGTTCCTGTTGATAGCTTCTTCGAAGAGGGAAGGCCTTTGTTGTCTTCGAGATCCTCCAGATTGAGACTCACCCCATGATTCAGTGTTGTGGTTGGATTCTTCGACATCCCTCAAGCGTGACATGAGTTGGTTCACCAAAGCTTCTTGTTGGGATGCGAAGCGATTAGTCACTTCAACCACAACTCTGTCTAGGTCTGCCCTAGTGATTGCTGCCGGTTGTTCCGCGGCAGGGCTGTCGGAATTGCCTGATCTACATTTGGCATTGCTGTCGTAGTGGGTTGGTTCTCTTGATCTGGATCCACTGGATCTGGAGCGCTGCTGGTTGCAACGTTCTTTCCCTTGTTGGCGTCTTTTCTCGACCTGGAAGTCATGTTTCCTAGGCAATGAAGGGTGCTATTGGGAAAGAAGGTTAAATGAGGGAAGCTAAAGCTTCGAGTTCCAAGTTCTCAGTGAAAGCACCAAAAATGTTTGCGCAAAAAATGGACAAACACCTCAAATTCGTATGATTTAGTTGATTTTATGTTGTTCTTAGCGGTTTGGGTGATTTATACAAATATATAAAAAACAGGGGCTAAACTGTAAAAGACACGCAGATTTATAGTGGTTCGGCCAGAACGTGCCTACGTCCACTTTATATGTTATTCCCTCTTTTCTTTCATATTACAAGTACAAAGCTTTGTATACAAGTATATGAAAGTTGTTTGAAAGTTCCTTCCGTGCTTGAGCTCTCAAACTTGTCTGCCATTGTTGTACCCCTGCCCATCTATTTATAGAGTGAGGCTGGGGGCAGGGGTCTTGGATGTATATAGCAGCTGATGGGTCTGGGCTGAAGCAATGTGGCTTGGCAGTGTTGGTTCGGCAAGGCTTGGTTCGGAGGTGAGGGCGTGGTTTGGTCCGGTGGTAGGTTGGATGGAGTTTGATTTGGTTGTGAGTGAAGTGGCATTGGTTCGGCAGGGGTTGGCTCGGCGAGGCCTTGGTTCGGTGGCACGGGAAGAGAGGTTGGTTCGGTGAGCATGGAGAGGAGCCGGTCCGGTGGGAGTTTGGTTGGTTCGGTGGTGCATTGAGTGGAGCCGGTCCGGTGGGAGTTTGGTTGGTTCGGTGGTGCATTGGTTCGGTCATGAGATGGTTCGGTAGTAGAGGAGAAACACTTGGTTCGGCCTGTAGGGAGCTTGGTCCGGTGTGGCTGGTTCGGTGGGTTGATGGTCCGGATGGGAGATGGAGTTGGACCGGTGATGCCCTGGTTCGGCTAGGGATGGATTTGGATCGGTGGTGAAAATTCGTCCAACATAATGCATTCTATAGCTTGCGAATTGTTGCTCAGGCTTTTCTACATCTTGAACTTCACCAAAATTGTCTAAAAACCCAAACCTAAAAACCAACCAGCAAAAAATTCTAATTAAAACAAGATCAAAATCACTCTTTTATGTTTCTAAAAGATAGAGATAAGGTTAAGAATACTTACTTTTGATTATAGAACAAAAACCATTTGATTTTCTATTGGAATTGAGGATTTTAGGTCTAGGGTTCAAGAGACAAAGAATTTTTTTTTTGATTTTGGTTTACTGCTGAAATGGGGAAAGAAAGAAGGAAATAAACATATAAGTTTATTTCCCATCTATCTACATGGGCCCAATGGGTTTAGAGTTTGCTAAGGATCCAATAGATTAGATATTGCAAAAAATTTACCTAAGGGATGAAGTGTTGCTAATTTCCTTTTGATTTAATCACTTGTTTAAACCTCCTATTTACACTAGACAATTATTTACAAAATCACAATTTAATATCTCAAATACTCCAAAATAAAACAACAAGTTAAAATTCTATTTCCATTATTATAGAAATATTTTATATAATTAATTATAGCTTTTGAAATACAAGTTAATCTTATTATTTTTAATTAAAACAAAATAAATTATTAATTACAAATTCTCAATTTAAAATAATAAATCTCAATGGTAACACAACTAAATTTACAACAATTTCCAATTTTATCTTACAATTAATTAAGATAAGCAATTCAATTATTCAAAAAAACTAGATTTAATTTCACAACTTTCAAATTAGAATTAATTATCCCTAACTAAATCTAATTAATCAGGTAACTAACAACAGGGTTGTTACGGACTTCCAACCTTAAAGAAAATTGCGTCCTCGCAATTTGTTAAGCGAAAGAATTTATAAGATAAAATTTTCTCTTTAGTTATGACTTTATGAACTCCGAATCCTTAAAATAATTATTTATTTTGCTTTCGTATTTAATTTAGATCCCAATTCTCCAATCCTTTCAAAAATTATAAACTCAAAATTTTCTAATTAAAATTTCCTCAAATTGCTAACCCAAAAGCTATTTTATATACTAATTCAAAAAAAGTTTGTCATTTATAAATATAAGAATTCAATTCCAACTTTATTTTGAAATTCATTTTACTTTACTTGTATTATCTCTTTTCACAACTCTTAATAAATCTCAAAATAGTTTTTATCACAAAACTCAATATTTTTAATCCAAGATTGTTTGTCTCTTACCTGATTCTCTAATTTATCAATTTTAAATTCTTCACATACCTGAAATAATATTAAACCATGAATTATTGTGATCCAATTCATCACTACAAAGTTGACTGCATATGATATCAACATTGCTTTACCAAGCCCATCCACTTCACACAAAGGTTTCAAGGCAAAAATATTATTTCAATTTATTCAAACTCAAAATATTTCCCAAATTTCCTAAAATATATTTATCATGTCAAGATGTCACGTTCGAAGTTTAGGAATCCCTATCGAAAACATGGCATCCCATATATCGATTAGAATCCTTAAACAACGTCCGGATAAATCAACACAATAGAAAATCACTATTTAGGAGTATTTATTTTATTATCATTAACATCTATGCATCCAATTTTCAGTAAATTCAATAGTGCAATCAATTCCTAGCAACTAATCAACCATGCACGCATTCCAATTAACCATATATATAATTCACTAATTGTTGTGCTCAATGGAAATAGTTTAGTAGCTTCCGATGTACAACGCTAATTATTCCTAGTTTATTTAAAACTCATTTACTCAGATTACACAAAATCTCTTATTAAAAGAAAATATTCACTTTTAAATTAATTCATTTTAATTTATCTCTTTAAAATCTTTAGAGTTAATTTCCAGTAATCTCAAAAAAATTCCAACCTCAAAAGAATTTTAGCACTTTATTTTCCAAAAGTTTAATATTTAAATTCCAGCCAAACTGATTTACGTCCTAGTTGATTATTCCCGTAATCAATTTTTTTTCTATCCTTAATTAGATATAATTACTATGACCACCTACCACACACTCAGGGGATAGAACTTTAGGTCATCTAGTTTTCTGATCCGTGATGTTATATATTATATTGTTCTATCATAGCTCTGATACCAAACTGTAACGACCCCACCGTGATGCCCAGTTTAGCAATGAACATTACAAGTAATGTCGTCTGCTAATCAAGAGAATACGCTTGTTTAGGGCGATCGAATGTGAATATATCCTTATAATAATATTGACATGTCATTTATACCTTTTCACTTAATATTTGAACTAAATTTGACGTGTACAATATTAATACAAAGTAATAGACACACCGATTTCTCAGAATCAGAACAATATATCATATAAATAACCGTCATATATCACCGTGGAACAATATACTTATATAATTTATTTAGCTTACAAAATGAAATACTATGCTCGATTGTTATACAAATTTAACAATTCTCTAATCTCAATTATACATTTAATATACAAGGTCTAATTTCCTAATTGAGATAAACTAAAAGTCCAAAGTATCTATCTCCTTGTTATCCCAAGTATCCAAAGGTCAACTTGTTCTCTAACCTGAAAAGTCTCGGCCTGACTCGAGCAAAATAACACCCGGGTCAGACTATCTCTAAATATCCAATAGGGTGAGAACAAGATATAACACAAGAATTGATAATATATAGGTACTACAAATATCTAAGAAATAAAAAGTCACGAGATTAACCTAACTTAGAATTCATCACAAGACATGGGTTTATAAATTTGGGTCACGAACACAAATTAGTCACGAAACACTGAATTCACATAACAAAGCACCACATCTCTAAGAAAACAAATATCAATAATTTAATTTAGAATCCATCACAAGAGAAGTATATATATTTATTTCAGGAACACACGACACAAGAATATATGTTTATTTCACAAACACAAGACACAAGTATATATACATATTTCACGAACACAGAACAGTCCGAGAATCAAAATATCCAGAATCCAAGAGATCTTTATCCAAACCGATCGTAATGATCGTCCAAAACAATCGCTGATTGTACTCAAAACCCTTGGCAAACAAAAAAACAAATTGGTATCACTCGAGCCGATCCGATACCAAGGATCGTATTCAAACCGGGAACACAAAATCACAGAATCACAGAATGATCTCAAGGATAGTCCATACCGATCAAGGTGATCGTAAAAACCATGACTCGATAATTCCATATTTATTTAATAATATTAAACTATTATGTTTGAAAAGAAATCTAGGAATAAACTTCTTAAGGATCTAGCAGCCATTTGCCACATACCAAAAAGAGAGTAAACTCTAAAGTGCTAAATACTGTCACCTTCAGTTATCACTAAAATTTAACCAATACGTCCCATACCATACGGTGAAATTCAAGTGTTTACTAAAAGCTAGTAAATATCACTTATTACGGATACCACTGGAAAACCTGAACCATTTTCTCTTAAGGATCTAACAACCACTTATCGCACATCAGAAGAGAATACAATTCTAAAGTGTCAAGTACTTTCTCATATGCGATCACAAGAATTTAACCAAGGCATCCCATACTACCCGGAGAAATTCGAGTATTCGTTATTAGGCTAGTAAATTCCATTCAAACATTCTATTTAATGAGTTATACCATATTCGACGAAGCATTATTCGAAAGCATTTAAACCAATCGATGACACCAAGTCAATTATCAGTACTCCAATTTATAGAATTAAGGTTCTCAAAACATTTATTTAATTTGTCACTTATCCAAATATTACGTTAATCCAAATTGTTCCAAAAGTATTTTTTTTGTGAAACCAGATTTTTTTTCCATGTTCCAAAATCACATTAATTCTTTAAATTCCATACGGCTATAATGTTTACACATCAATTTCAAAAGCCACTTATAAAAGAATTCATTTATTTAAAAATCCTTTAATCCATTTTCAAAATAAATTTAGTATTCTAATAATTAGTTAAAACCTTGTACACTTATATTTTCAAAAATTTAAATTTCAAACCCACAAATCATTTTAAACGCAATTAGATTACTTAAGAAAACATGTTTGATATTTAGAAGTTTAATAAACTCTCTTTGTGAAATTATTTGCATGCAAAACAAAGTACCTATATACATTTGTAAAATAGGTAGATTTAAATTTATAAATTTCCAAATCTTTGAGTAAAAAATGATTCAAAGTCCATTAAGCACAAGAAATCCACTAAAACATATCACAAGATTGTAACGACCACAGCTCCATAAGGTTCGATTTTCATATCATCTCTAAACACAATTTATAATTTAAAAAACCAATGGTAATATATATATATGTATGTATGTATGTATGTATGTATGTATGTGTGTGTGTGTATATGTGTGTGTATGTGTCAAAACGATCACGATCGATCATTCAAAGTACATTTAATAATAACACAAACATAGCAACATATCATAGATCACAATAGATTTTCAGTTTTGAAGTACTATTTCGACCCATTTTCTCTAAAAAATTTCAAAAACTCACAACATGAAAGTTGTTCTTCAAAGTCTCCGATTTCCACTAGAAACGGTTTTGTACAATTTGGATCTACGGTTACAAAGTTATGTCGATTTTAGTTTTAGGTTTCAATTCTGAAAATCGATAGAGCGGAGCATGTATCTCATTTTCAAACGAAATTTTGACCCTTTAAATCATATAATTTGCAGAAATTTACAACATGAAAGTTGTAGCACAAAATTTAAGCTTTCCAGAACTTTACATATGATCAAAGTCCGATAAGAAATAAGAAATTTATGCATAAATTACTAACAATATTAA
The DNA here is from genome assembly GCA_030765085.1 of Allium cepa. NCBI lineage: Eukaryota > Viridiplantae > Streptophyta > Magnoliopsida > Asparagales > Amaryllidaceae > Allium > Allium cepa. The sequence continues at coordinate 546,882,923 of CM060943.1, read as the reverse complement.
GCATAGAAATTTGACAGGGCAGAGATTATTACTTTGTAAAAAACCTAATTTTTGACATATAAATCTTCAAAATATGAGAAAGTGATTTAAACAGAAGTTCTTCCTTATAAAATTATATTTCTATTGCAAAAAGATTCAGCATAATAGGATTAATATATCAAAATTTATGTTCATTTTACTATCACCTATCAACTTAGAAAATTTGATATGGCTGTGCTATAGTCTCTGTTTCACACTTAATTTAGACCCATTATTTAGAAAAATGATCAACAGAAAAATTATAGATTTTTGAAATATCTTTCTACCACAAAAAGATTGAATCAATATGAATTATTCTACTGCATATTATCGTTGCTTTACTGCAGCGCTTTTTTTCACCAAATTTCCAGCAAACAATAATACAAAAATCACACAAGTTTTCAACCAAATTGCAAACAATTAAATCAACAATCATTCTAACGATAATGTGCAACAAACAAATATTTAGAAATAGGTATGTGAGTGATTAACTCAACTTTAATGCATCCTATAGCTTGAAATTGTTGCCTAGGCTTTTCTACACCTTCAACTTCACCAAAATTGTTTATAAACCCAAAAACAAAAACCAACCAGCAAACAACTCTAATTAAAACAAGATCAAAATCACTCTTTTATGTTTCTAAAAGATAGAGATAAGGTTAAGAATACTTACTTTTGATTATGGAACAAAACCCATTTGATTTGCTATTGGAATTGAGGATTTTAGGTCTAGGGTTCATGAGACAAAGAGTTTTTTTTTAAGATTTTGCTTTACTGCTGAAATGGGGAAAGAAAGAAGGAAATAAACGTACAAGTTTATTTCCCATCTATCTACATGGGCCTAATGGGTTTAGAGTTTGCTAAGGATCTAATAGATTAGATATTGCAAATTTTTTACCTAAGGGATGAAGTGTTGCTAATTTCTTTTTGATTTAATCACTTGTTTAAACCTCCAATTTACACTAGACAATTATTTACATAGTCACAATTTAATATCTCAAATACTCCAAAACTTCAACAAGTTAAAATTCTATTTCCATTATTATAGAAATATTTTGTGTAATTAATTAAAGCCTTTGAATTACAAGTTATTCTTATTATTTTTAATTAAAACAAAATAAAAAATCAATTACAAATTCTCAATTTAAAATAATAAATCTCAATAGTAACACTTAACTAAATTTAGAACATTTTCCAAATTTATCTTACAATTAATTAAGATAAACAATTCAATTATTCAAAAAAACTAGATTTAATTTCACAAATCCCAATTTAGAATTAATTATCCCTAACTAGATCTAATTAATCAGGTAACTAACAACAGAGTTGTTACAGACTTTCACCCTTAAAGAAAATTGCGTCCTCATAATTTGTTAAGCGAAAGAATTTATAAGATAAAATTTTCTCTTTAGTTATGACTTTATGAACTCCTAGATCTCAAAATAATTATTTATTTGGCTTTCATATTTAATTTAGATCCCAAATCTTCAATCCTTTCAAAAATTATAAACACAAAATTTTCTAGTTAAAATTTCCTCAAATTGCTAATCCAAAAGCTATTTTATATACTAATTCAAAAAAAGTTTGTCATTTATAACTCTAAGAATTCAATTCCAACTTTATTTTGAAATTCATTTTATCTTTACTTGTATAATCTCTTTCCACAACTCTTAATAAATCTCAAAATAGTTTTTATCACGAAACTCAATATTTTTAATCCAAGATTTTTTCTCTCTTACCTGATTCTCTAATTTATAAATTTTAAATTCTTCACATACCAGAAATAATATTAAACCATGAATTATTGTGAACCAATTCATCACTACAAAGTTGATTGCATATGATATCAACATTGCTTTACCAAGCCCATCCACTTCACACAAAGGTTTCATGGAAAAAATATTATTTCAATTTATTCGAACTCAAAATATTTCCCAAATTTCCTAAAATATATTTATCATGTCAAAATATCACGTTCGAAGTTTAGGTATCCCTATCGATAACATGTCGTCTCATATATCGATTAGAATCCTTAAATAACGTCCAGATAAATCAACACAATAGAAAATCACTATTTAGGAGCATTCATTTTACTATCATTAACATCTATGCATCCAATTTTAAGTAAGTTCAACAAAGCTATCAATTCCTAGCAACCAATCAACCATGCACACATTCCAATTAACCATATATATAATTCACCAATGGTTGTGATCAACGGAAACAGTTTACTAGCTTCCGCTGCGCAACTCTAATTATTCCTAGTTTATTTAAAACTCATTTACTTAGATTACAAAAAATCTCTTATTAAAAGAAAATATTCACTTTTAAATTAATTCATTTTAATTTATCTCTTTAAAATCCTTAGAGTTAATTTCCAGTAGTCTCAAAATATTTCCAACTCAAAAGGAATTTGGAACTTTATTTTAAAAAAGTTTGGTATTTAAATTCCAGCCAAATTGATTTACGTTCTAGTTGATTATTCCCACAATCATTTTTTTTTCTATCCTTAATTAGATATGATTACTATGACCACCTACTACACACTCAAGGGATAGAACTCTAGGTCATCTAATTTTCGGATCCATGATATTATATATTCTATTGTTCTGTCATAGCTCTGATACCAAATTGTGACGACCCCACAGTGATGCCCAGTTTAGCAAAGAACATTACAAGTAATGTCGTCTGCTAATCCAAAGAATACGACTTGTTAAGGGTGATCGAATGTGAATATATCCTTATACTAATATTGACACGTCATTTTTACCTTTTCACTTAATATCTGAAATGAATTTGACGTGTACAATATTAATACAAAGTAATAGACACACCGATTTCTCAGAATTAGAACAATATATCATATAAATAACAGTCATAGATCACAGTGGAACAATATACATATACAAATTATTTACCTTACAAAATGAAATACTATACTTGATTGTTATAAAAATTTAACAATTCTCTAATCTCAATTATACATTTAATATACATGGTCCAAATTCCTAATTGAGATAAACTAAAAGTCCAAAGTATTTATCTCCTTGCTATCCCAAACATCCAAAGGTCAACTTGTTCTATAACCTGAAAAGTCTCGGCCTGACCCGAGCAAAATAATACCTGGGTCAGACTATCTCTAAATATCGAATAGTGTTGAGTCAAGATTTTTATAGAGTTTTGATTTCTGACAAAGGGATAAGCCGTGATTGACAAAAAGAAGCTATTCAGACACAAAGAGCTCCATATGATTAGAGGTTGATTATTTTGTATGTTAGTAATGATTATTTATGTTAAAATCTATCCTCAAATAATCTTATGCCTTTAATCTTCGAATATATATATAAATATATATGAGTGCACATTAACTGTGCAGTCTGGACAAAACCGGTCGACCGGTCAAAACCAGGTGGTCGACCGTTTTTGCCCAGAATGCACAGATAATGTGCATAAGTGAACATAACGTATACATATATTCAAATTCCTGTCTACTGGTCATTTTTTGACCTGTCGACCGTTTTTAAACAGAGAGCAACCTTTTCCAAAAGACACTTCTTTCTCCAATGGTTACATCTCTTACCTTTCATCAAATAATCATATCTATTAATGGCAACTGTTCACAAAGAGTTACAACTATTTTTCTCTATATATACTCATCGAAATCATTGATTCAAGAGACATGAAAAGATGAAAAATATATGTTTTTCTACTCTAATTTCTGATCTTACTTTCTAAATACTCCTGCATTCTAAAAGCTCTCAATTATTTTGATTGCTTATTGAATCATTGAAATTATTTCATATCTTTTGATTCAATAAGTAATATACTTTCCTTAATCTTCACAAAACATCATTCACATACTTTGAGGATAAGATTATAGGAAGGGTGTACTACTAGTGACAAATCCGTGTTTTCAAGAGCACAAGTTGTCAACAACAATTGTATTTGTTCTTTTGTTGAAGTCCTCGGTGTTGTAAGAGGCAAGTGTTGAAGTCCTCGGTGTATTAGAGGCGTGAAATCCCGTTCGTCTGCTCGGGTATTGTAAACCTGTTCCTCCGGGTGAAGCGAGGTAGTTAATAGTGAAAATCCAGATAGAAGTCTGGGACTGGACGTAGGACGGTGCTCCGAACCAGTATAAAAATCTCTGGTGTGATTTTTCTATTTTTATTTACTATGCTATTATCATCTATTTCCGCATTTATATTGTAGTCCATATTACACGATCCGTGTGTACTATATTAGCACATATAATTGTATACACACCGCACTTTCATTTGGTATCAGAGCCAGGTTTTCTAGAGATCGTAACAACATCCTAGAATAAATGGCTACAAAGAGATCTAGTCAAGGCAATAAGAAGAGGAAGAGCAATAAAGAACAATCAAAGGAGCAAACAAATAAATGCTTCATGGCAAAAGATAACGAGGTTAGTGATCTAACTTTTGATGATATGATAGAAATAAATTCAGAACTTCTAGACACTTTAAAAAGTCTGAAAAGAAAATATAAGGAAGCTCTGGAAAATCAGAAGAAAGCAGAATTCGAAAGAGATATGCTTAAAGACGAGAAGAGAATATTAGAAGAAGAACTTGAGAAAATTCAAGATTCAGACAATTCTCAACTCGCTCTATTAAGTCAAGAAATAGAAGCTCAAAAAGAAAAGAATAATGCTCTAGCTTCTGAAAATCATGAGTTAAAAACAAAAATTAAAATTGTTGAGTTAGATAACACTAATCTCAAAACTAAGCTTGATGACATTACTAAAAATATTTCCAATTTTAATAAAGGGAGAGAAAATTTATCCAGGATTATTGAAAATTCTCAACCTGCTTCAAATAAGAAGGGATTAGGTTATGTTAAGAATTCAAAAGCTCACAATGATAGAAGTGATGTAGGCTATAAACAAGCTAAAAGTAAAAATAGTACTAGATATGCATTCATGTATACTAACTCTAGTGCTAGTACTAGTAATCAAGATAGTTTTAAAACCAGTTATAGTCATAATAGTACTTTGTTTAGAAATGATAGAAATTATTCTTCAAGTACTAAGCTAATGACTAATAGTATTAAGATATGGATTCCAGCTAATATGATTGATCATGATAAACAACTTTATATTAGCAACTATTATAAGAATGTAATTTGTAATGAAAATTATATTTATAAAGGTTCAACCACACCCAAATGGGTATGGTTTCCAAAGACCAAACCCCCCGGACCCTAACATAGTAAGTGGGTACCGAAAATTATTATTATTTTTTTACAGGTACTCAGAGAAACAAAAGGAAAAGGATAGATTTTGGAATTTCAAAGAATGTTCCATATGTTTAATAGAATTACGTGCTTACAAATAAATATGGACTTCGGTAAATATGGTAAAATTTATTTTACTTTTCCTTCATAATTAATAATGAGTTTATCTCGTTATATACAAGATATTTTATATAATTTTATATATTTCCTCATTCTTTTTGATAATGACAAAGGGGGAGAAATTCATATGCATATAAATAGAGGGGGATATTATACTTAGGGGGAGATGTTATACTTAGGTGGAGCTTTAAAGACATTATCTGGCACTTGTACTAAATATTGTCGTGTTTTAATTCGTACTAGACTTGTGTGTATTATCATCTTGTGTGAATGTTACTCTTGATCTATGGTAGTAGTTTTATGCTGCTTATAATCTTTTTTACATCCTCCATTTAAACAACTCCTTTTTGTCGATGACAAAGGGGGAGAAAATTGTGCTAACAGTATATATGCAGGACACAATCTCAGGGGGATATCTTATACAGGGGGAGATTCATAAATATGTTGTCATCAATCAAAAAGGGGGAGAATGTTGAGTCAAGATTTTTATAGAGTTTTGATTTCTGACAAAGGGATAAGCCGTGATTGACAAAAAGAAGCTATTCAGACACAAAGAGCTCCATATGATTAGAGGTTGATTATTTTGTATGTTAGTAATGATTATTTATGTTAAAATCTATCCTCAAATAATCTTATGCCTTTAATCTTCGAATATATATATAAATATATATGAGTGCACATTAACTGTGCAGTCTGGACAAAACCGGTCGACCGGTCAAAACCAGGTGGTCGACCGTTTTTGCCCAGAATGCACAGATAATGTGCACAAGTGAACATAACGTATACATATATTCAAATTCCTGTCTACTGGTCATTTTTTGACCTGTCGACCGTTTTTAAACAGAGAGCAACCTTTTCCAAAAGACACTTCTTTCTCCAATGGTTACATCTCTTACCTTTCATCAAATAATCATATCTATTAATGGCAACTGTTCACAAAGAGTTACAACTATTTTTCTCTATATATACTCATCTAAATCATTGATTCAAGAGACATGAAAAGATGAAAAATATATGTTTTTCTACTCTAATTTCTGATCTTACTTTCTAAATACTCCTGCATTCTAAAAGCTCTCAATTATTTTGATTGCTTATTGAATCATTGAAATTATTTCATATCTTTTGATTCAATAAGTAATATACTTTCCTTAATCTTCACAAAACATCATTCACATACTTTGAGGATAAGATTATAGGAAGGGTGTACTACTAGTGACAAATCCGTGTTTTCAAGAGCACAAGTTGTCAACAACAATTGTATTTGTTCTTTTGTTGAAGTCCTAGGTGTTGTAAGAGGCAAGTGTTGAAGCCCTCAGTGTATTAGAGGCGTGAAATCCCGTTCGTCTGCTCGGGTATTGTAAACCTGTTCCTCCGGGTGAAGCGAGGTAGTTAATAGTGAAAATCCAGATAGAAGTCTGGGACTGGACGTAGGACGGTGCTCCGAACCAGTATAAAAATCTCTGGTGTGATTTTTCTATTTTTATTTACTATGCTATTATCATCTATTTCCGCATTTATATTGTAGTCCATATTACACGATCCGTGTGTACTATATTAGCACATATAATTGTATACACACCGCACTTTCAAATAGGATGAGAACAAGATATAACACAAGAACAGATAATATATAGGCACTACAAATATCTATGAAACACATGGGTTTATAAATTTGGGTCACGAACACAAATTAGCCAAGAAACACTGAATTCACATAACAAAGCGCCACATCTCTATGCAAAAAATATCAATAATTTAATTTATAATCCATCACAAGACAAGTATGTATATATATTTCAAGAACACGTGACACAAGATGTCACGACCCGTTTTCCACTATCCAGAAAGACGTATCATGAATTAAGAAAGAAAGGGATAGTAAGAGAAAGAAAGAGAAGAAAGAAGAAACAACAACAGAATCTCAACAGCGGAACGAATAAATTATATTAATATCAGAAGTATTACATAGATATACAACACTATCAAAGTTACACATATAATACAACACATACTAGACAGTTATAAACACCCGTCTAGTTATACAACACAATACAAAACAACTCAATCAATCGACTCAGAGATACCAACATAGCGGAATGCTAGATAACTACAACGCAGAAGCCTCCTGCTCCATTTGCTCCTCCATAATTCGTCAAAGCAACCCGAAACCCTTGGCTACTCGTAAAAATTTGAGTACCCAAGAGTTTAAGAAAAACAGAAGTAAACTCTGGGTTAGACATGGGTCTGGTGTGAGTAACAGGTTAAGGTTGCTTAACTTTTGAAAAACCTTTGAAAAGAAAGGCATCACGTAGGACTTCCCACACATAGACATGGAAAAGTTTTTACCTTACGCTAACCAAAACATTTGACAGGAAGTCCGATGATATTATAATACTGTCTAGGGTTTTCAAGTATAATACAGAAATAGCTGGAATGCTTACATCTCACGTTCCAACATAGTAGGGCACAACTAATACGTACGACACTTATTGGATTTTGGTTTCCATACAATGGCAGGGCTACTAGGGTACCGCCCGTCACAGTACGTGGACTAGATCAACGTACCGAGGAGCCACCCTAACTCCCCTGCAACACAAGACCGGAACCATCCCTTACTGGACCGTCTCGAACAAGACAACCCCGGCAGTTGTCGCGAATCAACCGCCCCACACATCCAAATAAAAAGGGACTTCTAGACAGAGGAAAATCTTGTCCTGAAATGGGCATGACCCACCTAGCCTTGCTGCACCTCCCCTGTTTTAGCCATTCCCGGTTGATGAGGCTTGAGGCTACGATTACCTTTAGAGAACATATCTCTTAGAATGCTCATCGTCCACCTGACGATGTTCTAAAAGCATTCAATCCATACAAGTTCGTTCCGGGTTCGAACGAAACCGAAGGCATTATCTCATTACACTCATTTTCTCAGAGTTAACGACGATAACCCTTGCACTCTGAATCTTCACCTTCACTTGAGATGCACGACCTATCGTTAATTTGGATCGATGTGGTTTTCGGATATCCAAATATGGAAACCCGATCCCGATCTCATCGAAATCCAAAACGCCATCTTTTAGGTCCAAGTTGTTTTAAGTTTAAAATAATTCAATTTAATTATTTATATACACACAGATAGATAATTCATATCATCACAATAGATAATCATTACCACAGATAATCCATATTATCATTATCAGAAGATAATCCAATTCATTATCACAATGCAACCAATGCATCCATATTATACATCATTACTAATCTCATATCTAAGATTCAAACCATTCAAGGAAATCTATATCATTCATATATAAACAAGGATTTAATAATCACACCATATATAATTAATTTAAAATGAATTAAATTAATTACATCATCTTTAATTAATTTAAAGTAAATTAAATTAATTATCTCAATCTATAAATCCAGCTTATATAACAATTGATTACAAACAAATCAACTAATTAATTAACCACTAATTAATCATCCTTGATTAATCACCCTTGATTAATCATCCTTTAATTACATTCAAGTAATTAGTTCACAAATTAATTATTCTTAATTAAATACTGTAATTAATCTCTAATTATCTCATTAATTAATTAATTATAATTAATCACATTAATCCTTAATTAATTATATTAATTAATTACTCTAATCACTTATCATTGATTAATTAATCTTAATCACACCATTAATTATATTAATTAATGATTCCTAATTACAGTTAAATTAATTTCTTTATTAAGTAATTAACCATAATTATTAATCACCTTTGATTAATTAACTTTTAGTAATTAACTATTCTTAATTACTTCGTTGAGTAAATTGATTACCCCTAAATTAATTATATTTAATAATTAATTAATTATTAATCATCCTTGATCAATTTTATTGGTAATTAATTATCCTTAATTAATTACATTACTTAATATTTTCCAAATGACTTAATTAACAATTGCTTAAATTAATTATACCAAGTAATTAATTATTAATTTCTTTCACAAAGAAATTATCCTCCATAATAATTACACAAGTAATTAACCCAACTCTTCATACTTAAAATAAATTACATTCTGTAATTACCCATCTTAATTACTTCCCTAAGTAATTATTAATCTCTTATCAACCCATTAAATGATTATTCTAAATTAATTAAACTTAATTAATTAACTTAAACTAATCAAATTAATTAATTAATTACAATGAGTAATTAATAACTTTAATTACTTCACAAAGTAATCATACTTAACCAAATTCTATAACGATTATCAAATTTAATTAATCTAATTAATTATCAAAATTAATTACATTAATTAATAAATAATCCCAAGTTAATGACCTTCATTAACTTACCAAAAATTTCCTTAATTACCTTACTTAAGTAATTAGTTTAAATTAATCACAAATTTATTATTACTAAATAATCATTTAATTAATCATTAATTATTTAATTAATTAATTTTTTAACTTAATTAATCTTAACCTTTTGATAAATTAATTTCCAATTATTAATTAAAATCATAACTAAATTAATTAATGATCCTATTCCCAAATTAATTAATTTTAATAAATTAACTTCAACCTTAATTAATTAATTCAAAATACTTATTTAATTAATTAATTAATTAAATTAACTAACCATCTAATTACCTTACTAATTTAATAAACCAAAATCATTTAAATCTTTGATTTATTTTAAAATATAAACATTCCTTTTTTAATGATTAAATTGTCATTAGCAAAGAAACTTAAACAACTTACTTTAAAATTTGTCTCCAAATTTCATTTTAAATTTTAAATTTCAAATGAAAACCAAACTTAACTTTATCAAGTTTTTAATAACATTTTAAAACCCTTTCTAAAATTTCTACTAAATAATTTCTCATTTTATAAAAGGAATTAAAACCATATTTATTTAAGATACAAATCATATTCAAAATATGATTCAACATCAAAAGCTCTTTAAACATTTCAAAATTTAAAAAAACTTCTTTTATTTCCAAAATATGATTCAAATTGGATTTGATTTCCAGATTTAAAACTTATATTTAAAACTTCTACTCTAATTTTTAAAACCTGATCTTTAAATTCAATTTAATTAAACTCCTTTAAAGTTGTTTAAACATTTTAATTTAAAAAATTTTGAATTAAATTTGAAAACTAGAATTCAACTCAGATTGAAAACCATACATTTTTAAAATTAAGTTTTAAATTCTTGTTTAAAACCTGCATTCGGATTTAAAACAAATTGAATTAAAATGTACAGGTTTTTAAAACCTGTTAACTACAAAAATTAAAAAAAAAACCCGAGCTTTCCCCTGTTTTACTTCGAGTAAAACTATCTACTACTTCGAGCTAATAATCAAATCACCCGAAGAAAACAACAACTTCCCAATCCCACTTCATTGCCTGATACTCTTTGCACTCGTGCACCTCCACCGGCGAACCACGCCACTCTGATCATCCCTGTTGATTCACACAAGTGTACGTTCAACCTTGCACCTCGCTTCAACTCTCATATCACCAGAAGTAGCTCGAAGTCGCAAACGAGCCCTAAATCCCAAAACTGGAACGCAAATTGAAACCTGGAATTAAAAGACCATCCCCCTCCAAAACCTATCATTACCAAAATCACGGCCCTCCGTCCAACAGAAAAGCAGCAACTCCGGCCACCATCTCGTCAATGACCATACTCCCATCTCTCCAAACCTCTCATCACACGATCACCCAGAGACATTAGGACGATCACAAATTCATAAAGCAGCAAAAACTTGGTTTAGGAACTAAAGACAGTCGCCAACGCCGCCACCATACCTTAATCACCTCCGCAATAATTTTCCCAGGATCACCGTGACGGCTACAACTCTGACCACGTGTACGTCGATGCCCCATCTACTATCCCCTAGAAATCCAAAACATTCGATCCACTACAACCCCCCTGCTGATCAAATCGCTGCCTGCCCCAAAAACTAGGTCTAGGAATCAATTTGAACCATCACCCTCACCACGGTGAATTTCCACCACCATCCCCATTTTTTCCTACATCACTGACCCCTAATCCATCACCAGAAGCAACCATGACCAACCTGACTGTAACGACCCAGAATTTTTAGAAATTAAAATATGAATATTTAATTAATTTTAAATATTAATAAGTGAATTTATAAGTCAAATAAATTTTTATTTGAATTTTTGGATTTAATTGGATAATTTAATCGATAATTTAATATGTTAAATTATGAAAATAATTGAAAATTGAGTTAAATATGATTGAAAATAATTTGTAAAATTTTATTTAATCATACTGGAGTTATAGAAATATTTTAGAACTTTTAAAATCGAATTAAAAGTTAATTTGTGAAAAATCGAATATTTTAATATTAAATAATCGACTGTAAAATAGCCAATTTTTGAACAGTCTCAGAATCGAACGAAACCAGTTTCATTGGATCCGTAATAGTTAGTTATTACCGGATTTCAATTTTCGTGTCAATCGGAGCTATCGTTTGATCGTGGCAGCTCGAAACGCATCGATTTATTTTTAATTTAAATTTGGCGAGTCAAAATAGCCATTTTTCAAAAAGTCTCGGAATTCGACGAAACCAGTTTCATCGGATCCGTAATGTGATATTATTGTAAGGTTTCAAATTTCAAGTCAATTGGATTTACCGTTTGTCCGGTACAAATTAAAACGCCTAGAAATCGATTTAAATCGGTTTAATTCAAATTGAGCGTTTTCAGCCATAACTCGCACATACTTCCGAATTAGCTTCCGAAACCTGTTCCATTGTGTCCGGAACGCGGGATAAACCCTAGGTACGCTGGTTACGGCGTCTAAATCGGAGTTCGGAATTCCCGGGATGAATAGTGTTTACGCTTGCTTTTCCTATAAATATCACCTTAAATCTAAAAAAAAAGAAAAACCCTAGCCAATATTTGCAGCCGCCACCCCCTCCCCTGAACGGCCAGCAGTTCATCAAATTCATCCCTCCAAATCTCCTAATCCATTCACTTTTATCACAAACTCTAAACTAAGAAATCGTAGAGCACTCTGAGATCTCGGAATCCAACGGTTATGATCGTTTAACTCGAAGCGGATTGGCGGCAAATTGGGTTCAAAGGAGGCCGTTCCTCTTGCGTGCGCGAGCATCTAGGTGGGGCCGAGCTTGCTGCAGTTTGGGCCGAGTATGGAGGGGGTCGTGCTCTTCGACATGGCGGTGGTGTGATGAGGTATAGTCGAGTATAGGAGGAGCATTATTAAACCCTAATTGGGCATAGGTGGGTTCGGCCTCAATTTGGCAACCTGGAGACGTGAATGTGATGTTGGGGAAGAACATCTCGTGCGGCTATGATGCACTGGGGAAGGATCTAAGGGCTGGAGTGAGTTAGGGTTTAAAATTTTATAAAAAAAGTTGTAAATTATATAGTTAAAAATCGTGTAAACTTCATAAATTCATATCTTTTTCATACGAGGTCGAAAAAATGCAAACTCAGTTGCGTTGGAATCGTATGGACGAGCACTACGCGATGGAGTTGGTTTGGAGTCGTTTGGAGTTAGTGAGAATTTCGGGTAAAATTAAACGCGCGTTTAATTTTATTCGAAATAAAAGCTAAAACGGGATTTAAAATCAAGGTGAGAACTTCTCACTCAATCGAATAGATTTCGATTTTATTTTAAATAGTTAGATTTAAAATATTTGAATGCATGTTTGAATGATGACTGTAAATTATTGATTGTTAAAATAGACATTATGCGCCGTTAGTAAGCGGATGTTATTTAATATAAACATATACCGCGAATATTTCATAAACAGTGAAATTGGTATTATATATAATATCAATATATATATATTGGCATATGTATATATTGCAGTTGTTGATTTCCCGCATTTTTTGTTTAGCGGATGAGACCCTATTACGCCGTTATTAAGCGGATAATATTTAATAAGAACATATACCGCGATAATTTCGTACTGGAGCGAAATTGGTATTGTGCTAATGTTTTTGGATGCAGGAAACAGGTTGGAGGGATCCAACTGGATTCCTCAACAGTATTTATTTTATTTCAGATATTTTGATATTTGATTGATTATCATATCGATATATGATATCGTTGTTAGTCGTGATTGACTATTTGGTGTGTAGCATCATTGGACCCAGATTTTGGGATTTTAAAATGGTTTTAAAGTGATTTTTGAAGATATGCTATATTTTTGGAATTGATCCATTATAAATAAATAAACGTTATAATTTTTAAAGTTATAAAAATTATGGTTTTTGTGAAATATAGTCAAAAAGCTGATTTTTAGAAATACGATTAAAAGTCGATTTTTGAGAAATATGAACTAATGATTTTATAAAATAATTTAGATTGGATTTTTGAATATATGATAAAAGTTTAAATATAGGATTTATAAAATTTGATTATTTTATAAATCGAGATGATGAGATTATAAAGGAAATTTAAGACGTTTTAGAATAATAATATAAACTGATTTATATTTAGAGATTTATAAATGGATTTATAAATTGAAATATAGACATTATAAAACGAGTTTTTATAAGTGTTTGAATGTAGTGAAAATGAATTTCATAATAGAATGAAATTTATAGAATTATAAACTGTGAAGTTATAAACGAAATTTATAAATAGTAAGATTTATAAATTTGGTGAAATTATTTGAAGAATAGATTTATTAAATAAATAAATTTTATAAGTTATAAGGTTTATAAATTAAAAAGTCTTTAAAAAGAACGATTTTGTAAAATAATCGTTTTATAAGCAATTGACTTATAATATGAACTTTTAGTTTATAATTGAGATATGAAATCAAAAATGTTAATAAAGGAATTTATAAAAAAGGAAGTTTTTATAAATAAATAGAAAAGGAATTTATAAACGTTGTTTTTATAAATTCGCAAAGGACTTATTTTGACAAGTCAATTGTTATAACTTAGAAATGGAGTTATATTCACGTTTTAGACAGTGAATAATCCTTTAAGTTAAAGTGAATAGAAATGATGAAGTTTGTTAACGTAGTTTATTCACGTTCTTGAACAGTGAATAACACGTTAAAGAAATTGTTTAGAATGTGAATGTTTTAAATAGAATTAAAACGATTCAACGATGTTTTAAAAGGTATTGAGATTGAAACCATAGATTTCAACATTTATTGTTGAAATAGATGTTTCGAGAAATAAAAGGAAATAGTGGACTATAACACTGTTGTTATAGTAAATGATTTCCGAAGGGAAATGTTTTGGTTTAGTATTGGGATTTATATATCTATTTTAATTTCGAATCCCTATACTAGTGATTTTGGGTTGTCGTAACGATGTTTTACGTAACATTCGTTTTGGCCCAAATAAATATGTTAAGTGAATGATTTCCTTAAAGAATAAAATATATACTTAATTCGGTTTAAGTATATTGAATATTTTCTAAGTGTTGAAAATAAAAGATTGTGAATTACTTATTTAGTAAGTATGGAATTGTTTTCCAGTATAAAGTGAATATTTAGAATTTATCTTTTTGAAGATAAATTGAAATGAATGATTGAAATCATATATGCATGGATATTTTGAAATATAAATTCATTATGGAATTTATGAATGAAAAGTGGAATTTGTATGAAAATAAATATTGATTTATTTTTGAAGTATTGAAATTATATATCTTGTAAAGATATTTTGGAAAGTAAATAATTTGGAAAATTATTTGGAATCTGGTGATGTATGCATATCAATTGATAGTTCAATAACCGACTATCAGTATTTCCCTTTGAATGGGTATTTGATGTGAATTGATTGAATTTGAATGCACACTTATTTTTGAATAAGCGCTCACTATTCGGGTTAACCGGGAAAGGACCATGGGGTCGTATAACCCATTCCGAATATGTGATACGTCGTTATGAATTGCATTTGAAGATCGGTTTTGAAGACCGAGTATTTGCGAGAGCGATAGGATGACCTATCGATTGTCTCTGCACTGGGTCGCACCTGGTATAGAGATTCCATAAGTGATGGGAAATTCGATCAGGATTGTGAATATCCGGATTGCAAGGACTTCTTTGTAAGTGCCTTCGGTTCTGTTCGAGCCCGGAACAGACTTGTATGGATTGTATGCCTGACATTACAATTTGAGATATAAAGCCGATTTCTTTCAAATATATTTCTGTTGGTGGCGGAGAATTTATTCTTTGCTTAACACCCTTCTTTGAGACGTACGAGCTCAAAGGTTATATAGTTGAAGTTATCAGCGATATATCCCATTTTGGTAATGTGACATGCTGAGTGATGCTGAAATGATCATTGTGTTGATTATTGTGATAGGATCATTTATTTGATCGTCTATCTTAGTGATCATTGTGTTGATCATTTGTTGACCCAAAGCACGGCTTTTTGTACAAAGTGTGTTTTTGTGGACGTGACTTCGTCGAGCCTCACATCCCGGAAATGGTCAAAACAGGAAAGATGCGGCAAGGTTATTAGGGGTTGCTGTAGCTCCCCTTAGGGTATGTGCATTTCCTTCTGGAAAGGGGTGGTATCATGGTATGGAGCCCAGATACTTACTCATGTTGAAAACACTCTATTTATTATGGTGTGATGTTGGATATCGAGCGCTCGGTTGAAAAGGTCCTAAAGGACCGGGGAATGGCGTGCTCGTGTCAGTAGTTACCCAGTTAGGGGTAACCCGGCCTTGTGTTGGCAGAGATCCGGTTTGGTTCTCGGGGATGTCTTTCCAGAGGCATTCTCATGTGGCAATAGGAAGTTCCTTGGCCTGACCATTCGTTGGAAATCCAAAGAAACAATACGAGACTTGTACGGTTTTAGTTGTATAACCTGCTATGGAATGTGGCGGTAACCTGCTATTGAACATAGTTAGCTATAGTAGGCATACGATAATGGTCGTATGTTGGCTAAGATTTATATTCTACTTTCGAAATGAATTTGTTATACACTATACACTAATAATAATATCAAATGTTATTTTAAATGCGTATCAAGCATCTTTGACTATCATAAGGAGAAATCTCCTCCGATTCTGCGTTTGCATGTGTGTGTGTGCGGGAGGCCTTATGGTAGTCTCATTTTTAAAAGCATTGCGAATTGATAAAAAAAAAATATTCCTCTATTTTGATTTTTAAGATAAATAAACTGTTTGAGTTCTCACACCAGTCACATGACTGACTCGGAGTTTATTGTTTTCCTTCCTAAACTCTGGGTGCCCACCAATTTCCACACGGGCAGTTAAGAGTTAAGGTTTATCAGGATATTCTGGATATTCAGGAGTTGCAGGAGGCAAGCTGGATGGCATGGCGTATTACTAGTTTATATAGTATTTCTTTTCCGCTGCACTGTTTATTGTTGTATGTTGTTGTACACTCTGATGATATGATATGATATGATGTAATGAAATGAAATGAAATGTAATAACTGATATAGTTCTTTATTTAAAGATTATTCATTCATTATTATATGTTGTTCCGCTGCGAATTGTGAGATTCTGTTGTTGTTCTGTTGTTTCTGTTCTGTCCCGTTCTATTTTTAAAATTTTCTATCTTCTATTTTTCAAATTCTCTGTTTTCTAAAAATTCTCTATCTTCTTCTCTCTCTATTTCCTATCTCTTCTCTCTTCTTTCTTTTTCTTAATTCTTTTTAAAACCCATAACTATTCGGTTTTTCGGCAACGAAAATCCGCAATCGTTACATTTGGTATCAGAGCTCTGGTGGTTAAGCGACAACCATGGTTCTGTTGGGTATAATTCATTAGAGATAGAGTCAGCAGTACTCTAGAATGAGTTTGAGTGTAATAATAGCTATGAGAGCGTATTTGTTAGTGAATATAAAATTGTTTTATATTGTGATGATTGGTTTATTGAGTGGTATATGAACTTTCGTCAGCACAGCCTCGAAACTGAGCCGAAGGGGTTTCTAAACACTTGAATAGAACAATTCGGCACAATATTGATTTTAAATTGGGTAAATGGAATAATTTTGCCTTGATTATATTTTATATGTAAAGGAATAATTTTTCAGAATTGTAAAAGTGTATATAAGTGATTGTTTAGTTGTTTGGATAATCTAAATAAAAGAGTAATTGTATAAGTAAAAAGAATTATAAGAATTGGTATTATAATTAAAGTGTTTACAATTGTGAAATAAACTTATATATAAGAAGTGAAACTATATAAAATATGAGTTGTGAATAAAAGTGAATTTAAAGTTAAATGGAATATAACTTAAGAGATATTGAATTAAGTTGATATTGGTATCGAAGTAAATAATCAAGTGGATTAAATGAATGTGAACTTAAGTTATATAAATGAAATTCAACTTTGTAATTGAATGAAATTAATGGATTGAATGTTAATCAATTAAATGTAAATAAGTTGATAAGGAATAATTAATGAAAGTATTAATTCATTAAAATCTAACGTTATTAGAAGTTGAATAAAATTGAATGGAAATCAATTTAATTAAACCAATTGAAAATGATGGTGTTAAATCAAATTGAATGAATGTAAGTGAAGCAAAGAAATTTGGTTGCAATTAATATACTTTAGTTGTTATTTGATTGTTGATTGATTGTATGTAATTCATTAAGTGTTAATGAAATTGAAAGCTATGAAATTGAATTCAAATTAGAAGTAAATAAATTTGAATAGAATTGAAAGTGAATTGGATTTAATTAGTGAATGCAAACTAATTGAATTGAGAATGAATGTTAGTAAATCCAATGTAAATAAATCAAATGTGATTTGAATTGAAAACCAATTCATTATATATGAATGAGAATATGAATGAATATTATTGATTATGAATGTAGTTGGTTGATGGTTGAATATATATTGCTATTGTTGCATTTGCTATGTGACATATATAGTTATTATGAGATATATGTTGTATATTGAGACTATTTGCATATATGCATGTTCTCATGTTGTTTGTTGAGTTTAGTAGGTACGGATCGCGTTTGCTTCGCATTTGGAGTTCGCTTTAGCGCTATATTAGCCGTATATGCTCGCTAATAAAATATAAGGTACATATCTCGGATTAAATATCGCACTTTTATACTTTTTTCCCTGCGGGATGCCTCATTACTTGATGAGATGTATATTTGTGATATATATACTGTCATTTTTTTTTTCGGATCGAGCCGCGCAAAGGAGACTATGGCGAATTTTTCCGGAAATTTAAGGCGTTAGAAAAAATTTGAGAAAATTGGAAAATTTTGAAAACTTAAACGGTGATTTGGAATTGAAAGTTAAAAGATATAATTGTTTTTGAAAAGATAACTAAGTATGATTTGAAAACTTAGTAAAGATTTGTAAGAAGTTTAATTATGAATTTTGGAAAATTAATAAATTCTGTAACTTTTCTTACTTATAATTTCGAGGACGAAATTCTTTTAAGGGGGGAAGATTGTAACGACCCAGAATTTTTAGATATTAAAATATGAATATTTAATTAATTTTAAATATTAATAAGTGAATTTATAAGTCAAATAAATTTTTATTTGAATTTTTGGATTTAATTGGATAATTTAATCGATAATTTAATATGTTAAATTATGAAAATAATTGAAAATTGAGTTAAATATGATTGAAAATAATTTGTAAAATTTTATTTAATCATACTGGAGTTATAGAAATATTTTAGAACTTTTAAAATCGAATTAAAAGTTAATTTGTGAAAAATCGAATATTTTAATATTAAATAATCGACTGTAAAATAGCCAATTTTTGAACAGTCTCAGAATCGAACGAAACCAGTTTCATTGGATCCGTAATAGATAGTTATTACCGGATTTCAATTTTCGTGTCAATCGGAGCTATCGTTTGATCGTGGCAGCTCGAAACGCATCGATTTATTTTTAATTTAAATTTGGCGAGTCAAAATAGCCATTTTTCAAAAAGTCTCGGAATTCGACGAAACCAGTTTCATCGGATCCGTAATGTGATATTATTGTAAGGTTTCAAATTTCAAGTCAATTGGATTTACCGTTTGTCCGGTACAAATTAAAACGCCTAGAAATCGATTTAAATCGGTTTAATTCAAATTGAGCGTTTTCAGCCATAACTCGCACATACTTCCGAATTAGCTTCCGAAACCTGTTCCATTGTGTCCGGAACGCGGGATAAACCCTAGGTACGCTGGTTACGGCGTCTAAATCGGAGTTCGGAATTCCCGGGATGAATAGTGTTTACGCTTGCTTTTCCTATAAATATCACCTTAAATCTAAAAAAAAAGAAAAACCCTAGCCAATATTTGCAGCCGCCACCCCCTCCCCTGAACGGCCAGCAGTTCATCAAATTCATCCCTCCAAATCTCCTAATCCATTCACTTTTATCACAAACTCTAAACTAAGAAATCGTAGAGCACTCTGAGATCTCGGAATCCAACGGTTATGATCGTTTAACTCGAAGCGGATTGGCGGCAAATTGGGTTCAAAGGAGGCCGTTCCTCTTGCGTGCGCGAGCATCTAGGTGGGGCCGAGCTTGCTGCAGTTTGGGCCGAGTATGGAGGGGGTCGTGCTCTTCGACATGGCGGTGGTGTGATGAGGTATAGTCGAGTATAGGAGGAGTATTATTAAACCCTAATTGGGCATAGGTGGGTTCGGCCTCAATTTGGCAACCTGGAGACGTGAATGTGATGTTGGGGAAGAACATCTCGTGCGGCTATGATGCACTGGGGAAGGATCTAAGGGCTGGAGTGAGTTAGGGTTTAAAATTTTATAAAAAAAGTTGTAAATTATATAGTTAAAAATCGTGTAAACTTCATAAATTCATATCTTTTTCATACGAGGTCGAAAAAATGCAAACTCAGTTGCGTTGGAATCGTATGGACGAGCACTACGCGATGGAGTTGGTTTGGAGTCGTTTGGAGTTAGTGAGAATTTCGGGTAAAATTAAACGCGCGTTTAATTTTATTCGAAATAAAAGCTAAAACGGGATTTAAAATCAAGGTGAGAACTTCTCACTCAATCGAATAGATTTCGATTTTATTTTAAATAGTTAGATTTAAAATATTTGAATGCATGTTTGAATGATGACTGTAAATTATTGATTGTTAAAATAGACATTATGCGCCGTTAGTAAGCGGATGTTATTTAATATAAACATATACCGCGAATATTTCATAAACAGTGAAATTGGTATTATATATAATATCAATATATATATATTGGCATATGTATATATTGCAGTTGTTGATTTCCCGCATTTTTTGTTTAGCGGATGAGACCCTATTACGCCGTTATTAAGCGGATAATATTTAATAAGAACATATACCGCGATAATTTCGTACTGGAGCGAAATTGGTATTGTGCTAATGTTTTTGGATGCAGGAAACAGGTTGGAGGGATCCAACTGGATTCCTCAACAGTATTTATTTTATTTCAGATATTTTGATATTTGATTGATTATCATATCGATATATGATATCGTTGTTAGTCGTGATTGACTATTTGGTGTGTAGCATCATTGGACCCAGATTTTGGGATTTTAAAATGGTTTTAAAGTGATTTTTGAAGATATGCTATATTTTTGGAATTGATCCATTATAAATAAATAAACGTTATAATTTTTAAAGTTATAAAAATTATGGTTTTTGTGAAATATAGTCAAAAAGCTGATTTTTAGAAATACGATTAAAAGTCGATTTTTGAGAAATATGAACTAATGATTTTATAAAATAATTTAGATTGGATTTTTGAATATATGATAAAAGTTTAAATATAGGATTTATAAAATTTGATTATTTTATAAATCGAGATGATGAGATTATAAAGGAAATTTAAGACGTTTTAGAATAATAATATAAACTGATTTATATTTAGAGATTTATAAATGGATTTATAAATTGAAATATAGACATTATAAAACGAGTTTTTATAAGTGTTTGAATGTAGTGAAAATGAATTTCATAATAGAATGAAATTTATAGAATTATAAACTGTGAAGTTATAAACGAAATTTATAAATAGTAAGATTTATAAATTTGGTGAAATTATTTGAAGAATAGATTTATTAAATAAATAAATTTTATAAGTTATAAGGTTTATAAATTAAAAAGTCTTTAAAAAGAACGATTTTGTAAAATAATCGTTTTATAAGCAATTGACTTATAATATGAACTTTTAGTTTATAATTGAGATATGAAATCAAAAATGTTAATAAAGGAATTTATAAAAAAGGAAGTTTTTATAAATAAATAGAAAAGGAATTTATAAACGTTGTTTTTATAAATTCGCAAAGGACTTATTTTGACAAGTCAATTGTTATAACTTAGAAATGGAGTTATATTCACGTTTTAGACAGTGAATAATCCTTTAAGTTAAAGTGAATAGAAATGATGAAGTTTGTTAACGTAGTTTATTCACGTTCTTGAACAGTGAATAACACGTTAAAGAAATTGTTTAGAATGTGAATGTTTTAAATAGAATTAAAACGATTCAACGATGTTTTAAAAGGTATTGAGATTGAAACCATAGATTTCAACATTTATTGTTGAAATAGATGTTTCGAGAAATAAAAGGAAATAGTGGACTATAACACTGTTGTTATAGTAAATGATTTCCGAAGGGAAATGTTTTGGTTTAGTATTGGGATTTATATATCTATTTTAATTTCGAATCCCTATACTAGTGATTTTGGGTTGTCGTAACGATGTTTTACGTAACATTCGTTTTGGCCCAAATAAATATGTTAAGTGAATGATTTCCTTAAAGAATAAAATATATACTTAATTCGGTTTAAGTATATTGAATATTTTCTAAGTGTTGAAAATAAAAGATTGTGAATTACTTATTTAGTAAGTATGGAATTGTTTTCCAGTATAAAGTGAATATTTAGAATTTATCTTTTTGAAGATAAATTGAAATGAATGATTGAAATCATATATGCATGGATATTTTGAAATATAAATTCATTATGGAATTTATGAATGAAAAGTGGAATTTGTATGAAAATAAATATTGATTTATTTTTGAAGTATTGAAATTATATATCTTGTAAAGATATTTTGGAAAGTAAATAATTTGGAAAATTATTTGGAATCTGGTGATGTATGCATATCAATTGATAGTTCAATAACCGACTATCAGTATTTCCCTTTGAATGGGTATTTGATGTGAATTGATTGAATTTGAATGCACACTTATTTTTGAATAAGCGCTCACTATTCGGGTTAACCGGGAAAGGACCATGGGGTCGTATAACCCATTCCGAATATGTGATACGTCGTTATGAATTGCATTTGAAGATCGGTGTTGAAGACCGAGTATTTGCGAGAGCGATAGGATGACCTATCGATTGTCTCTGCACTGGGTCGCACCTGGTATAGAGATTCCATAAGTGATGGGAAATTCGATCAGGATTGTGAATATCCGGATTGCAAGGACTTCTTTGTAAGTGCCTTCGGTTCTGTTCGAGCCCGGAACAGACTTGTATGGATTGTATGCCTGACATTACAATTTGAGATATAAAGCCGATTTCTTTCAAATATATTTCTGTTGGTGGCGGAGAATTTATTCTTTGCTTAACACCCTTCTTTGAGACGTACGAGCTCAAAGGTTATATAGTTGAAGTTATCAGCGATATATCCCATTTTGGTAATGTGACATGCTGAGTGATGCTGAAATGATCATTGTGTTGATTATTGTGATAGGATCATTTATTTGATCGTCTATCTTAGTGATCATTGTGTTGATCATTTGTTGACCCAAAGCACGGCTTTTTGTACAAAGTGTGTTTTTGTGGACGTGACTTCGTCGAGCCTCACATCCCGGAAATGGTCAAAACAGGAAAGATGCGGCAAGGTTATTAGGGGTTGCTGTAGCTCCCCTTAGGGTATGTGCATTTCCTTCTGGAAAGGGGTGGTATCATGGTATGGAGCCCAGATACTTACTCATGTTGAAAACACTCTATTTATTATGGTGTGATGTTGGATATCGAGCGCTCGGTTGAAAAGGTCCTAAAGGACCGGGGAATGGCGTGCTCGTGTCAGTAGTTACCCAGTTAGGGGTAACCCGGCCTTGTGTTGGCAGAGATCCGGTTTGGTTCTCGGGGATGTCTTTCCAGAGGCATTCTCATGTGGCAATAGGAAGTTCCTTGGCCTGACCATTCGTTGGAAATCCAAAGAAACAATACGAGACTTGTACGGTTTTAGTTGTATAACCTGCTATGGAATGTGGCGGTAACCTGCTATTGAACATAGTTAGCTATAGTAGGCATACGATAATGGTCGTATGTTGGCTAAGATTTATATTCTACTTTCGAAATGAATTTGTTATACACTATACACTAATAATAATATCAAATGTTATTTTAAATGCGTATCAAGCATCTTTGACTATCATAAGGAGAAATCTCCTCCGATTCTGCGTTTGCATGTGTGTGTGTGCGGGAGGCCTTATGGTAGTCTCATTTTTAAAAGCATTGCGAATTGATAAAAAAAAAAATATTCCTCTATTTTGATTTTTAAGATAAATAAACTGTTTGAGTTCTCACACCAGTCACATGACTGACTCGGAGTTTATTGTTTTCCTTCCTAAACTCTGGGTGCCCACCAATTTCCACACGGGCAGTTAAGAGTTAAGGTTTATCAGGATATTCTGGATATTCAGGAGTTGCAGGAGGCAAGCTGGATGGCATGGCGTATTACTAGTTTATATAGTATTTCTTTTCCGCTGCACTGTTTATTGTTGTATGTTGTTGTACACTCTGATGATATGATATGATATGATGTAATGAAATGAAATGAAATGTAATAACTGATATAGTTCTTTATTTAAAGATTATTCATTCATTATTATATGTTGTTCCGCTGCGAATTGTGAGATTCTGTTGTTGTTCTGTTGTTTCTGTTCTGTCCCGTTCTATTTTTAAAATTTTCTATCTTCTATTTTTCAAATTCTCTGTTTTCTAAAAATTCTCTATCTTCTTCTCTCTCTATTTCCTATCTCTTCTCTCTTCTTTCTTTTTCTTAATTCTTTTTAAAACCCATAACTATTCGGTTTTTCGGCAACGAAAATCCGCAATCGTTACACTGACCCTTGAGAGCATCAGCAAAAACCCCAAAACCAATTTCCAGTAAAAACAAAACTGCTCTTCAATTCTACCCTTAAAATTTGTAATTTGATTTTTAAAAATCATGATTGGGAATAAGCATTCATAATTTAATCCTGAATTCATTATTTCAAGAGTTTGAATTTTCCCAAAATTTTAAACTTCACTACTTATTTTAGTTTCCTGAACAATACCCAGTTTAATTTGATTCAAATAAATTTTTAATCCTTAATTTAAGTTTAAACATGCAAGTTTTGTTTATAACATAAATTCTAATAGTGACTAAATCCATAGATAAAGAAATTTAAAAAAAAACTTGGATCTTTTTCTTAAAAACTGTAAAACAGAGAAGGTTTACTGACATTCATCCACATGCATATAAATCTATCAATACACATTTACACAAACATATTTTAATTCAGTGGAAATCATGCAACAGATCATACTAAAGTTTTAAATAAGAAGTGTTACTCACTTGATATTTTGAAAACTGTTTTGGAAGCAGAGCACAAATTTTCTGAAATGCTTTTGATAAAATTTGAATTGCTTTTACTTCTATTCTTTTAAAAACTGAGTTGCTTGCATTTAGATTTGCATGCAGGCTAATGGGACTTGAACTTGGTTCAGATCTCAAGTTGATATAATTACAGGTTAAAAATGCTTTGCAGGCATATGCTTGATTCCCAAATAAAAGAATGCAGAGTTGACTTGTATGTTGATTAAATTTGCATGCAGGAAAATCTTTTGCATTTGAAAATGGTTTACAGAGGACTGCTTGCATTACAGATTCAGGTTTGCAGGCAATAAGGAATTACAGGTTTGATTTGAAGAGGGATTTGAAATGGATTACAAGATATTGATTTGGGTTTTGAGAATTTGTTATTGATTTGTTTTCAGCTGAAAACATATCTTCTTACTTTGAAAAAAAATGAAGATTAGAAAGAAGGAGAATGAAAAAAACATGTTTTGATATAAGTGTAATTGATTTATTAAAAATTTAAAAGAAAAATAAAAAATAAAAGACACTTGTTAAAAAAACAAACACTTATTACATTAACCCCTTAACTCTAGTACACTTGTCATTATAACCCTTAGTTTAATAACATGTGTCTTGAAATTAAATTTATTTATTTTTATTTAATTTAAAAGTAAATGAAATCCTCTTTCTTTTTTTATTAAATGCTTATATATAAAATATTTTCATGTAAACGTATATGTATTTCTTTTTAATGAAATAAAACAATTTATATAAAGATGAAAGCTTACTTACAAGATTTATATATGTTTATTAATTTGAATTTCAAAATTAAATTCAATTTCAAATGCTATTTATACATTTAAAAATTCTATTTAAAACTAATTTATATTAACATACTTAATTTTAAAATAATAACATATCTATATTTATACTTTTATTATTATTTGAAAATAACATATTTATCAATTTAAATCATTTATATCATAAATTACTTATCTTATTTATCTTAATCAAAAGAATTAATGTTTTAATATATAAAGGGTGTTTTAAATTTCCATATATAATTACAAACTATAATTATTAAGCTATATTCAAAAAGAAATAAAATAAACTTTTGTTTATCTTATTAAAATTTAAAATATGCTATAAAATACACTTAAACAATTTAAAATAATTATTTAAGCATCTTAAAACCAAATAATTATTTATTAAATATTTTTGAATAGTTATTTATTAAATAACTATTTCCAAATTATCAAAATGAATATCAGAATTTAAAAACAATATTTTATTTATTTACTAATCTTCAGTCAAAACTTATCTATTTATAATATATATAAATATTTATATATACACATTATAAATAGAAGGCAATTTATTAGCTTTTAAAAGATAAAATTCACCAATTAAACATTTATTTCATTGGATCATTAAATCAAATCTAATTTTTATTAACAGGATTTATCAAATCAATTTAATTTTAAATACAGATTATTAAATTGATATTGCTAAAATTTCCGGGATATCACATTCCTCCCCCCTTAAAAGAATTTCGTCCTCGAAATTTAAAAGCAAAGATAATTTAGTAATCCCATTAAAGATTTTAAATTTAAACACAAGCATATATCAATCATATGCTAACAACCAAAACAACCAATTTATCTAATCAAACATATTTGTTATCCAGAAAAATTCTGGATAAAATCTTTTCGAGTTTCCCCAAGTATATATATATATATATATATATATATATATATATATATATATATATATATATACACACACACCGGGAAACTCGCTCTACAGAATCCAAACAATCTAAACTACGAAGCTACAGAGCTCCTTCTTATCTGGATCTACAAAACTAGACAAGATATCAGACTACAAACGAGTCTGACTCAACAACCAAACCTCCTGAACAGCTGGTTCCACAACCCGAAATAACTCATACACGTACTCCCTCAGAGATACGTGAAACTCATTAAATCCAATTATCCAAACTGGCAATTCAACTCTTGAAAACCAAAAACCAATCCAACCAAAACACAGAATAGATCCAAAACAAATCTCCGACTCCGGAATCCAAATTCCTTCATCTCTAATCCACAAAAATCTTCTGACGATCCTGGGCTGCCTACACCCTTACTGATCAGCTCCACCTTGCTGATGCCCAGAAAAAGAAACAAACAGAACAAAAAAAACAATCCAACACAACGATCTCCTCAAGATCAATCCAAAATCAAATACACAACTCTACTCTTCGAACATCAGAAGAACAAACTCACTTCTTCTATCCGGAAAAGACAATACAGAAACACTCCCGAACTGCTTCCGCTGCACAACTTTGATTTGGAATAGAAGAAAAATGCTGATGAAGAATACGAGCACAAACTGGACAACATATCCCAGAATATGATTCAACAGATCCATAAAAGAAAACTCATAAGTTCCACCAATCCTGAGCTGCTTCATCAAATCTTATCTCGAGAAATCATCCTTCTACTAGCTGATCCACCGGTAGCACTCCTGGAATCCGGTCGATAAGAAAACTCAATCTCCAGATACAAACAAACTTCTGACTTCCCAGAAGACATCCAGAAAATCTCTAGTAACCCAAGAGATCACTCAAACAATCGCAAGTCACTTTTGCAATCAATCCAGACCAATTCCCAAAGAAAACCGTTCTCTCCTTACCAAACAGAACAGCTTACTCTTAATTAGCCACTCCACCTTTAGAAATTGCTAAGCCAGAAAATTTCCTTTTGACACAGAACACTCTGAGCTGAACTGCTGACACCAATGCCCGAAGACTTCTTAATCCAAAGCCCTTTGAGATACTCGGACCTCAAAGCTAAACACAAACAACCAGCTGATCCCAACCACATCACCGACGCAGTCACACTTCCTAAAACTTGTTCCAAAGAAAACTTCTTCGGAAACATCCATATTCACTGCATCTCATCACGCAGCTACCACTTCCCGAGGTATCAAAATACCATCACACACTTATGCTCAACCTGACAGATCCAAACTCAACTCATTCAACTTTAAAGATAGACTCCTAACATTTACATGTCACCTTCAGAGATCGATGAAATCTCTACACCACTGCACAACTCACTCGAGACGGTATTAGGTCTACAGTCTCGACAGACACACTTCCAACCTCAACATTCAAACTCCAACCAATAGTAGTAGTCGTGTTACACACTACTACCTTATCTACCGTTATAACTTATATTAGAAAAAAAACTCGAACAGGTAACCCAACAGATAGGTAGAAATAATAAATATATATAGATATAAAATTACAAATACGTTCCCTCAAGATAGACACCACTCTAGAGCCTAGGTATTCACTCAACCTAATGCTCTGATACCAATTGTCACGACCCTTCTTCCACTAACCAGAAAGGCGTATCATGAATTAAGAAAGAAAGGGATAGAAAGAGAAAGAAAGAGAAGAAAGAAGAAACAACAACATAATCTCAACATCGGAACGAATAAATTATATTAATATCAGAAGTATTACATAGATATACAAAACTATCAAATTTACACAGATAATACAACACAAACTAGACAGTTATAAACACCCCTCTAGTTATACAACACAATACAAAACAACTCAATCAATCGACTCAGAGATACCAACACAGCGGAATGCTAGATAACTACAACGCAGAAGCCTCCTGCTCCATTTTCTCCTCCACAATTCGTCAAAGCAACCTGAATCCCATGGCTACTCGTAAAAATTTGAGTACCCAAGAGTTTAAGAAAAACAGAAATAAACTCCGGGTCAGACATGGGTCTGGTGTGAGTAACATGTTAAGGTTGCTTAACTTTTGAAAAACCTTTGAAAAGAAAGGTATCACGTAAGACTTCCCACACATAAACATGAAAAGTTTTTACCTTACGCTAACCAAAACATTTGATAGGAAATCCGATGATATTATAATAGTGTCTAGGTTTTTCAAGTAAAATACAGAAATAGCTGGAATGCTTACATGTCACGTTCCAACATAGTTGGGCACAACTAATACGTACGGCACTTATTGGATTTTGGTTTCCATACAATGGCAGGGCTACTGGGGTACCGCCCGTCACAGTACGTGGCCTAGATCAACGTACCAAGGAGCCACCCTAACTCCCCTACAACACAAGACCGGAACC
Source organism: Allium cepa (assembly GCA_030765085.1). Lineage (NCBI taxonomy): Eukaryota > Viridiplantae > Streptophyta > Magnoliopsida > Asparagales > Amaryllidaceae > Allium > Allium cepa. The sequence goes on along the minus strand of CM060943.1, from coordinate 546,853,808 downwards.
ATCCCTTACTGGACAGTCCCGAACAAGACAACCCCGGTAGTTTTCGCGAATAAATCGCCTCACACGGCCGAATAAAAAGGGAATTCTAGACATAGGAAAATCTTGTCCTGAAATAGGCATGACTCACCTAGCCTTGCTGCACCTCCCCTGTTTTAGCCATTCCCGGTTGATGAGGCTTGAGGCTACGATTACCTTTAGAGAACACATCTCTTAGAATGCTCATCGTCCACCTGACGATGTTCTGAAAGCATTCAATCCATACAAGTTCGTTCTGGGTTCGAACGAAACCGAAGGCATTATCTCGTTACACTCATTTTCTCAGAATTAACGACGATAACTCTTGCACTCTGAATCTTCACCTTTACTTGAGATTCACGACCTATCGTTAATTTGGATCGATGTGGTTTTCGGATTTCCAAATATGGAAACCCGATCCCGGTCTCATCGAAATCCAAAACGCCATCTTTTAGGTCCAAGTTGTTTTAAGTTTAAAACGATTCAATTTAATTATCTATATACACACAGATAGATAATTCACATCATCACAATAGATAATCATTACCACAGATAATCCATATTATCATTATCAGAAGGTAATCCAATTCATCATCACAATGCAACCAATGCAACCATATCATACATCATTACTAATCTCATATCTGAGATTCAAACCATTCAAGGAAATCTATATCATTCATATATAAACAAGGATTTAATAATCACACCATATATAGTTAATCTATAATGAATAAAATTAATTACATCATCTTTAATTAATTTAAAGTAAATTAAATTAATTATCTACATCTATAAATCCAACTTATATAACAATTGATTACAAACAAATCAACTAATTAATTAACCACTAACTAATCATCCTTGATTAATCACCCTTGATTAATCATCCTTTAATTACATTCAAGTAATTAATTCACAAATTAATTATTCTTAATTAAATACAGTAATTAATCTCTATTTACCTCATTAATTAATTAATTATAATTTATCATATTAATCCTTAATTAATTATATTAATTAATTACTCTAATCACTTATCATTGATTAATTAATCTTAATTAATTAATCTTAATCATATCATTAATTATATTAATTAACGATTCCTAATTACATTTAAATTAATTTCTTTATTAAGCAATTAACCATAATTATTAATCACCTTTGATTAATTAACTTTCAGCAATTAACTATTCTTAATTACTTCATTGAGTAAATTGATTACCCCTAAATTAATTATATTTAATAATTAATTAATTATTAACCATCCTTGATCAATTTTATTGGTAATTAACTATCCTTAATTAATTACATTACTTAATATTTTCCAAATGACTTAATTAATAATTGCTTAAATTAATTACACCAAGTAATTAATTATTAATTTCTTTCACAAAGAAATTATCCTCCATAATAATTACGCAAGTAATTAACCCAACTCTTCATACTTTAAATAAATTACATTCTGTAATTACTCATCTTAATTACTTCCCTAAGTAATTATTAATCTCTTATCAACCCATTAAATGATTATTCTAAATTAATTAAACTTAATTAATATATTTAAACTAATCAAATAAATTAATTAATTACAATGAGTAATTAATAACTTTAATTACTTCATAAAGTAATCATACTTAACCAAATTCTATAATGATTATCAAATTTAATTAATCTAATTAATTATCAAAATTAATTACATTAATTAATTAATAAATAATCCCAAGTTAATGACCTTCATTAACTTACCAAAAATTTCCTTAATAACCTTACTTAAGTAATTAATTTAAATTAATCACAAATTTATTATCACTAAATAATCATTTAATTAATCATTAGTTATTTAATTAATTAAGTTTTTAACTCAATTAATCTTAACCACTTGATAAATTAATTTCCAATTATTAATTAAAATCATAACTAAATTAATTAATGATCCTATTCCCAAATTAATTAATTTTAATAAATTAACTTCAACCTTACTTAATTAATTCAAAATACTTATTAAATTAATTAAATAAATTAATTAACTAACCATCTAATTACCTTACTAATTTAATAAACCAAAATCATTTAAATCTTTGATTTATTTTAAAATATAAACATTCCTTTTTAATGATTACATTGTCATTAACAAAGAAACTTAAACAACTTACTTTAAAATTTGTTTCCAAATTTCATTTTAAATTTAAAATTTAAAATGAAAACCAAACTTAACTTTAACAAGTTTTTAAAAACATTTTAAAACCCTTTTTAAAATTTCTACTAAATAATTTCTCATTTTATAAAAGGAATTTAAACCCATATTTATTTAAGATACAAATCATATTTAAAATATGATTCAACATAAAAAGCTGTTTAAACATTTCAAAATTTAGAAAAAAACTTCTTTTATTTCAAAAACATGATTCAAATTGGATTTGATTTCCAGATTTAAAACTTATATTTAAAACTTCTACTCCAATTTTTAAAACCTTATCTTTAAATTCAATTTAATTAAACTCCTTTAAAGTTGTTGTTTAAACATTTTAATTAAAAAAAATTGAATTAAATTTAAAAACTGGAATTCAACTCAGATTGAAAACCATACTTTTTAAAATTAAGTTTTAAATTCTTGTTTAAAACCTGCATTCAGATTTAAAAGAAATTGAATTAAAATGTACAGGTTTTTAAAACCTGTTAACTACAGAAATAAAAAAAAACCCGAGCTTTCCCCCTGTTTTACTTCGAGTAAAACTATCTACTACTTCGAGCTAACAATCAAATCACCCGAAGAAAACAACAACTTCCCAATCCCACTTCATTGCCTGATACTCTGTGCACTCGTGCACCTCCACCGGGGAACCACGCTACTCCGATCATCCCCGGTGATTCACATAAGTGTATGTTCAACCTTGCACCTCGCTTCAACTCTCAGATCACCAGAAGTTGCTCGAAATAGCAAACGAGCCCTAAAGCCCAAAACTGGAACGCAAATTGAAACCTGGAATTAAAAGACCATCCCCCTCCAAAACCTGTCATTACCAAAATCACGGCCCTTCGTCCACCAGAAAAGCAGCAACTCCGACCACCATCACATCAATGACCATACTCCCATCTCCCCAAACCCCTGAGCACTCGATCACCCAGAGACATTAGGACGATCACAAATTCATAAAGCGGCAAAAATTAGGTTTAGGAACTAAAGACAGTCGCCACCGCCACCACCATTCCTTAATCACCACCACAATAATTTTCGCAAAATCACCGTGACGGCTACAACTCTGGCCACGTGTACGTCGATGCCCCATCTACTATCCCCTGGAAATCCAAAACACTCGATCCACTACAACCCCCCTGCTGATCAAATCGCTGCCTGCCCCCAAAAACTAGGTCTAGGAATCAATTTGAACCATCACCCTAACCATGGTGAATTTCCACCACCACCTCCATTTTTTCCTACATCACCGATCCCTAATCCATCACCAGAAGCAACCATGACCACCCTGACCCTTGAGAGCATCAACAAAAACCCCAAAACCAATTTCCAGTAAAAACAAAACCGCTCTTCAATTCTACCCTTAAAATTTGTAATTTGATTTTTAAAAATCATGATTGGGAATAAGCATTCATAATTTAATCCTGAATTCATGATTTCAAGAGTTTGAATTTCCCCAAAATTTTAAACTACACTGCTTATTTTAGTTTCCTGAACAATACCCAGTTTAATTTGATTCAAATAAATTTTTAATCCTTAATTTAAGTTTAAACATGCAAGTTTTGTTTATAACATAAATTCTAATAGTGACTAAATCCATAGATAAAGAAATTTAAAACAAAACTTGGATCTTTTTCTTAAAAACTGTAAAACAGAGAAGGTTTACTGACATTCATCTACATGCATATAAATCGATAAATACACATTCACACAAACATATTTTAATTCAGTGGAAATCATGCAACAGATCATACTAAAGTTTTAAATAAGAAGTGTTACTCACCTGATATTTTGAAAACTGTTTTGGAAGTAGAGCACAAATTTTTTGAAATGCTTTTGATAAAACTTGAATTGCTTTTACTTCTATGCTTTTAAAAACTAAGTTGCTTGCATTTAGATTTGCATGCAGGCTAATGGGACTTGAACTTGCTTCAGATCTCAAGTTGATAGAATTACAGGTTAAAAATGCTTTGCAGGCATATGCTTGATTCCCAGATAAAAGAATGCAGAGTTGACTTGTATATTGATTAAATTTGCATGCAGGAAAATCTTTTGCATTTGAAAATGGTTTACAGAGGACTGCTTGCATTACAGATTCAGGTTTGCAGGCAATAAGGTATTACAGGTTTGATTTGAAGAGGGATTTGAAATGGATTACAAGATATTGATTTGGATTTTGAGAATTTGTTATTGATTTGTTTTCAGCTGAAAACATATCTTCTTACTTTGAAAAAAAATGAAGATTAGAAAGAAGGAGATTGAAAAAAAACATGCTTTTATATAAGTGTAATTGATTTATTAAAAATTTAAAAGAAAAATAAAAAATAAAAGACACTTGTTAAACAAACAAACACTTGTTACATTAACCTCTTAACTCTAGTACACTTGTCATTATAACCCTTAGTTTAATAACATGTGTCTTGAAATTAATTTTATTTATTTTTATTTAATTTAAAAGTAAATGAAATCCTCTTTCTTTTTTTATTAAATGCTTATATACAAAATATTTTCATGTAAACGTATATGTATTTCTTTTTAATGAAATAAAACAATTTATATAAAGATGAAAGCTTACTTACAAGATTTATATATGTTTATTAATTTGAATTTCAAAATTAAATTCAATTTCAAATGCTATTTATACATTTAAAAATTCTATTTAAAACTAATTTATATTAACATACTTAATTTTAAAATAATAACATATCTATATTTATACTTTTATTATTATTTGAAAATAACATATTTATCAATTTCAATCATTTATAAAAGAAATCATAAATTACTTATCTTATTTATCTTAATTAAAAGAATTAATGTTTTAATATATAAATGGTGTTTTAAATTTCCATATATAATTCCAAACTATAATTATTAAGCTATATTCAAAAAGAAATAAAATAAACTTTTGTTTATCTTATTAAAATTTAAAGTATGCTTTAAAATACATTTAAACAATTTAAAAGAATTATTTAAGTATCTTAAAACCAAATAATTATTTATTAAATAGTTTTGAATAGTTATTTATTAAATAATTATTTCCAAATTATCAAAATGTAGATCAGAATTTAAAAACAATATTTTATTTGTTTATTAATCTTCAATCAAAACTTATCTATCTATAATATATATAAATATATATATATATATATATATATATAGACATTATAAATAGAAGGCAATTTATCAGCTTTTAAAAGATAAAATTCACCAATTAAACATTTATTTAATTGGATCATTAAATCAAATCAAATTTTTATTAACAGGATTTATCAAATCAATTTAATTTTAGATACAGATTATTAAATTGATATTGCTAAAATTTCTGGGATATCACACAAGAATATATGTTTATTCCATAAACACAAAACACAAGTATATATACATATTTCATGAACACAGAACAGACCCAGAATCCAAATATTCAGAATCCAAGAGATCTTTATCCAAACCGATCGTAATGATCGTCCAAAACAATCGCAGTGATTGTACTCAAAACCCATGGCAAACAAACAAACAAATTGGTATCACTCGAACCGATCCGATACCAAGGATCGTACTCAAACCGGGAACACAAAACCACAGAAGCGCAGAATGATCTCAAGGGTAGTCCATACCGATCAAGGTGATCGTAAAAACCATGACTCCATAATTCCACATTTATTTACTATTATTAAATTATTACATTTAAAAAGAAATCCAGGAATAAACTTCTTAAGGATCTAGCAGCCACTTGCGACACACCAAAAAGAGAGTAAACTCTAAAGTGCTAAATACTGTCACGTTTAGTAATCACTAAAATTTAACCAATACGTCCCATACCGTACGGTGAAATTCAAGTATTTACTATAAGCTAGTAAATATCACTTATTACGGATACCACTGGAAAACCTGAACCATATTCTCTTAAGGATCTAGCAACCACTTGTCGCACACCATAAGAGAATACAACTCTAAAGTGTTAAGTACTTTCTCAAATACGATCACAAGAATTTAACCAAGGCATCTCATACTACCCGGTGAAGTTCGAGTATTCGTTAATAGGCTAGTAAATTCCACACAAACATTCTATTCAATGAGTTATACCATATTCGATGTAGCGTTATTCGAAAGCATTTAAACCAATCGATGGCACCAAGTCAATTATCAATACTCCCTAATTTATAGAACTAAGGTTCTCAAAACATTTATTTAATTTGTCGCTTATCCAAATATTGCGTTAATCCAAATTGTTCCAAGAGTATTCGTTTTATGAAATAATTCTTTTTTTCCATGTCCTAAAATCACATTAATTCTTTAAATTCCATAAGGGTATAATGTTTACACATCAGTTTCAAAAGCCACTTATAAAAGAATTCATTTATTTAAAAATCCTTTAATCCATTTTTAAAACCAATTTAGTATTCTAATAATTAGTTAAAACCTTGTACACTTATATTTTCAAAAATTTAAATTTCAAACCCACAAATCATTTATAAAAGCAATTAGACTACTTAAGAAAACATGTCTAATATTTCGAAGTTTAATAAACTCTCTTTGCAAAATTATTTGCATGCAAAACAAAGCACCTATATACATTTGCAAAATAGGTAGATTTAAATTTATAAATTTCCAAATCTTTGAATCAAAAATGATTCAAAGTCCATAAAGCACATGAAATTCACTAAAACATATTGCAAGATTGTAACGACCACAGTTCCATAAGGTTTGATTTTCATATCATCTATAAACACAATTTATAATTTTACAAACCAATGGAAATATATATATATATACCAATGGAAATATATATATATATATATATATATATATATATATATATATATATCAAAACGATCATGACCGTACATTCAAAATACATTTAACAATATTATAAACATAGCAACATATCATAGATCACAATAGATTTTCTGTTTTGAAGCACTATTTCGACCCATTTTCTCTAAAAAAATTCAAAAACTCACAACATGAAAGTTGTTCCTTAAAGCCTCAGATTTCCACCAGAAAATGTTTTGTACAATTTGGATTTACGGTTACAAAGTTATGGCGATTTTAGTTTTAGGTTTTAATTCTGAAAATCGACAGAGCGGAGCATGTATCTCAGTTTCAAATCAAATTTCGACCCTTTAAATCATAGAAATTGCATAAATTTACAACATTAAATTATAGCACAAAGTTTAAGATTTCTAGAACTTTAAATATTATCAAAATCCGGTAAGAAATGAGAAAGTTATGCTTAAATTACTAACAATAGCAAGCACAGAAATTTGACAGGGTAGAGACTATTACTTTGTAAAAAACCCAATTTTTGACATATATATCTTCAAAATATGAGAAAGTGATTAAAACAAAAGTTCTTCCTTAGGAAATTATCTTTCTACTGCAAAAAGAATCAACATATTGGATTAATAGATCAAAAGTTGTGTTCATTTTACTATCAGCTATCAATTTAGAAAATTTGATATGGCTGTGCTATGGTCACTGTTTCACACTTAATTTAGACCCATTTAAATCCACTCTTTCGAAAAATGATCAACAGAAAATTTATAGCTTGTTGAAATATCTTTCTACCACAAAAAGATTGAATTAATTTTGATTATTCTACTGCATATTATCATTGTTTTACTGTAGCGTTTTTTCACCAAATTTTCAGCAAACAATAACACAAAAATCACGCAAGTTTTCAACCAAATTGCAAACAATTAAATCAACAATCATTCAAACGATAATGTGCGGCAAACAAAGATTTATAAATAGGTATGTGAGTGATTAACTCACCTTTAATGCATCCTATAGCTTGCAAATTGCTGCGTAGGCTTTTCTTCGCCTTCAACTTCACCAAAATTATTTAAAAACCCAAAAACAAAAACCAACCAGCAAGCAATTCTAATTAAAACAAGATCAAAATCACTCTTTTATGTTTCTAAAAGATAGAGATATGGTTAGGAATACTTACTTTTGATTATAGAAGAAAAGCCCTTTAATTTACTATTGGAATTGAGGATTTTAGGGCCAGGGTTCATGGGACAAAGAGTTTCTTTTTCTTTTTTCCTTTTTTTTAGATTTTGGTGTACTGCTGAAATGGGGAAAGAAAGAAGGAAATAAACATATAAGTTTGCAAAACTTTTACCTAAGGGATGAAATGTTGCTAATTTCTTTTTGATTTAACCACTTGTTTAAACCTCCAATTTACATTAGACAATTATTTATAAAATCACAATTTAATATCTCAAATACTCCAAAACAAAACAACAAGTTAAAATTCTATTTCCATTATTATAGAAATATTTTGTATAATTAATTATAGATTTTGAAATACAAGTTATTCTAATTATTTTTAATTAAAACAAAATAAATTATTAATTACAAATTCTCAATTTAAAATAATAAATCTCAATACTAACAATTAACTAAATTTACAACATTTTCCATAGTTATCTTACAATTAATTAAGATAAACAATTCAATTAATCAAAAAAACTAGATTTAATTTCACAAATCCCAATTTAGAATTAATTATCCCTAACTAGATCTAATTAATCAGGTAACTAATAACAGGGTTTTTACAGGATAAGAGATAAAATATATATGATAATAATAATGCATTATTCTTGTTGTATGTATAACTCTGATTGTATTATAAAGTGTAATCGAATGTATTTGTAAAACAGCTTCATGAACTGTTTATTTGATTATTATATTTTGTCATTCATTTGTGAGATTCTGTGTTTTGTTTTCTTTTTTTTTTTCTTATTTACCTCATAACAATCCTCCATTTTGAATGGTATGAGTTGACATGTGTGGATTATTGTCGGTTTTAAACTGTCCAAAAAGATGGGTCATTACATTTGGTATAAGAGCGAGGTTTAGCGATAACCTTAGCTTTGTTGGGTTTAGCTCATTAGAAATAGGGTAGCAATACCCTAGAATGAGTTATTTGAGAGTGTATACAAGAGAGCATATTTGTTAGTGTTATAAAATGTTTTTATATTGTGTTAATTTGTTCTTTTTAGTATTTATAAATTCTGACCGGAACATGGGACGCCATGGCATTGGTAGGGTTTCTAAACATTTAATAGGGCATTTGACACAGTATCGTTTTTGAAATATAGGTAAATTAAATAATATTACCTAGTATTATATTTTGTATATAAAAGAAAATTTACAAATGGATATAGCTTTTGTGATATATTTGTTTGTTGAGAAGTGGAATTTTATAAATATTGGTTGTAAAATGGGATTAAAAATAAAATAAATATAATTTGGAAACTTGGGAACTAAATTTCTGGGGTTTTTTAATTGGTCTTCAAAAGATTTTGGAATATGATGTTAGTATTATTTGAAATTATTTTCAGATATAAATAATTTCAATGCGATTAAAAGAAATGTTTCAAAAGAATTTTTGAAAAGGAAATAAGTTTTGTACTCTCCTCTCTATCGCTAGAAAATAATTTCGATGATGAGTGCATGCATCATCGACGTTCATTTTCGAGTTTCAAAGTGGAAGGCCACTATAGTAGCTTTACTGTACATTCGTTATCATAAGCAAATCTTAACTTTGAATTTCTAAATATGATTTAATCTATAAAGGATATGAATATATTTTTAAAGTGATTTAAAAAAAACCTGGAATTCAGTTCTCAAAACTTTTTGACAATTAGTAGTTTTAATTATTGTAATGAAATTAAATCTTTACTATTTTAATAATTGGAAACTTCTGAAATGAAAAACATAAGAAATTATAAGCTAACTAATTAATGAAATATATAAGAAATTAGAAATTTATAAATTGTAAATCAAAAGGATACGAAAATTTAAAATATGTAATTATTGAACATTTTGTCAACTTATCAAGAATTTCTTACAAAAATTAAGTCTTCATCACATTGGACACTATTGTGGTCAATTGTTTCAGTTGGAAACACCATGCAACTATGAAATAATTTTTTTATTTGATTATCAAATTTTGCAAAGTAATATCTCTATTTTATTTTGTATAACAAGTCCAAACCGGTAAAATCAAAAAAACACTTAGATTTCAATTACCACTCTCTCTTTATTTTAGTTATTTATATAAAATAGTAATATTATTATTATTATTTACATACACCTAACTTGTGGACCAAGGTATACCACACATGCACTGCCTTGCGGGCTTACGTGAGAGTAAGGACAGATCATGGGGGATTGTGCGAACTAACATTCACTATGCTAGAAAAAGATTGGTAAACCCTAGGTTCCCAATATCATAAAATGAGACCATGGTATACCACTCATGCACTGCCTTACGGGCTTACATGAGAGTTTGGAAAGAGCTTGACGGGTTTATACACCCATGCTAGATATACTAGAAATGTTGGATACCCTTGGGTTATTATTTGTTCATATGTCTTTTAGAGAGAGAGTAACATAAAATCATCTCAGCATCACTTAGAATTAAAGATTTAAAAATGCTAACGCACGTACTTTAGAGCAATCTGTCTTTAAAGTATGATTACGAATTAGAATAAACTTTATAGCCGCCATCTATGAGTCAACCTATATAGTAATTTCACTATTATCACTTGTACATCAAACTTTTCATTTTCGTTTCTATTAAGAACCAATTATTCATTAAGTTTCTCATTAAATGACCTAGACTGTGCCTTTTTCATGTTTTTTAAATAAATCAAAGTCATAATCATGCAAAAAAATTATGCATTTTTTTCATGAAAATAAAATGCAAATGTAAAAGATGAGGATTTTTTCTAGAAGAAAGAAAATGTAAAAGAAAAATGAATGCAAAATTTAAAAAAAATGAAATGCAATGCAATGTAAATTCCCTTCTACACTTAAGACATACAAAGTCCTCACTGTTTAATTTTTTCCTTAAAGTATAGGAGATGACCCAAAGATGGATCTATAACATCCCTAATTTTTGATAACATTATTCAGAAAATTTAATTAGGTAAATTAAATAGAATAATGCAGATAAGGGGATTGAGATTTGGATGAAACATATAGGGCCATGCTTAATAATAAAATAAATGGGCTTAATTTAGTTTGTAAGCTAATTAATTTACACATGGACATATTAGTAAATAGCCGCACCTCCTCATACTCACAGCTATACACTTTTGTAATCGCCCATTCACGTTTCTTATTTTCCACAAATGCAAATCAAAAACCTAAATTAGAGATGCCTATTAACAAGGAGGAAAAAAGGAAAATTCAATCTAGAGCTAAGGATCAAAGTTATGGATTAATCAACAACAAGTCTCAAATTCTTTATCACATATAAGGTGCATAATAATTCATTTGATCTGTATTTATAATTTATGACCATATGTTTTCGGGTGTAAGATTAAAATTCGTTTTTTGATGTTTTGGATGATGATATGCATGGGTTATTATATGTTTGATTGCATGGTTTTAGGGTAAAACCGATTTTTCTTAGATTCGGAATGCCATGAAAAATTATATGTCAGGTAAAACATGATTTTAGAGATGGGTTCGATTTTTCGTAATTTTCCAAGCTATGGAGAATTTATTGTGATTTCTAAAGGAAAATATACTATAATTGGGTTTGAAATTTACTTTAATTATTTCTAGAAGAAATTGGATTTGAAATTTTAATATATTAGATAACATGATGAAATTGGATTTTTGTGATTCTTGGGTATCTGACAAATGTAACAGTTATTTTGTAAAGTATTTGAAAAGTTTTAAGGAAACCAATTAAAAGATTACACATAGGCAGGTTAGTTAAAGAAATTACTAAAATGAGCATGATTTCAGCCTTTAATCAGAAAAGTTGGTTCCACCTCATATAGCAAGACCATTCTATTCCAATGACCTCCGCTCCATTTCAGTCAAAACCCACTTAGTCAAAACTAATACACATGGTATCACTCAAATGGTATGTAGTGGATTGGAGGAAAGGCGAAGGCTATGGTGTTTAAAGGGATGCTTCCGATGGGGTCGAAACCCTGTTTGATTTTTAAAAGTTAAGTATTTACTTCTATTTACTTAGAGCATTCGACCCAGTCGAAATGAATGTTTTTGAAAGGAGTTTATAAATGGCTTTTGAAGAAGGTTGTTAATTTATGTTTAAAGTTTTAGCTTTCGAAAGGGGTTCCTTTTTGTTTAAATGCCTTCAAAAGTAGTGGTTTCGACCAAGTCGAAACCGAACCGCTATTCCCCTTCCTAGTGTATTGAAGCCATCAATGCTTTCGAAGGGTTATATCTGTTTTAACCTAAGCTAAGCCACTCCTAAATGTTCTAAAGGCAATGAGGTCAAAAGGGGGTTTCGATACTACCCTTCAAAGTTTTAACTTAAATGTTTTAAGCATACGAATAGGTGGTTCCGACACCTGCTTTTCCTCGACCAATTCTATAGTCGATTTCAAAAGAGATACTTCCGTGTATGGACACTTTGGCCCAAAGGATCTTTTTAAGGAGTAAAATCCAATGATTTTGAAAGGGGTACTTTCATTAGTTTCAAAGCTAATTTCCTAAAGATTACTAAGTAAGTTTTGATACATTCGAAAGGTATATACTTAGAATTTTGAGAAGAGGTTTTCTATGCTTTCGAAGGAAGTCGTCTAGTGGTTTCGAAAGTGATGTTTTGAGGTCAAAAAAAATAACCAACTCTCATTTTAAAAGGAAATACAAGGGCGTAAATAAATATTTTTGAGAGTATTACTTCTTTATATATTTATTGGCATTGTAATTAACCCATAACAGTACTTTGGAAAAGGGCAGAATAGCCAGTTAGCTTGAGCCAGTAGTGAATATAACTTATGAAATGATAAAATCTTAATTAAAGATATTGTCAGGGGCCAATAGGTTCACAGTAAGCCCATGAAAACTATGTCAAGGGAAAGATACTGGCAGTGGCTAGTAGGTTCATAGTCAGCCCATGAAAACTATGATTTGATATTGGCATGGGCCAATAGGTTTATAGTTATCCCATGAAAACTATACCGAATTAGGATATTGAAAACTAGTCAATAGGTTCCTAGTTAGCCCATGAAAACTAGGATAATAGAAAAGGTATTGGAGTTACCACTTGGTTCTTAGTAATCACATGAAAACTATGAAATTGAATAGATGGTCCATAAACATCTAACAGGGTAATAGTAACCCTAGAAACTATAGTTGAGACAAATAGTCAGAATGAATGGGGATGGGTAATCCAAAATTAACTTACTCGTTTGCATATCATTATATTATTTTGAATTGCTTTAACCATTGTGAATGTAGGAGCAAGGTATATGGCTCTATAAAGGTTATAAGATATTAGTGAGGTGAAACCTATTCCGCTAAGCGGCGTGGTCTCACTAGATATCTAAATGATTTGAGATGGTAGATTATTATTCGTACCAAGCTTTACGTCTGACTCGAAGTTTTTTGTTTTCCCCTTAAACGCTCAGGTATTTAATTTGAGTAGTTTGAGGTTTAGGGTTTTCAGGTGTTCTTTTAGACGAATAAAGCTTCCGAAGACGCGCATGAGGCAAGTTGTTATTGGAGTTCTTTTATTTCCACTGTGTTTTTGATTGTAAAGGAAAAATTTATTTTAGTGCCTTATTATATACCCTAATTATCCAAAGGGCACCTTTATATGTCGCTCTTGGCATATTTCGTAATAAGTATATTTTTTCTGAACATGTTTTGCGCTTTGGGATTACTAATGAATTTGAAATATATTGAAATGGAATGTGGACTTTGTTTGCTGATTTTAATTTTTTTCCGTACTCATGTGTTTCTATGTATCAATGTATCTAATATCGCCGTATTTGGTCATCGAGGATCAATAACTATGGATGACTGCAGCATCTGTAGCCATTAGTTTTGGACCACCAAGTAAGGGGACGTTACAAGTTGGTATTGCAAAATAACTTGCAAAAGAAAATGTAATTTAACTACTACGTGCAAAAATATATTGAAAATAAAATACGATTTATGCAAATGGTGAATAAATTGAGATATGCGCTCTCCTTTTTCTCCCCACACTTGGTTTTAGCATTATGATTTGAACTTGCATTGAATAGTAAAATGTTCCACATAAAGGTTTCTTCTTAAACCTAGATTTAAAATCAAGCAAATTAATGTCAAGTGCATTCCTCACCCAAATTTTCCTTACTAGAGCTGCTTTCACAAGGTTGTACATGTGCTCCATAAATTTGCCATTGTAATCCTTAAGAAATATGTGATCGCAAACAAATTCCATTTGAAATAGTGAAATTAATTAACAAAAAAAATTCTAAATCGAGTTTATGTTCACAATCACAACTCAAATTTATTTCAGCCTCACCCTCAAACTCATCCTTAAACAGTTTGAAAAACTTGTATTCACTAACTTTGTCTTCTTTTACTGAATCGTCAACAACTTCATTGTATGTAATATTTTCAAAATCTAAAGTTATGTATTCAATTTTTCAAAATAAAAAAAGGAAGATCAAATTTTAAATTTGGTACCACGCTCTCAAAAGAATTGAAATCCAACTTTGTTACTACATTTTCCAAAAGATCATTAAGATTGTCATTTTCAATTTTGAATGTTGTTAGTTGAAAATTACCAATTTAGGTAAAAGTTGGATTATCATTTGGCTCATCAAATGTTGAGATTTGATTTTGTTGCTCGAGTTGTTATATGTAGGTTTCAAGCAACAAATCCATGTGATTTTTTTGATTTTCTTCCATTTGGTCAACCAAATAAAATTCATAATTATTAATTTGAGAATTTTCAATTTGAAATTATTAGGAACAGAATTATCAATCGCACCATAATTGAAACTATTCCCATTGCCATAATCATTTAAAAAGTGGTTCAAGTTTCCATTTTGATTTTGAAATCCATTTTGGAGTTTGAAATTGTATTAAAATGGTTTATAATCAAAATCATTAGAATATTGAGGTGAATTAAAATTTTGATTATTTGGAAAGCTTTGAATTGAGTTATTGCACACATATGAATTACAAAAATTATTTATCATTTGACTTTGTTGTGTGGAAATTTCTAGTAAAGATTCGATAGTTTCCATTCTCTCCTTAAGAGGGTAGGGTTGGCCATTATTTTGAAAACTTTGTGGTGCAAAATTTGAATTATTTGTACAATAGCAATTATTAAAATATCTGTAAGAATTTGATGTGAAACTATATGGATTATATTGATTTTCATAACTATTATAAAATTCTTATAGATTAAAAAACTGTTCATTTTGAATGAAAAGGACAGGAAAACAGTTTGACTTTTGTTGCACTTAAATCATAATTTAGTAAATAAGTGATTATGAGTCAACTACTCGACTAAAAGGGGAAGGATGTCTCTTAGTTGTTCACAAAGGGTGATAACTAATTTTTTATAGGTAGTATACAACCTCCTATGCTAATAGTTCAATTATAATAATTTTGAATCATCGAAAATTCTTACAAAAATCCCTATTATATATCTGCGATCTAGACGTTAAGAAAATAATTTCACAAAATTTGATTTTTCAATTATAAAATTTTCAAATTGTATTTTGATAGGTAAATTTAAGAATTTTCAAGTAGGCAAATGCACACAAATCAATAAACATCAACAATCAAATATTTCTGAAAAGCAGCAAATTTTACAAAATTTCAACACCTGGTTTAGCAACTATCAATGCAAGGATAAAGTAGGAATCAAAAGATAAAACCAGAGCATGTAGACTTTTTTAGCACTTAATTTTTAAGTAGTAGTTTTTTAAGCGCGATTTGCAATTTTTGGCAAGCTGGGCAATTCTTTGAACAATGCAATTTCCTCTGTTACTTCTTGTCAACTATTTTCCCCTGAAAAAGCAACGACGAATATCTCAAAACTTTTTAAAAAAAGAATAAAACAAAAACAATGAAAAAATAAAGCAAATTTTATTTTTGTAAAGGAATTCTTTTTTAAAGAATGGAAGAGTAAAAAAAAGTGGAGGAAAATAAAAATAAAAAGAGAAAAACTAAAATATGGAAAGAAACAACAAAAAGGGAGAAAAAATATAGAGAAGATTTTGTGGGAAATAAAAAGAGGGTAAGAAAACAAGAGCAGAAAGAAACCAAAGTTTATAAAAGAAGAAGAAATAAAAAAGGGAAAGGAAGATTTCAGAGATTATGGTGGGACAAAGATTTGTATAGATTAGGAAATGAAAAGAGAAAAAAGAATATTAGAAGTAAGGTGAAAAGAATGAAGGAAAAATAATGCATTTGCTGGAAAGAAATATAGGAAAAAAAATGAAAATTATTGCATAGACTTGTATAAATATTTGTAATGAGAACAAAAATTGTAACATATCTTATTGCCAAATCTATTGTACTTTATTTAATAAAAATAAAAACAAAATTAAAGGAAAATTAATCCGAAAAATAAATAAAAATTAATTTGTCTTCCCAGCAATAGTGCCAAAAACTTGATGAAAATATTTTTCTATCAATTAGAAAACACCTAATTTTATGGTAATAAACCGCAAGTGCGTGGCGTATAACTATAGTACGTAGGCAAGTGCTTGTTGAATTCACAGGGAACAAATAATTTCTATTTATTTAATCAAATTAAACCAAAAAGTTGAGAGAGTTCTAAATTAAAAGTGCAAAAAGAATAATAAAAGAGGAAACTACTGTGATTAAGGAATAATTCCGAGGAATAAATCCATTCTCCAATTTAATCAAATAACAAAAGACAATTTCTACAATCCCCTTTTTAATAAATGGACATGATTTATACATCTACTATAAGTATGAAATATCAACCCTAAGTAGAAAGGTATACATCATCAAATTTAAACATACAAATTGATCCACTTATTAGTTATTTAGGAAATATTAATATATTTGATAAAAATCTATCTAAGCATGACCTGTTAACGTATAAATCAAATATAGATCATCAAATTCAATTCTATGTAAAAATTATTAATAATTCCATGGTTCATGTATGTTGATATTTCTCTATTTTGTTTATTATTGATTTAAGCATAACCTATTTAGGATAAACCAACATATGCTATCAAAAATACATGTATAAACATGAATAGAAAAATATTTAAAGAAAAATAAGATCCAAAACAAGAGAATTATAAAAGCATCTTTTTGTTGATTGCAGTTTAACTAAAGAGCTTCATTACCCTCTAAATTGAAGGGGATTAGCTCATAATGAATTATGAATGAAAAGAAAAATAAAAAGGAAAGAAACCATTAAAGAAAAAGAGAAAAAAGACTAACTTTATTTTCTAACTACAAACAAAAGATTACAATCAAAAGGTTCAATGAATGAATAGATAAAATGAGGGTACATGGGTATTTATAGGGTGTTTTTCTTTAAGCTCCAAGTAATAATAATATTTCTTTCTTAAAATACAAAAGGGCTATTGCCTTTTCTTCAAGAGATGTAGCTTGTAATTGTAAATTTGAGTCTCTTATATGCTTTAAACATTTTTGATAAGAGGATTTTCACTTTGAGCTTTGTACACTTTTTGCCATTGAAATCTCTTTCTTTTGCATCAAAAATCCAAGGCATCAAATCATTCTTCTTTGCATCAATTTCTTGTTCAAATCTTCAAATTAATTGTGTGCACCAACAAAGCTATCAACTTTTCAACTAAATATCTACAAAAATAAATAAATAATTGTAACACCCTACTCCGAGATCCACATTAGCAAAGAGTATTACAAGGTAATACCATCTGCTAATACAAAGAATAGAGCTGGATAGGAGCGAAGATCTATAGCCTTGTCTCAACTATCTATGGAATACGTTGATAAATATACCACATATCCAATAGATACTTAATACAAAACTATAATGGCTATAAGATCTAACAGAACAAAATATAACAACTCAAATGAAAAACATCACAGAAGAGCAGAATGATATACATATGTCTAAATACAAATACATCTCCAGTACAAATCCAAAATATACAACTAAGTGGTATGACGACCACTGCTCATACACGAGCCCAAAAGAATAATACATAGATCAGAGTGTCAATATACAAGGACAAGAAAAAGCTAAAAAAGATAGGCTAGAGGATATGCAAAAAGCAAAGTCGATGCGGAAGCAAAAGCAAATAAGCTATGTCCGAAGCACCTTACCTGAAATACCTCGGTCTGACCCGAGTATAAAAATACACGGGTCAGTCTAACAAAATAGTCAGTTAGATAATGTAACGACCCAGAATTTCTGTCAATTAAAATTCGTATATTTAATTAATTTTAAATATTAACAAGTAAAATTTATAAGTCGAATAATTTATTTTTCGAATATCTGGATTTAACTAGATAATTAAATCGATAATGGCGCTAGAGTTAGAACACTCTTCCATGTAAGCATAGGTAATGGCGCTAACTGCATCTTCTGGTTGGATACCTGGTATGGTCAGCTTCCCCTTTCCTCCACCCTCCCTAACCTCTTTTCACACTCGGACGCCAGATTTTCTACCACCTCCGAACTATTTGCCTTGGGTCCGAACCTCATTGTCCCTCCTTCATATTTTGACCTCACCACCTTAGCAGAGCTTCATCAGGCTGTCTCCATCCTCCAATCCATCCACCTCTCTCAATCACCTGATAAGATTCTTTGGGCCCCTAATCCTTCAGCTGGCTTCACCGTTGCCTCATGCTATGCGCATCTAATTAATCCAGGCCGTCTCTTCAACTTCTCCAGGATCTGGAAGTATAAGCTCCAACCAAGAATGCTATTTTTTCAATGGTGCCTTATCCATGGACGAGCCAATACTAGAGATAGGCTATTTCGTCTCAACATAGCGCAGGGCCCCAATTGCGTCTTCTGTTATAATGACATTGAGAGTATTCACCATCTCTTTTTCGAGTGCGATTTCTCCTTTCGGGTCTGGGCCGCAACTTCTGCACACCTTCTGGGATATGTTCCATCTATCATCTCCTTCTTTGATTTCTGGCAATCCAATCCGTCGGATAAACACTTGGATCCTCTAGTGGTTATATTCAGTTGGTGTGTTTGGATAGAGCGTAACACACACATTTTTAACAATCCCAAATCACACTTCGAAGGTACATGCAGGCGCATCATTTATTACTACTCTTCTTTTACAGGTTACAGCCACTCTGCTCCTTTTAGGCTAAGGCTTCCGTGTCCTAGCACCCCACCAACCGAATCAGCAGGCAGCACAACAGCTTCTCCCATCCGCGGGCCTCTTGGTCGCCATGCGTAGCTCGCCCCATCACTACTTGTCGTATTAAGGCTTCAAGCATGGGCACTGTGTCCCCTGTTTCTTATTGTAGCATTTTGCAGTCTGGATTTTGTATCTTGTTCTGATACTTGTCTTATTAAAACTTTGCTGTCTTAGTTTTTGGCCAGCGATCAGGCTTGTTGATCGCACTACCTACTTAATTTAATATTATATATAACCGGCTGTGTAGTGTCGCACTACACATCCGTTTCTCTCAAAAAAATTAAATCGATAATTTAATATGTGAAATTTCAGGAATAATTGGAAATTGGGTTTAAAATGATTAAAAATGATTTAGAAAGTTGTATTAAATCATATTGGAGTTAGAATGATGTTATAGAACTTTTAAAATTGAATTAAAAGCTGATTTGTGAAAATTGAATATTTTAATATTTAGTTGACGAGTTAAAATAGCCATTTTTCAAACAGTCTCGGATTTCGACGAAACCAGTTTCATCGGATCCGCAATGTTATATTATTGTAATATTTCAAATTTTGTGTCAGTCGGATGTACGGTTTGTCCAGGGCAAGCCAAAACGCATAGAATTGGTTTAAATCGATTTAATTTAAATCTAATTGTTTATTTCCGTAACTCGCACAGATGATCGAATTAGCTCCAAAACCTATTCCATTGTGTCCGAAACGCGGGGTAAACCCTAGAAACGTAGGTCACCGCGCGAGATTTGGAGTTCGAAAAGTTGGAAATGAATTGTGTTTTTGGTAATTTTTTTATAAAAGGACCCTTATCCTTTCATTACCTCAAAACCCTAACCCTAGACCTTCAGCCGCCATTAACATATTCAATGGCCGAAAAAGCTCCATTCTTCTTCCTCCTTTTTCTTCTAATCTACTCACTATCATCAAAAACTTCCAACTAACAAATTGAAGAGCATAGTGTGATCTTTACATCCAACGGACGGTTTTCGTTAACATCGTCGTTTGGATGCAATTTTTGGCCGCGTTTGTCATTCGGTTCGGCATGTTTTTCGAGGCTCAATGACAACCGAGCTTTGTGAGCTTCTGGCCGATGGTGGAGTTCGCTGAGGGCTTCGACATGAGGTGGTCCGATCGTCTTCAATCATCACAGGTTGGTCGCGATAATTGGGCAAAAAGGGGCGGCATGGGTTTTATTTTGTACGAGGGTTTCGAACGAAAGGGGAAGAAACAAGGGAAGGCCCTGATGCAAGCATATGGTACGTGCGGCCCAGATGGTTTGAGGTTTGAAAATTTTAAAAAATAAATTTGTAAATATTAATTTATATAAATTCGTGTAAACTTATAAATGTCATAACTTCTTCATACGAGGTCGAAAACGCACAAAACGAATTGCGTGGGAATCATATTGACGAACACTACGCAATGGAGCTAGTTTGGAGTCGTTTGGAGCTAGTGAAAATTTCGGGTAAAATTAAACACACGTTTAATTTTATTCGAAATAAAACGCTGGAAATTGAAAGCAAGGTGAGAACTTCTCACTCAATCGAAATTGTTTCGATTTAAATTTTAAATAGTTAGATTTAAAATTTGCTTGAATGTATGTTTGGATGATAAATTTTTATCTGTTGTTTGAAATAGACATTGTACGTCGTATATTAAGCGGAGGTTATTTATTAAAAACATATACTGCGAATATTTCACTGCAAAGTGAAATTAGTATTATTCATGTACTTGGAGTTGATTTCCCGCATTATATAGTGGATGAGACCCTATTGCACCGCATAATAGCGGATAATATTTTTATGAACCCATATACCATGATATTCCGTATTGGAACGGAATTGGTATTGTGCTAACATCTGTGGATGCAGAGAAACAGGTTGGAGGGATCCAACTAGATTCCTCAACAGTAATTGATTTATTTACAGAAATTGTTAAATATTCTGTTATCATATTGATATATGATGTTTGAATGCCTTGATTGTTATATTTAGTGTTGTTGCAGCATTGGGCCTATTTTAGAGTTTTAAAAATGTTAAAGGAATGATTTTCCAAATTTAAAAGGATTTTAAAGTGATTTTTGAAAGTATACGTTTTATTTAATTTTGAATTGTTAAAATAAATAAACGTTAAAATTTTTATGTTATAAAATTTAGATTTTTGTGGAATATAACGGAAATGTAATTTTTGAAATAAGTAGTTGATAAATTTATAAAATAGTTTAAATTGGAATTTTGAATTATTATAAACGATTTATATATAAAAGATTTAAAAATTGATATTTTATAAATTTAAAATATAGGAATTACAAAACGATTTTTATTAAGTGTTAAAATGAAGTATAAATGGATTTCATAAGTGAATGAAAATTTTAGATTTATAATTTGTGAGGTTATAAAATGAATAGATTTTGTAAATTAAATTATTTATAAGCGATTACTTATAAATCGGATTTTGGCATTTTAATTGAGATTTGCGAATAAGTATAAATGGTTTAAAGATGAGATTTATAAAATATATATTTTATAAATCGAAATAATGGAATTAAAAAGGAGTTCTGTTAATGCTGAAAACGAGGTTATAAATGAATTTTATAAGTAGTAAGATTTTTAAATTTTGTAAATTGAAGTCTTTATAAAATATAAATGGGAATTTATAAACATTGTTTTATAAATCCGAAACCGACTTATTTTGATAAGTCAATTATTTTAGATTTTTAAGGGAGATATATTCACAATTTTGGACGGTGGATAATCCTTTAAACAAAATGTGTAGAAAAATGTTGAATTTGGTTAACGAAGAATATTCATGATTTTGGGACAGTGAATAATATATTAAAATGTTTTGGGGAAGTGATATTTTAAATAGAATTAAAACGATTTGAAGTTGTTTTAAAATGTATTAAGTGTCGAAACCATAGATTTCAACATTCATTGTTGAAATAGACGTTTTCGAGAAATAAGGAAAAGATGGACTATAGCATTGTTGTTATAGTAAATGATTTTCGAAAGGAAATGTTTTATATAGTACTGGGATTTATGTATCTATCTTAATTTCGAATCCCTATACTAGTGATCTTGGGTTGTCGTAACGATGTTTTACGCAACATTCGTTTTGACTCAAATAAATGTGTTTAAGCGCACGTTTTCTTTAAAGAATAAAATATATACCTAAATTGTGATTTAAGTATATTGAATATTTTCCAAGTGTTGAAAATAAATGGATTTGTGAATTACTTATTATTAAATAAGTATGGAAATGTTTTCCAATATGAAGTGAATGTTTTGAGATTTTATGTTTTAAAGATAAATTGAAAATGAATATTAGAAATCGATTTGAAAATCGTATATTAATAGATATTTTGGAATTGTAAGTTCACTATGGAATTTATAAAAGAAAGGGAAATTTGTTTAAAAATAAACGTTGAATTATTTTTGAAGTGTGGAAATAAATTTATGGATTTGGAACGTAAATATAAAGTAAATCAGTAAGGATTTATCTAATTGGTTTAAATGAACCATTTTGAAATGAAAATGAATAAAGATTTGTGAATATATCCCGTGTAAGGAAACGATTTGAAATTTGTTTTCAAAAGTTGTAAAGGTGAAAAGTGATTTGAAATTTGTTTTCAATTGTTGAAGTGTGGAAATTATATATCTTGTAAAGATATTTTTGGAAAACAAATAATTTGGAAAATTATTTGGAATCTGGAGATGTTGTGCATACCGATTGATAGTTAAATAACCGACTATCAATATTTACCTTTAAATGGGTATTTGTTGTGATTTGCTTGAATTTGAATGCCACACTTATTTTCAAAATAAGCGCTCACTATTCGGGTTAGCCAGGAAAGGACCTTTGGGTCGTATAACCCATTCCGAATATGTGATACGTCGTTATGAATTGCATTTGAAGATCGGCGTTGAAGACCAGATATTTTTGAAAACGGAAGGATTACCGTCGAATGACTCTGCATCGGCTGATCTCCGATATAGAGGTTTTATCACCCTTAGTGACGGGAAGTCCGGACGTGATTAGTGAATATCTGGATTGCAAGGGCTTCTTTGGAAGTGCCTTCGGTTCCGTTCGATCCCGGAACGGACTTGTATGGATGTGTGTCTGATGTTACAATTTGAGATGCAAAGCTGGTTTCTATCAAATATATTTCTGTTGGTGGCGGAGAATTTATTCTCTTAGCTTAACACCCTTCTTTGAGACGTACGAGCTTAGAGGTTATGTAGTTGATGGTTACTAGTGATACATTCCCAAATTGTTAATGTGGCGTACGAAGTGCTGTTGATTAATTGTTGATCGAAGCATGGCTTTGTATAAAGCGTAGCTTTGTGGACGAGACTTCGTCGAACCTCACACCCCGGAAATGGTCAAAACAGGAAGGATGCAGCAAGGTTATTACGGGGTAGCGCCACTTTAGTGTATGTCATTCCTTATGGATAGAGGTGGTATCATGGTATGGAGCCCAGATACTTAACCTATGTTGTTGCTGCAAATTTATTACTTTGTGGTTGTTGGAATCGAGGATCCTCGGATATAGATTGGTTACGATCGGGGGATGGCATATTCGTGTCAGTAGTTACCTAGTTAGGGGTAACCCGGCCTTGTGTTGGTAGAGATCCGATTAGGTTCTCGAGTCATCTTTCCAGAGGCGTACCCATATTGTGGTAATGGGAAGTTCCTTGGCCTGACCATTTGTTGGAAATCCAAAGAAACAATACGGTCTTGTACGGTTTTAGTTGTAGAACCTACCATTTACTTATGGTGGTCACCACTGTTTAGATGGTAGCTATAGTAGGCATAAGTGCGGAATGACTATGCTGGCTAAGATTTATATCTTTACTTTCGAAATGTTTTCTTTACTATGCACTAGTAATAATATCAAATGTTTCTTTTTAATGCGTATCAAGCATCATTGACTATCATAAGGAGAAATCTCCTCTGATTCTGCATTTGCATTGTGTGTGTGTGCGGGAGGCCTTATGGTTGTCTCATTTTCCAAAAAGCATTGCGAATCTATTTTAAAATAACCCTTGGTTTGTTTTAAAGATAAATAACTGTTTTAAGTTCTAACACCAGTCCCATGACTGACCTGGAGTTTATTGTTTTCCTTCCTAAACTCTGGGTGCCCACCAATTTCTACACGGGCAGTCTAGAGTCAGGTTATCAGGTCATTTTGGAATGCGGGAGTTGCTGTAGAGATCTGGAGGAAAGCTGGATGGCATGGCGTATTCACTAGTATATATTGTTTCTTTTCCGCTATTTGTTGTTGTTTGTTGTTGTACACTCTGATGATGTAATGTAATGTAATATGATGTTATGTAATAACTGATATAGTTCTTTGTTTAAAGATTATTCATTTATCTATTATATGTTGTTCCGCTGCGATTGTGAGATTCTGATATTGTTTTCTGTTTCTTCTTCTTTCTTCTTCTTCTTCTTCTACCCTTTTCTTCTTCTTTAACCATAACATTTCGGTTTTCTGGCATGCTATTGCTCAGCAGTTGATACAGTGGACGTATTGATGTCGGTTTTCGAGCGTCGAAAAATCACGATCGTTACAATTTGGTATCAGAGCATATTGTTAAGCGACAACCATGGCTCTGTTGGGTGTTACTCATTAGAGATGGAGTCAATAGTACTCTAGAATGCGTGTGAGTGTAATAATAGCTATGAGAGCGTATTTGCTAGTGGATATATAATTGTTTTGTATTGTGATGATTGGTTTGTTGAGTGTTATATGGATTCTGGTCAACACGAGTAATTAACGTTGTTGATAGGGATCTCTAAACACTTGTACAGAACAATTTGACATGGTATCGTTTTAAAATAGGGTAAATGCAATAATTTTACCTTGATTATATTTTATATACAAAGGAATAGTTTTTCAGAATTATTAAGTATATATGAATTGATTGTTTGGTCTTTAAAAATGTAAGAATGAGTATAAGTTAATTAAAAGAATAATTGTATAAGCGAAGAATTATAAGTATGGAATTATAATTAATAGAATTGTGAAATAATCTTGTATATAAAGGTGAAACTATATGAATGTATTTGTAAATATGATTTATGAATAAAGGAAAATTTTTGAGAGAATATTAAGTACTAAATTCACTACTGTTACTGGGAAATAATAAGGGTGATGACTGCAGCATCATCAGTATCATTTTCGAGTCTTTATGTGATAGATTTGCTACCATAGTAAATTGGGAATTGAAGTTTGATTGTGATAAACAAATTTGAAATTAAAATCCAAGTTAAAATAAATTTGAGTTGTCATCAAAGACATGTGATTTGAAATTTAACTAAAGGAAAGTTAAATAAATTGATTTGGATTAGATAAGCTATTGAAATTGATGAATATAAGTGAAATAAGTTTTGAACTTGTAATATGTGTTAATAAATTTAGCTTTGGTAAAAGTTAAATAGAATTTACTTTAGAATTGGAATCTAAATTGGATTTATAAGTGGAAATTTAAGTTAAGTTAAACAAATGATGTTTGAAATGGAATATAACTTAAATGATGTTGAATGAAGTTGATTTTGGTATCGAAGTAAATTAATCAAGAGAAGTGATGAATATGGACTTGAGTTATATAAAAGAAATGTAACCTTATTTGTTAAATGAATTAGCAATTGAATTAATGAATGAATGAAGTGAATGTAAATCAATTGAATGTAAATAAATTGATATGGAATAGTTGATATTAGTGTTAATTCATAAAGCTAACGTGTTAAACCAAATTGAAGGTAAACAAAGTGAATGTGAATGTTGAATGTAAAGTGAATAAATTCGGTTGTGTTGAATATACATTGGTTGTTATTTGATTGTTAATTGGTTGTATATAAATTCATTAAGTGTTGATAAAATTGAATTAGCAAAATTGGAAGCTAAAGTGATTGAATTCAAATTGATTATATGTAAATTTGAATAGAATCGAATTTGATTTGAATTGAAAGTGAACTAATTGAAAAACAAATGAATGTTAGTAAAGTCCAATGTTAATGAATCAAATGTGATTAAATGAAAAACCAATTCGATGAATATTAATGGGAAATGAAAGAATATTGATTTGGTTATGAATTGATTTGGATAGACATTGATTGTCGGATGTTTATTGGTTGGATAATTGTTCGATGGTTGCATTTGTTGCTTTTGTTGCAATTGCTATGTTGGCACATGTAGTTGTTATGTTGGTATATGTTGTATATTGATGTTACTTTCATATATAC
Source organism: Allium cepa (assembly GCA_030765085.1). Classification (NCBI taxonomy): domain Eukaryota; kingdom Viridiplantae; phylum Streptophyta; class Magnoliopsida; order Asparagales; family Amaryllidaceae; genus Allium; species Allium cepa. Next base: position 546,827,210 of record CM060943.1, on the reverse strand, counting down.
ATGTTGCTTATTTGTTTGTTGATTGTTTAGTAGGCGCGGATGGCGTTTGCTTCGCATTTGGAGCTCGCTTTTGCGCTATATTAGCCGTATATGCTCGCTAATAATATATAAGGTACATATCTCAGATTACATATCGTATTTTTACACTTTTTTCCCTGCGGGATGCCTCATCACTTGATGAGATGTACATTTCTGATATATATATACTGTCATTTTTTTCGGATCGAGCCGCGCAAAGGAGACTATAGCGAATTTTTTTGAAAATTTAAGGCGTTAGAATTTTTTTGGGAATTTTGGAAAATTTTGAAAACTATAACTTTGATTTTGGAGTTAAAAGTTAAATGATATAGTTGTTTTGAAAAGATAACTAAGTATGATTTGAAAACTTAGTGAAGTTATTTTAAGAAGTTTAACTATTGGATTTTGGAAAAAATTAAGAAACTAAAATGAATCTGAAATCAAGTTGGAATGCTTTGTTTTGGAAAAAAAGTTAAACACTTAAGAGATTGGTAAATCTAAACTGAACGGTTTGTTTTGAAAAGTTAATGGATTCTATAACTTTTTCTTACTTGGTAATTTCGAGGACGAAATTCTTTTAAGGGGGAAGTTTGTAACGACCCAGAATTTCTGTCAATTAAAATTCGTATATTTAATTAATTTTAAATATTAACAAGTAAAATTTATAAGTCGAATAATTTATTTTTAGAATATCTAGATTTAATTGGATAATTAAATCGATAATCTAATATGTGAAATTTCAGGAATAATTGGAAATTGGGTTTAAAATGATTAAAAATGATTTATAAAGTTGTATTAAATCATATTGGAGTTAGAATGATGTTATAGAACTTTTAAAATTGAATTAAAAGTTTATTTGTGAAAATTGAATATTTTAATATTTAGTTGACGAGTTAAAATAGCCATTTTTCAAACAGTCTCGGATTTCGACGAAACCAGTTTCATCGGATCCGTAATGTTATATTATTGTAAAATTTTAAATTTCGTGTCAATCGGATGTACGGTTTGTGCGGGACAAGCCAAAACTCATAGAATTGGTTTAAATCGATTTAATTTAAATCTGATCGTTTATTTTTGTAACTCGCATAGATGATCGAATTAGCTCCTAAAACTTATTCCATTGTGTCCGGAACGCAGGGTAAACCGTAGAAACGCCAGTCACCGCGCGAGATTTGGAGTTCGAAAAATTGGAAATGAATAGTGTTTTTGGTAAAATTTCTATAAAAGGACCCTTATCCTTTCATTAGCTCAAAACCCTAACCCAAGACCTTCAGCCGCCATTAACATATTCAATGGCCGAAAAAGCTCCATTCTTCTTCCTCCTTTTTCTTCTAATCTACTCACTATAATCAAAAACTTCCAACTAACAAATTGAAGAGCATAGTGTGATCTTTACATCCAACGGACGGTTTTCGTTAACATCGTCGTTTGGATGCAATTTTTGGCCGCATTTGTCATAAGGTTCGGTGCGTTTTTCGAGGCTCAATAATAGCCAAGCTTCGTGAGCTTCTGGCCGATGGAGGAGTTCTCTGAGGGCTTCGACGTGAGGTGGTCTGTTCGTCTTCGATCATCACGGGTTGGTCGCGATAATTGGGCAAAAATGGGCGGCATGGGTTTTATTTTGTACGAGGGTTTCGAACGAAAGGGGAAGAAACAGGGGACGGCCCTCATGCAAGCATATGGAACGTGTGGCCCGGATGGTTTGAGGGTTTGAAAATTTAAAAAAATAAATTTGTAAATATTAATTTATATAAATTCGTGTAAACTTATAAATGTCATAACTTCTTCATACGAGGTCAAAAACGCACGAAATGAATTGCGTTGGAATCGTATTGACGAACACTATACAATGGAGCTAGTTTGAAGTCATTTGGAGCTAGTGAAAATTTCGGGTAAAATTAAATGCACGTTTAATTTTATTCGAAATAAAACGCTGGAAATTGAAAGCAATGTGAGAACTTCTCACTCAATCGAAATTGTTTCGATTTAAATTTTAAATAGTTAGATTTAAAATTTGCTTGAATGTATGTTTGGATGATAAATTTTTATCTGTTGTTTGAAATAGACATTATACGCCGTATATTAAGCGGAGGTTATTTATTAAAAACATATACCGCGAATATTTCATTGCAAAATGAAATTGGTATTATTTATATACGTGGAGTTGATTTCCCGCATTATATAGCGGATGAGACCCTATTTGCGCCGCATAATAGCGGATAATATTTTTATGAACCCATATACCGCGATATTCCGTATTGGAACGGAATTGGTATTGTGCTAACATCTGTGGATGCTGGGAAACAGGTTGGAGGGATCCAACTGGATTCCTCAACAGTAATTGATTTATTTACAGAAATTGTGATATATTCTGTTATCATATTGATATATGATGTTTGGATGCCCTGATTGTTATATTTAGTGTTGTTGCAGCATTGGGCCTATTTTGGAGTTTTAAAAATGTTAAAGGAATGATTTTCAAAATTTAAAAGGATTTTAAAGTGATTTTTGAAAGCATACATTTTATTTAATTTTGAATTGTTAAAATAAATAAATGTTAAAACTTTTATGTTATAAAATTATGATTTTTGTGGAATATAACGGACATGTAATTTTTGAAATAAGTAGTTGATAAATTTATAAAATAGTTTAAATTGGGATTTGAATTATTATAAATGATTTATATATAAAAGATTTAAAAATTGATATTTTATAAATTTAAAATATAGGAATTACAAAACGAGTTTTATTAAGTGTTAAAATGAAGTATAAATGGATTTCATAAGTGAAGGAAAATTGTAGATTTATAAATTGTGAAGTTATAAAATGAATAGATTTTGTAAATAAAAGATTTATAAGTGATTAACTTATAAATCGGATTTTGGCATTTTAATTGAGATTTTCGAAAAAGTATAAATGGTTTATAGATGAGATTTATAAAATATATATTTTATAAATCGAAATAATGGAATTATAAAAGGAGTTCTGTTAATGCTGAAAAGGAGGTTATAAATGGAATTTTATAAGTAGTAAGATTTTTAAATTTTGTAAATTGAAGTCTTTATAAAATATAAATGGTAATTTATAAACATTGTTTTATAAATCCGAAACCGACTTATTTTGATAAGTCAATTATTTTAGATTTTTAAAGGAGATATATTCACGATTTTGGACGATGGATAATCCTTTAAACAAATTGTGTAGAAAAATGTTGAATTTGGTTAACGAAGAATATTCACAATTTTGGGACAGTGAATAATATATTAAAGTGTTTTAGGGAAGTGATATTTTAAATAGAATTAAAATGATTTGAAGTTGTTTTAAAATGTATTAAGTGTCGAAACCATAGATTTCAACATTCATTGTTGAAATAGACGTTTTCGAGAAATAAGAAAAAGATGGACAACAACACTGTTGTTATAGTAAATGATTTTCGAAAGGAAATGTTTTATATAGTATTGGGATTTATATATCTATCTTAATTTCGAATCCCTATACTAGTGATCTTGGGTTGTTGTAACGATGTTTTATGCAACATTCGTTTTGACTCAAACAAATGTGTTTAAGCGCACGTTTTCTTTAAAGAATAAAATATATACCTAAATTGTGATTTGAGTATATTGAATATTTTTCAAGTATTGAAAATAAATGGATTTGTGAATTACTTATTATTAAATAAGTATGGAAATTTTTTCCAATATGAAGTGAATGTTTGAGATTTTATCTTTTAAAGATAAATTGAAAATGAATATTAGAAATCGATTTGAAAATCGTATTTTCATAAATATTTTGGAATTGTAAATTCACTATTGAATTTATAAAAGAAAGGGAAATTTGTTTAAAAATAAACGTTGATTTATTTTTGAAGTGTGGAAATAAATTTAGGGATTTGGAACATAAATATAAAGTAAATCGGTAAGGATTTATTTAAATTGTTTAAATGAACCATTTTGAAATGAAAATGAATAAAGATTTGTGAATATATACCGTGTAGGGAAACAATTTGAAATTTGTTTTCAAAAGTTGTAAAGGTGAAAAGTGATTTGAAATTTGTTTTCAAACGTTGAAGTGTGGAAAATATATATCTTGTAATGATATTTTTGGAAAATAAATAATTTGGAAAATTATTTGGAATCTGGAGATTTTGTGCATATCTATTGATAGTTAAATAACCAACTATCAATATTTACCTTTAAATGGGTATTTGTTGTGATTTGCTTGAATTTGAATGCCACACTTATTTTCAAAATAAGCGCTCACTATTCGGGTTAGCCGGGAAAGGACCTTTGGGTCGTATAACCCATTCCGAATATGTGATACGTCGTTATGAATTGCATTTGAAGACCGGTGTTGAAGACCGGATATTTTTGAAAACGGAAGGATTACCGTCGAATGACTCTGCATCGGCTAATCTCCGATATAGAGGTTTTATCACCCTTAGTGACGGGAGGTCCGGACGTGATTATTGAATATCCGGATTGCAAGGGCTTCTTTGGAAGTGCCTTCGGTTCCGTTCGATCCCGGAACGGACTTGTATGGATGTGTGTCCGACGTTACAATTTGAGATGTAAAGCTGGTTTCTATCAAATATGTTTCTGTTGGTGGCGGAGAATTTATTCTCTTAGCTTAACACCCTTTTTTGAGACGTACGAGCTTAGAGGTTATGTAGTTGATGGTTACTAGTGATACATTCCCAAATTGGTAATGTGGCATACGAAGTGCTGTTGATAATTGTTGATCAAAGCATGGCTTTGTATAAAGCGTAGCTTTGTGGACGAGACTTCGTCGGACCTCACAACCCGAAAATGGTCAAAACAGGAAGGATGCTGCAAGATTATTAGGGGGTAGCGCCCCTTTAGTGTATGTCATTCCTTTTGGATAGAGGTTGTATCATGGTATAGAGCCCAGATACTTAACCTATGTTGTTGCTTCAAATTTATTACTTTGTGGTTGTTGGAATCGAGGATCCTCGGATATAGATCGGTTATGATCGGGGGATGGCATATTCGTGTCAGTAGTTACCCAGTTAGGGTTAACCCGACCTTGTGTTGGCAGAGATCCGGTTAGGTTCTCGGGTCGTCTTTCCAGAGGCATACCCATGTGGAAATGGGAAGTTCCTTGGCCTGACCATTTGTTGGAAATCCAAAGAAATAATACGATCTTGCACGGTTTTAGTTGTAGAACCTACCATTTTCTTATGGTGGTCACCACTGTTTAGATGGTAGCTATAGTAGGCATAAGTGCGAAATGCCTATGCTGGCTAAGATTTATATCTTTACTTTTGAAATGTTTTTTGCACTATGCACTAGTAATAATATCAAATGTTTCTTTTTAATGCGTATCAAGCATCTTTGACTATCATAAGGAGAAGTCTCCTTCGATTCTGCGTTTGCATTGTGTGTGTGTGCGGGAGGCCTTATGGTAGTCTCATTTTCCAAAAAGCATTGCGAATCTATTTTAAAATATCCCTTGGTTTGTTTTAAAGATAAATAACTGTTTTAAGTTCTCAAACCAGTCCCATGACCAACCTGGAGTTTATTGTTTTCCTTCCTAAACTCTGGGTGCCCACCAATTTCTACACGGACAGTCTAGAGTCAGGTTATCAGGTCATTTTGGAACGCGGGAGTTGCTCTAGAGATCTGGAGGCAAGCTGGATGGCATGGCGTATTCACTAGTACATAGTATTTCTTTTCCGCTCTTTGTTGTTGTTTGTTGTTGTACACTCTGATGATGTAATGTAATGTAATATGATGTAATGTAATAACTGATATAGTTCTTTGTTTAAAGATTATTCATTTATCTATTATATGTTGTTCCGCTGCGATTGTGAGATTATGATATTGTTTTCTGTTTCTTCTTCTTTCTTATTCTTCTACCCTTTTCTTCTTCTTTAACCATAACATTTCGGTTTTTCGGCATTCGATTGCTCGGTAGTTGATACAGTGGACGTATTGATGTCGGTTTTCGAGCGTCGAAAAATCGCGATCGTTACAGATAAGCTAAATGATGATGAACATGCAAGGTCATAAAGTACCAAAATAATCTCTAAAAGAGATAACATGATCATCTAACAAAAGATGAACAAGCCTTGTATCATTGACAACTCAAATAAACAAAAGATACGAATATCCCAAGTCAATCCAAAAAGGAAAATAACAAATATCAATGAAGGTAATACAAGTTCCCACAAGGTATTCGCTATGTATTGTATGGTTCAAAGGACTTACGCCGAAAGGCGATACTCTTGGGAAATATATAAATATCAAAGAAACAAAAGATGCGCATGCTTAGTACTATATAAACAAGGATCCACGAGCCCAAAGGAAACAAACCCAAGTATCTCTTGAGTGGTGACGAAGGACCAACTCCAAAAGTGATACTATAAGGCAACAAACCCAAAGGCAACAAACCCGAAGGCACAAATCCAAAGGCAATAAACCCGAAAGCAGCAAACCATAGTGACGAAGGTCCGGAGGCCTAGTATTTGACACCAGTAACTGGCAATATGTGTCACAAACCCCTCGGATACGAACCCGCAAAGTGTTAACTTGTGTCCCATATCACACATTCGCACTAAACGGTTTACTAATCGTTAGTCAATTCCACACTCAAAGCAGTACAAAGTTGACCTCATCTCATCGGTAAACCAGACCCGAAGGTCAAAACGATCAAACGAATAAATTAGTAATTAATTGAGAAAATAAACACACGTGTTCATAGCATGCGTTTTATCTAATCACTTGATTTTCCTCCCTCTTCGTTCGAAGTGCAAAATTGTGTGTTTTATATAGAAATTAAGTTGAAGAAAATGAATTTTAGGAACGTTTCAATATCGCTTTATAAATTTCCTTTGAAATTCTCTTATTATAGAGTATATAATTTGTATAAAAATAATAATATATAATAATAATTTCAAAATCCCATTTATCTGATAAAAATTATATGAAATCTAGAAAGAAATATCAAGAAAACATCGAAATAACGGTACACAAGTATTATCCGTTTAAAACAAGCCGCGACCCAATATTCGACAGCAGGTTTGAACAAGTTAATAGTGTCAAATGACTTGAAATTCTATAGAAATGTAGTTCAACATTTCTAATTCAATCTGCAAAAAGAATCATTCAAATCCGATTTGAAACGAAGAATCTGCATCGTTTCAAATTTGGACTAAAAACAAGGTTAAATCGCTAAATTCCAACATGCTGCGGGTTAAAGTTCGACAGCAGTTTCGAAATGGAAAACAAACTCAGATTGTCATGAAATTTTGAAAGAATATAACTCAACACTCCTACTTCAATCTGCAAAAATAATCACTCAAATCTGATTTGAAATGAAGAATCTGCTTCGTTTCAAAGTTGGACTAAAACAGGGTTAAATCGCTGAATTCCAACAGGCTGCGGGTTCAAGTTCGACAGCAGTTTCGAAATAGCAAACGAACCCAGATTATCATGAAATTTTGCAGGAATGTATTTCAACATTCCTACTTAAAAAAAATTAATCACTCAAATCTGATCTCAAACGAATGAGTTATGCTATCTCAAACATTGACTCAGGCCATGTTTGCAACAGTTCAAAAACCGAAAATGTACAGGCCTGAAACCATCTTGCGTTCAACTTCCAGGCATGAAATAGAGGACCAAATTACCTTGGATCGAGCTGAAAATTTATATGCACATAATAGAATACTTCATCTTTTAAACAAAAAAAGAATCATTGAATTCCAATGAGAAATTAATGAGTTATGCTATCTCAAACATGGACTCAGGCCATATTTGCAGCAACTCAGAAAACAACTACAGGCAAAAATCTGTGCTTGAGTTGATTTTGCAGCAAAGTTTTGAACACTCAAATGACAATATTTTTCATCGAAATTTTGCAGCAACAAATTTCAACAGGCAAACTACCAAATGCCTGAAATCCAGTAGCATTTCGTTGCTGGAATAGAGAGATATGACTGCACAAATGCGCTACTCAAAACAGTTAATGCAGAAAAGCAAAACAATTCAAAAATGATTTATTGTAAACAATTTTCACTTCAGTTTGTGAGTTTTTTGCATTGCATAAGCTAGCTATTGTGAGATTGATACTGACCTTACAAATAACTAAGCAACAAGATCAAATTTGGTGTAAAGGGGCGAGCTTTGGATTTGGAATGGCTTCAAGAGGCTTCACAACCTAGATAAAAAGCTTTAACAAACATGAAAAGCCACAATAAAGATAAACAATCAAATAATCTTCAAAACTGAAATTTGATGAAGGAATTAGGTTTAGAAGTCGATTGCCTGTTTAAATTGACTTAATTTGATAAATTACTGCAAAGATTTTGTTAAAAATTAGAGATTTTGCAATTTATTTTAGAAAGGAGAAGGAGATGTTTCTCTATTTTTTGGTTAAGTTTCTAAATGGGCCAAGACCCAAAATTAATTAGCTTGGCCTTTAATTGAAATTAACACACAAATTCACCTTTACACTTATATGCACAAAGTTATGCTATATATACATTGTTTTCTCTTTATAATATCACACAACATATTCTTAGGTACCAAAAATTTATTTTACATCGAAATAAAAGATTGTTTAACCTTAAAAATTTATTTCACTAACTCAAACTCTTATTTTAATTAAAATGCACAAATTACAAAATTATTACTTAAAACTTCATTTTTTTAACTTCAAAAATTACATAAATTTCATTTTCTTTTGTTATTAAATATAACAAATCATATTTTGAACATTTTTACAACCAAAACTTATTTTTAAACCAAATTTCTCATTTTTATTTATAATAAACCAAATTTAAATCAAATGCTTCTTTTAAAAATATATAAAAGAAACATTTGGCAGTAATTATCAAAATTATTGCATTTCTTTAAATAAAAACATGTTTTGCACATTTTAACACAAATAATCAAAATAAAGTTTTGAAACTTTATTTTCACATTTTAAATCCATTTTTTTTCAAAATAAACAATTTTATATTTCCAATTAATTTTTATTTACCAATGTTAAATTATAATCACCGTTATAATTTAATATTACAGGTAATCATCTAAACCAAGGTTGTTACAATAATTATGAAAAATGTGTAGATTATTTTCTTAACAATAAAATATGCACACATAAACCCCTTTTTCCCAAAATGAATTATGATTGAATTTTTTTTCCTGAATTTGTGAAAATATGTAAAAAAATACCCTTCATGTAACTTCTATTTACATGAAATAGATAAAATCTGAGTACAAAAATGTACACATTTATGTGTACATTGTACCCTATAGCTTCGTATAACTCTAATAGTAACCCAATCATGGCTCTCATAAGTTAACACCAGACTATACGATACTCCTCACCGAGTACCCTACATGTACATGAGTGTATCCCTGTTTGAGTGACATTCACTTACAAAGAATAATCAAACAAATAACATAATGACATCGCATACCACCATATGTTATTTGGATAATTGTTCAATACTCATAAACTACACTGAATCCACACTAGATTTCTCTATATGAAAATTCCAATAAATAACCAGAAAAGTGTTACCAAAATTCCCATACCAGACGGTACTAAATCATTTATTAAAATTTGTCATCAATTAGAAATGGGAAATACTCAGCCAAATAATTACATAACATATACAAAATCAAAATATAATTGTTAATAGTATATTATATAGCTTTCAAAAAAATTAGAATATAGTATAAAATAAAAATCAATAATCATTAATTAAATATAGCTTAATATATAATAATATATAAAATAATAATCATTTTCAAAAACTCAGAAAAGTCACTGTTCAGTCGACTAAGCTAGGCTGATTGAACCCATTATATACAATCAACTAAATTTGATGTGATGACCTGCAAATTTTCAATGATTAAATTTGTTAGTTTAATTAGATTTTGGTAATTTAATAATAAAGGGAATAAAGATTAGTGTATTGTTAATGGAAATAATAAATAGAATGAATTGCAATGGTATAAACGTAAGTTAATTGTTAATAACTTGAATGTAATTCCAATAAATAAAATAATGTAAGCGTATAATTGGTTATAAGATTTAATATAAGAAACAAATGTAATTATTCAATTATTGTATGAAATAGATAGTTAATGGTAATTAAATAAAATCAGTTTTATATAAGAATTGTAATATTTGGTTGTGAATAATGAATTTATAAGTATAATTAAATATTATGGTAACAATTATTGTGTGTTACCTATTTATTTAGTCTATTAAATAAAACTAGAAATCAAATTTTGCAAAATAATGCGATTAAATACTACGTTAATTGAAATTAGATGAAATTGGAAGTTATTAATGCACTAAGGTATTAAACCATGATAATTATACCATAAGATGAAATTGATTGAATAACTAATTGAAAGCAAACTAAATTGAATTATTGGGAATTTATTTGATAATTTCTAAATATATTGAAATTGAAATTTAAAACTTTGAAATTGGTGAAATATGCAACATTAAATTTATATGGAAATTTGTTATAAAGAGTTACAAATTACTAAAATAAGCCAAAATGATAGGAGTTGTAAATAATTAAAATTTGAATTGAAAATTTGATTTATTTAGTTTAATATTAACTAATTTAATTAATGTGAAAATAGACATTTTTGCAACTGACTTGGATTTCGATGAACTAGTTTCATTTGATCCATAACGGTGAATTATTGTAGGATTTCATGTTTCGTAGCGATCGAAGTTATCGTTTGATCGTACGGGCTCGAAACGCCTAGAAATCAATTTAATTGAAATCAATTGAAATCAATTTGAAATAAACTGATTTTAACGTAACTTCTTCTTACGATGGAATTAGGACTTGAAACCTATTCCATTGAGTTTAGAATATTTGAAAACAACTATTTTGATATATGGGTTGACCCATTTTCGTTCTGGAGTCGAAACGGGCTTTTTGGGTCGTTTTCGTTCAATCAATCTGGCCCATTCTTTCTGTTTTTAGCTATACCAATACATAGCTCGTTATAAACCCTAGGTCATTTCTTATTTCTATTGTCTGTACATACATCTCCTTCTCAACTCCTCATTACAATGGCAGACAAAACCCTAGTTCCCAAATCTTAATTTTCAATTTCAAATTAAATTCAAAAAAATCAAACTCTTCCAAACCTTATCGAATTATATATCATTTTGAAGCTCTCGAAAAGCGTATTCTTTTGCAACAATTCATTGTTTGATTGGGTTCACTGGTTGTCCAGAAATCAAGGTTGAACCTTAACAGCCCGTTGCTTAGGTTTTGACCCAACGGCGGATCGTCGTCCGTTCGACGATCAGGAGCTGCCGTTGCGAAGAGCTCGTCGAGCAGGATTTGGAGATGTAACCACTGGTTTCACGGATGCTCGACTTCACCAAAAAATGGGCCGAAGGCGTGTGGTGGCCGTGGTGTTTCTGACATCACTATGGCTGCATGCGGTGGGGATGGGGCTACGCGAGGCATGGTGGCGAGTGAAGTTCCCAGATCTGGTCGTAGGCAAGTCTAGGCGTGGTGGATTTGAGGATATGGGTGGCAGGTTTTTTCGTTATTGATCCTGGTAGGTGACGAAGGAGTTAGGGCTTGGCACGAGTGTCGGTGACATGTAAGATCATTGAGCCTTGTAGGTGACGAAGTATTTACCTATAATTAAACTGTTTAGAGCATTTTAACTATTTAAAACTATTTAAACTAATTTCTAAATTTCCAAACTAAGTACGTGGAAGAGTTTATATTCATTTCAATTGGTTTAAAAAAGAGAATAAGGTTAAATGACGTTATAACCTAAGCTGGAATTTTGAATGTTATAATAAATTGAAATGATGATTTTGAAGCAAGGACTTAACCTTTTTGGAAATATGTTTTTGGAAGTAATATGATTTTGAAAGTGGTATAGTTTTTTAGAACACGACATTTGATATAAATTGTGAATTTGACTTTGAAAGGAAATACAATTTCAAACTATGATTTCAAAGGTTAATATGATTTCGAAAGTAAGTACTGATTTCAAAAGTGATATGGTTTGAATTGAATATAATATTTTGATATCAATTATGAAATGATTTTGGAAATATAAAAGAACCATCTGGTGTGTAATTAGAGATTGGGTGTCAAAGAAACCATGATCGGATGTTGTCACGCTCTCTGCCAATACCGAAAACCACTTTGACAACTGGACGCGGTGGAGATTCAAGAATGAAGTAGGATGGTGGTGACGATCCTATTTAAGGTATATACGTGGATCCGACTCCCTTGAGTTGGCTTAAGGTGGCTAAAAGAGGAGCAATCGACGGGCCAAGTGAGGTCATTTCTCCGATCGGGCATACTCCTTTGATGCTATATTCTAACTTTTGATTTATTTGGTGGCCATCCTTCATTTTTACTCGGGAGTGCGTTTCAAGTTGGGCGGTAGTTTCGGCTATGGGTAACCAATAGTCCGAAAATGTAATTAGTATATCTACTCCGGCATTGCCCAGTTCTGCCATGTCACCTACCTTAGCGCGCCTTATACGAGTTTGTTTTATGTCGTACCGATGGGGTATCCTCTGGTGGCTCCAGTTTACGGGGAGTTATAGTACTGTATAAACTATTCGCATTATAAAATGTTTTAAGGGGAAAATGTGTAACGTCTTAACGCTATTTTAATAGTTTACTTTACCATAGACATTATTGTAATAGCATATATTACTGCATAGTAGATAGTTTAACGGATCCTTAGGAGGTGTGAATCCCGAGCAACTCTTTAGTTACTGCACTCACATTAGACACTAGATATGAGATGTCAAACCCCGTAAACATATATGTCGCCGTTCCACTCGTATTTATTTACTTTTGATTTAACTTACATAAGATCTTTTAGTTCTGACTCGAGTGTTTTGTCATTTCAATTCGCTCGCATCATCCTAGGCATTTCAGGATTTGAAGACCTACTCCTTTGTGAAAATAACTATTACTAATTGGTAGAGCTAAACTAAGGAGTGTGAACTATACAAGTTCACAATAACATTTGGTTAAATGAAAGAAAAGGCTCCGGTGTATAGAGAGGACCTCACCGTTTACGAAGTAACCATGGAAACGATGGAACCCACCATTTTTTTCGCTAGAATTTATTCTTTCTGGGTAAAATACCTGGAAAGAATAAAAAATTATGGTTGGGAAGGTCATAGTAGCAAAAGCCATCTATTTCTGGAGGATGAAGACGAAGATTTGTACTATTATTATTTATATCATTATTCCACTACATTTATACTGTTCCGCTGCATTACTGTTTATCTCTGTTGTATGTAACTCTAGTTATGTATTGTACCTGTATAATCAAACGCTTTGTAAAACAGCTTCATGAACTGTTTATTTGATTATTATATTTTGTCATTCCGCTGCAAGATTCTATTTTGTTTTTTCTTTCTCTGTTTTTTCTTATTCACCTCAATAACAATCCGCCCTTCTGTATAGTTTGAGTCTGACGTGTGTGGTTTATCGTCGATTTAAAATGTCCAAAAAGGCGGGATATTACAGTTGGTATCAGAGCGTTGGTTTAGCGACAACCTTATCTTTGTGGGGTCTGCCTCTTTATTAATAGGGTAGTAATACCCTATGATGAGTTGCTGAGTGATATATATGAGAGAGCGTATTTGTTAATGTTATAAAAACATTTTTATATTGTGTTAATTTGTTCCATTTTGTATTTATAAATTCTGGTTGGTGCATAGGACGCTATGACATCGATATGGATTTCTAAACACTTAATGGGACAGACCGACACAGTATTGTTTTGGAATATAGGTAAATGAAATAATTTTGCCTATTATATATTTTGTATATAAAATAATAATTTTATACATGATATATTTAGCTGTAATATATTTGTTTATTAGGTAGTGGAATTTATAAACATTGGTTGTAAAATAAAATTTACAAATAAAATAAGAATAAATTGGAAATTTAGATCTTAAGTTTCGGGATTTTGAAAATTTCTTTCGAATGGTTTCGAAATATAATAATAATATTATTAGAAGTATTTTCTGATATAAATATTTCAATATAATTTGAAAGAATTGTTTTAAGGAAATTTTGGAAAGAAATAAGTTCTATATTCCCCTCTCTGTCGTTGGAAAATAATTTCGTTGATGAGTGCATGCATCATCGACATTCATTTTCGAGTTTCTAAGTGGGAAGGCCACTTTAGTAGTTTTACTGCAGATTTATTTTGATAAACAGATACAAATTTTAAATTGTTTTAAATATAATTGGATATATAAGTTGTAAGTATACACATTTATCTATTATTTTTAAAATGAGTTGAAATGGAATCCGATATTTAGTTCTTAAGTTTCTGTTAACTAAAATTTTCAATTATTGTAGTGAAATGGAATGTAACTAATTAATAATTAGAACCTCTAAATGAAATAAGAGATTAAATGCTAGGTTGTAAATGAAATTACAAGAAAGTTGGAGTTTGTAACATATAAAACAAAGGATAGGGTTATTGAACATTAAATTAATTAAAAGAAATGGGATACAATTATGTAACTTTCAATTGCATTCTTAAAGCATATAAATAACTTACCAAATATTTAAAGTTGTAATGTTTAATAAGGATACGCAACAGAATTTTATACAAGTAAAACTTAAAGCAATGAAAGTATTCAATTAAATTCTTTTATAAATAAGAATTTGATGCTATAATTTTTTTGGCAAAGCCAGCCTGTTTTTATAGTGGACAGTCCACTTTTATTAAAACATAATCAACATTCAAAAAGGATACAAAACACAGAACAGAGAAAACTACCCACTAACAATTATTATAACGCAACAACAACAGGGTTAATTTTCAAAATTAGTTGAGAGAGAGAAGACGACGACCGTGCAAATCTTCTCGCGTTCCTTTCCTCCCATATCACTGCTATCGATAGCTTTAGGTAATAGAGAAACCTCTTGGTCGACATGGTTTTCCACCTAGTTAAGTGGAAAATCCTAATCCATTCCAACTTGAAATCACGATGCGGTGGCCTTTCATGTATTCGATGAAGAACCTCCTTCCATAAATGAAAAGAAAAATGGCAATTGAAGAATAAATGTCCAACATTTTCCACAGCTCTATTGCATAGAATGCACACTGAATGTTCGATTAATTTCCTTCTAACAAGATTGTCTTGAGTGTGGATAGCGTTCATCAGACATTTCCAAAGCAGCAAACTATGTTTTTGTTTCGATCCAGACTTCCATATTCGAGCGTGCCATGGAAATGAAGAATAGTATTGATTTTGTATTATAGTTCTGTAAACAATGGCGATGCTATGAAGTTTTCCATTCCAGTTGAGCCCATCATGATCCATTTGCTTATAAGAATCAGTAATTGAAGACCATAGATTGTTCAGCACATGGGACCTGACATGAGGTAAATGCAGAACATCATTGATAAAAAAAAACATTAGCAGTAGCATTATTGGGAATACCAGAGTTAAGTAAAAGATTATAATCAATATGATGAGAGAGAATCATTCCTGGAGCACACCAGGGGGAATACCAAAAGGAGTTCACAGTGTTGCATTGAACCATAGGCAAGTAATATCTTCTATTAGCCAGAAGTCTTTTCCATAAAAAGCTATTTGAATTGTTAGCTTCAATAGTCCAAAAATTGCTACCCTTAAGATTGTATTGCCTATTCCAGATTTCCCACATCCCCATGCTATTACTGAGTAATTTGTTAACAAGATGGGATGTTGTAGCAATATTCCAAAATTTTAGATTAATGATACCCAGGCCTCCCTTATTTAAAGGAGCAATAATTTTCTTATAAGCAATTGGTATGAGTTTAGAGGAGAAAATATTTCCATGCCATAGGAAATGAATAAATGCTCTATTTAACATATTAATAAGTTTATAAGGAATGATGAAAAGTTTAAAAAAATATGCACACATAGCAGAGGCAACACTCTGAATGATGACAAGCCTACCAGCTTGAGAAATTTTAGTAGCATTATAATTATTTAGCTTATTGGTAATTTTTTCATATAAAGGAAGGCATTGAGCATTGGTAATTCTAGCCTTACACATAGGAGCACCAAGGTGCATAGCATTTTGATCAATTGCTTGAAGACCAGAAACCAGAAGGATATTTTGGTAAGTGTTATTAGATACCCCAGCAATATTAATTTGAGATTTACTTTTATTTATATTTAGTCCTGTCATTTTGTAAAATTTTTGAAAGATAGAAAAAACATTTGTGATGGATTTAATGTTTGGTTTAGTGAAAAGCAGGAGATCATCAACAAACATTAAAGTTGATATATGATGTTTCTGACACTTTGGGTGATAATAAATATTTTTTTTATGGCATTCTACACCAATTAATTGGGTAAGCACCTCCATTACTAGAATGAATAAGGAAGAGGAGATAGGATCCCCTTGCCTTATTCCTTTTTGAGTTTTGAAATAACCAAATGACTCACCATTTATAGATAAGGGGACATGCATAGTAGATATGCATGTATATATCCAAGCTAAGAAAGGTAAGGGAAAGTTCATCTTGGACATAATGGATATGATAGCCTCCCAACTAATAGAATCATATGCTTTATGAATATCCAGCTTCATAAAACATCTAGGAGAAATGTTTTTCCTATTGTATCCTTTAATCAGCTCTTGGGAGAGTAATATATTATCAGTAATAGATCTACCAGTAACAAAACCATATTGATTAGGAGATATTAGCTCAGCAAGGCAATTTTTCATTCTAGAGGATAAGATTTTTGCAATACATTTATATATGACATTACAGCAGGTAATGGGCCTGAACTCAGTAACATATTGAGGCATGCTTACTTTAGGAATTAGGGCAAGTTTGGTATGATTTATTCCTTTCAACAAAGTATTGTTTTTAAAGAAGTGTTGAATAGCTTTACAAAAGTCATGATTAATAATATGCCAACATTTTTGAAAAAACAAGGCAGAAAACCCATCTGGACCAGGAGAGCTAGTAGTTTTCATTTTGAAGATAGAATCATGAATTTCTTCTGGAGTAATGAAATTTATTAAGTTATTAGCTTGATCATTAGAGATATTATTAATAGGTAATTCATTAATGACTTGAATATTAGTTACTTCATCAGCTTTAGTAAAAAGAAATTGGTAGTAATTAAGAAAAGATTGCTTTATATTGGAATAAGTGTTAACTTCAAATCCATGTCTATCTTTAATCCTATTAATTAATGCAGCAGTCTTCTTAATTTTAAAAGAGTTGTGGAATATTTTAGTGTTTCTATCTCCTCCTATATCCCAATTAATTTTGTTTTTTTCACGTAGCATTTTAAGTTCGGTTTTGATAGCTATTATTAGATTTTTGGTAAGATCACTGACTTTATTAGATATAGCTATATTACTTGGATCATTTTGAAGTTGAGTATGAGTATCACTAAGCTCAGTGCTTAATTTGGTGGACAGAAGACTACCAGTCCCATACTTATTTAAAGACCAACCTTTAATGGAAACTTTACAATCTTTAAGCTTCGATTGTAGAATATACATTGGATTTCCAAATTTTGGAGTGGCCCAAACATGTTCAATTAAAGGAAAAAATTCAGGGTCATCGATCCAACTATTAAAGAAATTAAATGAAGAATGACCTTTATTACTTCTATTTCCCCAGTCCATGATGATAGGACTATGATCAGAAAGAGAAGAAGTAGGGAAAATTGAAATTAAAGAAGGCCAAGCATTGAAGGCAGCCAAATTAAAATAAGATCGATCCAATTTGCAGAAAGTTCTAATACCTGATCTGCTACAATTATTCCAAGTGTAAAACATACCAGATTTAGGAACTTCATGAAGATGAGCAAGATTAATAGCATTATTAAGGGGAGCAACATCCACCAGAGTTAATGGTAATCCTCCCATCTTATCCTCTGAATGTTGCATACAATTAAAATCACCAAGGCACATCCAGGGACAGGCAGTGTGCAAGGAAGGAAGAATGTCAAGAAACAACTGCCTATTAGCTTTTATATTATCTGCATAAATAAAAGTAGAGTTAAAATTGAAATTTGTAGGAAGGTGATCAATATTACAGTGGATGAATTGTCTGTGAGTTTCTGTAGCACTAATTGTATATAACTAGGGATTCCACAAGATCAATAGTCTCCCAAAAGGAGCAACAGTATGATTGTGAATAAAAGCCCATCCAGAAGCAATACGGTTAGCAAACATGTTAGTTTCTGCTTCAGAGTATTTGGTTTCACTGATGCATATCATTCCCAAATTGTTGCCTTTAATAAGCATTTTAATTTCATAAACTTTGGCATCATCATGCCCGCCACGAATATTCCAGTATCCAATATTGTCTAGCATCATAATTTTTTATGTTTATTGGCAGATTGCCGAGTGAGTCTTTGTGGCCCTTGAAACATAGGAGAGGTATTTTTTTGTTTTTTTTTTAATTTTTTGAAGTGAGCTTAGCCATAATTTGCTCTTGATTGAATTCAAAGCTTTCATTCATGTCATCTTCCGAGCAAAATTCAGCATCAGATGAAGAACTCATATTGAATTCAAGTATGTTATCCTTAGAAGGAGTAAAGAGAGGAATATCTTGAGGAGGCTTTAATTTTGCATAAGGACTAACAGAATTGTTAACAATAGAGTTCAAACCAGTAGTGGCTACTGCAGTAGAAATTCTATTCTGAGGCGTAGAAGAGCTATTAAGAATTGGTGCCTCCTTTTCCTTGTGCTTGCATCTATTTGTATCTAACTGATGTTTACTTAATTCAGTTTAATTTTGAACCTGGGACTTTTGATAATAGTTGTTTAGTACAGAGATATCACTCTGTAAATTAACAATTTTATCAGATTCCACTCGCAAGTTACATGATGCTCCCCCTTCCTCTTCTATTAATTCTCCTTCTTCTAATTCTGAAAGAATAGCAAAAGCATTACATGTTTCAATTGGATTTGTGTTACACTCTGTAACTGTAAATCTTTAGTTGCCTGTATTGTGTCTGAACTAATTAAATTACTTAAGTTCATATCTGTATTCTTTTTTGCTATGTCTGATTCCACCTCTTTGTTGTTCACTTGAATAATCTTAGGCTTCCATCTTTGTTGCATGTTCCTCACATTGTCACCAATAATGTTTCTATGCATTGAAGCTTTATTTTTAATTGTAGGACCTGGACCTTTAGTCTGTACATCTTTTTCACTGCTAATTTTGCCTTCACCAATACTTTTGTCCATATCACAATTTTTGGTAGAATGACCAAAGACTTTACAGGCAGTGCATATCAGAGGCCTCCAATTATACTCAATGTATACTTTTTGACTTGTTTCAACTCCATCTCCTATTAATAAAAAATCAGGTAACTCTTTGTCTGGAGTTATTTCAACTAAACACTTTGCATATTCCATTCTTTCCCTCTTTTCAGTAGCTTCATTGAAACAGATAAGCTTCCCCAAATGACATGCAATCCAATTAATTCCAATTAGAGTCCAAGCAATATGGGGAATGTTATAGAGTTGGATCCATATGGGAACAGATTTCACTTGTGATTGAACTGAACCAAATGCTGGTTTCCAAGTAGTTATAACAAACATTTGACCTCGAATAAATGTAGGGTCTGCACGAAGAACAGTTTGCTTGTCCTCAGGACAAGAAAACTTGATGAAATAATTAGCACCATCAGATTTGATATCATATGAACCTTTCAGATTCCATGTTTTTTTAAATGAGTTACCACTGCCATATAATTCACTGGCACACCCAAAAAAAACCCTACTAGATAACCCTCCCAAAAATTCATACCTTTAGTCACCAAAACATCAGGGGGAGGTAGCGGCGAACCTCGATAATCAATATTGAATTCTAATGGAGTATATGATCCCGCATTTCTAGGCTTTGAAGCAAACAGTGATGACCATGACATCATCGGGGGGTCAGATTGAGCAATTGTGTGAGCTGCCTGATGAGAAGAACCTGGGTCAGGAGGAATAGGAGGAGGAGGGTTGAGAACAGGAGGAATAATGCCAGGTAAGGGGATGGGATTAGATGAGAGGAGAGAAGAAGAAGAAGGAACGGGGATGTCAGAAATAGCCGTTACAAAGGACGCCATTGATATTTTCAAAATTTGAAATGATAATACTTGTGGATTTGATGCGATAATTGTTATAAACTTAAGTTATAATTGAAATGTTATTATAATAAAGTGTGATAGAAAGAAAGTATTATAAGTAAGTAATTAGATACTTAAGTAAATGAATTGATATGCTAAAAAATTGAATGGAACATGAATACTATAAAAAAAATGAATTATAAACTTAAGTAAATGTTGAAGCCATTGATAAATAAAGGAAATGAATGTAAATAAAAAAAGTAAGGAACTCAAGAATGAATTTATGCACTATTGAGTATTAAGGTCTAATTGAAATCAAGTATATACATTAATTAATGTAATCTAAATTTGTAATAAAATGTATGAAATACTTGAATAATAAATTCAGTGATTAGTGTAAACAATACAATGGAATAACTTATGTGAGAAATGAATATAAAGTAATGTAAAGAAATTGACATTATTTGAGCAAATGAAAATGAGATTTTTTAAGTAATGAATGAAAGTAAATAAAAGTAATAATAAAATAAGTACTGAATAAATGAATGTGAGTTTATTTGCAAAGAAACCTATATAGTACTTTAAGAATTTATTTACATATGATTAAGTAATTATACATGCGTAACAAATGTAATGAAATAAATGAAAGTAATGAATGAAATAGTCATTGTATGAATGAAACTAAAGTAAGGTAAATGATATGAAATGAAATTTATAAGAATAAACTTAAATAATGTTAGAATCCGCTGTTTGTTGGGTTTATGGTTGTTCGGGCAAGGATACTTTAAAATTGTTTGGATGTATGAATAATCTATCGAGTTTTATCTAAGACTGTTGAGTAGACGGTATACTTAGTAGTTTATTTTTCATTCTATATAATTAAAAGTTTTGATCTCGAACAAGCCATTTGTTTTGTTTGCTATGGATGAATGATTGATTATATTGATTTCATATGATGATATGCTGTGTTTGGAAGTGATTGTTTTTTTATATTGATTGGATTGTTAGTGGTTGAAAGAACTTTGAATATTTTATTTTATATAGTTATTAACTCTTTTGGATTATATAAGTGAAATACAGGATTATGGAAGCAATAGCTACTGCTTTTAGGTTTCATAAAATAAACGTTAATTGCCCGACAAATAGGTATGCTCTCAGACTACGGTTTTTGTCACGACCCGACTTCCATACTCCAAGAAGACGCATCATGAATTAAGAAAGAAAGGGATAGAAGAAGAAAAGAAAGAAGAGAAAGAAGAAACAACACTAGAATCTCAACTGCGGAACGAATAAATTATATTAATAACATAAGTATTTACATAATATACAATACTAATCAGAGATACACAGCATACACATCACATATACTAGACAGTTATAAACACCCGTCTAGTATTTACAACTCAATACAACACAACACAGAGAAAACACAGCGGAAAACTATATCTAACGCAGAAGCCTCCTGCTCCATTGCTCCTCCATCATTCGTCAAAGCTAACTTGAATCCTAACCTGAATTCCCTTGGCTACTCGTAAAAATTTGAGTATCCAAGAGTTTATGAAAAACAAAAATAAACTTCGGGTCAGACATGGGTCTGGTGTGAGTAACTGGTTAAGGTTGCTTAACTTTTAAAAACCTTTGGAAAGAAAGGTATCACGTAAGACTTCCCACACATAAACATGGAAAAGTTTTTACCTTACGCTAACCAAAACATTTGATAGGAAATCCGGTGATATTATAATAGTGTCTAGGGTTTTCAAGTAAATAAGAAATAGCCAAAATTGTTACATTCATTAAATTCCAGCTACTAGCCACAAAAGTGGGTAATACAATCAAAACCGTTGGCACTTATTGGATTATGGATTCCATACAATGGCAGGGCTACTGGGGTACCGCCCGTCACAGTACGTGGCCTAGATCACCGTACCGAGGAGCCACCCTAACTCCCCTGCAACACAAGACCGGGACCATTCCTTACTGAACAGTCCCGAACAAGACAACTCCGACAGTTGTTGCAATCAACTGCCTCACACAACCGAATATAAAGGGACTTCTAGACAGGTGTAAATCTTGCTCTCTAGTGGGAGCTACCCACGAAGCCTTGTTGCACCTCCCCTGTTTTAGCCATTCTCGGTTGATGAGGCTTGAGGTTACGATTACCTTTATAGGACATATCACTTAGAATGCTCATCGTCCACCTGACGATGTTCTGAAAGCATTCAATCCATATAAGTTCGTTCCGGGTTCGAACGAAACCGAAGGCATTATCTCGTTACACTCATTTTGGAATCACCCTCAGAGTTAACGACGATAACCCTTGCACTCTGAATCACCATCTCGAATCTATAAGCACTATTCCGTCAACTCATTACGGAATCACCCACAGAGTTATACTGACGTATAACCCTTACACCTCGAGTCTTCACTTGCTCCACTTGGATTAACGACCTAACGTTATTTGGAATCGATGTTGTAACAACCCGCATATTTATCGATTATATATTTAAATATTTTATTTAAATATTTCACCGTTCATCGGATTTTGGTCCGAAAATCTACTTTGTGCAAACAGTCGAATTGAGACTCGAGACCACCTCCATTGAGTTCAAAATGACGTTTGCGACCTTTTTGAGTATAAGCTTCGATATGTTTGGAGAAAGTTGATTTTTGCCACTTTTTACTTAGGGCTTTGATTTGGGCTGAGCCCAATAACCCCACTTATGTATTCAGTCCCAACCCCTCTCCTCTTCATTACTTCATAATTTCCTAATACATTCAAGCTTCATCCAAACTCAAGAGAACCCATTGGTAAGCTTTCTCTTCATCTTCCCCAACTCATTCTCTCTTTGATTTCAGAAATTTCCTAAACCTAACTTTGGGAAATGTTTCTCTTTTTAGCTTAGATTCAAGCTTCTAGTGTTGAGATTGAAGTGTGGTTGATTTCCATTTGCTTTCAAGCTTCATCTTCATAAATTTTAGTGCAAAGGTGAGATTTTTAATCTCACATCTATGCTTATAATTCTCTTCTATTGTTAGGTATGAATTCCTAACACTTATTCATGTGCATTTGATTTTGATTTGGATTGCTTTTGTGAATATTCCAATTTTTAGTGTTTTGAGTTCAATTCGTTAAAAATCCTAGCTTTGATGTTTGAACATGTTTTTGGTGATGCATCGAGGAGCATAGATGGCCGGGTAGTCGATTGGCAAAAACCCTTAGCGCCGTTGCTCGTGCGATTGCAATTTGATCGAGAGTTGCACCTCTTTAGAAATAGGGTAGGAAGTGCAAGCATACAGGTTCGGCCGACCGAGCCCCCTGGGCCGGTCGACCGACCTGTAGTCCAGGCACTTCCTGCCTCTGTTTGGAAGTGCTGGTTACAAGCTTCGGCCGACCGAGCCCCCTGGGCCGGTCGACCGACCTGGTGCCCCGAGCACTTCCAACCTCTGGTTCGGTCGACCGACCTGCTACTATTTGCCAGATTAGCCTATATTGCTAATTCGTTTGAATTTCCAACTTTAATCGATTCGTGTTGTCTCCCTTTTGTTGTTGTCATTTATTATCGACTTTGATGACCTTTTCTTTGGGAATTTTAGATATATCCACTTTGATGGATTTGATATCGATTTCTTTGGATTTTATTCACGTTTTCGAATGTGAATCTTAGTGATTGATTGTTCCTACAATCTTCTTCGTGATTTGTCACTTTAAAAATATAAAGGTTTTCTATACTAGTAGTAAATATCAAAACTCTTTCTTCAAATGATTTCAACACTATTTTATTACAAAGCTCGTTTACTTAGACCGTTTTCCAATCTATTAGTATATACAAGCCTTTACCTCGCTCGTATGAGAAATCTAATTAAACGACTTAGTGAAACGAGTGGTATGAAACGCTTGCGTTTTCTTCGTCGGTTAATTCTTGGAATTGTTCGATTGAATTTCTTGTGATAACTTTCTAGTGGAGATCTACAATTTGTTTGTAAATATTTAAGTTAAGCTAGTGGTTATGGGACATGAAGCTAAGCTCATATATTTACTAGCTTACTCTAATCGACACTTCTCTTTGATCATGATGATCATTTTATAGTTTAGACTAGCAATGTGCGATGTCTCTTTGTATACGTGGAGGACTGTACCTCATTTTATTGAGCTTCGTCTCATTTCTTTGTGGGCTAACGACCCATGCACTTTCAAAGTGTTTTGATTCATTGGATGTACCGTTTGTATTACATCAGTGTATTTGATTCATTGGATGTACCATTTGTACTACATCAATGTCTTGGCCATCCTTTTCTTGTGATTTCTGGATTTCTAATTATTGATTTCTGGAATTTATGTTTCACCACCTTTTTCAGTTGGCATTGATATGTATGTCATTTTGTGGCTTGGTGAATTAGATAAAGAATATGACATTCTTTTGAAGCTATGAGATTCTTGAGATATTGTATGACTTTTGTGGATTTTCTAATGTATACTTATCATAGTATGACATTTTTGGTTATCATACGTCTTTTTATTATATCTCTTCTTTTATCTCATTTTAATTGATAATTATAGCTAGAATGATCCGTTTATTATTTTCTTCTTAAATAATACTCGGGTCAGACTGAGATTTTACAGGTGCTTCCTCTTGACTTCCTATCTGGAACAATCCTCTGATTTTGGCTAACTACTCTAGATTAGTAGTTTATTGTTGTATGCATTTGAGAAATAGACTCCTTGATGTATACATATTCTTTTGTCTTAGCACTTGTATCTATTCTTTTGTGATGTTGTGGATCTTATTTGACCACTACTCTGATATACACTTTTATGTGTAATATTCATATCTATTTCCGCCTTTGTGATATGAATTGTCTGTGACTGATTTATGTTATGTTTATTTCTATATTTGTTTCCGAAGATATTATAGCCACTATGTAGTAGTTTTGAGTTTGTGTCGGCATGTCGGATTTCCACTTGAAAAGAATTGCATGTTATACTATCTGACATATGGATGCTCGCACAAAGCAATTACACGGATGGTCGCTCCTCAACAGCCTTATTCTCCGTGCTAGTTGACAGCATTTACTCCGTAATGTTCTTGGCTAGCGTGGGTATAGAGGTGGGGCGTCACAGCTTGGTATCAGAGCCAAACTTCGGAACAATATGGAATATTATAACAAGGATCATCGTCCTAAGTCTTTCTTAGGAGTCGTGCTTTAGGATTTAATTCGAGTCTTCGTACCGATTCATCCTATTTTCTTTATGATTCCTTGTTTTATCTATCAAGAATTGCTTGATATTTATCTTGAGAATAACTTTTTCTTCTTCTTTATTTCTTTCTTAAAGAAGAGAAATGGTTAGACCAGGCCGTCCCAGCACCGGTCAATCTAGTGCTACTCCCCAAGATGGAGTTTTTATGTCTGCCCAGCAGCTTTTAGATCTTGTTAAGAACGCCCAAGCTGCCGGACCCAATCCAGAGCCTTCTCATCCTAGATCCGGTTTTTCACGCTTGTGTAGAGACTACACCGATTTGGGTGGAGGGCCATTCAGGGGATCCGAGAGTGTTATTGAAATTCAAGCTTGGCTCAAATCATGCGATCGCATCTTTTCTCGCATGAACCTTATTGACCTTCATCGAGTCCAGGTGGCTTCTAGCATGCTCCAAGAAAGTGCATTAGATTTGTATGAGCTTTTAATTTCTGAAATCGTTGAGGCGGATCTCACTTGGGAGCAATTCCGGGAAAGATTCGAATTGAAATTTGTGCCGGAGGCCGAAAAAGTAACTTTGGCCCGGCGTTTTATTGACCTTGTTCAAGGTGAATCTTCTGTGACATACTATGTCGCATCTTTCGAATCTCTTTCCAAATACGGGGTTGAATACATTAACACCCCAATGAAGAAAAATCAGAGATTCGTCTATGGCTTGAATAAAAATCTTAAGAAGCCATTACTTTTGAAACTTGAAGTTTCATTTGATCAGCTTATTGATATCGCTCTTCGTCTTGAAGAGGCCGATAATGAAGGTGATGTTGAAGTTGTGCGTGCCCAACAGAATTTCGACAATAACTTGAAGAGGCCTATCAAATTCAAAGGCCCCAATTCTAATAAGAAAGGGAAGCAACAAATTCCGGTAGCAAAGACTCCTACCTCTAGTCGTGGTCAATGCTACAATTGTGGTTCCACGGACCACTATGTAAGGGAGTGCACGAAACCCCTCTTTTGTCGGTATTGCAAAGGTTCGGGCCGTCTTTTATCTTCGTGTCCTAAGCTTCCAAACAAGAGAGAAGGAAAGCTGCAAGCCCCTAGCAACTCTTCTCTTGGCCAAGGTATTTTTCACTCAATCCTTGATGGCATTGTTTTATTTCGTGATCTTCTTATTTGAGTTCTTTTTGATATGGCTCACTATTTTATATCAAAAGAACTTGTCGATTCTTTTTCTTTGAATATTTTGGGCTTGTTGACTTCTTTGAGGATTGCGAATCTGGATGGTAGATCTGCAACACTCAATTCACTTTTATTTGATGTCGAAATTATTTTATGTGATTTATCTTTCCGAGCCGATATTTTTACTTAGGCTTCGGAATTGATTTTTTTTTTGTAAGGATTGGCTTAATCGTTGTGAAGCGCATATCCTATTTGTCCCATGTGGACTATTCATCTTTGACATTTTCAATCTGTTAAGCAGATTTCTATTTTTCCTTTATGATTTTGATTCCAACTTGATGGCATCATTTTATTCCTTAAGCCAACTTATAAGGAAAGTGTTATTTCTCTCATTCATGTAGTTAGAGAAATTTTCCGGTATTTTTGAGCTTGTCTTAGGATTATCACCTAAGTAATCTTTTGTGTGGCGCTAAGGTCTTTTCAGTTTGACCTTGCCACCGATTTTCATTTGGCTACGAGTCGCGTGAGTTAGCATTCCACTTACGCATTCCGCACTCGTTATGATTCTTACGAATGACTTATTATGTCATTCAAATTGTCCAGCTTATTTCATCCATTTAATAAATCGAATATTCTATGAATATTTCGATGAGACTATTCTTGTATTTACTGATTTTGGATGAAAATAGTAATTTAAAATTTTGCAAATCTTTTTCATAAGATTTATTTATAAGTAAAATTGGATTTTGTTCTTGAAATGAACAAAGAATATTCTTAAAACTTTTTAAGAGATTTATTTATCCTATAAAAGATGATTTTGTGATTGTATTGCCCGTTGAGTGCTTTAAGAATTTTGGTCG
Organism: Allium cepa; assembly: GCA_030765085.1. Classification (NCBI taxonomy): domain Eukaryota; kingdom Viridiplantae; phylum Streptophyta; class Magnoliopsida; order Asparagales; family Amaryllidaceae; genus Allium; species Allium cepa. The sequence continues at coordinate 546,799,853 of CM060943.1, read as the reverse complement.
ATGCGCTTGATCAACGTTATCGATAGGAATTTCCTAAACGCTTTGATGTGACAATCAGACACGATATATTGACTTGTAAATTGTAAATTTTTCTAGAAATATTTTTACATTGAAATAATTGTGATTTTGAAAGTTTTAGCTTTTCGAGAAAGAAGATTATCTAAAAGAACTCTTCCTTTCGATACTCTTGTTTTTGTGATTCCTGAAGGGGAACCAAGACTTTGCTATTTGTACCGATACTAGTCGTATTGGTTTGGATGCCATTCTCTTGCCAAAGAGAACGTGCTATCACTTGTGCTTCTAAATCATTATAGCTTATCGAGACTAGATATGCCACTTATGATCTAGTGCTCTCGGCTATTGTTTTTTCTTTTGGAATTTGGCATCATCATATTTGGATGAGAAATTTGTTCTCTACCTCGATCATAAATCTTTGGAATATTTATGTTCTCTTAAGGAACTGCATGTTGACTCGAGTTTCTAGCATCTTATGTTCTTGATATTCTTTTATTCCCGAAAGGGGAAATCGTGTTGCCAATGCGTTTAGTCGTAAGCAACAAGTGGTTGATTCTTCGATGATGTCTGAAGGGAATTATCTCTTTGTCAAGTTCATCGAATGTTTTGATGTACTTCGTTTTATTGAGTTTCATCTCATTTCTTTTATGGACTAGCGTCCGATGTCCTTTTATTGTGTTTGGTTCATTGGACGTACCGTTTTTGTACTACGTCGGTGTTCCAAAATCATTCGGGTTTCGGTTCATTGGACGTACCGTTTTTGTACTGCGTCGGTGTTTCGAATTATTTGAGCTTGGATTCATTGGATGTACCGTTTGTACTACATCAATGTCTTTGTTGTTTGATTCATTGGATGTACCTTTTGTACTACATCAATGTCTTTGTTGTTTGATTCATTGGATGTACCGTTTGTACTACATCAATGTCTTTGCTTTTGATTCATTGGATGTACTGTTTGTACTACATCAATGTCTTTGCTTTTGATTCATTGGATGTACCGTTTGTACTACATCAATGACTTTGTTGTTTGATTCATTTGATGTACCGTTTGTACTACATCAATGTCTTTGCTTTTGATTCATTGGATGTACCGTTTGTACTACATCAATGTCTTTGCTTTTGATTCATTGGATGTACCGTTTGTACTACATTAGTGTCTTTGATTCATTGGATGTACCATTTGTACTACATCAATGACTTTGCTGTTTGATTCATTGGATTTACCATTTGTCCTACATCAATGTCTTTGCTTTTGATTCATTGGATGTACCGTTTTTACTACATCAATGACTTTGCTGTTTGATTCATTGGATGTACCGTTTGTACTACATCAATGTCTTCGCTTTTTGATTCATTGGATGTACCGTTTGCACTACATCAATGACTTGGCTTTTTGGTTCATTGGACGTACCGTCTTTGTACTACGTCGGTGTTCCAAATTATTCGAGTTTCTAGTTTCTCGGGCGTACCGTATTTGTACTACGCCATTGCACCGGCTCAACTTTCTGCTATTCTTGACGTTTTCCACGTCTTTTAACTATGGAAATGCTTTTATGTTTTCGGTTTTTATTCTTTAGCCCGGTGTTATTAAGGGATTGAAGTTTCACCAAATTTGACTTTTGAGCAACATTCTATTCGCATCATTGCTTTGGAGGTTGAGCGCCTTCGATATAAAGATATTCTTTTTGATAAAAGTTCAATGGTTCTCAAATCCTAAGGATTGCTCATGTGAAATCTTGAGAATTCATCGAACGAAAACTTTCGGATTTACTCCTTCGTGCTCTTTATGGTGGACTTCTTGATTCAAATTTTCTTTTGTGTTAATATGCTTCCACAGTTGTTACTATATATTTCCTTCTTAATTATTGCGAGGACGCAATTTCTTTAAGGAGGGGAGTCTGTAACAACCCGCATATTTATCGATTATATATTTAAATATTTTACTTAAATATTTCACCGTTCATCGGATTTTGGTCCGAAAAGCTACTTTGTGCAAACAGTCGAATTGAGACTCGAGACCACCCCCATTGAGTTCAAAATGACGTTTGCGACCTTTTTGAGTATAAGCTTCGATATTTTTGGAGAAAGTTGATTTTTGCCACTTTTTATTTAGGGCTTTGGTTTGGGCTGAGCCCAATAACCCCACTTATGTATTCAGTCCCAACCCCTCTCCTCTTCATTACTTCATAATTTCCTAATACATTCAAGCTTCATCAAAAATGGGTGAAGAGAAAAAGAATTAGGAAAACCTAAGCCCTAGTTTCCATTAGCAAATCCATCTTCTAACTCCAAACTCAAGAGAACCCATTGGTAAGCTTTCTCTTCATCTTCTCCGACTCATTCTCTCTTTGATTTCAGAAATTTCCTAAACCTAACTTTGGGAAATGTTTCTCTTTTTAGCTTAGATTCAAGCTTCTAGTGTTGAGATTGAAGTGTGGTTGATTTCCATTTGCTTTCAAGCTTCATCTTCATAAATTTTAGTGCAAAGGTGAGATTTTTAATCTCACATCTATGCTTATAATTCTCTTCTATAGTTAGGTATGAATTCCTAACACTTATTCATGTGCATTTGATTTTGATTTGGATTGCTTTTGTGAATATTCCAATTTTTAGTGTTTTGAGTTCAATTCGTTAAAAATCCTAGCTTTGATGTTTGAACATGTTTTTGGTGATGCATCGAGGAGCATATAGGGCCGGGTAGTCGATTGGCATAAACCCTTAGCGCCATTGCTCGTGCGATTGCAATTTGATCGAGAGTTGCACCTCTTTTGAAATAGGGTAGGAAGTGCAAGCATACAGGTTCGGCTGACCGAGCCCCCTGGGCCGGTCGACCGACCTGTAGTCTAGGCACTTCCTGCCTCTGTTTGGAAGTGCTGGTTACAGGCTTCGGCCGACCGAGCCCCCTGGGCCGGTCGACCGACCTGGTACCCCGAGCACTTCCTACCTCTGGTTCGGTCGACCGACTCAGGGAGTCCGGTCGACCGACCTGCTACTATTTGCCAGATTAGCCTATATTGCCAATTCGTTTGAATTTCCAACTTTAATCGATTCGTGTTGTCTCCCTTTTGTTGTTGTCATTTATTATCGACTTTGATGACCTTTTCTTTGGTAATTTTAGATATATCCACTTTGATGGATTTGATATCGATTTCTTTGGATTTTATTCACGTTTTCGAATGTGAATCTTAGTGATTGATGGTTACTACAATCTTCTTCGTGATTTTTCACTTTAAAAATATAAAGGTTTTCTATACTAGTAGTAAATATCAAAACTCTTTCTTCAAATGATTTCAACACTATTTTATTACAAAGCTCGTTTTCTTAAACCGTTTTCCAATCTATTAGTATATACAAGCCTTTACCTCGCTCGTATGAGAAATCTAATTAAACGACTTAGTAAAACGAGTGGTATGAAACGCTTGCGTTTACTTCGTCGGTTAATACTTGGACTTGTTCGATTGAATTTCTTGTGACAAGTTTCTAGTGGAGATCTACAATTTGTTCGTAAATATTTAAGTTAAGCTAGTGGTAATGGGACATGAAGCTAAGCTCATATATTTACTAGCTTACTGTAATCGACACTTCTCTTTGATCATGACGATCATTTTATAGTTTAGACTAGCAATGTGCGATGTCTCTTTGTATACGTGGAGGACTGTACCTCATTTTATTGAGCTTCGTCTCATTTCTTTGTGGTCTAACGACCCATGCACTTTAAAAGTGTTTTGATTCATTGGATGTACCGTTTGTACTACATCAGTGTATTTGATTCATTGGATGTACCGTTTGTACTACATCAATGTCTTGGCCATCCTTTTCTTGTGATTTCTGGATTTCTAATTATTGATTTCTGGAATTTATGTTTCACCACCTTTTTCAGTTGGCATTGATATGTATGTCATTTTGTGGCTTGGTGAATTAGATAAAGAATATGACATTCTTTTGAAGCTATGAGATTCTTGAGATATTGTATGGCTTTTGTGGATTTTCTAATGTATACTTATCGTAGTATGACATTTTTGGTTATCATACGTCTTTTTATTATATCTCTTCTTTTATCTCATTTTAATTGATAATTATAGCTAGACTGATCCGTTTATTATTTTCTTCTTAAATAATACTCGGGCCGGACTGAGATTTTACAGGTGCTTCCTCTTGACTTCCTATCTGGAACAATCGTCTGATTTTGGCTAACTACTCTAGATTAGTAGTTTATTATTGTATGAATTTGAGAAATAGACTCCTTGATGTATACATATTCTTTTGTCTTAGCACTTGTATCTATTCTTTTGTGATGTTGTGGATCTTATTTGACCACTACTCTGATATACACTTTTATGTGTAATATTCATATCTATTTCCGCCTTTGTGATATGAATTGTCTGTGACTGATTTATGTTATGTTTGTTTCTATATTTGTTTTCAAAGATATTATAGCCACCGTGTAGTAGTTTTGAGTTTGTGTCGGCATGTCGGATTTCCACTTGAAAAGAATTGCATGTTATACTATCTGACATATCGATGCTCGCACAATGCAATTACACGGATGGTCGCTCCTCAACAGCCTTATTATCCGTGCTAGTTGACAGCATTTACTCCGGAATGTTCTTGGCTAGCGTGGGTATAGAGGTGGGGCGTCACAGATGTGGTTTTCAGATATCCAAATATGGAAACCCGATCCCGGTCTCATCGAAATCCAAAGCGTGTTTTTTAGGTCCAAGTTGTTTTAAAGTTTAAAACAATTTAATTCAACATTATCTATATACACACAGATAGATAATTCTCAACATCATAATAGATAATCAATATTATCATCCCATCAGATAATCTATATTATCAACTCAAACAGATAAATCATATTATCAACTCAATGCAACCATAACATCCAAATCACACAACAACATTTATCTCATAACTGAGATTTCAACCATTCAGGGTAATAAATATCAATCATCATTCATAAGCAATGACTTATCAATCCAATCTATAATTAATTTAAAATGAATTAAATTAATTACTTCTTCCTTAAATTAATTTAAAATGAATTAAATTAATTACTCATCCAAATAAATCTTGCTTATACATCAAATAATTATTCTTAACAAATTACCCTAATTAATCATCTAGATTAATTATCTTCTAATTACATTCAAGTAAGTAACCTCTAATTAATTTCACAAATTAATTAATCCAAAACAATCCCCGTAATTAACCTGTAATTACTTCATTAATTAATCCTTAATTAGTTAGTTAATACCTTCATTGATTAATTGTTATTAATTAATCAATCCTTAATTATATCATTAATTATATAAATTAATGATCTCAAATTATTTATTTAAAATAACTCCATTAAATTAATTATCAATTTATCTCTATTGATTAATCATTCTTGATTAATCACATTAAGTAATTAACTTAAATTAATTACATCTCTTAAACCATTCTCAATTAACTTAATTATCAAAACCTAAATTAATTACACTAAGTAATTAATTATTAATTACTTACTTAAGTAATTATTCAGCATACAAATTACATATTAATTACAAGTAATTAATTTCCAAAACTCCTTCAATTAAATTACATCTAGTAATTTATTTTCTTAATTACTTCACTAAGTAATTTTCCATTTTTAAATTACATTGGCAATTATTTCTCAAATCAATCAATGATTAATTTAAATTAATTAAACTTAATTAATTAACTTAATTAATCAAAATAAACTCAATTAATTACAATTAGTAATTAATTTCCTTAATTACTTTCACTAAGTAATTATACTTAAATAATTCAAAGGATTATCTTAAATTAATTAACCCAATTAATTATTTAAAATTAATTGCATTAATTAATTATAAAATAATATTAAGTTAACGACCTTCATTAACTCATAACAAATCTTTAATTACTTTTCCAAAGTAATTAACTGAATTAATCAATATTGATTCTTAATTTATTTAAAGAAACTTATTAATTAATTTCTAATTATTAAATTAATCAAGTGATAATTAAACTTAATTAATTATTAATTACTTGATTAATAATTCAATCCATTAATTAAATTAATCAAATCTTATTTAATTAATTCCTAAATCATACTTTAATCAAGTTTAATTAACTTAACTAATTCTTTAATTAATAAAGTCCTTAATTATTTAATTAATTAACCTTATTATTAATTAATTAAATTAATTAAAATCTTAATTACCTTGATCAGATAATTAAGTTTTAAACAATAAAAATCATTAATCTCATTAATGATTAAATTATTGTTATTAAAGTCATTTAAAGACAAATTTGCTTTTAAATTTTATAAATTCCATTTTAAATTAAAATTAAAATGAAATTAAATTTAAACTTAAACAAGATTTTAAGTATTTAAAAATTCTTTAGTTCTCATTTTAAAGAATCACTTACCTCTTAAAACAAATTTTAGAAAAAATCATTTAATTTTAGCCTATATTCAATTAAATTTAAAATATCTTAAATATTTCAAATGACATTTGAACATTTAAATTCAAATCTTATTTACATTACAACCAAAAATTCAAATTCATGCTTCAGAATTAAATTCAAAGATTAAAATTTAAAACTCTGTTTTAAATCTTCATTTAAGATTTTATAAAATACTCAAACTAAAATATATCATTTGAATTTATCAACCAATTTTCTTTTTGAAACTTTCAGATCCAACTTCAAATTTGAATCCAGGATTTCAAATTCAGATTTAACTTAGAATTTAAATCTTGTTTTAAAAACTTATTTTCAGATTAAAAAAAATTCACTCAATAAAACTGTGCAGGTTTTTAAATTTTAATTAAATACTTTATTTAATTACTGCGAACTTATTCAAAATCTGGAATTCAATCTATTTGAATTCATACTTAAACTTGCTTCCAATCTTGTTTTAAGTTTTATTTCCAGGTTTAAAAAATTTCTTTATATGAAAACTGTGCAGGTTCAGGTATTTTTTTTTTTAAAAAACAATTCATTCCTGCAAATCTTGTTTACTCAAAAACTGGAATTCAAAAACTATTTGAATTCATGTTTTAATCTTACTTCTGTTTAGATTTAAACTTGCTTTGCCCCTTTTTTTTAGATTGAATTGAGTTTAAAATTTGAAACCTGAAACAGTTCAGGTTACCAATTTCCACCATACAACTAAACTACTCGAGTCAAATGCTATCCTACTTCGAGTCATCTCTGCTATAACTTCGAGCAAAAACGAAAAATACCCGAGCACCACTTCTTCCCATATTCCAGAACTAAATCTCCTCTCTATGGCCACTGTGCACATGCACATTGCCATGGCCATCTTCCCGATCATCAGAGATGATCATCCATCCACCATCCACCCTTAAATCCAACATGATCAAACAAGACATCACCAATCTCCACATATTCAAAATTCAAATTGAACAGCCCCCTTACAAAACCTGGAACACAACCTTTTCCACAAATCCAAACCTGTCAGCAATGATTTCACCTTCCTCCGACCATCGATGAAGTTGAAACTCCATCCACTTCTTTGTCAGGGACCCATCGACCATACCACAAAACAGTTTGACACTCGAACAACTAATAAGTCGGGAAGATTAAATTTCTTAATTTGTTAAAACTTAGGGTTACAGCAATAAAACCCATTCCTTAGTTAATTCAAAAATCAATTCACCACTTAGTTAACTTTTGTAAATTGCCTAATCCCTCTTCTGCCTTCATAAGAGAATTTCAAACCCCTTAATGTCCAGCATTTTCAGAATTCATCAAAGTTATATTTCCCAAATGGAAGTAACTTCCCCTGTAATCTTAAACCATGAATTGTATTTCCTGAGTTAAAAATCATGTTTCCAAGAATGTTTCAATTTATATATCCAGTTTACAATACTAGATTAAAAATTTAACAGTTGGTGTTCTTTCCCATTTTAAAAAAAATGTTTTTGCTGTATTACTGTTTGCAGCGGCAATCAGACTCAATTATCAATTTTAAAAAGGGTTCCTTGTTGAATAACAATCTTGCTTGATAATTCAAGTTCTTATCAATACAAGATCAAGTAAATAAGGAATTTACATTTCATTCAGGACCTAGGAGCATCACAGAGTAAAATTTTATATAAACACAGCATATGTTCAGTAACAATCATTTCAAATTTCACCTGTGTATTCATGCATATCAATTTATTTCAGAAATAATAACAAACAACCAGATTTTATTAAAGAAATTTAGAGTTTACTCACTTAGATTTAAAGAACAGAGCACCCCGATTTTTAAGCTTTGAACCCAGGTTGAAAGAAGATGCTTGCATTTGAATTGACTGACCAAACCCATATGCATGCAGGCCATTTTAAGAATTTGCTCAGGTTTGCAAAGGTGTAAATGCAGACTTCATTTGATTTTACAGAAATTTCCAGAGATGAAAAATACAGGTATTTGAAGGATTACAGACTTGGGATTGCAGAATTTTCCAGAGTTGCAAGTGCAGGTTTTTATTTGAGAAGATTGATCTTATTTTTGAATGAGGAGTTTCAGATGTTAGAATTTCTTTTGGAATGAATTTGCAAATATGTTTTAGAGGGGTTTTAGATTTTTTTTGAATGAAGTGTTTTCTTGATTCAATTAGCATTAAATTTTAAGAAGAGAATGAAGTGAAAAATGAAAAATGTTTTTAAAAGAACTGAAATAAAATTTTAATAAAGAAAAGATAAAAATACAATGACACTTGTCATAAGAGCTACTAACTTATTAACATATGTAGTTTTAAATACTTAAAAAGTTAACACTTGTCTTTTTACTTAATTTAGTTATTATATTTAAATGTTTATAAAAAGGGTTTTCTTTAATTTATGTTATGTTAGAATGAATGTAAGTGATTTACTTATTTTTTTTAAAAAATGTAAATAAAACTATTTATAAATTAAAACTCAGAAAATATTTTAAAGAATCAATTAATTTGAATTTCAAAATAAGATTTCCAAATTCAAATTAATTCTTTGAAATCAAACCAAAATCAAATTTAAAATGAAGATTCTATTTTCCCTTTTTAATTCTCTTTATATCTTGAAAAATAGAATATTTATTAGTATGATTTAAAATAACAATTTACAATTTTATATGATTTATAAAGAAATTATAAATCACTTTTATATTTATATGAATTTAAATCATATGTTATCTTATATTTTAAACTTATATAAAATATACCCAAATCATATTTATCAAATAATATTTAATAAGAAATAAACTTAACTTTTATTTAAATTTAAAACAAAAATTAAGCCTAGATAAATTTTAAACAATTTAACATTTATCATAAATATTTACAAATCATATAGTTATTAATTTAAATAGATTTTTAAAAGCTTAATATTAATTTAAAAAATAATTTTCTAATTACTCAATATTTATTAGAATTTAAAAACAAACTTTATTTATTTATTATCATGTAAGTTAAATTCCAAACAAAGATAAACTATAATATATATACAAATATATATATACATTATAATTTAAACATTTATTTTAGCTTTTAAAAGATAAATTCACAAATTAAATATTTATTTAATTCTGATTATTAAACCAAAACACATTTTATTAATCAATATTGTCAATATCAATTTAATTTTATATAAAGATTATTAAATTGCTATTGTCTAAAATTCCGGGATATCACATTCCTTCCCCCTTAAAAGAATTTCGTCCCCGAAATTTAAAACAAAGGTAATTTAATAACCTATTTTATATTTTTAATTTTAAAACAAAAGCATATATCAAACATATGATAACAACTCTAGCAATCAATTCCAATCAAACAAAATTAACTATCCAAACAAAATTCTGGATAGAGTTTCCTCGAGTTTCCCCAGTAAACATCGGGATACTCGCTCTATAAAACCCAAACAATCAACACTACTGAGTTACAGAACTCCTACTCATCTATATCTATAACTGAACAAATAATCAGACTATAGATAAGTTTGACTCAACAACCAAAATCTCCCAGAACAGCTGATTCCAAAACCATAAATAGATATACACGTACTCCCTCAGAGATACGTGAAACACAACGAATTCCAGTTGTCCAAACTGGCAATTCAATTCGGAAAATCAAACACTTATTCAAAACAAAACTCAGAGGAAATCCAAAATATCACAGAGCTAGCTTACCCAACCTTACCAAAATTTATAGCTCTTAAAAACTGAGAACTTATCCAAAATCAGATCTTCGACTGCTTATCTCTTACCTGATCAGCTCAATCCTTGCTGATGTCTCAAGAAACAATCTAGACCAAACCCATCAGAATGATCCTCCACGATCAATCAAGATCAAGAACAACTCCACTCACAACCATCAAAAGAAAACAACTTCTCCTATCCGGAAAAGAAAAGCAGATGCACTCCCAAATTGCTTCCGCTGCACAACTCTGATCTGGAGTAGAAAAGAATGCTGATGAAGAGCACAAGCACAACTGGACAGCAAAACCAAGAAGATCTCCAATAACCAAGAGAAAATTCAGAATTTCCTCAAATCCTGAGTTGCTTCAACAAATTCCATCTTAAGAAACTAACCCTCAATTAGTTGATCCACCGGTACCACTGAATTTCTAGATGAAGACAAACTCTGACCTTTCTAAAAATATTCAGAAAAATCTCCAACAACCCAAAAGAACATTCAACTATCGCAAGTCACTTTTGCGATCTACTCAATCTAATTCCAAAGAAAACTGTTCTCTCTTTACCAATTAGAACAGCTTATGCTGGTCTTTCCAATCCATCGAAGAAATGGATTCACTCTACTACTTCTGAACTCCATCTCCAGAAAACTGCTAAGCCAGAAAACTCTGCCGACACACAAAACACTCCGAGCTCTACTGCTGACACCAATGCCAAAGAATTCTTAACTAAAAGTTCTTCGAGAAACTCGGACTCCAAACCAAACAGAAACATCCTGCTGAACTTAGCCATAACACCGAAGCAGATCTACTTCCTTAAACTTGTTCCAAAGAAATCATCTTCGGAAACATCCATAGTCACTGCATCTCATCATGCAGTTACTATTCCCTGAGATAACAAGATACCATTACTCGCTTCTGCTCAGCCAACAGATCTAAACTCTACTCATCCAACCTCAAAAATGAACTCCAAACCTTTACAGGTTACCTTCAGAGATCAATGAAGTCATTACACCACTTCAAAACTCACTCGAGACGGTATTAGGTCTACGGTCTCGACAAATACACTACCAACCTCAAACATTCAAACTCCAACCAATCGGTAGTTGTGTTATACACACCACTACCCCAATCTACCTTTATAACCCATATTGGAAAACCTGAACAGGTAACCCAACAGATAGGTAGAAATAAATATATATATAATAAAAATTACAAATACGCTCTCTCAAGATAGACACCACTCCAGAGCCTAGGTATTCACTCAACCTAATGCTCTGATACCAACTGTGATAGTCTAGGCTTTGCAACCATCGACAGCGGCTCACTCGACTGGTAGGCTTTTCAACCATCCTAGCCCCGCCGTGGCTCACATTGGTACCTCGAATTTGCTTTTACGGCCAGCCTCTCGACTCGCAACCAACCCAGGGCATTATACTACCCAAAAGGGACATGTAGGGGTAAGAGTCTCCCGTTCGCTACCTAACGCGAAGCGAGAACCCCCTATCACGCTGTAATGAAGCAAACCCGATCCCAGTCTCATCGAAATCCAAAGCGTGTCTTTTAGGTCCAAGTTGTTTTAAAGTTTAAAACAATTTAATTCAACATTATCTATATACACACGGATAGATAATTCTCAACATCATAATAGATAATCAATATTATCATCCCATCAGATAATCTATATTATCAACTCAAACAGATAAATCATATTATCAACTCAATGCAACCATAACATCCAAATCACACAACAACATTTATCTCATAACTGAGATCTCGACCATTCAGGGTAATAAATATCAATCATCATTCATAAGCAATGACTTATCAATCCAATCTATAATTAATTTAAAATGAATCAAATTAATTACTTCTTCCTTAAATTAATTTAAAATGAATTAAATTAATTACTCATCCAAATAAATCTTGCTTATACATCAAATAATTATTCTTAACAAATTACCCTAATTAATCATCTAGATTAATTATCTTTTAATTACATTCAAGTAAGTAACCCCTAATTAATTTCACAAATTAATTAATCCAAACCAATCCCCGTAATTAACCTGTAATTACTTCATTAATTAATCCTTAATTAATTAATTAATACCTTCATTGATTAATTGTTATTAATTAATCAATCCTTAATTTTATCATTAATTATATAAATTAATGATCTCAAATTATTTATTTAAAATAACTCCATTAAATTAATTATCAATTTATCTCTATTGATTAATCATTCTTGATTAATCACATTAAGTAATTAACTTAAATTAATTACATCTCTTAAACCATTCTCAATTAACTTAATTATCAAAACCTAAATTAATTACACTAAGTAATTAATTATTAATTACTTACTTAAGTAATTATTCAACATACAAATTAAATATTAACTACAAAGTAATTAGTTTCCAAAACTCCTTCAATTAAATTACATCTAGTAATTTATTTTCTTAATTACTTCACTAAGTAATTTTCCATTTTTAAAATACATTGGTAATTATTTCTCAAATCAATCAATGATTAATTTAAATTAATTAAACTTAATTAATTAACTTAATTTATCAAAATAAACTCAATTAATTACAATTAGTAATTAGTTTCCTTAATTACTTTCACTAAGTAATTATACTTAAATAATTCAAAGGATTATCTTAAATTAATTAATCCAATTAATTATTTAAAATTAATTACATTAATTAATTATAAAATAATATTAAGTTAATGACCTTCATTAACTCATAACAAATCTTTAATTACCTTTCCAAAGTAATTAACTGAATTAATCAATATTGATTCTTAATTTATTTAAAGAAACTTATTAATTAATTTCTAATTATTAAATTAATCAAGTGATAATTAAACTTAATTAATTATTAATTACTTGATTAATAATTCAATCCATTAATTAAATTAATCAAATCTTATTTAATTAATTCCTAAATCATACTTTAATCAAGTTTAATTAACTTACCTAATTCTTTAATTAATAAAGTCCTTAATTACTTAATTAATTAACCTTATTATTAATTAATTAAATTAATTAAAATCTTAATTACCTTGATCAGATAATTAAGTTTTAAACAATAAAAATCATTAATCTCATTAATGATTAAATTATTGTTATTAAAGTCATTTAAAGACAAATTTGCTTTTAAATTTTATAAATTCCATTTTAAACTAAAATTAAAATGAATTTGAATTTAAACTTAAACAAGATTTTAAGTATTTAAAAATTCTTTAGTTCTCATTTTAAAGAATCACTTACCTCTTAAAACTAATTTTAGAAAAAATCATTTAATTTTAGCCTATATTCAATTAAATTTAAAATATCTTAAATATTTCAAATGACATTTAAACATTTACATTCAAATCTTATTTACATTACAACCAAAAATTCAAATTCATGCTTCAGGTTTAAATTCAAAGATTAAAATTTAAAACTTTGTTTTAAATCTTCATTTCAGATTTTATAAAATACTCAAACTAAAATATATCATTTGAATTTATCAACCAATTTTCTTTTTGAAACTTTGAGATTCAACTTCAAATTTGAATCCAGGATTTCAAATTCAGATTTAACTTAGAATTTAAATCTTGTTTTAAAAACTTATTTTCGAATTAAAAAAAAAATCACTCAATAAAAACTGTGTAGGTTTTTAAATTTTAATTAAATAATTTATTTAATTACTGCAAACTTATTCAAAATCTGGAATTCAATCTATTTGAATTCATACTTAAACTTGCTTCCAATCTTGTTTTAAGTTTTATTTCCAGGTTTAAAAAATTTCTTTATATGAAAACTGTGCGGGTTTAGGTTTTTTTTTTAAAACAATTCATTCCTGCAAATCTTGTTTACTCAAAAACTTGAATTCAAAACCTATTTGAATTCATGTTTTAATCTTACTTCAGTTTAGATTTAAACTTGCTTTGCCCCTTTTTTTTAGATTGAATTGAGTTTAAAATTTGAAACCTGAAACAGTTCAGGCTACCAATTTCCACCATACAACTAAACTACCCGAGTCAAATGCTATCCTACTTCGAGTCATCTCTGCTATAACTTCAAGCAAAAACGGAAAATACCCGAGCACCACTTCTTCCCATATTCCAGAACTAAATCTCCTCTCTATGGCCACTTTGCACATGCACATTGCCATGGCCATCTTCCCGATCATCAGAGATGATCATCCATCCACCATCCACCCTTAAATCCAACATGATCACCCAAGACATCACCAATCTCCACATATTCAAAATTCAAAATGAACAGCCCCCTTACAAAACCTGGAACACAACCTTTTCCACAACTCCAAACCTGTCAACAATGATTTCACCTTCCTCCGACCATCGATGGAGTTGAAACTCCTTCCACTTCTTTGTCAGGGACCCATCGACCATACCACAAAACAGTTCGACACTCGAACAACTAATAAGTCGGGAAGATTAAATTTCTTAATTTTTTAAAACTTAGGGTTACAGCAATAAAACCCATTCCTTAGTTAATTCAAAAATCAATTCACCACTTAGTTAACTTTTGTAAATTGCCTAATCCCTCTCCTGCCTTCATAAGAGAATTTCAAAACCCTTAATGTCCAGCATTTACAGAATTCATCAAAGTTATATTTCCCAAATGGAAGTAATTGCCCCTGTAATCTTAAACCATGAATTGTATTTCCTGAGTTAAAAATCATGTTTCCAAGAATGTTTCAATTTATATATCCAGTTTACAATACTAGATTAAAAATTTAACAGTTGGTGTTCTTCCCCATTTTAAAAAAAAAATGTTTTTGCTGTATTACTGTTTGCAGAGGCAATCAGACTCAATTATCAATTTTAAGCAGGGTTCCTTGTTGAATAACAATCTTTCTTGATAATTCAAGTTCTTATCAATACAAGATCAAGTAAATAAGGAATTTACATTTCATTCAGGACCTAGGAGCATCACAGAGTAAAATTTTATATCAACACAGCATATGCTCAGTAACAATCATTTCAAATTTCACTTGTGTATTCATGCGTATCAATTTATTTCAGAAATAATAACAAACAACCGGATTTTATTAAAGAAATTTAGAGGCTACTCATTTAGATTTAAAGAACAAAGCACCCAGATTTTTAAGCTTTGAACCCAGGTTGAAAGAAGATGCTTGCATTTGAATTGACTGACCAAACCCATATGCATGCAGGCCATTTTAAGAATTTGCTCAGGTTTGCAGAGGTGTAAATGCATACTTCATTTGATTTTACAGAAATTTCTAGAGATGAAAAATGCAGGTATTTGAAGGATTACAGACTTGAGATTGCAGAATTTTCCATAGTTGCAAGTGCAAGCTTTTATTTGAGAAGATTGATCTTATTTTTGAATGAGGAGTTTTAGATGTTAGAATTTCTTTTGGAATGAATTTGCAAAAATGTTTTAGAGGGGTTTCAGAATTTTTTTTTTGAATGAAGTGTTTTCTTGATTCAATTAGCATTAAATTTTAAGAAGAGAATGAAGTGAAAAATGAAAAATGTTTTTAAAAGAAATGAAATAAAATTTAATAAAGAAAAGATAAAAATACAATGACACTTGTCATAAGAGCTACTAACTTATTAACACATGTAGTTTTAAATACTTAAAAAGGTAACACTTGTCTTTTTACTTAATTTAGTTATTACATTTAAATGTTTATAAAAAGGGTTTTCTTTAATTTATGTTATGTTAGAATGAATATAAATGAATTACTTATTATTATTTTTAAATGTAAATAAAACTATTTATAAATTAAAACTCACAAAATATTTTAAAGAATTAATTAATTTGAATTTCAAAATAAGATTTCCAAATTCAAATTAATTCTTTGAAATCAAACCAAAATCAAATTTAAAAATGAAGATTCTATTTTCCCTTTTTAATTCTCTTTATATTTTGAAAAATAGAATATTTATTAGTATGATTTAAAATAACAATTTACAATTTTATATGATTTATAAAGAAACTATAAATCACTTTTATATTTAAATGAATTTAAATCATATGTTATCTTATATTTTAAACTTATATAAAATATACCCAAATCATATTTATCAAATAATATTTAATAAGAAATAAACTTAACTTTTATTTAAATTTAAAACAAAAATTAAGCTAAGATAAATTTTAAACAATTTAACATTTATCATAAATATTTACAAATCATATAGTTATTAATTTAAATAGATTTTTAAAAGCTTAATATTAATTTAAAAAATAATTTTCTAATTACTCAATATTTATTAGAATTTAAAAACAAACTTTATTTATTTATTATCATGTAAGTTAAATTCCAAACAAAGATAAACTATAATATATATACAAATATATATATATATATATATATTATAATTTAAACATTTATTTTAGCTTTTAAAAGATAAATTCACAAATTAAATATTTATTTAATTCTGATTATTAAACCAAAGCACATTTTATTAATCAATATTGTCAATATCAATTTAATTTTATATAAAGATTATTAAATTGATATTGTCTAAAATTCCGGGATATCACAGTTTTATAACGATATTATATTGTTTTTCCTGCTGTTGGGATATATTATTTTGAAAAGTTATGATATATATTATTTTATTTATATTATAAATTTTCCCGAGCCTCTCCGTACAAAGGAGACTCTGCCGAAAATTTTCATAAATTTTGGACTTGGAAAATTTTGAGAAATGTTTTCCAAACTTTATTACTTTAAGTATAAAAGAATTTAATGATTATAAATTGATATATTTTATTTAAATTATTTGGTTATGCAAATTAATTGTTTATAAATTTAATATTTTGAATAAGATATATTGATTTCTAAATTCTTTCTTTCCCCTTCTTTTCCTTTGGGAGACGAAAAGTTTTGAGCGACGGAGAGTGTGACGACCTGTAAATTTTCAATGATTAAATCTGTTAATTTAATAAGATTTTGGTGATATAATGTTGAAGGGAATAAAGATTAGTGAATTGTAAATGGAAATAATAACTAGAATGAATTGCAACAATATAAATGTAAGTTAATTGTTAATAACTTGAATGTAATTCCAATAAATAAAATAATGTAAGCGTATACTTGGTTATAAGATTTAATATAAGAAACAAATGCAATTATTTAATTATTGTATGAAATAGATAGTTAATGGTAATTAAATAAAATCAGTTTTATATAATAATTGTATTATTTGGTTGTGAATAATGAATTCATAAGTATAATTAAATGTTATGGTAACAATTATTGTGTGTTACCTATTTATTTAGTCTATTAAATAAAATTGGAAATCAAATTTTGTAATTTAATGAGATTAAATACTGCGTTAATTGAAATTAGATGAAATTGGAAGTTAATAATGCACTAAGGTATAAACCATGATAATTATACCATAAGATGAAATTGATTGAATAATTAATGGAAAGCAAACTATATTGAATTATTGGGAATTTAATTTATAATCTCTAAATATATTGAAATTGAAATTTAAAGCTTTGAATTGGTGAAATATGCAACATTAAATTTATATGGAAATTTGTTATAAAGAGTTATAAATTACTAAGTAAGCCAAAATGGAGGCGTTGTAAATAATTAAAATTTGAATTGAAAATTTGATTTAATTATTTTAATATTAATTAATTTAATTAACGTGAAAATAGCCTTTTGGCAACTGACTTGGATTTCGACGAAACCAGTTTCATCGGATCTGTAACAGTGGATTATTGTAGGATTTTATGTTTCGTAGAGATCTAACTTGTTGTTTGATCGTACAGGCTCAAAACGCATAGAAATCAATTTAATTGAAATCAATTTGAAATAAACTGATTTTAACGTAAATTCTATATACGATGGAATTGGGATTTGAAACCTATTCCATTGAGTTTAAAATAATTGAAAACATCTATTTTGATATATGGGTTGACCCATTTTCGTTCCGGAGTCGAAACGGGGTTTTTGGGTCATTTATCGTTCAATCAATCTTCCCCATTCTTTCTGTTTTCAGCTATACCCATATATAGCTCGTTATTAACCCTTGGTCATTTCTTATTTCTACTCTTTGTATGTACATGGTCCTTCTCTACTTCTCATTACAATAACAGACAAAACCTTAATTCCCAAATCTCAATTTTCAATTTCAAATTCAATTCGAAAAAATCAAACTCCTCCAAACCTTATCGAATTATATATCATTTCAAAGATCACGACGAGCATAATCTTCTACAAAAATTCATTTTTCGATTTGGTTCACTAGTTGTCTAGAAATCGAGGTTGAACCTCGACCGTCCATTGCTTAGGTTTCGATCCAACGGTGGATCGTCGTCCAATCGATGATCAGGAGGCGATGTTGCGAAGAGCTCGTCGAGCAGGACTCGGAGATGTAATCGATGGTTTCATAGATGCTCGACTTTGCCAGAAAATGGGCTAGAGGTGTGTGGTAGCCGTGGCATTTCTAACATCGTTGTGGCTATGCGCAGTGGGGAAGGGGTCGGCCGGAGGCTTGGTGGAGAGTGGAGTTCTCAGATAAGGTCGTAGGAAAGTCTAGGCATGGTAGATTTGAGGAGATGGGTGACGGCTTTGTTCGTGATTGAGCCTGGCAGGTGACGAAGGAGTTAGGGCTTGGCATGAGCGTCGGTGACGTGTAAGAGCATTGTTTTTTTATATTTTATTTAAATTTAAAGTTTTCAAATGATCCAACGTATATAATTTTTACATACGAGGTCCGATTCACGAGCGGTTTTCTCCGCTAGGATCGTATTGAAATTCCGGACATTTTAACACTAGTTTAGACGAATTCTGAGACTGTTTTGAATTTTGGGTTTAAATTGGATTTAAATTCAATTTAAATTCAAAGGTGAGTGTTTTAACCCACTCACAACTTCTAAATTTCTTATGTTTGTTAAATTAAATTTATGATGTGATTAGGAATTTATTTATGACGTTTGGTATATTTTAAATCATCATCTCAGTAAATTTGAATTTATTTGAATTTATATGAATTAAATCACTATTTAATTTATTATTGAATATAAATTGCCAGTTAAATACCTTTCATCGATTATCAGTTCTATATTGATATTTATTGGTTAATTTGGTTGATGATTGTGATGGATATTGACTGTTGAAATTGGATGAATGGATGTTTTATTTTATATCGTTATAAATTGTAAACTGCAAGTACGTTATGGATTTTTATTATTAATTCGGGATTGCAGTTTGAAATTATATATAACCGTAAAATTTTAATTTACGGATTGAAACGATAAATATCCGTATCACTTGACCCTAGGTTAGAAAATTATATGCGGACACTGGATTGGTTAAATTAAATGATTTTAAAATTCTTAAATTTTTGAATTTAATCAATTGATATTTTGAAGTATATTTTGATTCATATAAATTGAAGTATTTTGGAAAAATCAAGTTTTGTGTTGAAAGGTGAATTGGCTTAAAGGGAATTATTTTATGAAATTAAATTGAAAGTTAAAGTTAAATTTTAAGTATAATGAAATTATATCAGAATTAAGCTATTGAATTGGTCTGAAACATAACGTTGAAATATTTTGAGATTGGAGTAATTCGTATTGATATTTTGAGCATGGATATAACGATATGAAATTCGGTAGTATATTGAAATTTGGTTTGTCGATTTGGAAATTTGAAATGGTCCAAATATGTTGAAATGAAATGCATAGTTTAATTTGGTATTAATTTCAAACTCAAATTTTAAGTAAGCTATTTTAAAATATGCCGTTTTAAATTTTCTAATTATTAAGATTTTCAAATTTATTAAACTACTTAACTAATATTAAAGATATAAATTATTTTGATCTATTTTAAACCAATTTAACTTATTTTAAACTAATTAAACCATTTTAATTTATTTTAAATCTAATTAATCCATTTCAAGCTATTTAATCGAAATTAACCATTTAGCTATCTTAAATCAATTTAAAAGTATTTACCTATAATTAAACTGTTTAGAGAATTTTAACTATTTAGAACTATTTAAACTAATTTCTAAATTTCCAAACTAAGTACGTGGAAGGGTTTATATTCATTTCAATTGGTTTAAAAAAGAGAATAAGATTAAATGACTTTATAACCTAAGTTGGAATTTTGAATGTTGTAATAAATCGAAATGAATATTTTGAAGCTAGGACTTAGCCTGTTTTGAAAAAATGATTTTGGAAGAAATATGATTTGAAAGTGGTATAGTTTTTGAGAACACGACATTTGATATAAATTGTGAATTTGACTTTAAAAGAAAAATATAATTTCGAACTATGATTCTAAAGGTTAATATGATTTCGAAAGTAAGTAATGATTTCGAAAGCGATATGGTTTGAATTGAATATGATATTTTGACATCAATTATGAAATGATTTTGGAAATATAAAAGAACCATCTGTTGTGTAATAAGCGATTGGTTGTCAAAGAGACCGACATCAGATGTTGTCATACTCTTTGCCAATACCGAATACTACTTTGACAACTGCGTAGGCGGTGGAGATTCCAGAATGAAGTAGGATGGTGGCGACGATCCTATTTAAGATATATACGTGGACCCGACTCCCATAAGTTGGCTTAAGGTGGCTAAAATATGAGCAATCGACGGGCCAAGTGAGCTCATTCCTCCGATCCGGCATACTCCATCGACACTATATTCTGACTTTTGATTTATTTGGTGGCCACCCTTTGATTTTTCCTCGGAGTGTGTTTCGAGTTGGGCGGTAGTTGCGGCAATGCGTTACCAATAGTCTGGAACTATAATTGGTATATCTACCCTAGCATTGCCTAATTGTGCCGTGTCACCAACCCTAGCGCGCCTTCTACGAGTTTGTTTTATGTCGTACCTATGGGGTATCCTCTAGTGGCTCTAGTTTACGCGGTGTTACGGTAATGTATTGGCACTTAAAATGTGTTAAGGGGGAAATGGGTAACGCCTTAACGCTATTTAATAGTTTACTTTACTATAGACATTACTATAATAGAGTGCATTACTACATAATAGATAGTTTAACGGATCCTTAGGAGGTGTGAATCCCGAGCATCTCTTAAGTTACTGTATTCACGTTAGACACTGGATAGGAGATGTCAAACTCCGTAAACATCTCTGACGACGTTACACTCATATTTGTTTACCATTGATTTAACTTACACAAGATCTTTTAGTTCTGACTCGAGTGTTTTGTCTTTTCAATTCGCTCGGGTCAGCCTAAGCATTTCAGGATTTGAAGACCTTATTTCTAGAGGAAGAAGATGAAGATTTGTACTATTATTATTTGTATCATTATTCCACTACATTTATATTGTTCCGCAACATTATTGTTTATCTCTATCGTATGTAACTCTGGTTATGTATTGTACCTGTATAATCAAATATTTTGTAAAACAACATCATGAACTGTTTATTTGATTATTATATTTGGTCATTCTGCTACAAGATTCTGTTTTGTTTTTTCTTATTCACCTCATTAACAATCCACCCTTCTGTATGGTTTGAGTCTGACGTGTATGGTTTATTGTCGATTTAAACTGTCCAAAAAGGCGGAATGTTGCATTTGAAGTTTTATTTTTTGGATTGAAATTTAAACTGATTCAGCCGCCTGGATGAATGATTTAGTCGACTGAATAGGTTTACAGTCGATTGATCACACCATTTAATGGACTAAACATCTAAAGTTTTGAAATAAATTTTAGAGCTTCATCGCGTCGATTCCACTCGATCTCAAATTCGTTAGCGTTATTCTCCCTATTCCCACACACTTCTACTATAATACATTCGTTTTAATAGTCAATCATATTGATGAAGTATAATTATTAGGTGGAGTGGAAGTAACACTACACTATCAATGTGTGTGTGTGTGTGTGTGTATTGATCCTCTACTTATGAGTACTATATCGAATCAAACATAGTTGTGAGTAAGGGAAACTCACCTTGATTTGATGATCAATCGGGTCTTAATCCTCCCTTTCTTCCCTCTTCTTGACCTCTCTACAAATATTCTTCACTTCAATTTGAGTGATCACTTGCTTCCAAAGAAAGATTGGTGTAGATGATTGCCAAGAAGCCTTGATTTGATTTGTATTAATTATAGGTGTTTAATGTTAATTAATTTTAGAATTAAGTGTGATGGAGTTTGGTGAGAAGTTTAAATTTTCATTATGGAAATGGTGGGATAGGTTTATATATATAGAGTTGGTTGAGATCTCTAGAATTGGAAATCTCTAGAACTCAATCCTCATGAAAACAAATATAGAAACATATATTTATAATTGGGTCTGGATCTTTACTAATTGGGCTCGAAGTCATTTCTTTTGATGTTTTGTTTACATGAACACAATATTTACACAACAACTCCATCTTGGCTTACATGAAGACAAGACTTGGGCTTATGTAGTAATGCACCTTATTTTTCTAATTTAATTTTATTTCTTTCTTCTTTTCATTCAAAATCATTTCTAACTATATTTTAAATTATTTAACTCTATTAAAACCTTTTCCAACTTCTAATTTAATTCCAACTCATTTATTTAAAATCAATTTATTATAAATTCTCACAAAACCTTATTCCATCAAATTTATTTCAAACAAAAATTCATAGCTTCTCATTTAAAATATCAAAATAAATTATCAATCCAATATTCCTTTCAAATCGAATACTTTTCATTTTAATAAGCTATTATCCATCAAATTCTCCAAGTTATCGCTATAATCCCACTTTACTTCATTCAAATCGTACTAATATCATTAATAATTATTATATTATCATTAATTAATAGCTTCTTGGTAATGGATTGTTACAACTATTACCACTATGATCATATATGTAACGACCCAGGATTTTAATTAATTTAAATTTGAATATTTAGTTTATTTTAAATATTAATAAGTGAATTTATAAGTCGAATAAATTTTATTTCGAATAATTGGATTTAATTGAATAATTAAATCGATAATTTAATATGTTAGATTATGAAAATAATTGAAAATTGAGTTAAATATGATTGAAAATGATTTGTAAAATTTTATTTTATCATATTGAAGTTAGAATGATATTTTAGAACTTTTAAATTTGAATTAAAAGTTAATTTGTGAAAATTGAATATTTTAATATTAAAATCGACTAGTGAAAATAGTCAATTTTTGAACAGTCTCAGAATTGAACGAGACCAGTTCCATTGGATCCGTAATAGTTAGTTATTACCGGATTTCAATTTTCGTGTCAATCGGAGCTATCGTTTGATCGTGGCAGCTCGAAACGCATCGTAATTGTTTTTAATTTTAATTTGGCGAGTTAAAATAGCCATTTTTCAAACAGTCTCGGATTTCGACGAAACTAGTTTCATCGATCCGTAATGTGATATTATTGTAAGGTTTCAAATTTCGTGTCAATTGGATTTACCGTTTGTCCGGTACAAATTAAAACGCCTAGAAAATCGCTTAAATCGGTTTAATTTAAATCTTAGCCATAACTCGCACAAATGTCCGAATTAGCTTCCGAAACCTGTTCCATTGTGTCCGGAACGCGGGGTAAACCCTAGAAACATCAGTTTCGGGGCGTGAATCGGAGTTCGGAATTCCCGGATGAATAGTGATTGGAAAATTCTCTATAAATAGCCCACTATCAAATTAAAAAAAAAAAAAAAATCAAAACCCTAAACCTAATATGCACAGCCGCCTCTAACATATTCAAAGGCCAGAATTCACTTTCGATTCTCCTCTCTTTTCTTCAAATCCGTGCAACGATTCAACAAACTTTCTAAATGAAAGATGTAGAGCATGGCAAGATCCTTATATTCAACGGTGGAGATCGAGATTGGAGCTGTATTTTGTGAGATATGGGGGCCGACGGCCTGGGACTTGCGCACGCGTTTCGAGACTCCAGAGGCAGCCGAGCTCTAAGATCTTGGGGCCGAAGTTTGCTCGTGTCGTGCTCTTCGAGATGCAAGTCCCTGATCGATTTCTAAGTGAGCGTGGTGGTCGAATTTCTTAACCCTAATCCATATGTGATGGGTGTCTTTGAACGTGATTTACTGGGAGTGAACGTGAGGAGGAAGGAGGGGACGCACGGCCTTGATCTCGTGTAGAAGTTTGAACGGCCCAGATTGATTTTGGTTAGAAAAAGAAATTAAATTTTTGTAAATTATTAAGTTTAAATTCGTATAAACTTCATATTATCATAACTTTTTCATACGAGGTCGAAAACGCGCGAAACAAGAAGCGTTGGAATCGTATGGACGAGCACTACGCGATGAAATTGGATTGGAGTCGTTTGGAGTTAGTGAGAATTTTGGGTAAAATTAAACGTCCGTTTAATTTTATTCGAAATAAATCGCTAAAACGAAATTGAAATCAAAGTGAGAACTTCTCACTCAATCGAATCAGTTTCAATTTTTATTTTAAATAGTTAGATTTAAAATATTTGAATGCATGTTTGAATGATGATTGTTATCTATTGATTATTGAAATAGACATTATGCGCCGCTAGTAAGCGGATGTTATTTATTAAAAACATATACCGCGAATATTTCATAAACAGTGAAATTGGTATTATATATAATAGCAATATATATATTGGCATATGTATATATTGGAGTTATTGATTTCCCGCATTTGTATAGCGGATGAGACCCTATTGCGCCGTCTATTAAGCGGATAATATTTTAAATCCCATATACCGCGATAATTCCGTACTGGAGCGGAATTGGTATTGTGCTAATGTTTGTGGATGCAGGAAAACAGGTTGGAGGGTTCCAACTGGATTCCTCAACAGTATTTATTTGATTTCAGATATTTTGATATTTGATGGATTATCATATCGATATATGATATCGTTGTTGTCGTGATTGACTATTTGGTATGTAGCATCATTGGACCAAATTTGGGACTTTAAAATGATTTTTAAAGTGATTTTTGAAAGAAAACGTTTATAAAATATTTTTGGAATTGATCCATTTTAAATAAATAAACATTATAATTTTTAAAGTTATAAAAATTATGATTTTGAGAAATACGGTTAAAGATTTATTTTTGAGAAATATGGATTAATGATTTTATAAAATAGTTAAATCGGAATTTTTGAATTTATTATAAAAAGTTGAAAATATAGGATTTATAAAATTTAATTATTTTATGAATAAAAATGGTGAAATTATAAAGGAATTTGAAGACGTTTTAAAGAATAATATAAATTGATTTATATTAAGAGATTTATAAATGGATATTTATAAATTGAAATATTGACATTATAAAACGAGTTTTTATAAGTGTTTGAATGAAGTGAAAATGAATTTTTTAAATGAATGAAATTTATAGAATTATAAACGGTGAAGTTATAAAGGGAATTTTATAAGCAGTAGGTATATAAAATTTGTAAAGTTATTAAAAGAATAGTTTTGAATAAATCATTGAATCTTATAAGTTATAGAATTTATAATTATGAAGTTCCAAGGAACGGTTTTTGTAAACGAATAAATTATAAGTATTTAACTTATAATATGAACTTTTAGTTTATAATTGAGTCATAAACTGGAATAGGTTAATAAAGGAATTTATAAAAGGAAGTTGTTATAAAATAAATAGAAATGGAATTTATAAACGTTGTTTTATAAATCCGCAAACGACTTATTTTGATAAGTAAATTGTTGAAACCTATTAATGGAGTTATATTCACGTTTTTGACTGTGAATGATACTTTAAAATAAAATGAATAGAAATGATGAAATTGTTAATTGAAGTATATTCACGTTTTTGAATAGTGAATAATACGTTAAAGAAAATGTTTAGGATGTGATATTTTAAACAGAATTAAAACGACCTAACGATGTTTTAAAATGTCTTGAGATTCGAAACCATAGATTTCAACATTTATTGTTGAAATAGACGTTTTCGAGAAATAAAAGGAAATAGTGGACTATAACACTGCTGTTATAGTAAATGATTTCCGAAAGGAATTGTTTTGTATAGTATTGGGATTTATATATCTATTTTAATTTCGAATCCCTATAGTAGTGATTTTGGGTTGTCGTAACGAGGTTTACGTAACATTCATTTTGGCCCAAATAAATATGTTTAAGAGAATGATTTCCTTAAAGAATGAAATATATACTTAATTTCGATTTAAGTATATTGAATATTTTCCAAGTGTTGAAAATAAATAGGTTCGTGAATTACTTATTAAATAAGTATGGAAATGTTTTCCAATATAAAGTGAATATTTTGAAAATTTATCTTTTTGAAGATAAATTGAAAAGGAATATTGAAACCTATTGAAAATCGTATATCAGTAGATATTGTGAAATGTAAATTCAATATGGAATTTATAAAAGAAAGGGGAACTTATTTAAAAATAAATATTGATTTATTTTTGAAGTATTGAAATTATATATCTTGTAAAGATATTTTGGAAAATAAATAATTTGGAAAATTATTTGGAATCTGGTGATGTTGTGCATATCCATTGATAGTTCAATAACCGACTATCAATATTTCCCTTTGAATGGGTAATTGATGTGATTTGTTTGAATTTGAATGCCACACTTATTTTTGAATAAGCGCTCACTATTCGGGTTAACCGGGAAAGGACCATGGGGTCGTATAACCCATTCCGAATATGTGATACGTCGTTATGAATTGCATTTGAAGATCGGTGTTGAAGACCCGGTATTTGCGAGAGCGATAGGATGACCTGTCGATTGACTCTGCACCGAGTTGCTCCGGTATTGAGTTCTCCATATGTGATGGGAAATCCGATCAGGATTGTGAATATACGGATTGCAAGGACTTCTTTGTAAGTGCCTTCGGTTTTGTTCGAGCCCGGAACAGACTTGTATGGATTGTATGTCTGACATTATAAATTGAGATATAAAGCCGATTTCATTCAAATATATTTCTGTTGGTGGCGGAGAATTTATTCTTTTAGCTTAACACCCTTCTCTGAGACGTACGAGCTCAGAGGTTATGTAGTTGAAGGTTATCAGCGATATATTCCCAATTTGGTAATGTGACATGCTGAGTGTTGCTGTGAAATGATCATTGTGTTGATTATTTGTGATAGGATCGTTTATTTGATCGTCTATCCTAGTGATCATTTCTATGATCATTTGTTGACCCAAAGCATGGCTTTTGTATAAAGTATGTTTTTGTGGACGTGACTTCGTCGAGCCTCACACCCCGGAATGGTCAAAACAGGAAAGATGCAGCAAGGTTATGAGGGGTAGCGCCCTTTAGGATATGTGCATTTCCTTCTGGAAAAGGGTGGTATCATGGTATGGAGCCCAGATACTTACTCATGTTGAAAACACTTTATGATTGTGTGAATTGATTACGAGCGCTCGGTTGAAAGGTCCCAAAGGACCAGGGGATGGCATATTCGGTCAGTTGTTACTCAGTTAGGGGTTACCCGGCCTTGTGTTGGTAGAGATCCGGTTTGGTTCTCGGGGATGTCCATCCAGAGGCATTCTCATGTGGCAATGGGAAGTTCCTTGGCCTGATCATTCGTTGGAAATCCAAAGAAACAAAACGATCTTGTACGGTATTAGTTGTAGAACCTATCATTCACTTATGGTGGCGCCCCACTGTTTGGATGGTAGCTATAGTAGGCATAGTTCGGAATGTCTATGCTGGCTAAGATTTATATTCTACTTTCGAAATAAATTTTTCCTACACTATGCACTAGTAATAATATCAAATGTCTTTTTAATGCGTATCAAGCATCTTTGACTATCATAAGGAGAAATCTCCTCCGATTCTGCGTTTGCATTGTGTGTGTGTGCGGGAGGCCTTATGGTAGTCTCATTTTTAAAAGCATTGCGAATTGAATTAAAAATATTCCTCTACTTTGATTTTAAAGATAAATAAACTGTTTTGAGTTCTCACACCAGTCACATGACTGACTCGGAGTTTATTGTTTTCCTTCCTAAACTCTGGGTGCCCACCAATTTCCACACGGGCAGTTAAGAGTTAGGTTTATCAGGATATTCTGGATATTCTGGAGTTGCTGGAGGCAAGATGGATGGCATGGCGTATTACTAGTATATAGTATTTATTTTTCCGCTGCACTATTGTTTGTTGTTGTTGTTGTACACTCTGATGATATGATGTAATGAAATGTAATGTATAAAATGTAATAACTGATATAGTTCTTTGTTTAAAGATTATTCATTTATTATTATATGTTGTTCCGCTGCGAATTGTGAGATTCTGTTATTGTTCAGTTGTTTTCTTTCTGTCCCGTTCTATTTTCTATGTTCTTTTCCCTCTATTTTCTATCTTCTCCTCTCTTCTTCCGTTTTTATCTTTTTCTTAAACCCTCAGTGTTCGGTTTTCCGTCGTTCGATTGCTCGGCAGTCGATAAAGTGAGTATCGATGTTGAATTTTCGGAAGACGAAG
Source organism: Allium cepa (assembly GCA_030765085.1). Taxonomy (NCBI): domain Eukaryota; kingdom Viridiplantae; phylum Streptophyta; class Magnoliopsida; order Asparagales; family Amaryllidaceae; genus Allium; species Allium cepa. The sequence goes on along the minus strand of CM060943.1, from coordinate 546,771,266 downwards.
AATCGGGTCCTGACAATATATATCTAGTACTTTTGGATATTGATATATTAACTATATTTTTTCTTGAGACATGTTGTATATGCGTTTTGTAGTAACATTTGCATGTCATATTAATACTAATATTATGTCATTTTGATGCAAAATGCACTTAGTATATTACATGTTTATGTTGATATTATATATATTTCTTCCACTATGAGACTAAGTGTATATAAAGATGTAACATATATGCTCATGTTGTTTTTTTAATACCCTTAATGAATCTTCATCCATTATACTAATGGAATCCAAGTTTATTTAGGCATGGATTATGGTCATTGCGAATGGTAGGTCATTTCAATTCCTTATACCATGGCAATGTGGTCCATCATGTACGTTTGCTATGTACTGGACCAAATGTCGCCTTTGCACTAGATGTAGTTATTGATATCAATCATATCCTTGGAAATCATTAGATAACATTTGAAGTCATCCTGAAGTATTTAAGAAATATTAAGGAATTGTTTTTAATATATGGAAACAATGAGCTCCTTATGAAGCAGTACCTGGAATCATGTTTTCAATCTCCTATCGTGATGGAATTCAGTCAAGTTCGTTATGTGTGAAATTGGTGAATTTAAAAAAAAACTAGATCTTAGTGGGCCTATGAAGTCGAATATCCATCAGTGGAGCCAATTAATTCAAATATAACTAAAAGAATATGAGGGAGTGATTATTCATGGATGAAATAAGATGAGTGAATCAAATTCAATTGAATGGATAAGGAAGGCTTTGTTCATATACAGAAAGAAAATTTTCATTCCTCCCTTTTAAAAGTTTACCTTTAATTTTAGATCTAACAATTAGACACATCCTTCGAATTATTGCTGACCATATAATGTCTAGTTCTTGAACTAAAATATCTAATATGTGCTCATACAAATATTATTGGCATATTTAGTATGGCATGATGATATGACATAATAACATATTTGATGCACACATGTGTGGATGTTGGGATTTATATCTAACTTGTATATGTTCACCATTTATATATATATATATATATATATATATTAATTGCCTTAACTTAATTTTTTAATGTAAGAAATCTATATACATGGCTATACAATATTTGTAGAATATATATCTTAATAACATAAAGCGTAATTTAACAAAATCTAATATAGATTTATTTGAATTTAAGTTGAAATATCTAAGTTTAACTTGGTAGAATATATTTAAATTCAAATCTAAATCGAGTAAACTAATATAAATATCTTCAATTGACTATGTATTGATATTATAAAATAAACATACATATAATAAAAAAGCCAAAATATTTTTCAATTAATTAAAAATATGCATACATATTATACTAAACTGTTCTTATATATTTACAAACATATGCATATAAACAGATATATGTGTATGTATGTGTGTGTATGTGTATGAAATATATATAAATAAACTTTCAGGCCAATTTTTTTTTCTTTTTGATTTTAAAACTATCAAAAGGAAATTTAAAGTTGAAATACATTCTTAAGTTAAATAAGATATTAATGAATTTATGTTTCAAAGTTGATTAAAATTTGAACTAAAAAATTAAATTATTAGAAATTGTATACTATGTTTGGAAGACTATTACATATGAAGTAAAACATATTCATGGCCGAACCATAATTTTATACATATACATAATATAAACATGTGTGTATACGTGTTTGTATATATATATATATATACATTAGTTTTAATCTAATTGAATCAAATCATATTATTTAATTATGATTATGATGTTAATTTCAAATCAAAGTGAGGAAATATTTTATATATATAATTATTATAAGAAAAATATAGGGATAGTTTGGCTCACATCCCTGCTAAGTTTCAAAATAAAAAAACATCCTCCCCAAACTAAATTTACATTTTCAGTCCCTGTTTTCAAATCCATGTACGCAAAAGGACCCAAATACCCTTTATGTTTTTAATATTTTAAACGTGTATAACTAGCTGTAGAAACATCGGATCAACATACCGTTTTCACCAAAAAATAAAAAAAATTATGATCTTTAAAACGAGATCCATTGTTGATACCAAACAACCATATTTGCAGTAAGCTGCAATTATACCATATATTTGCAGAAAATTCTGTGATTTTTGAAAATCGTTGATTTTTCTTCAAATGTCAGCAATTATTCCATATAATCGTAAACTTTTATGCAATTATATGGTATAATTACATACCTTTATGCAATTATTCCATATAAGTGCATACTTTTATGCAATTATGTCAAATAATTGCATAAAACTCTGTAATTATTCCAAGTAATCATAGAATTGTCTGCAATCATACCGTATAATTGTAGACATTTCTACAATTATTGTAAACATTTTTGCAACTATTGCATGTAATTGCTGAATGGGGGTTTTTAGGCACAAGAAAGAAGTTGCAAAAAATTTAGTCTCAGGGACGGCAAGTTTGTTTTTTGGTCTGAAGGACACTTTATAGTGTAAATCACAGAATGATAGTTGCAACTATCATTCTGTGATTTACAATATAAAGTGTCTTCCGGACGAAAAAACAAACTTGCTGCCTCTGAGACTAAATTTTTTAGAACTTCTTCCCTGTGCCTATTTTGCTGTTGCAGAATGTCTGCAAATATATCATATAATTCCAGATATTTCTGCAATTATTGCATGCAATTGCTGAATGTCTGCAACTATACCATATAATTGCAGATATTTCTGCAATTATTACGTATAGTTTTAGACATTTTTGCAATTATATTATAATTGCAGAGATTTCTGCAATCATTGCATATCATTGCTGAATGTCCTCAACTATGCCATATAATTACAGACTTTTTTACAATTATTGCATATAATTGCAGAATTGTCTGCAATCATATGATATATTATTTTTACATATGCACAATGCCACTCATTAGAAAGATAATAAAATTTGTGATTTAATGGTGAAAACGGTTTGTTAATCCATCATTTCTACAAAAAGTTATTGCGGTTTAATGATTGATAATTAAATGAGGTGCAAAACTTAATTACGCATGTGAGAATAACTTTCACGTATGAAGAATGCAATGGAACAAAGGGATATTTTAGGAAAGAAATTTGGAGTATTTGAAAATAATGATGTAATTTATATCTTTTTTTTGAGAGGATGTTTTGTGTATTAAGTTTGGTTCTAGGGATGGTCCCTTATTTTCACAAAAATATAACTAATGTATATACCTAAACTGGGATTGTACCTTATAGATCTGACCTACCACTGAATCCTTGATCTGAAGATCCTACTTAAATTTTTTGAATCAAAATTTAGACTTTGCTAGAATCTGATAAATCATATGATTTTGTTTTATTTGATAACTATTTTGTTTTTCTTTTTTAAATTTCAACCTAGGTTGGAAAGAAGATGGCGGCCATGGACGTGAGATTGAGAATGAAATGAATAATCGATTTGAGAAATTAATGAGAGGATTTTATTTTAAGAAGATAATAGAAACCTTTCTCATTCTCTCTAAAACTTCCCCTTTTAATTCCAACTTAGATAAAATCCATATCCCTTTCTCTCTCTAGTATCGTTGTCCAGATCATTCAATTACATGGACCATTGTTCCTAAAAGCAAGGCAACTAACTATATCTAAAACCGGTTTAAATATTTATCGACATCTTATATCATTGTGTGTAAACATAAGTTTTATATAAGACATCCCAATAATTACCAACGACACCCAACCAATAACAAAATTAATAATCCTTAAATATTAATTGAATTAATAATATTTTATAAAATAATTAAATCGTTGCTTTTTTAAATGATTCACAAATGCAATTTTGAGACTCAAATATGTGAATTCAGTTAACGATTCACACGTTATGGGTTAACTTAGCTTATGGTGTGCCAGTTTGATCAAATCCATCGCTTATAGATCTTTTTAGTAAAAATCATATTTTATATTGTATTAAGTGATACTAATGGCGGTAATAATTTACACATGTTTTTTTATCCAACTCCACATCCTAGATGTGTGTAATTTGATATTGGTCAAAACTCTAATATTATCCATATTTAACTTTAATCCATAAACAAAGTCCTTGGATAAATAATAACATTATTATTAACCATTATATTTTGGCAAAATATTTTGACTTTGAGCTGACTATAGTTGACTGTGATACTAACCTCATACAATTAAGAGATGAATTCTCTTCACTACCAATGCCTTAACTCAGACCCAACTATAATCACTCAATAGATCTCCATTCCATAATTTGGTTATTATTAAAGTGGAGTATCCATATTGAAGTTTCACAATATTCTCAGTTCGAGGTAATTGTGAAAAATCATCACACTAGTATTTCCAGTTTGACTTAGATGTTATTGACTAAAAAAAGCTCTCAGATGAGCCATTCCATGCTTATCTAGTTACTTCCAAGAATGTAACACCTTGGTTCCTATAATGGCTATGAGTAATGCACTGCCCAATATTTAAAGAGCGTTACGTACTCTAGTCTTAACAGTTGCATTGATATCCTTTCTCGAAATATCTCGACTAGGAATATTTAAAACAAAATATTATATTTTGTGATTAATTACTCAAGATTGCAACTATTTGCAACTATAGTCACATGACATTTCATTCAAGGTTTTTCTTATTAATGAATTTTAATTGATTACTTAATTAATTATATCAAAGTATAAAAAGCATAGAGCGAAAAACAAACACCTTTATTACGAACAAGATTAATTATAGAATTAGATATATGTAAATAATTACATAAGTTTTACTAGGGCTCACCGCTAACTCCTTCAATCTTCTACTTGCACTTCGGGTCAATTATGGAATCTTAATGTCATTCTTCTGATCTGTTCAAAACTAATCTAGCCAGTTTCTTAGTGAATAGATATACTATATTGTATTACTATCTTCTCTATTAGCCAACATTTATCCATTCTTAAAATACTGCCTTTATAATGTGGAAGTTTTGAAGCATGTGTCTAGTCATCTTGTTGAACCTTAGGTTCATTCATTTTTTTTTGCAAAATTATTGTAACAGATAATCCTATGGGATTCTCAACATACAGAATCACATATAGATCGGCTAAAAATTTGCCAAATTACATACTACTTTTATTATGGTGTTGCTTAAAACAATGTATTAGGCCTTTTGGTTGAATTAGCCACCATCTCTCCTTTAGAACATTTCCAACTCAAAGTGTAGGATCGAGTATTGTACCCTAGAGGGGGTTGATTAGGGTATTGAAAACTATTTCACAGAGATGCTAATAAAATATAGAATAGAGTGCGGAAACGTAATTGTAAAACATAAATACCATAAGATATACCTAGCTTTGGCCTAATGCATAATAGTGCCCCTAAAGTTACTAATAGGATTATATATTCAAAGCTTACTATTAGGAACTGAGATGTTGGTTTTAATGACAACAACCTTTTTAACTTCTCTTATTACAAAATATATACTAACACTGTTGTCTAGATAGATATGTATATGTAGGATATATATATATATATATATATATATGCAGGTATTGATTACTGAAGACTAATCAGTATAAAGACTCAAGACTCAGGTTTGAAGACTCTAGAGTATCGAAATCAAGATTTCAAGATATGTGTCTAGTTTTTGTTAAAACTTCATAATAGCACGGAAATCTTCATTTCGAATTTCATTTGGGATGAAACCCATTTCTACCTTCTTAGTGGCTTACAAACCCACGACAAGTAGCTCACAAACTTATGACAAGTGGCTTACATACCCACGACATCCTGGTTTTGTACAAGTTCTTGAGTCCTGATGTGATGAGATATTCTGTAGGAAGAAGCTTGCAAAAATACTTCAAAATGGTTTGTCGAAGTAATTTTCAAAACCGCCTTTCAAAATATTTTAGCCTTAAAATTATCTTTTCAAATGATTTTCAAAAAGATGTTTTAGCCTTAAAATATTATTTGTTTTTGTTTTAGAATAAACTTTTATTTTAAACTCCATTTTCAAAACGAATTTTAACTTATTTTTTTAACTAGGGATGTCGACATCATGGGATACCCCATGTCGACATGGTGGCCATTGAATTCAAAAGTTTTCAATTTTCAAAAGAAATGTCTATTCGTTTAAATCCACAAATGGTTATGACCATTGGTGCTTTAAAATAGCCTTCAAAAACAAAAATTTTAACTAACTAATTTCTTATTTTCTTCACTTCTTCTTTTCCACAAATTCATATTCTAAAATTTTCACATTTTTAAGATCGTGCCAAAATTCTATCGAATTCTTAAGTGAATCAAATTAGAATCTAATTCTTGTTTGATTCTTTGCCCTCTCTCGGAGATCAAAGTGCTATTCAGAGTCATAGGATCAATTTGTAATCAAAAGTTTATCGAGTCTCTCTATAAGGTATGGTTGTGCCTGGAAATTAATTAGGTGATCTTGAGTCCCGTAAATCAAGAGAGTTTGCCCCGGACTCGTGAGACAGGAGGGTATCTCAAGGCCTTTAGAAATCAAGGATTGTAATCTCGACATTGGTATAATAAAAATCTGTATGAGGTGTTTACCTTGGTATAGGAGTGGATGTAGGGTAACTCCGAACCAGTATAAAATCCAGTGTGTTCTTTCCTTTACTGCTTTTTATTTACTTTCTGCATCTGTATTTGATTCTGTGATTGTTCTGTGATTATGTCCTGCATTTGTTTATATCATAATTTTTAAATTAGCTCATATAAGTCTTAAAATCCATTAAACACTATTCACGCCCCTCTAGTGTTAAATTAGCCTTAAGATCCTTAATCCGCTGTCCCTTTCAATTGGTATCAGAACATTGGTTTTCATAGTTTTCGTAATCTGAAACTTGAAAATTGTTTTCATGGCTACCAACACTGGTAATGTCAACTCTGGCACTAGTTATGTTATTAGTAACTCTAGCTCATTTGTAGAAGGTCAGTCTACTGTCAGACCATCCTTTTTCAATGGCAGTAATTATACATATTAAGCTTGTAGAATAAAAATTTATTTACAATCAGTAGGATTAGACACTTGGAATATCACACAAACGGAGTATGTTGAACCAACTACCAATTTTGCCCAGTGGACTGCTGAGCCAAAGGGTGTTGCACAAAATAACTCAAAGGACATGAATATATTATTTTGTTCACTAGATAGAAATGTGTTTAATAGAGTGTCTATTTGTAAGTCTGCATTTGAAATCTGGAAAACTTTGCAAGTTACTCATGAAGGAACAAGCAAAGTAAAACAGACTAAAATTTCCATATTAACTAATCAATTTCAATTGTTTAAAATGCAAATGAGTCCATTTCTGACATGTATTGTCGATTTCAAGATATTATTCATTCACTAATTGCACTGGGAAAAAGCTTTTCGGAGGAAGACCAAGTCGGAAAAATTCTAAATTCACTCACTCCAAAATTGGATCAAAAGACACTTGTAATCGAAGAAGAAAATGATATCAGTCTAATGAAAATAGAAGAATTAATTGAAAATCTGATGTCCTATGAAGTTCAACTGCAAGGAAGAAGAGAAAACAAGACTATAGAAAGGAAGTCATTAGCATTCAATGCAGCAACTGAAGATTTGAAACCAGACAGTGATGAGTAGATTGCTTTCATGACAAGAAACTTTCGAAAATTCCGAAAATATAGAAGATTACAAAAGAAAAGATCAAAGGAATTTCAAAAATGATATGGAGAACGTCAACATTAATAAATGCTACAATTGCAATAAAGTCGGGCATTATAGAAAAGACTGTCCATATCCAGATAAACAGTTGTTCCCTCCAAATAATAACTCGTCAAGGAAAAGAAATAAAGCATACATAACTACTCTTGATGACTCAGACTCATCATCTAGTGACAATGAAATGAAGACAGATAATTCAAATCTGTGTTTCACTGCTATTCATGAATCAAATGACGATGAAAGTATGGATCTAAAAATAGGCACGCATTTACATTGTTTTTAATTTATCTTGTTTGAATGGATGCTTGTTTGTTTGCTTGATTCTTTTTAAATTCCTTGAATTTTAAATTAATATTTATCCCTTGAAATTTGAATTTTAAATTCAAAAATAATATTATTTTAATAATACTTTAAATATTAAAATATTAGTATTTAAGTATTATTATATTTAATGTTATCACAGGAATTATATGATTAGAATATAGTATATAATATATACATTTATTAGAAATTAGGAATAGAAACTTGTCTTTTGATTCAATAGGCACATGTCAACATACCCGGATACCCCATGTCGACATGCCCCTTAGAATTTGATTTCAAAAATTGAATTTAAATTTTGAATTTTCCTCCACCCTTTCACCAACTTCAATGCTCTGGAAAGATGCCTCTTGACCAGAGAACATGTCTATAGAATCTCTTTTTAATTCACTCTCTTTATCATCACTTTTCACTTTTATTTCAAATTTCAAATTTATCCTCATTATCTTCAACTCCTCTCAAACTTCATCAATGGCCTCTTAAGCACTCCTAACACAATTAGGCTTCCAAAATCTATCAGAAACTTTCTTTTTAATGACCCAGAAGCTATCAAAGCTTACATCAACTATGTAAACTTTCGTAAAATTCATACGGGGAAATTTGCTATTTTTGAAGATTTTCCTTCTTATGAAATTGAAAATCTTTTTCAACAATGTTCTATTCTTAGTTAGTAGATAAAAAACAAAATGATTTTGTAAGTTATTCAAATCTTATTAAGTTGTTTTATGCAAATTTGAATCATGATTTTTATGATGGGGAAGAAGGACAAATTTGGAGTAGTGTTAAAGGGACACAAATTGTTTTGGATTGTGAAATTTTTGAAAATATTTTAGGATGCAAGTATACCGGAATGAATCTCTCGGAATTTCAAATAAATGAAAATGATCGAGAGACATTTAATTAGATCTTTGAAGGGGATGACAATTTTGAATTCAAAAAGCGTTATTTTCGTCCTAAAGCAAGAATTGTTAATCTTCTTATCCAACACACTCTTATACCAAGATCTGGAAACTACAACAACCCGACTTTGAAAGTTTGCAAAGCTCTTTTTGCAATTTTTGGAAATTATGATATTAATTGGGCTCAAGTTATCTTGGGTAAGCTAAGGCCTAAGAATTTTACTATGGGTGAAAACACATTATATCATAGAATTTATCTCACTCGAATCTTTAACTACTTTGGAGTTGATTTCAAAAAAGAAGAATTTATAACTAGAAAAGTGTTCAACCATGGAAACATTTCCCTTGTGCAAATTCCATTAATGTTTCAACCGTATGAAACATTTACGGAAAAAGAAGAAAGATTTGCTCGTGCGGAGATGGAAGAAATGGAGGAAGAAGAAGACGAGGAGGAAGCGGAAGGAATGAAAATTGAAGAGGAGGAAGTGGAAGATCAAGAAACTTCCTTAGAGAGTATTGAATATCCTACTAATCTCGCTAATTCATCCAATAAGACCATTCTCAATAACCAAAGAGTTATAGTGGAAAATCAAAATACACTTAAAAGATCAATGAGTAAGAAAATGGATAGGATTTCCACTAAAATCGACAAGTGCTTTGGGAAAATTAGTAGAAAGCTTGGACTATCATCTTCTTCATCTTCATCTAATTAAGTTTTAGTTCATGTTATCTTAGTTCTATCCATGTATTTTTTTATTTTAGTTAATACTATGTTATTTTATGTAATGTTGACTAGAATCCTTAATGAAATCTTTTATTTCCTATCATTCAACTTCCTTGTCTCTATAATTGCTCGTTTTTATATTATACAAATTTTAGTTGAATAGATTTGTTTATAATATTCAAAACAAAGCAAAATGTCACTTCAGGATGAGGCATGTCGACATACACCATCCCCCCATGTCGACATATAACAGGCAGAAAATAGTTACACTTTCAAATTTTAATTTCATGTAATTAACTTGTGTCTATTCATTTCAAACAACTTTCAACCCCTATTTATATTTGTTTTTTCCAGAATAAATAATCAAACTTCATCTCTAATCACTCCCTTTCATAGTTCTTCCTATTTCTTGAATTATGGCTTTTTTGATTAAGAATCTAAGTGATAATCTTAAAGATACTCTCACTTCCTTTAAGGATATTCTTAAATTCATACTTCATAATCAGCGTCACTTAGAATTGAGTCAAATATAGATGATCAAGGGGCAAGAAAGACATTTTGACGCCCTTCGTTTGATGATCTCCGCCCTTAACAAGGACGATCTCGAAAGAAATCCACCAGCCACTTTCGACAAAGATAAAGAAGAATGGGATGCCATCAAAGTAGGCCCCATCTTTGGATAAGATGGATGGGTGGAAATACCAAGGAATGTCTAGTCATTCTGTATGTTATTTGTTTTGATTTGATTGATGTGTTTTACACTTGATTGACTTGACTTATTTAAAACATTTGGTATGGTTTGTACATATGATTGGATTAAATATAAATATGATTGGATGATGATTGATTTACTTCTGAATTACACTTATGACTACACTTAGCACTTATTACACTTGAATAAGGATCACACTATTATGATTGATTATCTTATATCAAGTTTAGGGAATTTATTAGTAAGGAGTTTTTGTTGATGACAAAGGGGGGAAGTTATAAAATAGTAGTTGGCTTGGAGTAAGGGGGAGTCATGGAGTAAGGGGGAGTTAGGAGTTATGGTATGGTAAATATATTTTATAAATATAGGTTGTCATCATCAAAAAGTGAAAGATTGTTAGCAACTGAGATGTTGGTTTTGATGACAACAACCTTTTTAACTTCCCTTATTATCAAATATATACTAACACTGTTGTCTAGATAGACATGAATATGCAGGATATATATATATATATATATGTACATATATATACATATATATGCAGGTATTAATTACTGAAGACTGATCAGTATAAAGATGCAATACTCAGGATTGAAGACTTTAGATTATCAAGATCAAGATTTCAAGATATGTGTCTAGTTTTTGTTAAAACTTCATAATAGCACGGAAATCTTCATTCCGAATTTCATTTGGGATGGAACCCATTTCTACCTTCTTGGTGGCTTACAAACCCAGGACAAGTAGCTTACAAATCTACGACAAGTGGCTTACAAACCCACAAACATCTTGGTTTTGTACAAGTTCTCGAGTCTTGATGTGATGTGATATTCTAGAGGAAGAAGCTTGCAAAACTACTTCAAAATGGTTTTTAAAAATAATTTCAAAATTGCCTTTCAAAATATTTTAGCCTCAAAATTATCTTTTCAAATGATTTCTCAAAAAGATGTTTTAGCCTTAAAATATTATTTATTTTTGTTTTAAAGTATCTCTTGTTTTAAACTTCATTTTCAAAAAAAAATTACATTATTTTTTTAACTAGGGATGTCGACATCATTGGATACTCCATGTCGACATGGTGGCCGTTGAATTCAAACTTTTCAACTTTCAAAAGAAGTGTCTATTCGTTTAAATCTCTTCACAAATTTTTATGACCGTTGGTGCTTTATAATTAGCCTTCATAAACAAACTTTTTAACTAACTAATTTCTTATTTTCTTCACTTCTTCTTCTCCACAAATCTACATTTTAAAATTTTCATATTTTTAAGATCATGTCGAAATTCTGCCGAATTCTTAAGTGAATCAAATTAGAACCGTATTCTTGTTTGATTCTCTGCCCTCTCTCGAAGATCAAAGTGTTATTCAGATTTATAGGATCAATTTGCAATCAAAAGTTTATCGAGTCTCTCTATAAGGTATGATTGTGCCTAGAAATCAATTGGGTGATCTTGAGTCCCGTAAATCACGAGAGTTTTCCCTGGACTCGTGAGATAGGAGGGTACCTCAAGACCTTCAGAAATTGAGGATTTTAATCTCGACATTGGTATAATAAAAATCTGTATGAGGTGTTTGCCTTGGTACAGGACTGGATGTACGGTAACTCCGAACTAGTATAAAATCCGGTGTGTTCTTTCCTTTACTGCTTTTATTTACTTTCTACATCTGTGTTTGATTCTGGATTGTTCTGTGATTAAGTTTTGCATTTGTTTATATCATAATTTTTTAATTAGTTCATATAAATCTTAGAATCCATTAAACACTATTCACCCTCCCTCTAGTGTTAAATTAGCCTTAAGATCCTTAATCCGCTGTCCCTTTCACTTGCAATACCTGTAAACTCGTGCTCCTTGCTAACCTGAATATACTAACCCTATGATTAGTAACCCTGCCTAAACTCAATCCCTGAGATCGATATCCATGAACCACAACACGTTGCTCACCTAGAAAATGTAGAGTTCAAGTTAAAAAACAGAATACAAAAAATAAGATAACTCCAAAATAAAAACAACTCTCCTTTACGTGACATGAATCCTTTATCCAGTTATTTCCTTATCAGAAAAAAATTAGACTACCTCCTTTCTAAAAGTTTGACTTCTCTAAAATTTCCAATATTCTTCAACCGCAAGACAAAGCTCGACGCCGCATCAACTTCCCCGTTGCCTGCAATCACATCACCGAGATTTGGAGTTCTCACGATTCATTGATGCTTGCTCTGTTGTTTTGAGATCTGGAGCTACTGTGATGCGATGTCAGAGATTAGGGCTAGTGCTCGAGTCTTGTTCCCTTAGATGGTGACTTGTTGTTGAGTGATGCCAAAATTCAAATGATGGAGTGAAGCTTGCAATGCCTGAACTTGTTAAGGTCATTGTTGTCATGAACTTTCTCTTAGAGTAGTCGAGTCTGAATGATGAACTTGGAGATGCTCGCTATCATTGATTGATAACTTCTTACCTAAAGTGAGTGTGATCCAAAATGGTGAACTCCGCTTGAAGTCGATGGCTGAGATGGGTAGTACTGTAGCAGAAATATAGCTGCCTGGATCTCTGGAATATGTTGATATTAGGTAATCGCTTAATGTGTCTCTTTTTGTGATGATGCCATAGAGGGAGATATGATGTTTGTAGTTGATATTTTGATGTTTGTTGTCGATGAGCCTATGGTTGATGTATGTTCAATGAAGTTGATAGTACAGTGCGGTAATGAACATAGTGGCTATACTGAGATATTGATATGTATGAATGGTTTGTCTGTCTTTGTTGATAGTTGATGTAGAGATGATGAGGCTTGTTGATTGGATAATTAAGTTGATATGTATTAAGAAGTTAGTCTTGAAAAGAAATAGATTTGTATACGATCATCTTTTTCTTTTGAGCACTCAGTTTGTATAGGCTGAAAATGGGGATGTGTATATGTCGAAAATATATGGAAGAAGATATTGAGGAGGATTTGTAAGAGTTGTTTCCCATGTAGAAAAATAAAATCTGTATATAACAGGAAATAACTTCATTGTATCTTTCAAATTATAACGTTTGATTGTGTATATAAATCTTCGCTTCCAATCTGTATTTATTTCTCTTTCTTCATATATATTGCATCTATTTGCATATTGAAATATCACCTACCTCATATCTTCGATTTGTTTCCATTTCTTTATGTATGCACACTTTTATTTTATTGAAGGGAAACTTTTTCAAAACCAAGATTTTATAACAAAAATGTAAATAAAACACCAGACAAACACATTAAATACAATATATATATATATATGTGTGTGTGTGTGTCAAATGGAAATTGTCTGCGATCATAGCTTAGTTAGTCAGGGCCACTTAGCGACTATGGAATAAAGTTCCTTGAGGTCGCGGGTTCAAGTCCTGGTAGATTGAGCTGTGTTTCCCATTCAAGGCGCGGAGGTGGGATCCCAAAAAACCTACATAAATGGTAGGGGGTATCAAACCATTAAGTTGGGCTGACATTAATTCCCTCCTGTCCGTGGTCGGACTAGGTTGGTTAGGGGCATATCCCGTCCCTTCGATTTCATCAGGGCTCTGAGTTGATTTTTATTAAATATATCAAACGAAAATTAACTATAATTGACAATATTTCCTTTTTGATAATAATAAATATATATTCTTTTACAAACAAAAATATTTGAAAAGTACGACGTGAAAATTAGACATGTGAAACACAATGGATAACAATTTAATGGGAAACAAAATTGGGTTGTGATGATTTTTAAATTTCAACACACTCTAAAAAAAAATTCAATATAAAATATATTTGTTATCATCAAACAAAAACATATACTCCACAAAAATCTCCTTAACTATAGTTGACTTAGAATTTAGGATTGGCATACCACATTTTATATCATACATGAAGTTCAACTTTGAATACTCTTCCATAGGGAGTTCATTGTTTTCTTAAATAATTCTCTAGTGTTTCACAAATACTTGAGAATATTCATAAATACTAGTTAGCGATCTTAATTTGGATTTGATACTCGCTTAATGCATCAATTACATACGTGAATAGCGATAGAGGAGACATCATAGCATATATGATAATTCCTATGTTCGATGCATAAAGAATCTGTTGGCTAATATATTATCCAACCTCGGAATTAAACCAATATGTTGTATTAGCAAAAAGGCACTTACTAATACTAAGCTTAAAAATGTAAAATGAGGACCAAACAAGCAAATTAAAGTAAATGACAAAAGATGTAGTGTGGTTCGGCTGAGTTTGCCTATGTCCACTATGAAGATCCCTTACTATGTTTCTCTCTCACAATTACAAGGAATTACAAGATAATAATAGTAAAATACCACTTGGTTTACAATGATTCTAAACCTAAGAGCTTTGAGGGGGTCTGCTTGCTATAAATGTGCATCTGAGCATAAAAATCAACCCATGTGAGGTTGCTTGGTATGGGGTATTTATAGTAGCAAATATAGATGATGCATGGCTAAGTTTGCATAGTAAAATAAGTGGGAAGTGCTCCTGGACCTTGATCTAGTCGCATGGGTTGATGGGACACCGTTGTAAAGGTGTAGTGGTGTATGAGACTATGAAGCATGCCAATTGACATTTCGTACTAGATGGATACTTTGCATTTAATGTGGTGACGTGCTATAGGAGTATGCATGCTTTTGTCGGACTTGCTACAATACCTAATATGACTAGTCGTACTACTTGTTATTTACATTTTCTTGCCTATATAGAAAGGTGGGTAGGAATCTTAACATTAGTTGTTTGTTACCGAAGGCTACTTAGTGAAGCTGAATATGCTAAGTTTGGAGCATAAAGAAATGGGCCGAGACATAGTGACGAGATGACTGCTTGGGACTAGTAGTAAATAGGCTGCTCGGGATCGGTAGTAGGCATGTTGAGAGAGTTGGGCCATATGTGGGTCTCTTTGGGCCAGTTTAAGTCATATTACGTCACAATGTCAAACTAAACTAGGTCGGGCTGGGTATAGCGTCTAGGCCGATCTATCTATGTCTTTTTGGATTTGTTGAATGCAGCTGAATATTTCTAAGAACCAACTCATAAGAGGTGTACTGAGCCATTCATTAGATGATGAGACCGAGAGCATAGGACCGATCAAAGGCGGGTCAAGATTAAGTCGTGCCTAAGATGGGTTGTGCTTGAGTCGGGCATGGTCATATGTGTTGGTTGTATCGACTCGCACCTGGTCGGGTCTGGCATAGGAACCCAAGCCGACTCATTTATGAA
Organism: Allium cepa; assembly: GCA_030765085.1. Taxonomy (NCBI): domain Eukaryota; kingdom Viridiplantae; phylum Streptophyta; class Magnoliopsida; order Asparagales; family Amaryllidaceae; genus Allium; species Allium cepa. The sequence continues at coordinate 546,755,666 of CM060943.1, read as the reverse complement.
TTGCTTGTTGAACTTGTTAAGATGGAGTCATGTTGACCATGGGTCGATCTATATTGGGCTGGGCTGAGCGCTAGCTGATGTGGTCTGGACCGGGCCTTGATGTATCGGCTAATTTAATCACATTTATGAGAAATTTGAGTAACATAATTCATCTCATTTTCTCCACTTTAAACATTTAAATATCGTGTTTGTGTATATCATTTGGGACAATCCCAATATTCTTACTTATGGTATTTGAAATATTTTTGTACCTCTTAATATTCTTTCTTATTTAAACCTGCTTCATCTACATTTTGACTAATAATCAAACTATTTTATTGCACTTTCAAAATGTATGCTCAATTCTGATATTTGTCAAATGATGCTATTGTATCACTTCTTGGATCTTATCCAACACTTATAAACCCAGTTAGCACTCACAATGACAAGACATTTTGGTTGTCACGTGCAAACATTCCATTTTAAATCATAACGCAAAATTTCTATTTCAACAAAAAGATGTACCAAAATTTGAGGTGGTATTGGGCAATAGTTTGTGAGTATAATCTATATTAACTTAAGCTTTTCAACTGACAAATTTGTTATACCAATTTCAACAATTGAAATTTACAAGATTATTCTTCATCGATGTTGCTTACAATATTCCAACTGCATCATCTTCCTTTTGAAGACATACCTATGTGATGAATAGTATCCCTTCAGGTACAACTATAAAATGCATATTTTCATAATGTACCTGGGATACATTTTGGATTCATGTGCCGTTTGGCAGAGTCTATACTTTCCACAACTTATTAAAAACTGAGGAAATTAATATTCTAATAATTCTTTATCTTGATATTTATAAGAAACTCATAGTTTTCTCTGTAATATGTAAGAATTCTTATTAAACATTGAAATAAGTTGTATCTATTTTAGGCTTAGTCGATTTCATTTCATCTTATATTATCGGCTTCCATGTTATGCACTTTGGGTCATATCTAATACATACATAAAACTGGTTCAATTTTGAGTTCATGCAATTTATGTTCATAACATAAATTAGTCAACCACTATTGGTCTGTCCCAAACTACTTTGGCATGATCTACATGAGATCGTACATGAGCGAATTTTATGTACAACCTCTTGACACAACCTATCAACTCCTTGACCTAGAACATAAGGGTATCTCATCAACTCATATCTAATATAAGCTCGTAAAGTATGTTGTAGATGAAATTATATTTAACATATGCACTTACTCTTAAATGCATATCCTTATAAAAAGAAGTTAACTCTACATCACTTATTATCAATTATACATTATCCAATGGAGTTCGATTACTCTGTATCGATACATTGTTATATACCATAGGGACGGCTGACTTTGATATTGATTCCTATTTGATTTTTGGTAAATCTGAAACCGTATCCATTTATACCCACATATTCGATTAAATTGAATTGTTTTATTTCCTTTGCTTTCCACCGTCTAATATTCTATGAACTTATCATATATATACTACTAGTGTATCAAATACACATGTTCATATCTATGATAATTCATTGATGGATTTAATGAAATGGATCCATTTGTGTATCATTAGACGTTGGACTAAATATATCGACATGTATCAATTTAAAGAGTTTATTAACTCTTTTGTCACTCCCACTAAATGGATAATTTGACCTTAATCTTTTAAGACACAATTTATTAATATAACATTATTCATAATCATATGATTAAAGAAAAATTTCTCAAGAATATGGCCTAAATACCAAAAATAATTATAGAAAATTTTAGATACTTCTGTATTTTCTATAGCTAATGCGTAAGTATTATTATAAAATAAAATACCATTTTAATAAAAGATTTATTTTACAATAAATGTTCATTATATTTATATTAAAATAAAAATATATCTATTTTCAGTCAATACTCAATCTGTTATTGTTTCACAAATAATATTGGATATATATACAAATAACAATCTTTCGCACCATGATGCATCCATTAGTAAGTGCGTATCATTCAACCATTTATTGTGAGCTATTTATTTTATCTATCGTAGCTAGTTTACAGTTAAGAGTTTTAGATCAAATATTATAGCTTAAAGAAGTAACTCTTACAAATATTCCATTTACTAAAAACACCCTTAATAACTACATTAATAATTCTTAAATATTAATTAACCTATAACACTTTATAAATTAATTAAATCATGTGGTATATTTTTTTAAAGTTATGGTGTGTAACACACAGGCATGAATTCATTCGACTAATATTTAATGGAGAAATAAATATCATTTTGCACATGCAAGCCATTTTTATATTAACCATATGACTTTATAATAACTAATGTAGGTGTAAGGCAAAGACGCCTTAGCAATTATAACAAACTAAACACAACTCAACCACACTAGACTCATACCCAATACATGACATATGAGAAAGTGAACCATAAGATACCTACAAAAAAAGATACTTCTATAAAGTAAATGGAGACACATAATAGTATCATGAAGGAGCAAAGCCAGGGGAGAGTGGTATAGTCTGGGCCATATTGTTGTTTATGCCTTCATCTAGATCTTCCATGGCATGCAAGCTAAGATCGGTAGGGTCCAATGGAAGAGGAGGATGAGGAGATAGGGTAGATGACATGGAGGCAACATCATCCAAACTAGAGGTAAAATTGCTAACTTTATCTAATGCAGAGGTAATGGGGTCTGCTTGATAAGTTTCCTTCAAGACATCATTTTGAGGGGCTTAGACAGGCACCTTAACACAACATTCTCTCACTGTGGGTTTATGTAATGGAATTTTTAGAGGCATGCGAACAAACTCAAAAGGACCAATAGGCAAATTGTGGATACAAGATGAGGCAAGGTGAACAAAGGAGTGATGGTATGTACAAATGGGGGTTTCCATAAGAAGGAAACAACCATCTGACCAGTAACATATTCCGAATGAAAAACCAGAAGGCAAGCAAGAAATTCCTTGTCCAGGGTTATCTTAACCATCACATATTCCAATTTATCTCTATGCTTAGTTGCCTCAACAAAACATATAAGTTTCCCTAAATGAATAATTACCCAATCTAAACCTTTAAGGATTGGTACACAGATGGAGTGTTTGTGAGTCTAACCCAAAAACGAATAAACAGAACTTGTTCACATGCTGAATCAATGGTGGGGGACCATTTAGTAACATTACAAACTTTGTCAAAAATGATGCACATGTCTGATTCAAAGATTTTAGCTCTATCATCCATAAAGGAAATTTCAAAGAAAAACATGTCCTTGTCAAATATAACCTCAACCATTCCTTTGAGTTCCCAAACCTTGACAAGATGATTTTTTATAATATTATCTGGCCAAGGTCTATCTAAGAAAAAGACAATAAGGCGGTTCTACCAAACGCCATGCTGACATCAACAACCTCGCTAGCAGGGATGAATACATCACCTGTAACATCCCAATTTTTATTAAATTTAAAATTTGAAATTATTATAGATTTTGGAATTAATTTGAATCTTTCAAAATAAATAAGAAAAGTATTAATTAATATACATGAATAGATTGTAATTTAAATTTGAGTTTGAATTTAAAATTTAAATAAATATCTTAGTAAAATGATTTGGATTTAAAATGATATATATGTGATTTATTTAATGTATAATTAGTTTTAAAACATTTCCTTTTAAATAGTGTATATATATATGTAAATAAAGGAGAATATATCTATAAAATAGAAAATACAATTTAAAAATAATATATAAATATTTTTCTCATGCAAAATACAAGTGTTCAATTATTAATACATAATTTAACAATGTGATCAAGTTAACAAGAAAAATTAACAAGTGTTAATAATTTAATTAATGCAAAGAAAAGTTTTGTTCTTATTGTTTTATTTTTGAGAAAATTAATAAAAATAGAAAATAAGATTATATAAACATTTCATCTCCTCTCTCTCATTTCCTTTGTTCTTCATTTTCAAAAAATCAAAAGCCTGAGAAAATCAAGCTACAACCGTAGCACAAACTAGAGAAAAATTATATTAAAAAAATCAAAACCAAAAAAATTAAACACCTTTTACAATTTAAAGTCTGAAGCCCGGAAATCATCTCAAATATAAACAATAAAGTAAATTAACATCAAAGCAAGGATTTCAACTTCAAAACTTAAGCAAATTCAAAGTTTTAACTCATCAATCAAGCGATTCAACTCAAACATCAACAGGTGATAAAGCAATTTCCAGATTTGAGTTTCCAGTTTTTTTTCAAAATTCAAAAGCAAGGTTCCAGGCTCTCTGTTCTTCATGATTAGGTGAGTAAATTATTTTAAAACCTGGATTTTGACTTGTTGTTTGAAATAATGCCCGAAGAAATGTTGAAAACTGTTTGCATGTATACAATTTTGTATATATAGTGAATATGATATGTGCTTGTCTATAAACAAGAACATGAGTTTTGTTCCAGGTTATAGGATTCTAAAAAAACTTGTTCAAAATTGGATTACTCTTCTTTTGATCCTATTAGACTTTAGGATCTAAACAAAATTTGTTTGTTTTAACATGTTTCAAGTTTTAAAAATAAATGTGAGCAAAACTCAATTAAAGTTTTTTCGAAAATTGGAAAATACCGGCAAATTCAAAATATGTTAAAATTTCAAACATCATAATTTCTGGTATTAGGTATACCATCTGAAATGTTTTCGAAAATAATGATTTTTGAAAGTAAAATCAAGATTTTTAATGAAATATTGATCGAAAAATTAAAAGTCGAACGATATTGTGTTTATTGGAAAATTCTGGTGATCGACGACATGATGGGTGTCGTGATCAAGGTTGAAGCTTGCATGATGGTCGGGGATCGTCAGAAAAATATTAGATGAAATTATAATTCAATGTGGCGTCGAGATAGCGGTGATGTAGGGTTTTAAGCCCATGTTTGGTGGAGGTCGGAATTTTTGTTACTGCGTCATCGTTAATTTACCGGATTGATCGCACTAGCGGGAATCGTAGCGTACGGGATTGGCGGAGCTTTGGTCGGAATTTCATGGCCTCTGGTGGCCTGAGACGGCGGGACGAGGAAAATTTTGATGATTCAGTTTCATTCTAGTTTGGGTCGTATAGCTCGATCGAGTATTCATCGTCGTTCAGGGGTTCTGGGTGGTCTGTGATTCGTGGTGGTTATCGTTGACTTGACGATGGTCGTAGCATCGACCAAAGGTGATCGGAGCGGTGTGCAATGTGCACACGTCTTTGGTTGTGTCAGAATGTAGGATTGAGGAAGAAAGGCTGGTGACTCAAAGTGGTCTTCGGGTACTTTGCGTGCTAGCTTGATATTTAGTTCGGATATTTTTGTGTGTGTACCGAGTTTTTTAAAACTTAAACCAAAATCAAAGTTTGAAAAGAAAATACAGGTTGGTTTGGGGGAAGACTCGAAGTAAGCAGCGTGTTAGCTCGGGTGACACCCAAGTGGGTCTCAGGTTTGATATAAAAATAGATTTTGACTTTAAAACCAAATTCAAATTTTAAACATTTTTAATCCATGCTTTTAATAATGGTTTTGATTTAAGTTTGGATTAATAAGGTTTTAAGTAAGATATTTTTACAGTAATTAAGTTTAATTTATTTAATTTGTGACATCATTTATAAATTAATTATTTTAAATAAATAATGTAATTTAAAAGTTAATTAAAATGAAATGTTATTAACCTTAATTCCTTGAATTAATTCATGTGTTAATGGTGATTAATTATGAGATTTATTAATTAAAGATTTTAATAATAATTAAATGATTAATTATAATAAATGATTCATAATTACTTAATAATTAAAGAATAATTAAGTAAAGGTTAATTAATTATTGATTTAAGGTTAATTAATTTATAATTAAGGCTTAATTAATTAATGTAATTAATTAAGAAATATTTAGTGAATGAAAGTGATTAAGATTAATTAATTAATAATTAAGAATTAATTAATTTATAAATTAGGATACTTAATCATTAATTAAGGATAATCAATGAAAATAATTATGTAATTAATCAATTACAATCACAAGATTAATTCATCTTACTTATAGATGATTGATTATTATTGAATGCCTTGAAACTGGTTGATACCTATGATATGTGATTGTGATACTTTGTGATGTGAATTGCTATGAATTGAACTGTGATATCTGTGATATGTTTCTGTGTGAATGTGAAAATTATTGGCCTTTAAACGGCATTTAAATTTCGATGCGACAGGGATTCGGATTCCAATTGGTTAACCAAAACCCAAATCGAATCTTAATGGTGAATCTTTGTGATTGATATATCCACGTGTTTTAAAATTAAGCGCTCATTATTTGGTTTAGCCAAGAGAGGACTTTATGTCATATAAATATTCCGAATAGTGATACAACGAAATGGATAGCATTTGAAGACGGTGGTGAAGACCAGGTGTTTTCAAGAACAATCGGATAACCTGTCGAATGACTCTGCATTGAGTTACTTCGATATAGAGATCTCCATATGTAATAGGGAGTCCGATCGAGATTGTGGATGCCCGGATTGCAAGGGCTTCTTTCTTTATTAGACGAAGTGCCTTCGGTTCCATTCGAACTTGGAACAGACTTGTATGGTTGTATGTCTGACATCACACTTTGAGATATAAAGCTGATTTCTATCAAATACATTTCTGTTTGGTGGCGGCGAATTTATTCTCTTAGCTTAACACCCTTCTTTGAGACGTACGAGCTCAGAGGTTATGTAGTTGATGGTTATTAGTGATATATTCCCAATTTGATAGTGTGGCATGCTGAGTGCTGATCATTTGTTGATCAAAGCATGGCTTTTGTGAAAAGCGTAGCTTTATGGACGAGACTTCGTAGAACCTCACAACCCGAAAATGGTTGAAACAGGAAGGATGCGGCAAGGTTACGGGGGTAGCGCCCCTTAGAGTATGTGCATTTCCTTCTGGATAAAAAGTGATATCATGGTATGGAGCCTAGATATTTAACTTATGTGGTAGCTGGAATTTGTTGGTGTCGAGGCCTCGGTTAAAGGTCGGTTACGACCGGGGGATGACATACTCATGTCAGTAGTTACCTAGTTACACAGGTAACCCGACCTTGTGTTGGCAGAGATCCAGTTAGTTTCTCGGGGTGTCCCTCCAGAGTCGTACCCATTCAGTGAGGAAGTTCCTTATCCTGAACATTGTTGGAAATACAATCATTCGGTACGAGCCCTTTACGATTTCAATTGTATAACCTGCCATTCTTAAATGGTAACTATAGTAGGCATAGTATAATGGTACCTATGCTGGCTAAGATTTTATTATACTTTCGAAATGTTTTCACACTATGCATTAATGATAATATAAAAAAGAGTTTTCTCGTAGCAAGCATATTTGACTATCATAAGGAGAAATCTCCCCCAAGTGTGCGATTGCATTGTGTGTGTGCTGGGAGGCCTTATGGTAGTTTTATTTTCAAAAAGCATGAACAGATTTCTTTTTAAATTGTTTTTGTTCAAACAACTGTTTTGTTTACTCATACCAGTCCCATGACTAACCCAGAGTTTACTTTCACTTCCTAAATTCTGGGTGCCCATAGTTTTTCACACGGGCAGCCTAGAAGCAGGTTATCCATGTTTTGGAGCTAGCTTGGATTTAGAACTCTTTTGGAAGCTGTCGGATTTTGGAAGCTTTTGTTTTGGAGATCTTTTGAAGCCTTTTGGATCTAAAGGTGTTTGGTGTTTTGGAAGACCTTATCGAAGTCAAAGTATGTTGGAAACTTTTTGAAGACCTGTTGTTATTACTCCGCTGTGATTTTATCATTCTGTTGTTGTATTATGTATACAAAACTCTTATGTCAGTGCTGTTCAAATATTATGATGAATATTGTATCAATGTTGTATCAGTGTTGTGATAAATGAAATTCATTTTGTTTCCGCTGTTTATATTCATCTAATGTTGTTATAAGCTTGACCGAACTGGAGTTCAACATTTGAATCTTCCACAATCGAATACAAGTGAGGTATTTGATGTCAATTTTTGAACGTTGGATTTCGGTTCGTGACAAGTGGTATCAGAGCTGATGGTTGAGTAAGAACTTTAGCTATGGAGTATAACACATTAGGTGACTCATTGGATATAGGGTTAGAAACACCCTAGAATGAGTATATCCCTAAGATATCTCGTCCGTATGGTCTAAATCAAGTTTTCTTACTATTTACAGATAGTGAGAATGAGCACTAGAAGAGGATGAGCTTGGGGATGGGGAAATACCACTACAGCTGGTCAAGTCACTGCAACAACGGAAGAACCTATTCCTATTCAACCTCAGCCGAATCTGGCTGATTTATATCGAAGTTTTTCCAGACTTGGTGGAAAGCCCTTTACTGGCAAGGAGTCTATTATCGAAGCACAAGCCTGGATTCGATCGTGTGAAAGGATTTTTAGAGGGCTGAAATCGAAAGACGATCAGATGAGATTGATAGCTTCTTGACAACTCCAAGAGGAAGCCATAGCCTGGTGGGAGACTGTTACAGTGGACGAGCCTGAAGATGAGTTCACTTGAAGTCGATTCAAAGAGGTGCTTGAGCAGCGATATATGCTGTCTGCTAGTATCTCCAGAATGTAACAGGAGTTCATGGATTTGAAGCAGGGAAGTTTATCATTTGAGGAATATACTTGAATAAATTTAATGAGTTATCTTGGTTTGGTCTGGAGCTGGTGAATACACCTTCGAAGAAGAATGAAAGATTTATTCATCGAATGAATAAGAAGTTCCATGAGAGAATGACAGCCCACATGAAAGAATCTTTTTCTGACTTGATCTATATGGGTTATAGATATGCTACCCTGGATAAGTAGGAAGTTTCAAAGGAGAAAGGAAATGCAAGCAATCCGAATTGGAAGAAAAGGAAGTTCGGAGGGAAGAAACCGTATCAAGGAAAAGAGAAGAAGAGTAATCAGGAAAACCTGGCGAGGGATATTACTTGTTACAATTGTCGGAGAAGGGCCATTATTTAAATAGTTGTAAGAAGCCAACGAAACAGGTAAAGAAAGAACAATCTATGAAGACAAGTCAGAGAACCAAGGAATGCTATTACTATCACAAGCCTAGACACGTGGTTAAAGATTGTCCGAAAATGAAGCAAGCTCAAGTGGCAAAGGTGTATGCGATAAAGGATGACCCTCCAACTTCAAAGGCGGATAAAGGAAAAGGAGTTTTAGAAGGTAACCTTTTTATTTAAGATAGAGTTATTAGAGTTTTGTTCGACATGGGAGCTACACATAGCTTTATCTCTTAACAAACCGTAAACGAATTAAAACTTGAACCCAAATTTATCGATGAGCCCATTTGCGTGAATAATCCGGTTGGTGGTCCTGCAAATTGTTGTCTATATTATAGGAAGGTCCCTATCTCATATTTTTGTCAACGATTTCCTATCAACCTTTTCGTTCTCAACTTTAACGAATTTGAAATCTTACTCAGAATGAATTGGTTAACGAAATATAAAGCTAAATTAGATTGCAACAATCGAACGATTTCAGTTAGAACTTAATTTGGGAATTTTATTAAAATTTATTGTGAAGATCCGAGTCTTAAGAGAGATAAGCTGATGTATACTTTGGGATATCCCAAACCTAATCTGGAATCTATACCCATTGTCTGGGAATTTCCAGACGTATTCGAGGAGGTTAAATCTTTGCCTCCACACAGGAAAATTGAATTCAGAATTGGCTTGGTTCCCAATGCTCGTCCTGTTGTTCATGCAAGTCGTAGGATGGCACCCAGGGAAAGGATAGAACTAGTCAAGCAAACTCGAGATTTGATGGAAAAAGGATTAATACGCCCCAGTGTTTCCAGTTGGTTTGTAGCCAAATATGACGGATCTCTGAGGTTGTGTGTGGACTACCGTGATCTCAATAAATTAATTCTTAAAACAAATTTCTATTGCCTAGAATTGATGATCTATTCGATCAACTACATGGCGCTCGATTCTTTTCTAAAATAGGTCTAGCCCAAGGATTCCATCAATTGAGAATTGTTGAAGACTGTATTCATATTACTTCTTTCAGGGGTCCAGACACATTCTACGAATGGTTAGTCATACCTTTCGAACTAACAAATGCTCCTTTATACTTCGTAGATTTATGACTCGTGTATTCCAAGAAGTATTGAATAAATTCGTTCTTATGTTTATTGATGATATTTTAATCTATTCCAAAACTGAAGAGGAGCATGATGAACATTTGAGAATTATTTTGGAAATATTGAGGAAGAACGTCCTGTCTGCCAAATTTTCTAAGTTTCATTTTTGGGCTAAGGAAGTTAGATTTCTTGGTCATATTGTCACTGAAGAGGGAATTTCTGTAGACCCGGGCAAGGTTTCTGCTATTCCAGACTGGAAGCATCCCACTACTCCAAAAGAAGTTAGAAGTTTTCTGGGTTTAGCCGGATATTACCAGAAATTTTGCAGGATTTCTCTAAAATAGCCAGTCCATTGACTAAGCTGACCATGAATAATGCTAAATTCGATTGGATTCCAAAATGCGAAGAAGCGTTCTAGGAGTTGAAGAAAATATTGACCACTGCTCACGTTCTCGCTATTATTAACAAGAATCAAGGCTTATCTGTTTATACAGATGCTTGTGGTGATGGTGTGGGTGCTGTTTTGATGTAGGAAGGTAGAGTGATTGCCTACACGAGTAGACAATTGCGTCCACATAAGAAAAACTACCCAACCCATGATCTCGAACTTCTAGCAGTTATCTTTGCTTTAAAAATATGGCGACATTATATTCTGGGTAAGAATCTCTTTCAGTTTTCCTAAAAAAATTAAAAGTTTAACTTAACTTAATATTTATACTTAATAAATCCTTCTTTTTCTAGGTGAAAAATTCGAATTGTTCGCCGACCAAAAATCTCTGAAATATCTCTTTACCTAGAAGGATTTGAATTTGAGGCAACAACGTTGGTTAGAATTTCTAGCCTCTTATGACCTGGATATTCTGTATACGTACGGAAAAGCCAATATGGTAGCTGATGCCTTGAGTAGAAGACATGCTATTCTTTCTCATCTTGTTGTTACTCCTACTCTTCTTAAGAAGGTCGCAAGTAAGAAAAAAGAAGACAAGTTTATTCTAGAAATTTATAAGATAATTTTTTGTGGTGAAGATTCTAGTTTTGAAGTCGATAAGAATAGAATTGTAAGACTGAAATGCAGGTTGTGTGTTCCAGACATCCCTGATCTCAAATGGGAAGTGTTGGACGAGTATCACAAGTCCAAACTTAGTATCCATCCAGGAGTTAATAAGATGTATCGAGATATTAAAAGGACTTTCTGGTGGAAAAAAGTGGAGAGAGATATATCTATTTATGTCAGTCGTTGTGCAACCTGTCACCAAATCAAAAGTGATCAAAAGAAAATGGTGGGTTTACTTCAACCATTGGAGGCGCCTAAGTGGAAATTGGATCAAATGTCTATGGATTTCATAGATGGGTTACCACGAACTCGTAAAGGTAATGAAGCGATTTGGGTTATGGCGGATCGTCTGGCTAAGACTGCCCACTTTTTCCCAATAAAATCTACCCGAACAGCAGCGAGTTTAGTAGAATTGTATGTGAAAGAAATTGTTCATCTCCATGGTATACCAAGAAGTATAGTAAGTGATCGTGACCCGATCTTTACTAGCAGATTTTGGGAGGCATTTTAAGCTGCATTAGGGACCAAACTAAACTTTAGTACTGCTTACCACCTGCAGTCTGATGGCCAGACGGAAAGAATAAATCAAATCTTAGAAGACTTTTTGGGTGCTTGTATTCTTGACTTTGGCGGCTCATGGGAGGACCATTTGCATCTGATTGAATTTTCATTTAATAATAGCTATCAGGCCAGTATTAAAATGGCTCCTTACGAGGTATTATATGGTCGTCCATATCGATCACATGCATGCTGGATTGAGTCAAGTGACAGGCTTGTCCTTGGCTCAAATATGTTAAAGGAAGCCATTGAGAAAGTTGATTTTATTCGAAAGAATTTGAAAACGGCTCAAAGTCGACAGAAAAGTTATGCCGACCGCAGGAGAAGATCTTTAGAATTCCAGGTTGGAGATTCTGTTTTCCTAAAGGTTTCTCCAATGCATGGAGTATTAAGATTTGGAAAGATTGGTAAGCTGGCACCGCGATATATAGGTCCTTTTCCTATACTGGAGAGGATTGGTCCTTTAGCATATCGAGTGCAACTACCCAATTGATTATCTAGCGTACACAATGTGTTTCATGTTTCTCACTTTCGCAATTATGTGCACGATCCAGATTGTATCATTGAAGAAGCCACTCAGCAAAATTTGGAGATCACACCAAATTTGGCAGTGAAGAGAGAACAGTTAAAGATTATAGACCGTGATGAAAAGTAGCTAAGGAATAAAGTTGTGAAACAGGTAAAAGTGCAATGGGGTGGTGATCCAAATGACTATACTTGGAAAACAGAGGATAGCATGCAGAAGTCCTATCCCAATTGCAGAGTGGATATTTTGGCTTAATCTGGTAAGCCATTTCTTTATCTTTTTTTGTGTTCTTATATTCTTTGTTTGTCTCTCTCTCTTTCAAATTTCGAGGACGAAATTTTCTTAAGGTGGGGAAATCTACAACATCCCAATTTTTATTAAATTTAAAATTTGAAATTAATATAGATTTTAGATCTAAATTTTGGAATTAATTTGACCTTTTCAAAATAAGTAAGAGAAGTATTACATATATGAATAGATTGTAATTTAAATTTGAATTTGAATTTAATTTAAAATTTTAATAAATATCTTAGTAAAATATTTGGATTTAAAATGATGTATATGTGATTTATTTAATGTATAATTAGTTTTAAAACATTTTCTTTTAAATAGTATATATATATAAATAAAGGAGAATGTATTTATAAAATATAAAATACAATTTAAAAATAATATATAAATATTTTTCTCATGCAAAATACAAGTGTTCAATTATTAATACATAATTTAACAAGCGTGATCAAGTTAACAAGAAAATTTAACAAGTGTCAATAATTTAATTCATGCAAAGATAATTTTCATTCTTATTATTTTATTTTTGAGAAAATTAATAAAAATAGAAAATAAGATTATATAAACATTTCATCTCCTCTCTCTCATTTCCTTTGTTCTTCGTTTTCAAAAAATCAAAAGCCTGAGAAAATCAAGCTTCAACCTGTAACACAAACCAGAGAAAATATATATAAAACAAATCAAAACCATAAAAATTAAACACCTTTTACAATTTAATGTCTAAAGCCTGAAAATCATCTCAAATATCAACAACAAAGTAAATCAAAATCAAATCAAGGATTTCAACTTCAAAACTTAAGCAAATTCAAAGTTTTAACTCAGCAATCAAGTAATTTAACTTAAACATCAGCAAGTTATAAAGCAATTTCCAGATTCAAGTTTCCAGGTTTTTTTACAAAATTCAAAAGCAAGGTTCCAGGCTCTCTGTTCTTCTTGATCATGTGAGTAAATTCTTTTAAAACCTGGATTTAAGTTGTTGTTTGAAATAATGCTTGAAGAAATGTTGAAAACTGTTTGCATGTATATAATTTTGTACATATATCGGTAAATATGATATGTGATGCCTGTAAACAAGAACATGAGTTCTGTTCCATGTTACAGGATTCAAAATAAAACCTGTTCAAAATTTGATTACTCTTCCTCTGATCCTTATTAGACTTTAGGATCTAAACAAAATTTGTTTGTTTTAACATGTTTCAAGTTTTAATAATAAATGAGTGCAAAATTCAATTAAAGTTTTTTCTAGAAATTGGAAAATATAGGCAAATTCAACAAAATATGTTAAAATTTCATACTTCATGATTTCTCGTTTCAGGTATACCATCTGAAATGTTTTCGAAAATAATGATTTTTGAAAGTAAAATCAAGATTTCTAATTAAGTTTTGATCGAAAAATTCGAAGTTGAACGATATTGTGTTTATTGGCGAATTCTGATATTCGGCGACATGATGGATGTTGTAATCGAGGTTGAAGTTTGCATGATGGTCGGGGATCATCACAAAAATATTAAATGAATTTATAATTCATCGTGGCCTCGAGACAACAGTGATGTAGGGTTTGCAGTCCATGTTTGGTCGAGATCGGAATTTTTGTTACTACGTCATCGTTAGTTGATCGGAGTTCATCGCTCTGGTGGGAATCATAGCATAGGGGATTAGCAGAGCTTTGGTCGAAATTTCATGGCCTCTGGTGGCTTGAGGCGGCAGGACATGGCAAATTTTGATGGTCCGGTTTCATTCCAGTTTGGGTCGTATAGCTCGATCGAATATTCGTCGTCGTTTAAGGGTTCTGGGTGGTCTGGTGATTCATGCTGGTTGTCGTTGACATGACGATGGTTGTAGCATCGATCAAAGGTGATCGGAGCGGTGTGCGACGTGCACACGTCTTTGGTTGTGCTAGAATGTAGGATTGAGGAAGAAAGGCTGGTGACTCGAAGTGTCTTCAGGGAGTTTGCGTGCTAGCTCGAGATTTAGTTCGGGTATTTTTGTGTGTGTACCGGTTTTTCTAAAACTTAATCAAAAATCAAAGTTTGAAAATAAAATACGGGTTGGTTTGAGGAAAGACTCGAAGTAAGCGGCGTGCTACTCGTGTGACACCCGAGTGGGTCTTGGGTTTGATATAAAAATAGATTTTGACTTTAAAACCAAATTCAAAATTTAAACATTTTTAATCCTTGCTTTTAAATAATGGTTTTGGTTTAAGTTTGGATTAATAAAGGTTTTAAGTAAGATATTTTTTAGTAATTAAGTTTAATTTATTTAATTTTGTGACATCATTTATAAATTAATTATATTAAATAAATAATGCAATTTAAAAGTAAATTAAGATGAAATGTTATTAACCTTAATTCCTTGAATTAATTCATGTGTTAGTGGTGATTAATTATGAGATTTATTAATTAAAGATTTTAATAATAATTAAATGGTTAATTAAGATAAATGATTCATAATTACTTAACAATTAAAGAATAATTAATTACAGTTAATTAATAATTAATTTAAGGTTAATTAATTTATAATGAAGGATTAATTAATTAACGTAATTAATTAAGAAATATTTAATTAATAAAAGTTATTATGATTAATTAATAATTAAGAATTAATTAATTTATAATTAAGGATAATTAATCATTAATTAAGGATAATTAATAAAAAAATATGTAATTAATTAATTATAATCACGCGATTAATTCATCTTACATATAAATGATTGATTATTATTGAATGCCTTGAACTGGTTGATACCTCTGATATGTGATTGTGATACTTTGTGATGTGAATTGCTGTGAATTGAACTGTGATATCTATGATATGTTTCTGTGTGAATGTGAAAATTGTTGGGCTTTAAATGGCATTTAAATTTCGATGCGACAAGGAGTCGGATTCCAGTTGGTTATCCGAAACCCACGTCGAATCTTAATGGTGAATCTTTATGATTGATATATCCAAGTGTTTATAAATTAATCACTCATTATTCGGTTTAGCTGGGAGAAGACTTTGTGTCATATAACCCATTCCGAATAATTATATGATGAAATGGATAACATTTGAAGACGGTGGTGAAGACTGGGTGTTTTCGAGAACGATAGGATTACTTGTCGAATGACTCTGCACTGAGTTGCTCCGGTATAGAGATCTCCATATGTGATGGGGAGTACGATCGAGATTGTGGATGCCCGGATTGCAAGGGCTTCTTCCTTTATTGGACGAAGTGCCTTCGGTTCCGTTCAAACCCGAAATGGACTTGTATAGTTGTATGTTTGACATTACACTTTAAGATATAAAGCTGATTTCTATCAAATACATTTCTGTTTGTTGGCGGAGAATTTATTCTTTTAGCTTAACACCCTTCTTTAAGACGTACGAGCTCAGAGGTTATGTAGTTGATGGTTATTAGTGATATGCTCCCAATTTAGTAGTGCGGGATGCTAAGTGCTGATCATTTGTTGATCAAAGCATGGCTTTTGTGAAAAGCGTAGCTTTGTGGACGAGATTTCGTCGAACCTCACAACCCCAAGAATGGTCGAAACAGGAAGGATGCGGCAAGGTTACGGGGGTTGCACCCCTTAGGGTATGTGCATTTCCTTCTAGATAAAAAGTGATATCGTGGTATGGAGCCTAGATATTTAACTTATGTGGTTGTTTGAATTTATTGGTGTCGAGGTCTCGGTTAAAGGTCGGTTACAACCCGGGGATGGCAAACTCTTGTCAGTAGTTACCTACTTACAGAGGTAACCTGGCCTTGTGTTGGCAGAGATCCGGTTAGGTTCTCGGGGCATCCCTCCAGAGGCGTACCCATTCGGTGAGGAAGTTCCTTCGCCTGACCATTTTTGGAAATTCAATCATTCAATACGAGCCCTTTACGATTTCAATTGTGCAACCTGCCATTCTTATATGGTAGCTATAATAGGCATAGTATAATGGTACCTATGCTGGCTAAGATTTATATTATACTTTCTATATGTTTTCACACTATGAACTAATAATAATATCAAAAAGAGTTTTCTCGTATCAAGCATATTTGACTATCACAAGGAGAAATCTCTTCCAAGTGTGCGATTGCATTGTGTGTGTGCAGGAAGGCCTTATGGTAGTTTCATTTTCCAAAAGCATGAACAGATTTCTTTTTAAATTGCTTTTGTTCAAACAACTATTTTGTTTACTCATACAAGTCCCATGACTGACTCGGAGTTTATTGTTCCCTTCCTAGACACTGGGTGCTCATAATTTTCAACACAAACAGCCTGGAAGCAGGTTATCCATGTTTTGGAGCTAGCTTAGATTTAGAAGTCTTTTGGAAGCTATTGGATTTTGGAAGCTTTTGTTTTGGAGATCTTTTGAAGCCTGAAGCTTTTGATTTGGAGATCTTTTGAAGCCTTTTCAATCTAAAGGTATATGGAGTTTTGGAAGACCTTTTCGAAGTCAAAGGATGATGGAAACTTTTTGAAGATCTGTTGTTATTGTTCCGCTGTGATGTTATCGTTCTGTTGTTGTATTATGTATATAACACTCTGATGTTGGTGGTGTTCAAATATTGCGATAAATATTGTACCAATGTTGTATCTGTGTTGTGATAAATGAAATTCTTTTTGTTTCTACTGTTTATATTCATCTAATGTTGTTATAAGCTCCACCAAACTGGAGTTCAGCCTTTGAATCTCTGGCAGTCGAATACATGTGAGGTATTTGATGTCGATTTTTGAACGCTGGATTTCGGGTCATGACATCACCATCACCAATTTTAAAGTTTTTGGTTACATACCTTCCCATATTACTTGGCTTCCTAAGGAAAAGCAATGCCTCATTATTAAAACAAGGATCTTTTGTGCTTGATTTTGTAACTGAAACAAATTCAGGAGCTTAATGTGTGGAATCTTACAGAGCATTTTTTTTAAATAACAGGCTGAGAAGAAAGACTTTTAGGTTATAGAGGAATAACTTGTCTAGTAGGAGTCAATTGAAAGAAGCGTCACTACAAGGCAGAGCCACAACATCATCCATCGAAGCTTCAGTATTAGGAAAAACTTCAGAGATAGGTATCATAGTTATAGGAGATATAACATTCTTCGCAAGCGTAGGGTCTGCACTAATAAGTGCGAAATCTGGATTTAGGAGGCATCGATATAAAATACCTTATAGACCGACAGGGATTTTGAAATTGTGTGGGGAGCTCGTGGGATCAGAGATGAAACTACCATCCTAGCCTTTCTTCTTTGGTTTGAGTTTTGGGCATTCACCCTCATCAATTAGGGGTGGCACATGAACCCGATCAAAGCGTTTTGTGGACAAATCGAGTTCTAACAATGTTGATTCGATGAATCCAAGTTTCATATAGAAAGGGAAACAAGAGTTAAGCATGACTAGAGAGATGACATAACGACCTTAAAGAAATGAGGCGGAGGCGGAAGGTGGAAACGATGAGATGGAAAAAGGCGGCTAGGGATTGGTCCCCATTAATTTGTCTTTGTTCAGTTGTTTGAAGAGAAATAAAATGAAATCAATAATTAATATTGAACAGTTCAATTATTAATGCTCACATGTCACTTTAGCTGATAGTAGGAAAATTTGGTTGAATTCGCCGCTTATAGATCTTTTTGGTAAAATCAAATTGTAGATCAACGTAAGCGGTATCATTAAGTGGAAATATAATATTTGCATGTTCTCTTCATTAACACTATATCATATTAGGATATATGGAGTTTGGTATTGGTCAAATCTCCAGTAATATCCCTTTTCAACTATTCAGTCCAATTACATAGTCTTTGGTCCAATAATAGCATTTACTATTAACCATTCTACTTTAAACAGATATTTTGAGTTAGAGTTTATTATAGTTGACCATGATACTAACTTCATACAATCCAAAAGTTGAATTCTCTATTAAGTAGTGCTTCACTTCCAATAACTCGGACACAACTACAGCCGCTCGATGGTTGTCATGCAGTGATTTAACAATAATAAGTGGATTATCTGCGTCGAAGTTTCATGGTATTCTCAAGTCGAGAGAACTATATAACATTATCAAACTAAAATTGCTTGTTTGACATAGTTTATATCAACCAATAGGAAACTCTCAATCGAGTCATTATTTAGTCATCTAGTAAATATAATTACGCAACATCTTGGTGCCCCTAACAGCTATGAGTAATACTGTAACATTCGTCACTTTGGAATCCAAAGATGAAATTTTAACTTACCGCAGTTACCTAGGAATTATCTTTTGGTGATAACAATGACAAGGATTATATTAAGCTATCTTAGACGAATAAAGTAGTTAACAACATTGTAAATTTAGTTTAACAAGTTTATACCTAAAGTTGTGCCTTCACAGGGGTTAAATAGTGTCATGCCCAACATATGAAAATCCTAACATTAACACTTTATACGACAGAATTAAAAACAACATAAATATAACACCCATGCATCCTGTATGCGTTCTTCATCCATCCCAAAAGAAACTTACCTAAGCCTATAAAATCATCCTACTCGAAGGAGTATCCGTCAGTTTATAGGGAAAACAATGATAAAAACATATGTCGGATATAAAATTTGGAACCAGTAACATTTTAGCCCGAACAAAGAAGATAATGAGACCATACTACTAAAGCAAGGATTGGAATTTTCCCTCGTTATACCAAAGCAATAAATTATATGATTTATAAGTAAACGTATGTTGTAAGTTCATTATTTAGGTGTCAAACAATATCGTGAGGTCATGAATGAAAGCAATCTCTTGGATGTTTCATAGAAATATTAAATTGCAACAATCTCACTGAAATGCCCTAGAGCCACTATGGCTTTACACCATCTACTAAGAATATATGGTTAAGGTCCCAATCTTTGGCTTTCACTTAGGCCTTATGCATGCATAGGTTACTAAATTCCAACAATAACACAATCGGTCCCTGTTACCACACAAGCCTTATGCCTTCTGTTCTTGTACTTCGGCTGCCACTCCTAGCCTCATGCCTACTTTGTTTTATATTCCGAAATTCACTTCATGCCATACACCTATGCTTTCGTACTTTGATTTCCATCTTAGGCCTTAAGCCTACTTCTCTCTCGGTTCCTAGACAACCTGTGATAACCCGGATTTTCGGACATCTGATAATTGGACAAGTAACTGATTTTTACTATTGAGATACTGATTTTTATTTAGTTGAACAAATAAAATTCTGATAACTAAAATATCTGGATATATATATACATAAATGGATTTGAAACTATAATAAATATTGAATTATAAATCTCTGGAAATGATAAATCTTATAGTAAATTAAAAAAATATAAATTGATATATTCAAATTTCATAGTGTTGAAAATTATAAGTGTATACATATACAAGTATATAAGTGTGTGTGTATACATATGTATATATATGCCATGACAAGTAGAATATATGGAAGTTTGTAAAAGTGTGGATACGTGTATATATATATGTATATATATATATATATATATATCAAAAATTCACATAAGATATTTCTAATTATAATATATATGTGTGTGTATGTGTGTATTGTGATTTGAAAGCATTGATTTGAATTCAATATAATAATTTTCAAAAGCTATTTAAAGTTAAATTCTATATTTCAAAAACTTTAAAAGATAAATATTTATTTATTTAAAACTATGATAGCTTAAAATAAAATATAATAAAAGCTTTAAAATATTTTCTTTTAAAAATTATACAAGAAATAAATATGGTTTGTAAATATGAAAATATATAAACATAAAATATAATTAATAAAAACATAAGAAAATATTTAAATATAGATTAGGACATTTGTAGCTTATGTATGCCATGCAAAATACAAGTGGCATAACCTTTTTCTTTTAATTGAAATTTAAATAAAATTTTAAAGAAGGCTGTTTCCAGTTCAAAATCTTTTGCAGCTTTATTTTCTCAGACTCTTTTCTTACTTTCATTTTCTTTTAAATAAAAAAAAAGAAATCAAAAAAACTTCAAGTTTAACCTGAGCAAGCAAAGATTAAAGATCAAATTTCAACTCAACCCAAGTATTTCAAAGATCAGGTCTAAATCAAATAGCAGTTCCTGATCAAAAAAATGAGAAGCTCCGTTCTTTGTTGATTAATATGCAGGTGAGTAGACAATCATTTCTTTAAAGTTAAATCTGTTTATATCTTGATGTATGCGATAAAATCTGGTAGTGATGTTGTGAATAATGCTTGCATGGATGAATTAATGTGGTTGCATGTATATAAATATGAAATAATCTGTGTATGTCTATGTAAATGTATATATATGTCTCTGTTGTATAACAGGCTCAAGCACATTCAAATAAATTCAATTTCTCTTCATATATTCAATTTTAGTCTATGATCTTTGAAGGGATAATGTGTGTATGGATGTAACATCATTTTTAAAAATAATTTCTAGCGTATATATTAAGTAATTATTTTGAAAATGAGGATTAACAGTAAAAAAATCATTTCAAGTCAAAAAAATCGATTATGTTAATTTCATGTTTTGATTATTGAATCAGATTCGAATTAGAAAATGGTGATTTTTGATAAAGATTTCAAGATTTTTAAGCTAGAATTTGTTGAAATTTCTTAGTTGATCGAAAATTGAACATTGATTGATTTCTGGCAATCAGAGGATCTGGGGTGGTCAAAGTCATTCTGGAGGTAGTTTGGAGGTTGAGGCACTCGGGAAAAAAGGTCGAAGAGTTTATTGTTCAACGAGGTAGCTGAACGACGACGTTGTAGGGTTTTAAGCCCTGTTGGGTTCGACGATGTTCTCGGGTTCATATTGACGGCATGGCGGCGACGCGCTTGATCGGAGTAGGGGAAAACGGAGCGCGAAGCTCTGGCGAAGGTGTGGGCTTAACGGCGAGGCTTCTGACAATCGGAGTTAGGCGAGGCGAGGCGGTTTGGTGGCTGAGTTTTGTTCCAGGTGGTGCTCATTTTCTCGATTTCGATTTGAAGGTGGGATCCAAGTGCTGGGTGGTCGGGTCGAACTAGTGAGACGATGTCGACGTGCTGGTGGTAGCGGCGATGACTAGAGCGACAGTGATCACGTGTACATGTGCACGTGTTTCTTTTGTGTCTGTGGTTGCGGTGTGTTTTGGAGCTTCGGGGAAGTCAATCTTTAGCTCGAAGTCGAACTCGAGTTTTATCAGAGGGATGAGAAGAGAGTGTGGCTCAGGGTTTAGCTCGGGTTTAGGGCTCGGTTTTCCTAATTTCATAATGGAAGTAAATTTTGTTAACAAGTTTTAAAAGCAAAAAAAAATGCAAGTTTCGAAAGTAAAATAATAAACAAGTTCAAAGCAATTGTTGATCAAGTTTTCAAAATAAGTTTCAACATTTAAATTATAAGTTCAAATGTGTTTTGAATTTAAGCCAATTTGATTTGAATTATTATATTAAGTTAATTTATTTAATTAAATCCCTAAGTGTTTTCAAAAAATAAAATGAAGTAATTAAGTAAATGATTCTAGGTAAATGTATTGAATTTTAATTTATCATAAGGGCTCAAGTGATTTTGTATAAATTAATTTCAAGCATTTAATTTAAATAAGATTTAAATGATAATTAAGTAATTGATTAGGATAATTGTGTCTTTAATTAAATAAGGTCATAAGTAATTAAAGGATAATTAATGTCAATTGTTATTATTATTATTATAATAAATGGTTTGAAATTAATTAATGATAATTAAGCAAGATACAAAAGTAATTAATTTATTTTGTGTTAATTAAATTAATTAGAATGGTGTGACCAGTTATCTTGCTTATAGATGATCAAATTGTATTGAATGTTTGGGATTGACTAATATCTCTAGTCTGATAATTTGTGATGCTCTATGATATATGAATGCTTTAATTAAACCGTGATAATGTGATTTATCTACCTGTGATGTATTGTTGTGAGAATACGTTATTCTGTATATAAATTGAATTATTTAACTTAAACAACTTGGTTTAAAAATGGTATTGGATTCGAAGAGACCGGAGTCGAATATCAGCAATATCTGGAACCACTCCGATTAGTAATCTACAAATTCTTTATGGATTTGATTTTAGAATCAAATAGGCTGGAAAGGAATAAATTAAGTAACATGGCCATTTAAACTAAGTAATGGTACTTAGATATTGTTTTGTGAAATAAGTGTTGGTTGTAGCAACATAAGAACTCATAGTGATGAACTAGTTACCCTAGGTTTTCAAATAAGTTTTATAACTTAGTACTTCAAGTTAAATGGGTTTACTCGCGCTACTTTCCAGCCTGACTCGGGTGTTACTTCAATGTAATGCTCGGGTAGGACCGAGTATTACAGATTTTCAGGTTAGGACGTTCTAGAGCTCAGGAGAAGAGCTGGATGGCAGGGACATATGGAGTATATTCCACTATGTATTTGAGATTGTGTTGTTTGTAGTCAGGGACAAGTTATTACTTGTGTTGACCCAGAATTTTGGGCAATATCAATTTAATAATCTTTATTAATAATTAAATTGATTTGATAATTTTCTTTTACAATTTCAATTTAAATTGGCAAAGTTTATTCTATTAAAAGAAAATAAATATTTTATTGGTAAATTTTATCTTTTTAAAGCTAATAAAATGCTTTCTATTTATAGTGTATATATATTTGTATATATTGTAAATAGAAAAGCTTTAACAAATAAAATCATGTTTTCAAAGTCTGATATATATTTTTGTAATTTGAAAGTTATGATTAAATTTAATATAAAACTTTTCAAAGATTATTTTAATAAATAACCATATAGTTTTAAAATATTTAAGGCAAATGTTTAAAGTATTTAAAATATATTTTAGCTTAAAAATAGATTTTAAATAAGACTAATTAAAAGGTTTGTTTTAATTTCTTTTAAAGTATTGTTTGATAAATATGATTTGAAAATATATATAAAAATTTAAAAAACAACTCACAAACATATAAAACATATGATACATTATTTCATTTAAGTAATATAAGTAATTTATAAGTAATGTGATAATTTCCTTTTTAAATTATTTAAAATCGGCAAATTGTTATTTTTAAACAATAATAATAATGTGTTGTTTTTATATATAAATATAAATAGATTTTTAAGAAAATAGAATTGTTATTTTCAAATTAAATGTATTGTTATATATATACGTATATATAACTTGATTTTAAATTGGATTTTTTAAATTTAATTTGAATTTGGATTTAATTTTGAAAATTCAAAAGATAGATATTTGAAATGTTTTGGATTTAAAAATATAGGTATGATATTTTATTTGTATATAATTTGTTTATAATATTTTCTTTAAAAGAAATTAATATATATATATATATATAAGTATTTATAAATTAATAAGTTAATATAAAAGCTTATTATTAATATTTAAAATAAATAAGAATTACATAATTACAAGTGTAAATGTATAAAAGCTTGTTTTAACAAGTGTTAAATGATAAGCTATAGTAAATGACGAATGGTGAATTTTAAACAAGTGTCATTTTTAACTTTAATTTTCTTTTATTTTTATTAAATCACAAATTTAACTTAGTGGAAATTAGCCACAAGGGCCTCTTTAGCAAATGCAATTAGTTTCTAGGACACACAACTGAAATAATTACTTTTAAGGACAAAATGCAAAATAATTAGTTTTTAATGTTTAAAAACCTATGAAATTATGTCCTTGAAAGTAATTGATATGCTGATTTTATCCTTAAAAGTAATTATTCTGCTGACTTTGGCCTTGAAATTAATTTCTATGGACGTGTGTCCTAAAAACTAATTGGACTACAAACTTTGTCCTTCTAGTGAAATGCCCCTTTAACTTATATAAACATATGCTTCTTACCTTCATTCTTTTTGCCTATCCTCTTCAATTAAAAGCTAAGAAAATTAAAACCCTTTAAAATACTCAAAAACAAATCAGTAATCAAACACTTCTCAAACCAGAAATTTAATAAAATCAATAACCTGTAATTCACTTTCAAAATCAAAACCAAGCCTGTACATTTTCTTCAACCTAAATCAAAGCAAGCAAACCTGAGATTTCTCAAAAGCAAGCGCAGGAAGAAAAATCAAAACAGTCTCATTTCTCCACTGCAAGTTTCAGTAACAAAGCAAATTCTTCAGCAATTTTAGTTTCAAAATCAAAGAAGCATTTTCTTTCAGCATTCTAGTATTCAAAGTTCAAAGTATTTTTTTCAAAATAAGGCTCTGTTCTGGTGAGTAACATCTTACTTTAAAAGCTTAAGTATGAAATCTGGTTGCATGTTAATTTCTGGAATAAAGCATGTTTGTGTGTATGTATATTGGTGAATTTTCTATGTATATTTGGATGTATGATGTGTGCATGCCTGTTACACCTGTGACATCTCTGTTCTTAGTTTTCAAACTAAGATTTTCAAACAAAATTCACTTTCTCTTGATCTAATTTCTGTTAGGACTTAAGCTATAAACAAAATTTGTTTGTTTCGTTATAGATTAAAGTTTAAAATTATAATTAAGTTAAAAAAAAATTTGAAACCTCTCTGGAAACCAAAAAGAATAGGCAAGTTAGAGTTATGTTAAAAATTCAAACTTCTTAATTCATTAATTTAGGCATATAATCATAAACATTGTCTAGAAAATTGATTTTTAAAAATAAAATCACAATTTTTAGTATTGGGATGAGGGAGCAGTTCGAGTTTGATCAGAATTGGTGTTTTGGGTTATTTCTGATGATCTAGGTGATTGGGGAGGTCGTGGTCTTCTCTGGAGGTGGACGTATGATCAGAGAGTTTGGGAAAAATGGAAGTAGGGTATTCTAGTCAATGTAGCGGCGGTTGGTGATCGATATAGGTTGTACTCCTAGTTTTGGGCAAGGTCGGGAATTTTGTTTGCCACGGCGCCTCTGGTGGATCGAGTTTCACCTAACTCTGGAAATTGGTAGCTTGGAGGATGGCGGAGGCGTGGCTAGAGGCTTAGGCACTTCGGTGATTGACATTGTGGATTTGAGGGTTTTTTCCAGGTTTTGTTTCGTTCCAGGTTTTGTGCAGAGTTTCTCGAATTCGATCTTGAGTTTGTTTCGATGTTCTGATGATCAGGGTATGGTGTGAGGATGACCACCAACATGCGAGAGGAGTCGGGGATGGTCAAAGGTGGATGCATCGCCGGTGCATGTGCACGGTAGTGGTTTGGTGTTAGAAGCCTTGGTTTGTGGTTTTGTCTCGAAGGAAGTTTCGGGTTAGTGGGGTTTTAACTCGAGTTATGTCTCGGGTTGATTCGTGAGTGGAATTTGGTTTCGGATTTAAACTTTAAAACTTAACAAAAATTTGAAATAAAGAAAGATGTGGTTTTCTTAGGTAAATGCTCGAGTAGCCTTCGGGTTTAACCCAAAGCAGCATTTTAAAACATTTTTTTTTTAAAACGAGGTTTTTTTTAAATAGGCAAGATTTTTAATTTAAATAATTTGGTTTAAAACTCTTATAAATCTCTTTTATATAAGATAAGTATTTTCATTAACATTTGATTTAAAAGATTTGTAACTTGTTTTAAATTTTGTTAAAGTTAAAATTGTAATCATTTTAAATCTTAAATTTGAAATGAATTTTAAAAGTGTAATGTTTTAAAAGAACATATTAATGACAATTTAATCATTAATAAGGAAAGTATTTTATCTTAAAGTTAATTAATATTTAATGATTTGAGATTAATTAAATTAGTAAGGAAATTCAATTAATTTATTAAATTAATTAATTAATGATTAAGGATTAATAAATAAAAAATTAAGGGTGGTAAGTTAATTAATTTAAGGGTTAATTAATTTGTAATTAAGGATCGTTAATTAGATAATTAAAGATTATAAATTAATGATTATAAATTAATGATTAGAGATTGATTAATTAAGTAACTAAGTTGTAATTAGAAATTAATTAATCAAGTAATTAAAGATTAATTAAGTTACAGATAAGCACTTACTTAGTTAAGTAATTAGAGATTAATTAATTTGTAATTAAGAATTAATTAAGTTGTAATTAATAATGGTTAATTAAAACATAATTACATAGGGAAGTAATTAAAGGATGGTCAATGAACGATCATTAACTAGGGATTATGAAATGATTAATTAATGTGATTAATTTAAGATAATTAATTAGATTAATTAATTAAGGATAATCATTTGTGGAATTGGTTAATTATAAGTACTTAATGAAAGTAATTAAAGGAATTAGTTACTCAATGTAATTAATTAAATTAATGTGATTAGTTTAAGTTACCTAATTAGTTTAATTAATTTAAGATAATCACTTGATGATTTGTTAAGAATAATTACATAATGTAATTTATAAAGTGCAATTTCTTAGTGAAGTAATTAATGGATAATTACTAAATGTAATTAATTGAAGAATGGAAGTAGTTTTGGGTTTAATTACCTTGTGTAATTAATGAGAAGGATAATTACTTAGTGGAAGTAATTAAGTATTAATTACTTAGTGTAATTAATTTAAGAATTGATTAATAAATTTTACTTAGAAGTTAATTAAGTAATGTAATTCATTAAGGGTGGTTAATTACTAAATATGATTAATCAAGGTTGATTAATGAATGTAATTAATTAAAGATTTAAATTATTAAATGTGATTAATTAGAATAATAATCAATTAAGGAAGTAATTAAGGGATCATTAATTAATATAATTAACGAAGTAATTAAGGGTTGATTAATTAAAGGATAATCAATCAATATAAGTGATTATAGAATAATTAATTAATGTAATTAATTAAGGATTGATGTAATTAATTGTAGTTAATTAATTAATGAGAGTAATTAAAGGTTAATTATTGTAAATGGTTAAGGATAATTAATTTGTGTAATTAATTAAAGGCTAATTACTTAATGTAATTAGAGAATAATTAATCAGGGATGATTAATTAAGATGGATAATTAGAGGGTGATTAATTAATTGGTTTGCAATTAATTAATGGTTAAGTAAGCAGGATAAGTAATTAATTTAATTTATTTTAAATTAATTAGAGATGGTGTGATTAATTAATCTTTGCTTATGGATGGCTGAATGATATTGAATGCCTTGAATTGTTTGATATCTCTGATATGAGATATGTGTTGATCTGTGATATGAGATACTATAGAGATTGTGAATTATCAATCTATGTGAATATACTAATGAATTGAATTGTTTTAACTTAAAAACAACTTGGCTTTAAAAGATGGCGTTTTGGATTTTGATGAGACCGGGATCAGATTTCCAAATTGGGGTATCCGAAAACCACATCGATCCAAATTAAACAATAGGGCATGGAATCTCAAAGTGAAGATGAAGATTCAAAGTGCAAGGGTTATTGTCGTTAACTCTGAGGGTGATTCAAAATGAGTGTAACGAGATAATGCCTTCGGTTTCGTTCGAACCTGGAACGAACTTGTATGGATTGAATGCTTTTAGAACATCGTCAGGTGGACGATGAGCATTCTAAGATAGATGTGTTCTATAAAGGTAATCGTAGCCTCAAGCCTCATCAATCGGGAATGGCTAAAATAGGGGAAGTGCAGCAACGTTAAGTGGGTAGCATCCAAGTAGGACGAGATTTACCCCTTTCTAGAGGTCTCTTTTTATTTCGGCTATGTGGGCAGTTGTTGGCCACAACTGCGGGGTTGTCTTGTTCGGGACTGTCCAGTAAGGGATGGTTCCGGCCTTATGCTGTAGGGGATTTAGGGTGGATCCTCGGTACGGTGATCTAGGCTACATACTGTGACGGGCAGTACCCCAGTAGCCCTGCCATTATATGGAATCCAATCTCCAATAAGTGCCTGTACGGTTTTGATTGTGCCCAACTATGTTGGAACGTGAGATGTAAGCATTTCAGCTATTTTTGTATTTTACTTGAAAACCACAGACCCTATTATAACATCACTAGATTTCCTATCAAATGTTTTGGTTATCGTAAGGTAAAAACTTTTCCGTTTATATGCAGGAAGTCTTACGAGATACCTTTTGTTTTCAAAGGTTTTCAAAGTTAAGCAACTTTAACCTATTACTCACACCAGGCCCATGTCTGACCCGGAGTTTATTTTTTGTTTTCTTGAACTCTTGGGTACTCAAATTTTTACGAGTAACTAAGGGATTCAGGTTAGCTTTGACGAATTCTAGAGGTGGTATGAAGCAGGAGGCTTCAGCGTTTGTAGATATATAGTTTTCCGCTGTGTTGGTATTTCTGTGTTGTATTTGAGTTGTAATGACTAGACAGGTGTTTAAAACTATCTAGTATGTGATGTATAAGCTGTGTAACTTTGATAGATGTTGTATATTATGTAATACTTATGTAATTAATATAATTTATTCGTTCCACTGTGAGATTATGATGTTGTTTCGTTCTTTCTTCTCTATCTTTTCTCTTTTGTATCCCTTTCTTCCTCAATAATGAAGCGTCTTTCTGTGAGATGAAAGGTGGGTCGTTTCATTACAACTGTCCAGTTTATCTGTGAATGATTGTACTCTGAGATATCGTTTCTAAATTGATACTTACAGCTTTTCTTTGTATAAATGCTATTATTTAATATTATATTTTATTCCGCTGCGATTGTGAGATTCTGTGGTGTTGTTTCAGCTTCTTCTTCTACCTCTTTTTCTTCTTTACCCTAATGATTTGGAATTTTTGGTGTTTGATTGCTTGGCACTTCTACAGTGAATATATTAGTATCGAATTTTAGGGGTCGAAAATTCAGAGTCGTTACATTTGGTATCAGAGCAGAAGGTTAAGCGAGAACCTTGGCTGTGGTGGGGGTTACTCATTAAGGATAGAGTCAATAAAACCCTAGAATGAGTTGAGCGTATTATATGAGAGCTTACTTATTATTTTCTTATATAAAGATTTTAAAAACGGTTTCGAAAGTAGTTTTATATATAAGCTTATATTTTGTTATATAAAGCTATAATATTTCTAGTTATTATATATATTAAAGTAAGTGGTTGTTGATTATAAAGTTGAATAAGATCATAAGAATTTAAGTGGTAATATATATATATATATATATATATATATATATATATATATATAAAACCAAATAGGAATTGGACAATATGAACTATACAAATAAGATAAGCTAGAAATGGATTCAAATCAGAAATTAAAATCCTAAAATTTGTAGAAGTGTTTTCAGAATGCTGATTTAAGTTACCCTGATTTTATTTTCCAATAAATTATGAGATAATATATAGTGAATTGGTTTCCAGATATGATAATTTTGGTCATTATCATAAAATGTCTGCTGTGACCGAATAATGGGATCTGACTTGTAAATTGGAAAGGATTTAAATCGTGAAGTTGTAAATCTAAGTCCACAAAATTTGAAACTATTTAAAAGTGTTAAAAGAAATAATAAGTAATATTATTCAGAATATTTTTGAATGTAGGAATCTTATTTTAAAACAAGAGTTGTTTTAAGAAATTGTTTTGAACTAAAAACCAAGGATGGTTTAAAATTTAAGGGTCTGAATTGGTGAGCAAATGGAATAAACATGTATAAATAAGTGGATATACATAATATCAAAGTTAATTTGAGATAAACACTAAGTGTTGAGTTTTGAATTTTCCTCGGTAATGTGATGTAAAAACCAAAAGAGAAACAAGTTTTTGAACTTATAAGCAGAAAAGGATATTGATAAGAAATTTAAAATTGGAAACGGGGAATTCAAATTTAGTAAGGTTGACTAGACTAAATGAATTGAATTTAACTTAAGGAAGTTAGATGGGTTGAACTGAAATAGGAGTTATGTGTAATCTCAAAACAAGTTTGAGTTCTGGAAATTGGTAATGGATGCTATTGATGGATGTTTTAGATGATTTGGATGTTTATTTACTTTGACATATCCTGCTATCATCTTATTGTTAACGGTAATCTATGAAACTATGAATTGGATTGTTTTAAATGAATTAAGAAGTGGATTGAGATAATATATATCCATTGCTGAATTAAATGGAAATAAAACTTTAATTTGAAACTATTTAATAGATTTTGATTTTTAGAGAACAAGATTGAACTTATGAAAATGAAATCATTTTGAACTTAAGATTTAAATGTTAAAAATGAACTTGCAAACTAAAATTGTTAGGAATTGGTTTCAAAGTTAAAATCGGGTAATAAATTTGATTCTGAATATTAAATTGTTCAAAAAGGATTTGAACTATTTTTTGAACCTAGAAATAAGTTTATGTAAAAGTAAAGAAAATTTAAATGAATATTTGAAATTTGGACTCAAAATTTAGTTGTTTAAAGATTTAGGTTGTTAAATAAAAAGTAAGGGTTAATTTGATTTAAGGGATTAAATCAACATTGGAAAATCTAACTCGAATTTATATAATTCGAGATGGTTTAAAAGTTGAGATTGAAACTAAAATTAGTTCATATTGAATTTTTTTTTGAATTAATTGAAATGGTAATAAAAATTAAATGGAAAATTGAATTGAATTAATTGGGAGTGAGATTGAAGTTGAATAAGTTTAAATTCAAATGGAAATTGATTTGAATTTGGGAAAGGAATTGAAGTTAATTCAAATTAAATTGAAATTGAATCAATTTAAATGGAAGTGGAAATTGGAAAGTGATTGAAATGAGAAATTGGGAAATTGAACCAATTTGACTCTAAAACTATTTTCGAATAAATTGTTTTAATATAAACTGTTTTAAATCTATTTTTCCTAGCTATTTACTATACAATCTTTCTTTTTAAAACCCAAACTATCTTATACTTATTTTATAACTATTTTTGGAACTATTTGACTATTTTACAACAATTTTACAACTGTTTTATAAACTAATTACTATTTTACAACAACTTATAACTAATTATTATTTTACAACTATTTTGCAACTATCTAACTATTCTACAACTATTCAACTATTTTACAACTATTTTATAATTACTTAACTATTCTACAGCTATTTTACAACTAATAACTATTTTGCAACTACTTAACTATTTTAAACTTTTTAAGAAATTTTCTAAATTCAAGCCGGTCAGAGTGCAAACTATTTATAATTAAATACCAATTGAGATAAGAATTGAGGTAATAACCCAAATGGAAATTGAAGCAATTGTGAATAAGTGAATAGAATCAAAATGAAGGTGAATAAAAAGAGATTTGATTTAGCTAATAATCAAAGATGATAAATACGTAGGATGTACATATATTATTCTATTCGCATAATGATTTGATCCAGATTCGAACACAGAATTTCCAGATAATATAGCGATCCGAGTTGGGATTTTTTAGTCGATTTCCAACGACAAACCCTGGATATGGAATTTTGATTGGTTTTGGAAATTCTCTATCATAGTTATGGCTATGCAAGGAGAATGAAGGTTTCTGATCAAGAAACCAGATCTGAGTCCGCACTAGGAAGTCGGGTGGACGATACTAGTTCGGAAGTGAAATTGTGTGATCGAGTAAATAATCAAATTTGATATTGCGTATGGATGATATATGTGCATCGTACGAGCTTGGATGAAATAGATATTGAAAATTTTGAAAAGAATGTAAAATATTTTTGCAACGGAAAAGTATATTTTGAGAAATTTATGATGTATAAGGGTGAAAGTTGGATATCACTATAACTAAACTCATTTTATAAAAGTAAGTAAGGTGGTAAATAACTTTATAAAAGAAATCAAACTTGAATATTTGATTTGGCATAAATGAAGTATGTGTGTGTGTGTGTGTGTATATATATATATATTTGTTATATATAATAAACTCCCCTTGTTGAGTCTATAACCAGAAGAAAAGATCTTTGAAAAATATTTTGTTCTAGTTAAAAAATGAACTTATACATATATATATATATATAATGATTTTATGATATTGGGAAAATGGCTTTGGAACCCATTGATTTTGAAAGGCTTTTGATTTTTGGGAAAAATCAATTTTGGGAATTTGAAAAGTCAAGTTTGAGAATTATCGATTTTGGGATATCGATTTTGTGTAAAGGAGATTTATATGTGATACATATAAAGAGTATGATTTGAAAGATACTATATATGTATAGTACAAAATGTTTTGAGAATGGGTGTGGGGAAAAAGGTGCTCCCATTTAAATGAACTTCTAGTAGGAGATCCATGGGGTGGTTCTGCCTTGAGCCCTAAGGGGGGTTCTAAATTTGATCCTGGGAGTAGGACCGGACAAACTGAGGTTCCTGAGGATTGTGTTGGGGTAGCGAAAGTCGAGGGCGCTGATGCCTACAGAGACACTTGGGTTATACTGTGACGACAGTGTAACTCGTTGTCACTGCGATCTACTACGCACCATAGTGGAAGTCGAGGGGCAGCGATTGCCTAAGGTCTACGTTTGATTTCGCTAGGAGAGCGATGTAACATTGGTAGACTACGATCTATGAAGACATAGCGAAAGTCTTATGGTAGTGAGTGCCTACATGCTACATTGGGACTCTACTGATGTAGTCTGCGATCTATGTGGTCTATGTGGAGAAGTTTCATTTGGCAGCGAAATTCGAGGGCGCCGATGCCTACAATTACATGGGTTTTTTCCGTGATGGCGACTTAACCTTGGGTGTAGCTACGATCTGTGGTGGTTCCATAGTGTAATCAAGGGGCGGAGAGGCCTACAGTTTTCTATGGATTTTGCCGGGATGGCAACATAACCATCGGGCTAACTGCGACCATGGAGGGGGTAATGATTTCCAGAGCATTCTCACCAAAAATGTTTTCAATATTTTCACCAAAATATTTTCCAAGTATTTTCACTGGGTGTTGAAAATGGGTTTACCAAGTACTTATAGATTTTCAGTCCTACGCCTGATCAATATGAACGAATTTCTACGAGAACAAGAATGGACTTGTTGAAACATCAAGTTATAGAAATATCTTTATAAAGCTGTTTTGGCAATATTATGTAGATTTTAAAAGTGTTTTAATTTTTTTTAAATAAATAGAGTTAAGAGTTAAAAATGCTCAAAGAGTAATTTAACTAATAATAAACATTTTAATAAAATTCTGGCTTCGTTCCTTTTCGAGGACGAAAAGCTCTAAAGGGGGAGGAATGTGATAAGCCGGATTTTTGGACATCTGATAATTGGACAATTAACTGATTTTTACTATTGAGATACCGATTCTTATTTAGTTGAACAAATAAAATTCTGATAACTAAAATATCTGTATATATAAATATATAAATGGATTTGAAACTATAATAAATGTTGAATTATAAATCTCTCGAAATGATGAATCTTAGAGTAAATTAAAAATATATAAATAGATATATGCAAATTTTATAATGTTGAAAATTATAAGTGTATACATGTACAAGTATATAAGTGCGTGTATACACACACACACACACACACACACACACACATATATGTGTGTGTGTGTGTGTGTATGTATATATATGCCATGAGAAGTAGAATATATGGAAGTTTGTAATATATGTATGTATATATATGCCATGAGAAGTAGAATATATGGAAGTTTGTAAAAGTGTGGATACATACATACATACATACATACATACATATATATATATATCAAAAATTCACATAAGATATTTCTAATTATAATATATGTAAATATATATGTATGTATGTATGTATGTATATATTGTGATTTGAAAGCATTAATTGAATTCAATATAATAATTTTCTAAAGCTATTTAATGTTAAATTATACATTTTAAAAACACTAAAAGATAATTTATTTATTTAAAACTATGATAGCTTAAAATAAGATATAATAAAAGGTTTAAAATACTTTCTTTTAAAAATTATACAAGAAATAAATATGGTTTGTAAATATGAAAATATATAAACATAAAATATAATTAATAAAAACGTTAGAAGATATTTAAATATAGATTAGGACATTTGTAGCTTGTGTAAGCCATGCAAAATACAAGTGGCATATCCTTTTTCTTTTAATTTGAAATATAATTAAAATGTTAGTGAAGGTTGTTTCCAGTTCAGAATCTTATACAGATCTATTTTCTCAAACTCTTTTCTTACTTTCCTTTTCTTCCAAATAATAAAAACAAAAAAAAAGAAATCAAAACAACTTCAAGTTCAACCTGAGCAAGCAAAGATTCAAGATCAAATTTCAACCCAACCCAAGTATTTCAAAGATCAGATCAAAATCAAATAGCAGTGCCTGATCAAAAAAAAGAGAAGCTCTGTTCTCTGTTTATCGGTATACATGTGAGTAAACAATCATTTTTTTAAAGTTAAATCTGTTTATATCTTGATGGATGTGATAAAATCTTGTGGTGATGTTGTGAATAATATTTGCATGAATTAATTAATGTGGTTGCAGTATATAAATATGAAATAATTTGTGCATGTCTGTGTAAATGCATATATATGTCTCTGTTGTATAACAGGCTCAAGCACATTCAAATAAATTCAATTTCTCTTCATATATTCAATTTTAGGCTATGATTTTTGAAGGGAAAATGTGTGTATGGATGTAACATCATTTTACCAAATAATTTCTAGTATATATATTAAGTAATTATTTTGAAAATGAGAATAAACAGTAAAAAATCATTTCAAGTCAAAAAAGTCGATTAAGTTAATTTCATGTTTTGATTATTGAATCAGATTCGAATTAGAAAATGGTGAGTTTTGATAAAGATTTCAAAAAATTTAAGCTAGAATTTGTTGAGAATTTCCTAGTTGATCGAAAATTGAACTTTGACTGATTTTTGGCGATCAGAGGATCTAGGATAGTCGAAGTCGTTGTTGGAGGTAGTTCGAAGGTCGAGGCACTCGAGAAAAATGGTCGGAGAATTTATTGTTCATCTAGGTGGTTGAACGGCGATGTTGTTAGGGTTTTAAGCCATGTGGGGTTCGGCGATGTTCTCGGGTTCATTGTGACGGTGTGGCGGCGTTGGGCTTGATCGGAGTAGGGAGGAAATGGAGCATGAAGCTCTGTCAAAGGTGTGGGCTCAGTGGTAAGGCTTCTGACGATCGGAGTTAGGAGATGCAAGGTGGTTTGGTGACTGGGTTTTGTTCCAGGTGGTGCTCGTTTTTCTCGATTTCGTTTTGAAGGTGGGATCCAAGTCCTAGGTAGTCGGGTTGAACTAGTGAGATGACATCGATGTGCTGGTGGTAGGGGCGATGATCAAAGCGATGGTGATCACATGTACATGTGCACATATTTCTTTTAAATATGTGGTTGTTGTGTGTTTTGGGGCTTCGAGGAAGGCAAGGTTTAGCTCGAACTCGAACTCGAGTTTTATCGGAGGGATGAGAAAAGAGCGTGGCTTACGGTTTAGCTCGGGTATTTTTAGTTAGGGCTCGGGTTTCCTAATTTTATAATGGAAGTATATTTTGTTAACAAGTTTTGAAAGAAAAAGAAAAATGAAAGTTTTGAAAGTAAAATAATAAACAAGTGCAATGCAAGTGTTGATTAAGTTTTCAAAACAAGTTTCAACATTTAAATTATAAAGTCAAATGTGTTTTGAATTTATGCCGATTTGATTTGAATAACTATATATTAAGTTATTTATTTAATTATATCCCTAAGTGTTTTCAAAAAATTAAAATGATGTAATTAAGTAAATGTTTAAAGGTAAATATATTGAATTTTAATTAATTATAAAGACTCAAGTGATTTTGTATAAATTAATTTCAAGCATTTAATTTAAATAAGATTTAAATGACAATTAAGTAATTGATTAAGATAAATATATCTTTAATTAAATAAGGTCTTAAGTAATTAAAGGGCAATTAATTAATGTCAATTATTACTATTATAATAAATGGTTTGAAATTAATTAATGATAATTGAGCAGGATTCAAAAGTAATTAATTTATTTTGTGTTAATTAAATTAATTAGAATGGTGTGACCAGTTATCTTGCTTATAGATGATTAAATTGTATTGAATGTCTGGGATTGACTAATATCTCTAGTCTGGTAATTTGTGATGCTCTTTGATATATGAATGCTTTAGTTGAACTGTGATAATGTGGTTTATCTACCTGTGATGAATTGCTGTGAGAATATGTTATTTTGAATATAAATTGAATTGTTTAACTTAAACAACTTGGCTTAGAAATGGTATTGGATTCGAAGAGACCAGAGTCGGATATCAGTAATATCTGGAACCATTTCTATTAGTAATCTACAAATTCTTTATGGATTTGATTTTAGAATCAAATTGGCTGGAAGGGAATAAATTAAGTGACATGGTAATTTAAACTAAGTAATGGTACTTAGATATTATTTTGTGAAATAAGTGTTGGCTTTAGCAAGATAAGAACTCATAGTGATGAACGAGTTACCCCGGGTTTTCAAATAAGTTTTATAACTTAGTATTTCATGTTAAATGGGTTTACTCACGCTTGTTTCCAGCCTGACTCGGATGTTACTTTAATGTAATGCCCGTGTCAGATTGAGTATTACAAATTTTTGGGTTAGGACGTTCTGAAGCTCAGGAGAAGAGCTGGATAGCAGGGACGTATGGAGTATATTCCGCTGTGTATTTGAGATCGTATTGTTTGTAGTCAGGGACAAGTTGTTACAACTGTCCAGTTTACCTGTGAATGACTATACTCTGAGCCATCGTTGTAAATTGACAGCTACATCTTTTCTTTGCATAAATGCTGTTATTTAATATTATATTTTGTTCCGCTGCGATTGTGAAATTCTGTGCTGTTGTTTCTATTTCTTTTTCTACCTCGTTTTCTTCTTTACCTAAATGGTTTGGAATTTCCAATGTTCGATTGCTCGGCACTTCTACAGTTAACGTATTAATGTCGAATTTTTGGCGTCGAAAATTCCAGGTCGTTACACAACCACTCTCGACCTTACATTCTTCCACCGTTCCCTTGGTTGCCACTCTAAGCCTTACCCATCTTCTTTCATGGTCCTTGCCACTACAGGCCTTACATCAATGCTTTCATATTTTGGTCGCCACAGTAGGCCTTACACCGCACTTTCGGTTTCGGTTGCTACATTAGGCCTTATGAAATCTACCAAACCTTTTAACTAACCATTCTTTATTAAGATTTTCATTTAGAAATTCACTAAGATAACATTTATCTAGCAATCTTTTGGTTAACAATATTAACTTATCACATTATCAACAATGCCATAAGTTCTAGTTTCAGTCATCTTTATCCTTTGCATTCACTACTGTCCCTGAAAGTTACTATTTTCGATTTATACACTATACCAAGAGTTACATTACTCTTGACAATCACTACCATAAGTCTCGTCGAGGGAAGCCTGTCTTAGTTTAGCTTAGGTGATTTATGTTATTTAAATCTTTAAATTTCTGAAATCCCCTCTTCTACTTAAAATTCCTCTTTAACCGTCGACCACCTTCGGCCCTCGGTTAATACCTTCGGTTTAACAAGCCTTAGCTTTACTCTTTGCTTTTCTTCTTAGGTTCTTTTACTTATGGTTTCAATCATTTTGCTTACAGTTTGGCTCCTGCTCCTTTGGCACTGCCCTATAATACACATTGAGAATCGTTACAACACATTTTCCTCTAACTTTGCGTGTCTCATTTTCTGATTCATTCGACTTAGTCTTTTTTGACTATTATTAAGTACTTTGCTGGATCTGGTCTACTAATCTCATAATTAACATCATGTTTAATTAAATTACTTTATGCCTTAATTAATTCTCTTTCGACTTCCTATTATAAGCCTTCGGCTAAGCTTAGTTTCTTTTTGAAAATTACTTACTTAGTTTTCGGAAAATCATAGTAAAATTAATCATGACTTAATCATGTATAATTCCTCAAACTACCTAGTTTCTAACCAACTTTCCATATTACATGCTCTCAAATAATTTATAATAATTCATTTTCTCATAGGAAAATTCTGTAAACCAAAACCCATCTTTAAAAACAGTTCTAAACATCATATTAAATTTTCGTCTTTTAAAGATCAATAATGGTATGACAAACCTCCAATATTAATATGGTCATGACAGATTTAGAGAAGAAAGAGGGATTAGAAAATATTTTCCTGGCTAAGCTTTTGATTTTCACTGATTTAGAAGCCTTATATTTTCCCTTGCTTTGTTCTCTTTCTTTTCCTCCTATTGAAAACGAAAAGTGAGGTAGAGGATATGGTTAATGCATTTATATAGTAAAGATTCTGGGCTTGCTTACCCCATTATATTTTTTTCCCCTCTTTAAAATTCTCCCATTTTTAAATACAACTTGATTATCCTTTCATGGTCATATTAATTCTTTCCTATTCATCTCAGATATTCAATTATGATTTTCCTAGTGCCACTTGGTTCATGCATGCATAATATGTAAACAAGCATCCCATAAATATTTACCATATTTCATTATTTTAACTTATCTTTCCTCATACTTAGTTTATTAATTTATTAATTTATGGGGTGTTATAGCTTTCCCCTATATGAAATTCATCCTCGAAATCAAATAAGGCATTATAGTGATTTTAATCCTTCTTATGCTAACTATACTTATACACATAAGTTCCTCACCCATGGTTTCATATAAAAATGTACTAGCACTTCTACAGATCAAGCAAAATTAACTATGATATCATATATTTATCTAATGGTTCATAATAAAACATAGAAAACGTTCATGCTAATCTAAATAAACCACTAGGGATGAGTCATCTTGACCTTGTCCTCTGCTTCCCAAGTACAATCATCTTAGTCATCACTTCATTGGATCCAAACAAGCTTTGCCTCCTTATTCCAAAGATTCTTTAAATCTTATTAATAGGTTTTTTAACATAGGTCATGTTTGGCTCAACAATCAAGTCTCCCTTTACTCTCGGAATAACGACATCCCTAGGGTCTCAGATACACTTCCGTAGATGTGATACATGAAACACATTATGGACCCCGATAAAAGTATTTAGCAATTCAATCTATAACTGACCCTCTCTAATATCGAAAATGGGCCAACATAATTCAGCGTTAACTTATAGGTCTTTGCAAACAATATTGTGTTC
Organism: Allium cepa; assembly: GCA_030765085.1. Lineage (NCBI taxonomy): Eukaryota > Viridiplantae > Streptophyta > Magnoliopsida > Asparagales > Amaryllidaceae > Allium > Allium cepa. Next base: position 546,716,168 of record CM060943.1, on the reverse strand, counting down.
CTCATTGGTTACTCTTTGACAAACACATGAGCCTTAAATCAAACTCCAAGAGTTTCCACCTCCTATTGTTATAGATCTTCAGCTTAGATTGAGCATCTTTCATCCTATACTGAAGCAATTTAACTTTCCTTGAAGTTTCACTTATAAATCCAAACCAAACATGAGCTTGTCGCCTCTCTCACACCAACATAATGGTGAATTACAAGGCCTTCCATACGACGCCCCTAATGATTCCGTCCAAATACTAGTCGGGTAACTGTTATTGTATAAAAATTCAACTAAATGTAGGCGATCTTCCAAAGATCCATTGAACTCTAATGCACAAGCTCTCAACAAATCTTCTAACACTCGGTTAATCCTCTTGGTCTGGCCATTTGTTTATAGATGGTGAATAGTACTCAAACATAATTCTGAACCTAAAGAAATTCGTAGGCTTCGCCATAACTTGATGGTGAATAGTAGGCTTGGTAACTTACCGTAGTACTTGAAATTCCATGAAGACATACCATAATCTTAACTTATATCTTGGGTAATATGATAATCATTCTTGTAGACTTTACTAGAATGAAATGAGTGCTCTTAGTCAATCTATCAATTATGACCCATATGCTTTCATTCCTTGCCCCACTCCTTAGTAAACAATCAAAAAAATCCATCAAAAGTGAATCCCACTTCCATACTGAAACTTCCAAAGGCTGCATAAGATCACTTGGCTTTTGATGTTCTGCCTTGACTTATTGACATATGAGATATCTCTTCATATATTCCCCAACATCTCTTTACAATCCTTCCTATTAGACACTTTGCATTATGTCTTGGTACATATTAGTACACCCTAGATGAATGATGCACTTCGACTGATGAAATTCATCTAAAAGCATCTTTCGAAGGTCTCCACGATCCGGAACATACGATCTTCCTTTCTTTTGAAGCCAGGCTTTCCTACCAATATTGAAGTCCTTTGGCCCTTCGGTCTCGGTGCCACTTTTTAAGCCCCTTTCGTCACATATTGCATCTTCCTTTTGCCTCTTAGCTATCCTTTCTATGAGAATTGACTGAACTTCCTAGAAGTTAACATCCCAGAGTTTTGGCTCAGACCAACATTCAACCGAAGCTATACATCACTTGAAGCTAATGTCTCTAAAACATTCCACTCCTCGTTCATTGCCAAAACACAATCGTGCTGCTTTTGGGTCAAGTATCAACGATCTTTTTTCCCTTCCATGGGTTATACTCTATCCTAAAATTATATGATGGCAAGAATTCCAACCATCTTTCTTTTCTTGTATCCAACTCCTTCTAAGAGAAAAAATATCTTAAAGACTTGCAGTCTGTAAACAATTCAAACCTTTCTGTAAATGGTAGTGTCTCCAAATCTTTAGTGCGAAAATAATTGCCGCTAATTCAAAATCATAAGTTAGATACCAAATCTCATATGCTATCAACTACATAGATGAATATGTTATTACCTCGCCCTTCTACATTAACAGGGATCCTAAACCCTAACCTGAAGCATCCATGTACATTACTATATCTACATTTTTGTTTGACACTAATAAAACTGGAGCTTCGGTCAACTCAAAATTCAACTCTTGGAATGTTGCCTTACAATCCTCATCCAAACACACCTTTCATTCTTTGGGGTAAGATTTGTCAACGGCGCTCCTATCCTAGAGAAGTCCTTAAAAATTCTCTAAAAATATACTTGCAATGCCGAGAAATTTTTTATCATAGTAATGGTTTCGGGTCTCTTCTAATCATTCATGGCAAACCTTCCTTCAAAATCACATGGCCTAGGAACTTAATTTTGGGTTTCCACAAGTAACACTTATAATATTTAGTCTTCAACTCGTGTTGTCTCACGGTCTCTAGCACTAATCTAAGATAAACTCTATGATTTCACTCATCTTTAGAATATGCCAATACAAACCTATCCAACTAATCGTGAAAGATTCATTTCATAAGACTATAAAGAATGCTGGAGCATTGGATAACCCTAAGGTCATGACCAACCTATATATGAATTATACCATGTCCTGAATGCGGTCGAAGGAATACACCCTTTAGCAATTCTTAATTGATGGAATCCCATAGCCAAATCTAATTGGGAGAATACTCTTTCTCCAATCAATTGATCAAATAAATCCTCTATCCTCAATAAAAGTTAATAATTATTCACCGTCGACTCCTTTAATTTATAATAATGGATGTGTGTCCAATGCACTCCACCGGATTTCTTTGCAAACACCGTCGAGCTCCCTAATGGTGCATTACTTGGTCGAATGAAACTCCAATGCTCAAGCTCCATTAACTACTTCTTCAATTCCACCATATTCTTAGGTGGTATTCTACTAGGTTTACGAATGAAAGGTTGTGCTACAGGCAACAAAATTCAGTGTGAAACTCAATAGCTCATTTCGAAGGCAAACCCATCACTGGCTCAAATAAGTCAACCAATTCCTAAACCATAAAACTCTATCTATCTCTTCTTCAAGGCTTTGCACTAAACATGAAAAACTCCAGACCTTCTCGTCATCTTGTCAGAAGATACGAAGACTCTATCTCCTCCTTCCGGGTTCCGCAAAACAATGATTCTTTTAGCATAATAAATTATAGTCTCATTTTGAACAAAACAATCCATACCTAAAATCACTCTGTATTACTCAAAGTCAAATACAAAAGGGTTACCCAGAAACAATGGTCACACAGACAAAACTATGGGTTATGCACCTTAACTCGTGAGTGTCAAAGTAACTAAGTAGGTAACAACCAATTCTCCTATATCAAAACCATCCCTAGAAATTAAAAATGTGTAGATTCGGTATCAAACAAAGTTCTAACTGAAAAACTAGAAATGGAAATCATACCTTTCAAAACATTCTTTTTTGAATAAAATATAATAAACATCGTAGATACAAAACAGGCGAGACGGTAGTAACTAAATGAACCACAACATTAAAGTGCATAGATTCATACTGTTATACAAAACAATAATAGAGTTTATACAATTGATAAATAAACTAAATGATAAACTATCACTTTCTAGGCTCTACATATTGCACAGCGGAATAAGCAATAATAAGCCTAAAATATAATTACGAGAAAATGTCATCTCCTATTGGTCATTTGCACAGCTCCATGTCCCATCTATACCTTTATCTAGTCTACTTATTTAAGAGGACCCAAGAAAATAAGAAGAAAAAACCTCGAGTCAGACAATGGTCTGGTGTGAGCGACAAACAATATCAAAATACTATAAAAACCGATATACTAAAGGACATAATATGAAGAGTCATACTAACCAGCCACTTGCATCCAAAGAGTTAGCACATAATCATATATGCTAATCTACTATCTAATATCATAATAAAGGTTTACTTATTCCTAAGAACAATATCGAGCGTCTAGGTATCCACATCCACAATACCTATGTCTAGTGATGTAATATCCCCAAATTTTATCAATTTAAAATTAGTAATTAATTTGAATGTTTGGGATTTAGTTTGGAACGAATTTGAAAATTTTCAAGATAAATAGAATTACTATTGATTTATTCATGTATAAATAGATTATAATTCAAATTTGTAATTGAATTTGAATTTGAATTTGAAATTTGAAATTTTAATAAATGTCTTAGACAAATAATTTGCATTTAAAATAATCATTATAATGTGAAATTAGTTTAAAATACTTCTTCTTTAAATTTGTATATAATAGGAAAAGTATTTTATAAAATAGGAAAAAACAATTTAAAAATATTATATATATATATATATGAATAATTTTTCTCATGCAAAGGATGCATGTAAGGTTAGTAACATATTAATTAGCAAGTGTTCAATTATTCACACATAATATTAACAAGTGTTGTAATTCAAGGAAGAAAATTAACCAGTGTCATCACATTATTTTTATTTTTGAGAAATTCATAAAAAGAAAATAAAGCTGTATAAGCTATTTCATCTCCTCTCTCTTATTTCTTTTAACATTTGCAAACTACAAAGAAAAAAAGATGCTTGTATAACTTTCTCAAACTAGAAAAGAAAGAAGAGAAAAAAATCATCAAACAAATTTCAAAACAAAGAAGAAAAAACCCTAGAAATTAAAATACTTCAAAATCTAAAGCCTGGAAAGCATCTCCATCCAGTAAATCAAAATAGTTTCAAATTTCAAACTAGCAAGTATTTCGACTTCAACCTCAAGAAAATTCAAAGCCTTAATTCAACTAAATCAGGGGATTTTCAGATTAAATAACCAGGGTCAAAAAACAGAGAGCAACTTTTAGATTTTCAACTTAATAACATCCCCAGGATTCCTCTGTTCAAAATACTCAGGTGAGTAAACACCATTTTAAAAGTTCGAATCTGGGTTGAACTGTTGATGCATGTGCTAAATGATGAATAAATGGCTGTAGGAAAGGTTTGCATGTATATTATATATGGATATTTGTATGTGCATGTTAGTTACAGGCAGTAATGCTTTGTTCCAAGTTTACGGAGTAAACCTATTTCTAAAATCAAAAGCTCTCTCTCTATTCTTCTTTAAGGATTTGAATCTAAACAAAACTTGTTTGTTGAATCAAGATTTAGATCCTAAAAATAAATTTTTGAAAGATTGATTAAAGTTATTATCTGGAAATCAGAAAATATAGGAAACCCCAATAACTATGGAAAATTCCAACGTCATAATTTTGGATTTTAAATTTATCATGCAAAATGTTTTCGAAGACAATGATTTTTGAAAGTGGAATCAGGATTTTGAAGTTAACAAACAGGGAGAAATCTTGGGTTGATCGTTTTGGGGTTTTCTAACGTTTCTCGACAATCAAAGAAAAATGAAGTATGGGGATTGCTAGTGGAGGTAGCTTGGCAATGTTCGAATCGATGAAAAATGATCAGAAATGTTTTTGATCATCGTGGAAGAAGGTTGGAATCGATTTTGGTTTTGAAACCCATATTGGGTCATGGTGGAAAAAGGTGCCTCTGAATCATTGTCGATGGACCGGAGCCATTCGCATTGGTAGAATTCGAAGCGTAGGAGTTCGTCGTTGTTATGGCCGGCGTCGCGTGACCTCTGACGGTCGGAGGTGGAAGCGCGAGGAACACTGGTGGATCGAACCTTTGTTTCAGGTAGGGTCAGGTTACTCTTTCGCGACTTTGAAGTAGTTCATGGTTTCAGAATGGTCGGGAAATTTGGTCAGGTGGTCGATGACTTGATGATGGCCGGAGCTTCGACCAGAGGTGGCCATTCCGTTTGTGCATGTGCACATGCCATAGGGACGTGTCAGTTGCCTGGAATAAAGAAGAAGGCTATGACTCGAAGTGTTCCTTGGGGAATTGATTTATTAGCTCGAGTTTTCATTCGGGGGTTTTCACGTAGGCACCGGATTTTTATAAAACTTAAATTAATTTTTTTTAAGTATGAAAAGCATACGGGTCGTTTTGGGGAGGAACTCGAAGTGAACGCTGTTCTGGCTTGGGTGTGTACTCGAGTGGGTCTCGGGTTGCTGAAAGGAAGTAGTTTTTACTTTAAATCAAAAATTTAAATTTATAAACATTTTTAATCCATGTTTTAAATAATGGTTTTAATTTAAGTATTGGATTAATAAAAGTTTAAGAAAGATATCTTTATAAGTAATCAAGTTTAAATTTATATAATTGGGACATTATTTATAAATTATTTTAATTAAATCATTAAAAGTAAATTAAGATGAAATATTGATTTTAATTCTTAATTAACCTTAAACCCTTATGTTAATGATACTTAATTATAAAGTTTATTACGTAAAGATTGTTAATAATAATTGAATGGTTAATTAAAATTAATGATTTATAATAACTTAATTATTAAAGAATAATTAATTAAAGGGTAGTTAATTATTAATTAAAGTTAATTAATTTATAATTAAAGATTAATTTATAATTAAAGATTAATTAATTAAGGTAATTAATTAAGGAATAATTAATTAATGAAGGTGATTAAGATTTAATTAATTAATAATTAAGGATTTAATTAACTAATAATTAAGGGTTCAATTAATTAATAATTAAGGTTTAATTAATTAAGGATTAATTAAGTTAAAATTAAGAATAATTAATCATCAATTAAGGATTAATTAATTTAAAATTAAGGATAAATAATCATTAATTAAAGATATTAATGAAAATAATTATGTGATTAATTGATTATAGTCACACTGTAAATTCATCTCATTTTTAGATGATTGATTATCATTGAAGTATCTTGAGCTGATTGATATCCCTGTTATGTGATTGTGATACTTTATGATATGAATTGCTTTGTGCTGAACTGTGATATTTGTATTATGCTTCTGTGTGATTGTGAAAACCCATTGGCCCGTAAAACGACATTAGAATTTCGATGCGACAGGGAGTCAGATTCTAATTGGTTATCCGAAACCCACATCGAACCTTGAAAGCGAATTTTGGAGATTGATATATCCACGTGTTTTTAAATTGAGCGCTCACTATTCGGTTTAGCTGGGAGAGGACTTTATGTCATATAACCCATTTTGAATAGTGATATGACGAAACGTAAAGCATTTGAAGACGGTGGTGAAGACCGGTGTCTTCGAGAACGATAGGATAACCTGTCGAATAAATCTGCACTAAGTTGCTCCGGTATAGAGATCTCCATATGTGATGGGGAGTGCGGTCGCGATTATGGATGCCCGGATTGCAAGGGCTTCTTTGGAAGTTCCTTCGGTTCCGTTCGAACCCGGAACGGACTTGTATGGTTGTATGTCTGACACTACACTTTGAGATATAAAGCTGATCTCTATCAAATACATTTCTGTTGGTGGCGAAGAATTTATTCTCTTAGCTTAACACCCTTCTCTGAGACGTATGAGCTCAGAGGTTATGTAGTTGATGGTTATTAGTGATATACTCCCAACTTGGTAGTGTGGCACGCTGAGTGTTGCTGATCATTTGTTGATCGAAGCATGGCTTTTGTGAAAAGCGTAGCTTTGTGGACGAGACTTCGTCGAACCTCACAACCCGGTAATGGTCGAAACAGGAATATTGCGGCAAGGTTTTCAGGGGTCACGCCCCTAGGGTATGTCCATTTTCTTCTGGATAAGAGGTGGTATCATGGTATGGAGCCCAGATATTTAACTGTGCGGTTGTTGCTATTTGTTGGTAAATCCCGGGATAGAGGTCAGTAATGACGGAGTTGGCATACTTGTAGGTGTTACCTAGTTACAGAGGTAACCCGGTCTTGTGTTGACAGAGATCCGATTTGGCTCTTGGGGGCGTCCCTCCAAAGGCGTTCTATTTGATAAGGAAGTTCCTTAGCCTAACCACCGTTGGAAATCCAATCATTCAATATGAGCCCTTTATGATTGCAGTTGTATAACCTGCCACCTCAGGTGGTACCTATAGTAGGCATAGTATAATGGTACCTATGCTGGCTAAGATTAAAATTATACTTTCTAAATGTTTTCCACCTATGCACTAATAATAATAATAATATAAAAAGAGTTTTCTTGTATCAAGCATATGTGACTATCATAAGGAGAAATCTCCTCCAATTGTGCGATTGCATTGTGTGTGTGTGGGGAGGTTTATGGTTGTTTCATTTTCCAAAAGTATGAACCAATTTCTTTTAAAATTGTTTTTGCACAAACAGCTGTTTTTGTTTACTCATACCAGTCCCATGACTGACCCGGAGTTTATTATTCCCTTCCTAAACTCTTGGTGCCCATAATTTCCACACGGGCAGCCTAGAAGCAGGTTATCCGTATTTTTAGAGCTAGCTTTGATTTGGAAGTCCTTTGGAATCTATTGGATTATGGAAGCTTTTGGCTTTGGAAATCCTTTGAAGTGTTTGGAGATTTCAGGAAGATCTTCTTCAAGTCGAAGTATGTTGGGAATTTTTTGAAGTCACTTTATTGTTCCGCTGTGGTGTTTTCATCCTTCGGCATAGTCTTGCGGACCACGCTGATGAAAGTTCATATGCCACTCAATAAACCAATCATCACAATATAAACAATTTTTATATACACTAACAAATACGCTCTCGTATCTATTATTACACTCAAATCATTCTAGAGTACTGCTGACTCTATCTCTAATGAGTAATACCCAACAGAACCATGGTTGTCGCTTAACCATAAGCTCTGATACCAGATGTAATGTCCCGAAAATTTTCGTCTTTCGAAAATTCAACATCGATACTCACTTTATCGACTGCCGAGCAATCGAAGGCCGGAAACCCGAAATGTTATGGTTTAAGAAAAGAAAAAGAGAGAAGAAGAAGATAGAAGATAGAGAGAAAAGAAAATAGGAAATAGAACGGAAAGAAAACAGAACATAGAACGGAACAGAGAACAACAAAACAACACCAGAATCTCACAATTCGCAGCGGAACAACATATAATAATAAATGAATAATCTTTAAACAAAGAACTATATCAGTTATTACATTTTATACATTACATTTCATTACATCTTATCATCAGAGTGTACAACAACAAACAACAACAAACAGTGCAGCGGAAAAAGAAATACTATATAGTAGTAATACGCCATGCCATCCAGCTTGCCTCCAGCAATTCCAGAATATCCAGAATATCCAGAATATCCTGATAAACCTAACTCTTGACTGCTCGTGTGGAAATTGGTAGGCACCCAGAGTTTAGGAAGGAAAACAATAAACTCCGAGTCAGTCATGTGACTGGTGTGAGAACTCAAAACAGTTTATTTATCTTTAAAATCAAAATAGAAGAATATTTTTAAAGTCAATTCGCAATGCTTTTAAGAAAGAGACTACCATAAGGCCTCCCGCACACACACACAATGCAAACGCAGAATCGAAGGAGATTTCTCCTTATGATAGTCAAAGATGCTTGATACGCATTTAAAAGAACATTTGATATTATTACTAGTGCATAGTGTAGGAAAAATTTATTTCGAAAGTAGAATATAAATCTTAGCCAACATACGACCATTATCGTATGCCTACTATAGCTAACCATGTTCAATAGCAGGTTACCGCCACATTCCATAGCAGGTTATACAACTAAAACCGTACAAGTCTCGTATTGTTTCTTTGGATTTCCAATGAATGATCAGGCCAAGGAACTTCCCATTGCCACATGAGAATGCCTCTGGATGGACATCCCCGAGAACCAAACCGGATCTCTACCAACACAAGGCCGGGTTACCCCTAACTGAGTAACAAATGACCGAATATGCCATCCCCCGGTCCTTTGGGACCTTTCACCGAGCGCTCGTAATCAATTCACACAATCATAACAAAGTGTTTTCAACATGAGTAAGTATCTGGGCTCCATACCATGATACCACCCTTTTCCAGAAGGAAATGCACACATCCTAAAGGGCGCTACCCCTCATAACCTTGCTGCATCTTTCCTGTTTTGACCATTCACGGGGAGTGAGGCTCGACGAAGTCACGTCCACAAAAACATACTTTATACAAAAGCCATGCTTTGGGTCACAAAATCATCATAGAAATGATCACCAGGATAGACGATCAAATAAACGATCCTATCACAAATAATCAACACAATGATCATTTAACAACAACACTCAGCATGTCACATTACCAAATTGGGAATATATTGCTGATAACATTCAACTACATAACCTCTGAGCTCGTACGTCTCAGAGAAGGGTGTTAAGCTAAAAGAATAAATTCTCCGCCACCAACAGAAATATATTTGAACGAAATCTGCTTTATATCTCAATTTGTAATGTCAGACATACTATCCATACAAGTCTGTTCCGGGATCGAACAAAACCGAAGGCACTTACAAAGAAATCCTTGCAATCCGGATAATCTCTAATCACGTCCGGACTTCCCATCACATAGGGAGAACTCAATACCGTAGCTACTCGATGCAGAGTCAATCGACGAGTTGTCCTTTCGCTTTCAAAAAGATCCGGTCTTCAACACCAGTCTTCAAATGCAATTCACAACGACGTATCACATATTCGGAATGGGTTATACGACCCCATGGTCCTTTCCCGGTTAACCCGAATAGTGAGCGCTTATTCAAAAATAAGTGTGGCATTCAAATTCAAACAAATCATATCAAATACCCTTTCAAAGGGAAATATTGATAGTCGGTTATTGAACTATCAATGGGTATGCACAACATCACCAGCTTCCAAATAATTTTCCAAATTATTTATTTCACAAAATATCTTTACAAGATATATAATTTTCACACTTCAAAAATAAATCAATATTTATTTTTAAACAAATTCCACTTCCTTTTATAAATTCCATAGTGAATTTATATTCCAAAAATCCATGCGTATACGATTTCAACTATCCATTTTCAATTTATCTTCAAAAGGATAAATTCTCAAAACGTTTCATTTCACATTGGAAAACATTTCCATACTTATTTATTCATAAGTAATTCACAAACTTTATTTATTTTCCACCTTTGGAAAATATTCAATATACTTAAATCGAGATTAAGTATACATTTCATTATTTAAGGAAATCATTCTCTTAAACATATTTATTTGGGCCAAAACGAATGTTACGTAAAACATCGTTACGACGTCCCAAAATCACTAGTATAGGGATTCGAAATTAAAATAGATATATAAATCCCAATACTATACAAAACATTTCCTTTCGGAAATCATTTACTATAACAACAGTGTTACAGTCCACTATTTCCTTTTATTTCTCGAAAACATCTATTTCAACAATAGATGTTGAAATCTATGGTTTCGAATCTCAACACATTTAAAAACATCGTTAGATCGTTTTAATTCTATTTAAAACATCACATTCAAAACAATTTCTTTAACATATTATTCACTATTCAAAAACGTGAATATACTACGTTAACACATTTCATCCTTTCTATACAATTTATTTCAAAGGATTATTCACAGTCAAAAATGTGAATATAACTCCATTAATAGGTTTCAACAATTTACTTATCAAAATAAGTCGTTTGCGAATTTATAAAACAACGTTTATAAATTCCTTTATTTATCTATTCGATTTATAACTCAATTATAAACCAAAAGTTCACATTATAAGTTAAATGTTTATAAAACGATTATTTTACAAAATCGTTCCTTTAAACTTCATAATTATAAATCTTATAATTTATAAGATTCAATTATTTATCCAATAATAATTTTACAAAATTTATAAATCTTACTATTTATAAATTTCGTTTATAACTTCACCATTTATAATTTGTAAATTATGCAATTCATTTACAATTCATTCAAACACTTATAAAAACTCGTTTTATAATTTCAATATTTCAATTTATAAATATCCATTTATAAATCTCTTAATATAATTCAATTTATATTATTCTTTAAAACATCTTTAATCTCCTTTATTATTTCACCATTTTGATTCATAAAATAATTAAATTTTATAAATCCTATATTTAAACTTTTCACAATAAATTCTAAAATCCCGATTAAATTATTTTATAAAATCGTTAGCATCATATTCTCAAAAATCAGTTTTTAACTATATTTCTCAAAAGTCATAATTTTTATAACTTTAAAAATTATAACGTTTATTTATTTAAAATGGATCAGTTCCAAAAAATATTTTTATAAACGTATACTTTCAAAAATCACTTTAAAGATCATTTTAAAATTCCAAAATTTGGACCAATGATGCTACACACCAAATAGTCAATCACGACAACAACGATATCACATATCGTATATGATAATCAATGAATATCAAAATATCCATAATCAAATAAATACTGTTGAGGAATCCAGTTGGATCCCTCCAACCTGTTTTCCTGCATCCACAAACATTAGCACAATACCAATTTCGCTCCAGTACGAAATTATCGCGGTATATGGGATTTAAATATTATCCGTTTAATAGACGGCGCAATAGGGTCTCATCCGTTAAACAAAAATTGCGGGAAATCAATAACTCCGATATATATATATGCCAATATATATATATATATATATATATATATTGCTATTATATATATAATACCAATTTCACTGTTTATGAAATATTCGCGGTATATGTTTTTAATAAATAACATCCGCTTACTAACGGCGCATAATGTCTATTTTAACAATCAATAGATAACAATCATCATTCAAACATGCATTCAAATATTTTAAATCTAACTGTTTAAAATAAAAATCGAAACTGATTCGATTGAGTGAGAAGTTCTCACCTTGATTTCAATTTCGTTTTAGCGATTTATTTCGAATAAAATTAAACGGACGTTTAATTTTACCCAAAATTCTCACTAACTCCAAACGACTCCAATCCAATTCCATCGCGTAGTGCTCGTCGATACGATTCCAACGCAACTGGTTTCGCGCGTTTTCGACCTCGTATGAAATAGTTATGAATTTTATAAGTTTTACACAAATTTTATAATTAAAATTTACAAATTTATTTTATATTTTAACCTTGCTTTTATCCTGGCCGTAGGATCCACTGCCCTTGCCATCAGATCCGCACGTCTTCATCTCCCTCTCTCTCGCGTTTGCGTCCAGACAACCCATACGCGCAAGAACCCAATAGCCGTCCCTTAGGGTTTAAAATCGCCTCCACCACGATGACTTCTAGCTCGATCAGGATACACCGTATCGAAGGCCTTGGAGCAAGCTACCTTCGGCTGGAAGCTAGTGAAGCTCGGCCTCTCCATTGCTGGGAAAACGCGCACGCAACGTGATGGCTTTGGTCGAGATTTGCCGCCAATCCATCGCATGATTTTCGATCTCCACCGTTGGATCTGTAGAGCTCAACGCGCTCTACAATATCCTAGTTGAAGAATTCGCATAATTGTCTACGGATTGAAAGATAAAGGAGGAGAAAGAGTGGAGCATTTCGGCCATAGATTCGTAACTGGCGGCTACACTAGATTAGGGTTTTGTAAATTTTTTTTTTTTATTTGAGTGAGGGCTATTTTTATAAGGAAATTCTCAAACACTATTCAATCCGGAAATTCCGAACTCCGATTCACGCGCCGAAACTGACGTTCCTAGGGTTTATCCCGCGTTCCGGACACAATGGAACAGGTTTCGGAAGCTAATTCGGACATCTGTGCGAGTTATGGCTACAAACGTTCAATTTAAATTAAACCGATTTAAACGATTTTCTAGGCGTTTTAATTTGTACCGGACAAACGGTAAATCCAATTGACACGAAATTTGAAACCTTACAATAATATCACATTACGGATCCGATGAAACTGGTTTCGTCGAAATCCGAGACTTTTTGAAAAATGGCTATTTTAACTCGCCAAATTAAAATTAAAAATAAATCGATGCGTTTCGAGCTGCCACGATCAAACGATAGCTCCGATTGACACGAAAATTGAAATCCGGTAATAACTAACTATTACGGATCCAATGGAACTATTTTCGTTCAATTCTGAGACTGTTCAAAAATTGACTATTTTCACTAGTCGATTTTAATATTAAAATATTCAATTTTCACAAATTAACTTTTAATTCGATTTTAAAAGTTCTAAAACATCATTCTAACTTCAATATGATAAAATAAAATTTTACAAATCATTTTCAATCATATTTAACTCGATTTTCAATTATTTCCATAATTTCACATATTAAATTATCGATTTAATTATTCAATTAAATCCAATAATTCAAATTAAAATTTATTTGACTTATAAATTCACTTATTAATATTTAAATTTAATTAAATATTAAAATTTTAATTACTAAAAATCGTGAGTCATTACAATCTTCCCCCCTTAAAAGAATTTCGTCCTCGAAATTTTTAAGTAAGAAAAGTTACAGAATCTATTAACTTTCCCAAAATCCATAGTTAAATTTCTTATAATATTTTACTAAGTTTTCAAATCATACTTAGTTATCTTTTCAAAAACAATTACTATAGTTTAACTTTCAATTCTAAATCAAAGTTAAAGTTTTCAAAAATTTTCCAATTTTTCTCAAAAAATTTCTAACGCCTTAAATTTCCGGAAAAATTCGCCATAGTCTCCTTTGCGCGGCTCGATCCGGAAAAAAATGACAGTACATATATCACAAATATACATCTCATCAAGTAATGAGGCATCCCAAAGGGAAAAAGGTATAAAAGTACGGTATGTAATCCAAGATATGTACCTTATATTTTATTAGCGAGCATATACGGCTAATATAGCGCGAAAGCGAGCTTCAAATGCGAAGCAAACGCGATCCGCACCTACTAATCACTCAACAAAAAATATGAGAATCATGCATATAGATAATAGTATCGATATACAACATATAGCAACATAATAACTATATAAGTCAACATAGCAAAGGCAACAAACAACGAATGCATACATCAACCAACTAAATATTCATTCATATTCTCATTGATATTCAATGAATTGGTTTTCAATTTAATCAAATTTGATTCATTAACATTGGATTTACTAGCATTCATTTTCAATTAGTTCATATTCACTAATTCATATTCAAGTTGGTTCACTTCCAATTCAAATCTACTTAAGATTCATTTAACTTCCAATTGAATTTCAATTAATTTAGCTTCCAATTTCATTAATGGTTAATGAATTATATACAATCAACTAACAATCATATATCAACCAATGTATATTCTTTACAACCAAGTTACTTTGAATATATTCATTCAATTTGTTTTAATTAATTGATTTTCATTCAATCTTTCAACTTCTAATAACATTAGATTTTTAATGAATTAACACCTACATTCATTATTTCATACCAACTTAATTCACATTCATTTGATTAACATTCAATCCAATCATTCAATTCAATTCAATTTCTAAAGTAAATTTCCATTTAACTTTAAATTCATTTTTATTTACAACTCATATTCATAAAGTTTCACTTCTTATATATATAAGTTTATTTCATAATTGTAAATCACTTTAATTATACTTCAATTCTTATAATTCTTTTGCTTATACAATTATTCTTTTACTTAGATTATTCAAACAACCAAACAATCAATTTATATACACTTTTAATAATTTTGAAAAATTATTTCTTCATATATAAAATATACTCCAGGCAAAATTATTTCATTTACCTAATTTAAAAACTATATTGTGTCGAATTTTTCTATTCAAGTGTTTAGAAACCCCTTCGGCATAGTCTTGCGGACCATGCTGACGAAAGTTCATATGCCACTCAATAAACCAATCATCACAATATAAACAACTTTTATATACACTAACAAATACGCTCTCGTATCTATTATTACACTCAAATCATTCTAGAGTACTGCTGACTCTATCTCTAATGAGTAATACCCAACAGAACCATGGTTGTCGCTTAACCATAAGCTCTGATACCAGATGTAACGTCCCGAAAATTTTCGTCTTTCGAAAATTCAACATCGATACTCACTTTATCGACTGCCGAGCAATCGAAGGCCGGAAACCCGAAATGTTATGGTTTAAGAAAAGAAAAAGAGAGAAGAAGAAGACAGAAGATAGAGAGAAAAGAAAATAGGAAATAGAACGGAAAGAAAACAGAACATAGAACGGAACAGAGAACAACAGAACAACATCAGAATCTCACAATTCGCAGCGGAACAACATATAATAATAAATGAATAATCTTTAAACAAAGAACTATATCAGTTATTACATTTTATACATTACATTTCATTACATCTTATCATCAGAGTGTACAACAACAAATAACAACAAACAGTGCAGCGGAAAAAGAAATACTATATAGTAGTAATACGCCATGCCATCCAGCTTGCCTCCAGTAATTCCAGAATATCCAGAATATCCAGAATATCCTGATAAACCTAACTCTTGACTGCCCGTGTGGAAATTGGTGGGCACCCAGAGTTTAGGAAGGAAAACAATAAACTCCGAGTCAGTCATGTGACTGGTGTGAGAACTAAAAACAGTTTATTTATATTTAAAATCAAAATAGAAGAATATTTTTAAAGTCAATTCGCAATGCTTTTAAGAATGAGACTACCATAAGGCCTCCCGCACACACACACACAATGCGAACGCAGAATCGGAGGAGATTTCTCCTTATGATAGTCAAAGATGCTTGATACGCATTTAAAAGAACATTTGATATTATTACTAGTGCATAGTGTAGGAAAAATTTATTTCGAAAGTAGAATATAAATCTTAGCCAACATACGACCATTATCGTATGCCTACTATAGCTAACTATGTTCAATAGCAGGTTACCGCCACATTCCATAGCAGGTTATACAACTAAAACCGTACAAGTCTCGTATTGTTTCTTTGGATTTCGAACGAATGATCAGGCCAAGGAACTTCCCATTGCCACATGAGAATGCCTCTGGATGGACATCCCCGAGAACCAAACCGGATCTCTACCAACACAAGGCCGGGTTACCCCTAACTGAGTAACAACTGACCGAATATGCCATCCCCCGGTCCTTTGGGACCTTTCACCGAGCGCTCGTAATCAATTCACACAATCATAACAAAGTGTTTTCAACATGAGTAAGTATCTGGGCTCCATACCATGATACCACCCTTTTCCAGAAGGAAATGCACACATCCTAAAGGGCGCTACCCCTCATAACCTTTCTGCATCTTTCCTGTTTTGACCATTCACGGGGTGTGAGGCTCGACGAAGTCACGTCCACAAAAACATACTTTATACAAAAGCCATGCTTTGGGTCAACAAATGATCATAGAAATGATCACCAGGATAGACGATCAAATAAACGATCCTATCACAAATAATCAACACAATGATCATTTAACAGCAACACTCAGCATGTCACATCACCAAATTGGGAATATATTGCTGATAACATTCAACTACATAACCTCTGAGCTCATACGTCTCAGAGAAGGGTGTTAAGCTAAAAGAATAAATTCTCCGCCACCAACAGAAATATATTTGAAAGAAATCTGCTTTATATCTCAATTTGTAATGTCAGACATACTATCCATACAAGTCTGTTCCGGGATCGAACAAAACCAAAGGCACTTACAAAGAAGTCCTTGCAATCCGGATAATCTCTAATCACGTCCGAACTTCCCATCACATAGGGAGAACTCAATACCGTAGCTACTCGGTGCAGAGTCAATCGACGAGTTGTCCTTTCGCTTTCAAAAAGATCCGGTCTTCAACACCGGTCTTCAAATGCAATTCACAACGACGTATCACATATTCGGAATGGGTTATACGACCCCATGGTACTTTCCCGGTTAACCCGAATAGTGAGCGCTTATTCAAAAATAAGTGTGGCATTCAAATTCAAACAAATCACATCAAATACCCTTTCAAAGGGAAATATTGATAGTCGGTTATTGAACTATCAATGGGTATGCACAACATCACCAGTTTCCAAATAATTTTCCAAATTATTTATTTCACAAAATATCTTTACAAGATATATAATTTTCACACTTCAAAAATAAATCAATATTTATTTTTAAACAACTTCCACTTCCTTTTATAAATTCCATAGTGAATTTATATTCCAAAATATCCATGCATATACGATTTCAACTATCCATTTTCAATTTATCTTCAAAAGGATAAATTCTCAAAACGTTTCATTTCACATTGGAAAACATTTCCATACTTATTTATTCATAAGTAATTCACAAACTTTATTTATTTTCCACCTTTGGAAAATATTCAATATACTTAAATCGAGATTAAGTATACATTTCATTATTTAAGGAAATCATTCTCTTAAACATATTTATTTGGGCCAAAACGAATGTTACGTAAAACATCGTTACGATGTCCCAAAATCACTAGTATAGGGATTCGAAATTAAAATAGATATATAAATCCCAATACTATACAAAACATTTCCTTTCGGAAATCATTTACTATAACAACAGTGTTACAGTCCACTATTTCCTTTTATTTCTCGAAAACGTCTATTTCAACAATAGATGTTGAAATCTGTGGTTTCGAATCTCAACACATTTAAAAACATCGTTAGATCGTTTTAATTCTATTTAAAACATCACATTCAAAACAATTTCTTTAACATATTATTCACTATTCAAAAACGTGAATATACTACGTTAACACATTTCATCCTTTCTATACAATTTATTTCAAAGGATTATTCACAGTCAAAAATGTGAATATAACTCCATTAATAGGTTTCAACAATTTACTTATCAAAATAAGTCGTTTGCGAATTTATAAAACAACGTTTATAAATTCCTTTATTTATCTATTCGATTTATAACTCAATTATAAACCAAAAGTTCACATTACAAGTTAAATGCTTATAAAACGATTATTTTACAAAATCGTTCCTTTAAACATCATAATTATAAATCTTATAATTTATAAGATTCAATTATTTATCCAATATATTCTTTAATAATTTTACAAAATTTATAAATCTTACTATTTATAAATTTCGTTTATAACTTCACCATTTATAATTTGTAAATTTCATTCACTTATGCAATTCATTTACAATTCATTCAAACACTTATAAAAACTCGTTTTATAATTTCAATATTTCAATTTATAAATATCCATTTATAAATCTCTTAATATAATTCGATTTATATTATTCTTTAAAACATCTTTAATCTCCTTTATTATTTCACCATTTTGATTCATAAAATAATTAAATTTTATAAATCCTATATTTAAACTTTTCACAATAAATTCTAAAATCCCGATTAAATTATTTTATAAAATCATTAGCATCATATTCTCAAAAATCAGTTTTTAACTATATTTCTCAAAAGTCATAATTTTTATAACTTTAAAAATTATAACGTTTATTTATTTAAAATGGATCAGTTCCAAAAAATATTTTTATAAACGTATACTTTCAAAAATCACTTTAAAGATCATTTTAAAATTCCAAAATTTGGACCAATGATGCTACACACCAAATAGTCAATCACGACAACAACGATATCACATATCGTATATGATAATCAATGAATATCAAAATATCCATAATCAAATAAATACTGTTGAGGAATCCAGTTGGATCCCTCCAACCTGTTTTCCTGCATCCACAAACATTAGCACAATACCAATTTCGCTCCAGTACGAAATTATCGCGGTATATGGGATTTAAATATTATCCGTTTAATAGACGGCGCAATAGGGTCTCATCCGCTAAACAAAAATTACGGGAAATCAATAACTCCAATATATACATATGCCAATATATATATATATATTGCTATTATATATATAATACCAATTTCACTATTTATGAAATATTCGCGGTATATGTTTTTAATAAATAACATCCGCTTACTAACGGCGCATAATGTCTATTTTAACAATCAATAGATAACAATCATCATTCAAACACGCATTCAAATATTTTAAATCTAACTATTTAAAATAAAAATCGAAACTGATTCGATTGAGTGAGAAGTTCTCACCTTGATTTCAATTTCGTTTTAGCGATTTATTTCGAATAAAATTAAACGGACATTTAATTTTACCCAAAATTCTCACTAACTCCAAACGACTCCAATCCAATTCATCGCGTAGTGCTCGTCGATACGATTCCAACGCAACTGGTTTCGCGCGTTTTCGACCTCGTATGAAAAAGTTATGAATTTTATAAGTTTTACACAAATTTTATAATTAAAATTTACAAATTTATTTTATATTTTCACCTTGCTTTTATCCTGGCCGTAGGATCCACTGCCCTTGCCATCAGATCCGCACGTCTTCATCTCCCTCTCTCTCGCGTTTACGTCCAGACAACCCATACGCGCAAGAACCCAATAGCCGTCCCCTAGGGTTTAAAATCGCCTCCACCACGATGACTTCTAGCTCGATCAGGATACACCGTATTGAAGGACTTGGAGCAAGCTACCTTCGGCTGGAAGCTAGTGAAGCTCGGCCTCTCCATTGCTGGGAAAACGCGCACGCAACGTGATGGCTTTGGTCGAGATTGGCCGCCAATCCATCGCATGATTTTCGATCTCCACCGTTGGATCTGTAGAGCTCAACGCGCTCTACAATATCCTAGTTGAAGAATTCGCATAATTGTCTATGGATTGAAAGATAAAGGAGGAGAAAGAGTGGAGCATTTCGGCCATAGATTCGTAACTGGCGGCTACACTAGATTAGGGTTTTGTAAAAATTTTTTTTTTTTTATTTGAGTGAGGGCTATTTTTAGAAGGAAATTCTCAAACACTATTCAATCCGGAAATTCCAAACTCCGATTCACGCGCCGAAACTGATGTTCCTAGGGTTTATCCTGCGTTTCGGACACAATGGAACAGGTTTCGGAAGCTAATTCGGACATCTGTGCGAGTTATGGCTACAAACGTTCAATTTAAATTAAACCGATTTAAACGATTTTCTAGGCATTTTAATTTGTACCGGACAAACGGTAAATCCAATTGACACGAAATTTGAAACCTTACAATAATATCACATTACGGATCCAATGAAACTGGTTTCGTCGAAATCCGAGACTTTTTGAAAAATGGCTATTTTAACTCGCCAAATTAAAATTAAAAATAAATCGATGCGTTTCGAGCTGCCACGATCAAACGATAGCTCCGATTGACACGAAAATTGAAATCCGGTAATAACTAACTATTACGGATCCAATGGAACTATTTTCGTTCAATTCTGAGACTGTTCAAAAATTGACTATTTTCACTAGTCGATTTTAATATTAAAATATTCAATTTTCACAAACTAACTTTTAATTCGATTTTAAAAGTTCTAAAACATCATTCTAACTTCAATATGATAAAATAAAATTTTACAAATCATTTTCAATCATATTTAACTCGATTTTCAATTATTTCCATAATTTCACATATTAAATTATTGATTTAATTATTCAATTAAATCCAATAATTCAAATAAAAATTTATTTGACTTATAAATTCACTTATAAATATTTAAATTTAATTAAATATTAAAATTTTAATTACTAAAAATCCTGGGTCATTACAATCTTCCCCCCTTAAAAGAATTTCGTCCTCGAAATTTTTAAGTAAGAAAAGTTACAGAATCTATTAACTTTCCCAAAATCCATAGTTAAATTTCTTATAATACTTTACTAAGTTTTCAAATCATATTTAGTTATCTTTTCAAAACAATTACTATAGTTTAACTTTCAATTCTAAATCAAAGTTAAAGTTTTCAAAAAAATTCCAATTTTTCTCAAAAATTTTCTAACGCCTTAAATTTCCAGAAAAATTCGCCATAGTCTCCTTTGCGCGGCTCGATCCGAAAAAAAATGACAGTACATATATCACAAATATACATCTCATCAAGTAATGAGGCATCCCGAAGGGAAAAAAGTATAAAAGTACGGTATGTAATCCAAGATATGTACCTTATATTTTATTAGCGAGCATATACGGCTAATATAGCGCGAAAGCGAGCTCCAAATGCGAAGCAAACGCGATCCGCACCTACTAATCACTCAACAAACAATATGAGAATCATGCATATAGATAATAGTATCGATATACAACATATAGCAACATAATAACTATATAAGTCAACATAGCAAAGGCAACAAACAACGAATGCATACATCAACCAACTAAATATTCATTCATATTCTCATTGATATTCAATGAATTGGTTTTCAATTTAATCAAATTTGATTCATTAACATTGGATTTACTAGCATTCATTTTCAATTAGTTCATATTCACTAATTCATATTCAAGTTGGTTCACTTCCAATTCAAATCTACTTAAGATTCATTTAACTTCCAATTGAATTTCAATTAATTTAGCTTCCAATTTCATTAATGCTTAATGAATTATATACAATCAACTAACAATCATATATCAACCAATGTATATTCTTTACAACCAAATTACTTTGCATATATTCATTCAATTTGTTTTAATTAATTGATTTTCATTCAATCTTTCAACTTCTAATAACATTAGATTTTTAATGAATTAACACCTACATTCATTATTTCATACCAACTTAATTCACATTCATTTGATTAACATTCAATCCAATCATTCAATTCAATTCAATTTCTAAAGTAAATTTCCATTTAACTTTAAATTCATTTTTATTTACAACTCATATTCATAAAGTTTCACTTCTTATATATATAAGTTTATTTCATAATTGTAAATCACTTTAATTATACTTCAATTCTTATAATTCTTTTGCTTATACAATTATTCTTTTACTTAGATTATTCAAACAACCAAACAATCAATTTATATACACTTTTAATAATTTTGAAAAATTATTTCTTCATATATAAAATATACTCAAGGAAAAATTATTTCATTTACCCAATTTAAAAACTATGTTGTGTCGAATTTTTCTATTCAAGTGTTTAGAAACCCCTTCGGCATAGTCTTGCGGACCACGCTGACGAAAGTTCATATGCCACTCAATAAACCAATCATCACAATATAAACAACTTTTATATACACTAACAAATACGCTCTCGTATCTATTATTACACTCAAATCATTCTAGAGTACTGCTGACTCTATCTCTAATGAGTAATACCCAACAGAACCATGGTTGCCGCTTAACCATAAGCTCTGATACCAGATGTAACGTCCCGAAAATTTTCGTCTTTCGAAAATTCAACATCGATACTCACTTTATCGACTGCCGAGCAATCGAAGGCCGGAAACCCGAAATGTTATGGTTTAAGAAAAGAAAAAGAGAGAAGAAGAAGACAGAAGATAGAGAGAAAAGAAAATAGGAAATAGAACGGAAAGAAAACAGAACATAGAACGGAACAGAGAACAACAGAACAACATCAGAATCTCACAATTCGCAGCGGAACAACATATAATAATAAATGAATAATCTTTAAACAAAGAACTATATCAGTTATTACATTTTATACATTACATTTCATTATATCTTATCATCAGAGTGTACAACAACAAACAACAACAAACAGTGCAGCGGAAAAAGAAATACTATATAGTAGTAATACGCCATGCCATCCAGCTTGCCTCCAGCAATTCCAGAATATCCAGAATATCCTGATAAACCTAACTCCTGACTGCCCGTGTGGAAATTGGTGGGCACCCAGAGTTTAGGAAGGAAAACAATAAACTCCGAGTCAGTCATGTGACTGGTGTGAGAACTCAAAACAGTTTATTTATCTTTAAAATCAAAATAGAAGAATATTTTTAAAGTCAATTCGCAATGCTTTTAAGAATGAGACTACCATAAGGCCTCCCGCACACACACACAATGCGAACGCAGAATCGGAGGAGATTTCTCCTTATGATAGTCAAAGATGCTTGATACGCATTTAAAAGAACATTTGATATTATTACTAGTGCATAGTGTAGGAAAAATTTATTTCGAAAGTAGAATATAAATCTTAGCCAACATACGACCATTATCGTATGCCTACTATAGCTAACTATGTTCAATAGCAGGTTACCGCCACATTCCATAGCAGGTTATACAACTAAAACCGTACAAGTCTCGTATTGTTTCTTTGGATTTCGAACGAATGATCAGGCCAAGGAACTTCCCATTGCCACATGAGAATGCCTCTGGATGGACATCCCCGAGAACCAAACCGGATCTCTACCAACACAAGGCCGGGTTACCCCTAACTGAGTAACAACTGACCGAATATGCCATCCCCCGGTCCTTTGGGACCTTTCACCGAGCGCTCGTAATCAATTCACACAATCATAACAAAGTGTTTTCAACATGAGTAAGTATCTGGGCTCCATACCATGATACCACCCTTTTCCAGAAGGAAATGCACACATCCTAAAGGGCGCTACCCTTTATAACCTTGCTGCATCTTTCCTGTTTTGACCATTCACGGGGTGTGAGGCTCGACGAAGTCACGTCCACAAAAACATACTTTATACAAAAGCCATGCTTTGGGTCAACAAATGATCATAGAAATGATCACCAGGATAGACGATCAAATAAACGATCCTATGACAAATAATCAACACAATGATGATTTAACAGCAACACTCAGCATGTCACATTACCAAATTGGGAATATATTGCTGATAACATTCAACTACATAACCTCTGAGCTCGTACGTCTCAGAGAAGGGTGTTAAGCTAAAAGAATAAATTCTCCGCCACCAACAGAAATATATTTGAAAGAAATCTGCTTTATATCTCAATTTGTAATGTCAGACATACTATCCATACAAGTCTGTTCCGGGATCGAACAAAACCAAAGGCACTTACAAAGAAGTCCTTGCAATCCGGATAATCTCTAATCACGTCCGGACTTCCCATCACATAGGGAGAACTCAATACCGTAGCTACTCGATGCAGAGTCAATCGACGAGTTGTCCTTTCGCTTTCAAAAAGATCCGGTCTTCAACACCGGTCTTCAAATGCAATTCACAACGACGTATCACATATTCGGAATGGGTTATACGACCCCATGGTCCTTTCCCGGTTAACCCGAATAGTGAGCGCTTATTCAAAAATAAGTGTGGCATTCAAATTCAAACAAATCACATCAAATACCCTTTCAAAGGGAAATATTGATAGTCGGTTATTGAACTATCAATGGGTATGCACAACATCACCAGTTTCCAAATAATTTTCCAAATTATTTATTTCACAAAATATCTTTACAAGATATATAATTTTCACACTTCAAAAATAAATCAATATTTATTTTTAAACAAATTCCACTTCCTTTTATAAATTCCATAGTGAATTTATATTCCAAAATATCCATGCATATACGATTTCAACTATCCATTTTCAATTTATCTTCAAAAGGATAAATTCTCAAAACGTTTCATTTCACATTGGAAAACATTTCCATACTTATTTATTCATAAGTAATTCACAAACTTTATTTATTTTCAACCTTTGGAAAATATTCAATATACTTAAATCGAGATTAAGTATACATTTCATTATTTAAGGAAATCATTCTCTTAAACATATTTATTTGGGCCAAAACGAATGTTACGTAAAACATCGTTACGACGTCCCAAAATCACTAGTATAGGGATTCGAAATTAAAATAGATATATAAATCCCAATACTATACAAAACATTTCCTTTCGGAAATCATTTACTATAACAACAGTGTTACAGTCCACTATTTCCTTTTATTTCTCGAAAACGTCTATTTCAACAATAAATGTTGAAATCTATGGTTTCGAATCTCAACACATTTAAAAACATCGTTAGATCGTTTTAATTCTATTTAAAACATCACATTCAAAACAATTTCTTTAACATATTATTCACTATTCAAAAACGTGAATATACTACGTTAACACATTTCATCCTTTCTATACAATTTATTTCAAAGGATTATTCACAGTCAAAAATGTGAATATAACCCCATTAATAGGTTTCAACAATTTACTTATCAAAATAAGTCCTTTGCGAATTTATAAAACAACGTTATAAATTCCTTTATTTATCTATTCGATTTATAACTCAATTATAAACCTAAAGTTCACATTATAAGTTAAATGCTTATAAAACGATTATTTTACAAAATCGTTCCTTTAAACTTCATAATTATAAATCTTATAATTTATAAGATTCAATTATTTATCCAATATATTCTTTAATAATTTTACAAAATTTATAAATCTTACTATTTATAAATTTCGTTTATAACTTCACCATTTATAATTTGTAAATTTCATTCACTTATGCAATTCATTTACAATTCATTCAAACACTTATAAAAACTCGTTTTATAATTTCAATATTTCAATTTATAAATATCCATTTATAAATCTCTTAATATAATTCAATTTATATTATTCTTTAAAACATCTTTAATCTCCTTTATTATTTCACCATTTTGATTCATAAAATAATTAAATTTTATAAATCCTATATTTAAACTTTTCACAATAAATTCTAAAATCCCGATTAAATTATTTTATAAAATCATTAGCATCATATTCTCAAAAATCAGTTTTTAACTATATTTCTCAAAAGTCATAATTTTTATAACTTTAAAAGTTATAACGTTTATTTATTTAAAATGGATCAGTTCCAAAAAATATTTTTATAAACTTATACTTTCAAAAATCACTTTAAAGATCATTTTAAAATTCCAAAATTTGGACCAATGATGCTACACACCAAATAGTCAATCACGACAACAACGATATCACATATCGTATATGATAATCAATGAATATCAAAATATCCATAATCAAATAAATACTGTTGAAGAATCCAGTTGGATCCCTCCAACCTGTTTTCCTGCATCCACAAACATTAGCACAATACCAATTTCGCTCCAGTACGAAATTATCGTGGTATATGGGATTTAAATATTATCCGTTTAATAGACGGCGCAATAGGGTCTCATCCGTTAAACAAAAATTGCGGGAAATCAATAACTCCAATATATACATATGCCAATATATATATATTGCTATTATATATATATAATACCAATTTCACTGTTTATGAAATATTCGCGGTATATGTTTTTAATAAATAACATCCGCTTACTAACGGCGCATAATGTCTATTTTAACAATCAATAGATAACAATCATCATTCAAACATGCATTCAAATATTTTAAATCTAACTATTTAAAATAAAAATCGAAACTGATTCGATTGAGTGAGAAGTTCTCACCTTGATTTCAATTTCGTTTTAGCGATTTATTTCGAATGGACGTTTAATTTTACCCAAAATTCTCACTAACTCCAAACAACTCCAATCCAATTCCATCGCATAGTGCTCGTCGATACGATTCCAACGCAACTAGTTTCGCGCGTTTTCGACCTCGTATGAAAAAGATATGAATTTTATAAGTTTTACACAAATTTTATAATTAAAATTTACAAATTTATTTTATATTTTAACCTTGCTTTTATCCTGGCCGTAGGATCCACTGCCCTTGCCATCAGATCCGCACGTCTTCATCTCCCTCTCTCTCGCGTTTGCGTCCAGACAAACCATACGCGCAAGAACCCAATAGCCGTCCCCTAGGGTTTAAAATCGCCTCCACCACGATGACTTCTAGCTCGATCAGGATACACCGTATCGAAGGCCTTGGAGCAAGCTACCTTCGGCTGGAAGCTAGTGAAGCTCGGCCTCTCCATTGCTGGGAAAACGCGCACGCAACGTGATGGCTTTGGTCGAGATTTGCCGCCAATCCATCGCATGATTTTCGATCTCCACCGTTGGATCTGTAGAGCTCGACGCTCTCTACAATATCCTAGTTGAAGAATTCGCATAATTGTCTACGGATTGAAAGATAAAGGAGGAGAAAGAGTGGAGCATTTCGGCCATAGATTCGTAACTGGCGGCTACACTAGATTAGGGTTTTGTAAATTTTTTTTTTTTTTTTATTTGAGTGAGGGTTATTTATAAGGAAATTCTCAAACACTATTCAATCCGGAAATTCCGAACTCCGATTCACGTGCCGAAACTGATGTTCCTAGGGTTTATCCCGCGTTCCGGACACAACGGAACAGGTTTCGGAAGCTAATTCGGACATCTACGCGAGTTATGGCTACAAACGTTCAATTTAAATTAAACCGATTTAAACGATTTTCTAGGCGTTTTAATTTGTACCGGACAAACGGTAAATCTAATTGACACGAAATTTGAAACCTTACAATAATATCACATTACGGATCCGATGAAACTGGTTTCGTCGAAATCCGAGACTTTTTGAAAAATGGCTATTTTAACTCGCCAAATTAAAATTAAAAATAAATCGATGCGTTTCGAGCTGCCACGATCAAACGATAGCTCCGATTGACACGAAAATTGAAATCCGGTAATAACTAACTATTACGGATCCAATGAAACTAGTTTCGTTCAATTCTGAGACTGTTCAAAAATTGACTATTTTCACTAGTCGATTTTAAAATTAAAATATTCAATTTTCACAAATTAGCTTTTAATTCGATTTTAAAAGTTCTAAAACATCATTCTAACTTCATTATGATAAAATAAAATTTTGCAAATCATTTTCCATCATATTTAACTCGATTTTCAATTATTTCCATAATTTCACATATTAAATTATCGATTTAATTATTCAATTAAATCCAATAATTCAAATAAAAATTTATTTGACTTATAAATTCACTTATTAATATTTAAATTTAATTCAGTATTAAAATTTTAATTACTAAAAATCCTGGGTCATTACAAGTTCAACGTTTGAATCTCCGGCGGTCGAATACAAGTGAGGTATTTGATATCAATATTCAATCGCTGGATTTTCGATCGTGACAAGTGGTATCCGAGCTAAAAAAGAACTTTAGCTATGAGTATAACACATTAGGTGGCTCATTAGAGATAGAGTGAAGTATACCGTAAAATGAGTATAAACTAAGAGACCGAAACTCTAAAATTTCTTGGTCTACTTCTTTTAACTATTGATATTCCCTAAGATATCTTGTCAGTATGCCTAAATCAAGTTTTCTTACTACATACATATAGTGAGAATGAGCGGAAGAAGAGGACAATGCAGGGGACGGGGAAATACCACTACAACTGGTCAAGTCCCTGCAACAGCAGCTATACCTACTCAACCTCAGCTAAATCTGGCTGATCTATATAGAAGTTTCTCCGTACTTGGTGGGAAGCCGTTCACTGGCAAGGAATCTATTGTTGAAGCCCAAGACTGGACTAGATCGTGCGAAAGAATTTTTAGAGGGTTGAAGTTGGAAGGCGATCAAATGCGACTAATAGCTTCTTGGCAACTCCAAGAGGAAGCTCTAGCTTGGTGGGAGACTGTTACTATGGATGAGCCGGAAGATGAGTTTACTTGGAGTCAATTCAAAGAGGATTTGAGTAGCGCTATATGACATCTTCTGGTATCTAAAAAATGTACCAGGAGTTAATGGATTTGAAGCAGGGAAGTTTATCATTTGAGGAGTGTTTGAATAAATTCAATGAATTATCTCATTTTGGTCCGGAGCTGGTGAATACACCTTTGAATAAGAATGAAAGATTCATTCAGGGAATGAATAAGAAGTACCATGAAAGGATGACTGCCCACATAAAAGAATCCTTTTCTTATTTGATCGACATGGGTTATCGATATGCTACCCTAGATATGCAGGAATTTCCGAAAGTGAAGGGAAGTTCAAGCAATCCAAATTGGAAGAAAAGGAAATTTGGAGGGAAGGAAACGAAACAAGGCAAGGAGAAGAGGAATAATCAGGTGAAAGGCTATTATTCAAGCGATTGTAAGAAGCCAAAGAAACAAGTAAAGGAATATCAGCCTGTGAAGACAAGTCGAAGAATTAAGGGATGCTTTTATTGTCACAAGCCAGGTCATGAAACTAAACATTGCCCGAAAAAGAAGCAAGCACAAGTAGTGAAAATGTACACAATAAAAGATGACCCCTCAACTTCAAAGGCAGATAAAGAAAAAAGAGTCTTAGAAGGTAACCTTATCATTTATGATAGAGTTGTTAGAGTATTGTTCGACACGGGCGCTACACATAGCTTTATCTCCCAACAAACCGTAAATGAATTAAAACTAAAACACGAATTTGTTAACGAGCCTATTTGCGTAAAGAATCCAGTTGGTGATCCGGCAAATCTTTGTCTACGATGTAGAGATTTTCCTATCTTATATTCTTGTGTAGATTTCCTATCAACCTTTTTCATCCTTGACTTTGATGAATTTGAAATTCTACTCAGAATGGACTGGCTAACGAAATACGAAGCCTAGATTGTAATAATCAAACAATTTTGATCAAAACCAAATTTGGGAATTTCATTGAAATCTCTTGTGAGGATCCAAGTCCTAAGATAGATAAACTGATGTATACTTCGGGATATCCCGAACCTAGTCTGGAGTACATACCTATTGTCTAGGAATTTCTAGATGTGTTCGAAGAGGTCAAATCTTTACCCCCACACAGAGAAATTGAATTCAGAATTGACTTAGTGCCTAATGCTCATCCTGTCGTTCATGTAAGTCGTAGGATGGCACCCAGGGAAAGGATTGAATTAGTCAAGCAACCCCGTGACTTGCTAGAAAAAGGATTAATGCGTCCTAGTGTTTCCGAATGGGGTTCAGCTGTGGTATTCGCCGCCAAGTCTGACAGATCCTTGAGACTGTGTGTAGACTACCACGATCTCAATAAACTAACTCTCAAAAATAAATTCTTGGTGCCTAGAATCGACGACTTGTTCGATCAACTGCACAGCGCTCGATTCTTTTCAAAGATGGATCTAGCTCAAGGATTCCATCAGCTACGTATTGCCAAAGACTGTGTTCACTTGACTTCTTTCAAGGGTCCAGACATTTTCTATGAATGGTTAGTCATGTCTTTTGGACTAAGCAATGCTCCCGCATACTTTGTAGACTTAATGACTCGTGTATTCTGAGAAGTATTGAAAAAATTTGTTCTCGTGTTTATTGATAATATCTTGATATATTCCAAAACCAAAGAGGAGCACAATGAGCTTCTTAATTTTTTTTGGAAATATTGAAAAGGAACATTCTGTTCGCCAAATTTTCCAAATGCCACTTTTGGGTTAATGGAGTTAGATTTCTTGGGCACATTGTTAATGAAGAAGGAATTTCTATTGATCCTAGCAAAGTTTATGCTATTCTACACTGGAAGTGACCCACAACTCCGAAAGAAGTTTGAAGTTTTCTGGGTTTAGCAGGATATTACCGAAAGTTTGTTCAGGATTTTTCTAATATAGCTAGTCCGTTGACCAAGCTAACAATGAAGAATGCAAAATTTGATTGGACTTCAAAATGTGATGAAGCTTTCCATGAGTTAAAGAGGAGATTGACTACTTCTCATGTTCTCACTATTATTAATTGGAACCAAGGCCTATCTGTCTATACTGACATTTGTGGCGATGGTTTGGGTGCGGTGCTAATGCAGAATGGGAATGTAATTGCCTACGCGAGTAGATAATTACGTCCGCATGAGAAAAACTACCCAACCCACGATCTGGAACTCTTAGCGGTAATTTTTGCCTTAAATTATGGCGACATTATCTTTTAGGTAAGAACCTCCTTCAGCTTTTCTAAAGGAAAACTTTGAAGTTCAAGTTAACCTAATATATACTTAATAAAACTTATTGTTTTAGGTGAAAAATTAGAATTGTTCACCGACCATAAATATCTGAAATATCTCTTCACCCAGAAGGATTTAAATCTGTAACAACAACGTTAGTTGGAATTTCTGGCATCTTATGACCTAGACATTCTGTATACGCCTGGTAAAGCCAATGTAGTTGCCAATGCTTTAAGTAGGAAACATGCTATTCTTGCTCATCTTGTTGTCACTCCTACTCTTCTTGAGAAAGTCGCAAGCAGGTAGAAAGAAGACAAGTTTCTTCATGTAATTTATGAAAGAATACGTTGTGGAAAAGATACCAGTTTTGAAGTCGATGATAGTAAAGTTGTAAGACTGAAAGGCAGGATGTGTGTCCTAGACATCCCGGATCTGAAACGTGAAGTTTTGGACGAGTGTCACAAGTCTAAACTTAGTATCCATCCAGGAGTTAATAAGATGTATAGAGATATCAAAAGAACTTTCTCGTGGAAATCAATGAAAAGGGACATATCTATTTATGTGAGTCGATGTGCAACGTGCCAACAAATCAAAAGTGATCAAAAGAAAATGGCAGGCTTACTTCAGCCGATGGAAGTGCCAAAATGGAAGTGGGATCAAGTGTCTATGGATTTCATAAACGGTTTGCTAAGAACTCAGAAAGGTAATGAGGCAATTTGGGTTATTATGGAACGTATGACCAAGACTACCCACTTTATACCAGTAAAATCTACCCGAATAGCTGCAAGTTTGGCAAAGTTATATATAAAAGAGATTGTTCGTCTCCATGGTATACGTAGCAGTATAGTGAGTGATCGTGATCCAATCTTCACTAGTAGATTTTAGGAGGCATTTCAAGCCGCATTGGGAACAAAACTGAACTTCGGCACTACTTACCATCCGCAGTCTAATGGGCAGACTAAAAGGGTTAATCGGATATTAGAAGACCTTTTGCGTGCTTGTATTCTCGACTTTGGTGGTTCTTGGGAGAACTATTTGCATCTGATTGAATTCTCATATAACAATAGCTATCAGGTCAGTATCGAAAATGGCTCCTTTCGAAGATTTATATGGTCGTCCATGTCGATCACCTGCATGTTGGATTGAGTCAGATGATAGACTCGTCCTTGGACCATATATGATTAAGGAAGCCACTGAAAAAGTTGAATTTATTCGAAAGAAGTTGAAAACAGCTCAAAGCCGTCAGAAGAGTTATTATGACCGTGGAAGAAGAGATTTGGAATTCCAGGTTGGAGATTTCATTTTCTTAAAAGTGTCTCCAATGCGTGGTGTGTTAAGGTTTGGAAAGACTGGTAAGCTGGCACTGCGTTATATTGGTCCTTTTCTTATACTGGAGAGGATCGGCCCTTTAGCTTACCGAATGCAGCTACCCAGCTGGTTATCTGGTGTACACGATGTGTTTCACATTTCACATCTTCGAAAATATGTGCACGATCCGGACTGTATTATTAAAGAGGCTACTCAGCAGGATTTGGAGATCACACCAAATCTGGTACTGGAGAGAGAACCGATAAAGATCATTGATCGTGATGAAAAGCAGTTGAGGAATAAAGTTGTGAAACTGGACAAAGTACAATGGAGTGGTGACCTAAATGACTGTGCTTGTGAAACAGAGGATAGCATGCAGAAGTCCTATCCCAATTGCAGAGTGGATATTTCGGCTTAATCTGGTAAGCCATTTCCTATCTTTTTTTGTGTTCTTATATTCTTTGTTTGTCTTTCTCTCTCTTTCAAATTTCGAGGATGAAATTTTCTTAAGGGAGGGAATCTGTAACATCCCCAAATTTTATCAACTTAAAATTTGTAATTAATTTGAATTTCTAGGATTTATTTTGGAACTAATTTGAAAATTTTCAAGATAATAGAAATAGTATTGATTTATTCATGTACAAATAAATTGTAATTCAAATTTGAATTTGAATTTGAATTTGAAATTTGAAATTTTAATAAATGTCTTAGAATAATAATCTGCATTTAAAATAATCATTATAATGTGAAATTAGTTTAAAACATTTCTTCTTTAAATTTTTATATAATAGGAAAAGTATTTTGTAAAATAGGAAAAACAATTTAAAAATATATATAAACCATTTTTCTCATGCAAAGGACACATGTAAGGTTGGTAACATATTAATTAACAAGTTTTCAATTATTAACACATAATATTAACAAGTGTTGTAATTCAAGAAAGAAAATTAACAAGTTTCATCACATTATTTTTATTTTAGAGAAATTCATAAAAAGAAAATAAAGCTATATAAGCTATTTCATCTCCTCCCTCTCATTTCTTTTAACATTTGCAAACTACAAAGAAAAGAAAAAAAGCCTGTATAAATTTCTCAAACCAGAAAATAAAGAAGAAGAAAAAATCATCAAACAAATTTCAAAACAAAGAAGAAAAAAACCTGGAAATTAAAAAACTTCAAAATCTAAAGCCTGGAAAGTATCTCCATCCAGTAAATCAAAACAGTTTCAAATTTCAAACAAGCAAGTATTTCAACATCAACCTCAAGCAAATTCAAAGCCTTAATTCAACTAAATCATAAGATTTTCAGAGTAAACAACCAGGGTCAAAAAAAAAACAGAGAGCAATTTTCAGATTTTCAACTTAATAACAGTCCCAGGATTCCTCAGTTCAAAATACTCAGGTGAGTAAACACCATTTTAAAAGTTTGAATCTGGGTTGAACTGTTGATGCATGTGCTAAATGATGAATATATGGTTGTAGAAAAGGCTTGCATGTATATTATATACGTATATTTATATTGCATGTCAGTTACAGGCAGTATGCTTTTGGTCCAGGTTTATAGAGTAAACCTATTTCTAAAATCAAAAGCTCTCTCTCTGTTCTTTTTTAAGGATTTGAATCTAAACAAAACTTGTTTGTTGGGTCAAGATTTTGATCCTAAACATAAATTTTTGAAAAATTGATTAAAGTTATTTTCTGGAAAGTAGAAAATACAGGAAACCCCAATATCTATGGAAAATTCAAGCATGATAATTTTGGGTTTTAAATTTATCACGCAAAATGTTTTCGAAAACAATGATTTTTGAAAGTGGAACCGGGATTCTTATGTTAATAAATAGGGAGAAATCTTGGGATGATCGTTTTAGGGTTTTCTGATGTTTCTCGACGATGAGAGCAAAATGAAGTGTGGGGATTGATACTGGAGGTAGTTGGGCGATGTTCGAATCGAGGAAAAATAATCAGAATTTTTTTTTATCATCGTGGGAGATGGTCGGAATCTATTTAGGGCTTGAAACCCATATTGGGTCATGGTCGAAAAAGGTGTCGCTACATCATCGTCGATGGACCGGAGCTGTTCGCACTGGTGGAATTCGAAGCGTAGGGTCTGTCGTTGTTTTGGACGACATCGCGTGACCTCTGACGGTCGGAGGTGGAAGCACGAGGAAGATTGGTAGATCGAACCTTAGTTTCAGGCTAGGTTAGATTACTCTTTCACGACTTCGACGTAGTTCATGGTTTTTGAGTGATCTGGAAGTTTGGTCATGTGGTCGATGACTTGATGATGGCTAGAGCTTCGACCGGAGGTGGTCATTCTGTTTGTGCATGTGTACATGCCATGGGGATGTGTCAGTTGCCTGGAATGAAGAAGAAGGCTATGACTCTAAGCGTTCCTCGGGGAGTTGATGTATTAGCTCGAGTTTTCGTTCGGGGGTTTTCACGTAGGCACCAGGTTTTTATAAAACTTAAACAATTTTTTTTTAATTGTGAAAAACATATGGGTCGTTTTTGGAAGGAACTCGAAGTGAACGCTGTTCTGGCTCGGGGGCGTACTTGAGTCGGTCTCAGGTTGCTGAAAGGAAGTAGTTTTTACTTTAAATCAAAAATTTAAATTTTTAAACACTTTT
Organism: Allium cepa; assembly: GCA_030765085.1. Lineage (NCBI taxonomy): Eukaryota > Viridiplantae > Streptophyta > Magnoliopsida > Asparagales > Amaryllidaceae > Allium > Allium cepa. The sequence goes on along the minus strand of CM060943.1, from coordinate 546,681,327 downwards.
AGTCCATGTTTCAAATAATGGTTTTAATTTAAGTATTGGATTAATAAAGTTTAAGAAAGATATCTTTATAAGTAATCAAGTTTAAATTTATTTAGTTGGGAAATTATTTATTAATTATTTTAAATAAATAATTAAAGTAAATTAAGATGAAATATTGATTTTAATTCTTAATTAACCTTAATTCCTTATGTTAATGATAATTAATTATAAAGTTTATTAAGTAATGATTTTTAATAATAATTGAATGATCAATAAAGATTAATGATTTATAATTACTTAATAATTAAAGAATAATTAATTAAAGGGTAATTAATTATTAATTAAAGTTAATTAATTTATAATTAAATATTAATTAATTAAGGTAATTAATTAAGGAATAATTAATTAATGAAGGTGATTAAGATTTCATTAATTAATAATTAAGAATTTAATTAACTAATAATTAAGGGTTTAATTAATTAATAATTAAGATTTATTAATTAAGGATTAATTAAGTTAAAATTAAGAATAATTAATCATTAATTAAGGATTAATTAATTTAAAATTAAGGATGAATAATCATTAATTAAAGATAATTAATGAAAATAATTATGTGATTAATTGATTATAATCACATTGTTAATTCATCTTATTGTTAGATGATTGATTATTATTGAAGTGCCTTGAGCTGATTGATACCCCTGTTATGTGATTGTGATACTTTGTGATGTGAATTGCTTTGTGTTGAACAGTGATATTTATGATTTTTTTTCTATATGAATGTGAAAACCCATTGATCTATAAAATGGCATTTGAATTTCGATGCGACAGAGAGTCGGATTCCAATTGGTTATTCGAAACCCACATCAAACCCTGAAAGTGAACCTTTGTGATTGATATGTCCACATGTTTGAGCGCTCACTATTCGGTTTTGCCAGGAGAGGACCGTGTGTCATATAACCCATTTCGAATAGTGATACGATGAAATGGAATGCATTTGAAGACAGGTATGAAGACCGGGTGTCTTCGAGAACGATAGGATAACTTGTCGAATGATTCTGTACCGAGTTGCTCCAGTATAGAGATCTCCATATATGATGGGGAGTCCGATCGGGATTGTGGATGCCCGGTTTGCAAGGGCGTTTTGGAAGTGCCTTCGGTTCTGTTCGAATCCGGAACGGACTTGTATGATTGTATGTTTGACACTACACTTTGAGATATAAAGCTGATCTCTATCAAATACATTTCTTTTGGTGGCGGAGAATTTATTCTCATAGCTTAACACCCTTCTCTGAGACGTATGAGCTCAGAGGTTATGTAGTTGATGGTTATTAGTAATATACTCCCAACTTGGTAGTGTGGCATGCTGAGTGTTGTTGATCATATTTTGATCGAACCATGGCTTTTGTGAAAAGCGTAGCTTTGTGGATGAGACTTCATCGTACCTCACAATCCGGTAATTGTCGAAACAGGAATGTTACGACAAGGTTTTTAGGGGTTGTGCCCCTAAGGTATGTCCAATTTCTTCTGGATAAGAGGTGGTATCATGGTATGGAGCCCAGATATTTAACTGTGTGGTTGTTGCTGTTTGTTGGTGAATCCCGGTATAAAGGTCGGTAACGACCGGGGATGGCATACTTGTAGGTGTTACCTAGTTACAGAGGTAGCCCGACCTTGCGTTGGCAGAGATCCGATTTGGTTCATGGGGGCGTCCCTCCAGAGGCGTTCCATTTGATAAGGAAGTTCCTTAACCTGACCATTGTTGGAAATCTAATCATTCGATACGAGCCCTTTACGATTGCAGTTGTATAACCTGCCACCTCAGGTGGTAGCTATAGTAGGCATAGTATAATGGTACCTATGCTGGCTAAGATTAATATTATACTTTCGAAATGTTTTCCACACTATGCACTAATAATAATAATATCAAAAGGGTTTTCTCGTATCAAGAATATTTGACTATCATAGGGAGAAATCTCCTCCAATTGTGCGATTGCATTGTGTGTGTTGGGGGGGAGAGGCCTTATGGTTGTTTCGTTTTCCAAAAGCATGAACGGATTTCTTTTAAAATTGTTTTTGTACAAACAACTGTTTTTGTTTACTCATACCAGTCCCATGACTAACCCGGTGTTTATTGTTCCCTTCCTAAACTCTTGGTGCCCATAATTTCCATACGTGCAGCCTAGAAGCAGGTTATCCGTGTTTTTGGAGCTAGCTTGGATTTGGAAGTCTTTTAAAAGCTATCGGATTGTGGAAGCTTTTGGCCTTGGAAATCCTTTGAAGTGTTTGGAGTTTTCGGGAAGATCTTCTCAAAGTCAAAGTATGTTGGGAATTTTTGAAGTCACTTTATTGTTCTGCTATGGTGCTTTCATCCTGTTATTGTATCTTTTGTATATCACTCTGATAATGGGATAAAATTGTTGTAATCAAACATTATGATGTTGTTGTATCTGTGGTGTCGATCAGTGATATCAAATTTTTTTCCACTGTTTATATTCATCTAATGTTGTTATAAGCTCCATTCGAACTAGTGTTCAACGTTTGAATCTCCGGCAGTCGAATACAAGTAAGGTATTTAATGTCGATATTCAATCGCTGGATTTCGAGTCATGACAAGTGACATCCTTTGAGTGATAAACAAACATGACAAACATAGCATCCATCAAACAATCCTTAATGACACTCATTTGATTTAGATATACGATACCTTGCATGACTATTCATATACCAAGGATAAATGGAAAAATCCCAGTTTTTAGGTGCTCGAGCTCCAACCACATATATGCTAGACACTAGATCCCTTCCTTGTTCTAGGCTACACGGATCCCTTCCTTGATCTAGGTAAACAACTAAATACCCAGTAAGCATCCTCACGTACCACTTCTTTACGAGCACACTAGAAAAACTCCAAGTACCAACGATCCCTTTGCATGCATATCTGAGCCCTTCCTTGCTCCATTAATTTTCATTTTCCATAATTGATACCATACTTGTTCCACTCCCATAGTAAAACCTATCCTCGTTTCACTTTCCATGGTAGAACCCTTCCTCGTTCCACCCATGAGTTCCTTTCCTCGAACCCATCCTTATGGATCATCATCAAGACTCGCTCCTTCTAGTTGTCATCATCTAAACATTCCTAGATATCTCTCACCGAACGTAGAATCCACATATCAAAGTTACAAATACATCACACCAAAATGTTACACCTTCTCCTCGTCGTCTATCATCATTCTTCATCGTGCCCCAAATTTGAAATCAAACGCTGAATGAACGAACAAATCATCGTGCCATGCTTCTCAAAGTTTACACCCTAATTTTCTCAAAGTTCAACATGGTCGGTTCCGACCATATATGGTCATCACCAACCATGTAGGTCATTAATTACATTGCTAAAATGGCTGTATCAAAGCCCAAAACCTTTTTTGAGCAAAATTAACTCGAAGAAAGCTCCCTATTTTCTCAAAGTTGCCTTGCAAAATTCTCAAGTCTGACATAGTCTATACCGACCATATTCAAGAGTCCAAATTTTCTATATCCAAAAATTTCTCCACCACTTTGCATCTTAGATTGTCCCGACACTTTTGCTCCCATGACCCAAAGTCTAGTTTCCTTTAACTCGAAGCAGCATCACTCAATGCCGACCATACCATGTCCCACTAAATTTTTCCTAAGTCCCAAGCATCCCTTCGCCTTATGCCTCAGCTCGATCCAAAGCTCTCTCCACCAAAACTCAAAGTGAAGTATGTTGTGACTCGAAGCTGACCGTTACCAACCATAAATTTTAGTCACAAATGACCATAGTTACTCCGTAATACCAACCATAATTTAAGCCACCAAATAACTGTGAACTCTACACGGCTTGTTTTAGGTTCTTCTTATGCTTCAAACAGCATCACATTCCGGACATTTTTTATGCCAATTTATACCAAAGGACGACCATATTCCTAACTAAGCGAAGTAAGTAACAACACATCAAAATAATCCATACAAACATCATACATCATCACATAACATCCAAGCAACACTTACAATCGAACATGATTTAATAGCATATATCTTCCTACATCTTATTTTATTGAAACATAAGATGTAATTTATTTAAAACAAGCTAAAATACAAATCTATCATTTTAAACTCGATTTTAATGAGCTATAAACATCAAGTCAAAGTTTTAAAACATTTAAACTTTGAATACCATTTCAAAAAGCACATATATATCGTATAGATAAACATAGAATAGTGAGAGAAGCAACATTAATCACCTAATACTAAATTACCAAAATTTTAAGCCAAATTAAATGTTGAACCGTAGCTACATAGATCTTCGTGATCCAAGCAATAATCCCTTTTTTCCCCTTGCAAATCACCACTTAATGATGTGCTCAAGCTAATTAAAGTAAGAAAAAATGGAGCTTCTTGGTTAGATTTATATAAATAGAGGTTTGGTCCAGTTTTGGGAAGTGTGAAAGTCATTAGGAACTACCGCTTCATGTGTAATTAGGCACAATTCCCGAAATGGGTTAGCGGGACTAATTAATTATCATCTAGCTAGAAACTGTCCATATTTTAAACGGCTAAATCTCCTAAATGATAAGTCCAAAAAGCTATTATGACTACCATACATAAAGGGAAACCATCGTATCTTTCCAATGGAAGTGGTTTTAACTCCTAATTCAGTTCCTATCAAAAGTTATAGGACTTTCATAATTTTCAAGGTCAAAATTGTTCGATAAAAATTCTAAGGATGGAAAATGTCATTAATTAGGATTTTCCAAAGTTATAGAGTCATACGATCTCATACAAATTTAATAATAATAGTTTACAATCATTCGGGTCGTTACACTCTCCCTTCTTTAGGAATTTCACCCTCGAAATTCCCAAGTTAGACAAGTAAACAATAGTTACCTTCCATACCTAATGATTGTATGCGTTATTTCAATGATCAAACATGCAACCAGGCAATCAAAAGCAATCAACAATATAAATATACATATCTTAGCATGCAAGATACTAAACTATCCTAACGATTACAAAAAGTAAAAGTAAATATGAAAGAAAGTATTACCAGGTAAAGAGCTCTGAATAAGTGGTCCTTTTGCTCTACTTAGTTTTCCACATGTAATCAACCTAGCTTTCACTCAATTGAATCTTCAATAACTCCATTGTCTTCGTTCTAAGCTGCTTTGTATCTAGTTCAACGAAACAAATGGGCCTACAAGGTCTCAAAGCAGTTTGTTCAATCTCGGTATCATCCGTTTGATCTGGTGACTTGGTTTTCAATAATGAGGGGATATATATCAAGATTCCCTACAGTACGGTAAAAGGACACACAAATGGAAAAGGATGATACAAATCTTGATTCCAACTTTCCCTTAGAACCAAATTCAAATGGAAGAGGATGATTCTCTGTAAACTAGGTTTTAGGTCCCCACTAGTACTAGAAAAGGACATGTAAATCTTGATTCCAACTTTCCCTTAGTACTGAATTGAACTACGTTCTTCAATGAAGATATCTTGACAAACACTATGTCACTTACAGAGAACTTTAAATCTTGTCTTCTCTTATCACCATAGCTCTTCTATCTACCTTGAGATGCTTTCATTCATTGCTGGATGATCTAGATCTTATCCAAAGTATCTCTGATCATATTTGGCCTAAGTATCAGCTTTTCGTTTTCTTCCCACCAACATGAGAGAGTGTTACATGGTCAGCCATACAATGCCTCGAACAATGCCACATCGATGCTAGACTGATAACTATTATTATATGCGAACACCACTAAACACAAATGATCATCCCATGACCTTCAAACTCTAATATGCAAGCTCATAAGAGAACCTCTAGGATATGATTTACCCTTTCGGTATGCTCACTTGCTTATGGCTTATAAGATGTATTGAGATGTAGCTCTATCTTTAACGCCTCTTGCAAGCTCTTTCAAAACCCACTAGTGAATAAAGGGTCTTGGTTACCCATAATGCTCTTTTGACACACCACAGTATCATACTAACCATTTCACATACAATTCTGCAGACTTGAACATCATTCTATTAGATATAACAAGCATAAATATGGCACTCTTCATCAATCTATCAACTATGATCCTAATGCTATCATACCCTCTTTTGGTCCTCAGCAATCTTCAATGAAATCCTTCGAAACTTGTTCTCTCTTCCCCTGAGGAATTTCAAGTGGTTTCTTCAACCCACTTGGCTTCTTCTGCTCTGCATTTACCAACTAACAGTTCATACACTTTGAGATGAATGCCTCGACATCCTTCTTCATCCCTTCCCAATTATATATATACTTCATATCATGGTACATCTTACTATTACCGAGATGTATAGTCATTTTGGATGATGACACTCTCCTAGTATCTTATCCCATAATCCACCAATGTCGTGAACAAACAACTCCCATGTTATAGAGCCAGCAATCTCGATCGAGTCTGAACTGCTTCATCTCCTTAAACTCCACCCCTTCCTAAATTTTTACCACAATCTCCACTATTTTAGTGTCACACTTTTGACTAGCTTTGATCTGCTTAATCAAAGTGGTTCTAATAGTCAAACTTACCAACATCTCAAGCTCTAACTCACAATGAGGTACAAAGTCATAGCTATCGGTAAACTCAAGCTGCATCCACTCTAGGATCATCATCCCCGAACCTAGCATGTCTTTTACTCAAAGAATTAGTTACTTCGTTTCCCTTACCAAGCGTATAATAAATACCAAAGTCATATGAGGCCAAGAATTTCAACCATCGTTGCTAATGAAGGTTGAGGTCATTTTAGGAGAAATGGTATTTCAATGATTGTCTGTAAAAAAATTGAAACCTTTCCCTAAGCAAATAATGCCTCCAAATATTCAAAGCAAACACCATCGCTACTAACTCCAAATTATGGTTGGGGTACTTTCTCTTATGCGATATTAGTTGTCGATTGGCATATGTGACTATCCTACCTCCTTGCATTAGTACTACACCCAATCTAGTACCATAAGTATCTATGCATACCATCATTTCCTCTTTCCCACTCAGAATGGACAACACTGGTGCAATCGTCAACCTCTCATCCAAACTTACAAATGCGCATTCTCACTTCGCGTCCCATACACTAGTCTAGTTTTTAATTGTCAAATCGATCGACAATGCTACTACATTTGAGAAGTCATTGATAAATCGTTTATAATACCCTGCCAGTCTAAGAAAACTCCTTACATTCATAGTGTTCTTGGGTTGGTTTAAATCATGAATGGTTTCCATCTTCATGGGATTTAGGACAATGCCTTGTTTAAAATAATATGACCCAAGAATCCTACTTCCCTCCTCTAGAAGTGGAACTTTGAAAACTTCGCCTTTAATACATGCTTCCTTTACATGTCAAACATAGTCCTGTAATATGTTTTCTGTTCCTCTTCTGTCCGCTAATAGACTACAATATCATCTATGAACTCAAGAATATACTTATTTAGTTGATCTTTAACGAAATGGCTCATAAGATCAATGAAGCATGTCAGCACATTGGTAAGCCTAAATATCATAAATAACCTCTTATAAAACCCAAACAGCTTAAGAAACACTATAATCGGCACACTCTTGATGTGCATGTAAATGTGCATATTTTTACCACCATATTCAATCTATTTAAATTAAATAAATGATCATATTAGGTGTTTTAACTTGTTAAACCAAAAAATCAAATTATTTTCAAATTATCACAATTCATCTTCATATAGGGGCAAAATGGTCATTTTTATGCATTTACTAAATAGTGAAAATTTACTTGGAATTTTCTATGTTGTTTTGTAGGAAATTTAGTGGATTTTACAAGTAGTTTCATTATGATATATGCATGCACAAGAGTGAAGTATGTGTAGAAGTCAGTGAACTATTGGATGTAAGGTGGAAGTAAGGCAGCAGTTGGGTTGTGAAGGTAATGATATGTGAAACGTAGAAGTGGGTAAGTTTATCTTAGTTTGAATGTGAAGTGGTGGTTGAAGTGCACAATGGAGAGGAATTGTGATGATGTTGTAGTTATTGTGGAGGAAGTATTGAATGGTGGAGGAAAAGACATTCACAGTTGCATTATTAATACACATTTAATTTCAGTTTTACATTTCATCTTGAATTTGTTAATAATAACGGTTAGACATCAATACCACTTTATTGTATATTGACAATTTATCTTCTTTGAACAACTTAATTTCTTGGTGTCTTAGCTACGGCAGGATTAATCGGTGCACCACGAATCACCATAGCAATGTAGCCAAAGGTTAAAGTACTTGTTATAATTTCATAATGTACAACCATACATGTTATAATTCAGAATATGGCATAAAAATCTTTATGTGGAACATCTGAAATTTAAATGCACACTTAGCACCACCAAAAAGACCCCCTGTAGTCAATGATTCATTTCTAGTCGGCATTGTTTGTTCAATGTTACTAAGACAAACATAAGAAAAAGTAATTAGTTAGATATGTTAATGATTTCCAATTCAGAAAGGGTTCCAAGTTATCCAAACATACACAATGCTACCCATAAATTATTGCATGATAACACTCTTATCGAGATATGGATATCCTGATCAAAAAAGTCATAAAATCTTATCAGGAAATCCAATAAGATTTCCATCGCTCAAATCCAACATTCATTTATAAAAATTGGCCATGATTCATCAAGATCTAAAGAAAATTTATGGCTATTTTATAAAAAGCAGTAATAGATATGGTGGTCTCGATAAATATAATGGACACTTCTATATTAAGTGCTTACCAAAAGAAAATTTGTTACCTGGTATTTCGTATTGGTGACGATTTTATATACTAGCTCTATAATTCATTCCCAAGCATAAAAAATTGCCCAAATCTTTTACGAACTGCATATGCAGTAGGGTTGGAACTTGGAAGTTTTATATCGAGGCATCTCTGTACCCTTTTCTTTTTACTTGTGATCGTATAATAATATTTTATAGGTGAGAAATATGAACTTATCAATGGCTAGTATAATTAAATGACAATTGTATAGGGTCTTCATGATAATTTTACACACTTAAATTATCCAATTCAATTGATTTATGATCATAATTACTAATTTACTTATGTATAACAAACCATTACTATCTTGGGGTTTAAATATAGCTTGAAACCATAAAAGATCTTGCTGATCGATAACTACAGAAAAGTCAACACAGACGTCTTTTAGCATTTATTTACTAAGTATTATTGATTATTTTGGTTATTTAACTTTCATAGAGGCTTAATTGTTAGCATTTTTTTACCAAATATTATTAAATCTTCATTAGTTGCTAATCGTAGTTAATTTCTAACCATAGGAGATCGAGTCTTTTACTTATATTGATAGCAACATTAACTTTTTCCATTCACCAAATCGTTCGAAAGTACAATCTTCTACCGAGAATCAAGAGTTCAAGTCTACTATTTTTGCTAATATATATCTGACTCTTTTACTTCTTCAAAAAATGGGCATACTTTTTATGAACAATCTAGTCCAGAGTCCAATCCTATTGCTACCGAACAAATCTAATCAAAACAAAACCTTTCATTAGATACTAAGAAAAATACCATTTTAAATAATAATGTTACAGATACTATTATATCAAGCCTATCTTCTTATTCTAAAAGATTAAGGGAAAGTTGAGTAAATCTATGAATTATGATTGGTGGATGCTTTCTGGGTTAAGAATGAATTATGACCTTGCTAGCTGCATAAATTCATCATTTCACTTAAAGCTAATGCAACTGGAAATTGTTTCATTTGGACAGGGAGACTAATATGTCTATAGATAGTAATTAGTTAGATTTTTTCATAAATTATGAATTCATGGATATTTAAAAATTATAATGCAACTATCCTTAATCATGCTTCAAGTGATTACTATCCACTTCTATTACAATTTATCTCAACGCAAAAGTAGCAGCACCACGTTCCATTCAAATTTAACAATGCCTAGGTTGACATGTGTGCCTATAAGGAAGTAATTTATTCTAGTTTATCTACTTCTATCAGGGGTAACGCTTTATTTCAACGTCTATATAAATTTAAAAGGGTTAAAGCTAAACTAAAACAATGGAATAATGAAATATCTTCCATCAAAAAGCAGTGTAAAGAAGTCAAGGACTATAATAACGAATTATAATCTTTACTTGATAAGATCAATAATCCATTCGAGTTAATTTTAATAGATAATGCTTAAAATTATCTGTGATTGTCATTGTTATCGTCGTTGAGGTTAATCACTGTTAATATCACTGGCTCGTTAATCGCTAACAATCCCTAATTGCCAATCGTTGCTACTGCTGTGAAGGGTAACAAATAATGCCTAAAATCCATTCGAGTTAATGAAAATCAATGGAAAGGTATCTATGATCGAAGTCTAATAAGAATCGGCTCAATGATGGTTGAGCTTAATCATCGGTAAGTGCTAATATTCATTAATTACTAACCATAGTCAATTGCCGATCGTCGTTGCAGCTACGTAGGGTTTGGAAATCGTTTGTTATTTTTAGTTTATGAGTCAACAGGAGTGTGATGATCCTGACTCAACCTTCGAAAATCGACACCTGAATACATCACTCGTATTCGAATGCCGTAGATTCAAACGTCGAATCTGGTTCGCCGAATCTTATAATACATTAAGTACAACAACACAACAGAAAACAAATGAATAACTTTATGATACACAATAGATACAACAATCTGATACAAATGAATTACAATATCAGAGACAAGATACAACAGCGGAAACAACAGCAGCGGAAAGATAATATCTTCAATGCCAAGCAAGAGAGAAAGAAAATCCGACAATACTGCAACTCCATAGCCAAATCTCCAAACCACTAGCTCAAACCACCATCAAGTTGTATTGTAGCAAGGTCGGTCATGAATGCGATTGCCAAAAACGATGTTTACTAGCTGATTATCTGAAAATATGACCCTATGATGCCCGTGTGGAAAATTGTGGGCACCCAGAGTTTAGAAAGGGAACGATAAACTCCAGATCAGTCATGGGACTGATGTGAGAAAAAAAATAGTTTTCTTCGAAAACAAAAGGAAACAACAAAAGAAGTAAAAAGAAAAAAGCAATACTTTTTGGAAAATGAAACTACCATAAGGCCTCCCGGCGCACACACAATGCAATCACACATTTAGGGGGGATTTCTCCTCATGATAGTCAAACATGCTTGATACACAAAATCCTTTTGATATTATTATTAGTGCATGGTACAGAAAACATAGTATAGTATTAATCTTAGCCAGCATACGTACCATTATAGTATGCCTACTATAACTACCATGTTAAATGGAAGGTTCTACAACTAAAATCGTACAAGGAGCGTATTGGATGATTGGATTTTCAACAATGGTCAGGCTAAGGAACTTCCTATGTAACATGGTACGCCTCTGGAGGGACGCCCTGAGAACCAAACTGGATCTCTGCCAACACAAGGCCAGGTTACCTCTATAACTATGTAACTAACTGTCATGAGTATGCCATCCCTCGGTCGTTACCAACCTTTATCCGAGGGCCCTCAACCACGAAGCAACAACCACGTAAGTTAAATATCTGGGCTCCATTCCATGATATCAATTTTTATCCAGAAGGAAATGGACATACCCTAAGGGGAGCGACGCGCGACAACCTTGTGTATCTCTTCCACAAAAGCTACGCTTTTCACAAAAGCCATGCTTTGATCAACAAATATTCAGCAGCACTCAGCGTGCCACATTACCAAATTGGGAATGTATCACTAGTAACCATCAACTACATAACCTCTAAGCTCATACGTCTCAGAAAAGGGTGTTAAGCTAAGAGAATAAATTCTCCGCCACCAAATTGAAATGTATTTGATAGGAACTAGCTTTACATCTCAAAGGGTAATGTCATACATACATCCATAAAAGTCTGTTCCGGATTCGAACAGAACCGAAGGCACTTCAAAGTTGCCCTTGTAATCTGGGTATTCACAATCCCGATCGGACTCCCCATCACATACGGGGATCTCTATACCGGCGCGACTCAGTGTAGAGACATTTGACAGGTAATCCTTTCATTCTCGAAAATACCCGGTCTTCACCACCAGTCTCCAAATGCTATCCATTTCGTCGTATCATTATTCGTAACGGGTTTTATGGTATAAAGTCCTCTCCCGGCTAAACCAAATAATGAGCGCATGATTTTAAAACTATATGGATATTGGGGTCTTAGTTAAGTCACCCTTTTAACCCAAAACCTTTCCTTTAAATGGTTTAATCAAATTTCCACTTTAATCTTTTAAAACAAAAGATTCACCTTTTTAAAATCCACTTCAATTTGAAACTAAGGTTCACCTGTCTTTCACAAAGATTCATTCATAGCTTTCAAAAATATTCCTTATCAAACTTGAAATCTTTTCAAAAAAAACTGGAAGTTCTTTCGTTATATGTAAGCCATTATCATTTGGAAACAAATGCTTTTCGTTTGGAAAATCCGATCAAATATGCACAAGTTATAGCTTTTAAAGTATAAACTTGGGTTAAATTTAAATTCCCAAAATAATACTTTTAAAATACTTTGAAGATGGTTTAAAAATCCGTATATGTTATTGTATAACTTGTATACCCTTTCAAACCATAGTTTCCAAAAATAATTTACAAAACTTAAACAAGATATATTCTATTCAAACTAAATTAAATTTATAATTTCCATTTCAAAAGCTTTTCATATTCAACCCAATTCCATTTCCAAAACCATTTGGATTTGAAATTCAAATTTGTATAAAATAATATTTAAATTCAAAATATCTGTGACTTAACCAATTCCCTCGTGTAATCCATATTTTTGTGCGTGTGGTGTAGTATAGGGGTTTTACACACAACAACAACATATTACAACCATCATTAATTCAAGCACAACTATACAGATAAGCGATATAGTTCTGTAACGCTTATCTTCATTCGCAGATTCACAAATAAATATGTAAATTCATCACAGATAAATAAATAAATCACAGTTCACAGCTATAGCACAGAACATCACACATCAGGGATATCAAACAATTCAACATTCAATAGAATCCAAACTTTCATAAGTAAGCTCAATTAACATCTGATTATAGTTAATTTAAACTAGATTAATTACTTATGAATAAATTGCAAATCCTAGTTAATTAACATTAATTAATTACATTCCATTTTAATTAATTATCCTTTAATCATTTATTAATTAAACTTTGACAAGTTAACTAACCTTTAATTATTAATCAATCAACCTTAATTAATAAATCAATTAACCTTAATTAATAAATCAATTAACCTTAATTAATAAATCAATTAACCTTTAATCATTAAGTAATTAACCTTTAATTATTTAATTATCCTTTAATTAACTTAATTAATTAATTAATTATCCTTTGATCATAAATTAATAAATTACACTAATTAATAAATCACCTTGGTTAATCAATTTTAAACCATTAATTAATTAGTTTTAATTAAGTAATTATCTTTAAGTAATTAATTTCCCTTAATTACTTTTATTAAGTAATTATATTTTAATTAATTAATTATCCTCAATCAAATCATATTAATTAATTATCCTTAATTAATTATTATTGATTAATTAACTCTTAACAAATTAATTAATCTTTAATTAACATTTAATTATTCTTTAATTAAGTAATTATCATTAAATTTCAAATTAATGATCGCTTAGTTCCTTTCATTAATTAATTAACCTTTAATTAATTATAATTAATTTTTCAAAACCTTAATTAAGTTTAAAGATAAACCATTTATCTTTATTAATCCTTTTAATTAAAACCTTTTAAATTAATTATCATTAACACATGGATTAACTAAAAATATTTAAATTAATCTAAAATTTAAATCATTTTATTTCCCTAATTAGCTATATAATCACAATATTAATTTTATTTTAAATAAACTTTAAAATAAATGATAGATATGTATATAAAAAAACATTTAAACTAAATAAATTTAAAGTAATTTATTAAAAACCTTTACTAATCCCAAAAACTTAATTAAGACATTTATTATTTAAAAAAACAATAGGTTAAGAAAATTGTTAAATTTAAAATTTGATTTGGTTTAAAATTTAAACCTGCAACTTTCAAGCACTCAACACCAACTCGAATCAAACCTGACCACACACCCGAGTTACTTCTCCCATTTCGTTCCTTCAAGCCAGCACGAAAGCATTCCCGAGTACATCTTCGAGTTCAGCATCTTCTTCTCCAACTACTTGATCAACCAGGCACAAATGTGTGCAGGTGCACGTGCATGAAGATTCCGACTAACTCCGGTCGAACCTGCCACCTCCTACAAGTCAAGGGAAACACCCTCGTCTCTGACAAACACCCAGATTCCATCGATCCAACTGGAAACTGAAATCGAACAACTCGACACAAATGAAACCTAAAACTGATTAACTAAAATGCCACGCATTATGGCCTTCAATTATCTGGAGCTTCAACACCTCATTCAGAGAAACATCCCAATCCGATGCATCGATCCCCCCTCATCGGATCACCTCCTGTGCCTTGATGACGATGCACGACCTACAATTACATCGTTGACCAAAACAGGCTTAAAAACTCTAAATCATCGTCGTACGCTATGGACGATGATAAGAAAAATAAAACTCCATTTTCTCGTGATCTACAACCTCCCAACTACCTTCAATGTCAGACACGACTCCTCAAACTTCGCCGTTCTTCGAAAATCGGCGATAATATGTTTTCTGTTCATCATGAAAATACCCATTATATACGAATCTAAAAATCTTGAAATTTATATTAAAATTCATCGTTTAATGTGACGACCCTGAATTTCCGACCAAATTTAAAAATTTTAAAACATAATATAAAAATTTGACATTTATAAACGATCTCAATTAACGTCCAAACTTTATTTATAAGGTGCGTCCAGCTAGATATGAATATAGAAAAAGTTTCGTCGCAAAATATTACAGTAAATTTCGTTCGCGTTTTACTGTATATCAGTTCATATAAAGCTGCGTAAAATTTATCTTTCAAATCCAAATTGAATTACAAGTGAAAAACCGTATAAATAATTAGTGGAATAATCTTTAATCTGAATGAAATGATAGTGTATATTCTAGAAATAATTATATTAATTTGCATAAATAACAAATGTAAATTAATACGATTATTTCAGGATTATTTAAATAAATTGTTGAATTGTTATGTATGGATGCTATTGCTTGTTTATTTACTTTGACACTATCCCAGTTATCACACTTCAAGTTCCCTTTGCTATGTTTTGTTTTTTGAATTGAAATGGAATCGGGTTGAAATGATAAATACCCAAATAACTTGACCTAGGATCGAAAATTAAATTAACCCGATTGGACAATAAATTGATTTAAATAAAATAAAGACTTTATTTGAAGAATAATAAGGTTTCAAAATAAAATTTAAATTTAAATTTGAATGAAGGAAATGTGAATATTGGAAATTTTAACCAAATATTAACGTAGTAATTAACAAAAGAACATTGTTTAAAATTTAATTGATTAATAATTAAGTTTTGAAATTATTAACAATTAAGTTTTGAAATTATTAATAATTAAGTTTTGAAATTATTAATAATTAAGTTTTGAAATTAGTAATAATTAATTTGGAATTATTATTAATTAATTTGAAATTATTAATAATTAAGTTTGAAATTATTGATAATTAAGTTTTGAAATTATTAACAATTAAGTTTTGAAATTATTAATAATTAAGTTTTGAAATTATTAATAATTAAGTTTTGAAATTAGTAATAATTAATTTGGAATTATTAATAATTAAGTTTTGAAATTATTAATAATTAAGTTTCGAAATTATTAATAATTATGTTTTAAAATTAGTAAAAATTAAGAAATTGAAATTATTGATAATTTAATGAGATTGAATTGTAATTTTTTTTAAATTTAAATTAAATTCTTTATTAAGTGAAATTGAACCTCTTGAATAAGTGAAACTAAGTTTCTATATTAATTGAGTGTTGAAATTGTAACTAAGTGATTAAATAATAAATGAAATTGAATTTCTTTAACTAGAAATAAAAATGCGTTTTATCAAACAAATGAAAGACTTGAAATTTAAGGAATTGGATTTGACTAATTTAATTTAAATCAAATTGGTAAGCTTTGATATAATGAAGTTGAACTTAAGAATTGAAAATTTAATTGAAGTTGTTTTAATGATAAATTAGTTTAACGAGTATTGAATGAAATAGACAAATGAGTTTAAATTGATTTGGATGTTAAATTAAGTTTAAATGATTATGGAATGGAACTTATATACGAATTTAAATGTAAATTTGAATTGTTTAAACAAATCTTGAAATTGAATTATAGAATTTGAAATGGAAATTTAGAAGTTATGAAACGTAAATTTCGGAAATTGTTTCGAAAAGACAAATGAAATCTTGAATTTCAAATTCTAATTGTAATTGAATTGATTTGATTTTGAAATTTAT
The DNA here is from genome assembly GCA_030765085.1 of Allium cepa. NCBI lineage: Eukaryota > Viridiplantae > Streptophyta > Magnoliopsida > Asparagales > Amaryllidaceae > Allium > Allium cepa. The sequence continues at coordinate 546,664,833 of CM060943.1, read as the reverse complement.
TTAACGACCAATTGGTAAAATAATTACGAAGGTTATTAAAGGAACCGGAATCGGTTAGGGACATGCCCACTGTCTAAACTGAAAACCACTTTAATAACTATACGCAGAGTGTGATCCAGAATGAAGTGGTTGGAATGACGTACGCGATGACTAAAGAAAGAGAACGATAATGGATAGCCTTGACACTTGTGTCAAATTGAAAATGACTAAAACAGGAGCCGTGCTGGGACAAATGGGGTTAGCTACCTCGAGCGAACACGCTTCTTCGTAAACTACTCATTACTTGTTATTGATTGGTGCGCACCCTTGAATTTGGAGTGTTATTTTGCGGTGTTGCGATCGTTGCGGCGATGCGTTCTCACCAGTCTGGATCAGGCAAATGGTAGTTTCACTACCTTGGGTATTGTCTCATGTGCCTTGTCATACGTGTATTCCCATATACGCGACCACTACGAATTTGTTTTGTATTATACCTATGAAGTACTCCCTGATATCCCACTAGTTTACGGTGGAGTTTACAGTGTTGTATAGTCTATAATGCTATATGAAATGTGTTAAGGGGGACAATGGTAACGCCTTAACACTATTTTATATTTACTTTACTGTTAAACATTATCTATTTACCGTACATTACTATGTATAAATAGTTTAACAGATCCTGAAAGATGTTATTCCATTCATCTTTGAGTTATTGTTATTTTGAATTTGAACCATATTATCTGTATAAGAATATATGTCCTGATTCGAGTGTTTGTTTATGCTTATGCTCGGATCAGACTGAGGATTGCTGTTGCTGTTCTACTTGGAGCTGAAGATCGATGACTATCATTTTCTTTGTCTTATCAGTATTGCTCTTTCTATTTGGACTATTGGACTTCTATGTTGTTCTATTTCTTTTTATTTGAGACATTGTTGTATTTATGGGTAGCTTCATGAACTACTCTTATGACTATGTTGTAATTCCACTGCACTATGCTGTGATGTTATATTTCTGTGATTCTGTGATGATTCTCATTTATATATGTACTCCATTAATGATTCGTGTTTTGTATTATATAAGTTGACATGTATGGAATATCGTCAATTTAAATGGTACAAATATACGGGTTGTTACAGTTGGTATCAGAGCTTTGGTTCCCGAAAACCTTAGCCTGTGGAGTTTTAAAGCTCTTTAGAGATAGGGTAACCATACCCTAGAATGAGGAGAATCATTTCAGAATCCTTATCCTTTGATTCCATCCTTCTTATTGAATTCGTTGATTAGAATTTCCTTAAGTTCTTTAATCTCTATCTTTGATTCTAAATCACTTTCGGTATTCCAGGATGAATACCAGAAGGAATGCTAGAGGCGGGGTAGAGGAAACGCTCTCGAACCACGTGCCTCATCTCCCGCAGTCAAGTTCTCCACTCTTAGTAAGGAATACACTCAGCTTGGCGGAGTCAAATTCATTGGCTCCAAGAGTATCATTGAAGCACAACAATGGATGAAGAGTATGGAGAGGATTTTTACTGGCCCGGAGATTAATGACGCTCAGAAGCATAAATTGGCCGCTTGGCAGCTTCAGGATGCGGCGCAGGGTTGGTGGGAGTCAGTCACTTCTCGTACTGACGAGGAAACCATCACTTGGGCCCAGTTTAGGTAGAAATCTATCTAAATTACATCTAAATAAAATTCCTTTTATCTCATCAAATTTTGACTAATCCTCTTTTCACTTGTAAATAGGGATTCCTTTACGGCTCAGTGGATGCCAGCAGCTGAAAAGACCTAGCTTTATCGATCACTTATGGACCTCAAGCAGGGAAATATGACTGTCTCGGAGTATGAAAGAAAGTTTAAAGAACTCTCCAAGTTCGGACCTGGCTTGATTGATACACCACTGCTGAAGAATGAGAAATTCATCCATGGAGAACGTCCTGAGTATTACGAACTCCTCACAGCTCATGTTCACGGAACTTTCACTGAGTTGATGGATTTTGCTCTTCAATATGAGGGAAAGCCAAAGGGAACATCAGTCACTAAGGCTCCAGTTACTCGGCCATCCTCTAGTCAGACTGGGAAGAGGAAGCCAAATTTTGAGCAACAGAAGAAGAACTGGCAGAATAAATCTGGGCTTGGTTATTCTCAAAAGAAGCTCATAGACATCTCCTCTACCACATGCTTCAACTGCAACCAAAAAGGCCACAATGCCAGTAGTTGCCCATCCCCAAAGGGTGCAGCTATTCCGCCACTGGCTCAAATGGCCAAGAGAGACGTCTGTCACATTTGCTTACATCCAGGACACTTTAAGAAAGACTGCCCAACACAGAGGAGAGGCACCCCATCCGGAATTTTTGCTATTTCCATACCTTCCTCGGAAGTTCCAGATAATCAAGGTACTTTACAGAGTACTTTTATGTTGCATTCTTCACCTGTTAGAGTTCTATTTGACACTGGAGCAACACATAGTTCATATCTATTGATTTATGTAATAAGCTTGGATTGGAACCTATTCTTGCATCTACCTTCTTGTGTGTATCTAACCCTATTCACTACAAGAAAAAACACCTTTGACTGCAGCTATTCTCAGCGTTTCTCACTTGGCTGCTGTGGACGAAAATCTTGGAGGGAAAATTTGTCCGTGTGAACGCTAAGAAAACCTAAATAATATAACTTTACCGCCTCATTTTTCCACTTTGCCTATTTACTTTTCTCAGCCTTTCATCTCGTTAACACCTCCACCACCTAAAACTGAATTAAACCTCTCTTCCAATCATCGAAATTCACCTTATCACTGCCGCTCATCGTTCAGACATCTCCCTTCACCATTCTTCTGATTTCAAATCCGAACCATCACAACTAGCTGCTCCCTCTATAGGTACTTATTTTAACTATTCATCGATTTTATTTAGGTTTCAATCGTTCTTCAATTAGTTTAATCATTCGGCAATTTCGATTTTTTTATTTCAGTGTGCGTTTCTTTGATTTCCCTAAATCAAAATTTGTTGGATCGATTTTTTTGCTAAATTTGAAATAGTTTTGTATTTTTTGGGTTTCCACAGTGAAAGTGGATTGATAGAACCTAATGATTAATTGGTAAGGTTCATATTATTCTTAAAGTCTTAATTTTACTTCAGTTTCCTGACTTTGTTCATTTTTGTCGAATTCACTATGATTTGACTATGTAGAAACCCCTAATTGGTATTTTTTTTACAGTTGAAGTAATGTTGGTTTGAAAAAAATTGTCTACTATATTCATTCAAAACATATTTTTTTTACTACCTTTTTTGTACGTTACTTGTTTTATGAATACATGTTGCATATACTGTATTATTCAAATACTGTTAAATGGATTGTTGTCATTAGGGAATGCAATAACCACTGGTTCTTTGATTGTTATCTTAAATTCTTATGTTAGCTTCAATGCTCTGCAATAAAAAATAAAAATTAGTTCGTACATACCTAAGAAATATACAAATAGTTCCAAAAAACTTACTACAAAATGATCAACATAGGAAGTCAAGAAGATTCCATTCTCGTACGTTCATATTTGATTTTCATATAAACATGTTGGTGATGAAGAGACCCAATGCTAAATTTAGCGAGTTTTTCAAGCTCATGCTTTTCATGATTGGTCTCAAAAGACACGTAATATGTCCATACGTAGTATATTGGCATTGCTCATATTTAACGATTCTGGCGATTCTTATGACAATCAATTACAGGTGCAGTGATTTACTTTTAAGTTTTTATGACAAGATAAAGCTGGTCTTCATGCCCGTTAGCTAAGCAGCATTTATTCTTACCACTAAAGGTTCAACGAGTTACTTTAATTTATATGTTCATATGCTTATTAGGAATACAAACAACCCATTAGAAATTTATCTTTTCTTGTAGTGTTTGTCTAAAAAATTATGAGAAAAATATATTATCTGGTTGAATGTATTAAACTATATACTAATAGTTTACTCCATGATTGCTAGGAAATTCAAATTATAAATTTATGATGTTCATTAATTAGCTTTATTCTGATTGCAATTGCTTTTGCTTGTATTTGCTCCTTAAATATTTTTTACTATGGCGTTCATATTAGCCAGGTGCTTATTTCCTTAATGCAACTTCGAATATGTTTAATTTACTACTCATATACTGTAATCCACTACTGTTTTGTAATGTTACTGTAGATTGTTTCTTAGCTAACTGTGGTATGCTGCTCAAATGCTGGATGATGGAATAGTTTGGCTCTTCTATTGTTTTTGTCTGTTAAGGTAGTTTGGCGACAAGGCATCCCATTTAGTTCCTCATGTTTAAATATGCTTTAAAATGGTTTTGTTAAATTTCTTCTTGTTATATCATTCTTTGTATTCTTTTATCAACATTATTTGCTATATCATATGTATTCTTTTATCAAAACCCATTCTAAGTTTTGGAAATTAACACTGAATATGAAGTTTACTGATCGTGATTATATAACGAATAGAGTCTGAATATTTTAATTTGTAGATCTGTAGATCTACACGGAAATTCCAAGAGGTGCTTTAGCATATATTACTTTTATAGGAGAAAAGTGAAACTGGATAATGGTCTGAAAACTGAGCATATATTCTAAGAGTCTAACGAATAGAGTCTGAATACTGGATAATGGTCTGAAAACTGAGCATATATTCCAAGAGTCTAACGAATAGAGTCTGAATATTGGATAATGGTCATCATGCACACCAGTTAGAAAGTGAAAAGCCTAACTTCAGCATCAAATACAATTAACTGATTTCACAGCTACTGGGCAGTCAGTTCCTAGCAGTAAAACTCAAAGGGTTCATGGTTTATATTTTATAAGATTTAAGTACAAAACTTTAACTGGCATCTTTACCACAACATTAACTATCTATTCAAGTATCCACTCAATTACTCCTTGATTATTGATCCACTACATTTATCTCTGTTAGTGCAGGTATGCATACCAAGAGATTTGAAAATCAACTAGACTGGGAGCATATGTAGCTGCACATCATGAACAGACTTCAATTACAACATGTATGCTCCTATATAAGTTTTATAAAAAATAACTAAATAAATTAATTAAATATGTTTTATAAAAATTAAATAAGTTAACAGAAATAACTAACTTAATAAAAACCAATTAAGTTTTAAAAAGTTAAATAAATTAAATAGCTTTATAAAAACGAACAAAAGTTAACTAAGTTTTACAAAATAAATTAACTAGATTAAAAATAATCAAGTAGACTAAGTATTACAAAAAAATAACAAAATCATTAAAAAGTAACCAATTTAATTAAGTCTTATAAAAATTAAACAAGTTTATAAAATTTAACTAAGTTACCTTTGTTTTATGAAAATTAAATTATATAACAAAAATTACAATCATAAATGTTTTTAAGTATTAATTCTTGTCTTTTGATAATAATTCTTTTTTTCCTTTTCCAGCTGAGATAGTCATCATGGATATCACATAATTTGGCAGAGAAGTTTGAGGTATATCCACAACTGCAAAGCTTTTATACATAAGACATCACTAGTTATGAATGTTCTGTTAATGCAGCAGAATTGTTATTCTCTGTTACCACTGAAATAAGAATCAAAATGGTCAACAACATGGCTTGCGATCATAATTTCACTGAATATGATGACACCAACCTGAATGCAGTGTTCAAGAAAAAATGCAGCGGAGGTTTACTGCCAGGTGAGTTGAATTGAGTACATGAATTTTATAAAAACCTTGATTCTGAATTGTCATTTTTTGCGTGAAAGTCACCCATAGCATCAAATGAAGGGGAAGTAACACTGAAAGAGTATTATTCAGGTGTACTTTATTTTTTTTCTAAATTTATGCTCTGTCTATTATCCAATTTATTTGCAGCTTTGATCCCATTATCAGAATTGCGCGATCTAATAGCAATGAAACACTATGGACTGGACAGTAATGCCGCTGTTCTTGATCTGCCTGATACTGCTTAAAGGTAGAAAAATTAAATTAAAATAATCTTTCTTTACATACATACATACATATATAGTTTTCACTTGATGTTAGAAATTACATTTATTAATGAATGAACCAGGTTATGAGTATGGAAAAGCTTTACAGGTATGCTTGTGCACTATTTGATAATAAGTGTCGTATTAAGTGCTTAGATGTGTGTATAAACATGTTTTTGATTCATCTATCAGTGACTCTATTTAGATAATGTATATACACCATGATTATTACAAGGAAATCAACTCTAATATATTAGGCACTCATATGTGTCAAATTGTTTAGCATTGCATATATTCAACATTAACCAAATTAAGATAAGAATCTATGAACTTCTTGTTGTCTAGTTCATAAATTAGAAAATAGAACATCATTTGCTCATAAGTGCAACCAGCACTGAATTAGGCGATTACGCCATGATCATAGGTGAAAAAAAGGACTAGTACAAATAAATCAACTTTTAGCTACATTGCAAATATACTACTTGCTTCCATCTTTCTTTGCTTGCTTGAAGGAATGCTTACTTTTTTCCTTTGAAAATCTTCCTACTCTAAATGATTTTTCATTTTTTCCAAAAAATACTTGGTATAAATACTACACACAAGTTGGTGAAGAAAAGTTGGAACGAATGTAGTCTCCTAGTAACACAAACCCTTACGAGTAACCATTGTATTCAATCTTTCTTTAAACCAATGTTATTAAGCTTGGTGGTTTTTCTACATTTCGTGTAAAATGTTGTGCAAACTTGACCTTATTCTTATTAAGCATGATGATGTACTTTGGTAAAAGTAATAAAGCATAACAGTTTACTAGGTGGTTTATTCTTATTAAACATTGTGAGGTTTTCGGATGCAATAGGAGAGCTCAAAGTAGAGGTAAGTGCTTTACATACAAAGGTTCTGTTTTTCATATTCAAAGTGCACATATATTCTAAAATGGTAGTAGACTGCAGCAACGGTAGAAGACGGGAAGCGAATTCTTTTCAAGTTTCATCGCGCTGCCTTCTCCTTCAAATTTTTGCCTTTCAAAGTCCCATATCCTGTTCCATTCAGACTTCTTAGAGATGAAGCTAAAGGCTGGTTAGATACCACCTACTTGTCGCCTACTGGAAACATTCGTATTTCTAGAGGTATCAAGGTAAGCATTATAGCTTTTACTGTTGCTTCGTTTTATTTGCTACTAGAGATTCAAGATAAGGTGCAGTGCAGGGAACTACATTTATGCTGCAAAAGAAGACTGAACTTAGGCAGAAACTATTAGATGCAATATCTATTGGGTACGGAGTAAAAGAGGTAAGTAAGTTACCATAATACTAATGCTATGTGATGAAACAAGAATCATACGAATTCTTGATTGAAATCATGATGAAAGCAGGTGATAGATGAGCTAAGTTTGAAGAAGGAGATAGGACAAATACCAACACAAGGTTTCATTCAAAACTTCTTGAATCTCATACTGAGGAAAAAGGAGGATAGAGGATACGATAAAAGTCTGGAAGGAGAATGGCAACTTATTTGGTCTTCTCAGGTATTTTGATGCAGTATTAATCAACGTTATCATCAGTATGTCTTGCACCATATTATAGTACATGTTGCTAATCAAAGATACGTTTTTATTATTTTATTGTGTATGCTATATGAAGTATGTTTAGTTATATGCGATAGGAACCCGGTTTTAATGCGTATGCATAAAAGCAACCTACTTTTTGAAAATACCTAATTTTTATAAAAGTAAACTAAGTTTTATAAAATTTAAAAAGTTTGTAAAAATAACCAAGTTAATAAAATTTTACTCGTTATTATAGAATTAAAACAAGTTCCATACACGTCTGACTAAATTAACTAAGTTTGTAAAATTTAACCGAGTTTCATAAAAATTAAATAAGTTTATAAAAATTAACTATATTGTATAAAAATTTAACTAAATTAAGTAAATTGCTAAAGGAATTTATTGAAATTTAATAAATATTTAACTAAGTTGACCGAGTTACGAAAAATTAGCTAGGTTTATTTTCTTAGCAAGGTTATTAAAAATCACTTTCTTCAGCATAGGACTATTGAATTTTGGTGTCCATTGAAAAATTAAATTAGTTCTTTCCTCTTTTTGAAATTCATCTTTCAACAGCAGGCCCCTTAAAAGTCTAACTTCGAACTCAAAACCGACAGTAATCGGTAGCTTCAATGGTGAATTAGGCGGGTTGTTTGCTAGCACACAAATCTGTTATTTGTCTTACTGGTTTAGTTATATTGTTAAACACTAAATAAAAAGAACAACATTTTGGCATAGGGTTCATTATGCAGGTCATTGGCAATTTGATCACACTTTTCCTGTTAGGGGATGCGAAGGTGCACTGTCTAACTGTCCTTGCTCCTTATGAAAATTTTACATTTCTACAACAGTATATGTAAATTAGATTTCAGTTGGTTATACAATATAATGCAGGGAGGAAGCACAAACTTACTGTATGCTGTATTTGTTGTTTGTATGATAGTGGGTGTTATTCTGCTCTATGTCTTAACCAAAAGAGAAGAAAAAACTGTAGAAATCATTGCTAATGAGAAATCTAGTTTTCATAACACACTTAGTTCAATTGTTGCCCCTTTGCTTGAATCTAGACTGCTTTGGATTGTTCCTCTTCTTCTTTATTACGGCTTACAACATGCCTTTGTATGGTAAATTATTCGTATACCTATTACCTACCACTAATGAGTTTGCCCATTTTCTAATGTTTTGTATTATTATCTTTTCTTTGTAGGGCTGAGTTCACAAAACAGGTTGTAGTACCAGCACTTGGAGTATACGGTGTAGGTGGTGCACTGGCTGTTTATGGAGCCACGGATGCAATAGTAAGTTTAATTATTCAAGCTATCTTTCTATACATCCTTTATTTGACCTAAATTTCTAATCCAGTGAGCTTGTCGTCTAATCATATTTGTTGATTAACTTGCTTGTTATTCTCATGTTCGTGTCCATGATTAGCAATTTAGCATATAATTGTATTTGTACTTTCGGAAGAATATATTTGGTTTTATCCACTTTAATATAGCATCTTTGATTTAAATTATGTGACTGCAGCATGCAAAATTGTTGTACTGGCACAATTGGATGATAGTTTCCATTCCTTTTAAATAAACAAATGATTTAAGAGTTTACATTTAAAATTACAACCTAAGTATGTTGGACGTTTTATTCTTCACAGTAAAAACTTTGCCTTATGTATTCCACTCTTATCTCTTTGCCAGTGTATATTGTTGCTTATCATTTCTTTTTTGATGTTTTAATAGGTTTGTTTTTAAAGTGCTGAAGTGGTATGTGTCAGAACTAAAGGTTGAATGGATAAAAAGTCTTTCATTTACGATTGATGGATCATGCACTGTATTCGATGTACTTGCTGAGGGCGTGAACTTGATTACTGATGGTATGTTATGCATATCTACAAAGCAATTTGAATCTGGATATATACAGACTTCATGATGACAAATTTGATGACTAAATGTGTGTCTTCTACCATATGTCAGTCTAAAGTATCTGCAGTTGCATTTGTTGCCTTGGTTGTCGGTGCAGATACTGTGCCTTTGTCCATTGTTGTAGGATATTAGTTTATAAATATTATCGTTGTTTATGAATTTATGTAAACTTTGTTTATGGATATTGTATTCAACTTAATTTATTGAAATAGTTGATTGTTATGTTTTTATATGATATTTTTTAATTTGATTTGTATATGTTATGTATATTATCCGGTTGAAATATAATAAAATGCTATTTAGATTAATGATACCTGTGTGTAAATATTGCAATGGTGCAACGTTGTAAAAATAGTACAAAGAAACAACAGCGTTTAAACCGTGCTGTCAATTCTATGAAAAGATAATGTACATTGCTCCAACAGCATAATAAAAATGCTGTGAAAAATTAACAACAGCGTTTATTAGTTGCTGAAAAAAACTACTATTAACGTTTTTGAAAGCAAATAATAAACGCCGTAGAAAATTATATACAACGATAAAAGAACGCTGTCTAATAAAGTTTTCAACAGCGTTTATTTTTTGCTATTATTAATTTCGTATATACGACAGCATGTCGTTATACAGCGTTTTTAATAACGCTGTTATATCCTATTACAGCGTTTTTAGAACGCTGTTAAAAGCTTATTTTGGTGTATTGATTAGAGGGCCCGCTAACCTCAAAAGGGTTTGCAAATATGTCACACTTATGTATGGCATGCATCGTTTTACTTGGGATTTCTTTGTGCTTGGATTCGAGGCATTCAACATCCTATTAGCTATTGATTGGCTACGAAAGTTCAAAGCCGTTATCTCATGCAAAGCTCGAATCGTCTCTCTTATTGACGACAAGAGCTTACCTTTAGTTATTAAAGGCAAACTGCCACAAGAATGTGCTGGGAGTTTTATATTCTCTCTTGACTCTCATCCAAGTGAACTTAGCTCCACTCCAGTTGTTCAATTCTTTTCTGATGTGTTTGGAGAAGTCAATTCTCTACCACCTCCATGGAAAATTGAATCCCGCATTGACCTTATTCCTGGTGCACGACCAATAGTCCTCCCTCCTAGGAGAATGGCTCTTAAAGAAAAGGCAGAATTGAATGTTCAAATTGAAGATTTATTTGCTAAAGGCCTGATTCGGCGTAGTCATTCAAATGGGGTGCTGCAGTTGTATTCGTCACAAAATCTGATGGCTCTCTCAGAATGTGTGTGGACTATATAGAGCTAAACAAGCTCACATACAAGAACAGGTATCTAATGCCCCACATCAACAATCTATTCGACCAGCTTCATGGAGCTAAAGTTTTCTCCCAACTTGATTTGGCTACTGGCTTTCACCAACTCAGAATCGTTGAGGATAGTATTCCTAAAACAGCATTCCGCACTGAAAATGGTTTCTATGAATGGCTAGTTATGTCGTTCGGTCTCACTAATGCCCCAGCTTATTTTGTCGACTTGATGAATAGAGTTTTCCGGGATGTTCTAAACAAGTTCGTTCTTGTTTTCATTGATGATATTCTCGTCTTATCTAAAGATGAGAAAGAGCATAGGTCACATTTAGATTTCGTACTCGAAACTCTTCGCAAACATCAGCTTAAAGCCAAGTTTACGAAATGCCACTTTTGGAGAGATGAAGTTCGTTTTCTTGGCCATATTGTCTCGGAGAATGGGATTTCGGTCGATCTAGCTAAGATCGTCGTAATCAATGTAGGTTCTATCCTTACTTGTCAATTTTATCTAAACAACTTATCAATATCTAATTTTGAATCCTTGGAATTTGCAGGATTGGGAGACTCCCAAAACTCCTAAAGATATCCGCGGTTTCTTACGTTTGGTCGGCTATTATCGCAGATTCGTAGAAAAATTTTCTCGTATTGCTGCCCCACTTACCACTCTAACCAGAAAGAATGAAAAATTTATTTGGAGTGAAAAGTACGAAGCAGCTTTCAATGAGATGAAGCGAAGATTGACATCTGCCCCAGTTCTTACAGTTATTGACGGTAGCGAAGGATTGACCGTCTATACTGATGCTTGTCGGGATGGATTAGGAGCAGTTTTAATGCAAAAAGGAAAGGTTATTGCCTATGCGGGTCGTCAGTTAAAGCCCCATGAAGCAAATTACGCAACTCACGATTTAGAGCTTCTTGCGTTTGTATTTGCTCTTAAGCTATGGAGGCACTATCTATTGGGAACCAAATTCGAGTTATTCACTGACCATAAGTCATTGAGATATGCTTCTCACAAAAGGATTTGAATTAGAGACAATTTCGATGGCTCGAATTTCTAGCTGCGTATGATCTTGATATTAATTACACTCCAGGAAAGGTAAACACCGTAGCTGATTCTTTTAGCAGAAACCAAGCTATGGTATGTTGTAATCTAGTTGAAGGGATGTTATTCCAGCTAGTCGTCCCCCCAGCTCTTATGGATCGCATTATAGCCAAGCAATACGAGGACACTTTGCTTTATCGCATCAAAGAAATAGTTCTCGGCAGAGTTGGAAATGCTGATAATAAATTGGGTGCACAAGTTGATAGTAATGGAGTCTTGAGAATTGATAATCGAATTTGTGTTCCTAATGTTGATGGTCTAAGACAGCAAGTGTTGAGAGAAAACCATCAATCTTCGCTTTCATTTCACCCCGGTGTCACTAAAATGTACCAAAATATAAAGAAGTTATATTGGTGGAGTGGGATGAAGTGCGATATTTCTACCTATGTTAGCAGATGCACAACTTGCCAACAAGTTAAAGCTGACCACAGAAAGACAGCAGGTTTGCTTCAACCACTAGAGATTCCAGGTTGGAAGTGGGAGCAGATTTCTATGGACTTTATTGACGGACTGCCAAGTACTAGAAAGGGTAACGAAAGCATTTGGGTGATTGTCGATAGACTGACGAAATCCGCTCACTTTATTCCAGTCAAGTCCACTCGTACTGCTTCGGGTTTGGCCGAGATATACATGAGAGAAGTTGTTAAACTTCATAGTGTACCATCCAGTATCGTATGCGATCGAGATTCTATTTTTACCAATAAATTCTGGAAAGCATTTCAGGATACTTTGGGCACCAAACTGAATCTGAGCACAGCTTATCACCCTCAGACAGATGGCCAAACTGAGAGGGTGAATCAGATTTTGGAAGACCTTCTCCGGGCTTGTATTATTGACTTTGGTGGATCCTGGGAAGACCATCTTCACTTGGTTGAATTCACTTATAATAATAGTTATCAGGTAAAGAAATTGAATTTCAAATTTAAATAAGTATATTTGAATTTGAACTAATCATCTTTAATAAAATCAGGCAAGCATTGGTATGGCACCGTTCGAAGCCTTATATGGACGGCCGTGCAAATCGCCAGCTTGTTGGATCGAGTCGAGTGATCGATTAGTGCTTGGCCCAGAAATAATTATGGAAGCTTCTGAAAAGGTTGAAGAAATCAGGAAGAAGATAAAAATGACACGGGATAGACAGAAGAGTTATGCTGACAGAAGGAGAAGAGATCTCGAATTCAGCGTAGGAGACAAAGTATTTCTGAAAGTGTCTCCTTTGAAGAATATTGTTCGATTTGGAAGGAAAGGGAAGCTAGCTCCCAGATTTGTTGGTCCGTTTGAGATTACGGAAAGAGACGGAACATTGGCATATAGAGTTGCATTACTAGAGAAGTTTTGCCGGTGTGCACAATGTGTTCAATGTCTCACATCTCCGCAAAGTTGTGCACGATCCATCTATGACCATTCCCATTGCTCAATTGGAAGAGATAGTTATTGAGCCTGACTTGACTTTGAGCGAAAGCCACTTCGGATAGTCGATCGTGAGACAAAGCAACTCAGAAGGAAGTCGGTAAATCTCGTCAAAGTACAATAGAGTGCAGATAAGAGAGATTGCACATGGGAAACTAAGGATAGTATTCGGGATTCAAACCCCGAGTTACTAATTTCAGGTATAAATCAATTTTCTTAAAATCTATCTTCACTTTTCTGCTTAATTCATTCCTACTTCTCCCATTTCGTTCCTTTTCGAGGACGAAAAGTTTTGAGTGGAGGAGATTGTAACGACCATGAATTTCCGACCCAATTTAAAAATTTTAAATCCATCGTTTTAATATAAAAATTTGAAATTTATAAACGATCTCAAGTAACATCCAAACTTTATTTATAAGGTGCATCCAGTTGGATATGAATATAGAAAAAGTTTCGTCGTAAAATATTACAGTAAATTTCGTTCGCGTTTCACTGTATATCAGTTCATCTAAAGCTACGTAAAATTTATCTTTCAAATCTAAATATTTTTACACAGCAATATTGTAAAAATTATTCTGATCAAGATGATGTAATTCGTTTCGGCAAAAACTGTCATCGCCTGTTCCGTTTAAATTGTTTTTGCAAATCGAACAATTTAAGCGGCGTAAATTCGAGTTTTTATAAAACTGTCGTATCACAATTATCTGTGTACCGTTGGAAGCGCATTGTCGCACAGATCAAAACAGTATATTTATTCATGCAAATCGGAGTCTGATTGAAATTGTCGCGTTAATTTAATCGTCCCGGACGGACTGGTTAAACCGTATTCAGCCCAAATTAAAACAACTCGTACCCATTCAAAAATAATAATAATATAGATGAGTAAGTGGCAGTTTGGAGGAGGGGAAGGTGATGAAATATATACAGTGAGTGTGGAGTGAAAGTATATGCAGTTTGAAAAGCATTTTTCATTTTGGATCTCGGTTAGGAAAGCATTTCATTTTATGCGTGATGTAGCATGAAAAAGAAAAGAAATATACGTGAGGTATGAGGGATTGCAGCAAGTAGGGGGATTGAATGCGTGGTCGTGTGCATGAATCTGGGTGTGTGCTCTGTGTAGGATGGTGGTGCGTATGTTGCAATATAAAAAAAAAGAAAATGGAATGAACAGTAGTTGCTTGGTGAAAAGTGGAAATGTACTGTTGTTTTAGTAATTGTCGGAAGAAAATAGGTGCGCGGTAATAATCACTTTTCTTTGCTTGTTGTGTGCAGAAGCAACAGACTGAGCTTCTTTTTGCAGCAACATCGATTATCAGCTTTCGTCTTCTCCGCTATTGGTAAGCATGTCTATATAATTTATAAATTATATATGACGTTCATTGAATTAATATAGTCTCTCTTTTGTCGATATTTGCAATGTCAGTTGTTCATGTTGTACCGACTTCATTCGTTCTTCTTTTGCTTCGCCGTCAATTTCTTTATCCACGAAAGGTGAAATAAATTTTCACGACTTATATTCTTATACAAGTTTTGGCTGATGAATGATTGCTATGTGATGTTGAAATTGGATACTATTTGTTATTGTTAAAGTTAAATTGAAATTGATATAGGATAGTTAACAATTTTAAAACTGATTTATATGTTAAATTTGATTAGTTACATATGAACCCTTTTAATTGTTAAACTAATTGACATATATAGAATAGTGATAATTACACTTGAACCATTGAACGTATATTGGATTAATTGTTGTAGTATAAAATTGGAATTGAATGACAAGTGAAAAACCGTATAAATAATTAGTGGAATAATCTTTAATCTGCATGAAATGATAGTGTAGATTCTAGAAATAATTATATTAATTTGCATAAATAACAAATGTAAATTAATACAGTAGCGACCCGCCTTTCTATCACCAGAAAGACGCATCACTATTTGAGAAAGAAAGGGATAAAAGAAGAAAGAAAGAGAAGAAAGAACAACAACACATTAGAATCTCACAGCGGAACGAATGAAATATAATATATAACATATATATTGTATCATATACATCAGAGTACACACCTATACATCTCAATTTAGACAGTTATAACATTTCTGTCTAACTTACAATACAAGAACATCCATACAGAATAACATCACAGCGGAAACTCTATCTATATATCTACACGCTGAAGCCTCCTACTCCAAAACTCCTCCAGAATTCGTCAAGGATAACCAGCATCACTTGACTACTCATACATAATATGAGTACCCAAGAGTTTAATAAAACAAAAAATAAACACTCGGATCAGACAGGGGTCTGGTGTGAGTAAACGTTTTAAATTGCTTAACTTTAGAAAATCCTTTGAAAAGAAATGTATTACGTAAGACTTTCCACACATAAACATGGAAAAAAATTTACTTTATGCTAACCAAAACATTTGATAGGAAATCCAGTGATATTATAATAGTGTCTAGGGTTTTCAAGTAAATAAGAAATAGCCGAAATTGTTACATGATTAAATTCCAGCTACTAGCCACAAAAATGGGTAATACAAACAAAACCGTAGGGTCTCATAGGAAGAATGGGTTTCCATCAATGGCAAGGCTACTGGGGTACCGCCTATCACATTATGTGGCCTAGATCACCGTACCGAGGAGCCATCGTAACTCCCCTGCAACACAAGGCCGGAACCATTCCTTACTGAATAGTCCCGAACAAGACAACCCCACAGTTGGCTGCAGATCCAACTGCCCACACAGCCGAAATAAAAAGGGACATCTAGACAGAGGTAAATCTTGCCCTACTTGGGCATGACCCACTTAAGCTTGCTGCACCTCCCCTATTTTAGCCATTCCCGGTTGATGTGGCTTGAGGCTGCGATTACCTTTATAGGACACATCTATCTTAGAATGCTCATCGTCCACCTGACGATGTTCTGAAAGCATTCAGTCCATACAAGTCCATTCCGGGTTCGAACGGAACCGAAGGCACTATCTCGTTACACTCATTTTGGAATCACCCTCAGAGTTAATGACAATAGCCCTTGCACTCTGAATCTTCATCTCGAAACTGAAAGTACTATCTTCATTAAACTCATTCTGGAATCACCCTTGGAGTTATAACGATATATAGTTCTTACACTTCGAGTCTTCACTTCACTTGGATTTACGACCTAACGTTAATTTGGATCGATGTGGTTTTCGGATATAAAACCCGATCCCGGTCTCACCGAATCCACAATGCCATTTTAATGTCCAAACTTAAGGGTTTTAAACAGTAGATATTTAGAATATCACTTAACGTAAATGGATGATCCATAACACATAGATAGATAATTCACTATTATCACATTCATCCACACATATCACAAAGAAGCATATAAATCACATCTCAGATATATCACATTCATATCACAACATGTCAACTAATGACATACAATATCATCCAATATCATTAACTCATCCAATGATATTTATCATCCAATCATTAATCATCCATAACAAGGTTGGACTACTCTTAATTAATTTAATTAATTCTTAATTAAATTAATTCCCTACTTAATCACTTGGATTTTATCAATTCAAATTACTTATTTGGAAATTAATTACAAATTAATTAATTAAACATCACTTAATTATCCATTTTAATTAATCCCCTTGATTCATTATCTCTTAATTACTTTAAGTAATTATTCCTTAATTACAAATTTAATTAAACATCTTGATTAATTACTTCTTAATTATACTAAGTAGTTATCTCTTAATTATTCTTTTTAATTAATCACACCTGATTAATCACTTTTTAATTAATCACTCTTGATTAATTACTTTTAATTAATCACATTTGATTAATTACTTTTAATTAATCACATTTGATTTTTCATTTTCAATTACATTTAGTAATTAAGACTAAGTTATAGATTAATTATCCTTTAATTATTAATTAACAATTAATTATTTAATTAATTATTACCTCCATTAATCAAAGCCTTCCTAATTAATTATTTAACATGTAATTAATCACCTTATTAATTACCCTTAATCCTTTCATTAATTAATTAGTCTTAAATTAATTAATTAATTTTAAACCTTTAATTAATTATATTAATTAATTCTTTAATTAATAACACAAGTGATTAATCCTTAAACACTTCCACTTAATTACTTTCATAAAGTAATTAATCTCTAATTACTTTGTTCAATAATTACTCTTACTTAATTACATCCATTAATTAATCACTTAATTACTTCACCAAGTTATTTAACCAAATTAAATCATAAGTGATTATCTTTAATTAATCACTAATTAATTACTTAATCAGTTATTTAACTAATCATTTAAATTTAGTTAAATGATTCTTTAATTTCTTATATTATAAAGATCCTTAATTAAGAAAATCATTATCTTAATTAAATTATTAATATTAACCAATAACACTTTAATTATTAATAATAATTGAATTATCTAAATTATTTTCATACATTTGTTTATCTTTAATTAAATCAAAATTCTGAATTTCTTAAGATAATCTTTATTATAATTGATTACTAAATTCTTGATCATTAATCTTTAAAATATAACATTTTAGAAATCAATTATAATTTTAAAAAATTTAAATATTCAAATTAAACTTTTAAATCTTTAAAACTTTCCAAAGTTATTTAGTAAAATTTAATACAAACCTTATTATTAAAAATCCACTTATTTTCCCTTTTAAAACTTATCTATTTAAATAATTAAACTTATTTAAAAATAATTATTCTTGGAAACAATTTAGTTTAATAAATAAAAACTTATTTTACCTGTGTTTTTAAAACTTGAATTATTTACAAAATCAAATTTTCTTTGTTCAAAGCTTTTTAAACTTTTGCTGTTAAATTTTAAAGCCTTAAAACTTATACAACACCAAAACCACACAACCCAGCATACTCGACCAATCTACCCGATCTCCCCGATGCTAACACGAGACCCTTCCCACTTTCGTCTGCTTCGAGTAAAACTTGTGCATACTAGGCACAAAACCCGAGCCACTCGATCCTTCCCCAAAATCAAACTCCTCTGATACATCTTCACGCGTGAATCATGCACCATCACCCCGTTCATCAACGATCATCACCGTGACTTCGACAAGTAACTCTCGACCATGACATTGAAACGCGAAACCCAGAAATCGTGTTTCGATCGAAAATAAAAAATTCAACCACAAACCCAATACTGCCTGAACCACTCATCATCGAAATCAGTTCGTCGCCGACGATCCCTCACTCGAGACGCCACGCCATCCTTCCCAAAGATTCGTCACGACCTCCAGAACCCACGGCAACAAACGCGATCGCCTCTGGTTGCTCCTCATCACCGCGAAACCCAATTGAACTACGATGTCAAACTCACGGTATAAAACCCTACCTCGATCAATACTGGCCATCTCAATCAACTATAAATCCCAAATGCACTTTTCTGATGATCCCCGTCTTCTCCTTGACCTTCACTCTCAACCCCGTCGCTCAGTTTGTCGTCGATCGCTACCAATTGGTCGATTTGCCCAAAACAGACAAACCAAGAATTCACACTAATTACTAAACTAAAAATCATGATACAACCCTTAAAATTCATGGTTTTGCATCACGAATTCAATTATGTAATCAAAACTTAAAATTGTTTCGATTAATTTTTGACCTAAATTAAGAATTTACTGTAAATTTAAAAATTCTGAACACAAGATTCATTTTATATACCTATAACTATTTTTAGATGAAAGATTACATGATTTCAAACATCTTTTATTTACAAATCATAAGTAAATTCGAATTCAAAATTTAATTATTGAATTTATTATAAAATTGAGACCTGTAATAAGCACACAGAGTATATTTTTAAACTACACAGGCATTCAAATATACATAATTCAAACATGCATCCAATTTTAATTCAAGTATTCAAATAACATCAAGATATTCATTCACAAGAACAAAATGAAATCCAAGATTTAAACTGCTTTTAAAATTCATTTACTCACCTCAAAGAACAGAGTGCAGAGGATAAAGACTGATTTTCAGGTTCTTGAATTTTAATCTGAATCTTTCCTTGCATGTTGAAAACATTCTTACTGTAGTTGATTTGTTGAAGTTTTACATCTTGTTGCCTTCTTGCCTCTGATTGAATTTGAAAATCATGCATTGATTTTGAATATCCAGCTTGTCCTCTAATTTGAATTTCCCAGATTATCTTCTTTTTGTTTTCAGATTTTACTGTATTTTACTTCTTTCTTTTTATCTTTTTTCTTTCTTTGATTTGTATTCAATTTGGTTGAAAAGAAGAAAGGATTTAGCTGAAGATTAAAACTCTTGTTCTTATTTTACAATTTAATTTTAAATTAAATTTATCAAGAGAATTTGACATTTGTCCATTTATTGTTCTAATTAACTTACACCTATGCACATGTATTTACAAATGTCTTTAACATATATAAAAATGTTTACAAGTGTTTTTGGTGCTTTATTAATGATTTACAAATGTTTCTTCCTTTTTATAATTTATTAAGTTATGAATAAGTAATTATGTAATATTTATATGATTATAATGTGTACTTATCTTTTATAAATAAGCTTTAGATTTTATATAAATGTAAAAGTGATTTCATGTAAACAATTATAAATTACTTATGCTTTTATCAAATTAAAGGTATTATATGTTAATAAGCTTGAAAAAGAAATTTATTTTAATTTTATATATAAAATTTTTAAAACAAATTTATCTTATGTTAAAATTTTAAAAGGAAAGAGTATTAAAAACAAAAGAAAATGAACTTCTAATTTAATTATTATTTAAAACTCAAGCTAAACTATATGTTTATAATAAATAAGAAATTATTCTTGTTATTAAAATTTAAATCTCAAA
Organism: Allium cepa; assembly: GCA_030765085.1. Taxonomy (NCBI): domain Eukaryota; kingdom Viridiplantae; phylum Streptophyta; class Magnoliopsida; order Asparagales; family Amaryllidaceae; genus Allium; species Allium cepa. The sequence continues at coordinate 546,644,734 of CM060943.1, read as the reverse complement.
TATCCTTTTAAAAGTATTAAGTCAAATTAAAATTTTCAAATTACAAATTATATATTAAAGTTTGAAAACACTTTATTAAGTTCAAAACAATATTTTTTCCAATTCCTAATATATATACAAACATATAACATTTCAAATAGAATGTATATTTTTTTTAACATTAGTTTTGATAATTACCATATTAAATTTTGAAACACAAATCCAAATCACAATATATATATTCATATATATTACAATTTGAATATATAGCTTTTATTACATTAGATACTTCCTATTTATAATATATATCAATATATATATATGTTAGAAATAGAAAACATTTTGATTAGCTTTTGAAAAATAAATCTTACCAATTTTAAATTGCTAAAATAAATATTTCCAAATTAAAATATCATTAGTTTAAACTTGCCTATTTTATGTTGTTAGGAAGAATGTTAATAGATATTGTCAAATTAAATATTATTAGCCTTTAAAAGAATAAACTTATCAATTTATAATGTAAAATGATCAAATCAATTTAACTATTAACAAAGATTATTAAATTGATATTGCTCGAAATTCCGGGTCGTTACATTCCTCCCCCCTTAAAAGAATTTCGTCCCCGAAATTTAAAAGAAAAGATAATTTAATAACCCAACAAAAGTTTTAACTTCAAACAACAATCACACAAATAAATCATACACTATCAATCATAGCAACCAATTCAAACAAACAATTTAAATATCCAGATAAAATTCTGGATAGAACTTCCTAATATTATCTAGAGTTTTCCAGGTACCTACACTGGAATACACGCTCTACAAAATCTTATGTAACTTCACTACTATAACCCTGAACTCCTCTCATCTGGATCTACAAATCTAAACAAGATGTCAGACTAAACTCAAGACCAGCTCAACTACCAGATCCTTTTGAACTACCGATTCTATCACTCGATGAATCATACTCATATTCCTCAGAGATACGTGAAATACAATGAATTCCAGCTATCCGAACTGGCAATTCAATCCTGTAGATCAAAATCTAATCTCGAGAGAACACAGGAAAATCTCAAAATACTTCCGGAGCTAGCTCTCCAGTTTTACCCAATCTTATATCTCCTTTGATCGGATAAAACTAAAACAATATCCAAATTCCAACTTCACATTCCAAATCTCCTTAATTCTTAACTGCATAATTCTACTGATGATCCTGGGTCCTCCACTTTCCTGATCAGCTTAACCCTTGCTGATTGATTCATGAAACAACCGGACCAAAACCAAACCAATTTCCAGATCCTACTCAACAAAATGATTCTCTCAAAAATTTGTCGAAATTCAAAACATAACTTATTCCACAAGCATTAGTGGACTTCAAACATACTTCTCTTATCTAGAATAGCCAAAAAGTTGTACTTGACAACCTTGCCTTCAAATCCTGAAAATTCCTTCATACTTGAATTTCTTGTAGAAATCCTCTAATCCAAGAAAACTGCAACTCCCGGTTGCTCCCATTCTAGAATAACTGTTATCTCGCTTCCGCTGCACAACTCTGATCTGGAGTAGATGAGAATGCTACCGAAGAATTCGAGCACAAACTTTCTCCATACACTGTTTATCCGACTCATAAAATCTTAGTGACCATTCCACTTGGTCAAAACATCCAGTAGAATGTTAACTAGAAAACTAGATGTGATCAATCCCTCCTCAAGAATCCTAAGCTGCCTCACCAAACTCTTCTTCACAAAGAGTCATCCCTCTACATGGTTGAACCATCGGTATTTCTCCTAGAATCCAAGTTGATAAGAAACTCAAACTCTGATGCGGGTAGACTTCTGATTTCCTTAAAAACATCTGGAAAATCTCTTACTACTTTAAATAGCTTTCACCTCCACTTGAGATGCCTCAATTCCCAAACCAAAGAATACTCCATGAATTCCCAAGCTAATCGCAAGTCACTTTTGTGATCCCACTCAGTTCAGATTCCAAAGAAACTCTTCACCAACTAGAACAACTTTCCTAATCGAGATCATTCTTTCCAGAATGGCTTATCTACCGGAAAAATTGATAGATCACTTCCAACAAATATCCTGCTCTGCTGAGCCTCCCGAAGAAATGGATAAGCCTCAACTATCTGCCTGGTCTACCGATAGTAGAATCCCAAAGATTTCTGAATCATCGAGGAAACGGGTCCACGCTGCTGCTACCAAACTTCACTTCAATGATACTGCCAAGCCAAAGATCTTCCTTAACCACAAGCTTCTTGAAACTCAAAACTATCGCCCAATTCCACTCAAAAATCCTTGAGACGAGTAGACATCTTCTCAAGAAACTCGGCTCCAAACCAAACACCAAACACTTGTTCTTCTTAAGGTAAACAATGATACCATGTCTGAAATGTGGTAACTCATCGACCTTAGTCTCATACTTCAATATGGATAAGATTCCCTTACTTGAGATCTAGAAGATTCCTAAATATCAGAATCCTCCCTGCAGTAGGCATCACTGTTCCTCCAACACCATCTTAATCTTGCTCCAAAGGACATCTTCAGAACCATCTATGGATACTGCATCCCATCACACAGCTATTCCTTCCTGAAGTCACCAAGATACCATCACCTGCTTCTGCTCAGCTGACAGATTCAACTCTTGGAAATCTCGCTCACTCGAGAGCAAATCAAACTCACACTTCTAGAATATACTCCAATCATTGAAAAGACTTTCTCTGAAATCAATGAAATCCTTTCACCAATCTATAAAGCTTATTCGAGATGGTATTAGGTCTACAATCTCGACTGATACACCCCAACCACAACATATGAGCCTTTTTCATTAGTGGTAGTCGTGTTACACACACTCCTACCTTATCTACCTTTATAACCTATGTTGGAAAATCCGAACAGATAACCCAACAAATTAGGTAGATATATATATATATATATATATATATATATATATATATATATATAAATTACAAGTATGCTCTCTCAAGAAAGAAGTCACTCCAAAGCATAGGTATTCACTCAACCTAGCGCTCTAATACCAATAGTAGTGACCCGCCTTTCTGTCACCAGAAAGACGCATCACTATTTAAGAAAGAAAGTGATAGAAGAAGAAAGAAAGAGAAGAAAGAACAACAACACATCAGAATTTCACAGTGGAATGAATGAAATATAATATATAACATATATTGTATCATATACATCAGAGTACATAACTATACATCTCAATTTAGACAGTTATAACATTTCTGTCTAATTTACAATACAAGAACATCCATACAGAATAACATCACAGCAGAAACTCTATCTATATATCTACACGATGAAGCCTCCTGCTCCAAAACTCCTCCAAAATTCATCAAGGATAACCTGGATCACTTGACTACTCATACATAATATGAGTACCCAAGAGTTTAATAAAACAGAAAATAAACACTCGGGTCAGACAGGGGTCTGGTGTGAGTAAACGGTTTAAATTGCTTAACTTTAGAAAATCCTTAGAAAAGAAAGGTATCATGTAAGACTTCCCACACATAAACATGGAAAAGTTTTTACCTTACGCTAACCAAAACATTTGATAGGAAATCCATTTATATTATAATAATGTCTAGGGTTTTCAAGTAAATAAGAAATAGCCGAAATTGTTACATGATTAAATTCCAGCTACTAGCCACAAAAGTAGGTAATGCAAACAAAACCGTAGGGTCTCGTAGGAAGAATGAGTTTCCATCAATGGCAGGGCTACTGGGGTACCGCCCATCACAGTACGTGGCCTAGATCACCGTACCGAGGAGCCTCCCTAACTCCCCTACAACACAAGGCCGGAACCATTCCTTACTGAATAGTCCCGAACAAGACAACCCCACAGTTGGCTGCAGGTCCAACTTCCCACACAGCCGAAATAAAAAGGGACATCTAGACAGGGGTAAATCTCGTCCTACTTGGCCAAGACCCACTTAACCTTGCTGCACCTCCACACATTAAAATCCGGTCTTACCAATTTTAAATTGCTAAAATAGATATTTCCAAATTAAAATATCATTAGTTTAAACTTGCCTATTTTATGTTGTTAGGAAGAATCTTAATAGATATTGTCAAATTAAATATTATTAGCCTTTAAAAGAATAAACTTGTCAATTTATAATGTAAAATGATCAAATCAATTTAATTATTAACAAAGATTATTAAATTGATATTGCTCGAAATTTCGGGTCGTTACAAATACGATTATTTCAGGATTATTTAAATAAATTGTTGAATTGTTATGTATGAGGCTATTGCTTGTTTATTTACTTCGACACTATCCTAGTTATCACACTGCAAGTTCCATTTGCTATGTTTTGATTTTTGAATTGAAATGGAATCAGGTTGAAATGATAAATACCCAAATAACTTGACCTAGGATAGAAAATTAAATTAACCCGATTGGTCAATAAATTGATTGAAATAAAATAAAGATTTTATTTGAAGAATAATAAGGTTTTGAAATAAAATTTGAATTTAAATTTGAATGAAAGGAAATGTGAATATTTGAAATTTTAACCAAATATTAACATAGTAATTAACAAAAGAACATTGTTTAAAATTTAATTGATTAATAATTAAGTTTTGAAATTGTTAACAATTAAGTTTTAAAATTATTAATAATTAAGTTTTGAAATTATTAATAATTATGTTTTGAAAATATTAATAATTAATTTGGAATTATTATTAATTAATTTGAAATTATTAATAATTAAGTTTTAAATTATTAATAATTAAGTTTTGAAATTATTAACAATTAAGTTTTGAAATTATTAATAATTAAGTTTTGAAATGATTAATAATTAAGTTTCGAAATTAGTAATAATTAATTTGGAATTATTATTAATTAATTTAAATTTATTAATAATTAAGTTTGAAATTATTAATAATTAAGTTCTGAAATTATTAATAATTAAGTTTTAAAATTATTAATAATTAAGTTTCGAAATTAGTATAAATTAAGAAATTGAAATTATTGACAATTTAGTGAGATTGAATTGTAAAAATAATAATAATTTAGATTGAATTCTTTATTAAGTGAAACTGAACCTCTTGAATAAGTGAAACTAAGTTTCTTTATTAATTGAGTTTTGAAATTGTAACTAAGTGATTAAATAATAAATGAAATTGAATTTCTTTAACAAGAAATAAAAATGCGTTTTATCAAACAAATGAAAGACTTGAAATTTAAAGAATTGGATTTGACAAATTTAATTTAAATCAAATTGGTATGCTTTGATATAATGAAGTTGAAGTTAAGTAATTAATTTAATGAATTGGAAATTTAATTGAAGTTGTTTCAATGATAAATTAGTTTAACGAGCATTGAATGAAAATGATAAATGAGTTTAAATCGATTTGGATGTTAAATTAAGTTTAAATGATTATGGAATGGAACTTATATACGAATTTAAATGTAATTTGAATTGTTTAAACAAATCTTGAAATTGAATTATAGAATTTGAAATGGAAATTTGGAAGTATGAAACGTAAATTCCGGAAATTGTTTCGAAAAGACAAATGAAATCATGAATTTCAAATTCTAATTGTAATTGAATTGATTTGATTTTGAAATTTATTTAACGACCAATTGGTAAAATAATTACGAAGGTTATTAAAGGAACCAGAATCGGTTAGGGACATACTCACTGTTTAAATCGAAAACCACTTTAATAACTATATGCGGAGTGTGATCCAGAATGAAGTGGTTGGAATGACATACGTGATGACTGAAGAAAGAGAACGATAATGGATAGCCTTGACACTTGTGTCAAATTGGAAATGACTAAAACAGGAGCCGTGTTGGGCCAAATGGGGTTAGCTACCTCGAGCGAACACACTTCTTCGTAAACTACTCATTACTTGTTATTGATTGGTGCACACCCTTGAATTTGGAGTGTTGTTTCGCGGTGTTGCGATCATTGCGGCTATGCATTCTCACCAGTCCGGATCAAGAAAACGGTAGTTTCGCTACCTTGGGTATTGCCTCATTTGCCTTGTCATACTTGTATTCCCATATACGCGACCACTACGAATTTGTTTTGTGTTATACCTATGGAGTACTCCCTGAAATCCTACTAGTTTACGGTGGAGTTTACAGTGCTGCATAGTCTATAATGCTATATGAAATGTGTTAAGGGGGACAATGGTAATGCCTTAACACTATTTTGATATTTACTTTACTGTTAGACATTATCTATTTACCGTACATTACTATGTATAAATAGTTTAACGGATCTTGAAAGATGTTATTCCATTCATATTTGAGTTATTCTTATTTTGAATTTGAACCATATTATCTTTATAAGAATATATGTCCTGATACGAGTGTTTGTTTATGCTTATGCTTAGATCAGACTAAGGATTGCTGTTGCTGTTCTACTTGGAGTTGAAGACCGAAGACTATCATTATCTTTATCTTATCAGTATTGCTCTTTCTATTTGGACTATTGGACTTCTATGTTGTTCTATTTCTTTTTATTTGAGACATTGTTGTATTTATGGGTAGCTTCATGAACTACTCTTATGACTATGTTGTAATTCCGCTGCACTATTCTGCGATGTTATATTCCTGTGATTCTGTGATGATTCTCATATACACACACACACACACACACACACACTCTCTCCATTAATGATTCGTGTTTTGTATTATTAAAGTTGACATGTATGGAATATCGTCAATTTAAATGGTACAAATATACGGGTTGTTACATTTAACAATTGGAATCTGGTTATGTAATCAAATCTTGAAATTAAAACATTTGATTTTTCTATTTTTCAAAAATTTCACTGTAATTTCTATTTTTCAAAGTATTTACTGAATGTTTTTACATGGAATTATTTTTAAACATAACTTTACATTGTTATAAGAATTTTATTTTCAGCAATTATTACCTGAATTGGTTTAGATAAGAGGATATGAGTTTTTTTTTCTATATATTGCACTTGATTCTGTTGATGTAACAGAGGCTAAAATAAACATTCATATACACACAGACATTTGCATATATACAGACATGCAATGATATTCATACAAATATACTTCATACAGGCATCTGGAATTTATCTCACATAATCAAAATATTAGAAAGGGGGTAGTTTGCTTACCTGGAATTGGACAAAGCAGATTTTTGTTTTTCTTTAAATCTGGAAACTTTGAAATGATCTGAACTTTGATTTGTTGAGATAAATCTGAAGCTTGATCTTTATCTAGCTTAGTTGTTTAAGCTGAGTTGATCTTTGAATGTTGTACTTTGCTTTGGTCCCAAATTTGGTTTGAATCATGAAGCTTGATTTCAGATTTTCTTTGATCTTGTTGAATCTGTACTTTACTTATTTGATTGTTGTTTGAACTTAAATGCTTTTTGATTTGGTTTTAAGCTTCAGGTTGTAATGATTTTGATTTGTAGTTTGATTTTTTTGTTTTGATCTTCATTTCCAGGTTTTTAGTTTGGTTTTTAACAAATGAAGATGAAAGAGTTTTGAAGCCTGGTTTTTATTTCTTATGCATGTTATTATATTTTAATATTTTAAAAGAAAGTAATTGGCCATTTGTTTATGCAAGCTAACACTTGTAAATTTCAAGTTACAATTATTTTACAAGTGTTATACTTGTTTACAATTCTTGTACACTTGTTAAAAGATAAGCATTTTGTGTTTAAATCCTTACTTTGTTTAATTTATAAATTTTGTTTTAAACCCTTTCATTTTATAAATTACTTATGTTCTTAGATTTGAACTATTTAAAAAAAAATTCATTTATCTCTAGTTAAATTTCAAAAGAAAATGTATTAAACCTTTTTATCAAATCTAATAAATATTTATTTATTTATATACATTTTCCTATATTTATATACATAAGTCTTTGAAACATAAAATTTAACCTTTCAAATAGCTTTTGAAAATTTCTCATATTAAATTTTAATCATAACTTCCAAAATAATTTCATACGTATGTCATTAAAATCAGAAAACAAATTCTTAATAGTTTTAAATATAGAATTTTTAAATCCAATTCATTTTCAAGAAACTCATTTTTAAATTCCAAATCAAAATTTTATTTATAATCATATTATATACATTTATATTAATAAACAAACAAATATCTTATTTTATTTGGAAAAATTCAAATTTATTCACAATCTAATTCAAAAATTTATTATAAATTACCAATTTAAATTCAACTCAAAAATGGGATCGTTACAGCCCCCCTCTTAAGAAAATTTCGTCCTCGAAATTTCCTAGACAGGGGGACAAACAAAGAACAGATGGAGAATTTTTTACCAGATCGAACTAAATATCGATTCTGCATTTGGCTTACCAAATCATAATATCAACAATAGATACGAGAATGAACTTATTCAATATTTTACGAAGTACTCGAGTCATTAGTTCTACGAAATATGTAGGAGCATTGGTTAGTCTGAAGGGATAACTAACACTTCGTAGAATATATCAAGACCCCAAAGAATAAACAATTGGATACACAATTCAGGTTGGAATATCCCAAAGTATATACTAACCTGTCCCCCTTCAGACTTGAATTCACAAAAGAAATTACAACAAAATTTCAAAGTTTGTTTTGAACCGAAGTCATTTTATTGACACAATCTAGTTTAACTTCATATTTTATTAACCAATTTATTTCAAATAAAATTTCAAATTCATTAAAGTTTAAAAACGAAAAGCTGATAGAAAACTGATGAAGAGAATATGAAATAGGAATTTCCTAGACGATCCGCAGGGCCACCATCACACCGAAGCTTCTCCCTCGAGCTACCACGAAGCCATCAAAGAATTGAAACTGGATCAAAAGAGATTGAGAAGAGTTGTTTCTTTGTTGTTGCAGGGTATTAACCATTTGTAGTGGTACTTCCCTGTCGCCTATCTCGTCCTCTTCTTGCACTCATACTCACCAACAGTGAATAGTAAGAGAATTTACTGAGGCATACAGACAAGATATCTTAGGGATACTCATTCTAGGGCATTTGTAACACTATCTCTAATGAGTCACCTAATGTGTTATACTCTTAAGCTCAAGTTTTTACTCAACCTTCGGCTTTGATACCAATTGCGACGATCCTGACTCGACCTCGAAAATCGACTCCCGAATACATCACCCATATTCGAATGTCGCAGATTCAAACGTCGAATCTGGTTCGTTGGAGCTTATAACACATTAAGTACAAAACACAGCGGAAAACAAATGAATAACTTTATTGATACACAATAGATACAACAATCTGATACAAATGAATTATCAATATCAGAGACAAGATAAAACAGCGGAAACAACAGCAGCGGAAAGATAATATCTTCAATGCCAAGCAAGAGAGAAAGAAAATCCGACAATACTGCAACTCCATAGCCAAAGCTCCAAACCACTAGCTCGAACCACCATCATGTTGTATTGTGGTAAGGTCGGTCATGAATGCAATTGCCAAAAACGATGTTTACTAGTTGATTATCTGAAAATATGACTCTAGGTTGCCCGTATGGAAAATTGTGGGCACCCAAAGTTTAGAAATGGAACAATAAACTTCAGGTCAGTCATGAGACTGGTGTGAGCAAACAAAAAAAGTTTTCTTTGGAAACAAAAGGAAACAACAAAAGAAGTAAAAAGAAATCCGCAATGCTTTTTGAAAAATGAAACTATCATAAGGCATCCCAGCACACACACAATGCAATCGCACACTTGGGGAAGGTATCTCCTTATGGCAGTCAAACATGCTTGATACGCAAAAATCATTTTGATATTATTAGTGCATAGTGCAGAAAATATTTGCAAGTATAATATAAATCTTAGCCAGCATACGTACCATTATAATATGCCTACATAGCTACCATGTTAAATGGCAGGTTCTATAAATAAAACCGTACAAGGGGCATATTGGATGATTGGATTTTCAACAATGGTCAAGCTAAGGAACTTCCTATGCCACGTGGGTACGCCTCTGGAGGGACTCCCTGAGAATCTAACCGGATCTCTGCCAACACAATGCCGGGTAACCTCTGTAAATAGGTAACTAACTGTCATGAGTATGCCATCCCCCGATCGTTACCAACCTTTATCTTAGGGCCCTCAACCACAAAGCAACAACCAGATAAGTTAAATATCTGGGCTCCATACCATGATATCATTTTTTATCCAGAAGGAAATGGACATACCCTAATGGGCACGACCCCCGATAACCTTGCCGCATCCTTCCTGTTTCGACCATTTTTAGGTTGTGAGGTCCGACGAGGTATCGTCCATGAAGCTACGCTTTTCACAAAAGCCATACTTTGATCAACAAACGATCAGCAGCACTTAGCACGCCACATTATGAAATTGGGAATGTATCACTAGTAACAATCAACTGCATAACCTGTGAGCTCGTACGTCTCAGAGAAGGGTGTTAAGCTAAGAGAATAAATTCTCCACCACCAAACAGAAATGTATTTGGTAGGAACCAGCTTTACATCTCAAAGTGTAATGTCAGACAAACATCCATACAAGTCTGTTCCGGGTTCGAACAGAACCGAAGGCACTTCAAAGAAGCCCTTAAAATCCAGGTATTCACAATCCCGATCGGACTCCCCATCACATATAGAGATCTCTATACCAACACGACTCAGTGTAGAGACGTTCGACAGATAATCCTTTCATTCTCGAAAATACCCAATCTTCACCACCGATCTTCAAATGCTATCCATTTCATCGTATCATTATTCAGAATGGGTTTTATGACATAAAGTCCTCTCCCGGCTAAACCGAATAATGAGCGCTTTATTTTGAAACCATATGGATATTGGGATCTTAATTAAGTCACCCTTTTAGCCCAAAAACTTTCCTTTAAATGGTTTAAATAAACTTCCAATTTAATCTTTTAACACAAAAGATTCACCTTTTTAAAATCCACTTCAATTTGAAACCAAGGTTCACCATTCATAGCTTTCAAAACAATTCCACTTCAAACTTGAAATATTTTAAACAAAAATTGGAAGTTCTTTCGTTATATAAAAGCCATTATCATTTGGAAACAAATGCTTTTCGTTTCGGAAAAATCCGATCAAATATGTACAAGTTATAACTTTTAAAGTATAAACTTGGGTTAAATTTAAATTCCCAAAATTATACTTTTAAAATACTTTAAAGATGGTTTAAAAATCAATATATATTATTGTATAACTTGTATACCCTTTCAAACCATAGTTTCCAAAAATAATTTTCAAAACTTAAACAAGATATATTCTATCCAAACTAAATTCAATTTCAAATTTCCTTTTCAAAAGTTTTTCATATTCAACCCAATTCCATTTCCAAAACCATTTGGATTCGAAATTCAACTTTTAAATAAAATAATATTTAAATTCAAAATATCCGTGACTTAACCGATTCCCTCGGGCAATCCATATTGTGTGTGTGGTGTAGGCCAGGGGTTTTACACACAACAACAACATATTACAACCATCATTAATTCAAGCACAACAATAAAGATAAACTGTATACATCTATAATGCTTATCTTCATTCACAGATTCACAAATAAATATGTAAATTCATCATGGATAAATTAATAAATCACAGTTCATAACTATAACACAGAACATCACACATCAGGGATAACAAACAATTCATCATTCAATAGAATCCAAACTTTTATAAGTAAGATAAATTAACATCCGATTATAGTTAACTTACACCAGATTAATTACTTATGAATAAATTACAAGTCCTGGTTAATTAACATTAATTAATTACAAACCATTTTAATTAATTATCCTTTAATCATTTATTAATTAACCTTTGATAAATTAACTAACCTTTAATTTATCAACCAAGCTTAATTCATAAATCAATTAACCTTTAATCATTAAGTAATTAACCTTTAAATTATTTAATTATCCTTTAATTAACCTAATTAATTAATCACATTAATTAATTATCCTTTGATCATAAATTAATAAATTACATTAATTAATAAATCACCTTAGTTAATCAATTTTAAATTATTAATTAATTAGTTTTAATTAAGTAATTATCTTTAAGTAATTAATTTCCCTTAATTACTTTTATTAATTAATTATCTTTTAATTAATTAATTAATTATCCTTAATCAAATCACATTAATTAATTATCCTTAATTACTTATTATTAATTAGTTAACTCTTAACAACTTAATTAATCTTTAATTAATACTTAATTATTCTTTAATTAAGTAATTATTATTAAATTTCAAATTAATAATCACTTAATTCCTTTCATTAATTAACTAACCTTTAATTAATTATAATTAATTTTTCAAAACCTTAATTAAGTTTAAAGATAAACCATTTATCTTTATTATCCTTTTAATTAAACACTTTTAGATTAATTATCATTAACACATGGATTAAGTTAATCGGAAATTTAAATCATTTTATTTCCATAATTAGCTATATAATCACAATATTAATTTTATTTAAAATAAACTTTAAAATAAAGGATACATATGTATACAAAAAAATATGGAAACTAAATAAATTTAAAGTAATTTATTTAAAACCTTTACTAATCCCAAAAACTTAATTAAGACATTTATTATTTAAAAAACAACGGGTTAAGAAAATTGTTAAATTTAAAATTTGATTTGTTTTAAAATTTAAATTTGCAACTTTCAAATACCCGAGACCGACCCGAAGCAAACCCGACCAAACACCTGAGTTACTTCTCCCGTTTTGTTCCTTCGAGCCAACAGAAAACATTCCCGAGTACATCTTCGAGTTCAACACCTTCTTTTCCAACCACTCGATCAACCACGCACAAATGTACATAGGTGCACGTGCACGAAGATTCCGACCAACTCCGGTCGACTATGCCACCTCTCACAAGTCAATGGGGACACCCTCATCTCTGACAAACACCTATATTCCATCGATTCACCTGGAAACTGAAATTGAACAGCTCGACACAAATGAAACCTAAAACTGATCAACTAAAGTGCCATGCATCATCGCCTTCGATGATCTAGAGCTTCGCCACCTCGTTCAGAGAAACACCCTGATCCAACGCATCGATCCTCCCTCATCCGATCACCTTCTGTGCCTTGATGACGATGCACGGCCCATAATTGCATCTTTCACCAAAACAGGCTTAAAACCCCTAAATCGCCGTCGTACGCTATCAACGATGATCAAAAAATTAAAACTCCATTTTTCCCATGATCTACAACCTCCCAACTACCTTCGATGTCAGACACGACTCCCCAAACTTCGTCTTTTGTCGGAAATCGACGATAACATGTTTTCCTTTCATCACAAAAATACCCGTTATATACGAATCTAAAAATCATGAAATTTGTATTAAAATTCATCGTTTAACAATTGGAATCTGGTTATGTAATCAAATCCTGAAATTAAAACATTTTGTTTTTCTATTTTTCAAAAATTTCACTGTAATTTCTATTTTTCAAACTATTTACTAAATGTTTTTACATGGGATTATTTTTAAACATAACTTTACATTGTTATAAGCATTTTCTTTCCAGGAATTATAACTTGAATTGGTTTAGATAAGAAGATATGAGTTTTTTTTTCTATATATTGCACTTGGTTCTGTTGATGTAACAGAGGATAATATATACCGTCATATACACACAGACATTTGCATATATACAGACATGCAATGATATTCATACAAACGTTCTTCATAGAGGCATCAGGTATTTATCTCACACAATCAAAATATTAGAAAGGGGGTAGTTTGCTCAACTGGAATTGGACAAAGCAGATTTTTTATTTTTCTTTAAACCTGGAGACTTTAAAATGATCTGAACTTTGATTTGTGGAGATAAATCTGAAGCTTGATCTTTGTCTTGTTTAGTTGCTTAAGCCGAGTTGATCTTTGAATGTCGTACTTTGCTTTGGTCCCAAATTTGGTTTGAATCCTGAAGCTTGATTTCAGATTTTCTTTGATCTTGTTGAATCTGTACTTTGCTTGTTTGATTGTTGTTTGAACTTACATGCTTTTTGATTTGGTTTTAAGCTTCAGGTTGAAATTCTTTTGATTCGTAGTTTGATTTTTTTGTTTTGATCTTCATTTCCAGGTTTTTAATCTGGTTTTTAACAAATGAAGATGAGAGAGTTTTGAAGCCTGGTTTTCTTTTCTTGTACATGTTATTATATTTTAATATTTTAAAAGAAAGTAATTTTCCATTTCTTAATACAAGCTAACACTTGTAAATTTCAAGTTACAATTATTTTACAAGTGTTATACATGTTTTCAATTCTTCTACACTTGCTAAAAGACAAGCATTTTGTGTTTAAATCCTTAGTTGTTTAATTTATAAATTTTGTTTTAAACCCTTTCATTTTATAAATTAATCATGTTCTTAGATTTGAACTATTTAAAAAAATTTCATTTATCTCTAGTTAAATTTTGAAAGAAAATGTATTAAACCTTTTTATCAAATCTAATAAATATTTATCTATTTATATACATTTTCCTATATTTATATATTTATGTATATAAGTCTTTAAAACATAAAATTTAACTTTTTAAACAACTTTTGAAAATTTCTCATATTAGATTTAAATCATAACTTCCAAAATAATTTCATATGCATATCATTAAAATCAGAAAACAAATTCTTATTAGTTTTAAATATAGAATTTTTAAATCCAATTCATTTTCAAGATACTCATTTTTAAATTCCAAATCAAAATTCTATTTATAATCATATTTATAAACATTTATATTAATAAACAAACAAATGTCTTATTTTATTTGGAAAATTTCAAATTTATTCATAATTTAATTCAAAATTTTGTTTTAAATTACCAATTTAAATTCGACTCAAAAAGGGGATCGTTACAAGGAGTGGGAAAGGAGAATTACAGTTTTATAGTTTCAAGAATAGTGTAGGAAATGCGGGAATGAGATATGCGGGAGTGCAGGTAGAGAAAGGTATATTTAGCATTGCAAAAAGCCACTGTGTAAATCTATTCAATGTACTCTCTTTATTAGTATTATATATATATATTATTGCTATATTATTTTTCGAAACCAAAATATATAACAAATGTGCTCTCTCGTATACTCTCGGTCCATTTTAAGGTAATAACACCTCCTTAGCTCTAATGGATCACGACATCAACTTAGGTCAACTATGTAATCTAAACTCTGGTACCAATTGCGACGATCGCCATACACCTTTGGCATCTAATATATGTATATATGTGTATGTGTGTCTGTTGTGTGTACCAACCGATGTAGGATGAAGGTCAGAGGTTATAAAGTAGATAGTACAATCATAAAACATATCGTATATCTCACAGTGGATCAAATAAAATATAATAACTATCGTAGATATAAAACAAGCAAGACAATAAAAACTAAATGAACCACAAAATAAGAGTGCACAGGTTCACAAAGTCATACAAAATAGTAATATAATTTACAACTGACAAACAAACTCAAATGATAAATTATCCCTAAATAAGATTAGTTAACACTGTGAAGTCTCCATAATGTTGCACAATGAAATAAGCAATAATAGGCCTAAAATAAAATTATGAGAAAGCATTGCCTCCTGTCGGTCCGTCTGCATAAATCCATGTGTTGTCTACACCTGCTATATAGTCTACTCATTCAAGAGTACTCGAGGTAACAAGAAGCAAAGCGTAAAACCTCAAGTTAGACAATAGTCTGGTGTAAGCGATAAACAGTCCCAAAATACTATAAAACTGATATAGTAAAGAAAATTAGTATGAAGAATCGTACCTGACATGTCCCTACATCTAAATAATTAGCACATAATTATATATGCTAATCTATTATCTACTGTCATCATAACGATGGACGGCATCTTAAGTACTGAGCTATAATACTTATATCATGTGACATCCCAGAGTGATAAATAAACATGGCCACTGTAGCATCCACCAAACGATCCTTACTTTCACTCATGTGCTTTGGATATATGATTACTCGTTTGACCATTCCCCTTCCAAGGATTAATGGAAAAATACTAGTTTCTAAGTACTGAGCTATGGCCATACAAATGTTGGATAATTGATCCCTTCCTCAATCCAAACTATACAGATCCCTTCCTCGGTCTGGGGTACACGACTAAATACCCAGTGACCGTCCACACGTACCCCAACTTTACGAACACACTAGAAACATTCTGAGTATCATTGACCCCTTCGCACTCATATCCAAGCCCATAATTGCTTCATTCATTCCATTTTCCATAATAGACCCTTTATCTTTCCATTCCCAAAAGAGAACCCATCCTTGTTCCACTTTCCATGGTAGAACACTTCCTCGTTCCACCCGTGAGCTCCCTTTCCCCAATCTTTCCTTATGGATATCATCGCGTCTCCCTTAATCGAGTCATCATCATCTGAACACTCCTAAATATCTCTATTTGGACATAGTATCCACATATTGAAGTTCCGAAGCCATCAAGTCGAAGCACTACACTTTCACCTTGTCATCTATTATCATTCTTCATCGTGCCATAATGTTGTAATCGAATGTCGAATGAATCAAAAAATTACCGTGTCATGCTTCCTAAATCTTACACCCAATTTTATCAAACCTCGGCACAGTTGGTAGTAAACATATATGGTCATTGCTGACCGTGTAGGTCAATCAATCACTTAGCCAAAATGTCTAATTGCCAAAACCCAAAACCTTCTGTCGATCCAAATTAACATGAAGCAATTTCCCCATTTTCTTAGAGCCACTTGCAGAATTCTCAGGTCTGACATGGTTGGTACCGACCATGTTCAAGAGCCCTGAATTTTCTAGGTCCAAAAATTCCACCACTTTGCATCTTAGCTTGGCCCAAAGCTTTTCCTCTTATGACCCGATGTCTAGCTCCCCTTGACTTGAAGTAACACTCAATGCCGACCATACCATAAGCCACCAAAATTGTCCTAAGTCCCAAACATCCCTTTGCCTCATGCCCTCAGCTCAACCTAAAGCTCTCACCACCAAAATTCGAATAGAGGCATATTGTGACTTGAAGCACGCCACCACTAACTATAGATTTTAGTTACCACGGACCATAGTTACTCCCTCCTATCGATCATAATTTATGCAACTAAATCAACTCCATACTCTGCGTGGCTTCTTTTCCTACACATCAATCAATGTCATATTCCAAATGCATCATGTTTCGAACATTTTTTATGCCAATTTACACCAAATGACAACCATATTCCTAGCTATGCAAAACTACTAACAAGCACATCAAAATAATCCATATAGCCATCATACATCGTCATGTAACATCGAAGCAACACATACAATCAATCAAAACATGATTTAAAAGCATTTATCTTCCTAGATATGATTTTACAGAAAAATTCCAATATGGTTGGTAATTGGTGTACAATGAGTTAAAATATAAATCCGTCTTTTTAATATCAGTTTTAAGGTGTGATTAATGTCAAATCTAAATTTTAAAACACTTCAACTTTGAAAATCATTTCAAAAACCATATTTATACCATACAGATAAATATAAAATAGTAAGAGAAGCAATATCACTCACCTAATACAAAATTACCTAAATTTTAAGCCTAATTAAATGTTGAACAACAACTACACAGATCCCTGTGTAATCCAAATAGTAACCCATGGTTCCCCTTTCTAATCAACCCTTAATAACGTTCTTAAGCTAATTAAAGTAAGGAAAAGCGGAGGTTTTTGGTTAAATTCAGATTAATAGAGGTTTGGTTTAGTTTCTGGAAATAGGAAAGTGATTAGAAATTCTCCCCTCATCCCTAATTAGGTATAATTCCAAAAATAGGTTAGGAGGCCTAATTAATTACCCCTAATTTAGCCAGAAACTATATAAACTTCAAATCATGATCCTCAATGGTAGGTCCAAAATAGTTATGACCACTTTACGGCAAGAAAAATCATCATATCTTTCCAGTGGATATGATCAAAGGTTATAGACCATACTAGATTTCACGGTCCAAATCATCTAATAAAAATTCTAAGAATGAAAAATGTAACTAGTTAACATTTACTAAAATTATAGAATCATAAGACCTCACATGTATTTAAAAATAATATTTTACGATCCTCCGATACGCTAAATATGGGTCGTTACAATAAGGTCGGCTCCTCGGTCCTTCTAAAGAAAACAACCTTGTTTGATTTAGCTTATGAAAATTCTTCATTTTGTGGCCCAACTTATCATAGTTGTAACACTTAATCTTGATCATCCCTTCCGGTTGCAGATTCCTAGAGGCATAGAACCATTTCTACCACAATTGTAGCAACTAACCTCCAAAATATCCTATCGACCACCTCCTTCCAGAACTTTCCTCTTTGGTCCTGCCCTTTCTTCTTTTTATGTTAAGGAGCAACCCATTTCTTATGCTCTGCTTTTAGCTTCGTTTCAACGCTCTTATCCTTTTGGTACATATTGTCATACCTTCGGGCCATATTTGCTATGAATTCATAGTGAGATACCAGATGCACCATCACCTTATGATTCAGCCCTTGCTTTATTCCCCGAACAAACTTCTCATTCTTCTTCACGGGGCTGTTAATAAACTCATAGGCATAGTTTGCCAAGCCATAGAACTTCCAAATATATTATTCAGTAGAAATATCTCCATGCTTAAGATCGAGAAAATATCTCAATTAAAAAGTCCTCTAAAACTTAGAAATAAACTAAGCCTCAAACCTCTCTCTAAACCGATACCGAGTGATTTCCTCTTCGGAAGTCTCCAACATCACTGTCTTCCCACCAATCTAAAGCATCTTTATCAGACGAGATAGGCTAACCTTATCTTCCACAAATCATCCAACCCTAAGTCTTGGAAGATTCATTCACTTATTTTTATCCAACTGAAACCCTCCACCGCTGGCTCTCCCAGTAAATGTCATACCCCTAAGGTTTCTAAAGTCATGGTTTAACTTAGAAATCCACTTGAGTTGCTGGCCCAGGCTCTAGTACTTCCAACATATTATCCCACATCATCTAGCCATAAACTATGGAAACGAGGCATTCACATCCATGCCCCCAACAGGTAGGACGGTTTCATTAACTGGTGTTGGAGGCGGTTCTCCACCATTGCCTTTAAAAGTCTGATACTATCATCTCTCTCCTAGCATTTTCTTCTTCCTATTATAACACTTCCACTCCTCAAATCTTATTTCTGCTAAAGAAGTCTTCGTCAAAAACGAAAGAAAGAGATTTAGATATAGAAAATCTCTATTAACTAATTTATATCTCTATATAGAGAAATATAAATATGTAGTATCGTATAATTTCCTCAAGGTGTTCATTTCCTACTATCCATTCTTACTAAAATCCTTAACTCTTTCTACTTAAGTGTCCCCTAACCTATGCTATGATACAAATTGTAACATCCCTTATTTTAAAATCCAAAGGCGGAACTCCAATGTGATATGGTCACCTTTGAACTATCTTTTTGCAATAGTGATGAGATTGGCTATATTAAAAAGTATTATATATAGAGTAAATATTAATTAAAACAAAGACAAATAAAAACAGATTTAGTTTAACAATTTTATATCCCAAAGTCATGCCCTTAAAAGGGTCAAAAATATAACACAACAAATCAATAGTGTCATGCCCAACACATGAAGATGCTAACACGAATACTTTATGCAATGAAATTAAAAACAACATAAATATAGCACCTTAGCCTCTCTTTCGTCTTTGGCTTGCATTATTCAAATGAGTACTCATGGATTTATAGAGAAAACAATTATAAAACTATAGGTCAGACATAAAGTCTAATATGTAACATATTATCCTAAACATAAAAGATAATAAGACCACGCTACTAAAGCACGAAAAATGTTTCCCCACATTATACCAAAGCAATAATTATATGATTTACATGTATGCCTGATTTGTAGATTCATTATTAAGTGTTCAATAATACTGTAAATTCATGACCGAGAGCAATCTCTTGGTTTGTTTCACAAAATATTACAGTACAACGGTATCACCAAAATACCCTAGCCTTGGCTGTCACTATAACCTTATGCCTTCCATTAGGAATATACGGCTAAAGTCCCAATCTTCGGCTACCACTTAGGCCTTATGCATGCATAGTTTACTAAATTCCAACAATTACACTATCGGTCTCGGTTTCCACTTAGGCTTTATAACTTCACTTATCGTACTTCTGCCTCTACTCCTGGCCTTATGCCTATTTCGTTTCATATTTTTGTTATCATTTCAGGTCTTACGCCTAAACTTTTACTTACGATTGCTACCTTAGGCCTTACACCTAATTCACTCTCAGTTCCTAGATACCCACTCTCGGCCTTACGTCTTCCACCGTTCCCTTGGTCACCACTCTAAGCCTTACACCAATTGCTTTTGTAGTCCAAACAATTAGCACATTGGTCCTTACATAAACACTTTCATATTACGATTGCCATAGTAGGCCTTACACCGCTCTTCCGATTCTGCTTGCCACACTAGGCTCTATGTCATCTATCAAACTTATTACTTGATTGTTTTCTATTAGCCTTTTCACTTAGTTATTCATTAAGCTAACATTTATCTATTTAGTTAACAATCTTATTTATCAATTTATCATCAATGTCAAATGTTCTTAGTTCGGCTTTGGAATTCATTATTATTCCTGAAAGTTACTAATTTCGGTTCGTACACTCTACCAAGATTTAAATTTCTCTTGATAATCACTGCCCTCGGTCTCGTTTAGGGAAGCCCTCTTAGTTTAGCATAGCTTATTTATGCAATTTAAATCTTTAAATTCCTAAAATATGCTCCTATACTCATTGTAAATGCCAAAAATGGATACACACCCAAAAATTTGTAGAAACAGTGAGATCCATCAGAAAGTATACCAAAAAAAGATTTTTAAAGTGGTTCGACATCTTCGACCTATGTCCACTATGATTTTTATTAATTATAGATTTTAGAGTCACTAGACAACGGTTTACAGACTTAAAGCCTAGAACATCAAATAGTAGCTTCCTTAGTGACTTCAATGTGGGAGAGATAAAAGATGAAGAAGGTGAAAATGCTAAAAGTACTTTTCCATTTGCTATGGAGCCTGCATTTGTGGAGAAATCGTCTAGTAGAATTGGGTCCCCATGAAGTATCAAGTCAAGGTCAGAGTCCAGCTATGCAGAAGAAAGCTAATACCAAGTGGATCCACTTGGCACCAACTAGTACTAACGTGGGAAATCTTTTCTCCTTCTTTTATTCTACCTCCTATCTTCGATCCGGTGTGCTTCGAGCATTTTCCTTGAAGATTGAGTCGTTATTGATAGGTTCTTTTTTTCTCTGTTTTCTTTGCTTTCTTCCAGAAAATCTTTAGAGTTATTCTTCTATTCCTTAAGGTGTGTACTTCATGAAAATTAATCGTGCCAGAGACCCATGTACAAGAGTATTAGAGGTCCCATGTGCAATATAAATCAATCGGTATTGAGTGGTGGGACTCGGTGCTGAGTGGTCCCCTTTGCTCAGAATCCTCTAAGACTTCTTGAGCGTATTCATATTTCCCATTGCATGTTTCTAAGCCTATGGATCTTTTTGTCTTCATTTTGACACTTTGATTTTAGCAAAAATTCTGCTTGGTCAAAAAGTCGGATAACACTTGCCCCTCCTGAGTATGCTTTCATTGAGAACAAAGCATGCTTTGGAACATGTCAAACATTAACTACCATCTTCCTGTTTCAGTTGATCATTCAAGAATGCTTTGAAGTGCTAAATTTATTTTGTAGATTTCCCTTTTAACCGATTTGTATTATCGATTTCAATTCTTCATGTTAAGGACAAGATCTATGCATTGAAGGTCGTTCCATGCCTTAGCCCAGCTTACACTTTCGCCACCATGATCTTTTATTAATTTTTGGTTGTAAAATACCAATCAGTATCGAGTGTTACCTATTAGTGCTGACTGCTTTTCCTTTTCTCAAGTATAGATATTTGGGACTTAAAGAAATTTCCCGATTTTCTCGCTTTTCACTTGTGTCGAATTCTTAGCTTCCATTCATGCCTGACTGCTATAAGCCCTCAAGCCATTGTTGATTCTTTCCAACCACCTTGGAACACTTGTTGACATTCGCCTACATTCATTTTCTATCACAACTCACTTCCTCATATAAGCTGATGCTCCAACCATCGTCTTCTAACCCGAGAACTAACAATCAACCTATATTGCCTTTCAACTCGAATTCAAATCCCGGCTTAACCTAAGATTGGCAAAGCTTCCATGTCATGGATCCGCATGGAGGTCGATGGTTCGAAGGATGTTGATGGGACTTAAACGAAAACTAGGCTAGGAGCTCCTAAGGTTTGACTTAGGTTTAACCTTGTTCGGCCCTAAGTTCTATGCTTGGCGTGCTCAAGTTGTTTCAAAATGATGCTCAGCTTCTCGACTTCGACTAACTCCTTTTAAAGCTCAGCCGATCGCGCCATTCGTTTAAATTCCAATAGGACAGTTTGTTTCCAAGAACGGTCATATTGTATGGACTTCCAAGCCAAAATGATTAAATCATCGAGTTCTTTCAATAACTGCACTTCCAGTGTTCTTGTAAAAGAGAAACCTCCACCTCGCTCTGGAAAATGGTTTTGTTATCGATTATCCAATGATAATGGACAAGATCTGATGCACCATCCACTTTCCCTGGTCGATGTTTAGAATCAACTGGTCAAAGCATATTGACATACATTGGATTTTAAGCATCGATCACATGAGTTTAATATTAGAAATCAAACATACCTCATCGTGTTGAACGCCAAGTTTCCTTATTCAAAATGACTCGTCAATCGCCATGCTTCTATAACAACACTAGGACATCCACTCCTTCTGAAGCTAGATCCTCCATTGCTCAGCTTCACCTTTCGTATCTGTTAGGCCTGGATGTTTAATGACAGTCGAGTTACAAGGCGTGGTCATTCTACCAAAGCCATTGCAAAATCCACCTCCTACTCACAATGAGTATATCAGTTCAAGGATTTTAGATAATCCATTAGAACAAATGCCAATAATACTTACTTCAAAGATGATCCAGAACATACATCGCCAACACGGGATCCCCGAGGACAACACACTTCTTTCAACACAGGCCCAACGAGCACACATCCCTTTGTTAGGATCCATAACTTGCAATAGATACACGTGCTTGGGCGATGTTGTGTCTATTTCAATCTATTTCTCTGTTTAGGTTGGCTCCATCTCAAGTTCATCCCAATGAGTACGCTCTCCTGAGTACTCTATATGTGCTCTTCATGAAGCAACTCCGCTAGCCTCTGACCTTCAATGAGCTTACTTTTCGATTGTACTTCAAACAAAAGGCATAACTTGCCATCTTATATGATTATCAAGGCCTGGTGGAGATGCAAGGTCATCAAGAAGCTTCACAATAAATATTCATACCTCAAGAACGAATACTTCTTCGTCAGATGCTCGTTCGGCTTTAATCGACCTTGGCTCTCCAAAAGTACGATTATTTCCTTTTCTTCCTTTCGCACTGTATTTTCACCATCTCAACATCTAACTTCTAATCCAATTCCATCGTGGATAATCCTACTCATGATGCCAATGAGGAGCATAGTGATACCTTGGATGCTCTGAAGAGAATTCCGACCCGAGATCGCTCTGCTCCATAACTTCTAATTAATGAAAACCTTTATCATTCTAATCTTCTTCTCCCCAATCGAATTGCCATCCTAAGTGAAATTTCTTCGATCTGCTCTAGGATACCAACTAGATCTTCCTTCCCCAGATGTGGCTTTGGCGATAATCTCCAAGGGGAGTGGAAGGCCCCTCCGGTGCGTTGAACATTGATGAATCCACCGATAGAATGGCAGTTGAACCCGATGTTGGTGAAATTCCAAGAGAGAGGGATGAGGAAGCTAGAATGCAACCAATTCTGAATGGGAGTGAAAGTGCAAGTTAGATAGAAGGGAAAAAAGAGACGATTGAGGATAAAGGAGAAAAAGAATAAGAAAGCGCTGGGGAAGGCGATAGTGAATATGATGCTAGTCCTGAAGGGGACGAGTTGTGCAGGAAGACATCTCC
Organism: Allium cepa; assembly: GCA_030765085.1. Taxonomy (NCBI): domain Eukaryota; kingdom Viridiplantae; phylum Streptophyta; class Magnoliopsida; order Asparagales; family Amaryllidaceae; genus Allium; species Allium cepa. Next base: position 546,620,703 of record CM060943.1, on the reverse strand, counting down.
CGATGCCACTGAAATCCTTGCGTCGCCCCGCCAAAAAGGTAAAATCATAAAATCACTCAAAAAGGCAGTAGAAATAAGTACAATGACAGTAATTGGGGCAAATCCTCTAGTCGAAGGTTTTGTGGATATCTTTGGCTCCATAAGTGATTTTGACATTTCCATCGGCGACCTCTTTAAGGAAGGCTTTCCATACTTTAGCTTCTTGCCTAGGGAATTCTAGGTAAAGGTTGCAACTCCATCTTTACTTCCATTTAAACATGGTCTATATAGTACTTAGGGGGTCATCAGCACTCTAAATTTCATTAGGGTCACAAACACACATCCCTGCTTTCATCTACATTTCAAAATTCCAAAACTTATATAATCTTTTTGTTGTTTATGGTTCCTTGGCCAAAGATAAATATAGAAAGCTTTAGTATAACATGGATTGGTCTAGAGGGAAAATTCTTGATCCATATCTATTTTGTTCCAAATACTGGGGGCGTCACGAGATCGAAGAACAAAAAACTAGAAGGTAGGAATAAGAAGCAGAGGATGATCATAGAGTTGAAAGAGATGGAAGAGGCAGGCTAAAGAGAAGCCATCCTTTTATCAACCCAAGCGATATAAAGAATTACAAGATCACCATGGCTCCTCTTTTGGTGCTTTTCCTCCCCGCTCTATTCCTAAAATTCCTAAACATGAGCAAACTTTGTCTTCTCATTCTTTAGCTACAGTTGTGCCCCTCAACCTATGGAAATCTCAACTCCTTCAACTTCTCTCCCTACTGCTCGGGCGCGCTTGCAGGCTGCTTTTTCGGACCTTTTCTTGCATGATGTTATATTTGACCATGATATCCAAGAAATTCCAATAAAAAGAAGCAGACCAAGATGTCCAATGCATCCAAAGACTTATCAACCAGGGCTATGAGTGGATGAGAATCCGCTACGCCCTTTCTAAGCAAAAAAAATTAACTGTATGAACATTCGGTCCTTTAAATCGGAGAAGAAAACCTACGACGACCTCATCATGAGCTATAAGGGAAACTTGGAGAAAATGAAAGTAGAAAGAGATGCCACCATGAAATCTAAGGCTAATGCCGAAAGCCTGATGGCGGATATGAGAATGGCCCACACTAAAGCAAAGCTCGTGCTAAAAGACCTACTTAAGATTACTCACGAGGAGGGTTCTGCCTTGAAAACTCAAATTGTCGAGAAGGACCCGACCCTTACTTCAAAAGATAAAATCATCAAGGCCAGGTACAATACATAGAGGAGCAGGCAATCGGAATTCAAAAGCATTGTGCAGATTATGATAAACTCTCCAATGATCTTCTATTAGTTAAAGTCAAGAAACTAGATGGTTAAGTAAATCATGCGGCCCTTGAGTAGAAGCTAAAAGAGCTTAAAAAGGTGAGGGCCAAGGAAACATAAGAGTTGAATAATACGCTTCTACACTTGTTTTTGAGCAAAATCTAGTACAAGAATTTGAAGTGGTTGGGGAGTACATATGCTAAAACCCTCGCAAATTCCCAGAAGGAGGTGTTGCATCGTTCTGAAGCAGCCAGTGAAGACCTCACCCAAGAACAGCTGATGGAAAAGTACCTCGACGTAGAAGATATGCAAAAATTGAAAAGGGAAAGGCCATTGTAGCAAAGGAAGTGGCTACCGCCGCTACTGTTGTTAGGGCTTCCTCTAGACCTAGTATATCGAGTCTAGTAGAATCATCCATTCTAAAATCCTAGGAGCTTATGACAGACATCCCTAAGATTGTGGGGACTAGCTCCAAGGTCACCCAGATTATTCCAACATCTGCATCAACTACTTTTGTTGAGCCATATATTCCTTATTATGTAGACCATCCGCTCCAATAGTCACCTGAAGAGGGTGATATTTCTAAGTCGCTAATTTCACAATCAGCTCTGGGCGAAGGTATATCTCTAGTTTTATCGATTTTTGAGAAACTTCAGTTCATGTGCGAATCTGTTTCTAACATTTACCATTCTGTTTGCCATCTTATAGGCCATCCACTTCTTCCTCCTCTACCTGTAGCTACTTATAGGTCAGGTACTGCAGTAATTTTCACCATTTCAGCCTCTATCTCCATAGGACTTACCACTCCTACCCTGCCTTATAGTTCCAAAACTGACCCCAATTCCCAGAAGATGATGGCTCTCGAAGGGTTGGAGGATATTTCTCAATCCTTGGGGGTATCAATTTCAATTACTAATGCTTTGGGATTAACTGATCCTATTACAATGGTGGAGAGATCGAAAGTCTATTTTTCCAAGGTCATTATTAAAAAGGAGAATAGAACTAAGAAATTCGTCTTCTCTACTCCAACATGCCCTTCAACAGAACTTCCTCCTATCAAGACGAAATCCCTCAAGACTAAGCCCTTTGGTATCTCTACCAAAAAATATCCGATGAACCTTCTGTTAAACTCGAGGGTGAATCTACATCATTCAAGAGCGACACCTATGAAGAAAGGAGAATAAAAAGAAGGAAGAAGCACAAGAAACCGACTGGTAGTTCAAGCAACACAGGCAGTGGTAACACCCTAATTTTTTGTAACATTATTTAGGAGATTTAATTAGATAAATTAAATAGAACAATGTGATGTGTGGAGTAAGAAGAATCAAGTCTAATAATTAATTAGGTTGGGCCTAAATTAATCAATTAATAAAATTATTTTAAGCATATGATTGAGGAGAATTAATACGAGTGGGAATAATTCTTTATTTTATTCCTAAAATTCTTCCACCCTCATTTATTCTCATTTCATTTCATACAATCAAAATTAAACACAAGAGTCTGAACATTAACAAGAGAAGAAAAAAAGGAAAAGCTCTAAGGGATTTAAGGGAAAAGCTCAAGGAACATAATCAACCACAAATATCAATGTCTTAATCCAATCTAAGGTGAATAATAGTTAACCATCCCATTATTGTTGTGTTGTTTTCATACCTGGATAGGGAATTTTGAATTGTTTTATGATAATATGTAATGCTATGGTTGATTGTATCATTAACTAGTTAATTGATGATTTATAAGAATTTTATGGAATTATTATGATAAGTTTTAAGGGTAAAAACCTAATTCATGATCTCCAATTTATTTGAAAATTTGTTACGATGTATAAACGTTATTTTGAAGATGGGTTTTCAATTTAATAATTTTCCAAGCTCATATGAATATTTTATGAATTTTCTAAGATAGAAAAGGAGTTTATTTTAGGTTTTAATTATTAAAAATAATACAATAAATGTTTTTTCCTCAAATTTTTTTATGTGTAATAACATAGAAATTCTTATCATTGGTGATTTTTGGTGATTTTTCACAAGTGGTTATGATTTTCTATAAATTAATTATGGTAGGAAAGCTATTAATTAATATTAATCAATGATATTAATTATAATGGTTTACAACTTGTTTTAGGAATATAAAATATGTTTTCCAGTAAATTTTCTAAAAAGGACATGGAAAAGTTTTTTTAATCAATGAAATTTTGACAAGAGGCAAGAGTTGGTTGAAAGAATTAGCTTTAGAAAGAAATAAATCAGTTTTTTAATTATAGAAATGCCATTATAGATAATCGGCACCCTTATCCCGTGCCATTTTATGAAATTTAATACTTGTAAGTATAAGAAGTATCAACATTATAAAGACGTCATCTATCTTGGATGATGCGTACAATACCTACCTCATAGATATGAGATGTATCAATCCTTATTATGATTTGATAACAATCATTTAATAGTACAATATCTCAAGGTTTTAGGGGTTCGACGACCTAAGGTTTCGGGACTCCATATTGTTTTATAAAGTGACACACCTCCTTTGATTTTAAAGGTTCGGGAACTATCAAGCTTTTTAAAGTTTTGGCACCCTCCAAGATATAGAGGTTCGAAATTCCTAAATGTTTAAAACTTGGCACCTCTTGTCATCTATTCTTTCGACATCTATGTTTTTATGGCATTGATGCCGTATGTTTATAAATATGGCACCTATGTATAGGCAGGATGACCTTATGTTTAGCAAACCAAAATATATCTTTTAAAGCCATGATAGCTTACGTGAGTTAGAAATTCGATAACCATATATTTTGACACTATAGACATATGTTTTACAAATAAGAGTGATTGTTTTAGAACCCGGTATAGAGGCTTGATACCCTAATTTAGCGGCATGGATTGCATATGTTTACCAATTTGGATAGCTTTACTTAGTGGCATGATAGCCAACTATTTTATAGGTGCCGCAACCTCATTTATGATACTGAATGAATAAATAGTTATTTTGAAAGATGAGTATATTTCGACATAAAATTTTGGTTAAGTGAAAGGGGCTAAGTTTTCCTTGTTTTAAAGAATGACTCTAAGGGATTAGTTATTTATAAAGACAAATGTTTTCAAGGGAATTAAATGGTATTTTAGCCTGAAATTTTATATGAATTAGATAAAGGAAATTCTTACTTAAGATAAGTAATTTTGTGATGCCAACGACCGTTGATTGAACATAATTGAATAAATAATGTTATATGTACATGTTACCATATGATCTGTAATATTTATATAATTTGCATTACCATACTCGCATCATTATGGCCCAACATCATAACTTAAGGGTGTATGGGAAGAATTACTAGTTAGGTTGTCCCAGTAGTGAGTATGGTTAGACTTAGCTTTTGAGTGAGTAGAATTGTACGTAGAAACTCAAATAGATCAATCTTGTAGGATGCCTTAAACTGATCTGAAAGATATGACTCTTGGATTTAATAACCAAATAGGTTGATTAGTTACTTATGAAAAATAATAAGTTCAAAATAATCCTAGGAAAACTATGATATGTGAGATGGATAGTCTGCATGATATATGAGATTGATAGTCCATATCATCCTTGATATGTTTATAGTAACCCTAGGAAATATAATATATGCGATGAATAGTCCACATGACCCAAGGCAGATAGTTGATATAATACGTGTGATCGGTAGTCCACACAAGTTGAGATGGATAGTCGTTTTAATTTGAGAAAGATGGTGCATATAATATGTGTGTGATGGGTAGTCCACTTAAGTTCTGACGGATAGTCCTACTAAATTAAGACAGACAGTCCCATTAAATTGAGATAGATAGTCCTTAAATTAGGGATAGATGGTCCATTTAATGAGATTGTAGGAATGCATAACCCTTTGAAGACAGATTAGTCAAACTTAGCCAATTACATGTCTGCATATAATTATATTATGATGTTCTAACCAATGTGGTTGTAGGTGCATGATTTATGACTGACATATTCACTACAAGAAAAGTATGTTCTCTTTGCACAACCATACAACTTTTTTGCTTTGCTTAACAAAAATCAAGCGGTAAATTATGAAACCTTAAACATTGTGAGCGCTGGGAGAAATGTAAGGCGCTAAATTTCATTCATTCTCTTCATTTCTATTTCCTTTCTCGTATCCCCAAATTTTGAATCCCGATCCAAGTTTAATTACAAATCTTCCTCCTTCAAAATAAATTTTCATCCCCTAGGAGACTTCATCGCCATTTGCAGCCATCTCCGTTCAATCACCCCAGTTGCCCTCGTCTCCATTGCAGTCGTCTTAGTGGAAGAAAATCGACAACCAATGGTAGAAAATCGATAGCCAATGGAAGAATCGCTATTGCAGTCACTGTTAATCCTAGTTCTTGCTTTAGTCGATAGGCGCGTGAGTGGAAGAAAATCAGTTGCCGATTGTCTCAGCATAAGTTCAGCCTGTATTTTTTGTAATTAGCTAATTGTTTATCTACTTTTTTATATCTATATTAAATTTTCCATAGCAATACTTTTTTTTATAAATGGATAAACACCGTTTCTTGCAAAATTGAACTAGTTTTAAGTGAGAAACATAGCATGATTAAAATATAACTATTCTAGTAAAGTTTACGTAGTAATCTTGTATTATTTTATTTTATGTTTTCAAACTTTGAAAATATTCTGTTTAAATAGCTTAGTAAAAAATAGAGCTATTCAAGAAAAGTTAATTCTTTTGATAATAATTAGGAAAACTTAAGAAATTTGAAAAGTGTATTAACTATTATCTCATAACCAAGCTTACAACAGCCTACAAAAAGTATACTCTTTTGAAAATAATTTGAAAAGTTAAACAATTTTGAAGCTTAATATTATTCTGATTCTAAATTGCCATTTAAAAAGCTCTAGTTTGGATCTTGGATTTATTTTAGGGTTTATTTGGACACTTTTTTTGAGTCCGATCCGCTTTAGATCCAAGGTGGATTATAGAGCGGTTTTGTAGTCATTGTCGGAGAAGATCAACTGCTTTAGGTAACATCAGTGTTTTCGTCATTTGATTTGAAGCGATTGAATTTTTCATATATATCACTCGTATGTGTAAAAAGAGTAACAAAAATAAAGTATTTTAGTTATTTATTATTGCATTCAGTACTTTAAAATATAGCATTTCAGTTATTTTTTACTCGTAATATCTAGCCTTCACTTGACTTTGAGTATTTTTACACAAACATGGTAAAGAAAGATGTATATGGAAAACTTTGGACAAACTGCCCTTATGGCTTGAAAAATGAATTTTAAAAGATAGTAGAAACTATATATTTCACAAGGTGCCAGTTGATGGTAATATTGATATGCATGCAAAAATTTCATGATATTTAGTCAAAGTGTGTTTGCACACCAGAAAAAATACCCCACTATTTACAGGTTAGCAAAATTTAATCAAAAGGTACATATTCTTGTAAAAAAGTGGTGTTTGTAGTGTTCGTGATGTGTGTATTGCCTATTCAATGTGTAGTGTATATACATATAATTGTTGATGCATACATTACTTCCCAGCAGTGCAACTTCTCCTATTATGTTCTCTGCATTGTCAGTATTTCTATTTTGCCTTGTTTGTCTTGAAGTACTCTTCTGTTGTTGAGTGTTTGTGTGTGGTGTATCTGCAGCCGAACGTCTGTATTTACATGTGGGTATGTGCTGTGTTGAGTAAGTGCATGGCTGTGTTTGTGATATGTGTGTGAGCGTGTGTTAACCTGCTATGTTTACGTGAGTGTGATGTGTGTGTCATCTTATATGCAATGTATTTGAGTAAATTTGGATATGTATTTAATTTCTTTTTTGATTACCATGCATTCCATAAGCAGGTACACGTAAGTGTATTATGGTTTTACAGCAACATAAATGCTTATGATTGATAAACTACTAGGAATATTTTATGTCAGACGATGATATGTTGTGTAACATTAATTTTATCAAAATACAATTATGTGTTCACGCTTCTGTTACTCAGAGATTCTTGGGTGAAGAAAAAAAAATATTATTTCTTTATTTCCCATTATTACAATATAGTAGGTAATAAGAGCTTGTAATAAAGTTTTCCAGGAGATTCTTTGAAGTGCTAATCTCCGGATATCTAGATGCTACCATATATGTCATAAGCATAAAGTGCCATTTGACAAAGTTATTATAGTTCATACTTAATTCAATCTTTGCCATAGTTAATTTTGTTGGGTGAAAATATTGCCAGATAAAGCGAAAACTACACAAATCTATGTTTCTCTTTAACAATAATATTGTGATGTACATTATAGTGTATACTTTCTTAGAGTTACAATGTTTATTCATGATGGAGAAAGACTGGTTACATTCACACAGGTAATAGGATAATATACAACTAAATACACTTCGAAGATTTTAAAATTATAATATTACAATCAACATTTGTGTTGTCTATCTTCATCATAGAACTAGTATATAGTACGGACAAGGAGCATGGAATTTTGTGCAATCCGCGAAGAAAAATCTAGCAATTTCAAAAAAAAAATTATGTCCTTGCATAGATTGTCGAAATCTTACCCATCGTCATGGCAAGATTGTGTTTGAGCATTTGGTTATAAAAGGAATGGATCCTAAACACAAATGAAGTAAGTGGTACAATCATGGTGAACAAATAAACATAGTTGATGAAATGGATTTGAATGACACACATGATTTATTCCAAGCCGTTTACTATGAAGATGAAGATTTTGTCGATCATACCTTTTTTGCCGACGATAAAGATAATGTCGATGCACGAATATAAGAAGATGATTTGACAAAAAATTTGGAAGATGCAGAAAGTCCATTGTATCCCGATTGTGCAGGTCAAACAAAATTATCTACTACCACCGCTTTATATAATCTTAAATGTGAGTGCGGTTTATCCGATACTGGTTTTGATAAGCTATTAAATGTGTTACATGTATTATTACCGAAGGATAATGTACTTCCCAAGACTATATAAGAAGTAAAAAAATTTCTTAAAATATTTGATATGGGTCTTGAGAAGATTCATGCCTGTAAGAACGATTGTTGTCTTTTTAGGAAAGAATACAAAGATTTGAATAGTTGTCCAAAGTGTGATTGTAACGACCCATAAATTTTCGATAATTAAAATAGCTAATTTAATAAGTTTTCGTGATTTAATGTTAGAAAAAAATTGTAATTCGTTTGAAATAATAATGACTGGAATGAATTGCAAAAATAACTATCCAAGTAATGAAAAATAAAAGCTACTTAGTGAATGCCTTTGCAATCAAAAGTTGAATAGGATAATAAATGCTTAATTCATTGGGTATAATAGAGTAATTGATTGATAAGTAAAATCTATTTAAAATCAAATATTGAATATTGAACAGGTAAATTGTTTAAATTAAATATTTAAAACTTATTGAATAATTGAATAACTGTAAAATGAAAATAGTGTTCTAAATTGTGAATTGTTTTTAAAGGTTGAATCTTATAAGTTCAATTTCAATATTTCAAATGATAATGAATTATTGGATAAGCGAAATTGTTTAAATTAAATATTTGGAATTTATTGAATAATTTAATAATGAGAATTGAATAACCGTATAATGGAAATAGTTGTTCTATAATTTTAATTCGTTTCAAAAGTTAAATTTTTATAAGTTCGTTTTGAATATTTCAAAAGATAGTGATTTAAGAATAATCAAATTTGTTAAATTTAATATTACAAACGTGTGAATAATTAAATTCCGAATTTGATACGGGTAATTTGGTATTGAAATTTAATATGTGAAAATAGAGTGAATATTTGAAATTTGATTTAATATGATTCAAATTGGTTTCCAAGTGAATGTAAGTTATATTGGGATTTTAATAGAGTTAATAAGATTTTTAAATTGGAATTTAATGGATAATTGAATAACGGGTTTAATATGATTAAAAACGATTTGAAAAATTTTATTTTATCATATTGAAGTTATAATGATGCTATAGAACTTTTAAAACTGAATTTAAAATTTATTTGTGAAAATTGAATATTTTAATATTTAAATCGACTAGTGAAATTAGTCAATTTTCGAGCAGTTTCAGAATTTGACGAAACTAGTTCCATTAGATCTGTAATAGTTAGTTATTATCGGATTTCAATTTTCGAAGCAATTCGGAGTTGTCGTTTGACCGTGGCAGCTCGAAACGCATCAAAATTGTTTTAATATAAATTTAACGAGTTAAAATAGCCATTTCTCAAACAGTCTCGGATTTCGACGGAACCAGTTTCATCGGATCCGTAATGTGATATTATTGTAAGATTTCAAATTTCAAGTCAATCAGATTTATCGTTTGTCCGGTGCAAGCCAAAACGCCTAGAAATTAGTTTAAATCGATTTAATTTAAATTGATCGTTTATTTCCGTAACTCACACATATGATCGAATTAGCTTCCGAAACCTGTTCCATTGTGTCCGGAACGCGGGCTAAACCCTAGGAACGTCAGTTACCGCGTGAAATTCGGAGTTCGGAAAACCCGGGATGCATAGTGATTCGAAATTTCTATAAGTAAGCCTTTATTTCATTGAAAATAAAATAAAAATAAAACTAGGGTTACAAGTGCACAGCCGCCATTATCATAATTCACGGCCGAAAATTACTCGTCTTCTCCCCCCAAATTCTTCGAATCCGTTCACAATTTCAAAAAGTTTTCAACTGCAAATTCGTAGGGGGCGTGGTGATCTTCGATTCTATATGGAGATGATGGGGTTTCGAGTTATATAGGAAGATAAATTGGGCCGCGTTCTCCACCGTTGCGCACGCGTTTCGAGGTGAATTAGGGGGCCGAGCTCCTCCCTGTTCCAGCCGAGTATAGAGTGGAAGATGCTCTTCGTGGTGGTGCTTCCTGATCGAGGTGGAGGTACTTGTATTGATGGCGTGTATTAGGGTTATTGGGACGGCTTGGGTTGTTCGTGCTTGCGTGAGTACCTGATGCGAACGAGAAGAAGAAGAGAACCGTGTGCGGCCGTGATCTTGCTTTGGGGAATGGACGGCAGATCTGGGTTTGTGTATAAAAATTAAAATAAAAGTAGAACTTAATTTGTGTTTAAATTCGTATTAACTTCCAAATGTCATAACTTGTTGATGCGAGGTCCGTTTTGGACGAAACGAGTTGCGTTGTCTTCGTTTCGTCGAGCACTACGCTATGGAATTGGATTGGAGTCGTTTGGAGCTAGAGAAAATTTTGGGTTAAATCGAACGTCGTTCGATTTGATTTAAAATCGTAAAATCAAGGTGAGTGTTTTATAACGCTCACACCGTACTAAATATCTTTATGCTAGTTAAATTTGATATTATGAAGTGTTATGATCTTATTTGTCGTTGTTTGATAAAAATTTAATTGTCATATAGCTTGTCTTTTGCATTAACCGTTGAAAAATTAAATTGACAGTTAAATTGAAATTAAAATTGAATTGCGATTAAATTACCTGACATTGATAACTATGAAACTGCCATGAATTGTATTGTTTATTGGATGATGTACTTTGATGGATGCTATTGGTTGATAATTGAATGTTTGGATGTTTATTTGCTTATATAGATCCTGTTATGAATACATATGATAGTGAGATTTAATTTAAGTAATATATACTCATCCCTGACATTTAATTGAAATAAATAATTACTTGGCCATAGGATAGAAAATTATATACGGGCACCGAATTGGCTAAATTAATAATTTTTGAAATCGTCGATTTGAAATTTATGTAAATGTTTCGATTTAAAAGTGATAAATAGAAATCAATTTATAGAAATCGAATTTATCGAAAAATTGAGTTTGAAATGTTGAAATAAAATTTTGGTTAAAAGAAATTGTTGAATAAATTTAAGTGGAGACTTTGAGATTTAAAATTTGGATATGATTGAATTTTGGAAATTTATTTGTTTTAAAGATTGAACATTAAATGGATTGATTTTGAAGCTGTTTTAATTTGTTTTCCAAATTACTCTGTTATATAAACCATTTTGAATACTTAAACTATTTTAATCTATTTTTAATCTACTTAACCCAATTTAAATTATTTTAAACTAATTTATCTATTTTAAATCCATTTTAAAGATTTTAAGTATTTTTAACTATTTTAATTATTTAAACTACTTTTAAACTACTTAAAACTATTTTCTAAAAATTTCAAGCTGGTTAATAAGGTGGAATGTTTATGTTTAAATCTTGAATTTAAATACGAATTGGGTTAAATGAAGTTGCAACATAAAATTGAAATTCGGAATGATTTTGAAACCGAAATGAGTTATTGAGACGCAAAATGATTTTTAAAAAGGAACCTTATATTTTGAATGGCTATGTCGATATTTGAAATGGATTTGATTTTGAAGTGAATATGACATTTGATATCAATTATGAATCGATTTGAAATGTAAAAGAGCCAACGGTGTAATAATACGTAGTTATTAAGGAGACCGGGATCGGATATGGACATACTCTCTGTCGATACCGAAAACCACTTTAATAACTATTATACGCGGAGTGTTGATCCAGAATGAAGTGGATGGTTTGGTGAACGCATTGACTGAAGAAAGAGAACGATTATTGGATGACCCCTGATATGACTAAAACAGGAGCCGCGCCGGGCCATTGAGGTTCGCCACCTCTAGCGGACACACTTCTTCGATACCATTTCTATTACATTTGTGATGCGATTTGGGTGCACCCCTTGATTTGGGAGTGTTGTTTCGCGGTGTTGGGGTAGCTGCTGGCTATGCCCAACATCAGTCCGGATCACGCAACTACTAGTATCCTAGTTGGTATCGCCTCATGTACCTTGTCATACTGATTATCCTATTCGCGACCACTACGTTTTGATTTGTACCTTGAGTATATGGATTGCCCTCTGGTGACTTCCGGTTTTGGGGAAACTACGGTCTTGTATATGCTTTTGGGAATATAAAATGTGTTAAGGGGGATTATGGTAACGCCTTAACGCTATTTTGATACTTTATATTACTGATAGACATTATCTACTTAGCGTATATTACTACATAATAGATAGTTTCACGGATCCTTGAGAGATGGAAAATCCCGTAACATCTCTTGAGTTATTGCACGCACGTTGACACTGGATATGAGATGTCAAACCCCGTAAACATCTCTGACGCCGTTACACTCATATTTATTTACGATTGATTTAACTTTCATAAGGATATTTTAGTCCTGACTCGAGTGTTTTGTCTTTTCATTACGCTCGGGTCAGTCCTGAGTTTTCAGTTTAGGTTGAAGATCATTTCCTTGGAGGACGGAGACGAAGATTTGGTATATTATCTACTACTATTATATTCATTCCATTCCGCTGCATTGTTGTATGATATTTGCTGTATATGTAACTCTGATAAATGTTGTATAATAATAATCAAATGTATTCATTTCAAATGTATTCATTTAATTAACAGCTTCATGAACTGTTATTTTATTATTATACTTTAGCCTTCCGCTGTGAGATTCTGTGTTGTTTCATTTCCTTTATTTCCCTTCCTTTTCTTTTCTTAATTACCCCAATAACTATCTGCCCTTTTAATGGTTTGGAATCGACATGTGTATTTGATCGTCGGTTTAAACTGTCAAAAAAGGCGGGTCGTTACAGTTGGTATCAGAGCTTTGGTTTAGCGATAACCTTAGCTCTGTGGGGTCTGACTCTTTATAAATAGGGTAGTTATACCCTATGATGAGTCGCTGAGTGAATATATATATGAGAGAGCGTATTTGTTAGTGATATAAAATGTTTTATATTGTGTCGGTTGATTTGTTGAGTGGCTTATGGATTCTGGTCAATACGAGTAATTAACGTCATTGATAGGGATCTCTAAACACTCGGACAGAACAATTCGACATAGTATTGTTTTAAAATGGGGTAAATGAAAAACTTTTCCCTAATTATATTTTGTATATAAAGGATTAATTTTTCAGAAATTATTGTGACTTATCTAGCTTACCTGGTTGTTAGGAATGAAAATATTGGTTATTATTATTAGTTGGATACTTAAATTTAATAAATAAGGTTTATTACAAAATAAACAATGATAAAACAAATTGTGGAATATTTCAAGAAAGTAAAATCCTATAAGAATGTTTTATAAAGGTGACTTATAAATTAAAATAGATTTAAATTGGAAATATTGAATTTAAGACCCGGAGATTTTGAAAATGGTTCTCAAAGTTTTGAAGAAGCATATAGTAATATTAGTTGGAAATTATTTATGGAAATATTTTGAAAGGATTTTAAGAAGGAATGAATTCAGTACTCTTCTCTTATGTCGCTGGAAAATAATCTCGGTGATGACTGCGCAGCGTCATCGACGTTCATTTTCGAGTCTCAAAGTGGGGAAGACTTCTAAGAAGCTTTGCTTTTCTTCGAAATTATTTTGGGTAAATGGGTTTTGGTTTAAACTCCAAAGGCATGATTTGATAATTTAAAGGGATATAAGTATATATGTTTATTTCAAACGATTTGGGAAGAACCGGGCATTTAAAATTCTAAGTTCTGTTAATTAAAAAAATTTCAAATTATTTGAATGAAATGTGAATAACTAGAATTTATAAAATAAGAGGATTGAGATATCTAAGCTATTGGATGGGAAAACTTTAAAATTTGAAGGTAAAGAGGATTTAAACAAATTAAATTTGTGAACATTCTAATTAAGTAAAACGAAATTCTATAAATTTGTATAATACCAAAAATTACATTCTGATAACACATAACAAGACTTACCAAATGTTAAAAGTTAAAATGATGTTTGGATATGTAATGAGATATTGTATAGATAAACAGAACCTGAAAGTAATTGAAATATACAAGTAAGGAAAACTTAAAAAGGAATTAGAATGTATATAAATGAAAATTTTGGTTGTGATAAAAATGTTATATACTTAAATATAACCTGAAATGATGAATTGATAAATGGAACAAGTAAGTGAACTTAAGAAAGAAGATAAATGAATCGTATTATATTTTGAAAATTGGTTATAGAAAATAAATATAAATTGCATAGTAAAAAAAAAAATTTGAATTTGTAACTTTTGTGATAACTATGAACTAAGAAAAGTCACATATAAGAAGTTAGACTTTTATGGAATGACTATAAACTAAAGTGATGATTAATAAAATGTTCCACAAATGAATTCGTTATTAACTGAAATTATGAAAATGCAATAAATGAAAATAAAGGAATTTCTTATAGCTAAGAATCAATTGGAAAATGAAATTGGATTTAATTAAATTATATAGAATGTTTAAAATGAACTCGAGTAAGAAAATTCTATGATATCTGAGAAATGATAATGTTAAAGAGCATGCTATGTAAAGAAATGAATATACTAACTGAATAATAGATTGTGAATAATTAATCGAAAAAAAGGGGGAAGTCAATAAAATAAATTTAGTATAGATAAATTGGATAGAAATCCATTGGAAGGTAATAAGTGAGATTGTACGTATATTATTTTATTCGCATAACGATTTGATCCAAATTCGAGCACAAAATTTTGAGATGATTTATATCGATCCAAGTTAGGATTTTTCACTCGATTTTCGACGGCGAACCCTAGATATGGATTTTTAATTTGATTCTGAAATTCTCTATCATAGTATATGGCTATGCAAGGAGAGTAACAGTTTCCAATCAAGGAACCAAATCTGAGTCCGCACTAGAGAGTCGTGTGAACGATACTAGTTGGAAGTGAAATTGTGTGATCGAATAAGCGATTGGATTGATATTGCTCACGGATGATATATGTACGACTTACAGAATTAATTAAGCTAATATTGAAAATGGAAGATGACAAATATAAAATGATCCTTTTAAATTGTATAATTGGAATTGAAGGAGATAAACCGAAATGAATGTAAAATTAATAATTTGGTTATGTTGGGTATGATTTGGTTGTTATATGATTGTTAGTTGATTGTATATAATTCATTAAGTGTAAATTGAAAGCTATAAATCATTGAAATCAAATTGGAAGTTAAATGAATTTAAAAAGAATTTAATTTGATTCAAATTGGAAGTAAATTAATGCAAATATGAATTAGTGAATGTTAACTAATTGAATTGAGAATGAATGTTAGTAAAATCCAACGTTAATGAATCAACTATGATTAAATTTGAAACCAAGTCAATAAATATTAATGAGAAGTGAATTTACATTGATTGGTTATGGATTTGTTGGATGATAGTTGGATGATAATTGATTGATGGTTGCATATGTTGTTTGTTGCATTTGCTATGTTGGTACGTGTAGTTGTTATGTTGTTATATGATGTATATTGATATTATTTTCATATATGCATGTTTCTCATAGTTTGTTGAGTGTTTAGTAGGTGCGGATTGCGCTTGCTTCGCATTTGGAGCTCGCTTTTGCGCTATATTATTCGTATATGCTCGCTAATAAAAAATATAAGGTACATGTTTATTTTATCATTGGATTTGGTGATTTTTGATGAGCCACTTGGCTTTTGGATTTTCTTTTGTTGGTTTGGGGCCCGTAGAGGCGTTTTGTAGTTGTACCGATCGAGCCGCGCAAAGGAGACTCTGCCGAAATTTTCCGTAAAATCCGGGTGTTAGAAAAATTTTCAAGTTTAAAAAAAAAAATTTATAACTTGTTTTGATAACTAACTTTTAAAGTTAGAAAGCCGTTCGGAGTGACTTAGTGGGTAACTTTGGATAAAATACATCTAATGTTGAATTCTATACTTAGTTCCTTTTCCCTTCTTTTTCCTTTTCGGGGACGAAAAGTTTTGAGTGGGGGAGAGTGTAACGACCCATAAATTTTCGATAATTAAAATAGCTAATTTAATAAGTTTTCGTGATTTAATGTTAGAAAAAAATTGTAATTCGTTTGAAATAATAATGACTGGAATGAATTGCAAAAATAACTATCCAAGTAATGAAAAATAAAAGCTACTTAGTGAATGCCTTTGCAATCAAAAGTTGAATAGGATAATAAATGCTTAATTCATTGGGTATAATAGAGTAATTGATTGATAAGTAAAATCTATTTAAAATCAAATATTGAATATTGAACAGGTAAATTGTTTAAATTAAATATTTAAAACTTATTGAATAATTGAATAACTGTAAAATGAAAATAGTGTTCTAAATTGTGAATTGTTTTTAAAGGTTGAATCTTATAAGTTCAATTTCAATATTTCAAATGATAATGAATTATTGGATAAGCGAAATTGTTTAAATTAAATATTTGGAATTTATTGAATAATTTAATAATGAGAATTGAATAACCGTATAATGGAAATAGTTGTTCTATAATTTTAATTCGTTTCAAAAGTTAAATTTTTATAAGTTCGTTTTGAATATTTCAAAAGATAGTGATTTAAGAATAATCAAATTTGTTAAATTTAATATTACAAACGTGTGAATAATTAAATTCCGAATTTGATACGGGTAATTTGGTATTGAAATTTAATATGTGAAAATAGAGTGAATATTTGAAATTTGATTTAATATGATTCAAATTGGTTTCCAAGTGAATGTAAGTTATATTGGGATTTTAATAGAGTTAATAAGATTTTTAAATTGGAATTTAATGGATAATTGAATAACGGGTTTAATATGATTAAAAACGATTTGAAAAATTTTATTTTATCATATTGAAGTTATAATGATGCTATAGAACTTTTAAAACTGAATTTAAAATTTATTTGTGAAAATTGAATATTTTAATATTTAAATCGACTAGTGAAATTAGTCAATTTTCGAGCAGTTTCAGAATTTGACGAAACTAGTTCCATTAGATCTGTAATAGTTAGTTATTATCGGATTTCAATTTTCGAAGCAATTCGGAGTTGTCGTTTGACCGTGGCAGCTCGAAACGCATCAAAATTGTTTTAATATAAATTTAACGAGTTAAAATAGCCATTTCTCAAACAGTCTCGGATTTCGACGGAACCAGTTTCATCGGATCCGTAATGTGATATTATTGTAAGATTTCAAATTTCAAGTCAATCAGATTTATCGTTTGTCCGGTGCAAGCCAAAACGCCTAGAAATTAGTTTAAATCGATTTAATTTAAATTGATCGTTTATTTCCGTAACTCACACATATGATCGAATTAGCTTCCGAAACCTGTTCCATTGTGTCCGGAACGCGGGCTAAACCCTAGGAACGTCAGTTACCGCGTGAAATTCGGAGTTCGGAAAACCCGGGATGCATAGTGATTCGAAATTTCTATAAGTAAGCCTTTATTTCATTGAAAATAAAATAAAAATAAAACTAGGGTTACAAGTGCACAGCCGCCATTATCATAATTCACGGCCGAAAATTACTCGTCTTCTCCCCCCAAATTCTTCGAATCCGTTCACAATTTCAAAAAGTTTTCAACTGCAAATTCGTAGGGGGCGTGGTGATCTTCGATTCTATATGGAGATGATGGGGTTTCGAGTTATATAGGAAGATAAATTGGGCCGCGTTCTCCACCGTTGCGCACGCGTTTCGAGGTGAATTAGGGGGCCGAGCTCCTCCCTGTTCCAGCCGAGTATAGAGTGGAAGATGCTCTTCGTGGTGGTGCTTCCTGATCGAGGTGGAGGTACTTGTATTGATGGCGTGTATTAGGGTTATTGGGACGGCTTGGGTTGTTCGTGCTTGCGTGAGTACCTGATGCGAACGAGAAGAAGAAGAGAACCGTGTGCGGCCGTGATCTTGCTTTGGGGAATGGACGGCAGATCTGGGTTTGTGTATAAAAATTAAAATAAAAGTAGAACTTAATTTGTGTTTAAATTCGTATTAACTTCCAAATGTCATAACTTGTTGATGCGAGGTCCGTTTTGGACGAAACGAGTTGCGTTGTCTTCGTTTCGTCGAGCACTACGCTATGGAATTGGATTGGAGTCGTTTGGAGCTAGAGAAAATTTTGGGTTAAATCGAACGTCGTTCGATTTGATTTAAAATCGTAAAATCAAGGTGAGTGTTTTATAACGCTCACACCGTACTAAATATCTTTATGCTAGTTAAATTTGATATTATGAAGTGTTATGATCTTATTTGTCGTTGTTTGATAAAAATTTAATTGTCATATAGCTTGTCTTTTGCATTAACCGTTGAAAAATTAAATTGACAGTTAAATTGAAATTAAAATTGAATTGCGATTAAATTACCTGACATTGATAACTATGAAACTGCCATGAATTGTATTGTTTATTGGATGATGTACTTTGATGGATGCTATTGGTTGATAATTGAATGTTTGGATGTTTATTTGCTTATATAGATCCTGTTATGAATACATATGATAGTGAGATTTAATTTAAGTAATATATACTCATCCCTGACATTTAATTGAAATAAATAATTACTTGTCCATAGGATAGAAAATTATATACGGGCACCGAATTGGCTAAATTAATAATTTTTGAAATCGTCGATTTGAAATTTATGTAAATGTTTCGATTTAAAAGTGATAAATAGAAATCAATTTATAGAAATCGAATTTATCGAAAAATTGAGTTTGAAATGTTGAAATAAAATTTTGGTTAAAAGAAATTGTTGAATAAATTTAAGTGGAGACTTTGAGATTTAAAATTTGGATATGATTGAATTTTGGAAATTTATTTGTTTTAAAGATTGAACATTAAATGGATTGATTTTGAAGCTGTTTTAATTTGTTTTCCAAATTACTCTGTTATATAAACCATTTTGAATACTTAAACTATTTTAATCTATTTTTAATCTACTTAACCCAATTTAAATTATTTTAAACTAATTTATCTATTTTAAATCCATTTTAAAGATTTTAAGTATTTTTAACTATTTTAATTATTTAAACTACTTTTAAACTACTTAAAACTATTTTCTAAAAATTTCAAGCTGGTTAATAAGGTGGAATGTTTATGTTTAAATCTTGAATTTAAATACGAATTGGGTTAAATGAAGTTGCAACATAAAATTGAAATTCGGAATGATTTTGAAACCGAAATGAGTTATTGAGACGCAAAATGATTTTTAAAAAGGAACCTTATATTTTGAATGGCTATGTCGATATTTGAAATGGATTTGATTTTGAAGTGAATATGACATTTGATATCAATTATGAATCGATTTGAAATGTAAAAGAGCCAACGGTGTAATAATACGTAGTTATTAAGGAGACCGGGATCGGATATGGACATACTCTCTGTCGATACCGAAAACCACTTTAATAACTATTATACGCGGAGTGTTGATCCAGAATGAAGTGGATGGTTTGGTGAACGCATTGACTGAAGAAAGAGAACGATTATTGGATGACCCCTGATATGACTAAAACAGGAGCCGCGCCGGGCCATTGAGGTTCGCCACCTCTAGCGGACACACTTCTTCGATACCATTTCTATTACATTTGTGATGCGATTTGGGTGCACCCCTTGATTTGGGAGTGTTGTTTCGCGGTGTTGGGGTAGCTGCTGGCTATGCCCAACATCAGTCCGGATCACGCAACTACTAGTATCCTAGTTGGTATCGCCTCATGTACCTTGTCATACTGATTATCCTATTCGCGACCACTACGTTTTGATTTGTACCTTGAGTATATGGATTGCCCTCTGGTGACTTCCGGTTTTGGGGAAACTACGGTCTTGTATATGCTTTTGGGAATATAAAATGTGTTAAGGGGGATTATGGTAACGCCTTAACGCTATTTTGATACTTTATATTACTGATAGACATTATCTACTTAGCGTATATTACTACATAATAGATAGTTTCACGGATCCTTGAGAGATGGAAAATCCCGTAACATCTCTTGAGTTATTGCACGCACGTTGACACTGGATATGAGATGTCAAACTCCGTAAACATCTCTGACGCCGTTACACTCATATTTATTTACGATTGATTTAACTTTCATAAGGATATTTTAGTCCTGACTCGAGTGTTTTGTCTTTTCATTACGCTCGGGTCAGTCCTGAGTTTTCAGTTTAGGTTGAAGATCATTTCCTTGGAGGACGGAGACGAAGATTTGGTATATTATCTACTACTATTATATTCATTCCATTCCGCTGCATTGTTGTATGATATTTGCTGTATATGTAACTCTGATAAATGTTGTATAATAATAATCAAATGTATTCATTTCAAATGTATTCATTTAATTAACAGCTTCATGAACTGTTATTTTATTATTATACTTTAGCCTTCCGCTGTGAGATTCTGTGTTGTTTCATTTCCTTTATTTCCCTTCCTTTTCTTTTCTTAATTACCCCAATAACTATCTGCCCTTTTAATGGTTTGGAATCGACATGTGTATTTGATCGTCGGTTTAAACTGTCAAAAAAGGCGGGTCGTTACAGTGATTCTTCAAGATGGAAGATAAATAAGAGTACAAAAGAGATCATGCAAGGCATCCCTGTTAAAGTGTTGAGATATTTTCCAATCACTCCAAGATTCAAAAGAATGTTTAGATCCAAAAAATCGCAGAAGATCTATGATGGAATTATAGTAATAAAAGCAATGATGAAAAAATGCATCATCCTTTGGATTCTATGACTTGGAATTTAGTGGATGAGAAAAATAAATCATTTTCAGCCGATCCACACGATCTCAGATTTGGTCTAGCTACAAATGGTTTCAATCCATTTGGCATTAAAAGTTCTAAATATAGTTGTTGGCCAGTAATGCTAGTGACATATATTCTTCCGCCTATGTTGTGCATGAAAGAAGAAAATATTATGTTAACATTGGTGATTCCTAATCTAAAGCAACCGGGAAATAATATTGATATATATAGCACCATTTGCAGAAGATTTACGTCATTGAAGCCTAATGGTGTTGATATTTATGATGCATTTAGTAAAACACTTTTTAATTTAAAAACAATCTTACTATGGACGATAAATGATTTTCCGGCTTACTGAAATCTTGCTGATGTTGTGTAAAGGGTAAAAAAGCTTGTCCATTATGTGATGTTAACACTCATATCGATGCTTAAATCATAGTCGAAAGATTGTGTATATAGGTCATAGAAGATTTTTACCTCCTTCAGACTCATTGAGAAAACAAAAGACTTGGTTTGGTAATACAGTGGAGAAAGACACCAAGCCTAGGATTTTGACAGGTAGAAACATTTCTGCTATGCTGCAAGATTTTCCTACTGATTTTGGAAAAGATAAGAAAGAAGAAATAAAAAAGGAAAGAAGATAAAGATGAAAAGGCTAGATAAGAAGGGAAAAAAGATAATGGACAAAAAAAGGAAGCATGTTCACAACAAAGAAGATGAACTTGATGAGAATGATAACCCTATAAAAAGAGAGTTATCAAGGTGGAAAAAAGATCAATTTTCTTTGATTCACCATATTAGGAGGTTAGTGTTTATTTTTTTTCCTACATTGATTAAATTGAAAAAATGTATAATACTAAAATGTTATATTCTTGATTGTTATAGGAACTTCCATTGCGACATAATTTAGATGTAATGCATGCCAAGAAAAATGTTGGAGAAAGTTTTATAGGCACAATATTGCATGATAACAAATCAATAGATGGAACTAATTCTAGAAAAGATTTAGAGGACTGGGGAATTCGACATAGTCTTTTTGCACAAGCTCGTGGAAAGAAAACATATCTTCCATCGGCTCCGTACACATTGTCATGTTGTGAAAATAAATCTTCTGCAACAGATTATATGATTTCAAAGGGTCTGATGGTTATTGCTCAAATTTCAAAAGATGTATATCATTAGAGGATTGCAAAGTTAGTGGTTTAAGTCCCATGATTGTCATATTTGATGCAGCAAATATTATCTGTTGCAATAAGAGGATTGTTGCCAAAAAAGCCAAGGAAAACAATAATCCATTTGTGTTTGTTTTTCAATAAAATATGTCAACGTGTTCTTGATAAAGAAAACTGCAACAACTCAATGATGAGATTGTTACAATTTTATGCGATCTTAAAAGATATTTTCCACCTTCTTTTTTTGATATAATGATACATTTAACAATTCATCTCAGAAGAGAAGCTCGATTGTGTGGACCGGTTCATTTTCGTTGGATCTACCCCTTTGAAAGGTATATGAAGATTCCTAATGATTATGTAAGAAACTATGCACGAGCTGAATGATGTATTGCAGAGTCCTACCTTGTAGAAAAATCTATGAGATTTTTTTGTGAATTTTAAAAAAAATCATCACTAATAGAGGAGAAACAAGGTCGAAATGAATGTCATGAAAACCACGCAATACTCGAAGGTCGTCCAATTTCAAAGCTTGAGACAATTACATTGCCATTTAACAAAAATGCTCATTTAGCTGTCGTAATGAATATGGCTATAGTGGAACCTTATTTAGAGTAATTAAATATTGCATTCCATTTTATTTTGTTTTGATGTTTATAACAACATGTATAACTTACATTTATTTTCTTTTATGTTAGTTTGCATCTTGAGGAGTTGGAAAATTTAGACCAACGTATGAAAAAAAATGCGACATTGTTTTGGAACAATCATACAAAAATCTTCGCTAATTGCATTAGAAAAAGGTTATTTTAAATACTCTTTAATTGGCTTCAAAATAATATTTTCAAAATCTTTGGTAAATACATTGATTTTTTCAGATATATATTGGATTGAAGGATCACGATACGTTGTTAAAATGGATTGCGTATGGTCCGAGTACTAATGCATTGTCATGCAAATGATATATTATAAACGGGCAACGTTTTCACACGCAAGATATTGAGAGAGAAACTCAAAATTACGAGGTGACTTATGATGCCACTATTATGTGCAGAGCAAGTGCAAAGGATACCTCTCAAGTGGTTGATGTGGTCACATGTTATGGGATTTTAACCGACATAATTTTGTTAGACTACCGTGTCTTTTATATTCTTGTTTTTAAGTGCAATTAGGCAAGCAAAGGAAATGGAGTGAAAGTTGAAGACGGGTTTACTCTTGTTAATTTACATCAATATCAAGCTTCATTTTCAAGAGATCTGTATATTCTTGCGTCTCAAGCGAAAAAAATCGATTATTTAAGGAAAAACGATTCTTCTAATTGGTATGTTGTATTGAAGGCACCATCGCGTGGGCTTCATGAATTTGTGACAGATGAGTCTATTGATGATGTAAGTTTTGTTAGATAAGAATGCGAAGAAAACGATAGGGATGTTGATTCCATGGAGGACGCTATCTACGTTGTAGAGGATTGTGAAGACATACTTGAGTAGTTTCGGTAAGTTGCTTAATTAACCAAAGTTACTTAATAGATTGGGAATGCATAAATTAATCAAAGTTACCAAACATCGTTTTAGTTTATATATATATATATATATATATATATATATACACATACATACATACATACAAGCATAATATTATGACCTGAAATAAAATAGATCATCTTCAACTTCGATTAGGTTAAGGTCCTAGAGTATTTTATGATCTAGTATTCTATCATTGTGATTAATGAATGAAAATAATTACTATGTGATAATGTAGACTTGTGTGTTTTTTTCACTTTTTCTTGCTTAGCCTTTCATTTTTTTTATTTGTTCTCCTTTTCTTTGCGTAGCAGTGCTATAAAAGCTCAGTTTACACTAATGTTTCAGTTATAAAACCTGTGATACATCATCGTCTGAATTCTGGAACACTGAGTTTTAGGCATCACGGTAGTTTATGTAATATGCATTAACTTCCCCATATACGCATTATGATTTTTGTTCTTCCTTTTTTGTTATGCGTTATTTTTCTCTTCATGTAAAGAAAATTCCCATGTGTAATTTTGGCATTTAATCTGGGAATTTTGAGCACTTTGTGAACTGTGCCTGAAGCTGGTTCTTTGGTAGTAGTGGGGGTTGCAGTGATAGTGCTGTCGTGTTAAGCTTTGTGATAATCCGTATTCATTTGTTTACCTAAAATAAGCAAATTAGTTACTAAATTTCATTCAACTCTAGTGCAGATGTAAATTCTACTCGCAGTAAAGAGGAGTTGAGGACCTTCATCCAGTAGAAAGGTATCTCTTCTCATCTGCATGTACATGCATGAATACTAAAGTGATGCATTACCGTCTGAAATTTGAAACGCACCGAGATTTTCATGACCAAGTGATCTTTGATTTATTTTAGAACAAGTAAAAATGTGTAGTATTCCTCAGCTCTTTTTAACATCAGTTGTCCATGTTTACTTAAATCCTAATTTCTTTTTAAATTAAACCCATAGAAGTTTGTTGAATGTGTTGCATTTGAATATTTCTGTACGATTACTACTTTTCATTTCGACAAATCTTTTAATTTGGGGGCTTGTCTATTAGTTGTTCTCAGTAAATGTTAAATCTAATTAAATGTATATAATAAACAAAAACAACATGCCTAGTAACTAAAGTTAGTTGTTAGACATTATATTAGCTTTTTCCAGAAGAAATGAGTAAACTCTTGTTCCAGCATATGCTTTCAGATCGTTGCAAGCTTTTGACTTCCCTACATCGTAATGCGGTAGACAGAATTCACACCACTAGCATGGTAGAATAGATTTTGATGTTACATTTTGCTCTTAGTTCACTATCAAGAAGTTGAATGTTGATTGCATGTGGTTCGCTTGTACTTTGACTAACCAATATCCATAATTTTCCAACTCTAACTCTAACAATTGACCAGTTGGTTCCCTACGCCAAGTTAGATAGAAATCGATAATTCTGATTCATTACTGGAGAAATTTTTTAGGAGAAAGAGGCGTTGTTAGTACAAAATAAGGGACAATATTTTGCAGTTGTAAGGAGTAACCAAATATATTTTGTTGAAAAGTTATGGTAAGTAGTGGTCGTAAACAGTAGGAACAAATATAATTGTTTTAAAATTCAGTGATAGTAACCATATTTAAATCTCCTTGGGTACACAGATACTGTTAAAATCCATGTAAAATGACACAGGACTTTAGAAAAAAAGGTTTGAGAGTAAGGTAATAGTGATAGAGAGTAATAAGTGCATGTAATTACAGAGAAGCAAAAATATTTGAGCCAACGGTTAAGCGGCAAATTTAGAATAAAATAGCTAAAGAACATTCTGCTCTTTTTCTTGTGATGACATTCTTGTCATATCCACATGGCCATGAATACACTGTAATTTGTCATCATAACAGTTTGCAATGTTACACACTATAATTTGGAATAGTCATCATGACAATTTCTTTGCAGAGTTGGTCTGTAAAACACACTGTATTTTGGAATAATCATTATAATTAGTATATAGTTTCCTTTTCATGTAGTAATTGTAATAGAACTTGGCCAAGAGATCTTTTTCCCTCTCTGTTCATGGCCAATAATCTGTTCAACGTTTTCGTATTTATGGCAACTGTATACTTTCGATTTTCTATACAGTATTGTTCTTTCATGTCTAGTCTGAATTGGTGTGCTTCTTCTTTATTGTAAGGATAACAATTTATGACTTTATTTAGCTAAAACTAATGTAATGTGAACATATAGAAGGACAACCCTTTTGAAATTTATGGGTCTCTCTGCCTACGTTTCTTTTGTTTAATTTCTTTTTCTTACCCTAATTTTGATCTGAAAATAGTTTGAATATCTTAGTGTTTCCCTTGTCATAATTTTTTTTGAAATGGTACTTTATATACAACAAATCATTGTGACAACATATCACATGTCAGTAAATGTTCAAATCACGCTATGCAAGTTTCGAACTTGTGACCCCTCGTACCAAAGCCAAATCACTTAACCACCGGGACAATGGTTACTAAAGCCAAATCACCAAAACCAAATTTACTTTTATTAGCTATGTATATCTTAGTGTTTGTTTAAATGTACTTTTATTAGCTATGCATGGTTACTAAAGTGTTTGTTTAAATGTACTTTTATTAGCTATGCATGGTTACTAAAGTGTTTGTTTATATGTACTTTTAATTGTAGAAAATGGGTAAAAATACGAAAGAAAGAGGACTATGATTAACAACAATATTCAGAATGAATGTAATTTTGAAATTAATGATGCTCCAATTCAAGAAATTCCACAAGTCATCAACGATACTACAATGCAACAAGAAGGAAATGTTGAAGTTTTTGAAGCAAGCGAGAGAAATGATAATTTCGATGTTAATCCAATTGTGAAAAAAAAACTAAAGGGCGAAAAAAAGTCAAAAGGCTTAATTTAGATATTTTAAGTCGAATTGAAGTTGAGTTTAATGGGGAAGGTGAACCAATAGGAGATGGATCAGTCAAGTTGTCTTCTTATTTAGGCTCATTTGTATGCAAACATGTTTCAGTTACACTGGATAATTGGAAGCATCTCAGCAACGAATTAAAAGTCATTCATTGGGAATCCATTCAGGTAAGAGACAAACAATAACACATTCAACTCGTATTTTAGCACTTTTTTGTGTTGATACATGGATCAGCCATAGTTATGTTTTTCTTGGTTTTATCCATTTACGATGCAAAATATTTGTTTATTAATATATTGGTAAGCTTGTTGGTATTTTTCTTTCTATTGCTCCTTAAGGAAGAGTTGATTCATGTGTATCATACATTTCCAATAGTATCCTTTGTGCTATTAAGTTGATTTAAAAAAATATTGCGGGCTAGATTTAAATTAGACGAGAAATAGCAAAAAGTGCATATATTTCAGCAAATGGGATGTATTTTTACAGCTTCAAAAAGCATACTAGTTCGCAAAATAGTAAATGCAAAGAACGAAGAAGAGAGACTTCAACTAAAACCAGATAACATCAAAACCATGACGGAGTGGAAGAAGTTTATTAAGTCGAAAACAAATCTGGATTTTAAGGTAAATCATTCGTAACACATTAATGGTTTATACTTATCTAATATGAATTGTGATGTTAATTATTGTTTTGAATACTGCATGTGAGAATAGCTAGTTTGAGAATAGCCAGATTGGTTTCTCGTAACATTCAAATAGTTTGAATATCTGCTAAAAATTGTAATAGTTAGATATATTAGTCTTTAACTCTATAATTACCATATATTTATTGTAACCGATGTCCATTTAAATGATATAAATAAAAGTTTTATGACTTGAAAGAGTAAGTGTTTCAGAAAAAATCTTGAAAGAAGGAGCCAGCTTGATTAAATAGATATTATACGCCAAAAAGTTGTATCTTGTGAATTGAAGAAGGTAGACATCCATAAATGATGATGATCGGTATTTTTATAATTGATGTTGAATGTGTTTTATGTGTTTATTGTGATGTTTGTTTTAGATAATTCAACCTTTTTGTGGGCCTAGTGTATGATTTTCATGTTTTGGGCTGAGAAACATGATTGAAGGTTATAGACCAGATGGAAATAATTATTAGTTTTCCACCATTATCTTGGTTATTTAAATATCCAACAAGACTAATGTACATGGTGTTATCATCTACAAGTGAAACTAACTCTGCTCCAATTTTAACAACTTTCACTTTCATTTAAGTTGTAAAATTATTTTCAATTAGCAGTAAATGGGGTAGATCGTAAGTACAGATGAAAGGCGGTGAATATAGTTCTACTGTCCAAAATTTATACATGATAGTTTGTTTCAAACTATTGTCAAATGGACTGACCAATCCCTATATCTGAAGTAATAGATGTTCATAACCACACACAGTAAGGATGCTAATTTATGCATTGACATTGTTAATTGATATATATAGTTGTGGTTATTGGGACATGTTCATATACCTTGTATGTTAGTCATCTCGGTGCGGTCTTCCTTTGTAGCTATCAAGCATTAAAGCATAAAATGACCAATGACTTCATATGCTTTGTGTGAGCCAACATCAGGTTTGATAAATAATGCTTTCTGTGCTAGCTAAAAAAGGAATTTATCTACTAAGTAGCATGTAAGTTTATTTATGATTGCTTGATGAACTCAAGTGATTATGTTTCTATCTTTTTTATTATCCTACACACTAAGTCAGTTTTATAGTGTTTTATTTCATCAAACTTATCAGAAAAAAGATTTCTTAAAGTGTAATGCTTGCATTTTAAATTAACATGGCAAGACTGATGCCACTTCAGCCTTGGACGTAGATATCAGCCATTTGCAATAGACTTGAAGTGGTATTCATCGATTGTTGAATAAATATTTCCCCCATCGACATGCTCATTAATAGCATCCCTAGGATATAGAAAAGTTCAGCAGTTTGAAATCCATTTATTGGAATAAATTTACTACACATGTAATGAGTTGCTGAGGTGCGTACAAAAGTAACACTATTATTGAAATTTACTACACAGTTTGAAATTTTGCTAACCTGCTGCATATAAATGTCTTAGAGTATCTACAATAGATGTATTACAGTTTTCTACACAGTTTGAAATTTTGCTAACCTACTGCATATAAATATCTTAGAGTATCTATAGTAGATGTGTTACAAGGAATATTTCTCTTTTTGTGTTTTTTGAATACTGCAGATGGCAAGTGATAGATTCAGAGCTATTAGAAAAAATTAGATGCCACACACATGCAACCGTAGAGGCATAGCTCGATTGGCTGAAGATATTGTAAAAAGTTAATTTATATATCATAATACTTATTAACTAGTTAGTTGATACAGTTTGTTGTTTAATGATCATTTGAATGTAGAAAGAGAAGAGTAATGATTGCTCTCCCATTCCTAGAGTTGATATTTGGGTCAAATCTCATATTAGAAAAGATGGAAAACCAGTGAACACGGCTGTTGCAGATACTATTGTAAGGTTTTTAATAATGTGATAGTTTAAAATTAGTGTATAATATCAATGTTAATCTTTGTTGGAAAAACTTAAAAACATTGTCGTTGGATCTCATTCGGGTTCAATAACCAGTTACAAAGATAATGCATTGTCGCAACTGTTAGGACGTGATAAATCAGGACGATTGAGAGGAATGGGAAGGTGTATGACCGCCACCAAAGCAACTTGGTCACATGCTAGGGATAAACAAACAATCCAAATCCAAAACTAAATTTTAGAATTAAAGGTGATGGTTCAAGGGTTAATGAAAAGTCAGGTAATATTTTAGTTTATCGCAACATGCATGTTTAGAGTATATAATTATAATATTGTATTAATATATTTTGACAGAGTAAATAAAGTTGGGGAGAAGAAAGCACACATCAAAAGGTAAAATAAATTGTATTAATATTGTAATATCATTTAAATTTTGGTAATTAATTCTATAACCACTATATTTTGCTATCGGTCAGTTGTAGGGCAATCATGCAACAAATATGATAAATGTGAATTATTGGATTGGTGTGGGACTGATGAAATTGTTGCAGAAGAAAGAGTTCTATCAAGTGATCCAAATGAGCTTGTCCAACTAAGTCCTTTAGGGTCAGATGCCATGAAAATTATTAAAGACATTTCGAGAAAACCATATGCTTTTTTATGGAGGCCCACACTTCGTCTGACACGTATTGGAGAAGTTGAAGGCGAGATAGTATCATTGCCAGTTACCAGAGTTGTTTTGCACAACGTAGACCATTCGGAGAAAAAAGACAATGAGGTAACTTTAAATTATTTCGCAACTAACATTTAATCTGATTACATAAAATAATGATAATTCATTAATATAATAATTTTTCTTTAATAGAGTAAAACTGGTAGCACGGATCATAAATGCAAGTTGTATGATTGGAGTGGGACCGAAGAAATAGTTTCTGAAGGACGGCTACACTCGACTAATCCAACAGAACTTGTGAATGATCTTCCTCTTGGACCATCTGCAATGGTAGTTTGGATAGATAATCCAAAAAATTGAGATGCTTATTTATGGAGAACGACCATTGGTTTGACACGGGTTGGAGAAGCTAACGGTAAGAAAGTGGCATGGCCTGAATCCAGGGTGGTTGTGGAGCAGGTTAATATTGTAGTGTATTCTACTCATAAGGTTACTACTGTAGGTGTCGGAAAGGTTAACTTACTTATAATTAATTCATTTATTGGTCTTACCAAGTATTTAAGCATATAATAAAATAGTATATTCTTAATTGACAGGGTACAAATTCAATGACAAATAACAAGTGCAAGTTGATCGATTTGGATCGAAAGGGAGAAATTGTAGCTGAAGGACGTGTCTCTTCATTAGATCCACAAGTATTGGTTCATTTTGCTCCTCAAGGGATAAATGCAGTTAAGGTTTGGGTTGATGTTGCAAATGCTCCAAATGCATGTATATGGAGACCAACATTCGACTTACAAAATATTGAAGATACCGTCGACACTACAATTGCTTGGCTGCTTATAAAGTTATAACAGATCCAAGTGGTTAATTGATTCGGCTTTGGTGCAGGATGTCACGAGTTCGAAACTTGCTTTCGAACGTTTATTTGACATGGGATATGTTGTCCCAATGATTTATTGTATATAAAGTACCAGTTCAAAAAAAATTATAACAGATCCAAGTTCTGGTAAGTCTAATTTAACTTAAGATACAATCGAATATTTGATGGTTTCGGCAGTTATTCGCCGATTGTAGTTAAAAAATGAAAATCTCATCACCGTCTGAAGCAATCAGTTAGATGCGTATTAAAGTACATAATTCATAGAATAATTTGATAATTTGTTTTAAATAATAACTGCAGGCAGAATATTTTATACTTGTTAGTGGCCATCGGAAATTCTAGTTATGCTCGATGTATCTGTGTGTGTGGGCGAGGTGTTTAACTTCACAAATCATTTTTATTTGACAGGCACTGCATAATTTGTGATACTTATTCAAGGGCGGAATGTTGAAGATAATTTGGTGGTTGAGTATGATTAAAGTTATGTTGCCATACTTGATGAGGCACGTCCTACTGTTGTCATTATACTTTTTAATTATACTGTTTTATTCATACTCCCAGTCCATTGATTATATTAATTTGCAAAGCTAAAATTAAAGAGAAATTGAAACAAATTCAGACTTTAATATTTTTTAATGGAAAAACAATGAATAAAGAAATGCAAAACAATTATCAACTAGTAAAAAGGTAATTGTTTTAAAACCTTAGAAAAAGAACTTTGCAAGACTGTCAGAATCATTAGTAACTCGCAGTTGGGTCCATACTCATGGATTGTTATCCATCATCGATAACAAATTTAGGAGGAATCCCATGTTTTTCTAAGCTGAAAGAATAAACTAATGCTTAATGGTTCTTACTCGATGACAATATCTGTAAAAAAAAAATTCTTAAAATGAACAATAAAGCACCATTCTAATTCAGAAAATCATGAGATGTCATTCATCCTTGTAAGTACAGTAAGGAGTCATGCAAACGTCCCCTTTGCTGCCTTCCTCTCTCGTAATTGTATCTATACTTAAGAAGAGTAAGCGACATCAATATTGGGACCTATTTACAGCAGTGCTTGATGTACAAAAGAATTGAATATTAGTATGCTTATAGCAGTAAGCTAAATATAGTATAACCAAATTAAAAGGGAAATAGCATTATATTTATATTGAAGAAGAAGTAAATACATATACTAAATATTGATTTTGGAAATAAAAAAATGAAAAGGGGACGCACCATAAAGTATGAAATTTTGAGGCATGGACTATAACAAAGCTGTTATGGGGGAAAAAGAGACAAAAAATACAAAATTGATCTTTAGTAAGCAAGCAGACTTAGTACTGCAAATCCCAAGTTCATCCTCCGTCTTGTGCCATGTTAAAAATAGAAGAGTAGTTGCGTACATTTGAGCAGACACCATTGATTGATAAAAAAATGCTTTCTAATGCAGTGTGCTAAAAAAATCTCAACACATGTAAAGGTCTATAATGATCCACCAATGCTAGTTGTTACAGTATATGCTCGGGATAAGAAGTTGAAAATGTATAGCACGACGTATTGGGTGGTAATGCTCTATTCACTGTCTTACTATATTGCAGAAATAATGCATTAAAGTAGAAGTATAATCGGATGATGTAGTATTAAACAAAGCAAGCTAGATGCAATGTAATTCATAAGCCTCCATAGTAGATAACATATATCTAAAAACGGCTAAATTTAGAAATAAAATGTTGGTCAGTGGGTAAATGAAACTAAAATGACCACTTTTTTTGGTAACTAATTTAACGAATCGAATCGTATGAAGTAAGATTTCTTCTTTGTAAATAGGGCAGTCGTACGTGTTATGTTTAGATTGACAGGTATAAATTTTAACGAAATAAAATCTGTAGTAAGCGGGACATTAGTTTTTTATAAACAAAGACAAATATAACAAAGGTAATAAGAAGCATAATAAAATAAAAGCGGAATAAAGTTGAATAGAATTGTTCTGATTAAAAAATAAAAGCACGATAGAAGTATAACACTTTAAACTGCAAAAAAGAAAATTAAATATTCATAGAATGAACTATATCATTCAATTTCGTCAATGGTAAGGGAACCAAAGATGAAATCTGGCATTGACCATGGTAAAAATATCTCTGTTAGTTGATAATATATGTCTAATAGAAGGTTTAAGTATGATCCTAAACTTTTGGGAAGACAGACAGATAAATAAAATAGAATTAGCGAGACATTTCATTGTAACCTTTGATAATATAAAACTCTACATGCCTACAGTAAGAAAAGACACCATTTTTTGAATTTTATAGCATGTTGTATAGTTTGTATTAGTCGATCCCCTACTGAAATAGTGTGATGAATATTTAGTGTTTGCATTATGAATCCGATTTAACTTTGTGTACATTTTTTTGATGAATTGATTCTCAACCATTACTTTTGCTTTACAGGTAGATAGATGACTGTGATGCAAAAAAAGGATGCAATAAGTTATGGATCGAAGTTATTTTTGCTGCTAGAACTACTTTTCAGTTTTAACGTATGTACTACATGCTTTTGTTTTGCTATTGCTACTTATTCTGTATTGTTTTTGAACTATTTATGACAAATTATTCATGTTTGCTATAAGAATATTGTGTATTTTGATAATGAAATTTCATATGTTAATTCTTAAATATGTGTCCAAAATATGGTATTGATACAATATGTTGATTTTGAAATGTGATATTGATATAATATACTAATTTTGAAATGTGGTATATATACACATTGTGGCGGATGTTTACTGAATCACTGTTAAAACTTTCCACAACGTTTTTAAAACGCTGTTAAAATAGACCATAGTGTTTTTAAAACACTGTTGAAAGTTATAACAGCGTTTTAAAAATGTCGTTAAATTGTATCTAAAAACATAAGGCATGATTTATTGCAACAAGGAAACGTTGTAAATAAATATCATTGCATTGAAAAAACACTATAAAATCTTACCTTAGTATGAAACAAACGCTAAGAAAGATCTTTAACTGCACCCAACCATACGCTGTTAAATGATTCCATGGCCTTTTTAAAACGTCGTTGAAAGTTTTAACAGCATTTTTAGAATGACCTTAAACTGTATCTAAAAACATAAAGCAAATTAATTGCAACAAGGAAATGCTGTAAATAAATATCATAACATTGAAAAAACGCTATAAAATCTTATCTTACCATGAATCAAACGCTAAGAAATATCTCTAACTGCACCCAACCAAACACTATTAAAAGATTTCATGACACCACAGAAACACTGTTAAGAAAGACATTTAACAGCATTTATTTCTTATCATCTTTGACATATAACTGCATGTCGATATACAACGTACGTAAAAATGCCGTTAAAAGATTTTGTAGCGTTTTTAAAACGTTGTTAAAGGTCCTATTTTGTTGTAGTGATTTAGACAATATACTAGTGAGGGAACAACTCATTCCGTTTAGCGGTATGGTCTCACTAGATATCTATTGTGATTTGAGAAGGCATATTATTATTTATTCAAGACTTTTTGTCCGACCAAAAGTATTTGTTTTTCCCTATAAACTCTCAGGTACTCATCTGAGTAGGTCAGGAGTAGGGAATTTCAAGATAGATAAATAAGCTTCCAGAGACGTGCATGTAGCAAGCTTGCTAATTTTAGAAGTTAAATTCCGTTGTGTTGTTTAAACTCTTTTCTTTGTTGAATGGATTTAATAAAATGATTTATAATTGTCAATTAGATAATCTTTGATCATTCAAGTGGGCATCTTCGTATGTCGCTCTTGGAATATATTTGTAATTAATATATGTTCTCTAAATGTAGGATTGATGAGATTATGTAATGAATATGAAAGTTATTAATAAAATGTGTTCTAAAAATTTTAATATTCTTGTGCTCCTAATGTTATAGAAACAATTAACGAATTTCATTATGTTATCAGAAATTAATAGTATGGATGACTACAACATCCGTAGCGCTTCGTTTTGGAGCCTCAAAATGGGGGATGTTACAACTTGTATTAGAGCATAATTTTATGTAAAACTTAAAAGATTTTTGAAAACGTAATCCAAATAAATCAAAGAATAAGATTGGACATGGGATAACGCTATAGTAACATACTTGTATTTGCTATATGCAAATATGTATCCAATCATTATTCTTCCCTCTCTCTTAAGCCGTTCTTTATTATCTTATTAAGGCTTATACGAAGATTACAAGAAAGCAAGATTTGGTAAGAGGGAATAAAAGAGTGAATTTAGGTGGAAAAAGAACCACGACAAATGGAAACATTCGACCTAATATAGGAAGGAATCCAGGTCGCCAAGCAAATGCTAACATAGGTGTCGGAACCCCACTATTAGACATAGGGACTATATACCAGTTCTTCGTGAACTTAATGCAAGCTGGGTCTACTAGTTTGGTTGGAGGAAATGTTGCTAATTTTGGTGGAGCTAATCCCAAAGTACCGGCTGGAAACAACTACGCTAAGTTGAGCCGGGATTATACCAGTCTTGGAGGAAAGTCTTTTCTAGGAACGGAGAATGCTATTGAATTTGAGAATTGGCTATTATACTATGAAAGGATCTTTACTGATTTAGGTTTAAATGATGAACATAAGAGGAGGATGACATTTAGATGGTTGCAAGGAGCTACTTTTTATTTATGGATTGTTGTGACAATAGGAACACCAGAAGATAATTTGATTTGCGCAAAGTTTAAAAGGAGCTTTGAGGAAGTTTATTAATTTGGAGCATGGATATTTCATTTAGTATGCGACTAAGTTTGATGAGCTCGCCAGATACGGATATGCTACTATGGACATTGTAATCGAAGGAATTAGAAGTTCATTTGGGGATTGAAGTTAGAGATTGGCAGGGCAACTTTGCTGCATCTCAAAGATCCATATGATGTGGTAGTAGAGATGGCGATAAGGAACGAGGAATACTTTCAACATAATAAGTCCGTGAAAACTCAAGGTTTCAAAAGGCAAAAAGAGAAAGTTCTTCAAAAAGAAGGGATCTCAGAAGGGCGGAGCAACCAAGAAAGGGAAGGCTGATATTATTTGTTATAAGTGAGATAAGAAAGGGCACTATGTTAATGAGTGTCGATTTGGTGATGGAAAGATGGCCGTGGGAAAGAAAAACGTGAAGTGTTTTAACTGCAACTAGGTGGGGCATTACAAGAGTAAATGCCTGGAAATGGTCAAGGCTAAAAAATGAAAGGTTTTCGCTCTAAATCCATCAGCTTCTAAACCGACCACAGATGAGAAAGGAAAGTCTGTAATGGAAGGTATGCTTTTGATTCATAGCATATCTGTTAAAATATCATTTGATACTAGCGCATCACATTCTTTTACCTCACATTGTTTGGTAGGTAAGTTAAATCTAGAACCATCATAGCTTATTACTTCCTTAAGAGTTGCGAATCCAATAGGAGGTTATGCTACTCTTGGGACGAGATGTGACCATTTAGAAATTGAGATGTTAGGTCATGAATTTACCTGTAATTTGCATGTGTTTTATTTTAAGGGTTTTGGGATTATTCTTGGTATAGATTGGTTAAGATGAAATAATGCTAACATATTTTGCCATGATAGGAAGATATCATTAAGATTCCTTAACAGCCGTAACCGAATTGTGTACTCAGTAGAAAATTCGAGTTTCAATATAGGTGCTTTATTGGGTGCAATGGAAGAGGAAAATGAATTAAATCGGGTTTCTGTTGTAAGAGATTATGTAGATGTCTTGGAGCTAGTTATAGGACTACCACTAAAACAAGCCGTTGCGTTTCAAATAGATCTTCTACTTAGGGCTGAACTCGTAAGTAGACCACCTAGTAGAATGGCACCTACAGAGATGAAAGAAGTAAAGGTGCAGCTAATGGACTTAGAATGGGAGAATTTCATTATTCCAAGCAGTTTTCCTTGAGGAGAAGTCGTGGTGTTCGTAAACAAATCGGATTGGTGGTTAAGGATGTGTATTGATGATCGTAAGCCAAATGAGAGGATGATAATGAATCGTATCTTTTTCTAACAATAGATGGCTTATTTGATCAGTTAAATGGAGCCAAAGCATTTTCCCAATTGGATTTGATGATTGGTTTCCATTTATTGAGAGTGACGAGAGACGTTATTCCTTTGACGGTGTTTCAAACAAGGTATGGTCTATATAAATGGTTAGTCATGTCCTTTGGACTGACTAATGCGCTTGCTTTCTTTAGGGATTTGATGAATTAGATCTTCTGAGAGCATTTGCATAAATTCGTGTTAGTGATTATGGATGACATCCTAATATATTCTAAGACTAGGAAAGAACATGAGAATCACCTTACAATATTGCTTGAGATGTTGAGGCAACATCAACTAAAAGGAGAGTTTTTGAAATGTCATTTTTTGAAGAGAGAAGCGAAGTTTCTTAGTCTTGTAGTTTTGAAAGAAGGGTTATCTACGGATCTAGCTAGGATTTAAGCTATTAATAATTGGAAGAGACCAAAGACTGTGACCGAAGAGTTTTCTTGGAGTAGCTGACTATTATCGGAGATTCATCAAGGATTTCTCTCATTTAGCGGCACCTATGACTAAACTAACAAGGAAAGACATAAAGTTTGTTTGGACCGATAAATACGAAGGAGAATTCTTGAGGCCGAAACATTTATTGACCAATGCGCCCATGTTGGTAGTGCCAGATGGGAATCATGATTTAATAGTGTGTACTGATGCATGTGGAATAGTGTTAGGAGCTGTGTTAATGCAAAAAGGTGAAGTGATTGCCTACGCATCATGACAGCTTTGGCCATATGAAGTTTGGTATCTAACTCGTGATTTAGATTTGTAGCAGTGATCTTTTCTTTGAAGCTATGGCGATACTATCTCTTAAGAGAAAGATTCGAGTTACTCGCGGATCATTAGTTTTTGAAGTATTTATTCTCTCAAATAGAGTTGAATACGAGGCAGCAGAGATGGCTAGAGTTTTTGGCCGCATATGACTTTGGAATTGAGTATACCCCAGGGAAAGGAAACAAAGTCATAGATGCACTTAGGAGAAAACATCAGAATGTGGAGTTAGCTATGTTGGAATAATGGAAGGATTTAGAGACACCGACCACATGCAGCGTGTGGTTAAGGTTGATGGCTAGTTTTAGTCGAAATGCTGCAATGTTGTCAAGTTTGGAAGTTCCATCTGTAATGATCAAAAGGATTGCTTCTAAGTTGAGAGATGATCCATTACTAGCTGAACGGATTATAAGGCATATAGTAGGAACTGAGATTGATGATTTGAAAGGTTTTAGTCTTGACCTATTGAGGAAGAAGGGACGGTTGTGTGTTTCGGATGTTTGTGACCTAAGGAAGGAAGTTCTTAGGGAGCGTCATCAATCGAAGTTACTATTCATCTTGGAGAAACTATGATGTATAAGGATATGAAAAGAAGTTTCTTCTGGAAAGGAATGAAAAGATATGTCATCTTATGGGAGAAACAATTTTTGAATTGTCAACAAGTAAAATCTGAGCATCAAAAGCAAAGTGGGTTTCTTCAATCGTTAGAAGTGACACTTTGGAAATAGGATTCTATATCTGTGGATTTTATCGATGTGTTGCTAAGGTCGAATAGGAGAAATTAAAGTATTTGGGTTATGGTTGATAGACTTCAAAGAGTGCATTTTATTCCCGTTAAGTCGACAAGGACGACACCTACTTTGGCGAAGTTGTTAATTAAGAATATTGTAAGATTGCATAGGATTCTTAGTAGTATAGTCAGTGATAGAAATACTCATTCACTAGTGAAATCTAGAAGAGTCTGCAAGAAGTGTTAGGCACCAATCTGAAGATGAGTACCTCTTATCACCCATAGATGGATGAGAAGACGGAAAGAGTCAACAGGGTACTTGAAGATTTGTTAAGAGCTTGTGTGTTATAATTTAGGGGGTCATGGAAAGACCATTTGCACTTAGTTGAGTTCCCATAACAATAGCTATCATATTAGTATAAGAATGGTGCCCTTTGAAGCTTTGTATGAAAGGTCGTGCAAATCATAGCATATTGGCTATAGACCAGGGACAAATCGATTCTTAATCTAAATGTGGTGAGAGAAGCTACAAAAAATATTGAGTTGATCCGAGCAAGGATGAAGGAAACTTAGTCTAGGCAGAAAAATTATATAGATAAGAGGCATAAAGATGTAGAGTTCTTGGTTGGAGACCATGTTTTCGTTAAAGTATCACCGATGAAGGGTGTGGCACAATTTGGAAGTCAGGAATATTGGAACCATATATGTTGGTCTGTTTCCTATCATAGAGAAGATTAAGAAACTCGCATGTTGGATAGGGTGACTGAATAGTTTGGCAGGAGTCCATATTGTTTTTCATGTTTCTCGTCTTAGTAAGCATGTTCATGATCTAGAGACTACTATCACACGGACTATATTGGAAAATTTAGCAGTAGAACCGGATATGACTTTTGTTAGACAACCAGTTAATGTTGTAGCAAGATATGAGAAGAAGTTAAGAAAAAAGATAGTCAAGATAGTGAAAGTCCAGTGGAGTAAAATTGAGATGGACCACACTTGGAAGACAAAAGACAGGACTAGAGATACTTAGCCTAAGTTGTTTTGATGGTATGTTCTATATTTGTCATAAAGACATTTTGCTAGTAGAATATACAAGTATTTTCATTCTGTGTTTATCGCAAGTGTTTACATCATTGATATGCTTGTTGTTTTCCTTGTCGTAATTTCAAGGATGAAATGCTTAAAGGGGGTAGCCTGTAACACTCCTAATTTTTGCATAGCAATATTCAATAGATTTAATTACATAAATTAAATTAAATAATATGATGTGGGGAGATAAGGAGAATGAGAATTAATAATTAATTGGGTTGGGCCTAAATTAATCAATTAATAAGATTGTATTGAGAATGAGATAGAAGAGAATTAATGAGAGGGGCAAAGTGGGAATCGTTCTTTATTTTATTCCTAAAACCCTTTCCTCCCTCATTCATTCTCATTTCATTTCACACAATCAAAATAAAACACAAGAGGTCGGCTATTAACAAGAGAAGAGGAAGGGGAAAGCTCTAAGTAATTCAAGGGAAAAGCATAAGGAATACAATTAATAACCGTTAGCACCAAAATTGGTCACTAACACCCTTAGAAATATTGTGTAGAGTGATTAATGAAGAAAGTAAATTAAAATGGAGAACAGGGTATAAATTTAAATGCAGAGAACAAGAACACCAACTTTATAGTGGTTCGGCGTAATTGCCTACATCCACTTTGAGGTTAATCTTTATTACTTTCTCCATTACTTGAGTACAGATACAATCCGTAAATCAATCGCTTGAATACAAATTTGAATGAAGAAGAAGAGAGTATAAAAAATGGCAGAGTCTCCCTAGTGTTCTGGGGAAAAGATCCCCTTTTTACTGTGCCCCTGCCCCTCTATTTATAGACAAAAATGGATTAGACTCCCTGCCGGCTTGGTATCTGAATATCTTGGTCCAAATGGAATGAGCCCTATGTCCAAACCCAAACATGTCGAACAGCCAAGTGCCAAACCTCCATCTTTAGGCCGAACAAAGTGAGGCCGGACGCTCTACATGCCGAACACCCTTTGGTGCCGAACGATTCTGGATGACGAACGGTAGGTGACGGCCGAACGAGGTATGTGCTGGACGGGACGTGGTGTTGAGTGAGGGGTGTAGACCGAAAGAGGCGCTTTATGCCGAGCGCTATCCAATGCCGAACGAGGCGCTTGATGCTGGACGACTCTACCATGCCGAACGCCCAGTGATGTCAGATGTCCTTTGACCGAATGATACCTTTGGCCGAGCGATGTTTTTGGCCGAGCGCTCCTGAATGCCGAGCGTTCCCTGGACGCCGAACGTTTCTAATCGACGGTCGTAAATAGATGCCGATCGAGGGTATGTCGAGTACTAAGTTGCCTGGTCAAATCTCTAGGAAACATTTGTCCCCCAAAGTGTATCGCGTGATCGAACGTGATGCGCTTTAAATTACGTGTCCTCTGGGCTCCTCTTTGATCCTTGGTTCACTTCTCTTGACGGGGTTATGGCGCGTGCCGAACGTAATGAGTATGCCGAACAATCTAGCTGAAGACGAGTACCCGGGATGCCGACCGGACCAGAGTAGCTGATGCCGAACAAACCAAGTAGCCGAATAATATTGCCTTGACCGGTTCTACTGGTCATAGTCTCTTCAACTTCTTCTTCTCTCCTATAAAACCTGGCGCCTTCCTCCTTCTTCTCTTTTCACATTTTTATCACTGCTGCTTTGTACTTGCTGACCTTTCCAGTTAACAACCTCCAACGATTCATCAATCCTTTCCAAGTTTCGTTCTACTAATTAGGTATCGATCCTTCCATCAAAGTCCTTTTCATAACAAGAGAAGTTTTTTATGCCCGAGTCCTCAGGCGGTAGGATAGGGTTGGGCCTTGATTAAGGTATTCTAAGGGTTTCTGGAGTTAAATGATGAGGAGGAAAGGAGGAATGACTAGAGACGGGCGTACGAGGGCCTTGATTAAGGTATTTTAAGGGTTTCTCAGTGAAAGCACCAAAATGTTAGCACCAAATTTGGTCACTAACACCCTTAGAAAGATTGTGTAGAGAGATTAATAAAGAAAATAAATTAAAATAGAGAGCAGAGTATAAATTTAAATGTAGAGAACAAGAACACCAAATTTATAGTGGTTCGGCGTAATTGCCAACGTCCACTTTGGGTTTAATCTTTATTGCTTTCTCCACTACTTGAGTACAGATACAATCCGTAAGTCAATCACTTGAATACAAGTTCGAATGAAGAAGAAAAGAGTATAAAAAATGGCAGAGTCTCCCAGTGTTCTCGAAAAGATCCCTCTTTTACTGTGCCCCTGCCCCTCTATTTATAGACGAAATTGGGTTGGACTCTCTGGCGGGCTTGGTATCTAAATATCTTGGTCCAAATGGAATGAGCCCTGTGTGCCGACCAAAACATGTCGAACAGCCAAGTGCCAAACCTCCATCTTTAGGCCGAACAAAGTGAGGTCGGACGCTCTACATGCCGAATATCCCTTGGTGCCGAACGATTCTGGATGACGAACGGTAGGTGATGGCCGAACGAGGTATGTGCTGGATGGGATGTGGTGTTGAGTGAGGGGTACAGACCGAACAAGGCACTTGATGCCGAGCGCTATGCAATGCCGAACGAGGCGCTTGATGCCGAGCGCTATCCAATGCCGAACGAGGCGCTTGACGCCGGACGACTTTACCATGCCGAACGC
This sequence comes from Allium cepa, assembly GCA_030765085.1. Taxonomy (NCBI): domain Eukaryota; kingdom Viridiplantae; phylum Streptophyta; class Magnoliopsida; order Asparagales; family Amaryllidaceae; genus Allium; species Allium cepa. Next base: position 546,578,906 of record CM060943.1, on the reverse strand, counting down.
CCAGAGATGCCGTATGTCATTTGACCGAATGATACCTTTGGCCGAGCGATGTTTTTAGCCGAGCGATGTTTTTAGCCGAGCGCTCCTGGACGCCGAGCGTTCCCTGGACGACGAGCGTTCCCTGGACGCTGAACGTTTCTAAACGATGGTCCTAAATAGATGCCGATCGAGGGTATGCCGAGTACTAAGTTGCCTGGTCAAATCACCAGGAAACAATAACAAATTTCAATCTGTTTATCCAAAATATAGTGAATAATAGTTAACCATCTCATTATTGTTGCGTTGTTTTCAGATCCAGATAGGAATTCTAAATTATTTTGCGATTATATGTATGCTATAGTTGATTGTATAATTAATTGGTTAAATGATGATTTATTGGAATTTTATGGTATTATTACGATAGGTTTTATTGGTAAAAAACTAATTTATGATCTTCAATAAGACTTCAAAATTGATGTATAAAACATTATTTTGGAGATGGTTTCTTAGTTTCATAATTTTTCAAGTATATATGAATATTTTATGAATTTCATAAGATGGAAAAGGAGTTAATTTTGGTTTTAATTATTAAAAATAATTAAATAAATGTTTTGGCCTCGAAATTTTTTATATGTGAAAAAGATGGAAATTCTGATCTTTAATGATTTTTGGGAATTTTTCCGTAGTGGTTATGATTTTCTATGAAGTAATTATGGTAGAAAAGCTATTAATTAATATTAATCAATGATATTAATTATAAAGGTTTGCAATTTGTTGTGGGAATGTAAAATGAGGTTTCTAATAAATTTCTTAAAGGATATGGAAATTTTTTTAACCAATGATATTTTGATAAGAGGCAAGAGTTAGTGGAATGAATTAACTTTAAAAACAAATAAATAATCTTTATAATTATTAGTAGAAATGTCATTGTAGAAATTCGGCACCTCCATCCCATGCCATTCTATGAAAGTTGATACCTGGAAGTGTAAAATGTATCGACATTATATAATCGACATCTATCCTGGATGATGCATGCAATATCTACCTTGCAGATATGAGATGTATCAGCCCTTATAATAATTCGACACCAAATAATTTAGGGGTGCGATATCTCAATGTTGTAGAGGTTCAAAACCCTAGGGTTTCGGGACTCTACATTATTTTTAAAAGTGCGATACTTTCTTCACTTTTAAAGGTTTGGTAACCCTCAAGCTTTTTAAAGTTTCGGCACCCTCTAGGATATAGAGGTTTGGCATCCCTAAATGTTTAAAACTCGGCACCTTTTGTCATCTATTCTTTCGACATCAATGTTTTTGCGGTATTGATGTCGTATGTTTATAAATCTGACACCTATGTTTTATAGGCAAGATGACCTTATGTTTTGCAAACCAAAAGCTATGTTTTAAAGGCACAATAGCCTATGTGAGTTAGAAATTGGATAACCATGTATATTTAGGCATTATAGCCATAAGTTTTACAAATTCGAATGATTGTTTTAGAGACTTGGTATAGAGGCTCGATACCCTAATTTAGAGGCGTGGATGCCGTAAGTTTACCAATTTGGATATCTTTACTTAATGGCGCAATAGCTAACTTTTTTTAGAGGTGCGGCAACCTCATTTATGATATCGAATGAATAAACAGTTATTTTGAAAGATGAGTATATTTTAGCATAAGATTTTGGCTAAGTAAAAGGGGCTAAATTTTCCATATTTTAAAGAATGACTTTAAGGGATTAATCATTTATAAAGATAGATTTTTTCAAGGGAATAAAATGGTATTTTAGCCTAAATTTTTATATGAATTAGCCAAAGGAATTTTTTACTTAAGATTAAGTAAAGTTGTTATGCCAACGGTTATTGATTGAACTTATGTGAATATATAATGTTATATGTTCTTGTTACCATATGATTAGTTATATTTATATTATTTGCATTACCATATTCATATCATCATGACACAACATCATATCTTAGGGTGTATGTCCAGAATTACCAATTGGGTTATCCCAATAGTGAGTACGGTTAGACTTAACATCCAAGTGGGTAGAATTGCATCTAGAAGATCAGAAAGATCAATTGGGTAGAATGCCTTGAACTGATCGTAAAAATACGAATCTTGAATTTAACAACCAGACAGGTTGATTAATTACTTGTAAAAACTAATAGTTTCATAGTAATCCTAGAAAAACTATGATATGTGAGATGGATAGTCCGCATGATATATGAGACAGGTAGCCCATATGATCCTTGATAGGTTCATAGTACCCTTAGGAAAACTATGATATGTGTAACAGATAGTTCACATAACCCGGGATAGACAGTCCATATAATATGTGTGAGGGGCAATCCATATAATTTAAGATGGATAGTTTATTAAATTTGAGACAGAGTCCATATATTATGTGTGTGATGGGTAGTCTGAGTCAGGTTTCAGTTATTCTGAAGCGAAGTCAGAAAAGAGATGTTGTGGAGATCAAGAGCAAGCTGGATGGCGAGGCATATCACTAGTATATGCAATATTTCTTTTCCGCTGTTGTATCGTTGTACACTCTGACGATGTATGTAAAACCGATATAATTCTTTGTTTTAAAGATATTCATTTATATATTATATTTATTCCACTGCGAAATGTGAAATTTCTGTTATTGTTTCTATTTCTTCTTCAGCCCTAATGGTTCGGTTTTTCTGCATTCGATTGTGCGGCATTTGATACAGTTGACGTATTAATGTCAACTTTCAGAAGTCGTAAAAATCGGGTCGTTAAATAGTCCGTTTTATGAGATTGGGTAGATTGTGGGAGTGCATAACCCTACGAAGAAAGATTAGTCAGACTTACCCAAATTGCATGTCTAAGTGCATGATTTATGATCGACATATTTAGACACGAAATTAGCGAGGGGAAAACCTTTTCTACTTAGTGGTGTGGTCTCACTAGATATCTATTTTGATTCGAGGTGACATATTATATTCATACCAGACTTTTTATCTGACCAAAAGTTTTTGTTTTTCCCCTTAAACACACGGGTACTCATTTAAGTAGGACGAAAGTAGGGAATTTTAGGATAGACGAATAAGCTTCCGGAGACATGCATGAGGTAAGATCGCTAAATATTAGAAGTTTGTTTCCGTTATGTTGTTTGTACTCTTTGTTTTGTTGAATGGATGTAATGACAGGATTTATAACCGTCATGTAGTTAGATTTTGATCACCCAAGGGAGCACCTTCATATGTCGCTCTTGGTATTTTTCTCCAAACGTGGAATCGATGGGATTATTTAATGGGATTATGTAATGGGTTTATGTAATAAATATGAAAGGTAATAATGAAATGTGTTCTGAAAATTTTCATATTCTTATGCTCCTGCTGTTATAGATACAATTAATGGATCTCATTTATCACAAGAAATTAATACTATGGACGACTGCAGCATTCATAGTGCTTAGTTTCGGGCCTCAAAATGGGAGATGTTACAACAGTAAGAGAGAAAAATAAATAGAAGACTCTCGAAGCTTGTGGGCATGGGAGCTCTTATTTTGTTTTACCGTTTGTATCTTCTTCTGGTTATAAACAGGTCGTGCTTGTGCAGGAACGACCTAGCAATTTTGTATATAAAAGTTTTAGCAATGAGATATTACTTTTCTTTCGTAATCTATGCTCCATTTACTTTCTTGCACTTTTACATATGGTACCTGCTTATATATACAACATCATTGTATGCGTATATAGCAGTACTGCTTATACAGCAGTTTACCTACATTATATATGTTTGCTTCTATACAATGTATTTATCTAATGCAACTTTGTGCATATAAATAAAATTCCTTTGATTGCCTTCAGTATATTCCATTATTTGGTCCTGATTTTAGTCGCCAAATTGTTCCTCTTTAGAGAAACCAAACAATGATTGGAACAGTTCCATGATTTTTCATGTTTTTGTTATGTCGGGTTTCCTTTGACCAATTATTAACAATAGACAATCCAAATTCTACATCGCTCCTTATTGTCGAGGAGCATCTGCTGGAATATTTATTTCCTCATTATATATATTTTTGCCTTAAACCAAATCTTGTTGAAGGGACTTGCTATTCCAAATGCTAGAATTTAGGCATTAGTTGGAAATAAACTTTACGGGGGCAAATTATCTGATTGCCCCCTGTCTGATCGTGCTTTTCCAGTCTTGGTCCTAGATCGGAAAAGTTCAATAATACCTGCTTTGGATTTTCAATAACTATCGTTGCCTCGACCAGGTATGTTCCACTAAACTGCTTGCGCCGTTGTGAAAATCCTACCATGCACTAATTTCTATCATAGGAAACTAGCGCTTTGTTTGATGGATTGCAAGCATTCCTTCTTAATGCCTTCGAACTCCATGCAGCAGTCAAAAACCTGAAGGTTGACATAGAGTTATCTGATCGACCCTAGAGTACTAGGTTGAGTTATCCGATCAACCAGGAAAGATGTGGATGAATTGTCTGATTAGCCCTGAAAAAATTGGGTCAAATTATCCGATTGACCTTAAAAGATAGGGTCGAATCATTCGATCCGTCCGAAAAAATCAATCGAATTATCAGATCGACCTAGAAAATTAGGTCGAATTATCAAATTGACCTAGAAATTGTACTCCTCGACTGTAATTCCTGGCCTAGGGTTTTTAATTTAGAGGACATGGTCGAATTATCCAATCAACCATTGAGACCATACTCCTCGGCCATTATCCCACTCCCGAGGAGTACGTTCCTGACTATAGTGCTACTTGCGTAGTGTGAGAACTTTTCTTAAAAGAATGCGGTTCCATTAGTTCAAGAAGCTGATTTTTAATTATAAATGAAAAAAACATGGCAAGTCATGCCTTATTACACCGGCTTCAGATCCTTTGGTGGCTTATTTGTGAACTAAACTAAGTTGAATGATGCCTTAGTGAGTCGTCGTTCCATGCCCATCGGATTATGACTCCAAAAACTATAGCTAGCTTAAACGTTCCACCTCCAAACTTTCACTCAATTGCATAAGGACCTTTCCAATTTGGATCGAATTCCCTTGTACCCAAGAGAACTAGCTTCAGAACGAGATCTCCTACCTCCAAAGTATTGTTTAGGCCTAGGAACTGAAGTGTCACGCTACTCTTTTCTAGTAAGAAACTGCCTTCCATTTCGCTTCATTCCCTTTCTCATCAACCAAATTGAGGGACTCAAGTAAGAGCTTCTCATTTGCCTTTGGATCAAAATTCCTTGTACAATGAGAAGGGACTTGCATTTCCACCTAGATCATCGCTTTTGATCCGTAAACCAAAGTGAATGATGAATGTGTAGTTGTTGACTTGTAGGTCATGCTATAAGCCCATAATGCTTACGAAAGCTCATCAACCCAATTGTCTTTTGCTTTAGTTAATCACTTCTTTAACGTAGATTTGATTATTCTATTCACTGCCTCCACTTGATTATTCGTGGTGGATGTGGTACTATTGAGAAGCTCTTCTCGATTCTGTATCGATTGTATAAATATTTAAAATCAGTACTTTCGAACCGTGTTCCACTGTCTGTGATGATCTTCTGGGATACTCCAAACTTGCAAATGATGTTCTTCATCATGAAGTTGATCATCTTTTTCGTTATGATCGTGGCAAACGATTCCGCTTCACACTACGTAAAACAACCACTGCAACTATTGCATATTCAGCTCCCCCTTTCACCATGGGTAGCCCACCAATAATGTCAATTCCCGAAATTGCAATTGGTCACAGACCATACATTTGTAAGCTTTGTAGATGGGGCTCTCGGAATCGTAGATCTCTTGCAACGATCACATCATTTGGTGTAATCAGCTGCATCTTGATTTATTATTAGACAGAAATATCCGTAGAAAAGTATCTTTTGTGACAAAGTCCACCCCGGGTGCAGTCAACATACCTACCCTCATGGATTTCCATAAGAATTTTCCTAGCCTTATCCTTAGTTACACACCGAAGCAAAAGGTAGAGAATCCTCTTCTGTACATCACTCCTTCTTGCATCATGAACCGAGGTGCCTTTTGAAGGAGCTTCTTCCATTCATTCCAGTCTCTTGGAAGAGTTCCCTTGAGTCAATAATCTTTGATTGGAGTCATCCACAACTTCTCTTTCCCCACAGTCTCCAAAATCGATTTGAAATCTATTTGGTTGATACTTGTAGACTTCAAAACCTCTGCTGGAACAAAACTAATCAACCGTGCTTCCCCAGAACTAGCCAGTTCTTCAATAGAAAGATCTCCTAACTTTAGATCGAGGTACTCTCTGAACAAAATGTCCTTTGAGATTCAAAAATAAATTGAGGCTCAAACCTCTGCCTAAACAAATACCAAGTGATTTCCTCTTTGGGAGTCTCCACCATCATTATCTCATACCAGTCTAAAGCATCTTCATGCAAATGACCGAAGATTAACCTTCTCTACCGCGAACCATCCAACCCTAAGTCTTAGAAGATGCGTTCACTTCTTTTCAACCAACTTAGCACCTCCACCACTGGCTCTCCCAGTAAATATCTTACCATATGGTTTCTATAGTCCTGGTTTAACTTTGAGAAATCTACCTGAGCGTTAGCCTTGGATCTACTACTTCCGACATATTCTCCCTCATCATCTAAGCCATATCCTATCAAAATAAGGAATTTACATCCATCCCCCAATAGGTGGGATAGTTTCATTAAATGCTACTAGAGCCACTTCTCCACCATTGCCTTTGATAGTCTGATAAATAGAAAGTTTCTACTAAACTAATTTTATCCCTATATAGCAAAATATAAACATGTCGTATAGTAGCATATAACTTACTTTAGGTGTCAATTTCCTACTATATATTCTCACTTAAATCTTTACTTAATACTTTTTTACCTAAGTGTCCTCTAACCTAAGCTCTAATAAAAACCGTAACATCCCTCATTCTGAAACCAAAGGTGGAACTCCAATGTGTTATAGTCACCTTGGAACTATCTATTGGTGATAGAGAAAGGATTGGTTATATCAAACAGTCTGAAATACAGAGTAGACAGTAACTAAAACAAAAGCAAATCATTATAGATTTAGTTTAACAATTTTAGATCCCAAAGTCGTGGTCAAAAATATAACACAACAAATCAATTGTGTCATGCCCAACGCATGAAGATGCTAACACGAACAGTTTGTATAGAGGAATTAAAAACAACATAAACATAACATCCAAGCCTCCTACTTCGTCCATAGTTTGCACTGTTCATCCATCCCAAAAGCAGCCCACCTAAGCCAATAAACTCGACCCACTCGAATGAATGCCCATGGATTTATAAAGAAAACAATAACAAAACCTTAGGTCAGACATAAAGTCTGATATGTAACATATTATCCTAAACATAAAAGATAATGAGACCATACTACTAAAGCATAGAATGGATTTTCTCCTTACTTTACCAAAGAAATAAATTATCTTATTTACATATATCCCTAAGTTGTTGGTTCATTATTAATTTTCAAACAGTACCATAAAGTCATGACTGACAGTAATCACTTAGTTTGTCTCACAAAAATATTATAGTACAACAATATCACCAACATACCCTAGCCTTAGCTGCCACTATTGCCTTACACCTTCTGCTAGGAATATGCAACTAAATTCCCAACCTTCTGCTACCACCTAGGCCTTACGCATGCATAGTTTACTAAATTCCAACAATTACACTATCAGTCTCGGTTTCTACTCAGGCCTTATAGCTTTACTTACTGTACTTCTATCGCCATTCTAAGCTTCATGCCTACTTCATTTCATATACTACTTATCATTGTAGGTATTACACGTACACGTTTACATTCGATTGCCACCTTAAGCTTACCTATTTCACTCTCGGTTCCTAGACAACTACTCTCGGCCTTATGCCTTCCACCATTCCCCTAGTTGCCACTCTAAGCCTTACACCAATTTCTTTTGTAGTCCAAACAGTTGCAACTTTGGACCTTACACCAACGCTTTCATATTTCGGTTGCCACAGTAGGCTTTACACCACCCTTATAGTTTCGGTTACCACACTAGGCCTTATGTCATCTACTAAATACCGTACTTAATTGGTCTCTATTAGGATTTTCACTTGGATATTCATTAAATTAGCATTTATCTAACCATCTTTCGATTAACAATCTTACTTATCAAATTATCATCAATGTCACAAGCTCTTGTTTCGACCATCTTAGGCCTCGAAATTCATTATCATCCCCGGAAGTTATTAGTTCCAGTTTATACACTCTACCAAAAGTTACAATACTCTCGGCAATCATTGCCTCCGGTCTCATATAGGGAAGCCTGTCTTAGTTTAGCTTAGATGATTTATGCTATTTAAACCTTTAAATTTCTAAAGCACCTCATTTACTCATTATTCCTCTTTAACCATCGACCGTCTTCGGCCCTCGGTTACCTCCAGTTTACCAAGCCTTAGCTTTACACTTAGCTTTTCCACTTAGGTTCTTTATACTTAAGTTTCAATCATTTTTCATGGTTCGGCTCCTCCTCTTTTAACACTGCTCTTTGGCACATATTGGGAATTGTTCCTATACATTTGCCACTAATTTACACGTGCCATTTTCTAATTCATTTGACTTAGTCTTTTATGACCGTTATTAAGTTACCCTTCATCACGTTTAATTGAGTTACCCTTCATCCTCAATTAATTGCCTTTCGATTTCCTATTATAAGCCTTCGTCTATGCAGAGTTTCTTTCAAAAGTTACTTATTTAGTTTTTTGTAAAATCGTATGATTTGTTTCCATATAATTCCTCAAACTTCCTAGTTTCTAACCAATTTTCCATATTACACAGCTCTTAGATAACTCATTACAATTCATTTTCTTATGGGAAAATTCTATAAACCATAAATTAACTTTAAATTAGTATTCTCAACATCATAATAAATTTTTAGGTTTTAAAAATCACTAATGGTATGAGAAACATCCAATATTAATATGGCCATGAGAGGTTTAGAGAAGAAAGATATATTAGAGAATATTTTACTCACCCAAGCTTTTGATTTTGTTGATTTGGAAGCATTATGTTTTCCCTTTCTTCGATCTACTTTTTTCCTTCTATTAATGCAAACCGGCTAAGGCTCCTTTTATTTTGATTTGAAGAGAATGAAAAGTGATGTAGAGGATATTCTTGAGGCATTTATAATGTAAAGATTTAGGGCTTTCTTACCCGTATTATATTTATTTGTTTCCCTCTTTACAAATCCTCTTTTTTTAAATTGTAAATTTAAACTTATCTCTTCATGTCTATATTAATTATTTCTCATTTATCTTACATTTTCAATTATGATTTTCCTAGTACCATTTTGTTCACATATGCATAACAAGTAACCAACATCCTATGAATATTTATTTTATCTCATTATTTTATTTTCTCTTTCCTCATAATTAATTTATTATTTATTTATTTATTAATTAATGGGGTGTTACAAATACACTTTCCAATATTTGTAGAGTGTTACATACTCTGGTCTTAACGGACGTATCGATATACTTTCTAAAAACATCTTGACCGAGAATATTAAAAAATATATTATTTATATCGTGATAAATTACTCACGATTGCAATTATTTAAGAATAAAATCACATAACATTGTATTTAAGAATTTTCTTATTTATATTTGTTAAATTAGTTGCTTAATTAATCATATTGCAATATAAAAAAGTATATAAAAGAAAGTAAACACCAAATAACTTTTAATACGAACAAGACCGATTACAAAGTTATATATATATAAACAAATTACATAATTGCCCCTCAGGCATACCGCTAACTCTTTTATACTTTTCATAGGATGGACTATGATCTACTTATGACTGTTTGGTGGATCAAGTTTTATGTACTTGAGTTTGATAACAATTTCCGAACAATTCATTGAGATTCAATTATATATTATTTTATCTAAGTCAAATTAAAGATCTCACCTGATGATATGTAGTGGTCGTATGACTTGAGAGTATTGTGAATCTCAAAATGTGGAAATTATGATTTGATTATGGACAATCATTGATAATAGATCCAATTACGTCCTTGGTCAGGTATACATTTGAAATATGAAGTGAAATGCTACCGAAGAGAGGATTCATTTTCCTCAATGCAAAAGGTTAGTAAAACATTATTAGAAGTTGATATGAAGTCATAATTCTTTGGCCGAAGCAATATGATTAATCAGAAAATGTTATTGGATAGAGCTAAGGGACTTTGAAATCGAACTTTGCAATTAATTACAGATGTTATTTTAGTGTTGACAATTGACTAAGCTTTAGACATCTAAGTGACATAGTGCTCATGAAGAGCCATAACATGCACAATATATCATTGCTTAAGGGTGTGACTTTGTAAGTATGATGTAGGACTTCACCTAGATGATCTATAAGTAATTAACTTATGTCTACTGATGTATTTCAGAAAAGTTCATAGAAGCATTAGTATTTGAGTTATTCAAATATTACTTAAGATATAGTGTCAAACCTAGGAGTATTGCAACCGTAATTCTAAACGTTGAACTGAAAGTAACTAAATCAAATTACTTAAAAAGGTTAAAGCTATTGGAGGAATTCATAATGGTCATATTAATTTGTTATTATTTACAGGTGTTGATCTTATTATAAAAATATATAAGCTATGTACATTTAATTGATTATTTTATGTGTTGAAATAATAAAACAAGGCGAAAAATATCTTTAAACGTTTTTGATATATTGAAACCCAATCATTTTTATAAAATAAGTTTGAAAGTGTTTCAACTTGATTAAAAAAGATAGTGTGAGTGTGTGTGTGTGTGTCTATAAATTAAAAGGGGATTTTTCACTCAAAGGGCTACTTTTTGCAAGATAATAAGTTTGAAGCATCGTACTTTTGAAAAATTAGTTTTACGGGTAATTTACAGAAAAAAGGTAAATGAAGTTATCATTTTCAGTTATATAGAAATAATGATAAATGAATTTATCATTTTCTTGTATAACTTTAAAAGATAAATGAATTTATCATTTTTCTATAAATTGTCCTTAAAACTAATTAATCAGAAGTGTTGTCCTTAAAACTTATTACCTTGGAATGAGAAGCCCTTCAACCTAATTTCCACATATGGAAAACTGTGTTCTGAACAAGTATGCATTTGTATAATTTGGCTAAGTTAATTTGATTGATTTACGATGATTGGCTAGCAACATCTTAGCAGTGAAGTGGTTCTAATTTTTTTTTACAGTTAATTAAATTAAGGATATTTACCATACATAAATTTTGACCATCTAATGTTATAAATATTCTCCAATATAATTCGCTTCTTAACGCTTTCTTTCTTCTCCAAAATTCGGTAAAACTTTGCTTTTGATATTGCAACTCAAAAACAAGTTTAAAATTGCACAAAGGAGAAGCTAATGGTACAAGATTATAGCTATTGGTAAGGTCACCTAGCAAGTTATTATTTTATATTTATTGCTATATCATATTTTTATTTTTGGCCTAATAAAACTAAAATATTTTTTGTAAATTATTCTGCTAACATTTTTTAGTTCAGATAAAACTTTGTTTAACTTTTTATTGACTATTAAACTAAATATTCTGTTTTTTTATCATATTCATTGTCGACCTAAATAAATTCATATTAGATTTTAATCTTTGAATTTTATGGTATACTGTAAAGTTTTGGTTTTTTATATATTTTTATCTGATAAAATGGTTTCGATTTTAGATATTAATATTAATAAAATTGGATATGGATAATAATGTGGAAAGGTCAATTTTTTACGATCAAGTATACATACATGGTCAAACTAAATTTGTAAAGTTATATGAATATTTTTTAAGTGTGATAATAATCTTAGAAATGTCTATTCTAAGTTAAATTAATATTCTGAAGTATGAAAGGTGATGTTAATCCTAGAGTTTGTGAAACATTAATTTTAGGTTGACATTGGCCAAGTCTAAATTTATGTAATATGAAATTCAAATTCCTAATTTAAATTACTTATTTAGCCAAAAATTCAATTACATACATTTCAATACACTCACATACACACAAAAAGATACACATACACACACGTGTGTGTGAATATATAAGTGAAAAATATTAAAATATTTGACACTTTATTGTAATCAATCATAAACTTATTAGCTATTGGATATACTTCATAAGGGAATAATATTGAACGAATTTTAGACAATTCAAGCTCATGTTAAATATAGTTTAATATGGAAACATAATATCCATAATGATATATTATAAGATAACATGCAAACTGAAACAAGTAATTATTGTTTGAAATCGCCCTAAAGACCCATTATGTGATTCTGTTGATCAAATAATTGTATCACAACCGTTGCGTGTTATTGTGGATAGATTTAGCCGACCCTTAAGAAAATCAATTTTATATCCATACTGAATTAATGTTTGAGGCATGTATTCTAAGGAAGAAGGTTATGAAATCAAGTAACATTCTTATGAATATAAAACCTTCTTAATTGTCCTATAACTTATTAGCTAATACGATAGTCTAAATTTTAGCGATGTACCATTGATAAGGTGCAAATGTTTATACCTTAAGTTAATTTTAGTACTATATTTGAATATCAATTTTTTAAAGGTTATAAATTAAAATTTAAAATTGTTTTAAAATTTAAAATTATAAATTTTATAATTAAGAAATTTCAAAGGGTTTGAATTAAAAATTAAGAAAATAAATTTTATAATCAATAAATTCAAAATTGGTTTGAGTCAAAAAGTAAAATTGTAAAAGTTGTGGTTAGGAAATTTAAATTGGAAAGGTATAATTCTTATAATAATAATAAAAATTGTAACAACCCTGTTTTTGAAGACGTTATATTCTACAAATTTAATTAAAATAATAGTATTCGAAGTCTGTTTGGATAATTATTATTTTGGAATCAAATTATTATTAAATTAAAGGCTTTTAATAAAGAATTTTTATTATAGTGAAATTTGTATTAGTTAATAAATTTCATTTTAGATAATATGTTAAAATACAAATAAATATGAAATATTTTAAAATATAAATAATTTTATATAAATGAAATAGTGGAAGAGAAAAAAATTATTTTACATCAATACGATGAATAGTTGGAGATAAAATTCAATTGGGTTAAGGTAATGAACCAATAGAGTGAACAATATCGGATTGAATGAAATTGTGCAGTTGTCAATATATATATATACATATATATATATATATATATATATATATATATATGTATGTATGTATGTATGTATGTATGTATGTATGTATGTATGTATATTTCTCGTAAAATGAATGGTAGATTGATTTAAAATTTAACTGAATATAGTTAAAATAAATTAAAATGGATTGTTTAAAAAATGAAAACACATTACTTGAACAAATAAGGTCCAAAAGTATACCCAAACCATTTGCAAACCTATCCTTATTTTTATTTCAAAACCTATTTTCCAAAACAGAAAATAAAAACCCGACCTTTTTTCTATACCTAATTCCAAAATCAAGATCAACCTCAGAGGAAAAAAATCCCATGAATCAAAACGTGACAGGGTAAATAACCACGATCATGGCAAAGGCAAAGGTCGAAAGAGAGTTCGTGTGGGTTTGGCAGTGAAAATGGGGGCGTTCGCGATGGCAGTTGACGGCTTTGAAAGTGGGATCTTACGAAGGCTTCCATGACCGAAAGCTGGTCAACGATGAGGTGATGATGGAGGCGTGGTCGATGAGGCTCCTGGTTAGAGAAGCCGTGTTGAAGTGGCTGCCGCGACATTGGTTGTTCATGAGCTAGGGCTGGAGTTAATCAGCAAGGCTGTAGACCGGTTGGAACATGGAGGTTCGACTGGAATGGAGGTTGGTCGCATGTACTTGTAGTGGTAAGCTAATGCTGTTGGAAGTTGTTACATTTCAGTTCTTTGGCTTGGGAGATGGTGTAGAGAAGCTGCATTTGATGGACATTTCGATGGTGAAGTCGGTACAAGGGTTGTTGATCTGGGAATAATTCAAGCATTGTTCTAGGTGAGTAATTTATAACTCACACACCTAAATCTATGCAAGTTTATTCCCTATGTATGCTTTGTTTGGGATTACGTTAATGATTGGTAGTAAATGATTGAATGGCTTATGAATTATATAAATGTTTGGTAGGATTTAGTTATAGGATTAATATAAAATCACATGTTATACTTTCAATTGGGTTGATGTTTGGATTAGTTGAATGATGTGTTTAAAATATTGGATTTAAATCGATAAAAAATTAATCAGGTGATTGAAATAAGGTTGCACGTTAAGATTTTATCGTTCATTTTAAGTTTAGATTGATGGTTGATTATGGAATGACATGTATATTGAAACCCATCAAAATACATTTGATGTTTTAGTTAAATTATATGATGTTGTGCATTGTTGCATAAATTGGAGTTTGTCGGAAAGCAACTCGGATTGATAAACAGTTCCATATTATGTAATTATATTTTATAGAGCGATGTTGGCTCTAGATATTGAATTTTCGTTAGATGTTGTTTAAATAAATGTTTTTAAATGAATTTCAAAAATGAGTTTTATCCATATTGATCCTTATTAGAAATTAGTTTATGAAATATATAATTAAATTATATTATCTTCTTAACTTATCGCTTATCAAAAAATTTCCAATTAAACTTTTTAAAGGTAAGTAATATCTAATTACAAAATCATTATAAAATTATTATTTTCAGTATATAATTTTGGAAATGCTTTAGAAGCAAAAGAAAAGATATGGTATTATTTTAGAAAGAGTTTGAAAGCCTTTGGAAAATCCTATCTTTATTTGTATGTGTATATATTTAAATAGATTTTTTAAAATAAAGTAAGTTATCAATTATGAAAAGTAAGCTTTGTTTTAAAATAAATTTAACTAAAATTTTAGATTTACAAATAGTTTATAGTTTTAAAGTGTTTATGAAGTAATATTATACAAACATACATATATATATATATATTTGAAATAAAGTGAATTATCAATTATTTAAATATTTTTTTGATTCAAAGAACAAATAAAGGAATTTTATTTTAAGACTTAAAACTTTGTAAGTCTTTTCTTTTTATATGTAAGAGTTATTTGATTTTAAAAGTGATTTTGGAAAAATTATATCTGGGTTTATATAAAAACTAATTTAAAACTCTTTTAATTTATTTATTATAGATTAAAGAAGGTGAGAAGTTTAAAAGTGAATTATAGATAAAATAGTTAAGAAACCATTTTCTATATGATAAAATTATATTAATTACTTTCAACTAATAAACTATTGTTGGGTTTTATTGTATTTCGCTTTTGGCTATTTTAATGCAAGTTTGAATTGGATTTCTAATGAATTTCATGATTTTCTACGAAACAAAAAATGTTAATAAATGATTAAATTATCGGGTGGTATGGGGCACTTTGTACAATTCTTTCGATTATCATTATAATTTGTTAAATAGAGTTCGAGTGGAATTTATTAGTTTTTAATAAATACTTAAATTTACTTTCTGGTATGGGACAGTTAGATGAATTCTTGTAATTACTTGGGTGATAGTAATTAACGTTTAGAGTTGTATTATCTTAGGGTTTTGGATTTTAGACTGATAGATCCTCAAGAGAAGATAACTCATTTTCATCAATCTGAGCATCGATACATTTATAGATTTGGATACGCAGATCTCTTTTGGAAGATCTATTGTGGTGTAAATACGACTATCGCTTTTGAAAGGCAAATTTTTACATGCATCGTAGTCAATAGATACTACAACCTATCAGTTTATTTTGTTTTATACAGTTAGACTATGTTTACCTCTTTCAGAATATAAATTTGCATACGACATATTAGGTACATGACTGCTCTTTCCTTTGAGCGGTGTCCTTAATCTGTAGTCTCTTTCGAAAGGCTTCCTTTCTATGTAGCGGGTCACTTTCGATAGTTTTCGTGTCACTGTATTAAACTGATAGATGACCACAATTATTATTTCACTATTGATGATTATTTATTCATAGACTTTTATTATGGATATTCTGTATCCTGTATGACTTTGAGGAATTTTAAATTGGTTATCACCATATTTTGAGAAGATAGTCTATAGAGGCTTGATATGTATTTATGAAACGGTGATTTGTTAGATATGCCTTATTTGAGTAATTTTTTTGGGATATTTTTTTTGGGTATATTTATTTTATGAATTGTTTGGTAATTGCTAACTCAAAATTTTGAGACCTGTAGTTATTGGTTTGATATTCCTTTTTGAAATTTTGGGTTTTCGGCATATTTTAAGATGACTTATTTTCATTTATGGATTATAATGTAATGAATTTAATTAATATGCCTTATTATGATTGTTTTTATGGCATATTTAATATGGCTTGTTATTTTAAGTCATAAATTTATGATACTAGTATCTCGCCCTTTTATTTAGATATAGTCTAACCCTTTTATTATTTTAATACTCGGGTTAGGCTGAGACTTTACAGGTATAGGGACTCATTGACTCTTGGATTTTGAGTTAGCTTTGGGGTAAACTATTTTGATAATTTTAGTTTACTTCATCATTATGTATATTAACATTTAGTAGTTATGTCATGTATATTATTCAGTAGTCATTTTGTACCTGATATAGAGTATGAGATATGATGTATATTATAGTGAGTCTAGTATTAACATTTTATGGACTCACGTCTTATTATAAAATATATTGTATATTAGTTCGCTGCAATCTGTGACTCTGATTCTGATATATATCTATATTATATACTATTTTGAATATTTTTAATCGGTGTGTTTGTTATTTTGTATTAATATTGCGTACGTAAAATTCTCAGTTTAGATCCTTAAAAAGGTAAATAATACGTGTCAGTGTTAGTATAAATATATATTCACATTCGATCGCCCTTAACCACTAGTATTCTCCGGATTAGCAGATGACATTACTTGTAATGTTATTTGCTAAACTGGGCATAGCGGTGGGGTCGTTATAGCTTGGTATCAGAGTTGTATTCAAAACATTATAGAAGATAAATTGATTCAAAGTTTAGATATTGACCTAGATAACCTAGAAGTCCCTTCCTTTGGGTGTGTGGCTGTTAGTAATTTTATTAATTATTGGGAATAATCAGTGGGACATATTTGAAAAATCTTTTGATAATACTATATAACTTGTTGTTATAAAAATATTGGGACTCGCTTTTGTAAAGAGTGAGATTTAATGGATATTATAAATAAGCAGATGACTTAGAATTAAATTGTTGGGTCCTGATTTGTTAATGATTAGAGTGTGCAGTGGAAGCTGGAAAATAACATTCCGCTGAAGGCGATTGTTTGTTTGGTTGAAATGTATGTTGTTCGCATCAATAGATGTTTGATTGTCTTGAAAATTCTAAATAATTATTGAATTAATATTGAATAGGAATTTTCATCTGGAAATTTATAACCTGCTCGATATTGATTACTAAACATTACAGTATCTTCATTTGTGTGGTTACCGCAATGGAAATTGAAAACTTTATTTTTTATAAAATGAAATTGTAATTATTTGTCACGACCCGATTTTTCGACACTCGAAAATTGAACCATGAGGGTAAAAGAAGAAGAGGTAGAAGAAGAAAATAAAAAACAACATCAGAATCTAAAAATCGTAGCGGAATAATATATAATCGATAATAAATGTTCTTTACACAAAAACAAATACATCTGTTTATACATTACATCATCATAGTACAGCATCAAAGTTCAATACAAACAACGACACAACTCAGGACGGTTATAATATCACGTCCTTCCAAAAACCGAATACACAGCGGAATATTTCATACAAGTACGGAAGTAGATATCATCATCCAGCTCCACAGCATCCTTTCCTGTAATCTACAATACTCGGTCTGACCCGAATATTATAGTTAACTAACACCCGAGTAAGTCTAGAATACCAGCGCGAGAAATCACACCCAACTGGATTATTTAAGTTTCAAAATCCTTTGAAAACAAAAAACATCTCGTAAGACCACGCCACAGATAAACATGTCGTGTTTTTACCTTACGATAGCCAAAACATTTTTATCAAATCCGTCTGATATTATAATAGTGTCTATAGAAAGTAAAATAGAATCTAACTGAAATGCTTGCATCTCACATTTCAGCAATAGTTGGGCACAATCAAAACCGTACAGGCGCGTATGGAGAATGGATTTCCAACGAATGACTAGGCACTGGGGTACCACCTGTCACAGTACCTGGTCTAGGTCAGCGTACCGAGGATCCACCTTAAATCCCCTGCAACACAAGACCGGGACTACACCTTACTGGATAATCCCAAGTAAGATCACCCCGCGGTTGGAATCAGCAACTGCCACACAGCCGAAATAAAAAAGGACATCCAGACAGGGATGACCTCACCCTAACAGATGCTACCCACTTAGCCTTGCTGCATAACCCCTAATTTTCAGTAATTCCCGGTTGATGAGGCTCGAGGCTAAGCATTACCCTTTTTAGAACATATCACTTAGAATGCTCATCGCCCACCCGACAATATTCCGAAGCATTCATCCATACAAGTCCGTCCCGGGTTCGAACGAAACCGAAGGCACTACTCCTACCACATCCATTTTGGGATCACGTCAGGATTAGTAGCGACTAGCCCTTGCACTTCACTGCTCCACCTTTGAATCCAAACTCTTGTTTTCCACACGAAAACGTTCAAACCGGATCGAAGTGGTTTTCAGGAATTAAATCCCGATCCTGGTCTCTTCGAAACGATCAGCACATTCGCCATTATTGATAGTCGGTTATTTAACTATCAAATAATATTCACAAACAACTACCAAGCCATAATAATTTCTTCCTAATTATTTATTAATCTCAAAATATCTTTGCGAGATATAATTCCACTTTCAAACCTTTTTGAAAATAGTTTTCCAACCACACTCTTCT
This sequence comes from Allium cepa, assembly GCA_030765085.1. Classification (NCBI taxonomy): domain Eukaryota; kingdom Viridiplantae; phylum Streptophyta; class Magnoliopsida; order Asparagales; family Amaryllidaceae; genus Allium; species Allium cepa. Next base: position 546,560,002 of record CM060943.1, on the reverse strand, counting down.
CATGGAATAAATTCCTAAATATTTATTTCCGCTGAAAACACCAGGTACAATACTTCAGATTTTTAAAATAATTTAAAACACTTTATTATAAATTATACTTTAAAACATTTAAATTTAAAAACTACTTTAATACCTTATTTAAAAATATATAGTTTAAGAATATTTAAAATAAAGCTACTTTATAAAATATAAAACTAAAGTTTTATCTTTTAGAAACATAGTACCAAGCCACCTTTAAGTAATTACTACTATAATAAATTTGAAACAGACTTACTTTAAGATTTAAAAATTTAAAAATAATAAATTTTCTAAAACATAACTTCTTAAAACAACTTTAAACATATACTTATAAATTTGCTTTGAAAACGTACTTGGCTATCTTGGGAAATACGCTTCTCTTTCATATCTTTTAAAAATAAATCACTATTTATTTTTAAACAAAATTTACCCATTCCTTTAATAAATTCCCACCGTGAATTTATTCTTCCAAATATCCACTGATATATTACTTTACTTTTATAAACCCAGTTTATAAATTTCATAGTCCCATTCTCCTTTAAAATTCCAATTCCAAACACTTAGATCAAATTCCAGTTTGATTTCCAATTTACTCCATTTTGAATAAATTTCTTTTCTTACTCAATTTATTTCAAAACCCAGTAACTTCAGATTTTATTTCTTAAATATGAGTTAAAATCATTTAACTGAAAATACCAATTTCATATTTTCCAAATTTCTTCTTTATCCTTTTAAATAAATTTAAACGTTCAATTTTAAAATAATTCTTTATTCCTTTAAATAATATCACTTAAGTTTTAAAATTCATTATTTCTCGGTTTATTCAAAATCCCCTTTTCCATACTTGGAATTTATTTATTAGAATTTTAAAATCACTTTTATTCTTTTCCAGTTCATTCTTAAATTTATTCAAATTCTCTATATTTATTTTGCTTAAAAATTCACTCTTTTATTTTATTTTCAAAAATCCAATTCTATATATTTCGATAACTCAGTCTACCGAAATATATTCAAGCAAACCATAGCATTCAATATTCCAAATATAATTCGTCATAGAACAACAAATATTCATAACACAGAATTATTAGAACAAATGTAAATATTTTGGAGGAATCCAGTTGGATCCCGCCAACCTATTTCCCCGCATTCACAGTTGTTAGCACAATACCAATTCCACTTCGAGGTGGAATATCGCGGTATATGGGTTAATATAACATCATCCGCTATTATGCGGCGTATAGGGTCACATCCGCTGTATAATGCGGAAAAATCAATCACTCCGATATATACTATATACTACTATATAATATAGCACATCAAATCAATTCAATCATTCAACCAATTATTTAAATTTAACCATCTAAATTTAAATAGCAATCCAGAAGAGTGAGATTAACTAACCTTTGATTTTTAATTTGCAGTGTGATCCATCTCGACTTATTTTCTTTATGATTTTAGACCTTGTACAAGCAAATTACATATCTTCATTAATCAGCGAGGCAATTAAATTTTGTTTTAAATTAGAGCTGACTTACAATTTTTAAATTAGTATAACTAATTAAACTTTCCCTTTGAAACCACATGTGTTATATAAAATGATCTATATAATTCCCAAAAATCTAATTTTTATATAACTTCCCAATTTAAAATATCTAAAATCCCTGTTTTCATACAACTTATCTATATTTCCTCCAGCTTAAACATGATTAAACAGAAACAGAATATAACTTCAGTTAATTTTTTTATTTGAAACATAAAGCCCGTTCCCTTAAAACCCACCTGGCCCAAAACATGTTCTTCCCCAACTCAATTCAATTTCCCGCTCCAACATCTTCAAACATCCATGGCCGTGCACCATTGTCCAGAGATACAGAGCTGCAATTTATAAAATCGCAAACCGTTTCCTCTATTGCGTTCCTCATCTCGAATCGCACCTGAATGACACCACCCCCATGCGATCGGCCTCCCCTACAAATCACGACACAGCCCCTGGACCTCGACCCACTACTGTTCAGGCATCAAAAAAAGTCGTTCTCCCTAAATTCTTGTGGCCGGCTGCCTCTTCCCACCTCGAACCCATCTATTAATCCCACAGCTCGATTCGTTTGGCCAATAACAATAAATCTGGAAACCTAGTTCTTGCTATGATCTCGACCATCCTGTCGATAACTGCAAACCCAGGCTGCACTTATAAATGACATGCCAGCTTGAAGCTTTCCACTCTTCATGACTTATAAACTTATTAGGATTTTTTTTCTCAAGTATACGATGAGGAATCAAATTTTAAAGTGGCCATTTTTTTTGGGTTTGAACGAAAGATTTCAGTTTTGAGGAGAATAGAAGGGAATGCCTGTAATTGGGTTGAAGAGGAAGGGAAGTCGGCTATTTATCTTCTTTTCTATTGCGTGAGTTGTTAAGGAGGAATGGATTTGATTTTAGCGTACTTGCCATTGCTTGTTACAGAGGAGGCCAAAAAGTGCTGAAGGTGAAAGGAAGCGGCTGATGGGAAAAAGAAAAAACAACTGACTGGAAAGAATTACAGATGAAGGTTGACTAGGCAATATAAATTTTTATATATTAATTAAATTCGAATTCAAATTGTCTCGACAAATGCAACTTAAAATTTCGAACTCCTATCGAGGCATGCTGCTAGACGTTTATAATGTTATACCCCTATTTCGAATGCAATGGAAAAGATTCCGAGTCCTAATTCGATCGTATGGATAAGATAGCTTTTTGGACCAAATTACTATATTGAATTTTCAATATAGATTTCAGCACGTTTATATATCGTACGCTCACACCACAACTTCAAACACTTCGAAATTTGAAATCCGATAATATTACACTATTACGGATCCAATGGAACTGATTTCGTCGAATTCCGAGACTATGCTTCGGAAGGCTATTTTTAAATTCAATTTAAACTATAAATTTTTAAAACTGAACAAATTACATCCAATTTCAGTTTTAACTCATCTGTTATCTTTAGTATTACTATTATAAATTTATAAGCCCTTGAAACATTTTTATCAGCTTAAAACTCAAGATTAAATATTTTACCCAATCTCTAATTATTATGTTCAATAAATTTAATCGCCAAATTCAAACTGATATTTGAAATCCAAGTTAAACAAACTTGCAAATATTTAAAATTAATTAGATATTCCAATTTCAAATGCCTAAAAATTCTGGGTCGTCACATTCCTCCCCCCTTAAAAGAATTTCGTTCCCGAAATTACTTGTTAAGAAGAATGATCCAATACCCATTACTATTTTCCAAAACCAACCAGCTTTATCAACTTGCCATAACATATCTTTCATTAAAGACCCACTATTACTTCAACCAACTTTCCAAAACCTTCCATAGTTTCCAACAACATTATTTACTCCACTTATTCAAATTTAAATCAAAATTTAAATTATCAAAATTTTCTCAAAAATTTTCTAACTCTCTAAATTTTCGAAAAATTTCGCCAGCGTCTCCTTTGCGCGGCTAGCTCGGTACAACTACAAAATGCCTCTACGGGCCCCCAGATTTCAAAAGAAAACAAAAAGCTAAGTGGCTAGATCAAAAACCCAATCAAATTTCATACAGAAATTTAAACACATACCTTTTTGTGGAGCAATTCAATTTTATCTTCTGAAATCAAAACCAATTTTCCTTTTTCTTTATAATACCTGTATATCCTACATAGCAATAATATCCAATCACAACATTCAAAAACATTTTATTGACTTCCATACAAAATTTCAATATCTATTCATTCAAGCCCGTACGATGTACATATATCATCTGTACACAATATCAGATTCGATCACTCACTTAATCACGCAATTTCACTTCCGAACTAGTATCGTCCACCCGACTTCCTAGTGCAGACTCAGATCTGGTTTCTTGATCAGAAATCGTCATTCTCCTTGCATAGCCACAACTATGATAGATAATTTCCAGAATCAATCAAAAATCCATATCCAGGGTTCGCCATCGAAAATTGAGTGAAGAATCCCAACTCGGATCGATATAACTATCTCGAAATTCTGTGCTCGAATCTGGATCAAATCGCTATGCGAATAAAATAATATACGTACATCCAACATATTTTTATCCATGATTATTAACTATATCAATTTCCTTTTAATTCACGTTCATTTTGGTTTCTAGTCACTTATCCACAAATATCCCATTTCACAACTTTACATAATCTCCATTCCAAATTTACTCAGTATGCTCCCAGTATCAGACTTACTTAAGAACTTCACCATTCATTTCTTAAGTTTAATATAAGTATTTTACATACTCTTATATTATTACCCTACCACTTTAGCCTTTATATCCACTTATTTTTAATCTGGATTTCCAATTCTTTATGAATTTAATTTACCTTCAACTCTGAATATTGAATTTTATTGACTATCTTCCATTTATAACTGATTCATATCATTATTTTAAATTTAGTTTCATCCACTAATTTATTTCAATTTCCAATTCATCATATCTCGAACAATATTTCATTAATCATACTTTAAATTAGTTCCACCTACTAATTTATTTTTAAATCTCAAATAAAAGTTTACATATAAATTTTTACATCCTTTAGTTCCTTCGAATAAATTCTTCAATTTTCGCTTTACTTTACATAATTTAAATTAAATTTCAATTTTCAATTTCAATTCTATTTTCTTACCAATTTAAATTTAATTTCAATATTAAATTTCACTTCCACGTTGAATTTTATTTAACCAATCAGAATTCCATTAACATGCTCACTTAACTAATTTATTCCAATTAGTTCATTTCCCATCTTTAATTAAATATCTGATTTTTACCCTTCAAAAATCATTTCACTTAATTTTCTTGAGTTCAATCTAGTTTATAATTCAAGTTTTGAATTTTATCCATTTACCAAAATACAAAATAATTTTATTTTGGCTTATTTGTTCCACTTCAAAGTTTTATAAGTCGCAACTTATTTATATCCATACTTTCATCCATTACAGTTAATCCCGTTCACATTTTACTTTTTAACTCGGGATTATATATTTTATTTAGCTAAGAATATATTTTAATTCAATGGGTTTTCAATTCTTTTATAAGCCACCGAAATCTATTTATTCCCATTCAATCTTATTTAACTAAACTCTAGTTATATCTAACCCCATACTATACTTTGACTTTACACAATTCATTTACATTTTATTAAGTAGGAGCTTAATTTCATTTAATTTATCCACCACGTGATACAATTCCATTTCAATTATATTTCAACTTTAATTCAAATCCAGTCACAATCTATTATTAAACTTAGCTTAAGTTCATTAAATTCGACTTACTCTTCTAAATTATTAACTTTTTACAAGTTAATCTCATTTCAGGAAATTTTCAAACTTTATAAATTTCCAAACCTGCTTATAATCCATAACATTTTTAGTTAAACCTCCACGGTTTAAACTATTACTTAAGACACTCAAAAAAAAACATTTTAAACCAATTCCAGAGTCTTCAATAACCACTTAAGTATTTCAAAAATCATTTGAAATCAATTATATCTAAAATCCCTTGCATTTCTAAAATTAACCCAACCTTTGCAAATAATTTCAATTTAAAACAATTTGGCAGCAATTCCTCTCTTGGAAACTCGAAAATGAACATCGATGATGTTGTAGTCATCACCGAAGTTATTTTCTACTGACCGAAAGAGTTCAATGCTTTTATCTCTTTAAGGACATTTTCAATTATTCTTAATTTCAAATCTCACCAGATTTCATACCCAACTCAAAAATATTTTCCAAATAATATCACCATTATTTCTCCAAAACCTTTGAAAACCATTTTCAAACCTAAAGGAATTTAAACTTTCCCAAAATTCCAAATTTTAATTCTTTCAATCTATATCCAACATTACTCTGGAATTTACCTCATTCAATTATAAATCACATTTATAATTCTCATTCATGAATCCCATATTATTATTTAAATTTATTCCTTAATCTTGGTTAAAATTTTCAATTCCTTATTCAATTCCTACACAACAATAATGATAATAATTTAATATTATCAATCTCTAACAACCAAGCAACCCAATAGAACTATAATAATTAACGGAAAATTATTTCTTTTATATACAAAAATAACTTGGGTAAAATTATTTCATTTACCCTATTTTAAAACAATACAGTGTCGAATTGTTCTTTCAAGTGTTTAGAGATCCCTATCAATAACGTTAATTACTCGTATTGACCAGAATCCATAACCCACTCAACAAACCAATTAACACAATATAAAATCATTTTATATTCACTAACAAATACGCGCTTATATCTATTAATACACACAAACTCATTCTAGATTACTATGGACTCTATTTCAATGAATGATCCCCACCAGAGCCATGGTTCTCGTTTAACCTTCAACTTTGATACCAACTGTCACGACCCGATTTTTCGACACTCGAAAATCGGACCATGAGGGTAAAAGAAGAAGCGGTAGAAGAAGAAAATAGAAAACAACATCAGAATCTAACCATCGCAACGGAATAATATATAATAAATAATAAATGATCTTTACACAAAAACAAATACATCTGCTTATACATTACATCATCAGAGTATAACGTCAAAGTTCAATACAAACAACAACACAACTCAGGACGATTATAATATCACTTCCTTCCAAAAACCGAATGCACAGCGGAATATTTCATACAAGTACAGAAGTATGTATCACCATCCAGCTCCACAACATCCTTTCCTGTAATCTATAATACTCGGTCTAACCCGAGCATTATAGTTAAATAACACCCGAGTCAGTCTGGAATACCAGTGTGAGAAATCACACCCAATTGGATTATTTAAGTTTCAAAATCCTTTGAAAACAAAAAAACACCTCGTAAGACCACGCCACAAATAAACATGTCGGGTTTTTACCTTACGATAGCCAAAACATTTTTTATCAAATACGTCTGACATTATAATAGTGTATATAGAAAGTAAAATAGAATCTAGCTGAAATGCTTGCATCTCATGTTTCAGCAATAGTTGGGCACAATCAGAACCGTACAGGCGCATAGGGAGAATGGATTTCCAACTAATGACTAGGCACTAGGGTACCACCTGCCATAGTACCTGGTCTAGATCAGCGTACCGAGGATCCACCCTAAATCCCCTGCAACACAAGACCGGGACTACCCCTTACTGCATAATCCCGCGATTGGGATCAGCAACCGCCACACAGCCGAAATAAAAAGGAACATCTAGACAGGGATGACCTCACCCAAATGGGTACTACCCACTTAGCCTTGCTGCATAACCCCTGATTTTTAGTCATTCCCGGTTGATGAGGCTCGAGGCTAAGCGTTACCATTTTAGAACATATCACTTAGAAAGCTCATCTCCCACCTGACGATGTTCTGAAAGCATTCATCCATACAAGTCCGTCTCGGGTTCAAACGGAACCGAAGGCACTACTCCTACCACATCCATTTCAGAATCACCTCAGGATTAGTGGCGACTAACCCTTGCACTTCACTGCTCTACCTTCGAATCCAAACTCTTGTTTTCCACACGAAAATGTTAAAACCGGATCGAAGTGGTGTTCAGGAATTAAATCCCGATCCCGGTCTCTTCGAAACGATCAGCTCATTGGCCAATATTGATAGTCGGTTATTGAACTATCAAATAATATTCACAAACAACCATCAAGCCATAATAATTTCTCCCAAATTATTTATTAATCTCAAAATATCTTTGCGAGATATATTTCCACTTTCAAACCTTTTTGAAAACAGTTTTCCAACCACACTCTTCTCATGGAATAAATTCCCAAATATTTATTTCCGCTGAAAACACCAAGTACAATACTTTATATTTCTAAAATAATTTAAAAAACTTTATTATAATCATACTTTAAAACATTTAAATTTAAAAACTACTTTAATACCTTATTTAAAAATACATACTTTAAATTTTTTTAAAATAAAACTACTTTATAAAATATAAAACTAAATTTTTCCCTTTTAGAAACATAATGCCAAGCCACCTTTAAGTAATTACTACTGTAATAAATTTGAGAAAGACTTACTTTAAAATTTAAACATTTAAAAATAAAAAATTTTCTAAAACATAACTTCTTAAAACAACTTTAAACTTTAAACTTATACTTATAAATTCGCTTTGAAAACGTACTTGGCTATCCAGGGAAATACGCTTCTCTTTCATATCTTTTAAAAATAGATCACTATTTATTTTAAACAAATTTACCCATTCCTTTAATAAATTCCCACCGTGAATTTATTCTTCCAAATATCCACCGATATATTACTTTACTTTTATAAACCCAGTTTATAAATTCCATAGTCCCATTCTCCTTTAAAATTCCAATTCCAAACACTTAGATCAAATTCCAATTTGATTTCCAATTTACTCCATTTTGAATAAATTTCTTTACTTACTCAATTTATTACAAAACCCAGTAACTTCAGATTTTATTTCTTGATTATGAGTTAAAATCTTTTAACTGAAAATACCAATTTCATATTTTCCAAATTTCTTCTTTATCCTTTTAAATAAATTTAAACCTTGAATTTTAAAATAATTCTTTGTTCCCTTAAATAATATCACTTAATTTTTAAAATTCGTTATTTCTTTGTTTATTCAAAATCCCCTTTTCCATACTCGAAATTTATTTATTAGAATTTTGAAAACACTTTTATTCTTTTCCAGTTCATTCTTAAATTTATTAAAATTCTCTATATTTGTTTTACTTAAAAATTCACTCTTTTATTTTCTTTTCAAAAATCCAATTCTATATATTTTGATAGCTCGGTGTACCGAAATATATTCAAGCAAACCATAACATTCAATATTACAAATATAATTCATCACAGAATATCAAATATTCATAACACAGAATTATTAGAACAAATCTATATATTTTTTAGGAATCAAATTGGATCCCTCCAACCTGTTTCCTTGCATCCACGGATATTAGCACAATACCAATTCCACTTCGAGGTGGAATATTGCGGTATATGGGTTTATATGATATCATCCGCTATTATGCGGCACATAGGGTCTCATCTGCTATATAATGCGGGAAAATCAATCACTCCAGTACATACTATATACTATTATATAATATAGCACATCAAATCAATTCAATCATTCAACCAATTATTTAAATTTAACCATCTAAATTTAAATAGCAATCCAGAAGAGTGAGATTAACTAACCTTTGATTTTTAATTTGCAGTCCGATCCATCTCGACTTATTTTCTTCATGATTTTAGACCTTGTACAAGCAAATTACATATTTTCATTAATCACCGAGGCAATTTAATTTTGTTTTAAATTAGAGCTGACTTACAATTTTTAAATTAGTATAACTAATTAAACTTTCCCTTTGAAACCACGTGTGTTATATAAAATGATCTATATAATTCCCAAAAATCTAATTTTATATAACTTCCCAATTTAAAATATCTAAAATCCCTGTTTTCATACAACTTATCTATATTTCCTCTAGCTTAAACATGATTAAACAGAAACAGAATATAACTGCAGTTAATTTTTTTATTTGAAACATAAAGCCCGTTCCCTTAAAACCCACCTGGCCCAAAACATGTTCTTCCCCAACTTAATTCAATTTCCCGCTCCAGCATCTTCAAACATCCATGGCCGTGCACCATTGTCTAGAGATACAGAGTTGCAATTTATAAAATCGCAAACAGTTTCCTCCATTACGTTCCTCATCTCGAGTCGCACCTGAATGACACCACCCCCATGTGACTGGCCTCCCCCTACAAATCACGACACAGCCCCTGGACCTCGACCCGCTACTGTTCAGGCATCAAAAAAGTCGCCGTTCTTCCTAAATTCTTGCGGCCGGTTGCCTCTTCCCACCTCGAACCCATCTATTAATCCCACAGCTCGATTCATTTGGCCGATGATAATAAATCTGGAACCCTAGTTACAGCTATGCTCTCGACCATCCCGTCGATAACTGCAAACCCAGGCCGCACTTATAAATGACATGCTAACTTGAAGCTCCCCACTCTTCATGACTTATAAACTTATTAGGATTTTTTTCTCAAGTATATGGTGAGGAATCAAATTTTAAAGTGGCCATTTTTTTTAGGGTTTGAACAAAAGATTTCAGTTTTGAGGAGAACAGAAGGGAATGCCTGTAATTGGGTTGAAGAGGAAGGGAAGTCGGTTATTTATCTTCATTTCTGTTGTGTGAGTTGTAAAGGAGGAATGGATTTGATTTTAGTGTGCCTGTCATTGCTTGTTACAGAGGAGGCCAAAAAGTACCGATGGTGAAAGGAAGCGGCTGATGGGAAAAAGAATAACAGCTGATTGGAAAGAATTACAGATGAAGGTTGACTAGGCAATATGAATTTTTATATATTAATTAAAAATTCAAATTCAAATTGTCTCGATAAATGGAACTTAAAATTGCGAACTCCTATTGAGGCATGCTGCTAGGCGTTTATAATGTTATACCCCTATTTCGAACGCAATGGAAAAGGTTTTGAGTCCTAATTCGATCGTATGGAGAAGATAGCTTTTTGGACCAAATTACTATATTGAATTTTCGATATAGATTTCAGCACGTTTATATATCATACGCTCACACCACAACTCCAAACACTTCGAAATTTGAAGTCCGATAATATTACACTATTACGGATCCAATGGAATTAGTTTCGTCGAATTCCGAGACTGTGCTTCGGAAGGCTATTTTTAAACTCAATTTAAACTATAAATTTTTAAAACTGAACAAATTACTTCCAAATTCATTTTTAACTCATCTGTTATCTTTAGTATTACTATTACAAATTTATAAGCCCTTGAAACTTTTTTATCAGCTTAAAACTCAAGATTAAATAATTTACTCAATCTCTAATTATTATATTCAATAAATTTAATCGCCAAATTCAAACTAATTTTTGAAATCCAAGTTAAACTAACTTGCAAATATTTAAAATTAATTAAATATTCCAATTTTAAATGCCTAAAATTTCTGGGTCATCACATTATTGGTATGACCGAATAAATACCAAGATGCACAATAAAATTAAAATTTGTTAAGAATTAGTTCATTTAAATTTTGAAATGGATAAAAAGAAATTTTATTGTAGCATATATCAAATTTGGAATTTGAAAATATACTTAATAAATAAAGTAAGTAATGAGAAAAAAAATGATTGGTTAATGGATACTTTTGTGAAAAATTAATATTGAGTAGAAATCACCATTGAGAGATGAAACTTGCTCAATAATACTAATTAGAACTTGCGGTGTCTTTAGAAGTGTAGTACTGCAAGAAATAGTGAAAATTTAAACATAGACGAAATGTTAATTCATATGTGATTATAACTAAGATTGGTTGAAAGGACTGTATTAAATGCAAGCATCTATTTAAATTAAAATCTTTTTTTGCTTATTTGATATATATATATATATATATATATATATATATAATTTAGTTATATTTATTATAAACAAACAAATATTTTAGAAAAGCCTGAAGTATTAAAAGAAATATATACCTTGTAGAAAACAATTTTGTGTTAAATTGCCCATTGAGTGCTTTAAGAATTCTGGTCGATGTTTTTAATCAACGTTATCAATAGGAATTTCCTAAATACTAGGACAAGACATTCGAACATGGTATTTTAGGCGATAAAATGTTTTCGGAAATAACAACTAGTGAGTGTGTGTGTGTATGTGTATATATATAACTTCTTGCTAGAAGTCAGCTTTTCCATGTTATTAAATTTCCAAAAAATTAAAAAAATAACTTAAATTTGAAGAAAAACAATGATTGGATTTTTTACTTTTCCTTTTTATAGAAAATGATGCTTTGGGAAATAAATGTGTGTTACAATTAGTTAGAGAGTGAAGTAACAGTAATTATATAAGACAAATCTTAAAAATTGTTTTACATCCTTATTAGAAAATATTTAATCAGCTAAATATTCTGAACACCTCAAAATATTTAATATTTAATATTTGTATAAGGTGCTTATATATTATAAGAGTGTCAAATGATTGTATAAACTATTTTCAAATTAGGAAATAAGGAAGTAATTGAAGGAATACACATACATATGAATTGGGATTTAATTTAAAATTTCTAAATGGGAAACAAATAAGATTTGATATAAATAAATATCATAAGAAGCATATATATTGGTTGTCAAATGATTTTTTATTTTAATATATGCAACTTCTTATTATAAGTTGATTTTTCCACTTTATAAATTTCAAGTATAGAAATTTAGATTAAAAGGAATTAAAGTTGAGTAGTGATTGGATGTTTGTAATTTTTCATCTTCATGGAAAATAATTCTTTGACAAATGAATTTTGTGATAAAATGAATCGAACTATAAGGTTTATAATATTTAAACTAAGGAAGGCTATCAATAATTTCAAATAATAAAAATAGTATATAAATTATATTTTAAAGGAGATGCTTTGGGATAAAATAAAGTATTTAAATGAGAGTGAGAATTTCTCCCACAAAGTTATATTTAATGAATGTTAATATTGAAACTATTGTTGGAATTTGCTCAGCACCTTTTCTCTTGTTTGCATATGTCCTTAGCATAGAAATGACCTTGTCAAATGAAGCTAGTAGCCACTTATTATTTAAATTAGTATCTACAAGGAAGGAATTATATATATACACACAAATATATATGTACATGCATATGTGTGTGTATCTATAAAATTTTCAAAAATAATTGAGGCTGATAAGAACAAAAATCTGACAGCAATGATATAAACATTGCTTTGTTCATTTTGTACATTGCTACATGTTTTTTGACCTGGATGATTTCTTTCATTGTGCATAATTTAATGCATGGCTATATGCTTCCATTAGTTGTTTGTACTATGGATGTCATGCTTTGTGCATTTTAAGTGGTCATGTCCCTGCAATGTATGTTACTATTCAGGCTGTTCATTCCTTGCATGATAGTGGGCATACAACATGTCCTTGCTAAGTTTTTTGGAAAAAAATAGTAAATAGTTGAGAAGGAAAAATATTGCCTTAGTATATAGTGGTTTAGATTTGTACACCAGCCTTCTCAATGGCCGAGTTTCGAAAATTTGACATATCTTTTTGACGTTGTTTTTTTTATACAATATATGGCCATGTTGTCACAAAAAAAGTTATATAATATATGTATTAGTTCATTTGCCTATAGCTACACTTTCTACTAACCAAAATGATTTCGTCCTTGACAATTGCTTTGCCAGTACTATGATAAATATATATATTATTTCTTTGTACATAGCTCCACATTATACGAGCAAAATAATTTCGTCCCTGACATATATTTTCCTTGCCTGCACTATGGTATCAAATATATACAAGTACCTATTGTATTAGCCTAGCTTTTCATAGATAAAAGTATATACAATGTATGTTTATAAACTAGAAATTCCCATGTTCAATTGTACTCTGCTTTCACACACAAAGTCCACTTACCTCACCTTGGCAAAATTAGATGACTGCACATTTTATGGTTGAATTGCACCACTAGCTGTGTAACGAACCGATTTTTCGACGCCCAAAAATCGACAAAAATACCCCACTGTACCAATTGCCGAACAATCAGATGCCGGAAAACCGAAACATTAGGGTTAAAGAAGAAGGAGGTAGAAGAAGAAATAGAAAACAATATCATAATCTCACAAACGCAGTGGAACAATATATAATAGATAAATGACTAATCTTTAAACAAAAAGAACTATATCTGTTTATACATTACATCATCAGAGTACAACATCAACAAAATACAACACTGGACAGTTATGATAACCTTCCCTCACAAATCTGATAATACAGTTAATCAAACACAGTGGAATATTCATCAAATACGTGTGATACGTCTCGCTATCCAGCTCGTCTCCTGAGCTCCATAGCAGTCCATCTAGAATCTATACTCAATAATACTCAGTCTGACCCGATCATTAAAGCGAAATAACACCCGAGCCACTCTGGAATATCAGAGTGAGAAAAAACACTCAATTGGATTATTAAATTTTTGAAATCTTTTTGAAATTAAAGGTATCTCGTAAGACCACGCCACAAATAAACATGACGGGTATATACCTTACGATAACCAAAACATTTTTATCAAATCCGTCTGACATTATAATAGTGTCCTTAGAAAGTAAAATAGTATCTAGCTGAAATACTTGCATCTAATGTTTCAGAAATAGTTGGGCAGAATCAAAACCGTACAGGCGCTTCTGTAGATTGGATTCAACACAATGGCAGGGCCACTTGGGTATCGCCCGTCACAGTACGTGGTCTAGATCACCGTACCGAGGATCCACCCTGATCCCGTGCATCACAAGACTAGAGCTACCCCTTACTGGATAGTCCGAATAAGTTCACCCCACAGTTGGGATCGACAATCGCCTACACAGTCGAAATAAAGGGACATCTAGACAGGGGCGACCTTACCCTAATTGGTTGCTAGCTTCTTAGCCTTATGTGCACCTCCCATGTTTTAGCCATTCCCGGTTGATGAGGCTCGAGGCTATGCGTTACCTTTTTAGCACACATTCACTTAGAATGCTCATCATCCTCCTGACGACGTTCTGAAAGCATTCGTCCATGCAACTCCGTTTCGAGTTCGAACAGGACTGAAGGCACTACTCCTACTATATCCATTTTGGAATCACCCTCGGGATTAGAAGCGATTAGCCCTTGCACTTCACTGCTCCATCGTCAACTCCGAGCTCTTGTCTTCCTCACGAAAACATTCAAACCGGATTGAAATGGTTTTCGGGAAATTAATCCCGATCTCGGTCTCTTCGAAATGATCAGCGCATTTGACAATATTGATAGTCGTTATTTAACTATCAAATAACATCCACAAACAATCATCAGATTAAATAATTTTCCCAAATTATTTATTAATCTCAAAATATCTTTGCGAGATATATTTTCACTCTTCAACCCTTTGGAAGAATGGTTTTCAAATCACTTTTTTCCACTGAAAATTGCCAGCCTTAATAATTTAAACTTTTAAAATAGGTAAATCACTTTATCCAAAAATATATATATTATGAAAACATTTAAAATAAAACATTTAAAACACTTAAAATAAAAATTATTTAAAACACATATAATAAAAATTATTTAAAACACTTATTTAAAAATATACTTTAAAATACTTGCAATAAAACTATTTAAAACACTATATTAAAAGTATATTCTTATCTCTCATGTAAAACTAATGCCAAAATAAAAATTATTCTATAAGGTACAAATATTAAATAATTTTTTTTTAAAATCATAATACTAGCTAAACCCTTAAAATAATTACTACTATAATAAACATTTACTTTAAAATTCTAAAACAATTTAAAATAATAAAATTTCTCTAAAACATTCTTTTAAAACCACTTTAAAACCTCTAACTTATACTTGGAAATCTTTCTTTGAAAATGTACTCGGCTTTCCAGAGAAATACACTTCCCTTTCCACACCTTTAAAATATATCACTGTTTATTTTTAACAAATCAACATTTCCTTATAAATTCCCATCCTGAATTTATACTTCCAAATTATCCTCTGATAAATATTTCACTTAATATATAAATCCCATTTATAAATTCCATAATCTCATTCTCCTTTAATCCCAATTTCAAAAACTTAATCAGCTTTCAAATCGATTTTTAAAACTAACTCCATATCAAAAAAAATCCATTACTTACCCAAATTTATTTTAAAACCCATTAATTCCATATTTACTTCTATATTTATGATTTAAAATCTTATTTTAAGACTGAAATATTCACTTCATACCTTATTCAAAATTCTACCCTTTAACTTCTTCCCAAACATTTAAATCTTAAACTTTGAAAATGAAATCCTTTAGATTTTTAGCCAATATCACTTGTCTCTAAAACTCTTTTACTTTAATTTATTTAAAAATCACTATCTTTATTTCCATACTCAAAATTTATTTAATAGAATTTAAAAATTATACTTTTGTATTTTTCAAATTCAATCTTTAATTTACCCAAATTCACTATATTATTTACTTAAAAATTTCCCTTTTTATTTCCTTTGAATATCCAAACTTATATTTTTCATTCTCTCAAACACCAATATATGTTCAACCAAGCCATAGCATTCAATAATTCAATTCCAAATATGTTCAATATAAGAATCACAGATTATCACATAATTCAAATCGCTGAATATAAAATAAACACAACGTTTTGAGGAATCCAGTTGGATCTCTCCAACCTGTTTCCCTACATCCACAGATATTAGCAAAATATAAAATACCAATTCCACTTCGAGGTGGAATATCACAATATATGCGGTCATCCGCTATTGTGCGATGCGCATAGGGTCTCATCCGCTGTATAATGCAGAAAATCAATCACTCCAATATATATATATATATATATATATATATATATATATATATATAGACACACACTATATATAATATCACATCCAGACATATAATAAATCACCAATTCAAGCAATCAACCAATAATTTAAATTTAACTATTTATATTTAAAACGTAATCCAAATGAATGAGATTAACTCACCCTTGATTATTGGTTGCAATCCCATCCAAACCAGTTTTGTCTCTCCATGATTTAGACCTTGCATAAACATCATATGGTTTATTAATATCCAAATTGATCGAACAATTAATTATTATTTATTTAATTTCAAACTAATAATTTGTTTTAAACCAAAAAAATTCCCTTAAAAAATCTTTTAATCACTAAAATAAATTAAATAAGTTAATTGAATAAATTTGTCACCAAATCCATTATTAAAAATAAACTTAGCTATTCAGAATATGTATATGTATTTTTATCTTTCCCTTAAAGCTACATATATATTTATGAAAATAAATAATAGATTTAAAAGAATCTAGCTTTACATAAATTACCTTTTTTTTATGAAAACAAATAACCTCACCGTCGTAGTTGAACAATCCTGGCCGAGCATCCCCACATGCACAACCATATACCTCGTCATTCGCCTCGCACACCAATTTGTCGTCGCCATAAATCGAGCTACTCCACACAAGCGCACAGCTTCGCTACTGCCCATCATCGACATCAAGAAGCTTGCGCCGTCCCCAGCTTGTGCAACTCACGCCTAACATTGCACGTCATTCGGTCACGTCGCAGCTTCTTCCATCGGCGACGATTGCCGATGCCAGCGCAAGTTCGACCATGCTCAAATGTGTGAGTATATATATATACATGTATTTGGCGATTATAATTTTAGGGCTTGGGATTGAAGATAAGGGATACCGGCTTGATTTTTTTTCATTATGAACTGAATTTGATTTGGTAATTTTTTTGAAGGGAGGTAGAGGAAGAAAGGAGCATCCAGGAAGATAATTTTGGTCACCATTTCTGTTTTATTTCCCTAAAGCTTGAAGCTTTTGCTTGGCCATTGCTTTCTTATTCATTTTTAATTTTAAATGAAGAAAAGTATAAATCATCTTGACACTTGTAAATCAAGGTCCCCTTTAGCTTACAAATGCCCAAATGCATTTATATATTTATTTTCACATTTTTTTTAAACCTGAGTTATCACTACTTTAACTATACATATACTTATCATCAATAATTTTGAAAAGGTAGAGTTTAAATTTAAATCGTTTTGAAAATGCAACTTAAAATTTTCGATATAAATTTCAACGCATTTATATAGCGTATGATCACACGACAACTCCAAACACTTTGAAATTTGAAATCCAATAATAACACACTATTACAGATCCAATGGAACTGGTTTCGACGAATTCTGAAACTGTGCCTCGGAAGGCTATTTTTAAATATGAATTTAAACAAATAATTTAAAACTGAGCAAAACATTTCACACTCAAATTTAAAACTTCTATTATCTCCAGTATTAGAAATATAAATTTTCCAAGCCTTTAAAATATTTTTAACCAGCTTACAAACCAAGATTCACATTTTAACCAATTCCCAATTATTATTAAATTTAATAATTTAAATTTGCCAAATAAATAGTGATATTTGAAATTCAAGTTAAACAAACTTTCAAATTGAAATCAATTAAATATTCCAATTTCAATTATCCAAAAATTCGGCTTGTCACATTCCTCCCCCCTTAAAAGAATTTCATCCCCGAAATTACTATTTAAGGGGAATGGTCCATTTTCCATTATTATTTTTTTAAAACCAAACAGTTTTAACAACTTCCCAAACAATTTTTTTATTTAAGCCACTTTCACACTTACTAACTTCCTAAACTCATCCATAACTTCCAAACAATATTATTCACTCAATAATTCAAATTTAAATTCAAATTTAAATTATCTAAAAATTTCTCAAAAATTTTCTAACTCTCTAAATTTTTGAAAAATTTCGCCAGCGTCTTTTTTGCGCGGCTAGCTCTGTACAACTACAAAATGCCTCAACGGGCCTCAAATTTCAAAAGAAAACAAAATGCCAAGTGGCTAGACTAGAAAATCCTTAAATTTCATACAGAAATTTAAGTACATACCTTTTTGTCGAGAAATTTAATTTATCTTCTGAATTCAAAACACCAATTTTCTTTCTTTTTAAAACACATGTATGTCCTACTAACAGTAATATCCAATCATAGCATTCAAAATCATTTTATACATTTCTTTTCAAAAGTTTTAATATCTATTTCATTCAAGTCCATACGATGCACATATAGCATTCGTACGCAATACCAAATTTGAGCGCTCACTCGATCACACAATTTCATTTCCGAACTAGTATCATCCACCTGACTTCCTAGTGCGGACTCAGATCTGGTTCCTTGATCAGAAACCGTCATCCTCCTTGCATAGCTGTAAACTATGATAGAGAGTTTCCAGAATAAATCAAAAATCCATATCCAAGGTTCGCCGTCGAAAATCGAGTGAAAAATCCCAACTCGGATCGATATAATTATCTCGAAATTATGTGCTCGAATCTGGATCAAATCGTTATGCGAATAAAATAATGCACGTACATCCTATGTATTTATCTCAATTAGTTTAGCCATATCAACTCTCTTTTTATTCATGCTTGATTTCTATTCACTTATTCACAATCACCATTTCACAACTTTACTTAACCCTTATTCAGTATTAACATAGAATATTTTCCCAATACCAAAAAAAATTTCATAAGAATTTCACTATTTATTCTTAAGTTCAATATAAATATTTTATACACTTCTTATATTTATTTTCACTTTACTACTGAAGTTTATATCCATTTCTATTCTCTTTGCCTTTACAATTCCATTTGAATTCACTTTACCATCCAATTTTAAATATTGAATTCAATTCATCTCATCTCAAACCATATTTAATTAGTCATTTCTTTAATTTGTTCCACTTACTAATTTATTTTAAATCTCAATGGATTTTATTTCCAAACTTTAATTATTTCTAGTCTACTTTGACTTAATTTTTCAACTTCGCTTACTATGCAAAATTTAAATTTAATTCAAATATTAACACTTCCATTTAGTTACAAATTAAATTAATTTATTCATTCATAAATTTATTTTCATCTTAATAAATTTTATTTCAATGACCATTTTACTAAGCCTATTATGATTCATTTCTTCAAAGCTCTCCTTTAATTAACTTAATTTAGTTAAATCCCAATTCAATTCAGATTTTAAATTTCTATTTCATTTACTTCATTTAATTGGTATATCTATCACTTTACTTTATTGTCATACTTACTTTAACATAACTCCTAATTCAAGTTGAATTTTATCCCATCAAGTTTCAAATTTTATAAGTTATCAAATCATTTATATTCTATAAGTATTTTAATTAAACTTCCAGAGTTTAAGAAATTACTTAAATATTTCAAAATTATTTTTGAAATCAAGTGTATCCCAAAATCCTATAGTATATCCAATATTCCTTTGTATTAGAAAAACAAAACGGTTTTACCAAACCAAAACTTCAACATTTCAAAATCATTTTTGAAAGCAATTATATACATAATTCAATTGCATGTCCAATTATTCTTTGAATTTTAAAACCAACCAGTTTTGCAAACAACTCCAATTTAAAACTTTTTGGTAGCAATTCCTCTCTTGGAAACTCGAAAATGAATGTCGATGATGCTGCAGTCATCATCAAAGTTATTTTCCAATGACCGAAAAGAGTTAAGTATTTTTACCTCTTTAAAACATTCCCAAATATTTTTAAATTCCAAATCTCAATAGATTTCAAATCCAATCCAAAAATATTCCCAAAATAATATCACCGTTATTTCTCCCAAAACCTTTGAAAATCATCTTCAACTCAATGGAAATTAAATTTTCCAAAATTCCACACTATTTCAATCTATATTTAAACATTACTCTGGAATTCTATACCATTCCAATTATAAATGACCTTTGAAATTCACATTTATAAATTACATCCTGTTATGTAAAATAAATTTCTAAACTTTGGTTATGATTTCCATTCTTTATTCAATTTCCGTACAATAATGATAATAATTTAATATTATCATACCCTAACAATCAAGCAACCATGTACAATAATAATTTATGGAAAATTATTTCTTTTATATACAAAAATAATTTGGGCAGAATTATTTCATTTACCTTATTTTAAAACAATACTATGTTAGTTTACCTTCTTTAAGAGTTTACAAACCCCTATCGATAAAATGGCATCCCACATATTGACCAGAATTCATAAAAACTCAATCGAAAAGTCAACACAATATAAAAACAAGTTTTATATTCACTAACAAATACACGCTCATATCTATTAATACACTCAAAATCATTTCTAGAGTACTACGGACTCTATTTCTAATGAGAAACCACTACCAAAGCCAAGACTTTCGCTTAAACTTCAGCTCTGATACCAACTGTAATGACCCGATTTTTCGACACTCGAAAATCGACATGCCCACTGTATCAATTTCCAAACAATCAAATGCCGAAAAATCGAACCATTGGGGTTAAAGAAGAAGGAGGTAGAAGAAGAAATATAAAATAATATCATAATCTCACAAACGCGGTGGAACAATATATAATATATAAAAGACTAATCTTTAAACAAAAAGAACTATATCTGTTTATACATTACATCATCAGAGTACAACATCAACAAAATACAACACCGGAAAGTTATGATAACCTGCCATCACAAATCTGACAATACAGTTATTCAAACATAGCAGAATATTCATCAAATACGTGTGATAAGTCTCGCCATCCAGCTCGTCTCTTGAGCTCCATAGCAGTCCATCCAGAATCTATACTCTATAATACTCGGTTTGACCTGAGCGTTAAAGAGAAATGACACCTGAGTCAGTCTGGAATACCAGAGTGAGAAAACACACTCAATTGGATTATTAAAGTTTCAAAATCATTTTGAAATCAAAGGTATCTCGTAAGACCACGCCACAAATAAACATGCCGGGCTTTTACCTTACGATAACCAAAATATTTTTATCAAATCCATCTGATATTATAATAGTGTCTATAGAAAGTAAAATAGAATCTAGCTGAAATGCTTGCATCTCAAGTTTCAGCAATAGTTGGGCACAATCAAAACTGTACATGCACTTACTGGAGATTTGATTTCATACAATGACAGGGCTACTGGGTTACCACCCGTCATAGTACGTGGTCTAGATCACCGTATCGAGGATCCACCCTACTCCCTGCATCATAAGACCAGAGCTACCCCTTACTGGATAGTCCGAATAAGTTCACCCAACGGTTAGGATCGGCAACCGCCCACACAACCGAAATAAAGGGACATCTAGATAGGGGTGACCTTACCTTAATTGGTTTCTAGCCACTTAGCCTTGTGTGCACCTTCCCTGTTTTAGCCATTCTCGATTGATGAGGCTCGAGGCTATGTATTACCTTTTTAGCACACATTCACTTAGAATTCTCATTGTCCTCCTGACGATGCTCTAAAAGCATTCGTCCATACAAGTCTATTCCGGGTTCGAATGGAACCGAAGGCACTACTCCTACTACATCCATTTTGAAATCACCCTCAGGATTAGTAGCGATTAGCCCTTACACTTCACTACTCCATCTTCGACTCCAAGCACTTGTCTTCCTCACAAAAACGTTCAAACTGGATCGAAGCGGTTTTCGAGAAATTAATCCCGATCTCGGTTTCATCGAAACGATCAACGCATTGGCTAATATTGATAGTCGTTTATTTAACTATCAAATAACATCCACAAACAATCATCGGATTAAATAATTTTCACAAATTATTTATTAATCTCAAAATATCTTCGCAAGTTATATTTTCACTCAACCCTTTGGAAAAATAGTTTTCGAATCACTTTTTTTCTTTTGGAAGAAAATTCCTGCCCAATTGTTTTATTTCCACTGAAAATTGCCAAGCCTTAATAATTTAGAATTTTAAAATAATTCAAATCACTTTATCCAAAAATACATATATTCTTAAGACATTTAAAATAAAACTATTTAAAACACTTAAAATAAAAATTATTTAAAACACTTATAATAAAAACTATTTAAAACACTTATTTTAAAATATACTTTAAAGTACTTGCAGTAAAACTATTTAAAACACTTTATTAAAAGTATATACTTGTCTCTCATGTAAAACTAATTCCAAAATAAAAATTATTCTATAAGGTACAAATATCAAATAATTATTTTTTTAAATCATAATACTAGTTAAACCCTTAAAATAATTACTACTATAATAAAAATTTACTTTAAAATTCTAAAAAAATTTAAAATAATATTATTTCTCTAAAACATTCTTTTAAAACCACTTTAAAACCTCTAACTTATACTTGGAAATCTTTCTTTGAAAATATACTCGGCTTTCCAAAGAAATACACTTCCTTTTCCACACCTTTAACACAAATCACTATTTATTTTTAACAAATCATCCTTTGCTTATAAATTCCCTTCCTGAATTTATACTTCCAAATTATCCTCTAATAAATATTTCACCTAATTTATAAACCCCGTTTATAAATTCCATAATCTCATTCTCCTTTAATCCCAGTTTCAAACACTTAATCAGGTTTCAAATCGATTTTCCAAACTAAGTCTATTTTGAAACGAATTCCTTTACTTACCTAAATTTATTTTAAAACCCATTAATTCCATATTTACTTCTATATTTATGATTTAAAAGATTATTTTAAAACTGAAATATCAACTTCATACCTTATTCAAAATTCTACCCTTTAACTTCTTCCCAAACATATAAATCTTAAATTTTGAAAATGAAATCCTTTAGATTTTTAGCCAATATCACTTAAATCTCCAAAAATCTTTTACTTTCATTTATTTAAAAATCTCTATCTTTATTTCCATACTCAGAATTTATTTAATAGAATTTAAAAAACAGGCTTTTATATAATTCAATCTTTAATTTACCCAAATTCACTATATTATTTACTTAAAAGTTTCCCTTTTTACTTCCTTTAAAAATCCAAACTTATTTTTTTCATTCTCTCAAATACCAATATATATTCAACCAAGCCATAGCATTCAATAATTCAATTCCAAATATAATCAATATAATCATAATAGATTATCACATAATTCACATCGCTGAATATAAAATAAATACAACATTTTGAGGAATCCAGTTGGATCCCTCCAACCTGTTTCCTTGCATCCACAGATATTAGCTTAATATAAAATACCAATTCCACTTCAAGGTGAAATATCTCGGTATATGGGGTAATCCGCTATTAGTGCATAGGTCTCATCTGCTATATAATGCGGGAAATCAATCACTCCAATATATATATATATATATATATATATATATATATATATATAACATCCAGGCATATAATAAATCACCAATTCAAGCAATCAACCAATAATTTAAAATTAACTATTTATATTTAAAAGGTAATCCAAATGAGTGAGATTATCTCACCTTTGATTATTGGTTGCAATCCCATCTCAATCAACTTTGTCTCTCCATGATTTAGACCTTGTATAGACATCATATGGTTTATTAATATCTAAATTGATTGAATAATTAATTATTATTAATTTATTTAATTTTAAACTAATAATTTATTTAAACCAAAAAAATTCCCTTGAAAAAAAATCTTTTAATCACTAAAATAAATTAAATAAGTTAATTTAATAAATTTGTCACCAAATCCATTATTAAAAATAAACTTAGCTATTTAAAATATGTATATGTATATTTATCCTTTCCCTTGATGCTACATATATATTTATAAAAATAAATAACAGATTTCAAAGAATCTAGCTTTTCATAAATTACCATTTTTTTAAAAAAACAAATAACCTCACCATCACAGTTGAAAAATCCTGGTCAAGCATCCCCACATGCACAACCCTATGCCTCGTCGTTCACCTTGTACCCCAATTTGTCGTCGCCCTAAATCGAGCTACTCCACAAACGAGCACAACTTCACTACTGCCCATGATCGACATCAGGAAGCTTGTGCCGTCCCCAGCTCGTGAAACTCATGCCTAACATTGCTCATCATTCGATCACGTCACAGCTTCCCCCATCGACGACGATTTCCGATGCCAGCACGAGTTCGACCGTGCTCAAATGTGTGAGTATGCACATACATGTATTTTGCGATTATAATTTTAGGGCTTGGGATTGAAGATAAGGGATATAGGCTTGATTTTTTTATAACGAACTAAATTTAATTTGGTAATTTTTATGAAGGGAGGTAGAGAAAGAAAGGAGCATCCAGGAAGATAATTTAGGTTGCCTTTTTTATTTTATTTCCCTGAAGCTTGAAGATTTTGCTCGGCCATTACTTTTCGTTTTTAATTTTAAATGAAGAAAGTATAAATCATCTTGACACTTGTAAATCATGCTCCCCTTTAGCTTACAAATGTCCAAATGCATTTATATATATTTATTTTTACATATTTTTAAACTTGATTTATTACTACTTTAACTATATATATATATATACTTATCATCAATAATTTAAAAAGGTAGAGTTTAAATATAAATTGTTTTGAAAATGCAACTTAAAATATCGATGTAAATTTCAATGCGTTTATATACCGTATGATCACATGACAACTTCAAACACTACGAAATTTGAAATGCAACAATAACACACTATTACGGATCCAATGAAACTTGTTTCGTCGAATTCCGAGGTCGTGCCTCGGAAGGCTATTTTTAAATATCTATTTAAACAAAAAAAATTAAAATTGAGCAAAATATTTTCAAACTCAAATTTAAAACTTCTATTGTCTCCAGTATTATAAATATAAATTTTCCAAGCCTTTAAAATATATTTAACCAGCTTACAAACCAAGATTCACATTTTAACCAATTCTCAATTATTATTAAATTTAATAATTTAAAATTTTGAAATAAACACTGATATTTGAAATTCAAGTTAAACTAACTTTCAAATATTTAAAATCAATTAAATATTTCAATTTCAAATATCTAAAAATTCCGGGTTGTCACAAGCTGCATATTGTTATTTATTTATTTCTTTCTTCTTGTACTATTGTGTACCAACGCATAGTTGAATTGGTACATCGGTGCACATGCATGCTTTCATTATTTTTGAGTTTCATGGTTGGCTTGGTCATGCATTAAATGACTCGTACAAACACTTTTCACTTTTATATTATATGCCTTTTCTTTTCAATCTGCAAAGCATAACTTAACTATAATTATATATAACATGTAACTGTTGACTATAATTTTAAATATTTGAAGTTGATTTTTTTTAATAAGTTAGTGTTTTTAATACTTTATATCGAGCGTTATATCTTGCTTTCAGCTGTCAATTTCTGGACTTATTTGTGCATCTTATTTTCGAACTTGGTTGCTTGTGTGTACTTGCCTGCATCCTTGTATGATCATTTATTTCGCTGTACTATTTGAGTATTTATGCAAACTTGGTTTGTTGTTTAAGGAAAATGTTGATGATTGAATTTAACTTGTTTCTTATTGCCAAATTAAAGACAATGAAAATTTTATTTTATTAAACTTTATACATATGCGACTAACGTTACAATTGAGTTGAGAATAGGTACCGCAGGAGCATATTTGGGTTAGTTGATGACTTTAGCTTGCTTTTGCTGGCATAAAAAATATAATAGCTTGCTTAAACGCTAATGAAAAGGTATGCTTTTAGATTAAATACCAAAATGATAGAAATATTGTTATATATCGTGTTTCCGATCGTGTGGTCGATGTATATTGTTTATATTATAATTGTGAAATTGCAAATGGCTCTCCGTACAAAGGTGATTGCTGAAATTTTCCAAAAATTTTAACTCTTGTAAAATTTTCAATAAAGTTTTACATGCGAAGAAACATAAATTAATAAATGAATCTATTTAAATTTATAACATAAGATAAGTTTGATTCTAATGTTAACTGGTTAAGTTTTCATCAAGTTTCAACTTGATAGTAAAATTTGAAGAGAGTTAATGTCTGCATGTATTTATTTTTGACGACTTCCTATAAGAAATTGTGAGGACGCAATTTTCACTAATGGGGAGGTATGTAACAACCTTGTTTTTGAAGTCATAATATTCTACAAATTTAACTAAAATAATAGTATTCGAATTCGGTTTGGATTATTATTATTTTGGAATCAAAATTTATTCAATTAAAGGCTGTTTAATAAAGAATTTTTATTATACTAAAATTTATAGTGGTTAATAAACTTCATTTTAGATAATAAATTAAAATCCAATTAAACGTGTTAATAAATATGAAATAGTTTAATGTATAAATAATTTTATATAATTGAAATAGTTGAAGAGAAATAAATTTATTTTACATCAATACAATGAATAGTTTGAGATAAAATTCAATTGAGTTACGATTATGAACAAATAGAGTGAACAATATTGGATTGAATAAAATTATGCAGTTGTCAATATATATATATATATATTTCTCGTAAATGGAAAGTAAATCGATTCAAAATTTAATTGGAATATAGTTGAAATAAATTAAAATGGTTTGTTTTAAAAGTGAAAACACTTTACTAGAACAAATAAGGTCCAAAAGTACACCCAAACCATTTGCAAACTTATCCTTTTTTTTATTTCAAAACCCCAAAACTCGGTTTCCAAAATAGAAAACAAAAACCTAACCTTTTCTCTCTCCCTAATTCCAAGATCAAGTTCAACCTCAGAGGAAAAAAACCATGAACCAAAATGCGACTGGGTAGACGACCACGATCTTGGCAAAGGCGAAGGTCGAAAGGTAGTTCGTGTGGGTTTGGTAGCGAAGATGGGGGCGTTTGCGATGGAAGATAACGGCTTCGAAGGAGGGACTTACAGAGGCTCCCATTACTGAAAGCTGGTCAATGATGAGTTGATGATGGAGGCACGATCGATGAGGCAACTGGTTGGAGATGCCATGATGAAGTGGCTGTTGCGACATTGGTTGGTCACGAGCTAGGGCTGGCGGTAATTGATGAGGCTAGAGACTAGTTGAACATGGAGCTTCGACTGGAATGGAGGTTAGTTGCATGTACTTGCAACGGCTAGCTAGTGGTGATGGAAGTTGTAACATTTCAGTTCTTAAGCTTGGGAGATGGTGCAGAGGAGCAACGTTTGATGGAGATTTCAATGGTGAAGTCGGTACAAGGGGTTTTGATTTGGGCGTAACTCAAGCATCGTTCTAGGTGAGTTATTTATAACTCACATACCTATATATATATATAAGTTTATTCCCTATGCATGCTCCATTTGAGATTACGTTAATGTTTGGTAGTGAATGATAGAATTGCTTATGAGTTAAATAAATGTTTGGTAGGATTTAATGATAGGATTATTATAAAACTGTATCTTATAATTTCAATTAGATCGATGTTTGAATTAGTTGAAGTATGTGTTTAAAATAATGGATTTCAATCGATAATTAAAAATGAATCAAATGATTGAAATAAGGTTGCATGTTAAGATTTTATCGTTCATTTAAGTTTGGATCGATGGTTGATTATGGAATGAAATGTATATTGAAAACCATCAAAATACATTTGATTTTGTAGTTAAATTATACGATGATTGTGCATTGTTGTATAAATAGGAGTTTGCCCGAAAGCTACACGAATTGATAGACAATTCCATATTATGGAATTATGTTTTATAGAGCGATGTTGGCTCTAGATCTTGAATTTTCATTGGATATTGTTTAGCATATTTAAATGTTTTTAAAAGAATTCCAAAAATGAGGTTTTATCCATTTTGATCCTTATTGGAAATAAGTTTATGAAATATATAGTTAAATTATATTATCTTCTTAACTTATCACTTATCACAAAATTTCCATTTAAAACTTTTAAAGGTAAGTAATATTTAATTACAAAATCTTTGTAAAATTATTATTTATCAGTATATAATTTTGGAAATGCTTTAGAGGCGAAAGATAAGATACGGTATTATTTTAGAAAAATGATTATGAAAGTAATAAATTCAATTTCAAATAATTTTAGCTATAAAAACTGTTTGAATGATTTTAGAAAGAGTTTGAAAGCCTTTGGAAAATCATGTCTTTATTTGTATGTGTATATATTAAAATTGATTTTTTTACAATAAAGTAAGTTATCAATTATGAAAAGTAAAGCTTTGTTTCAAAATAAATTTAACTAAGATTTTAAGTTTACAAATAGTTTATGGTTTTAAAGTGTTTATGAAGTAATATTATATATATAGAGATATGAAAAAGTGAATTTTCAATTATTTAAATATTGTTTTGACTCAAAGAACAAATAAAGGAATTTTATTTTAGGACTTATCTTTGTAACTCTTTTCTTTTTATATATAAGCGTCATTGGATTTTAAAAGTGATGTTGGAAAAATTATATCTTGGTATATATAAGAACTAATTTAAAACTCTTTTAATTATTTATTATGGATTAACGAAGGTGAGAAGTTTAAAAGTGAATTATAGATAAAATATTTTAAAAATCATTTTCTATATGATAAAATTATATTAATTACACTCAACCTATAAACTATTATTGGCTTTTATCGTATTTTGCTTTTGGCAATATTAATGCAAGTTTGAATTGGGTTTTTGATGAATTTCGTGATTTTCTATGAAACAAAGAATTTTAATAAATGATTAAATTGTCGGGTGGTATAGGACACTTTTTACAATTCTTTCGATCATTATTTTAATTTGTTAAATAGAGTTTGAGTGGAAATTACTAGCTTTTAGTAAATACTTGAATTTACTTTCCAGTATGGGACAATTAGCTAAATTCTTGTAATTGCTGGAGTGACAGTAATTAACACTTAAAGTTGTATTATCTTAGGGTGTTTGGATTACAGACCGATAGATCCTCGAGAGAAGATGACTCATTTTTCATTGATCTGAGAATCGATATGTTTTTAGATTTGGGTAGGCAAATCTCTTTCGGAAGTTCTGTTATAGTGTAAATACGGTTGTCTCTTTCAAAAGACAGATTTTTACATGCATCATAGTCTATAGATACTACAACCTATCAGTTTATTTTGTTTTAACAGTTTGGCTATGTTTACCTCTTTCAAAAGGTAAATTTGCATAGGACAGAATTAGGTACACGGCTACGCTTTTCTTTGAGCGGTGTCCCTAATCCACAGTCTCTTTCGGGAGGCTTCCTTTCTATATAGCAGGTCCTTTTGGTAGATTTTGTGTCACTATATTAAACAGATAGATGCCTAATATTATTATTTCATTATTAACGATTATTTCTTCAGAGATTTTTAGTATGGATATTATGTATCCTTTATGGCTCTAAGGATTTTGAATTGGTTATCAGCATACTTTGAGATGATAGCTTATTAAGGCTTGATATGTATTTATGAAATGGTGATTTGTTAGATATGCCTTGTTTGAGTATTTGTTTTTGGGCATAATTTATTTGACTTATTTGGTTATTGTTAACTCATAATTTTGAGATCTGTAGTTATTGGATTGATATACCTTTTTGAATTTTTGGATTTTAGGCATATTTTGAGACGACTTGTTTTCAAGTTAAATCATTTATGGATTGTAAAGTAATGGATTTAGTTAATATGCCTTATTACGATTGTTTTTAAGGCATATTTCACATGGCTTATTATTTTAAGTCATAAAGTTATGATATTAGTATCTCACCCTCTTATTTTTGGATATAGTCAGACTCGTTTATTATTTTAATACTCGGATCAGGCTGAGACTTTATAGGTACAGAGACTCATTGACTCTTGGATTTTGAGTTAGCTTTTGAGAAAACTATTCTGACAATTTTAGTTTACTTCATCATTATGTATATTGGCATTTAGTAGTTATGTCATGTATATTATTCAGTATTCATTTTGTACCTGATATAGAGTATGAGATATGATGTATACTAGAGTGAGTTTATTATTGACATTTTGTAGACTCACATCTTATCATAAAACATGTTGTATATTAGTCCGTTGCAACCTATGACTTTGATTCTGATTTATCTATATTATATATTGTTCTTAATATTTTTAATCGGTGTGTTTATTACTTTGTATTAATATTGTAGACGTAAAATTCTCAGTTAAGATCCTTAATAATGTAAATAAGACGTGTCGGTGTTAGTATAAAGATATATTCACATTCAATCACCCTTAACCAACTGTATTCTCCGGAATAGCAGACGACATTACTTGTAATGTTCTTTGCTAACCTGGGCATAGCGGTGGGACCGTTATAAAATAGTTTAGTTATATATTTATATTTGAAAATTAAGATTAGTTATATGTAAGAGTATATATAAATTAAAAGGTATAAAGGTTAAAATTAAAAGAAAATCAAACTCATATAATGTAAGGGCTACATATATGGAATGCAACGCCATTTGATGTCATTAAGTACTTCAAATGCTCATCATCCCTTACCATCAATGTCGCTAATTTAGCACTTCAAAAATGTTTAAATATCATTTCCCTCTACCATTTACATTCAATAGTAGAGAACAGAGACATGTGGTTGTTGAGCACACTCAAGCCATATAATATGTGTTAATGATGCTGTATATGTCTCCAAATCGATGAAACACTTTTTACAGCTTTTTATGGTGAATCATCCCCCACCCAATGACGATCTTAAATTTGCTTGAAATAATTATTCTTTCTCAAATGACTATCCCCTTAACAATGAAGGTAACGAATATATGCCTATAATCTCTAAGCTGACAAAGTTAGTGGTATGCCCTAAGGAAATTATGTATTTATAGTTATTAAATGATAATGGAATGACTTTTCCAAGAGTTTATTGTTGGTTGATGACAGCTAGTTTAAATAGGAAATCTCAATATGACGATTTACATAGCTTTCTCAACTTGATAATAATATGCAACTTCAATGCGAATACTCCACTTTAATTATAGATAAATCATGGCTTACGATCCAACGAGCGACAATAGTTGGGCCTAAGTCGAAGCACTGGGAGTGAAGCACCATTTTGTTAGTTATATGAGGTTAGTATCAAGGTCAACTGTAGTTAAATCAAAGTCAAAATATCAAGATAGAATAGGAAGGTTAATAATAAACGTTTTATCGAACTAAGTACTTCGTTATGGACCAAACAAGTTGAATGTGGATAATACTGGACCAAATAAATAATTTAATTAATGATTCAATATGCACATATATTCATACATGTGTATAAACAAATTGTAAATGTTATAACCAGTCCATTATCTTAAATAGTTTAAGATAAATAACACAAAATTTCTGAAATTTTAATAAATTTTGATAAAATTGATTAATTCAAAAAAATTGAACATAATTAAATATGTTTAATTAATAAGAATTAAAATAAGTTAAGTGTAATTAATTAATAAAGATACATGTAATTTAATTCACTTATAATACTCTATATGTATATAAATATAATGAAAGTGAAACTGAAATAAACCCTAAATACGTTTTTGGAGTAAGTGTGTGTATATATATAAATATAAATATATATATATATATATATATATATAATAGACATACCATGATTTCGTAGGTGTCCGACACTTAAATCATGAGAGAATTTCTTAAGAAATAAATTATTCCTTAAAGAGTCATCACTCTTATGACGATCTTCCTTTCTTACATTTAAAGACGACACAATACATCCTCGGTATTCTTGTGCTGATCATTCAAGTATCCGAAAGACAGGTCGTGGGGTAAAGAAATAATAGTTAAGAGAAATAAAACACAGATTTCATTAAAACAGGAGAGTCATACACAACACCACCAAATCGCATATGAAGTTACTCCAAAATATTACATCAAGTTAAAACAAGTACTACCAAATCCAAGTCTCAAGATAGCTAGATCTGACTACTCATTTATATTACATAATATATACAACACAGCGGAAATAAAAATATAAATACTAGATGCTTGGAGGACTCCTTCTCCATCCTGCTGTAAAATGCTTCTCTAAACCTGACTACTCAGCTACTCAACAGAAATTTGAGTATCCAAGAGTTTAGGAAAAAGAAAAATAAACTACGGGTCAGAAATGGGTCTAGTGTGAGAAAAGCATAAAGTTTAACTTTATAAAAACTTTAAACAAAAGTATCTCATAAGAACACGCCGCACATAAACACAAACGAGTTTTACCTTATGGTAACCAAAACATTTAATATTAAAATCATCTGACATTATCATAATGTCTAAATTTGAAGTAAAATATAGAACTAAGCCAAAATTATTGCATTAATTAAATTCTAGCTTATTAGGCTCTAAAACCAAAAACCGAAAGCTCATAGCGTATAACGGATTCCAACTATGAAAGGGTAAGGGTCTACCCGTCGAATTTGTACACCTATAGATAAAACGTATTGGAGGATACAACACATTGTACCTCTGCAACTCAGGACCGATACTATCCCCTTCTCGAGTAGCACCGAATATGATGACCTCTTGGTTGGATCGACAACCATACAATAGGATCCTGGAGCAAAATTGGATATCCTCTAGATTTGGGATGATCATACCCTACTTGGATGCGACCCACTTAGCCCTGCCACATGTGCCTGCTTTATTCATTTCCCAAGCATGAGGCTCGAAGAGGCCAACTCTTACCATTTCCTCCTAGCAAACCATCTTGGAATGCTAACATTGCCCTTTGAGCAACCAATGAAATACTAGCTTTCATCCATGCGAGTTGTTCCAGGATCGAACAAACAATCATAAATTACTATCTTCGACATTGGAATCACCCTCAGGAAAAATAGTATAGCTCCATAGCATACTTCATAAGGATCCAACATAAATGCTATTAGTTTGGAGTGGTTTGAAATATTCATATTACCCGAAACCAGCATCTCCAAACTAAGCGATAATTCCGGCTAACTCAATTCCGGTTCTCTTAGAAGTATGCAAAAGTATTTGAATTCTCACCTGGAAATTCAAACTTACAACCATACTCCATAAGTCAATATAAGTAAAGTGATCAATAGCATAAAATCCGCTATTTAAAAGTGATTATACAAGGTTAATATATGGATAACCATATACATAATTAAATGCGAAACATTCTTGGAAATTAAACCTTCTATATCTATCACGTTTTCGACATTTCGAACTTATCCTACCCCTCGCCTAAAGATAAACTCTAAATCTCACAAGTAGATGGTCAGCCTACTCATCAGCTTTTAGCAATAGCTATGGGATGACTTACTTCCTATACATGTGTAACCAGATTACTTGGATTTTGATATTTTTTTCAAGGTTACTTAAGAGTAAACAACATAGATATCCCTTGATTAAAACATTAAAAAAAACACTTTCGAAATGGAATAAATAAATATTTCAAATCAATTGATAATTAAAACTCCTAATATTTATTTATTAGTTAAGTAATAAAATTTAAACCTTCCTTAAATAGTAGTTAAACTTAACTAAACCCTAATCAAAACTTGGTTAACCTTAATCCAAAATTAATTAGTATTAGCCCCTTTTAAATAATAATTAGTAAAATAATAATTAGTTAATTAAATAATCCTTAATTAAATACTTAATTAATAGTTAAATTTAATTTCTTTACTAATTGATTAACTTAATTGATTAACAGTTAAATATAAACAACCTTTATTTGCAAATGATTAGTGATAATTACCTTAATTAATTAACTAATTTATCGTTAAATAAATAATTATTTAAAAACTTACTATTTACCTTCAATTAAATTAATTAAAGTTAGAAAAAAAATTACTATAAATTTTAGAAGGGTAAACAATTAAATTTTGTAAATTAGCTAGTTTTAAAGAACTACACGTATAGCGAATATCACTATACGAACCCGTAATTCTAAGTTTTTGAAATTTGATTTATAAATTATAAAAACTTCAAATTTGAGCCTTAATTTCCTTTAAAACATAAAAATGAAAATTTTGAAAGCATAACAGAATTTAAAAATTGAAAACGTTTCACTTTTGTAAACAAATTCAAACCTTCGACAAAAGTGGATTTCTACGTCGCTTTTGGTTAGCTAATCGCTAACTTCATGTCACGAACTCATATGCAACAAATAACTCACTTCAAACACCATACCACAACATACATCATAGCACTAACATAAGCAATAATATTTTTCCACAGTCGCTAACTAACTTATTACCAAAATACAAGATAGAGAATTTCTTGCCTACTCAAACTTCGGCGTACACAATTATCACCAAATCATACATAATCAAGAGCACATCATATAACATTCATACACCAGTATACATCATAAATTTGCTAACTTTAATAAAGTTAACTAATTGTTCAAAAAGTATTAACTTTTTCTCATGAAAACGTGCTAAAACAACGTCAAACTTCACCGAAATTCGAACAGAACCTAAATAAATGAGGTGATGGGGTGTTGTTTTGGTTGTATAAAGCGGAGAAGTGGACAGAGGTGATTTAGAGTTGTTTTGAAGTGGTTTTAGTATATCTTGAACTGGTTTTTTTCTTGAAATACTTTTCCTAAGAAGCCATTAGAATGGGTAATAGCAAGAAGAAAAGAAATGAAGAATATGGAGAGTAGACCGTAATTGAATTTCGATGAAGATGGTTGGGTATTTATAGGCTTAGGATTTATTTAAATGTAATATAAATGTTTAAATATAAAATACATGTATGCGTGCTACACCATACCCCTCTGCACCCTAGAACACGTTGCCACCCTCCTCTACTTCCCTAAATCATGCAAGTAAAGACATGTGTGTGTACTTAAGGTAAGGAGGTATGTATATATATGTATAAAAGTATGTGAATATATATATATATTTTTATAATTTAACCAAAACTTATCATTTCATGATTAAATAAATATATATAAGTTAATATATTTTTAAGTGAGAGTTATTAGCACTAATTATATCATTTAAATATGTGTACATGGTGCACAAATGTGCACAATGTTTCTGACAAATTTTCGTTGTCGAAAGGTCGAAATTTCGAAAAAGGTTCTTTGGTCACATTCTCAAATTTTCTACAAGCTATCTATGTTGGTAAATAATTTTTTTAAATTATTTTATCATCATTAATAACTAATTAAAATAGGTTTATTTGTTAATAAAAATCCATTTATTCATTATTTAAGATATATTTAAATAACCTATATTAGGTGGTAAAATTCTACGTTGTTACACTTCCCCCTCCCCCTTAAAAGAAATTTCATCCCAAAATTAGCAAACAATGAGATAATTCAAACTATGCAAAATGATATATATTCATATCATAGGACATATATAAAGACATGCACTAAGCATCCATAGCAAACAAACCTACACCATACAAACAAAGAACCAAAGACTATCTTAACATCAACTCCGGGTAGTCTTCCTACATATGATCCACCGTCTCCCAAGTACAATCTCGAGGATCCTCGCTCCACTGAACCTTTAATAGCTTCACCACTTTATTCTATAACATTTTCTCACCTTGTTCAAAAATATGAACCGGATGCCTAATCATAGTTAGATTCGGCTCTATCTCCAAATCATCTTGAACCAATGATTCAGCAATCAAAGATGGGTCATGAACACTTCTCCTTAAATAAGATACATGAAAAAATTTATGGACCCCTAACAATTTTCTGGGAAGTATACTCCATAAGCTAGTGGCCAAATCCATTCTATCACTTTAAATAAGCCAATGTACCCTGGTGCCAATTTTCCAGCTCTTCTAAATCGAACGACTCCTCTAATTGGAGCTATCTTTACAAACATAGAATCGCTGACTTCAAACAATAAGTCTGTAACGACCCGCTATTTTGGACTATTCGCATCCGCATACGTCGGACTTGAATAATTCAAAATACCAAATTGTTAATTCAAAAACACAATCACCAGATCATCAATCACAGAGCATACCAAATCAATACAACCATTCAACTAAATATTTAAATTCAACCATTTAGATTCCATAAAACCAAATTTCCTCCCTAAAATTTGCAATCCACTTCATCCAATTATTTACATCCAGTGATTATTAATTTATTTCTTTCCCAAATTTTTTTTTTCATTGCTCCCTAACTATTAATTATTAACCTTCACTGTTAATTTATAAAACCTAATTACCCACTGTAAATCACCAGTTACAAATTACTCAATCAATAATTGCAAATCAATTGCTTAGTTAACCATTAACTTATTTCATAAACTATTTAATCACAACTATTCTTAAGGTAAAATCTTAAACAAAACGAGCTGAAGTAAAAATTACTCACAGAAAATCGATCATGAGAAAACCCTAGCCACGGCCTTCAACATCACCGCGCCCAAACCTGACAAATCCCCATCGTAGCCGCTGCGACGTGAAACCCTCGACCGACGCGACCTCAAAATGGCTGCCACCACTCGCGCGAACCACCCCAACCTCACGTCGCCTTCATCTCGATCGAGCTTACCTCCAGATCCCCCCCCCACGCGACGCCCCAATCTTCTCTGCTCAACAATTCGAGAATTTTTTCCAGGCCGAACCCCCTTTTCTTTTTAGTCGACGACGATTTCGTGCTCTAGGCTGCTGTCGAACAAAGGAGAGGCCATTTTTTTTTCTTTCTTCTTTTCGCTCGAATGGATGATAAAAGTTAGAGAGGGGATGTGAACACGGTAAAAGGTTAGGGAAGCTTAGGTTGTCTAAAAGCTAATACTAAGAACACGGTAAGAGGAGTATGCTAGAAGCTAAAAAAATAGTAATTACTGATATATGTAGCCAACAATTCAAGAATCCATGACAGGAAGGGACCCATGTACTCCAGTTATTAACACTATTATTGAATTGTTTTAGTAAGCGGAGTACGGTTTAGAGAAAGGAACGGGGATAGATATAGGTTTGGATAGCTTCTTGAATACGACTATTTGTTTTAATATTTTATATTTCGAATTCAAGTTAAAATTAACTTTTAACTATTTTAAAAACAATTAATTATTCCAATTTTATTCGTTAAAATTTCCGGGTCGTCACATTCTTCCCCCCTTAAAAGAATTTCGTCCCCGAAATTTCTAGATAGGAAGAATGGTCCAATACTCGTTTACCTTCTCCAAAACTCACTATTCAACATTCTACCAACTATCCTCTATTAAAGATCCACTATCCCCTTAACCAATTTTCCCAAACCCTTCTATAGTTTCAATCAATACTCTTCTGCTCAAACAATTAAGTTTCAATTTAAAACCAAATTTTGTATTATCAAAATTTCTCAAAATTTTTCTAACTCTCTAAATTCCCGAAATTTTTTGCCAGCATCTCCTTTGCGCGGCTAGCTCGGTACTACTACAAAAGGCCTCTACGGGCTCCCAAATTCCAAAAAGAAAACAAAAGCCAAGTGGCTGCATCAAAAACCCAATCCAATTTCATCCGAAAATTTAAATACATACCTTTTTGTCGGGCAATTCAAATTTATCTTTTGAAACCAAATCCAATTTCTTTTCTCTTTAATACCTGCATATCTCACTTAACAACAATATCCAATCGAAATTTTACAAATCATCTTATACATTCTCATATATAGGTTTTCACATATACTGCTATTCAATTTTGTTGTTTCCGTTTTCATATGAATTCAATTTTATTTCGATTACTAATATTGCATTTTATCTTTCATTACAACTGATTCATGTTAGTTTCATTTACTTGTTTTACTTTAATTTCCAGTTTGAAATTGTTTTTTCGTTAACCAATTTTCCAAAATTTTCTAACTCCCAAAATTTACAAATTTTTTTGGCAGAGTCTCCTTTGTACGGAGGAGCTTTTGCAATTTGACAATAGATATAAATATGTATACATCGACCCACACGGTTGGAAAAAGCAAAAACGGTTCATATTTCCTATTTTTATTGCGTAGGCGTACCTTATTTAGCAATTTAAGCAAGCAACTTATAAATTTAAGCAATTAGCGCAATCCAAACCAACCAAACGGTCTTCAGGTACCCGTACTTACTCAATTTAAATATGTAAGTACCATATATATGAAGTTTATAACATTTCTCTTGCTTAAACAACTACAACACATCAATTCTAAAAGAAATGCATTCTAAATAACTTCCACAAGCACTTTATATGATTTCAAAACTAATTCCATTGCTTCCAACCAATTACCATTTCATTCAATTTTAATGGTTTACACACAATTACTTGCATTCAACTCATTTAAGCGAAACAATCTCATATTCACTTCAATTGATTCAAAAATCAATTATATCGCTTCCACTAATTCATAGCATTTAATTTGATTAAATCTCGCTTACGTTAAACGGTAATCATTTCTACGCAATTTGATAATATCCATGTGAATAATTAATTATTTAAGTTTTATAACCAATTAAAATTGATTCCAACTCAGTTTTATTTAATTCAATTCCATTTTAATTTATTCACAATCATTTTATTTAGCTCGACACATTCCATGCTTGTGTAATACTAACCATTTCCCAATTAATTTAAACCGAGCTTTTTTTCAATGGACTTTTATCCTTATTCGAAGCCGCGCTTCCATAAATTTTAAACTTAAGTTAATTTACTTTAATTTATTCCAACATCAACTTAAGATTACTCCCATTTAATCCTCATTTAATCAACTTCCATTAAATTCAGTTAGCCCATCAATTTTAAATTTTAAATTTTAAATTTTAAATTCACCTTCTCACTTTATCAAACTAATATCCAAGCATATACTTAATTCATTTATACTTCAAATTAATATATACCACCAAATTTAAGTTCGGCCGGATAATCCAATTCCAATCACAACTTGATTTAGTTTTTATTCTATCAGACTTCATCCATTTAATATTTAACTCAATTAACCCATTTTAAATTTTAAATTTACTTACTTAATTTGTTATCGAATTTATTTTATCAATATAAGGTCATCCTCAATTTATTTTTTTTCTATTCACTTGGGTATTGTTTTACAACTCAAACCATTTCTATTATAATCACTTCTCTTATATCCAATTTTCTTGCAAATTTCATTAAACATTACTCAAATCAATCCTTGAATTTTATTTGTAAGTCAACCATCACATTTTCAATCCAACTCTATTTTATTTACATTTTAAAGCATTTTCCTTATTCAATTCATTATCCTATTCAAGTTGAATTCTATTTACAATCCTAATTCATTTCCAAACTCCATATTTTATTTATAATCCATTTAATTATCAAAGTTAAATTTTATTAACATATTCAATCAAACAATTATTTAGCTAATTAGCTTACTTCCAATTTTATATCAAGATTCGATTTTATTACAAAAAATCGCATCATTTAAATTTTTCCCGAGTCCAATTTTATTTTATAATTCCAGTTTGGATTTTCCCCTTGCATTTTTCCCAAAATTTCAACACTTCTATTTTAACAATTTAGAAATGCTTTTAAATCCACCTAATACTATTAAAATAGCTTTTTATAAAAATATGTCTTATAACTCGATGTCTCAACCAGTCCATCCTTGTTCTCACAGAAATTCAGTCATACGTTGATCAGGCGTAGGACTGAAAATCTATAAGTACCTGGTAAACCCGTTTTCAACACCCAGTGAAAATACTTGAAAAATAATTTTATTGAAAATACAGAAAATAGTTTTTGAAAATAGAGGAAATATCTTTGGTGATAATGCTCTGAAAATCATCACCCCCATTCCATGGTCACAGTTACATACCATGGTTACGTTGCAGTCGCAACAAAAGTCCATGTAACTGCAGGCTCTCCGCGGCACTCTCGATTACGCCATGGAACCCACACAACAGATCACAGTTACATCCAGGGTTACGTTGCTGTCGCAGC
The DNA here is from genome assembly GCA_030765085.1 of Allium cepa. Taxonomy (NCBI): domain Eukaryota; kingdom Viridiplantae; phylum Streptophyta; class Magnoliopsida; order Asparagales; family Amaryllidaceae; genus Allium; species Allium cepa. The sequence continues at coordinate 546,519,712 of CM060943.1, read as the reverse complement.
AAAAGTCCATGTAACTGCAGGCTCTCCGCGGCACTCTGATTTTCGCTGTCGAAATGAAACTTCTCCACTCCTACATAGGTCGTAGTCTACCGAGATAAACTCAAACGCAGACTGTTGGCTCTCAACGGCACACACGACTTTCGCAATGTTACCATAGGTCGCAGTTACATCCTGGGTTACGTTGCAGTCACAACAAAAGTCCATGTAACTGTTGGCTCTCCGCGGCACACACGACTTACGCTATGGTAAACTCAACTCATAATCCTCAGGAACTAGTTTTGTTCGGACTCCTTACAGGATCAACTTTAGAACCCCCCTAGGGCTCAAGGTAGCACCACCCGGTGGCACTCCTGAGAAGTTCATTTCAAGGGAGCGCCTTTTTCCGCAGAGTCATCATCAAAACATTTTAAACTATACATATATAATATCTTCAAATCATACACCTAGCATGATATTATACAAAGTTCCTTTACACAAAATCGATTATCCCAAAATCGATAATTCTCCAAATAGGCTTTCCAAAACTCAATATTGATTTTTTTCCAAAAATCAAAAGCCTTTCTCAAAATCCTATAAGATCCTTTATATATATTCAGATATATATATATATATATATATATATATATATATATATATATATATATAAATTTTTAAAACTTTGGATCCTAACCTTCTTGTATATAACACCTTTTATACTCCAAACACTCTCAGAAACCATAGAAATATCCAATTTCCATCTTTATTCATTTCATATTTCTCAAAATATTCTTTCAGTTCAAAAGAACCATTTCACATTCCTTATCCACCTTTACATTAATCCCCATTTGTATTATTACTTCAATCCTTATCTCAGTTGGGTATTTTAATCAATAACAGTTTTAAACTCCGACCAGTTTAGAAAAATAGCTTGAAAAATTTAAAAATAGGTAAGTAGTTGAAAAATAATCAATAGGTTACACAATAGTTGTAGAATAATTGACTAATTGTAAAAGAGTTGGAAAATAATTAAATAGTTATAGAAATCTTAAATAATTGCGAAATAGTTGTAAAATAGAAATTAATTCGTAACTTAGTTGAAAATTAGTAATTAGTGTATAAAACAGTTGTAAATTAGGTAAAGAGTTCCAAAAGTAGTGGCAAAACCAGTATAAAATAGTTTTGGTTTTAAAAAGAAAGTTGGATAGTAAATAGATAAGAAAATAGATTTAAAACTATATATATTAAAACAATTTACATTGAAAATGGTCTAGTGTCAAAACTGTTCACTTCCCCGACAATTCAATTTAAATTTCCACTCCATTTAAATTAACCCAATTCCAATTTAATTTACTCCAATTTCCATTGGACTTGATTCATTCCCAATTCAAATTGAATTGATTCACAACTCCTTTCTAATTTCAAATCAAATTCCATTTAATCTTTAAATTTGTACAACTTTAAGTATAATTTCAATTTTACACCTTCTATTTATAATCAATTACATTCACATTTACTTTTAACTTAGAATTATACATTTTATTTAGCTAATATATTTTTATTATTCCATAAACATTTAATCAAGATTCCAGAGTTTAAACAAATTTCCAAATTTCAGTATCACCTTAGAATTCAACTATATCCCAAAATTCTTTGGCGAATTCAATTATCCCTTTGGATTTCAAAACCAAATCCGATTCATAAACAATCCCAATTTAAAACAATTTGGTAGCAATTTCTCTTCTAAAAACTCGAAAATGAACATCGATGATGCTGCAGTCATCACCGACATTATTTTCCAGTGACCAAAAGAGTTCAATGCTTTAGTCTCTCTAAAAACATTTCCAAATATTTTTGATTTCAAATCTCCCAGATTTCAAACACAAAAATATTTTTGAAATAATACTATTCCTTCTTCACAACTCTTGTAAACCACTTTCAAACCCAAAGGAATTTTAATTTTTTCCAAAATTTCAAACTCCCAATCCATCCAATTCATATTTAAACATTTCTCTGGAATTTTCATCTTACTTTATTTTCAATTATTCTCGGAAATTGTATTTCAACTTTTAATCTCATTTATTATGAAGTATATTTCAATTTATAATTTACATTCACAATCTATATTTCAAATTCCTTTTTGATTTTAAACCAAATCCACTTTAATTACGACTCCAAAGTTATTTTAATTACTTTGGGCTAATATCCATTCAATTGAATCCACTTCAATTTCAATCATTACAATTCTATCCAAATCTTCCATTTAAATTTTTGAACTTATACATCTTCAATCCCAAATCCAATTAATTCAAATCCGGTTCAATTTGAATGAATTCAATTCCAACTTCAAATTTAAATCATCTCGAATTATATAAATTCGAGTTAAATTCTCAAGGATTGGTTTAACCTTTTTAAACCAAATTTAACTTTGTTCATTTAAAGTTTCAAACAATTCTAATTTCTGAGTTCTAATTCTAGAATTTCACTTTTAATTAATTTAATTTTACTTTGGTTATATTTTATATTATTCATTTAATTCTAATTCAAGACTTCAATCTGGTTGTATTATATTGCTTATTAATTTAATCCTAAAGATTTTACAACCAATCACCTTAATATTTATTAGAAGGAAATATCGCGTAATATATCAAAAATATATTTTTTATATAAAATTATTTAAAACCTTTATATAAGAAAATAACAAGTACGCACTCATATATATATACACACTCAACTCATTCTAGAGTTCTTACGAACTCTATTTAATGAGTAATCCCCACCAGAGCCAAGGTTCTCGCTTAACCTTTCAGCTCTGATACCAAATGTAACGACCCGAAATTTTAGAAGCCGAAAATTCCAGATAGTTATGAAAAAGAAGAAAGAGATAGAAGAAGAAGAACAGAAACATCAACACCTCATAATCACAGCGTATAAAATATAATAATAAATAATAATAGCTTTCAAAAGAATACTATATATGCCGATTACATTTAACATGCATCAGAGTTTCACATTATATACAGTCACTGAATATTTACAATTATCAAGACTCATATTAACAATAATATAAATTCAGCGGAAATATTTCTGTACGATCCTGCCATCCAACTCATCTCCTGAGCTCCAGATCGTTCCTACCTGAAAATCTGTAATACTCGGTCTGACCCGAGCATTGCACCAAAGTAACACCCGGGTCAGGCTGGAAACCAGCGTGAGTAAACCCAACTAACATGAAATACCAAAACAATCAGCTCATATAAACCCGGGTAACATATCAATTTAATCAATTCACAATTTGCTATAAGCAACCTTATTTCATATCTCAATTTCTAAGTACCAGACTTAGATAAACCAATACAGTTTTATTTAACCCTATTAATTTCTCAATTCAATTTATAAAATTCAACGTGGTTTCTTCGACACACATGTTATTCTAACCCAAGATATTCAAATGGAATAAACAAAATTCTATATCAGAGATATTCACTCATCCAAAACATCCAATACCATTTACTCATTCATAAGCAAAGCTTAATCTCATACAAATCAATTTAATTGATTCTAATTGAATTTTCAAACTTAAAGACTTAGATTCCTTCATTCAATGTTAATTAATTACAAATCAATTAATTAGTCAGCCCTTCACTATTCATCTTAATTAATCACCCTGGATTAATTATTATTTTTATTATTCAAGTAATTATCCTTAATTACCTTCACAATATTAATTATTCTAAACCAAGATCAATAAGAAATCTTAATCACTTCACGAATTAATTAATTATTTATTTTATTTTATTATTTTCCCCCATAATTAATCCATAATTACTTATATTAATTTACTTCTCATAAGTCACTTATTACTGATTAATTAATCAATCATTACTTACATAATCAATTTTATAAATTAAGGATTTCCTAATTCATTTTAATGTATCCTAATCATAATTTAATTTCATTAATTAAACACAATATTAATCATTTCCAATTAATCCCAAACCATAATTAACTATCTTCACTTTACTTTATTTATAAATTAATTACTTCTTACTTAACAATCTTAATTAATCTCTTGATTAATTTCTTGAAGTTATCATATTTTATTTATTTGCATGAAGTAATTGTTTAACTCACCATCAAATGATTATTCTGAACTACTTATACTTAGATAATTAACTAACCATTTAATTTATTATTTATTCAACTCGTTAATTCCTAAGATAAATAACCCAAATCGTTTTGATTGCTCTACTAATTTAAAGTACTGCAAAGCATTAAGCCTTTAGTAACTTTTATAACGGAAACATTTCCTTTCTTATATTTTAAGTTTGAGCCAACTTAAAATTTCCAGTACTTCGAGTTAGACAACATCTGACTCGAGAACCGTTCAAAAACACAATCACCAGATCATCAATCACAGAGCATACCAAATCAATACAACCATTCAACTAAATATTTAAATTCAACCATTTAGATTCCATAAAACCAAATTTCCTCCCTAAAATTTGCAATCCACTTCATCCAATTATTTACATCCAGTGATTATTAATTTATTTCTTTCCCAAATTTTTTTTTTCATTGCTCCCTAACTATTAATTATTAACCTTCACTGTTAATTTATAAAACCTAATTACCCACTGTAAATCACCAATTACAAATTACTCAATCAATAATTGCAAATCAATTGCTTAGTTAACCATTAACTTATTTCATAAACTATTTAATCACAACTATTCTTAAGGTAAAAGCTTAAACAAAACGAGCTGAAGTAAAAATTACTCATAGAAAATCGATCGTGAGAAAACCCTAGCCACGGCCTTCAACATCACCGCGCCCAAACCTGACAAATCCCCATCGTAGCCGTTGCGACGTGAAACCCTCGACCGACGCGACCTCAAAATGGCTGCCACCACTCGCGCGAACCACCCCAACCTCACGTCGCCTTCATCTCGATCGAGCTTACCTCCAGATCCCCCCCCACGCGACGCCCCAATCTTCTCTGCTCAACAATTCGAGAATTTTTTCCAGGCCGAACCCCCTTTTCTTTTTAGTCGACGACGATTTCGTGCTCTAGGCTGCTGTCGAACAAAGGAGAGGCCATTTTTTTTTCTTTCTTCTTTTCGTTCAAATGGCTGATAAAAGTTAGAGAGGGGATGTGAACACGGTAAAAGGTTAGGGAAGCTTAGGTTGTCTAAAAGCTAATATTAAGAACATGGTAAGAGGAGTATGCTAGAAGCTAAAAAAATAGTAATTACTGATATATGTAGCCAACAATTCAAGAATCCGTGACAGGAAGGGACCCGTGTACTCCACTTATTAACACTATTATTGAATTGTTTTAGTAAGCGGAGTACGGATTAGAGAAAGGAACGGGGATAGATATAGGTTTGGATAGCTTCTTGAATACGACTATTTGTTTTAATATTTTATATTTCGAATTCAAGTTAAAATTAACTTTTAACTATTTTAAAAACAATTAATTATTCCAATTTTATTCGTTAAAATTTCCGGGTCATCACACATTATATATTATCCAATTTTCTTAAATTAACAATTCCAAAGATCATAAATTTGAATAGTCATTTATTATAATCATACTTTACTCAACAAATTTAATTCTTCTTTATTCCAAATTATAATTAAATTTATTCTACTTAATATATCTTATTACATATATTAGGTATATTTACACTTATTGTAACTACTCAAATTTATTTAAAAATTCCTTTGATATCATTTATATTTTAAAATATTTGATTACATAATTAACTTTTGAAATTTTAGGTAAGTTATATTGAGTGCAATTAAATATTATACAAGTGAATTTATAATTCAATTCCCTCAAGTTTAAATATTAACTCAAAATTTTGGTTTCATTTATAATTGAAATCATCTTTTTCCCAAATTTTAAGAATTATATTTCCGATTAACTTCAAATTTATTTAGAGATAAATAAATATATATAATATATCAAATTGATTTAAATCATATATAGATATATATATTACAAATTAAATCATACTTTAAGAAATTCAAATCAATTTATTTTTCAAATCAAACCGTAGCAAAGCTACAGAATAGTCTCTCCACTTGAAACTCGAAAATGAATGTCGATGATGCGGCCGTAATCACCGAGATTATTTTCCAGCGACAAAGAGAAAAACACTGATTTTAACTTTTACAATTCTTTGAATGATTTTTATTTAAAAATATTTTAAATAATATACGTTTTAAAACCTTTAAAACCAAAGTTGAAACCACCGGAAATTAAATTCTCAAATTCTTGATTTAAATTCACTTCAAATTCCAAATCAAATTATAACTAAGTTTTATAAATTCATTTATTTATATTATTCAATAATCAATGGTTTACAAACAATAAATGAAAATCAAATATTATTATTTCTGGCAACAAATTCATTAATTTTCAGAACTTTATACTTATATATAATATAATCATACAGAACTATTTTATTCACCAAATTCGAAAATACTGTTGTGTCAGTTTGCTCTGTTCAAGCGTTTTAGAAATCCTATCGATAGCGTTGATCAGACGAATCGATAGAAAATCCAAATCAACATTAACAACTCAAACAGCACAATATATATATATATATATATATATAAAATTCTAAAATATAGATTTACAAATACACTTCCTCGCTCGACAATACAGGAATGGATTTCAAAATAAGTATAGGGATTTAAATTTGATGGAAATCAAATCAAAGAGAATTTTGATTCGATAATAAGTTCGAAACAGAAGATAAGATAATTCAATTATCAAAATCGGGAGGCGGATGAGCTTATGTAATTCACGGGCAACCTTAACCGGGTAGACCGTAATTTCAAGAATAAAATCGATGCTGAATTCCGAGGCAAATCAACATTCGATCTCGAGAATTAGAATTCAGACATAGCAGGAAATAGATGGCATCGTAAACCGAGGACATAGAAATCTCTGGTAAATCAGTGCTTATTGTAAAGGAGTTTCACCCCTTTACACATCATTCGAAGTTTGGCGAGACCGTCGATTTATTATAGATATCATTCGAAGTGGAGTTATGGGATTCTCCAGAATTGAAAGAAGACGAATAGTGAGGGACACGAATGAATTTTGGAATCGCAGGGAAAGTTCCAAAATTCAAAGGAATTAAGTCAAAAGGAAGAGATTGAAACTCGAACGAGAGTGATTCTGTAAATACATTTACCATATATGCTAAGTTTTTCCTAGAGCTACCAAAGCTCTGATACCAACTGTAATGACCCGCTATTTTGGACTATTCGCATCCGCACACGTCGGACTTGAATAATTCAAAATACCGAATTGTTAATTTAAAATTTGGCAAAACTCAGATATACAGTAAATAAATAATCACAGAATCACAGACACAGAGTAATAATATGCAACGGAAGTAAAAGAGATAGTAGTTCATGAAGCTACTATATAAATATATAAGATACATCAGAGTTTACAACAGAAGAAAAATACGATACATCAAGTACAAATCAGAATACATCACTGGAATCATCGAATACTGAAAGTAGAATAGATGGCTGGATCTTCAAGCAAGGCTCCAACTCCAAAGGTGAGTCTCGAAAGCTGAACCACTCAGTCTGACCCGAGCGTAAAGAAAAACACAAAACGCTCGAGTCAGGATTAACATTCATATATTAATAAATCCAACTCAAGTAAAATAACAATTGAAATACAATAACTCAAAGGACGTTGGAATAACCATCCTTTAAGGAACCGTTCAACTATCTACTATATAGTAATATACGCTAAATAGATAATGTCCATCAGTAATATAAAATATCAAAACAGTGTTAAGGCGTTACCATTATCGCCCTTAACACATTTTAATAAGCGTTATAGTCTATACAGCACTGTAAATTCCATCGTAAACTAGTGAGATATCAAGAAGTACTCCATAGGTATAACACAAAACAAATCACAGTGGTCGCGTATATCGGATACAAGTATGACAAGGCACATGAGGCAATACCCAAGGTAGTGAAACTACCGTTTGCCTGATCCGGTCTGGCGAAAACGCATCGCTGCAACGATCGCAACACCGCGAAACAACACTCCTGAAATTCTGAGGGTGCACCAATCAATAACAAGTAATGACTAGTATTCGAAGAAGTGTGTTCGCTCGAGGTAGCTAACCTCATTTGGCCCGGCACAGCTTCTGATTTTAGTCATTTCCAATTTGACACAAGTGTCAAGGCTATCCATTATCGTTCTCTTTCTTCAGTCATCACATACATCATTCCAACCACTTCATTCTGGATCACACTCCACGTATAGTTATTAAAGTGGTTTTCGGTTTAGATAGAGAGTATATCCATAACCGATTCCGGTCTCTCTAATAACTTTTGTAATTATTACACCGATTGGTCGTTTAGTAATTCCAAACTAAATCAATTTCAATTTCAACTTCAATTTGTAAATCAACATTTCGTTTGCCTTTCTAAATCAATTTCCAAAATTTACGTTTCAAACTTCCAAATTACCATTTCAAATCTTATAATTCGATTTCAACTTTTATTTAAACAATTCAAATATTGATTCAAGTTCTCATATAAGTTTCATTTCAAATCATTTAAATTGTTAAATTTTCATTCAAAACAATTTAAATTCATTTATCGATTTCATTTAATATTCGCTAAGCTAATTTATCATTTAAACAATTTTCATTTAAATTTCCAATTCATTTAAATCAATTACTTACGTTCAACTTTATTATATCAAAACTTCGAATTGAAATAAATTAAATTCGTTAAATCAATTCTTTAAATTACAAGTCTTACGTTAATTACAATAAATCTCATTCATTTCAATAAATCACATTTTATTTCTTGTTAAAGAAATTCAATTTTCAATTATTTATTTACTTTGTCACAAATTTCAAACTCAATTAATAAAGAACTAAATTTCATATAGTCGAGAAGTTTCAATTTCGCTTATTAACTTACTTAAATAATTTCTCCCAAAACTTTAAAAGATAAAGAAACTCAATTACATTTATTAACGAAGTTCAAATCCACTAATTCAAAAGTTCAATTTCTCTTATCAAAGAATTCAATTTTTATTCAATTATCAAATAATTAAATCTTATACAATTATTAAATAGTTTCAATCTTAATTATTAATAATTTCAAACTTAATAATTACAAACTTGATTATAAATTCAAACTTAATTATTAAATCATTTCCACTTAATTATGAATACAAACTTAATTATCAAATCATTTCAACTTAATAATTCAAACTTAATTATAATTCCAACTTAATTATAATTTCAAATTTAATTATTAAATGATTTCAAACTTAATAATTTCAAAAAAATCAATTATTACTAATTTCAAACTATTTATTAATAATTCCGATTTAATTATTAAATAATTAAATTTCAAACAACTTTCTTTCATCAATTACTACGTTAATATTTGTTTCAGATTTCAATCTTTACATTTTTCTTTCATAAAATTCAAATTCCAACTTCATTTCAAAACTTATTCTATGCTCGAATAAAATCATTATTTTATTTTAAAATCAATTTATTGACCAATCGGATTTTATTAAATTCTCTATCCTAAGTCAAACTCATTTGGGTATATATCATTTCAACCCGATTCCATTTCAATTCAAAAATCAAAGCATGGCAAAGGAACTTGCAGGGTGATAACTGGGATGGTGTCAAGGTAAATAAACAAGAAATAACAACAATCAATAACAATCCAATAATTAATTCAAATAATCCCGAAATAATCATATTAATTCGCATTGTTGTTTGTGCGAATTAATATAATTATCACTAGAATCTACACTATCATTTCATGCAGATTAAAGATTATTACATTAATATTTATACGGTTCTTCACGATATTTATTATTCAATTTCAAACTACATCAATTTATACAACATATATTTAAATGGTTCAAGTTGTCGTTAACGCTATTCCTACGTGTAAATTTATTCAACATTCAAAGGGTCATATTATACAAATTTAACTAATCAAATTCAACACATATCAATTTCAAGTTGTTAACTATCCTACGTCAATCTCAATTCCAATTTCTTTTATTACTTACAATATTAACCGTTCAACGTCCAATGTCAACATCACACAAATCAATCAATTATCAACCAAACTGGATTATTGTTGCATACATAACAGGTAACAGTGTCAGATGTCACCGGTGAACTAATAGCATATATAACAATGTAAACAACTAACAGTAGCATATTTCAATTGTCGTTTCAATTGACATCAAATTTAATAAATAAAAGAACATTAATCGTGAGTGATTGCTCACCTTTCGAGGCTAGAGACGAACGAGAAAGAGATGAGTTACGAATCCAGGTACGAATTCCAAAACAAGCTAGATTGGCCCGAATTGTCGAATAAAGCTGATAGACAGGAATCAAAGATCATATATCGGGACTTGAATAAATTAGGTAAACATATACTAAGTCTTTTAAACTATCGACTGAAAATTAGAATAGGAGTTTATATATGTCAAAAGTTCTGCTTTTTATTAAACCAAACATTGATATCTATTCTAAATCTAAATATCGGAAGATATCAAAATTCAACAGAATTAATTAATACGATATTTACCAGAATCAATGTTGTAACTTATAAAACTTCAATTATTGACATGTGCTGTTTTAATCTAAACTTATAACTTTGAAATCAATAATTGTAACGGTGTTATAACTTTGAATTTAATAAATCTGAATTGAATTTTTTTTCGAAAAACATACCGACACTTAAAATATAGAGTAAGATAATATTTTAAACTTAAATAAAAAATGTATATAATACTTTAAAGTATATGTACGAAATAGTAAGTCTATATGCAATCTCACATCATGACTCGACTATATCCCAACATGCTCTATCACTGACGCAACCCCTATGTTACACTACCCAATCATGTTACTAATACAAAGTCTCTGTACCCATACATATACTTCCCAAAATAACTTGATAGGAAATCTAGACATATATATTACTAAAGACTGTCTTCAAACAGCATAGTTTAAGTAACAATTTAAATCATATAACTACATATATTAAAATATAATGGGACTGTTATATATATATATATATATATATATATATATATATACCACTTATGCAGACCATACATATCACAATATGTAAATATGATACCTTGTAAACTGTATGATTATGGAACATGACAGAAAACGAAAAATAAAGCCTTTGAAATCCTTTCTCAATAATAATTAAGTAACAGACTAAAACTTATATGAACTATATGCAAATAAACAGTAAATAACCCTTGCAAACATACATTTATATAAATACGTATAAACTAATATATATTTATACTTGAACCAATTCATATATACTAGTATATAGACTAATATGAAATTAAACGGACCAATTAAACTTATACATAAACTACCAGAGAATATATATATGAACTAATATTTTTATAACTATAATATATATATATACCTCAACAGAAAAATGCTCGGCTAATGAGGGTTGCCGATGGGAAGATGTCGGCAAGGAGCTGCAGGTTAGGTTCTGATAGTGTGGTCTTAGGCTTTGATGGCATGGGTGTGAGCATAGGTGAGGTCGCACGGTTGTGAGATGGAGGAGGTGGTACATATATATGTAGGGGTGAGGGCTGGAACATGGGTTGGTCTGGCGTAAGGTGATGGGACGGCAGGCAGACTAGGGGCGGCGAGTGGAGGCTGCGGCTCTACGGCCACGGTGGGAGCTGCGATGTGGAAGGAAGAATGAGGCAGCAAGTGGAACTCGGGTTCGGCGGTGGAGGTAAGAAACAGGTGATGGTTTTAAGAGGTGGAAGGCGGAAAGGGAAGCAATCGGGCTGGGGATGCGTGCTCGGCGTAGGGAGGAGGCCGAGGTTGCAAGCGTGAGAGGTGGTTGCGGCTTGATGGGAATGAAGGCCGTTGCATGGGTTTCAGGTGGAGGTATGCTTGCTTGTTGTGGAGTCCAAGACCTGAATCCGTGCGTCTTCTTCTCTTTTTTTTAGCAGTAGCTCCAAACCCCATTTACTTCAAAAACATGGCTCCAGGTGTACTTCTTTCTTTTCGAATTGAAAGAACAGTGGAAGGGAGGATCTGGAAGAATGGTGGAGCAAAAGAAAATGTAAGAGGAAGAAGAATATGAGAAGTGACAGACAATTTTAAAAGGAAAGGAAGAAGAAGCGTTGCATAGGCTGATATGAATTGAATATTGCTCTCAGTAATTTAAAAGTAAACAGTAGATATCAGAAGTCACCTATTTTCAAAATAGCGAATATAAATGCAACGGCTGGAATAATTAAAAGCATGGCTATTCGATTCAGAAAAATAGTCAAAACACTTTTTATTGTGCGTTCCTGGAGCACGTTCAAATTTTTGAAACGGGCAAAAACTAAAGGTCACAGATCCGTATTGTATATCCGTTTCATGGTCTCCGCTGTGTAACGGACTCCAAAACCTAGAAATAAATATACCGTAAAGATCAGCACGACGAGACGATCAAAATGGTATATAGATATTAGCGGTACGATCGAATTAAAAAAATTCGAATTTTTATAATAGCGGAAAATGCATGAAAAACGCAGGAAAATAAGATCGACGGAGTAAAAGATGCCCGAGTTTGGAAAAACGACAAACTGACATCTTGCTCAGAAGATGGTTCATAATTTTTCTATATAAAAATATTTTGATTTTGAAAACGTTTTATTTTCGTCGCTTTTTAACTAATTAAATCGAAGTAAATTTACGCACGAAATAAACTTTCATATTTTCGGACGAAAATTTACCAGTTGCTATGTTTAACTATACGTATTCCGAATATCAAATTTATATTTCAAAATTTTATCATTTAAAATTCCCACAAATTTCCATTAATACGTTATTAAAGCCGGTTAAATTTAACGGTCGTTACAAAATCCCTTCTTCTTTTATCGGCATAACTCTTTTGCCAACCCTGTGTCTCTTTCATTCTTTTCTTAATCAATGCAACTTTTTCACTAGCCTCTCAGATCGTGCCTTGTCCAAGCACTAATCTGTCTTTTGTCTCTACCCAACATGTCGGTGATTTGCACGAACGTCCATAGAGTGCTTCATAAGGTACCATGTCGATGCTTGCTTAGTAATTATTATTGTAGTAGAAATCGACCAAATGCAGGTGATCTTCCTATTATCCACCAAAATCAAGAATGCAAGTCCTCAAAAGATCTTCCAAAATCCGATTTGCTCGCTTCATCTGTCCTTATGTTTAGGGGTAATAGGCGGTAGTTAAGCTTAATTTTGTTCCTAGAGTTGTCTATAGTGCCTCCCAAAACTAACTTGTAAATATTGGGTCTTGATTGCTTGCTATACTCACGGGGACTCCATGTAACTTGACTATCTCTCTTATATATATTTTGGCTAACGAAGCTTCGGTCCTTGTGGGTTTTACTGGTATATCACGTGTGTGAGAAATGCGGATTACGGATCTTAAGGCTAGGATTAACACTAGAGGGGGGTGAATAGTGTTTATAAAGAATTACTAAATCTTTTTGAGTTTATGTTAATTTAGACACAGATGTATGCAATCTACAGATACAGAGATAATCACAGAAACAAACACAGATGTAGAAATAAAATATAAGCAGTAAAGGAAAGAACACACCGGATATTATACTGGTTCGGAGTTACCCTACATCCAGTCCCGCAACACAAGTATGGATTTCCTTTCAAAAGTAATTGTACAATTACACCCTCGATTTCAAGGCTACGAGGTACACCCTCCAGAATTTCAATCCTGTGGGTAGAGATACTTGATTTTCGGGCCACAAATTTACCCAATTGATTTACCAAGGCTACAATCACACCTTTTCTCGCTTGATTGATTTTCAAGGCCGCAATCACACCATTTCTCACTTAATAGATTACAAAGAAGCCTATAACTCTGAATAGCACTGAGAACTTTGTTGAGATAGTGATAGATAATCAAACTAGAAGTAATCAAGTATGATTCAATATTGATTTCGTCAGCGTAATGGTAAGATTATGTATTAAGAAATGTGGAAGAAGAAGAGGAGTGAAAAATCAGATAATCTGATATTAAATTCATTGAAACTAACCCCTATTTATAGAAGAACAACAGTCATGTCCATTCGTGAAGAGTTATGGCGAATAGACACTTCTTTTGAAATTTAAATTTTAAACTTAACTGACACCATGTCGACATGGTCACCATGAGTATGTCGACATCCCAAAGCATTTTTTGATGATTTGATTTTCTTTGAAAATAACCTTGATCTTATATTAAAACTATTTTAAACTTTATAAATATGCTTGACTATAATTAAAATTCATAAGTAAATATAGAGAATAATATAAATAGAATTTAACTATAATTTTATATTTAAATCTAAGTATAAATATTTAAAAGTTTAAATACATTATATTAAAAGATAGTTTAAAATCAGGAGTAATTTGACTTTGAAACTAAAGATGATTTTGAGGCTAAAATTATTTAAAATCAGGATAGTGGTTTTTGAATCTTTTAAAGGAAAGTTTTGGAATCATATTGAAAATAAGATATAATTTTTAAAAATCATTTTGAATAAAAATTAGCGGATACAAAACAATGTTCCACTAGATTTTTCGTAGGTTCCATCCTACTTAGGGTTCCATCCCTTTAATAGGCTCGAAGTGGATTCCATTCCACGAATAAATTGGATTTTAAGATGCCAGTATTTTTCTAGGAGTTTTAAAAAAAATTATAATTAAAGAATAAATTTCTTGAATTCTTGAACTCTTGATAATCTTGATACTCATGAGTCTTCAATCTTGATATCTTGAATCTCTATACTGTACAGTCTTCATTCTTGGTACCTGCATGGTTAAATCCTGCATATACATGTATATCTAAACTTATACTGTTAGTATTTATATTTTATAATCTCTTATAAGGTTGTTGTCATCAAAACCATCATCTCACGGACTAACAACGTGCACTCTTCGAAAGTCGATTTACGATAACCCACACTCCTTCATTTCCTTTCCTAGTTTGGGGTAACCCATTGATGAAATCCATTGATATCATTTCCCATTTCCAGTTAGGTTTCTCTAAAGTTTGTAATAGTCCAGCTGTCTTTTGATGATCGCCTTTGATTAGTTGACAGTTCGAACACCTGCAAACATAAATCGAGACATCCCTTTCCACCAAAACACCCTCTTCATATCATGATGAATTTTAGAATTGGCTGGATTAATATTTAGTTTTGATCGATGACATTCTGCCAAAACTTCCTGCCTCAGGCAATCGACATTTGGAACACACAAAGGTCTGTTCATCCTTAATTACCTCGACTATCCATCTTAAAGTCCAAACATGTACCCCCTTCAACGCCATGAATGAGTTCGAATAAAAGACTATCTTCCCTTTGTTTACAAGAAATCCTTTCCAAAAGAGTTGATTTTACTTCCTAGAGTGCTAAGACTGCATTCCTGCTCAAAGCGTTTGCTACAACGTTCGCTTTCCTTGGCATATAAATGATATCAAAATCATAAGCTGCCAAATACTCTAACTATCTCTACTGCCTCAAGTCATGATCCTTCTGAGTGAAAAGGTACTTCAGGGACTTATGATCTGTGAAGAGTTCAAAACTTTCACATTTTTAAAGAAGGAAGTCACTATAAGAATTCCTAAACGAAAGAAATAGGCTAAAGAAGAATAGAAGGATCCTTACCCAACAAGTAGTGTCCCTTCATCTTCAACACAAAAACCACTGCTAACAACTCCATATAATGAGTTGCATAGTTCCTTTCATGAGGCTTTAACTGTCTACTAGCATTGGTATAAACCACCAGTCCTTCACCTCCATCCATAATTTCCCAAAATGGCGCACTAGTCAACCTTTCCTTCAACTTAAAAAACGCTCTCTCACACTTTGGCGTTCATTCAAACTTTACATTTTTCTTTGTCATCTTAGTTAAATGTGACGTGATCTTAAAATAATCCTCGATAAGTCTTCTGTAATATCCTATCATCCCTATAAAGCTTCTCACTTTCGTGCGAGTTTGGGGTCCCTTAAAGTCCCTAACAGCTGCTACCGTGGTCGGATCAACTGAAATTCCATCTCCAAACATAACATGACCAAAATATCCTACTTCTGACTACCAAAAGTGGCACATGGAAAACTTTGCCTTTAAAATGTTCTTCCTTAATGTTTCCAATACATTTCCAAATGGTATTTATTTCCTTCTTCAGTTTTGGAATAGACAAGGATGTCTTCAATAGAAACCAATACAAACTTATTTAGAACATTCCCAAATACTCTATCATCGGATCAACAAAGTATGCAGGTGCATTGATCAGCCCAAAGGCATAACCAACCACTCATAGAAAAGTTCTGAATTCCTAAAAGTATTTAAGGGTATATTATCCTCGGCAACCCATAACCGATGGAAAACCTATAGCAAGGTTTAACTGAAAGAATATCCTAGTCCCATGTAGTTGGTCGAACATATCATCTATGCAAGGTAATGGGTATTTATTTCGAATGGTCAGCTTATTTAGTTCTTTATAATCTACACTTAACCTTAACGAACCATCAAAATTGGCTATAAAAACTATTAGTGATGCCCAGTTCGATTTACTTTTCCTAATCAATCCTTTGCTTAGAAAATCATCGGTTTGATCCCTCAACTCCTGCCTCTCCCTTGGTGCCATTTGACGTAGGGGTTGGAAAACTGGTCTCGCACCGGGAACTAAATCGATATGAAATTATATTCTCGATGTGAGGTAGACTATTAACTGGTTCGAAGATATCTGAAAATTTTCTAACAACTTTTATTAATTCCAATTCATCTTGAGATGCTTCAAAGGAGCATAGGAACTATCTATACATCCATTAGGCTTCCTACCCTTTGTAATTTCCAGCACATACCCGGAACAGGCTTTCAATACAATCCTCCTTTTAATGCAATCTACAATTGCTCCATTTTTTGAAAACCAATCCATACCAAGAACTACATCAAATCCCCCAAAATCCAAAATAAACAAATTATAAAAGAAATGGGGTTTTCGAAAATCATTTTGTATATTTTTACAAATTAAACATTAGTTAATTATACCTCCTATAGGATTTGACACACTTATAGGGGTTTCAACCATTTTCGATTTAAGCTCTAACTTATCTATAAACTCCTTAGAGTTGAAACTACGAGAGGCTTCTATAGCACCACATATTTTTAGTAACATTATTTAGAATAATTAATTAGCTAAATAAAATAAAATAATGTAAGATGACTACTAGATTGAGATTTGATTTAACCAAGGGTAGCAGTGCCATGTTAATGTAAATCAAAACAAGATAACATGATAAAAGTGTTAGGAAATAAGGGAGGGAAAAATAGAAAAATGATACATCTTATACCTTAAACCCTTAGGAATTCAAACACATGTTCATTTCATTTTTCTCAAGCAAAAATATTCTAAGGTCGGCCACCATTTTCAATCTCAAGAGAAGATAAAGCTAGGACTTCAAGAAGAAGAAGTAAATCAACTTGTTGAACATCAAATCTCATATCTTTAATCACAAACCTAACGTGAATGATTACTAAATCCCGTTTTTCTTACAGTTTTTGGATTTAAGGGTAAAACAAAATGATTTTGCATGATAATGCTATGTTTTGGATGATTGGAAGTTTACATATACTTGTTGATGATTTATACGTGTTCATATTAGTTTGTATGATATGTTTGATATGAAAATCCTATTAAATGACATCCAAATGCCTTGAAAATTTTAATGTAGATCGAAATTGATATAGATGGACTTCAATTTTCATAATTTTCTAATTTATGGTGGATTTTATTTAAATTTTCTAGTAAAGAAAATGATTTGATTGGTTTATTAATTATTTACGGCAGTTTAAATAATTACCTGGGTTCGAAATTTATATATGGTAGAAAACATAATGAAAAGGATTCTCTAGAATTTTTTTAGAATTTTCGTAAGTGATTTAATGAATATATAAATTTTTTTAAGGTATGGGACTTAAATATTTTGTATATTTAATTAAGGAGAAGGGGTGTTTTGCAAATGATTTAAATCGATTAATTGACTCTGATATGTGCAGCACATTTTAGTAGTAAAGAAGATAGGCAACCAATAAAAATTTTATACTTAAAGCAGGTTGGTGAAAAGAACTGTTTATTTCAGGCTTTTTAACCGTTTTATTGCTTTCGACACATGCTTCCGCTTTGGTTGGCTTTCGACTGAGTCTCTCCGCCTTCATAACCATCGAAACCAATGCGCTTGCTATTAATAAATTGGTACGTAGCGAATTGGATAGAGGGCGTAAGTTTGAGGTCGAAACCATAGGTTTCGAAGTGCACGAAGCGTCGCTTTGCTTTTAAATTAAAATGCGCCTGCTTAGTTTCAACTAAATGGCTTTCAACTTAGTTAGCTTTCAACTGGGTCAATGGATTTAGAATAGATGGTTTCGAGTGAGTTGCACTTTAGTTTAAAATGTTTGCTTTCGACTAAGACAAAATCTTTTTAGCCATCGCTTTCAACCTTTCGACTACCATTGTTTTGAAAGGAATACTTTGTTTTTAAAACATGGCCACTGCTCCAATTCTTTCGAAGGGATGGTTTCGACACCATCACTTCTTTACTAAGGAAATGGTTTATGCATACTTAAATGTTATAAAGACCCTTTTCTATAATTTAAGTGTAACCCAAATGGTTTCAGAAGAAGTGCTTTCGACTTCAATGGTCTTCTTATCGTTTTGCTCTACTTGAAGGCATAATTCAAAAGTTTTCGACCGAGATGGTTTTTAAAGGTTTGAAGTAGTAAACGTTGATTAGTTTCGAAAAGTTTCCACACGTTTTAAATTGAACCTAAAGGCTTTCGAAAGGTTTGGTTTTTCAATGCTTTTGAAAGAGTTTTAATGAACGGTTTTGAAGGGATGGTTCACAAGGATTTCGAAGGGGTCGAAAGGGAAGATTTTCCTTTGTTTTTGAAGCTTTCGATGAAAAGAAAGGATGGATTATTCCAATGTTTTTGAAAGGCAATGTTTAAAGGTTTTAAAGAGGGATGTCTATTATTTTGAAGCTTTCTGTGAAAAGAATGGAAAGGATTTTCCAATGTTTTTGAAAGACAAGGTTTAATAGTGTCGAAAGGGGTGAATGTTTTCATCAACAAAGGGTTGAGTAAAATATATATATAACACAGCAAGGTGATTTGAAAAAAGAATAGAGAATATATATTTTCCCTGTGTAAGTATGATTTAAAGATTTAAATCAGTTTGAAAGAGTTTTTGAAGGAAAATTTAACGAAAGTTGTCACTAAGTTAAAACGATTCAGATATTAGAATAGCAGATGGGACTGGTATAGGCCGCGCCCTATACATTAGCTATTGGCCCTAACTAATTTAGTCCAAAATTCAAGTGTGTAGGGCTTCGTCATAGGTAACACTAAAATTATGGTTACACATAGAGGGGAATATATGTTTGTACATAGATAAGTTATTGGTAAGCCCTCAAAGCCATTAGGATCAAGTGACCCTGGGAGATGTTAAGTTGACAGACCGTCCAGAAGAGAAGTATTTAAGAATTGGTTAAGGATAGATCATCCAGAAGAGGTGTGTCTAACATATATTAGATAAATATTTTTATTTTGTCTAGTAGGCCCGAGTCAGCCAAAGGTTAATAGCAAGCCAAACAAAACCATAATGTTCGGACAGATAGTCCATTTGTTACCTGATATGTGTGTTTACATAATAATGTTTTACAATTTTAATCAAATTTGGTTGCAAGATAAAGGTTTGCAAAAGGTATGTTTTAAAAGAATGTTATTGAGGGAAAACTCATTCCACTAAGTGGCGTGGCCTTAGTTAACATTAATAACTGGCATGTATAGTATTATTCACACAGGCTTTATGTCCGACTCGAAGTTTATGTTTTCCCTTTAAACTCTCGGGTGCTCAAAAATCAATTTGAGTTGGTTGAGGGTTGAAGTTCTTTCAGGCTTTAGTAGGATGACGAAAAAGCTACTAGAGGAGAGCAAGAGGCTAACGGATAGGTATTTAGGATTTGCGGTTCTTTATCTTGTGCTTATTTCCATTGTGTATGTATTAAGTCATTTATGACTATATGACTGATCATCCAATATGTATCTTTATACACCGCTCTTGGCGTGTTTTGTAATAAGTATAATTTATCATTTTCTGGGAAATGTTTGGGATTATGTATTTTGAATATGGAACACCTGTTTTGAAATGTAATGGAAAATTCTATTTTGAAATCTATGTTTGTTTCATATTCAAGAGCTTCTAATATTAGAGATACCATTAACATAGCTGTATTTAGTCGCCGAAAGTTCATACTATTGATGACTACAGCATCTATAGCGCTTAGTTTTGGCCTCTAGATAAGTGATGTTACAACTTGGTATCAGAGCATAGGTTTATGAAAAACTTTAACTAAAAATGATTTTTGATAAACATAATCCTTAGGAATTAGAGATAGGATTGGGGTATGGGATAAAGCTATAGTAATGTATGTGTGTTTTCTATATATAAGTATATGCTTTATCTCTAGACTTCTACCTTTGTTAGGCTATTCTTCTGTATCTCACAAGGCTTGAATACAAATATGGACGGAAGAAGAGGCAGAGTTAACTTTAGAGGAGAGAGCACCACCACAAATGGAAATGCCCGACCAAATGCTTGAAAAGGTACTGGTTGAGCTCAAGCTGAAAATGTTGGTGATGGGGTTCCCCAAGTAGACATGGGAGCCATGTATCGATTTTTGTAAATATGATGCAAGTTGGAATTGCAGCTGGAGTTGTTGGAGGTAATGCTGCCGAAGGAGGAGTTCAGGGAGTTTCGATGGTCAATCAACATGCTAACTTGAGCAGAGATTATACAGGCTTAGAGGAAAGCCATTTATCGGAACAGAGGATGCTATTGTAATAGAAAACCAGCTGCTACATTGCAAGAGGATTTTTGCTGACCTAGGGCTCAATGACGAGCAGAAAAGAAGACTTGTTTCAAGACAACTTAAGGGAGCTGCCTTGTTTTGGTTGAATACTGCAACTGCTGGCGTGGATGAAGAGACTATGATGTGGGCAGAGTTCAAGAGGAGGTTTCAAGATAGGTTCATGTCGGTAATGGCACAATCTGTCTTGGTCAGGAAGTTTGCTGAGCTGGAACAAGGTGAAATGCCAGTTCTGGAATATGCTAGTAGATTCGAGGTGCTAGCCAGGTATGGGTATGTCACTGTTGACATGGTGTTGAAAAGGAATGAAAAGTTTATTAGAGGTCTGAAGCCGAAGTTGGCTAGAGCTACTCTACCGCATATCAAAGATATATGTGATGTGGTAGTGGAAATGGCATTGAGACATGAGGAGATGTTAGCTTGGTTGGAGAAAAAGAAGGAGAAGGAGGTCTAGGTCGACAAGGTCAAAAGAGAAAGTTTTTCCAAAAAAGAATGCTAAAAAAGAAGGTACGGTAAAGAAAGGAAAGTCTGAGGTGGTCTGCTACAAGTGTGATAAGAAAGGCCATTATGCTCAAAAGTGCTGGATAGGAAAAGGAAAGAAGGCTACTGAGAAGAAAGAGATTAGTTGTTTTAACTGTGATCAAATTGGGCACTACGTGAACCAGTGCAAAGAGCCTACAAAAAGAGATAAAAGCTAGGTGTTCACATTAGATCCTGCTACGTCAAAGCCGATAGCGCAGGAGAAGGGAATGACTGTGTTAGGAGGTACGCTTCAGAACCATGATATATCTGTTAGCGTTTTATTTGATACTGCTGCATCTCATTCTTTTATTTCTCGATGTTTGGTAGATAAACTTAACTTAGAACCCATATATTTAGTTACTTCCTTAAGAGTTGCAAATCTGATAAGAGGGTATGCGACGCTTGGGATGAAGTGTGACAACTTAGAGTTCGATCTGCTAGGCTACACCTTGGTTTGTATTTGAATGTATTTGATTTTTTTGGGTTCAGAATTATATTGGATATGGATTGGTAAGGTAATTATGATGCTAGGATATTTTTCCTAGATAGGAAAATATCCCTTAGACATCCGGACTATAATGATCGGTTAGTTTATACCATAGAAAACCCCAGTTTTAAGGTGAATGCTTTATTGGGTGCTATGGAGTTGGAAGATGAATTGAATCGCGTTTTCGTAGTTAGACAATTCGCGGATGTCTTTAAACCTGTAGTTGGATTGCTGTCAAAATGAGCCATTGAGTATCGGATTGG
This sequence comes from Allium cepa, assembly GCA_030765085.1. Taxonomy (NCBI): domain Eukaryota; kingdom Viridiplantae; phylum Streptophyta; class Magnoliopsida; order Asparagales; family Amaryllidaceae; genus Allium; species Allium cepa. Next base: position 546,497,460 of record CM060943.1, on the reverse strand, counting down.
TTTAGTGCCTGGTGTAGAACTAATGAGAAGGCCGCCAAGCACGATGACACCAACGAAGATGAGGGAGTTGAAACCTCAGTTGGTAGACTTGGAAGGCAAGAGTTTTATTAGACCAAGTAGTTCACCTTAGGGAGCAGCCACTGTATTTGCTGAGAAACCGGACGGATCGTTAAGGCTATGTATTGATTATCGTAAATTGAATGAGAAGACGATAACAAATTGATATCCACTTCCGAGGATTGACGATTTGTTCGATCAGTTTATTGGGGCTAAGATATTCTCTCAGTTAGATTTTGGTAACAGGGTTTCATCAGCTTAGGGTGGCAGAAGATAGTATACCTTTAATGGTGTTTAGGACAAGACATGGGTCATAAAAATGGTTAGTTATGCTGTTTGGACTAATTAATGTGCTAGAATTCTTTGTTGATTTGATGAATCGAATCTTTTGGGAGCACATGGATAGATTCATGTTGGTTTTTATAGATGATATTCTGATATACTCTAATGAAGAGAAGGAGCATGAAGTTCATCTTAAAGTTGTGCTGGAGACGCTGAGGCTGCATCAGCTAAAGGAAAAGTTTTCAAAGTGCCATTTTTGGAAGAAGGAAGTGAAGTTTCTTGATCATGTGGTTTTGAAGAAAGGATTGTCAGTTGATCCAGAAAAGATCGAAGCCGTTAATAGTTGGATGAGGCCAGAAATGGTAATTGAGATAAGAAGTTTCCTTGGATTGGCCAGATATTATCGAAAGTTTATAAAGGGGTTTTCGTTGATAGCTGCACCGATGACTAATCTGATATGAAAGGATGTAAAGTTTGTATGGATCGATAAGTATGAGGAAGCATTTCATAGCTTGAAGAAATTATTGACCCATGCGCCGGTGTTGGTGGTTTCGGAGGGGAATTAAGATTTAATTGTTTATACTGATGCGTGTGGAACAGGATTGGGAGTTGTACTAATGCAGAGGGGTAAAGTGATTGCCTACCCTTCTAGATAGCTTAGACTATATGAGGTTAGGTATCCAACGCATGACTTGGAGTTGGCTACATTTATATTTGGTTGAAGGTGTGGAGGCATTACCTTTTGGGAGAGAGGTTTGATCTTTATACAGATCATAGGTCATTGAAGTACTTTTTCTCTTAGAAGGTGTTGAACATGAGACAATAAAGATGGTTGGAATTTCTAGTCGGTTATGATTATTGACTAGAGTACACACTCGGAAAAGGAAATAAGTTTGTAGATGCGCTTAGTAGGAATGATCGGAATGCAGTATTAGCTATGATAGCAGAATGGAAAAACCTAGAATCATTGTCCGCTTGTAGAGTAATGTGAGGATCCAAAGCTTAGTTTGGTGGAGAGTCTGCTAGGTTGTCTTGGTTAGAGGTCCGACCGGTAATGATAAAGAAGATAGCTTCTAAACAGAAGGAGGATCCAATTTTGGCTAAACGGATAAGAAAGTTAAAGGAAGGAAATGAGAGCGATAACTTAAAGGATTTCCGTCTTGACCAAAACAGATGGTTGAGAAAGAAGGGCAGGTTATGTGTTCCAAATGTGGGAGACATAAGGAAAGAGATTTTAGTGGAATGCCATCACTTAAAAGTTCATTATCCATCCAGGAGGAACGATGATGTGTCAAGATATGAAGAGAAGTTTCTTCTGAGAAGGCATGGAAAGGGATGTTGGCTTATAGGTGAAACAATGTTTGAACTAATAGCAGGTAAAAGTCAAACATCAGAAGCCGAGTGGATTACTTCAGCCACTGGATGTTCCGATACGGAAGTGGAATTCCATCTCTATGGATTTTATTGATGGATTGCGGAGATCTAATAGAGGGAATGAAAGTGTATAGGTCCTAGCAAATAGATTGACCAAGAGCACCCATTTCATTCAGGTCAAGGCAAACAGGACATCACCTTTATTGGCTATGTTATTTCTGAAGAACGCGGTTAGACTATACGGAGTTCCTTGTAGTATTGTTAGTGGTAGAGATTCTTTTCTACTAGCAAGTTCTAGAAAATTCTTCAGGAGAGCTTCAGGAGAGCTTAGGAACCAAGCTCAAGATGAGTACCGCTTGCCACCCACAGATTGATGGGCGGACAGAAAGAGTTGACAAAATCTTAGAGGACTTGTTGCGAGCTTGTGTATTAGACTTTGGCGGATCATGGGAAGACCACCTACATCTAGTCGAGTTTTGTATAACAATAGTTATCAAACTAGTATAAGAATGACACCATTTGAGGCTTTGTATGGAAGACCATGCAAATCCTTTACATGTTGGTTAGAGACCGGGGATAGATTGGTCCTTGGTCCCGATTTGGTAAAAGAAGCAGCAAAAAAGATTGAGCTGATATGGGCAAGAATGAAGGAAGCCTAGTCCAGGCAGAAAAGCTATGCAGATAGAAGACGAAAGGATTTGGAGTTCGCAGTTAGAGATCATGTTTCCATCAAAGTATCACCAATGAAAGGTGTTATCAAGTTCGGAAAGATAGGGAAAATAACACTACGGTTCATAGTATTGTTACCTATTTTAGAGAGGATCGAAAAACTTGCGTATAAAGTAGAGTTAACGAGTAATTTGGCGGGAGTCCATGATGTTTTTCATGTATCTCACCTGAGGAAATGGGTTAGGGATCCAAACACTACTATAGCACAGACTATGTTAGAAGATTTAGTAGTGGGTCCAGATATGACTATAATTAGGAAGCCAATCCGAATAGTCGAGTGAGATGAGAAGAAGTCGAGGAACAAGACAGTCAGAATAGTAAAAGTCCAGTAGAGTGACGAAGCTAGAGATTGTACTTGGGAGACTGAAAGCAGGATTAGAGATGCTTATTCTGATTTGATTTGATGGTATGTTTTATCTTTGATTGTTTGATGTGTTTATTATCGTAATTTCGAGGACAGAATTCTTTAAGGAGGGAGATTATAGCACACCATATTTTTATTAACATTATTTAGAATACTTAATTAGCTAAATAAAATAAAATAATGTAAGATGATTAATAGATTGAGATTTGATCTAACCAAGTGTAGTCGTGCCATGTTAAATGTAAATCAAAACAAGATAACATGAATAAAAGTGTTAGTAAATAAGGGAGGGCGAAATAGGAAAATGACAGAACTTATACCCTAAACCCTTAGGAATTCAAACACACGTTCATTTCATTCTTCTCAAGCAAAAAGATTCTAAGGTCGGGCACCATTTTCAATCTCAAGTGAAGATACTTCAAGAAGAAGTAGTAAATCAACTTGTTCAACATCAAATCTCATATCTTCAATCACAAAGCTAAGGTGTGCGTTTACTACATCATATTTTTCTTGTACTTTTCAGATTTAAGGGTAAACCGAAATGATTTTTCTTGATAATGCCATATTTTGGATGATTGGAAGTTTATGTGTACTTGTTGATGATTTATACATATTCATATTAGTTTGTATGATATGTTTGATATGAAAACCCTATTAAACGACATCTAAATGCCTTGAAAATTTTAACGTAGATCCAAAATGATATTTTAGAGATGAGTTTTGATTTTCATAATTTTCTGAATTATGGTGGATTTTATATAAATTTTCTAATGAAGAAACTTATTTATTGGGTTGTAAATTATTTACGGCAAATTAAATAATTATTTGGGTCCTAAATATATATATGGTAGAAAAAGTAATAAAAAGGGTTTTCTGGAATTTTTATAGAATTTTCCTAAGTGTTTTGATGAATGTATAAAATTGTTTAAGGTATGGAACATAAATGTTTTTATATTTAATTAAGGAGAAGGGGTATTTTGCAAATGATTTAAATGAATTAATTGGCTCTGAAATGTGCAGCACATTTTAATGGTAAAGAAAAAAGGCAACCAACCAAAATTTTACACGTAAAGCAGGTTAGGTGAAAAGAACCGTTTATTTCATGCTTGTTAACTATTTTATTGCTTTCGATACCTGCTTCCGCCTTGGTTGGCTTTCGATCAGGTCCCTCCACCTTCATTGCCATCGAAACCAATGTGCCTGGTATTGAGAAATTGGTACGTAGAGAATTGGAAGAAGGTGAAAGGTATGAGGTCGAAACCATAGGTTCTGAAAGGGTCGAAGTGTCACTTTGTTTTTAAATTAAAATGCGCCTACTTGCTTTCAAATAAATGGCTTTCAACTCAATTATCTTTTGAATGGTTCAATGGATATAGAAGAGACGGTTTTAAATGGGTTGCACTTAATTTTAAATGTTTTCTTTTGACTAAGTTAAAATCTTTTTAGCTGCCGCTTTCAACCTTTCGACAACCATGGTTTCAAAAGGTATACTTTGCTTTTAAAACATGGCAACTTCTCCAGTGATTTCAAAAGGATGGCTTTGACACCATCATTTCTTTACTTAGGAAATGGTTTCGAAACAGATGCTTTCGACTTAAATGTTACAAAGACCCTTTTTCTATAATAGAAGTATAACCCAAATGGTTTTGAAAGAGATGGTTTTAATGGTTTCGAAAGAAGTGCTTTCGACTTCAATGGGCATCTTATCTTTTTCCTTTACTTGAAGGCATAATTCAAACGGTTTCAACCGAGATGGTTTTTAAAGGTTTCGAATTAGTAAACTTCAATTGGTTTTGAAAAGTTTCAACATGTCTTAAATTGAACCTAAAGGTTTTCGAAAGGTTTAATATTTCAATTCTTCTGAAAGAGTTTTAATGAATGGTTTTAAAGGGGTGGTTCCCTAGGGTTTCGAAGGGGTCGAAAGGGAAGGTTTTCCTTTGTTTTCGAAGCTTTCGATGAAAAGAAAGGAAGGATTATCCCAATGTTTTCGAAAGGCAATGTTTAAAGGTTTTAAAGAAGGATATCTATTATTTTGAATCTTTCGGAGAAAAGAAAGGAATGGATTTTCAAATGTTTTTTAAAGACAAGTTTTAATAGTTTCAGAGGGGTGAATGTTTTCGTCAACAAGGGGTTGAGTAATATAAATATAACATGGCAAGGTGATTTTGAGTAAAGCATAGGGAATATATAGTTTACTTGTGTAAGTATGATTTAAAGATTTAAAACAGTTTAAAAGAGTTTTTTAAAGAAAATTTAAGGAAAATTATCCCTAAGTGAAAATGACTCAGATATTAGAATATCAAATGGAACTGGTATAGGGTCATGCCCTATACTTTAGCTAATGGCCCTAGCAAATTTAGTTCAAAATTCCAGCGTGTAAGGCTTCGTCATAGGTAAGAATAAATTTATGATTACACACGGAAGGTAATATATGTTTGTATATAGATAGGTTATTAGTGAGCCTGCAAAACCATTAGGATCAGGTGACGCTGGGAGATGTTAAGTGTAACGACCCGGACTCGACCTTCGAAAATCGGCATCCGTACTTCACTTGTACTTGAATGCCGCAGATCCAAACATCGAATCTGGTTCGTCGGAGCTTATAACACATCAAGCATAACAACACAGCGGAAGAAAAGGAATGAATATCATAAACAACTCCAATGATATCAAAATGATACAAGAATACCAGAGACAATAAACAACAGCGGAAAACAAATAGCAAAAGAGATAACTCCAATATCAAACTGCAACAGTACCCCATCTCTAAATGCAAAGGCCCAAAAATCCATAGATCTCCAATCCAATAAGCGAGAACCACCATCAAGTTGTACCAAACTAAGCAAGGTCAGTCGTTCTAACCAAAGACTTCAATGTCCAAAGTCTCCAAAGAATACCTAAGAGAAAGTTGAAAGCTACCGAATCGATATCTATATCTACTATCTGAAAAACCCAACTCTAGACTGCCCGTGTGGTAAATTGTGGGCACTTAGAGTTTAGGAAGGGAACAATAAACTCCAGGTTAGTCATAGGACTAGTATGAGCAAACAAAAACCGTTTATTTTTTAAAAATAAACAAAGAATTTAAATTTGAAATCCGCAATGCTTTTTGGAAAATGAAACTACCATAAGGCCTCCCAGCACACACACCATGCAATCACACACTGGGGGAGATTTCCCCTTATGATAGTCAAACATGATTACTACACAAAATTCTTTTTGATATTATTATTAGTGCGTAGTGGAAAACATTTCGAAAGTATAATATTAATCTTAGCCAGCATAGGTATCATTATACTATGCCTACTATAGCTACCATCTGAGGTGGCAGGTAATACAACTGCAATCATAAAGGGCTCGTATTGTTTGATTGGATTTCCAACAAATGGTCAGACTAAGGAACTTCCTATTGCCACATGGGAACGCCTCTGGAGGGACGCGCCGAGAACCTACCCGGCTCTCTGCCAACACAAGGCCGGTTACCCCCTTCCTGGGAAGTAAAACCTAAGATATGCCACCCCCGGTCCTTTTGGACCTTTATCCGAGGGCCCTCTACACCAACAACATCACACAGTAATAAATATACAGTGTCCACATGAGTAAGTATCTGGGTTCCATACCATGATGCCACCCTTTTCCAGAAGGAATGGTCATACCCTAAGGGAGCTGCCCTTGAAACCTTGCCGCATCTTTCCTGTTTTGACCATTACCGATTTGTGAGGCTCGATGAGGTCTCGTCCACAAAGCTACGCTTTTTCACAAAGCCATGCTTTGATCAACAAATGATCAGTAGCACTTCGTATGCCACATTACCAAATTCGGAATGTATCACTAGTAACCATCAACTACATAACCTCTGAGCTCGTACGTCTCAGGGAAGGGTGTTAAGCTAAGAGAATAAATCTCCGCCACCAAACAGAAATGTATTTGATAGAAACCGGTTCTACATCGCAAAGTGTAATGTTAGACACACATCCATACAATTATGTTCCGGGTTCGAACAGTACCGAAGGCACTTCCAAAGAAGCCCTTGCAATCCGGATAATCCCTATTCATGTCCAGACTACCCATCACAAAGGGTGATCAAATCTCTATACCGGGGACTAGTCGGTGCAGAGACATTCGACGGGTTATCCTTTCGTTTTCAAAAATATCCTGTCTTCACCACCGGTCTTCAAATGCTATCCATAACGCCGTATCATTATTCGAAATGGGTTATATGACACAAGGTCCTCTCCCGGCTAAACCGAATAACGAGTGCAATATTTTAAAAATCATATGGATAATGGGATTTCAGTTAAGTCACAACTTATTATCCAAAGCTTTTCTTTCAAATGGTTAAACAAATTACCATTTACAAATCTTTTTGAGCAAAAGATTCACTTTACAAAGTTTACCAATCTTTCACAAAGATTCATTCATAGCCTTTCAAAACTATTTCAATTTCATTTTAAACTTGAAATCTTTCAACACAAATTGAAAATCCTTTCTTTATGTGAAAGCTATTATTGTTTGAGAACAAATAGTTTTCGTTTCGGAAAAATCTAATTATATTTGCACGAGTTAAAGCCCTTGAGTTAAATTCAAATTCCCAAATCAATAAACTTTAAAATGGTTTAACCCATATATAACTTGCACGACATTATTTTAAACCATAGTTTCAAAACATAGAATTCAATTTTAAATTTTGAATTCAAATTTAAATCAAATTATTTAAATTCCAAAACTTAATCAAGTTATTCAAAATAACTTTTATTCTCAAAACCCTTTTTCAAAAGCTTTTCATATTTAACCCAATTCTATTTCCAAAACCGTTTGGATTTAAAATTCAACTTTTAAAACTATTTTGAATTAAATTCAAACATCTATGACTTAACTGATTTCCTCGTGAAATCCATATTTGTGTGTGTATTGTGTAGTCCAGGGGTTTCACACACAGTAGTGCAAAAACATCAATCATCACAGATTCAATCATATCAATCTCTATAAGAGGTAAAATCCATAACGCTTATCTTCATTCATCGATTCACGGATAGAGTAAATTTATCAATCACACAGACTCATCATTATGATTCGTATGGGTTTCGGATAATCGACTGGAATCCGACTCCCTATCGCATCGAAATTCAAATATCGTTTTACGACCCAAGGGGTTTTCATATTCACACAGCAGTATATTCATCACATATATCACAGCACAGCACAAAGCAATTCATATTACATAGTATCACAACCACATAACAGAGATATATCAATCTAATACACAACATTCAATAACAATCAAACATCTTCAATTAAGATGAATAAATCGTGTGGTTTAAAATTAATTAACCACATAATTATTTTCATTAATTATCTTTAATCAATGATTAACTATCATTAATTACTATTGATTAAGTCTTAATCACCTTCACTAATTAATCATTTCTTAATTAATTATCTTAATTAATTTATCCTTAATTGTTAATTAATTAACTCTTAATTAATTTTATTAATTAATTACTTCTTAATTAATTAATTATTAATTACAAATTAATTTACCTTAATTACTTATTAAATTAATCCTTAATATTAAGTAATTAACTTTTAAGTAATTATATTAACAAACCATTAATTATTTTATAAACTCAAAAGATAAATCTTTTTATTAATCACTTTTGTTTATCTTTTTAACCTTATTTAATAAATCATCCTTATCTCATTAATTACTTTAAAAGGTTAAGATAACATTTTTTTCTACATTAAAGTAATTATACCTTAATCACTTAATTTATCGTTAAATAAATTCACCATCAACTTATCTTAAAACTTCTAAGTTAAATTAACAATTAAAAATCTTTATTCAATAAACCATTTTAACCAACTCAAACTCGGATAAATGTTTACATTACAAACGAATTGGTTTTAACCCAAAATCATTTCAAAATAAACTTGATTGGTTTTAAAATTGAAAACTGTTTTTATATAAAATTTTAGACCCGAGCCATGATATAAAATTTTATACACCAAAACAATTTTAAAAACTTATTTTTTTAAAACTTGTTTTTTTACTTTAAATTTGAAAACGTGTTTATTTTCATTTTGCATTAGAAATTTCATTTCTTTATTTCCTATAAATTATCAAAAACGGGGAAATTACATTGAAAAACAAACTCGAGCCCAACCCGGGATTCACCCGAGCCTGTCTTCGAATAACCCCCATTTCCCTTCTCTTCGAGTCAAATGCCTACTTCCTCGTGCTTGAACCCAAGCCAATCTATACAGTTTTGTTTGAATTTTTTTTAAAAACCTGATTTTTGAAACCATACTAATTCACACGAGCTTTTACTCAGGCCATTATCTCATTTTCATGAGAGCAGACTCGAGTTAACCTTCTTCTTTCCTAAACTTGCAAACAAGACCAGGTACAGCAATGGGCACAGTGCACGTGCACTGGCCATCCAGTGCCCTCCGACCATCACCGAGAACCCCGACATGTCGACAACAATGCCCTCAATCCTCACAACCACCCAGATTCATGGAAAACCCCTCTCATCAAAATCGAAGTTATCAACCTCCACCTGGAACAAACTTCATCACCATAAACCACCTCGCCTGATCAACATCTAGCGCCAATACCCTCGCCACTTCATCAGGACCTCCACCGATGTCCCCTGCAACGACTCCCTCCAGTGCGATCGCCTGAATCGCCTCGATGATAAAAAATTTCACTTTAAAACGTTATCGACCATACTGGGTTTTTAAACCCTAAAATCCCTGCGATCGACCACCACAATGGCATAAAAATCTCGCAACCATTTTTCTGATGACTCCCATCATCTCAGCCACCTTCAACTTCAAACTCATCGAACAACTATAAGCCGATCATCAATATTCGATCAAAATGTCTTTTTTGTTTATTTTTGAAAAGTTTCACTGTATAATGATTTAAAAATCACAATTATTATCAAAATTCATCATTTTGAAATACAAACCTATTTGTAAAGTTAATACATACAATCGAGACCATTGATTTTTTTCTTTTATTTGATTTAATTAAGAGTTCCCTGTTATTTATAATTTACAAAATATTTACTCAATAGTTTTTCTTGAGTCTACTTTAGAAATGATATTATATACTTACAAACACCTTCATCCAGAGTTCAGGCTTTAATTTTTTTTGTAGATGGGTGATTTGAAGTTTTAAATCAGATTTTAAAACCTGTAACTCATGACAGAGCTTCAATACACATGTACACTAGCATGCACAATATATAGACATATCTATATGTATATGCAACACAATTTCATTTCTATACTTCACATACATCAAGATGAGAAGCAGACTCAAACTTAATAGGTTATTTTACTCACCTGGCATGGAACAGAGAAAAGATTTTGTTCTGAAATCTGGAATTGACCCTTATGCGTTTGAGTTTGAATCGAATCCATGTGTTGTTTATTAGATCTGAGATGATTTGGAGACTGGAAAGGAAATGAACTTGCTACTTGATTGTAGTTTTTTTATTCCAGGTTGATCTTGAAGTAGTTTGATCTATTTGTTTTCAGAATTGTTCCAGGCTTTTATGTTTGCCAAATTTGATTTGATCTCAGGCTTAGTTGCTTTATGAAATAATCTGGAATTGGTTTCAAAGACTTATCTTTGATCTAACTTTATTTACTTGAATCTGTAAACTGATCTAAAGCTTAAACAATACTGAGTTATTGCTTGATATACTTTGATCTGCACTTGATTGTTTGAGTTGATTTTCTTTTAAATTGTTTTTGCTTTGAAAACCTGGAATTTGGAAACGGAGGCTGTTTGAACTTGTTGTTTGATTTTCTTCTAAGGTTTCTGGTTTACAAGTTTTGAAATGAGAAGAACTGAAATTGACTTCTCTTTTAATATATTTTAATTAAATTTTTTATTTTAAAATAAACATGCATTTGCCACTTGTTATCATTTGTGAACACTTGTTAATCTCATATTTCCTATATTTTACAAATGTCCATTTTTATCTAAATTGTGTTTAAACCCTTTTTATAAATTTATTAAATTTTTTTTAAAGCCTTATGTTATTATAATTTATGAAATGTATTTTCTTATGTATATATAAATTTAAAAGAAAGTATAAAAAATATTTTATTCATTTACAAACTATTATAGCTTTAAATAAATATTTATCGATATAAATAAATAAATATGTATACATATGTATCGGAGTTTATTCTTTAAATAGCTTTTAGAAATTTACCATATTAAATTAAAATATAACTTTAAAAATACATATTATATTTATTAAAATTAGAAAACAATTTCTTATTAACTTTTAAAATATAACTTTTAAATCCAATTTATTTTCTAAGATATTTATTCTTGAATTTCAAATTCACAATTTAATTTAAAATTAATTTATATACAAATATCTTATTAAATTTGAAAAATTCTCATTTATTCACAATTTGATTCCAAAAATTAAATTAATTGTCAAACTAAACTTGTCCAAAATTCGGGAATGTTACAGATTCCCCCTTTAAGAAAATTTCATCCTCGAAATTTCAAAGCAGGGAGACCACAAAGAATATAGAAAGATAGAGAGATGAATCACTGGATCAAACTGAACATCTATTCTGCATTTGGCTTACCAAATCAGAATATCAACAATAGATACAAGAACGAATCTATTTAACACTTCATAGGATACTCGGGTCATCCAGATCTATGAAATTTGTAGGTGATTGGTCAGTTCGAAGGATAACTAATCACTCGAAGAATAAATTGGAATCCCAAAGAATAGACAGATATATGGATAAAATCTCAAAACTTTTTAGTCTGGAAACCAAAGTATACCTATCAGCCATAGCAACCAAAGCAAACAATTCATCCAAACAAACAATTCTGACCCATCTGGAGTTTGTGCCCCATGCAAATATATCAAAGCTTCTTCCCAGAGCTGTCAGGAACCATCAAAGAATTTAGAAGAGATGATGAACAAAAGAGATTGATAGAGAAAGATTTTTCCTTGTTGTTACAGGGTATGACCATTTGTAGTGGTGCTTCCCTATCCCCTATCTCGTCCTCTTCTTGCACTCATACTCACTATCAGTGGATAGTAAGAGAATTTACTGAGCCACTCAGATGGAAATCTTAGGGATATACTCATTCTAGGGTATACTTCACTCTATCTCTAATGAGTCACTTAATGTGTTATACTCCTGAGCTAAAGTTTTAACCTTCAGCTCTGATACAAATTATAACGATACAGACTCGACCTTCGAAAATCGGCACCCGTACTTCACTTGTACTCGAATGCCGTAGATCCAAACGTCGAATCTGGTTCGCCGGTGCTTATAACACATCAAGTATAACAACACAGTGGAAGAAATGGAATGAATATCATATACAACTTCAATGATATACAACAATGATATCAAAATGATACAAGAATATCAGAGACAATAAACAACAGTGGAAAAAAAAATAGCAAAAGAGATAACTCCAATATCAAACTGCAACAGTATCCCATCTCCAAATGCAAAGGCTCAAAACTCCAAAGATCTCCAATCCAATAAGCAAGAACCACCAACAAGTTGTACCAAGCTAAGCAAGGTCAGTCGTTCTAACCAAAGCCTTCAATATCCAAAGTCTCCATAGAATAACCAAGAGAAAGTTGAAAGCTATCGAATCGGTATCTATATCTACTATTTGAAAAACCCAACTCTAAACTGCCCGTGTGGTAAATTGTGGGCACCCAGAGTTTAGGAAGGGAACAATAAACTCTGGGTCAGTCATGGGACTGGTATGAGCAAACACAAACAGTTTATTTTTTAAAAACAAACAAAGAATTTAAAGTTGAAATCCGCAATGCTTTTTGGAAAATGAAACTACCATAAGGCCTCCCGACACACACACCATGCAGCCGCACACTTGGGGGAGATTTCTCCTTATGATAGTCAAACATGCTTGCAAAATTCTTTTGATATTATTATTAGTGCATAGTGGAAAACATTTCGAAAGTATAATATTAATCTTAGCCAACATAGGTACCATTACACTATGCCTACTATAGCTACCACCTGAGGTGGCAGGTAACACAACTGCAATCGTAAAGGGATCGTATTGTTTGATTGGATTTCCAACAAATGGTTAGGCTCAGGAACTTCCTATTGCCACATGGGAACGCCTCTGGAGGGATGCCCCGAGAACCTCCCCGGCTCTGTACCAACACAACACCGGTTACCCCCTTCCCGGGAAGTAAAACCTAAGATATGCCACCCCCGGTCCTTTGGGACCTTTATCCGAGGGCCCTATACACCTATAACATCACACAGTAATAAATATACAATGTCCACATGAGTAAGTATCTGGGCTCCATACCATGATACCACCCTTTTCCCGAAGGAATGGTCATACCCTAGGGGAGCTACCCCTGAAACCTTGCCGCATCTTTCCTGTTTCGACCATTACCGGTTTGTGGGGCTCGATGAGGTCTCGTCCACAAAGCTACGCTTTTTCATAAAGCCATGGTTTGATCAACAAATAATCAGCAGCACTTTGTATGCCACATTACCAAATTGGGAATGTATCACTAGTAACCATCAACTACATAACCTCTGAGCTCGTATGTCTTAGATAAGGGTATTAAGCTAAGAGAATAAATCTCCGCCACCAAACAGAAATGTATTTAATAGAAACCAGTTTTACATCTCAAAGTGTAATGTCAGACACACATCCATACAAGTCTGTTGCGGGTTCGAACCGAACCAAAGGCACTTCCAAAGAATCCCTTGCAATCCGGATAATCCCTAATCACGTCCAGACTACCCATCACAAAGGGTGATCAAATCTCTATACCGGGGACCAGTCGGTGCAGAGACTTTCGACGGGTTATCCTTTCGTTTTCAAAAATATCCGGTCTTCACCACTGGTCTTCAAATGCTATCTGTAACGCCGTATCATTATTCTAAATAGGTTACATGACACAAGGTCCTCTCCCGGCTAAACCGAATAACGAGCGCAATATTTTAAAAATCATATGGATAATGGGATTTCAGTTAAGTCACAACTTATTATCCAAAGCTTTTCTTTCAAATGGTTAAACAAATTACCATTTACAATTCTTTTTGAGCAAAAGATTCACTTCACAAAGTTCACAAAGTTTACCAATCTTTCACAAAGATTCATTCACAGCCTTTCAAAACTATTTCAATTCCATTTTAAACTTGAAATCTTTCAACAAAAATTAAAAATCCTTTCTTTATGTGAAAGCTATTATTATTTGAAAACAAATAATTTTTGTTTCAAAAAAATCTAATTATATTTGCACGAGTTAAAGCCCTTGAGTTAAATTCAAATTCCCAAATCAATACCTTTAAAATGGTTTAACCCATATATAACATGCACAACATTTTTTAAAACCATAGTTTCAAAACATAGAATTCAATTTTAAATTTTGAATTCAAATTTAAATCAAATTATTTAAATTCCAAAACTTAATCAAGTTATTCAAAATAACTTTTACCCTCAAAACCATTTTTCAAAAGCTATTCATATTTAACCCAATTCTATTTCCAAAACCGTTTAGATTTAAAATTCAACTTTAAAACTATTTTGAATTAAATTCAAATATCTGTGACTTAACCGATTTCCTTGTGAAATCCATATTTGTGTGTGTATTGTGTAGTCCAGGGGTTTCACACACAATAGTGCAACAACATCAATCATCACAGATTTAATCATATCAATCTCGATAAGCGGTAAAATCCATAACGCTTATCTTCATTCACGGATTCACAGATAGATTAAATTTATCAATCATACAGATTCATCATTACGATTCGATGTGGGTTTCGGATAATCGACTGGAATCCTACTCCCTATCGCATCGAAATTCAAATATCGTTTTACGGACCAAGGGGTTTTCATATTCACACAGCAGTATATTCATTACAGATATCACAACACAACACAAAGCAATTCATATTACATAGCATCATAATCACATAACAGAGATATCAATCCGATACACAGCATTCAATAACAATCAAACATCTTCAATTAAGATGAATAAATCGTGTGGTTCAAAATTACTTAACCACATAATTATTTTCATTAATTATCTTTAATCAATGATTAATTATCATTAGTTACTATTGATTTAATCACCTTCATTAATTAATCATTTCCTAATTAATTATCTTAATTAATTTATCCTTAATTGTTAATTAATTACTTCTTAATTAATTAATTATTAATTACAAATTAATTTACCTTAATCACTTATTAAATTAATCCTTAATATTAAGTAATTAATTAAGTAATTAACTTTTAAGTAATTATATTAACAAACCATTAATTATTTGATAAACTGAAAAGATAAATCTTTTTATTAATCACTTTTGTTTATCTTTTTAACCTTATTTAATAAATCATCCTTATCTCATTAATTACTTTAAAAGGTTAAGATAACATTTTTTTTGCATTAAAGTAATTATACCTTAATCACTTAATTTATCGTTAAATAAATTCATCATCAACTTATCTTAAAACCTCTAAGTTAAATTAACAATTAAAAATCTTTATTCAGTAAACTATTTTAACCAACTCAAACTCGGATAAATGTTTACATTACAAACGAATTGGTTTTAACCAAAAAACGTTTTAAAATAAACTTGATTGGTTTTAAAATTGAAAATTGTTTTTATATAAAATTTTAGATCCGAGCCATGATATAAAATTTTATACACCAAAACAATTTTGAAAACTTATTTTTTTAAAACTTGTTTTTTTTTTACTTTAAATTTGAAAAGGTGTTTATTTTCATTTTGCATTAGAAATTTCATTTCTTTATTTCCTTTAAATATTCAAAAACCGGGAAATTACATTGAAAACCAAACTCGAGCCCAACCCGGGATTCACCCGAGCCTATCTTCGAGTAATCCTCATTTCCCTTCTCTTCGACCCAAACGCCTGCTTCCTCATGCTTGAACCCAAGCCAATCTATACGGTTTTGTTTGAATTTTTCTTTTAAAAAACCTGATTTTTGAAACTATCCTAATTCACATGATTTTTTACTCAGGCCATCATCTCATTTTCATTAGAGCAGACTCGAGTTAACCTTCTTCTTTCCCAAACTTGCAAACAAAACCAAATACTGCAATGGGCACGGTGCACGTGCACTGGCCATCTAGTGCCCTCCGACCATCACCGAGAACCCCGACATGTCGACAACGATGCCCTCAATCCTCACAACCACCCAGATTCATGGAAAACCCCTCTCATCAAAATCGAAGTTATCGACCTCCACCTGGAACAAAATTCATCACCATAAACCACCTCGCCTGATCAACATCCAGCGCCAGTACACATGCCACTTCATCAGGACCTCCACCGATGGCCCCTGCAACGACTCCCTCCAGTGCGATCGCCTGAATCGCCTCGATGATAACAAATTTCACTTTAAAACGTTATCGACCATACTGGGTTGTTAAACCCTAAAATCCCTGCGATCGACCACCACAGTGGCATAAAAATCTCGCAACCATTTTTCTGATGACTCCCATCATCTCAACCACCTTCAACTTCAAACTCGTCGAACAACTATAAGTCGATCAGCAATATTCGATCAAAATGTCTTTTCTGTTTATTTTTGAAAATCTCATTGTATAATGATTTAAAAATCACAAATTTATTATCAAAATTCATCATTTTGAAATACAAACCTATTTGTAAAGTTAATACATACAATCGAGACCATTGATTTTTTTTCTTTTATTTGATTTAATTAAGAGTTCCCTGTTATTTATAATTTACAAAATATTTACTCAATAGTTTTTCTTGAGTCTATTTTAGAAATAATATTTTATACATACAAACACTTTCATCATGAGTTCAAGTTTTAAATTTGTTTGTAGGTGGGTGATTTGAAGTTTTAAATCAGGTTTTAAAACCTATAACTCATGACAGAGCCTCAATACACATGTACACCAGCATGCACAACAGATATACATATCTATATGTATATGCAACACAATTTCATTTCTATACTTCACATACATCAAGATGAGAAACATATTCAAACTTAATAGGATATTTTGCTCACCTGGCATGGAATGGAGAAAAGATTTTGTTTTGAAATCTGGAATTGACCCTTATGCATTTGAGTTTGAATCGAATCCATGTGTTGTTTATTAGATCTGAGATGATCTGGAGGCTGGAAAGGAAATGAACTTGCTACTTGATTGCAGTTTTTTATGTTCCAGGTTGATCTTGAAACAGTTTGATCTACTTGTTTTCAGAATTGTTCCAGGCTTTTATGTTTGCCATATTTGATTTGATCTCTGGCTTAGTTGCTTTATGAAATAATCTGGAATTGGTTTCAAAGCCTTATCTTTGATTTGACTTTATTTACTTGAATTTGTAAACTGATCTAAAGTTTAAACAATACTGAGTTATTGCTTGATATACTTTGATCTGCACTTGATTGTTTGAGTTGATTTTCTTTTAAACTGTTTTTGCTTTGAAAACCTGGAATTTGGAAACAGAGGTTGTTTGAACTTGTTGTTTGATTCATTTTCTTCTCAGGTTTCTGGTTTACAAGTTTTGAAATGAGAAGAACTGAAATTGTCTTCTCTTTTAATATATATTAATTAAATTTTTTAGTATAAATTAAACATGCATTCGCCACTTGTTATCATTTGTGAACACTTGTTAATCTCATATTTCCTATATTTTACAAATGTCCATTTCTATCTAAATTGTGTTTAAACCCTTTTTATAAATTTATTAATTTTTTTAAAACCCTTATGTTATTATAATTTATGAAATGTATTTTCTTATGTATGTATAAATTTAAAAGAAAGTATTAAAAACCTTTTATTCATTTTCAAACTATTATACCTTTAAATAAATATTTATCGATATACATAAATAAATAAATATGTATACATATATATCGGAGTTTATTCTTTAAATAGCTTTTAGAAATTTACCATATTAGATTCAAATATAACTTTCAAAATACATATTATATCTATTAAAATTAGAAAAAAAATTCTTATTAACTTTTAAAATATAGCTTTTAAATCCAATTTATTTTCTAAGATATTTATTCTTGAATTTCAAATTCACAATTCAATTTAAAATTAATTTATATACAAATATCTTATTAAATTTGAAAAATTCTCATTTATTCACAATTTGATTCTAAAAATTAAATTAATTGTCAAATTAAACTTGTTCAAAATTCGGGAATGTTACATTAAGTTAGGGACAAACCGTCCATAAGAGAGGTATTTAACATGTATTTATGGACAGATCGTCCAGAAGAGGTGTGTCTAATATACGTTAGATAAATTTTGTTATTTTGTCTAGTAGGCCCGAGCGGCCAAAGGTTAATAGTAAGCCAAACAAAACTAATAATGTTCGGACAGATAGTCCATTTGTTACCTGATATGTGTGTTTATATGATAGTTCTTTAAAGATTAACCAGGTTCGATTGAAGGATAAATGTTTGCAAAAGATATGTTTTAAAAGAATGTTAGTGAGGGGAAACTCGTTCCACTAAACGATATGGTCTCACTTTACATTAATAATGGGATGTATAATATTATTCACACCAGGCTTTAGGTCTGACTTGAAGTTTATGTTTTCCTTTTAAACTCTCGGGTGCTTAAAAATTAATTTGAGTAGGCTGAGGGTTAAGGTTCTTTTAGGTTTTAGTAGGATGACGAATAAAGATACCGGAGGAGAGCAGGGGGCTAAAAAATAGCTATTTTGGAGTTGCAGTTCTTTATTTTGGGTTTATTTCAACTTTGTATGTATTAAGTCATTTATGACTATGTGACTCTGATCATCTAAGGGGGTATCTTCATAAACTACTCTTGGTTGTATTAAGTATGATTTATCATTGCTTGGGAAACATTTGGGGTTATGTAATCTGAATATGGAACACCTGTTTTGAAATGTAATGGAAAATTCCATTTTGAAATCTGTGATTTGTTTCATATTCGAGTGCTTCTGATATTAGAGATACCATAACATAGCCATATTTAGTCATCGAAAGTTAATACTATAGATGATTACATCATCTGTAGCGCTTAGCTTTGGGCCTCTAGATAGGGGATGTTACAGCTCATTTATTGAATAAAACATGCACCAAAACACCAAAAATAAGTAAGGTACCTTCTAAAACTCCCTTTCCTTCATGTCCACAGAGGTAGAGGGCCCATCCTTAATCTTATACACCTTAGCCTGCTCTCCCTTCTTCATTAAAAGGAAATCCTTAATCATGTGGCCAGGTTGATGACAATTATAGCAAAGTGTCTTCTGGGTATCGGGGCGATAGCCTTCGCTTGCTAACAATAAGTCGAAATATGTCCCTTCTTCTTACAATTGTAACAGACGACATCTTTGCACTTGTTTCCCTGATCATCTCTTGCGGGTTTTCCTTTCCCTTGCTTCTTTTTCAATTTTGGGTTAAATTTTCTCATATTTGGATTAATGTTACCCCCACCAATTGCCACTGTTACTGCTGCTGGCGGCTTTGCTTTCAAAACTGCCTCACACCGATAAGCATATCAATTAAATCCACAAATGTTTCCTTCACATACCCAGTCATCTTCTCATGGAACTCCTCTCTCATTCCTGCCACAAACATTTCATTTTTCTTCATTGGAGTATCTATGAGGCCAGATCTCACATTGAATTTTGCCTTATACTTAGCTACTAATAATTCTCCTTATTTGAGATCCACAAAACTTCTATATAAACTTGTCTTGCCTGCAGCTGGTATAAACTGCTATTCAAATACATCCTTGAATCGATCTCATGAGAATTCATCTTTTGAGATGCTTGTTGTGACTGAATCCTACCAAGCTGTGACACTTTCCTTTAATTGTCATGAAGCTAGGAATCTTTTCTATTCATCTGATATGTCTAATCCTTTGAAAATTTTTTCACATTATCTCAATCAAGCTTGAACTTTAATGATTGACTCTGTGCCTTTGAATGGTTTTCCTCATGAGTTGGTAAAATCCTTGCATAATGCAGCGAAGTTAACCTTGGGTTGAACTGGTGCTACAGCCTCAACTGCTATTCCACCCCTTCCAGCATTAGGGGTTCTTCCATCATTGTTTACCAGTTCCCTTTCCTCGTCTTCCTCTGGTGCTCATTCTTACTACCTAGATATAGTAAGGTAAATCTTAGAATACTTAGATAAGGTTAACTTAGGGAAAGATCATGAAGCTAGACATAAAAATGTGGAGCATAATAACACAGAAACATACTCTCATAAACTAAACTCAATCTAGGGTACTACTAACCATATCTCTAATGAGTTGACACCAGCCAAGGCCTAGGTGTTTGCTCAACCTAAGTTCTAATACTACTGTGACGATCTACCTTTCTTACACATAAAGACGACTTAATACATCCTCGATATTCTTGTGTCGATTATTCAAGTGTCCGAAAGACAAGTCGTGCGGTAAAGAAATAATAGTCAAGAGAAATAAAACACAGAATTCATTACAACATGAGAGTCAAACACAACACCACCAAATAGTACATGAAGTTACTCCAAAATATTACATCAAGTTAAAACAAGTACTGCTCCAAATCCAAGTCTCAAGACGGCTAGATCAGATTGCCTATTGATATTACATAATATACGTAACACAACGGAAGTACAATTATAACTACTAGATGTTGGTAGGACTCCTGCTCCAAAATGCTTCTCTAAACCCGACTACTCATCTACTCAACAAAAATTTGAGTACCCGAGAGTTTAGGAAAATAAAATTATGGATCTGGTATGAGTAAAGCATAAAGTTTAACTTTATAAAAACTTTAAACAAAGGTATCTCATAAGATCACACCGCACATAAACAAGAATGGGTTTTTACCTTACGATAACCAAAAATATTTATATTAAAATTATCTGATATTATCATAATGTCTAAATTTAAAGTAAAATATAAAGCTTAGCCAAAATTGTTGCATTAATTAAATTTCAGTATATTAGGCTATACAACCTAAGCCCGAAAGCTCGTAGTGGATAATGGATTCCAAATATGAAAGGGTAAGGGTCTACCTGCTGAATTTTTACACCTCTAGATAAAATATGCGGGAGGCTATAACATGTTGCACCTCTGCTACTCAGGACCGCACTAACCCCTTCTCGAGTAGCACTATATATGATCACCTCTTGATTGCAATCAACAACCATACAATGGGATCCCCAAGCATAATTGGATATCACTTCAGATTTGGGATGATCATACCCTATGTAGGTGCGACTCGCTTAGCCCTCTCATATGTCCCCGCTTTATTTATTTCCTAGGTGTGTGGCTTGAAGAGGCCGCACTCTTGCCATTTCCTCTTAACAAACCATCTCGAAATGCTAATATTGCCCTCTAAGCAACAAATGCAATACTAGCATTCATCCACACGAGTTGTTCTAGGATCCAACAAACAATCACAAATTGCTATATTCCGTATTGGAATCACCCTCAAGAATAATAGTATAGCTCCATAGCATACTTCATAACGATCCAACATGAACGCTATTGTAGGATCGTTTTCACCCTAGAAGGTGGGGTGAATAGGATGATATTAGTAATAATAAAAGTTAATCAACAATCATAGACAATAATACAGAAGAGATCACACACAAAATTTACCCAGCTTCAACAAAACCATGCCTACGTGCTGCCCCCAAGGTTTCTACAAGAAATTAAGTAGTCAGATGCTTACATACGTAAACTTGCGACACCCACTAATGACTAACCTAACTCTACGTTCAAAACCCTACCACAACTTAACCACTGAGTAGCGAATTCTCGAACTACACCACCGTAGTTCGTAACCTAGTCACACGACTAGAGAGTTACATAATTTTAAAAAGGAAAAATTAAAAAATAAATAAAACAAACTAAACAAAACCCTATTTTAATACTCAATCCCATAATAAAATTAAAGTTGGCCAAATTGTATTTAAAGGAAGACTTCCTCTTTTTAATTTCTCGTGTAATCTTATGGATGCTCCCTTTTATTTCTTCGTTCCTCTTCAAAAAGTTAGGGTTTTGATTAATTGAAGCTCCTATTGGAAAATTGATCGATTGAGAGTATGCTTTCACTTGATTGACTATGTCCATCGATCCCTTGGCTTTGATATTGTTGTGGTTTTTCCAATTATCGAGCTCAAATACGGTACATGATTTTTCGATTTGATTGTGCTCGACTTTGACTGATTCGAGTGTTGAAAATATTCTCTGATTTGTTCTAATTATGCTCACTGGTCTTAGCCTTGAACTCGAATGCTTAATTTACAATGATGATTATGGGTATTTATAATGATTGAAACCCTCAATTTACGTTTGTATTTTCGAGTTTGAATTTTTCAGTGAAGTGCACTTGTCCATTCAATCTTTGCTTGAGCACTTGTGATTATTCTGACTTGTACATCTCTGATATATTTGAATTTTGGTACCGTAGTTTTCTGCTATGACTTTGGCATCGTGAATTTTGAGATAAAATTGACTTCGACTTGTTCAATTCCTTTCTACTCTAACCTGTTCATGGTGTTAGTATACATACGAATCTGAAATGTCTTCGAATATGTTTGACCCTGTTGATTTTTATCTTGGACTTGACTCATCAAATTGCTTCTGTTTTGTTACTTCGACTACATATATTTATTTCGAATATATTCCCTGGTTAACAAGTTCAAAACTGCTGTTGTTAATAACTGGACTTGGTAGGCTTGCATTCCACTCTGTTGCATATGTATATACTTGTTGCTTCACTGTTTTGAAACATTTAAACTGCATATATTAGTTGCTGCATATAAATTTGTATATGTGTAGAGCTGCTATCCCGTTTCATATGAATGTAGAATTCATTGGTCTTGTCTTCATGTTGCTTTGAGTCAGCACTCTGGTTGTTCATGCCTCTGACCTGATATGTGTATGTACTTATATGCATATGTGCATACATATGCCACTTTGCTTGCTGCTTCACTGATATGGTGCACTGTAGTCTGGCATTTCATTTTGATCTTGATTGGTTGCATATGTGTATTTGCATTTATGTTGAATTCCATGATTTAGTGGTCTTGTTCCACTGGTATGGCGAGATTGTTTCCTTTGATTCATGTGCATTAGCTTGTGTCTCAGTGTTGTAACGACCTAGAATTTTGTCATTTGAAATTCGTATATTTAGTTGACTTTGAATATTCAAAAGTAATGTTTATAAGTTGAATAACGTATATTTCGAATATAGTGATTTAATGGGATAGTTAAATTGTTAATTTAACGTTTGAAATTGCAGAAATAATTGGAAATTGGATTTAATGAGAATTAAAATGATTTATAAAGTTGAACTAAATTCTATTTGAATTAAAATATTGTTAGAGAACTTTTAAAATTGAATTAAAAGTTAAATTATAGAAATTGAATATTTTAATATTTAATTAACGTGTAAAAATAGTCATTTTTGACACAGCCTCGGATTTCGACGAAACTAATTTCATTAAATTAGGAATGTTATATTATTGTAAGATTTCAAACTTCGTGTCAATCGGATTTACAGTTTGTCTGTGGCAAGCTGAAACACATAAAAATTTGTTTAAGTGAAATTTTAAATTTAAATAGTCAATTCGAAAACCTATCTTCCAAATACGATCGAATTGGCTCTCGATATATATTTTATTGTGTTTGGAATATGGGTAAAACATTATAAACGTCGACGGCATGCATCAATTGGAGTTCGGAAAACTTTTGGGTGAATAGTGTTTTGGAATTTTCTATAAAAGGCAATATTTTCATTCATTTTTCACTCAAACCCTAGTTTTCTAGGTCTAGCCACCGGGTTTGATTCAATGGCCGATATCTTCCCATTTTCTTCCTTCGGTTTCTTCCATTTCATCAACTTATACAAAAAATCTCCAACTACGAAAACGTAGAAGGCATCAAGATCTTCTAGATCAACGGTCGTGATCAGATTTGGAGCAACGGGGTGGCTGCTAGGGCAGTGCGTTCATCGTGTGTTCAAGCGTGTTTTTCCACGCAAGGAGATGGCCGAGCTCTTCCACATTGCAGGAGGGGATGGACTTGGTGATGTGCTTCGTAGTGGTGGTGGTTGATCGGAGGCTCTGTGATCGATGGTGGCGTAAGAATTAGGATTAGTCGACGGCATCGGGTTGATCGTGCACGAATAAAACTCTAGGGGGAAGAAGACGCACATAGTGGCCCAGATCTCATTTGATCGAATCGAACAGCCCTGATGAACTAAGATTTTTAAAAAAAGTTTTGTATATAATTATATAAATTCGTACAAACTTTAAAATTGCATAACTTTTTCGTACGAGGTGCGTAATTGATGAAAAAAATTGCGTTGAGTCTGTATTGACGAGCATTACATTTTACAGCTGATTTGGAGTTGATTGGAGCTAGTGTAAATTATGGGTAAAATTAAATGCCTGTTTAATTTTATTCGAAATAAAACACTACAACTGCTATTGGAAACAATGTGAGTATAACTCACTCTTTTCCGACTCACTACTATTTTTATATTAGTGAGAACAAATTTATCTTATATCGATTGATGATTGTTTGGATGATATACGATATATTGTATGTATATATATTGATTGGTTTTGGATATAT
Organism: Allium cepa; assembly: GCA_030765085.1. Classification (NCBI taxonomy): domain Eukaryota; kingdom Viridiplantae; phylum Streptophyta; class Magnoliopsida; order Asparagales; family Amaryllidaceae; genus Allium; species Allium cepa. The sequence goes on along the minus strand of CM060943.1, from coordinate 546,473,012 downwards.
TCATGCCTATTGGAGTAGATGAGACCCTATATGTTCCTATATATGAACGGATGACCCTTTGTACGCCCATCTGCCTTGCATCGGACATTGTACACATATTCTATATATGTATTTGTTGCAGGTGACAGGTTGGAGGGATCCAACTGGATTCCTCACTAGTATTGGTTTATTTACACATATTGTGATATATGCTGTTATCATATGATATACGATGTTTTTGATGTCAGGATTTATGTGATTGATGTATTTGGTACTGTTGTAGCATTGGGCCTATTTTGGAATTTTAAAATTGTTAAAGTGATGATTTCAAATTAAAAAGGATTTTCAGGTGACTTTTAAAATGTATGTTTTTTTGAATTTTGAATTGTTAAGGAAGAATTTATTTGAAATAAATGGAAGCTATAATTTTTATATTATAAAAATTATGATTTTTGTGAAATATGATTCAAATGTGATTTTTGATATATGAAATTAACTATTTGATAAAATATTTTAAATTGTGATTTTTGAATTTATTATAAACGATTTATATATAAGATTTATAAAATTGATATTTTATAAATAAAAATAATGGAATTATAAAGGAGTTTTGAAAGTGTTAAAATGAGGTTACAAATGGATTTTATAAATAAATAAGATTTGTGAATTTGTAAAGTTATAAATGAATGAATTTGCAAATAAATGAATTATAAGTGAATTGACTAATAATTTGGATTTTAGCATGTAGATAAGTTATATATAGAATAGGTAAATAAAGGGATTTTATAAAGGGGGAATTAATTTAAAGGACAAAGATTTGTATATTTTTTTCCTCAAGGACACGACCTCAATATTTTTACCACAAGGACAAACATTCTTCTAAAAATTATTCATAAGGACAAACATTTTTCAAAATTATTCTAAAGGACAACAAAACTGCTACCGAGCTAAAAACTGATATCTAAAAAGGGCTACCGATAACTACAAACTGATACCTAAAAATTGCTATCAATAACTAAAAACTGATACCTACAGAAAGTTGTCCCTCAGGATAAAATATTGAAGATTTGTTCTTGAGGCTAAAAAGCTGTGAAATTTTGTCCTTGACAATAATTTCCTGTTTTATAAATTGAAGTTTTAAAAAAATAGAAATGTGAATTTATAAACATTGCTTATAAATCCGAAATCAATTGAATTTGATCAACTAAATATATAAATTATTAAAGGAATTTCATCCACGATTTTGGACAGTGGATAATCCTTTAAATTAAATGTGAAAAAGCAATGTATTTGGTTGGGATTTTATCCACGATTTTGGACAGTGGATAAACCTTAAAATAAATATGTAGAAGTAATGAATTTGGTAAAGGAGATACATTCATGATTTTGGACAGTGGATTATCCTTTAATAGATATGTAGAAATACTGGATTTGGCAAATGATTATATTCAAAATTTTGGACAGTGAATAGCCTTTTAAATTTAAAGTCTGGTTTTGAAATGTGATATTTGTAAATGGAATAAAATGATTTAAAGATGTTTTTAAATGTGTTAAGTATCGAAACTTCAACATTCATTATTGAAATAGACGTTTTCGGAAAATAAGAAAATGATGGACTATAACTGTTGTTATAGTAAATGATTTTCAAAAGGAAATATTTAGTATAGTATATGGGATTTATATATCTATCTAATTATCGAATCCCTATACTAGTGATTTTGGGTTGTCGTAACGATGTTTTATGCAACATTCGTTTTGACCCAATAAATGTGTTTAAAGAATGATTTCCTTAAAGATTAAATGTATACCTAATCATGATTTAAGTTTATGTAATATTTTCTAAGTATTGAAAATAAAGTGATTTGTGAATTACTTATTAAATAAGAATATGGAAATGTTTTCCAATATTGAAATGGTTTTGAGAATATATCTTTTTAAAGATAATTTGAAGTAAATATTTAGCAAGTGATTTAATTAATAAAAGATTAATTAAAAGGGCCTAGTGACTGCTTATGATGCTAGATATTTGTTTGTTTGTTTTGATAGTTAAATAACCGACTATTAAACTTGGCCATTTTAGTTCCTCTACTTGATATAGGAACTATTTTGTCGTACACTTAGTACGTAGCCGTCTGTGTAGGCTTGATTATCGTTTGTGTTGAGGATGTTGATTCAAGTAGTGTGGAGTTTTACTCCAATCTATCAAGCTTCCTTCTTGGCCCGAAGGATAACAAGTTGAAAGTTGGAGACGTGCTAAGTCTATGAGACTCAGTTTCTGTGTGAGGTTGAGAAATGCTTTTCCGTTGTTGGTGAGAGGAGACCAAGATCAGATTTATTTGATAACTAGTTCGGACCAACGTGTATGCGTTCGATTGTGTAAGTTATTGATGATATTGATATTTAGGATTTTCATGGCGGAGGAATGATTGATAGCTTGGTATTAAAATCCCAATATACATTCAGTAGTAGTAGTCTCTTTGTTATGAAATATCCAATGCAAGTACTATTCGTTACTAATCCTAGGGATTTCCCGATAGGATGTGCTAGAAAAGTACCTTCGATTTGTCCTGTTCCTGGACAACTTGTATGGATGTTTGTCTGACATTGCATTTCTAAAGATTACGTACATTGGGTTTTACAAACGTACGTTACTGGTGGCGGAGAAGGCAACTTCTCTTAGCCTAACACCCACATTGAGACGTATGAGCTTAAGGGTTGTATTTTCATGGAAGGCAGTTAGTAGTCAACGGAAATGGCCGTGAGGCATTCAAAGTGATGTAATATGTGATTTTTGAAAGGTAATCATTACCACAGGCCTCATTAACCGAAAATGACCGAAACAAGGTTAGATGCAGCAAGGCTAAGTGGGTCGCTCCCAAGTAGGATATGATCATCCTCTTCTACACATATCTTTACACGCTATGACGTCGTGTATTTGATTATTATGGTTTGTATGCTAGAGTTCCCACGGTAAAGGTCGGTAATGATCGAAGGATGACATATTCGGTACTATATAGTTATAGAGGTGGGCCGATCTTGTGTTGGTAGAGGGCAGATGTTCTATGCCTCGGGACATCCATCTAGAGGTGTACCCATCGGAAGGTAGTCCCTTCACCTGGTCATTTGTATGGAAATCCAAACTGCACTACGTACCTGCCATTTTATTTGTAGAGCCAAGTATGCTGGAATTTAATAATGGTAATAATTCCAGCTATTTTGAATATTATTTGTGCAATAGACACTAGTATAATATAAGAGGATTGGGGATGAAATGTTTTAGTTATCGTATGGTAAAAACATGTCCGAGTTTATGTGTGGGCGTGTCTTACGAGATACTTTTGTTTTGATAAAGGAAAAGTTTGGTATAAATTCAGTTGAGCGTGTTTCTCATGCTAGTTTACCTGACTGATCCGGGCGTTCTTCCTTTTTAATGCTCGGGTCAGACCGAGTATATTTACAAGTTCAGATTGATACTTTTGGAGCTTCGGCATGAGAGCTGGAGATCTTCATTTTCGTATACACATATCGGTTTATTATCCGCTGCTTAGTTATTGTTTATATTATCATCAATTGTGAGGACAGGTTATTATATCTATCCAGGGTGATAACTATTATTTGATTGTTGAACTCTAATTTATGTATGTACATATAGTTTCTGTTTTCGAAAGATCATTGATATGATATTATATGTTTTCCCTGCAATGTGACATTTTGTATTGTTCTGTTTAGTTCTATCTTCTCTCTTCTTTTATTTCTCCCGACTTTCCGTTAGTTTGTGCTTTTTGGAACGTACATGTGTGGTTTATTGTCGATTCAAAGGGTACGGATTTACGGGTCGTCACAAGTGTGGTGGTGTTCGGTTTTGTTGTATGTTGAAGTCTATGTACTTCAAGGTGTTATCACTCCTAAGTTGTGCATTTTGTTCTCGCCTCTTGAAATATGGTTTTTGGTTGACTTCTATGTTGAAATTTGAAGCGGTCTTGTATTTGAAACTGCCTTTGTTCTGATATGGTCTGCGTATCATTGTGAATTGGTTTATTTGAGTCTGCACTTCATATGTGTGTTCTAGTGGTAGGTAAAGTTTCTTCGAGTCACTTGTGCATGTGTGGGTTCATATCTTCACACTTGTATTCTCTAGTGTGTGTGTGTTCATATGGCCTTGAAATCTGAACTATATCATGGCTTCACGAGTCTGTTATCATGTGATATGGTATCACTTTGTGTTGAGTGGTTTTGTTGCATTGTTACTTGCATTCTCTAACTTTCTTAGTTCGCTGGAAATCTGGTTTTCATGTTGTATTGTCCTGCTATGGACTTGAACTATAGCTTTTACATTTTCTTATACTTGATTGCATTTAACATGCATGGTGGTCTTCATGTTGCATCTGACTATTGCATTGAGTCTTGTTTCAAGTGGACTCTGATTTGTTGTTGCCTCTGGTTGTGATGGCCTCTGGTTCATTCTAGTTTGCATTTGAGTTAAATCCAGCTTTGGCTCGGGTTTGACCTCATGCTCATCTGTCCCTGCAGTTTTAACAAGCAAGTGTATATCGATGTGCACGGCCTTGTGACATGTACAGTGATACACTATGCATGCCACAAGTTGTTCATGTACGATGATTTTAAAAAAAATGATGATGAACAACCTAAATAACCAGGGCATATGATATTTTCAAAACACACGTTTTAATTTGCACTAAAAAATATTTTCTTTTTCGATTTTACTGCATTAAGGTTTATTTTGCATATAGCTCAGATGCTGGATTCAAGCTGAAACAAAGTTGAAGATAAAAATACGAGTGTTGAGTGAATATGTAGTGAGATGTAATATGTAAATTGAAAATTGTAATGTAATCTAGATTGTAATGTAATTGAAAATGTGAAAATGTAGTTAGAGCTCAAATTTGTACTGTTTGACTTTGTAATAAAATATTTGTTTGAGTAAAATATTTGTTTAAATACGAAATTTGAGTTATTTATTTTATACAACAAATATTTATTTAATTATGTGAAAAATAAAATAGTACAACAACAAATACATTTAAACAAATATATACATATATATATATATATATATTTATTATCATCAAACAAAGATCATATACTAGCATATTCTACAATCTGCCCCTTTTGATGATAAAAAACATATATTAAGATTTTGACTCTATAAAATGTATTTAGTTTTGATGAATTCAATTGGCTCTCCCTATTTGAATGCTCCCCTTACAACAAAGATCCCCTTACACAGATGCAAGTAGTTAAAACCGAAAAATTAATTAAAAGTAACTTTGAATAAGACACTCTCGAATATTAGTAAGGATGTCGCTCAAAAATCAAAATCTTAACCTCTCTCCCCCTTTGGTTATCATAAAAAATAATAATAGTAATTGAAATAGCTATGATTTTGATTAAAAATATAAAATCAAATCAGGAGGGAAATATTAATTTAAAATTCCAATTAATCAAACAAAAACATAATATTTTATTAATTGGAAACAAACTCCACTTTAGAGAAATGGTAGGATTGTGGAAAATTTTATATAGTGACAAGAGTTTGATATTTTCAATAAAGGAATAATTTGTGCATTTGCTCTTCTAAAATATTTTACAAAAGAAATGTTAAGCACTTACTAAACTTGCATAACTGTTAGGACTTTGAAATGAGGTTAGCAGTTACCCCTTTTTTAAAAAAAAAATATCAAGTGTTTTCTAACCATGCATAACCATGAGGACTTTTAAATGAGACTGGAATATATTTGATATTTATCCTTTTCATACATGCGTCCCATCCATGCATAACCATGATGACTTTTAAATGAGAATATTTATATTCGCATGTGTGCTCTCCTCTATTCGTAGAGGATCACAAATTTTTCTCAAAAAAAACTTTTAAATGAGAATGGTAGGCCATATTTCGAAATTCAAGTAATTCACCCATGCATAACCGCGAGGACATTTACGTGAGAGTTAATACTTTAGGATATAATTATTTTACAAAAATACTATTTTCTTATTTTGAAATACCAAATTCTGTTCATTATATTATGATGTATAGATTGATAGAAAGGTGAAAGTGGTAGAAATTATCATGGAATAAGTACTAATCTAAAAAGATTATATTATTTTTTTAATTTTCACGAAATTATAAAATTATACTTCCTCTTGTCATGAAATATATTTTAATCACTATCCATCACTTTTCAAGCATTATGATAATTTTGATAAATTTCAAAAGATTCGATTAGTCAATGATTATCTTTTCTAGAGTAAATATCTTATGGAAATAATCTAGAGTATTTTTATCATGGTGAAAGCCTGAGTTTCAAAGATTAAAATAAATGAAAATCAATTTTCTATCTGGGGTGTTTTTTGAAAATGACTTCTAGTTGAAAATCAATATAAATAATGATATTAGATACCACTTGTATTTGAGATATTCATGGTGATATATAGTGGTATATAAGAAAAACGTGTACTCCTCAACACTTGAATTATTTTTTGAAAATTTTAAGCACGTCCATTTATATCGAGTATAAGAAATGTAATCTATATTAAGAAAAAACACACATTCAAAAAATTCGTCAAAGCAATTTTTCATGACATTCCAAAGAGAGTCAATGAAAACTAAAAATAGAAAAATTGTAGCATTATCAGTTAGCTTTCCAGAAACTTCAAGAATTTCAAAAATCAAAGTTGAGATGTTCAAGATATGGCAGACATACTTCAACAGTATCTATGAAAACATAATTAACAATATGTGAACAAAATTGAGTTAAAAGATCATACCTCACTTTCCTTCGATGCCGTGATATCCGAAATGCGATGATCTCCATCTAATCTTTATAGGCAAAAGGAACATTTAAATTTAAGTTTATTAATCATCTAGCACAACTCGAAATCTATCTCCATTGAATTTATTCCTTAGCCCACTTATGTGTCTAAATTTTGGAGAAGGCAAGTGGTCTAACTAAGAATGTAGGACCACTATTATTATCTATTGAAATCTTTGGTACCCAAATTTTCTATATAACAAACTGTTAGCATCTACAGTTGTACCTTTGGGAATCCAAATTTGTTGAAATTTCAAACCATTTATATTCGTACTTTTTGGAATCCATATTTTTTTAACGGTTTTGTGTTTGTATATATATCAACAATTATTCTTGCCATGTCCAATATTTTCACATTTTATGCATTTGGGCATCACACTTTCCCCCTTAACAGTGTTATTAGTCGTTTGTTCATATTTTGACACTTTCACAAATCCAAATCTTTTCTTTTACTCACGAAGAGTTGATTTTCAAAGAGCACATTAAATGATTTTTCTCTAGGGATAAATTTCCATGTAATCATCTCAAGTTTATTAACTTTGGAATTTAAAATTTTATTTTCATTTATTAGCTTCGAATAACGACGACTGGTACTATCTTTCTTTTCAAAATTATTCATTTTTAAGCCTATATTTTCATTTTCAAGCTCTTTAATTTAGGTCTCAATTTCTAGTATCTCAGTTTCAAAGAGTTGGAATTTTTTAAATTCAATTTTTTTAAATCCTTGATTTTTTCAATCTTCTTTTCAAGCTCGTGATTTAATTGCATAATTTTGAATTTGCTCAAAATCACGTTTTCTTCTTCAAGGGTTTTGAAATTTTCGTTGACCTCGTTTAATTTTTTTCAAAAAATCACACATTTAGAACTTCCCGACTTCTTAAAACTATCCAACTCTTTTTGCAAAATATTATTTTACAAATCAACTCAGTTTTGTTTTTCTCCCGAATTAAAATTTCTTTTTCTAACTTTTGAAAGTTTTCATAAAAAGAGGAAAATTCTTTTCATAATCCAAACACCTTTTACAATTAGAATTTTTATTTTTATTAATGTTTTTAAGTTCATTTTCTAAATCATTATTTTTCTGACGCATGTTAAATTGCTTCCATTTCAACTTATTATTTTTCACCTCAAGAGCTTCATTATGTTCAACTAATTGTTGGCATAAGAGAACTAAATCATTGAATGAAAGATCACTTATCTGATCGGCTATTAAATCTTAATCACCGATGTCTTTTGGAAATCTCGTCAAGCACATTTCTTTAACTAAGTCGATTGCAGAGGATTTCTCACCGTTGTTGATTTTTGCAGCATATATTGCATCAAAAGTATTCCACGTTTTCTATGCACTTTCACAATAAGAGATGAAGTTAAAATTAACTTGATTAATATGAGAATATAAAATATGCATAGCAAGAGCATTAATCGAAGTATTTTTCTTGTCTACTATATCACACCCATTTTCAATAATATCCCAACATTTAAAATTAACAGATTTTAAATAAAATTCCATTTTAATTTCCAATTTAAAAAATCAGTTCCATCAAAAATAGGGTGAATTATGCTGGACTGACTTTCGCTAGATTTGCAGCTAGGGCTAGACATCCTTATTGTTAACCTGCTCTAAGACCAATTGTAGGATCCTTTTCACCTTTAGGGGAGGGGGTTAATAGGGTGATACTAATAATAATAAAAATCAATGCAAAATAAAAATCATCACATACAACATTGCAAAAGAGATACACACAAATTTACCCAGCTTCGGAACCCTGCATACGTTCTACCCCCAAGGTTTCTACTAGAAATTAAGTAGTCAGACGCTTACACACATAAACTTGCAATACCCGCTAATGACTAACCTAACTGTACGCTCAAAACCCTGCAACAACTCAGCCACTGAGTTGCGAATTCTCGAACTGCCCCACCGTAGTTCGTAATATAGTCACATGACTAGAGAGTTACACAATTTTTAAAAGGAAGTTACAAAATAGATAAAACGAACTAAACAAAACCCTATTTTAATACTCAAGCCCATAATAAAATTAAATTTGACCCAGTTGTATTTAAAAAAAATTCATCTTTTTATATTTCTAGCGTAATCTTATGGTCGCTCCCTTTTGTTTCTTCTTTCCTCTTCAAAAAGTTAAAGTTTTGATTAATTGAAGCTCCGCTTGGAAAATTGATCGATTGAGAATATGCTTCCACTTGATTGGCTATGTCAATCGGTGTCTTCGCTTTGATAATGTTGAGGTTGCTCCAATTGTCGAGCTCGAATGCGGTACGTGATTTTTAGATTTGATTGTGTTCTACTTCGACTGATTCGTGTTTTGAATATATTCTTTGATTTGTTCTAAGTACGCACACTGATTTTAGTCTTGAACTCGAATGCTTAATTGTCGATGATGAATATGGGTATTTATAGGGATTGAAACCCTTAATTTATGTTCATATTATTGAGTTTGATTTTTTCATGAATTGCACTTATCCATTTGATCTTTGCTTAAGCACTTGTGATTATTCTAACTTGTTCATCTTTGATATATTTGAATTTTGGTTCCGTAGTTTTCTGCTATGAATTTGGCATCGTGAATTTTGAGATAAACTTAACTTCGACTTGTTCAATTCCTTTCTGCTCTGACTTGTTCATCATTTAAGTATACATACGAATCATAAATGTCTTCGAATATGTTTGACCCTGTTGATTTTTATCTCGGCCTTGGCTCATTAAATTGCTTCTATTTTATTACTTCGACTGCATATATATATATATATATATATATATATATATATATATAATATATTCCCTGCTTGAGAAGTCCAAAACTACCGTTGTTAATTACTGGACTTGGTAGCCTTGTGTTCCACTTTGTTGCATATGTATATACATGTTGCTTCACTATTCTGAAAATTTTGAACTGCATATATTTGTCACTACATATAAACTTTTACATGTGTAGAGCCGTTGTCCTGTTTCATATGAATGTAGCCTTCATTGGTTTTGTCTTCATGTTGCTTTGAGTCTACACTCTAGTTGTTCATGCCTCTAACCTGATATATGTGTATGTACTTATATTCACATGTGCATACATATGTCACTTTGCTTGTTGCTTCAATGATCTGGTGCATTGTGGTCTGGCATTTCATTTTTATTTTTGACTAGTCGCATGTGTGGATTTGTATTCATGTTGAATTCCATTGCTTCTTTGTACATGTATGATTCGTAGGTCTTAATCCATTGGTATAGCGAGATTGTTTCCTTTGATTCATGTGCACTGGCTTGTGTTTCAGTGTGGTGGTGTTCAGTTTTGTTGTATGTTGAAGTCTGTGTACTTCAAGGTGTTATCATTCTCGAGTTGTACATTTTGTTGTCACCTCTTGAAATCTAGTTTTGGTTCACTTCCATGTTGAAATTTGAAATGGTCTTGTATTTGAAACTGCCTTTGTTCTAATCTGGTCTGCATATCATTGTGAACTGGTTTATTTGAGTTGCACTTCATATGTGTGTTCTAGTGGTAGCTGCAGTTTCTTCGAGTCACATGTGCATGTGTGGGTTCGTGTCTTCACACTTTTATTCTCTAGTGTGTGTGTGTGTGTTCATGTGGCCTTGAAATCTGAACTATAGTCATTGCTTCACGAGTCTGTTATCATGTGATTTGGTATCACTTTGTGTTGAGTCTTGTTGTTGCAATGTAACTTGCATTCTCTAACTTGCTTGGTTCACTGGAAATCTGGTTTTCATGTTGTACTGGCCTGTTGTGGACTTGAACTATAGCTCTTACATTTATCTTGTACTTGATTCCATTTAACATGTATGGTGGTCTTCATGTTGAACCTGACCATTGCATTGGTTCTTGTTCCAACTAGACTCTGATTTGTTGTTTCCCCTGGTTGTGGTGGTCTCTAGTTCACCTGAGTCTGCACTTGAGTTGAATCCAGCTTTGGCTCGGGTTTGACCTCGTGCTTACCTATCCCTGTAGTTTTAACAAGCAAGTGTATATCAATGTGCACAGCCTTGTGGCATGTATAGTGATACACCGTGCATGTCACAAGTTGTTTGCGTATGATGATTTAAAAAAATGATGACAAACAACCCAAATAACTGAGGCAGGTGATATTTTCAAAACACATACTTTAATTTGCACTACAAAATATATTCTTTTTCAATTTTACTACATCAAAGTTTATTTTGTAGATAACTCAGATGCTGGATTCAAGCTGGAACAAAGTTAAAGATAAAAATACGTGTGTTGAGTGAATAGGTTGTGAGATGTAATATGTAAATTGAAAATTGTAATGTAATCAAAGTTGTAATGTAATTGAAAATGTGAAAATGTAGTGAGAGCTCAAATTTGTACTATTTGAATTTTTAATAAAATATTTGTTTGAACAAAATATTTATTTAAATATGAAATCTGAGTTATTTATTTTATTCAACAAATATTTATTTAGTTATATGAAAACTAAAATAGTACAATAACAAATACATTTAAAGGAATATATATGTTTATTATCATCAAACAAAAATCATATACTAGCATACGGTATCTCCAAACTAAGCGATAATTCTGGCTAACTCAATTTCGGTTCTTTTAGAAGTATGCAAATGTATTTGAATTCTCACCTGGGAATTTGAAGTTACAATCATATTCCCTGAGTCAAAACAGGTAAAGTGATCAATAGCGGAAAATTCCCTACTTCTAATTGATTATACAAGGTTAATATATGGATAACTAATGTAAACATTTTTGGAAATAAAATCTCCTATATCTATCATGTTTTCGACATTTCGACTGTAACATCCTGTACCTTAAGGCGTAAAGCTAAGCGCTACGGATGCTGTAGTCATACATAGTACGAACTTCTGGTGACGAAAAACGGTAATGATAATGGTATCCATAATATTAGAAGCACTTGAATATGAACAAAATCACGTATTTCACAAATAACATTTTACTGATTACATTTCAAAAAAAATTCATATCTAAATTGCATAATTCCATATCGTTTCCCAGGGACGGGGTAATTACAATCATTACAAAAATATGCCAAGAGTGACAAATGACAATGTGCCCTTAGTTGATCAAAGCAAATCCTAGTTAGCTATCCGTCAACCACCTGCTCGTCTTCGGAAGCTTTATTCGCCAAAAATTTCTAAACCTGAAAACCTTAACTCTCAACCCACTCAATCAATTTTGAGCATCCGAGAGTTTAAGGGAAAATAAGACTTCGAGTCAGACATAAAGCCTGTTGTGGATAATTCTGTTACATCTCAGTTTACTGATATTAAGTGAGACCACGCCGCTTAGCTGAAAGGGTTTCCCCTCACTAATATCATCTTCAAAATATATATTTCGCAATCCTTTCCTACAACAAAACTGGTTAATCAAACTGATTATATCAAAATAGCAATATCCTTCGTGCTAATAAATTGACTATCAGTCCACAAAACAGATATAAGTAGACTATCCGTCCACAACATAATATCAAGGTCCGTGATGCTACAAATGGACTATTTGTCCTTAAAACTAGGCCGCCCGCAAACTAGAATTACTATCTGAATCAAAATGGACTAACTGTCCGAATTATTTTCATAGGGTTAACTACCCTTTATCTTTTCTTTGAAAACCTTTTCAAAATGATTTAACCATTTAAATTGTACTTATACAAGGAAATTATTTTTTAGCTTTACTCTAAGCTATTTTTCCATGATATACACACACACACACACACACTTTAATCAAAATAATGTTGATGGAATTTATTGAGGAACAGCTATCCTTCCAAAACAAGTTGAAACCCTTTTTAACTTGCAAATATTTAGGCTATATTGCCTATTTAATACATTTGAAACCTTTGTTTAAAACCTTTAAACAACCCTTTCGAAACCTTAATGGTAACCCCTTCGAAACCCTTGAAGGCGACCCTTTCGAAACCATTAAGAGCCTTACAAAAATGTTGGAAAAACCTTTTCTATCTTTTCTCCGAAAGCTTCAAAACATTAGACATCCTCCTTTAAAAACTTTAAGTATTGCCTTTTGAAAATATAGGAAAACCCTTTCTTTCAATTCTTTCGAAATCCTGGTGAAACACCTCTTTTGAAACCATTTATTAACACCTTTCGAAACAGTCAAAGCTCAATCTTTTCGAAAGCACTTTGGGTTCAATTTAAAACATGTGGAAACCTTTTGAAACCATTCAAAAATTTGCCCCTTCGAAACCTTTGAAATACGTCTCAATCGAAACAATTTGGATTCTGCCTTCAAGTAGAGCAAAAGGATTAGAAACCCATTAAAGTCGAAAGCCTATGTTTCAAAACCATTCGAAACTATCTCTTTAAAACCATTTGGGTATTACTTTAATTATAGAAAATGGTCTTAGAAACTTTTAAGTCGAAAGCATCTGTTTCAAAACGATTTCCTAAGTAATGAAGTGATGGCGTCAGAACCATCCCTTCGAAAGCATTGGAGAGGTCGCCAAAATTTTTGAAAAACAAAACAACCCTTTTGTAACCATCTGGATTGAAAGGTAGAAATCAACAGCTACAGGCTACGACTCAGTCGAAAACAATCATTTAAAACAAAAGTGCACCCTAATCGAAACCACTCCTTTTAAACCATTTAACACAGTCGAAAGCTAACTATGTCGAAAGCATCTTAGTCGAAAGCAAGTAGGCACATTTTCCTTAAAAATAAAGTAATGCCTCAACCCCTGGTTTCGACTCCATACCTTCCTCCTACATCCAATTCACTACGTACCAGTAAACTGATACAATATGCATTGGTTTCGACCGTATCGGAAGCGAAGATGAGAGGGCGGAACCTAGTGCCGACGGTGTCAAAACAGTGAAAAACATGTAGCCAATAGTTATTTTTACCTAACCTGCTTTACATGTCAAATTTTGATTGGTTGTCTCTTTCTTTACTAATAAAAAGTACTGCATTTTTCAAAAGTGTTGCCAACTTTCCAGATCTAACAATTTAAATTATTTTACAAATAGCCACTCCTCCTTCTTTAACTATATAAAACATTTAAGTCACATACCTTAAATAATTATATATAACCACTAAAAAACCTAGGAAAAATCTATGAAAATTCCAGAAAATCTCAATTTCATACCCAAATCTTTTATTATTTAACCAAAAATAATTATTAACCCAAATTAACATTTTCTTTAATATAAATTCCACATAACTTCAGAAAATTCCAGAAATTGAAACCCATCCCTAAAATATTATTTATGATCTTCTTAAAAATTTGCAAGGCATTTGAATGTGATTTATAGGATTTTCACCTTAAAATATATCATAAAATTAATATGAACATACATAAATCATTAACATGTATATATAATTATTCCATCATTTAAAAATATGGCAAATCAATGCAAATTATTCGACATTCATCTAAAAAACTAAAACACAATAAAAAATGAGATGTAAACATTATTCACCGTAGCATTAGAGATTATAGAGATTCAAATGTGAATGGATTTGATTTTTTTAAGCTTCTTCTTAGCTTTTCTCTATCTTCTTCCTCTTTTTCTTTTTAATGGTGGTCGGCCTTAGTGTTAAAAAAAATGAAAATAAAAATTAAACGTGTATAGGAATACACGGGTATGTTTTTGAGTATAAGAATGGCCCTTTTCCTATTTTACCCCTCCTCTATTTCAATTTAACTCTTATTTTTGGTTATTTTTTAAATGGCACGTCTACCCCTTGATTAAATCAAATCTCAATCCCCTAATCAACACATTATTTTATTTAATTTAACTAATTAAATATCCTAAATAATGTTACCAAAAATATGGTATGTTACATTGAAATTATCTTAACCCTTGCCTAGAGATAAACTCTAGATCTCACAAGTAGACGGTCCGCCTACTTACCGGCTTTTAGTACTAGTTATGGGATGACTTATTTCCTGTAACATCCCATATCTAGAGGCCAGAAGCTAAGCACTGCAAATGCTGTAACATCACAGGTAAAGATTAATTATAATCATTACAAAAAATACGCCAAGAGCAAAATATGACGATACCCCCTTGGTTGATCAAAGCAATATAGCCATATCTGACTTAATATACACAGCGGTATCAAAACAAAGTGAGTCTGCAAATTCTAATTAGCTACCTGTTGGCCACCTGCTCGTCTTCGAAAGCTTTGTTTGCCAAAAGACTAAAACCCCAAAAACCTTAACCCTCAGCCTACTCAAATCAATTTTGAGCACCCGAGAGTTTAAGGACAAAACAAAAACTTCGAGTCAGACATAAAACCTGGTGTGAATAATTCTATTACATCTCGGTGTACTGATATTAAGTGAGACCTTGCCGCTTAGCGGAACGGGTTTCCCCTTACTAATATCCTTTTAAAACATATATTTTCTAAATCCTTTCCTGCAACCAAACTGGTTAATCAAACTGATTATATCAAAATAACAATATCCTTTACGCTAATAAATGGACTATCTGTCCAAAAATAAGTAATAAGTAGACTATTTGTCCACAATATAATAGCAAGGTCCGTTATGCTACAAATAGACTATTTGTCCATACAACCGGGCAAACTTCCCGCGAACTAGACAAACTATCCGAATTAAAATGGACGAACTATCCCAATTATTTTCTTAGGGTAAACTACCCTTTATCTTTTCCTTGAAAACCTTTTCAAAAGGATTTAACCTTTTAAATTATACTTATACAAGGAAAATATTTTCTTAGCTTTATTCTAAGCTATTTTGCCATGATATGTATATATATAGCTATCCTTAGAAAAAAGTTAAAAACATTTTAAACTTGAAAATTTCATATTAAATTCATTCGAAACTTTTTTTAAAACCTTTAAACGACCCTTTCGAAATAATTGAAGGTAACCCCTTCGATACCATTGAAAGACCCTTTTTAAACCATTAAATAGTGCCTTTCGAAAACATTGAAAAAACCTTTTCTTTCTTTTCTCCGAAAGCTTCAAAACATTAGACGTCCTCCTTTAAAACCTTCAAATATTGCCTTTCGAAAACGTAGGAAAAACCTTTCCTTTCAACCCTTTCGAAACCCAAGGGAATCACCCTGTAACATTCCTGTTTTTAAATCAAATTTAAATTGGTAAGTAATTTAATTTTTGGAATTAAATCATGAATTAATTTTGTATTTTCCAAATTAAATAAATATTTCTTTGTTTATTAACATAAATAAGTATAAATATGATTTTAAAATAGAATTTCTAATTTGAAATACAGAAATAAGTATTTCGAATAATATATTAATTATAAATTTGATTGTGGATCAATTTGAAATTTTTTGAATAAATATATTTATGAATATATATAGATTGATTTTGAATTTCATTTTTAATTTGAAACTTTAAGATAAATATTTTTGAAAATAAATTGAGTTTAATTTGGGAATTCAATTGTAAATATTTTACAAATAAATTGAATTTGAAATTTAAAAATAAATGTTTTGAATAATATCTGGATTTGAAAATTCTACAAATTAATACTAATAGGAATTTGTTTTTCTTATTTATATACATATATTTTGAAAGTTATAATTGGAATAAAATATAGATAAATTTTTACAAAAGCTATTTAAAGGATTAAATTCAAATATGTAAGTATTTATATATTAGTGTTTAGTTAATTGTTAAGTTATATTCTTTAAAGATATAATACATATCTTACATAAACATGTAAAAACATAAGTTAAAAGGGTTTTAACAAAAGTTTATAAATTAAATAAAATTTAAGAAATGGGGTTTAAACACAATTTTATCATATATGACAAATGTAAAATACATAGATCAACTGATTTACAAGTGTAACTTAATAATACAAGTGGCAACAAATAGAGTTTTTTTTATTTAGAATTATAGGAAAACATGAATTAGAGAAAAAAATTGATTATTCATTTTAGTTCAAAAACCTAAAACCATTTTCTCCACAAGCCTGAAAACTGCGAATAGAAACCAAAACCTAAAAAGCAAAGAAGAAACTGAAACTAAAAAAGAAATCAAAAATAAAATCAAATAGCTTCAAATTCAAACTAAATTTAAGCATGTGAACATCAAGTTTCAACCTGGTGCAAGTATAGATCAGTTTTCAAAGCAAAAACAGTTCAAAAGAAGATCTGAAAACAAACTTCAAATAAGTAGTTCAAAGACAAACCTAATACAATCAAGCAACAAGATCAAAGCTCGGCAACTAACATGATCAGAATCAAGATCAACAAACAAATTTGAGTAGTAGATCATTTCAAAGTTCAGATTCAATCAATTCCAGATCAAAACAGAATCTTGTCCTTTGTCCTTTAAATGTCAGGTGAGCAAATATTATTTTTAAAACTAGTTCTTTTATTTCTCATGCCGGTGATGATAATATTGTATGAATGTATATATATCTGCAAATAGATATACATGTATATGTGTGAATTGAGGTGTTCATGTCTGTGTCCTGCCACGACACCTCTCTACTGTATTATAGGCAGTCACTCTTTATAAAGAAAAAAAATCATATCCCAAAATCTAAAAAGATTTATGAAATATCTTTAAAAGAAAAATGTTCATGCCCACTTGGTTCAAATTTTAAAAATTATTTCAATTGTTTATGATAAGCATTTATTCGAAAATAAGAACTGACAGTATAAAAATCAAAATGAATCAAAAATTCGATGTTTAAAATTATGAGTTTTGATTATACAATTTGATTTATGTTGCAAAATAATTAATTTAGATGTGGAAATCATAATTTTTAACATTGTGAATGTTGAAATATCTCGAGTTGATCGATTTTCGTTCATTTGAGAACTTCGAACGAACCGCGATGACGGGTGGGTCATGCTGGATGTCATAGGTAGTTCGAGAAGGTGAGATCAAGTGAAAAATACTCGTTTGAATTATAGGTAGCCATGGTGACTGGAAGACATGGTATTAGGGTTTTAAGGGCCTGTTCAGTCGTTGTTGAAATCAAGGCTTTTTCGTTGTCGTGGGTGAACTGGAAGCTATCGCACCTGGGGGGATGAAGGCGTGAGCCGGGAATGAAGCTTTGGTCGAAGTCGTGTGAATTTTGGTGGCCAGAGGTGATCTGACGAGGTAGTTCATGGAGATGTTGTTGATCTAGGAGGTTGTCGAGATGGCTTAAATTCGATTTTCAAATTTTCTCGTTGATCGGAGTGGTCGTAGTGTTAGAGGGGAAGGTTGGCGACTCGATGGTGGTCAATACCTTGGTCAGAGGTGAGCCGATTAGTGGCGCACGTGCACGCAATATCATCAATGTCTGATGATGTTGGAATTTGAGGAAGAAAGGAAATTGCTCGAGTTATAGCCGAGAATGTTTCGTGTTTTTCTCAAAGAGGAAGAGGGTATGCGAGAGCTCGGGTTCGTATCGGGGTTGTTCTCGGGTTGGTCCCAAAGTATTTGAAATGGCAAGATTTAATTTTAAAACAAATCAAAAGTTTTAATTCAAAACAATTTTCTTAACCTATTGTTTTTATATAATGAATATCTAATTAAGTTTGGAAAGTGTTTAAAGATTTTAGAAATAAATATTTTGAGTTTAAAAATGTTTTAACATATAATCCTTGTTTTGAAAGAAAAAAATTAATTTATTTCTAAAATAAATTTAATATTATGATTAAGTAAATGATTAAAGGATGAAGTTTTTAAGTTCTTAATTTAGCTTAGAGGTTTAAGTTAAGTGTTCAATGATAATTAATTGCAAAATTTATTTAACAAGGTTTGAATGATAATTTAGGTAATTAATAAAGATAAGATGGTTTATCTTTTTAATACTTAATGATTTGTTAATATAATTACTTAAAGAATGATTATTTAATTAAAGATTAAGTAAAGGTAAATTAATTTATAATTAGGGATTAATTAATAAATATTTAAGGGTTAATTAATTAAGAATTAAGGTTAATTAATTACCATGATTAAGGTTAATTAAATAATGATTCAAAGATTCATAAAAAAATAGTTAAAGGTAATTGACTACTTAAAGCTAATTTCTTAATTAAAAGTAATTAATTAGTGATTAAAGATTAATTAATCAAGTGAGTAAAGAATAATTACTCAAAGTAATTAAATTGTAATTTATTAATATAAGTGATTAGGGTAATCACTTATTATAGTTAATTAAGGATAATTAATTTAGAGGTACTAATTAAGGGTAATTAATTAAAGGATAACTAAATAATTAAAGGTTAATTATTTAATGATTAAAGGTTGATTAAATTATTAATTAAGGTTGATAAATTAATAATTAAAGGTTAATTAATTAATCTTTAAAGGTTAATTAATAAATGATTAAGGGTTAATTAATTAAGATGGTTTATAATTAATTAATATTAATTAACCAAGATTATTGTTCATTCATAAGTAATTGATCTGATTAC
Organism: Allium cepa; assembly: GCA_030765085.1. Classification (NCBI taxonomy): domain Eukaryota; kingdom Viridiplantae; phylum Streptophyta; class Magnoliopsida; order Asparagales; family Amaryllidaceae; genus Allium; species Allium cepa. The sequence goes on along the minus strand of CM060943.1, from coordinate 546,453,818 downwards.
TGAGATAATTAATTGAACTTACTTACGGATGTTTGAATTGTGTGAACTGCTTTGAATTGTTTGATATCTCTATTGTGTGATGCTTTGTAATATGAATTGTTTTAATTCAAGCTATGATGAATGTAATTTATTTTATCCATGACTTATCTGTGGATCTGTGAATGGAAGATAAGTGTTATAAGAATATACCGCTTATCGATATTGATATGATTGAATCTGTGATGATTGATGATGTTGCACTTTGTGTAAAACCCCTGGACTACACTTTACACACACAAATATGGATTGCACGAGGAAATTGGTTAAGTCACAGATTTTTTAAATGGTTTTAAAGTTGAATTTTAAATTCAAATGGTTTTGTAAAAGAATTGGGTTAAATATGAAAAGCTTTTGAAAGGGAGTTTTCAAAGATAAAGGTTATTTTGAATAACTGGATAAAGTTTTGAAATTTAAATAATTTGATTTAAATTTGAATTCAAGATTTGAAGTTGAATTCTATGTTTAGAAATTATGGTTTAAAAAGGGTATACAAGTTATAAATGTGTTTTTAGGGGTTTTAAACCATTTTAAAAATATTATTTTGGGAATTTGAATTTAACCCAAGTTTTATACTTGAAAGGCTTTAACTCGTGCAAATGTAATCGTTTTTTTCCGAAACGAAAACTATTTGTTTTCAAATAATAATGGATTTCATATGAAGAAAGGATTTCCAATTTGTGTTAGAAGACTTTAAGTTTGAAAAGGAATTGAAATAGTTTTGAAAGCTATAAATGAATCTTTGTGAAAGATGGTTGAACCTTGTTTTAAAATTTAAGAGAATCTTAAAGGTGTATCTTTTGTATAAAATATTTAAAATGGAATTGTTTCGAAAGCTATTAAGAAATGTTTGTGAAATATTTGGTGAACTTTGTTTTCAAACAAAAGAGGATCTCAAAGATAGATCTTTTGTTCAAATATTGTGAATGAATCTTTCTGAAGGATTGGTGAACTTTGTGTGGTGAATCTTTTTGTTTAAAAGATTAAAATGGTAATTTGTTTAACCATTTGAAAGAAAAGTTTTGGGTAACAAGTTATGACTTAACTGAGATCGCATTATCCATATGGTTTTAAAATATTGCACTCACTATTCGGTTTAGCCGGGAGAGGACCTTGTGTCATATAACCCATTCTGAATACGTGATACGACGAAATGGATAACATTTGAAGACGGGTGGTGAAGACCGGGTGTCTTTGAGAACGATAGGATAACCTATAGAATGACTCTACACTGAGTTGCTCCGTTGTAGAGATCTCCATATGTGATAGGGAGTCCGATCGGAATTGAGGATGCCCGGAATTGCAAAGGCTTCTTTGTGAAGTGCTTTCAGTTCTGTTCGAACCTGTAATAGACTTGTATGGATGTATGTCTAACATTACACTTTGAGATGTAAAACCGATTTCTATCAAATACATTTTTGTTTGGTGGTAGAGAATTTATTCTCTTAGCTTAACACCTTCTCTGAGACGTACGAGCTCAGAGGTTATGTAGTTGATGGTTGCTAGTGATACATTCCTAATCTGGTAATGTGGCATACGAAGTGTTGTTGTTCATTTGTTGATCAAAGCATGGCTTTGTGAAAAAGTTTAGCTTTGTGGACGAGACTTCGTCGTGCCTCACAACCCGGTTATGTTCGAAACAGGAATCGTGGCAGCAAGGTTATTTGGGGGTAGCGCCCCCTGAGGGTATGTCTATTTTCTTCTGGATAAAAGGTAGTATCATGGTATGGAGCCTAGATATTTACCTATGTGAATGCTGCAAACTTATTTCTTTGTGGTTGTTGGTTGAGAGGCGCCTCAGATAAAGGTTGGTAACGACCAGGGGGTGGTATACTCGTGTCAATAGTTAGCTAGTTACAGAGGTAACTCGGCCTTGTATAGCAGAGATCCGGTTAGGTTCCCGAGGACGTCCCTCCAAAGGCATTCCATTTTGTGTGGGAAGTTCCTTTGCCTGACCATTTGTTGGAAATCTAATCATCCAATACGTGCCTTGTACGGTTTTAGTTGTAGAACCTGCCATTTAACATGGTAGCTATAGTAGGCACACTATAATGGTACACATGCTGGCTATGATTAATATTATACTTGCAAATGTTTATGCACTATGCACTTATAATAATATCAAAAATTGGTTTTCGCGTATCAAGCATTTTTGACTATCATAAGGAGAAATCTCCTCCAAGTTTGCGCTTCGGGAGGCCTTATGGCAGTTTCATTTTCCAAAAGCATATCGGTTTTCTTTTATAAACTGTTTTGTTTCAAACAAATGTTTTTGTTTGCTCATACCAGTTCCATGACTGACCTGGAGTTAATTGTTCCCTTCCTAAACTCTGGGTGCCCACAATTTTCCACACGGATAGTCTAGCGTTGGATTTTTTCTTCAGATAATCAAATAATAGGTGTAAATTCGATAGCATTCAATCTCTGGATATTGCCAATCACATTTGGATCGAGTTACTTTACTTCAGTGATGATGGTGGTTCGAGCTTTTGGTTCGAGCTATCTTTGATGTTGGATTCTTTTGGAGATGCATTCTATTGGAGTTATCTTTCCACTGTCGAGGATTGCAAAGTCTATATCATCTAGTTGTGTATCTTCTGCTGCGATTTGTAGTATCATATCTCTGATATATGGTTGGGTGGTTGTATCATTATTGTATATCATTGGATATTGTATTCATTGGAATTATATGATATTCATTTTTCTTCCACTTTATTGTTATACTTAATGTGTTATAAGCTTCGGCGAACCAGATTCGACGTTTGAATATGTGGCATTTGAGTACAAGTGAAGTACGGGTGCCGATTTTCAAAGGTCGAGTCAGGGTCATTATAATTGGTATCAGAGCTGAAGGTTGAACTTTAGCTCAGGAGTATAACACGTTAGGTAACTCATTAGAGATAGGGTGAAGTATACCCTAGAATGAGTATATCCCTAAGTTATCCATTCGTGTGCCTCAGTAAATTCTCTTACTATCCACTGATAGTGAGTATGAGTGCAAGAAGAGGACGAGGTAGGGACAGGGGTACCACTACAAATGGTCAGTACCCTAAAAAAATGGAAATAACCTTTCTCTATCAATCTCCTTTGATCCAATTTCAATTCGTTGATGGCTTCGTGGTAGCTCGAGGGAGAAGCTTCGGTGTGGTGATGGCCTTGCGAATCGTGTAGATAAGTTCCTATTTCGTATTTTCTTCATCGGTTCCCTGTCATATTTTCATTTTAAACTTTAATGAATTTAAAATTATATTCAAAATGAATTGATGAATAAAATATAAAGATTTGTATCGATAAAACGATTTCTATTAGAACTAAATTTAAGAATTCTGTTGTAATTTCTTATGGGAATTCAAGTCCACGGAGGGACAAGATAGTGTATACTTTGGGATATTCTGACCTGAGTTTTGAATCGATACCTAATATTTGAAAGTTGTGAAAGATTGAATCCATTGTTTGTTCTAATTGGGTCCAGATTCATTCTACGAACAGTTAGTTATTCCTTCGAACTAACCTGTGCCCTGTTATTTTGTAGATCTAGTGACTCGAGTATCTTGTGTAGTATTGAATGAGTTTGTTCTCATATCTATTGGTGATATTCTGGTTTGGTAAGCCAAATGCAGAATAGATATTCAGTTTGATCTGGAAAATTGTTACTCTATCTTTGTGTATCCATTCTTTGTTGTCTCCCTTACAAATTTCGAGGACGAAATTTTCTTAAGGGGGGAATCTGTAACATTCCTGTTTTTAAATCAAATTTAAATTGGTAAGTAATTTAATTTTCGGAATTAAATCATGAATTAATTTTGTATTTTCCAAATTAAATAGATATTTGTTTGTTTATTAATGTAAATAAATATAAATATGATTTTAGAATAGAATTTCTAATTTGAAATACAGAAATAAGTATTTTGAATAATATATTAACTATAAATTTGAATGCAGATTAATTTGAAATTTTTTGAATAAATATATTTATGAACATATATAGATTGATTTTGAATTTCATTTTGAATTTGAAACTCTAAGATAAATATTTTTGAAAATAAATTGAATTTAATTTGGGAATTCAATTATAAAATTTTTCCAAATAAATTGAATTTGAAATTTAAAAATAAATGTTTTGAATATATTTGGATTTGAAAATTCTATAAATTAATACTAATCGGAAATTATTTTTCTTATATATATACATATATTTTGAAAGTTACAACTTGAATAAAACATAGATAAATTTTTCCAAAAGCTATTTAAGGATTAAATTCAAATATATATGTATTTATATATTAGTGTTTAGTTAATTTTAAGTTATATTCTTTAAAGATATAATACATATCTTACATAACCATGTAAAAACATAAGTTAAATGGGTTTTAACAAAATTTATAAATTAAATAAAATTTAAGAAATGGGGTTTAAACACAATTTTGTCATATATGACAAATGTAAAATACATAGATCAAGTGATTTACAAGTGTAACTTAATAATACAAGTGGCAACAAATAGAGTTTTTTTATTTAGAATTATAGGAAAACATGTATAAGAGAAAAAAATTGGTTATTCATTTTAGGTCAAAAAATTAAAACAGTTTTCTCCACAAACCTGAAAACTAAAAACAGAAACCAAAAGCTAAAAAGCAAACAAGAAACTGAAACCAGAAAAGAAATCAAAATAAAATCAAATAGCTTCAAATTCAAACTGAATTTAAGCATGCGAACATCAAGTTTCAACCTGATGCAAGTACAGATCAGTTTTCAAAGCAAAAACAACTCAAAAGAAGATCTGAAAACAACTTTAAATAAGCAGTTCATAACAAAAACCTGAAACAATCAAGCAACAAGATCAAAGCTCGGCAACTAGCAAGATCAGAATCAAGATAAACAAACAAATTTGAGTAGTATATCATTTCAAAGTTCAGATTCAATCAATTCCATATCAAAACAGAATCTTGTCCTCTGTCCTTTCAAATGTCAGGTGAGCAAACATTATTTTTAAAACCAGTTCTTTTATTTCTCATGCCTGTGATGATAATATTGTATGAATGTGTATATATCTGCAAATAGATTTACATGTATATGTGCGAATTGAGGTGTTCATGTCTGTGTCCTGCCCCTACACCCCTTTGTTGTATTACAGGTAGTCACTCTTCATAAAGAAAAAAAAAATCATATCTCGAAATCTAGAAAGATTTATGAAATAATCATTAAAAGAAAAATGTTCATGCCCACCTGGCTTAAATTTTAAAAATTATTTCAAATGTTTATGTTAAGCATTTATTTGAAAATAAGAAATGAAAGTGTAAAATTCAAAATGAATCAAAAATTCGATGTTTAAAATTATTGTTTTGATTATACAATTTGATTTGTGTTGCAAAATCATTAATTTAGATGTGGAAGTCATAATTTTTAACATTGTGAATGTTGAAATATCTTGAGTTGATCGATTTTCGTTCATTCGAGAAATTCCGACAAACCGCGATGATGGGTGTGTCATGCTGGATGTCAGAGGTAGTTCGAGATGGTGAGATCAAGGGAAAAATACTCGTTTAAATTATAGGTAGATATGGTGATCGGAAGAAGTGGTAGTAAGGTTTCAAGGGCCTGTTCAGTCGTTGTTGAAATCGAGGCTTTTTCGTTGTCGTGGGTGAACTGGAAGCTTTCGCACTTAGGGGGATGAAGGCATGAGTCGGAAATGAAGCTATGGTCGAAGTCATGTGAATTCTGGTGGCCAGAGGTGGTCTGGCGATGTAGTTCTTGGATGAGTTGTTGTTCTAGGAGGTTGTCGAGATGGCTTAAATTCGATTTTCGAATTTGCTCATTGATCGGAGTGGTCGTAGTGTTAGAGGGGAAGGTTGGAGACTCGATGGTGGTCAGGACCTTGGTCGGAGGTGAGCCGATTTGTGGTGCATGTGCATGAGATATCATCAATGTCTGATGATGTTGGAATTTGAGGAAGAAGGGAAATTTCTCGGGTTGCAGCCAAGATTGTTTCGTGTTTTTCTCAAAGAGGAAGAGGGTACGCGGGAGCTCGGGTTCGTATCGGGGTTGTTCTCGGGTTGGTCCCGACGTATTTGAAATGGCAAGATTTAATTTTAAAACAAATCAAAAGTTTTAATTCAAGACAATTTTCTTAACTTATTGTTTTTATGTAATGAATATCTAATTAAGTTTGGACTGTGTTTAAAGGTTTTAGAAATAAATATTTTGAGTTTAAAAATGTTTTAATACATAATCCTTGTTTCGAAAGAAAAAATTAATTTATTTCTAAAATAAATTTGATATTATGATTAAGTAAATGATTAAAGGATGAGGTGTTTAAGTTCTTAATTTAGCTTAGAGGTTTAAGTTAAGTGTCTAATGATAATTAATTGCAAGATTTATTAAACAAGGTTTGAATGATAATTTAAGTAATTAATAATGATAAGATGGTTTATCTTTTTAATAATTAATGATTTGTTAATATAATTACTTAAAGAATGATTATTTAATTAAAGATTAATTAAAGGTAAATTAATTTATAATTAGGGATTAATTAATAAATAATTAAGGGTTAATTAATTTAGAATTAAGGTTGGTTAATTACATGTTAAGGTTAATTAAATAATGATTCAAAGATCTATAAAAAAATAGTTGAAGGTAATTGACTACTTAAAGCTAATTTCTTAATTAAAAGTAATTAATTAATGATTAAAGATTAATTAATCAAGTGATTAAAGAATAATTACTCAAAGTAATTAAATTGTGATTTATTAATGTAAGTGATTAGGATAATCACTTATTGTAATTAATTAAGGATAATTAATTTAGTTGTATTAATTAAGGTTAATTAATTAAAGGATAATTAAACAATTAAAGGTTAATTATTTAATGATTAAAGGTTGATTAAATTATTAATTAAGGTTGATAAATTAATAATTAAAGGTTAATTAATTTATCTTTAAAGGCTAATTAATAAATGATTAAGGGTTAATTAATTAAGATGGTTTATAATTAATTAATATTAATTAACCAAGATTACTGTTTATTCATAAGTAATTCATCTGATTACTTAGATAATTAATTGACCTTACTTATGGATGTTTGAATTGTGTGAACTGTTTTGAATTCTTTGATATATCCGCTGTGTGATGCTTTGTAATATGAATTGTTTTAATTCAAGCTGTGAGGAATGTAACTTATTTTATTTGTGATTTATCTGTGGATCTGTGAATGGAAGATAAGCGTTATAAGAATATACCGCTTATCGATATTGATATGATTGAATTTGTGATGATTGATGATGTTACACTATTATGTAAAACCCCTGGACTACACCTTACACACAAATACGGATTGCATGAGGAAATTGGTTAAGTCATAGATTTTTGAAATGGTTTTAAAGTTGAATTTTGAATTCAAATGTTTTTGGAAATAGAATTGGGTTAAATATGAAAGCTTGTTAAAGGGAGTTTTCAAAGATAAAGGTTATTTTGAATAACTGGATAAAGTTTGCGCTTGCATTGTGTGTGTGGCGGGAGGCCTTTTGGCAGTTTCATTTTCCAAAAGCATATCGGTCTTTTTATAAACTGTTTTATTTCAAACAACTGTTTTTGTTTGCTCATGCTAGTCCCATAACTGACCTGGAGTTTATTGTTCCCTTCCTACACTCTGGGTGCCCACAATTTTCCACACGAACAGTCTAGGGTTGGAATGTTTTCTTCTTTAGATAATCAAATAATAGGTGTAGATTCGATAGCATTCAATCTTTGGTTATTGGCAATCGCATTTGGATCGAGTTACATTACTTCAGTAATGATGGTGGTTCGAGCTTTTGGTTCGAGCTATCTTTGGTGTTGGATTCTTTTGGAGATGCATTCTATTGGAGTTATCTTTCCACTGTCGAGGGTTGCAAAGTCTAGATCATCTAGTTGTGTATCTTCTGCTGTGATTTGTAGTACCATATCTCTGATATATGGTTGGGTGGTTGTATCATTGTTGTATATCATTGGATATTGTATTCATTGGAATTATATGATATTCATTTTTCTTCCGCTGTGTTTTTGTACTTAATTTGTTATAAGCTCCGGCGAACCAGATTCGGCATCTGAATCTATGGCATTTGAGTACAAGTGAAGTACAGGTGCAGATTTTCGAAGGTCGAGTCAGGGTAGTTATACACCCCTTTCGAAACCATTCATTAAAACCTTTCGAAAAAGTCAAAGCTCAATCCTTTCGAAAGTACTTTGGGTATAGTTTAAAATATGTGGAAACTTTTGAAACCATTCAAAATTTCACCCCTTCGAAACCTTTGAAAATCATCTTGGTCGAAACCATTTAGATTCTGCATTCAAGTAGAGAAAAAGGATGAGAAACCCATTAAAGTCGAAAGCATCTGTTACGAAACCATTTAAAACCATCTCTTTTGAAACCATTTGCAATTATAGAAAAAGGTTCTTAAAACTTTTAAGTTAAAAGCATTTGCTTCGAAACCATGTACTAAGCAAAGAAGTGATGGTGTCGAAACCATCCCTTTGAAACGCATTGGAGAAGTGGCCATATTTTAAAAACAAAGCAACCCTTTCAAAACCACCTAGGTCAAAAGGTAGAAGGTGACAATAAAAAGGCTTCGATTTATTCGAAAACTCGCATTTAAAACAAAAGCACAACCAATCGAAGCCATTCCTTTTAAAACCGTTTGACCCAGTTGAATGCTACTCGGTCGAAAACCATTTTAGTCGAAAGCAAGTTGGCGCATTTTTATTTAAAAATAAAGTACCTCCTCAACCCCTTCGAAATCCCAGGTTTCGACTCCATACCTTCTGCCCACAACCAATTCATTATGTACCAGCAAACTGAAACCATGTGCATTGGTTTCAAATGTGTTAGAAGCGAAGACGAAGAGGCGGAACCTGGTGCCGACGGTGTCGAAACGGTGAAAAACATGTAGTAAATAGTTCTTTTAACGAAACCTACTTTATGTATCAAATTTTGATTAATTTCTTCCTTCTTTACCAATAAAAAGTACTGCAATTTTTCAAAAGGGTTACCAACTTTCAGAACTAACAAATTTAAATTATTTTGCGAAAAGCCATTTCTCCTCTCTTAATCATATAAAGCATTAAAGTCTCATACCTTAAATAATTTTATATAACCATTGAAACATTTAGGAAAAATCTACAAAAATTCTAGATAATCTCTTTTAAATTGTTTGCCAACATATAAAAATTTCAGACCCAAATCTTTTATTATTTAACCAAAAATAATTATTAACCCAAAATAACATTTTCTTTACTAGAAAATTCATATAAATTCCACATAATTTTAGGAAATTCCAAAAATTGAAACCTATCTCTAAAAGAATATTTATGATCTTCATAAAAATTCGCAAGGCATTTTGATGTCATTTCATTGAGTTTTCACCTTAAAACATACCATAAAATCAATATGAACATACATAAATTATCAACATGTATATATAATCATTCCATCATTCAAAACATGGTAAATCAATTCAAAATATTCGACATTCATCTAAAAATTGAAAACACAATAAAAAATGAGATGTAAACATTATTCACCTCAGCTTTAAAGATTAAAGAAATTGAGATGTGAATGGATTTGATTTGAATTAGCTTCTTTCTTAGCTTTTCTCTATCTTCTTCCTCTTGTTCTTGTTAATGGTGGCCGACCTTGAGTTATAAAGATTTGCAAATGAAAAATGAACGTGTATGGATACACAACCTAAGGGTGTAGGGTATAAGAACGGTCTCTTTCCTATTTTACCCCACCTCTATTTCAATTAAAACTTCTTATTTTAATTCATTGTTTATATGGAACAGTTACCCTTAATTAAAATCAAATCTCAATCCCCTAATCAACACATTATTTTATTTTATTTAGCTAATTAAATATCCTAAATAATGTTACCAAAAGATGTGGGGTGTTACAGACTCCCCCCTTAAAGAATTTCGTCCTCGAAATTACGATAAGGTACACAACAAATCAAACAAGAAGGTAACACATACCATCAAACAAGTCAGGATAAGTATCTCTAATCCTACTCTCAATCTCCTGAGAACAGTTCCTGTCATCATCGCTCCACTGGACTTTGACTAATTTGACCATCCTAGTTCTAAGCCTCTTCTCATCTCTTGCAACTATTCGAACTGGCTTTCTTACTATAGTCAAATCTAATTCTACTACTAAGTCATCTATCATAGTCGGCACAATAGCAATCTCCAGGTCTCTAACACACTTTCTGAGACGAGAAACATGGAAAACATCATGGACTCCTGCTACTACTCGGTAACTCAACTCTATATGCGAGTTTCCCAATTCTCTCAACAGTAGGAAAAGATCTAAGGAGTCTCGGTGCTAACTTTCTTGATTTCCCTAGCCTAATCACGCCCTTCATCGGTGATACTTTGATGAAAACATGATCTCCAACTGAGAACTCTAAGTCTTTCCTTCTCTTATCTGCATAACTCTTCTTCTTATACTGAGCCTCCTTCATTCTAGCTCGAATGAACACAATCTTTTCTGTAGCTTCTCTGACTAATTATGGACCAAGAACCAACCTATCCCCAGTCTCTAACCAACAAACGGAAGTTTTGCAGGGCCTTCCATACAAAGCTTCAAACGTTGCCATCGCAATACTAGTCTGATAACAGTTATTATACAAAAAGTCGACTAAATGCAGACAATCTTCCCATTGTTCCCTAAAATCTATAACATAAGCTCTCAACAAATCTTTTAAGATTTTGCTAACTTTTTCCATTTTCTCATCTGTCTGTGGATGGTAAGCGGTACTCGTCTTGAGTTGAGTTCCAAAAACTTCTTCCAGACTCTTCCAAAACTCACTAGTGAATAAAGGATCTCTATCACTAATTAAGCTGCAAGGAATTTCATGCAGTCTAACCAAATTATTCAAAAACACATTACCAAAACAAGTGTCGTTCTGGTTGACCTGACTGGAATGAAATTGGCACTCTTGGTCAATCTGTCCACTATAACTCATATACTATCATTTCCTCTATTCGACCTTAGCAACCCGTCAATAAAATCCACGGAGATAGAATCCTACTTCCATACTGGAATATCTAATGGCTGAAGCAACCCACTTGGTTTTTGCTGTTCGAACTTTGCCTATTGGCAAATCATGCACTACTTTACACACAACCCAATATCCCACTGCATACCTTCCCCGAAGAAAACCCTCTTCATACCTTGATACATCTTAGTACTTCTTGGGTGAATAGAGAACTTTGAACGATGGCACTCCTCTAAGACTTCTTTCCTTATGTTTCCTACACTCAAAACACATAATCTCCCTTTCTTTCTTCACCACCCATTCTGGTCAGGACTGAAATCTTTCAAGTCATCACTCTCGGTTCCAACTTTTAACTTCCTGATCCGTTTAGCTAATAGTGGACCTCTTCCTGCTTAAAAGCAATCCTTTCGATCATCACTGGTTGAACTTTCAAACAAGGTAATACAACTGTATCTCCACTAGACCTAGCCCTAGATCTCCACTGAACTCTATAATCTATTAATGCTTCCAAATCTTTCCACTCAACAATCATTGCCAACACTGCGTTCCGATGTTTCTTGCTAAGTGCATCTACAATCTTGTTGCCTTTCCTCGATGTGTACTCGATCCTAAAATCATAAGCGGTTATAAATTCTAACCATCTTTGATGTCTCATGTTCAGCTCTTTCTAAGAGAAAAAATACTTCAGCGACGTATGATCTTTACATAACTCAAACATCTTCAATGCAACAATCACTACAGCGAGTTCCAAATCATGTGTTGGATATCTAACCTCATACGATCTAAGCTATCTAGAAGCATAGACAATCACTTTACACCTCTGCATCAGCATAGCTCCAAGTCCTATTCCACATGCATCGGTATAAACCACCAAATCCTAATTCCCTTTCGAAATAACTAACACTGGTGCATGGGTCAATAAGTGTTTCAAACTCTGGAATACTTTCTCCCGCTAATCGGTCCACACAAACTTTACATCCTTTCTCGTTAGCTTGGTCATCGGTGCCGCTATCTACAAAAAATCCTTAATGAACCTCTAATAATAACCATCCAATCCAAGGAAACTTTTTTATCTCTATCACTATCTTGGGTCTTTTCCATCCATTTACCGCTTCAATCTTAGTCGAATCTACTGACAACCCTTCCCCTGAGACTACATAACCAAGAAACTTCATTTCTTTCTTTCAGAAATGACACTATGAACGTTTCACCTTCAACTAATGCTGCCTAAGCTTCTCAAGCACCACTCTAAGATGAACTTCATGCTCCTTTTCATCCTTAGAGTATATCAAGATGTCATCTACTAAAACCAATACAAACCTCTCTAAGTACTCTCGGAAAGCCTGGTTTATCAAATCCACAAAGAAAGCCGGCACAATAGTCAGTCCGAACGACATAACTAACCATTCATACGACCTATATCTGGTCCTAAACGCTGTCAAAGAATGCTATCCTCTGCTACTCTGAGCTAATGGAAACCTTTTGCTAAATCCAACTATGAAAGTACCTTCGCTCCACTCAACTAGTAGAACAAACCATCAATCCTTGACAATGGATATCGATTCTTTATCGTCCTCTCATTCAATTTACAATAATCGATACAGCCTCTATGATCCATCAGGCTTCTTAGAAAATACTACGGCTACTCCCTAAAGCGAACTACTTGGCCTGATAAAACTCTTGCTTTCTAAATCCACCAACTGCACCTTTAACTCCCTCATCTATATAGGAGTCATCCTGCTTGGCGGCCTACTTACTAGTTTTGCTTCCTGAACCAAATCTATCCGAAACTCAATGGCTCATTTCGACGGCGGTCCAACTATAGGCTTAAAAAAAATCTATGAATTGTCTAACCATGAAAACTCGACTCAGCTCATCTTTTGATTCCATGACACCCAAAAAAGCATTCACATCACCGCTCGAACCTTTCTACGGTATAAACAATCTGGTTTCTGTATTTAGGATGTCTAAGAGATATTTTCCTATCCTGGCAAAATATCCTAACATCGTACTTACTTAACCAATCCATCCCAAGAATAATCCGAACCCCACAAAATCAAACACATGCAAACTACAAACAAAATTATGCCCTAACAGGCCAAACTCTAACTGGTCACATCTCAACCCTAGAGTTGCATACCGTCCGATTGGATTCACAACCTGCAACGAAGTAACTGAATATATGGGTTCTAGGTTTAGCTTATCTATCAAACATCTAGATATAAAAGAATTTGATGCACCAGTATCAAATAAAACACTAATAGACATACATAAATCCGAAGTGTACCTCCCAAGACTACCTTTCCTTTCTCTTGGGCTATTGGCTGCGAAGCAATAGGATCCAATGAATATACTTAGCCCTTTCCGTCCTTAGCAGGCTCCTTGCACTTGCTCTTATAATGGCCAATTTGGTCATAGTTGAAGCACCTGACGTTCTTCTTTCCAGCCACCTTCTTAGCTTTAACAGCACGACACTCGTTAGCAAAGTGTCCCTTCTTGTCGCACTTGAAACAGACAATCTCAGTCTTTCCCTTCTTAGCTACTCCACCCTTCTTAGCACATTTCTTTGGAAAGAACTTCCTCTTTAGATTCTGCCCAACCTGGACTCCTGTAGCTTTACTCTTCTCTAGAGAATCAAGGATCTCCTCATACCTTAAGACCATCTCCACTACAAAGTCAGAAGGATCTCTAAGATGAGGTAATGTGGCCCTAGCTAACTCAGGCTTCAATCCCCTGATAAATTTCTCATTCCACTTCATCACTGTATCCACTGAAGCATAACCATAATTGGCCAACTCCTCAAACTTTCAAGCATACTATAAAATAGACATCTCTCCCTGCTCTAACTCATCAAATTTCTGTTAGTCCTTAAGATGAAGATTTTGATGACAACAACCTTAGGACTTGTTGTAAAATATAAATACTAACATTATAGTCTAGATATGTATGTATAAGCAGGATATGAACATGTAGGTATGAAGAATGAAGACTGTATAGTAAGGAGATACAAGACTGATGAATTAAAGATCGAAGATATCAAGATTGAAGACTCATGAGTATCAAGAAATCAAGTTATCAAGAGTTCAAGATTTCAATAGTACAAGATAAGTATTGAGTCTAGAATTATGTTAAAACTTCTTGAAAGCACTTATGTCTTTGTTCGAAATTTATTCGTGGAATGGAATCCACTTCGAGCTTGTTAAAGGGATGGAATCCTAGTGGGATGGAACCCACAACAATAACTAGTGGAACATATAGTGGTCCTATTTTGATATCCATTAATTTTTTAAAATGCTTTTCAAAAATATATCTCTTGTTCTAAATTTTTTCTTCTAAAACCTTCTTTTCAAAAAGACATCTCTCTTGGTTTTAAATATTTTAGCCTATAAACTATTTTTATCTTCTTTAATATTTTGATTTCAAAATTGTCCATGTTTTTAAACCATTTCTTGTTTTAAATATTTAACTTTACAATATTTATATACTTAGACTTTAAATCGCTTTATAGATTAAGATTATATATATTAAAAATTACTTTCTAAACTCTTTTATATGTTTAAACTATATTCAAATATATTTACAAAGTTTAAAAATTGTTTTGACAAACTATAGAAACCAATTTTAACAAGAAAATCAAAAAATCAATTTTGCCTTGAGCATGTCGACATCCCTCAACCCCCCATGTCGACATGGTGTCCGTTATTTTCAAATTTCAATTTCCAAAAGAAGTGTCTATTCGTCTTATCTTTTCACGAATAGATATGGTTGTTGCTCTACTATAAGTACTAGTAAGTTCTAAATGAATTTTTTACCAGATTTCGTTTATTTTCTCTCCTCTTCATCTTCCATATTTATTCTAAAGGATCCTAAACTATACTTTGCCAAAATACCAAGTGAATCAAACTTGATTATCTCTTGTTTGATTCTTTGCCACTCTCTTCATAAGATCTCAGTGCTATACGGAGATATAGAATCTTTTGTAAATCAAACTGTTAAGTTAAAGGTGCGGTTGAGCCTTGAAATCAATTGGGTGTGACTGTAGCCCTGGGAATCAATTAGGTGATCTTGTACCATGGTTAAATCAAGAGAGTTTTCCCTATACTCGAATGCAGGAGGGTGTACCTCGTAGCCTTGAAACCGAGGGTGTAATGAGGGAGATTATTTTGGACAAGAAATCCATACGATTGTAAGGGACTGGTTGCAGGGTAACTTCGAACTAGTATAAAATTCTAGCGTGTTCCTTCCTTTATCGCTTTTATTTAGTACTTGCATCTGTGTTTGATTCTGTTATTATATCTGTGTCTGCGAATTGCATTTGTTGATGATTAAATTACATAAGTTTCAAAAAGATTTAGAAAATCCATAAAACAATATTCCCCCTTTAGTGTTATTTTACCATTAAGATCCGTAATCCGCATTTCTCACATTTGGTATCAGAGCATTGGTTTTCAAATTTTTCATAATATGAATTTTGAAAAGTTTTAAAAATGGTTATCAACACTGTTTCTGTTAGCAGTATCACTAGTTCATTTATAGAGGGTCAGTCTACTGCTAGACCGCCACTTTTTAGTGGCAATAACTATGCATATTGGGCATGTAGAATGAAAATATATTTACAGTCAATAGGATTAGACATTTGTAGTATCACACAAACTGAATATTCTGAACCCTAACCAGTTTTGCACAGTGGACTGCTGAGCAAAAGACTATTGAATAAAATAATTCCAAAGCCATGAATATTTTATTTTATTCAATTGATAGGAATGAATTCAATAGAGTATCTGTTTGTAAGTCTGCATATGATATTTGGAAAAAATTTCAAGTTACTCATGAAGGAACAAGCAAAGTCAAACAGAACAAAATATCCATACTTACAAATCAGTTTCAATTATTCAAAATGGATTCTAATGAGTCCATTGCATATATGTATAGTAGATTTTAGGATATTGTGCATTCTGTAATCTCATTGGGAAAAAAATTTCAAAGAAGATCAAGTCTGAAAAATTATAAATTCTCTTACTCCGGAATGGGATCAGAAAACTCTTACACTCGAAGAAGCAAATGATATTAGTACTTTAAAAAGATTGAAGAATTGATTGGAAATCTAATGTCGTTCGAAATACAAATGCAAGGGATAAGAGATAGCAAGGCATTCGAAAAGAAGTCAATTACATTCAATGCATAGTAGATGGATCAGACTCGGGAAGTGATGATGATGAAGAAATAGCTCTCACGATAAAGAATTTTTGAAAGTTTCTGAAATACAGAAACATGAATAACTTAAAAAATAATGAACACACGAATTTTGAAAATCATAATGAAGTACCAAACCACATCAAATGTTTCAACTGTGACGAACCAGGCCATCTCAAAAGAGACTGTCCGCATCCTGATAAGCAAAAGTTTCCTGCAAGCAATGATTATACAAAGAAAAGGAAAAGAGCATATACCGTTACACTAGACGATTTAGACTCAGATTCATCCTCAAGCCATGATGATCAGAAGACGGAAAATTCAAATATGTGCTTTATGGTTGTTCATGATTCCGATGATCTCGGAGATACGAATCTAGAAAAAGCTACACGTTTACAATATATTGGTTGAAATTATTTGCTTAAAATTGTTTGATTGTTTTTCAAATTATGTGTTATTTGAATTTTAAATTTTTTATTATTAGGTTTATTTTTATTTTTAGTATTATAATATTTTTTATTAAAAGTGTATTATTATATTTAATATTACTCCAGAAAATATATAGACATTAAAAATAGTACATGTATATAGATATTAAATTATATAGGAAAATATAAGTCACATGAATTCTTAGACCCATGTCGACATGGCCCTACTCATGATGTAGACATCCTTGTCGAAAATTTGAAATTCGAATTTTAATTCAAATCTTTGAATTTCCCTTCACCCACCAAACCCAATGTTCTGGAAAGGTACCTCTTGACCAGACAACATGTCTATTGAATATCTATTATTTCCATTATCTTGTCATACCTTTTCACTTTCATTTTAAAATTAAAAATCTCTTTCACTCTTTCAAACTTTATACTCTCTTCAAAAATGGCTTCTTCAAGCACTCCATCCACAACGAGGCTGTCTAAAACCATTAAAGAATATCTCTATAATGATCCAGAAGCAATCAAGGCTTATATAAGCTATGCTATTTTCGAAAAACTTCATACGGGAAAGTTTGCTATCTTTTGCAATTTCTCTACATATGAAATCAATACTCTTCTTGAAGATAATCATATCCTTAGTCTTTTTGACAATTCTCAAAATGATTTTTTTGTTACCTAAATCTTGTTAAAATATTTTATGCGAATTTGAATCGCGGTTTTAATGAAGGAAATGAAGACGAAATTTGGAGTATGTTAAAGGCACTAAAATTATTTTAAATTGTGAAATTCTGGGCAACATTCTAAATTGCAAGAATTAGGGAATAGATATTTCTACTTTTAATATTGATGAACATGATCGTGAGACATTTGATCACGTTTTCGAAGGAGATAACAACTTTGAATTTAAAAATCGTAACTTTCATCCGAAAGCACGTATTGTCAATCTTCTTTTGCAACATACTATCACTCTTAGATCGGGAAATTTCAATAACCCGACTTTAAAAGTTTGTAAAGCACATTTTGCTATCTTTGGTCATTATGACATTAACTGGACGCAAGTGATTATGGATGAACTTCGTCCTATGAATTTGGAAATGGGTGAAAATACGTTGAATCATGGAATCTATCTCACTCGGATTTTTTTAATTATTTTGGCATTGATTACAAAAGGGAAGAATTTATTTCAAGAAAAGTGTTTAATCATGACAACATTTCTCTCATGAAAATTCCTTTCATATTTCAACAATATGAATATCTTGCCGAAAAGGATGAAAGATTGACACAAGAAGAAGGGGAGGAAATGGAAATTGAAGAAGCTAATGAAGAAACCTCCATGGAAAGTATTGAATAGCCTACCAACACTAACAATCATTCCAACAAAAGTCTCCTTAAAAATCAAAAGGTTATAGTGGAAAATCAACTGATTCTCAAAAGATCCATTAGTAAGAAATTGGATAAAATGTCCACTGATATGAACAAATTCTTTGCTAAAGTTGGTCGGAAACTTGGCTTATCATCATCCTCCTCATCCTCTACCACATTCTAGGAACTATGTTGTGATGTATTAGTTTGTTTTGTGTGAGCTTGTATTGTTGTTTTTATCATATTATGCAGTATCTTATGTATCATCTCATCTATTTATAAAAATCATATATCTTATGTTTTTCTACCTTATCATGTCTCTGGAATAAATGTTAGTATAGTATATAAATTTATGTATGTACATACGTATTCACAAAATAAATAAGACACATAAATTAACATACCCATGTAGACATGCGTCTAACCCCTTATGTCGACATATAACTGTCAGATTTGGTTATTTTTTAAATTTTGAAATTAAAATAACTAACTCCTGTCTATTCATTTTAAACGAATTTTTGCCTATTTAAACACCTGTTTCTTCTATAAATTTGTAATCTTTTCATTTCTACTTATCTCTATTTGCATCTCTTCTCTACTTATCAACAATGGCTTCCTCTTCTCAAACTCTAAGTGATAATCTTGAAGAAACTCTCAATTCGTTCAAGAATATACTTACTTTTATTCTCCGCAATCAAAGGCACTTAGAACTAAGTCAAATGCAGATGATAAAAGAACAAGTGAAGCATTTCGATGCCCTCCTTTGGATGATTTCTGCCCTCAACAAAGATGATCTCGATACAAATCCTATAGGAACTTTGATTCAAGATAATGAAGATTGGGAAGTTATTAAAAAGGATCCTATCTTTGGAGAAGAAGGATGGGTTGAAGTTCCTAGAAATATTTGATCTCCTTATGGTTTGAATTTCTTGTTTTTGAATTGTGTGATTTGATTTGACTTGATTAGCTTTGATTTGATTGGAATTGATTTGGTTTGAATGGATCGTATAACATTATATGAAACGTAGTGTATATTTATTGGGTTTAAACTTTCATATTTGTCATGTCTTTATTATTAACTCATGTTATTTTATATATATATATACTCCATCATAATTTGTCACGGGTACTCCAGTATAAGACTAAGAGGGAGTTATATTAGTTTAGGATAAGTTTTTTTTGTTAATGACAAAGGCGGAGAAATATAAAATAGAGTAGTTAGAATAGTTAGGCTTAGATTAAGTGGGAGTTATTGTAACGACCCAAAAATTTCGATCGAGAAAATTCCAGATAGTTAGGAAAAGAAGAAAAGAGAAAGAAGAAAAGAGAAAGAAGAAAAGAAGAAACAGAAACCCAACATCTCACATTCGCAGCGGATAAAATATAATATCAAATAATAACAGATATACAAAGGAAATCTGTACTTATCAAAGTACACTTTCATACATGAAAGTTACACATAAACACAAACACTTGACAGATACAATCATGTCTCAAATAATACATCATCACAGCGGTTACCCTCTAGACATTCTTGCCATCTAACTCGTCTCCTGAGCTCCATAACGTCCTTACTTGAAAAACTGTAACACTCGGTCTGACCCGAGCATTACATCAAAGTAACACCCGGGTCAGGTTGGAAACCAACGTGAGTAAACTCATCTAACATGGAACACAAAAGCATACAACTTATATAAACCCGGGGTAACTTGTATCAATCTACAACTTCACAAGTCGTTATAGACATCACTTACATCACACATCAATTTCTAAGTACCAAAACTTAGATTAAATGGTCCAATTACTTAAATCATTCCATTTCAGCCTATAGATTCCACATATCAATTTATAAAGAATCGAAGTGGTTTCGAGTATTTACTAATACCCGACTTCGGTCTCTTCGAATTCAATACCATCTTAACCCAAGTTATTCAAGTGAAATACAATTCAATTTTAAATACAAGATGTCACTTTTTACGCAGCAATTCATCATAGATAGATAACCACATTATCATTGTCCATCCAAACATATCATATCACAAAATATTTCATATCAGAGATATCAATCAATTCATAGCATTTAATCATCATTTAATCATTCATAAGCAAGTTGGATCATTTCCAAAATCAACTTAATTTATCTCTAATTAAATTAATCACTAATCCTTTAATCACTTATATTACCTTTACTTAATCCTTGATTAATTACAAATCAATTAATTAATGATCTTTTAATTATCCATCTTAATTAATCATCCATGATTAATTATCTTCAATTACATAAAGTAATTATGCTTAACCATTTACAGTAATTAATCTTTAATTACTTTCATTAATTACATTAATTAATTACATTAATTAATGATCCTTACTAAATTACTTCCATTAATCAGTCTTAATCAATCATAAACAGTAATTAACCATCATGTAATTACATTCCTTAATTAATTAACTCCTTAATTAATTATAATAATTCTTTAATTAATTATATCAAGTAATTAATCTTCAATTACTTCTCCTAAGTAATTAACCTTATATCCAGCAATTTATCCATCAATTACTTCAATAAGTAATTACTCTTATCAATCTCATTAAGAAATTATACTTAATCAGTTATCAAGTGACTATCTTTAGTTAGCAAATAAAATAATTCATTCATCTCATTAATTTCAACTGGGTAATTCATCCCTTAATTACCCTATAAATCAATTAATTAATCTTTAAATATAGATTAATTATTCTTTAATTATTAATTAATAAACCTTAATTATCAATTAATCTCCTTCAATACAAAGTAATCAATCCTTAAATATATTATTCTAAAATCAATTAATTAACTTTTAATTAACAGATTTATTATCCATCAATTATTGATTAATAACCTTATTTATTAATCAATATTTCCCAATACAAATTAATTAATCCATAATTACTTTTTATAATTAAAGATTTTGGATTAATTAATTAAATTAATAAATTACCCTATAATTACCTTAATAATTTAATTATCCTAAATTATTAAATCTTAATTAACTTCAAGATAAAAATATTTTAAACACTTTAAACATTCAAAGTTGTTAGAACAATTTAAAATTTAAAAACTTTATATTATTTTAAAAACTAGGATACAAATTAAATTTGAATCCAGATTAAAACTTTTGATTAAACTTTGTTTGAATCTTTATTTTCAAATTTTAAAATCATTTTAAAATTTAAACAGACAGGTTTAAAAGAAACCCGTAACACAAATAAATGACTCAAGCTACCCTCAGATAACTTCTAGTCCAACCCCACTTGACATCGGGAATTTCGCAAAATAACTCGAGTAAAAACTCGAGCACTTAATCCTGCTTCAACATAGGCACCACCAGAAAATAAGTATGCACCGTGCACATGCACGACGCTCCGACCATCTCCGGCCAACCACGATGGCCTCACCACATCAGCGATCAACTCCGCATCCTATTCCAACCATCAGATCATCCTTTTAAACTCGAAATCAAATTTGAGCTTTCAAACCAAATCTGAACCCAAATGCAAAACCTGGAACACCATTGTTCTTGCGCCTCCGACCACCGTCACGTTTGAGATTCTGTCTAAGCTTTCGTCAACCCACCTATTTCCATTCACCAGAATCCTGTGGCACTTGATCCAACCTATATGTCGTGGTGTTTAAATTCCTGATCGAGCTCCAAACTAGATTACAGACTCTAATCATCTACCACCATCGCCACCATGCCTGGATAACCTTCCTTGCATTTTTCCTCTAAACACCGATCACTCTTCCACCTCCAGGAAGAAATCCGACCTCCTAGTCCACAAAGATCGCCAAAAAAACACTCAAAACATAATTTTTGGTAAACCCAGAACTACACCCTCAATCTAGCATTAAAAATTGTGAATTTAGTTTTAAAAATCATAATTTTGAATGATGTTTCAGATCCTAACCCTGAAACATTGAATCATGATATTTGAATTTTCAATATTTTAAAGCTAGATCAGCTGTTTATGATTTCCAAAGATAATACAAAGTTATTTTAACTTAAGTAAAATTTTAAACTAAAGTTTGTGATGGAACAAACTAGTTTGATTTGAGTCTTATGTTTAAACAGAAACAAAATCAAGAGGTTTTGAATTTAAATCAAAAACTTAAATCCTGAAAACTATGAACATAGAAGACTCAGATAAAACAAACATGCATACCATACATTCATATGTACCCAGCAGTATCGCACTTATATATATACACAATACATATTCATTCCAGAAAACTTGCATGCAACCAAATAATTAAAAAAAACTTAAGCTTTTAAAAATGATGTTACTCACCTGTAGAAAACAGAGAAGCTTTTGTTAAAAATCTGGAAGCTACTGCACTTTTGAAAATTGAAAACTTGATTACTTAAGATCTGAGAATCCTTTAAAACTGAAGCTTGCAACTTGTTTTTATGTTTTGATTGAATTGCCAACTTGATCTTAGTTATCAAAATTTGGAAATTGATGTTGTATTTTTTTTCTTCTGATTTCAGGTTTGCAAATTTGGTCACAGGATTTGATTTGTTTGATTATCCGGTGGATTGCAAAATGTTTTACAGATTCTAGTTGAAGATTTTGGTTTGATTAGTTGAGGATGTTTATAGGTTTTGATTATGAATTTTCTTTGCTTTGAAAAGTGAAAATAGGAAAAAGAAATATAGAAAGCAGATAGGAGTTTATGTAGTGAAAATTAGGATTTACAAAAAATGAAAGAAAATGAAAAAAATAATTGTGACACTTGTCTTAAAATTAACACTTGTCTTTTTAATAATTAATCACCTTACACTTGTAATTTTGCAAATTCAATTAACAATTAAATGATAAATAAAAGCTTTTGTATTAGGTTTATGTTTACATTACATAAAGAAAAAAATATATTTTCTGCTTAGTAAATACATCATTTTTAATTTATATAAGTAAATCTTTTTAAAGAAAATAATATAAAACCAATTACATAAAAGAAATAAAATTATATATAATATATTTTTATATCAAATTTATTTTAAGATATATATCCTCTTGAATTTCCAATTCAAATTAATTTTAATTTAAATCGAATTTAAAATCAACCCATATATATATATATTTAATAATACATTATTTGTTCTAAAGGAATAATTTGCCAATGATAAATAATTATTTAGTAGATTATCAAATAAATATTTATACAGATATTTATAATTCAGCTTTCATTATATTTCAAATTCATTTTATATATATATATTCAGATATTTTTATTTATCAAATTTTATTTATTTAACTAAATGGAATCGGTATCTCAATGATTTAAAATCAGTTAATTATCCAATTATCAGATATTAAAAATCTGGGTTATCACATTCATCCCGTTTAGAATCTTTTCGTCCTCGAAAAGAAACGAAACCAGAATTTTTAAAATTATCCTTTAAAACATTTTTAAATATAAACTCCTTTTTATTCAAAACTTAAAAATACTTTAAGATCTATGTAATATTATCAAAATAGGTTTATAAAAATACTTTTTATAACTCGATGTTTAAACTAGTCCATCCTTGTTCTTAAAGAAATTCGGTCTAAAGTTGATCAGGCGTACGACTGAAAATCTATGAGTACTTAGCAGACTCATTTTCAACACCCAGTGAAAATACTTTGAAAACATTTTATTGAAAATATAGAAAACATTTTTGAAAATAGAGGAAATATCTTTGGTGAGAATGCTCTGGAAATCATCACCCCCATCCATGGTCGCGGTTACATTCTAGGTTACGTTGCCATCACAGCAAAAGTCTATGTAATTGTAGGCACTCCGCGCCCCTCGATTACGCCATGGAATCCGCAACAGGTCGCAGTTACATCCCATCGCAACAAAAGTCCATGTAACTGTAGGCATCAGTCCCCTCGAACTTCGCTGCCAAAAGAATGAAACTTCTCCACTCCCACATAGGTCACAAACTACATCAGTCATGTCCCAATGTAGCATTAGGATCTCACGGCCTCTTGCCTTCTTCTATGTCTCTATAGGTCATAGTCTACCTACATAACAAACATAGACTATTGGCTCTCAGCAGCACTCACGACTTTTGTTATATTACCATAAGTCGCAGTCTACCTATGTAAAATCAAACGTAGATTGTTGGCTCTCAGCGGCACACACGACTTTCGCTATGGTTTGCAGTAGATCGCAGTAACATCGATTTACACTGCCGTCACAGCATAACCCAAACGCCTCTGTAGGCATCAGTGCCCTCGACTTTCGCTACACACTACACAAAATCCTCAGGAAGTAGTTTTGCCCAGACTCCTCGCATGATCATCTTTAGAACCCCCCCTTAGGGTTCAAGGCAGTACCACCCTGTGGCACTCCTGAGAAGTTCATTTCAAGGAAGCGCCTTTTTCCCCAGAGCCAATCTCAAAACACTTTATATCTTCCAAATCATACACCTAGTATGAATCTCATATAAATCTCCTTTTTCAAAATCGGTTATTCCAAAATCGATAATTCTCGAGCTAGGCTTTCCAAATCCAATATTGATTTTACACAAAAATCAAAAGCCTTCCCAAATTCAAAGGTTCCAAACCTTTCCTCAAAATCATTCTCATAAGATCCTTTACATATACATACATACATACATACATACATACATACATATATATATATATATAACTTTAAAAATCTTTGGATCACTTCAAACTTGTATAAAACTCCTTTTATACTTCAAATATTTTCCAAACCATTTCTTCTAGCTATAGATTCAACAAAGGGAGTTTTGTCATATATATATAATAAAGATACATAACTTTGTTTATTCCAAATCAAATATTCAATTTGATTACTCCACAAAATCACTTACCATATCACATTTCTTATCCAGAAATTTCCACTATCAATTTCAGTTAAACCCGTACGATGTACACATACCATCCGTACGCTATACCAATCTGATCGCTCACTTGATCACACAATTTCACTTCCGAACTAGTATCGTCCACCCGACTTCCTAGTGCGGACTCAGATCTAGTTTGTTGATCAGAAACCATCATTTTCCTTGCATAGCCATAACTATGATAGTGAATATCTAGTACCAATCAACAATCCATATCCAGGTTCGCCGTCGAAAATCGAGTGAAAAATCCCAATACGATCATTATAACTATCTCGAAAATTTGTACTCGAATCTGGATCAAATCACTATGTGAATAGAGCAATATACGTACATCCTACGTATTTATCTTTATTGGTTATTAGCCAAATCAATTCCCTTTTCTATTCACATTCACTTTAATTTCTATTCACTTATTCACAGTTGCTTAAATCCTCACTTGGATTATCACTTCAATTTATCTCAATCGAGTATTTAACCATAAACGGTTTGAACTTTGTCCGGCTTAAATTTAGAAAATAGCTTGAAAAGTTTATAAAAATATAAGTAGTTGAAAATTAATTATTAGTTTGTAAAATATCTGTAAAATAGTTAAGTAATTGTAAAATAGTTGGAAAATAGTCAAATAATTATTGAAATTTTAAATAATTTCAAAATAGTTGTAAAATTGTAATTAGTCATAAAGTAGTTGAAAAACAGTAATTAGTTTATAAAACAGTTGAAAATTTGTTAAATAGTTCCAAAAATAATTGTAAAACAAGTATAAGATAGTTTTAGGTTTAAAAAGAAAAGTTGTATATTAAAAAATTTGGAAAAAAAAGATTTATATTAAAACAATTTATTTTGAAAATAGTCCAGAGCCAAACTGTTCAATTCCCAATCTCCATTCCCAACAATTCAATTCAATTTAAATTTCCATTCTCATTTAAATTGATTCAATTCCAATTTAAATAACTTTAATTTCCATTGAAATTGATTTAATCCTAATTCAAGTTGAATTAACCTCAATTCTTTCCAAATTCAAATCAAATACCATTTGAATTTTAAACTATTCAACATTAATCACAATTCCAAATTATTCAAATCAATTTAAATTAATTTCAAATCAAACCAGCTTCAATTTCAAATCATTTCAATTCTAGTTTAAATTAATCCCAATTCCCATTTGAATTTGAACTCATTCATCTTCAATTTCATTTCAAAACAATCCAATTCAAATTTTCCATTTGAATTTTTAAACTTATACATCTTTAATCACAATTCCAATTAATTCAAATCAAATCCAATTTGAACTACTTTAATTTAAATCTCAACTTTAAACCATCTCGAATTATAAATTCAAGTTAAATTTTAAATGTTGATTTAATCCTTTAAATCAAATCAACTTATATCTTTAAACCATTTAATTCTGAATCCAAATTCCATTTTTAACATATTTCAAAGTTTAAATAATTATTTAAATCCTTTTTAAACGACTAAATCTTAAATCCAAATGATTCAATTTTATCTTAATAATGGATATATTACCATACCCCTTTCATTCATTTAAACAAACCCAATTTCAGCTTAAAGATTATTAATAACAACAGGATGGTATTATTCAAATCACTTAAAACATCCATCCATTTCCAATTTCCAGATCTCAAACCCATTTTGAGATCGCACAAACTTCCAATTCAAATTAACCATTTAACTTCCCAAGTTAAATCCCAATTTCATCTTGAAATTTCCAATTCAGGTTGTTCATTCAAACTTATTTAACTTTATCTAAGTTAAATTCAATTTAATCCCAATAATCCCACTCAAAATTTGCATTCTCCAATTCAAATTTTGAATTTCTATCACTTAAAAGTTCAAAAACTTATTTTACTTTGGGTTTTTACATCACAGTTTAGGGAAAATCAAAACTCATCACTTTAGAGTTTATTTCAAATTATCTTGGATATTATGTATATCCACACATATATACATATTTACTTCTTGGTCCACCAAGCCAAATTTTAAAATATAAACCACCCTTGGTTTTAATTCAAAACAAGTTTCTTTAAAGTTTTCGAACAGCTTCTTATTTTAAAATAAGACTATATTCAAAATAGTCTGAATTATATTACTTATTATTTCCTTTAACATTTTGAACAATTCAAATGTTTCTTGACTCGGATTTTAAAATTTCACAATTTGAAACCCACTTCAATTTAGAAGTTATACTCATCTTCAGTTCCAATTTATAAGTCATACTTGCCTAAATGTTTTACTTCCCTAAAACATTTCATTTTGCTTACTCATTAATACACATTTTACTATTAAACACAACAATCATTTATGATAATGACCAAGATTATAATACCTAGAAACCAATTCATTATTATCTTATTCTGAAACTCTTTCCCAAATTCACGATTTTAATTTCAGTTTGAATCCATTTCAAACTTATCTCTATTTAATTTCAATTTGGTTGTATTTCTATTACCACATAATTTAATTCCAATAATTTAACAACCAATTACCTTAATATTTATTAGAAGGAAATATTGCTTTATATATCTCAATATATTCTTATATAAAATCATTTGTAATCTTTATATAAGAAAATAACAGGTACGCTCTCATATATATACAAACACTCAACTCATCCTAGGGTAACACTGACCCTATCCTTAATGAGTAAACCCACCAGAGCCAAGGTTCTCGCTTAACCTTCAGCTCGGATACCAAATGTAACGACCCAGATATATCGATCTAGAAAATTCTAGATAGTTAGGAAAAGCAGAAAAGAGAAAGAAAAAAGAAGAAACAGAAACACCAACATATCACGTTCGCAGCGGATAAAATATAATATCAAATAATAACAGTTATACAAAGGAAATCTGTACTTATCAAATTACACTTTCATACATCAGAGTTACACATAAACACAAACACTAGACAGATACAATCATGTCTCAGATACTGCAATATCACAGCGGTTACCCTCTATACGTTCCGGCCATCCAGCTCGTCTCTTGAGCTCTAGAACATCCTTACCTGAAAAACTGTAATACTCAGCCTGACCCGAGTATTACATCAAAGTAACACCCGGGTCAGGCTGGAAACCAGCGTGAGTAAACCCATCTAACATGGAACACAAAAGCATACAACTTATACAAACCCGGGGTAACTTGTATCAATCTACAACTTCACAAGTCGTTACAAACATCACTTACACCACACATCAATTTCTAAGTACCAAAACTTAGATTAGATGGTCCAATTACTTAAATCATTCCATTTCGTCCTATATATTCCACGTATCAATTTATAAAGAATCGAAGTGGTTTCGGTTATTTACTAATACTCGACTCCGGTCTCTTCGAATTCAATACCATCTTAACGCAAGTTATTCAAGTGAAATACAATTCAATTTTAAATACAAGATGTCACTTTTTACACAGCAATTCATCATCGAGAGATAACCACATTATCATTGTCCATCCAAACATATCATATGACAAAACATTTCATATCAGAGATATCAACCAATTCAAAGCATTTAATCATCATTCAATCATTCATAAGCAAGTTGGATCATTTCCAAATTCAATTTAATTTATCTCTAATTAAATTAATTACTTATCCTTTAATCACTTAGATTACCGTTACTTAATCATTAATTAATTACAAATCAATTAATTATCCATCTTAATTAATCATCCTTGATTAATTATCTTCAATTACATAAAGTAATTATCCTTAACCATTTACATTAATCAATCTTTAATTACTTTCATTAATTACATTAATTAATTACATTAATTAATTACATTAATTAATGATCCTTAATAAATTACTTCCATTATTCAGTCTTAATCAATCATAAACAGTAATTAACCATCATGTAATTACTTTCCTTAATTAATTAACTCCTTAATTAATTATATTAATTCTTTAATTAATTACATCAAGTAATTAATCTTCAATTACTTCCCTAAGTAATCAACCTTAATTGCTTTCCATTAAGTAATTTCCTTATATCCGATAATTTATCCATCAATTACTTCACTAAGTAATTACTCTTATTAATCTCATTAAGCAATTATACTTAATCAATTATCAAGTGACTATCTTTAATTAACAAATTCATTCATTCATTCATCTCATTAATTTCAACTGGGTAATTCATCCCTTAATTACCCTATAAATCAATTAATTAATCTTTAAATATAGATTAATCATTCTTTAACTATTAATTAATAAACCTTATTTATCATTTAATCTCCTTCAATACAAAGTAATCAATCATTAAATATTTTTTATTAAAATCAATTAATTAACCTTTAATTAACTGATTAATTATCTATTAATTATTGGTTAATAACCTTAATTATTAGTCAGTATTTCTCAATACAAATTAATTAATCCATAATTACTTTTTATAATCAAAGATTTTGGATTAATAAATTAAAAAATTAATTATCCTATAATTACCTTAATAATTTAATTATCCTAATTTATTAAATCTTAATTAACTTTAAGATAAAAACATTTTCCTATAAATGATTTAAATTATCATTAACAAAAGCATTTGAAAACTTTTTACTTTCAAATTTGTTTTCAAATTTCATTTTAAATTAAGATTTAAAATGAATACAATTTAACTTTAACAAAGTTTTAAAAACAATTTAAAAACCTTTTAAATCACATGTTAAATAAATACTTACCTTATAAAATAGATTTAAAAGAATTTAAACCAAATTTATTTTTAAATTCAAACCCTTTAAAAAAACACTATAAACATTAAAAGTTGTTAAAACAATTTAAATTTTAAGAATTTTATTTTATTTTAAAAACTAGGATACAAATTAAATTTGAATCCAGATTAAAACTTTTGATTTAAACTTTGTTTAAATCTTTATTTTCAAATTTTCAAATTATTAAAATTTAATCAGACAGGTTTAAAAGAAACCTGTAACAAAAATAAATGACTCGAGCTACCTTCAAATAACTTCGAGTCCAACCCCACTTGACTTTGGGCATTTCACAAAATAACTCAAGTAAAAACCCAAGTACTTAATCCTGCTTCAACACAGGCACCACCAGAAAATGAGAATGAACCGTGCATATGCACGGTGCTTCGACCATCTCCGGCCAACCACGATAGCCTCACCACATCAGCGATCAACTCCGCATCCTATTCCGACCATTAGATCATCCTTTCAAACTCGAAATCGAATTCGAGCTTTCAAACCCAAATCTGAACCCAAATGCAAAACCTGGAACACCATCGCTCTTGCGCCTCCGACCACCGTCACGTCTGAGATTCCATCCAAGCCTTCATTAACGCACCTACAGCCATTCACCAGAATCCTGTGGTACTCGATCCACCCTATATGCCGTGGTGATCAAATTGTTGATCGAGCTCCAAACTAAGTTTACAGACTCCAATCATCAACCACCATCACCACCATGCCTGGATAACCTTCCTGGCATTTTTCCTCTAAACTCCGATCACTCTTCCACCTCCAGGAAGAACCCCAACCTCCCAGTCCACAGAGATCACCAGAAAACCCTCAAAACATAATTACTGGTAACCAGAACTACATCCTCAATCTAGCATTAAAAATTCTGAATTTAGTTTTAAAAGTCATAATTTTGAATGATGTTTCAGATCCCAACCCTGAAACATTGAATCATGATATTTGAATTTTCACTATTTCAAAGCTTGATCAGCTGTTTATGATTTCCAGAGATAATACAAAGTTATTTTAACTTAAGTAAAATTTTAAACTAAAGTTTGTGATGGAACAAACTAGTTTGATTTGAATCTTAAGTTTAAACAGAAAAAAAATCAAGAGGTTTTGAATTTAAATCAAAAACTTAAATCTTGGAAACTATTAGTAGAGAAGACTTAGATAAAACAGACATGCATACCATACATTCATATGTACTTAGCAGTATTGCATTTATATATATACACAATACATATTCTTTCAAGAAAATTTGCATGCAACCAAATAACCCAAAAAAACTTAAGCTTTTAAAAATGATGTTACTCACTTGTAGAAAACGGAGAAGCTTTTGTTAAAAATCTGAAAGCTACTGCTCTTTTGAAAATTGAAAACTTGATCACTTAAGATATGAGAATCCTTTAAAACTGAAGCTTGAAACTTGTTTTTGATGTTTTGATTGAATTGCCAGCTTGATCTCGGGTATAAAAATTTGGAAATTGATGTTGTATTTTTT
Organism: Allium cepa; assembly: GCA_030765085.1. Taxonomy (NCBI): domain Eukaryota; kingdom Viridiplantae; phylum Streptophyta; class Magnoliopsida; order Asparagales; family Amaryllidaceae; genus Allium; species Allium cepa. The sequence continues at coordinate 546,422,649 of CM060943.1, read as the reverse complement.
TTTGATTTCAGGTTTGCAAATTTGGTCACAGGATTTGATTTGTTTGATTATCTGGTGGATTATAAAATGTTTACAGATTCTGGTTGAAGGTTTTGGTTTGCTTAGTTGAGGATGTTTACATGTTTTGATTATGATTTTTCTTTGCTTTGAAAAGAGAAAATAGGAAAAAGAAATAAAGAAAGTAGATAGGAGTTTATGTAGTGAAAATTAGGATTTACTAAAAATGAAAGAAAATGAAAAAAATAATTGTGACACTTGTCTTAAAATTAACACTTGTCTTTTTAATAATTAATCACCATACACTTGTAATTTTGCAAATTCAATTAACATTTGAATGTTAAATAAACGCTTTTGTATTAAGTTTATGTTTATATTACATAAAGAAAAATAAAATTCTATTTAGTAAATACACTATCTTTAATTTATATAAGTAAATCTTTTTAAAGAAAATAATATAAAACCAATTAGATAAAAGAAATAAAATTATATATAATATATGTTTGTATCCAATTTATTTTAAGATACATACCCTCTTGAATTTCCAATTCAAATTTAATTTTAATTTAAATCAAATTTAAAATCAACCCATATATATTTATATATATAACAATACATTATTTGTTCTAAAGGAATAATTTTCCAATTATAAATAATTATTTAGTAGATTATCAAATAAGTATTTGTATAGATATTTATAATTCAGCTTTCATTATATTTTCAAATTCATTTATATATATATATATATTCAGATATTTTATTTATCAAATTTTATTTACTTAACCAAATGGAATCAGTATCTCAATGATTTAAAATTAATTAATTGTCCAATTATCAGATACTAAAATTCCGGGTTATCACAGTTATTATGAAGAAGAAGTATATTTTATAAACATAGATTGTCATCATCAAAAAGGGGGAGATTGTTAGTCCTTGAGAAGATGGTTTTGATGACCACAACCTTAAAACTTGTTAAAAAATATAAATACTAACATTATAGTTTAGATATACATGTATATGCAGGATATAAACATGTAGGTACCAAGAATAAAGAATGTACAGTATATAGATACAAGACTGATGAATTTAAAGATCGAAGATATCAACATTGAAGACTCATGAGTATCAAGAAATTAAGTTATCAAGAGTTCAATATTTCAATAGCACAAGACAAGTATTGAGTCTAGAATTATGTTAAAACTTCTTGAAGGCACTTGCATCTTTATTTAAAATTTATCCAAGGAATGGAATCCACTTCGAGCATGTTAAAGGGATGGAACCCACGATAATATGTAGTGGAACATATAGTGGTCCTATTTTGATATCCACTAATTTTATAAAAATGATTTTCAAAAATATATCTCTTATTTTTAAAAAATGTTTTTAAAACTTTCTTTTCAAAAAGACATCTCTCTTGGTTTTAAATATTTTAGCCTCAAAACTATTTTTATAGTTTTTTATATTTTGATTTCAAAATTGTCCTTGTTTTTAAACCATCTCTTGTTTTGAATATTTAGCTTTAAAATATTTATATACTCAGATTTTAAATCACTTTATAGATTAAGATTATATATATTAAAAATTACTTTCTAAACTCTTTTATATGTTTAAACTATAATCAAATATATTTAAAAAGTTTAGAAATTGTTATGGAAAATTATAGAAACTAATTTTGATAAGAAAATCAAAACATTAATTTTTCCTTGAGCATGTCGACATCCCTCAACCCCCCAAGGCGACATCGTATCCATTATTTTCAAATTTCAATTTTCGAAAGAAGTGTCTATTCATCGTATCCTTTCACGAATAGATATGGATGTTGCTCTAGTATAAATGCCAGTAAGTTCTAAACTAATTTTTTTTACCAGATTTCATTTATTTTCTCTCCTCTTCATCTTCCACATTTATTCTAAAGAATCCTGAACTATACTCTGCCAAAATACTAGGTGAATCAAACTTGATTATCACTTGTTTGATTCTCTACCACTCTCTCCATAAAGATCTCAGTGCTATTTAGAGTTATAGAATCTTTTATAAATCAAACTGTTAAGTAAAAGGTGCAGTTGAGGCTTGAAATCAATTGGGTGTGACTGTAGCCCTAGATATCAATTAGGTGATCTTGTAGCTTGGTTAAATCAAGAGTTGCCCTGGACTCGAATACTAGTGGGTGTACCTCGTAGCCTTGAAACTGAGGGTGTAATCTGGAAGATTATTTTGATAAGAAATCCGTACGATTGTACGGGACTGGATGTAGGGTAGCTTTGAACCAGTATAAAATCCTGGCGTGTTCCTTCCTTTACTGCCTTCATTTTGTATTTGCATCTGTGCCTGATTCTGTGATTTTATTTGTGTCTGCGAATTGCATTTGTTGGTGATTAAATTACATAAGTTTCAAAATGATTTAGAAAATCCATAAAACACTATTTACCCCCCCCCCCCCTCTCTAGTGTTATTCCGGCCTTAAGATCTGTAATTCGCATTTCTCACAATTTCCTAATCAGAGCAGACCATTTCATTGCAGAATAAACTTCACCTGGAACCTTCCCTTGAAATCTTCCCATGATAAAGTTTCCTCGTCCACACCAGCCGTCACATCGTTCCACCAAAACAAAGCGGCTCCATGAAGCTGTCTGGATGCCAAACTTCTCTTATATTCATCATTGAGCCCCGTCTGCAAAAATCCTTTCGTAGTGCAACGGCCAATTTTCCACTTCTATAGCATCCTCTGTCCCCAGAAATGGCTTCCCTCCAAGCTTAGCATAAACTCTGCTTAGCTTGGCATAATGGTTAACTGCCATAACTTCCTGAACTCCTACCCCTGTAGCACCTCCTCCTACCATTCCAGCTGGAACTCCAGCTTGCATTATAGTCATAAAAAACTGATACATAGCTCCCATGTCCACTTGTGGGACTTCAACACCTACATTATCTGCTTATGCCTGACCTTGGGTTCTCCTTGTACTTGGTCTAGCATTCCCATCGGTACGCTCCCCTCCAGGATTTAATCTTCCTCTTCTACCTACCATATCTGTATTCAAACCTTATGAGAAATAAAAATATAGCCTAACAAGTATAGGAGACTAGAGATAAAGTATATACTTAAATATAGCAAATATAAGTATGTTACCATAGCATTATCCCATACCCCAATCTTACTCTAATTCCTTAGGATTATGTTTTAAACATCATTTTTAGTTTATAGTTTTTTATAAACCATGCTCTGATAACAAGTTGTAACATCCTATATTAAGTGGCCAAAAGCTAAGCGCTACAGATGCTGTAGTCATCCATAGTATTAACTTCTGATGACAAAATACGGCAATGATAATGGTATCTGTAATATTAGAAGCACTTGAATATAAACAAAATCATAAATTTCCAAAAATAACATTTTGCTGATTATTTTTCAAAACAAATTCATATCCAAGTTACATAATCCCATATCGTTTCCTAGATAAAGATTAATTACAATCATTACAAAAATATGCCAAGAGCGACATATGACGATGCCCTCCTAGTTGATCAAAGCAATATAGTCATATCTGACTTAATATACATAGCGAAATTAAAACAAAATTAAACCGAAAATCCTAATTAGCTAACCGTCAGCCACCTGCTCATCTTCGGAATCTTTATTCGCCAAAAGACTAAAACCTAAAAACCTTAACTCTTAGCTTACTCAAATAAATTTTGAGCACCAGAATATTTATGGGGAAAACAAAATTTTAAGTCAGATATAAAGCCCAGTGTGAATAATTCTATTACATCTCGGTTTGCTGATATTAAGTGAGACCATGCCGCTTAGCGGAACGGGTTTCCCCTCACTAATATCCTCTTTAAAACATTTACTTTGAAAATCCTTTCCTACAACCAAACTGGTTAATCAAACTGATTATATCAAAATAGCAACATCCTTTATGCTAATAAATGGACAATCTGTCCAAAAACAGGTAATAAGTAGACTATCTGTCCAGAACATAATAGCAAGGTCCGTCATCTTTTCTTGAAAATCTTTTCAAAATGATTTAACCTTTTAAATCCAACTTATACAAGGAAAATATGTTCTTAGCTTTACTCTAAGCTATTTTGACATGATATATATATGTGTGTGTGCGTGTGTGTGTTTATATATATATATATATATATTATATTTATATATACTTTACTCAAAATAATGTTGATGGAATTTAATGAGGAATAGTTATCCCTCCAAAACAAGTTTAAAAAAAATTTAACTTGAAAATATTCAGGCTATGTTGCCTATTTAATTCATTCAATAACTTTGCTTAAAACCTTTAAACAACCCCTTCGAAACCATCGAAGGTAACCCCTTCGAAACCATTGAAAGACCCTTTTTAAACCATTAAATATTGCCTTTCGAAAACATTGGAAAAACCTTTCCTTTCTTTTCTTTGAAAGCTTCAAAAAACTGGAAATCCTCCTTTAATACCTTTAAATTTTGCCTTTCGAAAACATAGGAAAAACCCTTCCTTTCAACCCTTTCGAAACCCTATAGAACCACCCCTTCCGAAACCATTCATTAAAATATTTAAGTCGAAAGCATCTGCTTCGAAACCATTTACTAAATAAAGAAGTGATGGTATCGAAACCATCCCTTTCGAAAGCATTGGATAAGTGCCCATATTTTAAAAAAAGCAACTCTTTCGAAACCATTTGGGTCGAAAGGTAGAAGGCGACACTAAAAAGGCTACGACTTAGTCGACATTTAAAACAAAAGTGCCCCAGTGAAACCATTCCTGTTAAAACCATTTGACCTAGTCGAAAGCTACTCGGTCGAAAGTCATTTTAGGCAAAACCAAGCAGGCGCATTTTTAATTTAAAAACAAAGTACTTCCTCAACTCCTTCGAAAACCCGGTTTCGACTCCATATCTTCTGCCTACAACCAATTCACTACGCACCAGTATACTAAAACCACGTGCATTGGTTTTGACTGTGTCAGAAGCGAAGATGAGGAGGTGGAACATGGTGCCGACGGTGTCGAAATGATGAAAAATACGTAGCAAATAGTTCTTTTCATCTAACCTACTTTACGTGTCGAATTTTGAATGGTTTCCTCTTTCTTTACCAAAAAAAAGTACTGCAATTTTATAAAAGGGCCGCCGACTTTCAGAATTAACAAAATTTAAATTATTTTGCAAAAATCCCCTTCTCCCCTCTTAATTATATAAAACATTTAAGTCTTATACCTTAAATAATTTTATATAACCATTAAAAACTTAGGAAAAATTTGCAAAATACTAGAAAATCTCTTTTAATATGTTTTCCAACATATTAAAATTTCAGACCCAAATCTTTTGTTACTTAACTAAAAATAATTATTAATCCAAATTAACATTTTCTCTGCTAGAAAATTCATATAAATTCCACACAATTTCATAAAATTCCAAAAATTGAAATCCATCTCTAAAATATTATTTATGATCTTCGTAAAAGTCTACAAGGCATAAGGATTCTGACGACCCAACTTCCAAACTCCAGGAAGTCGCATCGCTAAGAAGAAAGAAAGGGATAGAAAAGAGAAAAGAAAGGAAAGAAAGAACAGACAACATCAGAATCTCACAGCGGAACGAATAAATTATATTATATCACATAAAACTTTACATAGTATCATATACATCAGAGTTCTACAACTAATACCACACAAACTAGACAGTTATAAACATCTGTCTAGAGATTACAATTCAAGTACATCAGAGAAAAACAGATACAACTCAAAACAGCGGAACCACTAAATATATCTACACGCTGAAGCCTCCTGCTCCATTCTCTCCTCCAGAACTCGTCAAAGCAAATCCTGAAACACTTGACTACTCATACGTAATATGAGTACCCAAGAGTTTAATAAAACAGAAAATAAACACTCAGGTCAAACAGGGGTCTGGTGTGAGTAAACGGGTTATAGTTGCTTAATTTTAGAAAAAACCTTTGAAAAGAAAAGGTATCACGTAAGACTTCCCACACATAAACATTGAAAAGTTTTTATCTTACGCTAACCAAAACATTTGATAGGAAATCCAGTGATATTATAATAGTGTCTAGGGTTTTCAAAATAAAATACAGAAATAGCTGGAATGCTTACATCTCACGTTCCAACATAGTTGGGCACAATCAAAACCGTACAGGCACTTATTGGATTTTGGATTCCATACAATGGCAGGGCTACTGGGGTACCGCCCGTTACAGTACGTGGCCTAGATCACCGTACCGAGGAGTATGCCCGCTCCCCTGCATCACAAAGCCGGAACCATTCCTTATTGAACAGTTCCGAACAAGACCACCCCGCAGATTGGCCGTCGCCAACTGCCACACAACCGAATATAAAGGGAACTCTAGACAAGGATAAATCTTGCTCTCCAGCGGGGGCTACCCACGAAGTCTTGCTGCACCTCCCCTGTTTTAGCCATTCCCGGTTGATAAGACTTGAGGCTACGATTACCTTTATGGGACATATCAATCTTAGAATTCTCATCGTCCACCTGGCGATGTTCTGAAAGCATTCAATCCATACAAGTTCGTTACGGGTTCGAACGAAACCGAAGGCACTATCTCGTTACACTCGTATTGGAATCACCCCTAGAGTCAACGACCATAGCCCTTGCACTCTAAATCACCATCTCGAACCTATAAGCACTATTCCGTCAACTCATTACGGAATCACCCACAGAGTTATACTGACGTATAGCCCTTACACCTTGAGTCTTCACTTGCTCCACTTGGGTTAACGACCTAACGCTAAATTGGAATCGATGTGGTTTTCGGATATCCAAATATGGAAATCTGATCCCGGTCTCACCGAAACCAAACGCCATCTTAATGTCCAGGTTGTACTTAAGAGTTTTAAAAAAATAAATCATTTCATTATTATCTAATTCATATAGATAGATAAACTACATCTAACAATAGATAATCACATTTATATCATAAACAGATAATCTTTATCATCATCACAAACAGATAATCATCACAACCAAATAATCCATCACAAACCATCATACATAAACCAATCAACCATATCATACAGATACAACTAATTTCATTACTGAGATCACAACCATTCAATCAATAGCATCCATAAGCAATGATTTATTAACCATCAATTATAATTAATTTAAAATGAATTAAATTAATTACAACCATCTCTAATTAATTTAAAATAAATTAAATTAATTACTCATTTCTATAAATCCTACTTAATATCCATAAATTAATTAACCCAGTTAATTAATTATCCACTAAGTATTTAACTTGATTAAATATCTTTGATTAATCATTCACTAATTACAATAAGTAATTAGTCCTTAATTAATTATATAAATTAATTAACCTTATTCATAAGTAATTAACACTTAATTACTCATTTATTAATTACCTATAATTAATTATATTTATCCTTAATTAATTACAATTAATTAATCACTTAATTAATTAATTATTATTTAATTAAACAATCATTAATTACATCATTAATATTAATAATTAATGATTCTAATTAATATTCAAATTAATTACTTAATTTAAAATTTAATTACTTTTAGTAATTATTAATCACCTTGATTAATATTAAATTTAGTAATCAACTATCTTTAATTATTCATTAACAAATTAATTATCCAATAATTAATTATCTTAATTAATTAATCTCTTGATTAATTACAAAAGTAATTATCCAAATTACTTATTACATTTCAGTAATTAGCATTCATTACTTCTCTAAGTAATCCTGCTCCATTAATTACATTAAGTAATTACATTCTTAAAATCATTAGATGATTTAGTTAAATTAATTAAACTAAATTAATTAACTTAAACAAGCCACAATATCAAAATTAATTACAATAAGCAATTAATTCCTTTATTACTTTTAAGTAATTATATTTAACAAATTATAATTGATTATATTCAATTAATTAATATAGTTAATTATCAAAATTAATTACATTAATTAATTACTTAATTATCCTTAGATAATTATCATTATTTATTAATTAAAAACATTTCAATAATTATATGCTTAAGAAAATTTATCTTAGATTAATTATCAATAAATCATCTTTAATTAAAATTAATTTAGACCATTAATTAAAACCAAATAATTAAGTAAATTTTTAATTATTTTAATTATTTTCAAAATAATTTGTTTACTTATCAAATGAATTCATTTATATTCAAAATATATCTAAACAATACATTTCTAAAACTAAATTCAAATTCCATTTAGAATTTAATATTTATAATGTTTAGCTATTAAACATTAATCCAATTTAAATAATTGTAAACCTTAAAATCAAATAAATGTTAAAGAACATTCATTACCTAAATATAAAAGAAAGGTTTAAAATAAAATTACTTGATTAAAATAAATCAAGCTTTTGAAAATAAATTGATTATTTTAACTTTCAAATTAAAATTAAACACTTCATATTTTTATTCAAATATTAAAAGAATTAAATTCTTTCAACTTTAAAACTTACTTGAAATCAAATTTCATTTTCAAATTTATTTTTAAAACCTTTGAAAATGTTCATTCATTTTTTTTATTTACAAACTGTTTTGAAATCAAAACTGGTTTCCAAAGTAACTTGAAAACTGTTTTAACTTGATTTCAAAACAAATTTAAATCTTGCTTAAAAACATTTAAATCTGTTCAAAATTTAAATACTTACAAAAACTGTTTGAATCAAAAATCTGGTTTTAAAGATAAATCTGAAAACTGATTTTAAAATTGATTTAAAACTAATTAAATCTTGATTAAATTATAAAATTTCATTTTTAAAAACTTTGAATTTTAAACTTCATGTGAATTCAGATTCAAGTTACACTTGAATCAAGTTTCAACTTTTAAAAATATGAATTTCATTTAAATTAAAAACTGCAAAACTATAGATTTTACAATCTGCAACTTACACTAACCCGAGAACCAATCTATTTACTTCGAGTTCTCCAATCATTTGCTCCGAGTCAACCTCACAAAATCTCGAGAAGCACTTCGAGTAAAAACCCTGCATTGCCCACAAAGTTCACCAGACATCAAGCATGAACTGTGCATGTACACCGGAGCTCTGATCAACTCCTGACACCCTAGGCTACTCCTCCTAGTTGTCGACCATCTCCTAACATAGGTACGATCACTTTATTTCCACTGCAACTCAAATTGAAATCAAAGAATATCAATCCAACCTGGAACACTTCACAGCACCTTAAACCCTAACCTGTCAACGCCGAGAAACCTCACCTCCGGCCACCTTCGATGACGCGACCCTGGCTATAACTTCCTCTACACCTCCTCTGCAAACTCACAAAACCCCTCCTCACTCGATGCATCACAGTAAAATCCAGAAGCTATCAAACCCGACCACTCAAATTTAGAGCATAAACTTGGAAATCCCAAATTTGATCAACTATGTAATGCTCACTCCACGGTTACATTAAAAATATGATTTTTGTTTTGAAATTCATGATTTCATTCATGTATTCATGTTATAAACCTGTTTCAATGATTTAAGAAGTTTAAGATTCTTGATTAATTTTTTTTATTATGTTAACTGTCCCTTACACTTTACAGTGAAAACAGTTTTCAAATTAAATCTCAATTATGATTTATAAATTTAATCTATACTAAACAAACATCCCTCATTTTCATAACAAATACAACAGAGAATCAATTCAAGAGGTCCTAGTTTTTTTAATTTCATTTAAAGGTTTAGTTTCTAAAAACAGAATCAGGTAATAAGATACCTGTAACACATATATATGTGTTTGTATATATAATCCCACAGAATATACATCACAATAGAAACCATACAAGCAAACTTAGTCCAATTTATCCACATGCAACAGAAAATTCTAAGTAACTTTTCAATTGCGAGCTTACGCACTAAAAATAATAATAACGATACTGCAGTTTATTTCATAGCAGTTTTGATTATTAACTATATAAAAAAAAACAGTTTGTATTAGAACCTTTAGTGCTAATACTTGCTTAAGCATTGATTTTAAAGGAAAGAACTGTTTTTTAAAAATAAAAGTTTACTCACCTCTCAATTTTGAAGATGCAGAGAACAAATAGATGCAGATTTCATTTTTCCAGGAACTGCATATTGAACTTGCACCTGCATTTTCCAGTTGAATTTGCTTTAACTTGATGATGCAATTTGTTTGAACATGCATGCAGACCTCATCTTCATTGCTCGGATTCAAATTGAACTTCATATTGATGTTGTAACTTTGTTTTTCAAATATGCAGATTTGGGTTTGCAGATTTTGAATAGAATTGGCTTTGTAGATATGAAGTTTGTTTGCAGGATTTGATTTATATTTGGTTTTCTGGATTTGAGTTGTATTTTGATTGCAGATTTTATATTGAAGTTTGGTTTTGCAGATATTAAAACATGCATTGTTTGGAATTTTGCTCAAATCTGATTCTTCAGATTCAAATGAGAATAAGGTTTGAACAAAGAAAAAAGCATTTGTTATATTTCTTATTTAAAAGGATAAATTTCAAGAATGAATTAGCTTGCCACTTGTTATGTTTAATTTGTTATGTGATTACAAGTGTCTTCTATTAGTTTAAGAATTTAACACATGTTCATTTTTAATATGAAAGAAAAATCTAAATTTATAAATGTTATATAGATTTATATAAAACCATTTCTAATTTGTTTTAGCATGCTTTTAATTATTTATTAACATTAGCCTTGAATATGATTATATGTCTACTTAAAAACTTATTTTAAAACTATACATTTTAAAAATAATATTCTTTCAAAACTAATTTTCAAAAGAGAAGATTTTAAAAAGAAAATAATGTTGAGTTTATCTTATTCAAGAGTTTTAAATCAAATGTTATACTTTAACATGAATGAATTAAATTTATTTCAAAGAAAACAATTTTCTTTAGAATAAACAAAATAAATTTTTATTATAAAACAAAATTTAAACTATATTTATTTTTATAAACAAAATACTTACTTACATTTCTATGAAAATATGAGATAGATTTTTAAAACAAACTTTTGAAAAGTTTTCAATACTAGTTTAAAACAATTTACAAATTATACATTTATATATAATAAGTTGGAAAATATTCTTTATTTAATATAAATTTAAATTTTGAATTAAAATCAAACCCTCTATTTACAATGTATAAACATATATACATTATAAATAAAATACCTTTAAATCAGTTTAAAAAGAAAATTTATCATTTAAATATTTTTAACATTTGAAAACAATCAGATTCTTAATTTGAATTAAATTATTATTATTATAAAGTTTGAAAAGAATATCATTTAACAAATAGAATGATTATTAATCTTCAAAAGAAAATTCCTGTTTGAATTAAATTATTAAATCAATATTTCACATTTTAAAATAATTATCAATGAAATTATTAAATAATTATTGCCTAAATTTCCGGGACATCACATTCCTCCCCCCTTAAAAGAATTTCGTCCCCGAAATTTAAAAGCAAAGGTAATTTAATAATCCTATACAAATTTTAAAATTTAATAATAGCAAACATATGCTATCAACCAAATACTAGCAACCATAGCGACCAATTCAAACACACAATTCTAATTATCCAGACAAAATTCTGGATAGAATTCCCTAGAGTTTCCCAGGTACAAACACCGGGACACTCGCCCTACAGAATCTAAACTAACCACACCACACAGATCTAGAGCTCCTATTTCTAGATTAACCAATCTAAACAGGATACTGGACTACAGACAAGTCCTGATCAACTTCCAAATTCTCCAGAACTACTGATTCTAAAACCAATGGTAGATCATACACGTACTCCCTCAGAGATACGTGAAAACAAAAAAAAATCCCAGCCATCCGAACTGGAAATTCAATCCTGTAGACCAAACACTTAACCTCAAGAGGAAACAGAAAGATCAATTACTCATATTCACAAATCTCTCCTATCGATCCTGGGCTGCCTTCCACTTTCTAGAACAAACAGATCTTCATAGATGCCTCACAGAACAAATCTTGACAAGGAAATAAATGATCTCCTGATCCTACTCCTATTCTGAACAGAACAGGTGCACAAGACATCCAAGCCTCCAGATTAATACAAATTTCCTGTAGAAATCCTCTGATCCAAGACAAAACTCAAATTCCCAATGAATCGATGTTGCTTCTATTCTGGAATAGCTGCCACCATGCTTCCACTGCGCAACTCTGATTTAAGAATGTTGTTGATGAACACAAGTATAAATTTTATCAATCCATTCCGGAAACATTGTTCATCGAATCCCATAAAATCTCAGTAACCTATCCGATTCGGTCACAACACTACAAAAATTCAACCAAAAACTGGATCCAATAAATCCTACCAACTTAAACAGATTTCTCTTAAAGAACCTCTTACTAATCTGATCCATCGGTAAAACTCCAAGAACCAAGTCGAATCAGAACTCATATTCTCGATGGATGCAAATCTTAACCTCTTCGAAGATATCCAGAAAATATCACTTCGATAGCTCAAACATCCTGTAGAGATGCTTCAATCCAAACAAAGATTACTCAGAGAACTTTCGAACCATCGCAAGTCACTTTTGCGATTCTACTCAGTTCAGATTCCAAGAAATCGTTCTCACTTCAACAATCAGAACAGCTAAAGCCTTCAAATCAAAGGAAGAAACTAGTGGTTTACCTCTAACCACAAACATCACACCCAGCTGAGCTTCCAGAAGAAATGGACAAGCTCCACCATCTGCCCAGTCTATTGACAGAAGAATCACAGAGATTTCTGAACCCCCGAAGAACAGGCCATTCACTGCTGCTACTGCTGCCAAAAACTTCCTTATCCAAAAGCTCATCGAACCTCAAATCTTCACCAGCCTCTTCACAATAGAGCTTTCCTGATAGAAAAATATCTCTCAGGAAACTCGCTCCCAAACCAAGCTCAAATACTCTGCCAAACTGAATCTCAAACTCAAATACAGACAGAACTTCTTCCTAAGGTTGCCAAGAGACCATCGCTGGCTACAGAACTTCCTACTAATCCAAACTCAAGAAAATCCACTCACACGAGTGCTACTAAGCTTACAATCCAAAGATAAACTCCGAATCTTAAAAAGATTTCCTTCAGAGATTGGTGAAATCCTTCACACTAAACTGCAAAACTACTCAAGACGCCCAATACTGCCCTAGCAGATCACATCCAACTTCAAACACTCGGACTCCCACCATTGGTAGTTGTGTTACATACACCACTACCCTATCTACCTTTAGAACTTATATTGGAAAACCTGAACAGGTAACCCAATCAAATAGGTAGAGATAAATATATATATATATATATATATATATATATATATATTCAAAATTACAAATACGCTCTCTCAAGAAGGACACCACTCCAGCATCTAGGTATTCGCTCAACCTAGAGCTCTGATACCACAATGTGACGACCCAACTTCCAAGCTCCAGGAAGTCGCATCGCTAAGAAGAATGAAAGGGATAGAAAAGAGAAAAGAAAGGAAAGAAAGAACATACAACATCAGAATCTCACAGCGGAACGAATAAATTATATTATATCACATAAAACTTTACATAGTATCATATACATCAGAGTTCTACAGCTAATACCACACAAACTAGAAAGTTATAAACATCTGTCTAGAAATTACAATTCAAGTGCATCAGAGAAAAACAGATACAACTCAAAACAGCGAAACCACTAAATATATCTACACGCTAAAGCCTCCTCCTCCATTATCTCCTCCAGAACTCGTCAAAGCAAATCCTAAAACACTTGACTACTCATACGTAATATGAGTACCCAAGAGTTTAATAAAACAGAAAATAAAAACTCAGGTCAGACAGGGGTCTGGTGTGAGTAAACGGGTTAAAGTTGCTTAATTTTAGAAAAAACCTTTGAAAAGAAAAGGTATCACGCAAGACTTCCCACACATAAACATGGACAAGTTTTTACCTTACGCTAACCAAAACATTTGATAGGAAATCAAGTGATATTATAATAGTGTCTAGGGTTTTCAAAATAAAATACAGAAATAGCTGGAATGCTTACATCTCACGTTCCAACATAATTGGGCACAATCAAAACCGTACAGGCAATTATTGGATTTTGGATTCCATACAATGGCAGGGCTACTGGGGTACCGCCCGTCACAGTACGTGGCCTAGATCACCGTACCCAGGAGTACGCCCTCTCCCCTGCATCACAAAGCCGGAACCATTCCTTACTGAACAGTTCCGAACAAGACCACCTCGCAGATTGGCCGTCGCCAACTGCCACACAACCGAATATAAAGGGACCTCTAGACAGGGATAAATCTTGCTCTCCAGTGGGGGCTACCTACGAAGCCTTGCTGCACCTCCCCTGTTTTAGCCATTCCCGGTTGATGAGGCTTGAGGCTACGATTACCTTTATAGGACATATCAATCTTAGAATGCTCATCGTCCACCCGACGATGTTATGAAAGCATTCAATCCATACAAGTTCGTTCCGGGTTCTAACGAAACCGAAGGCACTATCTCGTTACACTCGTATTGGAATCACCCTCAGAGTCAACGACCATAGCCCTTGCAATCTAAGTCATCATCTCGAACCTATAAGCACTATTCCGTCACACAGAGTTATACTGACGTATAGCCCTTACACCTCGAGTCTTCACTTGCTCCACTTGGGTTAACGACCTAACGTTTAATTGGAATCGATGTGGTTTTCAGATATCCAAATATGGAAATCCGATCCCGGTCTCACCGAAACCAAACACCATCTTAATGTCCAAGTTGTACTTAAGGGTTTTAAACAAATAACTCATTTCATTATTATCTAATTCATATAGATAGATAAACTACATCTAACAATAGATAATCACATTCATATCATAAACAGATAATCTGTATCATCATCACAAACAGATAATCATCACAACCAAATAATCCATCACAAACCATCATACATAAACCAATCATCCATATCATACAGATACAACTAATCTCATTACTGAGATCACAACCATTCAATCAATAGCATCCATAAGCAATGATTTATTAACCATCAATTATAATTAATTTAAAATGAATTAAATTAATTACAACCATCTCTAATTAATTTAAAATAAATTAAATTAATTACTCATTTCTATAAATCCTGCTTAATATCCATAAATTAATTAACCCAGTTAATTAATTATCCACTAAGTATTTAACTTGATTAAATATCTTTGATTAATCATTCACTAATTACAATAAGTAATTAGTCCTTAATTAATTTTATAAATTAATTAACCTTATTCATAAGTAATTAACATTTAATTACTCATTATTAATTACCTATAATTAATTATATTTATCCTTAATTAATTATAATTAATTAATCACTTAATTAATTAATTATTATTTGATTAAACAATCATTAGTTACATTATTAATATTAATAATTAATGATTCTAATTAATATTCAAATTAATTACTTAATTTAAAATTTAATTACTTTTAGTAATTATTAATCACCTTGATTAATATTAAATTTAGTAATCAACTATCTTTAATTATTAATTAACAAATTAATTATCCAATAATTAATTATCTTAATTAATTAATGTCTTGATTAATTACAAAAGTAATTATCCAAATTACTTATTACATTTCAGTAATTACCATTCATTACTTCTCTAAGTAACCCTGCTCCATTAATTACATTAAGTAATTACATTCTTAAAACTATTAGATGATTTACTTAAATTGATTAAACTAAATTAATTAACTTAAACAAACCACAATATCAAAATTAATTACAATAAGTAATTAATTCCTTAATTACTTTTAAGTAATTATATTTAACAAATTATAATTGATTATATTCAATTAATTAATCTAGTTAATTATCAAAATTAATTACATTAATTAATTACTTAATAATCCTTAGATAATTATCATTATTTCTTAATTAACAACATTTCAATAATTATATGCTTAAGAAAATTTATCTTAGATTAATTATCAATAAATCATCTTTAATTAAAATTAATTTAGACCATTAACTAAAACCAAATAATTAAGTAAATTCTTAATTATTTTAATTATTTTCAAAATAATTTATTTACTTATCAAATGACTTCATTTATATTCAAAATATATCTAAACAATACATTTCTAAAATTAAATTCAAATTCCATTTAGAATTTTAATATTTATAATGTTTAGCTATTAAACATTAATCCACTTTAAATAATTATAAACCTTAAAATCAAATAATGTTAAAGAACATTCATTACCTAAATATAAATGTTAAAGAACGTTCATTACCAAAATTGGGCACAACACTCGTCGGAAGTTTTTGAAGAGATAATAAATGAAGAGCGCAAATTAAAACAGAGGATTATCTAACAAAAACTCCAAATAGCGTGTAAATAAGCGCATAGACAAGCAATTTATAGCGGTTCGGCGTATTGCCTACGTCCACTGTGAAGGTTTTATACTTTTATTGACTTTCTTTTGATGATTACAAGTCGGTATAGCAAACAACAGTGAATTACAGTCAGGAATTCGAATTTAACAGCAAGTTTATTGTAGGATCTAGATTAACCCTAGAGGGGGGGTGAATAGGGTTATAGCAAATTTTCTCGATTTAAACACAGAAATAAACGGCAGAAATAAATATGCGGAAAAGTAAATCACACACAAAATTTACCCAGCTTCGGCAACCCCTTCCTACTGCTGCATTCACAGATTTCTATTAGAATTAAACAGTATCACGCTTACAACAACTCTACTAGACTCGCAGACCCTTTTGCTCCCGCTCACAAACACTCTACTAGACTCGCACACCCTGCTCCCGCCTATAGAGTTTCGCTCACTCGCAAACACTGCTCCCGCCTATAGAGCTTTGCAAACTCGCACTCCCTGCTCACTGAACTAATTCTAAATAGACAATCTGACACTACCTAAACTCTAGGTGGTGATTTACAAATTCTTTGACACGAAAAGAAAAAATAACTTCAAAAATAACCGCAGGAGCAAAAAATTAAAATACGAATGTGAATGCGTAATTTTTGCTTAATTATAAAAACTAAAAAAAACCCTTTTTATAAAATTTAAAAGCTAAACCCCCTTTTTAATAATTAGGCCGGCCCACTATTCTTTCAACCCGTTCCCTTCTTTTGCTTGTGAAAAATGTCGGCCTCTCTTTGTTGAATTAGGGCTTCGGCTCTTTCTCGAATTAGGGCTTCGTTCTGATGCTCGATTCTCTGATTTGATGGCTTGCGTCGCTTGTTCTCTGATATTCGATTGTGGTTAACTTTGAAATTGTGAATTGTTGCAGCTGCTTCTTCTGATGACCGAGTTCGTTGAATTTGCGGTATGTAATTCTTCGTTTGCTGGTTCAATTGCTTGCTTTAACTTGATTGTACTTGATTAAACTCGATAGCCGATGATGTGAATTGGGATTGGTTTTTATATGAATTCGAGACTCTTGAATTCGTTCGAATTAACTTGATACTTTCCTAAATTCTTAATTACCAGTTGCACACGTCTTTCCTCACTAGTTACTCGTGATACTCACGGCTTTCCTGATATGTTTTAACTTGATAATCACGGTTTTGAATTTTTACGCGTTCGATTTTCTCTTGATTGTCACTGCAGAAACTTTCCCCTTTTTCATTTCTGACTTTTTCAAAGAATACAAATTTTGATACTTGGTTTTGTGCCCTGATCATCACTGCACTGTTTTGATTTCTTGAATCATATCCACGGCTTCAATGTTTACAGTGTTTATCCCTGTTTCTTTCGACTTCACACGGCATTGATTCTCTGATCATTTCACTAGCTGTTGTGTGCTTAATATCATGATGTACTTCTTCCATTTGTTCATGATGTTCAAGTGTACTACTGCAGTTTGCATTCGGTCTTGATTGTGTAAATTCTCGAGTTGGTTGTGCACTGTTGATTAGTTGTTATGCAGTTTCTATGCCTTGTAGCTTTCCACTGACTTGTGTATTGCCTTCACTGTCCACTTGAACTGTTTCACTATGATTTCATGCCTTGTAGTTACATTCCATTTCATACTGTCACTGCCTCGAGCTTGAGTTGCTTTGTTTTTCTGGCTTGATGTTTATATCCACTTGCTGTGTATTGCTTCACTGCATAGCATATTTGTGCATTTTAAAACTCTGACCTTGTTGCCTTTGTTCATTTGCTGGTTAGCTTGCATCTGCTTGTAGTTGATGCATATGCTCTTTGAGTTTGTTGGTTGGGTCTGCACATTTCTATGCTCTGGTCTCCATAACCTTTACCTGAACTTCACTTGAACATCTGGTATTCATGTATGCAGATCCACTGATACATGTTGTGCTTGTTCTTGGTCTCTGTTGCATTATTCATTGCAGTTTGCATGTGCTCAGCACTGTGTCTTGTTCACCATGTTGTAACTGGACTTGTTGTTTTTGTTGTTGGCATTGTCTTCATGCCTGACTTGATTCATTTATATTCTGGTCAGTCTTGTACTGTCCACTGCCCTGTAATCTTGAGTTAGTGCTTCACCATATCACTTTTTGATTGATGCTGCATCACTTGTAGCTTTATGTATTCATGTGCTTGTCTGCATTCACTCTGGCTTGTGTTATGATTGCTGTGAAGTTGCATTGATCTCTGTAGTACTTTATGTTGACATTTTCTTTGACACTGTTTTGTTGTGTATACCTGTGGCTGTAGTCTTACTACTGTGTTGCTGTGCACTTTTGTGCTTTGCCCCATTCACTGTTGCTGTTTGGTCATTTTGTACTTCTCTTATGTACACTTGCACCTGTAATTTGACACTTGCATGCATTTGTGATCTGCCTTGTTGCTTGACCTGTCTGGTCTCTGTTCTTTGTTCATTGGTCATTGTTGTAGTGTTCATTGCACTGATAGTCGAGCTTGCATTTGTTACAGTATTCATGTACTGATGCATTTGGAATTTGAGTTGTCTGCTATCATGAATTCGAATTGGACTTGCTTGATCATTGACTTTCTTTTTGCACTTGCACACTTGCTCTTGTTGGCCACGCACATGAGTTGGCGAGGCAGTGCACACGTGTATGAATGTACACGTGTGTATTGCAGCCACTTATGGTTACCTGTCCCTGTAATATCTATGTGCACGACTTTGTGATGAATTCAAGTGCGAATGATGACGAACAACCCAAATAACTGAGGCAAACCATATTTTCAAAAGTCATATTTAATTTTATATTGCAAAAATATTTCTTTTTCAATTTTACTGCGTTAGTGGATATTTTTGCAGATTTCTCAGATGCTGGATTCAAACTGGAATGCGGTTGAAGACAAAATACGAGTGTGAGTGATATGTAGTGAGGTTATCAATGTAAAATATTTGTGATGTAATCGTGATGTAATCAAAAATGTATATGTATAGTGAGAGCATGAATTTTTACTATTCAAGATTGTAATAAATATTTGTTTGAATAAAATTTCTGTTTGAATTCAAAATCTGTGTAACTTGTTCTGTTTGAATTCAAATTCAAATTCTGTATAATTTATTTTATTCAACAAATATTTATTTAATCTATGCAAAAACAAAATAGTACATAACCAAATACATTTAAATGAATATATATGTTTATTATCATCAAACAAAAACATATAAGCGCATATTCAACAATCTCCCCCTTTTGATGATAACAAACATATATTTAAGATTTTGACCGTGTTAAATGTATTTGACCAATTATATACTCTAATTGCTCCCCCTATTTAAATGCTTCCTCTCTACATGATGCTCCCCCTACATATATGCATACAAATAGAAATATATTCAAATGAGCCTAGTTGCATATGGAAAAATTATTTGACCTTTGCTTGATTCTATTTTACAAAATCTTAACTTTTCTCTCCCCCTTTTGTTATCAGCAAAAGAATAATAGTGTGAGAGAAAAATAGAGATAAAGTGATCGATATTAATCCAACATTAATCTCAAATTGAATATAAATATTAAACTTCAATAAGAATCAAACAAAAACCATAACTACCCTTGTTAGGCGCATATTCCAATTTTAGAAATGATGGATATGGTGTTCATATAAAATCATACAGTTGAATCAACTTGTGGTATTTATATCAGGAATTTGAATATCTACTAATCATGCATAACCGTTAGGACTTTTAAATGAGATTAGTAGTATTCGAATTTAATTTTAAAAAAAAACGAAATCAAGTATCTTCTAACCACGCATGACCATGAGGACTTTTAAATGGGATTAGAATCAACTTGTCTATTTAAACAATTTAATTTTGATATGCGTTCCATACATGCATAACCGTAAGGACTTTTAAATGAGCATGGAAGCACATAATAATAAAAAATTCAAGTAATTCACCCATGCATAACCGTGAGGACTTTTAAATGAGAGTGAATACTTTGAATATTTATTTATTTATTTAAAAAATATGACATGAAAAAACAAATGATTCCTGATTATAGTACCACATATCGACAAACTATATTGAATATTTGATAAACCATGGTCGATAGAAATAATGATAGATATAGAAATGGTCATGGAATCTTTACCCAACAAAAAGTTTTATAATTCTTGTTTTAATTCCTAAAGAAATTTTCCAAATATACTCTCTTGAGTAATGTATGTTAAATATCAACACTCATCACTTTTTCAATCACTATTTATCTCTTTGATAATTAGTAGGGAGTCGGATCAGTCAAAATTTGTCATTTAAAATCAAATAAAATTAACTAATCTGAAAAAAATGGTCAAACAATTATTTTCTCGAAGGGGTTATATGAGAAAAAAAATTCTGCTAAATGAAAAATTATTTCAAGTGAAAAATATGCAGATATTTTCTTTTAAAAAAAACGATGCAGCAAATGAATAAATCACGTTCAACTCGTAAGTTTTCTATCAACTAGATTACTAGTATGAATTGCATCTGAATTTCTTTTTCAATCCAAAATATCACTAACTGGATTTGGTAAACCATACATGAAGTGTGCATCAAAAATTTCAAACCCAATTTTAGCAACAATTTAAATGACATTCTTTGGATTTTGAATTGAAGCCATGTTCACACTCAAACAAATATCATGGTCTTAATTTCAGAAACCATAGGATAAACAATTATATTCATGAGTAATCAACAGTCAATCAACATCTTAATTATTTCAAAAACAATTTCTTGAAGTTTCAACAATTTCTTAAAATCCTTTTTCACATGAGTTTGAAATCGTGCAAATTTACAAGCAGTGATCAAAATGTCAAAATATGTCTAAGTGTAGCACGAGTAATCAAGGATCAATAAGATACCATCATTTGACTAAACAAATTAAATTCAATGATGAAAGGATGGTTGGTCTTCTTTTAAACACAAATCAAAGTAAGAACAAGTCAAAAGAAATCATATCAATTAAGAATAAGTCAGAATTAAAGACATCATCTCATTATCACAATTTTGGATGATTTAATTCAGAATATGGTGCATATTATCACAGAATTATACCTTCACCTGTTTTACCTTTACGATAATTTTACGTGATTGCCCATTGTGATTCTGTCACCTTTATACTAGGCTAAGGAACTTTGCTTTGTTACCCGTTGTGTTTCTGGAACAGCCAAAATCCAGAGAACACCGTTGTCGTTCCTTAGCCTGCCACCACACCTACACGATGAAAGATTTTTGTGACCTATTTCTAGGTCCATGATTGTTAGTGGCAGTAACATTAAGAATAAACAAACCCTTTGGAACCCAAACTTGTTTAGACTTTTCATTCTTGTTCCAATAGACATGAAATTTGTTTGTAGAATTCTTAGGAACCCAAACTTGTATAAATTTTGTGTTCTTGTTCCTATGACTACAATTTTCAGAATGATGTCCAATTATTTCACATATATCAAAGACACTTTTCCCTTTTGCATTATCCTCAGCTTGTGTTTTCCCAAAACCAAGTCCTTTTCTGTTGTTAGCAAAAATTTGATTTCCCAATAGCATGTTGAAAGATTTTTCGCCTCTTGAAAAGTTATTCAAAGATTTCTCAAGATCTTGGACTTTGGTTTTTAGTGTTGTATTTTCAGTGACAAGTGAGGTGCATCGATTTATAAAATCCTTTTTCCTAGTGTCGATGGTTTCCTTAAGATTCAAGTTTCCTTTTTCAAGATTCTCAGAGTTGTTCTTAAGTTTTGTCAATTCTGAATCTAAAACTTTACATCTTTTACATTCTAGGTTTTGAATATTTTCAAGTTCAGTTTCTAACCTAAAATTTTTACGGGCAAGTTCTCTCCTATCAGTTTTCAGTTTTTCAATTTTAGATTCAAGAGCATCAACTACTTTAGTAAGATCAGAACACATAAAAACAAGATCTCTATAGGAATACTCACCTTCCTCACTAGATTCCTCTGAGCTTGAATCTGAATTTGATTTCGCCATAAGACACAAGTTAGCCTCCTCTACGCTGCTATCCGAAGCTTCTTCTCCTTCTTCATCATCCCAAGTCGCTGCAAATACCTTCTTCGCCTTTTTCTTTCCTTTGTTGTTTTTGAGAAGTGGACATTTTGGTTTGATGTGGCCAGGCTTGTTGCAGTTATAACATGTCGGTTCATTATCGGAATTGTCAGAATCTTTTGGCCTATTACGATTTGTTTTCTTCTTGTGTGGCTTGAATTTCGACCATTTTCTAAGATTATTGACAGCCATTGCAAGCTCTTCAATTGGATCTTCTTCATCGCTTTCTTCTTTGCTCTTTAAGGCAATCGTCTTTTTCTTTGGTTCGAAGTTGTTGCGCTCTTCCTTTGCTTTTAGCTCAAGCTCATATGTCATCAAGTTTCCAATCAACTCCTCCATGCTTAGCTTACTCAGATCTTTCGATTCTTGGATTGCCGTGACTTTTGCCTCAAAGTTCATTGGTAAGACTCGTAGTATCTTCCGCACAAGCTCTACCTCAGTGAATACCTTCCCAAGTGCTCTAGCGTTGTACACCAAAGTTGAAAAGCGTCCAAACATGTCTTTTATGTTCTCGCCTTTGTCCATCACAAAGTTCTCGTATTCATTGCTGAATAGGGCTAGACGAGACTCCTTGACTTGAGAAGTTCCTTCGTGTGTCACCTCCAAAGTGTGCCAAATTTCCTGTGCTGTTGTACAATGAGAAATTCTATTAAATTCATTTTTATCAAGAGCACATATCAAAGCATTCATGGCTTTAGCATTTGTTATTTTCAATCTCTTATCGTTAGCATCCCATCTATCCTTAGGTTTAGGAATCTCAGTACCACCAACGATTATAGTGGGAGGTTTATAGCCAGTTTCAATAATATCCCAAACATCATAATCAACGGAACTAAGATAAATACTCATCCTAACTTTCCAATAAGCATAATCATTCCCGTTAAACATGGGTGGCCTAACGATAGATTGCCCCTCAGAAAAATCATTATTTGACGGATTCATGACTCTAGAGTTAAATAAAATATATACCGGGCTCTGATACCACTTGTAGGATCTAGATTAACCCTAGAGGGGGGGTGAATAGGGTTATAGCAAATTTTCTCGATTTAAACACAGAAATAAACTGCAGAAATAAATATGCTGAAAAGTAAATCACACACAAAATTTACCCAGCTTCGGCAACCCCTGCCTACTGCTGCATTCACAGATTTCTATTAGAATTAAACAGTATCACGCTTACAACAACTCTACTAGACTCGCAGACCCTTTTGCTCCCGCTCACAAACACTCTACTAGACTCGCACACCCTGCTCCCGCCTATAGAGTTTCGCTCACTCGCAAACACTGCTCCCACCTATAGAGCTTTGCAAACTCGCACTCCCTGCTCACTGAACTAATTCTAAATAGACAATCTGACACTACCTAAACTCTAGGTGGTGATTTACAAATTCTTTGACACGAAAAGAAAAAACAACTTCAAAAATAACCGCAGGAGCAAAAAATTAAAATACGAATGTGAATGCGTAATTTTTGCTCAATTATAAAAACTAAAGAAAACCCTTTTTATAAAATTTAAAAGCTAAACCCCCTTTTTAATAATTAGGCCGGCCCACTATTCTTTCAACCCGTTCCCTTCTTTTGCTTGTGAAAAATGTCGGCCTCTCTTTGTTGAATTAGGGCTTCGGCTCTTTCTCGAATTAGGGCTTCGTTCTGATGCTCGATTCTCTGATTTGATGGCTTGCGTCGCTTGTTCTCTGATATTCGATTGTGGTTAACTTTGAAATTGTGAATTGTTGCAGCTGCTTCTTCTGATGACCGAGTTCGTTGAATTTGCGGTATGTAATTCTTCGTTTGCTGGTTCAATTGCTTGCTTTAACTTGATTGTACTTGATTAAACTCGATAGCCGATGATGTGAATTGGGATTGGTTTTTATATGAATTCGAGACTCTTGAATTCGTTCGAATTAACTTGATACTTTCCTAAATTCTTAATTACCAGTTGCGTACGTCTTTCCTGATTTAGTTACTCGTGATACTCACGGCTTTCCTGATATGTTTTAACTTGATAATCACGGTTTTGAATTTTTACGCGTTCGATTTTCTCTTGATTGTCACTGCAGAAACTTTCCCCTTTTTCATTTCTGACTTTTTCAAAGAATACAAATTTTGATACTTGGTTTTGTGCCCTGATCATCACTGCACTGTTTTGATTTCTTGAATCATATCCACGGCTTCAATGTTTACAGTGTTTATCCCTGTTTCTTTCGACTTCACACGGCATTGATTCTCTGATCATTTCACTAGCTGTTGTGTGCTTAATATCATGATGTACTTCTTCCATTTGTTCATGATGTTCAAGTGTACTACTGCAGTTTGCATTCGGTCTTGATTGTGTAAATTCTCGAGTTGGTTATGCACTGTTGATTAGTTGTTATGCAGTTTCTATGCCTTGTAGCTTTCCACTGACTTGTGTATTGCCTTCACTGTCCACTTGAACTGTTTCACTATGATTTCATGCCTTGTAGTTACATTCCATTTCATATTGTCACTGCCTCGAGCTTGAGTTGCTTTGTTTTTCTGGCTTGATGTTTATATCCACTTGCTGTGTATTGCTTCACTGCATAGCATATTTATGCATTTTAAAACTCTGACCTTGTTGCCTTTGTTCATTTGCTGGTTAGCTTGCATCTGCTTGTAGTTGATGCATATGCTCTTTGAGTTTGTTGGTTGGGTCTGCACATTTCTATGCTCTGGTCTCCATAACCTTTACCTGAACTTCACTTGAACATCTGGTATTCATGTATGCAGATCCACTGATACATGTTGTGCTTGTTCTTGGTCTCTGTTGCATTATTCATTGCAGTTTGCATGTGCTCAGCACTATGTCTTGTTCACCATGTTGTAACTGGACTTGTTGTTTTTGTTGTTGGCATTGTCTTCATGCCTGACTTGATTCATTTGTATTCTGGTCAGTCTTGTACTGTCCACTGCCCTGTAATCTTGAGTTAGTGCTTCACCGTATCACTTTTTGATTGATGCTGCATCACTTGTAGCTTTATGTATTCATGTGCTTGTCTGCATTCACTCTGGCTTGTGTTATGATTGCTGTGAAGTTGCATTGATCTCTGTAGTACTTTATGTTGACATTTTCTTTGACACTGTTTTGTTGTGTATACCTGTGGCTGTAGTCTTACTACTGTGTTGCTGTGCACTTTTGTGCTTTGCCCCATTCACTGTTGCTGTTTGGTCATTTTGTACTTCTCTTATGTACACTTGCACCTGTAATTTGACACTTGCATGCATTTGTGATCTGCCTTGTTGCTTGACCTGTCTGGTCTCTGTTCTTTGTTCATTGGTCATTGTTGTAGTGTTCATTGCACTGATAGTCGAGCTTGCATTTGTTACAGTATTCATGTACTGATGCATTTGGAATTTGAGTTGTCTGCTATCATGAATTCGAATTGGACTTGCTTGATCATTGAATTTCTTTTTGCACTTGCACACTTGCTCTTGTTGGCCACGCACATGAGTTGGCGAGGCAGTGCACACGTGTATG
Source organism: Allium cepa (assembly GCA_030765085.1). Taxonomy (NCBI): domain Eukaryota; kingdom Viridiplantae; phylum Streptophyta; class Magnoliopsida; order Asparagales; family Amaryllidaceae; genus Allium; species Allium cepa. The sequence goes on along the minus strand of CM060943.1, from coordinate 546,396,642 downwards.
AATGTACACGTGTGTATTGCAGCCACTTATGGTTACCTGTCCCTGTAATATCTATGTGCACGACTTTGTGATGAATTCAAGTGCGAATGATGACGAACAACCCAAATAACTGAGGCAAACCATATTTTCAAAAGTCATATTTAATTTTATATTGCAAAAATATTTCTTTTTCAATTTTACTGCGTTAGTGGATATTTTTGCAGATTTCTCAGATGCTGGATTCAAACTGGAATGCGGTTGAAGACAAAATACGAGTGTGAGTGATATGTAGTGAGGTTATCAATGTAAAATATTTGTGATGTAATCGTGATGTAATCAAAAATGTATATGTATAGTGAGAGCATGAATTTGTACTATTCAAGATTGTAATAAATATTTGTTTGAATAAAATTTCTGTTTGAATTCAAAATCTGTGTAACTTGTTCTGTTTGAATTCAAATTCAAATTCTGTATAATTTATTTTATTCAACAAATATTTATTTAATCTATGCAAAAACAAAATAGTACATAACCAAATACATTTAAATGAATATATATGTTTATTATCATCAAACAAAAACATATAAGCGCATATTCAACATTTATAATATCAAATGATGGAGATCTCAATCCGGCAGAGTCTGGATGCTTCAGAATCAAAAGTCCCTTCTCTGTTGTCCCTGGGGCTCTATTTATACACGTAGGCTGCTGATATTTCGCTGAAAACTCGGGAGACCACTTCTGGCACGTGAGGGGGCCCACACGCACGGTCTCAGGAAGTTTGGGCCCACTTTGGCATCGGTTCGAACTCCATTCGAACCGATCAAGAATTCATCCAATCGAGGTGAAATTTGGCGTGGACATTCATCAACATGTGTGCAAGCTTCTGTGAAAATTTCATGGCATTTGGATCAGTAGATTGGCAGATATGATGGATTCGAAATAGGGTTCATTGCATGGCTGTTTGGTTCGAAGCCATGCTTTCGAATCGATGGTTTCGAACCCATCATGGCATGTGTCTTCGTGGCGACGTGGAGCGCAAACTTTGAACCAACCCGGTCTTCACTCCGAGTTGACCGCTTCGACTCCATATATCTCGGCGAATTCGAACCGATGGAAGACACGTCATCATGATTGGTTGACCCAGTGGATTCGAATGAGGCTACACAGGATGGGTTCGAACTTGGCATCACGGATGGTTTCGAACGAGGTTCCGTGTTTGGGTTCGAACAACGTGTTATGATGGAATCGAACAAGGATGCTTGCTTGGATTCGAACAAGGCTTTGTGGTGGGTTCGAAACAGCTACTCTCCGATGGTTTCGAGGCCCATTGTTATGAACCTGGTAGATTTGAACCTGATGGGTTCGAAGGTGATGGTTTCGAACCTGATGGGTTCGAAGGCGATGGTTTCGAACCTCAAGGGTTCGAATCTCAGGCCCTTTCTTTCAAGTTGAATCGACCATAATTTGAGCGTATTAACTCGGATTGACTTGAAACTTGGGACATTGATTCCTATGGTCTTTCTTGCCGTGTCCCATCAATTGTGGCTCAAGCTGGACTTGGACAAAATTCAGTGATATCCATAGCGAGACGAAGTATGGCAGGTCTCTGAGACGAACCGTTCTCCGTTTCTGATCGATCTTTTGGTATCGCGGCTTTACCAAAAAGCGGGATAACATTTTGCCCCCCAAAGTACGTCTTGTGGGAACATGACGTGCTTTGAACAGCTGCAATTTCTCTGAACAATCATTGCTCTCTCTTTTTTTTGTTGAAACTCGTATGCTGTATTGTTGTAACCTTGTGTTGACATGATTGATTGCTGTATAATAATGCTTAGCCGTTGGCTATTGCATTTGTAACAGGACGAGTGTTTGATCCCTATAAATGTTTAAAATCGATTGTTAGTTTTGTTTGCTATTAAACTTCGTATTGATTCTCTCCTGAACCGATTTTGAAAGTTGAATTGAGACAACGCTTGATGGTTGTTTTGGAAGGTTCCTTCGTATCGATCCTCTCCTGAACCGATGCAGAAGGTTGAAGGAAACGACTCTGCGTTGCTTGATTGTGACATTTCGAACCGATGGGTGTGAGCTCTGATGGATTTGAAGTCAACACCCATATAGGTGGCGTACGCCTATGCAATGGTGGGTTCGAAACTGATCTTCGAATCGATGACTTGGATGGGTACGAAACTCTCGTTCGCGGTAGTGGGCCGTGTGCTTCACACCGATGGATCCTCAAACGTATGGGTTCGAAAGTAGATTTCGAACCGGTTCTGCATTCTGACCTGTTGTAATCGGTCAAGTTTACCGGAACGCGAATCGACCCGGTCATCTTCAACCCCCCATATAAATAGCAAGGACCTCGGCATTTTTCACTTTTCACTTTTTTACTGATTTTTTGCATCGTCTCGAAGCTTCTTAAGAGGAGGGCACTGCGTTTTGTATTCGAATCATTTGAGATCCAAATCTTCAATCCTTCAAACCAATCATCCAAACCAGGTAACAAACCTCGAATCCACATGGCAAGGCTACCTCGAACCTATCATTCCTTCATTGATCGGCCTTTCTGGGGATTTGGTAAATCCAGATCTGGCTTTTGGAGGGATTTTGAACCAACGCAGGGATTCGTGTTCGAATCGATGGGGGGGCAGCATCATTCTCTTTCAGATTTTGGATCGATCCTTGTGATTTCCCTTGGAGGAGGCGTAGTTCGCACCAAGTTAACCACGGTGTTGAATCATATCGGCGCACAACGACCAATACGAGGAGCAGACGTTGATTGGTCCGAGGTTTTCAACTTCGCATCGATACGAAACAATCGTCCACGACTGATACGAAAGGTATCGATTCGAACTCGATCGATGTTAAGTTGAGGCTTCCCTGATCGGTACGAACTAATTAACCAAGAATCGGTTCGAAGTTATCCCCCACTGATCGATTCGAGCTCGGGGCCTGGCTATCGATTCGAAGCTCGCTCCTTTGGATTGGTTCGAAATGGCATGGTGATGGGTTCGAACAAGTCACTTGTGATCGGTTCGAAACTCCATATAGTGGATATCAAAGTTTGATATTTTCTGAGCATAATTCCGACGAGCTTTACTCCTGCATATTTGGACATGTTAAACTGCATACTTGACCACCTTTCGAAGCTCGTTGACGGGACAATAACAATTTTATTTGAATCAATTTTCCTTATGCGAAGGGTTTTGCGATGACGGTCAGCGACGACGGTCATCACAACTGGGCTTTGTAGCTTTGTCGTTTGCGTGTTTTCTTTAATTCTGCGATATTCATCCAAGTAATGCACAGCACCGCACAACACATATTCGTACACTATACACTGGGGAATTCACGGGCCCCTTGTCATCTAATGATGGTTTCTCATGAGTTAGTCAGTTATGGAGCCTTCGAGTTCGCATCAGCAGAAACCCCACAAGATACTCAGAGTATAGTTCCCCCGAGGTTAGAGGTCCCGGACATTGATCCTGAAATTATCGGCCCAGCGCCGGATGAACTTCCCAACGCGTCATTCATTGCTGATCCATCAGATTCTGTCCCATCTCATATTTCCGAAGATATGCTGGGGAGGATATGCCTGAGGCACAGTTTGTCACTAGACGACGTGTTACTACCAGGGCCAAACGACAGACCACACAATCCGCCGGAGGGGTATACCGCATTCAATCGCCATGCGTGCGCGGCTGGGACGCTTCCTCCGTTCAATGAATATATAAGAGAAGTGCTATCTTTTTTGGGAATCGTGCCATCCCAACTTCACCCGAATGGGTACGCTTCGGTGAACAGCCTGTTCATCATCTTTATGGAATATCTTCATAGACCACCGGCCCCGACTGAAATCAGATACTTGTTTAACTTCAAAACTCGAAACGATTACCCATCTTTTACATTCTTGGAGGCAGTACGGAATTGTCAAGTGGTCACCGGGTCCTGGACTAGGTTAAGATATTACAGGACGGAATGGTTCTACGTCAGATGTCCTCCGGGCTTCGCCAGGCGATGGTTATTTAGACGTGAATATGGCTGAGTTTCCAAACAATTACTAAGGCGATTGCCGTCGAAGTGTGACTTATATATTTTTCTTCTGTACAGCGATGATCCAGCGCCCCGACGGTGAAAACTTTAAGGAGATAGTACGAGTGCTCCGAGAGATCCCGAGCGTCGACAGGGATATCAACGTGTTATTGACGGATAGGAATCTCCGGGCCTATGGATTAATCGAACGATGGCAGAGTATAATATTCGACGGGGTGCAAAGAATTGTTCCGAAAAAACATGCCAAGCACAAGAGGCCCAAAGTCATCGTAGCCGAGGAAGTTGATTCCGAAAGAACTCACACTGACGACGAGCCGTTGTTGGAGCCTACAGACGTGGCTCAAGATGTTGAAGAGTAAAGAAAAGGCAAGGCGGCCGTCGTCACACCAACTAAGAAGGGGAGATGGAAGTCGGTTGTCACAGCCCGATCCTCCCCCGGAGTTAGAATTTCCGAGTTGTCTCCTCCGCGAACCGAAAGTCTTTACGAAGGGATTACCGACCTTCCAATCCCGGATGATGTGTCTTTTCAGCATGATGCCGGGTTGGAGGAGTTTCATCGTACTCTTGAATTGAGCGAGCCTTTTATTACTAGCTCAGTCGACACCTCGGGTTGGTCGGGGGAAATGCATATTCATACACATTTCACGACACTACATAATCCCGAGTCTCAGGTCATCGGCTTCGAGAAACCACTAACTTTGTTATCCTCTTTGCCTTGTAGGTACCATGTCCAGGAGCGGTTCGATGCTAGGGAGTCTGCGACATGCTCGGAAACCATCGTATCGCGACTCGCGCAGACGGGAAGGAGATAGGGACTATGATCAGGAATACTCCGGATATTCGAGCCGTGAAAGATATGACACAGATAGGGGTTATAAGCGTCGATCCCGATCGCGTACTCCTCTTCCTCCCAGAGATCCCGTACAACCTCCGGCCCATGTTCCTCGCCCCTCTGAGCCTTCACGTCATACGTCCACTTCCCAATCTTCTAGGCACGAATCTCACCGCTCCAGAAGCGAGGCATCGACCGCCGTAGTTGCGGAACAGCCTCCTGTGGGAATTTCGGGTGAAGGGGCGCTAAGGCTTGCTCAGTTGAAAAAAGACTTCCCAACTATTTGCTTCGACAACTACATTTTTCCCCCACACTTGAAAAGAATCCCTCCGTCGGCGGAGTAGGTGGTGCATGACTATGTGCACGACTTCTACGCTCAGTATAAAGTATGGTTTAAAGCGGCGGAGAAGGCATCGGAGCTGGCCTTTGAGCGTGGGGCCGCCAACGAAAAGTTACAGGTGGAGTTAGCCTAGAAGATTCGTATTATTGAGGTGCTTAACACCGAGGCCGAATCGTCCAGAAAATCAGAGATGGAAGCCATCAAAAAGGCCGATGAAGCCCAACTTACGATGGATAGAATGAAGCGCGAGCATTACGCCACGGTAGAGGACATGGGCCATCGGAATACTCTGGTCACTGCCGAGAGGGATATGGCGCTAAAGGAGCTAAATGAGCTCAAATCCAAATTCGCCGAAATCGCCAAGGATAGGGACGATACAAACAATGCAGCCCAGGTGGCGTGCGAACAAGCGGTGATACTCCGGACCGAACGGGATGAGGCAGTGGCCAAAGTTCAAGCGGTCGAGGCGGAGATTGAGGAGAGAGTTCAACAGGCCGAGGCCAGGCTAGAGACCGACATTGAATATCTGCTTATCACCTACAACGCCAATGTATTGAAGCACAGAAACTTGGCCTGGCTTCAGGACTACCCAGTGCATCTCCATAGTGCTTGCGAACGATTGGTTGAGGAGGAAGAGGAAGCGCACCCGGACGAATCGGTCGACCGATTCGAGCTCGAAAACCGGTTGCTAACAGATGAGGAAAAGAAGGTCCTCCACGATGCTATGATCGCTCATGAGAAGGAGATGGTTGGTGGTCGATCTCTGGAGGCCGGAGAAGGGTCAGGCGTTGAGCATCGTGCCACCGCTCTTGAAATCACCGCCCCGCCTCCGTCTGAGCCTGTATCTGCGGTTAGCTCACAGACCGTTCCTGCTTACGACCCAGAGCAACCGCGGTTATCACCGATTCACGAGAACGTCTCCGAAGTCGTCCCACCATCAGCAAGCCGAACTGAGGAAGGTATTCTGAACATATTTCAAGTGCATTTTCGCTAAAACTCTCGTTTCGAAGTGATTGTTCTTAACCCCTTCTCTTCTTTATCCAGTGACCAGGACTACCCTGGTGTCTTCGACCCAGGAGCCGAGTCAAGGGCAGAAGGCTATTACTACTGAAACGACTGTCGTGACAACGACAGCGTCTACCGGAGCGGCACAGGAAAGCTCTTTGTCTCTTGACGAACAAATGGTGAGCGAACTACTCGGTCAACAGGGAGACTTCTCTACGGACTTGCCATTTATCATCAGTGAGCTCCCGCCAGCCTCCAGCTCTTTCGTGCAGACCGGAGTTGCCCCCAGCCAGGCCCCATCAACTCGAGATGAAGAAATTTTGGCCGAAATCCACGCTGAATTAGAAGCTGAGGGGCAAAGCGGTAGTGTCAGTGGTGACACTATTCCATCTTCCGTTGCGGGTCCGATCCCTCCTACTCCTCCGGCGGGGAGCCCTCATTTAGACTCAAGTTCTGAGGAGGACGTAGATATTATGCCCCCGGCCGAAGAGCAGCCACCGGTGAGGAGGTCGTCCAAACGAAGGATTTCCATTCCTAGTGACTCTGACGACGAACCGCTAATGAGGAAGCCATGGAAGAAAGAATAGAGCGCCCCCCCCCAAGCAGATATTTTGGTAGATAGGAACTTGTTTTCGTTTTTTGTTAGTAGGCCGTGTATAGATGCGGGTTCGGCCCCTGCTAGTAGGCATTCTTTTTTTTGGAAGAACTTATTTGCGTGTAAGTCCTTGCCTTAAGTTAGTTGAAATAAAATTTAGTTTCTTTGTTTCAACTCTCATTTCTTTGGCGCGTAAGTGTTTGTAGTGCCTTATTTTCAGTCTGGTGCACTTGTGGTGTTTTTACCGTCAAGTGGAGTTCGCTTTTATTCGCCAAGTCTGAGAATCTTGGTCGCAAGTTGTGATCGATGAATAACCGAACTTCGGACATTGTATCACTTTGGTTAGCGATTAACACTTAGCTTTTTTGCCCCTTAGTCTCGGGGAATAATATTTGCGTTTTGGCGGTTTAATGCGTTTATTGCAAACTTTAAACACATGTCCACATTCTGGGGACTTAAGATAATTTGAGATCGATAATCCGGTTCACACTCCGGGAACTCGAGAGTTATCGATGCTTGTAATACGGTCCGCACTCCGAGAACTTGGAAATGATGTTCACATTTCAACTCGCACTCTACGAACTCGAAGTTTGTATTAACATTTCAGTTCGCACTACGGGAACTTTAACTTGGTGTTCGTACTACAATTCACACACCGGGAACTTGGATAAAACATGTATGTTTGGGTTCGCACTTCAGGAACCTGGAATTGATGTTTGTACTCCAACCCGCGCTTCGGGAATCTGGAGTTAGCACGGATGCTCCGGTTCGCGCTCCGGGAACCTGTAACTTAGGTGTATACTCCAATTCATGCTTTGGGAACTTGGAGTTCGTTCGCACTCTGGGAACGAATTATTGAATGTTTATACTCCAATTCACGCTCTGGGAAGTTGGAGTCCGCTAGCGCTCTCGGAACGAATTGTTTAATGTTTAACTCCAATTCGCGCTCTGGGAAGTTGGAGTCCGTTCGCGCTCTGGGAACGAATTGTTTAATGTTTATACTCCAATTCGCGCTCTGGGATGTTGGAGTTCGTTCGCACTCTGGGAACGAATTATTGAATGTTTATACTCCAATTCACACTCTGGGAATTTGGAGTTAAAGGAGGGATTGTCGTGTATCAATCCCTGTAAATGTTCATATGGTGTCCTGCCCCCGAGCTCGGGTTTCACTTAGCGAGTGACCAGTCATATCGCAGCCACTCTCTATTTGAATAAATCCCACCGCATGATGGAACTTAGCTCTCCGTGTGTCGTGATATTGTACGTCACACTCAATAAATCACAGCTTTGGCTCGAAGAGATGGCATTTTATTGCTGAAACGAGAAAATATGGCAAAGTCAGTTGCCTTATTACAAATTCAAATCTCGGAATGCTAGAAAAAATGCAAAAGAACAAATTGGCAGAAAAAGTAAAGTCTTTCATGTGTAGTAGCGACGAAGACTCTCGCTATTCCAAGCCCTCGGCAAGGTGAGACCGTCAACGGTCGATAATTTGAATGTGCCATCTCCGAGCTTTTGTGAAATCACGTACGACCCTTCCCAAGTTGGCTTCATGTGCGAAGGAACCGGATAAACTCTTTTGAGCACGAGATCGCCGAGTTCAAAGGTTCGCGGGCGGACCTTGGCATTCAATATTCGGGCGACTCAACTCCGATATGCGGCTGCCCTCAAATCAGCCTCTTCACGCCTCTCATCCAGTAAATCCAGAGATTGAGCAAGTAATATGGCATTTGTCTTCGGATCATAATACGTCGCACGATGAGAGCGCACTTCCAATTCGACTGGAATAATGGCCTCTGACCCATATGATAGAAAAAACAAAATGTGACCAGTTGCAGTTTTGTGAGTTGTTCGATAGGCCCATAACGCCATAGGGAGTTCATCGACCCACTTGCCTCCGGCCTTTTCTAGTCGCTTCTTCAGTATGGACTTTATAACTTTATTAACAGCTTCGACCTGACCATTTGCTTGAGGGTGTGCCACTGCAGAAAACTTCTTATGTATGCGAAATCGTTGGCAGAAATTTTTGAACTCGGTACTGTCGAATTGGGCTCCATTATCGGTGATGATAGTATGTGGGAGACCGAATCGGCAGATGATATTGCGCACTACGAAGTTGATCACTTTCTTTGTTGTAATCGTTGCAAGAGGCTCAGCTTCGGCCCATTTAGTGAAGTAATCAACCGCGACGATGGCGTATTTCACGCCACCTTTGGCCAGAGGCAATGCTCCAATTATATCGATTCCCCATACCGCGAACGGCCAGGGGCTAACCATTTGGGTTATTTCGGTAGGTGGAGCTCTAGGAATCCGAGCATGTTTCTTGCATTTGTCACATTTTCTGGCGTAGTCTGATGCATCTCGATTAACGGTAGGCCAGTAATATCCATATCGGAGTACCTTCTTGGCGAGTGCCTGCTCTCCAGTGTGATCGCCACATTCTCCCTCGTGTACATCGTGTAACACTCGCTTGATTTCATCGTCTGCGATACATCGGAGTAGAGGGACAGAATACCCCCTTCTGTACATAACTCCGTTTTGAATGACAAACCGTGAGGCTTTTCGAAGGACCTGCCTCTTCTCACTCCTGCGCTCAGGCAATGTCCCATGTTCAATGTAATCTCGATAGGGGGTCATCCACGACTCCCTATTTGTGGTAGCCTCGAATGCATGGATGACCTCACTTTGATCAATGCTCGGAGAAGGTAGGGTTTCAACGGGAACAAGCCCCAACTGTTGGGCTTCGCCCGTACTTGCCAACTTCGCCAACGAATCGGCCTTCTGATTGTGCTCCCGGGGGATATAGAAAATGGCATAGTAACCGAAACGATCAAGAATTTCCCTGACTCGAGATAAGTAAGCAGCTAGTCTTCGATCCTTAGCTTGATATTCACCTTGGACTTGGCATACGATTAATTGGGAGTCACAATAAATCTCTACAGCGACAATTCTCAGGTCGTGGGCAAGCTTCAACCCAGTGAGTAAAGCTTCATATTCAGCCTCATTATTAGTTGCACGGAACTCGAACTTTAGGGCGTAGCATATAGATCGGCCTTCAGGGGTTTCAAGCACTACCCCTGCTCCCGAACACCGTTCGTTGGAGGCACCGTCAGTATATAACTTCCATATGTGTTTAGGAGGTTCGCTACTCTTAGGTAATTCCTCGGGTACAGTGAATTCAGCAACGAAATCTGCTAGAACTTGACCATGTATGGCCCTTCTCGGAGTATAAGCAATGTCAAACTGGCTCAATTCGATATTCCATTTTAGTAGCCTACCCGACGTCTCAGGCCGCGTGAGGACCTGTCGTAACGGCTGGTCGGTGTACACGGTGATAGGATGAGCCTGGAAATATGGACGGAGCTTTCTCGAGGCAATGACTAGGCAATATGCCAACTTTTCCAGCTTGGGATAGTTCCTCTCGGCTCCGGTCAACCGTTTACTTACGTAATATACCGGTTTTTGCGCTCGGTCTTCCTCCCGGACTAATGCTGCACTGACTGCGCTTTCAGATACCGCCAAGTAAAGATATAATTGCTCGTGATCAACAGGCTTCGAAAGAATCGGCGGTGTAGAAAGATGTTGAACCAGTGACTGAAATGCACCTTCACATTCTGCGGTCCATTCGAAGTTTCGTTTCCCTTTTCGGATCAGATCGAGAAAGGGATGCATTTGTCAGTTGACTTCGAGATGAACCTACTCAATGCTGCGACTTTCCCATTGAGACTCTGGACTTGCTTTATGGTCCTTGGAGTTTGAAGATTCCTGATGGCCCAAATCTTTTCAGGGTTAGCCTCTATCCCTCGGGCGTTGACGATGAACCCAAGGAATTTTCCGGACGCAACTCCAAAATGGCATTTTAGCAGATTGAGCTTCATCTCATATCTCCGGAGGATATCAAACATTGATCCTAAGTCCTTTACGTGATCAACAGAATGTCGTGACTTTACTAACATGTCATCTACATAAACTTCCATGGTCTTCCCGATCTGGTCGGAAAACATCCGGTTAACCAAACGTTGATAGGTTGCGTCGGCATTCTTTAACCCAAAAGGCATGACTTTGTAGCCGTATAGTCCCAGATCAGTCACAAAGCTCGTATGTTCTTGGTCAGGCACATGCATGGGTATTTGATTGTAGCCCGAGTAAGCATCCATAAAGGATAACAATTCGTGTCCGGCGGTTGAATCAACAAGCTGATCGATTAGAGGAAGTGGAAAACTGTCCTTCGGGCAAGCCTTGTTCAAGTCAGAATAATCGATACACGTTCTCCATTCCCTGTTCGGTTTCCGGACAAGTACCAGGTTTGACACCCACTCCGAGTATAAAGCATCTCTAATGAACCCATTTGTTTTCAACTTATCGACCTCCTCCATAAGGGCGGCAGATCTCTCTGGATCCATACCACGCCTTTTCTGTTTGACCGGGATATACCGCGGGTCAATGTTTAAAGTGTGGCTCGCGATATCCGGCGAGATCCCACACATGTCAGAATGCGTCCAGGCGAACACGTCAAGATTCACCCGGAGAAATTCCTGTTGTGCCCCCTGGCTCAATTGAGACCCAATTTTTAACATTCTCGAATCATCGCCATCATCATCGATCGGGACATTGATAGTTACTTCAGCCGGAGAAGCCTGACTTTCTGTAGATTCCTCATTGTTGTCATTATCCCTTGGGTCAAGGTCTTTCTGGAATTGGTTGTGGTGCCCGGGCCGAGGCCCAAGCACCAATTGTCAATCATCGGCAGAACGGACGTAGAGAGATTCCTCTACGCCCTTCCTTTTCTCCCTACGTTGTGCCTATCGCAGCTTTGCAACATAACAGGCTCTTCCAGCAGCCTGATCTCCATGAATCACACCGATACCACAATCGGTAGGAAATTTCAAAGTCAAACACCACGGGGCGATTGCCGCCCGAAATTCAGCAAGGGCCGGTCGGCCCAGAAACGCGTTGTACGGTGAATGTATGTCCAAAACAACAAATTGTAACATGCGTACTCTTCTGCACTCACCGATCCCCAACTCCACGGGTAACTCCACAACCCCCATGGGTATATTAGCACTTCCATCGAAGCCGTGAATCCTGGACTGACAGGGCTTTAGATCTTTGGCTTCCATCTTCATCTGATCGTAAGCTCTCTTGAACAAAATATTGACTGTACTCCCACTATCCACCACTATCCTCTTCATCCAAGCAGGACCAACCTGGGCGGATATAACAAGTGGGTCAATAGTCGGGGCTTCGACCTTGTCTGCATCACGGTTCCGGAACACGATGTCATCTGTCATCGTCTTTTGTTGTTTTGCCGGAGCCCCTTCGTCATAACTACTGCAACATTCGAAATCCATATGCCTAATCGAGCTAGCATATGACTCCATCTCCTTCCAACTCCTATCCGCCGGATGAGGACCACCACTGACGGTGTTTATCACTAGCCTTCCGCCCGTTCGGGCGGGTTCTTCCTGCCTTGGCTGATTTTGCCGATTGTTTTGGTTTGACGGACCCGCACCGCCAGACTGCGGCGCCCGTACAAACTGGTCCAACTTCCTTTCCCTGATTAACTTCTCAATCAAATCCTGCAAGTGTCTGCATTCGTTGGTATTGTGGCCGTAACTGTCGTGAAATCTACAAAACTTGCCCGTTTGAATCTGTCTCTCCGACGACGGCTTCGGAGTAGGCTTCTTGTATTGCATGGAGTTACAAGTTTGTAGATATACGTTCTCCAACGATGTATTCAGCGGAGTATAATTGTCGAACATAGGGGCCCTACGCCTCGGCCCACGGTTCTGATCCCGCTTCCTGCTCTGATTCCCATTATTCTTCGGTTGTGATTGTTTGTTCTGGATATTTAGCTGCACTTTCCCAGAACTCTCTCCCGATTGTTTATCAGCCACATTACTTTGAATCCCCTCTCCACTGGGTCCTGCATCGTCCTGTTTCCTAGACTGCTTCGCGTCCTCACGCCTCAAGAACTGGGCGGCTTTGGAGTAGAAGCGATCCAACGACGCAGGAGGTTTTCCTGCCAACCAATTTCCAAAATCCGAATCAGGGTCAATCCCTTTCATCAATGCCATCAGAATCGAGTTGTCATTAGGATTGGTGATTTCCACACAGGCCTTATGGAATCTCTCCAAGTAGTGTCTAAGAGTTTCTCCTGGAGCTTGGGTAAAACTAGACAAAGTGTTGACGTCCTTAGGCCTTGCAACATGCATGCAGAACTGTTCCACGAACTTCCTGGCCAGCTGATTGAACGAAGAGATAGAATGGGGTGGCAATCGCGTGAACCACATCGTAGCAATGCCCCACAAAGAGATAGGAAAGCTCCTACACTTGACCGCATCGTCTACTCTAGCAGCGCTCATGGACCATTCATACTTCAGTATGTTTTGATTGGGGTCCGAGTTTCCCTCGTATATCGGTAACGTGGGCATCCTAAATCGCCGAGGGGGTTCGGCATACAGAATCTCATCTGTGAATGGGGTGTGACTCTGGGAGATTCCCCAGTCGTCGTTAGTAAACCCCTGACTTTCACGGATCATCTGCCTGATCATTTCCGAAAGATCCGTTACAGCTGCGTTCTAGGCATGTCGAGCCAAGGTGTGGTCGGGTTTCAAATTGCGGGACTGGACCGGATGCTGTCGACGGTCCGGATCTCGCCTCCTTGGTTCGACATCTTCTGGTACATACGGCTCAGGGGTTTGCCGTCATCGGTGGTGTTTCTGATCTGACAAAGTATGGATGTCAACCCCTGGCTCCGTAGCAATGGTTGCAGGACGGTTGTCGGTAGTGTGTTGAGGAACAATGCCTCCCCGGGAGGAAGGCCCTGTACGGAAGCTTGCAGATGGGTCGACTCGTAGTTGCCCAACCGTCAATGCCGGAAGGTCTCCGGTAGCCTGTGCATAATTCCCATCCATTCGGGGTCGTGAAGGTTGGTGATGATAATCGGTGGAAGCCGAACTCTCCGTGGAAGACTGGGATGCGTAATCCCTCCTAGACCGCCTACGCTTATGACTGTGTAGCTGGCGTGTTAATTCAACGTTAGCCAGCAGTTGCTCCATCAACTGTTGCCAACTTTGGGTCAGCTCTTGGAGCAACGTTTGAAACTCTTGCCTCGTTACCGGTCCGGATGACTCCGAAGGGTCGGCGACGTCCTAAGTAGATGGTAGCTGCGCGGGATCTGGCCTATCCCGGCCTTCTTGGTTACCAAGGTTAGAAGTGGTTCTAGTACTCACCATTGTGAATAGTAAGATTCTTTCCTAGACTTTTATCAAGTCTGAATAGAACGGAAGGAATCTGAGCTTGAGATTCGGATCTTTCTCTTAGATTTATGTAATCCGGTATCGATGACAGATCCGAGGAGCAGGAGAAAATCTGGGTTTTCTCAATGAAAGCACCAAAGTGTTTGCACCAAAATTGGGCACAACACGCGTCGGAAGTTTTTGAAGAGATAATAAATGAAGAGTGCAAATTAAAACAGAGGATTATCTAACAAAAACTCCAAATAGCGTGTAAATAAGCGCGTAGACAAGCAATTTATAGTGGTTCGGCGTATTGCCTACGTCCACTGTGAAGTTTTTATACTTTTATTGACTTTCTTTTGATGATTACAAGTCGGTACAGCAAACAACAGTGAATTACAGTCAGGAATTCGAATTTAACAGCAAGTTTATAATATCAAATGATGGAGATCTCAATCCGGCAGAGTCTGGATGCTTCAGAATCAAAAGTCCCTTCTTTGTTGGCCCTGGGGCTCTATTTATAGGCGTAGGCTGCTGATATTTCGCTGAAAACTCGGAAGACCACTTCTGGCACGTGAGGGGGTCCACACGCACGGTCTCAGGAAGTTTGGGCCCACTTTGGCATCGGTTCGAACTCCATTCGAACCGATCAAGAATTCATCCAATCGAGGTGAAATTTGGCGTGGACATTCATCAACATGTGTGCAAGCTTCTGTGAAAATTACATGGCATTCGGATCAGTAGATTGGGAGATATGATGGATTCGAAATGGGGTTCATTGCATGGTTGTTTGGTTCGAAACCATGCTTTCAAACCGATGGTTTCGAACCCATCATGGCACGTGTCTTCGTGGCGACGTAGAACGCAAACTTCGAACCAACCCGGTCTTCACTCCGAGTTGACCGCTTCGACTCCATAAATCTCGGCGAATTCGAACCGATGGAAGACACGTCATCATGATTGGTTGACCCAGTGGATTCGAATGAGGCTACACAGGATGGGTTCGAACTTGGCATCACGGATGGTTTTGAACGAGGTTCCGTGTTTGGGTTCGAACAACGTCTTATGATGGAATCGAACAAGGATGCTTGCTTGGATTCGAACAAGGCTTTGTGGTGGGTTCGAAACAGCTACTCTCCGATGGTTTCGAGGCCCATTGTTATGAACCTGGTAGATTCGAACCTGATGGGTTCGAAGGTGATGGTTTCGAACCTGATGGGTTCGAAGGCGATGGTTTCGAACTTCAAGGGTTCGAATCTCAGGCCCTTTCTTTCAAGTTGAATCGACCATAATTTGAGCGTATGAACTCGGATTGACTTGAAACTTGGGACATTGATTCCTATGGTCTTTCTTGCCGTGTCCCATCAATTGTGGCTCAAGCTGGACTTGGACAAAATTCAGTGATATCCATAGCGAGACGAAGTATGGCAGGTCTCTGAGACGAACCGTTCTCCGTTTCTGATCGATCTTTTGGTATCGCGGCTTTGCCAAAAAGCGGGATAACAATAAAAGAAAGGTTTAAAACAAAATTACTTGATTAAAATAAATCAAGCTTTTGAACATAAATTGATTATTTTAGCTTTCAAATTAAAATTAAACACTTCATATTTTTATTCAAATATTAAAAGAATTAAATTCTTTCAAGTTTAAAACTTACTTGAAATCAAATTTCATTTTCAAATTTATTTTTAAAACCATTGAAAATGTTCATTCATTTTTTTTTATTTACAAACTGTTTTGAAATCAAAATTGGTTTCCAAAGTAACTTGAAAACTGTTTTAACTTGATTTCAAAACAAATTTAAATCTTGCTTAAAAACATTTAAATCTGTTCAAAATTTAAATACTTACAAAAAATGTTTGAATCAAAAATCTGGTTTTAAAGATAAACCTGAAAACTGATTTTAAAATTGATTTAAAACTAAATTAAATATTGATTAAATTATAAGATTTCATTTTTAAAAACTTTGAATTTTAAACTTCATGTGAATTCAGATTCAACTTACACTTGAATCAAGTTTCAACTTTTAAAAATATGAATTTCATTTAAATTAAAAACTGCAAAACTACATATTTTACAATCTGCAACTTACACTAACCCGAGAACCCATCTATTTACTTCGAGTTCTCCAATCACTTGGTTCGAGTCAACCTCACAAAACCCAGAGAAACACTTCGAGTAAAAACCCTGCATTTCCCACAAAGTTCACCAGACATCAAGCATGAACGGTGCATGTACACCGGAGCTCTGATCAACTCCTGACACCCTAGGCTACTCCTCCTAGTTGCCGACCATCTCCTAACATCAATCACTTAATTTCCACTGAAACTCAAATTGAAATCAAAGAATATCAATCCAACCTGGAACACTTCACAGCACCTTAAACCCCAGCCTGTCAACGCCGAGAAATCCCACCTCCGATGACGCGACCCTGGCTATAACTTCCTCTACACCTCCTCTGCAAACTCACAAAACCACTCCTCCCTCGATGCATCACAGTAAAATCCAGAAGCTATCAAACCCGACCACTCAAATTTAGAGCATAAACTTGGAAATCCCAAATTTGATCAACTCTGTAATGCTCACTCCACAGTTACATTAAAAATATGATTTTTGTTTTGAAATTCATGATTTCATTCATGTATTCAGGTTATAAACCTGTTTCAATGATTTAAAAAGTTTAAGATTCTTCATTGATTTTTTTTTATTATGTTAACTGTCCCTTACAGTTTACAGTGAAAACAGTTTTCAAATTAAAGCTTAATTATGATTTATAAATCTAATCTATACTAAACAAACATCCCTCCTTTTCATAACAAATACAACAGAGAATCAATTCAAGAGGTCCTGGTTTTTTTTATTTCATTTAAGGGTTTAGTTTCTAAAAACAGAATCAGGTAATAAGATACCTGTAACACATATATATGTGTTTGTATATATAATCCCACAGAATATACATCATAATAGAAACCATACAAGAAAACTTAGTCCAATTTATCCACATGCAACAGAAAATTCTAAGTAACTTTTCAATTGTGAGCTTACCCACTAAAAATAATAATAATGGTACTGCAGTTTATTTCATAGCAGTTTTGATTATTAACTATATATAAAAAAACAGTTTGTATTAGAATCTTTAGTTCTAATACTTGCTTAAGCATTGATTTTAAAGGAAAGAACTGTTTTTTAAAAATAAAAGTTTACTCACCTCTCAATTTTGAAGATGCAGAGAACAAATAGATGCAGATTTCATTTTTCCAGGAACTGCATATTGAACTTGCACCTGCATTTTCCAGTTGAATTTGCTTTAACTTGATGATGCAATTTGTTTGAACATGCATGCAGACCTTATCTTCATTGCTCGGATTCAAATTGAACTTCATATTGATGTTGTAACTTTGTTTTTCAAATATGCAGATTTGGGTTTGCAGATTTTGAATAGAATTGGCTTTGTAGATATGAAGTTTGTTTGCAGGATTTGATTTATATTTGGTTTTCTGGATTTGAGTTGTATTTTGATTGCAGATTTTATATTGAAGTTTGGTTTTGCAGATTTTAAAACATGCATTGTTTGGAATTTTGCTCAAATCTGATTCTTCAAATTCAAATGAGAATAAGTTTTGAACAAAGAAAAAAGCATTTGTTGTATTTCTTATTTAAAAGGATAAATTTCAAGAATGAATTAGCTTGCCACTTGTTATGTTTAATTTGTTATGTGATTACAAGTGTCATCTATTAGTTTAAGAATTTAACACATGTTCATTTTTAATATGAAAGAAAAATCTAAATTTATAAATGTTATATAAATTTATCTAAAACCATTTCTAATTTGTTTTAGCATGCTTTTAATTATTTATTAACATTAGCCTTGAATATGATTATATGTCTACTTAAAAACTTATTTTAAAACTATACATTTTAAAAATAATATTCTTTCAAAACTAATTTTCAAAAGAGAAGATTTTAAAAAGAAAAATAATGTTGAGTTTATCTTATTCAAGAGTTTTAAATCAAATGTTATACTTTAACATGAATGAATTAAATTTATCTCAAAGAAAACAATTTTCTTTAAAATAAATAAAATAAATTTTTATTATAAAACAAAATTTAAACTATATTTATGTTTATAAACAAAATAATTACTTACATTTCTATGAAAATATGAGATAGATTTTTAAAACAAACTTTTGAAAAGTTTTCAATACTAGTTTAAAACAATTTACAAATTATACATTTATATATAATAAGTTGGAAAATATTCTTTATTTAATATAAATTTAAATTTTGAATTAAAATCAAACCCTCTATTTACAATGTATAAACATTTATAAATTATAAATAAAATACCTTTAAATCAGTTTAAAAAGAAAATTTATCATTTAAATATTTTTAACATTTGAAAACAATCAGATTCTTAATTTAATTTAAATTATTATTATTATAAAGTTTGAAAAGAATATCATTTAACAAATTGAATGATTATTAATCTTCAAAAGAAAATTCCTGTTTGAATTAAATTATTAAATCAATATTTCACATTTTAAAATAATTATCAACGAAATTATTAAATAATTATTGCCTAAATTTCCAAGACATCACATGGATGTTATTTTATAGGATTTTCACGTTAAAACTTATCATAAAATCAATATGAACATAAATAAATCATTAACATGCATATATAATCATTCCATCATTCAAAAACATGGCAAATCAATGCAAAATATTCGACATTCATCTAAAAACCCGAAACACAATCAAAAATGAGATGTAACATTATTCACCTTAGCTTTAGAGATTAAAGAGATTGAGAAGTGAATGGATTAGTTTTGAATTAGCTTCTTCCTTAGCTTTTCTCTATCTTCTTCCTCTTGTTCTTGTTAATGATGGCCGGCCTTGAGTTATAAAAAAATTCAAATGAAAAATGAACTTGTATGGATACACGGCCTAAGGGTTTAAGGTATAAGAATGGCCTCTTTCCTATTTTACATCTCCTCTATTTCCATTTAAACTTCTTATTTTAATTCATCGCTTAAATAGCACGGCTGCCCTTAATAAAAATCATATCTCAGTCCCTTAATCAACACATTATTTTATTTAATTTAGCTAATTAAATATCCTAAATATTGTTACCAAAAATCTGGGGTGTTACACTTCCCATACACGTGTCATCACATTACTTGGGTTTTGATTTTTTGTTTAAGGTTAGTTAAGGGCAAACGACATAGAAATCCATTGATTCAAACAATTGAAAATAGAAATCACTTTCGAAAAGTGAATTAATTTGAAATCAATTGATAGCTAAACACCTAATCTTTATTTATTTATTAAGTAAACAAATTTAAAACTTCCTTAAATACTAGTTAAACTTAATTAAACCCTAATCAAAATTTACTTATCCTTAATAAAAAATTAATTAGTATTAAACCCCTTTTAAATAATAATTAATAAAATAACAATTAATTAATAATTAATTAATTTATCCTTAATTAAATACTTAATTAATAATTAACTTTAATTTCCTTACTAATCACAATTAACTTAATTAATTATTAAGTATAAATAACCTTTATTAACTAGTGATTAGTGCTAATTACCTTAATTAATTAGGTAATCATTAGATAAATAATAATTTAAAAACTTTCTAATTACCTTCAGTAACTTGATTAAAGTTGGAAAACATTTACTATAAGGTTTCTAAGGGTAAACACTTAAATTTTGTAAATTAGTCTGTTTTAACAGACTACGCGTATAGCGACTATCGCTATACGGACCCGTAATTCTAACTTTTTAAAATTTGATTTATAGATTATGAAAACTTCAACTTTGATCCTTTATTTCCATTAAAACATAAAAATGAACTTTCTGAAAGCAAAATTAAAGTTTAAAAGTTAAAAACATTTCATTTTTGAAAACAAATTCAAACCTTCGACAAAAGTGGATTTCTACGTCGCTTTTGGTTAGCTAATCGCTAACTTCATGTCACGAACCCATATGCAACAAATAACTCACTTCAAACACATAACACAACATACATCATAGCATTAATATAAGCAATAATATTTTTCCACAATTGCTAACTAACTTATTCTCAAAATACAAGATAGATTCTTACCTGTCTACTCAAACTTCAGCGTACACAATTATCACCAAATCATCACATAATCTAGCACACATCATATATAATATTCGTACACCATTGTAAATTATAAATTTGGTAACTTTAATAAATCAACCGATTTTTTAAAAAGTGTTAACTTTACTCACAGAAACGTGCTATAACAAGGTCGAACTTTACCGAAATTCGAACCAGACCTAAAGGAACTTCCTAGCTTTGAAATTTTTGGACTTCGAGTACTAGGCTCGACCAGCAAAGAATTGAGGTGATTGGGTGTTGTTTTGGTGTATATGAAGCTTAGAGGTGGATAGAAATGATTTAGAGTTATTTTGAAGTGGTTTTAGTAGTTGAAATAGTTTCTTCTTGAAATACTTTTCCTAAGAATCCACCAGAATGGGTAATAACAAGAAGAAAAGAAATGCAGAATATGGAGAATGGAATGTAAATTAATTATGGTGAAGATGGTGCGGTATTTATAGGCTTAGGATTTAATTTAAATAGTATATATAAGTGTTTAAATATAAAAATACATGTATGCATGCTACATCATACCCCTCTCCATCCTAAAACACGTTGCCCCCTTCTCTACCTCCCTAAATCATGCAAGTAAAGAAATGTTTGTGTACTTGAGGTAAGGAGGTATGTTTGTATATGTATAAAAGAGTGTGTGTGTGTGTGTGTGTGTGTGTGTGTGTGTGTTTACAAATTAACCATAACTTGTCATTCATGATTAAATAAATATATATAAGTTAATATATTTTTAATAGAAATTTATTATCACTAATTATATCATTTAAATGTGTATACATGGTGCATAAATTTGCACAACGTTTTCGACAACTTTTCAAAAGGTCGAAATTTCGTAAAACATTCTTCGGTCACATTTTTAAATTTTATATGAACTATCTATATTGGTAAATAAATTTTGGAAACTATTTTACCATCATTAATAAATAATTAAAATAGGTTTATTTTTTAATAAAAATCTATTTATTTATTATTTAAAATATATTTAAATAGCCTATATTAATGTGGTAAAATTCTTGGTTGTTACAACTCTACTGTATGCATATATATTAAAGATTGTGAAACTCAAATATATTAAGTTGACGACTATCATTTTTATATTGATAGATTACCTTAATATTTGTTGATCAAACTCAAGCTTAAGATGTTTTGTGTAGTACTAATAATACATTGTTTAGATGAGGTAAGACACATGCATGTATTTGTTAAGCAAACTCAATGTATGTGCATTATACTTAGGCTATTGCGAAATGGTGGGTACGAGTGAATAATTCTTTTGATTTTTTAAGAAAACTCAAGATTGAAATTGATACTAGGATAAAGACAACAGTTAGGAGTTGTATATAATGCAAATGATAAAGGGTTATCCATTGCTTTTGGCTCTATGAATTACTGAGCAAACTCAAGGTTAGAATCCCAAGACAAGCGAATCCTAACACCCACTAGTGGAATCAATAGGTTTTTATGTTTCTCTTATGGTTTTGAGGAATATAAAAATCTAGTACGAGCCATATTAGAAAAATGAAATATCAAATTTAACCTTTGTAATATTGTAAGAACACATGTTGTACATATAAAATTATCTAAAGAGTGAATTTACATGTTTAAATTGATAAAAAAAAATTATTTAGTAGGAATATTCTAATGAATCGAATTAAACTGATAAAGAAATAGAGAATATACTTAAGAATAATTTTTAGCAAGTTGTTATTTTAAGACATGTAGGTGATAAAAATTATACAACTATTAAATGCTTTTATGGCCAGGTCATTTAATTATTAATTTACTCAAAACCTATGTTGTCTTTTATATGTTTTGAACCCTAAAGCTATATAAGGATATGGATATTTGATCCATATTACACCATATTTGTACGGCTAGCGGTCTCCATAATGCATGAAATCTTGATGAAATTGGCGCATTTGAGATGGGTAAATAAACAGTAGTGCAAAATCATGTATTCGGTGATAATGAGAATTTTGTTGCATTGAAAACAATAGAAGACTAAAGAATAATTTAAAAATTGGATCTTTGAAAATGTCAATTTCAATAAATTTACTTAAATGAAATATGTTTGATATTCTTCAAAATGTTAAGTATATCTAAATTCACTTTCATAATGAATTTGGTGCAATCTTGTAGTATGGTTACCATTTCAATGATTCGCCATTTTAGAAGAAAGAGAATGTTCAAGAGTCGATGTATAACAAGCACTGTTGGGATGAAGATAGTGAATGGTCGTTACTCTTTTGTAAAGGACATTGGAAATAAGAGTTGTATAAATTCAGTAGGATGCTTAACATGGAATGACAAATATAATTTTTCATTCCAAATGTTTTATATTATATAAAATTATTTTCCATAAAAGTTATTTATATGAGTTTAAGATATTTGATCGATAACTCTTGGTTGTAAAATAGTTACAATAAATGAAATAAATAGCACATAATGAGTAGTTGAATGGAGCTTCGTATTTCATATGCTGTTATAGTAATGGTAGAAATAGTGGAGCATACTATACAGAACTTACAAATTGATGTATAAAGATACGAAGAAAATAATTTTTCATATCAGGTAAATAGGAACGAAGAAGAAGTTGCAAAAAAAATTAGTCTCAGGGACAACATGTTTGTTTTTTAGTCTGAAGGACACTTTTAGTGTAAATTGAAAATGATAGTTACAACTATCATTCTGTGATTTACACTACAAAGTGTCCTTCAGCCTAAAAAACAAACTTCTTGTCCTCGAGACTAAATTATTCTCTAACTTTTTCCTTGAGCCTAAAAACTCCTTTTCATATTTACTAAATATTATTTATGAAACGATGAATGACTCCAGTGTTGACTAAATATGTCTATGCATATATATTGCTATGAATATTACAAATCTTTAATTTAAAATAAATCTAAAATAATGGCATTTGTTGCATTAGCTACATAATATAGCGGTATCTAAAATTTTAGCAAATATATTTTGGATTATGAACTAAGTTGTCTCTTGGAGGAATAACTCTTTAAATCATTTATTGTGAATCACATGTTACTGGTAAGTTGTACCTTAAATATTAAGTGTTGAGCACCCATATAGCGGGAGTGAAAAAATAATTAATGGACCTTCTAGATTAATGTATATATATATGGAATAAAAGGTCAAATAATACCAAAATGAATCCTCTTTCTTCGTTGAAATTCACCAATGAGTCATCATGGACATAACCACGTTTCTTAGG
Source organism: Allium cepa (assembly GCA_030765085.1). Classification (NCBI taxonomy): domain Eukaryota; kingdom Viridiplantae; phylum Streptophyta; class Magnoliopsida; order Asparagales; family Amaryllidaceae; genus Allium; species Allium cepa. Next base: position 546,373,220 of record CM060943.1, on the reverse strand, counting down.
TATACAAGCAATATATCTTTGATAAGTTCATAGAATACGAAATGGAAGCAAAAGAATAACATATTATGAAAATAAAACAATTTTATTTGATTAGATAGGTGAGTAAATTGGAAAATGTTCCAAAAGTACCTAAAATACGAATAAAATTCAATCTCAAAGTCATTCTTCCCTGTGATACATAACGATATATCGAAAAGGAGTAATTAGGCTTTATTGGACAAAGTACGAGGATGGTGAGTGATGTTGAATTAACTTTTTTCTATAAGGATATGCACTTATGAGTAAGTACATACATTAAACGTAATTTTGTATAAAGCACATTTTATGAAGACATATAAGATATGAATTAATATGAAATCCCTACATGTACTGAGTCAAAGAGTTGACAGGTTATGTGACTCGAGAGGCTTCAAGTAAAATATTCGATCATAAGGGATCTTATGTGGATCATTCCAAAGGAGTTAGGGACCGACCAACAATGTTTAACCAATTTATATTATGAACATAAGTTTCATGAACTCAAAATTGAATCAGTTTTATGTAAATATTGTGCATGATCCAAAGATTCCAACATTGAAACCGATTATATAACATGAAATGAAATTAATTAAACCTAAAACGGACACAACACAATGTCTAACAAGAATTCTCATACATTAAAAATAAACTATAAGTATCAATGTCGATAAAATAATTGTTAGTAACAACAATTTCCTCGGTTGTCAATACGTATGGAAGAGTATAGACTTTGCCATATGGCTCGATGCTTAAATTTAGAATTGGTTACAAGTTCATTATTGAAATATGACTTTTATAGTTATACTCGAAGGAATATGATCCATCGGCCGTTGGTGTGTCTTCAAAAGGAAGACGAATGCAGTTGGAATATAGTAAGCAGCATTGGTGAGATAACTTCATAAATTTCAACTATTGAAACGTCCTGTAGCAGATTCGTCCGTCAACCTGCTTGAGTTAATTCAAAATTTACACACAAAATTATCGTCCACTATGACTTTAAATTTTGGTACAATTTTGTTCAAACAGAAATTATGATAGTGATTTAGTATATATTATTTATACATGATAACCAATATATCCAGACATCACTGGGACTACTAATTGAGCATGTAAGTATTGGATAAGATCTAAGAATGGTTACGATAGTATCATTTGACAATTATCCGAGTTGAGGAAATATTTTAATAAAACATCGAATAATTTGATTTTTAGTCACAATACAGACAAAGTGGGTATCTATAAGAAAGAATGTTAAGAGATACAAAAATATTTCTAAAACTATAAGTAAAGATGATAGGATTGTCCCAAACGATATAGACAAACATCGTACTAAAATATTTAATCATAACATATCATGTGGATTTCTTATGCATCGGCAATAGGAGTTATCATATGGGCTATATTGTCATTATATCATAATTCAATTATGTAATTATACATTTAGAAACTTTTAAATTGAATTAATATCATTCAATGTTAGTTAAGAGTATTCTTAAGTATTTATAAAATACTAGAAAATTATTTTTGGAAACAACGAACTGCTTATGAAGAAGTGTTCAGACTCAAACTTCATTAGTTATATTGAATATAGCATGTTAATCTGAAATTCATATTAAACCTTATTAAGGTTGTTTGAGTTGGAAATGTTCCAAATGAGAGTGGTAGCTTATTCAATCGAATGACTAAGTATAATACCTTGAATAGTGTAGTAATGAAAGTAGTATGAATATAATTGGATAAATTTACAACTGAGCTAGGGATCATTCCAAATGATGAGAATCACATGACATTATTTTTAGAAAATATGCCATGATACAAATCACAAAAGAACCTAAGGCTCACAAGATGTCTACACAAATGCTCCTAAAGTTCCATATGATATAGAAGTTTGCCAATGACGAAGAGATGGTTGCTGGTAGAGTGGATAGCAATACAATATAGTAGATCCGTTCACTAACGGACTAGATCAATTAGTTCTGATCTGGCTAAAGAAATGAGATTAAGATTTCATAATTGACCCCAAGTGCAACTGGAAGAATAAAAGAGTTGGTTTTTTTCCATATGGGTAATAATGTAATTTATTACATATATCTAACTCTGTAGTCAATCTTGTTCATAATAATGATGTTTATTTCCTTTTATATATTTATTACATTATGATATTATTAATTAAGTTATTCAATTAAAGTATGTAATAAGATAAATCCTTAAATAAAATTTTATGTGATTGTAGTTGCAGACAGTTGCAATCATAGGTAACTAGTCACAAAATAAAATGAAATTTTATTCAAATAGTCCTAGTCAAGACATTTCGAGAAAGGATATCGCAAATCCAATGAGACCAGATTGCGTAACGCTATCCAAATATTGGACAGTGTACTACTCATGGCTGTTGGAGATATTAGTCAGTAGATAACTATAGAATGACTCGTCCAAGAGTTTCCATTGGTTGATAACATGCATGTAAAAAGGGAAATCTCAGTATGATGATGTTACAAAGTTCCCTCAGCTTGAGAATACTATAGAACTTCAATTCCACTTTGATTAAAGATAAATCATGGCATGAGGATCCACTATAGTTGTTTGCATTGAAGCATTGGAAGTGAAGCTCTATTCAATAGAGAATTTGTCACCTTAATTGTATAAGCTTAATATCATAGTCAACTATAGTAAACTCAAAGTCAAAATCTTTAGCCAGAGTGTTATACTTAATGTATTACTGAACCAATGACTTTGTTTTTGGACTAACCGAGTTAAATATGGATAATATTGGAATTTTGACAAACAACAAATTTCATATATCCTAAAGTGATATAGTTTTGATGAAGAGAACGTGCGTAAATGTAGAGATCTGGTGTTTTGGTCTTTGGATTTTGAATATTTAATTAAAATAAAATATTGCAATAAATGGTTTTTAATAAATTAATAACTTGACTTTGAATATATAGATCATTTGAAATCTTTGAATTAGAGAATTTACTATTTGAATTGTGAATTTAACACTTGAATACGATTGAAAGTATCGAAATTTTAAATTGAATATTGATTAAATGTTTTAAGGTGCTTATTTAACTATTTTAAATAAATGAATATTGATGGTAATGCATTTTGAAAACTTATTTATGGTAATAAATGGATTAAATAAATATTCAAAAAATATATTTGTATTATTACGACTCGATTTTTGTGGGCATATTTTTAATTTCATTTATTAGCTATTTCCATAATTTTTAGTTTGGAAATTATTTAAATTTTAGTTTGATGAATTATGGGAAAACGGTAGTGTTTTTGTGATTTGTCAGAATCTAATAACCGCTGCATATTATTATTATTTAGGAGCCATGTCATTAATCAGAGCACGACCGTATTCTTGTTCTATCGTTTGGACTTCATACATGAACGAAAAACCTATGTAGCGAGATGCCGGTATTTGCAAATTATATACATATCAACACTTAACCAAATTCATTTTTCAAACCTCCTTTCTCTCATTTTAACCGCACCTTCCATTGCAAAAAAAAATGAACTTTGATCTACTCCCTTTAAAAATAATAAAAATTAAAAAAACCAAATAAATATAAAAGGCGATCTTTGTATTTAGTAGTCTGAAACTATCATTGGGTATGAAAATTTAAGGGTGCAACCTTAGTTTCTTTGATGTTTGACATTTTGCAGTAGTGATGACAAACTTGGGTTTTGGCCCTTGGGGGTTGTAGTTCGCTTTAGGAAAATTGGGATATGGCATTGTGCTTGTGGAAGAAGGCGAGTAGGTGGAGTTTTGAAGGAAGTGGCAGCTCCTTAATGGTCGTGATGTTTTCGAATAGGAAAGGGAGGACCGAGGTCACAAATGTTAAGTGTAAGGTAGAGGTTGATTTAGTGGTACGAATGAACTCAGGGTGTGACGAGGTATTAATCGGTAAAGTCGGATTTTGTCTTCGATGACAGGAGAGGGACAAATGGCAAGGAGGAGTGTCAGCCATGGTAGGAAGGGGTACTATAATTTAAGTGGGAGGGGATTTTGATGAGGAAAAAGGTTTAATTCTTTAATAGGGTAATTAGTGTAATTAAAAAGTAATTAATATTTAAATTAATTGTATTCAAAATCGAAATATTATAATTTGTATAACTTTTTTATACGAGGTCCAATCGAGACAAAACCTTTTGAGTTCCACTCAAAATGACGAAAGCTTCACGATGAAACAAGTTTGGTCAAATTTGGAGCAAGTGAAAATTTGAGCGAAAATAGGATGTTGTTCAATCTTTGTTCAAATCGGAACGCTTCAATACCAGCTGGAATTTTGGAGAGTATAGCTCACATTTTTTGTCAATCAATAAGATAAACAGTAGATAAATTGTACTATTTCTATTTAGTTGAATTTATTGGCTGATTGATTAAAACATTCGCCTTTATAAGTAATTGACATTTAAAATTGAAATACAAGAAAACTTATTGAGAAATCCTGATTTCTCAAATTGATTTATAATTTTCAGTTATTTACCTATTGATTTATCTCAGTTATATATCTGTGATATAAATTATTAAATGTTGAAATTTGACTGTCTGTTCATTTGGATGTGACACTGACATACGTTAAAATTGAACCTTTTTAGTAGAAAAGGGTAATTATAACATTTGTTAAGTGCTATAGTAACTACAAGGCTCGATTTAGTATTTCGGAATACTATTAATTTTTTATTTTGGTTGAAAATGATTTTGATTTGGGAAATGATTTTAAATCTTTATGTTAGGAATTTCTGAGATATTTTAATTTAAATGATTTTTTAAAACTTTCTATTTTATTGCAACTTCTTATTTACTCTTATTAGTTTATATATATATATATAATTAAATGTTTTAAATAATTATTATGGAATTTTGTTTTAAAATGGGGTTGTAATTATATTTAGAAAGTTTGTAAACAGAATTTTATAAATGGGTTTTGGAGTTTTATAAAAGAGTTGCAAATAAGTCGGGATTTATAAAATAAGTTTATATATGGTATTTTATAAATAGAAGTTCTATAAGAGATTGTATAAATAATATATGATGTTAAAAAGGAATTATTTAAATAAATTTGGGAATTTATAAACAAAGGCTGAAATTATGTTTTAAATATTTATAAAGAAATTTATAAATAATATTTTATGAATGGGATCTTATATAAATGGAATTTTAGCTAATATTTATAAAAAAAGAATTCAATAAAAGCAATGTTTATGATAGAGATTTGATTTCCCAAATTGACCTTCTTAATTATGGTGGTAGGGAATATTCTTTTTTCCTACTTAATACCCAAGTAATAATGTTCAAGTTATTGATATCTCTATTTTAAATGGCTTTGCTTAACCCAATTTTAGGGGTAATTTTGAAATAAAAATATTTCTTAGGATTTATAAATATACTTATACCGTTGAGATAAGTATATGAATATTTTCAAGGTAGCGAAAATGTAGAGAAGGGTTTGTGAATTATATATATCTTGATAAAAGTATTTTTAATACAAGTATTTATAAAGTGGTTTAAATTATTGAAATGATTAATTTAAGAAGCTAAGAGTTTCTTTGTGCTTAACCAGTGTTATGTCCCTGAGAGATCTTTAACCTCTGGTTGAACTGTTTGTTTATTGGATAGTTAAGTAATTGATAATCAAATCTTGGCTAAAAATATAACTCTAGAAATATTTAGGAGAAGAATGTGAATTATAAGGCATAGTCATCTTCGATGATGTTGCACTATGCATATAAATCTTGTTTTGTTCTCCTAAAAAAGATAAGGAGACTCACCCATTTAAACTGTTAAGGTGTGATCCTCACTCTTATCTTGTTTGTTTATTTCCGAAAGAACCAAAGTTGAGTTTACTAGAAACTGTCGAATGTTGGTCGAAGAGATCAAGATCGGATAAATATGGATCATCCGAAAACTACTTTGATCTAACCCAAGCATCGTATTAAAGACATCTTAAAGATGATGAGATCGTAGATAGAGTTTTTAAAGTGTAATGGCTAGTTACTACTAATCCTAAGGGTGATTCTAGAATAGATGTAGTAGAAGTAGTGCCTTCGATTTGTTCATATCCTGAACAATTTGTATGGATGGATGCTGACACTACATTGCTACTTAGAGGGCAAAGTTAGCATTCCAAGTGGGTTTGCTATATAAAAGTTAAAATGTAACCACTAGCATCATCAATGGGGAATGACTAAAACATAGGATATGTAGCGGGGCTAAGTAGGTCGCTCACTTGAGGGTGTATCATAACCATTCTAAATATGAATTCATTTTATGGATTGGTCATGCATGAGCGCTCTCGGTAAAGGGTGCAAAGAAACTGATGTGATGGTATATTCATACTGTTCTGGAATGGGTAGGCTGGTTTTTTGAGTAAGGTTCAAGATGTTCTTGTTGACCACGGTACATTTTTCTATAGGTGTTCTAGGACGGGTGATACCCCAGTAGCCTAGTCGTATTGATGGAATCCATTCTCCAATACGTTCCTTTATGTTTTTGGTTGTAAACCTATTATTTTAGAATTTAATTAATATAAAAATTTCGACTATGATTAATATGTATCTCTATCCTAGACATTATTATAATACCACTGGATTTTTTTATAAAATGGTTCAGTTATCATAAGGCAAAAACCCGTCTTTGTTTATGTGCGACATGGTCTTATGAGATACTTTTATTTTAAAAGGTTTAATAACTTTAAAAATCCAATTGAGGTGTGCTTCTCATACCAGTTTACTAGACTGACCTGAGCGTTATTTTTCTTTTAATGCTCAACTTAGACTGAGCATATTTACATGTCGAGTTTGGATGCTTTGGAGCTTTCAAAGATGGGCTGGATGCCTCCAACATGTACTCACGTATATTTGTTTTTCCATTACAAATATTTAGTTATTTATTTACCCGCATTTGTGAGGACAGGTTGTATAACTATCCAGGCTGATGATTAATTCTTGTACTCTAATAGATATATGTATATTACAGTTTTCTTTTTGTAAAGATCTATTGCTTATTATATTTTACTTGTCACATTGTGAGCTATATTCTGTCTTTTCTTTCTTTTTCTCCGATATTCTGTCCTTATAGCGCACGGATGCTCGACACATGAGTACCTTGGAAGTATTAGTGTCGACTTCTAAGGATCGAAACGATTAGTCATTACACGTGCTATCAGAGCATAGGTCGAGCGAACACCTAGGCTGTGTGGGGAATAAACTCATTTGAGATAGAATGAGTGAGACCCTAGGATGAGTTTGAGTATATATGTGTGTATAAGCATATTTGTTAGTGAAATAAAATGTTTTATAGTATATTGATTTATTGGTTGAGTGGTTATGAACTCTGGTGGGTACAGTAGGAACTACTGTATCGGTAAGGGTTTCTAAACACTTAAACAAGGCAAAACGACACGGTATTGTTTTGAAATTAGGTAAATGGAATAATTTTACCCAGATTTCATTTTATATAAGAAAAGAATAATTATCAGAAATCAGTATAGTTATATATGGTGTGTTTGGTTGTTATAGGATGATAATATACAATCATTATCCTTTATTGTTAATTAGTTGTGCTCGGATAGTTTATAAGCACTTTGTTTGTTTAAATTAAGTATGACGCATTGTGAATTCAGTTTCATTAACAATAAGACTTTATGAAAATACTGATTTGAACTTTAATTATAATAAAGTTATTTATTTTAATCTATATAAAGATAAACGTTTGTGAAATGATTTTATACATGAGAAAGTGAAAACTTATGTAAGTATGATTTATAAATATAATTATAAACAAAAAAGATTTAAACTGGAAATTTGAAAACTTAAATCCTGGTGTTTTAGAAATTTGTTTTTCAAAATAATGAGAAAATAATAATAGTATTATTGCAAATGTATAAATATGAAATAAAAATATTTTAAATAAGATAGAAAGCACTGAACTCACTTCAGTTGCTAGAAAATAATTCTGCCGATGACCCCAGCATCATTGACGTTCATTTTCGAGTTTCTATGTAATGGATTGCTACCATAATAGTAATTGGGCATAGAGTTGTTGGGTAAAACCAATTTTTCTTTGAAAATTCCAAAAGTATTATTCGATATAGAAAGGAGATATGTATATATTATATTAAAATTATTTGAAATAAATCCGGGTGTTTAAATTATGAAATTTTCAGTTAAGTGACATTATAAACTATGTATTCTATTTATTTGGATAGTTTGGTTTGTGCATTTTGTTTTGAGATGCTATTTGGTAATTTTCATTTATTAAAATGAAATGGAATTTCGGACGATTTTGGACAGTCGGAAACTTTCAAGTTAATTGAGAAAAATTTAGCTAAGCTTTTTGTTGAAATTGAAAGAGGATAAGTTTTAGTAACCTATTAAATTTGAGAAATTGTAAGTTAAAAAAAAATTAAATTTTTTTAAATAATCAAACAAAGTACAAACAAACCTAAATTTTTTGTACATACTCTTAGGATGTAGATGAGTGTGATAAAAATATGAATTTAAGTTTTAAGGTGAATGAATTAACATGAGTGTGTTATATAAATTGAGCTATGAGATGAGATTTAACTTAAGGAAAGTTAAATTAAATGGTTTTATGAAATGGTTCATATGTGAAACTAGTATTGAAAGGAATTATGCTAAATGATAATGAATGTGCATAAAAATGAAATAAGTATATTTATGAAAACTAATTGAATAAGTCCGTAATTTGTATGTAGATCATTTTATTCGCATAACTATTTGATCTAGATTGAATGCAAAATTTCGAGGAGATTTGCCAGGTCCAAACTAGGATTTTTCACTAGATTTTTGATGACGAATGCTTGATGCGGGTTTTTGATTTGATTTCTATGTTTTATATCATAGTATAGGGTTATGCAAGAAGAACAGAGGTTTCGAATTAAGGAACTGGATCAGAGTACGCACTAGAGTGGTCGAGTGAACAACACTTGTTTGGAAGTGAAATTTATGTGATCGAGCGAGCGATCGAATTTGATATTTCATACAAATGACATATGTACATCATACGGTGTTAAACCAAAAATGGATCGACAATTTGGATTGAGTGTGAAAGCACCAGCCCTGTTTATGAAGGCAAATAAAATAGGGAAAACAATAGTAAATTGTAGAGAAAGTAAAGAGACAAGAGATTTTATAGTTGTTCGGCTGTTAACGAAGCCTACGTCCACTTTATAGCTTTTATTGGATCAACTGCTATTACGTGAGAATTTTAATTACAATATGATTCTTCTTTCTTATGATAGGTCAAGCCACCATTGTTAGAGACAAAAGGAGGATCTCAATTGTCTCTTAATGGCTGCTGTGTAGGAGAAGAGGAGTGAACAAAGAATAGCAGAGCTTCAGCAGAGATGAAGTTTGGAACCTGCTTTTCTATTGGGGGTAGCATGGTATTTATAGGGCTTAGGGATCACTTGGGCTATAACAATTGCACTAGAAGCCTATAGCTGAGAACAGGAACCAACATAGAAAGTTTGGATTTAATTTTGAGCAAAGTATTTGGATCGGTACTGATCCAGTTGGATCTGATCGAATCAGTATCGATCCATTGGATCGATATCGATCTAAATAGTTATGCAACTTTTGCACAACCTCCATCTAGTTAGCTTCCTTGCTTGATTGTGATGCTTTCAATGTAATTTCATAGCTCGTTGACTTGTTTTGATGACGGTTCACCTATGAACTTGACTGAACTGTAGTCTGAATTGGATAAGTCTTTGCTTCTTGAACTCGGATGCTTGGAATATCACCAAACTTGGTAGATAGGCTTAGAGGATATATAAGATCATGATGCAAGTTGTTAGAAGAAACCACAAGCCAACTATTTTGGATCAGTACCGATCCAATTGGATGGGATCGGTATCGATCCAAAGAGTTGGAGTATTTTTGGCTTAAACTTCTTGTGTTCCTTTGTCCTGTCCTTTTAGGCCTTTCAGTCAAGTTTCGGGTCGTTCTGGCTTAATCTGGATGCTCTACCTCCTTTTGAATTTTGCTAGGTTAAAAACCAAATTAACATTGCCCCTCCAGAACATGTTTTCGTTGGAAACAAGGTGTACTCTAGAATTGTTCATCTTTCGGTTTCTGTTTTATGAAGTTTCATTGCTCGTATCTAGCCATCTTGAACGGTTGTTTACGGCATACCGGCTAACTATCCAGTCCTTAGTTGCGAATCTTCATTGTTCGTAATTATGGAGTGATCCTAACTTGATAACTTCTAGGACGAGTACAAACATCAAGTAGGTTGAATAGAGAAAATACAAGATAATTTAGAGTAGAAAATTTGGATCGGTACCAATCCAATTCGATCAGACTAGTGCCGATCCAAGTACTTGGCAAATTTTCCTATTTTTTGCATTTTGTTAAATTTGTTTATATATGTGAGATCAGATCTCCCATTCTCTCAATCTACCTTTTCATGCCGAACTGATACTAGTATCCTGAATTGTCACCGATCCAATGCCTGCCATCACCAAAGAGCCGACGTCGTTGATTTTCGCCTATATCGCCACTTGCCGCCTCCTCCTAATACTGTCGCCGCCATTCTACTATCATTCTTTTCTCCGGTTCCAATCATCAATGATCTGATCCATCAATACCCTAATTTGTGTTGCATTGCATAAGTGATCAGTCCACTTTTATCTATTTCTAAGGTTGGTGATGTAGATTTTGGTGTGTTATCAACGATTGGCTATGTAGTTGTGTTAGAGATGGATACATTGGAAGGTTCGAGCTGATTGTGGCTTTGTGGAAGAAGATAGTAAATCGAGTCTTAAGTTCTTTACGAAATGAAGTTAGGGTTTTTCTCGGTGCTCGACGTGTTTTGTTATCTTCATCCATAGAGTCAGAATTAACTTGCATCGAGTTATAAAGTCGGTCCAGGCATGATGTCTTGCAGATGATTTTGGTTTTTCTGGGAGGAGATAATAGCTTAGAGAATCATCTTGTATGCATCTCAGGCTGTTATCATTTTCAAAGAACTAAAATCAACTTATGCTTAGAATTCTCTTCCCAATTCGGATCCACCAATCTATAGTTGCAACCTTTGGATTGGTCTGTCAAGACTTAACCGACGTACCTAAAATAGGAAGAGCTTTCCACATCACTTTGGACAACGGATCCGTTATCGATCGTTGGTCTAAAATGAGTAAATATATAAGAAAAGACATTAACAAATGATATGGATCACTATTTCTGACGTGAGTGAGCCATCTACACGGAATGGTTCGTTCATAGTGTTCGGACGTCGAACCTATTCTCACTTATATTACACACAGCACACACCCACGGTTAATATTTGGAATCCAATTGGTGGTTGGTACACTTCCTTTTCTTTCGAATTTCAAGTATCAACTATGTTAGGGTTTATAGTTTAGAGAATTTGCGCACCTGGCTGTATTAAACACAAGCTTTCTTATATAGAATGGCATGCAAATCTTCTTGAAGCACGTTAGTTGAGGGAATCTCACCTATTTCTAAAGAGGACTCTTCGTCAATCCTAACGGGGTCTGCTCCTCTCATAACATAGGGTCAATATGGTCGTACGATTCCAGTTGGCCCTGTCGTTAACCGCACTCCCTTTAACTTTAGAGTCCATCTCGATCCTCCAGAGAAAGCTTCTTCTATTCATACAAACAAGATGTTCTGAAGCATTTGCTCGCAATATGGTATCCCAAAGGATGACGTGCCTTTGCCGTTAAGAGAGGAATTCACTTATAGGCCGCCTTTGGGATTTGTGGCTTGTCATTGCTATATGTGTATATATGGTGCAGTGCATCATTTCTTAATGACAACGCTTCAAAATATAGGGTTGGCCCCTTTCTAAATTCTTCCAAACATGTATGCCATGCAAAAATGCTTATACCTTCTGTTTATGCAGGTGCTTAATCGTGCCCCGAGCTTTGTCGAGTTGCAGTGTTTCTAATTATTCAAAAAGAGAGAGGCTAACCCGTCACCTGTTTATTCTAAGGCACAACATAGCCAGAAACTCATACTTGATCTTCCAAACAAGGTCCCCTTATTGAAGAATTAGTCCTTCTTCGCTAAATGTCCAAAGGGACTTACTTGTCTATGGACTATGGAGGATTAGTTTCTTTTTACCATGCTTGAAACTTCCTCTAATTGCTACAAGTTTATTAATTGATCATACATCCTTACAGTTCTTCCAAAGATTAAGAAGGATCTGGCACTGTTCTTAGCACCCTAAAAGTGGCCAATGCTCATGAGTGCACAATCAAGTTTTTTCTTATGGACAAAAATCTCCACCGATGTGGGCTTTTACACCCTGGTAGGTCTGTTGGATTTATTAGCGCTCCCTCCCGCTCTGGAGCCTGGGCCCGCTCTATTTCCTTTTCAAATGATTTTGGTGAAGATGATAATGATAATGATGAGGAAGAAGAAAGTGACCCATCCAATGGGCCAAAGAAGACATCGAATGTGATCCACGTTCAAGTCGGGATTGGCAGTCCGCCTAAAATGCCATTGATCCCGAAGGAGAAAGAAGAAGAGTTTGTTCAATGGGCGGGCAAGGCTTCGTTAATTGAAGGGAAAGAGGAAGGAGAGGTCAATGAGGGGCACTCTATAAATGCAGAAGAAATAGATTGGGACATTATCATCGAAGAGGGTGATGTCCATTTCGGCATTGAGGCCTCGGAGTTGAGCCCCGAACATACTCCCTCTCCTTCTTTGAAAGAACATACCGAAGAGGCTCCGCCTAAGAATGAACCCATTCCCAGCCCTTTACCGGAAGGTGCCAATACTAATTTGGGAGATACGAGTGACATTTTTGTAAATATAGGTGATTTGATGGACTAAAATCATCCCTACAGGAATCGATGCCCTGGTATTAGTCGGTGGTCGATCTGGTTTGTGTATTCTGTTGGGGTCGTTCAATTACAACATACACTTCACTAGGATCACACATTTTATATTATTGGTATTTTGTAGGTTGTTTTAGTCCATCAAATACCTCTTTCCTAAAGTCGTTTATATCATTTGTTATAGGGATCATGTCTCATGGATTTTATAGTGATCTTGATCAAGTGCTAGATTCTCAACGTTTATAGAGACAATAATCGAGTTATCACGCTTCTCAAGAGACTTATGAAGAAAGGAAGAAGAGGAAGGGTAGGGAGGTAGAAGAGCCTCGTCATGCTGAGAAAGTCAAGGCTACGTTGGGGGAAGTGGCCATGAGAAGAGGAAGAGCCCAATTAAATGGAAAGATCTATCAAAGAAGCTGAAAGAAGACCAAGGGTAGGAACCTGCTTCACAACTTCCTGCTTCTACTACAATAACCGTTTCTGCTTCCGAGGTTATGATCTCCTCCACTCATGCTGCTATGACCACCTCTCTCCTAGTTTCTAGATGTGCACCTTACATTCTCCCTGCCCTTCCCCCGCATCTACAGGCTGCATTCCCTAACTTATTCTTAAGCGGGGTTTTTTTCGATAAGCCAAATTTAAAATCTGCCTGTGCAGAGTCTTATTCACCTCATCTCCATGCGATTCAAAGCGGTATGGAGCAAGCCGAGGGGTAGGGAAAACTATCTATGTTACTTTGCATTGTTAATCGAAATCAAGAAATTCTCTCTTTCAAGTCCTAAAAATGAGTACAAGAAGCAACTTGCTGATCATGACGGGAGATTGAGAGTCTGGGATGTTGCCCTTAAGAAACAAAGTAAAAGTGCTTCTTCGTTTAAGGAGTTGACCGGGCCACACTTATATTAGAGATGAGATAAAGATATGCCACATTGATAAGGCAGTTTTAAAAGAAAAACTGAGGATAAGTGAGATGATGGTTGAGATGGAGAAGAAAACCATCGTTGAATAGGCCGAAGAAATTGCCTCTCTTCGCGAGCAAATTTTGACTATGGATGCCGAGAAAAGTAAACTGGCAGCGGAGAAGCTAGCCTGGAAGCCAGCTTCTCAGAGCTTCAAAACACATTCACACAAAAGATGGAAGGCTTGGATGCTACTATTTTAGGCCTATGTTAATTCCGTGCTGCATCAGGGCAGCCTCAGTTACTAGGGTCCGTTGTTCCCTCGAACGCTTTCTATAGTCTGGGAAGAGGTTCTGGCCTGATTTGAAGATCTGGACGACAGATATAACGAAGAAGAATTATTTCAGGCATACCTGAACAAAGAATCCTACCGAGCTTTAGTGGATGGCCATAAAATCTTAAGATTGGAGAGGGAACGAGAAGCCACTGATGTCACAGGTATCGCTAAAGTTGTTATTGAGTGTTTTCCTTTAGGCTTGGGTGGGCCATCTATGCACTTTCATACTGCTGAGAGGATCGCTCCCACTCTTCCCACAATTGTGCAGCTGGCAAAGCATGGTGATGATGAAGGCTACGAAGTTGTGACGCACAAACAGACTCCCACAGCAGGTAATTTCTTATTTCTCCCATGCTCGAAGACTTTCAGTTCACGCCTGATGAAATTGTCGAAATAACCGCCCTTTATTTCGACATTGTAGGCCTACCTTCTTTTCCTGTTGAGTTGCCTCCTCATCACGATGTTGGATGTACTACGATTCTAACCGCATCAACCGACGTATCTACATCTTCTCGCAACCTAGTTCGCAAGCCAAGAAAATTGCTACACTGCATGGTTTGGATGATCCCTCCATATCTCAAGAGAAAGGCTTAGTGGCTATTGATACACAAGAGCATGTGGGTCAGGCTATTTAACCAGACAAAGCATAAGCCAATTACCAGGCGATCGAGCAACATATGATAGCGGTGAAGGGGGAGAAGCTTAAGAACAGAAGCAATCATCAAAGAGTTTTCACAGACCTTGCAAGCACAAGGGCAAAGGAAGGTCCGTTTGTGGCCATGTTTCGGAGAGCAAAATTGCAATGGGATAGGACAAACCTGAGAAGTTTCTGATCAGAGGCGGGAAAGGCGAACAGGGAAGTGGTGAGAAGAAGCCTTGATTTGTCTTTTGCCCCTTTTGTTTTTTGATTACTTTTTGTACAAGTGCAGAGTCTGGACTTATCATATTGTTTTGTATTTGCTACAGTTGTGTTTCTATTTTTCCATTCTTGGTCGTTATTGTGCAGTCATGGCCCCTCCTGTTTGTTGTTGTACATCAAAAACATTATAAGTAAAAAAACCGTTGAAATTTTAATTGTAGCTTTATTTTGTCTAATTTTCTACGTTTCATGCATTTACGCCAGTTTTATTCATTACTATTTTATTTAGCCCATAATTACTTCCAAAATTCTTTGTTTAGAGTAACAGAACTTGAACTATTTGCTACTTTGGTTGCATGTCGGTGTGTGCGCCCCTAGTTCGTAGGACTGTTTACTCCGAACATTTGACAAATGACTGTTTGATCCATGCGATTCCTTGGATGTCTGTAACCGAGTCTATTTTGCGATTCCCATATTCGGGAACTTATGATTCGAGCGTCCCAATTCTAAAGATTTTCGGCTAACGATAGGAATTCTTTGCCGATTAGTAGTTATGCGACATTGTTGGATTTGTCTCCTTTACTTCTGATAGTGGGAGTGGATTGGTTGTTGCTAGTCCTGCACGTAAAAGAGTTTCCTGGCATTTCCTAAATAATACTGGTACTTAAGAGTGTGCGTGGTGCAACTTTTAAGAATGTGCGCGGCTTATGGGATGTGCAGCTTTTGGGATCGATATGACCCGTCGATCCAGAACGGTTTGGAATTTATCGATGTGACCAATCTTCGGGTAACGTGAGGAGTTCATGTTTCGAGAGCGTTTTTCTACCGCCCAAGAAGTAACGCATGGCTTATGGGGGTGCGTAGCTTTTATTGGAATCTTTCCGGTGTCGTTGGAGCAACACTGGTTCTTAGAAGGCAGGGATCGAGTACAGTCGATCCAATGGTTTGAGTCAATTTTTTTCCATCATCTCGGTGAGTGAATGGGCATACTTGAGTGTGATTCCCCTATTTAAACCAGTGATTGGATGGTTTTGAGTCAATTTGACCCCGTCGATTCAGTCGGTTACTTTTGTGAACACGGTTTTATTGGTTCAGATTGTAAAATAATTTGATTATGCTTATTTACAATGACTCTGGTATTCTATGATGGCTTATTTGTTGGAAATAGGAAGTATAGAAAATAGTCTTAGAGAAATTAACAATGTAGTGATTCATTGTTCCATGCTCAAGGAATTTGGTTCCATAAATGGTTGTTAGCTAGAATGTGTCATCTCCTAGCTTCTGATTGATCACATAGTGCCCTTCCCCGTTTGTTCCAAATGTTCCGGGTACAGGGTAGACCCTTTTGAGGATAAGGTCTCCCACTTTGAAAGTGTGGTTACAGACTTAAGAATTGAAATATTGTGCGACCCTTTTCTAGTGAGCACCAATCCTCGGCTTCGTCCCTCTTATTGTCGATCAAATCGAGTGAATCGAGTAGGAGTTGCTCGTTTTGCCTTTGATTGAAAATTTTCCTTCGAGGATAGGGGACTTCTAGCTTGACTTGGATCATTACTTTTGAACCATATGCCTGGGCGAACGAGGAGTGCGCCCATAGTGCAAGTGGAAGTTCATCAACCCAATTTCCATTAGCTTTAGTTAGCCACTTTTTGATGGTGGACTTGATGATCTTGTTCGCTACTTCCACTTGCCCGTTTGCCTGTGGATGTGCAATAGCGGAAAAGCTTTTCTCGATTTGGAAGCGTTTGCAAAATTCATTAAACTTGGCTCTTTCAAACCGAGTCCTGTTATCACTGATGATCTTTTATGACACTTCAGAGCTACAAATAATTTTTTCAGTGGAAAAATTAATAAATTTCTTTATGGTAATAGTGGCCAGTGGTTCTGCTTCAGTCCATTTGGTGAAATAGTCAACAATAGCTATAGTATATTTGGCTCCTCCTGTGGCCATTAGTAATATGCTAATCAAATCAATTCCCCAGATGACCATCAATGTCAGCTCTATCGAAGGAGTTCTTTTGATCTTGCCAAATCTTTGGCATTGGTAGCACCGTCTGGCATAATCTACTGCGCCATGGTTTACTATTGGCAAAAAATACCCATATCGAAGGACTTTCTTTCAATGGGTTTGCCGCCTAGTGTGATATCCACAGTCGCCTTCATGAACTTCCCTAAGGATTCTTCGGGCTTTATCGTTGGTCACACACCTACGTAAGGGGGTTAGAGAATCCCTTCCAGTAGTGCATCATATCATGTACTATAAACCACGACGCCTTCTGAAGGAGCTTTTTCCATTGATTCTTGTCTACAGGCGGTGTTCTTTTGAGCGGGTTGTCCTAGATTGGAGTCATCTGTGATTCTGACTCTTTGGTTGCATCAAAAATCTAGTCCATATCCATCTCGCTTATGCTTGGAGCAGTCAGGTTTCGATTGGGACTAGCCCCAAGGACTGAGCTTCTCTGGAACTGGCCAGTTTGGCTAGATATTCTATCTTCGTGTTTTGTTCTATCAAGATATGAGTTATGGTGTAATGTTCAATGTTATTCAAAAATTCTTGCACTTTAGATAGATATGGGGCGAGTTTCTCCCTATGAGCTTGGTGTTCGCCTTTCACTTAGCAGACGGCTAGCTGAGAGTCGTTATAGATGTGTATGGACTTTATCCCAAGTTCCTTCACAACTTTTCCCAGCTACCAATGCTTCATATCCCGCTTCATTATTTATTGTAGGGAATTCCATGCGTAAGGCATGGCAAACGGATCGCCCTTTGGCAGTTTCAAGAGCTACTCCAGCCCTCGAGCAGAAGTTGTTAAATGCCTCATCGACGAACAATTTCCAACGTGTTTCTACTTCTACTTCTAAAGTAAATTCTTCTTCGTTTTCTCAAATAGTAAACTCGGTAATGAAATCTACCATCATCGACCCATTAATCGCCCTTAGAGGATGGTAAGTGATTTCATATTGACTCAATTCGATGTTCCATTTGGCAAGCCGTCCAGAGGTCTCGGGGTGGCTCAACACTTGCTTCAAAGGTTAATCTGTTAGCACTTTAATCGGGTGTGCCTGAAAGTATGGGTGTAACTTTCTGGATGCAATCAAGAGGCAATATGTTAGTTTTCCAATTTTAGATAATTATTTTTGCCTCCAGTAAACCATTTGCTGATGCAATATATGGGTCGTTGGATCTTAGATTCTTGTCGTATGAGCGCAGTACTTAATGCATAGAGTGAAACAGCTAAGTAGATAAATATGTCTTCTCTCCTTTGATTCAATTCGAATGCAGTCTGACAATCTCGATTCCATTCAAAGTTCTTCTTTCCCTTCTTTAGTACATAAAATAACGGTATACATTTGTCAGTTGCTTTTGAGATGAACCAGTTTAGTGCTATAACTTTTCCATTAAAGCTTTATAATTCCTTCTTGTTCCTTGGGGCCTCAACTTCACGTAAAGTGGTAATTTATTTGAGTTTTTCTTCGATGCCTCTGGCGCTTACAATGAATTCATAGAACTTTCCAAAGGCTACCTTGAAGTGACATTTAAGTGGATTGGTTTGATACCACATTTTCGGAGTATTTCAAACATCTCGGGGATGTTATCCAAGTGATTTGCAGCTGTGTGCGATTTAACTAGCATATCATCTACATAAACTGCAATAGTCTTCCTGATCTACTGTTTGAACATGGCTTCAGCCGGTCTTTGGTAGTTGCCCAGCATTCTTTAAGCCGAATGGCATTACTTTGAAGTAGTATAATCCTAGATCAATAATGAAACTGGTATTTTCCCGGTCAGGTTCATGCATTATGATTTGATTGTACCCCAAGTAAGAATCCATAAACGATAGCAGTTCATCTCCAACCGTCACGTCCACAGATTGGTCGATTCTAGGTAGAGGAAAGCTTTCTTTGGGCAAGCTTTGATTGGATCCAAATAGTTGATACAGGTTCGCCATTTTTCAGTGGAATTCATGACTAAACCGAGTTGGATACCCATTCGGGGTATGTTGCATTGCAGATAAAACCGTTCGCCATTAACTTATCCACTTCTTCTCTCAACACTTTGGACCATTCAGGTCCTAGGCCTCATCTTTTCCGCTTCATTGGTGTATACTTGGGATCAATATTAAGTATGTAGCATGCAATCTCAGGCGAAATTCCACACATATCGTAATGTGTCCAAGCAAATACATCCAGTTTGGCATGAAGGAATTTAATGAGTTCTAGACGCTTCTTGTTTCCAAGGTATGATCCAATTTTCAAGACCCGAGTTAGTTCATCCATATTGACGTCAATTCTACCGGTGCTTCCCGATCCTCCCTTGAGCTCTTCTTTCCAGGGTCCAAAGCCTTGTCGAATCGGCTATGGTCCCCAAGCCATGGGCGATTATGTAGTTGCTATCAGTAGGCTCACGAATGTGGAGAGTTCTCCCTGCATTCTTCTCTTTTTCCCTTCTTTTAGACTCGCATAGTTCTGCAATATAGTATTCTCTAGTGGCACTTTGGTCTCCTTTGATCACTCCAATTCCAATCCCTGTCCGAAATTTCATGGTTAGACACCACTGTGTTAAAGCAATCCTGAAATCTTCTTAAGTGAGCCGACCCAAGAAAGCATTGTAGGCGGATATTTCATCAACAATAACAAAGGTTTGGACGAGGATGGCACCTCGGTCACCTTTTCCGAGTTCTATGGGTAAATCCCTTGTTCCGACGGGTTGCATAGGTTCATCGGTGAATCCCTAGATCTTCGTTTGACAAGCAGATATGTCTTCCCTATTGAAACACTCCACACCCCTTAATATACCCAAAAGGACACATTAAAAGGCGTGGTGTGTTGTAGGTATAACCAAAACTAACAGAGACTAAGATTCACAAGACAAAAATAGGTAAAAATAGCGAAAACTAAAAAAAATAACTAATTTAAAACTAAAGCTTCATAAACCAAATAAGTCAAAATCTAAATACAACATACACGTCTCAAAACCCAATATATCTCATGAAATAAAAACTCGTGGTGTGAACAAAAATCAGAGTACAGATATCCCTCTTAAATGCCAGTACAAAGAAGGAACCAAAAGTTGAAAAAGTAGGAATACATAGTAGAATCTTCTCCAAGAAACCTCCGAGCACTGCAATCTACTGCCCTCTCCCTTGATTGCCAATGACAACAAGGGGGAAAATAGAAGAGTAGGTAAGACTGAAAGTCGTGTGAGTGACAGTAACTACTAGAATGTTTAAGAAATGTAAAAGTAATAGACTCTTCAATAGTTCTAGTATTTATATAAGGAAATAAAGGAAATAAGAGAGATAAAGCTGGAAATAAATATGAACTAACCAGTACTCAATTAATAAGATAGGTTAACTTATATTGCTTTCACTTGTCCTTGATTTCTTCTTTAATTAGGCTGAATTATTAATCATGTAATTAGGATGTAACCCTAATTCTATCCTTTTTGATCGGCCTGTTACTCCATAGACCTTACTGCGGACCAAATGCTATATAACTCCATACACAGCAGCCAATGGTATCTATGAAAGATGCACAAAGCACCCACTGTGGATCCGGACGACATATATAGCTCCCTACACAGAAAGCAATGGTGTCTACGAAATACACCCATACTAAGCATTTGGAACTCATAGCGATTACTGAGCACCATAATGGAAGTCGCACGTGTAACTACCCTCATGCCCATGCTACCTTTTGCTCCACCTATTGGGTCTTCTTATTACCTCAAAATCGATCATAAGCATGCCCCTCATCTCACTTCAGGCTAATGTGAGATCACCATGTGTCCATAGAAACTACAGGGGAAATGTTGTTGGTACTGACCCATCATCCAAACAATATCCAGTTATGCCTTTTATCCAAATCCCATGCGATATGCACTTCTATTTGACGTATTACTACCATTCTTGGCATAAGCACGTCGTCATCTCACTTCAGGCTAATGTGAGACACCGTTTTGTTTAATAGGGATGTTATGTGGTATATGTTCTACTTTCATCTTTGTTTATTAACTTAGATAAATTATTTAAATAAGCCTTTATTATCATCTTTACTTTCTACACTTATTAATTTTTCCCATGTCTTCAAATAAGCCTGATTCTATTCTTTTTCTTATTAAACTGCCACCATGACCATGCTAACTTTTGCTCCACCTATTGGGTCTTCTTATTACCTCAAACTCGAGCATAAGCGTTCCCCTCATCTCACTTTAGGCAAACATGAGATCACCGTGTGTCTATAGAAAATACAGTGGAAATGCTGTTGGTACTGGCCCGTCATTCAAACAATGTCTGGTTGGGCCCCTTATCCAAATCCTCCATGATTTGGACTTCTATTTGACCAATTACTACCATTCGTAGCATAAGCATGCTCTCATCTTACTCCAGGCTAATGCAGACACCGTTTTGTCTAATAGGGAATGCTATGTGGTATAGTTCTAGTTTCATCTTTGCTTATTAACTTAGATAAATTATTTAAATAAGTCTTTATTATCATCTTTACTTTATATGCTTATTAATTTCTCCCAAGTCTTGAAATAAGCTAGATTCTATTCTTTTTCTTATTATAACCGACTTTATAATCATGCTTATTAATTAACCCAAGGTCTAATTACGAAAATTAGCTTCTTTCATCTATTGCTCTTTTTTAGTTATAACTCAACGTTATACCTAGCCAATTAATTAGTCCCATTCTAATCATAATTTGGCATAATTTCAGTCTTATTTCCATTTATTTTACAGTCCAATTCCATTATTTATTACAATTTTTATAATTTACATCTTATTTTCTTCATTTGATATTCTTACTTATATAATCCATATCCACCTTTAATTTATTTTAATCCAGACACGAAGAAAAAGAGGAATTAGAGAATAGATGCTTGCATAAAATCCAAAACGTCGAAAAATATGTAAATAAGAAATAAATAACCGTAAATGAACTTAAATACTGTAAATAAAAAAAGCTATGCTTAACAGTAATAAATTATAATTATCTTAAAAAGAATAACCAAATAGGAATAGATTGAAAAATAGATCTAAAACTCATAAAAAGGTTATTCCAAAATCATAGCAAAACTACAACTATTGGAAACCCTATTATTTTAAATTACTTAAAGAAATCTTAAAATAATTACAGTCACTCACATCTGGTCCTTAGCACTTCCCTTTAGGCCTTCACCGATCCACTTAGGGCTGTTAAAATATTTTTATTAAAAAGATTTTCTCATTGGAAAATTATTCCTTTTAGGCTCCTTCCTGAAAAGGTGAACCCAAACGGAGAAAATCTAGAATAAGAAAACGTGTTAAGTCTAGGGTCCTATGTATAGGGTTAGAAGTGGATCTTAGGCCATTGGATTTGGAGATTGAGTAGGATGTAACCACGTCATAGGCTGAATAGCAGCCATCGGATGCAAGAATGGAGGGACTGGATTGGTTGCAAAACACGTCATGTCGGTTAACAAAATTGAGCCATCATTCGAAGGAACGAACGACTATTCGTTCGCCCCCAAAACAGCAGGCGGGCCAACCGGACTGTGATAACCCGGATTTTTGGGCATCAGGTAATTGGATAATTATCTGATTTTAACTATTGAACGTTGATTTATAAGTTAAACAAATAAATCTGATAATAAATATTTATTTGATAATATCCTAATATAATTATTTAAAATTGGCAAAATTATTATTTTCAAACAAATTAAATGTTTTTTTTAAAATATATATTTATATGAGTTGATTTCAAATTGAATTTGAATTTGAGGTTTGAAATTCAAAAGGGAAAATACCTCAAAATAAATTGGATTTAAAAATAATGTGTATTTGATTTTTGTTAGTGTATGTATATATATATATATGCGGTTATCAATTTAAAATAATTTAAGTTAAAAGTATGAACAGGAATGAATAAAAGATTATAATATTCCTTTGAGTTGTGTGTATATATATATATATATATACACACATAAGTTAGGGTGTATAAAAATATCTGTAATGAATAAATTGTATGTTAATATAAATGGATCTAAAGTATGCATTTGTTTATGTAAGCATCTAAAGGAACATCATAATGGTAATTTCAACTACAGGGCACATAAAAATCTAACTCGCACAATAAACAAAATCTTTTATTTGAATCAAATTTTGTAAAGGGAAAGTCAAATCGGTAATCAATCAAATAAAGTCACAAAAGCCACAGATCAGAGAAATGCAAGAGTTAATAATAAAAAATAATATATAGCGTATCGTGTGCGGCAGAGGAATGCTGCAGCCTGCCCTTTTTTCTATTCATACCTCCACTACCTTCTTTTTACTTCATTTGTTTCGAACTAAATAAACAGAGAGAATCACTTCCATTTGATAAAGCTTATAGGAAACCAAATCCAACTCAAGCTGCTATTTCAATCTAAAGAAATTCTAAACAACTGATGTAATAGAAAGATTATTAAAAGCAGGCTGGCAATATCCTAACAACATTTTGATCTCTGCCTTCAAAGAAATTAAGGTGAGTATACTTCCCTTTTAAGATTTAGCTTCTTTACAACATGCTTATGTAAAGAGTGGACATATAAATTTAAATCTGTGATGGGTAATAACAGATTGTATATTGGTCGAAAATGGACGCAAATGCCTATACATTTTCCATTTTCTCTTACTTTATAATTTGTTTCATCTTTTCTTTTTACTCTCCCATTTTCAGCAACTGTCCTTTCTTCACCTCGCAACTTTTTCCATTTTCCTTTTTGTACTTTTACATGTGCATACATGTTGTGTGTAAGTAGGTATTGTGTGTGCATGTCGTTTATAGTGTTTGTATGTATTTATGTGTGTGGGCAAATGAAGATGGTATGGGAATTGGTGCGGCTGTGAGTATTAGGTGCGCGAGTCCATTTTGTTGTGTAAGTGTTTTCGTGTGCAGCAGTGGTGGTTAGGAGTTGGAATTCATGTTGTAAGGAGAGGTGCATGTCTGGTGATGAAGTGCTAAGTTGAGGAGAGGTGCATGGGAAGTAACAGTCACTAGCAAATGGGTATGGAGTAGATGTTGGGTGCAGGCAGTTTGGGTATATGAGAAGCAGGGAAGAACGGCAGGAAGGGGGAAGCGTTCAGGGGAGTTAGAGGTAGAAATAGAGAAGTTACTGTGGGATTGGTCCAAGAAGATGGGTTCTTTGCATTGCACATGAGAGAAGGTAGGCCTGTAAGCTTGTGTTTGAGCAGTTAGTATTGATGGTGGCTTTGGAAGACGGGTCGATGGGTAGGAAACTGAGTTGTGCTTTGAGTTGGGTGAATTTATATTAGTTTAGTCAAAACGTTTACAACTAAAATCCCTGATTGATTTCTGTAGGAACCGAGTCGATCGATTTATTCTACATTTATTAATGCTCATAACACTGGTTAAAATGGGTTTTGGTGATAAATTTAAAGTTAAGTGTTTATATTTGTTTATGGATAATAATTAAAGTAACTTAATCCCTTAAATCAACATAAAACTCAGGTTAGTATTGGCTAGTGTGTTATTTCAGTTACGCTAATATGAAATACACCAAATTGAGCAATGAAATATACATAAGACGTTTGTTGATTTGATGTTTGTAGTGAAATTTTCTTTGTAAATATGACATTTTGAATTGATCGGTTTTGTTAAAATACCTAGTCTTAAAGATGGGGCGATGCTCGAAGTTGTCCTCAAGCTTTCTTAGAAAAGTGGATGAATTTTGTTTCGCTCGTGGATCGGGGTCGACTCGGGTTCTTTTTCTTTAAACCAAGGTTTAAGGTAATAATATTGTTCACAAGTTTATAAACAAAAGAAATGAACCAGTTTTCAAAGTTAAATATTAAACGAGATTTCAAAACAAAGGTGTTGATCAAGTTTCAAAATATATAGATTTGAATGATTTTGAATTTAAATTGTCTTGCTTTGGGATAATGAATATTAGGTTGATTAATTAATTAAATCTCTAATTTATCAAAATTAAAAGGGATGTGTTTAAGTAAGAGGTTAAAGGTAAATGTATTGAACTTCAATTGTATAAAAAAAGGGAGTCTTAAAGGATTTTGTATAAAGCATTAAAATTAAATAAAACTTAAATAATGTAATAGATTAAGGTAACTTAAGCAGGAGTTGAGGTAATTAATTTAATTTATTTGGCGATTAAATTAATTTAATTAGAAATCGAATAACTTATCAATCTTGCTTTTGAATGATTGAATGATATCGAATGCCTTAGATTATTTCTTAATCTTGGTATGTGATTGAGATGCTATGTGTAATTGTGTTTGGATATAGGTTATCTATCTGAATTAGAATCTTTATGTAAATATGATACTTTGAATTGTTTTGTTTTAGCTTAAACAACTTGGATTTAAGATGTCATTGGATTCGAAGAGACCGGGGTCGGGTATCAGTAAATACCCGAAACCACTTCGATTTGAAATCTACTATAATTCTTTTAAATTTGATATATGAAATCAATAGGATGGAATTGGAATAAATTAAGTAACTTGGCCTTAACTGAGCATTAGTTCTTGGATATTGTTTGTAATAAGTAATGGACTTTGAGAACTCGTAGAAAAGTATGAGTTACCCTGATAATTCACTTAAGCTATATCTTGGTATTTCATATTATTTGGGTTTAATCACACTGGTTTCCAGCCTTACCCAGGTGTTACTTTGATGTAATGCTCGGGTCAGACCGAGTATTACAGACTTGCAGGTAAGGACGTTCTGGAGTTCAGGAGGAGAGCTGAAGGACAGGAACGTATAGAGTGTTTGTCCGCTGTGATATATATTGTTATTTATCTAGGACACGTTGTTAAAACTATCTAGTGTTGTGAAATTGTTGTATCTATGATGTATAATAATGTAAATGTACTGATATAGCCTTCTTTGTAAACTGTTATTTTATTTGCTATTATATTTTATCTGCTGCGAATGTGAGATTCTGAGATTGGGTTTTCTGTTTCTTCTCCTTTCTCTTTCTTCTTTCTCTAACTATCTGGAATTTTCGGATCGAAAATTCCGAGTCATTACATTTGGTATCAGAGATGAAGGTTAAGCAAGAACCTTGGCTCTGGTGGGATTACTCATTAAGGATAGGGTAAGTGGTACCCTAGAATGAGTTGAGTGAATATATATATGAGAGAGCGTACTTGTTATTTTCTTATATAAATTTTTTAAATGGTTTTATAGAAGATTTTATTTTGATATATAAAGCAATATATCTTACTAACAAATAGTAAAGGAATTGGTTGTTGAATTATTGAATTAAATTAAGAAGTAATAGAAATACAACCAAACTGAAATTAAATCTTGAATTTGGGAAAGGTTTCAGGATAAGGATAATCAATTGATTTATGTAATTAATCAAACTTTATTTAATGAGATTAATTTATGGATAATAATTGGAAATGACGAATTAAGAGGAAGTTACTTAATGAAGTAACTAGAGGTAAGTAATTTTAAGGACAATTACTTAATGAAGGTAATTAAGAAATAAGTTAATTACCGAATGTGATTAATTAATGATCTAATTGATTTAAAGAAATAACAAATAATATTATTTAATGCATTTGAATGAAATGGTCCTATTTCAAACAAGAGTTGTTTGAAATTTAAAAGAAATTTGTTTTGAATTAAAACCAAAGGTGGTTTAAAATTTTAAAGTATAACTTAGTATGTAAAAGGAATTAATATGTATATATATGGATAGTGGTTTGAAATAAACTCTAAATGTTGAGTTTTGAATTTGGAATAAGATGTGATACCCAAAGGTGATAAGTTTTTGAACTTATAAGTGGGAAAGTTTTTTGAAATGGAGAATTCAAATTTGAGTAAGGTTAAATGGGATTGATTGAATTTAACCAGGAGGAAGTTAAATAAGTTTGAATGAACAATCTGATTTGGAAATTTCAAGATGAAATTGGGATTTAACTTGGAAAGTTAAATGGTTGATTTGAATTAGGGAGTTTGAGTGATCTCAAATTGGGTTTGAGATCTAGAAATTGAATATTAATGGATGTTTTAAAATAAATTAGATGATATTATCCTATTGTTATTAAAAATCTTTAAGTTATGAATTGGAATTGTTTAAATGAATGAAAGATGGAGCGTGGTAATCAATTGTTGAGATAAAAAGGGAAATTAAACTTTAATTTGAAATTAAGGGTATGGAATTACCTTGAACTAAAAATTTGAGTAATTGAATTCGTAAATTAAAAAATTGTTTGAGACTCTTACTTGAACCTTGTAATGAGTTAAGTAAGAATAGTTTGAAATGGAATTTTGAGAATTGGACTCAGAATTAAATTATTTAAAGGTTTGGGTTGTTGATGTAAAAATAAAGGTTAATTTGATTTGTGGTATAATATGTTAGGTCTAAACTGTGAATTGAATTGATTTAAAAAAATTAAAGGAAAATTGATCTAAAGGAATTAAATCAACATTTGAAGCATTAACTCGAATTTATATAATTCGAGATGGTTTAAATTTGAAATTCGAATTAGTTCAAATTGAACTTGATTTGAATTAATTGAAATGGTGGTTGAAGATGTCTGAGTATAAGATTCAAATGGAAAATTTCAATTGGATTAATTTGAGTAATTTAAAATTGTAATTAAAGTTTAATAGTTTTAAATTCAAATTGAATTTGAATTGAATTTGGGAGGAAACCGGGAATAATTCAACTTGATGTGGAAATGGGTTTGAAAATTGGGATTAATTCAAACTGGAGTTGAAATGAATTGAAATAGGAACTAGTTCAATTGAAATTTATTTGAATTAGTAGAATTTGAGATCAAGGGTGAATAAAGTTAAATTTGGAAAGAAATTGTGGTTAATTTAAATTGAATTGGGGTTGAATCAATTACAATGGAAATTGAAGTTATTTAAAACTGGAATTGGGTCAATTTAAATGGAAGAGGAAATTTAAATTGAATTGATGAGGATAGAGATTGGGAAGTGAACAGTTTTGACTCTGGACTATTTTTTTATATAAATTGGTTTAATATAAACCTATTTTTCCAAGCTATTTATTATATATACAACCTTTCTTTTAAAGGTCAAACTATCTTATACTTTTTTTACAATTATTTTTTTTGAAACTATTTAACAATTTTCCAACTGTTTTATAAACAAATTACTATCCTACTATTATTTTGCAATTATCTAAAATTTCTATAATTATTTTAACTATTTTCTACTTAATTTACACCTATTTTACAAACTAGTAATTATTTTCCAACTACTTATCTATTTTTAAATTTTTCAAGCTTTTCTAAATAAACTGGTCGGAGTTTAAACCGTTATTGGTTAAATACCCAATCGAGATAAAATAGAGGTGATAATCCCAATGGATTGAAGCAATTGTGAGTAAGTGAATGAGAATCAAAGTGAATGTGAATAGAAATGGAATTGATTTGGCTAATAACCAATAAAGATAAATACGTAGGGTGTACGTATATTATTCTATTCGCATAGTGATTTGATCCAGATTCGAGCACAGAATTTCGAGATAGTTATATCGATCTGAGTGGGATTTTTCACTCGATTTTCGACGGCGAACCTGGATATGGATTGTTGATTGGTTCTGGATATTCTCTATCATAGTTAGGCTATATAAGGAGAATGACGGTTTCAGATCAAGAAACCAGATATGAGTCCGCACTAGGAAGTCGGGTGGACGATACTAGTTCGGAAGTGAAATTGTGTGATCGAGTGAGCGATCAGATTGGTATAGCATACGGATGATATGTGTACATCGTACGGATTTGAATGAAAATGATATTGAAAAGAGTAACCAAATTTGAATATTTGATTTTGAGTAAACAAAGTTAAATATCTTTGTTTATAAGATGAAACTCCTCTTGTTGAATCTTTTGCCAGAAGAAAAGGGTTTCTGAAAATGTTTGAAGTATAAAAGGAGTTTTATACAGGTTTGAAATGATCTAAAGTTTTAAAAATTATATATATCTCTATATATATGTACAAAGGATCTTATGAGGATTTTGGAGAAAGGTTTTGGGAACCTATGGATTTGGAAAGGCTTTTGATTTTTGGGTAAAATCAATATTGAATTTGGAAAGCCTAGTTTGAGAATTATCGAATTTGGGATAATCAATTTTGTGTAAAGGAGCTTTGTATGAGATCATACTAGGTGTATGATTTGAAGATACTATATGCATAGTATAAAATGTTTTGATAATGGCTCTGGGGAAAAAGGCGCTCCCTTGAAATGAACTTCTCAGGAGTACCACCGGGTGGTGCTGCCTTGAGCCCTAAGGGGGGTTCTAAAGTTGATCATGTGAGGAGTCCAGACAAAACTAGTTCCTTGGGATTATGAGTAGGGTATACCATAGCGAAAGTCGTGTGTGTCGCTGAGAGCCAATAGTCTGCGTTTGATTTTATATCGGTAGACTACGACCTATGGTATAACATAGCGAAAGTCGTGTGTGCCGCTGAGAGCCAACAGTCTGCGTTTGATTTATATCGGTAGACTGCGACCTATGGTATAACATAGCGAAAGTCGTGTGTGCCGCTGAGAGCCAACAGTCTGCGTTTGATTTTATATTGGTAGACTGCGACCTATGTAGGAGTGGAGAAGTTTCATTTCGACAGCGAAAATCAGAGGCCGCTGAGAGCATGCAGTTACATGGACTTTTGCTTCGATGGCAACGTAACCCTGGATGTAACTGTGATCTGTTGTGGGATCCATGGCGTAATCGAGAGGCCGCTGAGAGCCTGCAGTTACATGGACTTTTGCTGTGACGGCAACGTAACCCTGGAATGTAACTCCGACCATGGATGGGGGTGATGATTTCTAGAGAATTCTCACCAAAGATATTTCCTCTATTTTCAAAACTGTTTTCTATATTTTCAATAATATTTTTTAAGTATTTTCACTGGATGTTGAAAACGAGTTTACCAAGTACTTATAGATTTTCAGTCTTACGCCTGATCAACGTATGACCGAATTTATGTGTGAACGAGGATGGACTTGTTGAAACATTGAGTTATAAAAATATTTTTTTATAAAAACTATTCCTGGTAACATTATATAGATTTTAAAGTGCTTTAAAAGTGCTAAATAAAAAGTGCTTTTAGTTAAAATGATCAAAGAAAAATTTATCCGATTTTAAGTATAGAATAAATTCTAGCTTCGCGCCTTTTCAAAAACGAAAAGATTTAAATGGGGGAGGAATGTGATAACCCAGATTTTTGGGCATCAGGTAATTGGATAATTATCTGATTTTAACTATTGAACGTTGATTTATAAGTTAAACAAATAAATCTGATAATAAATATTTATTTGATAGTCTTCTAATATAATTATTTAAGATTAGCAAAATTATTATTTTCAAACAAATTAAATGTGTTTTTTTAAATATATATTTATATCAGTTGATTTCAAATTGAATTTGAATTTGAGGTTTGAAATTCAAAAGGGGAAATATCTCAAAATAAATTGGATTTAAAAATAATGTATATTTGATTTTTGTTAGTGTATAAGTGTGGATATATATATATATATATTTGCGGTTATCAATTTAAAATAATTTAAGTTAAAATTATGAACATGAATGAATAAAAGATTATAATATTCCTTTGGGTTGTAAATATTTATGTATATATATATATATGTATGTATGTATGTATGTATATAGAAATATACATAAGTTAGGGTGTATAAAAATATCTGTAATGAATAGATTTTATGTTAATATAAATGGATCTAAAGTATGCATATGTTTGTGTAAGCATCTAAAGGAACATCATAATGGCATTTTCAACTACAGGACACATAAAAATCTAACTCACATAATAAACAAAATCTTTTATTGGAATCAAATTTTGTAAAGGGGAAGTCAAATCAGTAATCAATCAAATAAAGTTACAAAAGCCACAGATTAGAGAAATGCAATAGTTAATAATAAAAAATAATATATAGCGTATCGTGTGCGGTAGAGGATTGCTGCAGCCTGCCCTTTTATCTATTCATACCTCCACTACCTTCCTTTTACTTCATTTATTTCGAACTAAATAAACAGAGAGCATCACTTCCATTTCATAAAGCTTATAGGAAACCAAATCCAACTCAAGCTGCTATT
This sequence comes from Allium cepa, assembly GCA_030765085.1. Taxonomy (NCBI): domain Eukaryota; kingdom Viridiplantae; phylum Streptophyta; class Magnoliopsida; order Asparagales; family Amaryllidaceae; genus Allium; species Allium cepa. The sequence goes on along the minus strand of CM060943.1, from coordinate 546,342,160 downwards.
TCAATCTAAAGAAATTCTAAACAACTCATGTAACAGAAAGATTATTAAAAGCAGGCTGGCAATATCCTAACAACATTTTGATCTCTGCCTTCAAATAAATTAAGGTGAGTATACTTCCCTTTTAAGATTTAGCTTCTTTACAACATGCTTATGTAAAGAGTGGAAATATAAATTTAAATCTGCGATGGGTAATAACGGATTGTATATAGGTCGAAAATGGATGCAAATGCCTGTACATTTTCCATTTTCTCTTACTTTATAATTTGTTTCATCTTTTCTTTTTACTCTCCCATGCTCAGCAACTGTCCTTTCTTCACCTCACAACTTTTTCCATTATCCTTTTCGTACTTTTACATGTGCATGCTTGTTGTGTGTAAGTAGGTATTGTGTGTGCATGTCGTTTATAGTGTTTATATGTATTTGTGTGTATGGGCAAATGAAGATGGTATGGAATTGGTGCGGCTATGAGTATTAGGTGCGCAAGTCTATTTTGTTGTGTAAGTGTTTTCATGGGCAGCAGTGGTGGTCAGGTGTTGGAATTCATGTTGTAAGGAGAGGTGCATGTCTGGTGATGAAGTGCTAAGTTGAGGAGAGGTGCATGGGAAGTAACAGTCACTAGCAAATGGGTATGGAGTAGATGTTGGGTGCAGGCAGTTTGGGTACATGAGAAAGCATGTAGCGAAGAACAGTAGGAAGGGGAAGCGTTCAGGGGAGTTAGAGGTAGAAATAGAGAAGTAACCGTGGGATTGGTCCAAGAAGATGGTTCTTTGCATTGCACATGAGAGAAGGTAGGCGTGTAAGCTTGCGTTTGAGCAGTTAGTATTGATGGTAGCTTTGGAAGACGGGTCGACGGGTAGGAAACTGAGTTGTGCTTTGAGTTGGGTGAATTTATTTATGTTAGTTTAGTTAAAATGTTTACAACTAAAATCCCTGATTCATTTCTATAGGAACCGAGTCAATCGATTTATTCTACATTTATTAATGCTCATAACACTGGTTAAAACGGGCTTTGGTGATAAATTTAAAGTTAAGTGTTTATATTTGTTTATGGATAATAATTAAAGTAACTTAATCCCTTAAATCAACATAAAACTCAGGTTAGTATTGGCTAGTGTGTTATTTCAGTTACGCTAATATGAAATACACCGAATTGAGCAATGAAATATACGTAAGATGTTTGTTGATTTGATGTTTGTAGTGAAATTTTCTTTGTGAATATGACATTTTCAATTGATCGGTTTTGCTAAAATACCTAGTCTTAAAGATGGGGCGATGCTCGAAGTTGTCCTCGAGTTTTCTTAGAAAAGTGGATGAGTTTTGTTTCGCTCGTGGATCGGGATCGACTCGGGTTCTTTTTCTTTAAACCAAGGTTTAAGGTAATAATATTGTTAATAAGTTTATAAACAAAAGAAATGAACCCGTTTTCAAAGTTAAATATTAAACGATATTTCAAAACAAAGGTGTTGATCAAGTTTCAAAATATAGATTTGAATGATTTTGAATTTAAATTGTTTTGCTTTGGGATAATGAATATTAGGTTGATTAATTAATTAAATCTCTAATTTATCAAAATTAAAAGGGATGTGTTTAAGTAAGAGGTTAAAGGTAAATGTATTGAACTTCGATTATAAAAAAATAAAAAGGGAGTCTTAAAGAATTTTGTATAAAGCATTAAAATTAAATAAAACTTAAATAATGTAATAAATTAAGGTTACTTAAGCAGGAGTTGAGGTAATTAATTTAATTTATTTAGCGATTAAATTAATTTAATTACAAATCGAATAACTAATCAATCTTGCTTATGAATGATTGAATGATATCGAATGCCTTAGATTATTTGTTAATCCTGGTATGTGATTGAGATGCTATGTGAAATAGTGTTTGGATATGGGTTATCTATCTGAATTAGAATCTTTATGTAAATATGATACTCTGAATTGTTTTGTTTTAGCTTAAATAACTTGGATTTAAGATGTCATTGGATTCGTAGAGACCGGGGTCGGGTATCAGTAAATACCCGAAACCACTTCGATTTGAAATCTACTATAATTCTTTTAGATTTGATATGTGAAATCAATAGGCTGGAATTTGAGTAAATTAAGTAACTTGGCCTTAACTGAGTATTAGTTCTTGGATATTGTTTGTAATAAGTAATGGACTTTGAGAACTCGTAGAAAAGTATGAGTTACACTGATAATTCACTTAAGCTATAGCTTGGTATTTCATATTATATGGGTTTACTCACGCTGGTTTCCAGCCTGACCCGGGTGTTACTTTGATGTAATGCTCGGGTCAGACCGAGTATTACAGACTTGCAGGTAAGGACGTTCTGGAGTTCAGGAGGAGAGCTGAAGGACAGGAACGTATAGAGTGTTTGTCCGCTGTGATATATATTGTTATTTATCTAGGACACGTTGTTAAAACTGTCCAGTGTTGGTAAATTGTTGTAACTCTGATGTATAATAATGTAAATGTACTGATACAGCCTTTTTTGTAAACTGTTATTTTATTTGCTATTATATTCTATCCGCCGCGAATGTGAGATTCTAAGATTGGGTTTTCTGTTTGTTCTCCTTTCTCTTTCTTCTTTCTCTAACTATATGGAATTTTGGGATCGAAAATTCCGGGTCGTTACACGGATGGTCGATCGCCTGGAGCCCAGGATGACCGGCCGGTCGACCTGCCATATATATATATATATATATATATATATATATATATATATATATATATATATATTTCGTTTTGTCTAATTCCTATCTTGTTCATATTAGCTCGGTTTCTGACGTTCAATATATGAAAATTGACCATAAAATTACCACGGACACAATGATGCAACTTCATGACTCAATTTTGATAACTTCACAAAATTATTTTATTATCTAATTAATTAACGGATTAATTATTATGGGTTAAATTTCGGGTTGTTACATTCTCCTGGGCCTGTCAACGGATGCTTTCAGATGCAGATAGTGTCATATCCGCATCCGCATCCAAAATCATTTTCGAATATCGGTATCGCAGATATGGACTAATATCGGATAATTATCCCGTTCACTAACAACCGATAAATCTAGAATTATAAGAATAAAATTTTGGTTTAACATAAATAATTTTCGATCCCATTGATTATAAAATTGTTAAAATTAACAAATATGATGATGATAAATAGTTTCGAGCATTTAAAAAGCATTAAGTGCATATAATATAAACTATTAACGTAGTAAAATTATAAACAAATATCTTTCATTGCACCAAAATACACATAATTTGAACTATAATCTTGACAAAAACCGGACAGATAATTTTCGAATGCGGATGCCTTTGTATACGCATCCTTTTTTCGGATATCAGATATTTATCCACTTTTCGGATGCGGATATGGAGGGATTTCAAATCTTTAGGGTATCCATTGATAGCCCTACATTCTCCCATCCTTAAGAGATTTCGTCCTCGAAATCTACAAGAATAAAGAATGTACTTAATGTTTTCATCCACTTCTACAACCAACTACTCAATCATCAACCATTCATCCATTGTCCTTAAGTTTTTATAATGCAGTTTATGATACTTATGCAATTAGTGTAGTGTAAATGTCCCTAACTAATGCAAAAGATTAGGCGGTCCACTGATTCAGTTAACCTCCTTTTATGCAATCATGTCCGTGCCATGTACCTAAATGAATGCGAAAATTTCCTAATGATAACTGATAATTCTATTTGCGTGCTATAAACATCACCCAAATGCAAAAACCATGTGAAAGTCATCCAATTATAGAAACCATGGAAAATAGAATAAAATGCATGCACATCCATATGCATATACTCTAGTGTCCTAGTTAGGGCGATCCCTAAAGAATAATAGTGCCTAGTGTACCTATATGCGTCCATTAGCCTCTACTAGAAAATACTTGCAATCACTAGCATACATCATTCATAACATGTTCTATTAACAAGTTTAAATCAAATCCTAACATCCATTGGTTAAGTCCTAAGTTCTACCCTCCTAAAGGATACTAAAGGAAAGAACATATTCAAAACTAAAGATGGAAAAAGGAAATTCTAAAACCTATTATCAAAAAGACATGGATATGAGATACTAATTTGTCCTAATCAAATTAGTCTTCTCCAAAATCTCTCTAACCATGTCGGAACCAAGAAGCAACCTTTCCTTAGACTCCAACCAACATGAAGACGTCTTACACGGCCTTCCAAAAAGAGCTTCAAAAGGTGTCATTCCAATGCTAGCTTGAAAACTACTACCATATGAATTCCACTAAAGAAAGGTGTTTTTCCCAAGTTCTTCCAAAATCAAGAATACTCATTCTCAACCACGCTTGTCCCACTATCCTACTAATTTCATTTTACTGTTCTTCATGAATCAACCTTCTTAGGTTCTTACTAGTGCCCTACGGAAACTTCCATTATTACTTCTAAAAGTAATTACTGCTATCTCCTTGCACCTTTTCCGTTACTCATTGGAAATGATTCTTATCTACTCCACATTTAAGAGTTGGGTTTGGTATTTATCAACTTTTTTAAAAAACTAAGGTTTCTAAAAAATTTAAAATATTAAATTCCAAAATCTTTATCTTTAAAAGTATTATCGTTTTAGTTTCTATTAGTTTCAAAAATACTTGGTCTCTTAATATTATTTCTCAAACCTAGAGGGAAAAACTCACAAATTTTTAAGTCTAAAACTTATATCTCTCTTTCTTTTAAAGGCTTTTACAGTTTTCTACAAAAATTTGAATTTTCAAATTTTACTTTTATTACGTTTTTCATTTCAAAAACTTATTTACTTTTTCACCAAACCATTTTCTTTTTAAATATCTTTTATGTGTTTTCAAAACAGCTTCTTATTACACCTAAACTTCTCATACCGTAATGTATTGGAACTATTTCCCTTATGAGAAGTTATTAACGCCAAGAGGACTATATGTTTTTTGAAGTTACAAAGAATTTGTTCTATATTTTCGAAATAGGCTATACAAAATATAGTGCTTCCCATATCCTATACATCTCTTTTAAGTATTCCTTGTAATTTTCACAAAACATTTTTATTGGTTTCATAGAAAATCATACCATTATTATTTTCATTCCAATATATTAAAATATGTTTTAATTATATTCTTTCATGATAAATATTTTATAATATCTACCTTATACATTTTCCTTTCAGAATAACTCATCTTCAAAACTGTTTTAATATTTCCATAACTGCAAAAACACTTCCTTATACTTTATTAATAATAAGTGGAATATACAAACCATTTTATTTCTATAGTTAGAAGTTATCTTTTAAAATACATTTTTATTTGGGTTAAAATAGATGTTGCGTAAAATACCGTTACCACAACCCAAAAAAAATACTAGTGTATGGATTCAATTAAATAAATACCAATAAATTCATATACCTATGTAAAAATATTTCTCTTGAGAGTCACTTACTATAACAATAGTGTTATAGCCTATGCTCCACTTATTTTCACGAAAACATTTATTACAACAATAAAAGTTGTAATCTACGTTTTCGATACTTGATACACTCTAGGATTTTATGTTTAAAATCTTTGTTTACTTACAATGAAACTAGTGAGTTATATATGTACACTCCATAATTATTCAAAAAGAATTCCAATTTTTTATTATATAAAAAAACCAACATAAATTTCATACCATTCTTCAAAAACCGCATGTTTATTTTCTGAAAGAAAATATTAACAATGAAAATTTTCAATTCCAACAATTGCAAATTTATTTTTGTTTTTTTTTTTTCAACTTTTAATCGAAATTTCATTTTATTAGGCTTAGCATAAAGTGGGACTTCCTACTTACTACCCTGGAAGTACTTTTCCTAAACTAAAGGCTTTTACGCCTATTCTTCTTGTACACTCATATTTATTATAAGGAATCACCGTCAAATCCACTTGTCTGAGACAATTATAATTTCTGCAATTACACACACATGTACTTTCTTCTCTACTTATCTACTGGATTTTATTGTTACATCTCTAATCTATGCCCACCTCTCTTTGGATTTCCATAACCCCAATCCTAAATGTACAATACCGTTTCTTAAATCCTTACCATGTGTAGACATTCTCTAATTCCCCAATAAATGCACTTCAAAAGTGATACTTCAAGAACTCTACTCTCAACTGACGAACACGAAGCGTACAAAGAACCTCCTTTAGATGAATAACATGCACTTCCATACTTCTTGGAAAACACCTGAACGTTGACCACGAATACCACCATGAACTTTACTTTAGGACATCTCTAAAAACATGGTTCGTCAAATCTATAGAATAGGCCAGGACATTGGTTAGCCCAAAAGTCATGACTAACCACTCAAAGAATCCTTCTGGTATCCTAAATGTGGTTTTATTAATGTTATCATCAGTAACCCTAAGCTGATGAAATCCAATGGCTAAATCATGCTGGGAGAATACCGAAGAGCCAACTAACTCGTCAAAAAGATCATCTATCCTAAAGATTGATATTGGTTCTTCTTTAGGAGCTAACTTGACTTTCTACAGTCCTTCTAAAGTCAGAAGGACCACCTGCCTTAGTGGAAAAGTCGACTGGCAATCTCCACCCCGATATGCTTCTTCTTATGAATCCCTTCTCCAAAAGCTCACGGATCTGCTTGCTTAATTTTTTCCTTTCCCTGGGTTACATATGCCTCACAGGTAACGAACCGGCTTAACATTCTCGGTCAAATAAATCATGAAGTCAATCTCTCTCTTAGGGAGTAGTCCCCTAACCTCCTCAAAGACGTCTGTAAAAATTCTGACGAAAAGAACCGAATGCAACTTCGATGAAGATGAATCGAGGGAATAGAGAAAAATCAACATGACTGATCCTTGTGAGCCACAAGATACCTTGAGAGTCCTACCACTACAAGTTGTAATCTAACGACTCTCCTCTCGCAGTCTAATATAGCTCCATATGTGGATAGCCAATCCATTCCCAAAATCATCCCATACCTCGAAAATCCAATATATAGCCATCGCAGTCAAATTATAGGCCTAGGATAAAATTTTCGAACCCCTTTAAAGCATAGTCAAATATGCCAATCCTCCTATGGGGTTTGAAACACCAATGGGGTCTACTAAAGAAATGTCCAAGTGCAAACAATCTACAAAGAACTAGAGATGAAAGAGTGTGATTCTCTAGGATCAAAAAGAGTCCCAAAGGAAAAAAAATAGGAATTGAAATCACACTTGTGAGAAATGCGGATTACGGATCTTAAGGCTAGGATTAACAATAAAGGGGGGTGAATAGTGTTAATAAAGAATTACTAAATCTTTTTGAGTTTATGTTAATTTAGACACCAATGTATGCAATATATAGACACAGATATGATCACAAAAACAAACACAGATGCAGAAATAAAATAAAAACAGTAAAGGAAAGAACACACCGGATTTTATATTGGTTCAGAGTTACCCTACATCCAGTCCCGAAACACAAGTACGGATTTCCTTTCAAAAGCAATTGTACAATTACACCCTCGATTTCAAGGCTACGAGGTACACCCTCCAGAATTTCTATCCTCTGGGTAGAGATACTTGATTTCCGGGCCATAAGTTTACCCAATTGATTTACCAAGGCTACAATCACACCTTTTCTCACTTGATTGACTTCCAAGGCTACAATCACACCTTTTCTCGCTTAATAGATTACAAAGAAGTCTATAACTCTAAATAGAGCTGAGAACCTTGTAGAGACTGTGATAGAGAATCAAACTAGAAGTAATCGAGTTCGATTCAATGCTGATTTCAGCAGAGTAATGGTAAGAGTATGTATTAAGAAATGTGGAAGAAGAAGAGAAGTGAAAAAACATAAAAACTGATATTAAATTCGTTGAAACTAACCCCTATATATAGAAGAACAACAGCCATGTCCATTCGTGAAGAGTTATGACGAATAGACACTTCTTTTGAAATTTGAATTTTGCAACCAACTGACACCATGTCGACTGGTTACCTTAGGCATGTCGCCATCCCAAAGCAATTTTTGATGATTTGATTTTCTTTAAAAATAACCTTTATCTTATATTAAAACTATTTTAAACTTTACAAATATACTTGATTATAGTTAAAATCCATAAGTAAATATAGAGAATAATATATATAGATTTTAACTATAATTTTATATTTAAATCTAAGTATAAATATTTAAAAATTAAATATAGTATATTTAAAAGATAGTTTAAAATCAGAAGTAATTTGACTTTGAAATTAAAGATGATTTTGAGGCTAAAATTATTTAAAATCAGGATAGAGGTTTTTGATGCTTTTTAAAGGAAGGTTATGAAATCATTTTGAAAACAAGATATAATTTTGAAAAATCATTTTGAATAAAAAGTTAGCGGATACAAAACAATGTTCCACTAGATTTTTCGTAGGTTCCATCCTACTTAGGGTTCCATCCCTTTAACAGGCTCGAAGTGGATTCCATTCCACGAATAAATTGGATTTTAAGATGGTAGTGTTTTTCTAGGAGTTTTAACAAAATTTTCTAATTAAAGAATAAATTACTTGAATTCTTAAAATCTTTATAATCTTGATACTCATGAGTCTTCAATCTTGATATCTTGAATCTCTATATTGTACAGTCTTCATTCTTGATACCTGCATGGATAAATCCCGCATATACATATATATCTAAACTTATACTGTTAGTATTTATATTTTATAATCTATTCTAAGGTTGTTGTCATCAAAACCATCATCCCACGGACTAACAATCTTCCCCCTTTTGATGATGACAACCTTTTTTTATAAAATATTACTTCTATCCTATTAACTCCTCCTAAAACTAATAACTCCCCCTTAATCTATGCCTAACTACCCTATTTTATATTTCTTCCCCTCTGTCATCAACAAAAACTAACTCCAAACTATATATCTCCCCCTTAATCTAATATTATATGACATGTGATTATAATGATAGTGTTATCATAAATAATCAGCACTTAACTCTAAAAATTAAAACTTAATCCTAAATTACTAACTATCCTAACTAAGAATCTATTATAATACTTATAATTGTTAGAAATAAAATATAAGAAAATAAACTATTTATTAAGTATATTTCAACACACTCATCAAAACCAATCATATCAGACAAGTCAAACAAATCAATCAAGTCAAACAAGTTAAACAAGCCAATCAAGTCAATCAAATCAAACAGGTCAATCAAGTCAAACAAGTTAATCAAGTCAATCAAATCAAACAAGTCAATCGAAACATACCAAACAAATCAAAAACTAATAATCCTATATTATAAGACAATACTACAAACTCCTCCCAAATAAAATACACTTATGTAATGCAGTATGAAATGTATGACATATGCAATGTAGCATGAGATAATATGCAAAATGAAGTGCAACTTGTGATGCAAATGATTATGGTATGCATTGTAATTTATGATGTAATATGCTATGAAATGTGATGTGAAATGTGATGCATAATGATATGTAATAAAATGACAATAAAGTAAAATAGTTTGCAGAATGATATGATGATATATATACTATGGTAAGAGATATTCAGACTATATGATAAACATGAGTGATAAGTAATATCTAATTGGCAAGCATATATATATATATATGTGTGTGTGTGTGTGTGTGTGTGTGTGTGTGTGTGTATGTATACATATATCAAACTATTTATTATACTTCAACTATACAAAGGTAAAACACACCAATTACTAGACTTAAGTTAAGAAAACTAATGAATGGGACTGAAAGAGTTGTAAAGTAAGAGTTTGAAGGTAATAAATGATATTAAAACTATAACATAATTGTGAAAGGCAGTAATCAAACTTAATATTAAAATCAAATGCTAAGGAATAAGGACTTATACTAAATATGGTCAAATATGGTTTTTATAAAGATTAATATCCTCCTTATTTAATTCCTTTTTAAAAAAAATAAAAAGAAATTATTGTTGGTTAAAATATTTAGAAACATGTTTAAACATCTTTTAAATTTACAAAATATCATAATGAAATAAAATAATAAAGATTGAAAAACTAAAATAAACATGTGTTATATTAAGGCCTCTTTCCTTTTTTTTCCAAAAAAAAAAATTTAATTAATTATAAAGAATATATTTAAACATGAAATTTATTTTAGAATATTTTAATATAAGTTAGAAAATAACTTCTAAAAAAATAGACAAAAATTATTAATTTAAGTATTATTTTTACATAGTTTAAAGTTTCATAAAAAATAGTATTTAAAGAATGTTATAAAAAAAAATTGTAGTAAAAAAATATTCGAAACTTTATAAAACTGAAACTATGGCTTTTACCAAATGCTGTGTAAAGTTTCTGGAACTCTACAGAGTTTCAAAGCACAGAAATGCTATAAAAACGAATTTGCAGTACTTACAAAACATTATAGAAGAAAAGAAGCATTTTTGAAATGCTATTTAAAATTCCGGTCATGCGATGTGGTGCAATCTTATTAATTAAAGAAATATATAATTAGAACCTTATTCTAACATTCTAAATTCATTCTATTAATTTCTTAAAGATATAAAATTAGTATCTTAAAAGAAATAGAGTATGAGAAGTAAAAATAACATTAGAAAAGTTGAAATTATGAATGAAGGTATCCTTTTCTACTTAGTATAGTTGTAATAAATTAGTTGTAGATTTTGTTTGAAAGAAAACACATTTTAGAAGACTTTTTAAAAAAAATTGACTTATATATCAATATTTATACTATGGTCTGTCGATATATGGACCAAAATATCAAAACTTATAAAAAGGATAAATTTCTATACCTGACTAAATGCATAAGTATATATTCTTAAATGCAACAATAAAGATGAAATAATAGTAAAGCGTACCAATTTTTTCATCTTTCTAACTTTGTTGCTCTTCCATTGTCGTGAACTACACATTTATATCTTTTAGAATTTAACGACGAGATCTGTTCTATTGCGGCAGGCTCGTTTTCCTGATCATCGTAGTATATTCATTTGCTGAATTTGAAGATCGTATGAGAAAGATACAGATGATTTGGTATATCAACTAACTTGGCGTCAAAACTTTGAATTTGAATTTTGAATGAATGGAAACTTCAACCACTATAAATAGACCCAACGGTCACCACTTTTCATTTTAATTGCTCTTCTTCTTCTTCTTCCCGTTTTTCTATATACTATCAAACTTCTGGAGGGCATATCTCCTTCGTTTCTTAATGGAATTGGATGAAACCAGCGACAAATCGAAGAGGAAGGCAAGTACTACGATCTAGTAATAGTTTGGGGTCGAATTTGAATGGTATTGTGATGCAACAGGCCGAACAGTAGAAGAAATGTAGAAGATCCCGTACACAATTTTACAGTTTTGGATAGCCAACTTCAAACTATCATATCTCACTCAATTTTGACCGTAATTTGATGATCCATGTAACGACCCAGAATTTTAATATTTAATTTATTTTAAATATTAATAAGCGAATTTATAAGTCAAATAAATTTTTATTTGAATTATTGGAATTTAATTGGATTATTAAATCGATAATTTAATACGTTAAATTATGGAAATAATTGAAAATAGAGTTAAATATGATTGAAAATGATTTGTAAAATTTTATTTTATCATGTTGGAGTTAGAACGATATTTTAGAACTTTTAAAATCGAATTAAAAGTTAATTTGTGAAAATTGAATATTTTAATAATTAAATCGACTAGTGAAAATAGTCAATTTTTGAACAGTCTCAGAATTGAACGAAACCAGTTCCATTGGATCCGTAATAGTTAGTTATTACCGGATTTCAAATTTCGTGTCAATCGGAGCTATCGTTTGATCGTGGCAGCTCGAAACGCATCGATTTATTTTTAATTTTAATTTGGCGAGTAAAAATAGCCATTTTTCAAAAAGTCTCGGATTTCGATGAAACCAGTTTCATCGGATCCGTAATGTGATATTATTGTAAGGTTTCAAATTTCGTATCAATTGGATTTACCGTTTGTCCGGTACAAATTAAAACGCCTAGAAAATCGCTTAAATCGGTTTAATTTAAATTGAGCGTTTACAGCCATAACTCGCACAGATGTCCGAATTAGCTTTCGAAACCTGTTCCATTGTGTTCGGAACGCGGGATAAACCCTAGGTACGTCAGTTTCGGCGCCTAAATCGGAGTTCGGAATTTCCGGATGAATAGTGTTCGAATTTTTTCTATAAATAGCCCACCATCCTCTTCATAAAAAAAAAAAAAATCTAATGTATAAACCCTAGCCGCCAGTTTTAGGCATGGACGGCCGAAAGCTTCCCACCTTCCCTTCCAAATTTCTTCAAATCTACTCACAATCATCAGAAACTTTCAACATGGAAGTGATAGAGCATCACGAGCTCTACGTTCTCAACGGTTATGATCGTAAATGGCGTGACGGATTGGCGGCAAATCGAGCTTGAAGGGTGATAGTTGCGCACGGTTTTCATTGACATGGGGGAGGCCGATTTTTTTGGCCTTACAGCCGAAGGTGGAGGGGGGTAAGGCGGTCAGGATGGCACTTGTTGATCGAAGTTTCGATGAGAGATGGTGGCTCGAATTTGGAGCCCTAGTTTCGAGCATGGGTTTTGTGCGTTCGGCCTTGGATCTGTAGGGTGAACGTGAGGGAGAAGAAGGGTAGGGACGGCCCAGATTTGCTTGAGAAGGAATGGACGGTGGATGATGGATGTGGGTTTTATTTTTTTTATTTATGTTATAAAATGTTAATTAAAATCGTGTAATCTTTAAAACTGCATAACTTTTTCATACGAGGTCGAAAAAATGCAAACTCAGTTGCGTTGGAATCGTATGGACGAGCACAACGCGATGGAGTCGTTTGGAGTTAGTGAGAATTTTGGGTAAAATTAAACGTCCGTTTAATTTTATTCGAAATAAATCGCTAAAACGAAATTGAAATCAAGGTGAGAACTTCTCACTCAATCAAATCAGTTTCGATTTTATTTTAAATAGTTAGATTTAAAATATTTGAATGCATGTTTGAATGTTGATTGATATATATTGATTGTTAAAATAGACATTATACGCCGTTAGTAAGCGGATGTTATTTAATAAAAACATATACCGCGAATATTTCATAAACAGTGAAATTGGTATTATATATAATATCAATATATATATATTGGCATATGTATATATTGCAGTTGTTGATTCCCCGCATTTTTTAGCGGATGAGACCCTATTGCGCCGTTATTAAGCGGATAATATTTAATAAGAACATATACCGCGATAATTTCGTACTGGAGCGAAATTGGTATTGTGCTAATGTTTTTGGATGCAGGAAAACAGGTTGGAGGGATCCAACTGGATTCCTCAACAGTATTTATTTAATTTCAGATATTTTGATATTTGATGGATTTTCATATTCATATATGATATCGTTGTAGTCGTGATTGACTATTTGGTGTGTAGCATCATTAGACCCAGATTTTGGAATTTTAAAATGGTTTTTAAAGTGATTTTTTTAAAATATACTATATTTTTAGAATTGATCCATTTTGAATAAATAACGCTATAATTTTTAAAGTTATAAAATTATGGTTTTTGTGAAACACAGTTAAAAGCTGATTTTTGAGAAATATGGGTCAATGATGTTATAAAATAGGTTAAATTGGATTTTTGAATTTATTATAAAAGTTTGAATATAGGATTTATAAAATTTGATTATTTTATAAATCAAAATGGTGAAACTATAAAGGAAATTAAAGACGTTTTAAAAGAATAATATAAATTGATTTATATTAAGAGATTTATAAACGGATATTTATAAATTGAAATATTGACTTATAAAACGAGTTTTTATAAGTGTTTGAATGAAGTGAAAATGAATTTCATTGAAGAATGAAATTTATAGAAGTATAAACGGTGAAGTTATAAATAAAATTTATAAATAGTAAGATTTATAAATTTGGTGAAATTATTTGAAGGAATAAATTTGGTTAAATGAATGAATCTTATAAGTTATAAGATTTATGATTTGGGAAGTCTTAAAAAGAACGATTTTGTAAAATAATCGTTTTATAAGTATTTAACTTATAATTTGAACTTTTAGTTTATAATTGAGTTATAAATGGAATAGGTTAATAAAGGAATTTATAAAAAGGAAGTTTTTATAAATAAATAGAAATGGAATTTATAAACGATGTTTTATAAATTCGCAAATGACTTCTTTTGACAAGAAAATTTGTTGAAACCTATTAAAGGAGTTATATTCACATTTTTGAATAGTGAATAATCCTTTGAATTAAAATGAATAAAAGGATGAAATTGTTAACAAAGTATATTCACGTTTTTGAATAGTGAATAACACGTTAAAGAAATTGTTTTGGATTTGGATGTTTTAAATAGAATTAAAACGTTCGAACAATGTTTTAAATGTGTTGAAATTCGAAACCATAGATTTCAACATTTATTGTTGAAATAGACGTTTTCGAGAAATGAAAAGGAAATAGTGGACTATAACACTGTTGTTATAGTAAATAATTTCCGAAAGGAAATGTTTTGTATAGTATTGGGATTTATATATCTATTTTAATTTCGAATCCCTATACTAGTGGATTTGGGTTGTCGTAACGATGTTTTACGTAACATTCGTTTTGGCCCAAATAAATATGTTTAAGAGCATGATTTCCCTAAAGAATGAAATATATACTTAATCTCGATTTAAGTATATTGAATATTTTCTAAGTGTTGAAAATAAATAAAATTTGTGAATTACTTATGAATAAATAAGTATGGAAATGTTTTTCCAATGTGAAGTGAAACGTTTAGAGAATTTATCTTTTTGAAGATAAATTGAAATGAATAATTGAAATCGAATATTCATTGATATTTTGGAATTATAAATTCACTAAGGAATTTATAAAGGAAGTGGAATTTGTCTAAAAATAAATATTGATTTATTTTTGAAGTCTGAAATTTTATATCTTGTAAAGATATTTTGGAAAATAAATAATTTGGAAAATTATTTGGAAACTGGTGATGTTGTGCATATCAATTGATAGTTCAATAACCGACTATCAATATTTCCCTTTGAATGGGTAATTGATTTGATTTGTTGAATGTGAATGCCACACTTATTTTTGAATAAGCGCTCACTATTTGGGTTAACCAGGAAAGGACCATGGGGTAGTATAACCCATTCCGAATATGTGATACGTCGTTGTGAATTGCATTGAAGATCGGTGTTGAAGACCCGGTATTTGCGAGAGCGATAGGATGACCTGTCGATTTACTCTGCACCGAGTTGCTCCGGTATAGAGTTCTCCATATGTGATGGTGAATCCGATCAGGATTGTGAATATCCGGATTGCAAGGACTTCTTTGTAAGTGCCTTCGGTTTTGTTCGAGCCCGGAACAGACTTGTATGGATTGTGTGTCTGACATTACAAGTTGAGATATAAAGCCGATTTCATTCAAATATATTTCTGTTGGTGGCGGAGAATTTATTCTTTTAGCTTAACACCCTTCTCTGAGACGTACGAGCTCAGAGGTTATATAGTTGAAGTTATCAGCGATATATTCCCAATTTGGTAATGTGACATGCTGAGTGTTGCTGAAATGATCATTGTGTTGATTATTTGTGATAGGATCGTTTATTTGATCGTCTATCCTTGTGATCATTGTGTTGATCATTTGTTGACCCAAAGCATGGCTTTTGTATAAAGTATGTTTTTGTGGACGTGACTTCGTCGAACCTCACACCCCGGAAATGGTCAAAACAGGAAAGATGCGGCAAGGTTATGAGGGGTAGCACCCTTTAGGGTATGTACATTTCCTTCTGGATAGAGGTGGTATCATGGTATGGAGCCCAGATATTTAACCTATGTGGTTACTACGAATTTATTACTTTGTGGTTGTTGGTTTTCGGGATCCCGTGAGAAAGGTCGTTTACGATCGGGGAATGGCGTGCTCGTGTCAGTAGTTACCCAGTTAGGGGTAACCCGGCCTTGTGTTGGCAGAGTTCCGGTTTGGTTCTCGGGGATGTCTTTCCAGAGGCATTCTCATGTGGCAATGGGAGGTTCCTTGGCCTGACCATTTGTTGGAAATCCAAAGAAACAATACGTGACTTGCACGGTTTTAGTTGTATAACCTGCTATGGAATGTGGCGGTAACCTGCTATTGAACATAGTTAGCTATAGTAGGCATACGATAATGGTCGTATGTTGGCTAAGATTTATATTCTACTTTCGAAATGAATTTTTCCCCTACACTATGCACTAGTAATAATATGAAATGTTATTTTAAATGCGTATCAAGCATCTTTGACTATCATAAGGAGAAATCTCCTCCGATTCTGCGTTTGCATTGTGTGTGTGTGCGGGAGGCCTTATGGTAGTCTCATTTTTAAAAGCATTGCGAATTAAATTTAAAAATATTCCTCTATTTTGATTTTAAAGATAAATAAACTGTTTTGAGTTCTCACACCAGTTACATGACTGACTTGGAGTTTATTGTTTTCCTTCCTAAACTCTGGGTGCCCACCAATTTCTACACGGGCAGTCAAGAGTTAAGGTTTATCAGGATATTCTGGATATTCTGGATTTGCTGGAGGCAAGCTGGATGGCATGGCGTATCACTAGTTTATATAGTATTTCTTTTTCTGCTGCACTGTTGTTGTTGTTGTACACTCTGATATGATATGATGATGTAATGAAATGTATAAAATGTAATAACTGATAGTTCTTTGTTTAAAGATTATTCATTTATTATTATATGTTGTTCCGCTGCGAATTGTGAGATTCTGATGTTGTTCTTGTTTTTTGTTCCGTCCTATTTTCTTCTGTTTTTCTTTTTCCTTTTTCTTCTTTTTCTTTCATTTTAAAATCCTCTAATCTTCTTTTCTGTTTTCTCTCCTCCCTAATTTCTATTTTCTATTTCCTTTTCCCTCTATCTTCTTTCTATCTTTTTCTCTCTTTCTCTTTTCTTAAATTCTTATTAAAAAAAACCCATAACATTTCGGTTTTTCGGCCTTCGATTTCTCGGCAGTCGATAAAGTGAGTGTCGATGTTGAATTTTCGGCAACGAAAATCCGCAAACGTTACAATCCACCCATCAAAATGACCGCGAGAACAAGAAATACATTCTTGAAAAGGAGTGGGAACGAAATACTCAAATATCTAGATGCAATTTGAAGAATACCTTTGATAGTTTTGCCCTCTTTTCTCTTTGTTCACCAACAATTCATTTGACCATAACTTGATCATTTCTTGACGGATTCACACGAAACCAGTGGCATTGCGAAGCAGATGAAGAGAAGTACAGTATCAAATCAAGTTGTAGATGAGAACCAAAAGTTTTGTATTGATCTGGTACCCATTTCTTTGTTGATTTCCAATATATATCCACTTGTTTTTCTTGATCGCTGAATGATTATCTGATATCTTTTAACCAACAGTCATTAGACATAATTCTTCTCCTGCAAAACAATATAACTTTTAAAGAATCAAGTGACTTTTCAAAATAACTAAATATAGTTTTAAACAAAAATATCATGATGATTCCGTGACATATTTATATGAAAATAGTGTTAATAAAATCCCCAAAAATAGCCATTTTAAAAACTTTTTCAAAATTCAGATTACGAAAACTTTGAAAACCTTGCTCTGATACCAATTGTGAGAAATACAGATTACGAATCTTAAGGCTAGGATTAACACTAGAGGGGGTGAATAGTGTTAATAAAGAATCACTAAATCTTTTTGAGTTTATGTTAATTTAGACACCGATGTATGCAATACACAGACACAGATATGATCACAGAAACAAATACAGATGCAGAAATAAAATAAAAACAGTAAAGGAAAGAACATACCGGATTTTATATTGGTTCGGAGTTACCCTACATCCAGTCCCGCAACACAAGTACAGATTTCCTTTCAAAAGCAATTGTACAATTACACCCTCGATTTCAAGGCTATGAGGTACACCCTCTAGAATTTCTATCCTCTAGGTAGAGATACTTGATTTCTGGGACACAAGTTTACCCAGTTGATTCACCAAGGCTACAATCACACCTTTTCTCACTTGATTGATTTCTAAGGCCACAATCACACCTTTTCTCGCTTAATAGATTAAAAGAAGTCTATAACTCTCAATAGCACTGAGAACCTTGTAGAGATTGTGATAGAGAATCAAACTAGAAGTAATCGAGTTCGATTAAATGTTGATTTCGGCAGAGTAATGGTAAGAGTATGTATTAAGAAATGTGGAAAAAGAAGAGAAGTGAAAAACCAGAAAAACTCATATTAAATTCATTGAAACTAACCCCTATATATAGAAGAACAACAGCCATGTCCATTCGTGAAGAGTTATGACGAATAGGCACTTCTTTTGAAATTTGAATTTTGAAACCAACTTACACCATGTCGACATGGTTACCCTAGGCATGTCGACATCCCAAAGAAATTTTTGGTGATTTGATTTTCTTTGAAAACAACCTATATCTTATATTAAAACTATTTTAAACTTTACAAATATACTTGACTATAGTTAAAATTCATAAGTAAATATAGAGAATAATATATATATATATTAACTATAATTTTATTTTTAAATCTAAGTATAAATATTTCAAAGTTATATATATTATATTTAAAAGATAGTTTAAAATCAGGAGTAATTTGACTTTGAAATTAAAGATGATTTTGAGGCTAAAATTATTTAAAATCAGGATAGAGGTTTTTGATGCTTTTAGAAGGAAGGTTTTGAAATCATTTGGAAAATAAGATATTATTTTGAAAAATCATTTTGAATAAAAAGTTAGCAGATACAAAACAATGTTCCACTAGATTTTTCGTAGGTTCCATCCTACTTAGGGTTCCATTCCTTTAACAGGCTCGAAGTGGATTCCACTCCACGAATAAATTGGATTTTGAGATGCAAGTGCTTTTCTAGGAGTTTTAACAAAATTTTCTAATTAAAGAATAAATTACTTTAATTCTTGAACTCTTGATAATCTTGATACTCATGAGTCTCCAATCTTGATTTCTTGAATCTCTATATTGTACAGTCTTCATCTTGATACCTGCATGGTTAAATCCTGCATATACATATATATCTAAAATTATACTATTAGTATTTATATTTTATAATCTATTCTAAGGTTGTTGTCATCAAAACCATCATCTCACGGACTAACAACACTTTCCTACCTTGATTTGGTCTACTGCTGAAGGTGTTGTATCCAAAGTCTGAATCTGTGCAGTAGGTGCACTTGCTGCCTGCCCCGCTTTCTAAGGACATACTTTACTAAAGTGACCAAGCTGTCCACAACTGAAACACCTTCCCTCCATTCCTGCCTTATTACAGTCTTTTGCATAATGAACATTCATTCTACTACGCTTACATTTCTCATTTTTCTTGATTCGCTTCTAAGGTCCCTTTTTTTTCCTCTTATCCTTTTTGTCCTTCCACCACTATTTCTTAGAGCTTGTAGGAACCTCCTCAAGTTCTCCCTTTCAGCTTCTAATAAGTAGGTTGAATTCGCTGTCGATCCTCCAAGCCTAACCGCCTAAACTTTGCTCCATATCTTCCAACCTAGCTTGTGTCTCCATGAAATCCTTCATGCCAGAAAACGTTCCACCCCCATGCTTGTGAAGTCCTTGCATAGCTTAGAAAAATCGGCCAGTGTAGGTGGATTAACGGGATTTCCACCTACCGGTGTTGTATTGGACGCTTGAACTTGCACCTCTGGTACTGTAGCTCTACGGAACCAGTCAGCCAAACTATGCAAAGAAAAGGAAACTTAGGCTTGAAAGAATCGAAAGAAGGTTGAACTGGACTTTGAGGGGATTTTAATAAAAACTCTTTTATACTTAAAAACTATTTCTTAGAGTTCTCTTCTAAAAAATTCTTTAAAACAAGTTATTTTGCGAAGTACTTAACTTTTAAAATAAAATTTTAGGAATCCTGTAACCTTAGGCTCTGATGCCAAGTGAAATACCCTACACCCTTTAATATACCCAAAAGAACGCATTAAAAGGCATGGTGCGTTATTTGTTTAATTGAAGCTAACAGAGACTAAGATTCACAAGCCAAAAATAGGTAAAAATAGTGGAAACTAAAATAATAACTTTTTAAAAACAAATGCTTCATAATTGCTTTATAAACCAAATAAGTCAAAATCCAAATATAACATACATGTCTCAAAACCCAACATGCCTCATGGAATAAAAACTCGCAGTCTTAACAAAAATCATGAGTACAAATATCCCTCTTAAATGCCAGTAAAAAGAAAGAACCAAAAGCTAAAAAAAGTGGGAAATACACAGTAGAATCTTCTCCAAGGAACCTCTGAGCACAACAATCTACTGCCCTCTCCCTTGATTGCCTATGGGGGAAAAGGGAGAAAATAGAGGAGTGGATCAGACTAAAAGTCTGGTGAGTGATAGTAACCACTAGAATCTTTAAGCAGTAAAAGTAACAGACTCTTCAATAGTTCTAGTATATATATAAGGAAATAAAGGAAATATGAGAGATAAAGATGAAAATAAATACGAATTAAGTAGTACTCGATTAATAAGATAGGTTAACTTGGATTGCTTGTACTTGTACTTGATTTCCGCTTTAATTAGGCTGAATTGCTAATCCTGTAATTAGGATGTAACCCTGATTCTACCCTTTTTGATCGGCCCGTTACTCCATAGACCTTACTGCGGACCAGATGCTATATAACTCCCTACATAGCAGCCAGTGGTATCTACGAAAGTGCACAAAGCATCCATTGTGGATCCAAACGACATATATAGCTGCCTATACAGAAGGCAATGGTGTCTACGAAAGACACCCGCTTAGAGCTCATAGCGATTACTAAGCACTAGAATGGAAATCGCACGCGTAACTGCTATCATGCCCATGCTACCTTTTGCTCCACCTATTGGGTCTTCTTATTACCTCAAACTCGAGCATAAGCGTTCCCCTCATCTCTCTTCAGGCTAATGTGAGATCACCGTGTGTCCATAGAAATTACAGTGGAAATGATGTTGATACCAGCCCATCATTCAAACAATGTCTAGTTGCGCCCCTTATCCAAATCCCCTATGATTTGGACTTCTATTTGACCAATTACTACCATTCGTAGCATAAACATGCCCTCATCTCACTTCAGGCTAATGTCAGACACCGTTTTTGTCTCATAGGGAATGCTATGTGGTATAGGTTCTAGTTTCATCTTTGCTTATTAACATAGATAAATTATTTAAATAAGTCTTTATTATCATCTTTACTTTCTACGCTTATTAATTTCTCTCAAGTCTTGAAATATGCCTCATTCTATTCTTTTTCTTATTATAACCGACGTTATAATCATGCTTATTATTTAATCCAAGGTCTAATTACGAAAATAAGCTTCTTTCATGTTTTACTCTTTTTTAGTTATAATTCAACATTATAACTAGCCAATTAATTAGTCCAATTCCAATCATAATTACGCATAATTTCAGTCTTAATTCCATTTATGATACAGTCCAATTCCATTATTTATTACAGTCTTTATAATTTACATCTATTTTCTTCATTCAATTTTCTTACTTATATAATCCATATTTGCGCTTGATTTATTCTAATCCATACGCGAAGAAAAAGAGGAAGAAGAGAATAGACGTTTGCATAAAATCCAAAACGTTGAAAAAGATGTAAATAAGAAATAAATAATACCAAATGAACTTAAATACTTTAGATAAATTATAAATAAATAAAAAGCTACGCTTAGCAACAATAAATTATAATTAACTGAAAAAGAATAACCAAATGGGAATAAACTGAAAAATAGTTGTAAAACTGATAAAATCGTTATTCCAAAATCATAGTAAAACTACGACTATTGAAAACCTTATTATTTTAAATTACTTAAAGAAATCTTAAAATAATTACAATCACTCACCTTTGGTCCCTAGCTCTTCTCTTTAAGACTTCACAGATCAACTTGGGGTTGTTAAAATATTTTTATTAAAAATATTTTCTTCTTGGAAAATTATTCCTTTTATGGTCCTTCCTGAAAAGGTGAACCCGAGTGGAGAAAATCTAGATTGGGAAAAAGTGTTAGGCCTAGGGTCATATTTATAGGGGTAGAAATGGATCTCAAACCATTGAATTTGGAGATTAAATAGGATGGAACCACGTCATAGGCAGAATAGCAGCCATCGGATGTAATAATGGAGGGACTGATTAGTTACAAAACATTTCATAGTCGGTTAAAAAAATCGAGACATCATTTGATCAAACAAACGATTGTTTGTCCGCCACAAAAACAGCAGGCGGGTTGACCGGGCGGTTGATCGCCTAGTGCCCAGGTCGACCAGCCGGTCGACCTGCCTTATATTTATTTTTATTTTTTTCCTTTTGTTTACTTCCTATCTTGTTCACATTAGCTCGATTTCTGACGTTCTATATATGAAAATTGACCAAAAAATTACCATAGACACGATGGTGCAACTCTCATGGCTCAATTCTAATAACTTCAAAAAGTTATTTTATTATTTAATTAACTAACAAATTAATTAGTATGAGTTAAATTTTGGGTCGTTACACATATTGATCTTTATTTGATCAAATGTGTGCTTGAAAAGATATTCACAAAACATGAATTTTTCGAAGCATGCCTTATTGAGATCGCATATCGCTCCATTTATCCCCAACTCTTCTGTGCAGGATGAGGTCCTTTTGATATTGTTCCGATAATATGCCTCTGGTCAGTCCATCCAGATCCCTCTTCACTAGTTCCATCTTGGTTTCCCCGATTTCTAGGAGCTTAGAGTGCTATAGGCTGGTAAGGATTTTGTGGCTTCCTCACTTACTGTTGAAGCTTGTTTTCCCGAATCAGTTCTTCAGTTAGGTTCTTCAAGTGACGGCACTCATTCATGTTGTGGCCATGTTTTTCATGGAAATGGAAGTGCTTGTTGGAGCGCTTTTGCTATTCAGTCGTTTCCTTTTCAGGTGGCTTCTGGTACTCTTCCGTCCCTTATGTCACAAGGTAGATATTCTCTAGAGTATCATTGAGCGAGGTGTAGTTTTCGGCCAAAAGCCTTTAAGCCGCTTGCTGTGTCTATTTCACTTATTGGAATTCTGATTCTTCCTTTTTTTTATTCCTGTCCTTTCCTACATTTCCTATGGCAGTACTGGATTTATTTGCATCTTGATCCGCCGCCATAGCATTTTGTGAAACATTGGTTGATTGTAGGTTAGCAGATATTCCTTCTTTCTCTTCTACTTCTTCCAATCTCAGGTATGGATCGTCTTTCGATTGAATTCCTTTCTAGTGGCAAGTTGCTTCATTTTGATCCTTTTCTTGAATTAAGTGTCAGGATGGATAGTGTGAACCAGAGCCATAAAGACCGTATCTTTGTTTTGAGTACTTATTTCAGTGACCACGCTGTTAAACTAGCTCAAAAGGGATTCCAAATATTCATTCCTTTCCTAGAATAAGCCCGATAAGGACATCATGTCTTTTGCTTGCGTCATATGAGGCCTAAACTGATCAAGGAACCTCATTGCAAATTCACCAAAAGTGGAGATGGATTTAGATGGGAGCCTGGCGAAATACATGGAAGCAATTCCCTCCAGCAAGATTGGAAAACATCTTTACCGAACGACATTTTAAGTATTCGCTCCATCCATGTATCAACTATACTTATACAAGTGCAGTTTCAGGTTCATTGTAGGATGGGATGGTTGGCGTCATGAACTTTTTAGGATATTGTTCATTCAGAATGTGGTTAGTGAAGGGAGTTTGGCTTGGAGCGGTTCTCTATTTATTATCTCTCCTATTCTTACTTTCATCCATTAGGCGCTTGATATGTCCACGATATATGCCTTGGATGTCTGGTAATCCATGGATTGGTTGTTAGTGACTGTACCAAGTGTTTGATTTTGCAAACGGCCTTGGTAATTGGGCTAAAGCCTAGGCTCAACTGTTTTCGGGAGAGCCACTCCCTTGAACTTCCATTGGCTTGCGGTTGGTCGTACAGAGGCAGTTTGGACCTCTCTGCCAATATTTAGCACATTAATGCTCTCTTTTAACTCATCGTCGTCAAGTTGTTCTCCATCTTCAGAGTCAGAGAGATCCTATGCTATATCTTCCCATGGGGTTTTAGTCCTTAGATTCAAGTTTACAGCAGGCTGCTTTGTATTTGGTGGAGTTCTTGCATTTCCTTCTATGGTGATTCCTACAGCACCACTTACTACTCCCTTTTGTTGCTATTTTTTGTTTCTCCTGTTTAGACAAGACTTGGAAGAGTTTTCCTGCTTTGTGGCATCCATGAGCTCTGGCATGGCTTTCAGAGCAGCAAGTGATTGCAAGGTTAGGAGAGCATTTAATTTTCCATAAGATCTTTTTGGCTGTTTTCCAACTTTTGATTTATTTCATCCACCAAATTGTTTGACTCGTCTCTAATGGCAACTTCATGCTGAATAGAAGATCCCCAGGGATTGGTTTCCTCTCTAGCTATTACAGCTACTATGGATCTTTTGAAAGCGGTTCTCTTTCTTTCTGGTGCCATTGATTCTCAACAGCTAATTTTCTAAGCAAAAAATTGGAGATCTTACTTCTGAACCTGTTTGATCCAAAGTAGATAGCTAAATCTAAGCCTAAGTTCAATTCTTAGTGAAAGCACCAAAATGTTAACCCAAAAAATCAATACCCTTGATTTAGTGTGAATGTACCAACCTTGTTTATCAAGGAAAATAAAATATGGAAAACAAAATTAAATAGTAGAAAAAGTAAAGAGACAAGTGATTTTTATAGTGGTTCAGCTACAAATGAAGCTTATGTCCACTTTATAGCTTTTATTTGATTAACTGTAGTTACAAGAGAATTTTAAATAAAATATGATTCTTCTTTCTTAAGTTTGGTCAAGCCACCATTGTTAGAGACAAAAAGAGGATCTCAATTGTCTCTTAGTTCCTGTTGTGCAGGAGAAAAGGAGTGAAGAAAGAATAGCAGAGCTTCAGCAGAGATCAAGTTAGAACCTCATTTTATATTGGAGGTAGGATGGTGTTTATAGGAGTTAGGGAGCACTTGGGCCAAAACCATTACACTAGAAGCCTGTAGTTGAGAATTGGAAGCAAAATAGAGAGTTTGAAGCAATTTTGAGCTAAGTATTTGGATCGTTATCGATCCAAATAGTTATGTAATTTTTGCACAACTTCCATCTAGTTGGCTTCCTTGCTTAATTGTGATGCCCTTCATGTAATTTCATAGCTTGTTGACTTGTTTGTTGACGATTTACCTATGAACTTGACTGAATTGTAGTCTAAATTAGATAAACCTTTGCTTCTTAAACTCGAATGCTTGGAATATCACCTAACTTGATAGATACCTTAGAAGAGATATAAGATCATTATGCAAGTGGTTAGAAGAAACCACAATCCAACTTTTGGATCATTACCAATCCAACTGGATCAGATGGGTATCGATCCAAAGAGTTATTGTATTTTGGCGTGAACTTCTTGTGTTCCTTTGTCTTGTCTTTTTAGGCCTTTCGGTCAAGTTTCGAGTCATTCTTGGTCAATCTGAATGGTCTAACTTCTTTTGGGATAAAAACCCTGGTTAACATACGGCTTTAGTATAATTATATGTTTGATCTTGAAAAGTGAAAATGCTATGCTATGCTTTGAGTCATATGGTTGATATTATTATAAGTAAGGCGAAGGTTCATGGAAGCAAAGGCTAGTTGACGCTTTTGGTTTCATGAGTAGAGATTGTTGCTTGACAAATTAGTACGTGTTTATATTGTTGTTTGGTTTGATCTTTTTATGCCTGGATATGGTAGGCCACTTGGATTTTGGTTTTCTTTTTTTGGTTTAGGCCTGTGGTGGTAATTTGAATTTGTTTCTATCTAGTTGTGCAAAGGAGACGTTGCTGAAATTTTCCATGATACTAATACTTAAAAATTTAATAATCTACTTCAACGAATTGATTTTGAAAAGTTTAAGGATTCAGAACATATTTCTTACTTTGGGAATTTCGGGATGAAATTCTTTTACGGGAGAATAATGTAACGACCCAAAATTTTGGTCATTGGATTTTGAATAATTTATTAAAATAAAATATTGCAATAATTGGTTTTTAATAAATTAAGAACTTGAATTTGAATATATAGATTATTTAAAATCTCTGAATTGGAGAATTTAATATTTGAATTGTGAGTTTAACAATTGAATAATGATTGAAAATATTGGAATTTTACATTGAATATTGGTTAAATGTTTTAAGGGTCTTAATTAACTATTTTATATAAATGAACAATAACGATAAATGCATTCTGAAAATTTATTTACGGTAATAAATAGTTCAAATAAATAATCATAAAATATATTTGTATTATTATGACTCGATTTTTATGGACGTGTTTTTATTTTAATTTATTTGATTTTTCTACAATTTTTAATTTGAAAATTATTTAAATTTTCATTTGACGATTTATTAGCAAATGACGGTGTTTTTATGATTTGTCAAAATCCAATAACCAGTGTATATTATTATTATTTTGAAGTCGGGTCACTGTTCTGAGCACGACCATATTTTTGTTTTATCGTTCGGACTTCATAAGTGAAAGAAAAAACCGTGTAGTGAGATGCTGGTGTTTGCAAATTATATACCTATCAACACTTAACCAAATTCATTTTTGAACCCTCCTTTCTCTCTTTTGGATCATACCATTCCATTGCAAAACAAAACAAATTTATATCTACTCGCTTTAAAATCATAATAATTAAAAAAAATCAAATAAATATAAAAAGGTGATCTTTGTATTTAGTAGCGTGAGATCTATCACTGGGCATGAAAATTTGAAGGTGCGGCCTTAAATCCTTTGGTGTTAGATAGTTTGTAGTAGTGATGGAAAACAAGGGTTTCGGCCTAGAGGGGTTGTAGGTTGCTGTAAGAAAATCGGAATGTGGTGTTATGCTAGTGGAGTGAAGGCGAGCGGGTAGGTGGAGTTTTAAAGGGAGCGGTTACTTCTTGATGGTCGCGATGTATTGGAACAGGGAAGGGAGGACCGAGGTCACGAATGTCAGGGTTGAGGCGAAGGTTGATGTGGTGGTATGGATGAACTCAGGTGCGATAAGATGTCAATTAGTGATGGCGAATTTTATGTTAGATGACCGGAGTGGGAGAAATGGCAAGATGGAGTATCGGCTATAGCAAGGAGGTGTATTGTAGTTTAAGCAGGAAGGGATTTTGCTTAAGAAGAAGGTTTAACTCTTTAGTAGGGTAATTAGTGTCATCAAAAGGTAATTAATATTTAAATTAACTATATTTAAATCCAAATGTTATTATTAGAATAACTTTTGCATACGAGGTCCAATCGAGACGAAACCTTTTGCATTGTGTTTGTAATGATGAAAGATTCACGATGGAACTGGTTTGGTGGAATTGGACCAAGTGAAAATTTGGAAAAAATCAGATGTTGTTCGATATTAGTACAAACTGGAACACTTCGGCCCCAACTGGAATTTCGGTGAGTATAACTCACCTTTTTGGTTAATCAATAAGATAAATAGTAGATAAATAAATTTTACCATTTGTGTTTGGTTGAAATTATTGGTTGATTGGTTAAAATATTCGTTTTTACAAGCCATTGGCATTTAAAATTGAAATATTGGAAAACTTGTAGAGAAGTCCAAATTTCTCACCGTAACGATTTATAATTTCCAGTTATCTACCTGTTGATTTATTTCAGTTATATATCTAAATATAGATTGTTAAATGTTGAAATTTGACCGTTTTGCCACTTGGATATGACATCGACATATGTGAAAATTGAACCTTTCTAGTAGAAACGAGTGTTATAGCATTTGTTAAGTGCTATAGTAACTATGGGTCTCGATTTAGTATTTTGGAATACTATTAATTTTTGATTTGGGTTGGAAATGATTTTGATTTGGGAAATTGATTTTAAACCTGTCTATTGGGAATTTTTTGATATTTTAATATAAATGACTTTTTAAACTTTTTGTTTTATCATGGCTTCTTATTTATTCTTTTTAATTTATATATACATAAATAAATGTTTTCAATAATTATTTTGGAGTTTTATTTTAAAAAGTGGCTGTAATTATATTTCAAAAGTTTATAAACAGAATTTTATAAATAGGTTTTGGAGTTTTGTAAAAGAATTTCAAATAAGTCGAGGATTTATAAAATAAGTTTATAAATGGTATTTTATAAAAATAAGTTCTCTAAGAGATTGTATAAATAATGTAAATGATGTTACAAAGGAATTATTTAAATAAATTTGGGAATATATAAATGAAGAGTGGAATATATATATGTATATATAGTGGAATTTATAAATAATATTTTATGAAAGGGATTCTATAAATGAATTTTTAGCTTATATTTATAAAAAAGTAATTCTATAAAAGCATTGTTTATGATAGAGATATGATTTCCCGAATTGACATTCTTAATCATGGTGGTAGGGAATATACTTTTACTCTACTTAACGCCGAAGAAATAGCCTTTAGGTTATTATCATCTCTATTTTCAATGTTTTGTTTTAACCCAATTTTAAGGGCAGTTTTGAAATAAATATCTTTGTTCAATTTATACATATAATTATGCCGTTGAGAAAAGTATATGAATATTTCAAGGCAGTGAAAGGCGTAGAGAAAGGTTTTGTGAAACATATATCTTGTGAAAGTATTTTTAATATAATTGTTTAAAAAGTATTAATGAAATGATTAATTTAAGAGGCCTAAAGTTACTTTGTGCTTATTTAGTGTTATTTCCCTTAGAGGTTTATACCCTCTGGTTGAATTGTTTGTTTACTGGATTGCTAAATAACTAACTATCAAATCTTGGTCAAAAATACAACTTTGGAAATATCTATGAGAAGAACGTGAGTTATATGACATAGTCATATTCGATGATGTTGTACCTTGCATATAAATCTTGTTTTGTTCTTCTATGACAAATGTCACGGCCCGTTTATCTGTACCCTTTGAATCGACTGTAAACCACACATGTCCAACTCAAATTGCATGATAGTACGGAACATGAAGGGTAATAAAGAAAATAAGACAGAACATAATCTCACACGAATGGAATACCGTATAACATTAAACAAATATCTTTACAGTAGAAAACTTTTAAAATACATATATCAAAGTCTAACCTAAATTTAGCCTGGACAGTTATAAACATCTGTCCTTACAATTACTGACAAACATCAAACTAAAACAACTAAGTTCAGTGGATAATAGAATATGACCATATGTAGATGAATATTGCGAGCTCTCCTCTGGAAACTCCAACCGTCTTCGACAAAACCTGAAACTACTCGGATCTGACCCGTGTATTGAAAATACCCGGATCAGGCTTGTTAAACCAGCATGAGGAAAACTCAATAATAAATGAAAGTGTCATATATCAGCCTTTGAATAAAAATCCTTTGAAAATGAAGAGTATCTAATAAGACCATGCCCACACATAAACACAGGGTATTTCTAGTGACATTCTTTGAAAACATTTGCAAATAAACTTATTAATTTTAGCCGAAATTGTTATATTATTAAATTCCTGCATACTAGGTTCTACAAACTAAACCGTAGGTTCTTATTGGAGAATGGATTTCTATACAAATGACCAGGTGAAGGATCTGCCATCCGAATGGGTACACCTCTAGACGGATGTCCCGAGGCACAGAACATCTGCCCTCTACCAACACAAGACCGGCCTAACTCTATAACTATATAGTACCGAATATGTCATCCTCCGGTCATTACCGACCTTTAACCGAGAGCTCGTTTCCATACACAACATTAATTTACATCCCGAACGTCATAGTGGGAAGAAATATATCTAGATGGGGATGATCATACCCTACTTGGAAATGACCCACTTAGCCTTGCCGCATCTAACGTTGTTTCAGTCATTTGTGGTTTGATGAGGCTTGAGGCAACGATTATCTTTTCACATAGCACATATCACTTCTTTGAATTTCACATTCCATTCTCATTGACTACTAATTGCCTTCCACAAGAATACAACCCTTGAGCTCGTACGTCTCAAGGAGGGTGTTAAACTAAAAGAAGTTTTCTTCTCCACCACCACTGATGTACGTTTGAAAAAACCAACATGCATAATCTTTAGAAATGCAAAGTCAGACAAACGTCCATATAAACTGTCCAGGAACAGGACAAACTGAAGGTACTCTCCTACTACCACTAGTAGCGAGTAGTCCTTGCAATTCGAAAAATCTCCACCACAAGGAGACCGCTGCTATAAATAACTCTATAATGGGAGCTAACCAAAGAACGTTCAACAAGCAGTCCTCACGCTATGAAGATCTACGGTCTTCATTAACCATCATCTTCAACATGCCTTTACATTCGAACGTATACATTGGTTCGAAGTGGTTTCGAATAGGAATCACCCAAATTCGACCTTGGTTCCTTCGAAATTCAATTATCAATAAGAAGTGAATATGATTATACATAATTTATTAAGTCTCTTTTCGCTTTAAATCTTTTCGGAGAATTTCAAAATATCTTTCTTTTGATTTAGAATAATTCTAATTAATTTATTATTTTGCTTTGGATAATATCTCAAATTTCCGTACTTAACTCTCGATCCAAATTCCTTAACTTTTAGGCTGGTAAAAAACAATGTTATTTAAGACATCGTTTATGATGAACCCTAAAATCAATTTTAGCAAAACATTTTTGAGTAAATAGGATCATATAAATCATTCATTTGTGAAGATTGCTTAAATTTTGGATAATACCAATCTTCTTTTATTTTTTAAACTCAAAACGGTCTTTTTATTTAAGAGCATCCGGACTTTCCTTTCGATCTGTTCGACCCCTCGCATAAGAAAAGAAAATATTACCCAGGTAAATTCAGGGCACTAGTTGCTCCATCCTTAACCTTAGTTAAACACCTTGTTTTATCTTCCCAGATCTTACAGGCGGGACAAATGTACTAGTTGTTTCCGCATACTCAGTTATCAATTTTATTTTGGAATTGCTTATAAAGATTCCAAATTATCTTTTAAACACTTAGTTTTCCTTTTAAAAACATTCACAATTGATTCTGGGAAAAATCGTGACATTTAAACTCATATTTAAAAAGTCATACAATTCGCAGCATAAAAGTGTTGCGGAAAGTGCTATATAAGCTTAATTGATTAAATAAACTTTTAAACAATTGATAATTAATATTTTCCAATCCAAATCTCCTTTAAATCATCTAAATAGATTTATAAAATTTATTCTGTATTTTTCGATAATTAAAAACGTTCATTTAAATAAATTTCCTATTATGAACACTTAACCACACTAGCGCGATTTTTCTAGAAAATTGTTTTAGCTTAATTCAAAATCTACAAGATAAAATCTTGATTTTATTTCTTATAATAGTCCGGAATTTTCTTATCTCGAAGAATTTCGAGCTATATTTCACTCTATACACTCATTTGAAATTTTCGGCGCGAAATCGCGAACTACCGTTGCGCGACGCACATAGTTTTAACATATTTTTCAATATTTGAACTAATTTATTCAAATTGGATATTATCACTTATAAAATCATTAAAAATCATTTTAAATCAAAATTTTCACTTTTTAAAGTATTTAAAATATATTTTCGCTATTATAATATTATAATATTATTATATTCCTACTATTTTAATATTAAATTTTAAATTCCAGTTTCAATTCAATTTCAATTCTAACTACAAATTAAAGTCATTTAAAACTTAGATTTCAAATCTAATTTCAATTTAAACTTCAATTCAACCTTAATCTCAACTTCAATTTTCAAAATCGATTTCAATTTCAATTTCACTATACATCTCAATTTCGATTCCAATTAACTATCCTTTTTAAACCCGTTTCACTTCATATTTCAAATTCTCTTTTATTTTAACATTACTTTCACTTCTAATTGAAAAGAGACTTATTTTTCCAAAATATCTCATATCACTAAAATATGGTCTTATTAACAAAGGAATTACTAAATCAAAATGAACATAATCGAGTTAACATTTGTCACTAACATAATTATGGTCCATACATAAGATAACATGATAAATAATCACAACCATAAACATTTGCTACTATTCAAACATAGCACAAACATAACCGAACATCCATAGCAACATTTTAAAGGGTGTACACTTGCATGTAATAAAATGATTATTATAACAAAATCAAAATATGATCTTTTAAAAGCGATGAGAATTTCTCACCTTTAACCAAAATCGTTTCACTTCCTACCAACATTCTTATCCAAAACAACACTTCACTAAACATTTCTAAATCTTATCATAACTTTGCTTCCAAGTGCTCAACGATCTCCACCTCTACTTGCTTTGCTCATGGCCATAACCCTCCTCCACCACCTTGCTCTCGGCCTAAGTCCTTAAACACCTTCATCCTCACGGCCTAAGGCCATTTTTTAATAAGGAAAGAAGAAGTGAATTAAGATGAGGTTAGAGAGTAACAAGTGGATCAGTGCTTAAGCACACCACTATTTTTAACCCTCCTACCTCTCTTAAAGAGAGAAGCCATTAAAATAGCTTAAAGGTAGAAGAAGAAGGGAATTATTTGTGTGAAAAAATGAGAAGAACGGATAGGTCTTTGTAGGAAAAGTAAGGAGTGGTAAACTATAAAACTAACCCTTTACAAAATTACTAAAAAACCTCACTTTATCTTACTTTTTCAACACTTACCATCACCTTATCACATTATCACTTTATGACTTAATCATTTAATATTTAAGCAAAGAAAAGTAAAGATTTGGTTGGATTTGATGTGACATGTTTTGTCATTTTGTGTTTACTTTTGCTAATTATTTCTAACTTTTTTAGTAAAAGTAAACTTGATTAGTGAATTAAATAATACTTATACTATTTGACTATATGTTCATACATAAGAATATAAAGGTGAAACAACGTTATAACAACTTTTAATGTACAAAACGTTGATTTACGACAAAAAGTTTTACGGTCACATTTTGACGTTTTAATTAAAATATTCATTTATGTAAACCAAATTTAAAATGAACATTTTTCTTCTTTTAAATAAATTAAAACATGTCTATTCATATTTTAAAATCATATTTACTTAATATCAAAATCTCTAATTTTACATTGTACGTAAAATTGACGAAATGCCAAAAAAATTGGTTATTTTTGTAAAACGATTATTAACATACTTTTAAATCTTTTAATATACTTTTATTATCTTTATTAGATGTTTTAAATAAGATTTAAGTTATAAAATTAATATTTAAATTGATTTATTTAAGCCTTTATTTATTTTTAACAAAACTTAACTTTTGTTGATTTGTTCTAAAATCCAAATTTATACTTTTTAATTTACTAACTATAATAATAGATAATTATTTATTATATATATAATATATTTATTTAAGTTTTAAATTATTTTTAAATTTAAAAGAACGAAATCTCTCATTTTCGAAGTAGTAAAATTATGGGTCGTTACATTCTCCCCTACTTAAAAGCATTTCGTCCTTGAAATGAAAGTTAGATAAAGGAATCTACCTCATACTCGTATCCTCAAATATTTTGACTTATTTATACTGATGATAGAAGAAAATGTTGATACCATAACAACACTAAAACAAATGATGCCAACATACATACAAAGATTCTCCACAGTAACCTGGCTACTTATCATGTACTTAAGGTTATATACACATACATCAAGTCAGACTTCTATTGTACCCATCCTATTGCGTACTGCGTACTTAAGATAATTCATCCAACTACCATACAAGACTATACATCCAAAAACAACCAAACTAATACTATATCAATTGAATACATCCATGTAACTCATACCCTGACCTGAGCATGTACCACACCTAAGGTCTATATATACATATATCAAAACATAAGTCTAACCCTTATCTCTTAGTGTCTACTATTTAAGATAACTATCCATCTACTATGTTTACCCAAAACATCATACTATATGTGATATTTGATTCGATCTATTATTTGAATCCATAACTTTAACTCCAAACTACTATCAATCCCCTGATTTTCTAGCGCGGACTTTGTTCAGACTTCCTAATCACAAACACTTGCTTACTTCCATAGCTCTCAACTATGACAGAAAACTTTAGTACATAACCATAAACTCTTATCAATGTTCACCATCAAGAATCGAGTGATAAATTCTTTCTCGGGTTGGTGTAAACACCTCAAAGTTCTATACTCAAATCTTTGATCAAAATTAATGTGCCTAAATGATCTACGTATAACTTACGTATTTATTCACACCTAGTATATTTTTTCAAAATTCATATTAATCCAAGTTTATTTCACAACCATTTACTTTCTTCTAAATACATTATTGCTTAAGCATACAAATATGACTTAAATTTGTATAATATACTTTTACTTCCTAAGAGTATATATACATATCCCCAAACTTCTAATCGTTATTACTTCAATTAGGGGGGTTTAACAAAAGTGAAACTCTACTATTATCTCAAGTTAATAAGTTATAAAACTTAATCCTTATGTCTGCTTATCTAAGGTCTTAATTTAGCTAATATTATTTATCTAATCCATGTATTAAAAAGAAAACTTTACTAAGTGTACATCTTTTTCTTACTAATCTTATCATTATTTACTTAACTTATTTACCTATCCATTTTCTTTAAAATCAAATTTTTTAACCTTAAATCCATCAAATACCTTATAGTCAAATTGTGAAACTTAATTAACATGGTATTTGTTATTTAAACATTTTCATCCAACAATCAACCTACTATCCATTCAAATCTATCCACTTCTAATCTTACTTCATTTTGAATTACAAATGTTACCCTAAATGTATCACTAATTCAAAGTTTTATATTAGGATGATATCTCTCATATATCTTAGTCCTAAATTTAACTTTGATTCTATCCTAATCAAAGTTTCTAAATTTGAAATTACCTTATCTCCTTTATAAGTTATAGAACTTAACCTTTTAT
Organism: Allium cepa; assembly: GCA_030765085.1. Lineage (NCBI taxonomy): Eukaryota > Viridiplantae > Streptophyta > Magnoliopsida > Asparagales > Amaryllidaceae > Allium > Allium cepa. The sequence goes on along the minus strand of CM060943.1, from coordinate 546,307,162 downwards.
AATATATTTACAAAAAGTCTCAAATTAGGTTTATCTTTTTCCTATCTTGTTAATAAGAATTTTTCTAAGTATGCATTATCTTTTTACTTTCTCCAATTACAACTTCTAGCTTTAATATTATCATCAAATATCTTATAGTCAAATCATGAATTTTACTTCACAAGGTATTTGTACATAGCTTTTCAATCCACCAATTATGATAATCACTTAATGATTATTATTTCTTAATACTGAATACCTAAGGGTGTATGATTAAAGTTCTAAATTCTGGTTCCCAACTAATTGATTCTATGTGGAATATCTTATAGTCAAATCGGGCAATTCTAATCATAAGATATTCATATTTTAGTTTTGTTAAGAAAAATTATAAATAATCCTTAATTTCCAACCAAAACTAATAATATCCCCTTTTAATATATAAACCTAAGGTAAAATTATTTCTTTAGCACCTTTTAAAACAAAACCATTTTTATAAAATTAAAAAATACGCATTCGTACAAATAATACTCTCATAACTCATTCTAGGGTGTTATTAACCCTATCTCTAATGAGTTACTCATCCTAGGATATTGCTAATCCTATCTCTGATGAAACTTTACCCATAACAAAGCCAAGGTTCTCGCTTAACCTTTAGCCCTAATACCAAATGTCACGGCCCATTTTTCTCTACCCTTTGAATCGACAATAAACCACACATGTCCAACTCAAATTGCACGAAAATACGGAACATAAAGGGTAATATAGAAAATAAGACAGAACAAAATCTCACAAGAACGGAATAACATATGATATTAAGCAAATATATTTATAGCGTAAATTTTTTAAATACATATATCAGAGTCTAACCTAAATTCAGCCTGGACAGTTACAAACATCTGTCCTTACAATTGCTGATAAACATCAAACTAAAACAACTAAGTACGGTAGATAATAGAATATGAGAATACGTAGATGAATATCTCCAGCTTTCCTCTGGAAACTCCAACCGTCTTTGAAAAAACCTGAAACGACTAGGATCTGAGCCGAGTATTGAAAATACCCAGATAAGGCTTGATAAACCAGCGTGAGAAAAACGCAATAATAAATGAAAGTGTCATATATTAGCCTTTGAATAAAAATCCTTTGAAAATAAAGAGTATCTCATAAGACCATGCACACACATAAACACGGACGGGATTTTACCTTATGATAACTAAAACACTTTTATATCAAAACATTTAAATTATTTCTAATGACATTCTTTGAAAACGTTTTCAAATAAACTTATTAATCTTAGCCAAAATTGTTACCATTATTAAATTCCAGCATACTAGGTTCTACAAACAAAGTAGTAGCTCCTTATTGGAGAATTGATTTCCATACAAATGACCAGTGGAAGGATCTACCTTCCGAATGGGTACACCTCTAGATGGACTCCCAAGAACTTCTACCCTCTACCAACACAAGACCGGCCTAACTCTATAACTAGATAGTACCGACTATGTCATCCCTCGGTCATTACCGACCTTTAACCTAGTGCTCATTTCCATACACCACATTAATTCACATCCCGAATGTCATAGCGGGAAGAAATATATCTAGAATGGGATATGGATATAATAATCTTCAACATGCCTTCGCATTCGAATGTATACATTGGTTCGAAGTGGTTTTCAGATAGGAATCACCCAAATCCGACCCTGGTTCCTTCGAAATCCAATTATCGATAAAAAGTGAATATGATTATATAGGATTTATTAAGTCTATTTTGACATTAATTCTTTTTGGATGATTTCAAAATCTCTTTCTTTTGATTTAGAATAATTCTAAGTAATTTATTCTTTTGCTTTGGATAATATCTCAAATTTTCGTACTTAACTCTCGATCCAAATTACTTAACTTTTAGGCGGGGAAAAACAGTGTTATTTAAGACATCGTTTACGATAAACCTAAAACCAATTTTAGCAAAACATTTTTGAACAAATAGGATTATAGAAATCATTCATTTTTGGAGATTGCTTAAATTTTGGATAATACCAATCCTCTTTTATTTTGGAAACTCAATACAAACTTTTTGTTTAAGAGAATCCGGGCTTTCCTTTCAATCCGTTCCACCCCTTGCCTAAGAAAAGAAACATAAGCCAGGTAAGTTCAGGGTACTGGTTGCTCCATCTTTAATCTTAGTTAAATACCTTGTTTAATCTTCCCAGATCTCACAAACGGGACAAATGTACTAGTCCTTTCCGCATACTTAATTATTAACTTTATTTTTGAATTGCTTATAAAGATTCCAAATTATCTTTTAAACACTTAGTTTTCCTTTTAAAAACATTCACAATTGATTCTGGGAAAATTCTTTACGTTTAAACTCATACCCAAAAAGTCACACAATTCGCAGCATAAAAGTGCTACGGAAAGTGCTATATAAGATTAATTGATTAAATAAACTTTTAAACATTCGATAATTCATATTTTCCAATCCAAATCTCCCTTAAATAATTTAAATAGGTTTATCAAATTTATTTCATATTTTTTCATAATTAAAAACGTTCATTTAAACAAATTTCCTATTATGGTCACTTAATTACACTAGCGCGATTTTTCTAGAAAATTGTTTTAGACTTAATTCAAAATCTACAAGACGAAATCTTTATTTTCTTTCTCCATTTCAAATATATGGATATAACAATCTATAATTTTCTTATCACGAAGAATTCCGAGCTATATTTCACCCTATACACTCAGTTGAACTTTTCGACGCGAAATCGCGAACTACCATTGCGCGATGCACCTAGTTTTAACTTATTTTTCAATATTTGAAATAATTTATTTAAATTGAATTTTATCACTTATAAAATCAATACAAATCATTTTAAATCAATGTTTTCACTTTTTAAAGTATTCAAAATATATTTTCACTATTACCATATTATAATACTATTTTATTCCTATTATTTTAATATTAAATTTTAAATTTCAATTTCAATTCAACTTCAATTCTAACTTAAAATACTTATTTAGAACTTAGATTACAAATTTAATTTCAATTTAAAATTTAATTCAACCTTAATCTCAACTTCAATTTTCAAAATCGATTTCAACTTCACTATTCATCTCTATTTCAATTTCAATTTGACTATCCTTTTTAAACACGTTTCACTTCATATTTCAAATTCTATTTTATTTTAACTTTAATTTCACTTCTAATTGAAAAGAGACATATTTTTCCAAAATATCTCATATCACAAAAATATGGTCTTACTAACAAAGGGATTATTAAATCAAAATGAACATAATCGAGTTAACATTTGTCATTAACATAATTATGGTCCATACATAAGCTAACATGATAAATAATCACAACCATAAATATTTGCTACTTATTCAAACATAACACAAACACAGCCAAACATCCGTAGCAACATTTTAAAGGGTGTATACTTGCATATAATAAGATGATTATTATAACAAAATCAAAATATGATATTTGAAAATCGATGACTTGCATGTAATAAGAAGATTATTATAACAAAATCAAAATCTGATCTTTAGAAAGCGATGAGATTTTTTTCACCTTTAAACAAAATCGTTTCACTTCCTACCAACATTATTATCCAAACCAACACTTCACTAAATATTTCTAAACCTTATCATAACCATGCTTCCAAGTGCTCGACCATCTCCACCTCTACTTGCTTTGCTCATGGCCATGACCCTTCTCCACCATCTTTCTCTCAGACTAAGCCCTTAAACACCTTCATCCTCGCGGCCTAAGGCCATTTTTTAAGTAGAGAAGAAGAAGAAGTGAATTAAGAAGAGGTTAGAGAGTAAAAAGTGGATTAGTGCTTAAGCACTCCACTATTTTTAACCCGCCTACCTCTCTCAAAGAGAGAAGCCATTAAAATAGCATAAATGAAGAAGAGAATGTTTGTGTGAAAAAATAAGAAGAATTGATGGGTATTTATAGGAAAAGTATACAAAACTAACCCTTTACAAAATTACTAAAATATCCTTACTTTATCTTACTTTTTCAATGCTTACCTTCACCTTATCTCATCATCACTTTATGTCTTAATCACTTAATATTTAAGTAAAGAAAAGTGAATGTTTGGTTGGATTTGATGTGACATGTTTTAACCTTTTGGGTTTACTTTCGCTAATTATTTCTAAACTTGCTTAGTAAAAGTAAAATTGATCAGTGAATTAAATAATACTTGTACTATTTGAATATATGTTCATATAAAAGGAAATAAAGGTGCAACAACATTGCGACAATTTTTAATCGACAAAACGTTGATTTTCGACAAAATGTTTTACGGTCACATTTTGACGTTTTAATTAAACTATTCATTTATGTAAACCAAATTTAAAATGAACTTTTTTATTCCTTTAAATAAATTAAAACATGTCTATTCATATTTTAAAATCATATTTACTTAATATTAAAATCTCTAATTTTACAGTGTATGTAAAATTGACAAAATACGACAAAAATTGGTTATTTTTGTAAAATGATTATTAACATACTTTTAAATCTTTTCATATACTTTTATTATCTTTATTAGATGTTTTAAATAAGATTTAACTTATCAAATTAATATTTAAATCCATTTATTGAAGCCTTTATTTATTTTTGACAAAGCTTAACTTTTATTGAATTGTTCTAAAATCCAAAGTTATGCTTTTTAATTTATTAACTATAAGAATAGATAGTTATTTATTATATATAACATATTTTTTTAAATTTTAAATTCTTTTTAAATTTAAAACGAACGAAATCTCTCGTTTCCGAAGTAGCGAAATTACGGGTCGTTACAAAAAATGATAAGGAGATGCATCCACTTAGACAATTAGAGAGTGATTCATGCTCTTATCTTGTCTATTTATTTCCAAAGAACCAGAGTTTGGTTTACCGGAAATTGTCAAATATTGGGCCGAAGATATTAAGATCGGATAAACATAAATTATCCTAAAATAACTTCGATCCAACTCAAGCATTCTATTAAAGACATTCTGAAGATGATGGGATCGAAGTGTAATGACCCAATATTTTAACACATATGCCGGACTTGAATTGTTCAAAATATCGGATTGTAATTTAAATTTGGAAAAACTTAGAATATACAGTAAATAAATTGTGAGAAATGTGGATTACGGATCTTAAGGCTATAATTAACACTAGAGGGGGGTGAATACTGTTTTAAGGAATTACTAATTCTTTTTGAGTTTATATTAATTTGAACACAAATATATGCAATATTCAGACACAGATATGATTACAGAATCAAACACAGATGTAGATATAAAGTAAAAGCAATAAAGTAAAGAACACGCCAAATTTTATACTGGTTCGGAGTTACCCTACATCTAGTCCCGCAACACAAGTACGGATTTCCTTTCAAAATCAATTCTACAGTTAAATCCTCGATTTTAAGGCCATGAGGCACATCGCTCTAGATTCACAATCCTTTGGGTAGAGATACTTGATTTTACGGGCAATAAGTTCACCCGATTGATTTTCTAGGCTATAATCACACCTTTTCTCGCTCGATTGATTTTCCAAGCTACAATCACACCTTTTATCGCTCGATTGATTATAAAGAAGTCTATAACTCTGAATAGCACTGTGATCTTATTGAGATAGTGATAGAGAATCAAACCAGGGATGATCTAGTTAGATTCAATGGTGATTTTGGCAAAGTAATGGTAAAAATGTATATAAAGAAATGTGGAAGAAGAAGAGGAGTGAAATCATAGAATATATATGAATAAAAATTCGTTTAAAACAGCCCCTATTTATAGTAGAACAAAAACCATGTCCATTCGTGAAAGGATATGACGAATAGACATTTCCTTTGAAATTCAAACTTTTGAAATAAACTGTCACCTTATCGACAAGGGTTCCTTAGGGTTGTCAACGGGCCTAAGTTATTTTTGATAATTTGTTTTTCTTTGAAAATAACTTCTATCTTGTATTAAAACTATTTTAAACTTTATAAATATACTTAACTATAGTTAAAATACATAAATAAGTATAGAGAATAATATTTTGGTATATATAAAATTTTACTATAATTTTATATTTAAATCTAATTATAAATATTAGAAGTTAAATATATTATAATTAAAAGATAGTTTAAAACCAAGGATAATTTGATATTGAAAATAAAGATTATTTTGAGGCTAAAAGTATTTTAAAATCAGGATGGATGTTTTTGATTTAAAAAGGAAGATTTTGAAATCATTTTGAAAACAAGATATAATTTTGTAAAACTTTTGAATAAAAGTTAGTGGATACAAAACAATGTTCCACTAGATTTTTCGTAGGTTCCATCCTACTTAGGGTTCCATCCCTTTAACGTGCTCGAAGCGGATTCCATTCCATGAATAAAATAGATTTTAAGACATCAGTGCTTTTCTAGGAGTTTTAACAAAATTCCTAACTAAATTAAATCTTGAACTCTTGGTAATCCTGATACTCATGAGTCTTGAATCTTGATATCTTCGATCTTGAGTTTATCAGTTCTTAAATCTCTATACTGTACAGTCTTCATTCTTTGGTACATGTATATATATTCTGCATATACATATATATCTAAATAATAATGTTAGTATTTATATTTTATAATCTTATTCTAAGGTTGTTTTCATCAAAACCAACTTCTTAGGGACTAACAATCTCCCCCTTTTTGATGATGACAACCTTTATTTATAAAAAATTACTTCTATCCTAATAACTCCCTCTACAACTAGTAACTCCTCCTTAATCTATGCCTAACTATCCTATTTTATACTTCCCCCCTTTGTCATCAACAAAAAACTAACTCCAAACTATCTAACTCCCCCTAAATCTAATACTATATGACATGTGATTATAATGATAGTGTTATCATAAATAATCAACACTTAATTCTGAAACTAAAAATTAGCCCTTAATTACTAACTATCCTAACTAAGAATCGATATATGATAATACTTATAATAGTGATAATGTGAGAATTCAAATATAAGAACACAAATCATTTATTAATTATATATTGTTATATTTAGATTTGCGTAGAAAACGTAAGTAAGATCAAATAATGATAAGAAAGAGAGAAAAGAAACTAATGTGTATCCTTGACAATGAGAGAACTATGAACCGAGCAATTTGGGTAGTGGAAACAGAAATTTCCATGTTGTTCAATTAGATTTCCATCCTTGTCAAAGCACACTTCGCCAATGTAAACAACTTTGTAGTCATCTTAAGCATGCTCTTCTTCCATGAGGGCTTCTTGTTCTTCCACGCTATACTCTTGCACTTGAACACCTGATGATTCTTCATCAATCAAGATGGGATTGGCATGATTGTCCATTAGAAACTTTTGCAAGTTTCTAAGGATTTTGCCTTGCCGTTCTTGTTCTTTGGCCATTCTGATATGCACTACTTGAATTTCAGTCATAAGTTACGGTGCATCCTTTAAGGAAACCTCCATTTTTAGCACTCGTGCAAGCGTAGTTCGATGAAATGGTCCAGTAGAAGGAGAAGGGAACAAAAAGGTTAAAAATTTATTTGATTTGGAGGAGGAGGCCATTGTATTATTGTTTTCAGAAGTTAGATCAGGGAAAAAACAGAAAGAATGAACAAAATTTCAAAATAAGAAGACTATATAACCACCCATTTGAAAAGAAAAAAAGTTCGTTATACGTCGACAGGGGTAAAGGAGGGTTGTCGACAGGGGTAAAGGAGGGTTGTCGACAAGGTACTTATATTTTTGCTATTTGATTTATTTTAATTTAATTTTTAATTATACTTGTTATTTATATTCAAAATTTCAGTTATTGAACAAATACCAAATTCTCTTCTTAATTTAGTAAATATAGATTCATTTAAGGGTTTTGTTAAGATATCAGCAATTTGGTTCTCGGATTTGATATAATCGAGAGTAATTACTTCCTTGCTTATATTATCTCTGAGAAAATAATGTCTGATATCAATATGTTTAGTTCGAGCATGATGAGTAGGATTTTTGGATAAATTTATTGCACTAATATTATCATAATAAATTGGAGATTTTGAGATATTTAAACCAAAATCTTTTAAAGTTTGTTGCATATATATTACTTGAGAACTAGCCAAAGCAGCAGAAATATACTCTGCTTCGGCTGTTGATAAAGAAACTGTGTTTTGCTTTATACTAAACTAGGAAATCAGAGAATGCCCCAAAAAGTGACAAAGTTCCACTTGTACTTTTTCGGTCTGATTTACAACCAGCATAATCAGCATCACAGTAAGATATTAATTCAAAAGAATCATTTTTAGGATAAAATAAGCCATAATCAAAGGTGTGTTTTACATATCTTATGATACGTTTTACAGCTTTTAAGTGGGTCTCTTTAGGTTTGGATTGATATCTTGCATAGAGGCAAACACTATGCATGATATCAGGTCTACTAGCAGTGATATGGAGTAGTGATCTAATCATTCCTCTATATAATTTTTGATCTACATCTTTCGAGAGATCTTCTTTACATAGGTACTCATTGGTTGCCATGGGAGTGGGTTTTCCACTTGCAGTAGTCAAACCAAATTTACTAACTAGGTCTTTAGCATATTTTTCTTGACTGATAAAGATACCATTATCTAATTGTGTTGTTTGCAATCCTAGAAAGACGTTTAATTCATCCATATGACTCATCTCAAACTCTTTTGTCCTTATTTCAAAAAAATTCTTTATTCATTTCAAAATTAGTTGATTCGAAAATGATATCATCTATGTAAACTTGTACTAGTTGAATATCATTTTTATTTCTTTTAGTAAAAAGAGTATTATCTACTTTACTAATTTCAAAGTTTGATTGTAATAAGTAAGATCTTAGTCTATCATACCAGGCTCTAGGAGCTTGTTTTAGACCATATAGAGCTTTATTGAGTTTGTAAACATGATTTGGTAATTTTTCATTTTCAAAAATTGGTGGTTGTTCAACATATACTTCCTCTTTTACAAATCCATTTAAAAAGGCACTTTTAACATCCATTTGAAATAATTTGAAATTATTATGATTTGCAAAAGCAAGTAGAATCCTAATGGCTTCTAATCTTGCTACAGGAGCAAAGGTTTCATCATAATCTATTCCTTCTTCTTGACAATAACCTTGCGCAACTAACCGGGCTTTATTTCTAACAACATCACCTTGTTCATTCATTTTATTTTTATAAACTCATTTAGTTCCAATTATAGTTTTATTTTCAGGTCTAGGAACAAGTTCCCAAACATTATTTCTAGTGAATTGATTTAGTTCTTCTTTCATAGCCAAAATCCATGAATCATCAGTTGATGCTTCTTTTGGATTTTTGGGTTCAATAGTTGATATAAAGGCTATATTTCTCATTTGACTTAGTTCATTTCTAGTTGTAACAACAGACTGCATATCTGCTAGTATATTTTCTATAGGATGATCTTTTAAAAGTTTAATCTTTTTATTAGGATGATTAATTTCATTATTAGTTTCAGTTGACTCTTTATTTTGAGTGATTAAATCCTCTTCATCATTTGTATCTTCAAAAAATTTGAGACTTTCATCGAACGAAACATGCATTGTTTCTTCGATGATGTCAGTTCTTAAATTAAACACTATGTATGCTTTACTTCTATTACAATATCCGATAAAGATACCTTTGTCGAATTTAGGATCAAATTTATCTAAGTTATCTTTTGTATTTAAAATAAAACATTTACTTCCAAAAATTCTAAAATAAGATAACTTAGGTTTCTTTATGTGAAGAAGTTCATAAGATATCTTATCAGGTAAAGGTCTAATTAAAATTCTATCTAAAATATAATAGGCGGTAGCAACCGTTCTGCCCAAAAATTTCTTGGTAATTTACTATCTGAAAGAATAGTTCTCGCACACTCTTGAATCGTCCTACTTTTACGTTCTACTACTCCATTTTGTTGTGGAGTTCTTAGAAATGAAAATTGTGAGTTATTCCCTTTTTATTGCAGAATACCTTAAACATTTCATTTCCAAATTCACTACGGATGATTATAATTTTTATAGAAAGTTGATTTTGAATCCTTTTTGTAAAGTTCTTAAAACATTCAAAAGTGTTATTTTATGTTTCAAAAATATTGTCAATGTAAATCTAGAATAATCATCTATAATTACAAAAACTTATTTACTATGATTTACTGACTGAATTTGAGATGGACCAAATAAATCAAGATGAACTAATTCAAGAGATTTTGAAGTTGAAATCATATCTTTTATTTTAAAGGAACTTTTTCTATGTTTTCCTATGAGGATTACGGATATTAAGGCTATAATTAACACTAGAGGGGGGAGGGTGAATAATGTTTTAAGGAATTACTAATTCTTTTTGGGTTTATATTAATTTGAACACAAATGTATGCAATATTCAGACACAGTTATGATTACAGAATCAAACACATATGCAGATATAAAGTAAAAGCAATAAAGGAAAGAACACACCGAATTTTATACTGGTTCAGAGTTACCCTACATCCAGTCCTGCAACATAGGTACGGATTTCCTTTCAAAATCAATTCTTACAATTACACCCTCGATTTCAATGCCATAAGGTACACCGCTCCAGATTCACAATCCTCTAGATAGAGATACTTGATTTTACAGACAACAAGTTCACCCGATTGATTTTTCAGGCTACAATCACACCTTTTCTCGCTCAATTGATTTTCTAGGATACAATCACACCTTTTCTCGCTTGATTGATTACAAAGAAGTCTATAACTCTGAATAGCACCGGGATCTTGTTGAGATAGTGATAGAGAATCAAACCAGAGATGATCTAGTTAGATTCAATGGTGATTTTGGCAGAGTAATGGTTAAAATGTATATAAAGAAATGTGGAAAAGAAGAGGAGTGAAATCAAAGAATATATATGAATAAAAATTCGTTTAAAACAGCCCATATTTATAGTAGAACAACATCCATGTTCATTTGCGAAAGGATATGACGAATAGACACTTCCTTTGGAATTCAAACTTTTGAAATAAATTGTCACTTTGTTGACAAGGGTTCCTTGGAATTGTTGACAGGCCTAAGTTATTTTTGGTAATTTGTTTTTCTTTGAAAATAACTTCTATCTTATATTAAAACTATTTTAAACTTTATAAATATAATTAACTATAGTTAAATAGATAAATAAGTATAGATAATAATATTTTGGAATATATAAAATTTTACTATAATTTTATAATTAAATCAACGTATAAATATTAAAAGTTAAATATATTATAATTAAAAGATAGTTTAAAACCAAGGATAATTTGATATTGAAAATAAAGTGTAACGACCCGCCATTCATTCCATAGGATGACGCATCATTAATAAGAGAGAAAGGGATAGAAAAGAGAAAGAAAGAGAAGAAAGAAGAAACAACATCAGAATCTCAACAGCGGAAAGGATAAATTATATCAATAACATAAGTATTACATAGTATACAACCATATAAGAGTTACACAGATAACACATCACACACTAGACAGTTATAGACATCTGTCTAGTTATTACAACTCAATACAATACAGAGATACCAAACACAGCGGAACACTATACATATTTACGACGCTGAAGCCTCCTGCTCCATTACTCCTCCAGAATTCGTCAAAGCTAACCCGAATCTCTCGACTACTCATACACAATATGAGTACCCAAGAGTTTAATAAAACAAAAAATAAACACTTGGATCAGACATGGTTCTGCTGTGAGTAAACGGGTTAAAGTCGCTTAACTTTTGAAAAACCTTTGAAAAGAAAGGTATCACATAAGACTTCCCACACATAAACATGGAAAAGTTTTTACCTTACGCTATCCAAAACATTTGATAGGAAATCCAGTGATATTATAATAGGTCTAGGGTTTTCAAGTAAATAGAAAATAGCCGAAATTGTTACATCTATTAAATTCCAGCTACTGGCCACAAAAGTGGGTAATACAATCAAAACCAATGGCACTTATTGGATTTTGAATTAATTAATCAATAATAAGTGATTATAAGGTGATTAATTAATTGTAATTAATTAAGGATTGATGTAATTAATTATAATTAATAAAGTAATTAAGGTTAGTTACTTAAGGGTTTATAGATAATTAATTTGTATAATTAATTAAGGGTTAATTACTTAATGTAATTAAAGAATAATTAATCAAGGATGATTAATTAGATGATGATTAATTAACTGGCTTAATTAAGCAAGATTTATTGTGATGAAGGTAATTAATTTAATTTATTTTAAATTAATTAGAGATGAAGTAATTACTTTAATTCATTTTAAATTAATTATAATGTGATTACTAATCATTGCTTATGGGTGGATGATATTGATTTGCCTTAAATGGTTTGAAATCTCAACTATGAGACAAGTAATGCTGTGTGATATGGATGCTTTGGTTGCATTGAGATGATAATATGAATTATTTATTTGTGATGATAATATGGATTATCTGTTTGTGATGATAATGATGATTATCTATTGTGGTATGTGAATTATCTATCTGTGTGTGTATAGATAATGAAATTGAATTGTTTTAAACTTTAAAACAACTTGGCCTTAAAAGATACGTCTTGGATTTTCGATGAGACCGGGATATGGTTTGCAGATTTGGAAATCCGAAAACCACATCAATCCAAATTTATGATAGGTCGTGAATCTCAAGTGAAGATGAAGATTCAGAGTGCAAGGGTTATTTTCGTTAACTCTAAGGGTGATTCCAAAATGAGTGTAACGAGATAATGCCTTCGGTTTCGTTCGAACCCAGAACGAACTTGTATGGATTGAATGCTTTCAGCACATCGTCAGGTGGACGACGAGCATTCTAAGTGATGTGTTCTATAAAGGTAATCGTAGCCTCAAGCCTCATCAACCGGGAATGGCTAAAATAGGGGAGGTGCAGCAAGGCTAAGTGGGTCATACCCAAGTAGGATGAGATGAACCCCTGTCTAGATGTCCCTTTTTATTTAGCTGTGTGGGAAGTTGCTAGCTACAACTGCGGGGTTATCTTATTCGGAACTGTTCAGTAAGGAATGGTTCCAGCTTTGTGTTGCAGGGGATTGGGAGTAATCCTCGGTACGGTGATCAAGGCCCTGTACTTTGACGGGCGGTACCCCAGTAGCCCTGCCATTGTATGGAATCCAAACTCCAATAAGTGCCCTCGTTTTTGATTGTATTACCCACTTTTGTGGTTAGCAACTGGAATTTAATCATGTGACAATTTCAGCTATTTCTTATTTACTTGAAAACCCTAGACCCTATTATAATATCACTGGATTTTCTATTAAATGTTTTGGTTAGTGTAAGGTAAAAGCTTACCCATGTTTATGTGTGGGACGTCTTACGTGATACCTTTTCTTTCAAAGGTTTTCAAAGTTAAGCAACTTTAACCCGTTTACTCACACCGGACCCATGTCTGACCTGGAGTTTATTTTGTTTTTATTAAACTCTTGGGTACTCAAATTTTTATGAGTAGCCAAGGAATTCAGGTTAGGTTTGACGAATTCTAGAGGAGCATTAGAGCGGGAGGCTTCAATATGTAGATATATTGTATTCCGCTGTGTGTTTCTCTGAGTCGTTTGTCTGTTTTGTATATTGAGTTGTATAACTAGATAGGTGTTTATAACTGTCTAGTATGTGTTATTTAAGCTGTGTAACTCTGATGTATATGACACTATGTAATATATTATGTGATTAATATAATTTATTCGTTCCGCTGTTGAGATTCTGATGTTGTTTCTTTCTTCCTTCTCTATCTTTCTCTTTTCTATCCCTTTCTTTCGTAAAAATGATGCATCTTATTGTGGAGAATAAGGTGGGTCGTTTCACTTGGTATCAGAGCAGATTTTTATTTATTTATAGATATATGTTTACAGGCATATCACAGACATCTCACATATATATACATGCATTCATACCCATATACTAAGCAACACAATCTACTAAAATCATTCATCACATGCATCAATAACAACTGATTTTTAAAACTGGTTTTAAGTAAAAGCGTTTACTCACCTTTTTAACGAAATGCAGAGAGCCCTTTTTGAAGCTGGAATGAAATTTGCATGCTTATGTTTTTGATTCCATACAATGGCAGGGCTACTGGGGTACCGCCCGTCATAGTACGTGGCCTAGATCAACGTACCGAGGATCCACCCTAAATCCCCTGCAACACAACGCCGGAACCATCCCTTACTGGATAGTCCAGAACAAGACAACCCCGCAGTTGGCGCGCGTTCCAACTGCCTACACAGCCGAATAAAAAGGGACCTGTAGACAGGGGAAAATCTCGTCCTACTTGGGCATGATTCACTTAGCCTTGCTGCACCTTCACTGTTTTAGTCATTCCCGGTTGATGAGGCTTGAGGGTACGATTACCTTTAGAGAACACATCCCTTAGAATGCTCATCGTCCACCTGACGATGTTCTAAAAGCATTCAATCCATACAAGTTCGTTCGGGTTCGAACGAAACCGAAGGCATTATCTCGTTACACTCAATTTGGAATCACCCTCAGAGGCAACGACAATAACCCTTGCACTCTGAATCTTCATCTCGAATCTGAAAGTACTACCCCGTTAAACTCTTATTGGAATCACCCTCAGAGTATTAACGACGAATAGTCCTTACACCTCGAGTCTTCACTCTTCACTTGAGATTCACGACCTATCGTTAATTTGGATCGATGTGGTTTTCAGATATCTAAATCTGGAAACCCGATCCTGGTCTCATCGAAATCCAAAGCGTATCTTTTAAGGCCAAGTTGTTTTAAAGTTTAAAACAATTGAATTCTATTATCTATACACACAGATAGATAATTCACATCATCACAATAGATAATCATCATTTTCATCACAACAGATAATCCATATTACAACCAAAGCATTATATCCATAGCATTACTTATCTCATATCCGAGATCTCAAACCATTTAAGGCAAATCAATATCATCCATACATAAGCAATGATCTAATCACACCATCTATAATTAATTAAAAATGAATTAAATTAATTACTTCCATCTCTAATTAATATAAAGTGAATTAAATTAATTACTTTTATCAATATAAATCTTGCTTACATAACTATTAATCAATTACAAGTTAATTAATTAATTATTCTCTAATTATCCACCCTAATCAATCACCCTTGATTAATTATCCTTTAATTACATCCAAGTAATTATCTTTTAATTAATTTCACAAATTAATCATTCTATTCCACTTATAGTAATTAACCTTTAATTACTTCATTAATTAATTAACCATAATGAATTACATTAATCTTTAATTAATTACATTAGTTAATTAATCTTAATCAATTATTATTGATTAATTAATCTTAATTAGTCAACCCTTAATTACATCATTAATTATATTAATTGATGATCCTTAATTACTTCTTTAATTAATTATTAACCATATTTAATAATTAATCTTTAATTAATTATTCATTAATCAGCCTTGATTTATCACATTAGAAATTAATTACCCTTAATTAATTACATTACTTAATTATCTTCAAATAACTCTATTAATAAATTCTTAAATTAATTACATTAAGTAATTAATTAATGATTACTTTCTCTAAGTAATTATCCTTCTTATTAATTACACAAAGTAATTAACCCAAATTACTCCCATACTTCAATTAATTACATCTAGTAATTACCCATCTGAATTATTTCACTAAGTAATTTCACTTCACTAATTACATTAAGTAATTATTATCAAATCATCCAGTGATTATCTTAATTTAATTAAACTTAATTAATTAACTTAAACTAATCTCATTAACTCGATTAATTACAAAGTAATTAATTCCTTAATTACTTTCATTAAGTAATTACACTTAAATAATTTCACAAATGATTATCTTAAATTAATTAATCTAATTAATTATTGAAATTAATCACATTAATTAATTATTTAATAATCTTAAGTTAATGACCTTCATTAACTATTAACAATTCTTTAATTACTTCCTTAAGTAATTGAACTTAGATTAATCATTATCAATTACAAATTAATTAACCTTAAATACTAATTAATTAATCTCTAATTGTTTAATTAATTAAGTTTTAACTGTATCTTAATAAATCTTAAATTGCTTGATTAAATAATTTTTAATCATTAATTAATATTCTAATCTTATCTAATTAATGATCCTTAATTACCAATTAATTATCTTTAATAAATTAACTTAAACCTTAATTAATTAATTTAAAACCCTTATTTTCATTAATTAATTATCCATTTCATTAATTAATTAAATTAATTAATTATTCTTTAATTATCTTAATAATTTAATGAATCCCAAACATTATATCTTAATTTACTTTAAAGATGAAACATTTCTCTTATTAATAACTTAATTTTCATTAACAAAACATTTAAAAACAATTTACTTTTAAATTCATTTCAAATTAAAATTCAAAATAAATATAAATTTAACTTTAACACAATTTAAAACCAATTTAAAAACCTTTTAAGTCACATGTTAAAGAAATACTTATCTTACAAAAGAAATTTAAAAGAGTTTAAACCAAATTCTTTTTAAATTCAAATCATTTTAAATACACTTTCAACATTTTAAAGTTTTTAAAACATTTAAATTTTTATAAAACTTTACTAGTATACAAATTCAATTTGAATCCATATTTTAAAACTTGATTTAACACTTTGTTTAAATCCTTTGCTTTTAAAATTTGAAACAAACAAGTTTTTTCTTAAAAAAACCTGTAAATTTTTTTTTTTAAACATGTTGAATCCAGCTTCGGGTTCAACCCGAGCTACACTCGAATCTGGCTTCGAGTCCTTTCCCATCTTCAACCCTTTTAAAAAAAACAATTTGTTAAAGTTTTAAAACTTAAACTGAAAACCCAAACACTCAACTACACGAGCCACCACACCCTCAACTTCGAGACACACATGCGATGTCCTCGAGAAAACTCGATCCTCCCATGTTCCCTCAATCATCAGAAATAGATATCCACGTGCATGGTGCACGGCGAACCACTCGACGCCGACCAACGGCGAAGCCTCCCACACGTCACCGCTGACTTCTCCAAACCTCCCCATCGTCTAGATATCATTGTCCTATCTCGAATCGAAATCGAGCAATTTAACATCCCAGACCCAAACCATCTCTACCATATAGGAGCTCGCCACGACAATCCAGGCAACCGTAAACCACGTCCTTCTGCCATCAGCCTTGCCATTGACCCACGCAACCATTCGAATGCTCGAAAATATGACGGATGCGACAATGTTGACGAGATCACCTCAAAATTCCAAAAGACCAAAAGCAACACTAAACCCTAATTTGCTCTTGCCCTGACGACTCGATCACTAGAAAATTCACCATCCATTTTTCTGATGATCATCACCATAAAAGCTACCATCATACCAAAAATCATGGAATCTATGTACGCCAATCAACTGGAATCTGAGTTATTCCTAAAATCATATATTCTAGCATAACTCGGTTAATATCACATTAAAAATCATTATTTGAATTCTAAAATTCATCATTTAGCTCAACATGTCAGATTTTGAAATCAAAATCTGAAATTAGAAAAATTAACTTTTGACTATTTTAGCTCTTCACTGTACATATTATACTTTTTTTTTGAAAATTCCCAAATATAAAATCTTAAAGGTATTTTTAAAATTAATACCACACAACACTAATCATTTTCATTCAAAGATTAAGGCCTGAATCTGATTTTAGAATGAGATATGAAATTATCATAAAATAAACAATCTTGAAATAAAGAACAGAAACCATCATATGAGCATGCACAGACAATTTCTACAGATACATCCATATATATGGATACATCCACATTCATATAACTATCTAAACTATATTTCTGCTATATTTTATTCTGGCAACAACTTATAGAGTCAGGGAAAAACTATTTTTTTTAAAAATTACTCACTTGATTGAAAAATGAAGAACATGGCACTTGAACCAAATTTTGAAACAGCTGTTAAACTTTAAAACTTTGAGTTGCTTCTTTGATTTAAACTTGAATTACAAGTCTTTATGGAACTGGAATGCTTGCAAACAGAAATGATTGCTTTGATTCCAGGCTTTGAAAATGCATGCAGTAGACAAATTCCAGGTTTGAAAAGAAAATGCTCATACTTGATGATCTTGGCCTTGAAAATGAGTTTACAGGTTTGCTTGATTTGTTTGTCATAGATTTTTGTTTTTGAATCATGAAAATGGGTTGTGGTTATTTATTTGAAGAGGATTAACAGGTTTGATTCTAGATTGAAGAAAGAAGCAAGTTCGATTTTCATATTGAAAATGTGCAGATTGATGAATTGGAACAAGTTTTCTGGTTTATGAAGTATTGATTCCAGATTTTACTTTGGGAAATTTGAGTTTTGTTTGAGAATTTACAGGCTGAAGTTTTCTTGATTTAAAATTTGAAGGATAGAAAAAAATGAGGTGAGAAGCAATGTTCCTCTTTTTTTTAAGTTAAAATGATTTATTTTAAAATAAAAAGAAAAATCAAAAACAAAATATGACACTTGTCTAATATTACAACAATTGTCAATTTGTAATGTTTATTGACTAACACTTGTTACATGAATCCTTAATATATTTACATATGTCCTTTAAGTAATTAGTATTTATATTTTAGAGTTTAATATAAGCTTATACTTAATTAATTAATTTATAACTACTTATTTATATATAGAAAAATTCTAAAGAAATAAAACATAAATATCCATAAATAAAAGTTTATACATATATTTTTAAAACCCAAAACATTTTAAAATATCTACCTTTTGAATTTCAAAACTTTTAAATTCAAATTAAAATCATATTCAAAAGTCCACTTTTAAAATCAAGTTATATACATACATATATAACTACACAATTCAATTTTAAATAACAATTCTATTTTAGACTTAAGCTAAAATAAATTTAAACAATTAACATATCCTTAAGTATTTTAAAATCATATAGTTATTTATTAAATAGCTTTGAAAGCTTAATATTAAATTAATCAAATTTTCCAAATTACCCAAAAATATTAGAATTTAAAAATATGCTTCATTTGTCAAATTAAACAAAGCTTATATGCTTACAATATTGTAACAATCCCGATTTTTAAGCTAAATTTAAATTGTTAATTAATTTAATTTTTGGAATCGAATTGTGAATGAATGAAAAAATTTCAAATTTAATCAGGTATGTGTATATAGAATTAATTTTAAATTGAATTATGAATTTGAAATTCAAGAATAAGTACCTTAGAAAATAAATTGGATTTAAAAGTTATATTTTAAAAGTTAATAAGAAATTGTTTTCTAATTTTAATAGATATAATTTGCATTTTGAAAGTTATATTTGAATTTAATATGGTAGATCTTTAAGAGCTATTTAAAGAATAAACTCCAATATATATGTATGAATATTTATTTATTTATGTATATTGATAAATATTTATTTAAAGGTACAATAGTTTGAAAATGAATAAAAGGTTTTACTACTTTCTCTTAAATTTATATATACATAAGAAAATGAAAATAAGTGAATTTGAAAACTTTAAAGTTAATAAAAGATAAAACAAGAATTAATAAGAGTTTTAAACGTACATATCTTTGGAAATTAATAAGGAACCATATATATGTAAATGGGTTGTATTCATATATATATATATATATATATATATGAATTTATAAGTACATAACATTTAAACCCATAATTAGTATAAATTGAAATTAAACCATTTTAAAATATGATTGCTAATATAAGTTTGTAAATATAAAATAAATTAAGGTTTAAAGCATAACTTGTAAATATATTAAAAACAAGGTCTAAACATAAATTTAGTACAAAATGACATTTGTAATCTTTGAAAATGAGTGTTTACAAGTGTTAATACAAAACAACAAGTGACATTTAAATTTATTTTCTTTTAAATTAAAATGTAAATAACATACAAAAGAGTAAATTTTTCTTTTAATTAAATTTTATAAACATACATAAGAAAAAGTTAAAATCAGATTCTCAAGCTTTTTCAAAACTGCAAACACAAATTTGAGAAACCAAAACCTGAAGCATGTGCAAATTCATCTCAGCAAGTTCAAATCTTCAACTCGAAGCCTGTGGATTACATCAAAATCAAAGTTTGACTCAAGCAGGAAACTAGAAGATCAAAACAAGTACAACATCATGATCATCTTCAGATTTAAGGCAGAAGAAAAAAAAGAGCAAATCAAAACTAAAACCTGGACAAAAGAAAAAGAAAATACTGCTCTGTTCAAACTCCAATGACAGGTGAGCAAACTTAAGATTTTAAAACCAGTTTCTTTGAATTATATGCCTGTGAATCGTTTTGATGTGATTGCTTGGTGTTCTTGATAAATGTCTGTGTGTTTTGAGTATAGATATGTGATGTGTGTATGTAGTTTACAGAGACATATCCCTCTGTTTAAAACAATTTACAGGCATAAATAAATTTCAAGATGTAATGTTTGATGTTGGTGTTTGAACAAAATAAAATTTAAATATCAAGAATTAAACTTTAAGAATACTTTTAAGGATAAAAGATGAATGGATTTACTGGAAACTATGAAAAACACTGCAAAATTTATAAAAAAAGATAGTAAAACTAAAAATTGGTCAAAACTGTATTGATTCAATTTTAAGATTTGATTTCATAAGGGTAATAAGGATGGAAAATCATGAATTTTAATATGTATATCTTGATTTTTAGTGGGGTAATTCATTGGGTTTCTCGAGTTGAACAGAAAACGTAATTTTATCGATATTTGATGAACGCCGACGTTTTGGGGGCGTGCTTCAGGGCGAAGGAAGGTGAATGGATGTAGATTCACGGAAATATGGTTAAAAAAATTCGATGTGTGAAGCGCCGTGATTTTGTCGAATTAGGGTTTGACTGGTGGTTTGGGTTGGCCGAGTTTGGGATGTTTGTCGCATTATCGTTGGGTCGTTTAAGAAGATCGCGCCTGGGGGAATGGGAGTGTCGATGTGTGGAGAAACTTCGATTGCAACGACGAGTTGACCGGAAGTCAAGGTCGCTGGAGAAGGATGGGTTCCTGATGGAAATGGCTACAGGCATGAGACAATTTGGTCGGATTTTGAATTGAGGGTGATGACTTCGGTTTGGGTTGTCGAATTGAGAGTCGAGATCATCGTCGACCTGCTGGAACGAGTGGCGATGGTTGGAGAGTCTCCGACCAAGTGTGCATGTGCACGCGTGATGATACGTAGCTGGGTTTTAAAAATTGGGAAGAAAGGTATAAACCCGATGTAATCTTCGGGGTAAACGCGTGCTGGCTTGGGTTCTTACTCGAGTAAATTTTAGGGGTTCAGAGTGAAGTACTTAGCAGATTTAAGTTTGAAGGATATTAAAGCGTACGGTAATGCAGGGTGAAAACTTGAAGTAGATAAGGAGCAGGCTCGAGTCTTTAACAGTTTGGGCTCGGGTTTCCTGAGTTTGCCAATTTAAAGCAAGTTTTAAAAATTATGAAAAGATTTAGTTTTAAAACAAATTAAAACAAAGTTATATAAATTAAATTTTCAAAAGGAAGGTATTAACAAAATTTTCAAAAAAAACCCAAATCTAAATTTAAATGATTTTAAAAATTGTTTTAGTTTTGAAAAATCATATTAAGTTAACCATTTAAATTACCCCAAGTGTTTTCAAATTTTAATTTGATGATGTAATTAAGTAATCGTCAAGATAAATGACTTATCTCAAATATTTGAGGTCTTATTAATAAAAGTAATTAAGATTTAATTAATTACAATTAAGGGTTAATTAATTAAGATAATTAATTAAGAAATGATTTAATTTATGACTTAATCAATAGTAATTGGTGATAATTAATTTATTGATTTAAGATAATTAATAAAGGTTAATTAATTTATTAAAATGATTGGGAATAATCATTTATTTTAATTCAGGATAATTAATTAAGAATTAAATTATTAATTATTGAAATTAATTAAGACTAATTAATCAAAGGATTATTTATTTATTTAAAGTTTAATTAATGATTAAAGAGTAATTAATCAAAATGTTTTGTAATTAATTAATGATTAATTAATCAGGATTATAAATTTATTCATAATTAATTAACCTGATTTAGACAAATCAGATATTTAATTGATCTTACTCATGGATGTTAGGATTCTATAGAGTGCTTTGAATTGATTGATGTCCCTGATTTATGATAATGTGTGATGAATTATTTTGTTTTGTGAACTGTGATGTAATTTATTCTATGATGAAATTAATTATCTGTAATAAAATTAATTATCTGTGATATATATATCTGTGATCTATGAATGAAAGATAAGCATTATAGTTTATACCGCTTATCAAATATATTGTTGTATTTGAATCTGTTATGGTTGTTGTTGTTGCACTATTGTGTGTAAACCCCTGTACCACACTATACACACACAAATATGGATTTCACGAGGAAATCAGTTAAGTCACAGATATTTGAATTTAATATTTTGAAATGGTTTTAAAGTTCAAATTTTGAATCCAAATGGTTTTGGAAATGAAATTAGGTTGAATTTGGAAAATAATTGAAAAGGAGTTTTGAAGATAAAAGTTATTTTAAATAACTTGATTTAGTTTGAAATCTGAAATATTTTGATTTTGAGTTTGAATTCAATATTTGAAATTGAATTTAATGATTTGGAAATTTTAGCTTAAAAAGATTGTACAGGTTACAAAAGTGTTTATATGGGTTTTTAACCATATAAAAAATATTGGTTTGGGAATTAAAATTTAAACCCATGTTTATACTTGTATGGCTTTAACTTAGGAAAATGTAATTAGTTTTCCCAAAACGAAACTATTTGTTATCGATTAATAATAGCTTTCATATAAGGAAAGGGTTTTCAATTTGTGTTGTAAGATTTAAAATCGAATTGAAATAGTTTGAAAACTATTAACTAATCTTTGTGAAAGATAGCCAAACCTTGATTTGAAATTGAAGAGCATTTAAATGGTGTATCATTTATATAAAAGATTTGGAATGGAATTGTTTGGTGGAAATGGTTTTGAAAGGTATAAAATGAGTCTTTAATTTAAATACCATATGAGTTAATCTAACTTGAAATGGAATTGTTTTGAAAGGCTATTAATGAATCTTTGTTAAAAATTGGTGAACCTTGTTTACAATTGAAAGGGGTCTTAAAAGTGAATCTTTTGTTTAAAAGATTTAAATGTGGAAATTGTTTAAACCATTGAAGGTTTTTGAAATGAATCTTTCTGTTTAAAAGATTTGTAAATGGTAATTTATTTAACCATTTGAAAGAAAAGTTTTGGATAATAAGTTGTGACTTAACTGAGATCCCATTATCCATATGTTTTTATATATTGCGCTCATTATTCGGTTTAGCCGGGAGAGGACCTTGTGTCATACAACCCATTTCGAATAATGATACGTCGATATGGATAGCATTTGAAGACCGGTGGCGAAGACCGGATACTTTCAAAAGCGAAAGGATGACCTGTCGAATGTCTCTGCACCGAGTGGCTTCGGTATAGAGATTTGAGCACCCATTGTGATGGGAAGTCCGGACGTGATTAGAAATTATATGGATTGCAAGTGCATCTTTGAAAGTGCCTTCGGTTCCGTTCGATCCCAGAATGGACTTGTATGGATGTGTGTCCGACGTTACACTTTGAGATGTAAAACCGGTTTCTATCAAATACATCTCTGTTTGGTGGCGGAGATTTATTCTCTTAGCTTAACACCCTTCTCTGAGACGTACGAGCTCAGAGGTTATGTGGTTACTAGTGATACATTCCCAATTTGGTAATGTGGCATACGAAGTGCTGTTGATCATTTGTTGATCAAAGCATGGCTTTTTTAAAAAGCGTAGCTTTGTGGACGAGACTTCGTCGAACCTCACACCTCGGAATGGTCAAAACAGGAAGAATGCAGCAAGGTTATAGGGAGTAGCGCCCCGGTATGTGCATTTCCTTCTGGATAGAAGTGGTATCATGGTATGGAGCCCATATACTTAACTTTTGTGGATATGGCAAATATATATTACTTTGTGCTTGTTGGTATTGAGGATCCTCGGATAAAGGTTGTTTGCAACCGGGGGATGGCATACTCGTGTCAGTAGTTACCTATTTTTACAGAGGTAACCCGGCCTTGTGTTGGAAGAGATCCGGTTAGGTTCTCGGGACGTCCCTCCAGAGGCGTACCCATGTGGCAATGGGAAGTTCCTTGGAATAACCATTTGTTGGAAAGCCCAAAGAAACAATATGCGCCCTGTACGGTTTTAGTTGTATAACCTGCCTTGGAATGTGGTGGTAACCTGCTATTGAACATGGTAGCTATAGTAGGCATAAGTGTGAAATGCCTATGCTGGCTAGGAATTATATTCTACTTTCGAAATGATTTTTTTTTCTACACTTTGCACTTATAGTAATAATATCAAAGAAATTTCCTCGTATTAAGCATATTTGACTATTATAAGGAGAAATCTCCTCCAATTCTGCGTTTGCACGGTGTGTGTGGCGGGAGGCTTTATGGTAGTTTCATTTTCCAAAAGCATTGCGGATTTCAAATTTAAATTCTTTTGTTTGTTTTATAAGATAAAACTATTTTCGTTTGCTCATACCAGTCCCATGACTTACCCGGAGTTTATCGTTCCCTTCCTTAACTCTAGGTGCCCACAATTTTCCACACTGGCAATCTAGAGTTGGGTTTTTCAGATAGTAGATATCGATTCGATAGCTTTAGCTTTCTGTTTGGTATTCTTTGAAGATCTTGGATATTGGAGTCTTTGGATCATGGACGAGACTTTCTTAGCTTGGTGAAACATGATGATGGTTCGAGCTAGTGGTTTGGAGTTTTGGCTTTGGAGCATTGGATTGGAGTTGCAGTTTGATATTGGAATTATCTCTTTTGCTATTCGTTTTCCGCTGTTACTTATTGTCTCTGGTATTTCTTGTATCATCTTGATATCATTGTTGTATATTTGGATATTGTATCATTGGTGTTGTATATGATATTCATTTCTTTTCTTCCACTGTGTTGTTATACTTATTTTGTTATAAGCTCCGGCGAGCCAGATTCGACGTTTGGATCTACGGCATTGGAATACGAGTGTTGTATTCGGTGCCGATTTTCGAAGGTCGAGTCAAGGTCGCTACAATTGGTATCAAAGCCAAAGGTTGAAACTTTAGCTCAGGAGTATAACACATTAAGTAGCTCATTAGAGATAGGATGCAGTATACCCTAGAATGAGTATATCCCTATGATATCCATCTGTATGCCTCAGTAAATTCTCTTACTATCCACTGATAGTGAGTATGATTGCAAGAAGAGGACGAGATAGGGGACAGGGGATTACCACTACAAATGGTCAGTACCCTGCAATAGCGGAATCAATCTTTCTCTATTAATTTCCTTTGATTCGTCTTTTCAATTCTTTGATGATTCCTGGCCGATCCAGGAAGAAGCTTTGATATATTTGCATGGGACATAAACTCCAGATGAGTCAGAATTGTTTGTTTGGATGAATTATTTGCTTTGGTTGCTATGGTTGATAGGCATATTTTGGTTGTTTAAACTAAAAGTTTGGGATTGCATCCATATATCCTCTATTCTTTGGGATCCCGATATGTTCTACGAAGGATTAGTTATCCTTTGAACTAACAAATACCTATGCATACTCGTAGATCTGGTGACGCGAGTATCTTGATTCGTTCTTGTATCCATTATTGATATTCAGATTTGGTAAGCCAAATGCAGAATAGATAATCGGTTTAATTAATGAGTCGATTCTCTATCTTTGTGTGTCCATCCTTCGTTGTCTCCCTGGCAAATTTCGAGGATGAAATTTTCTTAAGGGGTGAAACTGTAACGATCCTGATTTTTAAGCTAAATTTAAATTGTTAATTAATTTTTGGAATCAAATTGTGAATGAATGAAAAAATTTCAAATTTAATCAGGTATGTGTATATAGAATTAATTTTAAATTAAATTATGAATTTGAAATTCAAGAATAAGTATATTAGAAAATAAATTGGATTTCAAAGTTATATTTTAAAAGTTAATAAGAAATTGTTTTCTAATTTTAAAAGACATAATTTGTATTTTGAAAGTTATATTTGAATTTAATATGGTAAATCTCTAAGAGCTATTTAAAGAATAAACTCCAATATATATGTATACATATTTATTTATTTATGTGTATTGATAAATATTTATTTAAAGGTACAATAGTTTGAAAATGAATAAAAGGTTTTATTACTTTCTCTTAAATTTATATATACATAAGAAAATGAAAATAAGTGAATTTGAAAACTTTAAAGTTAATAAAAGATAAAACAGGAATTAATAAGAGTTTTAAATGTACATATCTTTGGAAATTAATAAGGAACCATATATATGTAAATGGGTTGTATTCATATAAATATATATATATATATATATGAATTTATAAGTACATAACATTTAAACCCATAATTAGTATAAATTGGAATTAAACCATTTTAAAATATGATTGCTAATATAAGTTTGTAAATATAAAATAAATTAAGGTTTAAAGCATAACTTGTAAATATATTAAAAACAAGGTCTAAACATAAATTTAGTACAAAATGACATTTGTAATCTTTGAAAATGAGTGTTTACAAGTGTTAATACCAAACAACAAGTGGCATTTAAATTTATTTTCTTTTAAATTAAAATGTAAATAACATACAAAAGAGTAAATTTTTCTTTAATTAAATTTTATAAACATACATAAGAAAAAGTTAAAATCAGATTCTCAAGCTTTTTCAAAACTGCAAATACAAATTTGAGAAACCAAAACCTGAAGCATGTGCAAATTCATCTCAGCAAGTTCAAATCTTCAACCTGAAGCATGTGGATTACATCAAAATCAAAGTTTGATTCAAGCAAGAAACTAGAAGATCAAAACAAGTACAACATGATGATCATCTTCAGATTTAAGGCAGAAGAAAAAAAATAAGAGCAAATCAAAACTAAAACCTGGACAAAAGAAAAAGAAAATACTGCTCTGTTCAAATTCCAATGACAGGTGAGCAAACTTAAGATTTTAAAACCAGTTTCTTTGAATTATATGCCTGTGAATCATTTTGATGTGATTGCTTGGTGTTCTTGATAAATGCCTGTGTGTTTTGAGTATAGATATATGATGTGTGTATGTAGTTTACAGAGACATATCCCTCTGTTTAAAACAATTTACAGGCATAAATAAATTTCAAGATGTAATGTTTGATGTTGGTGTTTGAACAAAATAAAATTTAAATATCAAGAATTAAACTTCAAGAATACTTTAAGGGATAAAAGATGAATGGATTTACTGGAAACTGTAAAAAACACTGCAAATTTTTTAAAAAAAAGACAGTAAAACTAAAAATTGGTCAAAACTGTATTGATTCAATTTTAAGATTTGATTTCATAAGGGAAATCGGGATGGAAAATCATGAATTTTAATATGTATATCTTGATTTTTAGTGGGGTAATTCATTGGGTTTCTCGAGTTGAACAGAAAACGTAAATTTGTCGATTCTGATGAACGCCGACGTTTTGGGGGGCGTGCTTCAGGGCGAAGGAAGGTGAATGGGTGTAGATTCATGGAAAAATGGTTAAAAAAAATTTGATGTGTGAAGCACCATGATTTTGTCGAATTAGGGTTCGACTAGTGGTTTGGATTGGCCGAATTTGGGATGTTTGCTGCGTTGTTGGTGGGTCGTTTCAGAAGATCGCACCTGGGGAAATGGGAGTGTCGATGTGTGGCGAAGCTTCGATTGCAAAGGCGAGTTGACCGGAGGTCAAGGTCACTGGTGAAGGATGGGTTCCTGATGGAAATGGCTACAGGCATGAGACGATTTGGTTGGATTTTGATTTGAGGGTGATGACTTCGGTTTGGGTTGTCGAATTGAGAGTCGAGATCATCGTCGACCTGCTGGAACGAGTGGCGATGGCCGGAGAGTCCCCGATCAAGTGTGAATGTGCACGCGTGACGATACGTAGCTGGGTTTGAAAAATTAGGGAAGAAAGGTATAAAGCCGAAGTAATCTTCGGGGTAAACGCGCGCTGGCTTGGGTTCTTACTCGAATAAATTTTAGGGGTTCAGAGTTACGCACTTAGGAGATTTAAGTTTGAAGGATTTTAAAGCATACGGTAATGCTGGGTGAAAACTCGAAGTAGATAGGGAGCAGGCTCGAGTCTTTAATAGTTTGGGCTCGAATTTCCTGAGTTTGCTAATTTAAAGCAAGTTTTAAAAATTATAAAAAGATTTAGTTTTAAAACAAATTAAAACAAAATTTTCAAATGGAAGGTATTTACAAAATTTTCAAAGCGAAACCCAAATCTAAATTTAAACGATTTTAAAAATTGTTTTAGTTTGAAAAATCATATTAAGTTAACCATTTAAACTACCCTAAGTGTTTTCAAATTTAAATTTGATGATGTAATTAAGTAATCGTCAAGATAAATGACTTATCTCAAATATTTGATGTCTTATTAACAAAAGTAATTAAGATTTAAATAATTATAATTAAGGGTTAGTTAATTAAGATAATTAATTAAGAAATGATTTAATTTATGATTTAATCAATAGTAATTAGTGATAATTAATTTATTGATTTAAGATAATTAATAAAGGTTAATTAATTTATGAAAATGATTGGGAACAATCATTTATTTTAATTAAGGATAATTAATTAAGAATTAAATTATTAATTATTGAAATTAATTAAGACTAATTAATCTAAGGATTATTTATTTATTTAAAGGTCAATTAATGATTAAAGAGTAATTAATCAAAAAGTTTTTTAATTAATTAATGATTGATTAATTAGGATTATAAATTAATTCATAAGTAATTAATCTGATTTAAATAAATCAGATAATTAATTGATCTTACTCATGGATGTTAGGATTCTATGGAGTGCTTTGAATTGATCGATGTCCCTGATTTATGATAATGTGTGATATGAATTATTTTGTTTTATGAACTGTGATGTAATTTATTCTGTGATGAAATTAATTATCTGTAATATAATTTATTATCTATGATATATATATCTATGATCTGTGAATGAAAGATAAGCATTATAGTTTATACCGCTTATCAAATATATTGTCGTATTTGAATCTGTAATGGTTGTTGTTGTCGCACTATTGTGTGTAAACCCCTGGACCACACTATACACACACAAATATGGATTTCACGAGGAAATCAGTTAAGTCATAGATATTTGAATTTAATATTTTGAAATGGTTTTAAAGTTCGAATTTTGAATCCAAATGGTTTTGGAAATGAAATCAGGTTGAATTTGAAAAATAATTGAAAAGGAGTTTTGAAGATAAAAGTTATTTTAAATAACTTGATTTAGTTTGAAATCTGAAATATTTTGATTATGAGTTTGAATTCAATATTTGAAATTGAATTCAATGATTTGGAAATTTTGGCTTAAAAAGATTGTACAGGTTACAAAAGTGTTTATATAGGTTTTTAACCATTTAAAAAATATTGGTTTGGGAATTAAAATTTAAACCCAAGTTTATACTTGTATGGCTTTAACTTAGGAAAATGTAATTAGTTTTCCCAAAATGAAACTATTTGTTTTCAATTAATAATAGCTTTCATATAAGGAAAGGGTTTTCAATTTGTGTTGAAAGATTTAAAATCGATTTTAAATAGTTTGAAAACTGTTAACTAATCTTTGTGAAAGATAGTCAAACCTTGATTTGAAATTGAAGAGCATTTAAATGGTGTATCTTTTATATAAAAGATTTGGAATGGAATTGTTTGGTGGAAATGGTTTTGAAAGCTATAAAATGAGTCTTTAATTTAAATACCGGATGAGTTAATCTAACTTGAAATGGAATTGTTTTGAAAGGCTATTAACGAATCTTTGTTAAAAATTGGTGAACCTTGTTTAAAACTGAAAGGGGTCTCAAAAGTGAATCTTTTGTTTAAAAGATTCAAATGTGGAAATTGTTTAAACCATTGAAGGTTTTTGAAATGAATCACTATTTAAAAGATTTGTAAATGGTAATTTTTTTAACCAATTGAAAGAAAAGTTTTGGATAATAAGTTGTGACTTAACTGAGATCCCATTATCCATATGTTTTTAAATATTGCGCTCATTATTCGGTTTAGCCGGGAGAGGACCATGTGTCATATAACCCATTCCGAATAATGATAATTCGATATGGATAGCATTTGAAGACCATTGGTGAAGACCGGATACTTTCAAAAGCGAAAGGATGACCTATCGAATGTCTCTGCACCGAATGGCCCCGGTATAGAGATTTGAGCACCCATTGTGATGGAAAGTCTGGACGTGATTAGAAATTATCCGGATTGCAAGGGCTTCTTTGGAAATGCCTTCGATTCCATTCGATCCCGGAACGGACTTGTATGGATGTGTGTCAGACGTTACACTTTGAGATGTAAAACCGGTTCTATCAAATACATTTCTGTTTGGTGGCGGAGATTTATTCTCTTAGCTTAACACCCTTCTCTGAGACGTACGAGCTCAGAGGTTATGTAGTTGATGGTTACTAGTGATACAATCCCAATTTGGTAACGTGGCACACGAAGTGCTACTGATCATTTGTTGATCAAAGCAGGGATTTTGTAAAAAGCGTAGCTTTGTGGACGAGACTTCGTCGAATCTCACACCTCGGAATGGTCAAAACAGGAAGAATGCAGCAAGGTTATAGGGAGTAGCGCCCCTTAGGGTATGTGCATTTCCTTCTGGATAGAAGTGGTAATGGAGCCCATATACTTAACTTATGTGGATATCGCAAATATATATTACTTTGTGATTGTTTGTATTGAGGATCCTAGGATAAAGGTTGTTTACAACCGGGGGATGGCATACTTGTGTCAGTAGTTACCTATTTTTGCAGAGATAAGCCGGCCTTGTGTTGGCAGAGATCCGGTTAGGTTCTCGGGGCGTCCCTCCAGAGGCGTACCCATGTGACAATGGGAAATTCCTTGGCCTGACCATTTGTTGGAAAACCCAAAGAAACAATACGCACCCTGTACGGTTTTAGTTGTATAACCTGCCATGGAATGTGGTGGTAATCTGCTATTGAACATGGTAGCTATAGTAGGCATAAGTGCGAAATGCCTATGCTGGATAGGATTTATATTCCACTTTCGAAATGATTTTTTTCTAAACTTTGCACTTATAGTAATAATAATAAAGAAATTTCCTCATATTAAGCATATTTGACTATCATAAGGAGAAATCTCCTCCAATTCTGCATTTGCATGGTGTGTGTGGCGGGAGGCCTTATGGTAGTTTCATTTTCCAAAAAGCATTACGGATTTCAAATTTAAATTCTTTTGTTTGTTTGATAAGATAAAACTGTTTTCGTTTGCTCATACCAGTCCCATGACTGACCTGAAGTTTATTGTTCCCTTCCTAAACTCTGGGTGTCCACGATTTTCCACACGAGCAGTCTAGAGTTAGGTTTTTCAGATAGTAGATATCGATTCGATAGCTTTAGCTTTCTCTTTGGTATTCTCTGGAGATCTTGGATATTGGGGTCTTTGGATTCATGGACGAGACTTGCTTAGCTTGGTGAAACATGATGATGGTTCGAGCTAGTGGTTTGGAGTTTTGGCTTTGGATCTTTGGATTGGAGTTGCAGTTTGATATTGGAATTATCTCTTTTGCTATTCGTTTTCCGCTGTTATTTATTGTCTCTGATATTTCTTGTAGCATATTGATATCATTGATGTATATTTGGATATTGTATCATTGCTGTTGTATATGATATTCATTTCTTTTCTTCCGCTGTGTTGTTATACTTATTGTGTTAAAAGCTCCGGTGAGCCAGATTCGACGTTTGGATCTGCGGCATTAGAACACGAGTGTCGTATTCGGTGCCGATTTTCGAAGGTCGAGTCAGGGTCGCTACAAATATATACAAATATATACATTATAAATAGAAAACAATTGATTAACTTTTAAAAGATAAAATCTACCAATTAAATATTTATTTAATTAGGTTATTAAATCAATTAACAAAAATTATCAAATCAATTTAATTTTTATTACAGATTATTAAATTGATTTTGCCAAAAGTTCTGGGTCATCACATTCCTCCCCCCTTAAAAGAATTTCGTCCACGAAATTTAAAAGCAAAGGTAATTTAATAATCTATCTAAGATTCAATTTTACAATCACAAGCATATATTAACAACCATATGCTAACAACCATAGCAACCAATTCACTTAAACAAACAAATCTAACTATCCAGACAAAATTCTGGATATAACTTCCTAGAGTTTCCTAGGTATAATTACCGGAATACTAGCTCTACAGTATCAAACAATCTAGCTACTAAGCTATAGAGTTCCTACTCAACTAGATCAGACCACAGACAAGTCTGACTTGACTACCAAATCCTCATGAACTGCTGGTTCTAAAACCAAAGATGGATCACACACGTATTGCCTCAAAGATACGTGAAATACACTGAATCCCGGTTATCCGAACCGGCAACTCAATCCTACAGATCAATCACTTATCCTTACAAGAACATAGAAAAGATCCAAAATACCTCGGAGCTAGCTTCCCAGACTTACCAAAACTTATAGCCCCTTCGATCGGAGAAAACTTATCCAAAATCAAATCTCTGACTTCGGAATCCCAATTCCTTCGTCTCTTATTCACAAAAAATTTCAAACGAACCTGGGCTACCAACATCCTTCCTGATCAGCTCAACCCTTGCTGATTCCTCTAGAAACAAACTAGACCAAAAACAACACAACCCAATGATCTCCTCAAGATCAATCCAAAACCAGGAACACAAACTCTACTCCTCAAACAGTAGAAGACTGAACTTACTACTCCTTATCCGAAAAAGACAAAACAGATGCATTCCCAAACTGCTTCAGCTGCATAACTCTGATCTAAAGTAGATAAGAATGCTGATGATGAACACGAGCACAAACTGGACAACATATCCTAGAAATATGGTTCGACTGATCCATAAAGAAAAACTCAGAAATTCCTCCAAAACCTGAGTTGCTTCACCAACCTCTATCTCTAGGAATCATCCTTCTACTAAGTTGAACCACTGGTTCCACTCCTGGAATCCTAGTCTATATGAAAACTCAAACTCCAGATGCCTCAAGCAAAAGAAAACCCAAGAGAAAATTCAACTATCGCAAGTCACTTTTGCGATCAACCCAGATCAATTTCTAAAGAAATTGTTCTCTCTTTACCAATCAGAACAGCATATGCTGGTCTAGCCAATCCATCGAAGAAACGGATCCACCTTGCTGCTTCTGAACTCCACCTTCAGAAAAACTGCTAAGCCAGAAAACTTCCTACCAACACAGAATACTCTGAGCTGCACCGCCGCCACAGATTCCAAAGACTTCGTAATCCAAGGCTCTTCGGGAAACTCGGACCTCAAACCAAATAGAAACACTCTGCTGAACTCAACCACAACACCAAAGCAGACTCACTTCCTTAAACTTGTTCCAAAGAAACATCTTCGGAAACATCCATAGTCACTGCATCTCATCACTCAGCTACTACTTCCTGAGGTATCAAGATACCATCACTCACTTCTGCCAACCAACAGATTCAAACTCTACTCATCCAAACTTCAAAGATAGACTCCGAACCTTAACAGGTTTCCTTTACAGATCGATGAAATCCATACACCACTACAAAAATCACTCGAGACGGTATTAGGACTACAGTCTCGAAAGATACACTTCCAACCTCAAACATTCAAACTCCAACCAATGGTAGTCGTCGTGTTACACACACCACTACCTCATCTACCTTTTTATCTTATATTGGACAACCCGAACAGGTAACCCAACAGATAGGTAGAAATAATAAATAAATATATATATCAAAATTACAAATACGCTCTCTCAAGAATAAATCACTCCAAGCATAGATATTCACTCAACCTAGCGCTATGATACCACTGTAACGACCCGCCATTCATTCCATAGGATGACGCATCATTAATAAGAAAGAAAGGGATAGAAAAGAGAAAGAAAGAGAAGAAAGAAGAAACAACATCAGAATCTCAACAGCAGAAAGGATAAATTATATCAATAACATAAGTATTACATAGTATACAACCATTATCAGAGTTACACAGATAACACATCACATACTAGACAGTTATAGACATCTGTCTAGTTATTAAAACTCAATACATTACAGAGATACCAAACACAGCGGAACACTATACATATCTACGATGCTGAAGCCTCCTACTCCATTACTCCTCCAGAATTCGTCAAAGCTAACCTGAATCTCTCGACTACTCATACACAATATAAGTACCCAAGAGTTCAATAAAATAGAAAATAAACACTTAGGTCAGACATGGGTCTGGTGTGAGTAAACGGGTTAAAGTTGCTTAACTTTTGAAAAACCTTTGAAAAGAAAGGTATCACGTAAGACTTCCCACACATAAACATGGAAAAAAATTACCTTACGCTATCCAAAACATTTGATAGGAAATCCAGTGATATTATAATAGGTCTAGGGTTTTCAAGTAAATAGAAAATAGCCGAAATTGTTACATCTATTAAATTCCAGCTACTAGCCACAAAAGTGGGTAATACAATCAAAACCGATGGCACTTATTGGATTTTGGATTCCATACAATGGCAGGGCTATTAGGGTACCGTTCGTCATAGTACGTGGCCTAGATCAACATACCGAGGATACACCCTAAATCCCCTACAACACAAGGCCGGAACCATCCCTTACTGGACAGTCCCAAACAAGACAACCCCGTAGTTAGCGCACGTTCCAACTGCCCACACAGCCGAATAAAAAGGAACCTTTAGACAGGGGAAAATCTCATCCTACTTGGGCATGACCCACTTAGCTTGCTGCACCTCCCCTGTTTTAGCCATTCCCGGTTGATGAGGCTTGAGGCTACGATTACCTTTAGAGAACACATCTCTTAGAATGCTCATCGTTCACCTGACGATGTTCTGAAAGCATTCAATCCATACAAGTTCGTTCCGGGTTCGAACGAAACCGAAGGCATTATCTCGTTACACTCATTTTGGAATCACCCTCAGAGTTAACGACAATAACCCTTGCACTCTGAATCTTCATCTCGAATCTGAAAGTACTACCCCATTAAACTTGTATTGGAATCACCCTCAGAGTTCTAACGACGAATAGTCCTTACACCTCGAGTCTTCACTCTTTACTTGAGATTCACGACCTATCGTTAATTTGGATCGATTTGGTTTTCGGATATCTAAATCTGGAAACCTGATCCCGGTCTCATCGAAATCCAAAGCGTATCTTTTAAGGCCAAGTTGTTTTAAAGTTTAAAACAATTCAATTCTATTATCTATATACACACGGATAGATAATTCACATCATCACAATAGGTAATCATCATTATCATCACAACAGATAATTCATATTACAACCAAAGCATCATATCACATAGCATTACTTATCTCAAATCTGAGATCTCAAACCATTTAAGGCAAATCAATATCATCCACACATAAGCAATGATCTAATCACACCATCTATAATTAATTTAAAATGAATTAAATTAATTACTTCCATCTCTAATTAATTTAAAGTGAATTAAATTAATTACTTTCATCAATATAAATCTTGCTTACATAACTATTAATTAATTACAAGTTAATTAATTAATTATTCTCTAATTATCCACCCTAATTAATCACCCTTGATTAATTATCCTTTAATTACATCCAGGTAATTATCTTTTAATTAATTTCACAAATTAATCATTCTAATCCACTTATAGTAATTAACCTTTAATTACTTCATTAATCAATTAACCATAATTAATTACATTAATCTTTAAATAATTACATTAGTTAATTAATCTTAATCACTTATTATTGATTAATTAATCTTAATTAATCGACCCTTAATTACATCGTTAATTATATTAATCGATGATCCTTAATTACTTCTTTAATTAATTATTAATCATATTTAATAGTTAATCTTTAATTAATTATTCATTAATCAGCCTTGATTAATCACATTAGAAATTAATTACCCTTAATTAATTACATTACTTAATTATCTTCGAATAACTCTATTAATCAATTCTTAAATTACACTAAGTAATTAATTATTGATTACTTTCTCTAAGTAATTATCCTTCTTATTAATTACACAAAGTAATTAACCCAAATTACTCCCATACTTCAATTAATTACATCCAGTAATTACCCATCTTAAATATTTCACTAAGTAATTTCACTTCACTAATTACATTAAGTAATTATTATCAAATCATCTGGTGATTATCTTAATTTAATTAAACTTAATTAATTAACTTAAACTAATCTCAATAACTCGATTAATTATAAAGTAATTAATTCCTTAATTACTTTCATTAAGTAATTACACTTAAATAATTTCACAAATGATTTTCTTAAATTAATTAATCTAATTAATTATTAAAATTAATCACATTAATTAATTATTTAATAATCTTAAGTTAATGACCTTCATTAACTGTTAATAATTCTTTAATTACTTCCTTAAGTAATTAAATTTAGATTAATCGTTATTAATTACAAATTAATTAATCTTAAATACTAATTAATTAATCTCTAATTATTTAATTAATTAAGTTTTAACTTTAACTTAATAAATCTTAAATTGCTTGATTAATTAATTTTTAATCATTAATTAATATTCTAATCTTATCTAATTAATGATCCTTAATTACCAGTTAATTATCTTTAATAAATTAACTTAAACCTTAATTAATTAATTTAAAACCCTTATTTTCATTAATTAATTATCCATTTCATTAATTAATTAAATTAATTAGTTATTCTTTAATTATCTTAATAATTTAATGAATCCCAAACATTAGATCTTAATTTACTTTAAAGATGAAACATTTCTCTTATTAATGACTTAATTGTCATTAATAAAACATTTAAAAACAATTTACTTTTAAATTCATTTCAAATTAAAATTCAAAATAAATATAAATTTAACTTTAACACAATTTAAAACCAATTTAAAAACCTTTTAAGTCACATGTTAAAGAAATACTTATCTTACAAAAGAAATTTAAAAGAGTTTAAACCAAATTCTTTTTAAATTCAAATCATTTTAAATACACTTTCAACATTTTAAAGTTGTTAAAACATTTAAATTTTTATAAAACTTTACTAGTATACAAATTCAATTTGAATCCATATTTTAAAACTTGATTTAACACTTTGTTTAAATCCTTTGCTTTTAAAATTTAAAACAAACAAGTTTTTTTTAAAACCTATAAAAAAAAAATTAAACATGTTGAATCTAGTTTCAGGTTCAACCTGAGCTACACTCAAATCTGGCTTCGAGTCCTTTCCCATCTTCAACCCTTTTTCTTTAAACAATTTGTTAAAGTTTTAAAACTTAAACTGAAAACCCAAACACTCAACTACACGAGCCACCACACCCTCAACTTCGAGACACACACGCGATGTCCTCGAGAAAACTCGATCCTTCCCTGTTTCCTCAATCATCAGAAACAGATATGCGCGTGCACGGTGCACGGTGAACCACTCGACGCCGACCAACGGTAAAGCCTCCCACACATACCTCTGACTTCTCCGAACCTCCCCATCGTCCAGATCTCATCGTCCTATCTCGAATCGAAATCGATCAATTTAACATCCCAACCCCAAACCATCTCGACCATATTGGTGCTCGCCACGACGATCCAGGCGACCGCAAACCACGTCCTTCTGCCATCAGCCTTGCCATTGATCCACGCAACCATTCGAATGCTCGAAAATATGACCGATGCAACAATGTCGATGAGATCACCTCGAAATTTCACACGACCTAAAGCCACACTAAACCCTAATTTGCTCTTGCCATGACGACTCGATCACCAGAAAATTCACCATCCATTTTTCTGATGATCATCACCACAAAAGCTACCATCATACCAAAAATCATGGAATCTATGTACGCCAATCAACTGGAATCTTAGTTATTCCCAAAATCATATATCCTAGAATCACTCGGTTAATATCTCATTAAAAATCATGATTTGAATTCTAAAATTCATCATTTAGCTCAACATGTCAGATTTTGAAATCAAAATCTAAAATTACAAAAATTGATTTTTGACTATTTTAGCTCTTCACTGTACTTATTATATATTTTTTTGAAAATTTCCAAACATAAATCCTTAAAGCTATTTTTAAAATTAATACCACACAACACTAATCATTTTCATTCAAGGATTAAGGCCTGAATCTGATTTTAGAATGAGATATGAAATTTTCATAAAATAAACAATCCTGAAATAAAGGACAGAAACCATCACATGAGCATGCACAGACAATTTCTACAGATCCATCCATATATATGCATACATCCACATTCATATAACTATCTAAACTATATTGCTGCTATATTTTACTCTGGTGACAATTTATAGAGTCGGGGAAAAAAAATTTTAATAAAAAAATTACTCACTTGATTGAAAAATGAAGAACATGGCACTTGAACCAAATTTTGAAACAGTTGTTAAACTTTAAAACTTTGAGTTGTTACTTTGATTTAAACTTGAATTACAAGTCTTTATGGAACTGGAATGCTTGGAAACAGAATCGATTGCTTTGATTCCAGGCTTTGAAAATGCATGCAATAGACAAATTCCAGGTATGAAAAGAAAATGCTCAGACTTGATTATCTTACCCTTGAAAATGAGTTTACAAGTTTGCTTGCTTTGTTTGTCATAGATTTTGGTTTTTGAATCATGAAAATGGGTTGCAGTTATTTATTTGAAGAGGATTAACAGGTTTGATTCTAGATTGAAGAAAGATGCAAGCACAATTTTGATATTGAAAATGTACAGATTGATGAATTGGAACAAGTTTTCTGGTTTATGAAGTATTGATTCCAGATTTTATTTTGGGAAATTTGAGTTTTGTTTGAGAATTTACAGGCTGTAGTTTTCTTGATTTAGAATTTGAAGGATAGAAAAAAATGAGGTGAGAAGCAATGTTTCCCTTTTTTAAGTTAAGATGATTTATTTTAAAATAAAAAGAAAAATCAAAAACAAAATATGACACTTGTCTAATATTACAACAATTGTCAATTTGTAATGTTTATTGACTAACACTTGTTACATGAAGCCTTAACATCTTTACATATGTCCTTTAAGTAATTAGTATTTATATTTTAGAGTTTAATATAATCTTATACTTAATTAATTAACTAATTTATAACTACTTATTTATATATAGAAAAATTGTAAAGAAATAAAACCAAAATATCCATAAATAAAAGTTTACACATATATTTTTAAAACCCAAAACATTTAAAAATATCTACATTTTGATTTTCAAAAAATTTAAATTCAAATTCAAATCATATTCAAAAGTCCACTTTTAAAACCAAGTTATATATACATACATATATAACAACACAATTCAACTTGAAGTAACAATTCTATTTTAAACTTAAGCTAAAATAAATTTAAACAATTAACATATCCATAAGTATTTTAAAATCATATAGTTATTTATTAAATAGCTTTGAAAGCTTAATATTAAATTAATCAAATTTTCCAAATTACCCTAAAATATTAGAATTTGAAAATATGCTTCATTTGTCAAATTAAAACAAAGCTTATATGTTTATAATATATAAAAATATATACATTATAAAAAGAATTTTTTTTTAACTTTTAAAAGATAAAATCTACCAATTAAATATTTATTTAATTAGGTTATTAAATCAATTAACAAAAATTATAAAATCAATTTAATTTTTAGTACAGATTGTTAAATTAATATTGCCAAAAATTCCGGGTCATCACATAAAGATTATTTTGAGGCTAAAAGTATTTTAAAACCAGGATGGATGTTTTTGATTTAAAAAATAAGATTTTGAAATCATTTTGAAAACAAAATATAATTTTGTAAAACATTTGAATAAAAGTTAGTGGATACAAAACAATGTTCCACTAGATTTGCCGTAGGTTCCATCCAACTTAGGGTTCCATCCCTTTAACGGGCTCGAAGTGGATTCCATTCCATGAATAAAATGATTTTAAGATGTCAGTGCTTTTCTAGAAGTTTTAACAAAATTCCTAACTAAATTTCTTATATTGAAATCTGGAACTCTTGGTAATCTTGATACTCATGAGTCTTATTCTTGATATCTTCGATCTTGAGTTTATCAGTTCTAGAATCTCTATACTGTAAAGTCTTCATTCTTTGGTACCTTTATATATATCCGGCATATACATATATAGCTAAACAATAATGTTAGTATTTATATTTTATAATCCTATTCCAAGGTTGTTGTCATCAAAACCAACTTCTCAAGGACGAACATAAGTAATTACAGATCACATACACAGAGTAATATAATGCAGCTGAAGCAAAGATATAGTAGTTCATGAAGCTAATATATAAATACATCAGAGTTAAACAAGATACAACAGTGGTTCAATACAATAATCAAGTATACAAGATACAACAGAGGTTCAATACAATAATCAAGTACATGGCTGAATACATCACTGGAATCAACTGATAACTAGAAGTGAAATTGAAAACTGGATCTTCAAGCAAAGCTCCAACTCCGAAGGTGAGTCTCTAATGTTGTATCACTTAGTCTGAATCGAGCGTAAAGCAAAACACAAAACACTCGAGTCAGGACATACATACTAATATAATGTAAACCAACTCAAGTGAAATGTAATATACGGTACAAGTAACTTAAAGGATGCTTAGGACCGCCCATCCTCTAAGGATCCGTTAACTATTTACTATGTAGTAATATTTCGCTACTATAATAATGTCTATAGTAAAATAAACTTACTTTTAGATAGCATTAAGGGTTACCCATATAGCCCTTAACACGTAATAGTCCCAGTAGTCCATCCAGTATCAGCGTACCTCCAGATCGGAAGGCTACCCTAAATACTGCACGGGCTACGGGGGAAACCAAACTCGTACAAGGAGCGCTAGGGTAGGTGACACGGAACACAAGGCAATGCAAAGATAGATATACCACTTACGCACACGGGCTGGTGGTAATGCGTAACAGCTACTACCGCCCACCTCGAGCCACACCCCCAAATCAAAAATCAAAAGTGGCCACCAAATCAATCTCAAAGTTAGAATATAATATCGAGGGAGTGTGTCTGATAAGAGGGGCTACCTCCTTGGCCCGAGATCGCTCCTGTTTTAGCCATCTTAAGCCAACTCACGGGAGTCGGGTCCACGTTCATACCTCAAAGGACGTTGCCGCCATCCTACTTCATTCTGCAATCCCCACCGCATACATGGTTGTTAAAGTGTGTTTCGAAGTTGGCAGAGAGTATGACAACTTTCGATTCCGGTCTCTTTAACAACCCAACGTTATTATAACCCATGGATATTTATTTCAAAATCATTTACACTTCAAAAACCAAAATATCATATCCATGTCAAAACTATGTCTATATTATTCCATTACAAAACCAAATCAATATATCATTTAAATAAAACCCAAATTTCCAAATCAATAAATATTTCCTTCAATTTCTTAAACTCAAAATATTCCCTTTAAAATCACCTTAAACCAAAACCAGGTTATAAAATCATATTCTTAAATCATTAATTTCAATAAGTTTCAAATCGCTATATTTAAAGATAATTCTTAATTAAATACAATTTCCAACTCACAATGCCTTTAAAATTACCTTCATTTAAACCATTAAATATGAAGCAGTTATCCTTCCAAATCAAATATTCAATTTCCATAATTTCAGCAATTTCTAAGTTCATTAGTTCAATTTCAACATTATAAACATTGAAAATTTTAAAACAGCAGCACCTATAAAGTGCAGCGGTGGGTATATTTAGTATATATCAAAATATAGTTCAAATTCAGAAACTACAGCATTCTACAAATGCTGTTATAGGTCCATTTAGTAATTTCAGCACATAGTTCAAATTTCGGAAGTTACAGTACTTCAAAAGCTGGTATAGGTCTCTTGTAACGTCCCGCCTTTTCGCAAGCTTTAAATCGACACACATGCCAATTCAAACCATACGGAAGGGCGGATTGTTATGGGGTAAATAAGAAAAAGCAGAGAAATGAAAAAAAAACAGAATCTTGTAGCGGAACGATAAAATATAATAATCAAATGTACAGTTCATGAAGCTGTTTTAAGAAAACATTTGATTATACTTATACAATATATATCAGAGTTACACCTACCAAAGAACAATAACAATGCAGCGGAAACTTTTTGAATGTAGTGGAGTACTATAATAAATAGTAGTAATATAAATCTTCGTCTTCGTCCTCCAGAGCTAAAGTCTTCGAATCCGGAAATACTCAAGCTGACCCGAGCGAATTGAAAAGACAAAACACTCGAGTCAGAACTAAAAGATCTTATGTAAGTTAAATCAACATTCAATAAATATGAGTGTAACGGCGTCAGAGATGTTTATAGGATTTGACATCTCCTATCCAATGTCTAACGTGAGTGTAGTAACTCAAGAGATGCTCGGGATTCACATCTCCTAAGGATTCGTTAAACTATTTACTATGTAGTTGTAACGACCCAGAATTTCTATCAATTAAAATTCATATATTTAATTGATTTTTAATATTAACAAGTAAAATTTATAAGTCGAATAATTCATTGTTCAAATATCTGGATTTAATTAGATAATTAAATCCATAATTTAATAATTGAAATTCCAGAAATAATTGAAAATTGGGTTTAATGCGATTGAAAATGATTTGAAAAATTGTAATAAATCATATTGGGGTTAGAGTGATGTTATAGAACTTTTAAAATTGAATTAAAAGTTTATTTGTGAAAATTGAATATTTTAATATTTAATTGACGAGTTAAAATAGTCATTTTTCAAACAGTCTCGGATTTCGACGAAACCAGTTTCATCGGATCCGTAATGATATATTATTGTAAGATTTCAAATTTCGTGTCAATCGGATTTACCGTTTGTCTGGGGCAAGCCAAAACGCATAGAAATTGGTTTAAATCGATTTAATTTAAATTTGATCGTTTATTTCCGTAACTCGCACATATGATCGAATTAGCCTCCGAAACACGTTCCATTGTGTTCGGAACGTGGCGTAAACCCGAGAAATGCCAGCTGGCACGCTTCGTTTGGAGTTCGGAAAATTTCGGGTGAATAGTGTTTTGTGAAATTTTCTATAAAAGCCCCCTTTATTTTCACTTTTGCAAAAATAAGAAAACCCTAGGGTTTCAATGTCAGGTCGCCTCCCTCTATTATCAATGGCCGATACTTTCTTTCCTTTCCTCTTTGATTTCTTCAAATCCATCAATTAATATCAAAAACTTTCAACTACAATATTGTAGAGGACGAAGAGA
This sequence comes from Allium cepa, assembly GCA_030765085.1. Classification (NCBI taxonomy): domain Eukaryota; kingdom Viridiplantae; phylum Streptophyta; class Magnoliopsida; order Asparagales; family Amaryllidaceae; genus Allium; species Allium cepa. Next base: position 546,263,757 of record CM060943.1, on the reverse strand, counting down.
TCTTCCTATTCAACGGTGGAGATTGAATATGGGGTGACGTGGAGAGAGCTGCAAGGCCGCGTTCCTGCTCGTTCTAGGCACGTTTTTCGAGATGATGACAGGGCCGAGCTTCAAGCCGTGGTGGCCGTGGGTAGCTCTTATCGAGGGCGTTCTAGTGGAGGTTGTTGATCAACTTCTCGATGATCGTGGTGGCCACGATAATTCGAATTAAAATGGCGACCTATGGGTTATCTTAGAATTCGAACCTGGAAGAAGAAAGCGGGGAGCGACGGCCAGGATCTGCAGAAGAAAAATCGAATGGTAGATGTGAATTAGGTTTAAAAATTAAAATAAATTTGTATAATCATTAAACTATCATAACTTGTTGATGCGAGGTCCGTTTTGGACGAAACGAATTGCGTTGCAATCGTTTTGATGAACACTATGCTATGGAACTAGATTGGAACCATTTGGAGGTAGTGAAAATTTTGGGTAAAATTAAACGCGCGCTTAATTTTATTCGGAATAAAACACTGCAATCGTTATTGAAAGCAAGGTGAGAACTTCTCACTCAATCGAAATTATTTCGATTTAAGTTTTAAATAGTCAGATTTAAAATTGCTTGATTATGTGATTGAATGATAAATTATTATCTGCTGTATAGTAATAGACCCTATATGCCGTATACTAAGCGGATGTTACTTATTAAAAACATATACCGCGATAATTCCAACTTGAATGGATTTGGTATTATATATGTACTTGGAGTTGATTTCCCGCATTATATAGCGGATGAGACCCTATTGCGCCGTATAATAGCGGATAATATTTTATAAATCCTATATACCGCGATATTTCCGTATTGGAACGGAATTGGTATTGTGCTAATGTCTGTGGATGCAGGGAAACAGGTTGGAGGGATCCAACTGGATTCCTCATCAGTATTTATTTGATTTCAGATATTATGATATTTGTTGATTATCATATGATGATATATGATGTTTGGATGCCATGATTGATTATTTGGTGTTGTTGCATCATTGGGCCTATTTTGGAGTTTTAAAAATGTTAAAGGAATGATTTTCAAAATTTAAAAGGATTTTAAAGTGATTTTTGAAAATATATGTTTATTGAATTTTGAATTGTTTAAATAAATAAACGTTATAATTTTTATGTTATGAAAATTATGATTTTTTGTGAAATATAACCGAAATGTGATTTTTGAAATAAATAGTCGATTAATTTATAAAATGGTTTAAATCGAGATTTTTGAATTATAAACGATTTATATAAAAGATTTATAAAATTGATATTTATAAATTAAAAATATAGGAATTATAAAACGAGTTTTATTAAGTGTTAAAATGTAGTATAAATGGATTGCATAAGTGAATGAAAATTATAGATTTATAAATTGTGAAGTTATAAAATGAATAGATTTTGTAAAATAAAAGATTTATAAGTAATTAACTTATAAATCGGATTTTGGCATTTTAATTGAGATTTTCGAATAAGTATAAATGGTTTATAGATGAGATTTATAGAATATATATTTTATAAATCGAAATAATGGAATTATAAAAGGAGTTCTGTTAACGCTGAAAATGAGGTTATAAATGGAATTTTATAAGTAGTAAGATTTTCAAATTTTGTAAATTGAAGTCTTTATAAAAATATAAATGGGGATTTATAAACATTGTTTTATAAATCCGAAATTTATAAAATTTGATGAAATTAATATAGAAGCTTATTAGAGGAGATATATTCGCAATTTTGGCTAGTGGATAATCCTTTAAATAAAATGAGTAGAAATGTTGAATTTGGCTAACGAAGTGTATTCACGATTTTGGACAGTGAATAATATATTGAAGAAATGTTTTTGGGAAGTCATATTTTAAATAGAATTGAAACAATTTAAAAATGTTTTAAAATGCATTAAGTATCGAATACATAGATTTCAACATTCATTGTTGAAATAGACGTTTTCGAGAAATAAGGACATAGTGGACTATAACACTATTGTTATAGTAAATGGTTTCCGAAAGGAAATGTTTTATATAGTATTGGGATTTGTATATCTATCTAAATTTCGAATCCCTATACTAGTAATTTTAGGTCGTCGTAACGATGTTTTACGTAACATTCGTTTTGACTCAAATAAATGTGTTTAAGAGGATGTTTTCCTTAAAGAATAAAATATATACTTAAATTGTGATTTAAGTATATCGAATATTTTCCAAATGTTGAAAATGAATAGATTTGTGAATTACTTATTATTAATAAGTATGGAAATGCTTTTTCCAATATGAAGTGAAATGTTTTGAGATTGTATCTTTTTAAAGATAAATTGAAAATGAATATTAGAAATCGATTCGAAAATCATATATTCATAGAAATTTTGGAAATGTAAATTCACTATGAATATATAAAAGAAAGGGGAAATTTGTTTAAAAAAATAAACGTTGATTTATTTTTGAAGTGTGGAAAATTATATATCTAGTAAAGATATTTTTGAAAAGTAAATAATTTGGGAAATTATTTGGAATATGGTGATGTTGTGCACGCCTATTGATATTTAAATAACCGACTATCAATATTTACCTTTGAATAGGTATTTGTTGTGATTTTCTTGAATTTGAATGCCACACTTATTTTCAAAATAAGCGCTCACTATTCGGGTTAGCCGGGAAAAGACCTTTGGGTCGTATAACCCATTCCGAATATGTGATACGTCGATATGGATTGCATTTGAAGACCGGTGTTAAAGGCCGGATATTTTTGAAAACGGAAGGATTACCGTCGAATGACTCTGCATCGGCTGATCTCCGATATAGAGGTTTTATCATCCTTAGTGATGGAAAGTCCGGACGTGATTAGTGAACGTCCGGATTGCAAGGGCTTCTTTGGAAGTGCCTTCGGCTCCGTTCGATCCCGGAATGGACTTGTATGGATGTGTGTCTGACATTATAATTTGAGATGTAAAGCTGGTTTCTATCAAATGTATTTCTGTTAGTGTCGGAGAATTTATTCTCTTAGCTTAACACCCTTCTCTGATACGTACGAGCTCATAGGTTATGTAGTTGATGGTTAGTAGTGATACATTTCCAAATTGGTAATGTGACATACGAAGTGCTGTTGATCAATTATTGATCGAAGCATGGCTTTGTATAAAGCATGGCTTTGTGGACGAGACTTTGTCGGACCTCACACCCCGGAAATGGTCAAAACAGGAAGGATGCAGCAAGGTTATTAAGGGATAGCACCCCTTTAGTGTATGTCATTTCTTCTGGATAGAGGTGGTATCATGGTATGGAGTTCAGATACTTAACCTATGTTGTTGCTGCAAATTTATTACTTTGTGGTTGTTGGAATCGAGGATCCTCGGATGAAGGTCGGTTACGACCGGAGGATGGCATATTCGTGTCAGTCGTTACCCAGTTAGGGGTAACCCGGCCTTGTGTTGACAGAGATCTAACCGTATTGTTAGGTTAAGTTCTCGGGTCGTCTTTCCAGAGGCGTACCCATGTGGCAATGGGAAGTTCCTTGGCCTGACCATTTGTTGGAAATCCAAAGAAACAATACGATCTTGTACGGTTTTAGTGGTAGAACGTATCATTCACTTATGGTGGCGCCCCACTATTTGGATGGTAGCTATAGTAGGCATAAGTGCGAAATGCCTATGCTGGCTAAGATTTATATTATACTTTCGAAATGTTTTCTGCACTATGCACTAGTAATAATATCAAATGTTTATTTTTAATGCATATCTAGCATCTTTGACTATCATAAGGAGAAATCTCCTCCGATTCTGCGTTTGCATTGTGTGTGTGTGCGGGAGGCCTTATGGTAGTCTCATTTTCCAAAAAGCATTGCGAATCTATTTTAAATACTCATGTTGTTTGTTTTAAAGATAAATAACTGTTTTAAGTTCTCACACCAGTCCCATGACTGACCTGGAGTTTATTGTTTCCCTTCCTAAACTCCGGGTGCCCTCCAATTTCCACACGGGCAGTCTAGAGTCAGGTTATCAGGTCATTCTGGAATTCGGGAGTTGCTGCAGAAATCTGGAGGCAAGCTAGATGGCGTAATATATTACTAGTATATGTTGTATTTTCTTTTCCGCTGTTTGTTGTTCTAAACTCTGATAATATAATGTAATGTGATGTAATGTAATAACTGATATAGTTCTTCGTTTTAAAGAATATTCATTTATCTATTATATGTTGTTCTGCTGCGATTTTGAGATTTTGATATTGTTCTGTTGCTTTTCTTTCTTCTTCTATCTTATACCTCTTCTTTAACCCTAACGGTACAGTTTTCCGGCCTTCGATTGCTCGGCAGTTGATACAGTGGACGTATTGATCTCGGTTTCCGAACGTCGAAAAATCGCGTTAGTTACAATTTGGTACCAGAGCATATGGTTAAGCAACAACCATGGCTCCATTGGGGATTACTCATTAGAGATAGAGTCAGTTGTACTCTAGAATGAGTGTGAGTGCAATAATAGATACGAGCGCATATTTGTTAGTGAATATGAAAATGTTTTATATTGTGATGATTGTTTTGTTGAGTGGTATATGGATTCTGGTCAACACGAGTAATTAACGTTGTTGATAGGGATCTCTAAACACTTGTACAGAACAATTGGACATGATATCGTTTTAAAATAGGGTAAATGAAATAATTTTACCTTGATTATATTTTATATACAAAGGAATAATTTTTTAGAATTATCAAAGTATATAAATTGATTGTTTGGTTGTTGAAAATGTAAGAATGTATATAAGTTAATTGAAAGATGTCTGAATAAGTTAAATGGAACATATTTTTAAAGAACAAATTGTATAAGCGAAGAATTATAAGTATGGAATTATAATTAATGTGATTTACAATTTTGAGATAATCTTACATATAAGAAGTGAAAATATATGAATATATTTATGAATATAAATTGTAAACTGTGATTCATAATTTGAAATGGAATTCCAGAATAATATTTGAAAACAAATTTAAAGAATTTGAAATTTTGAGATTTGAGAAATTTAAATTCTTTGAAGTTTGAAAATGATTTTTCAAGGGTTTTGGAAAATTGTTTTGAAGGAAAGAAGGCTATAAACTCTTTTCGGTCGCTGGAAAATAATTCTGATGATGATTGCAACATCATCGGTGTTCATTTTTGGGTTTCCAAAAGAGGGATTGCTGCCAAGTAGTTTTAAATGGAAGTTGTTTGGAAAGTTTGAGTTTGGGTTTTGAAATTCAAAGGATAACTGAATTGGTTTCAAAAATGGTTTTGAAAGATTGAAAAGACTCTGGAATGTTATATAAAATCATTGGGATACAATTATTAAGTTAGAAAATAAATTGTGAATGAATAAATAATAAATTTACAATTGCAAGTAAATGAAATTGAAATTGAATGATGAATGAAATTGATTTTGGTATTAACGTAAAATAATAAAGTGAATTAAATGGATGTGAACTTGAGTTATATAAATGAAATTCAACCTTATTTGTTAAATGAATTAGCAATTGAATTAATGAATGAATTGAATGTAAATAAATTGATATGAAAAAAATGGATGTAAGTGTTGATTCATTAAAGCTAATGAAATCGAGGATTGAATAATTGAATTAAAGTCAATTAAATGTGTTAAACCAAATAGAATGTAAATTTAATAATTTGGTTATGATGGTTATGATTTGGTTGTTATATGATTGTTAGTTAATTGTATATAATTCATTAAGTATTAATGAAATTGAATTGATAAATGGAAAGCTATGTAATTGAATTTGAATTGAAAGTAAACTAACTTAAATATAAACTAGTGAATGTAAACTAATTGAATATGAATAAGTGAATGTTAGTAAATACCATCCAATGTTAATGAATCAAATGTGATTAAATGAAAAAAACCAATTCATTGAATAATAATGAGAAGTGAATGTATATTGATTTGATATGGATTTGTTGGATGATAGTTGTTTGGTGGTTGCATTTATTACTTTTGTTGCATTTGCTATATTGGCATATGTAGTTGTTGTAGTGATATATGTTGTATATTGATATTACTTTTATATATGCATGTTTCTCATTGTTTGATGAGACGTATATTTGTTATATATATATATATATATATATATATATTATCATATTTTTTTTGGATCGAGCCGCGCAAAGGAGACTATGGCGATTTTTTTTGAAAATTTAAGGCTTTAGAACATTTTTGGGAAAATTGAAAAACTTTTGATAACTAAAGTTTTGATTTGAAGTTAAAAGTTAAACGACATAGTTGGTTTTGAAAGGATAACTAAGTATGATTTGAAAACTTAGTAAAATTATCCTAAGAAGTTTAAATATGGATTTTTGAAAAGTTAATGGATTTCTAGACTTTTTCTTACTTGGTAATTTCGAGGACGAAATTCTTTTAAGGGGGGAAGTTGTAACGACCCAGAATTTCTGTCAATTAAAATTCATATATTTAATTGATTTTTAATATTAACAAGTAAAATTTGTAAGTCGAATAATTTATTTTTCGAATATCTGGATTTAATTGGATAATTAAATCCATAATTTAATAATTGAAATTCCAGAAATAATTGAAAATTGGGTTTAATGTGATCGAAAATGATTTGTAAAATTTTATTAAATCATATTGGAGTTAGAGTGATGTTATAGAACTTTTAAAATTAAAAGTTGATTTGTGAAAATTGAATATTTTAATATTTAATTGACGAATTAAAATAGCGATTTTTCAAACAGTCTCGGATTTCGACGAAACAAGTTTCATTGGATCCGTAATGTTATATTATTGTAAGATTTCAAATTTCGTGTCAATCGGATTTACCATTTGTCCGGGGCAAGCCAAAACGCATAGAAATTGGTTTAAATCGATTTTACTTAAATTTGATCATTTATTTCCGTAACTCGCACATATGATTGAATTAGCCTCCGAAACATGTTCCATTGTGTTCGAAACGCGGGGTAAACCTTAGAAACGCCAGCTAGCATGCTTCGTTTGGAGTTCGAAAATTTTCGGGTGAATAGTGTTTTGTGAAATTTTCTATAAAACCCCCCTTTATTTTCACTTTTGCAAAAATAAGAAAACCCTAGGGTTTCAATGTCAGGCCGCCTCCTTCTATTATCAATGGCCGATACTTTCTTTCCTTTCCTCTTTGATTTCTTCAAATCCATCAATTAATATCAAAAACTTTCAACTACAATATTGTAGAGGACGAAGAGATCTTCCTATTCAACGGTGGAGTTTGAATATGGGGTGGCGTGGAGGGAGCTGCATGGCCGCGTTCGTGCTCGTTCTAGGCACGTTTTTCGAGATGATGATAGGGACGAGCTTTAAGCCGTGGTGGCCGTGGGTAGCTCTTGTCGAGGGCGTTCTAGTGGTGGTTGTTGATCAACTTCTCGATGATCGTGGTGGCCACGATAATTCGAATTAAAATGGCGACCTATGGGTTATCTTAGCGTTCGAACCTGGAAGAAGAAAGGGGGGTGCGATGGCCAGGATCTGCAGAAGCAAAATCGAATGGAAAATGTGAATTAGGTTTAAAAATTAAAATAAATTTGTAAATTAATTATAATTAAAATTTGTATAATCTTTAAACTATCATAACTTGTTGATGCGAGGTCCGTTTTGGACGAAACGAATTGCGTTGCAATCGTTTTTGCATCATTAGGCCTATTTTGGATGCCGTGATTGATTATTTGGTGTTGTTGCATCATTAGGCCTATTTTGGATTTTTAAAAATGTTAAAGAAATGATTTTCAAAATTTAAAAGGATTTTAAAGTGATATTTGAAAATATATGTTTATTGAATTTTGAATTGTTTAAATAAATAAACGTTATAATTTTTATGTTATGAAAATTATGATTTTTTGTGAAATATAACCGAAATGTGATTTTTGAAATAAATAGTCGATTAATTTATAAAATGGTTTAAATCGGGATTTTTGAATTATTATAAACGATTTATATAAAAGATTTATAAAATTGATATTTATAAATTAAAAATATAGGAATTATAAAACGAGTTTTATTAAGTGTTAAAATGAAGTATAAATGGATTTCATAAGTGAATGAAAATTATAGATTTATAAATTGTGAAGTTATAAAATGAATAGATTTTGTAAAATAAAAGATTTATAAGTAATTAACTTATAAATCAGATTTTGGCATTTTAATTGAGATTTTCGAATAAGTATAAATGGTTTATAGATGAGATTTATAGAATATATATTTTATAAATCGAAATAATGGATTATAACATTAAGTATCGAATTAAGTATCGAAATAATGGAATTATAACATTAAATATATGTTTTTGGGAAGTGATATTTTAAATAGAATTGAAACAATTTAAAGATGTTTTAAAATGCATTAAGTATCGAATACATAGATTTCAACATTCATTGTTGAAATAGACGTTTTCGAAAAATAAGGACATGGTGGACTATAACACTGTTGTTATAGTAAATGGTTTCCGAAAGGAAATGTTTTATATAGTAATGGGATTTGTATATCTATCTAAATTTCGAATCCTTATACTAGTAATTTTGGGTCGTCGTAACGATGTTTTACGTAACATTCGTTTTGACTCGAATAAATGTGTTTAAGAGGATGTTTTCCTTAAAGAATAAAATATATACTTAAATTGTGATTTAAGTATATCGAATATTTTCCAAATGTTGGAAATGAATAGATTTGTGAATTACTTATTATTAATAAGTATGGAAATGCTTTTTCCAATATGAAGTGAAATGTTTTGAGATTGTATCTTTTTAAAGATAAATTGAAAATGAATATTAGAAATCGATTTGAAAATCGTACATTCATAGATATTTTGGAAATGTAAATTCACTATGGAATTTATAAGAGAAAGGGGAAATTTGTTTAAAAAAAGAAACGTTGATTTATTTTTGAAGTGTGGAAAATTATATATCTAGTAAAGATATTTTTGGAAAATAAATAATTTGAGAAATTATTTGGAATCTGGTGATGTTGTGCACGCCTATTGATAGTTAAATAATCGACTATCAATATTTACCTTTAAATAGATATTTGTTGTGATTTGCTTGAATTTGAATGCCACATTTATTTTCAAAATAAGCGCTCACTATTCGGGTTAGCCGGGAAAAGATCTTTGGGTCGTATAACCCATTCTGAATATGTGATACGTCGTTATGGATTTCATTTGAAGACCGGTGTTGAAGACCGAATATTTTTGAAAACGGAAGGATTACCGTCGAATGACTCGGCATCGGCTGATCTCCGATGTAGAGGTTTTATCACCCTTAGTGATGGAATGTCCGGACGTGATTAGTGAATATCCGAATTGCAAGGGCTTCTTTGGAAGTGCCTTCGGTTCCGTTCGATGCCGGAATGGACTTGTATGGATGTGTGTCTGACGTTACAATTTGAGATGTAAAGCTGGTTTCTATCAAATATATTTCTGTTGGTGGCGGAGTATTTATTCTCTTAGCTTAACACCCTTATCAGAGACGTACGAGCTCATAGGTTTTGTGGTTGATGGTTACTAGTGATACATTCCTAAATTGGTAATGTGGCATATGAAGTGTTGTTTATCAATTATAGATCGAAGCATGGCTTTGTGGACGAGACTTCGTCGGACCTCACACCCCGGAAATGGTCAAAACAGGAAGGATGCAACAAGGTTATTAAGGGATAGCGCCCCTTAAGTGTATGTCATTCCTTCTGGATAGAGGTGGTATTATGGTGCAGAGCCCAGATACTTAACCTATGTTGTTGCTGCAAATTTATTACTTTGTGGTTGTTGGAATCGAGGATCCTTGGATGAAGGTCGGTTACGACCGGGGGATGGCATATTCGTGTCAGTAGTTACCCAGTTAGGGGTAACTTGGCCTTGTGTTGGCAGAGATCTAACCGTAATGTTAGGTTAGGTTCTTAGGTCGTCTTTCCATAGGCGTACCCATGTGGCAATGGGAAGTTCTTTGGCCTGACCATTTGTTGAAAATCCAAAGAAATAATACGATCTTGTACGGTTTTGTAGAACCTATCATTCACTTATGATGGCGCCCCACTGTTTGGATGGTAGCTATAGTAGGCATAAGTGTGAAATGCCTATGCTGGCTAAGATTTATATTATACTTTCGAAATGTTTTCTACACTATGCACTAGTAATAATATCAAATGTTTCTTTTTAATGCGTATCAAGCATCTTTAACTATCATATGGAGAAATCTCCTTCGATTCTGCGTTTGCATTGTGTGTGTGTGCGGGAGGCCTTATGGTAGTCTCATTTTCAAAAAAGCATTGCGAATCTATTTTAAAATATTCCTGTTGTTTGTTTTAAAGATAAATAACTGTTTTATGTTCTCACACCAGTCCCATGACTGACCTGGAGTTTATTGTTTCCCTTCCTAAACTATGGGTGCCCACCAATTTCCACACGGGCAGTCTAGAGTCAGGTTATCAGGTCATTCTGGAATTCGGGAGTTGCTGCAGAAATCTGGAGGCAAGCTGGATGGCATAGTATGTTACTAGCATATGTTGTATTTTCTTTTCCGCTGTTTGTTGTTGCAAACTCTGATAATGTAATGTAATGTGATGTAATGTAATAACTGATATAGTTCTTTGTTTTAAACAATATTCATTTATCTATTATATGTTGTTCCGCTGCGATTGTGAGATTTTGATATTGTTCTGTTGCTTTTCTTTCTTCTTCTATCTTCTACCTTTTCTTTAACCCTAACGGTACGGTTTTCCGGCCTTCGATTGCTCGGGAGTTGATACAGTGGACGTATTGATGTTGGTTTTCGAGCGTCGTAAAATCGTGTTCGTTACAGTAGTAATATTTCGCTATTATAATAATGTCTACAGTAAAATAAACTTACTTTTAAATAGCGTTAAGGAGTGACCCAATATTCCCCTTAACACAGTAATAGTCCCAGTAGTCCATCCAGTATCAGCGCATCTCCAAATCGAGAGACTACTCTAAATATTCCACGGGCTACGGGAGAAAAACAAACTCGTACAAGGCACGCTAGGGTAGGTGACATGCCACAACTAGGCAATGCCAGGGTAGATATACCAATTACGCTTCCGGGTCGGTGGTAACGCGTAACAGCTACAACCACCCACCTCGAACAACACCGCCAAAATCAAAAATCAAAAGTGGCCACCGAATCAAATCCAAAAGTCAAAGTATAATATCGAAGGGATGTGTCCGATCAAAGGTGCTACCTCAATTAACCCGTCAATCGCTCCTGTTTTAGCCACCTTATGCCAATTCACGGGAGTTGGGTCCACGTATTTACGTCAAAGGAAACGCCGCCGCCATCCTACTTCATTCTGGAATCTCCACTGCGTACACGGTTGTTAAAGTGGTTTTCGGAGTTGGCAGAGAGTATGACAACTTCCGATCCCGGTCTCTTTAACAACCAAACGTTATTATAAAACCGCGGTCTTTCCAAAATAGTTTATACTTTTAAAACTAGAATAAGATATCCATTTCAAAACCATATAAATACGATATCATTTCTATTTTAAAACCCAAATCCATATGATATCATTTTTATTTCAAATACCTCTTTTTTCCAGAATCATAGTACTTTCAAATACATATACCTTAAACCCCATAGCTTTGAAACAAAAATTTCAATACTTAAATGGTTTAAATATTAAATTACTTTATATAATAAGATAGCTTCTTTAACAAATAAATTCCAAATATCGATTTGAATCGCTCAATAAACCATTTCAATTCATATATTTCAAAGCTTTACATATTCCACCATTTCAAACCAATTCTTTGATAATTCCATATAAATCAATTTCTATTACTATTATTTAGATTTTAAATGTTTACTTAATAAATCTAATATCTTTCAAGTGAAACCTTTAAACTTCAAATACTGGATATTCTTTCAATTTAATTAAATTAATAATATCCATTTAAATCCTCCAAACCAAAATCAAGTTATTAAATCATTCCGTTTAAAATCTTAAATCTATTTAAATTAGAATCAATTTTATTCGAGAAAATTCTTATATACTTTCATTTAAATCAAATTCATATTTATCTTCCCACCTTATTCTGATTTAACTCCAGAAATAAAATTTAAATAACCACTTAACCATATTATATTCAAAAAAAATCAAACTTTTATTATTTAACCTCTTTATCTTTAAACCAATTTTTATACATAACTTAAAAATAAAAATTTAACTATATATAAAATAACATTATAAAATATACAATCAAAATCTCATAAAACCGTATATTTCTTTACAAAACCATAGAAATCATTTTTGAAATATTTATATATATATATATATAGGCCATGGTGTCTGTATATAATTTTCTACCATATGGTCAAGTGATACGGATATTTATCATTTCAATCCGCAATTTAAAAATAAAAATTACGGTTATATATCATTTCAAACCGCAACCCCGAATGAGATGAAAATGCATAATAACTTGCAATTTATAACAATATAAAATACAGCATCCATTCATCCAATATCAACCATCAACCATTTATCGCAATCATAACCAAATTCAAACAATAACATCAATATAGAACGGATAATAACAACGGGTATTAAATAGCAGTTTATATTCAATAATAAATTAAACAACTGTTTAATTGGCAGTTTATATGCAATGAATAATTAATTAACAATTTAACTGGCAGTTTAAATGCAATGAATAAATTAAATAGCAATTTAATTTAAATAATTGAAATTAACTGAGATGATGATTAAAAAAAAAGGCCAAACAACCACAAGTAAATTTTAAATCACATCATATATCAATTTAACAAACATAAGAAATTTTAGAAGTCGTGAGTGGGTTAAAACACTCACCTTTTGAATTTAAATTGAATTTAAATCCAATATAAACCCAAAAATTTGCACCATCTCCAAATTCATCCAAACTTGCGGCAAAGTGTCCAGAATTTTATTACGATCCTAACAAAAAATCGCGCGTGAAACAAAGTTCGTAGGTACAAGTTATGATTATTATAACTAATTGAAATCGAAATTAACAAAATAAATTTAAACAAAACAACTTCACCCAAATTCCAAGGCCACGTCACCAGAGAACTTTCGTTTCTTCTCCTGTTCGAATGAAAACCTCTACAGGCCCGCTCCTGCAACCCACGGTCATAACCTTCGGCAAACGCGGCCCCCTTCGCGCCACCACCGGCTAGCCGTCGCCGTCGATGAACATCCCCGTGCCTCGCGATCACTCCCCGACCTCCTCTCGTACGCCAAGACTCGCAGCCGCCTAAAGACTTAAACCCTAATCGAATTTATTAGCACAATCTAGCCGTTAACTCCACGAACAAACTGCACAGATCGACTCCCCTCGTCCCCTCTACAATACCCAGAAACGATTTGATGATCCGTCGCAATTGATCAGAGTGCGACGGACGGCCGAAACTTCTTCCAAAATTTCTGGTCAAACGAAAACCTAGATCGAAAAACGGACTGCAGATCTGACTTGCGTTCTTCGAGAGCTTCGAAATATATTTTTTCTGAATTTTTCTGAGGAGTTTGGATTTTTGACTTTGATTTTGAAATGGAATTGGATCTGGAATTTTGTTGTCTGCCATTGAGAAGGAGATATATATGTACAGACAAATGAAAATGAGGGGAATTAGGGTTTATAACTGGGTTTATATAGGTAGGTCAGAAATTAGAATGGATGGATAAGGTTGGATATACGCGTTAATGATAAAGTGGCCCAAAAAGCCCGTTCTGACCCGGAATGAAATTGGGTAAACCCATATATCAAAATAGGTGTTTAAAAATATTTTAAACGTGATGGAAAAGGTTTCAGGTTCAAATTTTATCGTATGAAGAAGTTATGCTCAAATCAATATTTTTCAAATTGATTTCAATTTCATTTATTTCAAGGCGTTTCGAGTCCGTACGATCAAACGATAAGTCCGATCGCTACGAAACTTGAAATCCTACAATAATTCACCGTTACGGATCCGATGAAACTGGTTTCGTCGAAATCCAAGTCAGTGGCCAGAATGGCTATTTTTCCATTAATTAATTAAATAAATAAATTAGCTAATTAAATCAAATTTTAAATTTCAATTCGAAAGTTGACAAATTTCATCACTTATGATTCCTCAATCATTTACAATGATTTAAACAAATTTAAATGTCAATTAAGAGATGATTAATTTATAAATTTCAATATTAACCCTAATTTCATTAAATCCAAAATTTATAAATTTAATTTCCAAAATTCTATTAGATTCACTTTTCATTCTATTCAATTCACTATTCTTAAATGGATAAAATTTTACATTGAATTTGCAAACTATTACCATAATATTCTTACATTCCATCTAACTTTCTATTAACGTAATAATTTAGTGTTAAATTTCATTTATTTGCCATAAATCAATTATTGAATTTTTACACTTCAATTAAATTAAAAATCTTACTTTCCATTCTTTTTAAATTCAATCAATCATTATCTTTTGGGTAAATTTTACATTACTGTAAATCCAATTCCCTAATATTTTCCAGAAATCAACTTAATTTATATCAACGTAGTGATTAATTTCGTTTTATTGCAATGGATTTAGATCTAATTCACTAAATTATATACATAGGTAAACAATTAATAGTTATCACAATAAGCCAAATCTACTCCCATTCATACCCTATTATCAATTGACTAAAATAAAATTTCTTACATATCATCGATCATGTCAAACAATTTTACTACGTATTATTTCATCAATTAATATAACTTGAATTTATTTTCCAATTTACTGATTTCAATCAATTAAAACTTTACCATCTGTTTCAATTAATTGGGTATGCACAAATTTAGATATTCAATCAATTTCAATTTACGATAAAATTATCATGGTTTATATCATATTGCATTAATATCCCTATTTTATCTTAATTTCAAATGATTGAATATTAAATTCCTTTTGCTACAATAGATCCAACTTATTAAAATATTATTTCGATAAATCGTTTTTAAATTTGCCTTCCACCTTTATACTCAACCAATTCTTAAAAATCTAATAACGTAGTTAACAATTCATTACCTTAATATACCCAAATTTCCATCTTTATTTATGTTGACCAATTTATTTCCATAAATTCATTATTATCTTTTGTTCATTGTTTATTCCACTTAAGTTTATTTTTCTAACCAACTACTAAAATATCTTACACAATATTGAATTCAATCAACTACCTCTGATTATAACATTTCATTATTTATTATAATTGCTTACATCATATGAATTCATTCTATTACCCTAAATCAGACATTAATTCATATATTCATACAATACTTACATTTATTCATATAATTTGCATTAACGTTATTACACCAATTACTACCTTATAATAAGTTTACGTTTCTATTCTATTTACACTTACACTTTCCGTTATTTTATAAATTATTATCCTTAATTGGCATTGTTACGTTTTAATTTATTTATTATTTCATTAATAAGTTACAAAAATTTGTTTCTCCATATATTAAATCGCAAAGTCCTATTTAATTTACCATTGCTACATTTCCTTTTCAACGTTTGCTTCATTATAAATTATAAAAAAATTCTTTCTTTCTAAATTTAGTTACAAAGATCCAATTAAATTAACCAATTTATTTATTAAAATTTACGGGTCGTTACACTCTCCCCCACTCAAAACTTTTCGTCCCCGAAAAGGAAAAAGAGGGGAGAAGAAAGATTAAGAAATCAATATATCTTATTTTAAAATATTAAATATTATAAACAATAAATTGCAAAATTAATCAATTTAAGTAAAATATATCTATTTATAACCATTAAATCATTGTATACTCAAGTTAATAAAGTTTGGAAAACATTTTCAAAATATTTTCTAAGTCCAAAAATTTACGGAAAATTACGGTAGAGTCTCCTTTGTACGGGGAGGCTCGGGAGAAAATATAATATCAAATATAACAATATACAACATATATTTACCAAAATAATATATATCCTAACCCAGGAAAATAATAACGCTACAAACCGTAATCAGAAAACGTACCTATTTTGTCGCGCAATTAACGCTTAATTATGAAACCAAAAGTAGTAGCAATTGCTTCAACAACCTGCATTTCACTTATATAATCCAAAAAGATTAAAAATTATATAAATGAAATATTCCATATGGTTCAACCATAACAAACAATCAATTCAACAACCAATTGCAACAAATAGCATACAACCTTCATACTGAATCAACACAATTCAATCATTCATTCAAACAAAACAAACGGTTGTTTGGGTTCAAAACTTCAAATTGTACAGAATGAAAAATAAACTACTAAGTGTACCTTTTACTCAACAGTCTTTGATGAAGCTAAATAGATTTATTCATTCATCCAGACACTTTTAAAGTATCCTTACCCAAACAACCGTAAACCAAAAACTTACCCAAACAACCATAAACCAAAACAAACAACAACTATTTCAAACAACAGATTTAGTTTATGCCTATTAATTTCATTCATACATTTGTTGTTTGATTTTTTTTCTTTCATATAATGATTTAACTTTTTATTTTCATTTATTTCTTACAATTTTATTTAGAAATAACTTCAACTTATTTACTTAAGTTTAAAGTTTCTTACTTACAATACCTGCATTCTATTACATTTAATTAATAGTCTTTCCATTATACTTAACTTTATAACAACTACAACACCAAATTCTTATTTATTATTTTATTGCTTACCTTTCTATTATATTAAATTTTAAAAATATTTCACTTACAACTTAAGTTTATAACTCTATAACATCAATTTTATTTATTAAGGTGATTCATTTAACCTTTTCACTATATTTAATTGGTTTCCTTTCAGTCATCTTAAGTTTATAACATTACATTATCATTTATAACAGCAAATTCATTGAATACTTTCATTACCTCAAGCTTTACTTGTAAGATTTCCCATTACATTTTCTTATTAACATTGTAACCCTTTATATATATATATATATATATATATATATATATTAAGTTATACATATTCTTTAAGAATGGAATTGAAAATTATAAAAATTTACCCATTTCCTTTAACTAAATTAATATTCAATAATCCTATCCTTTGTTTTATAGATTACAATTTCAAAAAAAAATTATTTCATTTATAACCATGCATATAATCTCTTATTTTATTTAAATTCCAATTATTAGTTAACTTCCATTTCACTACCCTAAGTAAAACTATTAGTTAGCGGAAACTTCAGAATTAAATACCGGGTTTAATTTCAAACCATTTTAAAATAATAGATAAATATATTCAATTATATTTAAAACAATTTAAAATTTTATATCTGGTTTATCAAACAAATCTACAGTAAACTACTACAGTGGCCTTCCCACTTCGAAACGTGAAAATGAACATCGATGATGCGTGCACTCATCACCGAAATTATTTTCCAGCGACAGAGAGGGGAGTACAACTTATTTCTTTCCAGAATTTCTTCAAAACAATTCTTTCAAATTATATTGAAATATTTATATCAGAAAATACTTCTAATAAAATTATTATTATATTTCAAAATTATTCAAAAGAAATTTCAAAACCCCGTAACTTAAGTTCTAAAATTTCCAATTTCCATTTGTTTTGTTTTCAATCTCATTTCAAATATTATCTATAAATTTCATTACCGAACAACCAATATAATACAACAAAATATAAACCTTTATATATATAGAAAATACAATAGGCAAAATTATTTCATTCACCTATATTAAAAATAAATATTGTGTCGGTCTGTCCTATTAAGTGTTTAGAAATCCTTATTGATGTCATAGCGTCCCATGCACCAACCAGAATTTATAAATACAAAACGGAACAAATTAACACAAGATTAAAACCTTTTTATAACACTAACAAATACGTTCTCTCATATATACACTCAGCGACTCATCATAGGGTATTACTACCTTATTAATAAAGATTCAAACCCGACAAAGCTAAGGTTTATCGCTAAACCAAAGCTCTGATACCAGATGTAACGTCCCGCTTTTTCGCACGCTTTAAATCGACACACATGCCAATTCAAACCATACGGAAGGGCGGATTGTTATGGGGTAAATAAGAAAAAACAGGGAAATGAAAGAAAAAAAACAGAATCTTGCAGCGGAATGACAAAATATAATAATCAAATATACAGTTCGTGAAGCTATTTTAAGAAAACATTTGATTATACTTATACAATATATATCAGAGTTACACCTACCAAAGAATAATAATAATGCAACGAAAACTTTTTGAATGTAGTGGAGTACTATAATAAATAGTAGTAATATAAATCTTCGTCTTCGTCCTCCAGAGCTAAAGTCAATGAATCCTGAAATACTCAGGCTGACCCGAGCGAATTGAAAAGACAAAACACTCGAGTCAGAACTAAAAGATCTTATGTAAGTTAAATAAACATCCAATAAATATGAGTGTAACGGCGTCAGAGATGTTTACGGGATTTGACATCTCCTATCCAGTGTATAACGTGAGTGTAGTAACTCAAGAGATGCTCGGGATTCACATCTCCTAAGGATCCGTTAAACTATTTACTATGTAGTAATATTTCGCTATTATAATAATATCTACAGTAAAATAAACTTACTTTTAAATAGCGTTAAGGAGTGACCCAATATTCCCTTTAACACAGTAATAGTCCCAGTAGTCCATCCAGTATCAGCGCATCTACAGATCGGGAGACTACGCTAAATACTCCATGGGCTACGGGATAAAAACAAACTCGTACAAGGAGATCTAGGGCAGATGACACGACACGACTAGGCAATGCCAGGGTAGATATACCAATTACGCTTCCGGGTCGGTGGTAACGCATAGCAGCTACTATCGCCCACCTCGAACAACACCCCTAAAATCAAAATTCAAAAGCGGCCACCGAATCAAATCCAAAAGTCAAAGTGTAATATCGAAGGGATGTGTCCGATCAAAGGTGCTACCTCAATTAACCCGTCAATCGCTTATGTTTTAGCCAACTTATTCCAACTCATGGGAGTTGGGCCCACGTATTTACCTCAAAGGAAACGCCGCCATCATCCTACTTCATTCTGGAATCTCCACGGTGGGCAGAGAGTATGACAACTTTCGATCCCGGTCTCTTTAACAACCAAACGTTATTATAACACCGCGGTCTTTCCAAAATAGTTTATACTTTTAAAACCAGAATAAAATATCCATTTCAAAACCATATAAATATGATATCATTTCTATTTTAAAACCCAAATCCATATGATATCATTTTTATTTCAAATATCTCTTTTTTCCAGAATCATAGTACTTTCAAATACATATACCTTAAACCCCATAGCTTTGAAACAAAATTTTCAATACTTAAATGGTTTAAATATTAAATTACTTTATATAATAAGATAGCTTCTTTAACAAATAAATTCCAAATATCGATTTGAATCGCTCAATAAAACATTTCAATTCATATATTTCAAAACTTTACATATTCCACCATTTCAAACCAATTCTTTGATAATTCCATATAAATCAATTTTAATTACTATTATTTAGATTTTAAATGTTTACTAAATAAATCTAATATCTTTCAAATAAAACCTTTAAACATAAAATACTGGACATTCTTTCAATTTAATTATCTTAATAATATCTATTTAAATCCTCCAAACCAAAATCAAGTTATTAAATCATGCCCTTTAAAATCTCAAATCTATTTAAATTAGAATCAATTTTATTCGAGAAAATTCTTATATACTTTCATTCAAATCAAATTCATATTTATCTTCCCACCTTATTCCGATTTAACTCCAGAAATAAAATTTAAATAAGCACTTAACCATATTATATTCAAAAAAAATCAAACTTTATTATTTAACTTCTTTATTTTTAAACCAATTTTTATACATAGCTTAAAACTAAAAATTTAACTATATATAAAATAACATTATAAAATATACAATCAATATCTCATAAAACCGTATATTTCTTTACAAAACCATAGAAATCATTTTTGAAATATTTATATATATATATATATGTATATGTATATATATAGACCACGGTGCCTGTATATAATTTTCTTCCATATGGTCAAGTGATATGGATATTTATCATTTCAATCCGCAATTTAAAATAAAAATTACGGTTATATATCATTTCAAACCGCAATCCCGAATGAGATGAAAATGCATAATAACTTGTAGTTTATAACAATATTAAATAAAACATCCATTCATCCAATATCAACCATCAACCATTTATCGCAATCATCATCAAATTCAAACAATAGCATCAATATAGAACGGATAATAACAGCGGGTATTAAATAGCAGTTTATATGTGACGACCGCCCATGACTCCCGCACTCAATAAGGAAGTAGTGCGTTGAAAGGTGTGCCAGGCAGCCATGGACGATGGTCAGGGTAAGATAAAACAGTAGACTCGATCGTATTACTCACAGCGCATGGATGAAATACAATAGAAAGTATACATAGTGAAGCTCTATAGAACAGAATCTCATCATATAAACTCATAATAGTTTGGTACAACAATTTGGAAAGTCAATACATCAAGCCTCACTACATAACACTCAGAGAATCATACAAACAGCGGAACATCCAGTACATATAGTAGGAGAACAATATGCAAAAGCCACCAGCTCGTCTTCGTCATCAACAACGTTTGTCACTAAGAACAACACCTGTCACCTGCTACCTAGTCTGCCCATCCCAACATGGATGAACAACCCAAGGTAATAAGAGTTAAACATAAAACCTTGAGTCAGACAAAAGTCCTAGTGAGCAGTAAATCAACTATCAAACATACCAAAAGAGCATAAAGGGTAAAAAGGAATAGGAACCCAACCATCCCACTCCACCTCTTTCTACAGTGATAACCCCCAGACCCACTAAGTAGAAACAAACATAACAAAGCAGACAATTAAAGTAAAGTAATTATCACTCGAGTCAAGGTCGATGTTTTCCAAGTACAAACCCCCAAGGCCTAAACCAAGATCAGGTAAGCACCCCGAAAACATCGCTCTTGGCCCAAGAGACGATACAACCAAAACATCCAAACATCCATGACTCTGGCTATCACTGTTATCATTGCCTCGACTTCACCATTAATTGAATGACCGGCCCATTATTTCATCCGTCCGCCAAGGGCTAATGGTAACCCCAGTTCTAGACATAACTTCGCACGTCGTCGTGACCCGTGCCTAGGAACTATCGAATCTGCCCAGAGTACTAACACGTCATCGTGACCCGTGCCTGGGACGTCATCGTGACCCGTCCCAACGTACTCTTGCTTTGAGCATGCTAGAACCTTCAACAACGATGAAATCTCAGCCTTATAGTCATCCTCCTCTACGACTATTCACATACTAGCTCAAGCGCCTCTCGAGCCAACCATTATCAACAAACTCGAACCATATCACCGAGTTATCAACATGCTTGGAATGATCCCGTCTGGATTAAACCAAGGCTATCTCATATCATGCTTTGCTTCATCGCATCATAGCAAAGTCCCATCTCAACATCATGCTTTGCCTCATCACATCATAGCAAAGTCCCATCTCAACATCATGATCAAATCTATCCATATGAGCTTTATCATCCGCTTCATATGCCACGAGCAGCTTTCCTTATTCAAGAGCCTTTCCACTTAGCTTTTGAATCATCTTCGACCAACTTGTCCAAATTCAATCACTAATCAACTAATCAATCAAATCAATCATTCATCCAAGTAATCAATCATTCAAATAAGATCTAAATAAACAGTTATAACAATAATGGCAAATTCATAATTAAAGGGTCCAAATCTAACAAGCATGAATTCTAAGTAATATCTTGATGAATGAACTATCAAATGTTAACATATAGTAAAATGGATATCAAAACTTCATGAACAATATATCTACATGCAGACTTGAGGAAAATGCATGAAATCACTATCTTTAACACACAAACAAGCCAAAGATCCAATATACTCCTTTGGGTCCGTGTGAGCGATAACTACCACTCACCGAATCACCTAAACACTTCAAAAGCAACTAACTTCAGATCTGGACAGCAAAGGATCTAGCTTGATCCGACAAGGTTTCCCTTCAAATGATGAAATCTCTCGTCGATGGATGGAGATCTTCAACTTTGGCTCTTGGATCTTCAATTTGATCTTCAATCTTGGATGGAAGGAGCACTAGGTTAGAGTGGAGAAAAGAAGTGAAGAAGTATCGTAGTCGAGCTCTCAAAACGGCAGCACTTCGTCGCTTCAAAATCCGGATCCCAAAAATGAAGATAGGCACTTCTATTTATAGGCTGAAAATCCCATAACTCGTTCGCCCCTAAGTCGGTCACGACTCAACCCTTGCCGACCTAACGATTCATCTCATACCGCCGGCCTAACGACCTACCACTTAAGACTCAACAACCTCACGGCCTAACACACACTTCTCAACACACACAACTCACGACTCATAAATCCCACGGCCTACGACTTAACCCTTGAAGCCGCCCCAACACTCTACGACTTAGCACCTATACGACCTACGACTCAACAACACTGCCGACCTAACACAAGGGACAACTCAACACACACGGCTTAGCGACCCAACGACCTAACACCCTTAACTCGTTCACGACCTAAGCCTTAGGTCGCTTAACCCCTTAAGCCACTAACCCTTGAGTCGGCATTCCCTAAGCCATTAGTTCCCTTAGGTCGGCCAATCACCTTAAGTCGGTCAATTATATGGTTCGGTTACTATTATAGTTCGGTCTCCCCTTAAGTCGGCAACCACTATAGGTCGCTTACTCCACTAAGTTGGTGACCTTGCTAGGTCGGTCCATTACTTAAGTCGGCTAATCTCTTAAGCCGTCCAAATCCTTAACTCGTCCCACTCCTTAGGTCGCTAGCTACTACTACTAACTCCCCTAGGTCGCTCGACCGGCCTAAACTCTATCACGACCTAATCCCTTAAGTCGTTCCAAATTCTCAACCTTCCGTGGACGACTTAGACTATAAACGGCTCAAGCTTTAGTTGACCTAACAACAATAGGACATAAGGCATACAGTTTGACAATATCTCGATCCGTAAAAATACGGGTCGTTACATTCTCTCCCCCTTAGGAATTTCGCCCCCGAAATTCCAAACAAACAAGAGCAATCAAAAACTATTCTGCATGCCTACCATCCATAGCAATCAACAAACCATGCATCCAATTACTAACCTAGCATGCAGAATTCTAAGACTGGAACAAGTTACAAATTCATGAGATGTCACGACACCTTAGGGCCATACCTCGAAGAGTTCAGGATGAGCTGCCTTCATCCTCTCTTCCTCCTCCCATGTACAGTCGTTAACATCATCACTCCATTGTACCTTGAGCAACTTGACTACTCTCCCCCTAAGCAGTTTCGTGTCAGTTTCCACAACACGAAGCGGCTTACGAGGTCTTCTAACAACTGGATCAACTTCCAAATCATCACAGCTATTAGCAGAAACCACTGTACTTGGGTCGTGCACATACTTCCGTAGATACGATACATGAAAAACATTGTGCACACCCGACATCTTTTCTGGTAATTCCAACTTATAAGCGAGCTTTCCAATTCGCTCGACGATCGGGAATGGTCCAACAAATCTCGGAGTCAATTTTCCTTTCTTCCTGAATCGAACAACATTCTTTAGTGGAGAAATCTTCACAAAAACCATACCACCTACGTCGAATTCCAAATCCTTGCAACGCTTATCGTCATAACTTTTCTGACGGTCTTGGTCTGCCTTCATTCGTCGCCGAATGATCTCTATACAATCTGAAGTCTGTCGAATCATTTCTGGCCCAAGTGTCAACTTTTCTCCTGTTTCCAACCAACATGTCGGAGAGTTACATGGTCTTCCATACAATGCCTCATACGGTGCCATACCAATACTTGACTGGTAACTGTTATTGTACGAAAATTCCACCAAATGAAGATGATCTTCCCATGATCCTCCGGAGTCCAAAACACATGCTTTGAGAAGATCTTCCAAAACTCGGTTGACTCTCTCGGTCTGACCATCTGTTTGGGGGTGATAAGCTGTACTCAAACACAACTCGGTTCCCAAAACTCCCTGGAAGCTCTTTCAAAATTCACTAGTGAACAATGGGTCTCGATCGCTCACTATACTCTTTGGAATACCATGGAATCGAACTATCCACTTAACATACAACTCAGCCAATTTCGATGCAGTCCTGGTTGATCGAACAGGAATGAATCTTGCACTCTTAGTCAAACGATCTACGATGACCCAAATCCCTTCATTTTCTGCCCTGGTTCTAGGTAGACCATCGATAAAATCCATCGATATTTGCTCCCACTTCCATGCAGGAACTTCTAATGGCTGAAGCAATCCACTTGGCTTCTTCTGTTTGGCTTTAACCCACTGGCAGTTCATACATTTGGAAATAAAATTTCCAACATCCTTCTTCATACCTTCCCAGTAATAGGTTCTCTTCATATCCCGATACATCTTATTTCCACCTGGATGAATTGTCAGCTTTGAGTGATGACTTTCCTTCAGAACTTCATCCCTCAATTCATCTATATTGGGAACAACTAGTCGCCCTTGCTTCCAAAGCCAACCCTCTCGATCGACTTTGAATCCTTTATCCTTCTCTGGGTCTGATCCAGATTCCAAATTACGGATAATCTTGACAAGCTTATCATCTCGCTTTTGGCTCTCGCCAATTCTTCCCACGAGAGTAGGTCTTATCGATAAGTTTGCCAACATCTCAGGTTCCAATTCACATCTAGGCCTGAAGTCAAACCCAGCCAAAAACTCGAGACTCTTCCATTCTGAAAACATGGCTCCCAATCCTGCATGTCTTCGACTTAACGCATCTGCCACTGCGTTACCTTTTCTCGGAGTATAGGCTATACCAAAATCATATGATGCTAAAAACTCTAGCCATCACTGCTGTCGGAGATTCAAATCCTTTTGGGAGAAAAGATACTTCAATGACTTACGATCTGTAAACAACTCGAATCGAACTCCCAGTAGGTAATGTTTCCACATCTTCAAAGCAAATACAATCGCCGCTAACTCCAAATCATGAGTCGGATAATTCCTTTCATGCGGCTTCAGTTGTCGACTTGCATACGCAACAACTTTATCCTTCTGCATTAGCACTGCTCCAAGTCCAGTACCACATGCATCGGTGTAAACCACCATCTCATCATTTCCACTTGGAATAGTCAAAACAGGAGCTCTTGTCAGTCGCTCTTTCAGGATTCCGAAAGCTTGCTCACACTTAGCTTCCCATCTAAATACTTGATCCTTTTTCGTCGATCCTGTTAACGGTGCAGCTATCTTCGAAAAGTCTTTGATAAACCGACGATAGTATCCTGCTAATCCAAGAAAACTTCTCACATCAGATGCATTCTTAGGTCTAACCCAATCCTGGATCGCTGCCACTTTGGCGGGATCAACCGCTATTCCATTTCCAGAGATAACATGGCCTAAGAACCTCTCTTCACTCTTCCAGAAGTGACACTTCAAAAACTTAGCCCTCAGCTGTTGTTTTCGCAGGATTTCCAAAACAATCCGAAAGTGCGTCTTGTGCTCTTCTTCAGTTCTGGAATAAATCAAAATATCATCCACGAACACAAGTACGAACTTGTTCAACTGATCCCTGTATACTCTATTCATAAGATCCACAAAATACGCTGGTGCACTGGTCAATCCAAACGGCATTACCAGCCATTCAAAGAAACCGGATGGTGTCCTGAAAGCAGTCTTCGGCACACTGTCCTTTGCCACTCTCAACTGGTGAAATCCCGTTACCAAATCCATCTGAGAAAACACCTTAGCTTCGTGAAGCTGATCAAACAAGTCATCTATTCTTGACAATGGATACTTGTTCTTCATAGTCACTTTATTCAGCTCACGATAATCCGCACACAACCTCAAAGATCCATCTGCTTTGGTTGCAAACACAACTGGTGCACCCCATTCGGACACACTATGCCGAATGAATCCTTTCTGCAAAAGGTCATCAACTTGCACCTTCAACTCTTGTTGTTCCCTAGGCGCCATCCGCCTAAGAGGCATCACAACAGGTCTGGCTCCTTCAACTAGATCGATACGAAACTCGATCTCCCTATGCGGCGGTAACCCTTTGTCCTCGTCAAAGACATCCTCAAATCCATTCACAATAGGCACCGATGACATTCCATCCCGTGGAACAACCAACGAATACATGAAGCTCATGAAGACGCCTTCCTCATGCTTGCATCGTATCACAACCTTTCGCCCTTCCACATTCTCGACTGTCACCTCTTGCCTCTTACAATCAACCCTTGCCGCATACTTCCTAAGCCAGTCCATACCCAAAATAATTCTGAACCCCGCAAAGTTCAGAACAAAACAATCACAAACAAAAGAGCAATCATGACTCGAGACAACCAGACCACGGCATACCATACACAAACAAGACGAACCCCCAACTGGATTAGTCACAACCAATGGTCTATCAACAATATCCGGTTCCAAACCCAACCGGCCTACAAGATCACTAAAAACAAAGGAATGCGACGCCCCAGTATCAAATAACACTCTAACTGGAACACCACAAATGGAAAGAGTACCTTGAACCACCACACTCTTTCCCTCCTCTTCAGCAGTAGGAGCTTTCAAAGATGATGGAACAGCCCCCAAAGCATAAGCTTGCACAATCTGCTTGTCCTTCCTCGGTTCTGGACAATTCCTCTTGATATGCCCCGGTTTGTCACAGTTGTGGCACTTCACCGGCACTCTCGGATTCTTGCAATCTCTGGAGAGATGACCCTTCTGCCGACAGTTGTAGCAGGTCACTTCACCCTTCGGCTTCTTCTGGCCATCCTTACCCTTCTGCTGCTGCTGTTTTCTCTTCTTGTTTCCACTTTGCTCCTTGGTCATAGCAACAACAGATCCTTCATTAGGAAACAAATTCTCATGCCTGAGAGCTTTCTCCACAAGCTTCTCGAATGGGTCATCCAAATGATCCACCAACTGCTTCCCAAGATAACTGTCCAAGCCTGTCACAAACTTCTCATTCTTCTGATAGGGAGATTCAATATACGACCGAGCATACTTGGACAAGGCTTCAAACTCAGAAACATACTCAAGAACTGGCCTTCCACCTTGCTTGAGCTCCACAAACTTCTTGTACAGAATAGATTTCTGAGCTGTAGAAATGAACTTAGCTTCAAATCTGGCTTGGAATTGCTCCCAAGTAATCTCTTCCTCTGGAGTATCAATGGTGATAGAATTCCACCAATCAGAAGCTCTTTCCCGAAGCTGTCTTGATGCAAGCTTCCTCTTAGTTGCATCCTCAATTCCCAAATCATCAAAGATCCTTCTACAAGAATCTATCCATCTCTGGACTTCTATGGTTGATTCTGTCCCCAAGAAAACCTTTCCTCCAAGAGCAATATAGTCCTTACACAACTTAGCAAAATCCACCGGTTTTGGAGCTTGAACTTGAAATCCAACATCTACTGATGGCTCCGGAGCTGGCATCCTTCTCATGATCGGAGTCATCATAGCCTCGAACATAGAAGCATAATCAGCAGCCCCCTCAACAGCACGGCCTCCTCTAGCAGCTGGTCTCCCTCTTCGACTCATTCCTAATATCTAAAAGAAATGGTTAGTACGCCTTGAGAAACAACTGCATAAGAGGTTCAAATCCTTCTAAACTACTATATTATATATAGTAATCATCCATCAAAATACAATTACGTCTCTCCTACGTAGTTACGTCAGCGAGCATTGGCTAAAATCGATTAACCAAAGCTATGATACCAAATGTGACGACCGCCCGTGACTCCCGCACTCAACAAGGAAGTAGTGCGCTGAAAGGTGTGCCAGGCAGCAATGGACGATAGTCAGGGTAAGATAAAATAGTAGACTCAATCGTATTACTCACAACGCATGGATGAAATACAATAGAAAGTATACATAGTGAAGCTCTATAGAACAGAATCTCATCATATAAACTCATAATAGTTTGGTACAACAATTTGGAAAGTCAATACATCAAGCCTCACTACATAACACTCAGAGGATCATACAAACAGCGGAACATCCAGTACATATAGTAGGAGAACAATATGCAAAAGCCTCCAGCTCGTCTTCGTCATCAACAGCGTTAGTCACTAAGAACAACACCTGTCACCTGCTACCTAGTCTGTCCATCCCAACATGGATGAACAGCCTAAGGTAATAAGAGTTAAACATAAAACCTTGAGTCAGACAAAAGTCCTAGTGAGAAGTAAATCAACTATCAAACATACCAAAAGAGCATAAAGGGTAAAAAGGAATAGGAACCCAACCATCTCACTCCACCTCTTTCTACAGTGATAGCCCCCAGACCCACTAAGTAGAAACAAACATAACAAAGCAGACAATTAAAGTAAAGTAATTATCACTCGAGTCAAGGTCGATATTTTCCAAGTACAAACCCCTAAGGCCTAAACCAAGATCAGGTAAGCACCCCGAAAACATCGCTCTTGGCCCAAGCGACGATACAACCAAAACATCCAAAGATCCATGACTCTGGCTATCACTGTTATCATTGCCTCGACTTCACCGTTAATTGAATGACCGGCCCATTATTTCATCCGTCCGCCAAGGGATAATGGTAACCCCGGTTCTAGACATAACTCTGCACATCGTCGTGACCCGTGCCTAGGACTATCGAATCTTCCCAGAGTACTAACACGTCATCGTGACCCGTGCCTGGGACGTCGTCGTGACCCCTCCTAACGTACTCTTGCTTTGAGCATGCTAGAAACTTCAACAACGATGAAATCTCAGCCTTCTAGTCATCCTCCTCTACGACTATTCACATACTAGCTCAAGCGCCTCTCGAGCCAACCATTATCAACAAACTCGAACCATATCACCGAGTTATCAACATGCTTGGAATGATCCCGTCTGGATTAAACCAAGGCTATCTCATATCATGCTTTGCTTCATCGCATCATAGCAAAGTCCCATCTCAACATCATGCTTTGCCTCATCACATCATAGCAAAGTCCCATCTCAACATCATGATCAAATCTATCCATATGAGCTTTATCATCCGCTTCATATGCCACGAGCAGCTTTCCTTATTCAAGAGCCTTTCCACTTAGCTTTTGAATCATCTTCGACCAACTTGTCCAAATTCAATCACTAATCAACTAATCAATCAAATCAATCATTCATCCAAGTAATCAATCATTCAAATAAGATCTAAATAAACAGTTATAACAATAATGGCAAATTCGTAATTAAAGGGTCCAAATCTAACAAGCATGAATTCTAAGTAATATCTTGATGAATGAACTAGCAAATGTTAACATATAGTAAAATGGATATCAAAACTTCATGAACAATATATCTACATGCAAACTTGAGGAAAATGCATGAAATCACTATCTTTAATACACAAACAAGCCACCGATCGAATATACTCCTTTGGGTCCGTGTGAGAGATAACTACCACTCAGCGAATCACCTAAACACTTCAAAAGCAACTAACTTCAGATCTGGACAGCAAAGGATCTAGCTTGATCCGACAAGGTTTCCCTTCAAATGATGAAATCTCTCTTCGATGGATGGAGATCTTCAACTTTGGCTCTTGGATCTTCGATTTGATCTTCAATCTTGGATGGAAGGAAGCACTAGGTTAGAGTAGAGAAAAGAAGTGAAGAAGTGTCGTAGTCGTGCTCTCAAAACGGCAGCATTTCGTCGCTTCAAAATCCGGATCCCAAAAATGAAGATAAGAACTTCTATTTATAGGCTGAAAATCCCTTAACTCGTTCGCCCCTAAGTCGGTCACGACTCAACCCTTGCCAACCTAACGATTCATCTCATACCGCCGGCCTAACGACCTACGACTTAAGACTCAACAAGCTCACGGCCTAACACACACTACTCAACACACACAACTCACGACTCATAAATCCCACGGCCTACGACTTAACCCTTGAAGCCACCCCAACACTCTACGACTTAGCACCTATACGACCTACGACTCAACAACACTGCCGATCTAACACAAGGGACAACTGAACACACACGGCTTAGCGACCCAACGACCTAACACCCTTAACTCGTTCACGACCTAAGCCTTAGGTCGCTTAACCCCTTAAGCCACTAACCCTTGAGTCGGCATTCCCTAAGCCATTAGTTCCCTTAGGTCGGCCAATCACCTTAAGTCGGTCAATTCTATGGGTCGGTTACTACTATAGGTCGGTCTCCCCTTAAGTCGGCAACCACTATAGGTCGCTTACTCCACTAAGTCGGTGACCTTCCTAGGTCGGTCCATTACTTAAGTCGGCCAATCTCTTAAGCCGTCCAAATCCTTAACTCGTCCCACTCCTTAGGTCGCTAGCTACTACTACTAACTCCCCTAGGTCGCTCGACCGGCCTAAACTCTATCCGACCTAATCCCTAAAGTCGTTCCAAATTCTCAACCTTCCGTGGACGACTTAGACTATAAACGGCTCAAGCTTTAGTTGACCTAAAAACAATAGGACATAAGGCATACAGTTTGACAGTATCTCGATCCGTAAAAATACGGGTCGTTACATTATATTCAATAATAAATTAAATAACTGTTTAACTGGTAGTTTATATGCAATGAATAATTAATTAACAATTTAACTGGCAGTTTAAATGCAATGAATAAATTAAATAGAAATTTAATTTAAATAATTGAAATTAACTGAGATGATGATAAAAAAATATGCCAAACAACCACAAATAAATTTTAAATCACATCATATATCAATTTAACAAACATAAGAAAATTTAAAAGTTGTGAGTGGGTTAAAACACTCACCTTTTGAATTTAAATTGAATTTAAATCCAATTTAAACCCAAAAATTTGCACCGTCTCTGAATTCGTCCAAACTAGCGGCAAAGTGTCCGGAATTTTATTACGATCTTAACAAAAAAAATCGCGCGTGAAACGGAGTTCGTAGGTACGAGTTATGATTATTAGAACTAATTGAAATCGAAATTAACAAAATAAATTTAAACCAAACAACATCACCCAAATTCCAAGGCCACGTCACCAGAGAACTTTCGTTTCTTCTCCTGTTCGAACGCAAATCTCTACAGGCCCGCTCCTGCAACCCACAGTCACAACCTTCGTCCAAATGCGGCCCCCTTCGCGCCACCACCGGCTAGCCATCGCCGTCGATGAACATCCCCATGCCTCGCGATCACTCCCCGACCTCCTCTCGTACGCCAAGACTCACAGCCGCCTAAAGACTTAAATCCTAATCGAATTTAATAGCACAATCTAGCCGTTAACTCCACAAACAAACTGCACAAATCGACTCCCCTTGGTCCCCTCTATAATACCCAGAAACGATTTGATGATCCGTCGCAGTTGATCGAAGCGCGACGGACGTCCGAAACTTCTTCCTAAATTTTCGGTCAAACTAAAACCCAGATCGAAAAACAGACTGCAGATCTGACTGGCGCTCTTCGAGAGCTTCGAAATATATTTTTTCTAAATTTTTCTGAGGAGTTTGGATTTTTGACTTTGATTTTGAAATGAAATTGGATCTGGAATTTTGTTGTCTGCCATTGAGGAAGAGAGATATACGTACAGAAAAATGAAAATGAGGGGAATTATGGTTTATAACCGGGTTTATATAGGTAGGTCAGAAATTAGAATGGATGGATAAGGTTGGATATACGCGTTAACGACAAAGTGGCCTAAAAAGCCCGTTCTGACCCGGAATGAAATTAGGTAAACCCATATATCAAAATAGGTGTTTAAAACTATTTTAAACATGATGGAAAAGGTTTCGGTTTCAAATTTCATCGTATGAAGAAGTTATGCTCAAATCAATATTTTTCAAATTGATTTCAATTGATTTCAATTTCATTTATTTCAAGGCGTTTCGAGTCCGTACGATCAAAAGACAAGTCTGATCACTACGAAACTTGAAACCCTATAATAATTCACCGTTACGTATCCGATGAAACTGGTTTCGTCGAAATACGAGTCAGTGGCCAAAATGGCTATTTTCCATTAATTAATTAAATAAATAAATTAGCTAATTAAATCAAATTTTAAATTTCAATTCGAAAATTGACAAATTTAATCGATTATGATTCCTCAATCATTTACAATGATTTAAATAAATTTAAATGTCAATTTAGAGATGATTAATTTATAAATTTCAATATCAACCCTAATTTCATTAAATCCAAAATTTATAAATTTAATTTCCAAAATTCTATTAGATTCACTTTTCATTCTATTCAATTCACTATTCTTAAATGGATGAAATTTTACATTGAATTTGCAAACTATTACCATAATATTCTTACATTCCATCTAACTTGCTATTAACGTAATAATTTAGTGTTAAATTTCATTTATTTGCCATAAATTCAATTATTGAACTTTTACACTTCAATTAAATTAAAAATCTTACTTTCCATTCTTTTAAAATTCAATCAATCATTATCTTATGGGTAAATTTTACATTACTGTAAATCCAATTCCCTAATATTTTCCAGAAATCAACTAAATTTATATCAACGCGGTGATTAATTACATTTTATTGCAATGGATTTAGATCTAATTCACTAAATTATATACATAGGTAAACAATTAATAGTTATCGCAATAAGCCAAATCTACTCCCATTCATACCCTATTATCAATTGACTAAAATAAAATCTCTTACTTATCATCGATTATGTCAAATTACAATTTTACTGCGTATTATTTCATCAATTAATATAACTTGAATTTATTTTCCAATTTGATGATTTCAATCAATTAAAACTTTACCATCTGTTTCAATTAATTGGGTATGCACAAATTAGGATATTCAATCAATTTCAATTTATAGTAAAATTATCATGGTTTATATCATATTGCATTAATATCCCTATTTTATTTCAATTTCAAATGATTGAATATTAAATTCCATTTACTATAGTAGATCCAACTTATTAAAATTTTATTTCGATAAATCGTTTTAAATTTGCCTTCCACCTTTATACTCAACCAATTTTTAAAAATCTAATAACATAGTTAACGATTCATTACCTTAATATACCCAAATTTCCATCTTTATTTATGTTGACCAATTTATTTCCATAAATCCATTATTATCTTTTGTTCATTGTCTATTCCACTTAAGTTTATATTTCCAACCAATTACTAAAATATCTTACATAATATTGAACTCATTCAACTACCTCTGATTATAACATTTCATTATTTATTATAACTGCTTACATCATATGAATTCATTCTATTACCCTAAATCAGACATTAATTCATATATTCATACAATACTTACATTTATTCACATAATTTGCATTAACGTTATTACACCAATTACTACCTTATAATAAGTTTACGTTTATATTCTATTTACACTTACACTTTCCGTTATTTTATAAATTATTATCCTTAATTGGCATTGTTATGTTTTAATTTATTTATTATTTCATTAATAAGTTACAAAAATCTATTTCTCCAAATATTAAATCACAAAGTCCTATTTAATTTACCATTGCTACATTTCCTTTTTAACGTTTGCTTCATTATAAATTATAAAAAAAATTCTTTCTTTCTAAATTTAATTAAAAAGATCCAATTAAATTAACCAATTTATTTATTAAAATTTACGGGTTGTTACATCTCTTTAGTATATTCAGCCATAGTGCATTAAACCACAACATTTCAAAAATGTTGTAATTTCTGTTATACCCTTTAAAACAATATATCTTCAATTTTTCTCATTTTGAAATTATCAAACTTATTTCACTTTTCAAAAAAATTAATTTGGGTATTACTTGACTTATAAATTTAATAAAATAACATTTTTTTAATAAATATCCAATTTAAATAAAAAATTCATTTGTTAAGCCAATAATTTATAAATTTCTTAACTTTTATTTCAACTAATGACTTAATATTTTATTTAACATACCCATCTCCTAAATATAATTTAATCTCCATTTATCTACTTAACTAAAATTTCCATTTAAAAGTCAAATTACTAATTTCAAGTTAAGTCATCTTTAGGTTACATTTTTCCATTTTTAAATCATAATCATTTCTTTTTACAAAACATAACCCTAAATAAAATATTTTATCATAGTTAATGTAACAATCCAATTCTCTATATAAATCTATTCATTTAGACATCAATTAACTATGATTACAAGTTAAATAAATTTTATTACCAAATGCACAATTAAAACTGTATTTCATTTTCTCAATTCAAAAACATTATTCATTATACAAAACATATTCATTTCAGGGAATAACCTTAAATAAAACCACTAGATTAGATTCAAGATTCCATATTAAATCAAATTTAATTATTAAGTTATTTATCATAAACAAAGATCCTTACATTATAATTTAAAACCAAATAAAGATTTTAAATTACAGTTAAAACTAAAATCGACTTATAAAATTTTAACTTATAGAAATCCAATATGTCTTTATATTTCAAATCTTTAAATCAAATCTTTAAGCTAAAATCTCATATGTCCTAAAACTCAAAATACTTAATAATTTATAGGAAAATATTATTTAAAATTTTTATCCATGGGTCTGTATATAATTTTCAAACCTAGGTCAAGTGATATGGATATGTATCATTTCAATCCGTAATTTAAAAAGAAAATCCGGTTCTATCATTTCAAACTTGCAATCCCAAGTCAAAATAAATACAATAAAAAATCACTCTAGCCTATCATTTCAGCTCATAAGATTTTCCTTAATCTAAAGTCCGTTCGGGTATGTATCATTTCAACCCGTTGTGATAGGGAACCTGCAGTGTGATAAATAGAAAATAAAATAACAGTATAGCATATAATATCATATCAGATGATGTAGAAGGTGTATAAAAAGCATTTAATATCATATAAACATATCACATGCAGGTATGAACATAGCATATTAATTTCTACAATTCACTTGTCATAATTTCACAATTGTATAAGCACGTAATGTCTAGAGTGAATAACTCACCTTTATACAAGCTAGATTCAAATTCAAAGCACACAACTGAAACTCCGAAAGGCACGACAAGGCATGAACAAGATTTTTGAATGGATGCACAGTTAAGATCCAATCTTGTATGCACACAAATATCACAACATAAGAATATTATTCAATACAAACAACATAAGAATTAAACAATGAAAACAATTAAAATAAAGTGACATAACCTTGCTTCAACCACCAAGTGGGCTCATCTATGAAGGTTAGAAGCAAGCTAGGATCGGCCAAAGGTCTTGTGTACATGGCTATGGCTTGGAATTTAAAGAGATAGTAGGTTACAAATCAAAGGAAGGCTAAAAGGTAAAAGTTTGCTACGATTTGGGTTCGACCATAGGTTCAAGGGCATGGCCCTATGTTGGATCTTGGTCCTAAGGCACGGCAAGGCATATTGTGGTCAATACAAAATAAGGAAGTGGCGATAGAGTTTGTGGCCGAGGCATAGGGAAGAGGAAGTGGTGAACTATGGTGATGTAGGCTATGTTTTCAACAAGTTTTGGTGGAGTTTTGCACATGATGGTCATGGCTTTTGGTTTTGTGGAGATGAGGAGGTGATGTGGTCGGTCTAGGTGGTTGTGGAGTGGTGAAGCCGGCTAGAGGAGATAGAGGCCGAGCCTATTCATAAAGAAAACAAAGAAAGAAAAGAGAAAAAGAAAAAGAGAAAGAAGAGGAAGAAGAAGCCATGGATTGAACTTGCTATATATTTTTTCTTTCTTTGGAACGCAAATAAATGGATGGATTTGAGAAACTTTGTACGTGGTTTACAAAGTGATGGCGGCTAGGGTTTGTAAAAAAGTGAACGACTAAGGAAAGATGAGAAGGCAAGAAAAGAAAAGGCCATAATTTAGGAGAAAGAAACTTATATTTTATTCTTAAATGCAAATGAAAAATGAGGAGTTTTGAAATGAGAAATAAATCTTCTTGTACGTGATTTGGAATAATTACTCACGGCTAGGGAAAGAAATACACGGCTAAGCAAAGACAAGTGTGAAAGACTAGGGCAAGTAATAAGGAGGGTAGGTAAGAAAAGAAAGAATTTGAATGGTTTGCAAAATAAAAAGGCAATCTATAAATCAAATAACTTGATGGATTTAATTACTATTTTTTTCCTTTGTTTTCATGCAAATGGAAAGAGGAGTTTGAGGAATAATATGTACATGATTGATAGGAGAAAATCACCGCTATGAATGTGGGAAGTAATTTGCTATGCAAATGGAAAGGCAAGGGAAAAGGAAAAGGCAACAAATAAAGACAAGTAACTTAAGTCTTTTCAAATTTCTAAGCCATTTATCAAAATAAAATCCACTCAATAAAATAAAAATTTAAACAAAATAAAAGAAGAAATAAATGGGGAAATTAGCATAGAAGAATAGAAAATAAGATACAGAACACAACTGCGCACAAAACACTGTATTTTATCCAATTCAAAAGGTATAAGTTTTAAATTCCCAATAAATCCATATATTTGTTTATCTTTCATTACATAAATATATATTCAAATTTTCATCTTTCTTTTGTAATAACTGTTATTTTCAATTATATTGAATTTTCCAAATATACACATTTATTACAATTAAAACCTCAATCAATTTATTCAACTTGGTTTCATTCCTTTATTTCATCTTATGAATCAAATATACATTTCCATTTATGTCATCTCATTAAAACTTTATAGATCAGTTCTATCTCACATTAATGAACCTTTGCCTACATTTAAGTGTAATTGATTTCCTACTCTGAATTTAGCAGCCTAAATAAAAAAAGTGACTTGCATAAATGGTATCACTAACTTTATATTACACTTAAGTTTATTATTTCCACTACATATCAGAATTGCTGATAAAATGTTGAATTCATTTAATTACCATACATTTATTTACTTATATTCAATTTTATGCCCAAATGTAACAGTTACAACTACATTAATAGACCAATTAAATAGTAACTTACAACCGTTACTATAACCTTTAATTTACATTTCATTTTTAACACTCACTTCATTATAAATTATAAAGTTTTTTATTATTTCTTTCTAAATGTAATTACAAAAATCTTATTAAATTAACCAGTTTAATTATCGAAATTTACGGGTCATTAGACTCTCCTCCACTCAAAACTTTTCGTCCCTAAAAAGAAAAAGGAAAAAGAAGGGCAAAGAAAGAATTAAGTAAACAATATATCTTATTCAAAAATACTAACTTTGTAAACAAATAAATTTACAAAATCAATTAATTTGAATAAAATATACCAATTTATTTATAAATTCCTTTAACACCATTCTTTATTTTAAGTTATTCAATTAACTTTTCATTCTATTTACCTCTATTAATCATTTTATAACTAAAATTTAAGTGTATAACATTTATTATAGCCACTGAAAATTTATTTATAAAATCCCTTTTATATTGTATATTATCCAATTACATTGTTAACTTCTAATAATTTAGGTAAGTTATACTGGAATGCAATAGGATATTATACAGATAAAAATTTCTAATCCAATTATTTCAAGCTTAAATATTTATTCAAAATTTTGATTTCATTTTATAATTGTCATTATCCATCAAGAAAATATTTAAGAGTTAAATTTCCGATTAACTTCAACTATTTTAGAGATAAATAAGTATACCCAATATATATCAAATTAAATCTTAAATCATATATCACATATATTATAAGTCAAGTCATACTTTAGAAATCCAAATCAATTTAATTTTCAAAGCAAAGACGTAGCAAAACTACAAAATGGTCTCTTTACTTCGAAACTCGAAAATTTATGTCGATGATGCTGTAGTCATCCCCGAAATTATTTTCCAGCGACAAAGAAAAGTGCACTGATTTACAAATTAAAAATTCCTTGAAATAATTTCTACTTTAAATACTTTAAATAATATATCCTTCAAAACTTTGAACACACAGTTTGAAACCATCAGAAATTAAATTCTTATTTTCTTGTTTTAAATTCATTTAAATTTCCAAATAATTTATTTCATTTACTAAATTTGAAAACTATGTTGTATCCATTTTCTTTGTTCAAGTGTTTTGGAGATCCTATCGATAGCATTGATATGACAAATCGATCGAAAACCCAAATCAACATCAACAACTCAAACAACACAATACAAAACATTTTCAAATATAGATTTACAAATACACTATACAGGAATAGACTTTCAAAGCAAGGATAGAGATTCAAATTGGACTGACTCAAGTCAAAGGAAATTTTGATTTGAGGATAAGTTGGAACAAAAGATAAGATGATTGACTAACTGAATAAGGAAATGGATAAGCTTATATAAATCTTGGGCAACCTTAATCGGGTCAACCGTGACTTCAAGAATAAGATCGATGCAGAATCCTGGGGTAAATCTACATTCGATCTCAAGAGATAGAATATGGGATAACAAGAGATACTAGCATTTAAACCGTGGATATATAAATCTCCGATGAATAAACGCCTATTGTAAAGGAGTTCCACCCCTTTACAAGTCATTCAGTGGAGCTATGGGCTACTCCAAAATCAAAAGAAGACGAATAGTGGGCAACAAGAATGAAATATGGTACCGTAGGGAATGTTCCAAAATTCAAAGGAAACCGAGTCAAAAGGAAGAGATTCACACTCGAATGAAAGTGATTCTGTAAATAAATTTACCATATATGATAAGTTCTTCCTAGAGGCAAAGCTCTGATACCAAATGTAACGGCCTGATATTTTGACACAAATGCGACTTGAATTGTTCAAAATACCGAATTGTAATTTAAATTTGGAAAAACTCATAATATACAGTAAATAAATAATCACAAATCATAGACACGGAGTAACATAATGCAGTGGAAGAAAAGAGATAGTAGTTAATGAAGCTACTATATAAATAACTCAGAGTTAAACAAGATACAACAGAGGTTCAATACAATAATCAAGTACATGGCTGATACATCACTGGAATCGACTGATAATTGGAAGTGAAATAGATAGCTGGATCTTTAAGCAAAGCTCCAACTCCGAAGGTGAGTCTCCAATGTTGTATCACTCAGTTTGACACAAGCGTAAAGCAAAACAAAAAAAACACTCGAGTCAGGACATACATACTTATACAATGTAAACCAACTCAAGTGAACTGTAATATACAGTACAAGTAACTTAAAGGATGCTTGGGACCGCCCATCCTCTAAGGATCCTTTAAACTATTTACTATGTAGTACTATTTTTCTATTATAATAATGTCTATAGTAAAATAAACTTACTTTTAAATAGCGTTAAGGGGTTACCCATGTAGCCCTTAACACATAATAGTCCCAGTAGTCCATCCAGTATCAGCGTACCTCCAGATCGGGAGGCTACCCTAAATACTCCACGGGCTACAGGAGAAAACCAAACTCGTACAAGGCGTGCTAGGGTAGGTGACACGACACACAAGGCAATGTCAGGGTAGATATACCAATTACGCACACAGGCTGATGCTAACGCGTAGTAGCTACTACCGCCCACCTCGAGCCACACCCCTAAATCAAAAATCAAAAGTGTCCACCAAATCAATCTCAAAGTCAGAATATAATATCGAGGAAGTGTGTCCGATAAAAGGGGCTACCTCCTTGGCCCGAGATCGCTCCTGTTTTAGCCGCCTTAAGCCAACTCACGGGAGTAGGGTCCACGTTCATACCTCAAAGGACATCGCCGCCATCCTACTTCATTCTAGAATCTCCACCGCGTACACGGTTGTTAAAGTGGTTTTCGAAGTTGGCAGAGAGTATGACAACTTTCGATCCCGGTCTCTTTAACAACCCAAAGTTATTATAACCCATGGATATTTATTTCAAAATCATTTACATTTCGAAAACCAAAATATCATATATGTATGTATTATTTAATTGCAAAACCAAATCAATATCTCATTTAAATAAAACCCAAATTTCCAAACCATAGAATATTTCCTTCAATTTATTAAACTTGAAATATTCCCTTTAAAATCACCTTAAACCAAAACCAGGTTATAAAATCATCAATTTCAATAAGTTTCAAATCACTATATTTAAAGAAAATTCATAATTAAATACAATTTCCGACTCATAACGCCTTTAAAATGACCTTCATTTAAACCATTAAATATGAAGTAGTTATCCTTCCAAATCGAATATTCAATTTCTAGAATTTCAGCAATTTCTAAGTTTATTTCAACATTTTAAACATTGAAAATTTTAAAACAGCAGCACTTATAAAGTGCTGCGGTAGGTATATTTATTATATATCAAAATATAGTTCAAATTCAGAAGCTACAACATTTCAAAAATACTGTTATAGGTCCATTTAGTAATTTCAGCACATAGTTCAAATTTCAGAAGTTACAGCACTTCAGAAATGCTGTTATAGGTCTCTTTAGTATATTCATCCATAGTGCATTAAACCACAGCATTTCAAAAATGCTATAATTTCAGTTATACCCTTTAAAACAATAGATCTTCAATTTTTCTCATTTTTAACTTATCAAACTTATTCTACTTTTCAAAAAAAATTATTTGGATATTACTTAACTTATAAATTTAATAAAATAACATTTTATTAATAAATATCCAATTTAAATTAAAATTCATTTGTTAAGCCGATACTTTATAAATTTCTTAACTTTTATTTCAACCAATAACTTAATATTTTATTTAACATACCCATCTCCTAAATAAAATTAAATCTCCATTTATTTACTTAACTAAAATTTCCATTTAAAAACCAAATTCCTAATTTCAAGTTAAGTCATCTTTAAGTTACATTTTTCCATTTTTAAATCATAATCATTTCTTTTTACAAAACATAACCCTAAATAAAATATTTTAGCATAGTTAACATAATAATCCAATTCTCTATATAAATCTATTCATTTAGACATCAATTAACTATGATTTCAAGTTAAATAAATTTTATTACCAAATGCCCAATTAAAACTGTATTTCATTTTCTCAATTCAAAATACATTATTCATTGTACAAAACATATCCATTTCAGGGAATAACCTTAAATAAAATCACTAGATTAGATTCAAGATTCCATATTAAATCAAATTTAATTATCAAGTTATTTATCACAAAAAAGATCCTTACATTACAATTTAAAACCAAATAAAGATTTTAAATTACAATTAAAACCAAAATCGACTTTTAAAATTTTAACTTATATAAATCCAATATCCCTTTATATTTCAAATCTTTAAATCAAATCTTTAAGCTAAAATCTCATACGTCGTAAAACTCAAAATACTTAATAATTTTTAGGAAAATATTATTTAAATTTTTTATCTATGGTTCTGTATATAATTTTCTAAGCTAGGTCAAGTGATATGGATATATATCATTTCAATCCGTAATTTAAAAAGAAAATCCAGGTTCTATCATTTCAAACCCGCAATCCCAAGTCAAAATAAATACAATAAAAAATCACTCGAGCCTATCATTTCGGCTCATAATGATTTTCCATATTCTAAAGTCCGTTCGGGTATTATCATTTCAACCCATAGTGATAAGCAACCTGAAGTGTAATAAACAGGAAACAAAATAACAGTATAGCATATAATATCATATCAAATGATGTAACAGGTATATAAACAGCATTTAATATCATTAAACATATCACATGCAGGTATGAACATAGCATATTAATTTCTACAATTCACCTGTCATCATTTCACAATTGTATAAGTACGTAATGTCTAGAGTGAATAACTCACCTTTATACAAGCTAGAAATTCAAAGCACATAGCTGAAACTCCGAATGGCACGACAAGGCACGAACAAGATTTTTGAAAGGATGAGCAGTCAAGATCCAATCTTATATGCACACAAATATCACAACATAAGAATATGATTCAATACAAACAACATAAGAATTAAACAATGAAAACAATTGAAATAAAGTGACATAACCTTGCTTCTACCACCAAGTGGGCTCGGCTATGAAGGTTAGAAGCAAGCTAGGCTCGGCCAAAGGTCTTGTGTACATGGCTATGGCTTGGAATTTAAAGAGATGGTAGGTTACAAATCAAAGGAAGGCTAAATGGTAAAAGTTTGCTATGATTTGGGTTCGACCATAGGTTCAAGGGCATGGCCCTATGTTGGATCTTGGTCCTAAGGCACGGCAAGGCATGTTGTGGTCAATACAAAATAAGGAAGTGGCGGTAGAGTTTGTGGCCGAGGCATAGGGAAGAGGAAGTGGTGAACTATGGTGATGTAGGCTATGTTTTCAACAAGTTTTGGTGGAGTTTTGCACATGATTGTCACGGCTTTTGGTTTTGTGGAGATGAGGAGGTGATATAGTCGATCTAGGTGGTTGTGGAGTGGTGAAGTCGGCTAGAGGAGGTAGAGGCCAAGCCTATTCATGAAGAAAACAAAGAAAGAAAAGAGAAAAAGAAAAAGAGAAAGAAGAGGAAAAAGAAGCCATGGATTGAACTTGCTATATTTTTTTTCTTTTTTTGGAATGAAAATGAATGAATGGATTTGAGAAACTTTGTATGTGGTTTACAAAGTGATGGCGGCTAGGGTTTGAAAAAAAATTGAATGGCCAAGGAAAGATGAGAAGGCAAGAAAAGAAAAGGCAACAATTTAGGAGAAAGAAACTTAGATTTATTTTATTCTTAAATGCAAATGAAAACGAGGAGTTTTGAAATGATAAATAAATCTTCTTGTACGTGATTTGGAATAATTACTCACAGTTAGGGAAAAGAAATACACGGCTAAGCAAAAACAAGAGTGAACGGCTAGGGCAAGTAATAAGGAGGGTAGGTACAAAAAGCAAGAATTTGAATGGTTTGCAAAATAAAAAGGCAATCTATAAAGCAAATAACTTGATGGATTTAATTAATTTTTTTCCTTTGTTTGCACGCAAATGGAAAGAGGAGTTTGAGGAACAATATGTACATGATTAATAGGAGAAAATCACGGCTATGAATGTAGGAAGTAATTGGCTATGCAAATGGAAAGGCAAAGGAAAAGGAAAAGGCAACAAATAAAGACAAGTAACATAGGTTTTTTCAAATTTCTAAGCCATTTATAAAAATAAAATCCACTCAATAAAATAAAAGTTTAAACAAAATAAAAGAAGAAATAAAATAGGGAAAATCAACATAGAAGAATAGAAAATAAGATACAGAAAACAACTACGCACAAAACACTGTATTTTATCCAATTCAAAAAGTATAAGTTTTAAATTCCCAATAAATCCATATCTTTGTGTATCTTTCATTACACAAATATATATTAAAATTTTCATCTTTCTTTTGTAATAACGGTTATTTTCAATTATATTGAATTTGCCAAATATACACATTTATTATAATTAAAACCTCAATCAATTTATTCAAATTGGTTCCATTCCTTTATTTCATCTTATGAATCAAATATATATTTCCATTTATGTCATTTCATTCACACTTTATATCATAGTTCTATCTCACATTAATGAACTTTTACCTACATTTAAATGTAATTGATTTCCTGCTCTAAATTTAGCAACCTAAATAAAAAAAGTCACTTGCATAAATGTTATCACTATCTTTATATTGCACTCAAGTTTATTATTTCCGCTACTTATTAGAATTGCTTATAAAATATTGAATTCATTTAATTGCCATAC
This sequence comes from Allium cepa, assembly GCA_030765085.1. Lineage (NCBI taxonomy): Eukaryota > Viridiplantae > Streptophyta > Magnoliopsida > Asparagales > Amaryllidaceae > Allium > Allium cepa. Next base: position 546,220,077 of record CM060943.1, on the reverse strand, counting down.
ATTTATTTACTTATATTTAATTTTATACCCAAATATATCAGTTACAACTACATTAATAGACCAATTAAATAGTAACTTACAACCGTTACTATAACCTTCAATTTACATTTCATTTTTAACACTCACTTCATTATAAATTATAAAGTTTTTTTTATTTCTACATTTAACTACAAAAATATTATTAAATTAACCAATTTAATTATCGAAATTTATGGGTCGTTACACGAAGATAAAGCTTTTGAAGTGCAAGGGCTACTTGCTACTAATCCTAAGGGTGATTCCAAAATGGATGTAGTAGAAGTAGTGCCTTTGTTTGGTTTATATCCTGAACAACTTGTATAGATGGATGCTAGGACTGCATTGCTGCATAGAGGGCACTATTAGCATTCCTAGTGAATTTTCTATATAAAAGGCAAAATGTGGCCTCTACCCTCATAAACCGAGAACGACTAAAATAGGGGCTACGTAGCAGGGCTAAGAAGATTGCTCTCAGTAAGGTGCATCATCACCTTCTAGATATGCATTCTTTTTATGGATTGTTTGTGCATGAGCGCTGTCAGTAAAGTTTGCAAAGCAACCGGGGTGATGATATATTTGGTATTATCTAGGAAAGGGTAGGCCGGTTCTATGAGCAAGGGTGCAAGATGTTCTTGTTGACCTTGGTACATTTTTCTAGAGGTGTATTGTGATGGATGGTATCCAAGTAGCCGAGTCATATTGATGGAATCCATTCTCTAATACACACCTTTATGATTTTAATTGTAAACCTATTATGCTGGAATTTAATTAATGTAACAATTTCGGCTACGATTAACATGTATTTGTTTACTAGACATTATTATAATATCACTAATTTTTTATAAAATGGTTTTGTTATCGGGAGGTAAAAACCCGTACATGTTAATATAGGCCATGGTCTTACAAGATACATTTATTTTAAAAGGTTTTAGAACTTTAAAAATCTAAGTGAGGTGTGTTTCTCATACTGGTTTACCAGACTGGTCCGGATGTTATTTTCCTTTTAATGCTCGAGCCAGACCGAGCATATTTACAGATCTAGTTTGGATGCTTTGGAGCTTTAAGGAGACGAGATGGATGCTTCCAAGACGTACATAGTATATTTGTTTTTCTGTTGAAAATTGTTAGTAGTTTATGAAAGTGATTGTGCTATAGGATTGTGTAATATGGAATATATATATATATATATATATATATATATAATATAGTGTGGAAAATAACTGTAAAACAAAATAACAGTAAAGTAATGTTGACACCAGATATTTTTATACTGGTTCAAACTTCCTGTTCTACGTCCAGTCCCAGTCTCCTTCTTGAATTTAAACTAGCAGCCCTCACTTAATCCAGAGGAATAGGTTTACATCGCCTGAGCAACCGAATAGGACTTTGATCGCTTGACCAACTAAACAGAACTTGACCGCTTGAGTAACCAAACAGGACTTGATTAGAAAGTAGATTGTCTTGACCTTGTGTGTTCTAATAACACGGATTTGTCACTTGTAGTACACCCTTCCTATAATCTTTTCCTCAAGAATGATGTGTATGATTGTGTGTAAATGAAGAATAGGAAGTCTAGATTGCTTTGAAAAAGAAGAAATTGTGACCGTAAGCAATGAATATATGAATTCAAGAAAGCAATAAATTTGAAGAATATAATTCAAGTTAGGGCAAGAAGGAAAAGTGAATTAAATGATTTTATCTTGAAATACGTGCCTATATATATTAGATAGAAATTACAACTTCTGGTGAAAAGATTTTAACGAACAACAATGGTCATAACCTTTAACGAAGAAGAAAACTGTTTATGAAAGGAAGTGTCTATTCAAAAAATGGCAATCAAAACCAGGTCAGTCGACTAGTCTATGAACTGACTTGTCTATGAACATCAGCCGACTGAATTTGAAAATATAAACATGCATACATATGTGCACAGATTCAATAGACTGCCTATAGATATTCAGTCGACTGAATGACCATGTTCAGTTGACTGAATTCTATCGATAAACAGAAATTACCATAGCTCATTTGGTTAGAGAACTTGTCTTCTAAGCTATAGACCTGGGTTCGAGCCCTACTCCATGCATTTTTTGAAAACTTGATTTTTTAATTTAAAATATGATTTTACCAATGACTCAAGTCTTGCTTCATATACTATTGTTATTGTTTTGTTTTTTTGTAACGACCCAGAATTTCTGTCATTTGAAATTCGTATATTTAACTGATTTTAAATATCAACAAGTAAAATTTGGAGGTCGAATAATTTATTTTTCGAATATCTGGATTTAATTGGATAATTAAATCGGCAATTTAATATTTGAAATTGCGTAAATAATTAGAAATTGGGTTTATTGTTATTAAAAATGATTTATAAAGTTATATTAAATCATATTGAAGTTAGAACAGTGTTTGTGAACTTTTAAAATTGAATTAAAAGTTAATTTGTGAAAATTGAATATTTTAATATTTAATCGACGAGTTAAAATAGTCATTTTTCAAACAGTCTTGGATTTCGACGAAACCAGTTTCACCGGATCCGTAATGTTATATTATAGTAAGGTTTCAATTTTCGTGTCAATCGGATTTACGGTTTGTCCTGGGCAAGCCAAAACGCATAGAAATTGGTTTAATCGATTTAATTTAAAATAGATCGTTTATTTCCGTAACCCGCACATATGATCAAATTAGCTTCCGAAACACATTCCATTGTATCTGGAACGCGGGGTAAACCCTAGAAACGTCGGTCACCACGTGAGGTTTGGAGTACGGAAATTTGGAGTGAATAGTGGTTTGGCGAATTTTCTATAAAAGCACCTCAATAGTTCACTTCTGCAAAATAAAACAAGCCCTAGGGTTTTAAGCAGCGGCCGCCATTATAGTTTCGAACGACCAGAATATCATCACCTTCTCCCTCAAATTTCCCTTGATCCGTCAACCAATTCAAAAAGTCTTCAACTACAAAGTTAAAGAGCGTATCAAGATCTATAATTCCAACGGTGGCGATCGTAAACGGAGCAATGTGGAGGAAGTTATCGTGGCCAATAGGCCTCACGTTCATGCGCGTATTCCCATGCCTGGGGACGACCGAGCTTAGTCAAATCGTGGCCGATGGTAGCTTGCTTGAGGAGCTTCGAGGTGGTGTCGCTGGATCGTCGTAGTGTTGCTCGAATTAGTCGCGTGAATTAGGGTTTGGTGGCGGCTAGGTTGGGTTTCGGTTGCGTGGTACTGAAGTGGGGAGGAAGAAACAAACAAGCGGCCTTGATGCGTGCTGGGGAATCCAACGGCTCTGATTGTTTAGGTTAAAAAATTATAAAAGAAATTGTAATATTTAATTATATTATAATTCGTTCGAACTTTAAAAATGTATAACTTTGTCATACGAGGTCAAAAACGCACGAAACGAATTGCGACCGGTTCGTTTTGTCGAGCACTACGCAATGGAGCCGGTTTGGAGTCGTTTGGAGCTAGTGATAATTTCGGGTAAAATTAAACGCACGTTTAATTTTATTCGAAATAAAACGCTACAACTGTTATCGGAAACTCAAGGTGAGAACTTCTCACTCAATCGAATTATTTCGATTTAAATTTTAAGTAGTTAGATTTAAAATTGCTTGATTGTGTGATTGGATGATAGTTATTATCTGTTGTATTGAAATAGATCTTATACGCCGTATATTAAGGGGATGTTATTTATTAAACACATATACCGCGATAATTCCAACTTGATATGAAATTGGTATTATATATGTACTTATAGTTGATTTCCCGCATTATATAGGGATGAGACCCTATTGCACCGAATAATAGCGGATAATATTTTAAATCCCATATACCATGATATTTCACCTCGAAGTGGAATTGGTATTGTGCTAACATCTGTGGATGCTGTGAAACAGGTTGGAGGGATCCAAATGGATTCCTCAAATGATTGAATTTGTTTCAATGTTGTGTGTTGATCTATTTATAATCTGTGTGATTATCTATGTGATTGAAATCGTTAAAGGATAAATTTTAGCCGAATATATTTTTGGTATCGTTAGATGCCGAAAATAAATAAAATTGGAATTTTTGAAAATTTAAGTTGAGAATTTATGACAAAATTATTTTTGGGAATTGGATTAATTCAGATGAAGGAATTTTTAAAATGATAAAGTTTTATTTTTATCTTATTGAATCAAATTCCAAAATATGGTAAAAAGGCTTAATAAATGGATTTTCGATAATATTATTCAAAGGTTGAAAATTTATTCAAAATATCGATTTTAAAGAGTTGGAAAAATAAAAGAATTTGTATTCTTTAAAAAGGAAATTATTTTGAAAAGAAATAAATTTAGAAATCCATTTGGGAATTGATTTTGGTAATTGAAAATAGATCTTTTGGAAATCCATTTGGAAATTTATTTGGTGTTTTGAAATGAATTTGGAATCAATTAGGAATTATTTGAGGTTTAGTAGAAATTGATTTCAATTTGAATTTGAATGAAATTCACTTAGTGTTTAATTTCTTGGAAAATCAATACGGAATTTGATTTGGTCTTTTTGGAAATCAATTGAAAATTGATTTTGGTGTTGAAAGTGAATAATTGAAATCGATTTGAAAAATCATATAAAAAGTGAATATTTGGAAATGAAAATTCATAATGGAAATTTATAAGGGAAATTTGTTTTAAAAATAAACATTGATTTATTTTTAAAAGTGTGGAAATAAATTTACGGATTTGGAACGTAAATTTAATAAATCGGTAAGGACTTATTTAATTGGTTTGAATGAACCATTTTGAAATGAAAGTGTATTCTCCCTGGGAAGCCGAATAAGATTTTCTGAATAGTTTTGAAATATATGTATATAAAATTCTAGTATTGGTTTTGAAAAGGATACTTTGAAGAAATTTACCTCTTAATTATTTTAAATCCTTTAAGTAAAGATTTATTAAATTGTTTATAGAAATGATTATTTCTAAGATTTAATCAGTAATTGTTTTAGAAAATAGTTATTTAAATAGTTATACTCTATTTACTAATTTTATTTTGAAAGATTAGTTTGGGTTTAAGTTTATATAATATAGGTGTAATGTTTTGGTATGGAGATTTCCTTTGTGATGGGAAATTCGATCGGGATTGTGAATATCCGGATTGCAAGGGCTTCTTTTGAAGTGCATTCAGTTCTGTTCGAACCCGGAACAGACTTGTATGGTTACGTGTCTGACATTACATTTTGTGATATAAAGCAGATTTCTTTCAAATACATTTCTGTTGGTGGCGGAGAATTTATTCTCTTAGTTTAACACCCTTCTCTAAGACGTACGAGCATCAAAGGTTTTGTAGTTGAAGGTTATCAGCAATATACTCCCAATTTGGTAATGTGGCATGCTGAGTGTTGCTGTGTGATGATTATTTATTGATCATTTGTTGATCAAAGCGTGGCTTTGTGAAAAAGCGTAGCTTTATGGACGAGACTTCGTCGGACCTCACACCCCAGAAATGGTCGGAACAGGAATATGCGGCAAGGTTATGAGGGTCGCTCCCTTTAGGGTATGTCATTTCCTTCTGGAAAAGGGTGGTGTCAGGTATGGAGCCCTGATGCTTAACCTATGTGGTTGCTCCAATGTCATTTTCTGTGTGGTTGTTGCTTTGTGATCGAGGGCCCTCGGATAAAGGTCCCAAAGGACCGGAGGGTGGCATATTCGTGTAGTAGTTACCTAGTTACAAAGGTAACCCGGCCTTGTGTTGGTAGAGAGCTGGTTAAGTTCTCGGGACATCCCGCCAGAGGCGATCCTATGTGGCAGTAGGAAGTTCCTTAGCCTGACCATTTGTTGGAAATCCAAAAAAACAATACGAACCTTGTACGGTTTTAGTTGTATAACGTGCCATAGAATGTGGCGGTAACCTGCTATTGAACATGGTAGTTATAGTAGGCATTCGATAATGGTCGTATGTTGGCTAAGATTTATATTATACTTGCAAATGGTTTTCCACTGTGCACTTATAATAATAATATCAAAGAAATTTGCGTATTAAGCATCTTTGACTATCATAAGGAGGAATCTCCTCCAATTCTGCATTTGCATTGTGTGTGTGCGGGGAGGCCTTATGGTAGTTTCATTTTCCAAAAGCATTGCGGATATTTCTCACTTTCCTCGTTGTTGTTGTTTTAAAAGATAGATAACTGTTTTGAGTTCTCACACCAGTCCCATGATTGACCTGGAGTTTATTGTTCTCTTCCTAAACTCTTGGTGCCCATAATTTTCCACACAGGCAGCCTAGAATCAGGTTATCAAGTCATTCTTGATTCAGGAGTGCTATGGAGCTCAAGTGGCGACCTGGATGGCGAGACGTATTGCTTGTATATGATATTATCTTTCCGCTGTATAATTCACTTGTAAGGACATGTTTGTTTAACTATCCATTGTTTTGTTGTGTTGTATATTGTGGTTGTACACTCTGATGATGATGAGATGTAATGTAATAACTGGGATAGTTCTTTGTTTTAAAGATTATTCATTTATATATTATATGTTGTTCCGCTGCGATATGTGAGATTCCAATATTGCTTCTGTTCTGTTTTCTTACTTCTTCTATCTTTTTCTTCTACCTCTTCTTTTTAACCCTAACAATTCGGTTTTACAGCATTCGATTATTCGGCATTTGATACAGTGGACGTAAGAATGCCGACCTTCGGATCCCGATAAAATCAATTTGTTACATTTGGTATCAGAGCATATGGTTAAGAGACAACCTTGTCAGCGGTACTCTAGAATGAGTTGAGTGTAATAATAGATATGAGAGCGTATTTGTTAGTGAATATGAAATTGTTTGTATTGTGTTAACTTATCAGTTGATTATTTATAGATTCTGGTCGGTGCAGTCCAGCTAACTGTATCGAAAGGGGTTTCTAAACTCTTAAATGAGATAAACCGACATAGTATTGTTTTAAATTGGGTAAATGAAATAATTTTACCTCGATTATTGTGATATCCTGGAAATTTGAGGCAATATCAATTAAATAATCTGTGATAAAATTGAATTGATTTAATAATATTTGTTAATAATAATTTGAATTGATTTAATAATTTTTTTTAAATAAATAATTAACTGATAAATTATCTTTTAAAAGCCAACTAAATTGTTTTCTATTTATAATATATATATATATATATATATATATATATATATATATATTTGTATATAGTGTAATTAGATAATCTTTGTTTTGAGTTTAATAAAATAAAGATATGATTTCTAATTCTAATATTTTTGGTAAATTAGAAATTGATTTAATTTAATATTGAATAAATAATCATATGACCTTAAAATACTCAAGATAAAGTTAATTTGTTTAACATGGTTTTAGCCTAGAGTTTTAACTTAAATAAAAAGTTTTGTTTTGTTTTATTTTATAGCTTGATAAATAAGTATTTATATTTTAAAAAGGATTGTTTCTTTTGAAAATTTATTTTTAATTTAATAATAAGTTATATTTAAACTATATCAATATTGTAATATCTTTGAAAATGGGTTTTTAATATAAATAGAAGTTGTTATTTTAATATATGTATATTTTTGCAAAGAAGTTATGATATGTAAATTTAAAATAAAGACTTTCAAAAAAAAAAGTTAAATGAAATAATACTTTATAAATCCTAACATAAGCATTTAACAGTTTAAGTTTTCAATAAAAGCAACCCATAAGTAAATAAATATATAAGTTCAAACTGTAACAGGTCTGTAAATAAAAATGTTTGAAATAGAAATGCAAAGGCATGAAACAAAGCAAATTAACAAAGTAAGAAATAAAATATACAAATGCAAGAAGCTTATAGACTAAGATTTAGATAAGTATGAAAACAAAATAATAAAAATCACCAGACAACATAATTTTTTGCTGTTTGTAAGAATGCAAAACAAAGTAAGATGATAAAAACAAAACAAAGTTAAGTAAAAATATCTTTGTGTGTTCAGCATATATAGATAGTTTGTTATGCAAGCTAAAGCAAAGCATAGTGGGAAACTAAGTAAAATATCTACATATGAAATGATTAAGTTAGCTAATGAGGAAACAAGAGTACATTAACAATTAATGCCTACTTTTACTTAGCACAACCTTATGTCCATTCGAAATTTGTTCAAATCTTTTCAGCCTCCATAATAAAGCATTTGCCTGATACAAACAAAAGCAACATTTGTACTTGCATGTGTTTAACCAGATAACACCTACCCTATACAAATTTATTTTTCTATTTATACTTATCCTCCAATTCATTCTAAGCATATCAAACCAGAGGAAGATTTTATAGCAAGCTTCTTCATTTTGTTTTTTTTTCATACAAACTCAAATATAAAACTGGAAAACACTACTCAACAAAAACAAAGAGGTTTGGATGATTGAAAGCAAAACTGTTCCCAGTTTTAAAGATTTGGCTGTTTTAAAAAAAAATGGTGCTCTGTTTTTTTTTTACAAGCAAGGCCATTCTTAGTTTCAGAATTTCAAAGCTTTTCAAAATAAAAAAGGGCTCTGTTTACTTTTGGATACAGGTGAGTAACACCTTTTATTTTAAATACTTAAATATATATATTTGTTGTTAAACTTTGATCTGATATGAGTATATATCTTGATGATTTCCTGTGTTTACATGTTACTGCATGTATATGTGTTTGACATCCTGTAACCACCTCTGTTTTAAAGGGTAGCAACATCAAAAATTTAATGATTTAAGTATATTTTGTTCTGTTGCAAATTCTTCTCTGAAACTTAGTTGTATTGCTCTGTGACAAGTATGAGTACTGTAATGAGTATCTCAGGGTTTTATCTGCCTCTAGTTACAGGTTTAAAAATCCTCAACCAAATTTCTTTTTGTTCTTAATTCCAGCTTAACAAGACATAGGTTAACATAAACTGTTGGTATGAATGAAGACTTGAATTTAAATATTGTGTAAGAGTGAAACAATGTTCTTTGTTCTGGAAAACATAATATTACAGAAGAAAACTAAATTTAAGTTAATAACTCAATGGATTTAATTCATGAATTCAGGGTTATGGATCGAACATACATACCATAATATGATTTTTAAAATGAATATCATGTTTTCTAGTCAAGTATTTTAGGTGCAGTTTACCTTTGTTCAAAAATGGGTTTTTGGGTGATTCTTGGTGTTCTATGCAACTAGAGGAGGTCAGGTTGGGTAAGAAGGTGGAGGAGCTTACCAGGGTGTGGGGAAAAATGCTCGGTGATGGGTCTGAACACGGTGGCGATGGTGGCGGTGATTTATTGTCTACAACCCTAGTTTTTAGGGTGTTTGAATTTTTGATCGCTGTGCCCTCTACTGTGCATCGAGTTGCACGAGACTTCGTGGGGTGGTAGATTGGTCGAAGGCGAGTCCATGGCCGGAGTTATGGACCATCTGGTGGTTGGGGTTGGCAGAAGGAGGTGATGACAGGTTGGGTAGGAGATGTTGTGTTTATTTCCAGGTTTTGTGTTATTTCCCCTTTTTGATTTGAAGTCGTGGCGATGGAATTTGGGGGTCGTGGTGGAGACTGGTGGTAGTCAGTGGCATGGTGGAGCACGTGTGGGTGGTCGGAGTTGACTGGGGTCACGGTGCACGTGCACCGTGCCCAGTGAGATTCTGAAGCATTTGGGTGGTGCAGGAATTTTTGGACCGGGTGCGTACTTGAGTTTTTGTGAGCGTGACTCGAAGCAATGGTGCTTTTGACCCGAAGCATTCCTATCTTGGACTCGGGTTGGATATATATTGTTACAGGTAACTATAAACAGCCTGTAGCCTTTTTAATTTAAACAAAATTTAAAAGAAAATTAAAATTGGCAGGCTAACCATAATCCAAAAGTTGAATTAGTGTAAGGATTAGATTTACATGAAAGTTAAATCCAGATTGGAGTTTAAATTCAAATCTTATATTTCTGAATTAATTTTTGAAATGAAAAAAAAAATGTTAAAAGTTTGAAGTTAGGTTCAGGTTTAAAACCTGAACTATATGATTTAAACAATGTTTAAATCCTAGAGTGAAACTCAGTTTTTGAATAACTATCTTAAGGTTTTATAAATGGATTTGGATTTGAAAAATCAAGTTTTAAAACAAAGTGTTGAAGGGAAGTTTAAATCAAAGTTCTTGAATCCAAGGTAAATCAGTTTTTTTTTAAAAAATATAAATGTCTTTTGGAAATTTACATTTAAATTAAGATTCAAGCAGTTGAAGTTATTGGCCTTTCCTATATAAGTCCATATATGAGAATTTAATGTTATTTATAGGATTCTAAATTTAATTAAAAATTTGACAAATGTTTGAATAAGAATCATTTTTGAACCTTAAATTCAAAATGAAATTTTAAATTTGAAATGTAATGTTCTAATAGACTTTGATATTAATAAAGTCATTAATAAAGAAATGAGTTATTTTAGGGATAATTAAGATATTTATATGATAGGATAATTAAGAAATGTCTTATGTATTTAAGTTATAAATTAATAATTTAGATTAATTTATAATTAGAGATCAAATAATAAGTAGATTAAGAAAAGTTATAAATTAATGAAGATAATTAATTAAGGATTATTAATCAATTAATATTTGTGATTAATTTTGGATAATTAATTAGGTTCATTAATTAATCTATTATAAATTGTTAAATGTAATTATTTGATAAAAGAAATGAAGAAATTAATTACTTATTGTAATTAATTTGATAAAATGATTTATTTAAGTTAATTAATTTAATTTAATTAATTTAAGAAATCATTTGATGATGTGTTATGTGAAATTACTTAGTGTATTCAATGGAGCATAATTACTTGAGGAAGTAATTAATATAATTACTGAATGTAGTTAGTGAAGAGGATGTGTTAAAGAAGTAATTGGGATAATTACTTTTGTAATTAATCAAGGGATTAATTAAATGGAGATAATTAGTTATGGGATAATTAATTTGGTAATAAGTAATTAAGGGTAGTTAATTACTGGTTGGTATTAATCAAGGTGATTAATAATTGTGTTTTATTAAGAATTAATCACTTAATGTAATTAAATTAAACAAAGTAATTTGATTTAAATATGAATTATCATTAATTAATGTAATTAATGATGAAATTAAGAATAGTTTAATTAAGAAATAATTGGTAATGTGGTGATAAATTAAGAAAATGTAATTAATTGTATTTAATTATAAATAAAGTAATTAGATGTTAATTACTATAAATGATTTAGGATAATTAATTTGTAGAATTAATTAAAGACTAATTACTTATTGTAATTAGACGGTGATTAATTGAAGAAGTTAATCAAGATAAATATCTAGAAATTGATTAATTAAGTTGATTTAATTTAATAGTTGTGTAAGCAAGACTTATAGATGAAGTAATTAATTTAATTTACTTTAAATTAATTAGAAATAGAAGTAGTTAATTTAATTCATTTTAAATTAATTACGAAATGGTATGATTATAAATCATTGCTTATGGATGAATGATAGTGATATTTCATTTGATGGTTGTGCATTCAGATCTGACTTGAATACTATCTATGTGATATGGATGCTTGATTTAAAGTATGATAATATTTAATTATCTGTTTTGATGATAATATGAATTATCTGTTTATGATGATGTGATTATCTATTGTGATATTATGAATTATCCATATGTGTGTGTATTGATGATATTGAATTAAACTGTTAAGATTAAATAGACAACTTGGCCTTAAAAGACACGTTTTGGATTTCGATGAGACCGAGATCGGGTTTTCCGCATTAGGAATATCCGAAAACCACATCGTTTCCAAATTAACGATAGGTCGTGAATCTGAAGTGAAGATGAAGATTCAGAATGCAAGGGTTATCGTCGTTAACTCTGAGGGTGATTCCAAAATGAGTGTAACGAGATAATGCCTTCGGTTTCGTTCGAACCCGGAACGAACTTGTATGGATTGAATGCTTTCAACACATCGTCAGGCGGGCGATGACCATTCTAAGAAATGTATTCTATAAAGGTAATCGTAGCCTCAAGCCTCATCAACCGGGAATGGCTAAAACAGGGGAGGTGCAGCAAGGTTAGGTGGGTCATGCCCAAGCAGGACAAGGATATTCCCCTGTCTAGATGTCCCTTTTTATTTCGGCTTAGTGGGCAGTAGCGACGGCTATCTGCGGGGTTATCTTGTTCGGGACTGTTCAGTAAGGAATGGTTCCGGCCTTGTGTTGCAGGGGATGAAGGGAGTAATCCTCGGTACGGTGATCTAGGCCCCGTACTGTGACGGGCGATACCCCAGTAGCCCTGCCATTGTATGGAATCCACAATCCAATAAGTGCCAACGGTTTTGATTGTATTACCCACTTTTGTGGCTAGTAGCTGGAATTTAATGAATGTAACAATTTCGATTATTTTCTATTTACTTGAAAACCCTAGACACTATTATAATATCATAGAATTTCCTATCAAATGTTTTGGTTAGCGTAAGGTAAAAACTTTTCCATGTTTATGTGTGGGGAGTCTTACGTGATACCTTTTGTTTTCAAAAGATTTTCAAAGTTAAGAAACTTTAACCTGTTACTCATACCAGACCCATGTCTGACCCGGAGTTTATTTTTGTTTTTCATAAACTCTCGGGTACCCAAATTTTTACGGGAAGCCAAGGGATTCAGGTTAGCTTTGACGAATTCTGGAGGAGCAATGGAGCAGGAGGCTTCAGTGTTGTAGATATATATATTTATAGTTCCGCTGTGTTGATATCTCTGAGTCGTATTCTCTGTGTTGACTTGTGTATTGAGTTGTATAACTAGTCTGGTGTTTATAACTGTCTAGTATGTGATGTATTGTTTGTATAACTCTGATTTATGCTGTATATTATGTAAATACTTATGTAATTATTATAATTTATTCATTCCGCTGTGAGATTCTGATGTTGTTGTTCTTTCTTCTCTATCTTTTCTATTTTCTCACCCCTTTCTTTCTTCAAGACGAAACGGTTTTCTGGGCATAGAAAGCCGGGTCGTCACAGTTGGTATCAGAGCGCTAGGTTGAGTGAATACCTAGGCTCTTAAGTGTTTTCTTTCTTGAGAGAGCGTATTTGTAATTTTGATATATATATATGTATGTATGTATGTATGTATGTATATTTATTTCTACCTATCGTTGGGTTACCTGTTCAGGTTTTCCAATAAGATATAAAGGTAGATTGGGTGGTGGTGTGTGTAACACGACTACCAATGGTTGGAATTTGAATGTTGAGGTTGGAAATATAATTGTCGAGACTGTAGACCTAATACCGTCTCGAGTGAGTTTTGGATGGTGTAAGGATTTCATTGATCTCTGAAGGAAATCTGTTAAGGTTCAGAGTTCATCTTTGAAGTGTAGTTTGGATGAGCTAGAGTTTGGATCTGTTGATTGGACTGAAGTAAGTCAGGATATCTTGATGCATCAAGGTGTAGTAGCTGTGTGATGAGATACAGTGACTATGGATGTCTCCGAAGATGTTTCTTTGGGACAAGTAAATGAAGTGTATCTGCTTCGGTGTGGTGGCTGTGTTCAGCTGGGAGTTTCTGTTTGCTTTGAGGTCCGAAGAGCTTTGGATTAAGTAGTCTTTGACTTCTGGTTTAGCAGTGGAGTTTAGAAGCTGCAGAGTAGTTCCATTTCTTCGATGGATTGGCCACATAAGCGTAAGCTGTTCTGATTGGTAAAGAGAGAACGGTATCTTTGGAATTAGGCTGGATCAATCGCAAAAGTGACTTGCGATGGTTTGAATATTCTCTTGTGAATTTTTTCTGGATGTCTTCAGGAAGTCAGAGTTTGGCCAGCATTTGAAGATTGAATTTGGTATCGACGGAATTTCAGAAGTGGTACCGATGGTTCAACTCAGTAATAGGATGATTTTTTTGAGTTTGGTACGTAACCCGGATTTTGGAATGTGTTGACCAGTTTATGCTTGAGTTCATCTTCAGCATTTTCATCTATTCAGTCAGAGTTGCGCAGTGGAAGCATGGCGGTAGCTGTTTTGGTTTAGAAGCAATTGGATGTTGCAGTGTTTAGATTGGAGAGTTCTACAGAAACTTTTTCAGGATCTGAGGCCATATTGGAGTGCACCTGTTTAATCTTTTCTAGATGCGAGAAGTGAGTTCTATTTTCTGATTTGGAATAGAGTTGTGTTTCACGTATCTTTGAGGGAGTACGTGTAAGATCTATCTTGATTTTAGAACCAGCAGTTCAGGGAGTTTTAGTTGTTGATTTCAGGCTTGTCTGTAGTTTGATATCCTGTCTTGTTTTGTGGATCTAGATGAGTAGAAGTTTGTAGCTTAGTAGTATTTGTTGTTTGGATTCTATAGAGCGAGTAACCCGGTATTTATACTTGGGGAAACTCGAGAAAATTCTATCTAGAATTCTGTATGGATAGTTAAATTTGTTTGTTTGGATAAATTGGTTGCTATGGTTGTTAGCTTATGACTGAAATATGCTTGGGTTTTAAAATTAAATCTTTAATTAGATTATTAAATTACCTTTGTTTTAAATTTCGGGGACGAAATTCTTTTAAGGGGGAGGAATGTGATATCCCGGAAATTTGAGGCAATATCAATTTAATAATCTGTGATAAAATTGAATTGATTTAATAATATTTGTTAATAATAATTTGAATTGATTTAATAATTTTTTTTTAAATAAATAATTAACTGATAAATTATCTTTTAAAAGCCAATTAAATTGTTTGCTATTTATAATATATATATATATATATATATATATATATATATATATTTGTATATATATTTGTATATAGTGTAATTAGATAATCTTTGTTTTGAGTTTAATAAAATAAAGATATGATTTCTAATTCTAATATTTTTGGTAAATTAGAAATTGATTTAATTTAATATTGAATAAATAATCATATGACCTTAAAATACTCAAGATAAAGTTAATTTGTTTAAAATGGTTTTAGCCTAGAGTTTTAACTTAAATAAAAAATTTTGTTTTGTTTTATTTTATAGCTTGATAAATAAGTATTTATATTTTAAAAAGGATTGTTTCTTTTGAAAATTTATTTTTAATTTAATAATAAGTTATATTTAAACTATATCAATATTGTAATATCTTTGAAAATGGGTTTTTAATATAAATAGAAGTTGTTATTTTAATATATGTATATTTTTGCAAAGAAGTTATGATATGTAAATTTAAAATAAAGACTTTCAAAAAAAAAATTTAAATAAAATAATACTTTATAAATCCTAACATAAGCATTTAACTGTTTAAGTTTTCAATAAAAGCAACCCATAAGTAAATAAATATATAAGTTCAAACTGTAATAGGTCTGTAAATAAAAATGTTTGAAATAGAAATGCAAAGGCATGAAACAAAGCAAATTAACAAAGTAAGAAATAAAATATACAAATGCAAGAAGCTTATAGACTAAGATTTAGATAAGTATGAAAACAAAATAATAAAAATCACTAGACAACATAATTTTTTGCTGTCTGTAAGAATGCAAAACAAAGTAAGATGATAAAAACAAAACAAAGTTAAGTAAAAATATCTTTGTGTGTTCAGCATATATAGATAGTTTGTTATGCAAGCTAAAGCAAAGCATAGTGGGAAACTAAGTAAAATATCTACATATGAAATGATTAAGTTAGCTAATGAGGAAACAAGAGTACATTAACAATTACTTAGCACAACCTTATGTCCATTCGAAATTTGTTCAAATCTTTTCAGCCTCCATAATAAAGCATTTGCCTGATACAAACAAAAGCAACATTTGTACTTGCATGTGTTTAACCAGATAACACCTACCCTATACAAATTTATTTTTCTATTTATACTTATCCTCCAATTCATTCTAAGCATATCAAACCAGAGGAAGATTTTATAGCAAGCTTCTTCATTTTGTTTCTTTTTCATACAAACTCAAATATAAAACTGGAAAACACTACTCAACAAAAACAAAGAGGTTGGGATGATTGAAAGCAAAACTGTTCCCAGTTTTAAAGATCTGGCTGTTTTAAAAAAAAAATGGTGCTCTGTTTTTTTTTTACAAGCAAGGCCATTCTTAGTTTCAGAATTTCAAAGCTTTTCAAAATAAAAAAGGGCTCTGTTTACTTTTGGATACAGGTGAGTAACACCTTTTATTTTAAATACTTAAATATATATATTTGTTGTTAAACTTTGATCTGATATGAGTATATATCTTGATGATTTCCTGTGTTTACATGTTACTGCATGTATATGTGTTTGACATCCTGTAACCACCTCTGTTTTAAAGGGTAGCAACATCAAAAATTTAATGATTTAAGTATATTTTGTTCTGTTGCAAATTCTTCTCTGAAACTTAGTTGTATTGCTCTGTGACAAGTATGAGTACTGTAATGAGTATCTCAGGGTTTTATCTGCCTCTAGTTCCAGGTTTAAAAATCCTCAACCAAATTTCTTTTTGTTCTTAATTCCAGCTTAACAAGACATAGGTTAACATAAACTGTTGGTATGAATGAAGACTTGAATTTAAATATTGTGTAAGAGTGAAACAATGTTCTTTGTTCTGGAAAACATAATATTACAGAAGAAAACTAAATTTAAGTTAATAACTCAATGGATTTAATTCATGAATTCAGGGTTATGGATCGAACATACATACCATAATATGATTTTTAAAATGAATATCATGTTTTCTAGTCAAGTATTTTAGGTGCAGTTTACCTTTGTTCAAAAATGGGTTTTCGGGTGATTCTTGGTGTTCTATGCAACTGGAGGAGGTCAGGTTGGGTAAGAAGGTGGAGGAGCTTACCAGGGTGTGGGGAAAAATGCTCGGTGATGGGTCTGAACACGGTGGCGATGGTGGCGGTGATTTATTGTCTGCAACCCTAGTTTTTAGGGTGTTTGAATTTTTGATCGTTGTGCCCTCTACTGTGCATCGAGTTGCACGAGACTTCGTGGGGTGGTAGATTGGTCGAAGGCAAGTCCATGGCCGGAGTTATGGACCATCTGGTGGTTGGGGTTAGCAGAAGGAGGTGATGACAGGTTGGGTAGGAGATGTTGTGTTTATTTCCAGGTTTTGTGTTATTTCCCCTTTTTGATTTGAAGTCGTGGCGATGGAATTTGGGGGTCGTGGTGGAGACTGGTGGTAGTCAGTGGCATGGTGGAGCACGTGTGGGTGGTCGGAGTTGACTGGGGTCACGGTGCACGTTCACCGTGCCCAGTGAGATTCTTAAGCATTTGGGTGGTGCAGGAATTTTTGGACCGGGTGCGTACTCGAGTTTTTGTGAGCGTGACTCGAAGCAATGGTGCTTTTGACCCGAAGCATTCCTATCTTGGACTCGGGTTGGATATATATTGTTACAGGTAACTATAAACAGCCTGTAGCCTTTTTAATTTAAACAAAATTTAAAAGCAAATTAAAATTGGCAGGCTAACCATAATCCAAAAGTTGAATTAGTGTAAGGATTAGATTTACATGAAAGTTAAATCCAGATTGGAGTTTAAATTCAAATCTTATATTTCTGAATTTATTTTTGAAATGAAAAAAAAAATGGTAAAAGTTTGAAGTTAGGTTCAGGTTTAAAACCTGAACTATATGATTTAAACAATGTTTAAATCCTAGAGTGAAACTCAGTTTTTGAATAACTATCTTAAGGTTTTATAAATGGATTTGGATTTGAAAAATCAAGTTTTAAAACAAAGTGTTGAAGGGAAGTTTAAATCAAAGTTCTTAAATCCAAGGTAAATCAGTTTTTTTTTTAAAATATAAATGTCTTTTGGAAATTTACATTTAAATTAAGATTCAAGCAGTTGAAGTTATTGGCCTTTCCTATATAAGTCCATATATGAGAATTTAATGTTATTTATAGGATTCTAAATTTAATTAAAAATTTGACAAATGTTTGAATAAGAATCATTTTTGAACCTTAAATTCAAAATGAAATTTTAAATTTGAAATGTAATGTTCTAATAGACTTTAATATTAATAAAGTCATTAATAAAGAAATGAGTTATTTTAGGGATAATTAAGATATTTATATGATAGGATAATTAAGAAATGTCTTATGTATTTAAGTTATAAATTAATAATTTAGATTATTTTATAATTAGAGATCAAATAATAAGTAGATTAAGAAAATTTATAAATTAATGAAGAAAATTAATTAAGGATTATTAATCAATTAATATTTGTGATTAATTTTGGATAATTAATTAGGTTCATTAATTAACCTATTATAAATAAATTTAATTATTTGATAAAAGAAATGAAGAAATTAATTACTTATTGTAATTAATTTGATAAAATGATTTATTTAAGTTAATTAATTTAATTTAATTAATTTAAGAAATCATTTGATGATGTGTTATGTGAAATTACTTAGTGTATTCAATGGAGCATAATTACTTGAGGAAGTAATTAATATAATTACTAAATGTAATTAGTGAAGAGGATGTGTTAAAGAAGTAATTGGGATAATTACTTTTGTAATTAATCAAGGGATTAATTAAATGGAGATAATTAGTTATGGGATAATTAATTTGGTAATAAGTAATTAAGGGTAGTTAATTACTGGTTGGTATTAATCAAGGTGATTAATAATTGTGTTTTATTAAGAATTAATCACTTAATGTAATTAAATTAAACAAAGTAATTTGATTTAAATATGAATTATCATTAATTAATGTAATTAATGATGAAATTAAGAATAGTTTAATTAAGAAATAATTGGTAATGTGGTGATAAATTAAGAAAATGTAATTAATTGTATTTAATTATAAATAAAGTAATTAGATGTTAATTACTATAAATGATTTAGGATAATTAATTTGTAGAATTAATTAAAGACTAATTACTTATTGTAATTAGACGGTGATTAATTGAAGAAGTTAATCAAGATAAATATCTAGAAATTGATTAATTAAGTTGATTTAATTTAATAGTTGTGTAAGCAAGACTTATAGATGAAGTAATTAATTTAATTTACTTTAAATTAATTAGAAATAGAAGTAGTTAATTTAATTCATTTTAAATTAATTACGAAATGGTATGATTATAAATCATTGCTTATGGATGAATGATAGTGATATTTCATTTGATGGTTGTGCATTCAGATCTGACTTGAATACTATCTATGTGATATGGATGCTTGATTTAAAGTATGATAATATTTAATTATCTGTTTTGATGATAATATGAATTATCTGTTTATGATGATGTGATTATCTATTGTGATATTATGAATTATCCATATGTGTGTGTATTGATGATATTGAATTAAACTGTTAAGATTAAATAGACAACTTGGCCTTAAAAGACACGTTTTGGATTTCGATGAGACCGAGATCGGGTTTTCCGCATTAGGAATATCCGAAAACCACATCGTTTCCAAATTAACGATAGGTCGTGAATCTGAAGTGAAGATGAAGATTCAGAATGCAAGGGTTATCGTCGTTAACTCTGAGGGTGATTCCAAAATGAGTGTAACGAGATAATGCCTTCGGTTTCGTTCGAACCCGGAACGAACTTGTATGGATTGAATGCTTTCAACACATCGTCAGGCGGGCGATGACCATTCTAAGAAATGTATTCTATAAAGGTAATCGTAGCCTCAAGCCTCATCAACCGGGAATGGCTAAAACAGGGGAGGTGCAGCAAGGTTAGGTGGGTCATGCCCAAGCAGGACAAGGATATTCCCCTGTCTAGATGTCCCTTTTTATTTCGGCTTAGTGGGCAGTAGCGACGGCTATCTGCGGGGTTATCTTGTTCGGGACTGTTCAGTAAGGAATGGTTCCGGCCTTGTGTTGCAGGGGATGAAGAGAGTAATCCTCGGTACGGTGATCTAGGCCCCGTACTGTGACGGGCGGTACCCCAGTAGCCCTGCCATTGTATGGAATCCACAATCCAATAAGTGCCAACGGTTTTGATTGTATTACCCACTTTTGTGGCTAGTAGCTGGAATTTAATGAATGTAACAATTTCGGCTATTTTCTATTTACTTGAAAACCCTAGACACTATTATAATATCACAGAATTTCCTATCAAATGTTTTGGTTAGCGTAAGGTAAAAACTTTTCCATGTTTATGTGTGGGGAGTCTTACGTGATACCTTTTGTTTTCAAAAGATTTTTAAAGTTAAGCAACTTTAACCTGTTACTCATACCAGACCCATGTCTGACCCGGAGTTTATTTTTATTTTTCATAAACTCTCGGGTACCTAAATTTTTACGGGTAGCCAAGGGATTCAGGTTAGCTTTGACGAATTCTGGAGGAGCAATGGAGCAGGAGGCTTCAGTGTTGTATATATATATATATATATAAATATATATATATATATATATATATATATATATATATGCTTATAGTTCCGCTGTGTTGATATCTCTGAGTCGTATTCTCTGTATTGATTTGTGTATTGAGTTGTATAACTAGACAGGTGTTTATAACTGTCTAGTATGTGATGTATTGCTTGTATAACTCTGATTTATGCTGTATATTATGTAAATACTTATGTAATTATTATAATTTATTCGTTCCGCTGTGAGATTCTGATGTTGTTGTTCTTTCTTCTCTATCTTTTCTATTTTCTCACCCTTTTCTTTCTTCAAGACGAAACGGTTTTCTGGGCATAGAAAGTCGGCACAATTGTATTTTATATAAAGGAATAATTTTTCAGAATTATCAAAGTGTATGTAAAAAATTGAATTGTTTGATTGTGGAAAATGTAAGAAAATATATAAGTGAATCAAAGTTGTTCGAATAATCTGAATAAAAACAACAATTGTGAAAGAATAAATTATATAAAAGTAACAATTGTATAAGTATAGAATTATAATTGAAATGATTTACAATTATGGAATAATCTTGTATATGTAAACGGAAATAGTTAAATTATATAAGCAAGATTTATAAATGTGATTTATAAATAAAAGAAAATTTTAAAGGAACAAAAAGCATTAGATTCACTACTGTTGCTGGGGAATAATAAGGGTGATGACTGCAGCATCATCAGTATCATTTTCGAGTTTCTGTGTAATGGATTTGCTACCATAGTAAATTGAAATTTAATTTTGTTGTGATAAACAAATTTGAAATTAAAATCCAAGTTGAAATTGATGAATATAAGTTATCAAGTTTTGAACTTATAATATGAGATAATAAAGATTCAACTTTAGTAAAGTTGAAATGAAATTTGAGTTAGCATAATAAATGTATGATTTGAAACTTAACTAAAAGAAGTTAAATAAATTAAATCAGATTTGGAAGTTGAATAATAAGTTGTATAAATTATTAAATGTGAAGATGTAAGTAAAACCAATTATTAAAATGGTTAAACAACTTTGTTAAGCAAAACGAGGTATGAATCTGAATAAGTGATAAAATTGACTTTGGTAAAAGTTAAATAGAATTTACTTTGGAGTTGGAATTTGAATTGAATTTTAAATGGATTAGATATGTTGTTGAAATGGAAATTTAAGTTAAGTTAAACAAACGATGTTTAAAAGGAATATAACTTGGTGATGTTGAATAAAGTTGATTTTGGTATCGAAGTAAAATAATGAAGTGAATTAAATGAATATGAACTTGGATTATATAAAGGAGATTCAACTTTATTTGTAAAATAAATTAGTAATTGAAATAATGAATTGAATATTAATCAATCGAATGTAATGAATTGATATAGAATAATGGATATAAGTGTTAATTCATTTAAGGCTAATTGAATGTTAACCAAAATTGAAGGTAAACAAAGTGAATATGAATGATGAATATAAAGTGAATAAATTCGGTTGTATTGGATACACATTGGTTGTTATATTATTGTTAATTGATTGAATAGAAATTCATATGCAATTGAATGAATAACAAATTGAAAGCTAAAGCAATTAAATTCAAATTAGAAGTTAAGTAAATTTAAATTGAATAGAAATTGATTTGAATTGAAAGTGAACAAATGTGAATGTAAATTAGTGAATCTAAACTAACTGAAAATGAATAATTGAATGTCGTTGTATATGAATTGGTTGTAAACAATTACAAGTAATGTCGAAATCATATAAGTTGTTTATAAACCTTGTTTAGTATGCATTTCTTTTAATATGCATGTGTTGTAGTTGTTCAAAAGAGTAAAATGTTAATAACTTCTTATATATGTCACTTATGTGTTTATATTGAGTAAGTACAGGTACCGGGGCTACCGTTAGCGGGATTTGGTTGCGCAAAATGCTAAATAAATAACTGCTTTACTTAAAAATGCTAAAAAGGTACGCCTACACAATAAAAATAGGAAATATGAACCGTTTTTTTGTTTTCTGACCATGTGGGTCGATGTATATATATTTATATCTATGGTGATACTGTAAAAGCTCCTCCGTAAAAAGGAGGTTATGGCGAAATTTTCTGAAAATTTAAGGCGTTAGAAAATTTTCGGGAAATTTTGGAAAAAAAATTTTGTCCAAAATTTCTGTGAAAACTAAGTTTTGATTTGAAGTTAAAGGTCAAACGTTATAGTTGGTTTTGAAAAGATAACTACATATGGACTTGAAAACTTAGTAAATACTTTGTAGGAAGTTTAACTATTGAATTTTTGGAAAAGTTAAACACTTAAGAGATTTGTAAATCAAATTTGAACGGGTTGATTTGAAAAGTTAATGGATTTCAAAAAAAAAATCCTACTTGGTAATTTTGAGGACGAAATTCTTTTAAGGGGGAAGATTGTAACGACCCAGAATATCTGTCATTTGAAATTCGTATATTTAATTGATTTTAAATATCAACAAGTAAAATTTGTAGGTCGGATAATTTATTTTTCGAATATCTGGAATTAATTAGATAATTAAATCGACAATTTAATATTTGAAATTGTGTAAATAATTGGGAATTGGGTTTAATGTGATTAAAAATGATTTATAAAGTTATATTAAATCATATTGAAGTTAGAACAGTGTTTGCGAACTTTTAAAATTGAATTAAAAGTTAATTTGTGAAAATTGAATATTTTAATATTTAATCGACGGGTTAAAATAGTCATTTTTCAAACAATCTCGGATTTCGACGAAATTAGTTTCATCGGATCCGTAATTTTATATTATTATAACGTTTCAAATTTCATGTCAATCGGATTTACGGTTTGTCCGGGGCAAGCCAAAATGCATAGAAATTGGTTTAATCGATTTAATTTAAAATGGATCGTTTATTTCCGTAGCTCGCACATATTGTAAAGACCCGTAAGTCCGTACTCCTTGAATAGACACTAATCTCCTTTGTTTAATTCAAGATGAACGAAAATACGAACCCTTAGGGGTTTTAAGAAAAATTTAAGAAAAGAAAAGGTAGAAGAGAGAAGAGAAGATAGAAAAAGAGAGAAAAGAAAATAGAAAAGAGGACAGAAAATTTTAAAATAGAAGAAAATAGGACGGACAGAAAGGAAACAACAGAACAACAACAGAATCTCACAATTCGCAGCGGAACAACATATAATAATAAATGAATAATCTTTAAACAAAGAACTATTTCAGTTATTACATTACATACATTTCATTACATCATATCATCAGAGTGTACAACAACAACATACAACATCAAACAGTGCAGCGGAAAAAGAAATACTATATAAACTAGTAATACGCCATGCCATCCAGCTTGCCTCGAGCAACTCCAGAATATCCTGATAAACCTAACTCTTAACTGCCCGTGTGGAAATTGGTGGGCACCCAGAGTTTAGGAAGGAAAACAATAAACTCCAAGTCAGTCATGTGACTGGTGTGAGAACTCAAAACAGTTTATTTAACTTTAAAATCAAAATAGAGGAATATTTTTAATCAATTCGCAATGCTTTTAAAAATGAGACTACCATAAGGCCTCCCGCACACACACACATGCAAACGCAGAATAGGAGGAGATTTCTCCTTATGATAGTCAAAGATGCTTGATACGCATTTAAAATAACATTTGATATTATTATTAGTGCATAGTGTATAACAAATTCATTTCGAAAGTAGAATATAAATCTTAGCCAACATACGACCATTATCGTATGCCTACTATAGCTACTATCCAAACAGTGGTGACCACCATAAGTGAATAGCAGGTTCTACAACTAATACCGTACAAGTTTCGTATTGGGAATTGGATTTCCAACAAATGGTCAGGCCAAGGAACTTCCCATTGCCACTGAGAATGCCTCTGGAAAGACATCCCCGAGAACCAAACCGGATCTCTGCCAACACAAGGCCGGGTTACTCCTAACTGAGTAACAACTGACCGAATATGCCATCCCCCGGTCCTTTGGGACCTTTTCACCGAGCGCTCGTAATCAATTCACACAATCATAAAGTGTTTTCAACATGAGTAAGTATCTGGGCTCCATACCATGATACCACCCTTTTCCAGAAGGAAATGGACACATCCTAAAGGGTGCTACCCCTCATAACCTTGCTGCTTCTTTCCTGTTTTGACCATTCACGGTGTGTGAGGCTCGACGAATTCACGTCCACAAAAACATACTTTATACAAAAGCCATGCTTTGGGTCAACAAATGATCAACACAATGATCACTAAGATAGACGATCAAATAAATGATCCTATCACAAATAATCAACACAATGATCATTTCAGCATCACTCAGCATGTTACATTACCAAACTGGGAATATATCGCTGATAACTTCAACTATATAACCTTTGAGCACATACGTCTCAAAGAAGGGTGTTAAGCAAAGAATAAATTCTCCGCCACCAACAGAAATATATTTGAAAGAAATCGGCTTTATATCTCAAATTGTAATGTCAGACATACAATCCATACAAGTTTGTTCCGGGCTCGAACAAAACCGAATGCACTTACAAAGAAGTCCTTGCAATCCGGATATTTACAATCCTGATCGGATTTCCCATCACTTATGGAATCTCTATACCAGGAGCGACCCAGTGCAGAGACAATCGATAGGTCATCCTATCGCTCTCGCAAATACCAGTCTTCAACACCGATCTTCAAATGCAATTCACGTCGTATCACATATTCGGAATGGGTTATACGACCCCATGGTCCTTTCCCGGTTAACCCGAATAGTGAGCGCTTATTCAAAAATAAGTGTGCATTCAAATTCAATCAAATCACATCAAATACCCATTCAAAGGGAAATACTGATAGTCGGCTATTGAACTATCAATGGATATGCATACATCACCAGATTCCAAACAATTTTCCAAATTATTTATTTTCCAAAATATCTTTACAAGATATAAAATTCCAACACTTCAAAAATAAATCAATATTTATTTTCAAACAAATTTCACTTTCACATATAAATTCCATAATGAATTTATACTTCAAAATATCCATGCATATATGATTTCAACTATTCATTTCAATTTATCTTCAAAAAGATAAATTCTAATTTTTCACTTCATATTGGAAAACATTCCCATACTTATTAAATAAGTAATTCACAATCTTTTATTTTCAACACTTAGAGAATATTCAATACACTTAAACCGAATTAAGTATATATTTCTTTCTTTAAGGAAATCATTCACTTAACATATTTATTTGGGCCAAAACGAATGTTGCGTAAAACATCGTTACGACAACCCAAAATCACTAGTATAGGGATTCGAAATTAAAATAGATATATAAATCCCAATACTAAACCAAAACATTTCCATTCGGAAATCATTTACTATAACAACTATGTTATAGTCCACTATTTCCTTTTATTTCTCGAAACATCTATTTCAACAATAAATGTTGAAATCTATGGTTTCGAATCTCTATACCTTTTAAAACATCGTTGGATCGTTTTAATTCTATTTAAAACATTCACATTCTAAACAATTTCTTTAACGTGTTATTCACTATTCAAAAACGTGAATAAACTACGTTAACCAATTTCATTCTTTTATTCATTTTAATTCAAAGGATTATTCACTATTAAAAAAATGTGAATATAACTCCATTTCTAAGTTATAACAATTAACTTGTCAAAATAAGTCCTTTGCGAATTTATAAAACAACGTTTATAAATTCATTTTCTATTTATTTATAAAAACTTCCTTTTTTATAAATTCCTTTATTAACATATTTGATTTCATATCTCAATTATAAACTAAAAGTTCATATTATAAGTCAATTGCTTATAAAACGATTATTTTACAAAATCGTTCTTTTTAAAGACTTTTCAATTTATAAACCTTATAACTTATAAGATTTATTTATTTAATAAATCTTTTCTTCAAATAATTTCACCAAATTTATAAATCTTACTATTTATAAATTTCGTTTATAACTTCACAGTTTATAATTCTATAAATTTCATTCTATTATGAAATTCATTTTCACTACATTCAAACACTTATAAAAACTCGTTTTATAATGTCTATATTTCAATTTATAAATATCCATTTATAAATCTCTTAATATAAATCAGTTTATATTATTATTCTAAAACGTCTTTAATTTCCTTTATAATTTCATCATTTCGATTTATAAAATAATCAAATTTTATAAATCCTATATTTAAACTTTTATCATATATTCAAAAATCCAATCTAAATTATTTTATAAAATCATTAGTTCATATTTCTCAAAAATCGACTTTTAATCGTATTTCTAAAAATCAGCTTTTTAACTATATTTCACAATAACCATAATTTTTATAACTTTAAAAATTATAACGTTTATTTATTTATAATGGATCAATTCCAAAAATATAGTATATTTTCAAAATCACTTTTAAAATCATTTTAAAATCCCAAAATCTGGGTCCAATGATGCTACACACCAAATAGTCAATCACGACTAACAACGATATCATATATCGATATGATAATCCATCAAATATCAAAATATCTGAAATAAAATAAATATTGTTGAGGAATCCAGTTGGATCCCTCCAACCTGTTTCCTGCATCCAAAAACATTAGCACAATACCAATTTCGCTCCAGTACGAAATTATCGCGGTACATGTTCTTATTAAATATTATCCGCTTAATAACGGCGTAATAGGGTCTCATCCGCTAAACAAAAAATGCGGGAAATCAACAACTGCAATATATACATATGCCAATATATATATATTGATATTATATATAATACCAATTTCACTGTTTATGAAATATTCGCGGTATATGTTTTTAATAAATAACATCCGCTTACTAACGGCGCATAATGTCTATTTTAACAATCAATAATTTACAGTCATCATTCAAACATGCATTCAAATATTTTAAATCTAACTATTTAAAATAAAATCGAAATCTATTCGATTGAGTGAGAAGTTCTCACCTTGGTTTTAATTTCCGTTTAAGCTTTTATTTCGAATAAAATTAAACGCGCGTTTAATTTTACCCGAAATTCTCACTAACTCCAAACGACTCCAAACCAACTCCATCGCGTAGTGCTCGTCCATACGATTCCAACGCAACTGAGTTTGCATTTTTTCGACCTCGTATGAAAAAGATATGAATTTTACAAGTTGCATGAATCTAAACATAATTAATTTACAAATTAATTTTATAAATCTAACCCTAACTAATCTCATCCACAAGATCCCATCTCCCACAAATCTCAGCCGCACTTCCCTTCTCCCCCCTCTTCACGCACGTTCGCGTTCAAACCTGGTGATTCAAACCCATAGCCGCCATCATTCATTGAATTTTCGCCATCACTCCGATCCACTTGAAGGCGATCAAGCTCCACCACCAACACCGCCTACGTAAGAGCCATGCTCGGTTGAAATTTGGCCTGGCTCGGCCCCTTGATGGCCTAGGAAACCGTGTCCAAAACGTGTGCGCCTCGATGAAAACCGTGGTCGATTCGTTGCTCCGATAATCATCATCACCGTATGGATTTACTCGTCTCGACGAGATCTACAACTTTGTAGTTGGTCATTTTTGATGAAAGCGAGTGGATTGGACAAGATTAGTGGAAGAGGGATGGTGTAATTTTGGCCATCGAATTCTAGGGCCGGCTGCAGTATATAGTTAGGGTTTTAATTTTTTTATTTTTTTTTTCAAGTGGGGGGGCTATTTATAAGGAACCGTTCGACACTATTCACCCGGAAATTCCGAACTCCGATTTAGACGCCGTAACCAGCGTACCTAGGGTTTATCCCGCGTTCCGGACACAATGGAACAGGTTTCGGAAGCTAATTCGGAAGTATGTGCGAGTTATGGCCGAAAACGTTCAATTTAAATTAAACCGATTTAAGTCGATTTCTAGGCGTTTTAATTTGTACCGGACAAACGGTAAATCCAATTGACTTGAAATTTGAAACCTTACAATAATATCACATTACGGATCCGATGAAACTGGTTTCGTCGAAATCCGAGACTTTTTGAAAAATGGCTATTTTGACTCGCCAAATTTAAATTAAAAACGATTCGATGCGTTTCGAGCTGCCACGATCAAACGATAACTCCGATTGACACGAAAATTGAAATCCGGTAATAACTAACTAATACGGATCCAATGAAACTGGTTTCGTTCAATTCTGAGACTGTTCAAAAATTGACTATTTTACAGTCTATTATTAAATATTAAAATATTCAATTTTCACAAATTAACTTTTAATTCGATTTTAAAAGTTCTAAAATATCATTCTAACTTCAATATGATAAAATAAAATTTTCCAAATTGTTTTCAATCATATTTAACTCAATTTTTACTTATTTCCATAATTTAACATATTAAATTATCGATTTAATTATCCAATTAAATCCAAAAATTCAAATAAAAATTTATTTGACTTATAAATTCACTTATAAATATTTAAAATTAATTAAATATTCAAATTTAAATTAATAAAAATTCTGGGTCGTTACAATCTTTCCCCCTTAAAAGAATTTCGTCCTCGAAATTACAAGTAAGAAAAGTTACAGAATCTATTAATTTTCCAAAATTCATAGTTAAACTTCTTATAAATCTTTACTAAGTTTTCAAATCATACTTAGTTATCTTTTCAAAAACAATCTACTATTGTTTAACTTTCAATTCCAAAATCAAAGTTATAGTTTTCAAAATTTTCCAATTTTCTCAAATTTTTTCTAACGCCTTAAATTTTCGGAAAAATTCGCCATATCTCCTTTGCGCGGCTCGATCCGAAAAAAAATGACAGTATATATATCACAAATATACATCTCATCAAGTAATGAGGCATCCCGCAGGGAAAAAGTGTAAAAGTACTGTATTTAATCCGAGATATGTACCTTATATTTTATTAGCAAGCATATACGGCTAATATAGCGCTAAAGCGAACTCCAAATGCGAAGCAAACGCGATCCGCACCTACTAAACTCAACAAACAACATGAGAACATGCACATATGCAAATAATCTCAATATACAACATATAGCAACATAATAACTATACATGTCACATAGCAAATGCAACCAAACAACAAATGCAAATATCAACCAACTACCATTCATAATCAAATGAATTTTCATTCATATTCTCATTAATATTCAATGAATTGGTTTTCACTTTAAATCACATTTGATTTGTTTACATTGGATTTACTAACATTCATTCTCAATTCTAATTAGTTTCAATTTGTTAACATTCACTAATTAAATCCCATTCACATTCAATTCTATTCAAATTTATTTACTTCTAATTTGAATTCAATTTCATACTTTTCAATTTCATTAACTCTTAATGACTTTTATACAATCATATAACAATCATATAACAACCAATTTATATTAATTACAACCAAATTCTTTTCACTTATATTCATTCAATTTGGTTTAACATTAAATTGATTTCCATTCCAATTTATTCAACTTCTAATAAAATTAGATTTTAATGAATTATCACTTACATTCATTATTCCATATCAACTTATTTACATTTAATTGATTTAACATTCAATCCATTCATTCAATTCACTTACAACAGTTGAATTTCATTCACATAACTTAAGTTCACATTTATTTAATCCACTTGATTATTTACAACTCATATTCATATAATTTCACTTTTTATATATATAAGTTTATTTCACAATTGTAAATCACTTTAATTATAATTCAATTCTTATAATTCTTTTGCTTATACAATTATTCTCTTATTCAGGTTATTGAAACAACCTAACAATCAACTTATATACACTTTAATAATTTTGAAAAATTATTTCTTTACATACAAAATATAATTAAGGTAAAATTATTCCATTTACCTAGTTTAAAACAATATTGTGCCGAATTGTTCTATTCAAGTGTTTAGAAACCCCTTCGGCATAGTCTTGCGGACCACGCTGACGAAAGTTCATATGCCACTCAATAAACCAATCATCACAATATAAAACAATTTTTTTTTATACACTAACAAATACGCACTCATAGCTATTATTACACTCAAATTCATTCTAGAGTACTACTGACTCTATCTCTAATGAATAATACCCAACAGAACCATGGTTGTCGCTTAACCATCAAAGCTCTGATACCAAATGTAAAGACCCGTAAGTCCGTACTCCTTGAATAGACACTAATCTCCTTTGTTTAATTCAAGATGAACGAAAATACGAACCCTTAGGGGTTTTAAGAAAAATTTAAGAAAAGAAAAGGTAGAAGAGAGAAGAGAAGATAGAAAAAGAGAGAAAAGAAAATAGAAAAGAGGACAGAAAATTTTAAAATAGAAGAAAATAGGACGGACAGAAAGGAAACAACAGAACAACAACAGAATCTCACAATTCGCAGCGGAACAACATATAATAATAAATGAATAATCTTTAAACAAAGAACTATTTCAGTTATTACATTACCTACATTTCATTACATCATATCATCAGAGTGTACAACAACAACCTACAACATCAAACAGTGCAGCGGAAAAAGAAATACTATATAAACTAGTAATACGCCATGCCATCCAGCTTGCCTCCAGCAACTCCAGAATATCCAGAATATCCTGATAAACCTAACCCTTAACTGCCCGTGTGGAAATTGGTGGGCACCCAGAGTTTAGGAAGGAAAACAATAAACTCCAAGTCAGTCATGTGACTGGTGTGAGAACTCAAAACAGTTTATTTAACTTTAAAATCAAAATAGAGGAATATTTTTAATCAATTCGCAATGCTTTTAAAAATGAGACTACCATAAGGCCTCCCGCACACACACACATGCAAACGCAGAATCGGAGGAGATTTCTCCTTATGATAGTCAAAGATGCTTGATACGCATTTAAAATAACATTTGATATTATTATTAGTGCATAGTGTATAACAAATTCATTTCGAAAGTAGAATATAAATCTTAGCCAACATACGACCATTATCGTATGCCTACTATAGCTACTATCCAAACAGTGGTGACCACCATAAGTGAATAGCAGGTTCTACAACTAATACCGTACAAGTTTCGTATTGGGAATTGGATTTCCAACAAATGGTCAGGCCAAGGAACTTCCCATTGCCACTGAGAATGCCTCTGGAAAGACATCCCCGAGAACCAAACCGGATCTCTGCCAACACAAGGCCGGGTTACTCCTAACTGAGTAACAACTGACCGAATATGCCATCCCCCGGTCCTTTGGGACCTTTTCACCGAGCGCTCGTAATCAATTCACACAATCATAAAGTGTTTTCAACATGAGTAAGTATCTGGGCTCCATACCATGATACCACCCTTTTCCAGAAGGAAATGGACACATCCTAAAGGGTGCTACCCCTCATAACCTTGCTGCTTCTTTCCTGTTTTGACCATTCACGGTGTGTGAGGCTCGACGAATTCACGTCCACAAAAACATACTTTATACAAAAGCCATGCTTTGGGTCAACAAATGATCAACACAATGATCACTAAGATAGACGATCAAATAAATGATCCTATCACAAATAATCAACACAATGATCATTTCAGCATCACTCAGCATGTCACATTACCAAACTGGGAATATATCGCTGATAACTTCAACTATATAACCTTTGAGCACATACGTCTCAAAGAAGGGTGTTAAGCAAAGAATAAATTCTCCGCCACCAACAGAAATATATTTGAAAGAAATCGGCTTTATATCTCAAATTGTAATGTCAGACATACAATCCATACAAGTTTGTTCCGGGCTCGAACAAAACCGAAGGCACTTACAAAGAAGTCCTTGCAATCCGGATATTTACAATCCTGATCGGATTTCCCATCACTTATGGAATCTCTATACCAGGAGCGACCCAGTGCAGAGACAATCGATAGGTCATCCTATCGCTCTCGCAAATACCGGTCTTCAACACCGATCTTCAAATGCAATTCACGTCGTATCACATATTCGGAATAGGTTATACGACCCCATGGTCCTTTCCCGGTTAACCCGAATAGTGAGCGCTTATTCAAAAATAAGTGTGCATTCAAATTCAATCAAATCACATCAAATACCCATTCAAAGGGAAATACTGATAGTCGGCTATTGAACTATCAATGGATATGCATACATCACCAGATTCCAAACAATTTTCCAAATTATTTATTTTCCAAAATATCTTTACAAGATATAAAATTCCAACACTTCAAAAATAAATCAATATTTATTTTCAAACAAATTTCACTTTCACATATAAATTCCATAATGAATTTATACTTCAAAATATCCATGCATATATGATTTCAACTATTCATTTCAATTTATCTTCAAAAAGATAAATTCTAATTTTTCACTTCATATTGGAAAACATTCCCATACTTATTAAATAAGTAATTCACAATCTTTTATTTTCAACACTTAGAGAATATTCAATACACTTAAACCGAATTAAGTATATATTTCTTTCTTTAAGGAAATCATTCACTTAACATATTTATTTGGGCCAAAACGAATGTTGCGTAAAACATCGTTACGACAACCCAAAATCACTAGTATAGGGATTCGAAATTAAAATAGATATATAAATCCCAATACTAAACCAAAACATTTCCATTCGGAAATCATTTACTATAACAACTATGTTATAGTCCACTATTTCCTTTTATTTCTCGAAACATCTATTTCAACAATAAATGTTGAAATCTATGGTTTCGAATCTCTATACCTTTTAAAACATCGTTGGATCGTTTTAATTCTATTTAAAACATTCACATTCTAAACAATTTCTTTAACGTGTTATTCACTATTCAAAAACGTGAATAAACTACGTTAACCAATTTCATTCTTTTATTCATTTTAATTCAAAGGATTATTCACTATTAAAAAAATGTGAATATAACTCCATTTCTAAGTTATAACAATTAACTTGTCAAAATAAGTCCTTTGCGAATTTATAAAACAACGTTTATAAATTCCTTTTCTATTTATTTATAAAAACTTCCTTTTTTATAAATTCCTTTATTAACATATTTGATTTCATATCTCAATTATAAACTAAAAGTTCATATTATAAGTCAATTGCTTATAAAACGATTATTTTACAAAATCGTTCTTTTTAAAGACTTTTCAATTTATAAACCTTATAACTTATAAGATTTATTTATTTAATAAATCTATTCTTCAAATAATTTCACCAAATTTATAAATCTTACTATTTATAAATTTCGTTTATAACTTCACAGTTTATAATTCTATAAATTTCATTCTATTATGAAATTCATTTTCACTACATTCAAACACTTATAAAAACTCGTTTTATAATGTCTATATTTCAATTTATAAATATCCATTTATAAATCTCTTAATATAAATCAGTTTATATTATTATTCTAAAACGTCTTTAATTTCCTTTATAATTTCATCATTTCGATTTATAAAATAATCAAATTTTATAAATCCTATATTTAAACTTTTATCATATATTCAAAAATCCAATCTAAATTATTTTATAAAATCATTAGTTCATATTTCTCAAAAATCGACTTTTAATCGTATTTCTAAAAATCAGCTTTTTAACTATATTTCACAAAAACCATAATTTTTATAACTTTAAAAATTATAACGTTTATTTATTTATAATGGATCAATTCCAAAAATATAGTATATTTTCAAAATCACTTTTAAAATCATTTTAAAATCCCAAAATCTGGGTCCAATGATGCTACACACCAAATAGTCAATCACGACTAACAACGATATCATATATCGATATGATAATCCATCAAATATCAAAATATCTGAAATAAAATAAATACTGTTGAGGAATCCAGTTGGATCCCTCCAACCTGTTTCCTGCATCCAAAAACATTAGCACAATACCAATTTCGCTCCAGTACGAAATTATCGCGGTACATGTTCTTATTAAATATTATCCGCTTAATAACGGCGTAATAGGGTCTCATCCGCTAAACAAAAAATGCGGGAAATCAACAACTGCAATATATACATATGCCAATATATATATATTGATATTATATATAATACCAATTTCACTGTTTATGAAATATTCGCGGTATATGTTTTTAATAAATAACATCCGCTTACTAACGGCGCATAATGTCTATTTTAACAATCAATAATTTACAGTCATCATTCAAACATGCATTCAAATATTTTAAATCTAACTATTTAAAATAAAATCGAAATCTATTCGATTGAGTGAGAAGTTCTCACCTTGGTTTTAATTTCCGTTTAAGCTTTTATTTCGAATAAAATTAAACGCGCGTTTAATTTTACCCGAAATTCTCACTAACTCCAAACGACTCCAAACCAACTCCATCGCGTAGTGCTCGTCCATACGATTCCAACGCAACTGAGTTTGCATTTTTTCGACCTCGTATGAAAAAGATATGAATTTTACAAGTTGCATGAACCTAAACATAATTAATTTACAAATTAATTTTATAAATCTAACCCTAACTAATCTCATCCACAAGATCCCATCTCCCACAAATCTCAGCCGCACTTCCCTTCTCCCCCCTCTTCACGCACGTTCGCGTTCAAACCTGGTGATTCAAACCCATAGCCGCCATCATTCATTGAATTTTCGCCATCACTCCGATCCACTTGAAGGCGATCAAGCTCCACCACCAACACCGCCTACGTAAGAGCCATGCTCGGTTGAAATTTGGCCTGGCTCGGCCCCTTGATGGCCTAGGAAACCGTGTCCAAAACGTGCGCGCCTCGATGAAAACCGTGGTCGATTCGTTGCTCCGATAATCATCATCACCGTATGGATTTACTCGTCTCGACGAGATCTACAACTTTGTAGTTGGTCATTTTTGATGAAAGCGAGTGGATTGGACAAGATTAGTGGAAGAGGGATGGTGTAATTTTGGCCATCGAATTCTAGGGCCGGCTGCAGTATATAGTTAGGGTTTTAATTTTTTTATTTTTTTTTTCAAGTGGGGGGGCTATTTATAAGGAACCGTTCGACACTATTCACCCGGAAATTCCGAACTCCGATTTAGACGCCGTAACCAGCGTACCTAGGGTTTATCCCGCGTTCCGGACACAATGGAACAGGTTTCGGAAGCTAATTCGGAAGTATGTGCGAGTTATGGCCGAAAACGTTCAATTTAAATTAAACCGATTTAAGTCGATTTCTAGGCGTTTTAATTTGTACCGGACAAACGGTAAATCCAATTGACTTGAAATTTGAAACCTTACAATAATATCACATTACGGATCCGATGAAACTGGTTTCGTCGAAATCCGAGACTTTTTGAAAAATGGCTATTTTGACTCGCCAAATTTAAATTAAAAACGATTCGATGCGTTTCGAGCTGCCACGATCAAACGATAACTCCGATTGACACGAAAATTGAAATCCGGTAATAACTAACTAATACGGATCCAATGAAACTGGTTTCGTTCAATTCTGAGACTGTTCAAAAATTGACTATTTTACGGTCTATTATTAAATATTAAAATATTCAATTTTCACAAATTAACTTTTAATTCGATTTTAAAAGTTCTAAAATATCATTCTAACTTCAATATGATAAAATAAAATTTTCCAAATTGTTTTCAATCATATTTAACTCAATTTTTACTTATTTCCATAATTTAACATATTAAATTATCGATTTAATTATCCAATTAAATCCAAAAATTCAAATAAAAATTTATTTGACTTATAAATTCACTTATAAATATTTAAAATTAATTAAATATTCAAATTTAAATTAATAAAAATTCTGGGTCGTTACAATCTTTCCCCCTTAAAAGAATTTCGTCCTCGAAATTACAAGTAAGAAAAGTTACAGAATCTATTAATTTTCCAAAATTCATAGTTAAACTTCTTATAAATCTTTACTAAGTTTTCAAATCATACTTAGTTATCCTTTCAAAAACAATCTACTATTTTTTAACTTTCAATTCCAAAATCAAAGTTATAGTTTTCAAAATTTTCCAATTTTCTCAAATTTTTTCTAACGCCTTAAATTTTCGGAAAAATTCGCCATATCTCCTTTGCGCGGCTCGATCCGAAAAAAAAATGACAGTATATATATCACAAATATACATCTCATCAAGTAATGAGGCATCCCGCAGGGAAAAAGTGTAAAAGTACTGTATTTAATCCGAGATATGTACCTTATATTTTATTAGCAAGCATATACGGCTAATATAGCGCTAAAGCGAACTCCAAATGCGAAGCAAACGCGATCCGCACCTACTAAACTCAACAAACAACATGAGAACATGCACATATGCAAATAATCTCAATATCCAACATATAGCAACATAATAACTATACATGTCACATAGCAAATGCAACCAAACAACAAATGCAAATATCAACCAACTACCATTCATAATCAAATGAATTTTCATTCATATTCTCATTAATATTCAATGAATTGGTTTTCACTTTAAATCACATTTGATTTGTTTACATTGGATTTACTAACATTCATTCTCAATTCTAATTAGTTTCAATTTGTTAACATTCACTAATTAAATCCCATTCACATTCAATTCTATTCAAATTTATTTACTTCTAATTTGAATTCAATTTCATACTTTTCAATTTCATTAACTCTTAATGACTTTTATACAATCATATAACAATCATATAACAACCAATTTATATTAATTACAACCAAATTCTTTTCACTTATATTCATTCAATTTGGTTTAACATTAAATTGATTTCCATTCCAATTTATTCAACTTCTAATAAAATTAGATTTTAATGAATTATCACTTACATTCATTATTCCATATCAACTTATTTACATTTAATTGATTTAACATTCAATCCATTCATTCAATTCAATTACAACAGTTGAATTTCATTCACATAACTTAAGTTCACATTTATTTAATCCACTTGATTATTTACAACTCATATTCATATAATTTCACTTTTTATATATATAAGTTTATTTCACAATTGTAAATCACTTTAATTATAATTCAATTCTTATAATTCTTTTGCTTATACAATTATTCTCTTATTCAGGTTATTCAAACAACCTAACAATCAACTTATATACACTTTAATAATTTTGAAAAATTATTTCTTTACATACAAAATATAATTAAGGTAAAATTATTCCATTTACCCAGTTTAAAACAATATTGTGCCGAATTGTTCTATTCAAGTGTTTAGAAACCCCTTCGGCATAGTCTTGCGGACCACGCTGACGAAAGTTCATATGCCACTCAATAAACCAATCATCACAATATAAAACAATTTTTTTTTATACACTAACAAATACGCACTCATAGCTATTATTACACTCAAATTCATTCTAGAGTACTACTGACTCTATCTCTAATGAATAATACCCAACAGAACCATGGTTGTCGCTTAACCATCAAAGCTCTGATACCAAATGTAAAGACCCGTAAGTCCGTACTCCTTGAATAGACACTAATCTCCTTTGTTTAATTCAAGATGAACGAAAATACGAACCCTTAGGGGTTTTAAGAAAAATTTAAGAAAAGAAAAGGTAGAAGAGAGAAGAGAAGATAGAAAAAGAGAGAAAAGAAAATAGAAAAGAGGACAGAAAATTTTAAAATAGAAGAAAATAGGACGGACAGAAAGGAAACAACAGAACAACAACAGAATCTCACAATTCGCAGCGGAACAACATATAATAATAAATGAATAATCTTTAAACAAAGAACTATTTCAGTTATTACATTACATACATTTCATTACATCATATCATCAGAGTGTACAACAACAACATACAACATCAAACAGTGCAGCGGAAAAAGAAATACTATATAAACTAGTAATACGCCATGCCATCCAGCTTGCCTCCAGCAACTCCAGAATATCCTGATAAACCTAACTCTTAACTGCCCGTGTGGAAATTGGTGGGCACCCAGAGTTTAGGAAGGAAAACAATAAACTCCAAGTCAGTCATGTGACTGGTGTGAGAACTCAAAACAGTTTATTTAACTTTAAAATCAAAATAGAGGAATATTTTTAATCAATTCGCAATGCTTTTAAAAATGAGACTACCATAAGGCCTCCCGCACACACACACATGCAAACGCAGAATCGGAGGAGATTTCTCCTTATGATAGTCAAAGATGCTTGATACGCATTTAAAATAACATTTGATATTATTATTAGTGCATAGTGTATAACAAATTCATTTCGAAAGTAGAATATAAATCTTAGCCAACATACGACCATTATCGTATGCCTACTATAGCTACTATCCAAACAGTGGTGACCACCATAAGTGAATAGCAGGTTCTACAACTAATACCGTACAAGTTTCGTATTGGGAATTGGATTTCCAACAAATGGTCAGGCCAAGGAACTTCCCATTGCCACTGAGAATGCCTCTGGAAAGACATCCCCGAGAACCAAACCGGATCTCTGCCAACACAAGGCCGGGTTACTCCTAACTGAGTAACAACTGACCGAATATGCCATCCCCCGGTCCTTTGGGACCTTTTCACCGAGCGCTCGTAATCAATTCACACAATCATAAAGTGTTTTCAACATGAGTAAGTATCTGGGCTCCATACCATGATACCACCCTTTTCCAGAAGGAAATGGACACATCCTAAAGGGTGCTACCCCTCATAACCTTGCTGCTTCTTTCCTGTTTTGACCATTCACGGTGTGTGAGGCTCGACGAATTCACGTCCACAAAAACATACTTTATACAAAAGCCATGCTTTGGGTCAACAAATGATCAACACAATGATCACTAAGATAGACGATCAAATAAATGATCCTATCACAAATAATCAACACAATGATCATTTCAGCATCACTCAGCATGTCACATTACCAAACTGGGAATATATCGCTGATAACTTCAACTATATAACCTTTGAGCACATACGTCTCAAAGAAGGGTGTTAAGCAAAGAATAAATTCTCCGCCACCAACAGAAATATATTTGAAAGAAATCGGCTTTATATCTCAAATTGTAATGTCAGACATACAATCCATACAAGTTTGTTCCGGGCTCGAACAAAACCGAAGGCACTTACAAAGAAGTCCTTGCAATCCGGATATTTACAATCCTGATCGGATTTCCCATCACTTATGGAATCTCTATACCAGGAGCGACCTAGTGCAGAGACAATCGATAGGTCATCCTATCGCTCTCGCAAATACCGGTCTTCAACACCGATCTTCAAATGCAATTCACGTCGTATCACATATTCGGAATGGGTTATACGACCCCATGGTCCTTTCCCGGTTAACCCGAATAGTGAGCGCTTATTCAAAAATAAGTGTGCATTCAAATTCAATCAAATCACATCAAATACCCATTCAAAGGGAAATACTGATAGTCGGCTATTGAACTATCAATGGATATGCATACATCACCAGATTCCAAACAATTTTCCAAATTATTTATTTTCCAAAATATCTTTACAAGATATAAAATTCCAACACTTCAAAAATAAATCAATATTTATTTTCAAACAAATTTCACTTTCACATATAAATTCCATAATGAATTTATACTTCAAAATATCCATGCATATATGATTTCAACTATTCATTTCAATTTATCTTCAAAAAGATAAATTCTAATTTTTCACTTCATATTGGAAAACATTCCCATACTTATTAAATAAGTAATTCACAATCTTTTATTTTCAACACTTAGAGAATATTCAATACACTTAAACCGAATTAAGTATATATTTCTTTCTTTAAGGAAATCATTCACTTAACATATTTATTTGGGCCAAAACGAATGTTGCGTAAAACATCGTTACGACAACCCAAAATCACTAGTATAGGGATTCGAAATTAAAATAGATATATAAATCCCAATACTAAACCAAAACATTTCCATTCGGAAATCATTTACTATAACAACTATGTTATAGTCCACTATTTCCTTTTATTTCTCGAAACATCTATTTCAACAATAAATGTTGAAATCTATGGTTTCGAATCTCTATACCTTTTAAAACATCGTTGGATCGTTTTAATTCTATTTAAAACATTCACATTCTAAACAATTTCTTTAACGTGTTATTCACTATTCAAAAACGTGAATAAACTACGTTAACCAATTTCATTCTTTTATTCATTTTAATTCAAAGGATTATTCACTATTAAAAAAATGTGAATATAACTCCATTTCTAAGTTATAACAATTAACTTGTCAAAATAAGTCCTTTGCGAATTTATAAAACAACGTTTATAAATTCCTTTTCTATTTATTTATAAAAACTTCCTTTTTTATAAATTCCTTTATTAACATATTTGATTTCATATCTCAATTATAAACTAAAAGTTCATATTATAAGTCAATTGCTTATAAAACGATTATTTTACAAAATCGTTCTTTTTAAAGACTTTTCAATTTATAAACCTTATAACTTATAAGATTTATTTATTTAATAAATCTATTCTTCAAATAATTTCACCAAATTTATAAATCTTACTATTTATAAATTTCGTTTATAACTTCACAGTTTATAATTCTATAAATTTCATTCTATTATGAAATTCATTTTCACTACATTCAAACACTTATAAAAACTCGTTTTATAATGTCTATATTTCAATTTATAAATATCCATTTATAAATCTCTTAATATAAATCAGTTTATATTATTATTCTAAAACGTCTTTAATTTCCTTTATAATTTCATCATTTCGATTTATAAAATAATCAAATTTTATAAATCCTATATTTAAACTTTTATCATATATTCAAAAATCCAATCTAAATTATTTTATAAAATCATTAGTTCATATTTCTCAAAAATCGACTTTTAATCGTATTTCTAAAAATCAGCTTTTTAACTATATTTCACAAAAACCATAATTTTTATAACTTTAAAAATTATAACGTTTATTTATTTATAATGGATCAATTCCAAAAATATAGTATATTTTCAAAATCACTTTTAAAATCATTTTAAAATCCCAAAATCTGGGTCCAATGATGCTACACACCAAATAGTCAATCACGACTAACAACGATATCATATATCGATATGATAATCCATCAAATATCAAAATATCTGAAATAAAATAAATACTGTTGAGGAATCCAGTTGGATCCCTCCAACCTGTTTCCTGCATCCAAAAACATTAGCACAATACCAATTTCGCTCCAGTACGAAATTATCGCGGTACATGTTCTTATTAAATATTATCCGCTTAATAACGGCGTAATAGGGTCTCATCCGCTAAACAAAAAATGCGGGAAATCAACAACTGCAATATATACATATGCCAATATATATATATTGATATTATATATAATACCAATTTCACTGTTTATGAAATATTCGCGGTATATGTTTTTAATAAATAACATCCGCTTACTAACGGCGCATAATGTCTATTTTAACAATCAATAATTTACAGTCATCATTCAAACATGCATTCAAATATTTTAAATCTAACTATTTAAAATAAAATCGAAATCTATTCGATTGAGTGAGAAGTTCTCACCTTGGTTTTAATTTCCGTTTAAGCTTTTATTTCGAATAAAATTAAACGCGCGTTTAATTTTACCCGAAATTCTCACTAACTCCAAACGACTCCAAACCAACTCCATCGCGTAGTGCTCGTCCATACGATTCCAACGCAACTGAGTTTGCATTTTTTCGACCTCGTATGAAAAAGATATGAATTTTACAAGTTGCATGAATCTAAACATAATTAATTTACAAATTAATTTTATAAATCTAACCCTAACTAATCTCATCCACAAGATCCCATCTCCCACAAATCTCAGCCGCACTTCCCTTCTCCCCCCTCTTCACGCACGTTCGCGTTCAAACCTGGTGATTCAAACCCATAGCCGCCATCATTCATTGAATTTTCGCCATCACTCCGATCCACTTGAAGGCGATCAAGCTCCACCACCAACACCGCCTACGTAAGAGCCATGCTCGGTTGAAATTTGGCCTGGCTCGGCCCCTTGATAGCCTAGGAAACTGTGTCCAAAACGTGCGCGCCTCGATGAAAACCGTGGTCGATTCGTTGCTCCGATAATCATCATCACCGTATGGATTTACTCGTCTCGACGAGATCTACAACTTTGTAGTTGGTCATTTTTGATGAAAGCGAGTGGATTGGACAAGATTAGTGGAAGAGGGATGGTGTAATTTTGGCCATCGAATTCTAGGGCCGGCTGCAGTATATAGTTAGGGTTTTAATTTTTTTATTTTTTTTTTCAAGTGGGGGGGGGCTATTTATAAGGAACCGTTCGACACTATTCACCCGGAAATTCCGAACTCCGATTTAGACGCCGTAACCAGCGTACCTAGGGTTTATCCCGCGTTCCGGACACAATGGAACAGGTTTCGGAAGCTAATTCGGAAGTATGTGCGAGTTATGGCCGAAAACGTTCAATTTAAATTAAACCGATTTAAGTCGATTTCTAGGCGTTTTAATTTGTACCGGACAAACGGTAAATCCAATTGACTTGAAATTTGAAACCTTACAATAATATCACATTACGGATCCGATGAAACTGGTTTCGTCGAAATCCGAGACTTTTTGAAAAATGGCTATTTTGACTCGCCAAATTTAAATTAAAAACGATTCGATGCGTTTCGAGCTGCCACGATCAAACGATAACTCCGATTGACACGAAAATTGAAATCCGGTAATAACTAACTAATAAGGATCCAATGAAACTGGTTTCGTTCAATTCTGAGACTGTTCAAAAATTGACTATTTTACAGTCTATTATTAAATATTAAAATATTCAATTTTCACAAATTAACTTTTAATTCGATTTTAAAAGTTCTAAAATATCATTCTAACTTCAATATGATAAAATAAAATTTTCCAAATTGTTTTCAATCATATTTAACTCAATTTTTACTTATTTCCATAATTTAACATATTAAATTATCGATTTAATTATCCAATTAAATCCAAAAATTCAAATAAAAATTTATTTGACTTATAAATTCACTTATAAATATTTAAAATTAATTAAATATTCAAATTTAAATTAATAAAAATTCTGGGTCGTTACACATATGATCAAATTAGCTTCCGAAACACGTTCCATTGTGTCCGGAACGCAGGGTAAACCCTAGAAATGCCGGTCACCGCGCGAGATTTGGAGTTCGGAAATTTGGAGTGAATAGTGGTTTGGCGAATTTTCTATAAAAGCACCTCAACAATTCACTTTTGCAAAATAAAACAAGCCCTACGGTTTTAAGCAGCGGCCTGCATTATAGTTTCGAACGGCCAGAATATCATCACCTTCTCCCTTAAATTTCCGTTGATCCGTCAAACAATTCAAAAAGTCTTCAACTACAAAGTTGAAGAGCGTATCAAGATCTATAATTCCAACGGTGGAGATCGTAAATGGAGCGACGTGGAGGAGGTTATCATGGCCGATAGGCCTCACGTTCGTGCGCATATTCCCATGCCTAGGGACTACTGAGCTTGATCAAATCGTGGCCGATGGTAGCTTGTTTGAGGAGCTTCGAGGTGGTGTCGCTGTATCGTCGTAATGTTGCTCGAATTAGTCGCGTGAATTAGGGTTTGGTGGCGGCTAGGTTGGGTTTCGGTTGCGTGGTACTGAAGTGGGGAGGAAGAAACAAACGAGCGGCCTTGATGCGTGCTAGGGAATCCAACGGCTCTGATTGTTTAGGTTAAAAATTTATAAAAGAAATTGTAATATTTAATTATATTATAATTCGTTCGAACTTTAAAAATGTATAACTTTGTCATACGAGGTCAAAAACGCACGAAACAAATTGCGACCGGTTCGTTTTGTCGAGCACTACGCAATGGAGCTGGTTTGGAGTAATTTGGAGCTATTGATAATTTCGGGTAAAATTAAACGCACGTTTAATTTTGTTCGATATAAAACGCTACAACTGTTATCAGAAACTCAAGGTGAGAACTGCTCACTCAATCGAATTGTTTCGTTTTAAATTTTAAATTGTTAGATTTAAAATTGCTTGATTATGAGATTGGATGATATTTGTTATCTGTTGTATTGAAATAGACCCTATACGCCGTATATTAAGCGGATGTTATTTATTAAACACATATACCGCGATAATTCCAACTTGATATGGAATTGGTATTATATATGTACTTGGAGTTTATTTCCCACATTATATAGCGGATGAGACCCTATTGCGCCGCATAATAGCGGATAATATTTTATAAATCCCATATACCGCGATATTTCACCTCGAAGTGCAATTGGTATTGTGCTAACATCTGTGGATGCAGAGAAGCAGGTTGGAGGGATCCAACTGGATTCCTCAAATGATTGAATTTATTTCAATGTTGTGTGTTGATCTATTTATAATCTGCATGATTATCTTTGTGATTGAAATCGTTAAAGGCTAAATTTTAGCCGAATATACTTTTAGTATCTTTAGATGCCGAAAATAAATAAAATTGGATTTTTGAAAATTTAAGTTGAGAATATATAACAAAATTATTTTTGGGAATTGGATTAATTTAGATGAAGGAATTTTTAAAAGGATAAAGTTTTATTTTTATCTTATTGAATAAAATTCCAAAATATGGTAAAAAGGCTTAATAAATGGATTTTCGATAATATTATTCAAAGGTCAAAAATTTATTCAAAATATGGATTTTAAAGAGTTGGAAAAATAAAAGAATTTGTATTCTTTAAAAAGGAAATT
The DNA here is from genome assembly GCA_030765085.1 of Allium cepa. NCBI lineage: Eukaryota > Viridiplantae > Streptophyta > Magnoliopsida > Asparagales > Amaryllidaceae > Allium > Allium cepa. The sequence goes on along the minus strand of CM060943.1, from coordinate 546,175,147 downwards.
ATTTTGAAAAGAAATAAATTTAGAAATCCATTTAGGAATTGATTTTGGTAATTGAAAATACATCTTTTGGAAATCCATTTGGAAATTTATTTGGTGTTTTGAAATGAATTTGGAATCAATTTGGAAATTAATTTGAGGTTTAGTAGAAATTGATTTCAATTTGAAATTTGAATGAAATTCACTTAGTGTCTAATTTCTTGGAAAATTAATACGGAATTTGATTTGGTGTTTTTGGAAATCAATTGAAAACTGATTTTGGTGTTGAAAGTGAATAATTGAAATCGATTTGAAAAATCGTATAAAAAGTGAATATTTGGAAATGTAAATTCACAATGGAAATTTATAAGGGAAATTTGTTTTAAAAATAAACATTGATTTATTTTTAAAAGTGTGGAAATAAATTTACGGATTTGGAACGTAAATTTAATAAATCGGTAAGGATTTATTTAATTGGTTTGAATGAACCATTTTGAAATGAAAGTGTATTCTCCCTGGGAAGCCGAATAAGATTTTCTGAATAGTTTTGAAATATATATATATAAAATTCTAGTATTGGTTTTGAAAAGGATACTTTGAAGAAATTTACCTCTTAAATTATTTGAAATCCTTTAAGTAAAGATTTATTAAATTGCTTATAGAAATGATTATTTCTAAGATTTAATCAGTAATTGTTTTAGAAAATAGTTATTTAAATAGTTATACTCTATTTACTAATTTTATTTTGAAAAATTAGTTTGGGTTTAAGTTTATATAATATAGGTGTAATATTTTATAACTAATATTTTAAGTAAAGTGTTTAAAGAAAAATAGTTTTATTTAAAAGTGTTTTCTAGATATATTTTTGGATAAGAAATTTTCAATTATTTTAAAACATTTTAACTCGGCGGATTTCCAGTGAAAATGAATAACTATTTGCAAGTGTTTCCGCTTAAGGAAAATGATTTGAAATATAATTTCAAAAGTTGTAAAGGTGAAAATTGATTTGAAATTCGTTTTCAAATGGTTGAAGTGTGGAAATTATATCTTGTAAAGATATTTTTGAAAATAAGTAATTTGGGAAATTATTTGAAATTGGGTGATGTTGTGAATATTGATTGATAGATAAATAACCGACTATCAATATTGACCGTAAATGGCTATTTGTTGTGAATTGGTTGAAATTGAATGCTACACTTATTTTTAAATTATTGCGCTCGTTATTCGTACTACCCATTCCGAATAGTGATACGACGTAATGGATAGCATTGAAGACCGGTGTTGAAGACCGGGTATTTGTGAAAACGATAGGATGACCTGTCGATTGTCTCTGCACCGTTAGCTATGGTATGGAGATTTCCTTTGTGATGGGAAATTCGATCGGGATTGTGAATATCCGGATTGCAAGGGCTTCTTTTGAAGTGCATTCAGTTCTGTTCGAACCCGGAACAGACTTGTATGGTTACGTGTCTGACATTACATTTTGTGATATAAAGCAGATTTCTTTCAAATACATTTCTGTTGGTGGCGGAGAATTTATTCTCTTAGTTTAACACCCATCTCTGAGACGTACGAGCATCAGAGGTTTTGTAGTTGAAGGTTATCAGCGATATACTCCCAATTTGGTAATGTGGCATGCTGAGTGTTGCTGTGTGATGATTATTTATTGATCATTTGTTGATCAAAGCGTGGCTTTGTGAAAAAGCGTAGCTTTATGGACGAGACTTCGTCGGACCTCACACCCCAGAAATGGTCGGAATAGGAATATGCAGCAAGGTTATGAGGGTCGCTCCCTTTAGGGTATGTCATTTCCTTCTGGAAAAGGGTGGTGTCAGGTATGGAGCCCTGATGCTTAACCTATGTGGTTTCTCCAATCACATTTTCTGTGTGGTTGTTGCTTTGTGATCGAGGGCCCTCGGATAAAGGTCCCAAAGGACCGGGGGGTGGCATATTCGTGTAGTAGTTACCTAGTTACAAAGGTAACCCGGCCTTGTGTTGGTAGAGAGCTGGTTAAGTTCTCGGGACGTCCCGCCAGAGGCGATCCTATGTGGCAGTAGGAAGTTCCTTAGCCTGACCATTTGTTGGAAATCCAAAAAAACAATACGAACCTTGTACGGTTTTAGTTGTATATCCTGCCATGGAATGTGGCAGTAACCTGCTATTGAACATGGTAGCTATAGTAGGCATACGATAATGGTCGTATGTTGGCTAAGATTTATATTATACTTTCAAAAGGTTTTCCACTGTGCACTTGCAATAATAATATCAAAGAAATTTGCGTATTAAGCATCTTTAACTATCATAAGGAGGAATCTCCTCCAATTCTGCATTTGCATTGTGTGTGTGCGGGGATGCCTTATGGTAGTTTCATTTTCCAAAAGCATTGCGGATATTTCTCACCTTCCTCGTTGTTGTTGTTTTAAAAGATAAATAACTGTTTTGAGTTCTCACACCAGTCCCATGATTGACCTGGAGTTTATTGTTCTCTTCCTATACTCTTGGTGCCCATAATTTTCCACACGGGCAGCCTAGAATCAGGTTATCAGGTCATTCTAGATTCAGAAGTGCTATGGAGCTCAAGTGGCGAGCTGGATGGCGAGACGTATTGCTTGTATATGATATTATCTTTCCACTGTATAATTCAATTGTAAGGACATGTTTGTTTAACTATCCATTGTTTTGTTGTGTTGTATATTGTGGTTGTGCACTCTGATGATGATGAGATGTAATGTAATAACTGGGATAGTTCTTTGTTTTAAAGATTATTCATTTATCTATTATATGTTGTTCCGCTGCGATTTGTGAGATTCCAATATTGCTTCTGTTCTGTTTTCTTACTTCTTCTATCTTTTTCTTCTACCTCTTCTTTTTAACCTTAATAATTTGGTTTTCCAGCATTCGATTATTCGGCATTTGATACAGTGGACGTAAGAATGCCGACCTTCGAATCCCGATAAAATCGATTTGTTACATTTGGTATCAGAGCATATGGTTAAGAGACAACCTTGGCTCTGTTGGGAATTACTCATTAGAGATAGAGTCAGCGGTACTCTAGAATGAGTTGAGTGTAATAATAGATATGAGAGCGTATTTGTTAGTGAATATGAAATTGTTTGTATTCTGGTCGGTGCAGTCTAGCTAACTGTATCGAAAGGGGTTTCTAAACTCTTAAACGAGATAAACCGACATAGTATTGTTTTAAATTGGGTAAATGAAATAATTTTACCGCGATTATATTATATATAAAGGAATAATTTTTCAGAATTATCAAAGTGTATGTAAAAAATTGAATTGTTTGATTGTTGAAAATGTAAGAAAATATATAAGTGAATCAAAGTTGTTCGAATAATCTGAATAAAAACAACAATTGTGAAAGAATAAATTATATAAAAGCAACAATTGTATAAGTATAGAATTATAATTGAAATGATTTACAATTGTGGAATAATCTTGTATATGTAAACGGAAATAGTGAAATTATATAAGCAAGATTTATAAATGTGATTTATAAATAAAAGAAAATTTTAAAGGAACAAAAAGCATTAGATTCACTACTGTTGCTGGGGAATAATAAGGGTGATGACTGCAGCATCATCAGTATCATTTTCGAGTTTCTGTTTGATGGATTTGCTACCATAGTAAATTGAAATTTAATTTTGTTGTGATAAACAAATTTGAAATTAAAATCCAAGTTGAAATTGATGAATATAAGTTATCAAGTTTTGAACTTATAATATGAGATAATAAAGATTTAACTTTAGTAAAGTTGAAATGAAATTTGAGTTAGCATAATAAATGTATGATTTGAAATTTAACTAAAGGAAGTTAAATAAATTAAATCAGATTTGGAAGTTGAATAATAAGTTGTATAACTTATTAAATGTGAAGATGTAAGTAAAACCAATTATTAAAATGTTTAAACAACTTTGTTAAGCAAAACGAGGTATGAATCTGAATAAGTGATAAAATTGGCTTTGGTAAAAGTTAAATAGAATTTACTTTGGAGTTGGAATTTGAATTGAATTTTAAATGGATTAGATATGTTGTTGAAATGGAAATTTAAGTTAAGTTAAACAAACGATGTTTAAAAGGAATATAACTTGGTGATGTTGAATAAAGTTGATTTTGGTATCGAAGTAAAATAATGAAGTGAATTAAATGAATATGAACTCGAATTATATAAAGGAGATTCAACTTTATTTGTAAAATAAATTAGTAATTGAAATAATGAATTGAATATTAATCAATCGAATGTAATGAATTGATATAGAATAATGGATATAAGTGTTATTCATTTAAGGCTAATTGAATGTTAACCAAAATTGAAGGTAAACAAAGTGAATATGAATGATGAATATAAAGTGAATAAATTCGGTTGTATTGGATACACATTGGTTGTTATATTATTGTTAATTGATTGAATAGAAATTCATATGCAATTGAATGAATAACAAATTGAAAGCTAAAGCAATTAAATTCAAATTAGAAGTTAAGTAAATTTAAATTGAATTGAAATTGATTTGAATTGAAAGTGAACAAATGTGAATGTAAATTAGTGAATGTAAACTCATTGAAAATGAATAATTGAATGTCGTTGTATATGAATTGGTTGTAAACAATTACAAGTAATGTCGAAATCATATAAGTTGTTTATAAACCTTGTTTAGTATGCATTTCTTTTAATATGCGTGTGTTGTAGTTGTTTAAAAGAGTAAAATGTTAATAACTTCTTATATATGTCACTTACGTGTTTATATTGAGTAAGTACAGGTACCGGGGTTACCGTTAGCGGGATTTGGTTGCGCAAAATGCTAAATAAATAACCGCTTTACTTAAAAATGCTAAAATGGTACGCCTACACAATAAAAATAGGAAATATGAACTGTTTTTCTGTTTTCCCACCATGTGAGTCGATGTATATATATTTATATCTATGGTGATATTGTAAAAGCTCCTCCGTAAAAAGGAGATTATGGCGAAATTTTCTGAAAATTTAAGGCGTTAGAAAATTTTTGGGAAATTTTGGAAAAAAAAATTTGTCCAAAATTTCTGTGAAAACTAAGTTTTGATTTGAAGTTAAAGGTCAAACATTATAGTTGGTTTTGAAAAGATAAATACATATGGACTTGAAAACTTAGTAAATATTTTGTAGGAAGTTTAACTATTGAATTTTTGGAAAAGTTAAACACTTAAGAGATTTGTAAATCAAAGTTGAACGGGTGGATTTGAAAAGTTAATGGATTTCAAAAAAAAATTCCTACTTGGTAATTTTGAGGACGAAATTCTTTTAAGGGGGGAAGATTGTAACGACCCAGAATATCTGTCATTTGAAATTCGTATATTTAATTGATTTTAAATATCAACAAGTAAAATTTGTAGTTCGAATAATTTATTTTTCGAATATTTGGATTTAATTGGATAATTAAATCGACAATTTAATATTTGAAATTGCGTAAATAATTGGGAATTGGGTTTAATGTGATTAAAAATGATTTATAAAGTTATATTAAATCATATTGAAGTTAGAATAGTGTTTGTGAACTTTTAAAATTGAATTAAAAGTTAATTTGTGAAAATTGAATATTTTAATATTTAATCGACGGGTTAAAATAGTCATTTTTCAAACAATCTCGGATTTCGACGAAACTAGTTTCATCGGAACCGTAATTTTATATTATTATAACGTTTCAAATTTCGTGTCAATCGGATTTACGGTTTTTCCGGGGCAAGCCAAAACGCATAGAAATTGGTTTAATCGATTTAATTTAAAATGGATCGTTTATTTCCGTAACTCACACATATGATCAAATTAGCTTTCGAAACACGTTCCATTGTGTCCGGAACGCGGGGTAAACCCGAGAAACGCAGGTCACCGCGCGAGATTTGGAGTTCGGAAATTTGGAGTGAATAGTGGTTTGGCGAATTTTCTATAAAAGCACCTCAGTAATTCACTTTTGCAAAATAAAACAAGCCCTAGGGTTTTAAGCAGCGGCCTCCATTATAGTTTCGAACGGCCAGAATATCATCACCTTCTCCCTTAAATTTCCCTTGATCCGTCAACCAATTCAAAAAGTCTTCAACTACAAAGTTGAAGAGCGTATCAAGATCTATAATTCCAACGGTGGAGATCGTAAATGGAGCGACGTGGAGGAGGTTATCATGGCCGATAGGCCTCACGTTCGTGCGCATATTCCCATGCCTGGGGACTACCGAGCTTGGTCAAATCGTGGCCGATGGTAGCTTGCTTGAGGAGCTTCGAGGTGGTGTCGCTGGATCGTCGCAGTGTTGCTCGAATTAGTGGCGTGAATTAGGGTTTGGTGGCGGGTAGGTTGGGTTTTGGTTACGTGGTACTGAAGTGGGGAGGAAGAAACAAACGAGCGGCCTTGATGCGTGCTGGGGAATCCAACGGCTCTGATTGTTTAGGTTAAAAATTTATAAAAGAAATTGTAATATTTAATTATATTATAATTTGTTCGAACTTTAAAAATGTATAACTTTGTCATACGAGGTCAAAAACGCACGAAACAAATTGCGACCGGTTCGTTTTGTCGAGCACTATGCAATGGAGCTGGTTTGGAGTCATTTGGAGCTAGTGATAATTTCGGGTAAAATTAAACGCACGTTTAATTTTATTCGAAATAAAACGCTACAACTATTATCAGAAACTCAAGGTGAGAACTTCTCACTCAATCGAATTGTTTCGTTTTAAATTTTAAATTGTTAGATTTAAAATTGCTTGATTATGAGATTGGATGATAGTTATTATCTGTTGTATTGAAATAGACCCTATACGCCGTATATTAAGAGGATGTTATTTATTAAACGCATATACCGCGATAATTCCAACTTGATATGGAATTGGTATTATATATGTACTTGGAGTTGATTTCCCACATTATATAGCGGATGAGACCCTATTGCGCCGCATAATAGCGGATAATATTTTATAAATCCCATATACCGCGATATTTCACCTCGAAGTGGAATTGGTATTGTGCTAACATCTGTGGATGCAGGGAAGCAGGTTGGAGGGATCCAACTGGATTCCTCAAATGATTGAATTTGTTTCAATATTGTGTGTTGATCTATTTATAATCTGCACGATTATCTTTGTGATTGAAATCGTTAAAGGCTAAATTTTAGCCGAATATTCTTTTAGTATCGTTAGATGCCGAAAATAAATAAAATTGGATTTTTGAAAATTTAAGTTGAGAATTTATAACAAAATTATTTTTGGGAATTGGATTAATTTAGATGAAGGAATTTTTAAAATGATAAAGTTTTATTTTTATCTTATTGAATAAAATTCCAAAATATGGTAAAAAGGCTTAATAAATGGATTTTCGATAATATTATTCAAAGGTCGAAAATTTATTCAAAATATGGATTTTAAAGAGTTGGAAAAATAAAAGAATTTGTATTCTTTAAAAAGGAAATTATTTTGAAAAGAAATAAATTTAGAAATCCATTTGGGAAATGATTTTGGTAATTGAAAATAGATCTTTTGGAAATCCATTTGGAAATTTATTTGGTGTTTTGAAATGAATTTGGAATCAATTTGGAAATTAATTTGAGGTTAAGTAAAAATTGATTTCAATTTGAAATTTGAATGAAATTCACTTAGTGTTTAATTTCTTTGAAAATTAATACGGAATTTGATTTGGTGTTTTTGGAAATCAATTGAAAACTAATTTTGGTGTTGAAAGTGAATAATTGAAATCGATTTGAAAAATCGTATAAAAAGTGAATATTTAGAAATGTAAATTCACAATGGAAATTTATTAGGGAAATTTGTTTTAAAAATAAACATTGATTTATTTTTAAAAGTGTGGAAATAAATTTACGGATTTGGAACGTAAATTTAATAAATCGGTAAGGATTTATTTAATTGGTTTGAATGAACCATTTTGAAATGAAAGTGTATTCTCCTTGGGAAGCAGAATAAGATTTTCTGAATAGTTTTGAAATATATGTATATAAAATGCTAGTATTGGTTTTGAAAAGGATACTTTGAAGAAATTTACCTCTTAAACTATTTTAAATCCTTTAAGTAAAGATTTATTAAATTGTTTATAGAAATGATTATTTTCTAAGATTTAATCAGTAATTGTTTTAGAAAATAGTTATTTAAATAGTTATACTCCATTTACTAATTTTGTTTTGAAAAATTAGTTTGGGTTTAAGTTTATATAATATAGGTGTAATATTTTATAACTAATATTTTAAGTAAAGTGTTTAAAGAAAAATAGTTTTATTTAAAAGGGTTTTCCAGATATATTTTTGGATAAGAAATTTTCAATTATTTTAAAACATTTGAACTCGGAGGATTTCCAGTGAAAATGAATAACTATTTGCAAGTGTTCCGCTTAAGGAAAATGATTTGAAATATAATTTCAAAAGTTGTAAAGGTGAAAATTGATTTGAAATTTGTTTTCAAATGGTTGAAGTGTGGAAATTATATCTTGTAAAGATATTTTTGAAAATAAGTAATTTGGGAAATTATTTGAAATCGGGTGATGTTGTGAATATTGATTGATAGATAAATAACCGACTATCAATATTGACCCGTAAATGGCTATTTGTTGTGAATTGGTTGAAATTGAATGCTACACTTATTTTTAAATTATTGCACTCGTTATTCGGACTACCCATTCCGAATAGTGATATGACGTAATGGATAGCATTGAAGACCGGTGTTGAAGACCGGGTATTTGTGAAAACGATAGGATGACCTATCGATTGTCTCTGCACCGTTAGCTATGGTATGGAGATTTCCTTTGTGATGGGAAATTCGATCGGGATTGTGAATATCCGGGTTGCAAGGGCTTCTTTTGAAGTGCATTCAGTTCTGTTCGAACCCGGAACAGACTTGTATGGTTACGTGTCTGACATTACATTTTGTGATATAAAGCAGATTTCTTTCAAATACATTTCTGTTGGTGGCGGAGAATTTATTCTCTTAGTTTAACACCCTTCTCTGAGACGTACGAGCATCAGAGGTTTTGTAGTTGAAGGTTATCAGCGATATACTCCCAATTTGGTAATGTGGCATGCTGAGTGTTGCTGTGTGATGATTATTTATTGATCATTTGTTGATCAAAGTGTGACTTTGTGAAAAAGCGTAGCTTTGTGGACGAGACTTCGTCGGACCTCACACCCTAGAAATGGTCGGAACAGGAATATGCGGCAAGGTTATGAGGGTCGCTCCCTTTAGGGTATGTCATTTCCTTCTGGAAAAGGGTGGTGTCAGGTATGGAGCCCTGATGCTTAACCTATGTGGTTTCTCCAATCTCATTTTCTGTGTGGTTGTTGCTTTGTGATCGAGGGCCCTCGGATAAAGGTCCCAAAGGACCGGAGGGTGGCATATTCGTGTAGCAGTTACCTAGTTACAAAGGTAACCCGGCCTTGTGTTGGCAGAGAGCTGGTTAAGTTCTCGGGACGTCCCGCCAGAGGTGATCCTATGTGGCAGTAGGAAGTTCCTTAGCCTGACCATTTGTTGGAAATCCAAAGAAACAATACGAACCTTGTACGGTTTTAGTTGTATAACCTGACATGGAATGTGGCGGTAACCTGCTATTGAACATGGTAGCTATAGTAGGCATACGATAATGGTCGTATGTTGGCTAAGATTTATATTATACTTTCAAAAGGTTTTCCACTGTGCACTTGTAATAATAATATCAAAGAAATTTGCGTATTAAGCATCTTTAACTATCATAAGGAGAAATCTCCTCCAATTCTGCGTTTGCATTGTGTGTGTGCGGGGAGGCCTTATGGTAGTTTCATTTTCCAAAAGCATTGCACATATTTCTCACTTTCCTCGTTGTTGTTTTAAAAGATAAATAACTGTTTTGAGTTCTCACACCAGTCCCATGGCTAACTTGGAGTTTATTGTTCTCTTCCTAAACTCTGGGTGCCCATAATTTTCCACACGGGCATCCTAGAATCAGATTATCAGGTCATTCTGGATTCAGGAGTGCTATGGAGCTCAAGTGGCGAGATGGATGGCGAGACGTATTGCTTGTATATGATATTGTCTTTCCGCTGTATAATTCACTTGTAAGGACATGTTTGTTTAACTGTCCATTGTTTTGTTGTATTGTATATTGTGGTTGTACACTCTGATGATGATGAGATGTAATGTAATAACTGGGATAGTTCGTTGTTTTAAAGATTATTCATTTATCTATTATATGTTGTTCCGCTGCGATATGTGAGATTCTGATATTGCTTCTGTTCTATTTTCTTACTTCTTCTATCTTTTTCTTCTACCTCTTCTTTTTAACCCTAACAATTTGGTTTTCCAGCATTCGATTATTCGACATTTGATACAGTGGACGTAAGAATGCCGACCTTCGGATCCCGATAAAATTGATTTGTTACATTTTTCCTTTTTTAATACAACTTTTATTACTTTTATAGAATGTTTCGAATGTGTATGTTTGTGAACTACTTGAGGATAGATTTTAGCATAGCTAAAACTGATGTTTGACTCTAAACAACATATGTATATGAACCACACTTTATATCGTTGAGTCCGGTCTTCGTAGTTTGTTGTAGATTCATAAATGTTCGTGTTGGTTGAATTTCTTGTCATTAATCGAAACATAAGATCCAACAGTTTATTTTAACTGCTTTTGTGAGGGCAGGTTGTATAACTGTCCACGCTAACGATTAGTTGTTGTAGTCCGATGTATGTATTTATATTACAGTTTTCTTTTTGTAAAGGTCTGTTGTATATTATATTTTACTCATCACATTTTGAGATTCTTGTTATCCGGTCTTTAGACCTGGCTATATCAAGACTATTGGACAAGTTAGACTTGATGATAGCCAAGGCAAGCAGCCCAAAGAAGCAATCACAATGACCAAAGATCAAGCATAGACAATACTGTGAAGCAACGATCAAGCAGAATCAGGAGATAGAACCTACGAAACATTGTATGGATTAGTGCATCCCCAAAACAGGGGATTGAATCGGATCACTATGGCTATAAACAACTTGATTCAACTATACAACTCAATGGGATTCGATCAATATCTCTAAAAAATGAAAGCAATTATGAAAGAAAAAAATGAAAACATGAAACCAACATGGAGGAGGACCCACCATATAGATCGCAGCATGCCACGTAGGCATATTGACTTATCAGGGCCTATCGCTCTACATGGGAAATTGGACCTTGAAAATTTCTGGATGACCTCGTCTACATCTGAAGGTTCTATCGACATATTTTTAGGAAGATATTCGGTCGTCTACAAATACAAAGTTCATAGTTTATTTGAGGAATCTTTATGTTGTTTTCTTTGTACTCTATTGTAATTGCGGATTCCGATCCGATCCCTCTTGTACTTAGAAATTCAAGTGAATAATATAGCTATTTCATCAAAGTGGACATAGGCATTCAACGTCGACTACTATAAATTTGTTCTTCGTTGTTTTTTTACTTGTTTCCTCTGTTTCAATCTTGTTTTCTTCATTTGTTTCTCTACATATAATCAATTGTGTGTTTGTGCCAACTTTAGAGCAAACATTTTGGTGCTTTCACTGAGAACGAATTCTCAGCCTGATTTGATCACATCGTCTAATGGTGGATTCCTTTATCTGCAAGATAGATCCAGATTTCAACGAACAAGTTTTCATTTCTACTCAGATTTGCAGAAGATCTAAAAGGAAGCTATTAGCCATGGCCAGAGGAAAGTTTACTACTTCCCGTGTTGTTGAAGGATTGATGATGTTAGCATTCAACAAGTTGATCAGAGCGTGCAACCGACTTGTAATGACCTGGATTTTTTCGAAGACTTAAATAAGAATTTAACGATGTTTTGAAATAAAATTGTTTTTTAACAACAAAAATATGGCAGCGAAAACTAGATATTTGAAATGTGCCCATTAAAATAAGGCCCACAAAATTTATTTTAGCTCAAAATTCTTTTGAAACTCTATCAACGCAATTTTTCAGTGCGAATTATCAAAATTTAAAGTATGGATATTTTTACATAGAAAGAATCTAGAAAATTTTCTGATTAAAACGTCAAAGTTCGTTCCATCTAATTCCGACCTCTAACTCCGTTTATCAAGAATTGCCCTTGTAGTCCAATTTCAAAGCGGTAACAGCGGCGACAGACAAAATTTTGCTACGAACGTCGCAGCATAGATTTGATTACATCGTTGGAATCATCTTGTCACGTTGATTTTCGTGGTATTTTTTTTTTCGTGTTTTGGCTTCCATTGCAAAATGCTAGATGGCTGTATAGTGGTCCGTATCTGTACCCTGGAGTCATAATTGCATGCATCCTTTAGTAGCCTGCATTATTTCTTATCAGCCTGCGCATGCATTGCGTGCGCAGGCTAATCTATTAAATGCAGCGTTAACGATCCTCCACCATTCTCTTATATATATATAAGCGCATTGCTTTATTTCCTGCTTGTCTTCATCCACTGTAGTATTTGGTGGTGAAAATTTATTTACAAGCTTCCACGGAAAAAGAAAAAAAAAGCATACTTTCGCGTATCCCCTCTCTTCCCCCCGTAGCCCTCCCGCTTGACACTTTCCCCTACCTTCTCCATTTTCTTCTCCACCTGCACACTTCACCCCTCTCCATGCATGCACTCACCATGTCCAGCAACCTGCACACGTTTTATCTTAAATGTCTCCTTCCATTCTCCTTCATCAACATGCCTCTTTTCCCAATGCCACAAGCACGCGTAGCCTACCCCCAAACCGGCCTCACCCAACCTGCACTTGCCACCGTCCCCAGCCCAACTTCCGACTGCCTCCCGCTCACCTCCCCGCGAACTCCGCCCCACAACAGCCGAAGGCCCCACCAGCGCCCAAGCCCTGCCACCCTCCTACACCGAAACCCAACCCGTTGCCCAGCCTACCATCTGAAACCCTGAACTCCATCCTTCCTACCCAACCCACCTAGCCTTCAAGCCACCCTTACCGAAGCTTCCGCCTGTCCAGTTCTGCCCCACACCCGAAACCTCGGCCACACCACCCTCCGCCCGAAGACCTCCCTCCACAACCAGTAGCTAGCCTGAGCCACCTGTAGCTAGTCTACTACCTCCTTTCTGCCATATCCCCTTCTCGCAGCAGCCGACCCTGCCTCAGCCTCTCTCCTATGCATGCGTGTGTTATACGTGTGAAAAAAAGACCAACTTGCATTAGCAAAGAGGAAAAGGGATGTTGAAGTGAACAGATGGAAGACCTCGCATGAAAAAAAAAAAAAATAAAATAAAATAAAATAAAGGAAGGCAGCAGCTGTTGTCTTTGAGCATTAAGTATGCGCACGTGTACGCATATCCTGATCCGTACCACCATTATCGTTTTTCAAAGCGATTCTAAGATCATCATTAGATTTTGGTATTACAAGTATCTTACTATGTTAATATAATTAATTTATGGTTATGATCGATATTGGAATTGTAAATTGTTGATAGCTGTCATTGTGATATGTGATTTGGTTGAAATAGTTGAAATTATTGATTGGAATCCCAATTACATGAAAACCTATTAAATATGGAAAGTTTGAATAATTGATGACTATTGATTTATTGATACTTGTCACTGTTTTATTATTATTATATGCATTGGTTTGGACATTAAAATTTGAACTGGAATATATGTAGAAAGGATAAATACTCAAATTAAATCACTTGGCCTAGAATAGAAAATTGAATAATAAACACCGATTGGTCAATAAAAACTTATTTTGGATATTTAATATTTAAATTGAAATTATGAAATGATTTGGAAATTTAATGTGAACTTATAACTTAAATTTTATGTAGACGTTAATATATAATTTTGATATCTATTAATTTAATTTAGATTTTAAAATGAAAGACTAATAGAACTATTTTAAATTATGAAATTAATTAATAATGGTTATTTTAAAATTTAACGATTTTAAAAATCGTAAAATGTATTATTTGAAATTTAATGAAGAGTTAATATTGCGCATGTAACTAAACTGTTAAATAAAGATTTATTTTAACCTTAGTTTGATTTAATTGGATTAAATATAACAACTGAAATTTTAAAATAAATATTTAATTTAATTAAAAAGAGATTAATTGATTTTATTAAATTAAAATATAAATATAAAGGTTGAACTAAATTGTTTGAATTAAAGTTCAATTAAAGGTGTTAAATTAGAAATTAAGTAAATTAATTCCGAAGTTAACAAAATTGAATATTTAATAATAAAGCTTTTGTATTTAAAGATTTGATTAACTTGGTTAATTTGAATAATAATGAAATTTGGCAATTGTGTAATGGTAAAATAGGATTTTCAAAAAGAGTATATTTTGAAGAGCTAATTGAAAAAGGGTATTTACAAATGAAATGTTGGAAAACAAAAGACATTATATCCTTAAATAAAATGGTTCTGTGAAATGAAATCGAGAATTCGGTCAAAGCGATTATTTTCGTGAAGGAGTATATTACTAGTAAGTTTAATATGAATTCGTAAATCGAAATATGAAAATGAATTTAAACTTGAATATGCATGGATTGCTCATACAAAATCGATGCAATTTGTTTAGTCTCTTAAACTACTGTACCTATATTGTTTAATTAGAATTTACTTGCATAAGAAAATATAGTCCTAACTCGACTGTATTATTTTCCCATTACGCTCGGATCAGCCTGATTTGTTTCAGTTCTCGAAGACCTTAGTTATTTGAAGCAACGACGGAGATTGGAATACCATACTTACTACTATTATTCCACTGCACTATATTGACATGTTTAGTTAAAATGTATAACTGATGATATTGAAATGGAATCAAATGTATATTGATAGACAGTTTTATAATTATGTCATTATTATATTTCATCCTTCTACAGTGAGATTCTATACATTTCTTTCTTTTTCTTCTCCTTTAGTTTTAAACCTCTTGATAATTCGTCTTTTTGAACGATTCGGGTTGGGCATATGTGGTTAAATGTCGACTTGAATTGACCGAAAAGGCGGGTCATCACACGACTGCTTCCAATCCCTAAAATCCAGCCGATTACATCACCAAAGTAGACTTTGAAGTTCTAATGAAGGAACTGATTGATAGTTGTCAGTAGCACAACCAGCAAATCTTGGCTAACATCAACGTAATAAACCAGTTGAAAGATCAACATGGAAAGACAAGAAAGGAGCCTTCTCCATACTTAGGATCAAAGAACTCCTCCTCATCTGATGATTATCATAGAAACAGACGTTGCAAGATGGATGCATATAATGCTGGAGTTTCAAAGAGGAACTACATAATAAGAACATCAGGATGGAATCAGGCAATCGGCTACCATCGATCGGTAGTGATCGATACCGAACCCCCCAAGGGGATAAAAACTAAACCTTCGCATCAGGGGGCTATTAGCATGCAGATGGAGTAGCTCACTCTTGAGGTACCACGATCGATCAAGGTGCCGGAGCTAAGAAGAATGCGATTGAACCGAGAGATGACGATAGAACCGTTGTTCAGGAAATGGAACAAGAGCAAGAAAAGCAAAAGCAATGTCTGCACCGAGGCATCGATTGGGTCGCTCACGTAAGGTGGAACATGACTATGGCCAAGCACAATTTCTCTAAACACTAGACTTAACAGCTATGGTGAGACGGCAAGTGAAAGAAAGTCAAGGGTTGACCAATAATGATTGGGGACTCTCCAGAAGTCATACTCCATTCACCAACAACATTCTATGTGCAGAATATCTATGATGGTTCCATATGCCTACGATGCCAGCCAATGCAGGAAAAACCGACCCTAGGTAGCATCTCTTAAAGTACGAATGGCACATGGACTCCGCCCGATCCCCTGATGCGGTCAAATGCAGGTGTTTTCCCAATATTTTCTAGTAGATGTTGCGACCATATGGTTCACAAGGATACCACCATGGTCCATCTCTTTATTTGATGAGTTAGCAAACAAGTTCCTAAGGCAGTTCTGCATGCACACGACTTGCCCTAAGGATGTAATATCACTCTCCAGCTTGGTCCAGGCACTGGAGGAGTCATTGAAAGATTTATTGGAAAGGTCTAATGTAGCTATTATAGAAGTCAGTAATCTGAATGATAGATGATGTAATACTCATGGCACTGACTATCGGAGTTGACCTCGATTCCGAGTTTGGCGATTAGGTAGCGGGAACGCCTCATTTTACATTGGAACGTTTCTTTGCAAAGGCAGCTCAATTTCTAAGGAAAGAGGAGGCAAAGCTGACCCAGAAAAGAGATGTGTAGGCCTAAGCGCTAAGAGAGTACAAAGTAATGTGGCAATGAATCAATCCAGTGATGGTTCTGGGAAAGTTCAAATCAATGTTCAGAATAAACCAAATGAGCAGAAGAAAGCAGTGATAGAAACTATGACCAATGCGGGATTCCAAAAGAGGAAAGTCGAGGATCCTATCATTTGACAAATACACGCCGCTAAATATGTTGCTAAAGAATATTTATTTATTGACTTGTAGGACTATGCGATACAAGAAACCAACTTCAAAGGACGCAGCGGAGAAGCAATGACAGTCCAAAAGTACTGTAGATTTCATAAATATTAAAACACACCATAGACGAGTGTCAGCACCTCCATGATGTTAGTGAGTTCAATTCGAGAGAGAAAATTGCAGCAATTTGTTAAAGCCCCGTAGATATTTGACCCCAATCAAGGATGAGCTCCACCCAGTACTGAGGAACCTCGATGGACAGTAGGGAGATTAGATATTAATACCATTTTTGGAGGACCACATCAAACAAACAAAACAAGAGTGAAATGGAGCGTTACATGAATGCTAACAGACATGTTGACATTGAATGTTGCACGAACACGGAGGACGATGCTTGTAACGACCCACCTTTTTAGACGGTTTAAATCGACAATAAACCACACATGTTAGACTCAAACCATTTAAAAGGGAGGATTGTTATGTGGTAAATAAGAATTAAAGAAAAAAGGAAGAGTAACAATACATAAAATCTCATATTAAATAACATTTTATTACACTTTTACAATACAGATCAGAGTACATACAGCTGTAATAAATAAATGATGTAGCGGAACAACCTGTTGCAGTGGAATCAATATAATAAATAATAATAGTATTAAATCTTCATCTTTATCCTCTAGAAAAGAAGTCCTCGATACATGGAAAAGCTCGGACTGACCCAAGTGAATTGAAAAGACAAAACACTCGAGTCGAAACTAAAAGATCATATGTAAGTTAAATCAACAGTAATTAAATATAAGTGTAGTGGCTTCAGAGATGTTTATTGGGGTTTGACATCTCCTATCGAGTGTCAAACGTGAGTGCAATAACTTAAGAGATGTCCGGGATTACCATCTCTTAAAAACCTATTAAACTATCTACTATATAGTACAATACGCTATTATAATATGTATATAGTAAAACAAAGTATTAAGTAGCGTTAAGGAGTTATCTATATCCCCCTTAACATATTTTATATATTCCCGTAGTCTATATAGTACCGTAAGCTCCACCAAACTGGTTGTTTACTCAGAGTGCACTCCATAAGTACGGTACAAAACAAACTCGTAGTGGGCGCGATAAGGCATGTAACAAGGCATGCAAGGCAATGCCATGGTAGGATTTTACCATTTACACTCCCGGACTGGTGGAAATGCATAGCAGCTACTACCGCCCTCTCGGAACACACTCCCACAATCAAATCGAGGAGTGGCCAACAAATCAATCACAATTCAGAATATGGTATCGAAGAAATGTGCCCGATAGGAGGAGTGACCTCACTTGGCTTGATATAGCTCCTGTTTTAGCCACATTAAGCTGACTCGAGGGAGTCAGGGCTATGTAAATACCTCATACAGAATCGTTCTCCAAACCATCCAACTTCATTCTAGAATCTCCACCACGTACACAGTTGTTAAAGTGGGTTTTGGTATTGGCAGAGAGTATGACAAATATCTGATCGAGGTCTCTTTAACAACCAAACGTTTATTTTACACCGGAAGGTTCTTTTACATTTCCAAAACCGATTCATAATAGATATCAAAATTTTATATTCAATTCACACCATATCGCTTTCGAAATCATATTCACTTTTGAAATCATATCGCATTTGCAATCATATTTATTTTCGAAACCGTAATTATTTTCGAAATAATATCGACAAGTAGGTTAAATCCTCATTCCAAAGTCATTATATTTACTCAAATATGTCATTTCACTAAAAGGTATCAATTTCATATTCGAACTTTGGTTATGATATCATTTAACCCTATTCGCTTTTAAATCAACGATTTAAATATAAACATTTCAACTTTATGCAGTCTGAAATTTAAAAAATAGTTTAGATAATTATATATAGTTTTAAAAATAGTCTAAATAGATTAAATGATTGAAAATGGTTTAAGATAGATTAAAATAGTTTTAAATAGTTAAAATAGTTCAAAATATTTTAAAATAGTTTAAATAATTTAAAATAGTTCAAAATAGATTAAATTGTTTAGATATAGATTAAAATGATTAAATAGTTAAAAATAGGGCAAAATAGTTAAATAATTTAAAAATAGATTTAATACAGTTTAATATAAAATAATTTGATTATTGGAAATGGTTTATATACTAAATAGTTTGAAAATTAAATAAATCTAAATTTAAAATAGTATATTTTTAAACAGTTTCTATTAAAATAATTAATTTGAAATTAATATCGAATTAAACTATTTCTTTCATTTCAACACATCTAGCCCATGTCTAGTTTTCAAATCAACAAGCCCAATTTTGTCTTTCAATTCAGATTCTCATTTAAAACCATTTAATCAATATCGATTTCAAATCCATATTCGGAATAAATTTTAAAATATTTCAAATTTAGTAGATTTCAAAGTTGAAATATTCAAATATTTCAATAACTCAATTTCGATAAATTTCATATATACTTCAAATCCAACTTTAAAATTTCGACATAAATTCTTTAAACAATTCATTTATACCAACTCCAACTTCAACATTTAAAGCTTGGATTTTCAAAAATAATTTAGTTTATATAAATCAATTTTTTTATTTCAAAAGATGATTTAACTAGTTTCAAAACCTAGGATTTGAAAAATCATTTAATTTAACCAATCCGGTGTCTATATATAATTTTCTACCATATGATCAAGTGATACAGATATATACTATTTCAACTTGCAATAAATTTAAATTTTAAAGGTATATATCATTTCAACCCGCAATCCCGAATTGAACTTCAAATCATGAAGTCGCTCTAGTCTGTCATTTCAACCCATAACGATTTCTCCCTAATCTATCAGATTGTTCAAGTATGTATCATTACAACCCATAGGGATTTTCTAACAATAAACTAAGGGAACTTGCAATGTGATATCAATACATATAAAATAACATAACATCTAGTCATCTAATATAAACAATTTAACATCCATCACAATCATCATTTAAATCGACCAGTAAACATCAACAATTAACTAATTATCATTAACAGGTATAAATTGGCAAATTAAAATTTTATATTAAATTAAATGGAAATTATATTCAGTTAATCCAAATTTAAGTAGAATGACGATTCAAATATAGAAAACAGCAGTCAATCAACTTCTAATAACATCATAAATTCAATTTAACCAACGTAAGATAATTTAGTAGCCGGAGTGGGTTAAAACACTTACCTTTGATTTTCGATGATTTAAAACCCAAATAAATGCCCAAATTACAATAGTCTCAGAATTCGACCAAACTAATTCAATAATGTTCGAAATTTCGATACGATCGCATTGGAGGAAACCGCGCATGAATCCCAGCTCGTATGAAAAAGATATGATAATTAGAAGATTGAAATTCAAATTTAAATAAAATAATAATATAGGCTAATCATACCTCACCACGTCATCACACGTTACTCCAGAAACCCTAACATCGATCTTGACCATGACCATCAGCACGCGGCCACCACAACTTCCTTAATTTTTGTCGGCTCCTCGTCGACATCTTCCGCGACCAACCAATGCCATTGGCCAGAGCAACTATGAATAACCCTTCTTTGAGCAAGCGACCGCCTCCGCCTCCGCCACCCTCAGAAAAAACCCACCGTGTGATGACCTAAAATTTTGGGCAATATAAATTTAATGACCTGTATTAATAATTGAATTGATTTAAAAATTGTCTTCTATAATTCTAAATTAAATTGCTAAATTTATTCTTTTAAAATCAAATAAATATTGCTTGATAAATTTAATCTTTTAAAAGCTAATAAAATATTTTCTATTTTTGATGTGTGTATATATATATATATATAATTGTATATATTGTAAATAGAAAGGCTTCCACTGAAATTTAACAAATAAAATCTTATTTTCAAATTCTAATATTTTTGGTAATTTGGAAATTCTGATTAATTTAATATAAAACCTTTCAAAGATTATTTAAATAAATAACTGTATAGTTTCAAATTACTTAAGATAAGTATTGATTGTTTTAAATATATTTTAAGCTTAAGTTTAAATTTAAAAAGAGTAATAAAAGGATTTTTTTCATTTTCTTTTCAAAATATTGCTTAATAAATATGATATATTAATTCATTTTAGTAATAGAAGTAATATGATAATTTCTTTTATAAATGATTTAAAATTGATAAATTGTTATTTTTAAATAATAATAATAATAATAATGTGATAGATATAAGTATATTTTAAAAGAAAATTGAATTGTTATTTTCAAATTAAACGTGTTGTTATAAATTGACTTTAAATTGGATTTTAAAATTTAAGTTGGATTTGAATTTAAAATTGAAATTTAAAAGATAGACATTTTAAAAATATTTAGATAAGCTTTTATTTACATATATATTTTGTTTAATTACATTTCCTTTAAAAAGAAATTCATATATACATTTACATAAGAATAAATAAATTAAGTAAAGCTTTTTATTTAACATTTAAAATAAATAAATAATACACATGACATGTGTTAATATATTAAGTAACCTAATAACATGTGTTAAGTAAATATTAATTCAAGATGACAGATGTTAAGATATTAGACAAGTGTCATTTTAAAATTTTAATTTTCTTTATTTTTAATAAACCACATTTTTCATTTATATAAACCCATTGTTTTCTTATCTTCATTTCTTTTCTATTTTCTTACTCAAAGCCAAGAAGAAATTAAAAGCCAAATCCCCTCAAAAAAAGCTGAAATCAGTACTTCCTCTAAATCAGATCAAAATTCAATTATCTGTAATCATGTTCAAACCAAAACTTGTTCATTTTCAAAAGTCAAAGCCCGCATTTTGAAACCTGTATCATTTCTTCAACCAGAAAGCAAGTCAAAATTCATCAAAACTTGTTCACTCATTTTCTAAAATCAAAGTCGGTAAATTTACAAACCAGAATCCAAACTTGTAATTCATCTCCATTTTCAAAAGCAAACGTGGAATCAACTTTGCAAATCAAAAACCTGCATACATTCTTAAGCCTGAGAATTTATCAAGTAAGTTCAAGCAACTCCAGTTTGATAAAAATCAAAGCATTAGCCTGTTTTAAGATTCAAAGGCAAGATCAAATTTCAAGTACAGATTTTCAAGTTTTAAGATGTCAAAAGCTTTTTCAAATAAAAGAGGAAGTGCTCTGTTCATCTTCATTTGCAATCAGGTGAGTAACATTCTTTTCTAAAAAGCTTAAGTATCCTTAAATCTGGTTGCATGTTAATTCTTTGGAAATAAGAATGTTCTTTGTGATTTTATAAGTGAATTATCTAGATGTATATATGTGTGCATTGCTGTTGTATCTGTGTATCACTGTTTTTAGTTTCATGCTCAAGTTTATGATCAAAATTCATGTTCTCTTGAACCAATTGATGATAGGACTTAAGATCCAAACAAAATCTGTTTGTTTGATCAAGAAGTAAAGTTTAAAATTTGATTTAAATGAATTAAAATTGAAAATAGCTCTGGAAAACTCAGTAGAACAGTGCAAGCTTGATTGATGTTAAATTTTAAACATATTAATTCATTGATCTAGACATATAATCTGAAAATTTATTAAAAATCATGACTTTTAAAACTAAAATCATAATTTTTAGCATTGAATCAAGAGAGCAGTTCATGTTGATCTGGAAATGGTGTTTGGGTGGTTTTTGGCGATCGAGGTGATCTGGATGGTTGCGCTCATCACTAGAGGTAGATGGGTAAACGGTGAGGCCAGCAAAAATGCCTGAAGAATGCTCAGGTCACCGTAGTGGCGGTGGTAGATCAAATTTGCCTGTAACCCTAATTTTTTGGGGTTGGTCGAAATGCATTAGTTCCGTCACCTCTGATGGATCGAGTTCCACCAGAGTTTTGGAATTGCTAGCAGGAAGGTTGGCGAAGTTGTGGAAGGAAGCATAGGCATTCCGGTGATTGTCATCGCGGGTTCGAGGAGATATCAGGTGGGGGTTTTTGG
Organism: Allium cepa; assembly: GCA_030765085.1. Taxonomy (NCBI): domain Eukaryota; kingdom Viridiplantae; phylum Streptophyta; class Magnoliopsida; order Asparagales; family Amaryllidaceae; genus Allium; species Allium cepa. The sequence goes on along the minus strand of CM060943.1, from coordinate 546,152,739 downwards.
GTTCTAGGTCAGTTGATCACCTCGAATTTGATTTTGAGTTTGAGTTGGAGTTTTTGTGGTCGAGGTCTTAAGTTCGGATGGTCCACATTGAGATGGAGGCGTCGACGGAGGTAATTGTCATCGCGACGAACTGTGCAGATGCACAGGTGGCAGAGGATGTCAGAGCTTTGGGATAGTGTTCTATCTTGAAGTAGGTCTCGTGACTTCGGGTCGGAAGCTCGAAGGAGTTATCGGGGTGATTGTGGGTGTTTGGTCTCAGGTTTTAAACTTTAAAATTTAATCAAAATTTTGAAAAGAAGAATGGCAATGGGTTTTCTCGGGTTAATTCTCGAGTAGGCTTCGGGTCGAGCTCGAAGCAACATTTGAAAAAAAAAACCGATGTTAAATTTTTTAAAAATAAAAACGAGATTTTGAAATTTAAATAATTTGTTTTAAAACTCTTATAAATTTCTTTTATAGGATAAGTTTCACTTTAGCATTTGAATTTAAAAGATGTGTAAGTTTGTTTAAATTTTGTTATGTTAAGTCATTTTAAATCTTAAATTTGAAATGAAATTGGAAGTAAAGTTAAAAGTAAATGTTTCAAATACATTTGTAAATGATAATTAAGTCATTACTAAGGATAAGATTTTTATCTTAAAAATTAATTAAGATTTAAATGATTTGAGATTAATTAAATTAATAAGTTAATTAAAGTATCATTAATTAATTTAATTAACCGATGATTATGGATTAATAAATAAGTAATTAAAAATTGAAAGTCATTTAAGTAGAAGTTAATTAATCTATAACTAAGGATCAATAATTAGTATAGATTTTTAATTAATGATTAGAATTAATTTAATCAAGTAGTTAAAGGTTAATTAAGTTACAGTTAAACTTAATAATTAAGTAATTAGCGATAGATAAATTGGTTATTAAAAACAAATTAATTTATAACTAAAAAAAGATTAATTTAAGTTTAATTACTTAGGGAGTAATTAAAGAATTGTTAATAGTTAATGAAGATCAATAACTAAGGATTATGAAATGGTTAATTAATATAATAAATTTAAGATGATCAATTATATTAATTAATTAAAGATAATCATTTGTGGAATTATTTAAGTATAATTACTTAATGAAAGTAATTAAAGGGATTGATTACTCAATGTAATTAAATTAATGTGTTTAGTTTAATTTAATTAGTTTAATTAATTTAAAATAATCATTGGATGATGGGTTAATTATAATTACTTAGTGTAATTTATAAAGCATAATTACTTAGTGAAGTAATTATTGGGTAATTACTGGATGTAATTAATTGAAGAATGGAAGTAATTTGGATTTAATTACATAGTGTAATTAGTAAGAAGAGTTTTTACTTAGTGGAAGTAATTGGTAATTAATTGCTTAGTGTAATTTATTTAAGAATTGATTAAATAAGTTATTTGAAGTTAATTAAGTAAGGTAATTAATTATGGGTAATTAATTACTGATTATGATTAATCAAGATTGATTAATGAATAAAGATAAATTATTAAATAGGATTAATAATTAATAAAGAAGGTATTAGCGATCGTTAATTAATATAATTAATGATGTAATTAAGGTTCGATTAATTAAGATTAATTAATCAACAATAAGTGATTATAAAGTAGTTAATTAAATGCAATTAATTAAGGATTAATGTAATTAATTGTAATTAATTAATTAATTATTAAAGTAATTAAGGTTAATTACTGTAAATGGTTAAGGATAATTAATTTGGGTAATTAATTTAAGACTAATTACTTAAAGTAATTAGAGAATGATTAATCAAGGGTGATTAATTAAGATGAATACTTAGATAATGATTAATTAATTGGATTGTAATCAATTAATGGTTATGTAAGCAAGATTTATGTGATGAAAGTAACTAATTTAATTAATTAGAGGTGGAAATAATTAATTTTAAATTAATTAGAGATAGTGATTAATTAATCCTTGCTTGTGTATGTATGGATGATATTGATTGCCTTAAATGGTTTGAGATCTCTTATATGGGATATGTGATGCTGCATGATATGGATGTTTTGGTTGAATTGTGATGATGATCTGGATTATCTATTTGTGATGATAATGTGGATTATCTATTTGTGACATTGTGAATTATCTATATGTGTGAATATAAATGATAGAATGAATTGTTTCAACGTTTAAACAACTTGGACCTAAAAGATGGCGTTTTGGATTTCGACAAGATCAGGATCGGGTTTCCAAATTTGGATATTCGAAAACCACATCGATCCAAATTAACGATGGGTCGTGAATCTCAAGTGAAGATGAAGATTCAGAGTGCAATGGTTATTATCGTTAACTCTGAGGGTGATTCCAAAATGTGTTAACGAGATAATGCCTTCTGTTTCGTTCGAACCCGGAACGAACTTGTATGGATTGAATACTTTCAGAACATCGTCAGGAGGACGATGAGCATTCTAAGAGATGTGTTCTCTAAAGGTAATCATAGCCTCAAGCCTCATCAACTGGGAATGGCTAAAACAGGGGAGGTGCAGCAAGGCTAAGTGGGTACCACCTACGACAAGGTCTTCCCCTGTCTAGAAGTCCCTTTATATTCGGTTGTTTGGGCAGTTGGTTACAAACAACTGTGGGGTTGTCTAGTTCGAGACTGCCCAGTAAGGGATGGCTCCCACTTTGTGTTGCAGGGGATTTAGGGTGGATCCTCAGTACAGTGATCTAGGCCACGTACTGTGACGGGCGGTACCCCAGTAGCCCTGCCATTGTATGGAATCCAATCTCCAATAAGTGCTGTACGTTTTAGTTGTGTCCAACTATGTTGGAACGTGAGATATACGCATTCCAGCTATTTTTGTATTTTATTTGAAAACCCTAAAACCTATTATAATATCACTGGATTTCCTATCAAATGTTTTGGTTAGCGTAAGGTAAAAAAACTTACCCATGTTTATGTATGGGGAGTCTTACGTGATACCTTTTGTTTTCAAAGGTTTTCAAAGTTAAGCAACTTTAACCCGTTTACTCACGCCAGACCCATGTCTGACGCGGAATTTATCTTTTATTTTCTTAAACTCTTAGGTACTCAAATTTTTACGAGTAGCCAAGGGATTCAGGTTAGCTTTGACGAATTATGGAGGAGGAATGGAGTAGGAGGCTTCAGCATTTGTAGATATATATAGTGTTCCATTGTGTTGATCTCTGAGTCATTTGTTTGTGTTGTATTGAGTTGCAATAACTAGACAGGTGTTTATAGCTATCTAGTATGTGATGTATAATCTGTGTAACTCTGATAGATGTTGTATATTATGTAATATCTTAAGTGATTAATATAATTTATTTGTTCCGCTGCTGAGATTATGATGTTTTTTCTTTCTTTCTTCTCTATCTTTCTCTTTTCTATCCCTTTCTTTCTTAAAGATGATGCGTCTTTCTATGGAGAGAAAGGCGGGTCGTCACAGTTGGTATCTATAGCGACCTGACTTTCTATCACCAGAAAGAAGCATCGCTATTTACGAAAGAAAAAGATAGAAGAAGAAAAGAAAGAGAAGAAAGAACAACAACGCATCAGAATCTCACAGCGGAATGAATGAAATATAATATATAACTTATATTTAGAATCATATACATCAGAGTACACACTATACATCTCAATTTAGATAGTTATAACATTTCTGTCTAATATACAGTACAAGAACAACAGTACAGAATAACACACAACGGAAACTCTATCTATATCTACACGCTGAAGCCTCTTGCTCCAAAGCTCCTCCAGAATTCATCAAGGATAACCTGAATCACTTGACTACTCATACAGAATATGAGTACCCAAGAGTTTAATAAAACAGAAAATAAACACTCTGGTCAAACAGGGGTCTGGTGTGAGTAAACGGTTTAAGATTGCTTTAATTTACAAAATCCTTTGAAAAGAAAGGGTATCACGTAAGACTTCCCACACATAAACATGGAAAAGTTTTTACCTTACGCTAACCAAAACATTTGATAGGAAATCCAGTGATATTATAATAGTGTCTAGGGTTTTCAAATAAATATGAAATAGCCGAAATTGTTACATCTATTAAATTCCAGCTACTAGCCACAAAAGTGGGTAATACAAACAAAACCGTAGGGTCTCGTAGGGAAAATGGGTTTCCAACAATGGCAGGGCTACTAGGGTACCGTCCGTCACAGTACGTAGCCTAGATCACCGTACCGAGGAGCCACCCTAACTCCTCTGCAACATAAGGCCGAGACCATTCCTTACTGAACAGTCCCGAACAAGACCACCCCGCAATTGGCTGCAGATCCAACCGCCCACAAAGCGAAATAAAAAGGGACATCTAGACAGGGATGAATCTCGTCCTACTTGGGCATGACCCACTTAACCTTGCTGCACCTCCCCTATTTTAGCCATTCTCGGTTGATGAGGCTTGAGGCTGCGATTACCTTTGTAGGACACATCTATCTTAAAATGCTAATTGTCCACCTAACGATGTTCTGAAAGCATTCAATCCATACAACTCCGTTCCGGGTTCGAACGGAACCGAAGGCACTATCTCGTTGCACTCATTTTGGAATCACCCTCAGAGTCAACGACCATAGCCCTTGCACTCTGAATCACCATCTCGAATCTATAAGTACTATTCCGTCTAACTCATCACGGAATCACCCCCAGAGTTATACTGACGTATAGTTCTTACACCTCGAGTCTTCACTTGCTCCACTTGGATTCACGTACTAACGTTTATTTTGGGTCGATGTGGTTTTCAAATATCCAAATATGGAAACCCGATCCCGGTCTCATCAAATCCAAACGCCATTTTAATGTCCAAGTTGTACTTAAAGGATTAAATAGTAGTTATTCATAATATCACTTAATATAAATGGATGATTCACATTACACAGATAGATAATCCACTATTATCACATTCATCCATACATATCACAAAGCAGCATATATATCACATCTCAGATATGTCACAATCATATCATCACATATCAACCAATGACATTCAATATCATCCAATATCATTAACTCATCCAATGATACTTATCAACCAATCATTAACCATCCATAAACAAGTTTGATCCAAACTTAATTAATTTAATTAATCCTTAATTAAATTAATTCTTACTTAAACACTTGGATTATCATCAATCCGTCCATTCATTAATTAATTACAAATTAATTAATAAACATCACTTAATTATCCACTTTGAATTAATCATCCTTGATTAATTTCCTCTTAATTACTTTAAGTAATTATTCCTTAATTACAAATTTAATTAATCATCCTGATTAACTACTTCTTAATTATCCAAGTAATTATCTCTCAATTACTCTTTAATTAATCATCCCTGATTAATTATTATTTAATTATCCTGATAATTTCTTAATTCTCCTTTAATTAATCGCACCTGATTAATTGCCTTTAATTAATCGTACTTGATTAATGTCTCTTTAATTAAACTCTCTTGATTAATTACTTTTTAATTAATCATATTTAATTAATTACTCTTAATTAATCACATTTGATTAATTACTTTTTAATTACATTTAGCAATTAAAACTTAATTATAAATTAATTATCCTTTAATTATTAATTAACAATTAATTAATTATTTCGATTAATTAATGATTACTTTCATTAATTAAATTTCTCTTTAATTAATTACTTTAACAAGTAATTAATCACTTAATTAATTACTCTTAATCCTTTATTAATTAACCATTAATTAAATAATTTAAACCTTTAATTAATTATATTAATTAATTCTTTAATCAATAAAACAAGTGATTAACCCTTAATCACATCCCCTTAATTACTTTCACAAAGTAATTATTTCTTACTCAATTACCCTCTGTAATTAACCACTTAATTACTTCACCCAGTAATTGTACTTAATTAACTCCAAGTGATTATCATCAATTAATCACAAATTAATTACTTAATTAATTATTAATTAATCATATAAATATAATTAAATGATTCTTAACTTCTTATATTATAAAGATTCTTAATTAAGAAAACATCATCTTAATTAAATCATTTATATTAACCAATAACTTTCAAGGGTTAATAAATTTAATTTCCTTAATTATCTTCGCAAATTTATTTATCTTTGAATAATTAAAACTTATAATTTCCTAAATTATAATTGATTTCTAAACTTTCATCATAAATCCTTATTTGAAAATAAAATATTTTAAAAGTCAATTATAATTAAAACAATTTTAAATATTCAAATCAAACCCTTTTAAATCTTTAAAACTTCCCATAGTTACCAAATAAAAGTTAATACAAACTTTATTCAAACATTCGCTTATTTTATTTAAAAACTTTTCTATTTCGATATATATAAATCTTATTTAAAACTTAACCTTGAACAAATTTGTCTTATAAAATAAAAACTTTTCTTACTTTGGTTTTAAAACTTGAATGATCTACAAATCATGTTTTATTTGTTTCCAAAATCTTTAAAAACTTTACTATTAACATTATTAAAACTTTTAAAACATCCCGAACCCAAACTTAAACAAACCCAAACAACTCGAGCAATCCCACAGAAAACACGCGACAACCGCCGAGTCACCCAGTCTTATGCCTGCTTCGAGCCAAAACAGTAGATACCCGATGAAGACTTCGAGCTCCAACCCTTCTCCTCCATTACCCAAAACACAATCCACTGTAGAACACAACACCGTGCACATCAACGTGCACATCGCCGCCGGTCGACGGCGATCTCCACACTTGCCTCCCCCAGGTCACAATTGACCACGAGAACAACTATCGAGACCTAGAAACCTTGATTCGATCGAGATCCAAAATATGACTGTCGAATCCAACTGTTCGAAACCACCATTGCTAGAAAAACCAACATCCACGGCAATCCAAGCCTCGAGAAAATCCACCATCATCACCGAAGCTTTGTCACGATCCACTCAACCCACGGCGACGCACGCGATCCCCTCCGGTATCCTCACGATGCCGCAAAGACGCGATGAACCACGGTGATATAAACAAGGTACAAAACCCTACATCATGAATTATCAGCCACTTCATTCAATATTAAATCACCTAACTAATTTTCTAATGATCAACAACACACCCTCAACCTCCATGATCAACGTCGACGACCAACTCGTCGTGGTTTACCGTAAATTGATCAAAATTTGCCCAAAACAGTAAAAAAACCCAAATTCACACAAGTTACCAATCTAAAATTCGTGGTTCAATCTTCTAAAATCATGATTTCTTATTAGCAATATGATCATAAAATCAAAACTCAAGTTTGAATTCAAAAACTTTTGACCCAAATCAAAATTTTATTGTAAATTCAAGTTTTATAACAAATTATTCCATTTAAAAACTTGAAATTATTTTTAGATGATACCCTACTTGATTTCAGAAAACTTCCATTAACAAATCAAAGTCTAATTTGAATTCAAAATCAAATTATTGAATTTATTATAAAATCTGAAACTGCTTTTATGTACACAGTAACATTTTTCTTACCATATAGGCATTCAATCTACACAGTTCAAACATGCATCGAATGTAAATCAAATATTTCTTATCACATCATGATATCATCACAATACTAAGTTGAAAACAAGATTTAACTGTTTTTAAAAGATTCAATTTACTCACCTGTTATCAAAGAGTAGAGAACAGAAGCCGTTCTTGACTTCCAGGTTTTGAAATTCATCTTGCATGTTGATGAATTCTCTGAATTGTATGTTGATTTTGAACTGCTTGATTATATTAGGAATCTTGCCTCTGATTGTACTTGAAGCTCTTTCCAGATCGTCATCTTTTCCTAGATTTTACAGTTTCAGATTTCTTGATTGTTTCAAATTTTCCAATTTCATCTTTCCTTATTTTTTTTCCAGATTTTACAGTTTCCATATTTCTTTCTTTGATTTACATTTTGAAGAAAGAATTTTAGCTGAAAGTTTAAAAGTAATTTCTTCTTTTAATTTTGCAACTTAAATTTTTAAATTTTATTTTATCTAAAGATGACATTTGTCACCTCTTATGTTGATTAACTTACACCTAAGCAATTTAATTCGCACTTGTCTTTAACACACTCTAAAAATGTTTACAAGTGTTAAAATGTTAAATTAATATTTACAAAAGTATTTTCCTAATGTTTTATTAATGTTTTAAATGTTATTTCCTTTGTAATAATCTATTTAAGCTATATACATGTATTTATATAATATTTACATAATTATAAAATGTGTATGCTTATCTTTTAATAAATATTCATATGAATTCAAGTAACTTATATTTTGATCAAATCATATAACATATGTTTATAAATTTGAGAATATTTAGTTTAGCTCCTTAAATTTTTTTTTTTAAAACAATCTTATCTTATGATAAAATTAAAATGAAAGACTATTAAAAATAATTGAAAGTGAACTTCAAATTTTATTCTTATTTAAAAAAAAAGCTAAAATATATGTTTATAAAATAAGAAATTAACTTTGTTATTAAAATTTAAATTTCAAATATCATTTCAAAAGCATTAAATCAAATTAACCTTTCAAATTACAAAACTATATATTTATTAAAGTTTGCAAATACTTATTAAATTCAAATCAATACAATTTTCTATTTATAATATATACAAATATATACATAAATGGAAAAACATTTTATTATATTTGATAATTACTGCATTAAATTTTAAAACACAAACCAAATCATAATATATATATTCATGTATATTACAATTTGAGTATAAAGTTTATATTACTTAAAAACTTCCTATTTACAAGATATATCAATATATATATATATACTATAAATAGAAAATAATTTGATTAACTTTTGGAAAAATAAATCTTACCAATTTTTAAATTGCTAAAATAAATATTTCCAAATTAACATATTATAAATTTTTAAAAGAATTGAACTTTCCTTTTTTATATTATTAGGAAAAATGTTTGTTAGATATTAAAAAATTATTATTATCAGCCTTTGAAATAATTTTAACTTGTCAATTATAATATAAAATGATCAAATCAATTTAATTATTATCAAAGATTATTAAATTGATATTGCTCAAAATTCCGGGTCGTCACATTCCTCCCCCCTTAAAAGAATTTCGTCCCCGAAATTTAAAAGCGTAGATAATTTAATAACCCAACAAAAGAATTTTAATTTCAAACAGCAATCACACAATCAATCATAGCAACCAATTCAGACAGACAATTTTATCTATCCAGACAAAATTCTGAATAGAACTTTCTAATATTATCTAGAGTTTTCCAGGTACCTATTCTGGAATACTCGCTCTATAGAATCTTAAGTAACTATACTACTATAACCATGATCTCCCTCATCTGATCCTACAAATCTGATTAAGATATCAGACTAAACTCAAAATCAGCTCAACTGCCAAATCCATCTGAACTGTTAATTCTATCACTCGAAGAATCATACACATATTCCTCAGAGATATGTGAAATACAATGAATTCCAGTTATCCGAACTGGCAATTCAATCCTGTAGATCAAAATCTAATCTCCAAAGAACACAGGAAAAACTCAAAATACCTCCGAAGCTAGCTCTCCAGTTTTACCCAGTCTTATATCTCTTTTAATCAGTTAAAACTAAAACAATATCCAAAATCCACTTTATATTCCAAATCTCCTTAATTCTTAACTGCATAACTCTTCTGATGCTCCTGAGTCACCTTCAACTTTTTTGATCAGCTTAACCCTTGCTGATTGCTTCATGAAACAATCTGGACCAAAAATCAAACCAATTCTCTAGGTCCTACTCAACAAAATAGATCTCTCAAAAATTTGCTGAAATCCAATACACAACTCTACTCCATAAGCATCAATGGACTTCAAACCTATATCTCTTATCTGGAATAGCCAAACAGTTGCACTTGACAATCTTGCATTCAAATCCAGAAAATTCCTTCATACTTGAATTTCCTGTAGAAATCCTCTAATCCAAGAAATCTGCAACTCCCGGTTGCTCCCATTCTAGAATAACTGCTATATCACTTCCGCTGCGCAACTCTGATCTGGAGTAGATAAGAATGCTATCGAAGAACTTGAGCACAAACTATCTCCATACACTATTCATCCGACTTATAAAATCTTAGTGACCCATTCCATTTGGTCAAAACTTCCCAACAAAATCTTAACTAGAGCTAGATGGTCAATCCTTCCTCAAGAATCCTGAGCTGCTTCACCAAACTCTTCTCGCTCTAAGAGTCATCCCTCTACCTGGTTGAACCATCAATATCACTCTTGGAATCCAAGTTGATAAGAAAACTCAATCTCCGATTCGGGTAAACTGATTTCCTAAAAAACATTTGGATAATCTCTGGTTACTTACATAGCTTTTTCCTTCATATGAGATGCCTCAATCCTAAACCAAAGAATACTTAAAGATTTCCCAAACTAACCGCAAGTCACTTTTACTCAGTTCAGTTTCCAAAGAACTCTCTTCACTAACTAGAACAGCTTTCCTACTCAAGATCATTCTTCAAAAATGGCTTATCTACCAGAAAAACTAATAGATCACTTCCAGCAAATATCCTGCTCTGCTGAGCTTCCCGGAGAAATGGATAAGCCTTCACTACTGTCGGGACTGCCGATAGTAGAATCCCAAATATTTCTGAGTCATCGAAGAAACGGATCCATACTGCTACTTCCAAACTTCACTTCAATGATACAGCTAAGCCAAAAGATCATCCTTAACCACAAAACTATCACCCAATTCCACCAAAAATCCTTGAGACGAGTTGATATCTTCTCAAGAAACTCGGCTCCAAACCAACACCAATCATTTATCATCTTAAGGAAAACAACGAGACCATGTCCGAAATGAGGTAACTCATCGACCTTAGCCTCATACTTCAATATAGATAAGACACCCACCCTTACTTAAGATCCAGAAAATCTCTAAATATATGAATCTTCCCTGCAGTAGGCATCAATGTTCCTCCAACACTATCTTAATCTTGCTCCAAAAGAACATCTTCAGAACCATCTACAGATACTACATCTCATCACACAGCTAATCCTTCCTGAAGTCACCAAGATACCATCACCTACTTTTGCTCAGCTGACAGATTCAACTCTTGGAAATCTTGCTCACTCGAGAAAAAATCAACCTCACACTCCCAGAATATACTCCAATCCTTGAAAATACTTCCTCTGGAATCAATGAAATCCTTTCACCAATCTACAAAGCTTATTCGAGAAGGTATTAGGTCTACAATCTCGACAGATACACCTCCAACCACAACATATGAGCCTCTTCCATTAGTTGTAGTCGTGTTACACACACTCCTACCTTATCTACCTTTATAGCCTATGTTGGAAAATCCGAACAGATAACCCAACAGATTAGGTATATATATATATATTACAAGTATGCTCTCTCAAGATAGACACCACTCTAGAGCCTAGGTATTCACTCAACCTAATGCTCTGATACCAACTGTAGCGACCCGACATTCTATCACCAGAAAGACGCATCACTATTTACGAAAGAAAGAGATAGAAGAAGAAAAGAAAGAGAAGAAAGAACAACAACACATCAGAATCTCACAGCGGAATGAATGAAATATAATATATAACATATATTTAGAATCATATACATCAGAGTACACACTATACATCTCAATTTAGACAGTTATAACATTTCTGTCTAATATACAGTACAAGAACAACAGTACAGAATAACACACAGCGGAAACTCTATCTATATCTACATGCTGAAGCCTCCTGCTCCAAAGCTCCTCCAGAATTCGTCAAGGAAAACCTGAATCACTTGACTACTCATACAGAATATGAGTACCCAAGAGTTTAATAGAAAGTAAACACTCGGGTCAGACAGGGGTCTGGTGTGAGTAAACAGTTTAAGATTGCTTAACTTTAGAAAATCCTTTGAAGAGAAAGGGTATCATGTAAGACTTCCCACACATAAACATGGAAAAGTTTTTACCTAATGCTAACCAAAACATTTGATAGGAAATCCAGTGATATTATAATAGTGTCTAGGGTTTTCAAATAAATATGAAATAGCCGAAATTGTTACATTTATTAAATTCCAGCTACTAGCCACAAAAGTGGGTAATACAAACAAAACCATAGGGTCTCGTAGGGAAAATGGGTTTCCAACAATGGCAGGGCTACTGGGGTACCGCTCGTCACAGTACGTAGCCTAGATCACCGTACCGAGGAGCCACCCTAACTCCCCTGCAACATAAGGCCGGGACCATTCCTGAACAGTCCCGAACAAGACCACCCCGCAATTGGCTGCAGACCCAACCGCCCACAAAGCGAAATAAAAAGGGACATCTAGACAGGGATGAATCTCGTCCTACTTGGGCATGACCCACTTAACCTTGCTGCACCTCCCCTATTTTAGCCATTCTCGGTTGATGAGGCTTGAGGCTGCGATTACCTTTGTAGGACACATCTATCTTAAAATGCTCATCGTCCATCTAACGATGTTTTGAAAGCATTCAATCCATGCAAGTCTGTTCCGGGTTCGAACGGAACCGAAGGCACTATCTCGTTGCACTCATTTGGAATCACCCTCAGAGTCAACGACCATATCCCTTGCACTCTGAATCACCATCTCGAATCTATAAGTACTATTCCATCAAACTCATCACGGAATCACCCCCAGAGTTATACTGACGTATAGTTCTTACACCTCGAGTCTTCGCTTGCTCCACTTGGATTCACGTCCTAACATTTATTTTGGATCGGTGTGGTTTTTGGATATTCAAATATGGAAACCCGATCTCGGTCTCACCAAATCCAAATGCCATTTTAATGTCCAAGTTGTACTTAAGGGATTAAATAGTAGATATTCAGAATATCACTTAACATAAATGGGTGATTCACATTACACAGATAGATAATCCACTATTATCACATTCATCCATACATATCACAAAGTAGCATATATATCACATCTCAGATATATCACAATCATATCATCACATATCAACCAATGACATTCAATATCATCCAATATCATTAACTCATCCAATGATACTTATCAACCAATCATTAACCATCCATAAACAAGTTTGATCCAAACTTAATTAATTTAATTAATCCTTAATTAAATTTATTCTTACTTAAACACTTGGATTATCATCAATCCATCTTACCATTCATTAATTAATTACAAATTAATTAATAAACATCACTTAATTATCCACTTTAAATTAATCATCCTTGATTAATTTCCTCTTAGTTACTTTGTAACAACCCTGATTTTGGAGATTACCTACAAATATTGAATTATAATAGTAGTTACGATTTAATATTGTGAATTAGAATAAAATTTTAAATTTTAAATTGTTCATTTGAAATAAACAATGAATTTTTGGAATGAGAAAATAAAGTTTGGAACTTTATTTTATTTTGTTTGAGTTAATAATGAATGGAAAATGGTTTTTATTTGGAGGAAATGCAATAATTTTATTAATTATTGCTAATTACTTCTTTTAATAATTTTTGAAGGAAGTATTTGATTTTTAAAGCTTGTTTATTAAAAAAAAATGATGGAATTTGATTTTAAAAAAATGAATTTTGGTTATGAAATTAAGTTTCAAATGCTTTGTTATATTTTTCTAAACAAGAAAAATATTTTAGTAGAATTTTTGGAGTTAAAATATGGAGTTATTCATTTATTAGTGTAAAATTGTGTATCTATGTAAAATAAGGGTTTTAATAATAAAAATGTTTTTATAATTAAAATTAAACTTTTTACATGATGTATTTTTTTTTTATGTATATAAGTTTACATATTTTGTATGTGTAGAAACTTGAAAGAAAATGCATTGTTTTATTATAACATAGTGTAAAAATGTGCATATTGATTTAGGTGTGAATTTAAATCTTAGGCTGATTAACTTATTCTCTATTTGGATCCAAAAGCCCATTAGGCTAGATCCAGAAGAGAAGGAAATGAGAAAACATTTCCTGTACGTACAGAAAACTATCCTCATCTTCTTCCTCTAGCCGTAAATAAAAGAAAGAAACTCCTTTTCCAATCTATGGCCTTCAATCCCCTAATTTCTTCATGGATTTGATGTTTTAATCAATTAAAAGTTAATTTCAATCAGGTAATCTACTTCAAATCAGAGAGAATTCATCAAATTTCAATTTTGTTTTTGGGTTGCCTGTTAATTTCTTGTTCTTCTTCTTTGCATGTTCTGTTTCTAAGTTTCTACAGGTAGCTGAAGCTTTCTATTATCAAAAGCCTTCATCTTGCTTCAGTTTTGGCCAAATTTATTGATGTTAATCTTCATGAATTGCAAGGTGAGTATCAGAACTCACATATTCTAGTTTTGATTGAGATTTTAAGATAAGAAATCTCAATTTTTGTTGTTGTTGCATGCTCAATTGAGAATCACTGTCAGTAAATTGTGTATATCTCTTTCGTTTTAAATCGGAATTCGATTTTCTTTGAAGTTCTGGAAAGCTTGAAAAGAATGTGACAACTTTTCTCTTAATCACTTTCGAAAGTTTTGAGCATAGAGGATCGGAAAACCCAATACAAACTCGCTACTCTGTCACTGTAAAATTGAGAATTTCTGGGCTAAGTGTTGTTGGTAATTTAAGCATAACTTTTTCGTTTGATGTCCGAATTAGATGATTCTTGATATTCCAGAAAGCTTAGAATATATGCTACAATTTTTATTTTTTATGTTTTGTCATGTTTCGATGTTTACATAGTCGAAAATTCATTCTAGTATCGCTTTCCCGAAACTAAAACGACAGCTGTAGTGAACTTCATATCTGAAAATTGTTTTGCTCGTAACTTTCACGTTGCTTATCTAAATTCAATAATTTAAGATGTTCCGGAAAGCTTAGACTATGTGCTACAAGTTTCATGTTTTATGTTTTTTGAAATTTCGAAGTTAGCTTTGTCCAAACTATATATTCTTGTTGCTGTCTCGAGAGCAAAATAACAGCAATAACAATCATTGAACTGAGAATTGTATTGGCTTATTTTTGCTCTCATTCTTGTTCGATTTTGATGTTGTGTTTGAGATTTTTCTTGAGAGCCATGATGCCTATTAATAGGCTTGCTATATTTGGAGAATTTGAAACCCAAATTTAAATAGAATTTGAATTGACTTTGGCTTAAATTTGAATTGAATTCGTATTGAATTCAAGTTATCGGTCTTGAACAATCTTTCTTGTTTTTCATTGTTTTCGAGCACGAATTTCGCTAAACCATTTTGAAGTGATTTTTGAAATAAATGGACATTTTAAATTATTATCACATAGTATTTTAAAGATTATTTTTATAATATAAAATCTATTTATTTCCTATAGTAAAGGAATTTTGAATATCGGTTTTATTGATCTTTTCGGGAAAAAGTTTTAAAAGCTTGTTTTCTCTAGTAAACTATTTTAAATATAAAACGCACACTTTTGCACTATTCGAATGTATGAGAAAGAGAATTAAACGATTTAGTAAAACACGTGGTATGGGAAATGTGCGTTTACTATTTCGGTTAATTCCGGACTTGTACGATCGAAACTATCTGGGTTATTGATTCTGAGTTATTTAGCCAATTTATGGCGGGATTTTGAGATTATAATTCCTATCTTTAGGAATTACTTGGGAAGGCCAATATTTGGCGAGTTTTATGGTTTGAGATTTCTACTTTGAGATTTATGGTTTATGCGGAACCATTACGATGTTTTCACTTGTCGATGAGATGAGACAAGTTACGATGTCATTTAATACTTGTCGATGAGACGAGACGAGTATAGTGTCTTTTTATCACTCGCCAATGAGACGAGAAGAGATATGATTTTTCTGATTTTTATGTGGCATCGACTAGCGGTTAGTAAACCACTAAGTGCGAACGTGTGGTATGGGACACACGTTAATACTTTTTGGGTTCCTATTCGTGAGTTTGTGACACATTCACGATGTTTACCTAACAGAATAGTTTGGAGAGGTGTCAGCGACCTAGTCATGAGGACAAAATGCTTTGGGAGGTGTTAGCGACCTTGTTAGGGCTGACAAAATAGCTTGGAGAGGTGTCATCGACCTAGTCATGAGGACAAAATGCTTTGGGAGGTGTTAACGACCTTGGTAGGGCTGACGAAACAGCTTGGAGAGGTGTCAGTGACCTTGTCATGAGGACGAACTACTCTGGGAGGTGTTAGCGACCTTGTCCGAGGCTTCGGCCGTTTGAGTTTAGCACGTGCAGCATTGCTTCGACATTGCAATCGGGGATTTGGCCAATCCGGGGTTTTCGAGTTTTCTGTTTCATTATGATTTCCTCATTTTAAGATGTTTTATTACATCGATAGCCTAGTGCTATATGTGATGTTATATAAATGGTGATTTCATTTATGATGTTTTGAACTCTTATCGAGTTCCTTGAGTTGTGAGTTTGGATGATTTCATGATTTCAAAGGATATTCTGGGGTTTTCCATTTTTGGCGAGTTGAGATTGAAATTTATATACATTTATACCGATGAGATAAGGTATAATTGAATTTGGAGATTCTTCTATACCTGAGTTTTGGATCATCCTATTGAGAATGTTTTATGTTTTCCATTTTGGCGAGAGCTTGTATTGATGTTTCTTCTTTTGAGGAGATAAGGTTCATGGAAACCATGTAGACACTTTAGGGTGTCGCGGATGATATGAGGCTAATGTTTATATTATTTGAGTATTATTATTGAATTTACCTCTTTTGAGGTCTTTGTATAATTAAGTGACATTAGTTCACTTAAGTCATGGGTTGTAATTCTTTCTGTTGTCTCTTCTCATTCAAAAAGAATTATCATCTTGTATCTTATGCTTCATATTATCATCTATCCTTGTTAATTGATTGTTTTAGCTAGACTGACCCGTGTATTTTGTACTCGGTTCAGACCGAGTTGTTTCAGGTATCATCTATTGGGCTTAGCTTGAAGTTGATGTTGGTCATTAGCTTATCTATCGCTTGAGTAGTTTATTTCTTCTGCATACTCTAACGTATTTACATTTGATTCGATGTATATGGTGTGGTCGTGCACCACCTTTATTGTATTCATATTGTACTGCACTAAATATGTATCAATGTATGTGTATATATGTTACTGTTCTGTGATGTGATTTACATTCAGTTATTGTATTTTGTTCTGATAGATCCATTATCCACCTATTATTTTGGATTAAGCATTTACTGGGTATGTCGATCCACTTGACTTGAAAAGAAAAATTACATTGCATTTATCGACGGATTCAGTAGATGTTTAAGGCAAAATTATAGATGGTCGCCCTTAACCAGCCCTATTCTCCATTTTAGTAGACGGAATTACTTGTTAATTCTCTTTATTAAGATGGATCTCGGGGTGGGGCGTCATATACTTTGAGTAATTATTCCTTAATTACAAATTTAATTAATCATCCTGATTAATTACTTCTTAATTATCCAAGTAATTATCTCTCAATTACCCTTTAATTAATCATCCTTGATTAATTATTGTTTAATTATCTTGATAATTTCCTTAATTATCCTTTAATTAATCGCACCTGATTAATTACCTTTAATTAATCATACTTGATTAATTACTCTTTAATTAAACTCTATTGATTAATTACTTTTTAATTAATCCTATTTAATTAATTACTCTTAATTAATCACATTTGATTAATTACTTTTTAATTACATTTAGCAATTAAAACTTAATTATAAATTAATTATCCTTTAATTATTAATTAACAATTAATTAATTATTTCCATTAATTAATGATTACTTTCATTAATTAAATTTCTCTTTAATTAATTACTTTAACAAGTAATTAATCACTTAATTAATTACTCTTAATCCTTTATTAATTAACCATTAATTAAATAATTTAAACCTTTAATTAATTATATTAATTAATTCTTTAATCAATAAAACAAGTGATTAACCCTTATTCACATCCACTTAATTACTTTCACAAAGTAATTATTTCTTACTTAATTACCTCCTATAATTAACCACTTAATTACTTCACCCAGTAATTATACTTAATTAACTCCAAGTGATTATCATCAATTAATCACAAATTAATTACTTAATTAATTATTAATTAATCATTTAAATTTAATTAAATGATTCTTAACTTCTTATATTATAAAGATTCTTAATTAAGAAAACATCATCTTAATTAAATCATTTATATTAACCAATAACTTTTAAGGGTTAATAAATTTAATTTCCTTAATTATCTTCACAAATTTATTTATCTTTAAATAATCAAAACTTATACTTTCGTAAATTATAATTGATTTCTAAACTTTCATCACAAATCCTTATTTGAAAATAAAATATTTTAAAAGTTAATTATAATTAAAACAATTTTAAATATTCAAATCAAACCCTTTTAAATCTTTAAAACTTCCCATAGTTACTAAATAAAAGTTGATACAAACTTTATTCAAACATTCACTTATTTTATTTAAAAACTTTTCTATTTCAATATATATAAATCTTATTTAAAACTTAACCTTGAACAAATTTGTCTTATAAAATAAAAACTTGTTTTACTTTGGTTTTAAAACTTGAATGATCTTCAAATCATATTTTATTTGTTTCCAAAACCTTTAAAAACTTTACTGCTAACATTATTAAAACTTTTAAAACATCCCGAACCCAAACTTAAACAAACCCAACAACTCGAGCAATCCCACAGAAAACACGCGACTACCCCCGAGTCACCCAGTCTTATGTCTGCTTCGAGCCAAAACAGTAGATACCCGAGGAAGACTTCGAGCTCCAACCCTTCTCCTCCATTACCCAAAACACAATCCACTGCAGAACACAACACCGTGCACATCAGCGTGCACATCGCCGCCGGTAGACGGCGATCTCCACGCCGGCCTCCACCAAGTCACAATTAACCACGAGAACAACTATCGAGACCCAGAAACCTCGATTCGATCGAGCTCCAAAATATGACTGTCGAACCCAACTATTCGAAACCACCATTGCCAGAAAAACCAACACCCACGGTAATCCAAGCCTTGAGAAAATCCACCATCATCACCGAAGCTTCGTCACAATCCCCTCAACCCACGGCGACACATACGATCCCCTCCGGTACCCTCACGATGCCGCAAAGACGCGATGAACCACGATGATATAAACAAGGTACAAAACCCTACATCATGAATTATCAGCCAATTCATTCAATATTAAATCACCAAACTAATTTTCTGATGATCAACAACACACCCTCAACCTCCATGATCAACGTCGACGACCGACTCGCCGTGGTTTGCCGTAAATCGATCAATTTGCCCAAAACAGTAAAAAAAAAACAAATTCACACAAGTTACCAATCTAAAATTCATGGTTCAAGCTTCTAAAATCATGATTTCTTATTTGCAATATGATCATAAAATCAAAACTCAAGTTTGAATTCAAAAACTTTTGACCTAAATCAAGATTTTACTATAAATTCAAGTTTTATAACAAATTATTCTATCTAAAAACTTGAAATTATTTTTAGATGATAGCCTACTTGATTTCGAACAACTTCCATTAACAAATCAAAGTCTAATTTGAATCCAAAATCAAATTATTGAATTTATTATAATATCTAAAACTGTTTTTATATACACAGTAACATTTTTCTTACTATACAGGCATTCAATCTACACAGTTCAAAAATGCATCGATTGTAAATCAAATATTTCTTATCACACATGATATCATCACAATACTAAGTTGAAAACAAGATTTAACTGTTTTTGAAAAAAATTCAATTTACTCACCTGTTATCAAAGAGTAGAGAACAGAAGCTGTTCTTGACTTCCAGGTTTTGAAATTTATCTTGCATGTTGATGAATTCTCTAAATTGTATGTTGATTTTGAACTGGTTGATAAAATTAGAAATCTTGCCTCTGATTGTATTTGAAGCTCTTTCCAGATCATCATCTTTTCCTAGATTTTACAGTTTCAGATTCCTTTATTGTTTCAGATTTTCCAATTTCATCTTCACTTATTTTTTTTCTTCAGATTTTACAGTTTCCCTATTTCTTTCTATGATTTACATTTTGAAGGAAGAATTTTAGCTGAAAGTTTAAAAGTAATTTCTTATTTTAATTTTACAACTTAAATTTTTAAATTTTATTTTATCTAAAGATGACATTTGTCACCTCTTATGTTTGATTAACTTACACCTAAGCAATTTAATTCACACTTGTATTTAACACACTCTAAAAATGTTTACAAGTGTTAAAATGTTAAATTAATATTTACAAAAGTATTTTCCTAATGTTTTATTAATGTTTTAGATGTTATTTCCTTTTCAATAATCTATTTAAGCTATATACATGTATTTATATAATATATATATATAATTATAAAATGTGTATACTTATCTTTTAATAAATATTCATATGAATTCAAGTAACTTATATTTTGATCAAATTATATAACATATGTTTATTAATTTGAGAATATTTAGTTTAGCTCCTTAATTTTTTTTTAAAAATAATCATATCTTATGATAAAATTAAAATGAAAGACTATTAAAAACAATCGAAAGTGAACTTCAAATTTTATTCTTATTTAAAACAAAAGCTAAAATATATGTTTATAAAATAAGAAATTAACTTTGTTATTAAAATTTAAATTTCAAATATCATTTCAAAAGCATTAATCAAATTAACCTTTCAAATTACAAAACTATATATTTATTAAAGTTTACAAATACTTATTAAATTCAAATCAATACAATTTTCCATTTCTAATATATACAAATATATACATAAATGGAAAAACATTTTATTATATTTGATAAATACTACATTAAATTTTAAAACACAAACCAAATCATAATATATATATTCATATATATTACAATTTGAGTATAAAGTTTTTATTACTTAAAAACTTCCTATTTACAAGATATATCAATATATATATATATATATATATATAAATATATATATACTGTAAAGAAAAAATAATTTGATTAACTTTTGGAAAAATAAATCTTACCAATTTTTAAATTGCTAAAATAAATATTTCCAAATTAACATATTATAAATTTTCAAAAGAATTAAACTTGCCTATTTTATATTGTTAGGAAAAATGTTTGTTAGATATTAACAAATTATTATTATCAGCCTTTGAAATAATTTTAACTTGTCAATTATAATATAAAATGATCAAATCAATTTAATTATTATCAAAGATTATTAAATTGATATTGCTCAAAATTCCGGGTCGTCATAGTATCAGAGCGCTAGGTTAAGTGAATACCTAGGCTTTGAAGTGATTTCTTTCTTGAGAGAGCATATTTGTAATTTTTATATATATGATATATATATTTATTGATTTCTACCTATTTGTTGGGTTACCTGTTCGGTTTTTCCAATTTGAGTTCTAAAGGTAGAAAGGGTAGTGGTGTGTGTAACACGACTACCAATGGAAGTAGTCCGATTGTTAAGGTTGAAAGTGTATCTATCGAGACTGTAGACCTAATACCATCTTGAGTAAGCTTTGCTGTGGTGAAGGATTCTACCAATCTCTGTATTAAGCCTTTTTGCGGTTCGGATTCCACCTTTGAAATACCAGTTTGGATGAGTAGGATTTGGATCTGGCGGATGAGCAAAAGCGAGTAATAGTATCTTGGAAACTTCAGGAAGTGCGTCTGCATCAGTGATGAGACTGAGTTCAGCTGGGTGTTTGTGTTTGGTTTGAGGCCCGAGTTTCTCGAAGAGCTTGGATAGAAAGACATTGGAATCAATGTCGACGTTGCAGCTCGGAGTATTCTGAGTGCCTGCGAGAAGGTCTTCTGGCTAGTAGTTTTCTAGAGATGGAGTTCAGAAGCAGTAGAGTGGATCCATTCCTTCGATGGATTGGCTTGATAAGCTTAAGCTGTTCTGATTTGTAAAGAGAGAACATTATCTTTGGATATATGTCTGGGTTGATCGCAAAAGTGACTTGCAATGTTTGAGTGTTTCTTGGGTTGTCAAATATTTTTTTGGATGTCTTCAAGAGGTCAGTGATCTACCATAGCATCTGGAGATTGAGTTTCCTTATCGACTAGGATTCCAGAAGTGGTACCGATGAATTAGCTTAGTAGAAGGATGGCTTCTAGAGAGAGGTTTGGTGAAACAACTCAAAATATTATGGAACTTTTGAGTTTTTCTTTATGGATCTATTGAACCATACCTTCCGTGATGTGTCGGTCAAGTTTGTGCTTGTGTTCATCATCAGCATTCTCATCTACTTCAGATCAGATCTGTACAACGGAAGCTAGGTGGTAGCTGTTCTGGAGTGAATGTCTTCAGGATCTGAGGCAAGTTTGGCGAGTGCTCCTGTTTTTTCTTTTCCGGAAAGGAGAATTTGTTTTCTACTGATGATAGTAGAGTTTGTGTTCTTGATTTTGGTTGATCTTGAGAGGATCATTCTGTTCATTTGTTTTGGTCTATTTTGTTTCTAGAAGCATCAGCGAAGGTTGAGCTGATCGGGAAGGATGAAGGCAGCCCGGGATCGTTGAAGAGTTTTGTAGGTAGAGATGGAGGGATTTGGATTTGAAATCATAGATTTGATGTTGGATAAGTTTTCTTTGATCAAATGAGCTATAAGTTTTGATTAGTTTGGGAGGCCAGCTCCAAGGTATTGGATCTCTTCTGTGTTCTGTTTAGGATAAGTGCTTTGGTCTACTGGGATTGAATTGCCAGTTTGGAAGACCGGAATTCAGTGAGTTTCACGTATCTCCGAGGGAGTACGTGTATGATCCATATCTGGTTTTTGGACCTGCAGTTCCAGGGGTTTTGGTTGTTGAACATGACTTGTATGTGGTCTGATATCCTATTCAGTTTTGTAGATCTAGATGAGTAAGAGCTCTGTAGCTTAGTAGTATAGATTGTTTGGATTCTGTAGAGCGAGTATTTCAGTGTTTATACCTGGAAAACTCTAGATAGTGTTAGGAGGTCTATCCTGATTTGTGACAGGATAGTTAGATTTGCTTGATTGAGTAAATTGGTTGTTATAGTTGTTAGCATATGATTGATGGTATATGCTTGTGGTTTAAAATTAAAATTTTTGTTGGGTTATTAAATTACCTTTGCTTTTAAATTTCGGGGACGAAATTCTTTTAAGGGGGAGGAATGTGATGACCCAGAATTTTGGGCAATATAAATTTAATAATCTGTATTAATAATTGAATTGATTTGATTATTCTCTTCTATAATTCTAATTTAAATTGGTAAATTTATTCTTTTAAAAGCAAATAAATATTGCTTGATAAATTTTATCTTTTAATAGATAATAAAATATTATCTATTTATAATATATATATATATCATTGTATATATTGTAAATAGAAAAGCTTTGGTTGAAATTTAACAATAAAATATTGTTTTCAAATTCTAATATTTTTGGTAATTTGGAAATTCTGATTAATTTAATATAAAACTTTACAAAGATTATTTAAATAAATAAATGTATAGTTTCAAATTACTTAAGATAAGTATTGATTGTTTAAAATATATTTTTAAGCTTAAGTTTAAATTTAAAAAGACTAATAAAAGGATTTGTTTTATTTTCTTTTTAAAATATTGCTTAATAAATATGATATATTAATTCATTTTAATAATATAAGTAACAGATAATTTCTTTTATAAATTATTTAAAATTGATAAATTGTTGTTTTTTAAAAATAATAATAATAATGTGATAGATATAAGTAGATTTTAAAAGAACATTGAATTGTTATTTTCAAATTAAATGTGTTGTTATAAATTGACTTTAAAGTGGATTTTAAAATTTAAATTGGATTTGAATTTAAAATCAAAGTATAAAAGATGGACATTTTAAAAATATTTGGATAAGCTTTTATTTATATATATAATTTGTTTAATTACATTTTTTTAAAAAGAAATTCATATATACATTTACATAAGAATAAACAAATTAAGTAAAGCTTTTTATTTAACATTTAAAATAAGTAAATAATACACATGACATATGTTAATATATTAAGTAACCTAATAACATGTGTTAAGTAAATATTAATTCAAGATGACAAATGTTAAGATATTAGACAAGTGTCATTTTAAAATTTTAATTTTCTTTATTTTTAATAAACCACAATTTTCATTTATATAAACCCATTGTTTTCTAATCTTCATTTCTTTTCTATTTTCTTACTCAAAGCCAAAAAGAAATTAAAAACCAAATCCCCTAAAAAAAATTGAAATCGGCACTTCCTATAAATCAGATCAAAATTCAACTATCTGTAATCATCTTCAAACCAGAACTTGTTCATTTTCAAGTATCAAAGCCTGCATTTTGAAACCTGTATCATTTCTTTAACTAGAAAGCAAGTCAAAATTCATCAAAACCTGTTCACTCATTTTCTAAAATCAAAGTCAGTAAATTTGCAAACCAGAATCGAAACCTGTAATTCATTTCCATTTTCAAAAGCAAACCTGGAATAAACTTTGCAAATCAAAAATCCTACATGCATTCTTAAAACTAAGAATTTATCAAGCAAGTTCAAGCAACTCCAGTTTGATAAAAATCAAAGCATTAGCCTGTAACTTTCTTCGATTAGAAAATTTAAAGGCAAGATCAAAATTCAAGTACATATTTTCAAGTTTTAAGATGTCAAAAGCTTTTTCAAATAAAAGAGGAAGTGATCTATTCATATTCATTTGCAATCAGGTGAGTAACATTCTTTTCTAAAAAGCTTAAGTACCCTTAAATCTAGTTGCATGTTAATTCTTTGGAAATAAGAATGTTCTATGTGATTTTATAAGTATCTGGATGTATATATTTGTGCATTGTTGTTGTATCTGTGTATCCCTGTTTGTAACGCCCCACTCCAAGACCCACATTAGCAAAGAGTATTACAAGATAATACCGTCTGCTAATACGGAGAATAGAGCTGGATAGGAGCGACCATCTATAGCCTTGTCTTAACTATCTACTGAATATGTCGATAAATGTAGCATATTTTTTTTTAGGTGGATCGACATATCCAATAGATATTTAATACAAAACTATAATGGCTGTAAGATCTAACAGAACAAAATATAACAACTCAAATGTAAAACACATCACAGAACAGTAGATCATCACATACATATACACATATACAGATACATCGTAGAGTATACAAAATGATACATGTCAAGTGGTGTAACAACCACAATATACAAGTGAGTCAAAAGAATATACATATCAGAGTTACAACCGAAAAGGACTACAGAAAAAGCTATAACAAAAGGAGCTAGCAGAATAATCCATACGGAAGCATAATAGGCTAAGTCCAAATGTACCTAACCTGAAACACCTCGGTCTGACCCGAGTATAAAATACACGGGTCAGTCTAGCTAAACAAATCAGTTAGATAAGCTAAATGATGATGAACATGCAAGGTCATAAAGTATCACAAATATCTCTAAAAGAGATATTTCGATCATCTAACAAAAGATGAATCGTAACAAGCCTCATATCATCGGCAACTCAAATAAACAAAGGATATGAATATTCCAAATCAAGCCAAAAAGGCAAATAACAAATACCAATAAAGGTAACATAAGTTTCCACAAGGTAATCGCTATGTATCGAGTGGTTCAAAAGACCTACTCCGAAAGGCGATACTCTAGGGAGATATAAATATCAATGAAACAAAAGATGCACGTGCTCAGTACTGTATAAACAAGGATCCACAAGTCCGAAGGCGACAAACCTAAGTATCTCTCGAGCGGTGACGAAGGACCAACTCCAAAAGCGATACTATAGGGCAACAAACCCGAAGGCAACAAACCCAAGTATCTCTCGAGCGGTGACGATGGACCAACTCCAAAAGCGATACTATAGGGCAACAAACCCGAAGGCAACAAACCCGAAGGCACAAACCCGAAGGCATAAACCTGAAGGCAACAAACCGTAGTGGCGAAAGTTCGGAGGCCCAGTACTAGACACCACTAACTGGCAATATGTGTCACAAACTCTCGGAAAGGAACACGAAAAGTGTTAACGTTTGTCCCATACCACACGTTCTCACTAAACGATTTACTAACCGTTAGTCAATTCCACACTCAAAGAAGTACGAAGTTTACCTCATCTCATCGGTAAACCAGACCCAAAGGTCAAAACGATCAAACGAATAGATTAGGAATTAACTGAAAAGATAAACGCACATGTTCATAGCACGCGTTTTATCCAATCATTTAATTCTCTTCGTTCGAAGTGCAAAATTGTGTGTTTTATATAGAAAGTAAGTTGAAGAAAATGAGTTTTAGGAACGCTTCAAATTCACTTTAGAAATTGCATTTGAAATTCTTCTATTATGGAGTAATTAATTTAATACTTAAAAATAATATTAAATAATAATTTCAGAAGTCAATTTGCTTGAAAAACACTTTGTAAAGCTTTATAAAGCCCATGTATGAAATCTAGAGAAAAATCTCAAAGAAATCGGAAAATATCAGAAAAAGACAGAAATTATTCCAAGTATAAAAAAAATGGGGACAGCACGCTGCGAACCCATGTTCGACAGTAGTTTTGGACCTGCAAACAGAGTCCAAATGACATGGAATTTGGTAGAAATATAGTTCGACATTCCTACTTCAATCTTCAAAAAGGATCATTCAAATCCGATTAGAAACGAAGTAACCGCGTCGTTTCAAAGTCGGACCAAAACAAGGTTTAAAACAATGAATTAGCAAGCTGCGAGTACAAGTTCGACAGTAGGTTAGAAATAGAAACCCTACCCAGATTTTAATGAAACTTCACAGGAATGTAAATCAACACTCCTACTTCAATTGCAAAAAAGAATCACTAAAATCCTACTTGAAACGGATGACTTATGCTGTCTAAAACATGGACTCAGGCCATGTTTGCAACAGTTCAAAAACCAAATAAATGTGCAGGCCTAAAACCCTCCTAGACTCAACTTCCAGGCATAAAACAGGGGATGAAATGCATCATATTGAGCTCAAAAGTGGTACACATGTATTAGAACACTTCATCTCTCAAACAAAAAAAGAATGATGCAATTTTGATAAAATTTGAGAAAGCTATAACCTCTCAAAGTTGAACCCAGACAGTGTTTCACTGTTGAACTCTATGCAAAAACATGGTCCAGGTCCAAGTTTGACAGCAGATTTATATAAGCTATCTATGTCAAAATGACCTGTAATTTGGTATGAACAAAGTAGAGAACTTAATATTTCAAGAAAAAAAAGAATTGTGCAATTTGAGAAAGAAACGAAAGAGATATGATGTCTCAAACATGGACTCAGCCCATGTTTGCAACAACTCAGAAAACAAAATGTGCACAGAATATTTGCAGGCTGTGCATTGATTTTGCAGTGACGATTTGAACACTCAAATGACCATATTATTCAACCAAACTTTGCAGAAATGAATTTTAACATACAAACTTGACTCATAAAAAGATCCGGCAGCATTTCATTGCAGTAGATGAAAGTTATGGAAAGCCAAAGTTGGCACTTTAGGCCAGAAACGAAAATAGACTACATTGAACAAACTCTTAGATATGCAGCAAATTCAAGTAATTTCACAAGCAATTTAGCTAGTATTTGTGAGATATTGTTCTCACCTTACTGATTTTCCTAAATACCTGGATTTAAGCAAAAAGATTGAAGCTTTGAGATGGATTTGGCTTCAAGAACCTGTAAAAAAACAAAAAAGAGCCATGCGAACCCAAAAGAAGAGATTAAATACAAACCCAGTCTCAAAACTAGATTTTGATGAAATTATTTGTATTTTGGGGTTGATTACCTCTTGGATTCTCTAGATTGCAAAAGATTTTAATTTGATGAATTTACTTGAAGAAATTGGTTTGAGTTTGCAATTTGGTGAAGAGGGGTTTCTACTTTCTTCTTTACTGGTTTTTGAGAAGGAGGAAGACAAAGCAAATGAACGTACAGTAAGTAAGTTCCTCCTTTTCTTAATTAGGCTATGAATACTAATGGGCTTGGACTCAAAAATTAAAAGAAAATAACATGGCTTATGTTAAATAAACATCACTTATATTATAAAGGCTTCATATCTACACTAATTACCAAAACAAAAATGCATTTTCTTCATATTTTTACATAAGATAAATATGTAGACTTAAACACTTACTAAATAAAACATTTTCCACCATATAAAAAGATAAATTTATATTTTTAAAACATTGTTAATATTAAAATCCTTTATTTTACAAAAATGCACTATTTTCACAACTAAATGCAGAAGTCTACATTTTTAACTTCTAAAATTCCTCAAAAATTATTTTCTTACTCAGAAAAATATTAAAAACCATCTTAAACTCAACTTTATAATTAAAATACAATTTTAAACCAATTTCCACCTTTTTATTTAAATAAACATCCTTTAAAAATCACATACTTCTTTTAAAAATTATTAAAAGAAGTAATTGACAATAATGAATACAATTATTGCATTTTCTCTAAATAGAACCCATTTTCCATTTATTTATTTTTTAACCCAAATAAATAAAATAAAGTTCCAAACTTTATTTTTCTTAGTTTATTTTCAAAATTATTTGTTTATTCCAAATAAACAATATAAAACTTCCAATTTTATTTAATTTACAATACTAAATTATAACTACCATTATAATTTAATATTAACAGGTAACCTCCAAAACCAGGGTTGTTACAGACTCCCCCCACTTAACAAAATTGCGTCCACGCAATTTATATAATGGAAGCTATCTTTAACACCAATTTCATCACAACACGATTCAAATCAAATGATAGGATCATAGATATTCACCCTCAACAGAGGATGAAAGGATCATGAAAAGTTTGCTCAGCAAATCCTTTGGTTTCCCAAGTACAATACTTATGGTTAGCGGACCATAGAATTTCATAAGCGGAACATTCTTATTTCGAAGGTGTTCAATCTTCGAAACAACTACACGAATAGAATTCGGCACAATACACAAGTCGGTGAGACTCGTGATTATGCAACATAAGTGAATCATCAATCGAGATTATATCTCGAAGATATAACGAAATTGAGTTAACTGGAGCATATCATGAATACCCAAAACTGAACAGAAAATGATGCATGAAAGCAATCAAACCAAGGTGTTCAGTAATCGTAGATGGTCCTATATAACTTGGAGCCGATTTTCCGAACATACTGAAATGCACCAAACTCTTTTGAAGGAGTAACACAAATAAGCACAATCAAAAGAGGATTCAACAAAAGATAGGTGGTATTTCAAGCTTCCACCATAACACATGACTGCATGAATGCAAGTCATCACAAAAATAGCACTAAGGCAAGACACACAAGGACGGATTACAAGAAATTTTCTCAATTTTTTTTATAAGAGTTTTATCTCAAATCCATTTTCTTTTATACACAAAACTCAAACTTCAATACTTGAAAAAATTTAAAGTCTCTTACTTAAATTTTCAACTCAATCATCTTTACTATAAATTAAAGTAAATTAAATTAGAGTTGTTCCATACTCTTATTCCAAAAATAAATATACTACAATGAGTGATATAAATTTTTTTCCACTAAATTTATCAAATTTTAAACCATTTTACTTTATGATTAAAGAGGACACTTATTAGACCCTTCATCGATGGCTCTAAATATTCACTAATTAAATTTTCTCAAAAATTTTCTAAGTGTTTAATTATTCGAAAAATTCGACGGGGCCTCCTTTGCATGGAGAGACCTTTACAATTTTATAAATATGAATTATATATATACATCGACAAAAAGGTCGGAACACAATATATATATATATATATATATATATATATATATATATATATATATATAATTCTTAACACATAAACACATAGCAATTCATATCCTTCATTTTAAGCGTTTAAAATGCAAGCAAGCTTACTTTTATACTTACCATTTGCTAATTAATCATTCAAATATCCTCTTGCACCTGCACTTAACTTATTGAAATATATTAGCATGCACTTATGTAACAACCCGCATATTTATCGATTTTTTTATTTAAATATTTTAATTAAATATTTTATCGTTCGTCGGATTTTGGTCCGAAAACCTACTTTTTGCATACGGTCGAATTAGGACTCGAGACCATCTCTATTGAGTTCAAAATGCCGTTTGCGGCCTTTTTGAGTATAAGCTTCGATATGTTTGGAGAAAGTTGATTTTTGCTACTTTTTCCCGCTTAGGGCTTTGGTTGGGCTGAGCCAATTAGCCACTTAACTCAGTTCCAACACTCTCCTCTTCATTCACTTCTCTTCTATTTTCCTAACACTCAAGCTCAAGCAAAAATGGAGGAAGAGAATGGGAAATAGAAATTCCTAAGCTCTAGCTTGCTTTGCAAATCCATCTCCTTGCTCCAAAGTTCATGAGAACCCATTGGTAAGCTTCCTCTTCTTCTTCTCCAACTCATTCTCTCTTTGAATTTCAGAAATTTCCTAAACCT
Source organism: Allium cepa (assembly GCA_030765085.1). NCBI lineage: Eukaryota > Viridiplantae > Streptophyta > Magnoliopsida > Asparagales > Amaryllidaceae > Allium > Allium cepa. Next base: position 546,122,295 of record CM060943.1, on the reverse strand, counting down.
AACTTAGGAAATGTTCTTCTTTTTAGCTTAGATTCAAGCTTCTAGAGTTGGATTTGAAGAGTGGTTGATTCTCCATTTGCTTTCAAGCTTCTTCTTGTTTGATTTTGAGAAAAAGTGAGATTTTTATCTCACATCTATGACTATAATTATCTTTGGTTGTTGGGTATGAATTCCTAACACTTCTTCATGTGCATTTGCTCTTGTTTTGGATTGATTTTGTGAATACTCCAATTTTTGGGTTTTTAAGTCAAATTTGTGTGAAATCCTTTTATGGATGTTTGATCATGTTTTTTGTGATGCACCGAGGAGCATATAGGGCCGGGTTGCCGATTGGCATAAACCCTTAGAGCCAATGTTCGTCCGGTTGCATTTTGGAAGAGTTGGCTCTTCATTTGAATAAGGCTGAAAAACAGCCCAGACATGATTCAGTCGACTGAAAACTCTGTTCAGTCGACTGAACCTGAAACCCGAGAGTTTTCAGGCATGATTCAGTCGACTGAAAAACTCTGCACAGTCGACTGAAACTGAAAACAGAAAGTTTCCTGAACCTGGAAAATTTCCAAGTACAGGGTCAGTCGACTGAAAACTCTGTTCAGTCGACTGAACCTGCTGTTTGAGTCCAATTTGCCTTTTTGGATTGAATTTTCAATTTAAGTCGATTTGTGATGATCCTATTTATTGTCATCATTTATTATCATCTTTGATGACTTATTTTCTTTGGGAATTTTAGATATATCCACTTCGATGGATCCTTTATCGATTTCATTGGATTTTTATTTACATTTTCGAATGTGATCTTTGTGATTGATTGTTTCTACAATCCCCCTTGTGCTTTGTCACTTTAAAAATACAAAGGTTTTCTATACTAGTAGTAAATATCAAAACTCTTTCCTCAAATGATTTCAATACTATTTTAATACCAAATTCGTTTATAAAACCGTTTTCCAATCTATTAGTATATACAAACCTTTACCTCACTCGTATGAGAAATCTAATTAAACGACTTAGTAAAACGAGTGGTATGAAACGCTTGCGTTTACTTCGTCGGTTAATTCTTGGACTTGTTCGATTGAATCTCTTGTGACAATTTTCTAGTGGAGATCTACAATTTGTTCGTAAATATTTAAGTTAAGCTAGTGGTTATGGGACATGAAGCTAAGCTCATATATTTACTAGCTTAGTGTAATCGACACTTCTCTTTGATCATGACGATCATTTTAGGTTTTAGACTAGCATCGTGCTATGTCTTTGTGATTTGGTTCATCGGATGTCCCGCTGTACGACATCGTTGATCCTTTCCTTGTGATTTCTGGATCTCGTGTGTTGAATTCTGGAATTTATGTTTCACCAACTTTTACGATGGGCATTGATATATGTGTCATATATTGTGGCTTGGTGAATGAAATTAGGAGTATGACATTCCTTTTTATCTTGAGAAGATTATTGTGATATTGATTAATCTCTTGTTGATTTCCAATTTACTTATTTATCACAGCTTGGCATTGTGATTATTATATGTTTATGTCATATCTCTTATTATATATCACTTCATCTGATATTTATAGCTAGACTGATCCGTTTGTTATTTTCTTATTAAATAATACTCGGGTCAGACCGAGATGTTACAGGTGCTTCTGCTTGACTTCTCTCTTGGGATTGATCCCTCTGACTTTTGGCTAACTACTTAGATTAGTAGTTTTTGTTGTATACATTTGAGAGATAGACTCCATAATGTATACTTATTCTTTTGTGTAGTTCATTTAACTATTTCTTTTGTGATATGTGGATCTTTTTAGACCACTACTCTGATGTACACTTTCATGTGTAATATTCATATCTATTTCCGCCTTTGTGATATGAATTGTCTATGACTGATTTATGTTATGTTTATTTCTATATTTGTTTCCGAAGAAATTATAACCACTGTGTAGTAGCTTTGAGTTTGTGTCGGTATGTCGGATTTCCTCTTGAGATGAAAAGTTATATTTTTATCCGGTATATCGGTACTCGCACAAAGCAATTATACAGATGGTCGCTCCTCAACAGCCTTATTCTCTGTGCTAGTTGACAGCATTCATAGTAATGTTCTTGTCTAGCGTGGGTATAGAGGTGGGGCGTCACAGCTTGGTATCAGAGCCAAACTTCGGAACAATATGGAATATTATAACAAGGATCATCGTCCTAAGTCCATCTTAGGAGTTGTGCTTTAGGATTTTATTCGGGTCTTCGTACCGTTCTATCCTATTTTCTTTATGATTCCTTGTTTTATCAATCAAGTTTGATTGAAATTTATTTTGAGAATAACTCTTTCCTCTTCTATCTTTCTTTCTTAAAGAAGAAAAATGGTTAGACCTGGCCGTCCCAGCGCCGGTCAATCTAGTGTTACTCCCCAGGATGGAGTTTTTATGTCTGCCCAACAGCTTTTAGATCTTGTCAAGAACGCTCAAACAGCGGGTCCCAATCAGGAGCCTACTCATCCTAGATCTGGTTTTGCACGCTTGTGCAGAGACTGCACTGATTTGGGTGGAAGGCCATTCACGGGATCCGAGAGTGTTATAGAAATTCAAGCTTGGCTCAAATCATGCGATCGCATCTTTTCTCGCATGAACCTTATTGACCTTCATCGAGTCCAAGTAGCTTCTAGCATGCTCCAAGAAAGAGCATTGGATTGGTATGAGCTTTTAATTTCTGAAATCGTTGAGGCGGATCTTACTTGGGAGCAATTCCGGGGAAGATTCGAATTGAAATTTGTGCCGGAGGCTGAAAAAGTAACCTTAGCCCGACGTTTAATAGACCTTGTTCAAGGTGAATCTTCTGTGACAGACTATGTCGCATCCTTCGAATCTCTGTCCAAATACGGGGTTGAGTACATTAATAACCCATTGAAGAAAAATCAGAGATTTGTCTATGGCTTGAATAAGAATCTTAAGAAGCCATTACTCCTGAAACTTGAGGTTTCATTTGATCAGCTTATTGATATCGCTCTTCGTCTTGAAGAGGCCGATAATGAAGGTGATGTTGAAGTTGTGCGTGCCCAACAGAACTTCGACAATAACTTGAAGAGGCCTATCAAATTCAAAGGCCCCGATTCTAATAAGAAAGGAAAGCAACAAACTCAGGTAGCAAATGTTCCTACCTCTAGTCGTGGACGATGCTACAATTGTGGTTCCACAGACCACCATGTAAGGGAGTGCCTGAAACCTCTCTTTTGCCGTTATTGCAAAGGTTCGAGTCATCTTTTATCTTCGTGTCCTAAGCTTCCAAGCAAGTGAGAAGGAAAGCTGCAACTTTTGGTCAAGGTATTTTCATTCAATTCTCGATGGCATTGTTTTAATTCGTGAACTTTCTATTTGAGTTCTTTTTGATATAGTTTCCATCTCACTATTTTATATCAAAAGGACTTGTTAATTCTTTTTCTTTGAATATTTTGGGCTTGATGACTTCTTTGAGGATTGTGAATCCGGATGGTAGATCCGCAACACTCAATTTGCTTTTGTTAGATGTCGAGATTGTTTTATGTGACTTTTCTTTCCGAGCCGATATTTTTGCTTTGGCTTCGGAATTGACCTTTCTGTAAGGATTGGCTTAATCATTGTGAAGCCCATATCCTATTTTTCCGAGTGGATTATTCATCTTCGACATTTTCAATCTGTTAAGCAGATTTCTATTTTTCTTTGTGATTTTTATTCCATCTTGATGGCATCATTTTATTCTTTAAAGTCCTTATGGTGAGGAAAGTGTTATTTCTCTCATCTAAATAGTTTGAGAACTTTCCGGTATATTTGACTTGTCTTAGGATTATGACCTAAGTAATCTTTTGTGTGGTGCTAAGGTCTTTTTAGTTCGACTTTACCACCGTTTTCATTTGCTACAAGTTGCGGAAGTTAGCATTTCACTTATCGCATTCCGCACTTGTTATAATTCCTATGAATGAATTATTATGTCAGTCAATTTGTCCAGCTTGTTTCATCCGTTTTATAAATCCAATATTCTATGAAAATTTCAATGAGACCATTCTTATTTATGGATTTTGGATGGAAATAGAAATTTAAAATTTTGCAAATCTTTTTCATAAGATTTAATTGTAAGTGCAATTTGATTTTTTGCTCTTAAAACGAGCAAAGAATATTCTTAAAACTTTTTAAGAGATTTATTTATCCTAGAAAAGATGACTTTGTGATTGTATTGCCCATTGAGTGCTTTAAGAATTTTGGTCGATGCGCTTGATCAACGTTATCGATAGGAATTTCCTAAACGCTTTGATGAGACAGTCAGACACGATATATATTGACTTGCAAAAATGAAAATTTTTGTAAAAAGATTATTACATAAAAGTAAAAATGTAATTTTGGAAGTTTTAACTTTTCGGGAAAAGAGAATTATTTAAAAGAAGTTCTTTCTTTTCGATACTCTTATTCTTTCTTGTGATTCCTGAAGGGGAACCACGACTTTGCTATTTGTACCGATACTAGACGTATTGGTTTGGAATGCCATTCTCTTGCAAAGGAGAACGTTCTATCACTTGTGCTTCTAAATCATTATAGCTTATCGAGACTAGATATGCCACTCATGATCTAGTGTTCGCGGCTATTGTTTTTACTTTTGGAATTTGGCATCATCATTTTTGGATGAGAAATTTTCTCTACCTCGATCATAAATATTTGGAATAATTATTTTCTCATAAGGAACTTTATGTTGACTCGAGTTCCTAGCATCTTATGATCTTGATATTCTTTTATTCTCGAGAAGGGAAATCATGTTGCCAATGCGCTTTGTCGTAAGCAACAAGTGGTTGATTCTTTGATGTTGTCTGAATGGAATTATTTTTCTATCAAGTTCATCGAACGTTTTGGTATACTTCGTTTTATTGAGCTTTATCTCATTCCTTTTAAGGACTAGCGTCCGATGTCCTTTTATTGTGTTCGGTTCATTGGACGTACCGTTTTTGTACTACGTCGGTGTTTCGAAAATCATTCGGGCTTTTTGCTTTTGATTCATCGGATGTACCATTTGTACTACATCGATGTCTTTGCTTTTGATTCATCGGATGTACCGTTTGTACTACATCGATGTCTTTGCTTTTGATTCATCAGATGTACCGTTTGTACTACATCGATGTCTTTGCTTTTGATTCATCGGATGTACCGTTGTACTACATCGATGTCTTTACTATTTGATTCATCGGATGTACCGTTGTACTACATCGATGTCTTTGCTATTTGATTCATCGGATGTACCGTTGTACTACATCGATGTCTTTGCTATTTGATTCATCGGATGTACCGTTTTGTACTACATCGATGTATTTGCTATTTGATTCATCGGATGTACCGTTGTACTACATCGATGTCTTTGCTTTTGATTCATCGGATGTACCGTTCGTACTACATCGATGCCTTTGCTTTTGATTCATCGGATGTACCGTTTGTACTACATCGATGTCTTTGCTTTTGATTGATCGTATGTACCGTTCGTACTACATCGATGCCTTTGCTTTTGATTCATCGGATGTACCGTTTGTACTACATCGATGTCTTTGCTTTTGATTGATCGTATGTACCGTTTGTACTACATCGATGTCTTTGCTTTTGATTCATCGGATGTACCGTTTGTACTACATCGATGTCTTTGCGTTTGATTCATCGGATGTACTGTTGTACTACATTGATGTCTTTGCTATTTGATTCATCGGATGTACCGTTGTACTACATCGATGTCTTTGCTATTTGATTCATCGGATGTACCGTTGTACTACATCGATGTCTTTGCTTTTGATTCATCGGATGTACCGTTGTACTACATCGATGTCTTTGCGTTTGATTCATCGGATGTACCGTTTGTACTACATCGATGTCTTTGCTTTTGATTCATCGGATGTACCGTTTGTACTACATCGATGTCTTTTCTTTTGATTCATCGGATGTACCGTTTGTACTACATCGATGTCTTTTCTTTTGATTCATTGGATGTACCGTTGTACTACATCGATGTCTTTGCTTTTGATTCATCGGATGTACCGTTTGTACTGCATCGATGTCTTTGCTTTTGATTCATCGGATGTACCGTTTGTACTACATCGATGTCTTTGCCTTTGATTCATCGGATGTACCGTTGTACTACATCGATGTATTTGCCTTTGATTCATCGGATGTACCGTTTGTACTACATCGATGTCTTTGCTTTTGATTCATCGGATGTACCGTTTGTACTACATCGATGTCTTTCCTTTTGATTCATCGGATGTACCGTTGTACTACATCGATGTCTTTGCTATTTGATTCATTGGATGTACCGTTTGTACTACATCGATGTCTTTGCTTGGGTTCATTGGGCGTACCGTTTTTGTACTATGCTGATGTCCCAAATTGTTTGAGTTTCTAGTTTTTCGGGCGTACCGTTTTTGTACTACGCCGTTGCACCGGCTCTATTTTCTGCTATTCTTGACGTTCCCCACGTCTTTTATCTATGGGAATGCCTTAGGGATTCCGGTTTTCATTCTTGAGCCCGGTGTTATTGTGGAAATTGAAGTTTCACCAGATTTCTTGCTAACTCTTTTGTGCACTTTATGGTGAACTTACTATTTCAAATTTTCTTTTGTGTTAATATGCTTCTATGGTTGTTACTTCTTACATTTCCTTCTTACTTATTGCGAGGACGCAATTTATTTAAGGAGGGGAGTCTGTAACAACCCGCATATTCATCGATTTTATATTTAAATATTTTATTTAAATATTTTATCGTTCGTCGGATTTTGGTCCGAAAACCTACTTTTTGCATACGGTCGAATTAGGACTCGAGACCACCTCCATTGAGTTCAAAATGACGTTTGCGACCTTTTTGAGTATAAACTTCGATATGTTTGGAGAAAGTTGAATTTTGCTACTTTTTGCTTAGGATTTTGGTTTGGGCTGAGCCAATTAACCACTTACTAACTCAGTTCCAAGCCTCTCCTCTTCATTCACTTCTCTTCTATTTGATTCATCGGATGTACCGTTTGTACTACATCGATGTCTTTGCTATTTGATTCATCGGATGTACCGTTTGTACTACATCGATGTCTTTGCTATTTGATTCATCTGATGTACCATTTGTACTACATCGATGTCTTTGCTTTTGATTCATCGGATGTACCGTTGTACTACATCGATGTCTTTGCATTTGATTCATCGGATGTACCGTTTGTACTACATTGATGTCTTTGCTTTTGATTCATTGGATGTACCGTTTGCACTACATCGATGTCTTTGCTTTTGATTCATCGGATGTACCGTTTGTACTAGATCGATGTCTTTGCTTGGGTTCATTGGGCTTACCGTTTTTGTACTACGCTGATGTCCCAAATTGTTTGAGTTTCTAGTTTCTCGGGCGTACCGTTTTTGTACTACGCCGTTGCACCGGCTCAATTTTCTGCTATTCTTGACGTTCCCCACATCTTTTATCTACGGGAATGCCTTAGGGATTCCGGTTTTTATTCTTGAGCCCGGTGTTATTGTGGAAATTGAAGTTTCACCAGATTTCTTGCTAACTCTTTTGTGCACTTTATGGTGAACTTCCTATTTCAAATTTTCTTTTGTGTTAATATGCTTCTATGGTTGTTACTTCTTATATTTCCTTCTTACTTATTGCGAGGACGCAATTTCTTTAAGGAGGGGAGTCTGTAACAACCCGCATATTTATCGATTTTTTTATTTAAATATTTTATTTAAATATTTTATCGTTCGTCGGATTTTGGTCCGAAAACCTACTTTTTGCATACGGTCGAATTAAGACTCGAGACCACCTCCATTGAGTTCAAAATGCCGTTTGCGACCTTTTTGAGTATAAGCTTCGATATGTTTGGAGAAAGTTGATTTTTGCTACTTTTTCCCGCTTAGGGCTTTGGTTGGGCTGAGCCAATTAGCCACTTAACTCAGTTCCAACACTCTCCTCTTCATTCACTTCTCTTCTATTTTTCTAACACTCAAGGTCAAGCAAAAATGGAGGAAGAGAATGGGAAATAGAAATTCCTAAGTCTTAGCTTGCTTTGCAAATCCATCTCCTTGCTCCAAAGTTCATGAGAACCCATTGGTAAGCTTCCTCTTCTTCTTATCCAACTCATTCTCTCTTTGAATTTCAGAAATTTCCTAAACCTAACTTAGGAAATGTTCTTCTTTTTAGCTTAGATTCAAGCTTCTAGAGTTGGATTTGAAGAGTGGTTGATTCTCCATTTGCTTTCAAGCTTCTTCTTGTTTGATTTTGAGAAAAGGTGAGATTTTTATCTCACATCTATGACTATAATTGTCTTTGGTTGTTGGGTATGAATTCCTAACACTTCTTCATGTGCATTTGCTCTTGTTTTGGATTGATTTTGTGAATACTCCAATTTTTGGGTTTTTAAGTCAAATTTGTGTGAAATCCTTTTATGGATGTTTGATCATGTTTTTGGTGATGCACCGAGGAGCATATAGGGCCGGGTTGCCGATTGGCATAAACCCTTAGAGCCAATGTTCGTCCGGTTGCATTTTGGAAGAGTTGGCTCTTCATTTGAATAAGGCTGAAAAACAGCCCAGGCATGATTCAGTCGACTGAAAACTCTGTTCAGTCGACTGAACCTGAAACCCGAGAGTTTCCAGGCATGATTCAGTCGACTGAAAAACTCTGCACAGTCGACTGAAACTGGAAACAGAAAGTTTCCTGAACTTGAAAAATTTTCAGGTACAGGGTCAGTCGACTGAAAACTCTGTTCAGTTGACTGAACCTGCTGTTTGAGTCCAATTTGCCTTTTTGGATTGAATTTCCAATTTAAATCGATTTGTGATGATCCTATTTATTGTCATCGTTTATTATCATCTTTGATGACTTATTTTCTTTGGGAATTTTAGATATATCCACTTCGATGAATCCTTTATCGATTTCATTGGATTTTTATTCACATCTTCGAATGTGATCTTTGTGATTGATTGTTTCTACAATCCCCCTTGTGCTTTGTCACTTTAAAAATACAAAGGTTTTCTATACTAGTAGTAAATATCAAAAATCTTTCCTCAAACGATTTCAATACTATTTTAATACCAAATTCGTTTATAAAAACCGTTTTCCAATCTATTAGTATATACAAACCTTTACCTCACTCGTATGAGAAATCTAATTAAACGACTTAGTAAAACGAGTGGTATGAAACGCTTGCGTTTACTTCGTCGGTTAATTCTTGGACTTGTTCGATTGAATCTCTTGTGACAATTTTCTAGTGGAGATCTACAATTTGTTCGTAAATATTTAAGTTAAGCTAGTGGTTATGGGACATGAAGCTAAGCTCATATATTTACTAGCTTAGTGTAATCGACACTTCTCTTTGATCATGACGATCATTTTTGGTTTTAGACTAGCATCGTGCTATGTCTTTGTGATTTGGTTCATCGGATGTCCCGCTGTACGACGTTGTTGATCCTTTCCTTGTGATTTTTTGGATCTCGTGTGTTGAATTCTGGAATTTATGTTTCACCAACTTTTACGATGGGCATTGATATATGTGTCATATATTGTGGCTTGGTGAATGAAATTAGGAGTATGACATTCCTTTTTATCTTGAGAAGATTATTGTGATATTGATTAATCTCTTGTTGATTTCCAATTTACTTATTTATCACAGCTTGGCATTGTGATTATTATATGTTTATGTCATATCTCTTATTATATATCACTTCATCTGATATTTATAGCTAGACTGATCCGTTTATTATTTTCTTATTAAATAATACTCGGGTCAGACTGAGATGTTACAGGTGCTTCTGCTTGACTTCTCTCTTGGGATTGATCCCTCTGACTTTTGGCTAACTACTTAGATTAGTAGTTTTTGTTGTATACATTTGAGAGATAGACTCCATAATGTATACTTATTCTTTTGTGTAGTTCATGTAACTATTTCTTTTGTGATATGTGGATCTTTTTAGACCACTACTCTGATGTACACTTTCATGTGTAATATTCATATCTATTTCCGCCTTTGTGATATGAATTGTCTATGACTGATTTATGTTATGTTTATTTCTATATTTGTTTCCGAAGAAATTATAGCCACTGTGTAGTAGCTTTGAGTTTGTGTCGGTATGTCGGATTTCCTCTTGAGATGAAAAGTTATATTTTTATCCGGTATATCGGTACTCGCACAAAGCAATTATACAGATGGTCGCTCCTCAACAGCCTTATTCTCCGTGCTAATTGACAGCATTCACAGTAATGTTCTTGTCTAGCTTGGGTATAGAGGTGGGGCGTCACAACTTATAAACATATGAAGCATTAAAGTCATAGTTTAAATAAGTCAACAACTCAAAACTTCAAAATTTTCAAATTCAGGCCTGCTACGAATACTCAGGCTTTTGACACAGTAAAACTCATAATCTAAAAATACTCATAAAATAAAAGTTATCCTACTCGGTCCATGCTTTCCTGTGATATAAAGATAATCAAAATCGGATTTATGTTTTGAAGTAATGCCCAATTTACTTTCAGCTTTAAAGTCAAAAATTATAAAAGAGGACAGAGATGTCCATCGGTTTCAAAAATGATATAAAGATGATTTCTAGCTTACTGAAAGTACTCTCTTTTGCAAAAAAAGAATGGACTCATTTGGATATGTAAATCATAGGTTATCGCTGTTTTAAAACGGCACTTTCCAATCAAAATTTTCCGACACAAGACCTTTTATTGTCAAATTTTTTGAATTATTGTTAAATCCAAACTTCATAATTTTATATCAAAAATCTTTACTCTAAAACATTTATTACATGTTCCTTTTCTCCGGAAAGCTAAGACATCTAGAATTACACTATAATACATACAACAAACTTTCAAAATGGTTTACAAAGAAAACTTTTTCCCAATTAACAAACAAGTCTTTTAAAAGAAGACTCGTATTTTGGTTTAGATAATTACTTTCTTATATTAGTAAGAAACAATTATCTATCCAAACTAGACTTTGGAATTACGTATTGATTTTTTTTTAATTACGTTCACAATTAAAAATCTTATCTTGTTGCTCTATTTATTATTATTTCTAGCTTTTCACAAAATTTGCATTTTATAATAAATGTATATTCAATTTTCTCTTAATCCACAAAGCTAAACATTTATTTAATTATCACTTAGAACTAGCCAAGGTTGATACTTAGCTCAAACTTGTTTTCAATTGAACTTCACAGATACATAATTAACAAGTTTTTAACACTATTTAAATTCATAACCAAACTTACTCTAATGGTTTTGCTCCTTGTTAAATTTCATTCTAATTCAAAAGCACCAAATTAGCATTTTTTTAAATTTTCCCAAAGGCTTGCTTTTTTTTCACTTGCTATTAATCCAATGATTAAATGTTTAAACTAATCTTCATACTATCCTTTTACTTTTTACTAAACCTCACTCTAATCAATATTTTAGTTTTCTAAACAGTTCATTTTCTTAATTTGAATACTTTGTTTTATTAATCACTTTCACATGATATTTTCATCCAATTAAGGTATTTGCTTAATTAAAATTATTTTCCATATAAATGAATTAGCATAAGGTAATATTTTCTAAAATACTTTACCTAAAAGCTTACTTAAGCATTTAAATTTTCCATGTATGTAAACTTTCACACACGTGTAACATAACCAATAATTAATACAATTTATTTAAATTAAACCATATTCAAATTTTCCAATTATCAATTTAAAAAAATGATAACATCTAACTAATACATTTGTAGTGAATGACGTTTCGAGGACTGCAAAGTTGACCAAGATCAACATTGCCTCTCCATTGCCCTCTATGTCACACTATTTCCATAAGTCCTTAAGTATGTATATAAAATACTTATCTTAAATGGCAATTTAGAATTTTCAAAATCTTTGCAATATCTATATATTTTTGCATTCAACATCCATACTAGTAAATATTATTTATTTCCATTTCAAAAGCATGTATCACATCGCCTCATAAGCGTTTAGGAATCCCTATCGATAACGCTGATCGGACGCATCGACCAGAATTCTTAAAATACTTATTAGCCAATTGACACAAGAAATTATAAAACCTGTTTTGATTTCTTAAGGAACCTTAAACTTGGTTATAACAATGTTTATTTTCAAAACATAAAACGTTTTCTAATTATACAGCCATACAATCAATTCATAAAACAATCAAGTTATATACATAAGTATATCTCTTATTAGAAAGATTTTCCATTCACATGGATGCTTTCTTTCTCAAAAATTCTTCTAGTAATTTTACTTCTTTAAAATGCATCCATGAAATTCTTAAACATTAAATTTTTTATTTCATTTTAACCTTCGGTTAAATAACACTTATGAATTAAATTTCATTTTCAAAATTTAATATTTCTAATAATTCTTGCGGTAGCTACAACTTGTAGACACCGCAAATTCTTATCATTTGCGTAGAGTAGCTTTCAAACTCTCAATTTTATCACATACTCAATATTATTTAAAGAATTACTATGCTAACACACATTCATGCAATTATCAACCAAACAAGCATTTATTAAAAACAAAGCATTAGATGTGCCCAACGAAAACGGTCACACCATTTCCGCTGCGCAACTCTAATCATTAGGGATCAAAACAGATAATTTAAGTCTAAGCCATCTGAGGTCTAATTTCTAATATTTCAAAATAGTGATATTTAAAACACTTATAATGTTTTCAAACTTATTATCCATTCTAAGAAAATGAAAAGACTAAAGGCACGATTGAGGAATACGATAGTGGGAAACCATGTTATCACTTGTATTATACTTGGATGCACTATAATATGTGTTTCTATTCTGTGTTTATCATATTTTGTTCTAAGCTCAGCTCTGATACCAAGCTGTAACTCCCCACTCCAAGACCCACATTAGCAAAGAGTATTACAAGATAATATCGTCTGCTAATACGGAGAATAGAGCTGGATAGAAGCGACCATCTATAGCCTTGTCTTAACTATCTACTGAATATGTCGATAAATGTAGCATATTTTTTTTTAGGTGGATCGACATATCCAATAGATATTTAATACAAAACTATAATGGCTGTAAGATCTAACAGAACAAAATATAACAACTCAAATGTAAAACACATCACAGAACAGTAGATCATCACATACATATACACATATACAGATACATCGCAGAGTATACAAAATGATACATGTCAAGTGGTGTAACAACCACAATATACAAGTGATTCAAAAGAATATACATATCAGAGTTACAACCGAAAAGGACTACAGAAAAAGCTATAACAAAAGGAGCTAGCAGAATAATCCATGCGGAAGCAGAATAGGCTAAGTCCAAATGTATCTAACCTGAAACACCTCGGTCTGACCCGAGTATAAAATACACGGGTTAGTCTAGCTAAACAAATCAGTTAGATAAGCTAAATGATGATGAACATGCAAGGTCATAAAGTATCACAAATATCTCTAAAAGAGATATTTCGATCATCTAACAAAAGATGAATCGTAACAACCCTTATATCATCGGCAACTCAAATAAACAAAGGATATGAATATCCCAAATCAAGCCAAAAAGGCAAATAACAAATACCAATAAATGTAACACAAGTTTCCACAAGGTAATCGCTATGTATCGAGTGGTTCAAAAGACCTACTCCAAAAGGCGATACTCTAGGGAAATATAAATATCAATGAAACAAAAGATGCACGTGCTCAGTACTGTATAAACAAGGATCCACAAGCCCAAAGGCGACAAACCTAAGTATCTCTCGAGCGGTAACGAAGGACCAACTCCAAAAGCGATACTATAGGGCAACAAACCCGAAGGCAACAAACCCAAGTATCTCTCGAGCGGTGACGATGGACCAACTCCAAAAGCGATACTATAGGGCAACAAACCCGAAGGCACAAACCCGAAGGCAACAAACTGTAGTGGCGAAGGTCTGGAGGCCCAGTACTAGACACCACTAACTGGCAATATGTGTCACAAACTCTCGGAAAGGAACACGAAAAGTGTTTACGTTTGTCCCATACCACACGTTTTCACTAAACGATTTACTAACCGTTAGTCAATTCCACACTCAAAGCAGTACAAAGTATACCTCATCTCATCGGTAAACCAGACCCAAAGGTCAAAACGATCAAACGAATAGATTAGGAATTAACTGAAAAGATAAACGCACGTGTTCATAGCATGCATTTTATCCAATCATTTAATTCTCCTCCCTCTTCGCTCGAAGTGCAAAATTGTGTGTTTTATATAGAAATTAAGTTGAAGAAAACTAGTTTTAGGAACGCTTCAAATTCGCTTTAGAAATTGCATTTGAAATTCTCCTATTATGGAGTAATTAATTTAATACTTAAAAATAATATTAAATAATAATTTAAAAAGTCAATTTGCTTGAAAAACACTTTGTAAAGCTTTATAAAACCCGTGTACGAAATATAGAGAAAAATCTCAAAGAAATCGGAAAATATCAGAAAAAGCCAGAAATTATTCTAAGTATAAAAAAAGGGGACAACACGCTGCGAATTCATGTTCGACAGTAGTTTTGGACCTTTAAACAGAGTCCAAATGACATGGAATTTGGTAGGAATATAGTTCGACATTCCTACTTCAATATACAAAAAGGATCATTCAAATCCGATTTGAAACGAAGAATCCACGTCGTTTCAATGTCTGACCAAAACAAGGTTTAAAACACTGAATTAGCAAGCTGCGAGTACAAGTTCGACAGTAGTTTAGAAATAGAAACCCTACCCAGATTTTAATGAAACTTTGCAGGAATTTAAACTCCTACTTCAATTTGCAAAAAGAATCACTAAAATCCGATTTGAAACGGATGAGTTATGCTGTCTCAAACATGGACTCAAGCCATGTTTGCAACAGTTCAAAAACCAAATGTGCAGGCCTAAAACCCTCCTGGACTCAACTTCCAGGCATAAAACAGGGGATGAAATTGCATCATATTGAGCTCAAAAGTGGTACACATGTAGTAGAAAACTTTATCTCTCAAACCACAAAAAGAATGATGCAATTTTGATAAAATTTGAGAAAGCTATGACCTCTCAAAGTTGAACCCAGACAGTGTTTCACTGTTGAACTCTGGGCAAAAACATGGTCCGGGTCCAAGTTTGACAGCAGATTTATATAAGCTATCTATGTCAAAATGACCTTTAATTTGGTATGAACAAAGTAGAGAAATTTATCTTTCAAGGAAAAAAAGAATTGTGCAATTTGAGAAAGAAACGAAAGAGATATGATGTCTCAAACATGGACTCATTCCATGTTTGCAACAACTCGGAAAACAAAATGTGCACAGAATATTTGCAGGCTGTGCATTGATTTTGCATTGACGATTTGAACACTCAAATGACCATGTTATTCAACCAAACTTTGCAGAAATGAAGTTTAACATATAAACTTGACTCGGAAAAAGATCTGGCAGCATTTCGTTGCAGTAGGTGAAAGTTATGGAAAGCCAAAGTTGGCACTTTAGGCCAGAAACGAAAATAGACTATACATTGAATAAACTCTTAAATATGCAGAAAATTCAAGCAATTTCACAAGCAATTTAGCTAGTATTTGTGAGATATTGTTCCCACCTTACTGATTTTCCTAAATACCTGGATTTAAGCAAAAAGATTGAAGCTTTGAGATGGATTTGGCTTCAAGAATCTGTAAAAAAACAAAAAAGAGCCATGCGAACCCAAAAGAAGAAACTAAATACAAACCCAATCTCAAAACTAGATTTTGATGAAATTATTTGTATTTTGGGTTTGATTACCTCTTGGATTCTCTAGATTGCAAAAGATTTTAATTTTATGAATTTACTTGAAGAAATTGGTTTGAGTTTGCAATTTGGTGAAGAGGGGTTTCTACTTTCTTCTTTACTGGTTTTTGAGAAGGAGGAAGACAAAGCAAATGAACGTACAGTAAGTAAGTTTCTCCTTTTCTTAATTAGGCTATGAACACTAATGGGCTTGGACTCAAAAATTAAATGAAAATAACATGGCTTATGTTAAATAAACATCACTTATATTATAAAGGCTTCATATCTACACTAATTACCAAAACAAAAATGCATTTTCTTCATATTTTTACATAAGATAAATATGTAGACTTAAACATTTACTAAATAAAACATTTTCCACCATATAAAAAGATAAATTTATATTTTTAAAACATTGTTAATGTTAAAATCCTTTATTTTACAAAAATGCACTATTTTCACAACTAAATGCAGAAATCTACATTTTTAACTTCTAAAATTCCTCAAAAATTATTTTCTTACTCAGAAAAATATTAAAAACCATCTTAAACTCAACTTTATAATTAAAATACAATTTTAAACCAATTTCCACCTTTTTATTTAAATAAACATCCTTTAAAAATCACATACTTCTTTTAAAAATTATTAAAAGAAGTAATTGACAATAATTAATACAATTATTGCATTTTCTCTAAATAGTACCCATTTTCCATTTATTTATTTTTTTAACCCAAATAAATAAAATAAAGTTCCAAACTTTATTTTTATTATTTTATTTTCAAAATTATTTGTTTATTCCACATAAACAATTTAAAACTTCCAATTTTATTTAATTTACAATACTAAATTATAACTACCATTATAATTTAATATTAACAGGTAACCTCCAAAATCAGGGCTGTTACACTGTTTCCAATTTCATATTCAAGTTTATGATCAAAATCCATATTCTCTTGTACAACTGATGTTAGGACTTAAGATCCAAACAAAATCTGTTTGTTTGATCAAAAAGTAAAGTTTAAAATTTGATTTAAATGAATTAAAATTGAATCTAGCTCTAGAAAACTCGGTAGAATAGTGCAAGCTTGATTGACGTTAAATTTCAAACGTATTAATTCACTAATCTAAGCATATTATCTGAAAACTTATTAAAAATCATGATTTTTAAAACTAAAATCATAATTTTTAGCATTGAATCTGGAGAGAAGTTCTGTTGATTTGGAAATGGTGTTTGGGGTGGTTTTTGGCGATCTCGGTGATCTGGATGGTTGTAGTCATCACTGAAGGTAGATGGGTGAACGATGAGGTCGGAAAAAATGCCTAAAGGATGCTCAGGTTACCGTAGTGGCGATGGTAGATCAAATTTCCCCGTAACCTTAGTTTTTTGGGGTTGGTCGAAATGCATTCGTTCTATCATCTCTGATGGATCGAGTTCCACCAAAGTTTGGGAATTGCTAGTGGGAAGGTTGGCGAAGTTGTGGAAGGAGGCATACGCGTTCTGATGATCGTCATCGCGGGTTCGAGGAGATCTCAAGTGGGGGTTTTTGGGTTCCAGGTTGGTTGATCACCTCGAATTCGATTTTAAGTTTGAGTTGGAGTTTTGTTGGTCGAGGTCTTAAGTTTGGATGGTCAACGTTGAGATGGAGGCGTCGGCGGAGGTAATTACCGCCGCGACAGATTGTGCAGGTGCGCAAGTGGTAGAAGATGTCGGAGCTTTGGGACTATCTCGAAGTAGGTCTCGTGACTTTGGGTCAGAAGCTCGAAGGGGTTATCGGGGTAATTGTGAGTGTTTGGTCTCAGGTTTTCAACTTTAATCAAAATTTTGAAAAGAAGAAAGGCAATGTGTTTTCTCCGATTAATTCTCGAGTAGGCTTCGGGTCGAACCCGATGCAGCATTTGAAAAAAAAGCTGATGTTAAAATTTTTTAAAATAAAAACGAGATTTTGAAATTTAAATAATTTGGTTTAAAACTCTTATAAATTTCTTTATAGGATAAGTTTCTCTTTAACGTTTGAATTTAAAAGATGTGTAAGTTTGTTTTAAATTTGTTAAGTTAAGTCATTTAAATCTTAAATTTGAAATGAAATTTGAAGTAAAGTTAAAAGTAAATGTTTCAAATACATTGTAAATGATACTTAAGTCATTACTAAGGATAAGGTTTTTATCTTAAAAATTAATCAAGATTTAAATTGTAACGACCCGGGATTTTGGACATCCCGAGTTGTGAATATTATTTATAATATTCAATGATATTGTATTTTAATATACAATATTTCCATTAGTCAATGATTAATAATTATCTAAACTTTTTCTAAGTCAATATAACTTGAGTTTTCAAAACTATATTAAGTTATTAATTTGACTTAAATAAATTTTCTTAAATATATTTTTGTTTTAAAGTAAAATATGTATATGTTGTTTAGATTTAATATATGTATTTGTTTCAAGGATAAATATGTATATTTATTCTAAAGATTGAAATATAATAGGAAATTTAAATTTATTGAAAATCCATTATTTTCATATATAGGATGGTAAATTTGTATGTAATGGAAGTAGATGGAAATTCTTAATGAAGAAATAAATGTTATACTTTGATTTGGTATATACAAACAATGTTTTTTATATTGAATATAAAACAATTTTAAGTTTCTTAAAAATATATGTAATTTGAATAAGGAAATTTTATATATATGTTATGATAAGTTAAAAGAAAATTTATAATATTTAATTGAGAAAAATGTTATAAATTGATGTGTATAAAAGTCACTTAAATAAATAGGAGAAACTGTTTACACATAAATATCAATGAGACTTAGTTTGTTTTCAAGTCATATATTTTTATATTATAAAAGAAGGAAATGACTTGATTTATTTTGAAATAATATATTTCTATATTTTAAATTAAAATGTGTATATGGTACATATACACATGAATACTTAAAATAATTTTAACCACTTTTGTAGTTTTTGTTTTGCAACACATGTATAGGATAATATATTGACTAGAGAATGTTTCATAAGTATTATTTTCTATTCTAAAATTTAAAATAACAAGTTCATTTCTAAAAAAATTGTGCAAAGTGCAAGCATTCATTTTGTAAGGAAATAAGTAACTATGGGCTATCTAACATCATCGAAATTGTGTTTATTTCATTTTATTTATATATAGATAGTGTTAATCTTCTTGTCTATTTCTCACCTTTATTTTAAAAATGTAAAACCTTTGAATTTAATCGAAGGTCTTGAGTGAATTTAGATATTAATTATTAAATTCCAAATGTTAAGTTAAATAAATTATTATTCCAATATAGTTTCTCATTTGCATTTTTTTGGGTTTTAAATGTATATAACACAACACTACTTTGACAATGATATTAATAGGCTGTTTAAATTCTTGAATTACACTTGCCTATGTTTTATTTTTGTATGTTTTATATTAATACACATTAAAAGAAAAGGTTGTAAACTATTTACTGTTAAATAAAAAACAGGTTAACCAAAACCTGAAAACAGTTTTAAACAAATGTAAACAATGAGTAAATGAGTAAGAAATTGTATCAATAAAACAAACTAACATTTGGCACTGAAAAATTTGAGGAAATCCAACATAATTATTCAAGTTTCTTTTCAAAATTCTCCCTGCTTAGAAAATATCACTTCAGCCTCCAAAAGTCATTTCTGTCTAACTTTGATATTGCAAAAATTTTTGTGTGTGTGTGTGTGTATATATATATTGTCTGGACTGTTGTTTGAGAATTTAAACAAGTAACTGAATAAAAACAAAAGCTCTGTTTAAAACTAAGCAAGCATTAAACCAAACTGGAACAAAATTTAATAGAAGAAAGTGCTCTGTAACCAAAATCTGGAAACTTAAAGAGATCTTGAAGCAATCTCTGTTTAAAGAATCTAGCTACCTGAAAGCAAGTTCAAAGATTTCAAGTTTTCATATTCAACTTCAAGTTTTAAAAGAATCTGGAGGCAAATGTTTAAGGTAAGAAACCTTATCTCAAAATCTAGATAGTTACTGCCCTGTTAAACAATGAACCTGTTCATTTCTGTTTCAAAATTTCATATCTTTTATTCCAGTTTAAATATGTTGATGTTGTGAACTAGGAAAATGGTTATTTATGTTTGTAGTATAAGTTAAAAATAGTTTGAAAACAAACTATGTTCTGTAGTGGTCTTAGGCTTGTTTTTACAATAGGAAACCCTGTTTTTATGGAAATTCAACTTAATTAAAACAAACATTCAAGCATGCAATTCGATTTCTTTCGTAAAATTAAGATTTTTAGAAGTTGAATTGTAATTTTTAATAGAATATAGTGTAAGAAATTCCAATTAATGGATTTTCGGTTAAAAAAATAATTTCTGACGATCTCATCGTCGAGAGGAGCTACGGCCGGTTCTGGAAGAAGAAGTGGGTCGAGGGGAAAAGTTTAACCGTGGAGGAATTTTCGATTTGGCCTTTGGTTGTGCGTGCATGTTGTTTTCAGGGTTTAAAAGGGGTTGTAGCCATGGTTATCTCGCAGCAGTTTTGAGAAACGAGGAGGCAACCGGAGTTCTAGGGTTTCGGTTCAAGGGTAGCTGCATGTGTGAGCACTCGATCGTGGGGGATGGCGTTCGAGGTTGTGGTTGGTTGTGGAAGCAGAGGGTGGTTTTGTGGTGGAGTGTGGACTTTGTGTTTTGAAATCCTCGATCTGGAGCTCGAAATTTTGATCGTCAGTGAAGTTTGTCTCGGAACTAGCATGTTGGATTGAGGCGTCGCGACAGTGAGATGGCCGGAGTTTTGGCCGTACACGTGCACGCGTATCAGTGCACGTGGTTCCAGGCAACATGTTGCTATGCGATGGGTTGTTCGTCGTCGCGTTGGAGGATGAGTGTCGTTTTGGGTTCGGCGATTGTCAACGTTGATTCGAGGGATGTTGTTGCATTGCAATGTGATTGCCTTTCGATTTTAGGATGGTTTCCTGGAGGTAGAATTGTAGTGGGTTCAGCCGAGTTTTTTGGATGAAGGTGGGTTGGTTCGGTGATCTTTTTGTTGGGCTTTGGGCTGTTTTGTTGCTTGAGATAATTGGGTCGAGCCTGTTACTTTGGGCCGTGCTTTAGGGCTAGTTTGTTTAAAAGCAAGTTTATTATTTTAAAGAATTTGGTATATAAAAAGTTTTAAATTCGTATTGTTTTCGCACATTTTAACAAGTATGATGGTATAAGTGAATCCTTTAAACAACATCTTTGATCTTAAATACTGTTTAAGATTTAATTAAAAACAATGGGTTTTAATAAAAATAAATTTGTTTATATTAATACTTAATTATGGTTATTTAAGTAAGTTGTTATCACTATTTGATTTAACTTAAAGGATAAAATTCTTTTACTTAAGTCTATTTGAATAATTTGAGTAAGTAGAGATGATTAAGAACATTATTATAATTAAGCTTTTGTATTAATCTCTTAATAAATTTTTAAATTTATAATAATTAATAAGATGATTAAGGAATAAATGATCAATATAATGATTATCAAATAATGAACTAAAATTATTTGAGGGATAATGTAATTAATTATAGTCGATTAATTAATAAAGCAATTAAAGGTAAATTGCTGTAAATGGTTAAGTATAATTAATTTGTGTAATTAATTAAAAGTTAATTACTTAATGTAATTAGGAAATAATTAATCAAGGATGATTAATTTAAAAAATGAGATATAATTGAAATAATAAAGGGAAATAGACGCTTATACTTTGAAGTGAATTCGAGTCCTTAAGTGATATTATATTATAATCATTTCATAAAATAAAGTGTTATGGAATGAATGGTTCGTATCGACGAATGTTACGTCGTCGTATTATCCATTGTGAGGTTAAAAATGTGAAATTGTATAAGCTTGTTTAGATAGGATCTAATTATCAATCGGAAATGAATGCCATTTAATAATTTTACGGCCAAACTGTTGAAATGTTCCCAATTGATTAGTTGTATTGATTTAGATTGTTTAAACTAGATGACATTCGGACAGCGGAAACTGACACCATTCCGTTGTATAATTAATCTAATTATTGTGTAGGGTGTAGGCCATTGATCTGATTGTGTCTAAATAATTGTTCTAGTAATGATAATCTCTAATCTTTTGTTCTTGCATATATCTGTTATGTGCCTGTTAATTATATTCAAGAATATATTGTGAATCGATCTATGTAAGTTGATTGATTTGAATATCTATAATTGTGAATTATGAAATGTGAATTGATAAGTACCGTTTGGACTGATAAGCCTTGTTCAATTTGGATTGATTTGTGAAATTAGTTTTGTTTAAAAAAATAATTTATTTTTAGAAATGTTTTTAAGATTGATCAATATTTGAAAATATTGAAAGTAGTTATTTATTTCTACCTTTGAAAATCTTTTTTTAAGTTATAATTTTTATAAATAAATAAAATTTTAGATTGTTTCAAGTATTAACTCATTTTGTAATGATATTTTAAAGGATAATTTTTATTAACATTTAAGCATATTTTCCTCAAGTTAAAATCTCTTTAATAAAAGTAGTTTAAATAATAAATTATAATAACTTTTATGAAGAATAATTTATTTATTAAACTTGAAATGATATTTGGAAATTTATAAATATGGTTTGAAAGGAAACAGTTTTATATATATTTCAAATGAAATAAGCTTTCTTAAATAAATGGTGATCCACTTGGATTTTTAAAGGTGAACAAGGTTTAAGGGTTGCAATGGGAAATAATTTTGTTGTATTGATTGATTGCTTTGATAGTTAAATAATCGACTATCAAAATTGGACGAAACCTGACTTTGGAAATATCTAGAGGGAACTCGAGAATTATATGGTACGGTTACCGATCGAGGTGCTATACCATACGTATATACTCGTTTGTTCTCTAGGAAGAATTATAAGGAAACCCGTACACTGACGGTTAGGAGGTGAACTCCGATCTTGTATTTCGTCGGAGTATTTCCTAAAGAACCGGGGTTGAGTTTACCGAAAAATAACGAACGTTGTTTCAAAGAAACCGGAACCGAATTTGAAATCCGAAAACCACTTTGATCCAACGATACATTTACGGGAAGAAGACAAGAGCTTGGAGTCGAAGATGGAGCTGTGAAGTGCGAGGGCTACTCGCTACTAATCCTAAGGGTGATTCCGAAATGGATGTAGTAGGAATAGTGCTTTCGGTTCCGTTCGAACCCGGAACGGACTCTTATAGATGAATGCTTTCAGAACATCGTCAGGTGGATGATGAGCATTCTAAGGGATATGTTCTAAAAAGGTAACGCTTAGCCTCAAGCCTCATCAACCAGGGGAATGACTGAAAATCAGGGGTTGTGCAGCAAGGCTAGGTGGGTTGCACCCATTTCAGGGTGAGGTCATCCCTGTCTAGATGTCCCTTTTATTTCAGCTTAGTGGTGCGGTTGCCGATCCCAACCGTGGGGTGAGCTTACTTGGGATTATCCAGTAAGGGATAGTCCCGGTCTCGTGTTGCATGGCGTCAGGAGTGATCCTCGGTACTGTGATCTAGGCCACATACCGTGATAGGTGGTACCCTAGTGCCTAGTCATTAGTTGGAAATCTATTCTCCCTACACGCCTTGTACGAGTCTTGTTTGTATTACCCACTCTGTGGCTAGTAGCTGGAATTTAATAATGTAACAATTTCGGCTATTTTAATAAGTATTTGTATATAGACCCTATTATAATATCAGAGGATTTCATAAGAAATGTTTAGTAAAAACACGACATGTTTATTTGTGGCGTGGTCTTACGAGATGCTTTTTTATTCAAAAGGAATTTTCAAAATTTAATAATCAAGTTGATTGTATTTCTCACGCTGGTATACAAGACTGACCCGGGCTTGGTGTTTTTCCTATATGCTCGGGTCAGACCGAGCATATTTCCAGGTTTAACTAGAAGAGTGGAAGCTTCAGGAGAAGGAGATGGATCAGGAGACGTATTCTCGTAGATGATTTTTTTCAGTCTGTTTTTGGTCGTGTGGTTATTGTTGTAAGGACAGGATTGATCTAACTGTCCGAGTTTGTGTGGTTGTAAATTCTGATATAAAGTTTGTATATATTATCAAAGTAACAGTTTTTTGTGTAAAGATTTGTTTATATTATAATTTATTCGTTTCTCCGTGAGATTCTGATTTGTTCTCTTTTTTTCTATCTTCTTTCTATTCCTACCTTCTTTCTTTCATTATCCATCTTTCCGAACGGTTCAGCTGACAAGAGTGTTTAATGTCGGTTTAAATCGGTACGGAAAAGTAGGTCGTGACATAAATGATTTGAAATTAATTAAATTAATAAGGTAATTAAAGTGTCATTAATTAATTTAATTAACTAATGATTATGGATTAATAAATAAGTAATTAAAGATTGAAAGTCATTTAAGTAGAAGTTAATTAATTTATAATTAAGGATCATTAATTAGTTTAGATTTTTAATTAATGATTAGAATTAATTTAATCAAGTAATTAAAGGTTAATTAAGTTACAGTTAAACTTAATTAATTAAGTAATTAGAGATAGATAAATCGGTTATTAAAAACTAATTAATTTTAATTAAAAATGATTAATTTAAGTTTAATTACTTAGGGAGTAATATAAGAATTGTTAATAGTTAATAAAGATCATTAACTAAGGATTATGAAATGATTAATTAATATAATTAATTTAAGATGATCAATTATATTAATTAATTAAAGATAATCATTTGTGGAATTATTTAAGTATAATTACATAATGAAAGTAATTAAAGGGATTAATCACTCAATGTAATGAAATTAATGTGATTAGTTTAAGTTAATTAATTAGTTTAATTAATTTAAAATAATCTTTAGATGATGAGTTAACTATAATTACTTAGTGTAATTTATAAAGTATAATTAATTAGTGAATTAATTATTGGGTAATTACTGGATGTAATTAATTGAAGAATGGAAGTAATTTGGATTTAATTACTTAGTGTAATTAATAAGAAGAGTAACATCTTAGTGGAAGTAATTAATAATTAATTACTTAGTGTAATTAATTTAAGAATTGATTAAATAAGTTATTTGAAGCTAATTAAGTAAGGTAATTAATTAAGGGTAATTAATTACTGATTGTGATTAATCAAGGTTGATTAATGAATAAAGATTAATTATTAAATAGGATTAATAATTAATTAAGAAGTAATTAGGGATCATTAATTAATATAATTAATTATGTAATTAAGTGTTGATTAATTAATCAATAATAAGTGATTATAAAGTAGTTAATTAAATGTAATTAATTAAGGATTAATGTAATTAATTGTAATTAATTAAATATTGAAGTAATTAAAGGTTAATTACTGTAAATGGTCAAGGATAATTAATTTGGGTAATTAATTTAACACTAATTACTTAAAGTAATTATAGAAAGATTAATCAAGGGTGATTAATTAAGATGAATACTTAGGGAATGATTAATTAATTGGTTTATAATTAATTAATGGTTATGTAAGCAAGATTTATGTGATGACTCTAATTAAATTAATTAATTAGAGATGGAAGTAATTAATTTAATTCATTTTAAATTAATTAGAGATAGTGTGACTAATTAATCCTTGCTTATGTATGTATGGATGATATTGATTGCCTTGAATGGTTTGAGATCTCTGATATCGGATATGTGATGCTGTACGATATGGATGTTTTGGTTGAATTGTGATGATAATGTGGATTATCTATTTGTGATGATAATGTGGATTATCTATTTGTGACATTGTGAATTATTTATCCGTGTGAATATAGATAATAGAATGAATTGTTTCAACTTTAAACAACTTGGACCTAAAAGATGGCGTTTTGGATTTCGATAAGATCAGGATCGGGTTTCCAAATTTGGATATCCGAAAACCACATCGATCAAATTAACGATGGGTCGTGAATCTCAAGTGAAGATGAAGATTCATAGTGCAAAGGTTATTGTCGTTAACTCTGAGGGTGATTCCAAAATGAGTTAACGAGATAATGCCTTCTGTTTCGTTCGAACCCAGAACGAACTTGTATGGATTGAATGCTTCCAGAACATCATCAGGTGGACGATGAGCATTCTAAGAGATGTGTTCTCTAAAGGTAATCGTAGCCTCAAGCCTCGTCAATCGAGAATGGCTAAAGGAGGGGAGGTGCAGCAAGGTTAAGTGTGTAGCACCCAAGTAGGACAAGATCTTCCCCTGTCTATAACTCCCTTTATATTCGGCTGTGTGGGCAGTTGGTTGCAAACAACTGTGGGATTGTCTTGTTCGGGACCGTCTAGTAAGGGATGGTTCCGTCCTTGTGTTGCAGGGTATTTAGGTTGGACCCTCGGTATGGTGATCTAGGCCACGTACTGTGACGGGCGGTACCCCAGTAGCCGTGCCATCGTATGGAATCCAATCTCCAATAAGTGCCATATGTTTTAGCTGTGCCCAACTATGTTAGAATGTGAGATGTAAGCATTCCAGCTATTTCTGTATTTTACTTGAAATCCCTAGACCCTTTTATAATATCACTGAATTTCCTATCAAATGTTTTGGTTAGCGTAAGGTAAAAGCTTACCCATGTTTATGTGTGGGGAGTCTTACGTGATGCCTTTTGTTTTCAAAGGTTTTCAAAGTTAAGCAACTTTAACCCATTTACTCACACCAGACCAATGTCCAACCCGGAGTTTATCTTCTGTTTTCTTAAACTCTTGGGTGCTCAAATTTTTACGAGTAGCCAAGGGATTCAGGTTAACTTTGACGAATTCTGGAGGAGCAATAGAGCAGGAGGCTTCAGCGTTTGTAGATATATATAGTGTTCCATTGTGTTGATCTCTGAGTCATTTGTTTGTGTTGTATTGAGTTGTAATAACTAGTAAGGTGTTTATAACTCTCTAGTATGTGATGCATAATTTGTGTAAATCTGATAGATGTTGTATATTGTGTAATATCTTAAGTGATTAATATAATTTATTCGTTCCGCTGTTGAGATTCTGATGTTGGTTCTTTCTTTCTTCTCTAACTTTCTCTTTTCTATCCCTTTCTTTGTTAAAGATGATGCGTCTTTCTGTGGAGAGAAAGACAGGTCGTCGAACATCGCCACCCACATTCCTAGCCAAATCGTGGCAATTCTGATGGCCTCTGACCCAAAGTAGCCGTACAGATTGACTGCTCTCGACGCCCTCTCCGATGCAGTGCCTTCCGGTTGCTCCCAAGATTAAGATCCACCGTCCAATCTCAAACCCTATCATGAACGACTGGGAATAAATCAGTAATTTCCATCCAAACCATGATTCGAAATGAAAAAAAATTGCTATAGTGGATTACGCTCGTCGAGAGCTTTCCAATGATATATAATTTGCTATAGTTTGAAGATTCGATTTGAAATTGAATATTGGAATTAGGGTTTCTTCCATTTAAGAAGGAGGAGCAGACAAATAGAGTTGTACATATTGTAATAAGAAATAGAAAGGCTATTAGGGTTTAGAAGAATCTATTTATATAAGTATGGCCCGATAAGAAAGGATGATCATATTGAATCAGTTTGAAATGACAATAACAACCGAAAAAGCCCGTTTCATTTCCGAAACAAAAGTGGTCATCCAATATATCAAAATAGATGTTTTAAATATTTTTAAATTCAATGGAACAGGTTTTAAGTCCTAATTCCATTGTATGAATAAGTTAGCTTTTAAAATCAACTTATTTCAATTGAATTCGATTAAATTGATTTCTACGTGTTTCGAGCCTGCACGATCAAATGACAAGTCCGATAATTACGAAACTTGAAATCTTACAATAATTCACTGTTACGGATTCGATGAAACTGGTTTTGTCAAAATCCAAGACAGTGGCTAAAATGGCTATTTTCACGTTAATTAAATAAATTATTATTAAATTGACTAAATCGCATTTTAAATTCAAATTTAATAACTAACAACTTTTATCATTTTTGATTGCCTAGTGATTTATAATCTTTTAAAGTAAATTTCCAAGTCAAAAAATCAATCTTAAATATTGCACAACTACGGTGTCCAATTTCAGCCTTAGTGAATTCACTAATTAAAATCTAAAATCCAATAAATTAATTTATTCTGATTTACATTTTATTATTCAATCAATCATTACATTATGGACATAGTTAACATTGGTTTACCATTTATCACACCAATATTCTACATCAACCATCTTAATTCATATTGACTGCGCATTTAAGTAGATTAATTGCAATTGATTTCCAAATTATTTCAACACATTAAATAGCGAAATTACAATTAACCATTGTTACAACTTACCAATTCAAACACATTTCTATGTTTATTGTTAACAAAGATAACAAATAAATTCACATATTGATTAATCATTCTGTATTAACCAATTTCAATTAATTAAATATAATCTCACCGTTTAATACAACATTTGGTTTATTTACTTATTTACAATTTATAACCAAATTTAACTTTACAATCATTTGAATCAATTTAAATAACATTAAAATAGTTATCGATTACATTAAATCACATTAGTAAATTACATCCTAGTTATATTTCTCATTAATGAATCTCACATTTTTAATTTTCCACACCATTAAATTCCAAAACCTATTTAATTAATAAATTTAATTATCGAAAATTATGAATCATTACAATGCTCCAGCAAAGCAGCAACGAACTATAATAGATGGTATCGTATTTTGGAGTAGAGATGTAGACAATGCAAAGGCCCCTACGATTGACCCAATGGTGATCTCAGCCATGGTCGGCCCTAACTTAGTGAGAAAGATTATGGCTAATTGTGGAAGCTCTGTGAATACCATTTTCAAAAAGTCATACTACCAGATGTTACTAGAAGTCAAAGATGTGAAACCGTGCAAAGCCCATATTCATGGGTTTAAAGATATTGCAACTGAAGCGGTAGGCTATTTAATGCTACTGGTGGAGTTAGGAGACGAACGTTGAAGTAGAGTGCGGGTATTGCCGTTTGTTGTGATGGATGTGAGCTCTCCGTACAATGCATTTTGGGCAGACAAGTCCTTGCTGAGTTCAGGGCAACTATCGCCCCTTGGTGTCTAACACTCAAGTTCCCAACAGAGAATGGCATGGGAATTATTCATGGAGACCAGGTGACCGAGCGTGCCCGTTATGTGGCTGAGTTGAGAGACGCTCAACGGAAGGAAAAAGAAAAGGATATGGAGAAGCCTCTCTAGATTAGAACTAATAATACATAGCAATCATCGTCCGAGCCTTGGATCGAGCACCACAGTCGGTTCTATAAAGATATAAATCCAAGAGATGAAGAAGAGGAGCCCAAAGAAACCAAGGCTGCACCCATTGAGATAACGATCGACATCAAGGTTAGCCATGACCACCCATCACAGGTCCTAAAGATTGGATCATTGCTTAGTGCAACATTAATGAAGAATTAGCTAGACTTCTTCGAGTGAATTTTGACGTGTTTGCTTGGACCCATTTTGACATGTGTGGGATCTCACCGATTATCGTGAGCCATGCATTGATTATCGACCCGAGGTATGTCCCGGTGAAACAAAAACGACATAGCATGGATCCATAGATAATTGTTGCACTTAAAGAGGTGACGGATAAACTCAAAAACAATGGGTTTATCGAGGACACCCTCTACCTGAAATGGGTATCCAATCCACTTATGAGAAAAGCTAATGGAAAATGGACGTGCATCGACTTCTCTGATCTAAATAAGACATCCTCGAAAGACAGCTTTCCACGTCCGAGTATCGACCAACTGGTAGAATAAACCAATGGACATGAACTGTTCTCATTCATGGACGCGTTCTCCAGATACAATCAGATCTTGATGCACATCCTCGACTAGGACCACACTAGCTTCATTGTCGATTTAGGGCTATACTGCTATGTTGTGATGCCTTTTAGACTAAAAAACGCTCGAGCTACTTACTAGAGACTAGTCAATTGGATGTTCAAAGACTAGATCGGGTGATCAGCGGAAGTTTATTTGAACGATATGCTTGTGAAGTCATGACGATCAAATAACCACATTGATGACTTTAAGGAGATGTTTAGTGTTCTTCCAAAATAGGAATGAAACGTAACCCCTTGAAATGCCCTTTCGACATTGCATTTGGAAAATTGTTGGGTTTCATCGTTAAGTCCAGTAGAATTGGAACCAATCTCGAGAAGATTCATGCGATCAGAGACATTCAAGTACCAAAGTCAATTAAGTAGGTGCAGAATCTAAATGGGAAGGTAACCACCTTGAGTCAATTCATCTCCAGGGCCATTGATAAGTGCATCCCTTTCTTTGACTTGATCAGCAGAGGGAAGAGGAACTTTCAATGGACATAGGATTTTATTGATGCATTTCAAGCTCTACATCACTTAGAGAGACCTCTGTATTGTCTAAGCCACTGGATCATGAAGACTTATATATTTAGTTGGTGTCAGCACATGCTAGAAGTGCGGCACTATTGTGGGTGTTATCCCGCTTTTTGGCAAAGCCGCGATACCAAAAGATTGATCGAAAAACGGAGGACAGTTCGCCTCAGAGGTTGATCGTACTTCCTTTAGCCATGGATATCACTGAATTTTATCCGAGTCCAGAATGAGCCACAATTGATAGGACACGGCAAGAAAGGCTACAAGAGACAGCATTTCAAATTTCAGGACAATCCGAGGTCGTATGCTCAAGTTATGATGGATTCAAGTTGAGACAGATGGACGTTGCTCTGTTCGAAACCATGACCCCACCTATGTTCGAACCCATCTGGTTCGAACCCAAGGAGTGAGGCAGCGCCTCGAACCCATGCACATATGCCAAAGTTCGAATCAATGAGTTCGCATCCATCGGTTCGACACCACTTCGAACCCAACTAGTTCGAACCCACCACGTTCGAACCGATAAGAAGGGACGACTTTCGAACCCATCGACTTCGAACCCTTCGAACCCCCATGGCTAGAACCTCGCTTCGACTCCATCAAGTAAATCCCCAGATAGCCTTGCTTCGAATCCATCCACGACCTAACTTCGAATCCACCAGACAAGCATGCTTCGAACCCATCGATATGCTTCGTTCGAACCCATCCCTGGAATCATCTTCGAACCCATCACAGTGCCATCTTCGAACCCATCACAGAGTCGTCTTCGAACCCATCCCTGATGCCTTGTTCGAACCCATCCTGTGCTGCCTTATTCGAACCCACTGGGTCAACCCACGTGTCTCCCATCGGTTCGAAATCACCGAGATACACGGAGTCGAAGCGGTCAACACGGAGAGAAGTCCGGATCGATTCGAAACTTGCGCTCCACGTCACCACGAGGTCGCGTGCCACACTGGTTTCGAAACCATCGTTTCGAGTAACAGGGGTTCGAACCAAACAGCCTTGCCGTGAAGTCTATTTCGAACCCAACATATCTCCTAACCTACTGATCCAAATGCAATGAAACTTTCACAGATGCTTGCATACATGCTGAAGAATGTCCACGCCAAATTTCACCTCGATTGGATGAATTCTTGATCGGTTCGAATGGAGTTCGAACCGATGCCAAAGTGGGCCCAAACTTCCCGAGACCGTACGTGTGGGCCCCCTCACGTGCCAGAAGTGGTCTCCCGAGTTTTCAGCGAGATACCAGCAGCCTACACCTATAAATAGAGCCTCAGGGCCAACAGAAAAGGGATCTTCTGACTCTGAGACGCCGAGACTCTGCCGGATCAAGATCTCCATCATCTCCATCACAATTTCACTATTGATTTCGAATTTCCAGTTGTAACTTGCTGTGGATCGCTGTAACAACTTGTAATCATTGAAAGAGAATCAATAAAACATCAAAAAACTTCACAGTGGACGTAGGCAACACGCCGAACCACTATAAATCGCTCGTCTACGCATTTACTTTACTGTTGATTGGAGTTTTTGTTAGATAATATCTGTTTTGAACTTGCATTCTTGACTATTATCTCTTCAACGACTCCCGAAGAGTGTTGTGCCCAATTTTGACACAAACACTTTGGTGCTTTCACTGAGAAAACCCAGCTTTTCTCCTGCTCGTTGGATCTGTCATCGATACCGGATTGAGCAAATCTAAGAGAGAGATCCAGATCTTTGAATTCAAATTCCTTCCATTCTATTCAGATTTGTAGAAGTCTAGGGAAAGGAATCTTACTGTTCATAATGGTGAGCACCAGAACCACTTCTAACCTTGGTAACCAGGAAGACCGGGATAGACCAAATCCCGAGCAGCTACCATCTACCCAGGACGTCGCCGGGCCCTCGGAATCATCTGAACCGGTGACAAGGCAAGAGCTTCAAACGTTGCTCCAGGAGCTGACCCAGAGTCGGCAGCAGTTGACGGAACAATTACGCGCTAACGCTGAATTAACCCGCCAGCTACACAGTCATAAGCGCAGGCGGTCGAGGAGGGATTACGCATCCCAGTCCTCCACGGAGAGTTCGGCTTCCACCGATTATCATCGTAGACCTTCGCGACCCCGAATGGACGGGAACTATGCACAGGCTACTAGAGACATTCCTGCATTGACGGTTGGGCAAATACGAGTCGGCCCATCTGCTAGCTTCCACACAGGGCCTTCCTCCCGGGGAGGCGCTGCTCCTCAACACACTATCGACAACCGTCCTACAACCATCGCTACGGAGCCTGGGGCGGACATCCATACTTTGTCAGATCAGAACCATCACCGACGACGGCAAACTCCCGAGCCGTATGCACCAGAGAATGTCGAACCAAGGAGGCGAGATCCGGACCGTCGACAGCATCCGGTCCAATCCCGCATTGTGGAACCCGACCACACCTTGGTTCAACACGCCCAGAACGCAGCTGTAACAGATATTCCAGAAATGATCAGGCAGATGATCCGTGAAAGTCAGGGATTTACTCACGACGACTGGGGAATCTCCCGGAGTCACACCCCATTCACAGACGAGATCCTGTATGCCGAACCCCCTCGGCGATTTAGAATGCCCGCGTTACCGATGTACGAAGGGAACTCAGACCCCAATCAACACATATTGAAGTATGAGTGGTCCATGAGCGCTGCTAGAGCAGACGATGCGGTCAAGTGTAGGAGTTTTCCTATCTCTTTGGGAGGTATTGCTACGATGTGGTTCACGCGATTGCCACCCCGTTCTATCTCTTCGTTCAATCAGTTGGCCAGAAAATTCGTAGAACAGTTTCGCATGCACGTGGCAAGACCTAAGGACGTCAACACTTTATCTAGCGTTACCCAAGCTCCAGGAGAGACTCTTAGACACTATTTGGAAAGATTCCATAAGGCTTGTGTGGAAATCACTAACCCCAATGATAACTCGATTCTGATGGCGTTGATGAAAGGGATTGACCCTGACTCGGATTTTGGAAATTGGTTAGCAGGAAAACCCCCTGCGTCGTTGGACCGCTTCTACTCCAAAGCCGCTCAGTTCTTGAGGCGCGAGGACGCGAAGCAGTCTAGGAAACAGGACGATGCAGGACCTAGTGGAGAGGGGATTCAAAGTAATGTGGCTGTTAAACAATCAGGAGAGAGTTCTGGGAAAGTGCAGCTAAATATCCAGAACAAACAATCGCAACCCAAGGGTAACGGGAATCAGAACAGAAAGCGGGATCAGAACCGTGGGCCGAGGCGCAGGGCCCCTATGTTCGACAATTATACCCCGTTGAATACATCGCTGGAGAATGTGTATCTACAAACTTGCAACGCCATGCAATACAAGAAGCCTACTCCGAAGCTGTCGTCGGAGAGACAGATTCAAACAGGCAAGTTTTGTAGATTTCATGACAGTTACGGCCACAACACCAACGAGTGCAGACACTTGCAGGATTTAATTGAGAAGTTGATCAGGGAAAGAAAATTGGATCAGTTTGTACGGGCGCCGCAGTCTGGAGGTGCGGGTCCGTCGAACCAGAACAGTCGGCAAAACCAGCCAAGGCAAGAAGAACCCGCCCGAACAGGCGGAAGGCTAGTGATAAACACCGTTAGTGGTGGTCCTCATCCAGCAGGTACGAGTTGGAAAGAGATGGAGTCATATGCTAGCTCGGTTAGGCATGTGAATTTCGAATGTTGCAGTAGTTACGACGAAGGGGCTCCGGCAAAACAACAAAAGACGATGGCAGATGACATCGTGTTCCGGAACCGCGATGCAGACAAGGTCGAAGCCCCGACCATCGACCCACTTGTTATATCCGCCCAGGTCGGTCCTGCTTGGATGAAGAGGATACTGGTGGATAGTGGGAGTTCAGTCAATATTTTGTTCAAGAGAGCTTACGATCAGATGAAAATGGAAGCCAAAGACCTGAAACCCTGTCAGTCCAGGATTCACGGCTTCGATGGAAGTGCTAATATACCCACAGGAGTTGTGGAGTTACCCGTGGAGTTGGGAATCGGTGAGTGCAGAAGAGTACGCATCGTGCCATTTGTTGTTTTGGACATACATTCACCGTATAACGCATTCCTGGGCCGACCAGCCCTTGCTGAATTTCGGGCAGCGATCGCCCCGTGGTGTTTGACTTTGAAATTTCCAACTGATTGTGGTATCGGTGTGGTTCATGGGGATCAGGCTGCTGGAAGAGCCTGTTATGTTGCGGAGCTGCGAGAGGCGCAGCGAAGGGAGAAAGGTAAGGGCGCAGAGGAATCTCTTTGCGTCCGTTCTGCCGATGATTGACAATTGGTGCTCGGACCTCGGCCCGGGCACCCCAACCAATTCCATAAAGACCTTGACCCAAGGGACGACGACAGCACTGAAAAATCCACAGAAAGTCAGGCTTCTCCGGCTGAGCTAACTATCAATGTCCCAATCGAAGATGGTGGCGATGATTCGAGAATGTTAAAAGTTGGGTCTCAATTGAGCCAGGGGGCACAACAGGAATTGGTTGAATTCCTCCGGGCGAATCTTGATGTGTTCGCCTGGACGCATTCCGACATGTGTGGGATCTCGCCGGAGATCGCGAGCCACACTTTGAATATTGACCCGCGGTATATCCCTGTCAAACAGAAAAGGCGTGGTATGGATCCAGAGAGATCTGCCGCCCTTAAGGAGGAGGTGGATAAGTTGAAAACGAACGGGTTCATTAGAGACGCTTTGTATCCGGAATGGGTGTCAAACCCGGTACTTGTCCGGAAACCAAATGGGAAATGGAGAACGTGTATCGATTATTCCGATTTGAACAAGGCTTGTCCGAAGGACAGTTTTCCACTTCCTCGAATCGATCAGCTTGTTGATTCAACCGCCGGACACGAACTGTTATCCTTTATGGATGCTTACTCGGGCTACAATCAAATACCCATGCATGTGCCCGACCAAGAACATACGAGCTTTGTGACT
This sequence comes from Allium cepa, assembly GCA_030765085.1. Taxonomy (NCBI): domain Eukaryota; kingdom Viridiplantae; phylum Streptophyta; class Magnoliopsida; order Asparagales; family Amaryllidaceae; genus Allium; species Allium cepa. Next base: position 546,087,223 of record CM060943.1, on the reverse strand, counting down.
GATCTGGGACTATATTGCTACAAAGTCATGCCTTTTGGGTTAAAAAATGCCGGCGCAACCTACCAACGTTTGGTTAACCGGATGTTTTCTGATCAGATTGGGAAGACCATGGAAGTTTACGTAGACGACATGTTAGTAAAGTCACGACATTCTATTGATCACGTAAAGGACTTAGGATCAATGTTTGATATCCTCCGGAGATATGGGATGAAGCTCAATCCGCTGAAATGCCATTTTGGAGTTGCGTCCGGAAAGTTCCTTGGGTTCATCGTCAACGCCCGAGGGATAGAGGCTAACCCCGAGAAGATTTGGGCCATCAGAAATCTTCAAACTCCAAGGACAATAAAGCAAGTTCAGAGCCTTAATGGGAAAGTCGCTGCATTGAGTAGGTTCATCTCGAAATCGACTGACAAATGCATCCCCTTCTTCGATCTGATCCGGAAAGGGAAACGAAACTTCGAATGGACCGCAGAATGCGAAGGTGCGTTTCAGTCATTGGTTCAACATCTTTCTACACCGCCGATTCTTTCGAAGCCTATTGATCATGAGCAATTATATCTCTACTTGGCGGTATCTGAAAGCGCAATCAGTGCGGCATTAATCCGGGAGGAAGATCGAGTGCAAAAACCGGTGTATTACGTGAGTAAGCGGTTGACCGGAGCCGAGAGGAATTATCCAAAGCTGGAAAAGCTGGCATATTGTCTAGTTGTTGCCTCAAGAAAGCTCCGTCCGTATTTCCAAGCTCATCCTATCACCGTGTACACCGACCAGCCGTTACGACAGGTCCTCACGCGGCCTGAGACGTCTGGTAGGTTATTGAAATGGAATATTGAATTAAGCCAGTTTGACATTGCTTATACTCCAAGAAGGGCCATACATGGTCAAGTTCTGGCAGACTTCGTTGCTGAATTCACTTTATCCGAGGAATTACCTGAGAGTAGCGAACCCCCTACGCACATATGGAAGTTATATACTGACGGCGCCTCCAATGAACGGTGTTCGGGAGCAGGGGTAGTGCTCCAAACTCCTGAAGGCCGATCTATATGCTACGCCCTGAAGTTCGAGTTCCGTGCCACTAATAACGAGGCTGAATACGAAGCTTTACTCACTGGGCTGAAGTTGGCCCACGACCTGAGAATTACCGCTGTGGAGGTGTATTGTGACTCCCAATTGATCGTATGCCAAGTCCGAGGTGAATATCAAGCTAAGGATCGGAGACTAGCGGCTTATTTATCTAAAGTCAGGAAAATTCTTGATCATTTCGATTACTATGCCATTTTCTATATTCCTCGGGAGCACAATCAGAAGGCCGATTCGTTGGCGAAGTTGGCAAGTACGGGCGAAGCCCAACAGTTGGGGCTTGTTCCTGTGGAAACCCTATCTTCCCCGAGCATCGATCAGAATGAGGTCAATCATGCATTCGAAGCTACCACCGATGGGGAGTCGTGGATGACCCCCTATCGAGACTATATTGAACATGGGACGCTGCCTGAGTGCAGAAGTGAGAAGAGGCAGGTCCTTCGAAAGGCCTCACGGTTTATCATCCAAAATGGGGTTATGTACAGAAGGGGATACTCTGTCCCTCTACTCCGATGTATCGCGCGCGACGAAATCAAACGAGTGTTACACGATGTCCACGAGGGAGAATGTGGCGATCACATCGGGGGGCAGACACTCGCCAAGAAAGTACTCCGATACGGATATTACTGTCCTACCGTTAATCGAGACGCATCAGACTACGCCAAAAAGTGCGACAAATGCCAGAAGTATGCTCGAACTCCTAGAGCCCCACCTGCTGAGATAACCCAAATGGTTAGCCCCTGGCCATTCGCAGTATGGGGGATCGACATAATTGGAGCGTTGCCTCTAGCCAAAGGTGGCGCGAAATACGCCATCGTCGCGGTTGATTACTTCACTAAATGGGCCGAAGCGGAGCCTCTTGCAACGATCACGACGAAGAAAGTGATCAACTTCGTGGTGCGCAACATCATCTGCCGATTCGGTCTACCTCATACTATCATCACGGATAATGGAGCTCAATTCGACAGTACCGAGTTCAAAAATTTCTGTCAACGATTTCGCATAAATAAGAAGTTTTCCGCAGTGGCACACCCTCAAGCAAACGGTCAGGTCGAAGCTGTTAATAAAGTCATAAAGTCAATACTGAAGAAACGACTGGAAAAGGCCGGAGGCAAGTGGGTCAACGAACTCCCTATGGCGTTATGGGCCTATAGAACAACTCACAAAACTGCAACTGGTCACACTCCGTTTTCTCTGTCATATGGCTCAGAGGCCGTTATCCCAGTCGAATTGGAAGTGCGCTCCCATCGTGCGACATATTATGATCCGAAGACCAATGCTATATTGCTCGCTCAATCTCTGGATTTATTGGATGAGAGGCGTGAAGAGGCGGATTTGAGGGCAGCCGCATATCGAAGTCGAGTCGCCCGGCTGTATAATGCTAAGGTCCGTCCGCGAACCTTTGAACTTGGCGACCTTGTACTCAAAAGGGTTTATCCGGTCCCTTCGCATATGAAGCCAAATTGGGAAGGGCCGTATGTTATCTCACAAAAGCTCGGAGGTGGCACGTTCAAATTATCAACGGTTGACGGCTTTGTCTTGCCGAGAGCCTGGAATAGCGAAAGTCTTCGTCGCTACTACACATGAAAACTTTACTCGTTTATTCTCTGTCAATTTATTTCTTTGCATTTTATCCTAGCATTTCGAGATTTAGATTTGTAATAAGGCAACTGATTTTGCCATGTTTTCTCGTTTCAGCAATAAAATGCCGTCTCTTCAAGCAAAGGCTGTGATTTACTGAATATGACATACAACATCACAACGCACGGAGAGCTAAGTTCCATCGCGCGATGGGATTTATTCAAATAGGGAGTGACTGTGATAAGACCGGTCACTCGCTAAGTGAAACCCGAGCTCGGGGATAGAACAATACATTAACATTCACAGGGATTGATACACGACAATCCCTCCTCCAACTCCGACTTCCCAGAGCGTGAATTGGAGTATAAACATTTAACAACTCGTTCCCGGAGTGCGAACGGACTCCAACTTCCCACTGCGTGAATTGGAGTATAAACATTTAACAATTCGTTCCCGGAGTGCGAACGGACTCCAACTTCCCACTGCGTGAATTGGAGTATAAACATTTAACAATTCGTTCCCGGAGTGCGAACGGACTCCAACTTCCCACTGCGTGAATTGGAGTATAAACATTTAACAATTCGTTCCCGGAGTGCGAACGGACTCCAACTTCCCACTGCGTGAATTGGAGTATAAACATTTAACAATTCGTTCCCGGAGTGCGAACGGACTCCAACTTCCCACTGCGTGAATTGGAGTATAAACATTTAACAACTCGTTCCTGGAGTGCGAACGGACTCCAACTTCCCGCAGCGTGAATTGGAGTATAAACATTTAATAATTCGTTCCCACTGCGTGAACCAACCCATCAACGCGGACTCCGAATCCCCAAAACATGAATCGGGGTATGAACATAAGCTACGGGTTCCCGGAGCGCGAACCGAAGCATCCGTGTAAACTCCATATTCCCGAAGTGCGAGTTGGGGTATAAATGTCAATTCCGGGTTCCTGAAGTACGAACCCAAACTTACATGTTTTATCCAAGCTCCCGGCGTGTGAGTTGGAGCACCAACACCAAGTCAAAGTTCCCGTAGTGCGAACTAAAGCGTTAATACTAACTCCGAGTTAGTGGAGTGCAAGTTGGAATGTGAACACCATCCCCAAGTTCCCGGAGCGTGAACCTTGTTACAAGTATCAATAACACTTGAACTCCTGGAATGCAAACCAGGTTATCAATCTCAAATTACCCTAAGTCCCCGGAAGGCGGACGTATACTTAAGATTTGCAACAAGTGCAATCGACTGCCAAAAATATAAGTGTTGTTCCCCAAGACTGGGGGGCACGAAAGCTAAGTGTCAATCACTCACCGAAGTGATACAACGTCCGAAGTTCAAATCATTCATCAATCACGACGTGTGACCAAGATCTTCGGACTTGGGAAATAAAAACGAACTCCACTTAAACGGTAAAAACACCACAAGTACACCGGACCGAAAACAAGGCATTGCAAGTACTTAAGCACAAATAAAACAAGAGTTGAAACAAAGAAGCTAAAGTTTATTTCAACTAACCAAAAATGAGGGCTTACATATGAAAAAGTTTTCCCAAAAACAATCCCTACTAGCAGGAGCCGAACCTGCATCTATACACGGCCTACTAACAAAAAACAAAAACAAGTACTTATCCGCCAAAACATCTACTTGTAAAGCCGGTCTACTTCTTCTTCTTTTTCGTCTTCCTTATTAGTGGTTCTTCGTCAGAATCGCTAGCGACCGAAATTCTTTTTGAGTGCCTCCTCTTCGGCGGTGACTCTTCGGCTGGGGGCATGATATCGATGTCCTCCTCAGAGCTCGAATCTACAAGGAGGCTTCCCGCCGGAGGAGTAGGGGGGACTGGATCTGTGACGGAAATTGAGATAGTGCCACCCGCTGGTACTATCCTAGCAGGTGTTGAGCTATGCGCCGTCGCGCTGCCACCGGCGCTACCACTGTACCCCGCAGCCTCTATTTCAGCGCTGATTTCAGCCAAAATTTCCTCTTCTCGAGTCGCTTGGGCTTGGCTGGGGGCATCCACAGCTTGCATCGAAGAACTTGAGGTTGGCAAGGGATCACTAACGATGATAAACTGTAAGTCCGTAGAGAAACCGCCCTGTTCGCCGAGCAGCTCGCTCACCATCTGTTCCTCGAGAGATAACCCACTCCCCTGTGCCGCCTCGATCGACACCGCAGTTACAGCAATAGCCTCGGTAGCGATGGCCTTATCCCTTTGGCTTGATTCTTGAGCCGCGACTGTCGGCGCAACCTCCGTCACTAAGCAAAAACAATAAGTTATTAGTAACTTCTTCAAAACAAACTCTTTATTTAGGGAACACTTGAGATAATTTCGAAATACCTTCTCCAGTTTGACTCGCAGACGGCTGAACGACCTCGGGAGTATGCTCATGGATGGGAGATAAGTGCGGCCGCTCCGGGTCGTAAGCAGGAACAGGCAAGCTGACCGCAGACACAGGCACTGACAAAGGCGATGTGGTGACTTCGATGACATCCGCATGGTGCTCAACGCCCGATCCCTCTCCAACTTCCAGGGAATGACAACCCACCATCTCCTTCTCATGGGCAATGATAGCATCGTGAAGGACCTTCTTTTCATCCTCAGTTAATAACCGGTTCTCAAGCTCGAACCGGTCAACCGACTCGCCCGGATGCGCTTCCCCCTCTTCCTCGACCAATCGCTCCCAAGCGCTGCGAAGGTGAACGGGATAATCTTGAAGCCAGGCTAAATTTCGGTGTTTTAACACGTTGGCGTTATAAGTTATAAGCAAATCTTCGATATCGGCCTCTAGCCTGACCTCTGCTTTTCGAACTTTCTCTTCCACCTCTATCTCGACCGCTTGAACTTTCGCAACCGCAGCATCCCTTTCGGTGCGAAGAATCACAGCTTGTTCACACGCCTCCTGAGCTGCGCTATTCGCATCATCCCTTTCCTTGGCGATTTCAGCAAATTTTGACTTAAGCTCGTTCAACTCCTTCAGGGCTGCGTCCCTCTCTGCGGTAACCAATGTGTTTCGATGACCCATGTCCTCAACCGTGGCGTAGTGTTCGCGTTTCATCCTATCCATGATTGCCTGGGCTTCATCGGCTTTTTTGGTGGCCTCTATTTCAGATTTACGGGATGATTCAGCCTCAGTATTCAGCACTTGAATGATGCGATCTTTTTGTGCTAACTCGGCTTGCAATTTTTCAATGGTGGCCGCCCGTTCGAAGGCCAGCGCCGACGCTTTTTCAGCTGCCTTATACCACACTTTATACTGTGCATAAAAGTCGTGCACATAATCAAGCGCCCACTGCTCGGCCTCCTGTGGGATTCTTTTCAAGTTCGGTGGGAATACGTAGTTGTCGAAGCATATATTCGGGAACTCCCTTTTCAATTGCGCGAGCCTGATTGCTCCTTCCCCCATGATTTCAGTAGGAGGTTCCTCCGCAGCCATCGGTGCCGTCACCTCAGATCTAGAAGCTTGAGAAACTGGCGCATGTCGAGAAGAGTCACGAGGAACATGAACGGGATGTTGTACGGGACCTCTGGAAGGAGGAGGGGTACGCGATCGCGATCGACGCCTATGGCCCTTGTCCGAATCGTATCTCTCATGACTAGAATATCCGGAACGTCCCTGGTCATGATACCCGGAGCGTCCTTGATCATAGTCTCTATCCCCCTCTCGCCTGCGCGAATCATAATAAGAAGACTTGCGAGCGTGTCGAAGACTCCCAAGCATTGAACCCCGTTTAGACATAGTATCTGCAAAAGCAAAGTAAAACCGAATTAGTCACTCTTCGAATCAGGAAGTTTACAATCAAAGGTTATGCAGTGTCGTGAAGTGTGTGGGAATATGCATTCCCCCCGACCAACCAGAAATGTCGACCTCGCTAGTAATAAGAGGCTCGCTTAATTCTAGACTACGATGGAACTCCTCCAACCCGGCATCATGTTGAAAAGACACATCTTCCGGGATTGGAAGGTCGGCAAGCCCTTCGTAGAGACTCTCAGTACGCGGAGGAGACATCTCAGAGATCCTAACTCCGGAAGAGGGCCGGGCAATGACAACCGATTTCCGTCTCCCCCGCTTAGTTGGCTTAACCATGGCAGCCTTGCCTTTTTTCTGCTCCGCGACATCCGAAGCCACATCCGTAGGCTCAGTCAGCGGCTCATCGTCAGTGTGAGTTCTTTCAGAATCAACCTCCTCGGCTATGACAACTTCGGGCTCCTTATGTTTGACTCGTTTCTTAGGAACGATCCTTTGTGCCACCTCAAATCTTATACTCTGCCTTCGTTCAATCAGCCCATAAGTCCGAAGATTCCTATCGGTCAAAAGCAACTCGATGTCCCTATCTTCGCTCGGGACTTCTCGAAGTACTCGCACCATCTCCTTAAACTCTTCACCTTCGGGTCGCGAGATCGTTGCTGTAAAAAGAAAAAATTAATATAAGTTCCACTTCAGCAGCAATTGCCGTAGTAACTATTTAAGAACTTGGTTATACTCACGTCTGAATAACCATCGTCGAGCAAAGCCTGGAGGGCACCTGACATAAAACCATTCTGTCCTATAGTAGCTCAGCCTTGTCCAGGATCCGGTGACCACTTGACAATTTCTCACCGCCTCCAGAAATGTGAAAGAAGGATAATCACCACGGGTTTTGAAGTTGAACAAGTATCTGATTTCGATTGGAAGCGGCGGTCGATGGAGACATTCCATAAATGCAATGAACAAGCTATTGATCGACGCATACCCGTTCGGATGCAACTGAGATGGGGCGATCCTCAAAAACGACAATACTTCTCTTATATACTCGTTGAACGGGGGAAGTGTCCCGGCCGCACACGCGTGGCGATTAAATGCTGTATACCCTTCTGGCGGATTATGTGGTCTATCATTCGGCCCCGGCAGTAATACATCGTCCAGTGACAAGCCGTGCCTCAAACATATTCTTCCCAACATGTCTTCAGAGATATTCGATGGAACGGAATCCGATGGATTGGCAATGAACGACGCATCAGGAAGTTCGTCCGGAGCCGGACCGATGATCTCAGGATCTATATCCGGAACTTCTAGCCTCGGAGGAGCTGTACCTTGAATCTCCTGCTGCTGTGAATTTGAAGATTCCATAACTAACTAACTCATGAGAAACCATCGTTAGACGACAAAGAACCCGTGTGTTCCCCAGTGTAAAGTGTATGAATGTGTGTGGTACCGTGCCATGCATTGCTTGAATAAATGTTGCAGAGTTAAAGTGAACATTCAAACGACAAAGCTACGAAGTTCGGCTATAATGACCGTCATCGCTGACCGTCATCACTAAATCGTTTATATGATGGAAGTCAATTCAAATAGAAGTTGTTATAGTCTCATCGACGAGCTTCAAAAGGCAATCAAATATGCAGTTCAATATTCAAGTCCAGATATGCAGGAATGAAGCTCGTCGGAGTTATGCTTGAAAAATTTCAAATTTTGGAGTCCATCATACAGGGTTCGAAACCATCACAGAGGCTTCGTTCGAACCCAACCAAACACCTCTCCCTTCGAACCCATCCAAACTTCTTTCGAACCCACGCGTTCGAAACCATCATGTCATTGCTTCGAACCCATGCGTTCGAAACCATCCTGACATCACTTCGAAACCATACAGTTGGGCGTGCTTCGAACCGATAGCCAAATGACAAGTTCGAACCGATACCGAATCCCTTAAACTTGACATCGGTCGCGTTCGAACCGATCCACCTCGTATCGATACGAAGTTGTCGACTTCGAACCGATAACCTATGGGTTCGAATCCATCGATTCGAATGGATCCCTCGAATCCCCCAATCGGTGCGAACTGCGCATCCCAACAAGGACATTCCAAGGATCGATTCGAAATCCAATGAAAACACACCACCGTCATCGGTTCGAACTCGAATCCACACATCAGTTCGAAACCCTCTCAAACCAGATCTGGTTTTGCCAATCTCGAAGCCACGCAATCGATAAACAGAAATAGGTTCGAAATAGCTTCGTCGTTTGAATCCGAGGCTAATTACCTAGTTTGAACAATGGATTCGAGAGATTTAAGCCTTAAATCTTGATGGGTTCGAAAACGCGTCGCAGTTTTTTCTCTTTTGAGGCTTCGAGACGATGCAGAGAGCAAGCGAAAGTAAAAGTAAAAAGTGAAAATGGGGCAGGTCCACTGCTATTTATATGGGGGGTTGAAGATGACCGGGTCGCTTCGAATTCCGGTAAAAATTGACCGAGTACAACAGGTCAGAGGGCAGAATGGTTTCGAAACCTATCTTCGAACCCAAATGCTTAAGGCCCCATTGTGTGAAGCACGCAGACCACTGCCGCGAACGATAGTTTCGTACCCATCCAAGTCATCGGTTCGAAGATCAGTTTCGAACCCACCGAAACGAACTACTTGTTCGAAACCATCCTCCCACATCGGTTCGAATGCTAGTTTCGAACCCATTACAGCATAAAGAATACTCCATCTTCTAACATCGGTTCGAAAGTCAACTTCGAACCCATCATGACACGAGTATACTCCGTTGGGTCGAATGTCAATTTCGAATCCATCCATGCTCCAACGCATCGATTCGAAATCTCATATTCACACGACCCATCATTGCACAGGCATATTGCGTCCATACAAAATTAATCTTCGAACCCATCAATGCTCAAGTGCATCGGTTCGAAACATTACACTTGCGCAATTCAAATTCAAATTCTTCGACCTTCAATATCGGTTCAGGAGAGGATCGATACGAAGGAACTTTTCAAAACAACCATCAAGCGTTGTCTCAATTCAAATTTCAAAATCGGTTCAGGAGAGAATCGATACGAAATTCTGCAGCAAACCTAACTGATAACGACTCGTGGACGCACGATGTTAACAAGGTCCAAATTAACATATGTGCATACATGTCGGACTAACATTCGATTTTGAATATTCACAGGGATCAAACACTCATCCTGTTACAAATGCGACAGCCAACGGCTAAGCACTATTATACAGCAGTCAATCATATCAACGCAGGGTTACAGCAGTACAGCATACGAGTTTCAACAAAAAAGAGAACAATGATTGTTCAGAGAGAAATGGCAGCTATTCAAAGCACGTCATGTTCCCACAAGACGTACTTTGGGGGACAAAATGTTATCCCGCTTTTTGGCAAAGCCGCGATACCAAAAGATTGATCGAAAAACGGAGGACAGTTCGCCTCAGAGGTTGATCGTACTTCCTTTAGCCATGGATATCACTGAATTTTATCCGAGTCCAGAATGAGCCACAATTGATAGGACACGGCAAGAAAGGCTACAAGAGACAGCATTTCAAATTTCAGGACAATCCGAGGTCGTATGCTCAAGTTATGATGGATTCAAGTTGAGACAGATGGACGTTGCTCTGTTCGAAACCATGACCCCACCTATGTTCGAACCCATCTGGTTCGAACCCAAGGAGTGAGGCAGCGCCTCGAACCCATGCACATATGCCAAAGTTCGAATCAATGAGTTCGCATCCATCGGTTCGACACCACTTCGAACCCAACTAGTTCGAACCCACCACGTTCGAACCGATAAGAAGGGACGACTTTCGAACCCATCGACTTCGAACCCTTCGAACCCCCATGGCTAGAACCTCGCTTCGACTCCATCAAGTAAATCCCCAGATAGCCTTGCTTCGAATCCATCCACGACCTAACTTCGAATCCACCAGACAAGCATGCTTCGAACCCATCGATATGCTTCGTTCGAACCCATCCCTGGAATCATCTTCGAACCCATCACAGTGCCATCTTCGAACCCATCACAGAGTCGTCTTCGAACCCATCCCTGATGCCTTGTTCGAACGCATCCTGTGCTGCCTTATTCGAACCCACTGGGTCAACCCACGTGTCTCCCATCGGTTCGAAATCACCGAGATACACGGAGTAGAAGTGGTCAACACGGAGAGAAGTCCGGATCGATTCGAAACTTGCGCTCCACGTCACCACGAGGTCGCGTGCCACACTGGTTTCGAAACCATCGTTTCGAGTAACAGGGGTTCGAACCAAACAGCCTTGCCGTGAAGTCTATTTCGAACCCAACATATCTCCTAACCTACTGATCCAAATGCAATGAAACTTTCACAGATGCTTGCATACATGCTGAAGAATGTCCACGCCAAATTTCACCTCGATTGGATGAATTCTTGATCGGTTCGAATGGAGTTCGAACCGATGCCAAAGTGGGCCCAAACTTCCCGAGACCGTACGTGTGGGCCCCCTCACGTGCCAGAAGTGGTCTCCCGAGTTTTCAGCGAGATACCAGCAGCCTACACCTATAAATAGAGCCTCAGGGCCAACAGAAAAGGGATCTTCTGACTCTGAGACGCCGAGACTCTGCCGGATCAAGATCTCCATCATCTCCATCACAATTTCACTATTGATTTCGAATTTCCAGTTGTAACTTGCTGTGGATCGCTGTAACAACTTGTAATCATTGAAAGAGAATCAATAAAACATCAAAAAACTTCACAGTGGACGTAGGCAACACGCCGAACCACTATAAATCGCTCGTCTACGCATTTACTTTACTGTTGATTGGAGTTTTTGTTAGATAATATCTGTTTTGAACTTGCATTCTTGACTATTATATCTTCAACGACTCCCGAAGAGTGTTGTGCCCAATTTTGACACAAACAGTGGGAAGAGAATCAGATCCAGAGGCCAGTGTATTACATTAGCAAGCGATTGATAGGTGTTGAAAGGAACTATCTAAAACTAGAGAAGCTCATGTACTGCCTGTTGATTGCATCAAGAAAGCTCCACCCTTACTTCCAGGCTCATCCCATCAATGTCTTTACCGACTAGTCATTGTGACAGGTCCTACTACCACCTAAGAAATCTTGGAGGTTACCTGAATGGAACATTGAACTGAGCCAGTTTGATATCACTTATTTCCCTCGGAGAGCCATCCAGGGATAGGCACTGGCAGACTTCATGGCCGAATTCTCCGCACAAGATGACTCTCCAAAGAGCAGTGGAGAACCTACCATCTAATGAAAGACGTACATAGATGGGGCATCCAATGATCGATGTTCTGGTGTTGGGGTCATACTTGTAACTCCTGAGGAACACTCAATTTGCTATGCCCTAAAACTTGCCTTCCTTCCAACGAATAATGAGGCTAAGTATGAAGCCTTGATCGGTGGACTTAAACTGGCTAGAGACCTGGAAGTAAAAGCTTTGCAAATTTTCTGTTATTCCCAGTTGATAGTAAACCAAGTCAGGGGAGAATATAAAGCCAAAGAAACACGACCTGCTCCTTACTTCAACCGGGTCTAAGAGACGCTAACCAATTTTGAGCATTACACTATTGCACGCATCCTTAAGGAACAGAGTAAGAAAACCGACACACTAGCCAAGCTGGCCAATTCCAGTGGTGTGCAACAAATGGGTTTGGTCCCAGTTGAAATACTCAGTGCTATGAGTATGGACAAAATGGAGATCGATTGGGTCTTAGAGACAGAGCCTGAGAAGGAGTTATGGATGGCTCCAATTAAAGATTATTTGCAAAGGGGAATCCTTCCCGAACGGAGGAATGAAAAAGAACATATCCTTTGTAAAGCTTCACGATATACCGTTCAAGAAGGATTCATGTATAGGAAGAGTTTTCTGTCCCCCCCGCTTCGGTATATCGCCAACAATGAAATCAAGCTAGTAGTAAGAGAAGTCCATGAAGGAGAATGTGGGGATCACATCAGGTGATAAAACCTAGCAAAGAAGATACTCCACTATGGTTATTTCTGGCCAACTGACAATTGAGATACAATTGATTATGCTAGACGATGTGACAAGTGCTAGATGTTTGCAAAGATTTCTTGCGCGCCACCGAAGGTAATCACTCAAATGGTTAGTCCATGGTCATTTGGTACTTAGGGTATTGACATCATCGACTCCTTGCTGATTTTCAATGGTGGTGCAAAGTACAACATCATAGCAGTCGATTATTTTACTAAATAGGCAGAAGCTGAAGCTTTGTCCATGATCACAATGAAGAAAGTAATCAACTTTATGATTCGAAACATCATCTTAAGTTTTGATCTCCCCGATCAATCGTAACTGACAAAGGGACCCAATTCCACAGTGCTGAATTCAAAGAAATCTGTCGTCGGCATCAAATTGAGAAAAGATTTGCACAATTACTCACCCTCGAGCTAATGGATAGGTCAAAGCTATTAATAAAATCATAAAGTCCATTATAATGAAGCGTTTGGAAAAGGCTAGAGGCAAGTGTGTTGGTGAACTCCTGTCAGCATTATGGGCATATAGAACCACCCACAAGTCCATGACTAGACACGCTCCATTCACTCATTTACGACTCTGAAGCCATGATTCCCTTAGCACTACCCACACTTAATGACTGGGTTGCTAGAGAGTTTCTAGCGGATATTGTTGCAGAACTTAACTCATCATCGAAATTGTCATAAGAGGTAGTTTGCTCAGTACACATAGCAGCTGAATGCTCTGAATGTATAGAACCCATAGCTATCAAACTTAGAAGATAGTAATCATTAGAAAAGTTAACCTGCTCCCCCCATGTTAAGTGTAAACTAGTGCGGTGCAGTGTTGTGCAGTGTAGAAGTAAGCAGTTTAGAATTATAATGATAATTATGACAAGACTATGGAATTCGACCAGTGTGACCATCATTGCTGACCATCCTAACTGGCTTTCACATCGATGGTTGTAGATTTCATAAAGGCACCGGGATTAGTTATCGGCATATGGGAGTATAGTCTTCAAGCACAAGTTCATGCGAACGGACAAGTCATATCCAAAATTGTGAGACTTTGGGTTTTAGTGAGTCAAGTCATATAAGTTCAAACACAAAGTTCAAACATTCAAGTTCTAAGTTGTATGCATTTGTTCAGAAATTCAAGCATTTGAATCCGAGGTTATATGCAAGTGTCTCGTTCAAGTTCAGGCTTAAGGCAAACGTTCATGTGTGTATTCAAGTTCAAGTCTACCCGTAGGCAGATGGATCGTACCCGATCCCTCACTTAGGTAGTATTGCTATATACCATTTCGAATACCTTAAGCCTTTAACTGGTCCGTCGTTTGAAATCACAATTGGTCGCATCACATCACCGATACCTAAATTCCATCGTTCCACTTCCTTCCTTATGACCATATCAAGCAACCGATCCCTCCATCACCGATCATTTAGACTTCACTACTTCGCTTCATCTCCAACATGCTTCTATCCAATCCCATGATTCGATCCCTCTCACAACCATACCTATATTTAAACAATTAACTGAACCCTTAATCTCATATCCATAGCCGCTCCATCACAACTAATCGCTCCACTCTACATTACAACCGATCGCATCACGTCGGGGATCCCTCCTTATCACTTCGTCTCCTCCACATAAACACTTATCACCATTGGCCAGTCCTAATGTTGGCCGATCCTTCATTCTACCCACATACAATAGCAACTTAAATTCTATCACAATTCAACTCCCTAGATCTACATTCTCCAACGTGAATAATCCCATTGACTTGTCATCTTAGAACCCTAAATTGCATATTACAGACCCAAAAACCAACCTATGTAAGCTAAGCTAAACACAAACAAGGGTAAAAGAAAAGGATAAGTACGTTTGGGTTCAAGATTGGATCCAAAATTGAATTGGCGGGATTGAAAGGAGAATCAATTTTAGGTAAAGGCGAGGGCTTTAAGCAAAATAGAAGATGGACTTGCATGGGGAATTGGATGGACCGGTGGAAGATGTGATAGAAATGTTAAGTTTTAAGATGAAGTTGTCAATAGCAGAGTGGAGTAGATAAAGGGGATCGGTTCGTAAAGGAAATGAAATTAAGCGATCTAAAGAGAATAAGCTAAGTATTAGCTTATATATTGTAACAACTCGATTTTTCGACTTCCAAAAGTCGACATTAATACGTCCACTGTATCAACTGCCGAACCATCGAACACCGGAAAACCGAACCATTAGGGTTTAAGAAGAACAAGATAGAAGAAGGAAGCAGAAACGATAACAGAATCTCACATTTCGCAGCGGAACGACATATAATATATAAATGAATAATTTTAAAACAAAGAATCATATCTGTTATTACATTACATTACGTTACATTACATTATCAGAGTGTTACAACAACAAACAACGGAAGAAAATATAACATATACTAGTGATACGCTTCGCCATCCAGCTTGCTCCTGATCTCCACAGCAACTCCTGAATTCCAGAATGACCTGATCACCTGACTTTAGACTGCCCGTGTGGAAAATGGTGGGCACCCAGAGTTTAGAACGGGAACAATAAACTCAGGTCAGTCATGGGACTGGTGTGTGATCTTAAAAACAGTCATTTTCACAAAGAAAATAAAAAAGAATTCCGCTATGCTTTTGGAAAATGAAACTGCCATAAGGCCTCCCGCCACACACACAATGCAAACACACACTTGGAGGAGATTTCTCCTTATGACAGTCAAAAATGCTTGATACGCGGAAACCTTTCGATGTTATTATTAGTGCATAGTGCAAAAAAACATTTCGAAAGTATAATATTAATCTTAGCCAGCATACAACATTTCGTTGTATGCCTACTATAGCTATCATGTTCAATAGCAGGTTACCGCCATATTCCATGGCAGGTTATATAACTAAAATCATACATGGCACGTATTGTTTCTTTGGATTTGCAACAAATTAACAAGCAAAGGAACTTCCTACACCGAAATGGGTACGCCTCTGGAAGGACACCCCGAGAACCTAACCGGATCTCCGCTAACAAGGCCGACGTTACCTCACGCTTTAACCAAGCTATGACATAGGTAATTAACACACAAGTATGCCATCCTCGGTCATGACCGACCTTTATCCGAGAATCCTCAACCATAAAGCAACATCACACAATAATAAATTTACAGTGTCCACATGAGTTAAGTACCTGGGCTCCATACCATGATACCACCCTTTATCCAGAAGAAAATGGACATACCCTAGGGGCGCGACCCCTAAAAACCTTGCCGCAACATTCCTGTTTCAACCATTTTCGGGTTGTGAGGCTCGACGAAGTCTCATCCACAAAGCTACGCTTTTCACAAAAGTCATGCTTCGATCAACAAATGATCAGCAGCACTTCGTATGCCACATTACCAAATTGGGAATGTATCACTAGTAACCATCAACTATGTAACCTCTGAGCTCGTACATCTCAGAGAAGGGTGTTAAGCTAGAGAATAAATTCTCCGCCACCAACAAAAATGTATTTGATAGAAACCAGCTTTACATCTCAATCTGTAACGTCAGACACATATCCATACAAGTCTGTTCCGGGTTCGAACAGAACCAAAGGCACTTCCGAAGAAGCCCTTGCAATCCGGGTATTCACAATCCCGATCGGACTTCCCATCACTTAGGGAATCTCTATACTGTAACTACTCAATGCAGAGACAATCAATAGGTCATTCTATCAACCTAGCAAAGACCCGGTCTTCACCACTGGTCTTCAAGTGCAATCCATAGTGTCGTATCATTATTCGGAATGGGTTATATGACACAAAGGTCCTCTCCCGGCTAACCAGAATAACGAGCGCTTATGTTTTTTAAAAATAAGTGTTCATTCAGATTTTAAACAAATCACAACAATTTCCACTTTGATCTTTTAAATAAAAGATCTATCACAATCACAAAGGTTCGATGTGGTTTCCGGATATCCACTTGGAATCCGACCCCTGGTCGCATCGAAATTCAAACGCCATTTAAAAGAAAATATTGATAGTCGGTTATTTAACTAGCAATCAACATTCACAACAATTACTGGATTTCAAATAATTTTCCCCCAGCTATTGATTTTCAAAATATCTTTACAAGATACATTTTCACACTTCGACCATTTGAAAACAAATTTCAAATCACTTTTCACTTGCGGCATAAGATTCCCGATATTATTTATTTCCACTGAAAGTCTGCCGAGTTTTAATACTTTAAAATAATTTAAATCACTTGTCCAATATATATATATATATGTATGTATGTATATATACTTGGAAACATTTAGATAAAACTATTTTAAAACATTTATTTAAATATTAGTTATGAAAATATTATACCAATATTTCATATAAAACTTCAAGTCCAAATTAACTTTAAAATAAAGTTAGTAGATCGTGTATAACTATTTAAATAACCATTTTCTAAAACAAATATCAATTAAATCTTTAAATAATCACTTCTATAATTAATTTGAATAAATCTTTACCTTAAGATTTTCAAAATAACCCAAATAAATAATTTCTCCAAACATTCTAACTTTAAAACCATCTTTACAACTTCAATCTATATTTATAAACTATATTGAAAACATTATCGGCTTTCCAGGGAAAGCACACCTTCCATTCTAAAATGGTTCATTCAAATCAATTTATAAATCCTTCTGGATTTACTTTAAATTTAAGTTCCAAATCCATAAATTCCTTTCCACACTTTTAAAAATAACTCAATGTTTATTTTTAAAACAAAATTCGCTTTCCTTTACAAATTCCATGGTGAATTCAAATTTCCAAATATCCATTGATATGCGATTTTTCAAATCGATTCCCAAATTTATTTCAAACACCCAAATCAATTTCCAAATGGATTTCCCAAATATTTATTTTCAATCACCAAAATCAATTTCCAATTTGATTTCTAAATTTGGTTTCAAACATCAAATCAAATTTCAATTTGATTCCCAAAGATTTATTTTCAAGTACCAAATCAATTTTCAAATGGATTTCCAAATTTATCATCTTTTAAAATAAATCCCTTTATTTTTTTCCAAACTATTTAAAATCCATATTTTAAATAAATTCTTCAGCTATCAAACAATATTACTCAAAACCCATTTATAAAAATCTTTTCCCATATTTTGGAATTAATTCGATCGGATTATAAAAATCAACTTTAATACTTTAATTGTAACAGTCTAGGCCTTTCTACTTTAGTTTCCAAAAAATCCAATTTCATATTTCTGGTGTCATACGATACCAAAAATATATTCGGCTAAATCACAGCCTTTCACAATTCCAATCGCAAGTATAATCATACTGATTATAAATAAATTAACACAAAACATATGAAACACATTCAAATGTTTGAGGAATCCAGTTGGATCCCTCCAACCCGTTTCCCTGCATCCACCGACGTTAGCACAACAATTAAATACCAATTCCACTTCGAGGTGGATTATCGCTGTATATGGGATTTTATATAATATCACCCGCTATTATGCGGCGCGTAGGGTCTAAACTAATATAACTGATAATAAATCGATCATCCAAACACACAATCAACAATTAAATTTAACGACCACAATTCAACCATCAATCAATAACTAAAATTTTCAATTATTATTTTAAGTGAGAAGATCTCACCTTAGCTTTTGTCCTGCAAATCCATTTCAATTCCGGTTTGATTTCACCATTTTAGACCTTGTATAAATAATTATACAATTCATTAATATTCGAAATAAATCGAACAATTAAATTCCCATTAATAAATTTAATTAACCAATAATTTTTTTATTTTAACCAAATCATTAAATTGTAAACAAATTTTCCTTTTATAATCAATTTTTAGCTAAGCAAATTTAGATCCAATTAACAAATAAATCTTGACCAAAAATATTGAATCCGTAGATGAATATATATATGTGTGTGTGTGTGTGTGTGCGCGTTATCATTTTCTTTTCTGCATATTAAAATGTCTTTTACTGTATATAAATATACGCATTGAATAGAAGTTTAAAAAGAAAAATTGCAACTAAAAACTTATTTATCTGTATATATAAAATTTAGTAAATTTAAACAAATCAAAATATACCTTACTGCATACCCGAAATCTCCTGCGATCATGCCTACTCGCTCGCGTGCCCACCAGCACACATGCTACGATCACCACCAGATCTAAAAAAAGAGAGCAAACAACCTCACGTCCTTCCACCGCTGCTCGCGACTCCAACCAACGCCACCACGTTACTCTACCAAGCTCGTGATCTCACGCTCGACTTCAATCAGACCACCCATGGCCTCCGTCGCCTTCACGAGCCTCGTGCCACCCAAAGTCCAACACGTCGTCCCTTTGCATGCGCGAGCGCGGCGCGTGTACCCCTCCTCACTAGCGCGAGTGCGACCTGACTATTTATTCGAGTTTGAAGGTTTATCGATCGGCTTGATTCGATCGATACTTGCATTCCTTTTTTTATAAAAGGAACGAAAAAGAAAATCGATTTCGAATCGAAAATGAGGGATTTCACGATTTGGATTGAGTTTGTCCCCCATTTTTGTTTCTTTTTCGTGTTCGATTTTGGTATGAAGACTGGAGAGGGAGAGAGCGTGAATGATTTTTAGATCGACCATTAATTTTTCCTTTAAAAAAATGCGACTGAAATCTTCCTCTTGAAGAGAGGAATGCGTGTTAGAATAGGCAAGGGTCACGTACATATCACAGAAGAGACCGATTTGATAGAATTTCGGCTGCAATGAAGTGCTTGAATTTGACATTATATATATAAATTTAATTTAATTTTCGAATTTCTCGATTTAAACGGCTTAAAATCTTGACCTCCAATTGAGGCGTGCCGCTAGATGTTTATAATGTTATACCCCCATTCCGAACGCAATGGAAAAGGTTTCGAGCCCCAATTCGATCGTATGGAGAAGATAGCTTTTCAGACCAGTTATTAAATTAAATTTCGATTTAATTTTCAACGGTTTGCTCATCGTACGTCCACACAACTACTCCAATTACTACGAAAATTGAAATCCGATAATAATACAATATTACGGATCCAGCGGTTTCGTCGAAATCTGAGACTGTGCCTCGGAAGGCTATTTTTAAATATCGATTTAAACAATATATTTCCAAAACTCAACAAAGCATTTCCAAATTCAATAATTAAATTGTCACATTCATAGGTAATTATGAAATACAAGTTAAACTAACTTCCAAATATTTAAAATCAATTAAATTTTCAAATTTCAATTGTCCAAAATTCAGGTTCGTCACATCCTTCCCCCTTTAAAGAATTTCGTCCCGAAATTACTAGTTAAGAAGAATGATCCTTAACCCGTTCGCTATCTTTCCAAAACTAAGTAGTTTTATCAACTTACCAAAACAAATCTTTTTATTTAAGACCCATCATTAATTCGTCTAACTTTCCAAATTCAATTATAAGTTTCAAACAACATTGTTTGCTTAACCAATTCAAATTTACATTTAAATTCAAATTTTAAACTTTCAAAAATTTCTCAAATTTTTTCTAACTCCCTAAATTTCCGAAAAATTTCGCCAACGTCTCCTTTGCGCAGCTGGCTCGGTACAACTACAAAATGCCTCTACGGTCTCCCAAATTCCAAAAGAAAACAAGACGCCAAGTGGCTAGATCGAAAACCCAATCAAATTTCATACTGAAATTTAAACACATACCTTTTTGTCGAGCAATTCAAATTTATCTTCTGAAATAAAAATCAATTTTTCCCACTTGCTTTATAATTCATGTATATCCAATTTAACCATATCGAACTACAGATTCCAAAAATCATTTTATACATTTCCTTACAGAAGTTTCATATCTACTTCTATTCAAATTTGTTTTCCCATTACGATATAAATTCAATTTATCTTCAACTCTGAATATTGAATTTTATCTTCCATTTATAACCGATTCATATTATTATTATAAATTAGTTTCATTCACTAATTTACTTCAGTTTTCAATTTGAAATCTTGTGTCGCTAACAAAAAAAATTTCAAAATTTTTCAAAATTTTTCTAACTTCCAAAATTTCCGGAAAATTTTGGCAGAGTCTCCTTTGTGTGGAGAAGCTTTTGCAATTTGACAAAAGATATAAATATATATACATTGACCCACCTGGTCGAGAAAAAAAACAGTTCATATTTTCTATTTTTGTTGCGTAGGCGTACCTTATTTAGCATTTTTAAGCAAAGCGGTTTATTATTAGCATTTTAGCGCGACCAAATCCAGCCAAACGGCCTCTCTATACCTGTACTTACTCAATTTAAACACGTAAGTGACATATATAGGAAATTCATTTACATTTCACTTATTTTCAATAGTGAACACATAGTTTTCATAAGCAATGCACTCAAAATAATTCCCATAAGCAATTTATAAGGTTTCAATACAAATTTAATTGCTTACAACTACATTCCATATTCACATTCATTTTGATGCATTAATATACAAAAATCTTTGCTTAGCACCCATTTCATAAACCTTATTTATGTATATTCAACAAACCAAGTATGCATTCACTATGCAATTATAGCTTACAAATCAACTATACTTGGCCTTAATTTTCAAAACCAAGTTTTTTTTTTATATTTATAGACATTCAAATTTACCTAATATTAATTCAATAGTTCATTGTCTATTTATACTTGCATTTTTAGTTCTAATCCGTTCATTTGCATTTCATTAATCAAATAAGTTTCACTCAAAACCATTCCATAAAACTTGACAACAACCATTTCACAATTTTACTTAAGTCGAGCTTTTATCCAATATTTACTTAAGTTATTTCAATTCAAAATTCAAATTTGTTTTTCCTTGTAACACTTTCAAATTTATATCCTTGATTTGATTTTTCACTTATCAAATCCATTCCATCTACTAATTTAATTAAATTAGTTTTATTCACTTATCCATTTTTAATTTCAAATTTCCATTCTCAATTTAACTCGAATTCATTTTATCAATAACAAGGAAATTTTCTATTTATTTCTACTTGAATTTATCTGCAAATTTAACGCACATTTGAATTTTAATTTAACTAATTCAGCTTTCCTATTTCATGAATTAATTAATTAACATATTGGCTTACTCGAATTCAATCCATTTTTTTTATTTATTTTCCTAAGTTTGGATTTTCATTCAACTTGATCCCAATCAAATCTCATTTGTATATGAATTCATTCCCTTATCCTTTCAATTCATATTTATAAATTTCATTTGTTAAATGAATTTATCTCCAAATCTTTGGTTATATCATTATTTCTTATTAAATTTCCATACAATAATGATGATAATTCAATATCATCATTTCCTAAACCAGGCAACCATAAAAATTTACAGAAAATCATTTCTTTTATATACAAAAATGGTTTTGGGTAAAAATTATTTTATTTACCATATTTTAAAACAATACTATGTCAATGTATCTTGTTTAAGAGTTTAGAAACCCCTATCGATACAGTTGGCCAGACTGCACCGACCAGAATCTATAAACAATCAACCGATAAGTCAACACAGTACAAAACAATTTTTATATTCACTAACAAATACATGCTCATATCTATTATTACACTCACACTCATTCTAGAGTATTACTGACTCTATCTCTAATGAGTAATACCCAACAGAGCCAAGGTTATCGCTTAACCAAATGCTCTGATATCACATTGTAACATGTTTGGTTTCTTGACTTTCGAAAATCGACATTAATACGTCCAATGTATCAACTTCCGAACCATCGAATGTTGGAAAATCGAATCATTAGGGTTTAAGAAGAAGAAGCTAGAAGAAGGAAACAAAAACAATAAAAGAATCTCACATTTCGCAGCGGAACAACATATAATATATAAATGAATAATCTTTAAAACAAAGAATCATATCTGTTATTACATTACATTACATTATCAGAGTGTTACAACAACAAACAGTGGAAGAAAATATAACATATACTAGTGATACGCATCGCAATCCAGCTTGCTCCTAATCTCCACAGCAACTCCTGAATTCCAGAATGACCTGATTACCTGACTCTAGACTGCCCGTGTGGAAAATGGTGGGCACCCAGAGTTTAGAAAGGGAACAATAAACTCAGGTCAGTCATGGGACTGGTGTGAGATCTTAAAAACAGTCATTTTCACAAAGAAAATAAAAAAGAATTCCGCTATGCTTTTGGAAAATGAAACTGCCATAAAGCCTCCCGCCACATACATACATGCAAACGCACACTTGGAGGAGATTTCTCCTTATGACCGTAAAAAATTCTTGATACGCGGAAACCTTTCGATGTTATTATTAGTGCATAGTGCAGAAAAAACATTTCGAAAGTATAATATTAATCTTAGCCAGCGTGCAACATTTCGTCGTATGCCTACTATAGCTACCATGTTCAATAGCAGGTTACCGCCATATTCCATGGCAGGTTATACAACTAAAATCGTACAGGGCGCGTATTGTTTCTTTGGATTTCAAACAAATGATCAGGCAAAGGAACTTCCTACACCGAAATGGGTACGCCTCTGGAAGAACGCCCCAAGAACCTAACCGGATCTCTGCTAACAAGGCCGACGTTACCTCACGCTTTAACCGAACTATAACATAGGCACCTAACACATAAGTATGTCATCCCCGGTAGTCACCGACCTTTATCCGAGAATCTTCAAACACAAAGCAACATCACATAGTAATAAATTTACAGTGTCCATATGAGTTAAGTATCTGGGCTCCATACCATGATACCACCCTTTATCCAGAAGAAAATGGAAATACCCTAGGGGCACGACCCCTAAAAACCTTGCCGCAACATTCCTGTTTCGACCATTTTCGGGTTGTGAGGCTCGACGAAGTCTCGTCTACAAAGCTACGCTTTTCACAAAAGCCATGCTTCGATCAACAAATGATCAACAGCACTTCGTATGCCACATTACCAAATTGAGAATGTATCACTAGTAACCATCAACTATATAACCTCTAAGCTCGTACGTCTCAGAGAAGGGTGTTAAGCTAAGAGAATAAATTCTCCGCCACCAATAGAAATGTATTTGATAGAAATCAGCTTTACATCTCAATCTGTAACGTCAAACACACATCCATACAAATCTGTTCCGGGTTCGAACAGAACCGAAGGCACTTTCGAAGAAGCCCTTGCAATCCGGGTATTCACAATCCCGATCGGACTTCCCATCACTTAGGGAATCTCTATACCGTAGCTACTCAGTGCAGAGACAATCGATAGGTCATCCTATCATTCTCGCAAATACCCGGTCTTCACCAGCGGTCTTCCAGTGTTATCCATAACGTCGTATCATTATTCGGAATGGGTTATATGACACAAAGGTCCTCTCCCTGCTAATCCGAATAACGAGCGCTTATTTTTAAAAAATAAGTGTTCATTCAGATTTCAAACAAATCACAACAATTTCCACTTTGATATTTTAAATAAAAGATCGATCACAATCACAAAGGTTCGATGTGGTTTCCGGATATCCATTTGGAATCCGACCCCAGGTCGCATCAAAATTCAAACGCCATTTAGAGGCAAATATTGATAGTCGATTATTTAACTATCAATCAACATTCACAACAATTATTGGATTTCAAATAATTTTCCCCCAGTAATTTATTTTCAAAATATCTTTGCAAGATATATTTTCACACTTCAACCATTTGTAAACAAATTTCAAATCACTTTTCACTCGCGGAATAAGATTCTCGATATTATTTATTTCCAATGAAAGTCTTCTGAGTTCAAATACTTTAAAATAATTTAAACCACTTGTCCAATATACACACACACACACACACACACACTTGGAAACATTTAGATAAAACTATTTTTAAACATTTATTTAAATATTAGTTATGAAAATATTATACCAATATTTCATATAAAACTTCAAGTCCAAATTAACTTTAAAATAAAGTTAGTAGATCGGGTGTAACTATTTAAATAACCATTTTCTAAAACAAATATCAATTAAATCTTTAAATAATCACTTCTATAATTAATTTGAATAAATCTTTACCTTAAGATTTTCAAAATAACCCAAATTAATAATTTCTCCAAACATTCTAACTTTAAAACCATCTTTACAACTTCAATCTATATTTATAAACTATATTGAAAACATTCTCGGCTTTCCAGGAAAGTACACCTTCCATTCTAAAATGGTTCATTCAAATCAATTTATAAATCCTTCTGGATTTACTTTAAATTTACGTTCCAAATCCGTAAATTCCTTTCCACACTTTTAAAAATAACTCAATTTTTATTTTTAAAACAAAATTCCCTTTCCTTTACAAATTCCATGGTGAATTCAAATTTCCAAATATCCATTGATATGCGATTTTTCAAATCGATTCCCGAATATTCACTTTCAACACCAAATCAATTTTCAAATTGATTCCCAAATTTATTTCAAACACCCAAATCAATTTCCAAATGGATTTCCCAAAGGTTTATTTTCAATCACCAAAATCAATTTCCAAATTGTTTTCTAAATTTGGTTTCAAACATCGAATCAAATTTCAATTTGATTCCCGAAGATTTATTTTCAAGTACCAAATCAATTTTCAAATGGATTTCCAAATTTATCATCATTTAAAATAAATCCCTTTATTTTTTTCCAAACTATTTAAAATCCATATTTTAAATAAATTCTATAACTATCAAACAATATTACTCAAAACCCATTTATAAAAATCTTTTCCTATATTTTGGAATTAATTCGATCGGATTATAAAAATCAACTTTAATACTTTAATTGTAACAGTCTAGGCCTTTCTACTTTAATTTCCAAAAAATCCAATTTCATATTTCTGGTATCATACGATACCAAAAATATATTCGGCTAAATTATAGCCTTTCACAATTCCAATCGCAAGTATAATCATACAGATTATAAATAAACTAACACACAACATATGAAACAAATTCAAATGTTTGAGGAATCCAGTTGGATCCCTCCAACCTGTTTCCCTACATCCATAGACGTTAGCACAACATTTAAATACCAATTCCATTTCGAGGTGGAATATCGCGGTATATGGGAATTTATATAATATCACCGCTATTATGCGGCGCATAGGGTCTAAACTAATATAACTGATAATAAATCAATCATCCAAACACACAATCAACTATTCAATATTACTGATAGCTTTTCGAGCCCTAATTCGGTCGTATGGAGACGATAGCTTTTCGGAGCAGTTATTAAATTAAATTTCGATTTAATTTTCAACACGTTTGCTTATCGTACGCCCACACAACTACTCCAATTACTACGAAAATTGAAATCTGATAATAATACAATGTTACTGATCCAATGGAACTGGTTTCGTCGAAATCCGAGACTGTGCCTCGGAAGGCTATTTTTAAATATCGATTTAAACGATATATTTCCAAAACTGAACAAAGCATTTCCAAATTCAATAATTAAATTGCCAAATTCATAGTTAATTATGAAATTCAAGTTAAACTAACTTCCAAATATTTAAAATCGATTAAAATTTCAAATTTTAATTGTCCAAAATTCAGGGTTGTCATGCTTGGGTGTGGTCCATTTTCTCAAGCTCGAAATTGGTTAAGTCCATTAAGATGAAAGGATCGGGTCTGATCCCTTACTTAGGAGATTCATACCAATCGCTAAAACAATGTTTAAAACAAGAGAGAAGAAATGTTAATGGATGATGAAGAATATAGCAATGCAAATATATTTCGACTACATGATATTAGCAATGACCCGTGAATGTGCATATGTGCATATCCAATATTCGATGGAACTGAATATAGACAAAGACTGGGGATTATATTTTGGATTTATATCGACAACTATCGACCAAGCATCATGATGAATGGAGAGAGATATGACTCTTTGGAAAGACAATTCAATGGAAGGATAACCAATGTTCAGGGAAATGAATGGAATTCTTCCCTACGATTCTAACTTGCATCGATTCAAACCATGTCATGTCCGAAACAAGATGTAATTTAGAGGGAAAGTGTTATCCGACCTTTTGACGAGGTTATATTAAGACTATTGGGCAAGTTCGACTCGATGATAGACAAGGCAAGAAGCCCAAAGGAATGATTATAGAGACCATAGATCAAGCATAGACAATTGTGTGAAGCACAGATCAAGCAGAACCAAGGGATAGACCCTACAAAATATTATAAGTATGGATTAGTGCTTCCCTTAAACAAGGGATTGGATAGGATCACTATGGCTATGAACATCTTAAATCAACTATTCGACTCAATGGGAATCGATCAATATCTCTAAAATCATAGAAGAAACTATTCAACCTGCTTTGGAAACATGACCGATCGGGGACGATCGCTCTGCATAAGGAATTGGGCCTCAAAATTTTCTGGGTGATCTCATCTGCATTTAAAGATTCTGCCGATGAATTTTCTAGAAGATATTCGACAGTCTATGCCTATAAATACAAAGTTCATAATTCATTTGAGTGATCTTTATGCTATTGTTTCTTTTGCACTCTATTGTAATTACGGATTTCGATTCGATCACTCTTGTACTTAGAAACTCAAGTGCTATTTCATCAAAGTAGACATAGGCATTCAATGCTGAACTACTATAAATCTATTTGTCATTGTTTTTTACTTGTTTTTCTCTTGTTTCCTCTGTTTTAATTTAGTTTTCTTTATTTATTTCTCTACATATAATGAATTAGGTGTTTGTGCTAACTTTTAGTGCAAATAATTATGTTCTATCTTTTCTTTCTTTTTCCTTAACTATTTGATTTTCTGGCACTTAGACGCTCGGCACGCGAATACCGTGGATGTATTAATGTTGACTCGGAGGATCGAAAAGGTCAGTCATTATAGTAAACAATTGTTACAAAATGATATCGCTTGAGGAAATATGAAATTAGATTTTTATTAAAAAGATCTGTAAGCTATGAATTCAGCCCAAATGCCACACCACTAGCTAAGGTGACGCGTGAATATTAATATTTACATTTTTTAAAACTAATCGTCGATTAAATTCACACCTCTGTTTCACACAACCATATTTGTGAATTCTCCAAAAACTACTTGATTTAATTAGTTTATAAAATCCAATAATTAAATTAATTAATATTCGAGAAATATTAATTATTATTAATTTATTTGATGTGCTGATAAATTAAATGCATATATAAGTGTTATTTTTGTGCATATCGATTTATGATATCGGTATACTTTTTGAAGAGGTTTAAATGAGAGATAATTACATGAATGGTTTTCTTGGAAATTTTGTGTTATATGGTGGCAGCATGGATCAGATATACAAAAGGGATGATTAGGTAGATTGATTGAAAACAAAGAATAGATTTATTACAGAAGTTTTAATTAAAAGGATTTGGAAGATTACATTCATTTGATTAAAATAAAGCCTCTAATTTTATTTCTTTTACTCGTTTTCCGTTCTCCTCTTTTCTCTAAGCCATGGCTGATTTATTATTTATTTTCTACAAAAATTAAACACCAAAGAAAATCAAAAGATTAAATAAAATAGTGAGCTGCTTGATTCATCTATCTCCTACAAAGATTGGGTGTTGAATCAAAATTTTGAAATTCCCACTCTTTTGCATTAATTCAAAATTTGAAATGACACCTTTCTACTTGTCACAAGTTCATTCAAATTCTATTTATTCACTCCTTAAAATCAAACAACTTCTTCACTTTCCTTCTTCCAAAACAAACTCAAAATTTCTTCCTCAAACCAACCCTCTTCATTCAAAGCCATTAGGCTTACCAAAAGAATCAAAATTCAAATTTTTAATGATCAAAAGTCCATTGAAACGTACATTGAGTATGAAACATATGGTAAAGACTTTTCGAAAGATTTGCTAATTTTGATGAATTATATTCTTAAGGTTTACAAGATCTTTCTTTGAAAAATGGTATTTTTGGTTTAACTGATTTATCACAAAATGATATTGATTGCTATCCTAATTTGGTCAAAATGTTTTATGTTAATTTAAATGGAAAATTTTATCAAGGAGAATAAGGTCGAATTTAGAGTAGTATCAAAGATACTATTATTGTTTTAGACTGTGAAATTCTTAGACAAATTCTTGATTGAACAAGTAGTGGAAATGACCTCTCTACTTTTGAAATTGATTATGGAAATAGAGAAGTTATTAATGATTTATTTTAAATGTTGAAGAATATGGTTTTAAAGGAAAAAATATTAGCCTAAAAGAAAGACTAATGAGTCTTATTTTACAACAAAGTATTACACCAAGGACGAAAAATTACAACAACACCACTCACAAAGTTTTCAAATCTCCTTTTGCTATTTTTGGAAAATATGATATAAATTGAGCTCAAGTTATATAGGATGACTTTATTCAAAATAAAATTAATAAATATGAAAATACTCTTTACCATGGTGTATATCTTAATAGAATTTTCAATTATTTTGGTATTGACCTAAAAGGTGTAAACATTTTGCCACATAAAGTTTTCTGGCAAAATGAACATTTCTCTCATGCACGTCCCTCTTGTATTTGAACATTATGAGTCTCTTACCAAAAAGAAAGAAAGACTAGAAAGAGAAGACGAAGAAAGTGATGATATGGAAACAGAAGAGGGGAAAAAAGAGAGGAGGAGGAAATGGATTCATCTCTTGAAAGCTATGTCAAACCGTCTCTCTATTCAAACAAAGAGATTCTTAGGAATCAAGAGAAGCTTTTAATAGTCAAAAGAAGCTTAAACATTCTTTTAGTAAGAAATTCACTACCCTCTCAAATAAAGTTGACAAATACTTTGGGAAGATAATGAGAATGCTTAGTGGAAATTCTTCTTGATCAACATTATCTTTCTAGATATACTTAGCTATCTTTATGTTTTCTAGTTTTAGTTATGGCGTTTTCTTGTATTTTTCATTATGATTATGTACCTCTCTATTTTATTAATGGAATTTTCTTAAAGACTTCATTTTGTTGTTTAATAATGTTTCTTATGTTCTCTGGAATCATAAACTAAAATAATATAAAATATAAAATATAAAAAAAACACTAAAACAAAGACAAAAACATACAAATTACTACGTGTATGTTGACATAGCCTCTATACACACACACACACGTTGACATACTCTAGCATTTCTAGAATTTAAAATTCAAAAAGGTTTGTTATTTTTTGGAGGGATTAGTTATTAATCCTACTCTTCACTTCTATAAAACCACATTTCTTTCAGAATAACTCATAAACCAATTCATCCTCTTATTTCATAATTCTCTCCACATTTATTTTCATAAAAATGAATCCAAACATCAATTTTACAAAACAAAAGCTAAGTGACAATCTAAAAGACACTTTTCAATCATTCAAGAATGCTCTACGATTCATTCTTTTAAGTCATTGACACTTTGATCTGGTTTAAATGCAAACGATCAGAGAATAAGAAAAACAATT
This sequence comes from Allium cepa, assembly GCA_030765085.1. Taxonomy (NCBI): domain Eukaryota; kingdom Viridiplantae; phylum Streptophyta; class Magnoliopsida; order Asparagales; family Amaryllidaceae; genus Allium; species Allium cepa. Next base: position 546,057,364 of record CM060943.1, on the reverse strand, counting down.
CGATTCTCTTCGATTTTTGATTTCTAGCTTCGCTAAGGAAGTTCAAGGCAAAGCCCTGGAATGCTTGAACTTTAAAGCGAAAATGGAACATGAAGATTGGGAAATTATCCACACCGATCCAATCTTTGGATCCGAAGGATGGGTTGAAGTTCTTAAGAAAATCTATTTTTAATTTGTATTTAAAATATGTATTTATTAATTTTACATTTTTGTATGTATAATTAACTTTAGTTTTATTTATACTTTTCATATAACTAATTGTGTATAATTGTATAGATGTAAAAAATATGACGTATGGTTTAAAAACATGTAATTATAAATTATATATATATATAGTTATTTATCTAAACTATTATTTCATAATTGACTTTGATTCCACACACAACATTATCATATCTCATAGTATGTAATATGTCATAAGAAAGGGTAGTTTATTTTTCTTTACCTGTTTTTGTTTAAACAAAAGAGGAGAAAAATATAAGATATAATATATGCTATACTAAGGGTGGTTATTCAAAATAAGAAAGTTAACCAATGTAGGGGTAGTTACGTTATATTTTACAATATAAATATTTACATGGTTGCCATCATCAAATAGAGGAAGATTGTTAATACCTTAGATATTAATTTTGATGAAAACAACCATATAAATAAAGGTATTAATTTTTTTCTAAGATGTATAGAATATTTTACAGGATATTACATAGGTTTGTACAAGTACAGGATAATCGAGTTTGAAGACCGCTCGGTAAAGAGACTAGAGATTAAGATTTAGAGATGATCAATATAATTAAAGGCTCATGAGTTTAAAGACAAAGACATGAAGAGTACAAGACTATAGATAATAGTTAACGGATATTAGATAAGTTTGTTAAAGTCTTTGGCTAGCAAATTTCTTTTCTTTAAGTGCTCTCCACTAATATCTATTTTATTTTCAAAATATATTTTTACAGATATTTTTAAAAAAAATTATACATTAAAAACTATTTGTAAATGATTTTACAAACTATTAGGATTTTATAACACTTTAAAAATGTTATTGTTTTTCTCAAAAAAGGGTATGTCGACATACCTACCAATGTATGTCAATATATGTACTATGAAGAGTTGTTTTTAAAAAATTTAATAGTTGTGATTTTTTTCTATATCTCTTTGGGAATAGATATGTCCCTTGAAACACTGCATAAAGGGGACTGAAAAATGGATTTTAATAACTACTTTCTCCCTATTCTTCTTACTCCAAATTCCCATTATATATTTCACAAAATCCATTTTCTATACTCTTCAAATTCACTCAAATTCCATAACTTTACAACATTCATTCTCTATAATCTATTCACTAATTTGCAAGTATTCTCTCATCAATTCAAAGATCAAAGTGATATAAAAGGGCTATAGGATATTCTATAAAGTACAACTATTTGTATTTATAATCAACAACTCTCTACTATAATTTTATATCGGTGACAATGAACCTAATACTGAAAATATCTACCTATGTTTCATGGTGATGGAACATTGATCAAGTCAAACAAAGAAAACAGCGAAATCGGTATATTTTTGCATTTTTCTTTTATTTTTTATTCTTAGGAATCATTTAATATAAGAATAAATACATAATAATAAGTGTATTTAAATACAAAAGTGACTCTGTGTGTGCGCGTGTATACATATATGAATATAATTCTTTAATTTTTAAACATTGAAATTTCAGCATATATGTCGACATATGCCACTTGGGATGCCGACATATCTGGCAGAATTTGAAGAGTCGTATCAAAATTTAAACTTTTGAAATTTCCTCTCTTTTGCATTAATTCAAAATTTGAAAAGATACCTTTTTATCTATCACATGTTTATCCAAACATATTCATTCACTCCTTCTTACCTTATAATCAGCACACCCTTTATTTCAAAAACCAAACAACTTCTTCACTTTTCTTCTTCCAAAACGAACTCAAAATGTCTTACTCAAACCAACCTGTGATATTCCAGAATTTTTGGCAATATCAATTTAATAATATTTATTTAAAATTAAATTGATTTGATAATATTGATTAATAAAATATGAACTGGTTTAATAATCTAATTAAATAAATATTTAATTAGTGATTTTATCTTTTAAAAGCTAAATAAATGTTTCTATTTATAACATATATATATACATAATTGTATATATTATAGATAATTTTTGATTTGGAATTTAATAAATAAATAAAGTGATGTTTTCAAATTCTAACAATATATTTAATAATTTGGAAATTTTGATTTAAATTAATATCATGCTTTTCAAAGTTATTTAATTAATAACTATATGGTTTGTAAATACTTAAAATAAATGTTAATTGTTTAAAATTTTATCTTAGCTTAGTTTTTAAATTTAAATAAAAAGTTTGTTTCATTTCTTTAAAATATTACTTGATATATATATATGATTTGAAAAAAGAAGAAGTTTAAATCACAATATGACATATGGTCTTAATTCATTTAATAATAGTAGTGATTTATAATCTCTTTTATAAATCATTTAAAATTGTTAATTTGTTATTTTCAAATGATAATCATAATACTTAGCTTTTATAAACATAAATAGATTTTATAGGAATAGGATTGTTATTTTTAAATTTAATAAGTAGTTATATATGTATAGTTTTTATATTTGTTTGGATTTTAAAATATTTATATGAACTTTTATTTTTATAAATATAATTGGTTTTTATTTCTTTTAAAATTATATATATATATATATAAATACTAATTAACTAATTCATTAAGCTTGATTTTGTATTAATCTTTCATTAACATTTAAAATATAACTAATTAAATCATGATACAAGTTTTAACATATTAAATAATCAAACAACATGTGTTAACTAGTGAATTAAACAATATGACAAGTGTTAAACTTTAAAACAAGTGGCATTTTTAGATTGAATTTTCTTATATTTTTATTTAATGATTTTCAACCTATAAAAACATATGCTTCTCATCTTCTTGTTTTTCTTTTCTATCTTTTTAACTCAAAGGCCAAGAAGTAAACTAAAAAAAAGGAAAACAATTTCTCAAAGCAAAAATCAGTGAACAAAAGCCACCTCAAAAACAAAATCTGAAACAAAAAGATCTGTAATTCACTCCTCAAAATCAAATTGTAAATCAAAGCTTGTTCTTCTTCAACCTGAGTTAAGCAACTCAAGCATGCAAGTCAATTTCAAAAACAAATCTGTAATCCATTCTCCGGAAGCAACCTGGAACCAAAGTTTTGCAAGTAATCGAATGTCTGCATTTTTCAAAACTAAAGAACTCAAGCCAGCATTGTTAACTGGCATCTTGGCCCGGTTACAAAACGACAGTTGAAGAAATTATCATTAGCACTAGACAAGATTCTGATCAAGAAGAGACTGGAGGTGTTAGCAAGTTGTCAGGCCCACAGCAAAGCAAGAGCGTTCGGCCTGCCTGGCCTGGTGCGCAGAAGTCACCTACTATAGGCAGTACCTTGTTCCTAAGCCCATGAGGGAAGTCCAACCCATCTCGTCTATAAATAGAAGGGCAGAGGCATAATGAAAGGGGGCTTTTTCCGGGAACACTGGGGAGACTCTGCCATTTTCTATACTCTCCTCTTTTTAATTCAAACTTGTATTCAAGTGATTGATCTACGGACTGTATCTGTAATCATGTAATTGAGAAAGCAATAAAGATAAAACTCAAAGAGACGTAGGCAGTTACGCCGAACCACTATAAATCTGGTGTTCTTGTTTTTGTTGTTCTTTCTACATTGAATTACGCTATTCTTCTGTTTTGATTTACTCTCTTCATTAATCTCTCTACATAACTCTACTCAAGTGTGTTAGTGACCAATTTTGGTGCTAACATTTTGGTGCTTTCATTGAGAGTTGAATTCTCAGCTTGATTGGATCTCATCATCTACTAGTGGATTTCCATAGTCGCGAGATAGATCCAGTTGTTTAATAGAAAGCTTCCTATTCTACTCAGATTTGAAAGAAATCTAAAGGAAGCCGACAGCCGTAAGTTAATCAAGTGTTCGTGTTTATGTGAAAGGATTGGATTCACCGATGTACGCAAGATCTAAGGATTGGACGTTGAAGTTTACACTCAAGTTGAATGAAGGCCGACCCTCCACCAAAGTCAATTCAGCCGATCGCCCCAGAAAAGACGTATGCCGATCGCTCCAGATAAGACGTATGCCCCTCTATGCGGATCCATACCTCTATGCCGATCCATGCCTCCAGGCCGATCCATACCTCCAGGCCGATCCACACCTCCAGGCCGATCCACACCTCCAGGCCGATCCACACCTCCAGGCCGATCCACACCTCTAGGCCGAACCATACCTCTAGGCCGACCCACACCTCCAGGCCGATCCACACCTCCAGGCCGATCCACACCTCCAGATGAGCCGCATTCATATGCCGAACGACACCCAGAAATGCCGAGCGGCATTCGTACGCCGAACGACTCTATGCCGATCCATGCCTCCAGGCCGATCCATACCTCCAGGCCGATCCACACCTCCAGGCCGATCCACACCTCCAGGCCGATCCACACCTCTAGGCCGAACCATACCTCTAGGCCGACCCACACCTCCAGGCCGATCCACACCTCCAGGCCGATCCACACCTCCAGGATGAGCCGCATTCATATGCCGAACGACACCCAGAAATGCCGAGCGGCATTCGTACGCCGAACGACATTTAGGCCGAGCGGTATTCCTATGCCGAACGACATTTTGGCCAAACAGGACCCAGGCCAAACAGGACCCAGGTCGAACAGGATTTAGGCCAAACAGGATTTAGGCCGAACAGGATTTAGGTTGAACCTGATTTAGGCCGAACAGGATCCAGGCCGAACAGGATAGGCCTAACATGATTTAGGCCGAACAGGATTTAGGCCGAACATGAATTAGGCCGAACAGAAATTTGGCCGAGCAGAAATTTGGCCGAACAGAAATTTGGCCGAGCATAGAAATTTGGCCGAGCAGAAATTTGGCCGAACAGAAATTTGCCCGAACAGAAAGAAGGCCGAACATAATTTTGGCCGAACAGAAATTTGGCCGAACAGAAAGAAGGCCGAACAGAATTTAGGCCGAATAGAATTTAGGCGGAGCAGAAAGAAGGCCGAACAGAAGATAGGCCAAATAGAACCGATGCCGAACGCTCCTGAATGTCGAGCTCTCTCTAATGCCAAACTCTCTGGAGTGCCGGGCGTTCTTGAATGCCGAACAGTGTGGAATGCCGGACAATCTTGTATGCCGGGCAACTTTGTCATGCCGATCGAAACTTAAATTACACCGGTCTCTTATACGAACCCTATTTTCAAAATTTTTTTTTTCGGGTATGACTCAAATTTTCGAAAAAGAAGCATTCTATCTACTTCCCTTACCTCCCCTGATCGACCAGGGCATAGAGGATCTAGCGACGTCTTCTAAAAGGCAACAAGGGAACGGACAAACAACCTCTACTCGAACGACACTCTCAAAGGGATATCATACTGTTCACCCTTGAGGAGAATCGACCTCCATATATATTTTGGCAGCCAGTCAGCTGGAGAGCCTCCTTCGACCATAGATCGTTTCTATGACAAAAATGAATCTAAACAAAAGTGTGAAGCAGCAGAACAGACTAAGAAAAATAACAATGAAGGCCCGTTGGCTACGGATGCAGATCCCAGTAGCCAAAACAAGACCTCAAAATTTGGCTCATATGCTCTTTGAAAGATTCAATTGACAACCTCTACTTGAAGACTCACGACTCGGAGGGGTATTGGAAACCAACCTCGAGGGAGTACACCGAAGTCTTAAGAAAATCAAGGGAATGTTGTATATTCCCAGATGCTCACTGATCCTAACACGGACGATTACAAACACCTCTGAGGTATGATCGAAAAGCCGGTCTGGATAGGAACTCTTCAATAGTATGTACAAGTCCTACAGAATGGCGGGCAGCGAACATCCGATGCCTATTAATAAAAGGCTATGATTATCAATTGGACCGCTGACGGCCAACATCCCTTTGAAAGGAGCCAGGGGCAAAGTCGAATAGCGAGCACACGATGCTGCTTCAATTATCAATGAGATTTATCCTAATCTTCTTTGAATTATTTCCAAATCTATTTCTATTTTATTTGTTCTATGAACTACGGATAACTTGAACTAAACTACTTTCAAAACAATATCGGTGACCAAGTACTCGGATTTGGTCGCCAACCAATCCATGCAGACCATGATCGGACATATGGAGCTATATCTAGACGAGCATAATTCAATCGCTTATCATCAATCATGTGCCTTTGATTTGGGGCTATGGACTAGATATTGAAAAGCTCATCACGATCAGAGATCAATACAAAGTGAGCAGGACTGACCTCACATTCATCGACCTCCACATTTGACTGGGGGGCCAAGCAAGGTTTGGAATGAGTATGCCTCGATCATCCACTCAAATCGAGTCACGGAACGAAGTTCGATAAAATACAGATGCCCCTCCTAAGCTCAGTGACGCCGGGATCTGTCTAGAGTTGACATGATTTAATCATCTACACATCAAATCCAACCTTCAACACAAAAGGTTGTTCGAAAGCCCGACTTGAAATAGTTGTGGTGGACTGCCTACTCATTGACCATCGCTATTAATGCATAGCACGGCTTCACCTTGGAACATATACCTTCTTCCTTGACTTGATTGGAAGAGCTATAATCACCAAGCGGACGAGAATCAATCGTCCATTTTCCAAATTCTGTCCCTCATGCTGGGGGCAGAATCCCATTCCATGAGCAAACGTGGTTCGATTGTTCATTCGACAACATTAGCCTCGATACGGTAGATGAATACAAATTAAAGAGTGGAAATACGACTGCTCTCGACTTAAACCTCCAAGTCCCAGAGCGCGGACTGGAGTAGTCTAAAGTCCCCAGAGTGCGGACTCGAGTATAAACTACTTAAACCTCCAAGTCCCCAGAGCGCGGACTGGAGTACTCTAAGTCCCCAGAGTGCAGACTCGAGTATAAAGTTCTTCAACCTCCAAGTCCCCAGAGCGCGGACTGGAGTACTCTAAGTCCCCAGAGTGCGAACTCGAGTATAAATGACTTAAACCTCCAAGTCCCCAGGGCGCGGACTGGAGTACTCTAAGTCCCCAGAGTGCGGACTCGAGTATAAACGACTTAAACCTCCAAGTCCCCAGAGCGCGGGCTGGAGTACTCTAAGTCTCCGGAGTGCGGACTCGAGTATAAACGACTTAAACCTCCAAGTCTCCAGAGCGCGGACTGGAGTAGTCTAAGTCCCCAGAGTGCGGACTCAAGTATAAACGACTTAAACCTCCAAGTGCCCAGAGCGCGGACTGGAGTACTCTAAGTCCCCAGAGTGCGGACTCGAGTATAACCTACTTAAACCTCCAAGTCCCCAGAGCGTGGACTGGAGTACTCTAAGTCCCCAGATTGCGGACTCGAGTATAAACGACTTAAACCTCAAAGTCCCCAGAGCACGGACTGGAGTACTCTAAGTCCCCAGAGTGCGGACTCGAGTATAAACGACTTAAACCTCCAAGTCCCCAGAGCGCGGACTGGAGTACTCTAAGTCCCCAGAGTGCGGACTCGAGTATAAACGACTTAAACCTCCAAGTCCCCAAAGCGCGGACTGGAGTACTCTAAGTCCCCAGAGTGCGGATTCGAGTATAAACGACTTGAACCTCCAAGTCCCCAGAGCGTGGACTGGAGTGCTCTAAGTCCCCAGAGTGTGGACTCGAGTATAAACCACTTGAATCTCTAACTCCCCATAGCGCGGACTCGAATATAAGCGATTCGGATCTCCAAGTTCCATGAATATGAACTATGACACAGATGACTTGAATTTTTCAAATCCCTGACATACGGGCTAGAAAGTATTCTAAGTGCTCGAAGCACAGAATGGAAGTTCAACAACTCCTGAAGAGTTTCAAGAGTTATATAAAGATGGACCGAGAAGTCTATGTTACTCACAACTGCTTGGATTAAAATCACAATCACAAAGAAAACTGAATAATAAGAGTCTTTTGTGGGACGGAAAAAGGAACTAAACTTTATTCACAAATAAGTTCCTATTACAACCCCTCCAAAGTTCGGAGTCGACATTCTATTTACAAGGACTAAGGAAATAAATGAAAATAATTACATGACTTAAACTAACTCTCGTTGAACGAGGATAGTAATCACTTCTTGTGCTTCTTCAACTCCTTTCCAAACGGCTCCTCTCTAGAGCATTTACCCTTGCTACTCTTCTTTGATAGAGGGGTAGCAACTGAAGAAGCACGGGGAACTTCCATGGGCTTGGACCCGCCAGAAAGGATGACCTTCAACGGCTTGTTCAAAGGATCGTCCAAGTCCACAACTCGGGGTTCAACTTTGACCTTGAACATCTCCTCCTTCTCTTTCTCGAGCCGCTCTTTCATACTCAATTCGGATGTGCGCTCAGAGGCGCATGTAATTTCTACTTCATAACCCCCATCGGTAGGAGAGGAGGTTCCGGACTTGTCTTCATCAAGCGCTCCGATCACCTGAGCACAGACTTAAGTACTCTAAGTCCCCAGAGTGTAGACTAGAGTATAAACGAATTAAACCTCCAAATTCCCAAAGTCCGGACTGGAGTACTCTAAGTCCCCAGAGTGCGGACTCGAGTATAAACGACTCAAAAACCTCCATGTCTCCAGAGTGCGGATTAGAGTGCTCTAAGTCCCCTGAGTGTGGACTAGAGTATAAACGGCTTAAAAAACCTCTACATCCCCAGAGTGCGGACTACGATACTCTCAGTCCCCAGAGCACGGACTAGATTATAGAAGACTTGAGAAAAATCTCTAAATCCCAGAAGTGGACTAGATTACTCTAAGTTCCCAGAATGCGGACTGGAGTATAAACAAGTTGACGAAAATCTTTGCGTCTCGAAATGTGGACTAAAGCATAAACCGTTCGACAAATCTCTAAGTCCCCGAAGTGTGGACCGAAGCATGAACACAAATTGGGTGCGAGTCAACCAGGGGGAGAATAACACTAAGTCACCAAAATGCAGAGTGGTGTATAAACATTGATAAATAGACGAGTGGGTTTCGACCATTCTCCATTCCGCAAACTTCGGCGTGGAATCGACCGAAGGATTATTAACTCGCGAAGGATGGAGTTCGACCATCCAACTAGTGGCCTGGACAAATCAATGCTGGGAGCAGAAGTACAAATCTCTAAAAGATGAATACGACAGCTCACCATAGCTCTAGCTTGCGTTCTTTACAACTTAAGGCAATGACTACAGGGAGGCCTCAATAAAGAACCAATTGAAACGACATCCAAAGCTATGGGCAACCTTCTATATCATACCTCGGATCGAGGGCTAATACCGATCCGCACCAAGCACATACGAATGTGATTTGGATGTTCCTTGAAAAAATATGACCTCCAGAGTGTGGAAAGGACAGTAAACCATGACGACTTGGTCAAAAAATTCTCCAGCACCCTCCTTCGATCCGTCAGGAGGAGTATGAAGCTGGATGAGCATGACCTGACCGCATTTACACCAACTTTACCCCGAGATCTGATTACGGGACATGAACCAAAATGGACGTGGCTGACCGTCCAGTGTCAAAATTATGTCTTGAAAATGACGAGGCATTGAAGTATTCCTATTGGAATGAAAAACCACAATACAATACAAGATAGGTGAGACTTAGCCTCCCACCGACTGACCTGATCCTACAATTCAACAGGAAAAAGAGTCAAGCTAAAGTGGGCGTGGTTGGCCTTCCTACTTATCAGTATATGCCCTAGTCCTGAGGGCACGAGCGAGAAGAAAGATGAATGCGAACCGACTATTCACCTATCAACTCTATGTCTTTGGATTTTAGGTGAGAATATAAACATAGCTAGGGCGAGACTCAACCGTCCATGTAGTACATTTATCAACCCGAGACTGGGAGAAGATGCATGGTCATCCAAAGACTGACTACGATAGCTCAGTATAGAAACTTATATATAGTGCTTACAGCTACTCAAGACTACGACCGAAAGGATGCCTAGAGATAGAACCGTTAAATCGATACCTTAGCTCATGGGCAATTGAGTTTCACTCCCACCCGAAGGACGGGTAAAGGGTCATGAATACATTGAATAGGAAGTGCGTTACTCGAATATACAAGAAAATTCAAACTCATAGCAAGATCCAGCTATACGGTTGCACGCCACTCAAGACTGACCCCTACTCGACATTTCCTTCAATGCGCTTTTAAGCCTGATCTTTGACCATTTGATGATAATCTATTAGAGCCTTCAGAGCCCTTTACTATTAGACTTAATAACTCACGACAAGACTCTAGGATTCGACCAGAGTAACCATCAACATTGGCCGTCCCAACCATATTTCACATTGAATGTTATGAAAAATAGTTACATCTGAACTCAAAGAATCTGGGATGGCACCTGCTAAGTTGACGGTCGACATTACAGCCAGCCATAGCGACCCTTTCCGGGTGCTGAGTATCGAATCGCAGCTCAGGGCAATGATGATAAAAGAATTAGTTGGATTTTTATGAATAAACGATGATATGTTCCCGTGGACCCATTTTGACATGCATGTGTGATTTCACTAACTATCGCGAGCCATGCATTGGATATCAACTTGAAGCGACAAAAGCTAGGACAATATCTATTGATTTCATCATGAAAGCTCCACTCTTACTTTTAGGCTCACCCCATCAACGTCTTGCCTACCAGCCGTTGCGACAGGGCATACAATGACCTGAGACTTCTGAAAGACTACTTAAATAGAATATCAGACTAAGCTAATTCGATATCACTTACTTCCCTCGAAGGGCTATCCAAGGACAGAAACTAGCAGACTTCATTGCTGAATCCACTGTGTCAAACGACACAAACGACCACAATGTCATACCTCCCGTTCGATGGAAGATGAATACCGATGAGGCATCTAACGACCGTTGTTTGGGGGCTGGCATAGTTCTTGTGACTCCTGAAAACCGATCAATTTGTTATGCTTTGAAGCTTGAATTTCCAGCAACAAATAACAAAGCCAAGTATGAAACATTGATTGCCGGCTTAAGACTCATCAAAGAACTGGGAGTAAGATCGGTTGAAATCTTTTGCGACTCGCAACTGGTGGTGTACCAAGTGCGGGGAGACTACCAAGCAAGGGGGCAGAGACTTGCCCCGTATTTGGTCCAAGTTCAGGAGCTTCTAGCGAATCTCGAGTATTATGATATTTCATATGTCCCGCATGAGCAAAACAGAGCTGCCGATTCATTGGCAAAATTTGCAAGCAATGGCGATGCGCAGCAGATGGGATTGTTTCCTGTTGAAACCTCACATGCTCCGAGTATGAATATGATGGAGGTAGATTTCGTGTTAGAAACCGAAATCGATAAGGAATCATGGATGACCCCAGTTAAGCAATATTTACTACATGGGGTCTTACCCGAAAGAAGGAGCAAAAGGCGACAAGTCATTCGTAAGGCTTCACGATATGTAATGGAGAGCGGAATAATGTATCGAAGGGGATCCTCGACCCCCTTACTCCAGTGTATAGCCCATGATGAGATAAAACGAGTCCTGAAGGAAGTCTATGAAGAAGAATGTGCTATAGCATCAAGGGGAAAACCATGATAAAAAAAAATACTCTGCTATAAGCATTACTGGCCAACTATCAATCCAGATGCGGTTGATCATGCTAGACAATGCGACGAGTGCAAGATGTTTGCAAAAAATCCGGGAACCCCGCCGATGGAAATTATTCAAATGGCTAGTCCATAGCCATTTACCATTTGGGGGCACTGAAGTCATCTTCTTGCCAATCCGAAAGGTGGTGCGAAATACACCATCATAGCAGTTGATTACTTCACCAAATGGGCAGATGAAGAACTCCTAACCACGACCAAGAAGAAGAAAATAATCAACTTCTTTATCCGTAACGTCATCTGTCCTTATGACCTTCCATGATCCATTATAACTGCAGATGGATGGGTTGAAGCTGCGAACAAAATCATAGAGTCTGTACTGAAGAGAGGTTTGGAAAACTCCTCAAGTGGTTGATTGCAACCCTTATTTCACAGAAAATACAAACAAGGAATCGCGATTGAATTGCAATTAAACCAGATGGAGTTGGCGATGACTTATGAGCATATAAAACGCATCCGAGCCAATGGCAAGAACATGTACCCGAACGTGCATGTGTACATCCGAAAAAGTTTGACTTCTTGAAATCAACAGAAATTGAATTCTCACTAAGGGTTATTAAGAAAAGACTGGATCAGATGGCCGAAGCTTACAAGCTCTGTAGAATCAGACACGGATGGCCACTGATGAACTACAACCCTGGATTTATAATATTGGGAATCGACCAAGCATCACGATGACCAAAGAAGGATACAACTCCTTGGAAGGATAAATTGGAGGATAATGACTACTTAAGAAACATGATGGATTTCTTTCTGAAGACAAGGAATAATCGCTGATTCAAAGCGTGTCATGTTGCTTCACACGACACACTTTGGGGGGCAAATGTTAACCGACATCTTGGCCCGGATACAAAACGACAGTTGAAGAAATTATCATTAGCACTAGACAAGATTCTGATCAAGAAGAGACTGGAGGTGTTAGCAAGTTGTCAGGCCCACAGCAAAGCAAGAGCGTTCGGCCTGCCTGGCCTGGTGCGCAGAAGTCACCTACTATGGGCAGCACCTTGTTCCTAAGCCCATGAGGGAAGTCCAACCCATCTCGTCTATAAATAGAAGGGCAGGGGCATAATGAAAGGGGGATTTTTCCGGGAACACTGGGGAGACTCTGCCATTTTCTATACTCTCCTCTTTTTAATTCAAACTTGTATTCAAGTGATTGATCTACGGACTGTATCTGTATTCATGTAATTGAGAAAGCAATAAAGATAAAACTCAAAGTGGACGTAGGCAGTTACGCCGAACCACTATAAATCTGGTGTTCTCGTTTTTGTTGTTCTTTCTGCATTGAATTACGCTATTCTTCTGTTTTGATTTACTCTCTTCATTAATCTCTCTACATAACTCTACTCAAGGGTGTTAGTGACCAATTTTGGTGCTAACACGCATGCATGAAGTTTTAAACAGGGAGAAAAAGCATTTAAGTTTTAATAAAAAAATAAAAAAAGGGGTGTAGCTGATAATGCTGCTCTGTTCTTTTGAATATCATGTGAATAACACCATTCTAAAGTTTAAATATGATTTTTGTTGCAAGTTAAGATTTGGAATGAATGTGTTTTTGTGTGAATACATTGTGAAGTTCATGCAAATATATATGAATGAGTAATTGTATGTGCATGCTGTTGTATTTGTGATATCCTGTTTTTAGTTTTCCAGGCTCTAAATTTATTCATAATTCATTATCTCTTGTACCAAACTTTTTTAGGATTTAATTTTCAAACAAAAATTGTTTGTTTCATCATATTTTAAAGTTCAAAAAAAAATTAAATAAAATAAATTTGGAATTGCTTTGGAAATAAAAAAATGAATAGGGAAACATAGGATTGTGAAAAATTCAAATATCTTAAATTAGCAATTCTGGAATGTAAACTGAATTCTTATCTAAAACTTGATTTTTAAAAGAAAAATCAAAAGATTTAGTTGGGTTTTGAGTTTGTATTTCTCGGTTGACCAGAAAATGAAACTTGAGTAGTTCTCGACGATCTAGTTGATCTGGGGTGTTGTTATTCTTTCTGGAAGTAGAAATGTGATCAGAGAATCTGGGAAAAATATTGGATGGATGTGCAGATGATCGTGGCAACGGCGGTGATCACTTTAAGTCTCTAAACCTAATTTTTGGTGGATGGTTGGTTTTGCTTCAGAAATCAACCTCTGGTGGATCGAGCGTTACCAAACTTTGGGAATTGGTTGTTGGATCGTGGACAAAGCCATGGCCGGTGGTGTTGGTTTCCTGATGGACGGAGGAGCTTGATTTAGGCATTGACAGGTTTTGTGTTGAGGTGGTTCTGTGTTTCCAAGTTTTGGCGTTGAGTCTAGTTTTTGATTTCTAGATGACGGAGACGATCTGATGATCGTGGGATGGAGCGTGGGTGGTTGCCGATGAGATGAAAGCTTTGGTGAATGGCCGGAGTTGATCAGAGTTACGGTGCATGTGCACCGTGCACTTATGTTTTTCGGTGAAGTGGATTTGGAATGGGTGAAGATGTACTCGAGTTTCACTTGAGTAGTTCGAGTATTTACTCGAAGGAATTTAGGGTAAGACTCGAAGTAAAATTGAATAGGCTCGAGTAAATTTTGTTACAGGACTTAGAAAACTGTCAGTGTTACAGTTTTTAAAATTTAAACTAAAAATAAAAATAAAGCAAGTTTTAATACAAAGGTTTTGAAAACAAGTTTAAAATATGAATTCAAAATGAGTTTGAATTCTAGTTTTCAAAATAAATAAGTTTTATAAAAATGGAATGTTTTAACAACTTTAATTTGTTAAAATATTTTATAATGTGGTTTTTAAATCTAAAAATGAGATTTAAACAAGATTTTAAATTTAAGTTTAAATCTGAATTCAAAGCTTAGTTTGAATTCTAGTTTGAAATAAATGAAGAATTTGGATTTAAATGTTTTAAAACAACTTTGAATGTTTTAAAATATGGTTTGAGTTTAAAAATGAATTTGGTTTTAAAATTCTTTTAAATTTCTATTATAAGACAAATAGATTCTTTAACATGTAATACAAAGGTTTTTGAATTCTTTTAAAAAGTTTTGTTAAAAGTTAAAATTATTTTCATTTTTAGTCTTGAATTTAAAATGGAATTTAAAAGTAAATTTAAAGCAAATTGTTTTAAAATACTTTGTTAATGATAATTTAATCATTAATAAGATTTAGGTTTATCTTAAAATTAATTAGGACTTAATGATTTATAATTCATTAAATTATTAAGGTAATTAAGATGAATAATTAATTAATTAAATTAATTAATGATTTGAGTTAACTGATTAAGTAGTCAAGGGTTTTATTTGATTAATTAAAGGGTTAAGTAAGTTAATTAAGATTAATTTATTTATAATTAGGAAATCATTAATTAGATAAGATTTGATTTTAATTTAATGATTTGAAATTCATTAATCAAGTAATTAAAAATTAATTAAGTTATAGATTAACACTTAATTAATTAAATAATTAGAGAATAATTAATGGGTTTTATAGATAATTTAATTTGTAATCAATAATGATTAATCTCAATTAATTACTTTAGAGAAGTAATTAAAGATTTGTTAATAGTGAATGAAGGTCATTAACTTAGGATTATTTAATAATTAATTAATGTGATTAATTTTAATAATTAATTAGATTAATTAATTTAAAGATAATCATTTGTGAATTGTTTAAGTAATTACTTAGTTGGAAGTAATTAAGAAATTAATTACTAATTGTAATTAATTAAGTTTATTTTGATTAGTTTAAGTTAATTAATTAAGTTTAATTAATTTAAGATAATCACTGGATAATTTAAGAAGTAATTACTCAATGTAATTAATGAAGAATGATTACTTTTTTGAGCGAAACGGATGTGTAGCGCGGGGCTACACAGCCGGTTGTATAAATATATTATAATAAGTCAAAAGCACGATCAACAAGCCTGATCGCTGGCTAAAAAGATAGGTAGCAGCATATCGTATAGACAACCATACAACATCAATCTGAGTAGTGAAATACAAAGAACACAGCACACATGGAAGCATAAAGAAAAATCTAAAACAACATGAAAATAGGAACTAAAAGAACTACGAATGACTTCCATGATGCCCACGAGTAGGAGCCGCAGATGTGCTACCAGCCGATTCAGTTGGTGAAGAGCTGGAGCGAGGAAGCCGTAGCCTAAAAGGAGCTGAGAAACTGTACCCTGTAAGAGAAGTATAAAAGTAAATGATACGCCTACAAGTTCCTTCGAAGTGGGATTTGGTTTTATTGAAAACATGCGCGTTGCGCTCAATCCAAACACACCAACTGAAGATAATCACTAGAGGATCGGCAAGTATGTTTGGAGGGTTGAACTGCCAGTAATCGAAAAAGGAGGCGAAAGGAGGGACGAAGCGAAGAAGATGGGCTGAAGTAGCAGCCCGGACCCTAAAAGAGAAATCGCATTCAAAGAAAAGGTGTTGAATACTCTCGATATCAGAAGCACAGAAGACACAACGGGGATCCAATGTGATGTTGAGACGAAAGAGCCTGCCTCGCGTGTTGACCCTACCATGGATGAGACACCACTGGAAAAATAGCATACGGGGTTGGAGCTTGCACTTCCAAAGTCTGGAGAAGTTGAAAAGACGACCCGGGTTAATTAGGTGAGCATAGCTTGAGGCGACGGTAAAGCCAAAAGTGGGGTTAGGAGCCCAAATAAACTTGTCAGGTGAGAGAGAGAGGTGTGTGGTTTGGAGGATGGAAACCGCCTGATGGTATTCAGCTAAGGTGGAGAGGTCGAAATAGGAGGATGGGCGGGCCCCAGGCCGGATAGGGCTGAAAAGGAAGCGAGACTGGTGTCGGAAAGGGAGAAGAGGCTAGGGAGAGTGGAGGAGAGGGGAAGTTGACCGTGCCAAATGTCAAGCCAGAAGAGACAATTAGTACCGTTGCCTATGATGACATGGAAGAGGGTTTTAACGCGGGGAAGGGTGGAGAGAACCCCAGACCAGAAAGGGGATGGTTTGAAACAGGGAGCAGCATGAAGGGCGAGATGAGGATTGGAGCGATAATGGAGAGAGGAGATCCAGGATTTCCAGAGGAAAGTATCGGGTGTAAGGAAGCGCCAAAGCCATTTGGTAAGAAGCGCAAGATTGAAGCATTTTAGGTTGATGATGCCAAGGCCACCATTATCAATGTGTAAACAGGCGGTTCTCCAATTTACCAGCTTTTTAATTCTACCACCATTCCAGAGGAAATTGCTTATGACCGAGTCAATACTATTAATGACCCATGAAGGGAGTTTGTAAAACGACATCCAATAGGAGGGGATGGCAGACAGAACCGACTTGACAAGAACAAGACGGCCGGCTGAAGAAAGGGAATGTGCTTTCCAGGACAGAAGTCTGTTTTCGATTCTGGTGATGTGGGGGAGCCAGTCAGCACTGTGAAGTCCAGTAGGATGCAAGGGGATACCCAGGTAGGTGATAGGAAATTGTGAAAGGCTACAATTGAGGAGTTTAGAAAAAATGTTGCCAAGATGGTCGGAATTACCAAGCATAATGATGGAGCTTTTACTGAAATTAATGAAAAGGCCCGATATGAGTTCGAAAGAATAAAGAGCAACTTTTAGGCAATGGATGTGGTCGATATTCGAAGATGCAAAGAGAATGGTATCATCCGCAAAGTGGAGGTTGGATATGGCAATGTTCGAGACTGGGAGTCTGATACCTTCGAAAAGGTTGCGTGAAGTGGCTAGTTTGACCATTCGATTGAAAACATCAGTAACAAGGACAAAAAGCAAGGGGGAGAGCGGGTCACCTTGGCCCAGGCCACGAGCTGATTTAATTAGGCCACCGGTAACACCGTTGATGGAGATGGAAGAAAAACTGGAGCAAAAGATGTTCTGGATCCAACTACACCATTTCGCAGAGAAACCTCTGTGTTCCAAGAGCTGCAGGATGAACTGCCACATAACGGTGTCAAAAGCCTTTGAGAAGTCTAATTTGAGGAGGAGGCCGGGCGTTGAGAATTGATGGCAGAAAGATATAACCTCCTGTGTGGAGGCAACGCAGTCCATGATATTACGGCCGAGAATAAAAGCAGATGATTACTTAGTAAAGTAATTAAGAAGATAATTACTGGATGTAATTAAATTGAAGAATAATTGGGTAATGGAAGAGTTCTGAAAATTAATTACTTTGTGTAATTAGTATGAAGAATAATTACTTAGTGGAAGTAATTAATAATTAATTACTTAGTGTAATTAATTAAGAATAGATTAATAAAGTTATTTGAAGATAATTAAGAGATGTAATTAATTAGGTGTAATTAATTACTTAATGAGAGTAATCTAGGGTGATTAATAAATATAATTAATTAAAGATTAATTATTAAAGATAATTAATTTAGGAGTAATTAATTTATCTAATGAAGTAATTAAGATAGTTAATTACTGAATGTGATTAATCAAGATATGATTAATCAATATGGTTTAATTGATGATTAATTACTTAATGTAATTAATTTAAATAGGGTAATTATAAATAAAAATAATTAGGGATCATTAATTTATATAATTAATGATGTAATTAAGGATTAATTAATTAAGATTAATTGATCAATAATAAGTGATCAATGAAGGAATTAATTAATGTAATTAATTAAGGATTTATGTAATTAATTATAGTAAATTAATTAATGAAGTAATTACATGTTAATTACTGAATTTGGTTTAGGATAATTAATTTGTGAAATTAATTAAAGGATAATTACTTAAATGTAATTAAAGGATAATTAATCAAGGGTGATTAATTAAGATGATTTATTTGAGGGTAATTAATTACTTGGTTTGTAATTAAATAATGGGTTAGGTAAGCAAGATTTATAATGATGAACTAATTAATTTAATTTACTTTAAATTAATTTAGAAGAAGTAATTAATTTAATTCATTTTAAGTTAATTATAGAATGATGATTAATAAGTCATTGCTTATGAATGTTGATTGATATTGATTGCCCTGAATAGTTGAGATCTCAGATATGAGATAAGTGATGTTGTGTGATATGGATGCTTAGGTTGCATTGTGATGATAATATGAATTATCTGTTTGTGATGATAATGTGAATTATCCATTTATGATGATAATGTTGATTATCTACTGTGATATTGTGAATTATCTATTTGTGTGTATATAGATAATATTGAATTGAATTTGTTTTAAACCTTAAAACAACTTGGACCTAAAAGATGGCGTTTTGGAATTTGATGAGACCATGATTGGGTTTTCATATTTGGATATCCGAAAACCACATCGATACAAATTAACGATAGGTCATTAATCTCAAGTGAAGATGAAGATTCAGAGTGCAAGGGTTATTGTCTTTAACTCTGAGGGTGATTCCAAAATGAGTGTAACGAGATAATGCCTTCGGTTTCGTTCGAACCCGGAACGAACTTGTATGGATTGAATGTTTTCAGAACATCGTCAGGTGGACGATGAGCATTCTAAGAGATGTGTTCTCTAAAGGTAATTGTAGCTTCAAGCCTCATCAACCGGGAATGGATAAAACAGGGGGGTGCAGCAAGGTTAAGTGGGTCATGCCCAAGTAGGACGAGATTTACCCCTGTCTAGAAGTCCCTTTATATTCAGCTATGTGGGGCAGTTGATTGCAACAACTGCCGGGGTTGTCTTTTTTGGGACTGTTCAGTAAGGAACGGTTCCGGCCTTGTGTTGCAGGGGAGCTAGGGTGGCTCCTCGGTACGGTGATCTAGGCCACGTACTGTGACGGGCGGTACCCCAGTAGCCCTGCCATTGTATGAAATCCAAAATCCAATAAGTGCCAACGGTTTTGACTGTATTACCCACTTTGTGGCTAGTAGCTGGAATTTAATGAATGTAACAATTTCGGCTATTTATTATTTATTTGAAAACCCTAGACACTATTGTAATATCATCGGATTTCCTATCAAATGTTTTGGTTAGCATAAGGTAAAAACTTTTCCATGTTCATATGTAGGAAGTCTTACGTGATACCTTTCTTTTCAAAAGGTTTTTGAAAGTTAAGCAACCTGAACCTGTTACTCACACCAGACCCATATCTGACTCGGATTTTATCTTCTGTTTCTTAAACTCTTGGGTACTCAAATTTTTACGAGTAGCCAAGGGATTCAGGTTAGCTTTGACGAATTATGGAGGAGCAATGGAGCAGGAGGCTTCGGCGTTAGATATATAGTTTTCACTGTGTGTTCTCTGTGTTGGTATCTCTTTGTTGAGTTGTGTTGAGTTGTAATAACTAGACAGGTATTTATAACTGTCTAGTATGTGATGTATATACTGTGTATCTCTAATTGATGTTGTATATATTGTAAATACTTATGTTATTAACATAATTTATTCGTTCCGCTGTTGAGATTCTGGTGTTGTTTCTTCTTTCTCTTCTTTCTTTTCTCTTTTCTATCCCTTTCTTTCTTAAAGATGATTCGAATTTCTGTGGAGAAAAAATCGGGTCATCACAGTTGGTATCAGAGCGCTATGTTGAGTGAATACCTAGACTTTGGAGTAATTTCTTTCTTGAGAGAGTGTATTTGTAATTTTGATATATATATATATATACCTATTTTTTAGGTTACCTGTTCGGGTTTTTCCAATATAAGTTATAAAGGTAGATAGGGTAGTAGTGTGTGTAACACGACAACCATTGGTTGGAGGTTGAATGATGAGGTTGGAAGCGTATCTGTCAAGACTGTAACCTAATACCGTCTCTAGTAAGCTCTGCAGTGGAGTAAGGATTTCATCGATCTTTGAAGGTAACCTGTTAAAGTTCGGAGCCATCTTTGTAGTTCCTTGAGTTGAGTTTGGATCTGTCGGTTTGGCAGAAGAGATTGATGGCATCTTGGCTACCTCAGCAAGTTGTAGCTGCGTGATGAGATGCAGTGACTATGGATGTTCACGAAGATGTTTTCTTTGGAGCGAGTTTAAGGAAGTGTGTCTGCTTCGATGTTGTGGCTGAGTTCAGCTGGGTGTTTCTGTTTGGTTTGAAGTCCGAGTTTCCTGAATAGCTTTGGTGTAGGAATTCTTTGGCATCTGTGTCAGCAGTGCAGTTCGGAGTGTTCTGTGTGCCGGCAAGGAGATTTTCTGGTTAGCAGTTTTCTGGAGGTAGAATTCAGAAGCAGCTAAATGGATCTATTTCTTCGATGGATTGGCTAGACCAGCGTAAGATGTTCTGATTGGTAAAGAGAGAACATTTTTCTTTGGATGGTAGTCTGGATTTATCGCAAAAGTGACTTGCGATAATTGAGTATTCACTTGGATTGTTGGAGATTTTCTGGATGCCTTCATGGAAGTTAGAGGTTGTCCACATCTAGAGATTTAGTTTTCTTATCGACCAGGATTACAAGAGTGGTACCGACGAATCAACTAGTTGAAGGATGGTTCCTTGAGATAGAGGTAAATGAAGCAACTCAGGTTTTAGAGTAATTTTTGAGTTTTTCTTTATATATTTGTGGAACCATATTCTTCTAGGTTGTGTTGTCCAGTTTGTGCTTGTGTTCATCATCAGCATTCTCATATTCCCCAGATCAGAGTTATGCAGCGGAAGCAAGTTTGGGAGTGCATCTGCTTTTCTTTTCCGGATAGGAGAAGTTTGTTTTCTTCTGATGGTTGTGAGTGGAGTTTGTTCTTGATCTTGGTTGATCTTGGAGGATCATTCTGGTGGATTGGTTTGGTCCAGTTTGTTTCTTGGGACATCAGCGAGGATTGAGCTGATCAAGAAGGATGTAGGCAGCCCAGGATCGTCCGAAGAGTTTTGTGGATTAAAATCAGAGATCTGATTTTGGATAAGTTTTCTTCGGTTTTAGGAGCTATAAATTTTGGTAAGTCTGGTAAGCTAGCTCCGAGGTGTTTTGGATCTCTTCTGTGTTCTGTTATGGATAAGTGTTTCGTTTTCTGGATTGAATTGGCAGTTTGGACAACTGGAATTCGATGTGTTGCACGTATCTTTGAGGGAGTACGTATGTGATTTATTTCTGGTTGTGAAATCAGTTGTTCTGGGAGATTTGGTTTTTGAGTCAGACTTGTATGTAGTCTGATTTCCTGTTTAGTTTTGTAAGATCTAGATGAGAGCTCTGTAGCTTAGTAGTGTTGATTGTTTGGATTCTGTAGAGCGAGTATCCCGGTGTTTATACTTAGGAGACTCGAGAAAATTCTATTCAGAATTTTTGTCTAGATAGTTAAATTTGTTTGTTTTGGTGAATAAGTTGCTATGGTTGTTAGCATATGGTTGTTAATATATGCTTGTATTTTAAAATTTAAATCTTTAATGAGATTATTAAATTACCTTTTTTTAAAATTTCGGGGACGAAATTCTTTTAAGGGGGAAGGAATGTGATATCCCGAAATTGTTGGCAATATCAATTTAATAATCTTTATTTAAAATTAAATTGATTTGATAATATTAATTAATAAAATTTGATTTGGTTTAATAATCTAATTAAATAAATATTTAAATGTTTCTATTTATAATATATATATATATTTTTATATATATTATAGATAATTTTTGATTTGGAATTTAATAAATAAATAAAGTCATGTTTTCAAATTCTAACAGTATATTTAATAATTTGGAAATTTTGATTTAAATTAATATTAAGCTTTTCAAAGTTATTTAATTAATAATTATATGGTTTGTAAATACTTAAAATAAATGTTAATTGTTTAAAATTTTATCTTAGATTAATTTTAAATTTAAATAAAAAGTTTGTTTCATTTCTTTAAAATATTACTTGATATATATATGATTTGAAAAAAAGAAGAAGTTTAAATCACAATATAGCATATGGTCTTAATTCATTTAATAATAGTAGTGATTTATAATTTCTTTTATAAATCATTTAAAATTGTTAAATTTGTTATTTTCAAATAATAATCATAATACTTAGCTTTTATAAACATAAATAGATTTTATAGGAATAGGATTGTTATTTTTAAATTTAATAAGTAGTTATATATGTATAGGTTTATATTTGTTTGGATTTTAAAATATTTATATAAACTTTTATTTATAAATATAATTGGTTTTTATTTCTTTTAAAATTATTTATACATATATAAATACTAATTAACTAATTCATTAAGCTAGATTTTGTATTAATCTTTCATTAACATTTAAAATATAATTAATTAAATCATGAGACAAGTGTTAACATATTAAATAATCAAACAACATGTGTTAAGTAGTGAATTAAACAATATGACAAGTGTTAAACTTTAAAACAAGTGGCATTTTTAGATTAAATTTTCTTATATTTTTATTTAATGAATTTCAGCCTATAAATACATATGCTTCTCATCTTCTTGTTTTTCTTTTCTATCTTTTTAACTCAAAAGCCAATAAGTAAACTAAAAAAAGGAAAACAATTTCTCAAAGCAAAAATCAGTGAAAAAAAGCCACCTCAAAAACAAAATCTGAAACAAAAGGATCTGTAATTCACTCCTCAAAACCAAATTGTAAATCAAAGCTTGTTCTTCTTCAACCGGAGACAAGCAACTCAAACATGCAAGTCAATTTCAAAAACAAATCTGTAATCCATTCTCTGGAAGCAACCTGGAACAAAGTTTTGCAAGTAATCAAATGTCTGCATTTTTCAAAACTAAAGAACTCAAGCCTGCATGCATGAAGTTTTAAACAGGGAGCAAAAGCATTTAAGCTTTAATAAAAAAATAAAAAAAAGGGGTGTAGCTTATAATCAAAGGAGCAACTCAGTTTTAAAGGCCTAAAGCTTTTTCATTTTCAATGGTGCTCTGTTCTTTTGAATATCAGGTGAGTAACACCATTCTAAAGTTTAAATATGATTTTGGTTGCAAGTTATGATTTAGAATGAATGTGTTTTTGTGTGAATATATTGTGAAGTTCATGCAAATACATATGAATGAGAAAATGTATGTGCATGCTATTGTATTTGTGATATCCTGTTTTTAGTTTTCCAGGCTCTAGATTTATTCATAATTCATTATCTCTTGTAACAAACTTTGTTAGGATTTAAGTTTCAAACAAAAATTGTTTGTTTCATCATATTTTAAAGTTAAAAAAATTTAAATAAAATAATTTGGAATTTCTCTGGAAACAAAAAATGAACATGGAAACTTAGGATTGTGAGAAATTCAAAATCTTAAATTAGCAATTCTGGAATTTAAACTGAATTCTTATACTAAAACTTGATTTTTAAAAGAAAAATCAAAACATTTAGTTGGGTTTTGAGTTTGTATTTCTGGGTTGACCATAAAATGAAACTTGAGTAGTTCCCGGCGACCTAGTTGATCTGGGGTGTTGTTATTCTTTTTGGAAGTAGAAATGTGATCAGAGAATCGGGGAAAAATATTGGATGGATGTGCAGATGATCGTGGTGACGGCGGTGATCGCTTTAAATCTCTAAACCTAATTTTGGGTGAATGGTCGGTTTTGCTTCAGAAATCAAACTCCGGTGGATCGAGCGTTACCAAACTTTGGGAATCGTTTGCTGGATCGTGGACGAAGACATGGCCAGTGGTGTTGGTATTCTGATGGACGGAGGAGCTTGATTTAGGCATTGACAGGTTTTGTGTTGAGGTGGTTCTGTATTTCCAGGTTTTGGGGTTGAGTCTAGTTTTTGATTTATAGATGATGGAGATGATCTGATGATCGTGGGATGGTGCGTGGGTGGTTGCCGATGAGATGAAGCTTTGGCGAATGGCCAGAGTTGATCAGAGTCATGGTGCATGTGCACCGTGCACTTTTGTTTTCTGGTGAAGTGGATTTGGAATGGGTGAAGATGTACTCGAGTTTCACTCGAGTAGTTCGAGTATTTACGCGAAGGAATTTAGGGTAAGACTCGAAGTAAAATAGAATAGGCTAGGGTAAATTTTGTTACAGGACCTAGAAAACTGTCAGTTTTAAAGTTTTTAAAATTTAAACTTAAAATAAAAATAAAGCAAGTTTTAATACAAAGGTTTTAAAAACAAGTTTAAAATGTGAATTAAAAATGAGTTTGAATTCTAGTTTTTAAAATAAATAAGTTTTATAAAAATGGAATGTTTTAACAACTTTAATTTGTAAAAATATTTTATAATGTGGTTTTTAAATCTAAAAATGAGATTTAAACAAGATTTTAAATTTAAGCTTAAATCTGAATTCAAAGCTTAGTTTGAATTCTAGTTTGAAGTAAATGAAGATTTTGGATTTAAATGTTTTAAAACAACTTTGAATGTTTTAAAATATGGTTTGAGTTTAAAAATGAATTTAGTTTTAAAATTCTTTTAAATTTTTATTATAAGACAAATAGACTCTTTAACATGTAATACAAAGGTTTTTGAATTGTTTTAAAAAGTTTTGTTGAAAGTTAAAATTGTTTTCATTTTTAATCTTGAATTTAAAATGGAATTTAGTAGAAAATTTAAAGCAAATTGTTTTAAAATACTTTGTTAATGATAATTTAATCATTAATAATATTTAGGTTTATCTTAAAATTAATTAGGACTTAATGATTTATTATTCATTAATTATTAAGGTAATTAAGATGAATAACTAATTAATTAAATTAATTAATGATTTGAGTTAATTGGTTAAGTAGTCAAAGGGTTTTATTTAATTAATTAAAGGATTAAGTAAGTTAATTAAGATTAATTGGTTTATAATTAAGAAATCATTAATTAGATAAGATTTGATTTTAATTTAATGATTTGAAATTCATTAATCAAGTAATTAAAAATTAATTAAGTTATAGATTAACACTTAATTAATTAAATAATTAGAAATTAATTAATGGGTTTTATAGATAATTTAATTTGTAATCAATAATGATTAATCTCAGTTAACTACTTTAGAAAAGTAATTAAAGATTTGTTAATAGTTAATGAAGGTCATTAACTTAGGATTATTTAATAATTAATTAATGTGACTAATTTTAATAATTAATTAGATTAATTAATTTAAAGATAATCATTTGTGAATTGTTTAAGTAATTACTTAGTTAGAAGTAATTAAGAAATTAATTACTAATTGTAATTAATTAAGTTTATTTTGATTAGTTTAAGTTAATTAATTAAGTTTAATTAATTTAAGATAATCACTGGATAATTTAAGAAGTAATTACTCAATGTAATTAATGAAGAATGATTACTTAGTAAAGTAATTAAGAAGATAATTACTAGATGTAATTAAATTGAAGAATAATTGGGTAATAGAAGAGTTTTGGAAATTAATTACTTTGTGTAATTAATATGAAGAATAATTACTTAGTGGAAGTAATTAATAATTAATTACTTAGGTAATTAATTAAGAATAGATTAATAAAGTTATTTGAAGATAATTAAGAGATGTAATTAATTAGGTGTAATTAATTACTTAATTAGAGTAATCTAGGGTGATTAATGAATATAATTAATTAAAGATTAATTATTAAAGATAATTAATTTAGGAGTAATTAATTTATCTAATGAAGTAATTAAGATAGTTAATTACCGAATGTGATTAATCAAGATGTGATTAATCAATATGGTTTAATTGATGATTAATTACTTAATGTAATTAATTTAAATAGGGTAATTATAAATAAAAATAATTAGGGATCATTAATTTATATAATTAATGATGTAATTAAGGATTGATTAATTAAGATTAATTGATCAATAATAAGTGATCAATGAAGGAATTAATTAATGTAATTAATTAAGGATTTATGTAATTATAGTAAATTTATTAATGAAGTAATAATAGGTTAATTACTGAATTTGGTTTAGGATAATTATTTGTGAAATTAATTAAAGGATAATTACTTGAATGTAATTAAAGGATAATTAATCAAGGGTGATTAATTAAGATGATTTATTTTAGGGTAATTAATTACTTGATTTGTAATTAAATAATGGGTTAGGTGAGCAAGATTTATAATGATGAAGTAATTAATTTAGTTTACTTTGAATTAATTTGAGAAGAAGTAATTAATTTAATTCATTTTAAGTTAATTATAGAATGATGATTAATAAGTCATTGCTTATGAATGTTGATTGATATTGATTGCCCTGAATAGTTGAGATCTCAAATATGAGATAAGTGATGTTGTGTGATATGGATGCTTTGGTTGCATTGTGATGATAATTTGAATTAACTATTTGTGATGATAATATGAATTATCTATTTATGATGATAATGTTGATTATCTATTGTGATATTGTGAATTATCTATCTGTGTGTATATAGATAATATTGAATTGAATTTGTTTTAAACCTTAAAACAAATTGGACCTAAAAGACGGCGTTTTGGATTTCGATGAGACCGGGATCGGGTTTCCATGTTTGGATATTCAAAAACCACATCGATCCAAATTAACGATAGGTTATGAATCTCAAGTGAAGATGAAGATTCAGAGTGCAAGGGTTATTGTCGTTAACTCTGAGGGTGATTCCAAAATGAGTGTAACGAGATAATGCCTTCGGTTTCTTTCAAACCCGGAACGAACTTGTATGGATTGAATGCTTTCAAAACATCGTCAGGTGGAAGATGAGCATTCTAAGAGATGTGTTATCTAAAGGTAATCGTAGCCTCAAGCCTCATCAACCGGGAATGGCTAAAACAGGGGAGGTGCTGCAAGGTTAAATGGGTCATGCCCAAGTAGGACGAGATTTACTCTTGTCTAGAAGTCCCTTTATATTCGGCTGTGTGGGGCAGTTGATTGCAACAACTGCCGGGATTGTCTTGTTCGGGACTGTTCAGTAAGGAATGGTTCCGGCCTTGTGTTGCAGGGGAGTTAGGGTGGCTCCTCGGTATAGTGATCTAGGCCACGTACTATGACGGGCGGTAACCCAGTAGCCCTGCCATTGTATGGAATCCAAAATCCAATAAGTGCCAACGGTTTTAATTGTATTACCCACTTTTCTGGCTAGTAGCTGGAATTTAACGAATGTAACAATTTCGGCTATTTCTTATTTATTTGAAAACCCTTGACACTATTATAACATCATCGGATTTCCTATCAAATGTTTTGGTTTGCGTAAGGTAAAAACTTTTCCATGCTTATGTGGGAGAAGTCTTACGTGATACCTTTCTTTTAAAATGGTTTTTGAAAGTTAAGCAACCTTAACCTGTTACTCACACTAGACCCCTTATACTCTTGGGTACTCAAATTTTTACGAGTAGCCAAGGGATTCAGGTTAGCTTTGACGAATTATGGAGGAGCAATGGAGCAGGAGGCATCGGCGTTAGATATATAGTTTCCGCTGTGTGTTCTCTGTGTTGGTATCTTTGTTGAGTTGTATTGAGTTGTAATAACTAGACAGGTGTTTATAACTGTCTAATATGTGATGTATATGCTGTGTATCTCTGATTGATGTTGTATATATTGTAAATACTTATGTTATTAATATAATTTATTCATTCCACTGTTGAGATTCTGGTGTTGTTTCTTCTTTCTCTTCTTTCTTTTCTCTTTTCTATCCCTTTCTTTCTTAAAGATGATACGACTTTCTATGGAGAAAAAGTTGGGTCGTCACACAACCCTTTTCATCTAAAGCCATTAGGCTTACCAGAAGAATCAAAAGTTAACTTTTTAATGATCAAGAGTCTATTGAAACATAAGTTGAGTATGCAACTTATGGTAAAGTCTTTTTAGGAAGATTTGCTAATTTTAATGAATTTTATTCTTATGGTTTACAAGATCTTTCTTTGGAAAAATTATATCTGGTTTAACCAATTTATCATAAAATGATTTTATTTGCTATCCCGATTTGGTTGCAATGTTTTATGCTAATTTTAGTAGAAAATTTTATCAAGGAGAAGAAGGTCGGATTTGGAGTAGTATCAAAGGTACTGTTGTTGTTTTAGATTATGAAATTCTCGGTCAAATTCTTGATTGAAAAAGTAGTAGAAATGACCTCTCCACATTTGAAATTGATTATGGAAATAGAGAAGCTGTGCATAATTTATCTTAAAATGATGAAGAATATGGTTTTAAAGGCAGAAATCTTAAGGCCAAAAGCAAGATTAACGAGTCTTATTTTATAACAAAGTACTGCACCGAGGATGGGGAATCAAAATAACCCCACTCACAAAGTTTTCAAATCTCTTTTTTCTATTTTCGGCAAACACATAAGTGATTTTGAACGACTTTTTTTAGAAGAAAATTGCTAAATATGAAAACACACTTTACCATGGTTTAAATCTAACTAGAATTTTCAGCTTTTTAGTATTGACCTAAAAGGCGAAAACATTTTTCCACATAAAGTTATATATATTAAAAACTATTTTTAAATGATTTTACAAAATATCATAATTTTATAACACTTTAAAATGTTATTGTTTTCTCAAACTACATGGTTATACCGACATACCCTACCTATGTATATCAACTTATGTACCGTTGAAGGGTTGTTTTTTAAATTTTGAATAGTTATGATTTTAGGATCCATCTCTCCATGAATAAACACATCCATTCAAATACTGTTAGCGCCAAAATTGGTCACTAGCACCCTTAGAAAGGTTGTGTAGAGAGATTAATGAAAAAAGTAAATTCAAATAGAGAACAATATATGAATTTCAATGTAGAGAACAAGAACGCCAAATTTATAGTGGTTCGGCGTAACTGCCTACGTCCACTTTGAAGTTGATTTCCATTGATCTCCTTGATAGTTGATTATAGACAAAATCCATTTCTAATTACTTGAATACAATTGCAAATTAAAAGATCAAGTTTTGAGTGAGCGTTGAATGCGGCAGAGTTTCCCAGTGTTCCCAAAAACTGATCCTTTTCACTGTGCCCCTGCCTCTCTATTTATAGACGAAGGTGGATTGGACTTCCCTGGTGGGCCTAGTAGCTGAATATCTTGGCCAAATGGAGTAAGCTCTGCACGACGACCCGAACATGCCAACGGCCAAATGCCGAACCATCATCTTCATGCCGAACGAGGCGGTGTTGTGCAGGAAGAGTAGGCCGAGAAACAATCGAAGCCGGACGAGATTGGAAGAATGCCGAACAATCTTTGGTTGCCGAACATTCTCGGGAGGCCGAACAATCTCTGGATGCCGAACGACCTTATGCCAAACGATCTTTAGATGCCGAACGAAACTTATGCCCAACGATCTTATGCCGAACGATCTTTAGACGCCGAACGAAACTTATGCCGAGTGCCCTTGGTATGCCGAACGTTCATGGATGCCGAATGACATACGATACCGAACGTTTCCCAACGCCGAACGCTTTTGGATGGCGAGCGCTCCTTCATGCCGACCGTTTCTCTGATGCAAAACGATACATACATTGCCAAGCCGTGTGCCAATGCCGAGTACTTAGTTGCCTGATCAAATCCCCAGGAAACACTTGCCTCCCAAAGTGTATCGCGTGACCAAACGTGATGCGCTTTGAACTACGAGTTCTTTGTGCTTCGCTTCGAACCTTGGTCCATTACTCTTGAAGGTTGTTTTCTTGTGAGTACCAAGTGAGGTGGTGTGTGCCGAACGTAACGTGAATGCTGAACGATACGAACGAAGCCGAACAGCCCATGTACGCCGAACGAAATGAAAACCGATGCCGATCAATGCTGCTTTGACCGGTTCTACCGGTCATTGTCGCTTCGACTTCTTCTTCCTCCCTATAAAGGTTAAAACGTTCCCTCTTCTTTTCTTTCCATTCTTTTACCTCCTCTACCTTGTACTTGCTAACCTCGCCAGCTAACAGCCTCCAAAGATTTAACAATCCTTTCCCAGTCTCGATCTACTAACTAGGTATCGATTCTTCTATCTAAATCCTTTCCATAACTAAAATTTTTTATGCTCAAGTTCATAGATTAGAACCGTAGCTGAGAGGTGTATGGAAGAGTCGAGCCTTGATTTAAGATATTTTTAGAGTTAAATGATGAGGAGGAAAGGAGGAGTAACTAGAGACGAGCGTACAAGGGAGCTGTTGGGAGGTTTGTTGTGGTTCGGCACGGCTCCCTTATGCCGCGCGAGATTGGAGGAAAAAATAATAGAGCAGGAGTATGAGGTGGTTAGGATGCCGAACGGCGTGGGCTGGCATGACTCGTCGAACGTTCTGTCCTTGTTGTTCGGCGTGGATGGAGGAAGAGGGGAAAAAATGAAACCGTAGTTATGGACGGAGTGCTGAGCGTTGGGGCTTGGCGTAACTTTTTGTTTCGGCATGACTCGTCACATGCCGAGCAGTGGGATGGAGGGTTAGGGTGGAAGCATGAATTAGGAAGGATGCAGAATGTTACTTTGGCCGAGCGGAACATAGGCCGGTCGTTACTTAGGCCGAACGATAGCTTTGCCGAACGACAGCTTATCCGGTCGATAGTTAGGCCGAACAACATTTAGACCGACCAATCATGACTGCCGACCCATATCACAGCCGAACAATACTCAAGCCGAACAATCATAAATGTCGAACAATATTTTATAGGACGAACAATTATGAATGCCGGACCATATTTAGGCCGAGCAGTCATTAATGCTGAACCACTCTTTAGCCAAACAGAACTTAGGCCGAACGATCATTTTCCTTGCATAATCATATAACAAAACAAGGACAGAGACTCCAGCATACTAGCATATCGAACTGATCTGAACTGATGACTTCCTAGTTTCGGTTACTCGTAAGCCTGAACTGAAGTCGATAAAAATGGATAAAAGCGTTTGACAAACAATGTCGATGTCTGAGTCCAAAATTGAAAACATTGCGAGGCTGGTTTTTGAAGACGGTCAGCGATGACGGTCTTCGAGAATGACAGTCCGAAGTTTGACTTTATACCATCAGCTATGTGACTTATAATTTCTCAACGTTTATATTTGAATGATTGCACTAGATCACACACCGCACAGGGGTGAAAAATTTATGTTGTTAAGTCTAACGCCGATTATTTTTCGAGTATAGTTCAAACAGGTGCTCTGCCAAACTCAATATTTATTGGAAATGTCTAAGAGATCTAGCTCCGCCATGATTTCAGATAGACCGGGACCGTCCTCCTGACAAGAAGTCGTGGATGTTTCAAATCCATCAACCTACTCTGCACATAACTTAGCTCCCGATGCTTTGGAGGCAGCAATTCTCTTGGATAACCCTGTTGATTCACAGGCTTCGAAGGTCAATGAAGTTGCGCTCCATCAAATATAGTCCATCCATCGGATCCCTTTCGATGACGTGTTGGTTCCCTCGGGGCACGATCGTCCACACTTGCCCCCAGTTGGATACACGGCGTGTAATAAATTCATGTGCTGGGTTGGCAGCGTGCCACTGTTCAGTTTATTTCTTCGGGATGTGCTACAATACATTGGCATTGCCCCGTCGCAATTGCACCCGAACGACCACGCATTTATCTACGGTACCTACATCATCTTTATGACCGTCCTCTCTAGGCCCCCAATTCCGGGCGACATCAGATATATTTATATGATCAAGAAGCGGGGAGATAGCCTCTCTTACATGTTTCTCGAGCCATATCGCAAATGCCAAATCTTAACAAGGGCATGGAGCAAATTTGCCCCGTACAAACTGGAGTGGTTCTATGTGCGTTGCCCTCCCGGTTTGATATTCATACTTGGTCAGAGCCATGCCTTTTCTAATTCTTGTTTCATCTTCTTAGGTATTAATCCATGCCCTGACGGTCGCGAGTATTATGAAGCCGTCGAAGCCATTAAAGCTCTCCCTGCCGAGGAATGGGACATCCGAACCCTCATTTCAAATGAGTCACTATAGAGGTTCGGACTGTTAGCAGAAGGTCATCGGATAAGTCTTCCTAAGGGCGTCACCATACCTAGGCCCGCATCCGGTAAAGCGAAAAAATTAGCTGAGTCATCAGTGCGTCATACTCCTGACGCACCGAAAGAGGGGGAAACTCAAGGGAACGAGATACCCGAAGCACAAGGTGAGAACTTGGGTCCCTTTCAGGATCCGATATTGAAGTGCACGATATCAAAATGTCATCCTCCCATTCAAAGAGGAAAAAGGGATTGACGTACAAGATTAGGAAGGAGAAGGTTGGCGGAACTTCAAAAGTTACGTACATTCCAACGAGAAAGAGGCATCTTCACAGCATGTAGAAAGTTCTTTAAAGGGCCTATTGAACCTCTCCATTCCCGATGACCTGCTCAATTATGACTTCGACGATCCGGAAGCATTTCAACTTCACTCGCCCATTAGAGGCGATGTGGGCGCTCTAGCCCAGAGTCAGCGAGAGAAAACTCCCATTAATAAAGCAATTGGTCCGTCTGGGGGAAACACTAGGACACACACATGCACTTGCACTTCACTTTGCGCTTTAATTCTCGTTGTCACTCTTCTTATTGCTAACTCTTTCTCAAATTTTGTACAGGTGGCATGAGACGTACACACGGCATTGATCGCCTCTACGGGTCATCTGTTTTCTATCATTCCGGGCGTGATTCAGGTTCTGGGAGACGTCGGGACAGAGACGATGATGGCGATAGGGATTCCCATTCCCGGGACTCATTATCTCGGAAGAAAACATACTACTAGACCAAGTACCACCATCATCCCTCTTCTCATTCGGAACCAAGCAAAGACAAGCGCGGCCACAAGGGGTCGCAATCCGATTTCCCCCGAGATCAACACTCTGACTTCTCTACCACTCAACAGTCCCGAGATCCTCACAGGAGGGCTGAACTTTCTAAGCCGTCTCCTCCTGCTCCTGCAACAGATCCAACCGTGTCGGAGAGGCTGGTCGAGCTTAAGGATAAATTTTCAAAAATCTGCTTTGATGGCCCGAAATTCTTCCCGGCGATTCATCCTATTCCCGGACATGTCTAGCAGAGCGCCATCGCCTGTACCAACGACGTCTATGTTCAACATGACGCGTTAGTTCATTTGGCTGAAAAACTTTCTAAAGTCTCCGTGGAGCGCCAACACGAGATCGATCGCCTGAAGCTCGAGGCCATCCACGACAGAGATATCATTAAGGCTCAGGACGAAGAGCTTACATCTTATAGATCTTAGCTTGAGGCTGCCCGGCAAAGTGCTCAAGATACTACC
Source organism: Allium cepa (assembly GCA_030765085.1). Lineage (NCBI taxonomy): Eukaryota > Viridiplantae > Streptophyta > Magnoliopsida > Asparagales > Amaryllidaceae > Allium > Allium cepa. The sequence continues at coordinate 546,023,680 of CM060943.1, read as the reverse complement.
GAAGCTGTGACTTGTCTGGAATCGACACATAAAAAAGAGGTCGACGAGGCGGTACAACGCTGCGGGTCCTTAGCACTAGAGAAGGACACAGTCCAAAAAGAGGGGGACGCATTCAGCCTCCGAGTCAAGGAACTTGAGGAGCAGCTCCGTAGAGAGAAGGAAGAGAAAACGGCTGCCCAAGAAGAGTCACAACAATACTGTGATGAAATCGTTGCTACTCGAATCATAAAAGAAAAACTTGAGGCCGAGTTTTCCAAAGTCGAGGCGATAAAGAGTGAAGCCCGTGAAGAGGGCAAGACGATAGCGTCTGCGGACATCGGCTCCCGTCTTGAGGCGCTAGAGAAGAAGGGAGGAAAGAGGTCAAAAGCATGTTTGACCCGTTAATCGCTGAATTCAATGCCCGCGTCTCATGCATCGAGACTTGAGTTTTCTGGGCGATGGCTATCCTGAATCTTTAGCTGAGGCATGGGAGGCCTTGATAGAAATCAGGAGGGCCGAGCACGGTACCGAAGAGATTGATGAGGGGGCCTTGATAAAAGAATTCCTCAAGGGGAATGAGCTTTCGGACTTGTCAGCAGATAAAGCTATTTATTGCAAAGGCTCCGCCTCAAAGAAAGGGAAGAAGTGATTGTCGGTCCATCCGGGGTCGTGCCTCCAGCTCATGCGCCTACTCGATTGGCCGATCGGCCGATACTAGATCCATTTGAGCAGCATATTGGTACAATCCGGAGGACCCTGGCCTTGGCGTCCATAATCTGTCTCCCATTCCGGAGGGTGAGACCCCCTTGACGGCTGAGAGCCTGCTGGAACCTGGTAGATAACCCTTCACTTTAAGATTTCAAAAGTCGTCATTCTTTATGAAGGACTATTGTATTCTAATGCTTGTTTTTCATGATTTTGCATAGGCCGTTCTGATCCCGGGCCCACTCCGAGGAGCGATGTCGCCAAGTAGGGGGAGGAAAAGGTAGGTGAAGCCACTCAGGCAGGAGAGGCTTCCGGGTCAGATGCTAAGCTGATTGGAGCACTGGATGAAGACAAATCTGAGACTTCTTCTCCCATCGAGGTGAGTTATGAAGTAGAGGTTACAGGTGCCTCCGAACACACATCTGAGTTGAGTATGAAGGAGCGGCTTGAGAAGGAGAAGAGAGAGACGACCGAGATCAAGGTCGAGCCTCGAGTTGTGGACCCAGACGATCCCTTGAACAAGCCGTTGAAGGTCATTCTCCCTGGCAGGTCCAAGCCCGTAGATGTTCCCCGTACTTCTTCAGCTGCTACCCCTCCGTCAAAGAAGAGTACCAAGGGTAAACACACAGGGGAGGAGTCGTTCGAGAAGACAACGGAGGTGAAGAAGTCGAAGAAGCACACGAAGTGATCATTACTCTTGTTCAACGAGAGTTAGTTTAAGTTATGTAATTATTTTCATCTACTTCTGTAGTCTTTGTAAATAGATTGTCGACTCCGAACTATGGAGGGCTTGTAGTAGAAACTTTTTCTGAATAAATCTTAGTTCCTTTTTTTTCTTTCAAAAGGCTCTTGTCGTTCAATTTTTGTATGATTATGATTTATATCCAAGCTGTTGTGAATAACATGGACTTCTCGGTTCACCTTCATATAGCTAGGAGATTCTTCGAGAGTTGTTCGTTTTTCCTTCCGCGCTTCAAGCACTTAGAATATTTTTTAGTCCGCACATCGGGGATTTAGAGTACTCCAGTCCGTGCTCTAGGGACTTAGAGATTTGAGTCGTTTATACTTGAGTCCGCACTCCGGGGACCTAGAGTACTCCGGTCCGCACTACGGGGACTTAGAGATTTTGAGTCGTTTATACTCGAGTCCATGCTCCGGGGACTTAGATTACTCTAGTCTGCACTCTGAGGACTTGGAGATTTTAAGTCGTTTATACTCGAGTCCGCGGTCCGGGGACTTAGAGTATTCCAGTCCGCACTCTGAGGACTTGGAGATTTTGAGTCGTTTATACTTGAGTCCGCTCTCCGGGGACTTAGAGTACTCCAGCCCGCACTCTAGGGACTTGGAGATTTTTAGTCGTTTATACTCGAGTCTGCGCTCCGCAGACTTAGAGTACTCCAGTCCGCACTCTGGGGACTTGGAGATTTTTAGTCGTTTATACTCGAGTCTGCGCTCCGCGGACTTAGAGTACTCCAGTCCGCACTCCGAGGACTTGGAAATTTTTAGTCGTTTATACTCGAATCCACGCTCTGGGGAGTCGTTTATACTCGAGTTCGTGCTCCGGGAACTTAGAGTACCCCAGTCCGCACTCCGGGGACTTGGAGATTTTTAGTCGTATATACTCGAGTCCGTGCTCCGGGGACTTAGAGTACTCCAACCCGCACTCCAGGGAATTAGAGATTTTTAGTCATTTATACTCGAGTCCACGCTCCGGGGACTTAGAGTACTCCAATCCGCACTCCGGGGACTTGGAGATTTTTAGTCGTTTATACTCGAGTCCACGCTTCGGAGACTTAGAGTACTCTAGTCCGCACTCCAGAGACTTGGAGATTTTTAGTCATTTGCATGTGTTCGTATGTCAGTCAGAATAATATAGTTTCACTTTCCTATCGGATCATCATACGCAGAAATATCAGTAATTCATGGAAAAGATGGCTTCAATCCTTTATTAATGAAAGCAAGCTAAATTGTCTTACTGCATGCCAAGAACTAGAAATAAAAGCGTACTGGAAGTAAATGCAACTAATACATGAAAGAAATAGACTAAGTATAATAATGCCGCAAGTGCTCGTTATTCCATGCTCGCGGAAGTGTCGCATCGTCGATGATCGCTAGCTTGAAAGTTCCTTCTCCAAGCTTCCGTTCGATGAGGTATGGACCTTCCCATGCGGGGTTCATATGAGATGGTGTCGGAAAAACTCGTTTCAAAACATGGTCTCCCACACCAAAAATTCTCGGTCGGACTTTTTCGTTATAATATTTAGCGACTCTGTATCTGTATGCGGCCGCTCTCAAATTGGCTTCTTCGCGTTTTTCATCATTGAAGTCCAGCGATTCTAATAAAAGGTTCTGGTTTGACTCGGGGTCGTAATAGGTTACGCGATGTGATGGAACTTCAAGTTCCATGGGTATGACAGCTTCCGTTCCATATGCCAATGCGAATGGAGTGCGACCAGTCGCGGTCTTGCGGATCGTCCTGTAGGCCCAAAGTGCCGTTAGAAGTTCATCCACCCACTTGCCTCTAGCCTTTTCTAGATGCTTTTTTAATATGGACTTGATTATCTTGTTTATGGCTTCCACTTGTCCGTTGGCTTTCGGGTGAGAAACCGCTGCAAACTTCTTCTCAATGCCATATTTCTGACAAAATTCTTTGAACTCCTTGCTTTCAAATTGAGTCCCATTGTCTGTAATGATGGTCCGCGGAAGGCCGAAACGACATATGATATTTCGTACAACGAAATTAATATCCTTCTTGGTGGTTATTGTGGCCAGAGGCTCTGCTTCTGCCCATTTGGTGAAGTAGTCAACCGCAACTAATGCATATTTTGCTCCACCTTTGGCTATGGGTAAAGAACCAACTAGGTCAATTCCCCACATTGCAAATGGCCAGGGACTAACCATTTGCGTGAGTTTCGTCCACGGAGCTCTCGGGAATTTTGCATATATCTGGCATTTATCACATCTTCTCACATAGTCCGCAGCATCCCGATTCACAGTTGGCCAGTAGTATCCGTAACGGAGGACCTTCTTTGCTAATGTCTGCCTCCCAGTATGGTCGCCGCACTCTTCTTCATGGACTTCCTTCAGGACTCATTTTATCTCATCATGGGCAATGCATCGGAGTAATGGGGTCGAGAATCCCCTCCGATACATTATTCCATCCGGTATTACATAACAAGAAGCCTTACGAAGGACTTGTCGTATTTCACTCCTTCTTTTAGGTAAGATCTCGAATAGCATGTACTGCTTGATTGGGGTCACCCATGATTCCTTTTCGATTTCTGTTTCTAACACGAAATCTACATCCATCATATCTACACTTGGAGCATGGAGGGTCTCAACAGGAAATAATCCCATTTGTTGTGCATTGCATGTGCTTGCGAATTTTGCCAATGAATCAGCTGCTCTATTTTACTCATGTGGGACATGTGAGATATCATAATACTTGAGATTCGCTAGCAGCTCCTGAACTTGAACCAAATATGGGGCAAGTCTTTGTCCCCTTGCTTGGTAGTCTCCTTGCACTTGATACACCACCATCTGCGAGTCGCTGAAGATTTCAATCGATTTCACTCTCAGTTCTTTGATAAGTCTTAAGTCGGCGATCCACGCTTCATATTCGGCTTCGTTATTTGTTGCTGTGAATTCGAGCTTCAAAGCATAGCAAAATGATTGGTTCTCAGGAGTTACAAGAACTATGCCAACCCTCGAACAACGGTCGTTGGATGCCCCATAGGTGTACATCTTCCATCGAACGGGAGGTATGACATTGTGGTCGTTTGATTCGTCTGACATAGTAAACTCGGCGATGAAGTCAGCTAGTGCTTGTCCTTGTATGGCCCTTCGCGGCAGGTAGGTAATATCGAACTGACTTAACTCAATATTCTATTTTAACATCCTTCCGGAAGTTTCCGGTCGTTGGAGTATGTGCCGCAAAGGTTGATTAGTGTAAACACTGATTGAGTGTGCCTGAAAATACGGACGAAGCTTGTGTGATGCAATCACTAAGAAATAGACCAGTTTTTCAATCTTTGTATAATTTCTTTCTACCCCCGTCAAGCATTTACTAACATAGTAAACTGGCTTTTAAACCCGGTCTTCCTCGCGAACCAAGGCTGTACTGATAGCGTGCTGGGATACAGCCAAGTATACGTAGAACATTTCTATTGGTTTCGACAATACCGGGGGACTTTCTAAGTGCCTTACAAGAGCTCAGAATGCTTCCTCGCAGTCGAATGTCCATTTGAAATTCCTCTTTCCTTTCTTTATAACATCCAAGAAAGGAATACACTTGTCTGTGGTTCTAGATATGAATCGGCTCAGTGTGGCCACCTTTCCATTCAAGCTATGCACTTGTTTTATGGTTCTGGGCACTTGTATATCTCGGATAGCCTGAATCTTTTTCGGGTTAGCCTCGATCCCCCAAGCATTCACAAAGAAACCCAGAAAATTTCCTGACGCTACGCCGAATGAACACTTCAAAGGATTGATCTTCATTCCATAATGCCTAAGTATGTCAAACATCTCCGTAGTCTCGGATGTGGTCGTTTGACTGCCATGACTTCACGAGCATGTCATCCACATAGACTTCCATCATTCTACTAATCTGATCTTTGAACATCCGATTCACCAGACCCTGATAAGTTTCTCCTTCGTTCTTCAACCCAAAGGGCATCACTACATAGCAATACAACTCAACGTTTGTGACAAAACTAGTATGTTCTTGATCTGGGAGGTGCATCGGGATTTGATTATATCCTAAGTATGCATCTATAAATGATAGTAGCTCATGTCCGGTAGTTGAATCGACCAGCTGGTCAATCCTAGGCAACGGGAAACTATCCTTCGAGCGTGCTTTGCTTTAATCAGAATAATCAACACAAGTTCTCCATTTTCCATTCGCTTTCTTCACTAGCACCGGGTTAGATACCCATTCAGGATAGAGGGCGTCGCGAAAGAACCCTTTGGCTTTGAGTTTGTCCACCTCCTCTTTGAGAGCCGCAGACCTCTCCGGGTCCATACCTCTCCTTTTCTGTTTTATGGGAACGTACTTTGGGTCTATGTTCAACATATGACTCGCAATTGTTGAAGAAATCCTGCACATATCAGAGTGTGTCCAAGCAAAGACATAAAGATTCGATCGGAGGAAGTCAGTGAGGTTCTCGGCAACCACGGGGTCGATTTGTGATCCAATTTTAAGAATTCGTGACGGGCCATCCCGGCTGACTGGGATGTCAATTGTGAGTTCAACCGGTGCTGCATTTGTTTCCCTGGATCCCCCATCATCATCTCTCGGATCTATGTCTCTATAAATCCAAGAATGTTTCCCGAGCCAAGGCTCGAGCGCCACTTGTCAATCATCAGAATTTTGGATGCGGACGAAGCTATCCGCAACCTTTCTTTTCTCTCTATGCCGAGCCTTTCTCAGCTCAGCCACATAGCATGCACGACCGGTGGTCTGGTCGCCGTGTACCACTCCAACACCTCCATCTGTTGGAAATTTTAACGTAAGACACCAAGGGGCCAATGCTGCCCTAAATTCTGCTAGGGCTGGACGTCCTAAAAATATGTTATATGGTGAGTCAACATCCAACACTATGAACGGCAGAATTCACACCCTCCTACGCTCACCTTGCCCTAGTTCAACTGGTAGTTCCACATATCCCACTACATCCGTTGCTGCACCGTTAAAGCCATGGATTCTGGCTTTAGATGGTTTCAAATCCTTAGTCTCCAGCTTCATTTGGTCATATTCCTTCTTGAATATGATGTTAACGGAACATCCTCAATCAACTAGAATCCTCTTCACGAACGCCGACTCGATTGTCGCAGATATGACCATCGGGTCAATGGTAGGAGCTTCAACCTTATCCGCATCTCTGATCCTGAATACAATATCATCATCCATCATGCACTGCTGCTTTGCAGGAGTCCCATCCTCCACATTCGAACAACACTCATACTTCGCATGTCTTAAAGAGTTAGCATATCGCTCCATCTCCTGCCAATTCTTTTCCGCAAGATGAGGTCCGCCAGCAATCGTTTTGACAACCAATCTACCCACAGTTCGAGCAGGTTGTTCTGGTTAGCGTGGAGCTGGCCCGCGTCCGGGGTCCGATGTCTCTTGTCTTCCGTCTTGTGGGTCCTTGACAAACTCGTGCAGCTTCTTCTGTCTAATCAACATTTCTATAGCGTCATGGAGGTGTCTGCGCTTCTCTGTGTTGTGCCCATAAGACTCGTGAAAGCGGCAATACTTCCCAGTTCTCTTCTGCTCCTCCGTTGATTTCTTTGGGCATGGTTTTCCATATTGAAAAGTGTTGCAAGTTGACAAATAGTTGTTCTCAAGAGATGTGTTGAGCGAAGTGTATTCATTGTAGGTCAGGATCCTTGACTTCCATTTCCCCTTCTCTTTTTTTTTTGGGGATTTCCACCTCTGGATCCTTTAGTCTGCCCAAGCTTGTTTCGGGCGTTGACTTAAGCTTTTCCCGAACTCTTGCCGGTTTGCTTTATGGCGACGTTACTTTTCACAGTCTCTTGAGCAGGCCCTGGTGTCTTGTCTCGCCTTGTCCATCGAGCTTCCTCCCTTCTTTTGAACTGATGAGCTTTCGAATAAAACCGCTCCAGCGTGGTTGGGGGCTTTCCCGCTAACCAATATCCAAATTCAGAGTCTGGATCCACTCCACACATTACCACCATCAAAATTGCATGGTCATTTGGACTGCTCACTTCTGTAGCCGCAACATGAAATCTCTGCAAGTATGCTTTCAACGACTCTGCAAGTATCCTGAATTGTTCTATGAATTTCATTGCCAATTCGTCAAAGTTGGATATAAATCGTCGGGGAAGTCGAGTAAACCACATGGTGGCGATTCTGGACAGAGTGACTGGAAAGCACCTACACCTGGTTGCATCATTAGCTCTTGCAGAATCCATCATCCATCCGTACCTCATCACATGCTGCCTCGGATCTGTCCTCCCTTCGTAGGCTAGGATAGTTGGCATATTGAACTTCTTAGAGTACTCAGCCAGCAGGATACCATCCGTAAAGGGAGCATGGCTTCTGGACACTCCCCAATCTTCATTGGTCAAGCCTTGGTTCTCTCTCATCAACTGCCTGACCATAGCTGTTCAGTCTGGAGTTTGTATGGAGGATGGAAGGTTGGGTTCTGTTCCACGAAACCGTGCATGTTAATGTCTCGCCTGATTTGGGTCTTGGAGATTCGGGTGTCCGGTCTCTTCGCAGGCTTGATTCCCAACGCCTTCCTATGCACCTTCATCCTTACGGCGTTTACGCCTAGGAGGTTCGTCATATGAGGTTGAACTATTAGATTCAGAATAAGGGGCAGGGTTACCTCCAGCATTCTGGCGTTGTTGTTGAGCGAGCTGAGTCATGAGGTTAGTGTTGGCTTGAATCAGCTCAGCAAGTTGCCTTCTACTTTCCTTGAGTTCTCTTATCAAGTCGTTGAACTCTGTTCGGGAAACAACTTCCGCTTGGTTTTGGGTGGAGGGCCCTGCACCTCGAGTCGCTTGCTGATTTCTATGTCCAACTTGTTGCACGCTAGCAATCTCATGGACATCTGCGTTGTGAGAGGCCGATCTGGTTCGTGGTCTCCCCTTGGTCGAGTTGTTGGTTGTACCTCTGAATAGAATCAACAGATGCCTTGTGAATGATCTTGGATCTCCTCTGGAGGATTTATGCAATCCAATAGCTACAAAGCAGATCCTAACAGCATGAGAATTTGATTTTCGGTGAAAGCACCAAAGTGTTAGCGCCAAAATTGGTCACTAACAGCATTAGAAAGATTGTGTAGAGAGATTAATGAAGAAAGTAAATTAAAACAGAGAACAATATACGAATTTCAATGCAGAGAACAAGAACGCCAAATTTAAAGTGTTTCGGTGTAACTGCCTACGTCCACTTTGAAGTTGATTTCTATTGATTTCCTTGATAGTCGATTACAAATACAATCCGTTTCTAATTACTTGAATACAATTGCAAAGTAAAAGATCAAGTTTTGAGTGAGCGTTGAATGTGGCAGAGTTTCCCCAGTGTTCCCAAAAACTGATCCTTTTCACTGTGCCCCTGCCTCTCTATTTATAGACGAAGGTGGGTTGGACTTCCTTGGTGGGCCTAGTAGCTGAATATCTCGGCCCAAATGGAGTAAGCTCTGCGTGCCGACCCGAACATGTCAAACGGCCAAATGTCGAACCATCATCTTCATGCCGAACGAGGCGGTGTTGTGCAGGAAGAGTAGGCCGAGCAACAATCGAAGTAGGACGAGACTGGAATAATGCCAAACAATCTTTGGTTTCCGAACGTTCTCGGGAGGCCGAACAATCTCTAGACGCCGAGCGACCTTATGTCGAATGATCTTTAGATGCCGAACGAAACTTATACCGAACGATCTTATGCCGAACGAAACTTATGTCGAACGATCTTATGCCGAACGATCTTTAGATGCCGAACGATCTTATACCGAACGATCTATAGATGCCGAACGAAACTTATGCCGAGCGCCCTTGGTATGCCGAACGTTCATGGATACCGAACGATGTACGATACCGAACATTTCCCAACGCCGAACGCTTCTGGATGCCGAGCGCTCCTTCATGCCGAGCGTTTCTCCGATGCCGAACAATACATACGTGCCAAGCAGTGTGCCAATGCTGAGTACTTAGTTGTCTGGTCAAATCCCCAGGAAATAATACTATATAATGGGGATTGGAAAATGAATTTTAATAACTACTTTATTTTTATTCATATTACTAAAAAGTCTCATTATATATTTCACAAAATCCACTTTCTACACTCTTCAAATTCACTTAAATTCAATCTATACTTTATTACATTCATTCTTTACAATCTACTAGCTAGTTTGCAAGTATTTCTCATCAGTTCAAAGACCAAAGTGCTATAAAAGGGAACTAGGATATTTTGTATCCAAAGTATAACTATTTCTATTTGGAATCAACAACTCTCTACTACTATTTGTGTGCGTATGCTTGTTTCCCATTTAAATCAAGTAGGTATGCTTGTTATCGTTCAAACAAAGTGGGTGTGCTTGTTGCTGTTCAAATCAAGTGGGTGTGTTTATTGTCCTTTTAAATCAAGTGGGTGATATTGTTTCCCGATTAAATCAAGAAAGTCTACCCTAAGCACGAAAAGTTAAGAGGGTATATCTTTTTGCCTTGAAATTAAGATTGTATTATGATTTTCTAGCTACTTGATTAAAGTTGACAATTGAAAGGAAATCTGTACGGATACTATATAGGACTAGATATAGGATTGCATAATCCGAGCCAGTATAAAACTCCTGGTGTCATCGCTCTTACTTTTAATTTACTTTTACTACATTTATATATATCTATGACATCCTGTTAAAATATATCTGCGTTAATTATCTATGATTTGATTTAAACCTTGAATCTATTTAGAGAAGTCCTATGTAAGTTATAAAATGCTATGCATCCTCCATCCTCTTATGTTAAAGTAGGTTTAAGATCGTCCACATTAATATAATTTATACTACACTATTTCCCACGGTAATAAAACATACACCTTACATTACTAAAATTAAATTGAGGTGGTTGATATATACATATGAATGACGAATATATACATGGTAGGTCTGAATCCTAATATCTAAACATGTATATACTAAATTAGTCATTGTTTTTTTGTTATATATCATGTTAAGTATTTAATTATCATATATCATTTCATATAATGATTAAGAATAGTTTTAGTAGAATGTTTACGAAAGGAGAAGGTATAATCGGTTATTGTTACACCTTTTTTTCTCTATCCATTTAGATCTTGATGTGATTACATCTAGATCTAATAATACATTCATACCCTTTTTTAAACATCTTTTGGAACATGAATATATTTCATATAGTCTTACATTTTCAAATTTATACTTGATAAACATATATTTAACAAATTAAATTAGAAAGGTAAATAAAATTAGATTTTACATAAATTAACTAGATTGATTTTAGTAAAATCCATTAGACTTCGTAGTCCAATATGATCCAAATAGGGAACTTTTTTAAAAATCTATCCATTTCACCCACTGCAAAATGGATCGGATTCATACTTCTAATTAGTTACACTTATGTTACATTTATGACCTCTTAGCTTATACCTCATAAATATGAATAAGACTTTTCATCTACCTAATTAATAGAAAACAAAATTCTGAATGTATTACAAACACATACCTATATGTCATCATGTTAGTATGTGAATATATAAGATATATTCAAAATAATAATTAGATAAAATAAACTAATGTAATTGATTAATTAAGTACAAAATATTTAAATAAAATATGATTTTTTTAATAAATTTTTGGATTTAAGCTAGTTAATATACTTCATAAGCTTATTAAGATAAAAATTCGGGATTTTTATTAATTTACACATTTCACCCATTGTGCAATGTACCAGGTTCAATCAATGGTATTAGAGCCCAAACGGTATATGTAGTCTATCTAGTCAACATTAAGGGCCAAATGATTAAACTTATATATCTGATGGGTGTCTTGAAAAGTAGTGCCTAGGCTTGGGATTGAATAATCTAGTATTCTCTCGTCTCTAGTTACCTCCATTGCCAAATAAGTGGAGTAGGTCTGAAAAGTTGGCTCGACTAATTTTCAAACTATGATTTAAAATTTTAATGTATACATTTTAAATTTAAAATATAAAATGAAATATAATAAAAGTTATAAAATATTTTCAAAATGGTTTTGAAAACAAGTTTAATTTTTGAAGTATTTAGTATTGAATTTTAATTAGTTAAAAGTCAATTAATTATAATAAACATATATAATGGTATACGTATGTATAATTATCTTAAATTATTTAAGGTAAATTATAAATAAATTTTGAATTTACTAAAAATGTTTTAATTAAATGAATAATTTGTTTGATAAATAAATTCATTAAATGTTAATCGTTGTAAACATATACAGTGATATGTGTGTGTAACGATAATTGTTATTGCTAGACATTTATTTGAAATTTATTTAAGATGGATAATATCAAATTTTTGATTGAATTTAAATTTTAACTAAATATTTTAATTAAATAAAAAGAATTTTTCAAATTAATCAATTAAAAATTAATTAATTGATATATATATATATATATATCTGTGTGTGTGTGTATGTATGCATATATCGATATGTAGATGTAAGCAAACTATAAATGTTATAGTTGATTATTCATCGTAAATAGTTTAAGATAAATAATATAAAATTTTGGAAATTCAATAAAATTGATTAATTAGATAAAATCGAAAATTGATTTAATATTATTGCTTATTAAGAACTATAATTAATTAAATATGATATAATTGTGAAGATATGTGTATATGTTATATAATTTAATTATATTATAACAATTGTAAATAAGTTAAAATTATATAATAATACATATATAAGTATAATAAAAATGGTAAGAGAATTAGAAGTATGCCCTATGGGCAATTGTGTAACTTATTACATATATCTAACTCTATAGCTGATCTTGTCCATAATAAAGGTATTTGTTTTCTATTATATACTTTGTTATGTAGTGATACTATTAATTAAGTAATTAATTTAAAGTATACTAAGTAGAAAATCCTTAAATGATGTGTTATGTGGCCATAATTATAAGGGGCTGTAATTTTGAGAAAAATGTCATAATATTAAATACCATATTATTTTAAATATTCTTGGTCAAAATGTTTCAAGAAAGGATAACGATACATCAGTTGGGACAAGAGTATGTAATGCTCTTCAAATGTTGGCAATGTATTACTCATAGTTGTTGGAGGTATCAAGGGTTATATATTGATAGTTATTAGATAACTATGAAACAACTCATTCTAGAATTTCTTGTTGGTTAATAATAAATAAGGTCAAATAGAAAATCTCCAAGTGATGGTGTTACACATTGTATTATTTTTTTATGAATTTTGAACTCTAAAACAATACGAGAATATGGTTATTTTTTCCAAAACATATAAAGTATATGGTGAATAGTCATGATTCATAATGTACTAATCTTCAATGAAATTAGTTCGCTTGAAATAAGCAAGTAAACCATAATGCGAGATCGTGTATTTAACATGACAGACTATAATAAGGATCTTGTTATGTTACATGCAGCTCCAAAGTTAAAGCTACAAGATGGATCTAGGAATTCAATAACCAAATTTTTTGGTTTGGTCAATTTATGTAAAGTGCAACTTATTCGATATCCTTAAATATTAGGGATGATCGAATGCATTTTTGGTAAAGAATTCATTGTAGTCTTATAGTAAGGATTTCCTGTTGAATAGTTCGTCCATTTGAAAAGGAATGCTAATGTACAAGAATGTATGTAACTTAGGCATAATTAGGAAGAAGAGAGTGAATGGTCACTTCTGCTTCATGAAGGAAACCAAAATGTACGAAATACTAAAAGATTTTTATATGGTATGAGAAATATGATCTATTTCAAACATATTTTCATATGGAAAGTTGTTTTTTATGAAAGTAATTTCTTTGAGTTTAAAATATTTAGTCCTAAACTCTCGACTATAAACTAGTTAAAGTGTACGAAATTAAATTATATAATAGGTGGTTGAATGGAGCTTCATTTTTTATGCGCTATAATGGCAAAGGGGAAATTATGGGAGCATACTATATAAGATTTCTTTGTGGACTCAACAAATTACGAAAAATTCTTTTCATAAATATACCAATTATGAAATAATAGCTGTTTTTAGTACTGACTGGAAAAAGATATAGTTTTATTTTAATATGAATATTCGTTATAAAAAAATATAATAACGGTATTCGTTTAGATAACAAAAGTGATGCATTATAAAATATAATAGTATCTGAAATTCTTTTTACAATTATTTAGGAATTATAGACTAAGCCATTTCTCTGTGGAATAGTTCAATGATCATATGATTAAGGGACAAGCACTCATTCAATGGGACTGACAAAAATTTAATAACTCTTTGCATTGATACATATAGATGCATGTAATTTAAAGTTTATTGATAAGTTCATTGAATATAAAATGAAAGTAGAAAACATAAGATGCAAAGGAAATAAAAGAACTCAATTTGATCGAATGAGTGCGTGTATTGGAAAAGGTTTCAAAAGTACCTAAAAATGATTAAAACTCAAAGTCACTTCTCCCAATGACACATAATGATGTATCGATAAAGAGTAATCGGACAATGCTGAACAAAGTACGATTGAATATGAGTGAAGTTGAGTTAACTTCTTTTTGTAAGATCGTGAACTTAAATTAAGTACATAAGTTTAAAATTAAATTTCTTCTAAAGCATTACGAGATCATACAAGATAAGAGTTTATAAGAAACCCATACATATCTTAGGTCAAGGATTGATAAGTTATGTGAACTGAAGTGCTACACCTGATTTGTTAACGAGGGATCTCGTGTAGATCACCCTAAAAGGGTTTAGGACTGATAAATATTGATTGATCAACTTATGCTATGAACATAAGTTCGTAGACTCAAAACTAAATCAGATTTTATACATATATAAAGGAAGTTCCTAAAATATTTATGAACACCTATTCCATTGGAGCTAAGAAACAATCGTTGTTTCTAGAAATACCAACTCCGTAGCAAAGGAAATTTCTCTTAGAAATTATTGGTAGAAAAATAAGATCCAAAGATAAAACTTATTATAAAGGATGAAATTAAACTAACCAAGCCAAAATTAACAAAACTCATTAGAATGTCTAATAAGAACAATTGCAAATTAAAGAGAAACTTTGAGTTTAGACCTAGGGTATAGATCGGCCTAGGGTACTAGGCGGTCGACCCATGATGTGTAAACTGGCATAGTAGCTTATGCCTAAACAGCCTAAATTTAAAACAAATTTATCGAACGATTAGCATTGATTTGAACCCCTATATATAGTCCTAGACCCTCACTTCCAACCATGAAAGCTCTGTCATTTTCTTTTCTCCCTCAAAACTCTAAATTCATAGAAGTAGATCTAATTTGCACGTATACACTATTGGAGTACTATAGAAGATGATTGGGAAAGAGAATAGGTCAACCCAAATTGCTACATCCAAGGTAAACTATAATTTTGGATTTAAATTGTAAATCTACACAAATATCTCCTTTTTAATCTTAATTTCTAATAGATCTATATATACTTGCGATGTATGAATCCAAATAGGGAGTCAAAGCGGAACACATATGATAGGAATTAGATCTAGAAATTTTGGGAATGCTTAAAAAGAGGTAAGTGGGAAATTAAATGTTTTATAATGAGTTTATATTTTTATATTGTAATATATTTTATATTATGTTTAAAATCATTTTGGAATTACTAATTGAATATACGTATTGGTTAGAGTGACAAATAACAAATTGGATAATAAATTATATACGCATAATGATTACGAAATACATTTAAGAGTAATTATTTTGGAATAGATTTAAATATAATGATTATGGAATAGATTTAATGAAATTGGAAAACTTTCTTTCATATTCTCTACCAGTAACCCGTTATATTTATGACTTTGTTATGATGTAATAATCATAAATTGGCATTTGAATGAAGGATAAGAATGTAAAGTAAAGAAATTTTATTAAGATTTGGGGGGTTTAAGTGATATTTTAATTTGTTGAAATTTAGGATGTTGCAAGTAAAGTTTTATGTCATCAAGTTGAATAAATAAAAGTGCAATGTTTGAAATGACAAGGAATACACCTAAAAAAGAGATGTACAAAATAGGAATATTTATCATATTTTGTAACGTCTATTTCAAATAATAAAAGATAGTTCCTTGTAATTACAAACACTACACAAAATTATTTTTTATATAAGATTTGGAAGTTTACGATGTTAGTTTTTATGATAGAAATGTGGTTCTAACGCATTAGAATGCAGTAAACTCCAAGAGTTAAATAAGAATATATGAACGCGATAAGAATATCCTAAAAAGATAAAATGTGAAATACCAATAAAATGGAAAGTGAATAAAAAGAAAATTCGAAGGATGGGCAAGAAGAAATGAAAAAAGATAGAAAATGGGAAAATGGACAAAAAGAATGGAAAATGATATTATGAACCTGATGAGAGGAAATGATAAATAAACTTCAAGTAAGAAAAGGATAGATGCTTAGTGAAGTAAATACCTAGGATCAACAGTAAAATATAGAGGCAAGGTAATTAAGTAAGCGTGAATGAATATATATATATATATATATATATATATATCTGTGTATGTATGTATGTATTTATATATCTATGTATGTATGTATACACATACATAGCCCAAGTATGCATTTATGATGGGTGTGAACTATCATAAGAAAGTATAGTTAAATAAATAATATGACATTTGGTCATTATAGTAGGTTGGAATGCAAAGTCAATAGTGTTACACAACAAAAGCCTGCCCACCGCAATAGGCTACAAGCAGTTGTGTAACATTATACTAATGTGAGACATATCCAACAGTAGAACCTTTGGAGTATATACATTGCGTATAGATAAAGGAATACCCCCAACAGATAGAGTAGTCTGCTTCAAATATAGTTTTACGGGGTATTACCTTGATTGCACTAGGCAATCTAAACAAGAAGGTGAGTGGGATCGGCACTATACAACAACGATTGGTACCAAAAGTCAAGGGTAGGGCTGCATAGGGTGAGAACTTCGTCAATCCTTAGCGGTCAATGGAAAACACAGGGTTACACCTAACTGATCTTTGTCTCCTACTAGGGTAGACCAAGTTGGGTTATTTACCACCAAATTTGATTGCCAGTTTGTTGGTTAGGGCAAGGCTAGTTAACCCAAAGAGAGTTCTTTAAAAATTATTACGGTGGTCCATGGAACCGAGACCACAATTGGAAGTAGAGAAAGTAGTAAATCCCTAAAGCGTTATATGATATGGCATAATATTTTGAAAAGCCATTATTTGGCACTATAGGGTCCCTCAAGCTATACAGTGACTAGATCGTGACACAGCGAGGGCAATGGATCATGAAGGTTGATGATAGTGAGATACTAGCGGGAATAATATCTAGGTCCATTGGGGAACCGTGGTAGTTATATATATATATATATATATATATATATATATATTTGTGTATGTGTGTGTGTCTATACGTAGTTATGATTCTACATAGGGCAAGTGGGAACCCATTGTACGCGAGTGTGGAGTCGAGATGACTAATTAAAATGTAAATAAACATAAAATGAGTTTAAGAAACATCGACATAAAATAGTGTTATGTACAGAGTATATAATTTACCAGTCACTAGAATGTTGTTCTGACCCCTTCTTTATTACAACCCACTGAATAATTTGAAGATCAAGTACCGGTGCTTAGCGTGTTCGGTGCTAGCAAGGACACTTGTATTTGAAAGTGCCAAATCTTGGTCGGTAATTATGTAACTTATTATATTTTGTTATTCCTCTATAAGTTATACGTTAGTGCTATGACATGCATTCTTTTATTTTAATTGCAAAATACCAAACCAACAATTCGTACTTTGGTGTTCTTGGGTTTTTGTTCCAATGAAAATTTAGGCCCACGGAGGTACATATTGCTTGATATGATTTTGAATTTTTAGTACATGTATGTTGAACCAGAAATTATAAATAAGTGTTTAGAATAGATTATCTGTACATAACAACAAAAATGTCTTAAAGTTGATAGGAGCGATATGGAGGCTATAGGTTTTGGGTATGATCCAAGAAATGATATATAAGAATCAATCGATAAGCATCAGAATTGAGCACATATTTTGATAGAAAAATCAAATATTTAGAATTTCAATAAAAATTCGAAGGAAGCATGTGTTTGTAAAAAAGAATTATAAAAGGTACAAAATATTTCTAAAATATAAGTAAACAACAAACTTATGATTGTTGATGATGTACCCATGCTATAAACATTTTTTTGGTTATTTAATACTAGATGTAGGATTGAAAACAACGTCGTCTATAATCGGTACAAAAGAATGTTGGGAATGTCCCAAATAATATACATTGAGACTATACTAAAATGTTTAATATGGATCATATGAGATGGATTCTTTATGCGTAAAAAATAGGAATTATCACATATGATCCTTAAAAAAATATTTTCAAAACCTAATTTTGCATTTAAAATCGTCTCCTATCTCAAAAACCAATTCCAACTCAAAAGGGAAATTTATAGTATTTTTAAAGTACTAACTTGAGGTTGATAGCTACCAAACTTTTAACTAAAATTGTTACTAACTTCCTGTCACTACTTGGTTTAAGTTTCAAACATATAACACAGTCATAAACTAAAGTGTCAAACAACCAGGTTTAATATCCAATAATTCATATGAAAGGAATATTATTGAAATTAGAATCTACAAATGGAGAGGAATCCTGTTGGATCCCTCCAACCCGTTCCCTTGTATCACAACTCATATATATAAACACATATATATAAATAAAATTTTATGCCGGTAAGGAATCCTATTGGATCCCTTCGACTTGTTTTCCTAAAATTGATTTCATATATTAATTGCTTTCTAAAGCGACAATTCATCAAAACCAACAATTGACGATATAAATATCCAATCATCCAATCAGTGTGATATCTCGGAAATTTTGACAATAACAATTTAATAATCTATGTCAAAATTTAATTGATTTGACAATATTGTTAATAATAAATTTGAATTAAATTTAATAATCTTCTTTAAAATAAATATTTAAACTGATAATCTATCTTTAAAGGCTAATAAATTGTTTTATATTTGTAATGTATACATATCTGTATATATTATAAATAGATAATCTTCGTTTTAAATTTAATAGACTTAGGCATGTTTTCTTATTACAATATTTTTGATAAATTAAAAGTTTGATTTAATTTGATATTACGCTATTAAATAAATAACCATATGATTTTAATACTCAAGCTAAAAACTTAATTATTTGAAATTGATTTTGGCTTAAGTTTAAATTTAAATAAAAAGGTTTGTTTTGTCTTAAATATGACTTGATTAAATAAGTCTTTCAAAATGTTTGAAATAAAATAAACCTTATTTATATTAAACATAAGTATAAAAATAAATAATAAGTAAATTAAGTATTTAATAGTTAGATTTTAAAAACAAAAGAGAAATAAAAATAAGCATAGAACTAAATACATAAGTTAAAATTATAACAAATAACCAAAACAATTTCATATATGTACATAAGCATAACCAAGCAAGAACAAACTAAGTAAAGGAAACTTGTATGTAACCTGTAAGTGATTATGCAAAACAAGTAAAAGAAAATATATGTACTTAAGGTATGAAAACTACCAGATAAATAAACAAAAAAAATGTATGTGAAATAGATGATAGGCATGAATAAAACAAAGCAAAAGAAAAATCTATCAACATCAAAATAAATATCTATATACAAGACAAAAAGTATATATGCAAGTACAAGTAAAAAGATAAAACCAGGATTTGCAATATTTGTTGCCTGCAAAATAGCATACAAGGCAAGTACAAGTAAAAAGATACAAACCAGGAAAGCAAAAGGAAACATCAACATATAAAAGAAGATAAGCATTGAAATAAGACAAAAGGAAATCAAATAATAGCAAGCCTGTAAACAAGATAAGGAACCAAGACAGTAATAACATCATCTCAGCACAAAGTTAGTCAATTCAAATTGTTTGGAAGATCTTTTCAGCCGAAATGTATAAACTCATTGCAACCCCAAACATAACCTTGCCTGATAAAATAAAAGCAAAGAAATATCTTTGAACAAACTAAAATAGCCTATACCAGATGACACCTTCCTGTACAAGCTTGTCTCCTCTATATTTATATGCAATGCTCTTTGTTCCATTTTCTTTCATAACTTAACAAACCAGAAAGCAACGAAAGAAAGCATATCCCTAAACAACTTCATTAATCAAAAGCAAGGAGATTTAATAGAGGATCAAGCAATAGCTTCCTGGATGTGTTCTCTGTCCAAATTTTTATGTGAGTAACATCACAATCTAAATTGTTCAAGTATATTCTTTTGTTGCATATTCATATCTGAAAACATATGTGTTATGAATTTATTTAAAAGTAAAAGATCCGTGTTTAAGCATAAATATGTTGGTGTGCATGCTGTGAACTGTGTGCTTCTTCTATGATTCTAGTCCTAGGTTCAAAGTCTACAAACAAAAATCTGTTACTCATTATCCAAATTTTATTAAGACTTAAGTCTTGAACAAAGTAAGTTTGTTATACCATAGTTTTAGGATTTAAAATTTGTTTAAGTTGAAATAATCTATATTTACTCTGGAAATAAATAAAACAATAGTACAACTTAAATAAGTCAAATTTCAAATTAAATGTTTCACGAATTCAGGTGTATAAATCAAATGCTCGAACTAAAACTTGATTTATAAAACTAAAATTACAAATCTTAGTGATGGGATTAAAGTGCATTTCTGGTTTGACCTAAAATGGGTAACTAAGGGTTTTCTGGTGATCTCGAGAATCTGGAGGTTCGTGTTTTTTTCTGGTGTTAGTAGGATTAGCAGTGGTGAGGGTAAAATTGTCAGAGTAATGGATAGATCACCGTGCTGGCCATAGGAGGTCGGAATTGTTTGTAAACCTAGTTTTGGTAAGGTTGTGATGTTTGATCATCACGAGCTCTCTGGACGATCGAGTTCAACAAGGCTTTGGGAATCGAACGCTTGTACATTGACGAAGGTTTGGCTGGAGGAGCTAACGCTCCAGTGAACGGAGAGATGAGATTGAGGGATTTTTCCAGGTTTTGGAATTTGGGGTTGTCAGTTTTCCAGGTTGTGGCTCGAACCCTCATTTTTGTTTTCGAGTTGGAATTGTCGTGTTGATGCTTGCGAGGGGGTGTTTGGGTGATGGATGGTGTGAAGGGATCAACGGTGATGACCAGCGGCGACCATCGGCACCGTGCATATGCATAGTGCACTGTGTTGTGCCTGGAAGCAGGGGGTACTCGAGTCTTTAAGGAATTGACTCAAGGAAACTTCACGTCGAACTCGAAGCGCGTTCGAATTTGACTCGAAGCAAAAGGATGGAGCCTCGAGGTAACTCTTCGGTTACAGGTTTTAGAGGAAGCAGTTGTTCTGTTTTTTCTTAAAATAAAGTATAAAAGCAAAGTTCAATTGACAAGAAAAGATTAAAATGAGATTTAAACCCAAGATTTATTTGGTTCAAGTTAGTTTTGAACTTTAATTTAAAATAAATAAAGTTTTTATTTAAATTGTTGTAACTATTATAAAAAGAAAAGCTTGAGTAGTTGGATTTTAAAGTGAAGCTTTAGATTGTAGGTTGAGTTTAAAATTAAAGATTTAAATCTGGATTCAATATAAATTTGAATCTTAGAATTTGAAATAAAAGTAGATTTTAAATTATTTTAAACAAATTTGAATGATAAAGTAAATTTTCAAATTTGATTTGAATTCAAAGTGGAATTGTGTTTAAATTCTTTTAATCTTCTATTTTAAGATAATTATTCTTTAAGTTGTAAAATAAAAAGGAGTTTGGAATTGTTAAGATTAATTTGATTTCAGTTTAAATATTAAATTTAAAATGAAATTTTAAAAGTAAATTTAAATTAAATTGTTTTAAATACCTTATTAATGATAAATTGATCATTAAATAGAAAAAAGTTTTAAAGACTTAAGGATTTGTAATTATTAAGTTAACTAAATGTATAATTAATGATTAGAATTAATTAACATAGAAATTAAGAGTTTAATTTTATTTAAATAAGATATAAGTTAATTACTTTAAGGTAAATCAATTGGTAATTAAGAAATCATTGATTTAATAAGGTTAAAATTTTAAATTAATGATTAGCGATCAATTAATGAATTAATTGATTGCTAATTAATGAATTATTAAGATTAATAAAAATGTAATAGATAATAAATTTTAGTTAATTACTTTAGGAAAATAATTAAAGAATTGTAAATAGATAATGAGGGTCATTAACTAAGATTATGAAATAATCAATTAACGGGATTAATTTTAATAATTAATTAAATTATTATTTAAAATAAGCAATTGTGGATTGTTAAGCATAATTACTAAATGGAAGTAATTAAGGAATTAATTACTCATTGTAATTAATTTAGTTTCATATAAATTGTTTAAGTTAATTAATTAAGTTTAATTAATTTAAAAAATCATATGATGATGAGATAAGTATAATTACTTAGGGAAGTAATTAATGATAATTACTAGATGTAATTACCAAAAATGATTAATAGTGAAAGTAATTTGAGTATAATTACTTTGTATAATTAACCAGGGGATTAATTAGAGAAAATTAATTAAGGAGTAATTAATTTATTTGATGGAGTAATTAAAGGTAGTTAATTACTGAATGATATTAATCAGAGGTGATTAATAAATGTGGTTTAATTAAAGATTAATTACTTAAGGTAATTAATTTAAAACAGGGAAGTAATTAAAATGTAATTAGAAATCATTAATTGATATAATTAATGACGGGATGATAAATTTAGATTAATTAATCAATAATAGGTAATTAAAGAGTAATTAATTAGTGTAATTAAGAAGTAATGTAATGTTTGTAAATTAAGGTTAATTTCTATATTTGGATAAGATAATTAATTTGTGAAAATAATTAAAGGATGATTACTTGAATATAATTAAATGTTAATTAGTCAAGTGTGATTAAGTGAAATGAATTTATTAATCGATTGATAATTGATTAACAATTAAATAAGCAAGAGTTATAATGTTATAGTAATTAATTTAATTTACTTTAAATTAATTAGAGATGCAAGTAATTAATTTAATTCATTTTAAATTAATTATATATGGTGTGATTACTAATCATTGCTTATGTATGGATGGATGAAATTGTTTACCTTGAATGGTTTAAGATATCAGATATGAGAAATTGATGCTATGTGATATGGATGCTTTGATTTAAGTATGATGATAATATGGATTATTTGTTATGATGATAATATGCATTATCTGTTTGTAGTGATAATATTGATTATTTGTTTATGTTGATAATGTTGATTATCTATTGTGATATGTGAATTATCTCTCTGTGTGTATATAGATAATAAAATTGAATTGTTTTAAACTTTAAACAACTTGGCCTTAAAAGACACGCTTGGATTTCGATGAGACCGGGATCGGGTTTTCCATATTTGGAAGTCTGAAAACCACATCGATCCAAATTAACGATAGGTTGTGAATCTGAGGTGAAGATGAAGATTCTGAATTCAAGGGTTATCGTCGTTAACTCTGAGGGTGATTCCAAAATGAGTGTAACGTGATAATGCCTTCGGTTTCGTTCGAACCCGGAACGAACTTGTATGGATTGAATGCTGTCAAAACATCGTAAGGTGGGCGATGAGCATTCTAAGAGATGAGTTCTCTAAAGGTAATCGTAGCCTCAAGCCTCATCAACCGGGAATGGCTAAAACAGGGGAGGTGCAACAAGGTTAGGTGGGTCACGCCCAAGCAGGACAAGATTTTCCCCTGTCTAGATGTCCCTTTTTATTCGGCTGTGTGGACAGTTGTGAGCTCCAACTGCCGGGGTTGTCTTGTTTGGGACTGTTCAGTAAGGAATGGTTCCGGCCTTGTGTTGTAGGGGGTCGGGAGTGATCCTCGGTACGTTGATCTAGGCCACGTACTATGACGGGCGGTACCCCAGTAGCCCTGCCATTGTATGGAATCCACAATCCAATAAGTGCCAATGATTTTGATTGTATTACCCACTTTTGTGGCTAGTAGCTGGAATTTAATAATGTAACAATTTCGGCTATTTTCTATTTACTTGAAAACCCTAGACCTATTATAATATCACAGAATTTCCTATTAAATGATTTGGTTAGCGCAAGGTAAAAACTTACCATGTTTGTTTGTGGGAAGTCTTACGTGATACCTTTTGTTTTCAAATATTTTCAAAAATTAAGCAGCTTTAACCTGTTACTCATACCAGACCCATGTCTGGCCCGGAGTTTATTTTTGTTTTTCATAAACTCTCGGGTACTCAAATTTTTACGAGTAGCCAAGAGATTCAGGTTAGATTTGACGAATTCTGGAGGAGCAATGGAGCGGGAGGCTTCTGCGTTGTAGACTATATATAGTGTTTCGCTGTGTTGTTATCTCTGAGTTGTTTATCTGTATTGTATATTGAGGTGTATAACTAGATAGGTGTTTATAACTGTCTAGTATGTGATGTATTATCTGTGTAACTCTGAATGATGTTGTATATTATGTAAATACTTATGTGATTAATATAATTTATTCGTTCCGCTGTGAGATTCTGATGTTGTTGTTCTTTCTTCTCTACCTTTTCTATTTTCTCATACCTTTCTTTCTTTATGATGAAATAGATTTCTGGGGTCAGAAACCCGAGTCGTCACAGTTGGTATCAGAGCGCTAGGTTGAGTGAATACCTAGGCTCTTGGGTGATTTCTATCTTGAGAGAGCTTATTTGTAATTTTGATATATAAATATATTTATATTTATTTCTACCTATTGGTTGGGTTACCTGTCCAGGTTTTCCAGTATAAGTTATAAAGGTGGATATGGTAGTGGTGTGTGTAATACGACTACTAATGGTTGGAGTTTGAATGTTTGAGGTTGGAAGTGTATCTGTTGAGACTGTAGACCTATTACCGTCTCGAGTTAGATTTGCGTGGTGTAAGGATTTCATCGATCTCTGAAGGAAACCTGTTAAGGTTCGGAGTTCACTTTTGAAGTGTAAGTTTGGATGAGCTAGAGTTTGGACCTATCGGTTTGGCATGAGCAAGTCATGATATCTTGATACCTCAGGATGTAGTAGCTGTGTGATGAGACACAGTGACTATGGAAGTCTCTGAAGATGTTTCTTTGGAATCAGTTAAGGAAGTGTATCTGTTTCGGTGTTGGGGTTGAGTCCAGTAGAATGTTTCTATTGGTTTGAGGTCCGAGTTTCTCGAAGAGTTGGGATAGGAAGTCTTGGCATCTGAGTCAACAGTGCAGCTCGGAGTGTTCTTTGTGATATCAAGGAGATCTTCTATCTTGGCAGTTTTTCTTGATGAAATTTCAGGAGCAGCAGAGTGATTCCATTTCTTTGATGGATTAGTTAATTAAGTGTAGGCTGTTCTGTTTGGTAAAGAGAGAACAGTTTTTCTTTGGTAGTGGGCTAGGTTGATCGCAAAAGTGACTTGCGATTGTTGAGTTTCTCTTGGGTTTAGAATTTTTCTGGATGTGAATTTTGTCCGTGTCTAGAGATTGAGTTTGGTATCGACTGGATTCCAGAAGTGGTACCGATGGTTCAGCTTAGTAGTAGGATGATTTTTGGAGAATGAGTTGGTGAAGCAGCTCGGGTTTTGGAGAAACTTCTGAGTTTTACTTTTGGATATGTTGAACCCTATTTTTAGAATGTGTTGTCCAGTCTATGTTTGAGTTCATCATCAGTATTTTCATCTGCTCAATCAGAGTTGCGCAGTGGAAGCATGGTGGCAGCTGTTTGGTGTGGAAACAACTGGATTTTGCAGTGTTTTGAATTAGAGAGTCTCTACTGGAAATTTTTCGGGATCTTAAGACCAAATTGGAATGCATCTGTATTATCCTTCCATATGAGAGAAGTAAGATCTGTCTTCTGATTTTGGAATAGAGTTTGTGTTCTGAGTTTTGGTTGATCTTGGAAAGATCATTTTGTTGAATTGTATTTGGTTCAGTTTGTTTCTAAGGAGAATCAGCAAGGGTTAAGCTGATCAATAATGATGTAGGCAGCGTAGGATCGTCAAAAGAGTATTGTGGATAAGAGATGGAGAATTAGATATTCGTAGTTAGAGACTTTGTTGTTGTTGGGATTTTCTTCGATCTATGGGAGCTATAAGATTGGATAAGATTAGAAAGCTAGATCCGAGATATTTGGATCTTTTTCTGTTGTTCTTCTCAGGATTAGTGTTTGGTCTTCAGGAGTGGATTGCCAGTTTGGATAACTGGAATTCAGAGTGTTTCACGTATCTTTGAGAGAGTACGTGTAAGATCTATCTCCGATCATAGAAACAGCAGTTCATGGAATTTGGGTTGTTGAGTCAGACTTGAGTTTGGTCTGATATTTTGATTTGTTTTGTAGATCTAGATGAGTGGGAACTCAGTAGCTTAGTAATATTGGTTGTTTGGATTCTGTAGAGCGAGTATCCCGGTATTTATACTTGGGGAAACTCGAGAAAAATTCTATTTGGAATTTTATCTGGACAATTAGATTTGTAGATTGGATGAATTGGTTGCTATGATTGATAGCATATGATTGATATATGCCTGTGTTTTAAAATTAAATCTTTAATTAGATTGTTAAATTACCTTTGTTTTAAATTTCGGGGACGAAATTCTTTTAAGGGGGGAGGAATGTGATATCCCGGAAATTTTGACAATAACAATTTAATAATCTATGTCAAAATTTAATTGATTTGACAATATTGTTAATAATAAATTTGAATTAAATTTAATAATCTTCTTTAAAATAAATATTTAAACTGATAATCTATCTTTAAAGGCTAATAAAATGTTTTATATTTGTAATGTATACATATATGTATATATTATAAATAGATAATCTTCGTTTTAAATTTAATAGACTTAGGCATGTTTTCTTATTTCAATATTTTTGATAAATTAAAAATTTGATTTAATTTGATATTACGCTATTAAATAAATAACCATATGATTTTAATACTCAAGCTAAAAACTTAATTATTTGAAATTGATTTTGGCTTAAGTTTAAATTTAAATAAAATGGTTTGTTTTGTCTTAAATATGACTTGATTAAATAATTCTTTCAAAATGTTTGAAATAAAATAAACCTTATTTATATTAAACATAAGTATAAAAATAAATAATAAGTAAATTAAGTATTTAATACTTAAAGTTTAAAAACAAAAGAGAAATAAAAATAAGCATAGAACTAAATACTTAAGTTAAAATTATAACAATAACTAAAACAATTTCATATATGTACATAAGCATAACCAAGCAAGAACAAACTAAGTAAAGGAATCTTGTATGTAACCTCTAAGTGATTATGCAAAACAAGTAAAAGAAAATATATGTACTTAAGGTATGAAAACTACCAGATTAGTAAACAAAAAAAAATGTATGTGAAATAGATGATAGGCATGAATAAAACAAAGCAAAGAAAAATCTATCAACATCAAAATAAATATCTATATACAGGACAAAAAGTTTATATGCAAGTACAAGTAAAAAGATACAAACCAGGGTTTGTAATATTTGTTGCCTGCAGAATAACATACAAGGCAAGTACAAGTAAAAAGATACAAACCAGGCAAGCAAAAGGAAACATCAACATATAAAATAAGATAAGCATTGAAATAAGACAAAAGGAAATCAAATAATAGCAAGCCTGTAAACAAGATAAGGAACCAAGACAGTAATAACATCATCTCAGCACAAATTTAGTCAATTCAAATTGTTTGGGAGATCTTTTTAGCCGAAATGTATAAACTCATTGCAACCCCTAACATAACCTTGCCTGATAAAACAAAAGCAAAGAAATATATTTGAACAAACTAAAATAGCCTATACCAGATGACACCTTCCTGTACAAGCATTTCTCCTCTATATTTATATGCAATGCTCTTTGTTCCATTTTCTTTCATAACTTAACAAACCAGAAAGCAAGAAAAGAAAGCATATCCTTAAACAACTTCATTAATCAAAAGCAAGGAGATTTAATAGAGGATTAAGCAATAGCTTCCTGGATGTGTTCTCTGTCCAAATTTTTTTGTGAGTAACATCACAATCTAAATTGTTCAAGTATATTATTTTGTTGCATATTCTTATCTGAAAACATATGTGTTATGAATTTATTTAAAAGTAAAAGATCTGTGTTTAAGCATAAATATGTTGGTGTGCATGCTGTGAACTGTGTGCTTCTTCTCTGATTCTAGTCCTAGGTTCAAAGTCTACAAACAAAAATTTGTTACTCATTATCCAAATTTTGTTAGGACTTAAGTCTTGAATAAAGTAAGTTTGTTATACCATAGTTTTAGGATTTAAAATTTGTTTAAGTTGAAATAATCTATATTTACTCTGGAAATAAATAAAACAACAGTACAACTTAAATAAGTCAAATCTCAAATTAAATGTTTCACGAATTCAGGTGTATAAATCAAATGCTCGAACTAAAACTTGATTTATAAAACTAAAATTACAAATCTTAGTGATGGGATTAAAGTGCATTTCTGGTTTGACCAGAAATGGGTAACTAAGGGTTTTCGGGTGATTTCGAGAATCTGGAGGTTCGGGTTTTCTTTTGCCGTTAGTAGGATTAGCGGTGGTGAGGGTAAAATTGTCAAAGTAATGGATAGATCACCGTGGTGGCCATAGGTGGTCGGAATTGTTTGTAAACCTAGTTTTGGTAAGGTTGTGATGTTTGATCATCACGAGCTCTCTGGACGTTCGAGTTTAACAAGGCTTTAGGAATCGAACGCTTGTACGTTGACGAAGGTTTGGCTGGAGGAGCTAACGCTCCGGTGAACGGAGAGATGAGATTGAGGGATTTTTCCAGGTTTTGGAATTTGGGGTTGTCAGTGTTTCCAGGTTGTGGCTCGAACCCTCGTTTTTGTTTTCGAGTTGGAATTGTCGTGTTGATGCTTGCGAGGGGGTGTTTGGGGGATGGATGGTGTGAAGGGATCATCGGTGATGACCAGCGGCGACCATCGGCACTGTGGATATGCACGGTGCACTGTGTTGTGCCTGGAAGCAGGGGGTACTCGAGTCTTTAAGGAATTGACTCGGGGAAACTTCACGTCGAACTCGAAGCGCGTTCGAATTTGACTCGAAGCAAAGGAATGGAGCCTCGGGGTAACTCTTTGGTTACAGGTTTTACAGGAAGCAGTTGTTCTGTTTTTTTTTAAAATAAAGTATAAAAGCAAAGTTCAATTGACAAGCAAAGATTAAAATGAGATTTAAACCCAAGATTTATTTGGTTCAAGTTAGTTTTGAACTTTAATTTAAAATAAATAAAGTTTTTATTTAAATTGTTGTAACTACTTATAAAAAGAAAAGCTTGAGTAGTTGGATTTTAAAGTGAAGCTTTAGATTGTAGGTTGAGTTTAAAATTAAAGATTTAAATCTGGATTCAATAAAAATTTGAATCTTAGAATTTGAAATAAAAGGAGATTTTAAATTATTTTAAACAAATTTGAATGATAAAGTAAATTTTCAAATTTGATTTGAATTCAAAATGGAATTGTGTTTAAATTCTTTTAATCTTCTATTTTAAGATAATTATTTTTTAAGTTGTAAAATAAAAAGGAGTTTGGAATTGTTAAGATTAATTTGATTTCATTTTAAATCTTGAATTTAAAATGAAATTTTAAAAGTAAATTTAAATTAAATTGTTTTAAATACCTTATTAATTATAAATTGATCATTAAGTAGAAAAAGGTTGTAAAGACTTAAGGATTTGTAATTATTAAGTTAACTAAATGGATAATTAATGACTAGAATTAATTAACTTAGAAATTAAGAGTTTAATTTTATTTAAATAAGATATAAGTTAATTAATTTAAGGTAAATCAATTGGTAATTAAGAAATCATCGATTTAATAAGGTTAAAATTTTAAATTAATGATTAGCGATCAATTAATGAATTAATTAAGGAATAATTAATGAATTATTAAGATTAATACAAATTTAATAGATAATAAATTTTAGTTAATTACTTTAGGAAAAGTAATTAAAGAATTGTAAAATAAATAATGAGGGCCATTAACTAAGATTATGAAATAATCAATTAACGGGATTAATTTTAATAATTAATTAAATTATTATTTAAAATAAGCAATTGTGGATTGTTAAGCATAATTACTAAATGGAAGTAATTAAGGAATTAATTATTCATTGTAATTAATTCAGTTTGATATGAATTGTTTAAGTTAATTAATTAAGTTTAATTAATTTAAATAATCATATAATGATGAGATAAGTATAATTACTTAGGGAAGTAATTAATGATAATTACTGGATGTAATTACCAAGAATGATTAATAGTGAAAGTAATTTGAGTATAATTACTTTGTATAATTAATCAGGGGATTAATTAGAGAAAATTAATTAAGGAGTAATTAATTTATTTGATGGAGTGATTAAAGATAGTTAATTACTGAATGATATTAATCAGAGGTGATTAATAAATGTGGTTTAATTAAAGATTAATTACTTAAGGTAATTAATTTAAAACAGGGAAGTAATTAAAATGTAATTAGAAATCATTAATTGATATAATTAATGACGGGATGATAAATTTAGGTTAATTAATCAATAATAGGTAATTAAAGAGTAATTAATTAGTGTAATTAAGAAGTAATGTAATGTTTGTAAATTAAGTTTAATTTCAATATTTGGATAAGATAATAAATTTATGAAAATAATTAAAGGATGATTACTTGAATATAATTAAATGTTAATTAGTCAAGTGTGATTAAGTGAAACGAATTTATTAATCGACTGATAATTGATTAACAATTAAATAAGCAAGAGTTATTATGGTATAGTAATTAATTTAATTTACTTTAAATTAATTAGAGATGCAAGTAATTAATTTAATTCATTTTAAATTAATTATATATGGTGTGATTACTAATCATTGCTTATGTATGGATGGATGAAATTGTTTACCTTGAATGGTTAAAGATATCAGATATGAGAAATTGATGCTATGTGATATGGATGCTTTGATTTAAGTATGATGATAATATGGATTATCTGTTATGATGATAATATGGATTATCTGTTTGTAGTGATAATATTGATTATCTGTTTATGTTGATAATGTTGATTATCTATTGTGATATGTGAATTATCTATCTGTGTGTATATAGATAATAAAATTGAATTGTTTTAAACTTTAAACAATTTGGCCTTAAAAGACACGTTTGGATTTCGATGAGACCGGGATCGGGTTTTCCATATTTGGAAGTCCGAAAACCACATCGATCCAAATTAACGATAGGTCGTGAATCTGAGGTGAAGATGAAGATTCTGAATGCAAGGGTTATCGTCGTTAACTCTGAGGGTGAATCCAAAATGAGTGTAACGAGATAATGCCTTCGGTTTCGTTCGAACCCGGAACGAACTTGTATGGATTGAATGCTTTCAAAACATCGTCAGGTGGGCGATGAGCATTCTAAGAGATGTGTTCTCTAAAGGTAATCGTAGCCTCAAGCCTCATCAACCGGGAATGGCTAAAACAGGGGAGGTACAGCAAGGTTAGGTGGGTCATGCCCAAGCAGGACATGATTTTCCCCTGTTTAGATGTCCCTTTTTATTCGGCTGTGTGGACAGTTGTGAGCTCCAACTGTCGGGGTTGTCTTGTTCGGGACTGTTCGGTAAGGAATGGTTCCGGCCTTGTGTTGTAGAGGGTCGGGAGTGATCCTTGGTACGTTGATCTAGGCCACGTGCTGTAACGGGCGATACCCCAGTAGCCATGCCATTGTATGGAATCCACACTCCAATAAGTGCCAGCGGTTTTGATTGTATTACCCACTTTTGTGGCTAGTAGCTGGAATTTAATAATGTAACAATTTCGGCTATTTTCTATTTACTTGAAAACCCTAGACCTATTATAATATCACAGAATTTCCTATTAAATGATTTGGTTAGCGTAAGGTAAAAACTTACCATGTTTATTTGTGGGAAGTCTTACGTGATACCTTTTGTTTTCAAATATTTTCAAAAATTAAGCAACTTTAACCTGTTACTCATACCAGACCCATGTCTGACCTGGAGTTTATTTCTGTTTTTCATAAACTCTCGGGTACTCAAATTTTTACGAGTAGCCAAGAGATTCAGGTTAGATTTGACGAATTCTGGAGGAGCAATGGAGCAGGAGGCTTCTGCGTTGTAGACTATATATAGTGTTCCGCTGTGTTGGTATCTCTGAGTCGTTTATCTGTATTGTATATTGAGGTGTATAACTAGACAGGTGTTTATAACTGTCTAGTATGTGATGTATTATCTGTGTAACTCTGATTGATGTTGTATATTATGTAAATACTTATGTGATTAATATAATTTATTCGTTCCGCTGTGAGATTCTGATGTGGTTATTCTTTCTTCTCTACCTTTTCTATTTTCTCATCCCTTTCTTTCTTTATGATGAAACGGATTTCTGGGGTCAGAAACCCGGGTCATCACAATCAGTAATTTTTTATCGACTATATAATATTTCTGATTAGCTAAAAAGGTGAGATTCACTCACCATTATACCAGTTGTCGCCGTAGCATTCTAGCTCGTCTGAATTCAAACGACATTCAAATTCAGCGTTAAATTCAACAATCTCCACTCGTCACCAATTCAATTCAATATCGTACTATTTGTTGATTTGATCCTAATGCAACTCTTCTCGCTCGATTTTGACCTAAAGCGAATGATTTATTTAATTTACAACATTCAATCAACTTAAATGATATTTTATTCACTAATCACCACCAATTAACTTAATAACCTTGTTTAAAAATAAGTCTCGCTTCTCTAATCTCTCCTCCAACTCTCGTCTTCATAAAAAAGGCAACCCAAGCCTCCTCCTTTCTTGCTCGCCGCTGCCACGACAGCCATTAAGCCACTGCCGCATGCTCCTACCGATAGCCTAGCTTCTGCTCGTCCCCACAACACCGACCTTGCCCCTCCAGTCTTTGTCGCCACTGAGAAGTGTAACGACCTAGAATTTTGATCGTTTGAATTTGGAATAGTAAATTGATGTTAAATATTGAAAAGTTAATTTTATAAGGTAAATAACTTGAATTTCAAATATAGCGATTGGTTTGATAATTAAATTTTTGAATTTAATATTGGAATTATTTAAAGTAACTGTAGCTTGATGAAACATTCCTGGTTTTTAAGCCAAGGATGATTTGATAATTAATATGAATTTTTGGGATTAATTGTGAATTAATTTGAAAATTTGGAATAAATATATATAAAAAGATTTTAAAATAAAGAAATTGATTTGAAATTCAATAACAAATATTTTTATAAATAAATTGGATTTAAGAACTTTATAAACTAAAAGAAATTTGTTTCCTATTATATATATATATATATATATACATATATATGATTTGAAAAGTTATGATTTGAAACTAATTTTCAAAAGGTTAATCTAAGTTAAACTCTTATATATACATAAATAAAGGAAAATGTATATAAATAAATTTATATTTATTAGATTTGATATAGATATTTATTTATTTAAAAAGAATGGTAACTTGAGTTTAAAATTGAAATAAGATTTAATATTCTTTCTTTTAATACACATGAACTAAACTTAAGAATATATATAAACATATAAGGAAATATGTTACATAAATTATAATAAAATAGGGATTTAAAAACATAAATTGTAAATTAAATGAAGCAAGGATTTAAACATAAAAATACACATTTGTGACGTTTGTGAAATAAGGAAATACATGCTTAAAAACTTGTAAGTTTAATTAAACAAGTGGAAAATATATTTTCTCTCAAGTTTGAATTATAATAAAATATAATATCAAAACAAAATCTAGTTGCTTGATTCTCATTTCAAACTCTCTCAAAAAAAATTCATCTCTCATTTTATAAACTGAAATCTAGAACTAAAGAAATAAGAAAACTGAAACCAGTTTTGAAGCAAATGAAAATAGATTCAAGATCAAACAAAATCAAACATGAAGCTTCAGTTTCAAATCATTTTTACAGTTGCAAGCTTCCAGGTTTTTTAAAATCTTATAACCTGATCAAATTCAAGCTTCAGATAAGCCGTTCAAAACAAATCATTTTCCAGTTTTTGGCAGTTCAAAGAAGCATGCAAATTCAACTTAGTTCAAATAGTAAGCAAAACAAGATCAAACAGTAAAGATCAGATCATTAAAACAAGACCAGATCAGTTTTCAAGTTCAAACGAAATTCCTGGTTCTCTGTTTTCCATTTACAGGTGAGCAAACTCTTAAAACCATATATATAATTTAGTTTTCATGTGATGAATATTTAGTTAAGTTGTGAAATATGTTTAAATGGGTATGAATATGTATGTATACGCATATATATATATATATATATATGTGTGTGTGTGTGTGTGTGTGTGTGTGTGTGTGTGTGTGTGTGTGTGTGTGTGTGTGTGACTGTGTGCATACAAGCATATATCTCTGTTGTGTTTACAGGCTTAGATTCACTAGAAAAATCATATCTCCTCATTTGATCAAAATTAAGTCATGATTATCAAAGGAAAGGTGTTTGTATTTACCTCGTTCAAGTTTTAAAAGTGGTTTCAAATATTTACATTGAATAATCATTTCAAAAATTATAAAATTTACAATAAACTCATTTTAAAGTCAGAAATCAATAAACTTAATTTCATGCTTGGATCCCATAATTAGATTAGAATTAACAAATGATGATTTTTAAAAGAAATTTCATGATTTTTAACATTGTAAATAATGAGAATTTTCGAGTTGAACGAGAAATCTGTTTTGGGTAAATCCAAGGATCGACGACAATTGGTCCATCATGCTTTGGTTGGAAGGTGGTTCGAGCATCGAGGGTAAAAGGAAAAATGGCTACAGGGTTATCTGATCATCAAAGCGGTCAGGCAACACTATTTTAGGGTTCATGTAATAGTCTGCAAATCCGTAATCCTTGAATAGACACTAATCTCCATTGATTAACTCAAGATGAACGGAAATACGAACCATTATGGTTTAAGAAGAAGAAAGAAAATAAGAGAAGAGAAGAAGATAGAACAGAACAGAAATCGACAGAACAATATCAGAATCTCACAATCGCAGCGGAACAACATATAATAGATGAATGAATAATCTTTAAACAAAGAACTATATCAGTTATTACATTACATCACATTTCATTTCATTACATCAGAGTGTACAACAACAAACAACAACAAATAGCAGAAAATAAATACTATATACTAGTAATACGCCATGCCATCCAGCTTGCCTCCAGCAACTCCTGAATTCCAGAATATCCTGATAAACCTAACTCTTGACTGCCCGTGTGGAAATTGGTGGGCACCCAGAGTTTAGGAAGGAAAACAATAAACTCCGAGTCAGTCATGTGACTGGTGTGAGAACTCAAAACAGTTTATTTATCTTTAAAATCAAAATAGAGGAATATTTTTAAAGTTACTTCGCAATGCTTTTAAAAATGAGAATACCATAAGGCCTCCCGCACGCACACATAATGCAAACGCAGAATCGGAGGAGATTTCTCCTTATGATAGTCAAAGATGCTTGATACACATTAAAAAGAAACATTTGATATTATTACTAGTGCATAGTGTAGAAAAAATTATTTCGAAAGTAAAGATATAAATCTTAGCCAGCATAGACATTTCGCACTTATGCCTACTATAGCTACCATGTTCAATAGCAGGTTACCGCCACATTCCATCGCAGGTTATACAACTAAAACCGTACAAGATCGTATTGTTTCTTTGGATTTCCAACAAATGGTCAGGCCAAGGAACTTCCCATTGACACATGAGAATGCCTTTGGAAGGACGTCCCCGAGAACCTAACCGGATCACTGCCAACACAAGGCCGGGTTACCCCTAACTGGGTAACTACTGACACGAGTATGCCATCCCCCGGTCCTTTGGGACCTTTAACCGAGCGCTCGTAACCAACATCACACCGTAATAAATAAAGTGTTTCAACATGAGTAAGTATCTGGGCTCCATACCATGATACCACCCTTTTCCAGAAGGAAATGCACATACCCTAAAGGGAGCTACCCCTCATAACCTTGCCGCATCTTTCCTGTTTTGACCATTCCGGGGTGTGAGGTTCGACGAAGTTTCGCCCACAAAGCCACGCTTTATACAAAAGCTGTGCTTTGGGTCAACAAATCATCAAAGAAATGATCACAAAGATAAGTGATCAAACAAATGATCATATCACAAATGATCAAACAATGATCATTTCACAGCAACACTCAGCATGTCACATTACCAAATTGGGAATATATCGTTAATGACCTTCAACTACATAACCTCTGAGCTCGTACGTCTCAGAGAAGGGTGTTAAGCTAAGAGAATAAATTATCCGCCACCAACAGAAATACATTTGAAAGAAATCAGCTTTATATCTCAATTGTAATGTCAGACATACAATCCATACAAGTCTGTTCCAGGATCGAACAGAACCAAAGGCA
This sequence comes from Allium cepa, assembly GCA_030765085.1. Taxonomy (NCBI): domain Eukaryota; kingdom Viridiplantae; phylum Streptophyta; class Magnoliopsida; order Asparagales; family Amaryllidaceae; genus Allium; species Allium cepa. The sequence goes on along the minus strand of CM060943.1, from coordinate 545,987,768 downwards.
CTTACAAAGAAGTCCTTGCAATCGGATATTCACTAATCACATTCGGACTTCCCATCACACATGGAGTCTCTATACCGTGGACCAATCGATGCAAAGACATTCGACGAGTTGTCCTTTCGCTTTCAAAAATATCCGGTCTTCAACACCGGTCTTCAAATGCAATTCATAACGACGTATCACGTATTCGTAATGGGTTATACGACCCCAAGGTCCTTTCCTGGCTAACCCGAATAGTGAGCGCTTATTTAAAAATAAGTGTGGCATTCAAATTCAAGAAAATCACAACAAATACCTACTCAAAGGTAAATATTGATAGTCGATTATTGAACTATCAATGGATATGCACAACATCACCAGATTCCAAATAATTTTCCAAATTACTTATTTTCCCAAAAATATCATTACAAGATATAAAATTTCAATGCTTCAAAAATAAATCAATATTTATTTTTAAACAAATTCCCCTTTCTTTTATAAATTCCATAGTGAATTTATATTTCAAAATATTTATGAATATACGATTTTCAATTTATCTTCAAAAAGATAAATTCTTAAAATATTTCATTTCACATTGGAAAAACATTTCCATACTTATTTAATAAGTAATTCAGAGATCTCATTTATTTTCAACACTTGGAAAATATTCAATACACTTAAATCGAAATTAAGTATATATTTCATTCTTTAAGGAAATCATTCTCTTAAACATATTTATTTGGGTCAAAACGAATGTTATGTAAAACATTGTTACGACAACCCAAAATCACTAGTATAGGGATTCGAAATTAAAATAGATATATAAATCCCAATACTAAACAAAACATTTCCTTTCGGAAATCATTTACTATAACAACAATGTTATATTCCACCATTTCCTTCTATTTCTCGAAAACGTCTATTTCAACAATGAATGTTGAAATCTATGGTTTCGAATCTTAACACATTTTGAAAACATCGTTAGATCGTTTTAATTCTATTTAAAACATCACATCCAAAACATTTTCTTTAACATATTATTCACTATTCAAAAACGAGAATATACTTCGTTAACAAATTTCATCATTTCTATAAAACAATGTTTATAAATTCTATTTCTATTTATTTTATAACAATTTCCTTTTATAAACCTCCTTTATTAACCTATTTCAATTTATAACTCAATTATAAACCAAAAGTCCATATTATAAGTTAAATACTTATAATTTATTTGTTTACAAAATCGTGCCTTTAAACTTCATAACTATAAATCTTATAACTTATAAGATCTATTTATTTACCCATATCTATTTCTTTAATAACCTTATAAATTTTATAAACCTACTGTTTATAAAATTCCATTTATAACTTCACCGTTTATAATCCTATAAATTTCATTCATTTACGAAATTCATTTACAATTCACTCTAACACTTATAAAAACTCGTTTTATAATTCCAATGTTTTAATTTATAAATATAAATTTTATAATCTTCTAATATAAATCAATTTATACTATTATTTTAAAAAGTCTTTAAACTCCTTTATAATTTCATCATTTTGATTTATAAAATAATCAAATTTTATAAATCCAATTTTTAAACTTTTTATAATAAATTCAGAAATCCCAATTTAAACTATTTTATAAAATTATTAACCCCATATTTTCAAAAATCAACTTTTAACTATATTTCTCAAAAATATAATTTTTATAACATAAAAATTATAACGTTTATTTATTTAAAATGGATTAATTCCAAAAATATTTTATAAACATATACTTTCAAAAATCACTTTAAAATCCTTTTAAAATTCCAAAATTGGCCCAATGATGCTACACACCAAATAGTCAATCACGACAGCAACGACATCATATATCTGTATACGATAATCAACGAATATCAAAATATCCATAATCAAATAAATACTGTTGATGAATCCAGTTAGATCCCTCCAACCTGTTTTCCTGCATCCAAAGATGTTAGCACAATACCAATTCCGTTCCAGTATGAAATTATCGCGGTATATGGGATTTAAAATATTATCCGCTTAATAGGTGGCACAATAGGGTCTCATCCGCTATATACTGCGGGAAATCAATTCCAAGTACATAAATAACACCAATTTCACTGTTTATGAAATATTCGCGGTATATGTTTTTAATAAATAACCTCCGCTTACTAACGGCGCATAATGTCTATTTTAACAATCAATAGATAACAATCATCATTCAAACATACATTCAAGAATTTTAAATCTAACTATTTAAAAATTAAAATCGAAACCGATTCGATTGAGTGAGAAGTTCTCACCTTGATTTCAATTTCGTTTTAGCGATTTATTTCGAATAAAATTAAACGGACGTTTAATTTTACCCGAAATTCTCACCTATTCCAAACGACTCCAATCCAATTCCATAGCATAGTGCTCGTCCATACGATTCCAACGCAACTGGTTTCGCGCGTTTTCGACCTCGTATGAAAAAGATATGAATTTTTTAGTTTACATGAATTTTTTTAATATAAACTTTACAACATTATATTTAATTTTCTCAAACCTAACAGATCCAAGCCGTAGATTCCAGAACCCTGCAATGACCACCGTCCCTTTCTTTCTTCGCCAACACGCGCGTATTCATCACGAACGCACGCAACCCATCGGCCGCCCCCCTAGCCCTAATTCACGCGACCACCACGTCAACTTCCAAGTCGATCAGAGACTTCCATCGCGTAGCCCAACTCCCCCTCTACCTTCGGCCGAGACATGGTGGAGCTCGGTTCACTCTTCCTCCTTGAATTTCATGCGCAACTGCAGGCCTTTGAGCCACGATTTCGACCACTACACTGCTCCATTCACGATCTTAACCGTTGAATACGTAGAGCTCGAGACACTCTACAAGTTTGTAGTTGAAACTTTCTGCTAATTGTTAGTGGATTTGAAGAAATTGGAGGGACAAGAATATGTTTTCTTGGCCATTGATTACTTAGGGGATGGCGGCTGTAGTTTCAAAACCCTAGGGTTTGATATTTTTTCAAAAAAATGAATATTAAGGGGGGTTTTATAGAAAAATTTACGCGACACTATTCATCCTGGATTTTCCGAACTCCAAACGAAGCGTGCCGGTTGGCGTTCCTAAGGTTTACCCTGCGTTCTGAACACAATGGAATGTGTTTCGGGAGCTAATTCGGTCATCTATGCGAGTTATGGCAATAAACGTTCAATTTTAAAATTAAATCGGTAAATCAAATTTATAGGCGTTTTAGTTTGCACCGGACAAACGGTAAATCCGATTGACTTGAAATTTGAAACCATACAATAATATTACATTATGGATCCGATGAAACTAGTTTCGTCGAAATCCGAGACTGTTTGAAAAATGGCTATTTTAACTCGCCAAATTAATATTAAAAATAATTTCGATGCGTTTCGAGCTGCCACGGTCAAACGAAAACTCCGATTGCTACGAAAATTGAAATCCAGTAATAACAAACTGTTACGGATCTAATGGAACAAGTTTCGTCCAATTCTGAGACTGTTCGAAAAATGGCTAATTTCACTAGTCGATTAAATATTAAAATATTCAATTTTCACAATTTAACTCTTAATTCGATTTTAAAAGTTCTATAACATCATTCTAACTTCAATATGATAAAATAAAATTTTACAAATCATTTTCAATCATATTTAACTCAATTTTCAAATATTTTTGTATTTTAACATATTAAATTATCGATTTAATTATCAATTAAATCAAATTATTCGAAATAAAATTTATTCGACTTATAAATTTCACTTATTAATATTTAAAATTAATTAAATATACAAATTTTAATTGACAGAAATTCTGGGTCATTACATACTTCCCCCCTTAAAAGAATTTCGTCCTCGAAATTAGCAAGTAAGAAAGTTACAGAATCTATTAACTTTCCCAAAATCCATAGTTAAACTTGTTACAATGCTTTACTAAGTTTTCAAATCATACTTAGTTATCTTTTCAAAAACAACTTCTATTGTTTAACTTTCAACTCCAAATCAAAGTTATAGTTTTCACAATTTTTTTCAATTTTTCTCAAAAATATTCTAACGCCTTAAATTTTCGGAAAAATTCGCCATAGTCTCCTTTGCGCGGCTCGATCCGAAAAAAAATGACAGTATATATATCACAAATATACATCTCACCAAGTGATGAGGCATCCCGCAGGGAAAAAAGTGTAAACGTACGATATTTAATCCGAGATATGTACCTTATATTTTATTAGCAATCATATACGGCTAATATAGCGCGAAAGCGAGCTCCAAATGCGAAGCAAACGCGATCCGCACCTACTAAACACTCAACAAACAACATGAAAACATGTATATAGACAATAGTATCGATATACAACATATAGCAACATAATAACTATATATGCCAACATAGCAAATGTAGTAAAAGCAACATATTCAACCATCAACCAACTAGCATTCAACTAACATCCATAACCAATAAATATTCATTCATATTCTCATTAATATTCAATGAAATGGGTTTTCAATTTAATCACATTTGATTCATTAACAGTGGATGTTTTTACTAACATTCATTTTCATTTAGTTTATATTCACTAATTCATATTCAAGTTGGTTTACTCCCAAATCAAATTCAATTCAACTTAAGATTCACTTAACTTCCAATTGGATTTCAATTACTTTAGCTTCCAATTTCATTAACACTTAATGAATTATATACAATCAACTAACAATCATATATCAACCAATGTATATTAATTTCAACCAAATTCCTTTGCTTATATTCATTCAATTTGGTTTACCACCATCACTTTCAATTGGTTCAATTAAATTGATTTTCATTCAATTATTCAACTTCCAATAACATTAGATTTTAATGAATTAACACTTACATTCATTATTTCATATCAATTATTTAACATTCAATCCATTCATTCAATTCAATTACTAAAGTTGAATTTCATTTATATTACTCAAGTTCATATCTATCACTTAACTTTATTAATTTACTTCGATACCAATATCAACTTCATTCATCATCTCTTAAGTCATACTTCATTTTATAAACATCACTTTGTTTTACTTAACTTAAATTCCCACTTATAAATAAATTCAGATTCCAATTCTAAGTAAATTTCCATTTAACTTTAAATTCATTTTTATTTACAACTCATATTCATAAATATACTCATATAGTTTCACTTCTTATATATATATATATATATATAAGTTTATTTCACAATTGTAAATCACTTTAATTATAATTCAATTCTTATAATTCTTTTGTTTATACAATTATTCTTTTATTTAGATTATTCAAATAACTAAACAATCAACTTATATGCACTTTAATAATTCTGAAAAATTATTCCTTTATATATAAAATATACTCAAGGTAAAATTATTTCATTTACCTAATTTAAAACAATATCGTGTCGAATTGTTCTGTACAAGTGTTTAGAGATCCCTATCAACAACGCCGATCACACGTATTAACCAGAATCCATATACCACTCAACAAACCAATCATCACAATATAAAACAATTTCATATTCACTAACAAATAGCTCTCATAGCCATTATTACACTCAAACTCATTTTAGAGTACTACTGACTCTATCTCTAATGAGTAATACCCAACAGAGCTATGGTTGTCGCTTAACCATATGCTCTGATACCAGCTGTAATAGTCTGCAAATCCGTACTCCTTGAATAGACACTAATCTCCATTGATTAACTCAAGATGAACGGAAATACGAACCATTATGTTTTAAGAAGAAGAAAGAAAATAAGAGAAGAGAAGAAGATAGAACAAAACAGAAATCAACAGAACAATATCAGAATCTCACAATCGCAGCGGAACAACATATAATAGATGAATGAATAATCTTTAAACAAAGAACTATATCAGTTATTACATTACATCACATTTCATTTCATTACATCAGAGTGTACAACAACAAACAACAACAAACAGCGGAAAAGAAATACTATTTACTAGTAATACGCCATGCCATCCAGCTTGCCTCCAGCAACTCCTGAATTCCAGAATATCCTGATAAACCTAACTCTTGACTGCCCATGTGGAAATTGGTGGGCACCCAGAGTTTAGGAAGGAAAACAATAAACTCCGAGTCAGTCATGTGACTGGTGTGAGAACTCAAAACAGTTTATTTATCTTTAAAATCAAAATAGAGGAATATTTTTAAAGTCAATTCGCAATGCTTTTAAAAATGAGACTACCATAAGGCCTCCCGCACACACACACAATGCAAACGCAGAATCGGAGGAGATTTCTCCTTATGATAGTCAAAGATCCTTGATACACATTAAAAAGAAACATTTGATATTATTACTAGTGCATAGTGTAGAAAAAATTATTTCGAAAGTAAAGATATAAATCTTAGCCAGCATAGACATTTCGCACTTATGCCTACTATAGCTACCATGTTCAATAGCAGGTTACCGCCACATTCCATCGCAGGTTATACAACTAAAACCGTACAAGATCGTATTGTTTCTTTGGATTTCCAACTAATGGTCAGGCCAAGGAACTTCCCACTGCCACATGAGAACGCCTCTGGAAGGACGTCCTCGAGAACGTAATCGTATCTCTGCCAACACATGGCCGGGTTACCCCTAACTGGGTAACTACTGACATGAGTATGCCATCCCCCGGTCCTTTGGGACCTTTAACCGAGCGCTCGTAACCAACATCACACCGTAATAAATAAAGTGTTTCAACATGAGTAAGTATCTGGGCTCCATACCATGATACCACCCTTTTCCAGAAGGAAATGCACATACCCTAAAGTGAGCTACCCCTCATAACCTTGCCGCATCTTTCCTGTTTTGACCATTCCGGGGTGTGAGGTTCGATGAAGTTTCGTCCACAAAGCCACGCTTTATACAAAAGCTGTGCTTTGGGTCAACAAATGATCAAAGAAATGATCACAAAGATAAGTGATCAAACAAATGATCATATCACAAATGATCAAACAATGATCATTTCACAGCAACACAGCATGTCACATTACCAAATTGGGAATATATCGCTAATGACCTTCAACTACATAACCTCTGAGCTCGTACGTCTCAGAGAAGGGTGTTAAGCTAAGAGAATAAATTCTCCGCCACCAACAGAAATATATTTGAAAGAAATCAGCTTTATATCTCAATTGTAATGTCAGACATACAATCCATACAAGTCTGTTCCAGGATCGAACAGAACCGAAGGCACTTACAAAGAAGTCCTTGCAATCCGGATATTCACTAATCACGGTCGGACTTCCCATCACACATGGAGTCTCTATACCGGGGACCAGTCGATGCAAAGACATTCGACGAGTTGTCCTTTCGCTTTCAAAAATATCCGGTCTTCAAGACCGGTCTTCAAATGCAATTCATAACGACGTATCACGTATTCGGAATGGGTTATACGACCCCAAGGTCCTTTCCCGGCTAACCCGAATAGTGAGCGCTTATTTAAAAATAAGTGTGGCATTCAAATTCAAGCAAATCACAACAAATACCTACTCAAAGGTAAATATTGATAGTCGGTTATTGAACTATCAATGGATATGCACAACATCACCAGATTCCAAATAATTTTCCAAATTACTTATTTTCCCAAAAATATCTTTGCAAGATATAAAATTTCAATACTTCAAAAATAAATCAATATTTATTTTTAAAAAAATTCCCCTTTCTTTTATAAATTCCATAGTGAATTTATATTTCAAAATATTTATGAAGATATGATTTTCAATTTATCTTCAAAAAGATAAATTCTCAAAATATTTCATTTCACATTGGAAAAACATTTCCATACTTATTTAATAAGTAATTCACAAATCTCTTTTATTTTCAACACTTGGAAAATATTCAATACACTTAAATCGAAATTAAGTATATATTTCATTCTTTAAGGAAATCATTCTCTTAAACATATTTATTTGGGTCAAAACGAATGTTACGTAAAACATCGTTACGACAACCCAAAATCACTAGTATAGGGATTCGAAATTAAAATAGATATATAAATCCCAAGACTAAACAAAACTTTTCCTTTCGGAAATCATTTACTATAACAACAATGCTATAGTCCAACATTTCCTTCTATTTCTCGAAAACGTCTATTTCAACAATGAATGTTGAAATCTATGGTTTCGAGTCATAACACATTTTGAAAACATCGTTAGATCGTTTCAATTCTATTTAAAACATCATATCCAAAACATTTTCTTTAACATATTATTCACTATTCAAAAACGTGAATATACTTCGTTAACAAATTTGATCATTTCTACGCATTTTATTTTAAAGGATTATTCACTGTCTAAAACGTGAATATAACTCCATAAATAAGTTATAACAATTTACTTATCAAAATAAGTCATTTCCGGATTTATAAAACATTGTTTATAAATTCAATTTCTATTTATTTTATAACAATTTCCTTTTATAAACCTCCTTTATTAACCTATTTCAATTTATAACTCAATTATAGACCAAAAGTCCATATTATAAGTTAAATACTTATAATTTATTTGTTTACAAAATCGTTCCTTTAAACTTCGTAATTATAAATCTTATAACTTATAAGATTCATTTATTTACCCATATCTATTTCTTTAATAACCTTATAAATTTTATAAACCTACTGTTTATAAAATTCCATTTATAACTTCATCGTTTATAATCCTATAAATTTCATTCATTTACGAAATTCATTTACAATTCACTCTAACACTTATAAAAACTCGTTTTATAATTCCAATGTTTTAATTTATAAATATAAATTTTATAATCTTTTAATATAAATCAATTTATACTATTATTTTAAAAACGTCTTTAAACTCCTTTATAATTTCATCATTTTGATTTATAAAGTAATCAAATTTTATAAATCCTATTTTTAAACTTTTGATAATAAATTCAGAAATCCCAATTTAAACTATTTTATAAAATTATTATAAATCCCAATTTAAACTATTTTATAAAATTATTATAAATTCAGAAATCCCGTATTTTCAAAAATCAACTTTTAACTATATTTCTCAAAAATATAATTTTTATAACCTAAAAATTATAACGTTTATTTATTTAAAATGGATTAATTCCAAAAATATTTTATAAACATATACTTTCAAAAATCACTTTAAAATCCTTTTAAAATTCCAAAATTGGCCCGATGATGCTACACACCAAATAGCCAATCACGACAACAATGACATCATATATCTGTATATGATAATCAACGAATATCAAAATATCCATAATAAAATAAATACTGTTGAGGAATCCAGTTGGATCCCTCCAACCGTTTTCCTGCATCCAAAGATGTTAGCACAATACCAATTCCGTTCCAGTACGAAATTATCGCGGTATATGGGATTTAAAATATTATCCGCTTAATAAGCGGCGCAATAGGGTCTTATCCGCTATATACTGTGGGAAATCAATTCCAAGTACATAAATAATACCAATTTCACTGTTAATGAAATATTCGCGGTATATGTTTTTAATAAATAACCTCCGCTTACTAACGACGCATAATGTCTATTTTAACAATCAATAGATAACAATCATCATTCAAACATACATTCAAGAATTTTAAATCTAACTATTTAAAAATTAAAATCGAAACCGATTCGATTGAGTGAGAAGTTCTCACCTTGATTTCAATTTCGTTTTAGCGATTTATTTCGAATAAAATTAAACGGACGTTTAATTTTACCCGAAATTCTCACTGATTCCAAACGACTCCAATCCAATTCCATAGCGTAGTGCTCGTCCATACGATTCCAACGCAACTGGTTTCGCTCGTTTTCGACCTCGTATGAAAAAGATATGAATTTTTTAGTTTACACGAATTTTTTTAATATAAACTTTACAACATTATATTTAATCTTCTTAAACCTAACAGATCCAGGCCGTAGATTCCAGAACCCTGCAATCACCACCGCCCCTTTCTTTCTTTTCCAACATGCGCGTAATCATCAGGAATGCACGCAACACATCGGCCGCCCCCTAGCCCTAATTCACGCGACCACCACGTCAACTTCCAAGTCGATCAGAGACTTCCATCGCGTAGCCCAACTCCCCCTCTACCTTCGGCCGAGGCAAGGTGGAGCTCGGTTCACTCTTCCTCCTTGAATTTCGTGCGCAACTGTAGGCCTTTGAGCCACGATTTCGACCACTACACTGCTCTATTCACGATCTTAACCGTTGAATACGTAGAGCTCGAGACACTCTACAAGTTTGTAGTTGAAGCTTTCTACTAATTGTTAGTGGATTTGAAGAAATTGGAGGGAGAAGAATATGTTTTCTCGGCCGTTGATTACTTAGAGGCCGGAGGCTGTAGTTTCAAAACCCTAGGGTTTGATATTTTTGCAAAAAAATGAATATTAAAGGGGGTTTTATAGAAAAATTTACGCGACACTATTCATCCCGGATTTTCCGAACTCCAAACGAAGTGTGACGGTTGGCGTTCCTAAGGTTTACCCTATGTTCCGAACATAATGGAACGTGTTTCGGGAGCTAATTCGGTCATCTGTGCGAGTTATGGCAATAAACGTTCAATTTTAAAATTAAATCGGTAAATCAAATTTCTAGGCGTTTTAGTTTGCACCGGACAAACGGTAAATCCGATTAACTTGAAATTTGAAACCATACAATAATATCACATTACGGATCTGATGAAACTGGTTTCACCGAGATACGAGACTGTTTGAAAAATGGCTATTTTAACTCGCCAAATTAATATTAAAAACAATTTCGATGCGTTTTGAGCTGCCACGGTCAAACGAAAACTCTGATTGCTACGAACATTGAAATCCAGTAATAACAAACTATTACGGATCCAATGGAACTAGTTTCGTCCAATTCTGAGACTGTTCGAAAAATGGCTAATTTCACTAGTCGATTAAATATTAAAATATTCAATTTTCACAATTTAACTCTTAATTCGATTTAAAAGTTCTAAAACATCATTCTAACTTCAATATGATAAAATAAAATTTTACAAATCATTTTCAATCATATTTAACTCAATTTTCAATTATTTTTGTATTTTAACATATTAAATTATCGATTTAATTATCCAATTAAATTAAGTTATTCGAAATAAAATTTATTCGACTTATAAAATCCACTTATTAATATTTAAAATTAATTAAATATACAAATTTTAATTGACAGAAATTCTGGGTCGTTACAGTTCAACAAGTTATTGGGTTCGTCGTTGAAATCGAATCTACTGTGTCGTTAATGGTGATCTATGGTCGATCGCACTGGGGGGAAAAGCTTCGGGGGTCTTCGGAGCAACTGTGGTCAGAGTCGCGAGGGTCCTAGAATCATGATGAGGAAATGCGTGGTGTTTTCCGATGAACTATGTTGAGTTCCAGTTTGAGTTGAGATGCTCGATTTCTAATTCTTGTCGAATTGAATGATCTGAGTGTTCATGAGGGATGAGAACATGTTCATCGCCGTGCCAAAGTTCTCAGTGATGATCAGAAGTCGACCAGACGATCGTGCATGTACATGAGTGTCAGTCATATATCTGGAAATTGTAGTAGGTGAAAAAGATGATGGTTACTCGGGTTCAAGGATGGGAAAAAGAAGTTTTGGCTCGAAGCAAGAGAAAGAGGCGGGTAACTCGAAGTAAGGCTCAGGTTTCACTCGAGTCATCTCGGGTTCGTAAATTTTGTAGTCTTAAAAAATTAAAATAAAAAAAAATTTATTCAAGTTTTAATTAGATAAAGTTTGAGCAGTTTTAATCCATTTCTTTTTGAATAATAAATGTTAGCTTAAGATGGGATTAATTAAGATCTTAAACAAATTATTTTAAGTTTAAAATGTTTAATATATACATATAACCTTATTAATTTATTTTAAATAAACTTAATTTTTGTAATTAAGTAAGTAAATGAAAAAATGAAATGTTTTCAAATCATTAATTTAACTTAAAAATATTGAGCTAATTAATGTATTAATGATGATTTATTTTCAAAAATTCATTAACAAGATTTTTAAAGATAATTAAAGTAATTATTTAAGATAAAAGATTTATCTTTTAATTAATTAAAACTTTAAGGGATTTATTAATGTAGGTAATTAAAGATCAATTACTTAATGTGATTTCTTAAAGTTTGATTACTTTAATTAAAGGTTAACTAATTAATAATAAGTAATTAAAGGGTAATTAATTATTTAAAGATAATTACTTAATTAAAAGTAATTGATTAATGATTAAAGTGGATTAATCAAGTGATTAAAGAATATTTAATTAATTTGGTTAATTAAATAAGGTAATTAATTTGAGGACGGTTAATTAATTAAATGTTAATTAATAAATGATTAAAGGATAATTAATTAAAATAATTTGTAATTAATTAATGTTAATTAACTAGGATAAGTAATTTATTCATAAGTGATTAATCTAATTTAAGTCAATCAGATGATTAATTGGTCTTACTTATGGATGTTTGGATTGTATTGAATGATTTGAATTGTTTGATATCCCTGATGTGTGACGCTTTGTGATATGAATTATTTTGATTTGAGCTGTGATGAATGTAATTTATTTATCTGTGATGAATTTATACTACTATCTATGAATCTGTGAATGAAAATAAGCGTTATAGGATTATACCGCTTAACGATATTGCTATGCTTGAATCTGTAATGATTGATGATGTTGCACTATTATGCAAAACCCCTGGACTACACTATACACACACAAATATGGATTTCATGGTAAATCTGTTAAGTCACAGATATTTTAATTTAAATAGTTTTTTATTTAAAAGTTGAATTTTAAATCCAAATGGTTTTGGAAATGGAATTGGGTTGGATTTGAAAAGCTTTTGGAAAGAAAATTTGAAACTGAAAATTGGTTTAAATATAATATTTTTGGTTTAAATTTTAAAATTATTTTGGAAACTATGGTTTGAAAAGTAGTGATACATGTCATATAATGTATATATAGGGATTTTAAACCATTTTAAATGTATTATTTTGGGAATTGAATTTAACCCAAGTTTATACTTTAAGGCTATAACTTGTGCATATTTGATCAGGTATTTTCGAAACGAAAACTATTTGTTTTCAAATGATAATAGCTTTCAAATAAAGAAAGGATTTCCAGTTTTTGTTGAAAGGGTTTCAAATTTGAAATGGAATTGTTTCGAAAGCTATAAATGAATCTTTATTAAAGATTGGTGAACTTTGTCTTCAAATTGAAGAGGATCTTAAAGGTGTATATTTTGTATAAAAGATTTAAAATTGAAATAGTTTTGAAAGCTATAAATGAATCTTTGTGAAAGATTGGTGAACTTTGTGAAAGATTGGTGAACTTTGTGAAGTGAATCTTTTGTTTAAAAGATTTAAAAAGTGGAAATTGTTTAAACCATTTGAAAGAAGGTTTGGGGTAATAAGTGTGACTTAACTAAAATCCCAATATCCATCTAGTTGTAAAATATTGCGCTCGTTATTCGGTTTTGCCGGGAGAGGACTTTATGTTATATAACCCATTCCGAATAATGATACGACGTAAATGGATAACATTTGAAGACCGATGGTGAAGACCGGTGGTGAAGACTGGGTATTTTCGAGAACAAAAGGATTACCCGTCGAATGTCTCCGCACTGAGTCACGCCAGTATAGAGATCTCCATGTGTGATAGGGAGTCTGATCGGGATTGCGAATATCCGGATTGTAAGGGTTTCTTTTGAAGTTCCTTCGGTTCTGTTCGAACCTAGAACAGACTTGTATGGATGTGTGTATGACATTACAGTTTGAGATGTAAAACTGGTTTCTATCAAATACATTTCTGTTTGGCGGCGGAGAATTTGTTCTCTTAGCTTAACACCCTTGGTAACTAGTGATACATTTCCAATTTGGTAATGTGGCATACGAAGTGCTGCTGATCATGTGTTGATCGAAGCATGACTTTTGTGAAAAGTGTAGTTTTATGGACGTGACTTCGTCGAACCTCAAAACCCGAAAATGGTTGAAACAGTAAAGAGGCGGCAAGTTATTAGGGGTCATTCCCCTACCCCTAGGGTATGTCCACTTCCTTTTGGAAAAAGATGGTATCATGGTAAGGAGCCTAGATATTTAACCTATGTCGTTGCTGCAAATTTATTACTTTGTGTTGTTGGTGTTGAGGATCCTCGGATAAAGATCGGTAACGATCGGGGATGACATACTTGTAGGTGTTACCCAGTTACAGAGGTAACTTGGCCTTGTGTTGGCAGAGAGATGGTTAAGTTCTCGAGGCATCCCTCCAGAGGCATACCCATGTGGTGCAGGAAGTTCCTTAGCCTGACCATTTTTTGGAAATCCAATCACCAATATGCGACTTGTACGGTTTTAGTTGCAGAACCTTCCATTTAACATGGTAGCTTTAGTAGGCATACTATAATGGTACGTATGCTGGCTAAGATTAATATTATACTTGGAAAGGTTTTTTGCACTATGCACCAATAATAATATCAAATGGTTTTCGCGTATCAAGTATGTTTGACATCATAAGGAGAAATCTCCCCCAAGTGTGCGATTGCATTGTGTGTGTACCGGGAGGCCTTATGGTAGTTTCATTTTCAAAAAGCATTGCGGATTTCTTTTAAATTCTTTTATTTTTCTTTTGATAAAGATAAACTGTTTTTGTTTGCTCATACCAGTCCTATGACTGGCCTGGAGTTTATTGTTCCCTTTCTAAACTCTGGGTGCCCACAATTTACCACACGACTAGCCTAGAGTTACAAATTTCAGATAGTCGGATAGTAGTTATAGATTCGGCGGCCTTCAGCTTTCGATTTGGAATTCTTTGGAGTCTTTGGTTTGGCAATTGCATTTTCAAACTGACCTTACCTAATACAACGTGATGATGGTTGTTCGAGCTTTCGATTTGAAGTTCAGAGCTTCGGCTTTGGAGCATTAGATTGGAATGCTGTTTTGGATTCTTTCTTTCTCTCTTGGAGATCAAGTTGGAGATTTCTTTCCATTGTGTCATTTCCGCTATTGTCTATATATATCTCTGATGTTGTTCAATTCTTGTAATCAACTGTTGTGTATCAATGATATATTGTTTTTCTTCCGCTGTGTTGTTGTACTTAATGTGTTATAAGCTCGGGCGCGAATTGGATTTCAACGTTTGAATCTACGGCATTCGAATACAAGTGAAGTATGGATGTCGGTTTTCGAACACTGAAATTTGGGTCCTAACACTTGAATTTGATTGGATAAAAATGATTTCAAAGCTTATTAAAATTCTATTTTGATAGAGTTGAAGATAGTAAACTTTTTTAAATTTGAATTGAAAGTGAATGAACTAGTTTTTATAATAGTTCTTTTTAATTAAAATATAAAAATAACCTTTCGGGGTATTATCTCGGATTTTGACGAAACCAATTCCGTTGGATCCGTAGTAGTGAATTATAGTACACCATCAAATTTCATGGCAATCAAACGAATCATTTGAACATGCAGATAGAAAAGCATAGAAATTAATTAAAGGAATTTATATAATATTTGGGTTTGAAAAGCTATCTTCTACATATGATCGAATTAGACCTCGAGACTAGTTCTATTTTGTTCGAAATAGGGGTATAACACATAAAATGCCAGGCGACATGCTTTGATTGGAGTTCGAGATTTTTCGATGTGTTTAGTGCTGAATATTTCAATATAAAATTTATATACCCTATGTTTTTGCAATACCCCTCACCATATCCCCACAACTCATACCATACCTTCCATGTTCATTCCATACCTCCCATTTCCTTTATTTATTGTTCTGTGCGAAAGAAAGAAGCGGCATTTTTTTCTAAAAATCAAACAAAAGAAATGAATGGTCGATCCCGAGTGAAATTTGAAAATTCAGAAGTTTACAACTTTAAGATTTTGGAGTATAGATCATCATTCTGGTATGCTTATTAGAGAGTGTGGCCTTTGTTTGGCATTCGTCAGTGAAGTCAGTGTGTTCGTGAGGTGATGGCAACCTAGGGTTCAGGAATTTTAGACTTGTTGAAGCGAGGGTATGCTTGAGATGGGTGGGCGACTTACAGCGAGGAAGGCCAAATCGAAGGAGCTCTGGTCATCTATGGTCGATCGCAACATGGGTACGACGTTGCCCAGGGGTCGTGTTGCGATTTATTTTAGAGTTTAGGGATGTCTATGTGGCGAGGTTGTAAGGGGCAATGGTCTGAGGCAACGCGTGAACAAGTGGAGGTCGGCGATGGTGGTAGTTCCTGGTGCTAATGAAGGATTGAAAAAATAAATGAAAGCGCCAGGGTGATAGCCTGATAGAGGAAAGGAGGATAAGGATTAAGTTTGAATTATTTATTTTAGTTAATTAATTTTAATTATATAAAATGTTCATTTATCCATATCGAACTCGTACGAGGTTTAATTGAACAAGATGAGTGGCGTTGCGAACATATCGATGAAGGCTACGCTATGGAATTGTATTAGACGGATTCTGAGCTACTGAGAATTTGGGTTAAAATTGGACTTTCGTTTAGTTTTAGTTCAAAATGAAATGTTTTGGCGACTACTAAAATCAATGTGAGTTAATCTTACCTTTTTGGTTAACCAGGAATATTTTTAGTGTAGAAAAATAAATATCTATTGGATGTTTGAATATTTATTTTTGATAGTTATTGACTATTTCGATAATTTACTAATTATTATTAGTTAGATTGGTTATATTCCCTCCTATTGGAACGGATGAGACCCTATTACATTCCCGTGTAAGAGTGGATGACCCTTGTATATGAATCTTGCCTCAAAGTGGTTGATTTATATTTTTATGATTATATACTATATGTGATGCAGTGGAATAGGTTGGATGGATTGAACAGGATTCGTCACAATATTGATTTTATTTTTATATATAGTGATATATGACTGGTTGAATGCCATATTGATGACATGGATTTGATTTTACTTATTTAGTGCTTTAGTAGCATTAGGCCCTAATTTGGTATTTTGAAATACTAAAAAGATGATTTTGATGTAAAAAGGATTTCGAAGTGATTTTTAAAGTATACATGTTTTAATGATTTTTAGATTATTAAAGGGAATGGATTTGTTTTTAAACAAATAAAGTTATGATTTTGGATGTTATAAAAGTTATATTGTCAGAAATACTTAGATTTGGGATTTTTATATAAGTTTTAAAAAAAGATTTATAGAAGTAATATTTTATTAATAAAGAAATAGATCTATAATCGAAATCTATAAACATTTTTAAATGGAATTGAAGTTTGTTTGGTAAATGGATTTATAAACGGATTTTATAAATAAATTTGATTAATAAAGAACTGGATCTACAACTGAATTTTGATAGTAAAATTAGTTTATAATAGAATGGATTTATAAATAGAACTTTGTAAATAGAGGAATTTTATAAGATAGAAGATTTATAAAATCAAAAGGATATTTATAAAAGTAGTTTCATAAATATGGAAACGGCTGGGTTGAAAATTTAAGAATGGATTTTTATCAAGGAAATATATTAGATTTTAAAATTGGTTACTTAAATAAATATTGTTAAAGCTGTTGGTTAACATTTAAATATTTTGAAAAGTTAATTATTTAAATCTTTAATATGGTTTGGAATTAATAATAATGATTATTAACAATAATTTGGTAATTTATTATTATTTATATAGTAAAGGTTGACGATTGTTTTATTCATAATGTTTTGAATTATTAATTATTATTCTTAAGAGGTTAAAAATTAGTAATAATAATTTGTTTATGATATTTCGAGATTCATGAATAGAGTTTTGTAAACGGACTTAAATTTTTATAAGAAGATCATATAAAATGGTTTGAAAATTTAAAGGGAGATTATTTACAAGATAAAGAGGTTTATAAATCGATGGATATTTATAAACGAATTTTAGAAATGGGTTTTGAAATTTATAAAAGAGTTTATAAATAATTGCAGGTTTATAAAGGGTTTATAAATGACTTGGGAAATAATTTATAAATGTTTTATAAAGGGCTTTTAGAAATTTATATAGTGTTTGTAAATGATTTTTGAATTTTATAAAAAGGAAATCTTCCTTAGTGTTTAGTAAATATACTTACACCATTGAAATAAGTATATGGATATTTTTAAGTATTGAGAAATAGGTATTTGTGGATATATATATATATATATATATATATATATATCTTTGTAAAAGTATTTTGGTACAAAATATTTACAAAGTGAATTTAAATTAATAAAATATTTAGTAATAAAAGGCTAAGTGTTGCTTGGTGCTTAACCAATGTTGAATTTTCCCTATGGGATTAAATTCCTGATGGAATGTTTGTTAGTTGAAAGTTAAATAATCGACTATCGGAATTAGACCCAAAACGTAACGTTGGAAATATCTACGAGAAACACGCGAGTCTTATAGCATAGTCATCTTCAATGATGCAATACTATGTGTATAAATCTCGTATCATTCTCCTAGGGCAACGATAAGAAAATCCGTCCACTAACGGTTGGAGGTGATCTCCGATCTTATCCATGACTATTTATTTCCTAAAGAATCGGGGTTGATTTTATTGGAAACTATCGAACGTTGTTTCTAAGAAACCGGGATCGGGAATGTTATCCCAAAACACACTTCGATCCAATGAATACGTTTCAAAATGAAGACATTTTAATGATGATGGAATTAGAGACGGATCTCTCAAGTGTTTCGTTTGGTCCTAGAACGAACTTGTATTGATGAATGCTGGCATTGTATTTTCGCTTGGAGGACAGTATTAGCTTTACAATTGGGAAGTGCTATATGAAAGGTAAAACGTAGCCTCAAGCCTCATCAACCAGGAATGACTGAAACATGGTAGAACCAGTAAGGCTAAGTGAGTCGCTCCTAAGTAGGGTATGATCATCACTATCTGGAGTCTCTATTATCTCTCATTTATATGATTCAGGGTCCATTAACGGAGGGGTGACCATATTGGTACTATCCAGTGAAAGGTAGGTTGGTTCTGTGTTGGCAGGGGTTGATAGGTTCGACCTCGGTGTTATTTTATCTAGAGATGCACCATAATGGGTGGTACCCTAGTAGCCCAGTCACTGTATGGACTCCATTTTCCAATACGAGCCTTTACGATTTTAGTTGTATACCTATTATGCTAGAATTTAATTAATGTAACAATTTCGGCTAAGATAAATAAGTATTTATATTTAGACACTATTATAATACCAAAGAATTTCATATGAAATGTTTTGGTTATCGTAAGGTAAAATCCATCTGTGTTTATATGTGGCGTGGTCTTATGAGATACTTTTGATTTTTGAAAGGTTTTCTATAACTTTAAAAATCCAGTTGGTTGTATTTTCTCACACTGGTTTTCTGGACCGACTTGGGTGTTATTTCATTATAATGGTTGGGTTAAACTGAGTATGTTTATAGATTGCTTGGATGCATATATTGGAGCTCAGATTGTGATTTGGAGTTCTTCAAGTCGTATTCACGTATATGTTTATTTTCTGCTGCTTTGTTGTTGAAATCGTTAGCAAATTTTAAAGGTAGGTTATTATAACTATCAAAGCTGATGATTATGATTTTCGTTGTACTCTGATGGATGTGTACATAAAAAAGTTTCTCCTTTGTAAAGACAATTGATTTTATATTATATGTCATTCCACTACGGTTGTGAGATTTTGTTGCCGTTCAGTTTTATGTTCTTCTTCTTCTTTTCTCTTCTCCTTTTCTCTTTTCTTTCCCATAATTATCTGTCTTTCCGTTTAATTTGGATTGGACATGTATGGTTTATTGTCAACTTGAACTGTACAGATACGTGGGTCGTTACAGTTGGTATCAGAGCTTAGGTTGAGCGAACACCTAGGCTTTGGTGGGCATTTACTCGTTTGAGATAGGGCAAGCGAGACCCTGCAATGAGTTTGAGTATTTATATATATGAGTGTGTATTTGTTAGTGACTATAAACATGTTATATGTTGTTTATATTTATCTGTTGAGCGGCTTATGAATTCTGGTCGATACGTGGGATGCCACGATATTTATAGGGGTTTCTAAAGGATTAAACAAGGAAAACCGACACAGTATTGTTTTAAAAATTGGTAAATGAAATAATTTTACAAAATTATATTATATATATAAAATAATAATATTTCAGAAATTATTATATGTATATATGGAGTGTTTGGTTAATTGAGAATGGTAATATTTGATTATTATCAATTGTTGTTTTAATAAAAGTTGTCGTTATTATAATCTAAACAAAGATAAACTTCTATAAATTGAGTTATATATGAAAGTGAATTTATAAGTATGAATTATAGAATATTGATTACAACTAAAATAATCAACAATTGTGAAATGAATTACATAAGAAATGATATTTTATGAATATGATTTATAAACATGATTTATAAATGGCAAGGAAATGGAATTCACTAAATATATTTATAAATATGATCTGTTATTGAAAATGTTTTTAAAACTGGAAGTTGAGAATTTAAAACCCATTGATTTGGGAAATTTTATTCTTCAAAGGTTTGGAAAAAATATAATAGTATCATTTTGAAAATTTTTAATTATAAATATTTTAAAATGGAATTTAAAGGGAATAGAAAGCACTGAACTCACTTCGGTCTTTGAAAACTAATTCTGGTGATGACTGCAGCATCATCAATATTCATTTTTGAGTTTCTAAGCGAGGAATTGCTATCATTGAAGTTTTGTTTTGATAATGCAATTTTTTTAGATTCCTGAGGGGTAACTTAAGATATAGAGGAGTTATATATATATATATATATATATATATATATATGATTTCAAAACGATTTGGAAATAAAACTGGGTGTTAAAAACCTGAAATTTTATCTAAATGTTTTGAGAAAACTAATATAATAAGTTTTTAAACTTCTAATTTGAAAATAGTTTAGATAAGAAAAGAAATTAGGAACCGAGATATGAAATTAGAATTTAACCTAGGTTAAGTTAGATAAATTGAGAAAGGGTTAAATGAAATTGAAATGGGAATTTGAATTGAATTGGATAAAGTAATGAAATGAATAAATACTTAAGTTAGTCAAATAAATTTCATGAAATTTTAAGTAATAAGTTTGTATAACCTATAGATTTGAAGAATATTAAGCTAAATCAATTCTAAATTTCTTATATATGAATATTAAGAAAAGAAAATCCGAGTTTGAATTATAAAATAAAATTTAACTCAAAATTTAGTAAAGTGGGATGAAGCAAAGTTAAATGAAACTGAAATTGAATTCGATTTGTAAAGAATTAATGAGATGAACCAATAAGATAAATTAACGAAATGGAAAAGAACTTGAGTGATAAAATGAAATTGAACTTAAGTTGCAAAATGAATTGAATTTAGCTAATGAAATGACTTAGTGAATTGAATATGTTTTGAAATGTTGGTTTCTAGAAATAAATATGAACTCGAATTGTAAAGTGAAACTAAACATTGGAATGTGGTATAAAATGTTTATAAAGAGACTCAGGTAAAATTTTGGTGGAATGGTTTATAAATAATATTAGTATTGAAAAATATACTAAGTGAAAAAAGGGGATAAAATAAAATTTAACCTAGAAAAAGTTGAATGAAATGATTTTATGAAATGATCCATAAATGAATCAAATATGGAATGAAATGTTGTTAAACATAAATGGAATTTAAAGTGAATATTAATAAGTGAACGTTAATGAATGGAATGTAACTGAATTAATATGAATAATGGAATTTGGTTTAAATTGAATGCAAATGGATTGAATGAAAAATTGATTTAATATAGATTAATGGAATGCACATTTACATGAAATGTAGTTAAGTGGCATGAATGAATTAGATATGAATAAATTGGATGTAAATAAGATAAGTAAATAAGTGAATATAAGTGAACTGTTGTTAACCTGAGATTGAATGTTATTAAAGTGAATGTTAATAATTGAATGTAAATCAATTGAATGGAAACAAAATGAAATGAATCAATAGTAGGCTAATAAGAAATGGAAGTATATAATGTTGACTGTAACGACCCGTAAATTTTAACGATTTTAAATAACGTAATTAACTAAATTTTTCATGAAAATTTAACAAAAAATTTTAGCAAGATTTTTTTTATATTTTTTACGTGTCTATTTAAACATAACAAATGGCAGATTTTAATAAGAAAATATGGAAGTTTATATTGTTGTGTAATTTTATTTAGATTTAAATTAGTTAAATTGATGAGAATAAAATACTGTCGAAATCTGAATTTTTTTATATAACAAAAATGTAAATTATTTTCTGAGTGAGATTTTATATTTCATTTCACAAAATTTGCACTGCTCTAGCTCTGTTTATCTTATTTTCAGCCTTTTAGCAGCATTTTGGCAGCAAATATCGACCTTTGATAGGATAAAAGAAGCTATGCTATAGGATCGAGTAATATGGATAAACTACTTGTGCAGAATAGTAAATAAACAGAATGCAGTGACGTAAATGACACCATAGGTTTTTGCTACTGGTTCGGAGCACCATCCTACGTGCAGTCCCAGACTCCTACTGGAATTTCACTAACACAACCCTCACTTAACCCGGAGGAATAGGTATACACCGCTTGAGCAACCGAACATGACTTCAACCGCCTAAGCAACCGAATAGGACTTCTACCACCTGAGCAACCGAACAGGACTTCATTACAAATAACAAATGTATCTGACTGTAATGTGTTCTTATATAACACTGATAAGTCAACTAAGTATGATCTTCCTATAATCTTCTCCTTTATGATATATAGTGTGATGTGCTTTGAGAATTGTGTAAGATAAATTTATCAATGATCAAAGTATGTAAGCAATTTGAGTGCAATTTGAAAACTTGAGAATATATGAGAATTCAAGAATATTAAAAGTAAATTCGGTGAATTGTTTGTTGAATTCTGTAACAATGTATAAAGAGTTGCAACTATAGATGAAAAGTTATAATGAAAAGAACAGGTGCAACTATTGATTTTGAAAATGTTTCTCTTCGGTGAAGAGAAGTAACTATTTAAGAAAATAGCAGTTAGAGATATTCAGATGTCTGAATCAAAATTATTCAGACTTCTGAATTAGATTAAAATGCAAACAACAAGCTTTTGGGAAAATTTTGATCAAATTCAGACGTCTGAAAATTTTCATTCAGATGTCCGAAATTTTCATTCAGACTTCTAAATATTGTGAAACGATATTCTAGTTTCAGCATTTAGACGTCTGAATGAATGTATTCAGACGTCTGAATTTAGATATTTGTGCATGTGTGTGTATATATTTCTATATATATCAATTCAGGAGAGATTTTAACAAATTTCTAAGTAAAGTATAGACTCTAGACACACCATACTCAGCTGTAAACATCTGAAAAAGAATCTGCAGCATATCTCCTTCCAAAATGATTAGTATACACAGAATATTCTATATAGCTTGTCATAATCAAAATCAAGATTCCAACATTCTCCCCCTTTTTGATGATGACAACTATATAATCAATAATATAAATATTCATAATATTGATGTTCCCCATGTCAATATGCACAATTTTCAGATTTCTCCCCCTTTGTCATCGACATAAAGAAAGTGCATAGATAAAAATAGACGGATCATCTCATGAAAGCAAGTAGAATGTTTAATGCATGAAGGAACAACTGGAATAACAGTTAAAAAAATTTCATACAACTTGACAAACAAAGTTAAAGCATAATCAAATCAAACATAATTTAAAACAGACATAGATAATTAAAATTGACTAGAAATAGACGGATCATCATTATTAGAACTTGAACTTGAGGATGACCACTGAAATGGGGATGGGTTGTAAGCTTGATTGGATGAAGAACTAGAGCAATAAATTCAATCCCGTATTTTATTGAGAAAGCCTTTGATCGAGTTGAATTTTCTCTCCATCTTCTTCTCAAGTGACTTAATGTCCCTGTAACATCCCGATATTTTCAACCATTCGCATCTGCACATGCCAGACTTGAATTGCTCAAAATATTATATTGTTAATTTATATTTGGCAAAACTTGGCATTTATAGCAAATAAATCAATCACAGAAGCATAGACACATAGTAATGTAATGCAGCGGAATAGATAAATAGTAGTTCATGAAGCTACTATATAAACATCAGAGTTAGAAATAAAATACAACAGAATATCTCAAATAAAGTGAAGTCTCCAGTATAAACAGATGACTTCTCTAAACAAATCAACTGGAAAGATGAAAGTTGGATCAATAGTTGGATCTCCAAGCAAAGCTCCAAACTTCAAAGGTGAGTCTCAAATGCTGAATTACTCAGTCTGACCCAAGCGTAAAGCAAAACACAAAACATTCGAGTCAAGATTAACATTTTTATATCAATAAATTCAAATCAAGTGAAATATCAACTGAAATACAATTAACTCAAAGGATGTTTGGGATAACCATCCTCTAAAGATCCATGGAAATAAACATCATTACAACATCGTGGCCATTTCAAAATAATTTATACTTCAAAGCCAAAATATCTTTCCCATTTCAAATATATCTATTTCCCAAAATAGTGTATATATATTAAATAATTTATAAAGTAAAGTGTTTGTAATTTCCTCAAACTTTACAAATCGATTCAAATCAACTCAAATTCCAAATTCATATTTAGTTCAATATTAATTTATCAATTCAAATTTATCGCAATTCCTAAATAAACCATTTCGAATTATATCGATTTCAAATCAAACCATTTACATTTAAATCTATTTCAAAACTTTAAATATTCAACGTTTCAAAACTAAATTCAACAATTTCATATAGATCTTGGTTTAACTTCATTACTATTTAGTCTCATATTATTCACTTAATATTCAATACCATTAAATAACCTTAAATTACATTTTAATATGTATTTCCCTCAATTTCTTTAAACGTGAAATATTCATTAAATTACTTAAATCAAATCAAGTATAAGATCATATCTTAAAATTTCAAATTCAATAGTTTTAAATCGATTTAATTAAATAAAATTCTTAATTAATTACAATTTCAATCAATTCAACTTTATCTCCCTTAACTTATACAAATCATTGAAAATCTATTTAACAATATAATACTTAAACATATTATATGTTAATCAAATCAAACTTTTATTAAATTAAAGTTTATTATTGAATCTACTTTATATTAAGACATATTTATATGTATAATAATTTCAATGTAAATAAAATCATATATATTTCTTTCAAACCATAGAAATCATTTCAAAATATTTATATATAGATAACGGTGTCTGTATATAAATTTCTATCCCACGGTCAAGTGATACAGATATTTAGCATTTCAATCCGCAATTTAAATATATACGGGTATATATCGTTTCAACCCGCAATCCCAAATTCCATTCAAATGAAAATCGCTTGGGTTTATCATTTCAGCCTATAACGATTTTCCCCTATTCCACATAACATTCGGGTATGTACCATTTCAACCCATAGTGCGTTCAAAATGAAACTTGCAGAGTGATAACAGATAATATAATAATATAACAACAGGCATATCATCAATATAAATAACAGATAATGGTATCAAATGTCACAGGTGAACATATATAGATAATAATTTAAATAACTACACTAGCATATTTCAATTGTCGTTTCAATTGAAATCAAATTTAATAAACATAAAAACGTTAATCGTGAGTGATTGCTCACCTTTCGAGGCCAGAGACGAACGAGATTAAGATGAGTTACGAATCCAAGCACGAATTTCAAAGTAAAGCATAATGGACAAGAGTTTGACGGACAAGCCGATGAATCGAAAATCGATGAGAAAGAATCAAATTGGCTTGATTAACTGAAACAAATAAATATTATAAATTTTCTTCTAAACCCAATTCTTAAACATATATTTAAAATAAGACATACATATATATATATATATATATATATTATCAAATCAAAAATTTAACTTTAACACGGTTAAAACAGAATCTTCATACAAAATTTCAACCTAAAAATAAATTTTAAACACACTTAAAAATAAAATCTTTATATATATATATATATTTGTATATGTATATATATATTTGAAACCAAAACCATATATTTTAAACACGTCAAATTTTTCTATAACCATATAGTTATTAGTTATTGTAAACACATATATGCAATTAAAATTACAAAACTCTATATACAAACTTTTATATATGGCTATTGTAACTTAATATACATAAAAATGTATATACTATATAAACAATATACCTCTTTGTAATATAATATGAAGTATCAGGAAAACCGAGATTATGTTGACTTGACTTATAATATATATACTAACAACTTTATATAAATAAGAACCCACATATATATACACTGTAACATATGTATACATATTAAACTATAAACAAATTATGTAAAATATGTTTATAAACGAATATATATAACATCAAATGCAACTTCTGTTTATAAACAATTACATGTGTTTAACTAATATATAATATATAATATAACTTACACTTGAAGATAGTAAAAAAAATTATCAAAACGAAAATTTATGAAACAAAGGCTTAGATATAAGCTTCGAAATCCCTTTTCTTTAAAATACACCAGAAGCTTATGAATTGGAATATATATATATATATATATATATATATATATATATATATATATATATCACTTCAACATACTAAAATTTTACTTTAACTCTGATAAAAAGAAAACACAAACAACATTAGAAAGGCAGTATGTATATATACTATATGAAACATTATATGTAAATTTATAAACTGATTTTTGTCAACTTACTATTATCTAAATATGCGGCTGGAGTTGCTGAGGCAAAGCTGGAGTTCGACAAGGCTGGGTAAGGCAGGGACGGGTGAAATGATGCAGTTGAGGTGCGAGGCTTGCTCGGGTGAATCTCGTCGAAGCTTGGCAAGGGAAGAAAGGGATGTTGAAATGGTGAAGGCGGTTGGAGAGTGGTGGATGGTGGCGCGTGCTTGCGTGGTGGTTGCTAGCCGATGGCGTTTGAGTGGTGGAGCTGTGCGGATGCACGTGGGGAGGAAGGGTGGAGCCGAGGCGTGATGGTGGCCGAAGAAAAATTATGCAGGGGAAGAACAGAATGGGAAGAAAGAAAAAGTATTGGAGACTTATATTAAAACAGATAAGGGAAGATAAAGCAAGCACGTGAATCCAAAGAGTTACATAGATAGGTTATTGATTGGTTTTTTTAACCAATGGAAAGATTGGATGGACAGAAAAATAAAAGTAATAAATGAAATCTAAATGTCCACGCTTTGATTCAGCAGAAAAGTTAAAGAAAATTATTACTGTGGTCCAGTGGCACATTTCAAATTTTGAAACCGAAGGAAACGGTAAATTCATATTTTAAGGTATTTTTACAACAAATAGTTTATGGTTTCCGTCGCGTACCGAATCTCAAAACACAGAAATAAATATACCGTAGAGATCAGCATGACGAGACGATCAAAACGGTATACGGATATCTGTGGTACGATCGTCCTTTCAAAAGTCGATACGGACACTGATGTACGTTGGTATTCCATACGGAAAAATCCAAACGGAGCTAGAAACGTCCGAAATTTTGAATAAGAAAGATAGCGCCTCACTCAAAAAAAAAATTAGAAATTTATTGTATAAAAATATTCAAGTTTGGAAAACTTTTTATTACCATCAATTAGTATCTGATCGAAATTGAAATAGAATTACCCAGTGAAATGAACATTCATATTATTAATTGAAATTTTACCATTTGTTGTGTTGGAGTACACGTATTTCAAATATTAAATTTTTATTTCAAAATTCAATTATTTAAAATTTCATAAAATTCAATTAATTATTATTAAAACCATTAGAAATTTTGGGTCGTTAAACTCACCCCCACTCAAAACTTTTCGTCCCCGAAAAGGAAGGCGTTAAGAGAATAGAAACAACCAGAAAGAAAAATAGATTGAAAGACAAGGATAAACAATTAATTTAAAACTATACTAATTTTACTTTAAATATTCATTTGAAAACTTCATTTGCAATTCAATTATCTTTAATACTTTCCGAACCCATTTGTTCAATTTCTTGCTTCCATTATAAATATCATTTATATGTTTAAATAACACCTTTATAAATATATGAAAACTATCTGAAAACAATTATTTACATCATTACTTATATTTATGAAGAAGCTATTGAAAACATTAAATCCATAATTCATAAATTTATTAATTTTATCTCAAGATACTTTTTAAATATTATTAATGAATCAATAATCATTTACTTTAAATATGTTTATTTAATTAATAACTTCTAAAATATTTATAACACTAATAATTTTCTATTAAACCATGTAGTATATGAATAAACCATATTTTAAATGGATATATTCAAAAAAAAGGTAGATTCGGAAAACAGAATATAGGTGAAAAAATAAAGCTGAGCAGATAAGGTAGATTTAAAAGAATAGTATCACACATGAATAATTAATTCAAACCATAAGAATTTCAATTTCAAATATAATACAGAATTTCTTTGTTGGAAATACTTTTATAATAAAATACCTTTATAATAAAATACTTTTATATCGAAACAAATTTTCCTTTAAAAAATACTTTTATAGCTTGATGTTTCAACAAGTTTATCCTCGTTCTTACAGACTCTGGGCATGCGTTGATCAGGCGCAAAGCTAGAATTCTTCAAGTACTTTGTAGACCTGTTTCAACACCCAGTGAAAATACTTGAAAAACCTTCAAATCCAATACGGAAAGTACAATCCAAACAAATCAACCGAATCATGGATCGCAGATACACAATGGTTACGCCTGGATCCGCCAGGAAACATTTGTACCTTTAAGCAATCATTGCCTTGCGAATTTCTCCATGATAACCAAAAACTATGGACCGTAGATACACAATGGTTACGCCTGGATCCCCCAGGAAACATCTGTACCCTTTATGCAATCTCTGCCTTGCGGATTATGCCACGACAACAAAACCTTTAGACCACGTATACACAGTGGTTACGCCTGGATCTCCCAGGAAACATCCGTACCCATTAAGCAATCTCTGCCTTGCGGATTACTCTACCAAAATGACCATAGGTAACGCCATGGAAGGACACTCTAGTATCACATCCGAAAAACCAAATCAAAAAGAATAATATCGATTGAATGAATCCACAATGTGGCCACAAAGCGGATACCAAGCAGAAGGCACTTTCCATATCTTTACTCAAAAAATATGTATCATATAGTACCTTTTCAAATCATTTTCAAATATCATACTTGTATAAAGTCCATTATATATAAGATTTCATTTTCAAATAGAATACTTTCCAAAATCAATAGTATATCAAATCATACTTATATAGACTTCGATTATATAAGATTTCGCTTTTCAAATTAAGTACCTTTCTAAATCAATGGTTTCCAAATCAACTTCATACTTATACAGATCAATTTTTATATAAGTTCGATAAGTCCCAAACCAATTATTTAGTAAAATGAGGTTCTCAATTTCAACTCGTTTCAGTTCAGTTTCAAAAATCACATACGATTTCACCGAATTATTTCTTCCAAACTAAATATCTTCAGTTTCAAAGTTTCCAAAATAATGGGCTTAGAAATAATCCTAGCTTCCAAATCACATAATTTACGTCAAACAAATTCATTTCCAAAATCATCATATAAATATTGGGTTGTAAATTCCAATCTATTTTCGAAACCAAATAGTTTCTCAAAATCAATTACACCCAAAAATGATTACTAAGTTTAAAACCATCCTTTAAAACCTTTAAACCATTTGTTTCTATTTGAAAGATCCGGTTTACCCTTTTGAAAATTATTATTCTTATAGACACACACACACACACACACACACACACACACACACACATATATATATAGTTCTATAAAAGATGTTACTTAGTTAAAAACATTTAAAATTAAATTTTATTCAAAACATTTCAAAACTAAATTTCATATTAGTATAATTCAAAATAGTCTCATTCGTTTACTTAAAAAACAGTTTCGAACTTATTTAAATCATATTACTTCATACTTTAAATATACAAAACTAAACTTATATACTTTAACAA
The DNA here is from genome assembly GCA_030765085.1 of Allium cepa. NCBI lineage: Eukaryota > Viridiplantae > Streptophyta > Magnoliopsida > Asparagales > Amaryllidaceae > Allium > Allium cepa. The sequence goes on along the minus strand of CM060943.1, from coordinate 545,957,675 downwards.
ATAATTCGTGCCTTTCGAAATAACTTAGCTTTGAAAATTAAACCTTGATTTGGAAGTGTTCGAACATTCAAAATAGTCGGTGAAATTAAATTTCAAATCCAAGGGTTGGAAATCAGCAACAAATCAGTAAATCAATTTTAATAGATAGGGTTATATCAAATCCGAAACTCGAGGACTAAACCCTGGGCTTGCTTCAAATCATTTCAAACATATATATACATATATCTTTCGAATATCAAATCATACTTCGAAATTTGAAATCAAAATCGGTTTCACAAAGTCAATCATATAGCAAAGCTACTAAAGCGGCCTCTCCCCTACTTTGAAACTCAAAAAATCAATGTCAATGATGCGTGCACTCATCACCGAAATTATTTTCCAACGACACAAGTGAGATCTGGACTTCTATTTTCTTGAAAACTTCTTTGAAATTTCTTTGAAATCGGTGGAATCATTCGAAGTCATTTGAAACGTTTCTTATTCAGTAAATACTTACAAATCGTATTATTATATATTTCCAAAATCTAAAACCATTTTCAAAATACCGGAATTCAATCTCCCAGTTTTAAATTAAAAACCCTTCAGTTATAAATCATTTTTATCTAAATCACTTTCTTATATATAATTTTTTTTAAATTTCAAATCCTTTCGAAACTTCAAATTCTCGTTTCTAAAAGGTATATAATCCTTATCGAAAACATTTTCACTTTTATATATATAGAATATTATCATACTTATCAAAATAATAATTTCGATATATAAAACTATTTCCAAAATACAACCAAACACGATTTTTTGTCAAAGGATTATTTAAGAATGAATCTCGAAACGAGTAAAGGTTGAAGTCAAATTCAAAGGGATCCTACTCAATGAGAATCCTAACCAAGATTTCGAGGTATATTAACCTATATCAATTCAAAGGAATTTCTCTCATTATTGGAAAATCAAAAATTATTATCAAGCGAAATGCAGAAGCATAATTATACATCTTAAGTTCGACACATCGACTTATACTAGGTTAAGGATATAATAGAGTTCACTTAATACAACTTAACATATACTACCGATAACAAACAGATTCCACTGATCCTTACTTCTATAAGAACAATGCATCGGTATTAATTCTGCTGGGTGGTTCTTCAATGGGTCCAGTACACTCCACCTCAAGGTGCCTCCAACTATTACATTTCTTTCATAAGTACACTATTCTCCCATCTTCCCTAATGAACTTTGGGAAGGAAGCAGCTCAGGCAGGACGCAACACGGCTTGCCTTCCTAGTTGTCTCTCAGAACAATCTCTGGCTAAATGTCTAGTCTGCTTGCAGCGGTAGCTAATGGTTGACTGGTCGATTGATGTAGTGATTGTCGATTTCATTTTCTGCACCTTCAGGCAACGACTTGAAAAGTGTCCTTTCCCACGACACTTAAAACAGAAAATCTTGGATCAAAGCGTTTGCCTTCCGTCTTCTTTCCTTTATCTCTCTTTCCGCACATGGCTACATAATGTCCCTTTTCCCGACACCTATAACAAATGACATGGTCATAAGGACCAGTTTCTGCCCTTTCCCTCCAAAGCCTCTCTTGCTCCTTGATTGCTTCTTCCTATTCCTTACGGGCTAGTGCTCTTCGTGCTCGACAGGCTGCTTTCTGCTATTTCGATTTTGCCATCTACAAAATAGCTTCCTATCATTCAATGAGTCCAAAATCAAACAAGATAGAAGTTCAAAATTTAAGGGAAACCTAATCAAAAAGGAGTTTCAAAACAAAGCGAAAAGGCTCGAACAAAGATGAGATAATTAAAATTCAAAATGGAAGATAAATATACTTATATAAGAATATAAATAAGGAGAGGAAAGAATGGATTTTAGAACAAGTGGGAGCATTCCGGAATTCGAAGGAAACCGAATCAAAGAGGAAGAGAGTCAAGCATGAACGAAAGTAATTCTATAATTTAATCTACTATATATGCTAAGTTTTGCCTAAATCCTGGCTCTGATACCAACTGTAACGTCCCAATATTTTCAACCATTCGCATCCGCACATGCCGGACTTGAATTGCTCAAAATATCAGATTGTTAATTTATATTTGGTAAAACTCAGCATATGTAGTAAATAAATCAATCATAGAAACACAGACACAGAGTAATATAATGTTGCAGAATAGATAAATAGTAGTTCATAAAGCTACTATATAAACATCAGAGTTAGAAATAAAATACAATAAAATATCTCAAATACAGTGAAGTCTCCAGTACAAACAAATGACTTCTCTGAATGAATCAACCGGAAAGATAAAAGCTGGATCGATAGTTGGATCTCCAAGCGAAGCTCCAAACTCTAAAGGTGAGTCTCAAATGTTGAATTACTCGGTCTGACCCGAGCGTAAAGAAAAATACAAATCATTCGAGTCAGGATTAACATTCTTATATCAATAAATTCAACTCAAGTGAAATATCAACTGAAATACAATTAACTGAAAGGATGTTTGTTATAACTATCCTCTAAGGATCCATGGAACTAATTTCATTACAACACCGTGGCCATTTCAAATTATTTTATACTTCAAAACAAAAATATAGTTTCCATTTCAAAGATATCTATTTCCTAAAATAGTATGTATATATATATATATATTAAATAATTTATAAAGTAGTGTTTGTAATTTCCTCGAACTTTACAAATCGAATCAAATCAACTCAAATTCCAAATTCATATTTAATTTAATCTCAATTTATCAATTCCAATTCATCTCAATTCCTAAATAAACCATTTCCAATTATATCGATTTCAAATCAAACCATTTACATTTAAATCTGTTTCAAAACTTTAAATATTCAACGTTTCAAAACTAAATTTAACAATTTCATATAGATCTTGGTTTAACTTCATTATTTTTTAGTCTTGGATTATTCACTTAATAATTCAATATCATTGACTGACCTTAAATTACATTTTAATGTATATTTCCCTTAATTTCTTTAAACGTGAAATATTCATTAAATTACTTAAATCAAATCAAGTATAAGTTCATATCTTAAAATTTCAAATTGAATAGTTTCAAATCAATTTAATTAAATAAAATTCCTAATTAATTACAGTTTCAATCAACTCAACTTTATCTCCCTTAACTTATATAAATCTTTGAAAATCTATTTAACAATATACTACATAAACATATAATATATTAATGTGATGACCCGGAATTTTGAGCAATATCAATTTAATAATCTGTATTTAAAATTAAATTGATTTGATAATTGTCTTTTATAATTGTAATATAAATTGGCAGATTAATTCTTTTAAAAACAAATGAATATTTGAATTGATAAATTTTACCTTTTAAAAGCTAATAAAATATTTTCTATTTATAATTGTATATATCGTAAATAGAAAATTTTTGGTTGAAATTTAATAAATAAAATCATGTTTTCAAACTCTAAATATATTTGGCAATTTGGAAATCTTGATTAATTTAAAATAAAAACTTTCCAAAGCTATTTAAATAAATAATCATATTCTTTTAAAATATTTAAGATAAATGTTTAATTATTTAAAATATCTTTTAGCCTAAGTTTGAATTTAAATAAAATTACCAAAAAGATTTGTTTTATCCTCTTTTTAAATATTGCTTAATAAATATGATATATTAATTCATTTAAAGTTAGATAAGTAAATTATTAATAATGAGATAATTTCCTTTATAAATTTATTTAAAATTAGCAAAATTGATATTTTTAAATAATAATTATAATGTATTGTTTTTATATAAATAGATTTTAATGAAAATAGAATTAGTAGTTTTCAAATTTAGTATGTTGTTATATATATATATATGTGTGTGTGTGTGTAATTGACTTTAATTTGGATTTTCAAATTTAATTTGAATTTGAATTTGGATTTAATTTTGAAATTCAAAAGGGCAGATATTCTAAAATATTTGGGTTTAAATTATATGTATAAGTTTTTATTTATATATAAATGATTTTATTTATATTTTTTAAGAAAATGTATACATAAATTTAGATAAGAAATAATAAATTAAGTAAAAAAAATTTATTAACACTAAATAAATAAATAAAAAAACTTACAAGTGTAAATCTCTAAAGGCCTAATGTAACATGTTTTAAGTAAATATTAATTCAAGATGGAAAATGTTACTATATTAGACATGCATCATTTTTAATTTTTGATTTTTTTTCTTTTGTTTTAAATAAATCATTTTATGCTTATATAAACGGATTGCTTCTCAATGTTTTTTCTATTCTTTTCCATAACATAAGAAATCTTCAGCCTATATTCAAACCAAAATAACTCAAAACAAATCTGAAATTCATTTGCAAAATCAAAACTGTAAACACTTTCCAAATCTGAAAATCAAAAGCCTGCAAACCATATTCAAATACAAATCTGCAAACACTTTCCAAAATCAAAACAAAATGCCTGTAATAGCATTTTCAAAGATCAAAAAGCAAAACCTGTAGTTCAACATTTTCTTCAATTTGTTCAAAAGCCTGCATTTTTCTTCCAATCTGGAAATTTTCTAAAGAAAGTTCAAGATCCAGTACAGCAAGCATGCAGTTTTAAATCAAGCATTTTATTCAAGCACTCAAGTTTTTAAGTCAAATAGCATTTCAGTTTTAAAGATTCAAAGGTTTTCAAAGCTGTTTCCAAAATAAAAAGGAATGCTCTGTTCTTCATCCTCAAAACAGGTGAGTAACATCACTTATAAAAGTTTAAGTATATAAATTTGGTTGCATGTTAGTTTTTTTGAATTGAATATGTATTGTATGAAATCTGCTGTGTATATATTCGTGTTTGGGTACGCATGTTTGTTTTCATATGAATACTCTCTGTTTATAGCTTCCAGTTTTCTTGTTTGATGTAAATTTAATATCTCTTGATTTGTCTCTGTTTAAAATTAAGATTCAAATCAAACTTGTTTGTTTCATTACAAAATTTAGTTTAAAATTTTACTTAAGTTAAAGTAATATTGATATGACTTTGGAAATCAAAATAACTGAGCAAGTTTAAACATAAGTGAAAATTCAAGTATCATAATTCGATGTTTCAGGATTAGGATCTGAAACATCATTCGAAAACATGATTTGTAAAAACTAAAAACATAATTTTTAGATTGAGGAGGAGTGTGTAGTTCTGGTTTGACCAGAATTGATGTTTTGGGGAAAGTCTGGTGATCTCGAGGATTTGGGAGGTTGCAGTTACATCTAGAGGTAGTGGAGTGATCAGAGATGGAAGGAAAATTGTCAGGAAGAGGATTAGATTATTGTAGTGGTAGCGGTGGTTGATTTCAGTTTGTAACCCAAGTTTCAACTAGGTTGGTTTTTGGATTGGCACGTCTTCTCTAGTTGATCGAGTTCAATAGGATTTTGGGGAATGGAAGTAGGTTGGTTGACGAAGGCTTGGCCGGAGTTCTAGAAGCTCTGGTGGTCGGAGATACGAAGACGAGGCGTTTTTAGATTTGACGTGTTGTTCTAGGCTTTGTTCCAGGTTTGGTTTGAGCACTCGAATTCGATTTCGAATTTGGAAGGACGATCTGATGATCGTGTTTAGGTGTGAGGGTGACTGCCAATATGTGTGGATCATGTTGATGATCAGAGTGGGACGGCGCCACCGTGCATATGCACAGTGCACCTCTTTGATTCTGGTGATGTTTGGTTGATCGGTGAAGGTTACTCGAGTTTTTGTCGAGTAATTTGTTGTTTGGCTCGAAGTTTAGCTAGGTTTTGCTCGAAGCAAATTGAGGGATGGCTCGGGTATATGTTTGGTTACAGGTTTCAAACCTATTCTGTTTTTAAAATTTAAAAAATGAATTTTTAAATGTAAAGTAAAGATTTAAACTAGGTTTAAATCAAAGTTTAAATCTGGATTCAAGTTTAGTTTGAATCTTAGTTTGGAGATAAATAAGTTTTTAAAATTTAAATTGTTTTAGCAACATTAAAATTTTTAATGTACATTTTTAAATGGTTTGAATTTAAAAATGAAATTTTAAATTGTAAAGTAAAGTTTTAAGTCAAGTTTAATCTGGAATCAAATTTAGTTTGAATCATAGTTTTGAAATAAAAGAAAGTTTTTAAATTTAAAATGTTTTAAACAACTTCGAATGTTTAAAGTGTATATTAAATTGATTTGAATTTAAAATGAATTCGGTTTTAAAATCCTTTTAAATTTCTTTTATAAGATATAAGTATTTCCTTAACATGAGATTTTAAAGGTTTTTAAATTGTTTTAAACTTTGTTTAAGTTAAATTTATATTCATTTTAAAACTTAAATTTAAAATGAAATTTAAAATGAAATTTAAAAATAAATTTAAAAGTAAATTGTTTTTAAATGCTTTGTTAATAATAACTTGATCATTAATATGGAAAGTTTTATCTTAAAGTTAATTAGGATTTAATGATTTATGATTCATTAAATTATTAAGGTAATTAAAATGGATAATTTATTTATTTAATTAATTAATGATTTGGATTAATTAATTAATAATTAAAAGTTTAAATAAATTAATTAAGGTTTAAGATTTATTAATTAAGGATAATTAATTTGTAATTAAGGATCATTAATTTGATAAGATTAGATTATAAATTAATGATTAAATATTAATTAATCAAGTAATTAAGGATTTATTAAGTTACAGTTAAGCACTTGATTAAATAATTAGAGATTAATTAATTGGTTTTTAAAGATAAATTAACTTGTAATTAATAATGATTAATCTAAGTTTAAATTACTTTAGAAAAGTAATTAAAGAATTGTTAATAGTTAATGAAAATCATTAGCTTGAGATTATTAAATAATTAATTAATGTGATTTATTTTAATAATTAATTAGATTAATTAATTAAAGATAATCATTTGTGGAATTGGTTAAGTATAATTACTTAATAAAAGTAAATAAGGAATTAATCACTCATTGTTATTAATTGAGTTTAATGTGATAAGTTTAAGTTAATTAATTAAGTTTAATTAATTTAAGATAATCACCGGATGATTTGTTAGCATAATTAATTAATGTAATTAATAAGTGTAAATTACTTAGTGAAGTAATTAATTGTAATTACTGGATGTAATTAATTGAAGATGATTTAATAATGGAAGTAGTTTGGATTCAATTACTTTGTGTAATTAATCAATGGATTAACTAAGATAATTAATTATGAAGTAATTAATTTATTCAATAAAGTAATTAAGGGTTGTTAATTACTGGATGAGATTAATCAAGAGTGATTAATAAATGTGGTTTAAATGAAGATTAATTACTTAATGTAATTAATTTAAATAAAGTAATTAATAACTAAAGAAGTAATTAAGGATCATTAATTAATATAATTAATGATATAATTCAGGGTTGATTAATTAAGGAATAATTAGTCATTGAAGTGATTAAAGAGTAATTAATTAATTAAGGATTAATGTAATTAATTAATGAAGTAATTAAAGGTTAATTACTGCATTTGGTTAAGAATGACTAATTTGTGAAATTAATTAAAGAATAATTACTTGAATGTAATTAAAGGATAATTAATCAAAATGATTAATTAAGGTGGATAATTAAAGGATACTTAATTAATTTATAATTAATTGATGGTTATGTAAGCAAGATTTATAATGATGAAGTAATTAATTTAATTTACTTTAAATTAATTAGAGATGAAGTAATTAATTTAATTCATTTTAAATTAATTATAGTGGGATTAATAAATCCTTTCTTATGTATGGATGGATGATATTGATTGCCTTGAATGGTTTGAGATCTCAGATATGAGATAAGTGATGATGTGTGATATGGATGCTTTGGTTGAAGTGTGATGATAATGTGGATTATCTGTTTGTGATGATAATGTGAAATAACTGTTTGTGATGATGATGTGAATTATCTATCTGTGTGTATATAGATAATAGAATTGAATTGTTTTTAACTTTAAAAACAATTTGGACCTAAAAGATGGCGTTTCGGATTTCGATGAGACCGGGATCGGGTTTCCAGATTTGATATCGAAAAACCACATCGATCCAAATTAACGATAGGTCGTGAATCTCAAGTGAAGATGAAGATTCAGAGTGCAAGGGTTATCGTCGTTAACTCTGAGGGTGATTCCAAATGAGTGTAGCGAGATAATGCCTTCGGTTTCATTCGAACCCAGAATGAACTTGTATGGATTGAATGCTTTCAGAACATCGTCAGGTGGACTATGAGCATTCTAAGAGATGTGTTCTCTATAGGTAATCATAACCTCAAGCATCATCAACCAGGAAAGGCTAAAACAGGGGAGGTGCAGCAAGGCTAAGTAAGTCGCGCTTAAGTAGGACAAGATTTTCCTCTGTCTAGAAGTCCCTTTTTATTCGGCTGTGTGGGTAGTTGGAAAGCGTGACAACTGGGAGGTTGTCTTGTTCGGGACTATCTAGTAAGGGATGGTTCTGGCCTTATGTTACAGGGGATTGGGAGTAATCCTCGGCACGGTGATCTAGGCCTCGTACTGTGACAGACGGTACCCCAGTAGCCCTGCCATTGATGGAAATCCATTCTTCCTACGTGCCCTTACGGTTTTGATTATATTACCCACTTTTGTGGATAGTAGCTGGAACTTAATGAATGTAACAATTTCAGCTATTTTCTATTTACTTGAAAACCCTAGACCATATTATAATATCACTGGATTTCCTATCAAATGTTTCGGTTAGCGTAAGGTAAAAACTTACCTATGTTTATGTGTACAGAGTCTTACGTGATACCTTTTCTTTTCAAAGGTTTTTCAAAGTTAAGCAACTTTAACTTGTTACTCACACCAGACCCATGTCTGACTCGGAGTTTATCTTCTGTTTTCTTAAACTCTTGGGTACTCAAATTTTTACGAGTAGCTAAGGGATTCGGGTTAGCTTTGACAAATTCTGGAGGAGATATGGAGGAGGATTCAGCGATTGTAGATATATAGTGTTCCGCTGTGTGTTCTCTGGGTATTTTCTTTAGGTTGTATATTGTGTTTTAATAATTGACAGGTGTTTATAACTGTGTAGTATGTGATATGTAAGTTGTGTAACTCGGATAGCTGTTGTAAACAATGTAATATTATGTGATTAACATATTTTATTCATTCCGCTGTTTAGATTTTGATGTTGTTTCTTCTTTCTTCTCTATCTTCTCTCTTTTCTATCCCTTTCTTTCTTCAAGATGATACGACTTTCTATGGAGAGAAAGTCGGGTCGTTACAATTAATCAACTCAAACTTTTATTAACTTAAAGTTTATTATTAAATCTACTTTATATTAAAACATATTTATATATCAAATAATTTCAATATAAATAAAATCATATATATTCCTTTCAAACCATAGAAATCATTTCAAAATGTTTATATATAGACCAACGGTGTCTGTATATAACTTTCTATCACACAATCAAGTGATATGGATATTTATCATTTCAGTCCGCGATTTAAATATATAACGGTGTATATCATTTCAACCCGCAATCCCAAATTCCATTGAAATGAAAATCGCTTGGGTTTATCATTTCAATCCATAACGATTTTCTCCTATTCTATAGAACGTTCGGGTATGTATCATTTCAATCCATAGTGAGTTCTATAGGGAACTTGCAGAGTGATAACGGATAATATAATAATATAACAATAGGCATATCATCAATATAAATAACAGATAATGGTGTCAGATGTCACAGGTGAACATATATAGATAACAATTTAAATAACTACACCAGCGTATTTCAATCGTTGTTTCAATTGAAATCAAATTTAATAAATATAAGAACGTTAATCGTAAGTGATTGCTCATCTTTCAAGGCCAGAGACGAACAAGATTGAGATGAGTTACGAATCCAAGCGTGAATTTCAAAGTAAAGCACGATGGACAAGAGTTCGACGGACAAGCTGATAAATCGAAAATCGATGAGAAAGAATCAAATTGGCTTGATTAACTGAAACAAATAAATTTTATAAATTTTCTTCTAAACCCAATTCTTAAACATATATTTAAAATAAGATATATATATATATATATATTATCAAATCAAAAATTTAACTTTAACACGGTTAAAACAGAATCTTCATACAAAATTTCAACCCAATAATAAATTTTAAACACACATAAAAATAAAATCTTTATATATATATTCGAAACCAAACCCATATATTTTAAACATGTCAAATTTTTCTGTAACCATGTAGTTATTAGTTATTGTAAACTTATAAAACTTTACATACAAACTTTTATATACGGCTATTGTAACTTATATACATTAAAATGTATAAACTATATAAACAATATACCTCTACGTAATATAATATGAAGTATCAGGCAAAACTGAGATTATGTAGACTTGACTTATAATATATATATATATATATATACTAACAACATTATATAAATAAGAACCCACATATATATACATTATAATGTGTATATATTAAACTATAATTTTTTAATGTAAAATTATAAACGAATATATTACACATCACACGCAACTTCTGTTTATAAACAATTATATATGTTAACTAATATATATAATATAATATAACTTACACTTGAAGATAGTAAAAAAATTTGTCAAAACGGAAATTTATGAAACAAAGGCTTAGATATAAGCTTCGAAATCCCTTTTCTTTAAAATACACCAGAAGCTTATAAATTGGAAAATATATATCACTTCAACATACTAAAATTTTACTTTAACTCTGTTAAAAACAAAAACAACTTTAGAAAGGCAGTATGTATATATATACTATATGAAACATTATATATAAATTTATAAACTGACTTATGTCGACTTACTATTATCTAAATATGCGGCTGGAGTTGCTGAGGCAAAGCTGGAGTTCGACAAGGCTGGGTAACGCAGGGACGAGTGAAATGATGCGGTTGAGGTACGAGGCTGGCTCGGGTGGATCTCATCGAAGCTTGGCAAGGGAAGAAAGAGGTGGGGTTGTTGAAATCGTGAAGGTGGTTGGAGAGTAATGGATGGTGGCACGTGCTTGCTGGTGGTTGCTGGCCGATGGCGTTTGAGTGGTGGAGGAGTGCGGATGCGCGTGGGGTGGAAGGGTAGAGCCAAGGCATGACGGTAGCCGAAGGAAAAATTATGCAGGGGAAGAACAAAATGGAAAGAAAGTAACAGTTATATTAAAACAGAGAAGGGAAGATAAAGCAAGCACGTGAATCTAGAGAGTTATATAGGTAGGATATTGATTGGTTTGTTTAACCGATGGAAAGATTGGATGGACAGGAAAATAAAAGTAATAATAGAAATCTCAACGTTCACGCTTTGATTCAGCAGAAAAGTTAAAGCAAATTATTACTGTGGTCTCGCAGCACGTTTCAAATTTCGAAACTGTAGGAAACAGTAAAGTCACATTTTAAGGTACCGTTACAGCATATAGTTTATGGTTTTCGTCGCGTACCGAATCTCAAAATACAAAAATAAATATACCGTAGAGATCATCACGACGAGACGATCAAAACGGTATACAGATACCAATGGTATGATCATTCTATCAAAAGTCGATACGGACACTGATATACGTTGCTATTCCATATGGAAAAATCCAACGGAGCTAGAACATCCAAAATTTTGAAAAAGAAAGATGATGTCTCACTCGGAAGAAGATTTAGAAATTTATTGTATAAAAATATTCAAGTTTGGAAAACATTTTATTACCATCAATTGTTATCTGATTGAAATTGAAATAGAATTACCCAGTATTTATATTATTAATTAAAAAATTTCCATTTTCTATGTTGGAGTAGACTATTTCAAATATTAAATTTTTATTTCAAAATTCAATTATTTAAAATTACATGAAATTCAGTTAATTACGTTATTAAAACCAATAAAAAAAATTGGTCGTTACAGTCCCGATGAGTTTTTGATAGATTTCGGGAGAGAGTGGTAATGACTTGTCTTGAGGAAATGTCCGGGCCAATATCATGAATGGTATCATCGTCCTCCTTTTCTTCTTCATGTTGAGTATGAGAAGAAGAAGAAATACTTGTGTCTCGAGATTAAGGAACACCTTGTTGAACATTTTGAGACCATTGATGAAAGGAGATGATTTGTTAAGGAGGAGGCCGTGGTGGAAGACACATCAATCCTAAAGTTTTAGCGCCTAACTCATTAATTGTTGTAAAATCAAAGTCAAGCATTGGTACGCCGACATTGAGGAGGAGGCGCATAATATAAGCACCATAATGAATGGTTTTATATTTTCTCTGGATTGTGATGTCTTGAAATTCATCCAAAATAATTTTTCCCCAATTCACTTGTTGGTTAGAGTATATTGAAAAAAGAGCTTGGAAATTTTCTTTATAAACTTTTTCATAACTCCACGTCCTTGGTTGTAAAGAACGAATAAATGCACAGTGAATGAGTCTAGCTTGTGGCCATAAGAAGGTAGATTTTAAATTATCCAAATTTATAAGTTGATCGGACAAGAAACGATGTGAAATTTCGTTTCGATGATCCATATCAACTTCAATATCATTGATATCAATTCCTTGATAAGGAAAATTTAGAATATTACCTAGTCTTTGTAAAGGTAAGAAGTTTTTTACGCCACAAACTATTGACCAAACACAATCTTGTTGATTTTGGGGATTATGATGATCCAAATTTAAATGTGCAAGAAAAAATTTGATCATAAGATGATTAATCTTGACATTGCTAGGAGTATACCCAATTAAGCTATCAAAGTGGAATTGTTCCGCTAACTCTCTAATACGGTAAGCTACAAAATCTGGGAATTTCATGAATGCTCCTTCGAAAATGTTGGAATTCTTCATATAATTATATTGGGAAACAACAACATCATTCCATAGCCATTACTGAATCTAATCTTCGGATCGTCCGGAGGTTGATTCTCTAGTATGTTTTGATCATGGTGCCATTAGAGAGTTAGAGGAAAGGTAAAAATTTTGGAAGACTTGAAAATGGGGCCTACGTTTCTGAAATAATAGGGAATGAAGTGAAAAAGGTAATATGTAGTGGGTTAAAAAGCAAGGGTATTAGTGGAAAGAAAATAAAAGAGGCAAGGAGGAAAACTAGCTCAGACAAAATTCAGCCGTCTGAATTGTTTGATTCAGACGTCTGAATTGCTCTGAGTTGCAACCCGCAAAGAAATAGTTCAATTTCGACCTAATTTAGATGTCTGTTTTGTATGATTTAGACGTCTGAATCTGGGTAAAAAAAATTTCTACCTTTAATATTCAGACATCTGTTTTAAATAAAACAGCCGTCTGAATTTGCACAGAGGCTCATATCAACTTTATTAAATATAGAAACAAAAATATATAATTGAATATTTTGAATAATACAATTTTAGAACAATCAGAAAGAAACAACAAATGAACAATAGTATATAAAAAACAAAAAATTAAAAAGATTTGTAAGAAGAGCTTGGAGTATGATATGGATCTTCTTCAATTTTAGTGTTCTCCACAAATGGTCGAAGTGGAGGCCATCTGTTGCCACGTTCCCAAGAATTAGGTGATGTTGGTGGACGTTGTGATGATGGTTCCCAAGGATTCTGATAATTTGGAGAGCGAACAAGAGACGGTTAATGAACTATGTCTTTGGAGGAAGAACCACATAATTTTAACGCGACTTATTCCAAAAAGCTCAACTGTTTGGCATTAACTTTTTGTATATAGTATAACTCATGCTGTAATTCTAATGTTTCTCTCTGGTAGTGATGAATATCATCTATTTTCTCTTTTGTAGATGGTGATTCAAAAAAGAGAGACCATTTTGTTCTTTTAGTAGGTGGAGTATATCCAGTATGAGTTGAAGGTGGAACAATCGGAACAGGTTCATAAATTGGTGTTGGAGTTGGTAAATTTACCAATCCCGAGGAAGGAGAAGTATAAGAGAGATCAGATGATGCTGAATTGTATTGAGATGACATTTTGAAAAAAATATTTGGAACTTAAATTTTTTTATATGAATTCTGGTGCAATAAGAAGAAAGTATGACAGAGTAATATATAGTTAGAGTCATAATAAAAATAGAAAGAGTTTTTATGGTTAGGATTATAATAACCATAGAAAAAAGAGGATGAATGAAAGGTAAATAGAAATATACAAACAAACTAAGGTTTCATAAAAAGATAAAGTAGTGAAGTGGTATAACGGTAGACTACCGAGTATGAGATTCTAAGTTCGATTGCTGGAAGACTCTCCCTTCTTTTTTTTAAAAAAAAATTTATGTAAATCTGTAAATCTTTAATTGAGACGATTCCAAGTTCTCGTCTTAAATTGATGAAAGTATTTTCATTTAACGGTTTTGTAAAAATATCAGCCAATTGTTTGTCAGAGGAAACAAATTCTAGATTTATCATATTTTTTCAATATTATCACGAAGGAAATGATGACAAATGTCAATATATTTTGTTCGTGAGTGATTTATAGGATATTTAGATAAATTTATAGCACTAGAATTATCACAATAAATAGTTGATTTGGATAAATTAAAACCAAAATAATATAGCGTTTGTTGCATATAGATAACTTGAGCACATGCCAAAGCTGCAGAAATATATTCTGCTTCACATGTTGATAATGACACACAGTTTTGTTTCTTACTTAACCAAGATACAAGAGACCGTCCAATGAAGGGACAAGTCCCACTTGTACTTTTCTATCTATCCGGCTTCCTCCAAAATCAGCGTCACTATAGGACACTAATTCAAAAGGACATTCCTTTGAATATAATAGTCCAAAGTCCTTGGTTTCATTAAGATACCGTAGTATGCATTTCACTACTCGCAAATGTGATTCTTTGGGATCTGCTTGAAATCGTGCATATAAACAAACACTCATCATTATGTCAGGTCTACTAGCTGTTAAATATAGTAAAGATCCAATCAAACTTCGATATAATTTTTGGTCAACACTTTTGCCACTTTCATCTTTATCTAGATATATATTTGTACTCATAGGAGTTGGTTTGGTAGAAGCATATTCCATACCAAAGTGTTTAATTAAATTGTTACAATAGTTTTCTTGATTTATAAATATACCATTTTCTAATTGTTTTATTTATAAGCCAAAAAAATAATTTAATTCACCCATATGTGACATTTCAAATTCTTTGGTCATTATTTTAGAAAATTCCTGACATAATTTTTCATCTGAGGATCCAAAAATAATATCATCAACATAAATTTGAACAATTAAAATATCTTGCTTGTTTTTTTTAATAAAAAGAGTTTGATCAACCTTCCCAAATTCGAAACCAAAATCTATTAAATATCTTTTAAGACGATCGTACCAAGCACGAGGTGCTTGTTTCAAACCGTATAAGGCCTTTTTAAGTTTATAGACATGATCTAGAAATTGTTCGTGTACGAATAAAGGAGGTTGTTCAACATAAACCTTTTCTTTTATAAAACCATTTAAAAAGTTATGAAAACATGCATAGGCTAGTAAGAATCGTACTGCTTCTAGTATAGCGACTAGAGCAAATGTTTCTTCATAGTCAATCCTTTCTTCTTGATTATTTCCCTGAGCAACTAATATAGATTTATTCCCAGTAATATTTCCTTGTTCATCAGCTTTGTTTTTTTAAACACCCACTTTTTTCTAATAACTGATTGATCACTAGGTCTCAGAACTAAATCTCAAACGTTATTTCTTTCGAATTAGTTTAGCTCTTCTTGCATAGCGATTAACAAATTTTCATCAATGGATGCTTCATTAATATTTTTAGGTTCAATATGAGAAAGGAAAGCTACATGGACCATTTGATTTAATTGAATTATTGTTCTAACAGATGAATTGAGTTCTCCAATGAGTATTATTGTTCTAACAGATTAATTGAATTAATTCATTATTATTGTGAACTATGTTTTCATTATTTTCTGAATTTGAAATTTCTGTGTTTGTGATATTATTTGGGAATTCTTCATCATCTCTTATACTTGGAATTGATTAAAATTTTCGTCAAAGGATACATGAAGTGTTTATTCGATGATATTGGTTCTTTTTTATAAATTTGATAAGCTTTGCTTCGATCTGAATATCAAGATTCCTTCATCAGATTTTGGATCGAATTTTCCAAGTTGATCTTTTGTGTTTAAAATGAAACATTTTGAACCGAAAAATTTGAAATAGGAAATATTTGGTTTTCGACCATTAAGAAGTTCATAAGGAGTATTCTTAGTTAGCGGTCCAATAGAAATACGATTCAAAACATAACAGGATGTTGCAATTGCTTTAGCCCAGAAATGTTTTGGTAACGTACTTCCATTTAACAAAGTCCTTACACATTCTTGTAAGGTTCTATTTTTACGTTTTACAACTCCATTTGTTGTAGAGTACTAGGAAACGAAAAATTATGGAATATTCCCTTCTTCTTACAAAAATGTTCAAAGGCTTCATTTTCGAATTCACCTCTATGATCACTCCTAATGTTTTTGACTTTCAATCCCTTAAAATTTTGAATTCTTTTGAAAAAAAATTTAAAATTATAAAAAGTATCACTTTTATTTAATAAAAATAGTCCAAGTATATCAAGGAAAACCATCAAAAATTACAAACACATATCTACTATAATTAATGGATTGTACTTGTGTTGGTCCAAATAAATTCATATGTAGTAATTCAAGTGGTTTTAAAGTTGAAATAACCTTTTTAGATTTAAAAGATGACTTAGTTAATTTCCCTAACTAACATGCATCACAAATATGATCGATTTTGAAATTCATTTTTGGTAGACCTTTTACTAAATCATATTTAGAAAGCTAATTTATAGCTTTGAAGTTAATGTGACAGAATCTTTTATGCCATAACCAAGGATCATTTTCTTTGGCTATTTAACACATATCTGAGTTATGGTTTACTTTCATATTCAGAACATAGATATTTCTGTCTCTATTTCCTTCAAAGATAAGATTTTGATATTGATAAAAAAATACTACATTTATTTTTAGAAAATGTGGTTTTGAATCCTTTGTCACATAATTGGCTGATACTAAGCAAATTATGTTTCATATTCTTGGCCAGTAAAACGTTTGAAATAAGAGGTAAATTTGAAATACGTTGTTGCTCAGATCGCCTTTACCGATGATATAACCTTTGGAATTGTCTCCAAAGGTGATGGAGCCTCCATCTGAGTAAGTAATTTTTGATAGCATATCTTTGTCTCCTGTCATATGTTTTGATAAACCACTTTCTAGTATCCATTTTCCTCACTTTTTAAGTGGGACCTGCAAAAATAAGGAATTATATTGGTACCCACCTTTTGTTAGGGTCCTAAGAGTTAGATCTTAGGAAACCAAACCCAAGAAGGTTCAGTATCCCATTTGAAAATATAGTCTTTATTCTTATGAACTGTCTCCAAAAAGGTGTTAATATATTTCTTCCTAATTAAATTGTTATTTGTTTTAAGAGCCCAAATTTTTTGTTTTTCGAGTAGGTATTCCTTTTTGACTGTTTCGTAGTAGGCTTAATATTTCTCCTAATTTCCTTTTTAGGTGGAGCTTTTGTTTTCTTAACATATCCTAATCCTTTCCTACTTGAAAAAGATTGAGAGCTATCAATAATTTTAGATAAAGTTTCTCTTCCTTTATTAAAGTTTGAAACATTTTTGGTGATGCTTTCTAATTTAGTTTTGGGACCAGTATTATCTGATTCTATCAATTTTACTTTTGTCTTTAATTTGTGATTTTCAGAAACAAGAGCGTCATTCTTTTCTTTTTGAGTTTCAATTTCTTGACTCAAAAGAGTGATTTGAGAATTAATATTAGAGAATGATTCTTGTAATTTTTCAAGTTTTTCTTCTAGTATTTTCTTCTCATCTTTGAGCATATCTCTTTCGAATTCTGCTTTGTTCTGATGTTTACGAGACTCCTTATATATATTTTTTGAGAGTTTTGAGAGTGTCAACTAGCTCTGAATTTATCTCTATCATATCATCAAAAATAAAATCACTAACCTCGTTTTCAGTAGCCATAAAGCAAACACTAGCTTGCTCGTTTTCACTATCACTGCTGCTATCCGATGAAGAGGTATCTGAATCATCCAATGTCACAGAGAATGCTTTCTTTTTCTTATCTTTTCTGCCTTTGAAGTATGTTTTTTCTTTTGTTCTGGACATTCTTTCCGGATATTACCTTTCTTATGGCAATTAAAACATTCTATTACTAAAGATGATGGTTTTCTTGGAAAGTTCTTTTTCCATTATTTCTGTTGTTTTTTCGGAATTTCAAGAACTTTTTAAAATTTTTGGCAATAAATGCTAGATCTTCTTCATCTGAATCTTCATCCTTTTCTTTTTCAGCATGGAAAGCTATGTTCTTTTTGTCCTGTGCTTGTACTCGTTTTGCCTCCAAATTCACTTCATAAGATATTAGATTTCCTATTAACTCTTCTGGTTTTATGGTCGAGAGGTCCATTACCTTCTTCAATTGCCTGGACTTTTCTTTCCCGTTCATTCGTTAAAGAGTACCCATTTCTGGAGTCTTTGGGGTTTCCATGACCTTTTGTCTATCTAACCTGTCAATCAATAGTCATCTGCTTTATTTATTTTTAGAATTCAATACACTAACCTTCACTATTCCCTAGTTGATTTATAATGTCTAATTACTGGTTCGATTCTTCATTGGCATTTTCTCTCTCTTCATTTTTTTTGTTCTGCTTTTCTAAGAAAAATATATATATAGTTATATATTACTTTGCATACTTTTCTTATAAACTACTCTCTTCTTCGAACTACTTTCGCCTAGAGCCGCTCACATCGTCCTCTTCGTTGTCAGATCTGCCTCACCCATCAACCAACAAAAAGCAATCGACAACCCAATCGAGCAATGTCGCATCATCCATCCACCGACCAGACCAATTAAACGCCCAACCCATTACGCAATTGACCTATAGCCAAGTAGCTGCGCCTCCATTCCTCCCTTCCTCCAACAGCCACGTCAGCCTTACCACCTACATTGTCCCCACCTCCTTCTTTGACCAACGTCCTGACCATCCATCTCTGACATGACATCACTGACCCAAAACCCTACAACATCAGCCACTGCAATTCCATTTCCATTCCACCACCCACTAGCCTCGGCATCACCACATTCTACCTCCAACTACTCCATAGCACAACCCAACCGCCTCCTATCCCTCTTCGGCCTCCCTCCACATCACTAAATCCCTAATGTCGCATCTTGCATCAACCAACCACCAAAACTTCTCCGCTAACCACGCCCGAGACTCATACACTTCATTGCCAGAAACCTATCCATCCTCCACTTTTATCTTCCACAGCCCCTCTGCCACGGCGACTGCCCACTGCAAAGCCTCACCACACAAAACACAAACAACCTCCCACATCAAGCCTCGTCAGCCTTTTCCACTCATGATATCCGCTACCAAACCCACCTCCGCGTCTCCTTGAACACAGTAAGCCCACAGCCTCAGCCTTTCCATGCCGAACAACCCCACACAGTCAGCACTCGCCCAAACTCGAACAACAGCAGGCTCCTCTCACCTCTTTTATTATATAATATATATATATATATATATGTATGTATATGTTTTAAGTAATACATAATATGTTCATGTTTATGTTGATGTTAATATTTTGAAATATATATATCATATATATATTATATATATATCATATATATATATATATTATATATATATCTGTGTGTGTATTATATATACATATATAATATGTTAAGTTAATATTTTGAAATGTGTATGTGTATATATATAATATGTTATGTTAATATTTTGAAATGAATATATATATATATATATAATATTTTTATATGGATTTTGAATAAAAAAAATATTTTTATGTGTTTCAAATTGAATATCGATTTCAAAAGAAAATATATAATATAAAGATTTTATATGAGTAATTTTTAGATTTTTAAGACTATATATTTTTTTAAATTGGTGTACAGTCAAGCTGAAGAATGACCGTAGCACCATACAATGGATAAAAAAATGAGGAATGAGATATAAAAGAAAGGGTAAATATCTTCTCAAATGAGGAGAAGTAACATTAACAACAAGTCATTAATTCGAGTGAAGTAATACCTAAAGTATATCAACAACTGAGCATCCAAAGAGGATATCTCAAAAGGGTAAGATTGACAATATCAAATAAATGCAATGAATCACCTCGTTTCCCTAGTGGACATCCTCGTGGGAGGATGACCGAAAGACTAAGAAAAGGAAATGAAGTCAATATAATATTCGATTGCCCGATTGGGTGTCATACCCAAAACGGACTCACAGAAATCAACAGTCACAATGACTAGAATTCGAGATATATCATCAACATCTTGAGAATAAATATATTCCTAAGCATATCCCAAACTTCTATCTCAAAGGACATGATAAGATAAATGACACAATGATTAAGGGATTTGCAATACTTGTGCTATACTTGGACGTATCGTAATATATGCATTTGTTCTATGTTTAACATATTTTGTTCTGAACTCATCTCTGATACCAAGCTGCGACGCCCCATCCCGAGGTCAACATTAACAAAGAGTATTGCTGGGTAATACTGTATGTCAATGCAAAGAATAGGACTGGTTAGGACAAACCATCTATAGTCTTGTCTAAAATATCTATTGAATACGTCGATTAGTTCTCTATATTTTTCTTTTCTAATTCAAGTGGATCGACATATCCAATAAATGCTTAATACAAAACTACGGATGGCTATAGGATCTATCAGAAGAAAATACAACAACTCAAATGCATAACACATCATAAAGCAACAAACTGATATATATATATATATATATATATATATATATACGTATATAAGTGGTATGACGACCACAATATGACGTAAGTCAAAACAATAAATACATATTAGAGTCATACAAAACGACTATAAAACTACAAAAAGAGATAAGATGATATCCAAGGCAGAAGCACTAAGTAAATTCCAAAAGAAGGTATCTAACCTGAAATAACTCGGTCTGTCCCGAGTATAAAATACATGGGTCAATCTAACTAAACAAATCAATTTATAAGGATAAGTGATAATATAAGCATAAGGTAAAGGGTAAGATGTCCTCTCGAATGAGAAGAAACAATAATAAGAGCATGCAACTACTTCAAATAAGGTAATTACACTAAGTGTATGTCCTCGAAATATGTAAACTCATTAATAACACTAAGTATAATAAATGCCTCATATCATTGGCGAAATCCCAAAAGCCACTAAAAAGGTTTCTATGAACCATATCTCCAAAATAGGATAATCCTAAATGTCAAACTCAAAACTCGCTATAAATGGCAATCACAAAAATATTCTCTAAATAGAGAAGTCTCAAACACAAAATACACCAAAAATGGCAATCTCATATATCTCTAAATATGAGAGTATAAATCTCAAATAAACGCCAAGTGTTAGCAAACCCAAATCTCAAATGTAGAACTCGATATAGAGTTCAATTTCCAAAGATGTAATCGCCATATATAATATCTCGAAGTGCTCAAATGGCCAATAAAGTAAAAAGGCGATACACTCGGAAAATCACAAGAAAATTAATGAAATTATCTCAAAGATATAGAACGTGCTTACGACCGAAGCCCGCCAAGTACTCTTCTCTAAAAATATGGCGCCACGTCTCTTAGATAAACATCCCGAAGGACAAATAAATATGTCTCTTAGACAAACATCCCGAAGGACAACATCGCGAAGGACAAATACATCGTAATGACAAATGTCTCTTAGAAAAACAACCCAAAGGACAAATGACCCGAAGTTCCAGTACTAGCAAATACGTCTTTTAGAGAAATGTGTCACAGACTCTCGGATAGGAACCCGAACAATGTTAGTGTATGTCCAATACCACATGTTCGCACTAAACAGTTTACTAACCGTTAGTAAATTTCACACTCAAAGCAGTAAAAAAATGTACCTCTTCTCATTAGTAAATTCAACCCAAAGGTCAAAACGATCAAATGGACAAGTTGGGAATTAACCGATAAGATAAACGCATGCGTCCTGTACAACGTATTTTACCAAACCGTTTAATTCTCCTTCTCATTCGCTCGAATAGTGAAATAACATATGTATATATATAATAATTTACTTGAGAAAACAAACTTTTGAAACCAATTTTCGAAATCGTGTTTGGAATCAAACTTTGAAAATTTCCTTATTATAAAGAACATATAACTGTAGAGCTCAAAATTAATTTAAAACTATTGTATAATAATTATTTAAAATGAAAATTTGTTTTAAAAATTATTAAAAAATCATTTGGAAAAATCCATGCTCAAAATCAAAAAAATCACTCAAAACCGTCATTCAAATTCAATTCAAATTTGAATTTCAAATTTATCAAAACTGGGCTAGCCTTTTGATAGGCATCGTAGCCCTCAAAACAATTCAGAAATATCGCAAAAACATGAACTAAAAGACAAATATCGGGTGGAAAACGAACATAAATTGCATAGGAAAAATAATACCTAAGTCCAAAATCTTCTGTGGGTTCAACTTTCAGACATGAAACAGGTGGCCAAACGACCTTTGATTGAAATAAAAAATTGCTGTGAACATAGTAGAAAATTTCAGCTTTAAAAAAAGAACCGATGAATTCCGATTGGAAATGAAAAAGTTACGATGTCTCAAACATGAACTCAGGCCACGTTTGCAACAATTCAAAAACAAAAATGTGCCCAGGCCTGAAAACGATCTTGGGTTCAACTTACAAGCCTGAAACAGAGGACCAAACTACCTCACATTGAGCTGAAAATTAGTATTACCATACTGGAAAACTTCATCTTTCAAACAAAAAAGAATCAATGAACTCCGACTGGAAATGAAAAAGTTACACTGTCTCAAACATGAACTCAGGCCATGTTTGCAACAGTTCAAAAAAAAAAAGGATTTACTGGCCTAAAAACCATCTCGGGTACAACTTTCAGGCATGAAACAAAGGGCCGAACGACCTCAGATTGACCTTAAAATTAGTATACATATATTAGAAACTTTATATTTCAAACAAATAAAGAATCAATGAATTCCAATAAGAAATGAAACAGTTATGCTATCTCAAACATGGACTCAGGCCATGTTTGCAGCAACTCAAAAACAAAATATGCCTAGGTAAAAATCTGGGTTTTAGTTGATTTTGCAACAAAGATATGAACACTCAAATGACAATATTTTTCAATAAAATTTTGCAGAGACAAAGTATAACACATAATCTACAACCTAAAGAAAATACGGCAGCCTTTCTTTGCCGGAATTGAGAGATACAACTGCTTAATTTAGCAACCAGAAATTTATTTTCATGGAGAAATAAACAACATAAACTATTTATAGAAGCTAACATATTTCATAAATTTTTGCTCTTCGAGCACTGCAGCAGCCAGAGAATATGAGTTATTAACTCACCTTACTATATGAAAGAAAAAACCTTGAATTATCCGCTAAAAGGTCGAAGCTTTGCTCGAATTTGAGCCTCAAAAACCTGTATAAACTTTTAACAGAGACATGCAATAGAAAAGGAGAACTGTTAATAGAGAAAGGATTGTAAAAACTTGATTTTTGATGAATATATGGTTTTAGATTTTATTACCTATTGATTTAGCTCCAATTTGGTTTTTAAAAACACAAAGATTTGAATTTAGTTGAAGAAAAAGGCTTGAATTTACAATTTGGTGGGGTGGGTTCTAATTTCTCAATTACTGGCTAAGGAAAAAAAAAGATGTGTGGAAATGAACGTATAGGTGTTCTTTTTCTCACCTTCTCAAGCCAGGCTAAGCAATAACGGGCCATTAGGATCCAAAAGAAGAAAATAAATTACTTAACCTAAGTAATTAATTCGCGTAAGATACAAATATTCACATATTTACACTACGTAATAAAATAAAGTCATTTTCTTTCCAATTTTCAACCAAACAAAATATATAAATTTACATACACTTGAAATAAATTATTTTACACTGTATGAAAAGAATAATTTTTATTTTTAAAACATTATATTATTATTATTATTAAAATCCTTTATTTTTCAAAAATATACTATTTACTCAAATAAATGAATAAAACTCTATTTTTTACTTCTAAAATTTCACAAAAATATTCTCACTTAGAAAAATATTTTAAACCATTTTAAAACTTAATTTTTAGCCAAAACATATTTTACACCATTTTCCACCTTTTTATTTCCATAACGAACTTTAAAAATCAATTACTCCTTTTAAATATTATTAAAATAAGCAATTGACAATAATTAATTAAATTATTGCACTATCACTAAATAAAAATCACCTTCCACTTATTATTAAATCAAACCACTATAATAAAGTTCCAAAATGTTGTTTCCTCTTTTTATTCCCCAAATACATTGTTTATTCCAAATAAACAATTTAAACTCTCAAAATTATTATTAATTCTAAATATTAAACTTACAAGTAATCACTAAAACCAGGGTTGTTACAGACTTCCCCTAATAAAAATTACGTCTTCGTAATTTTCTAAAAAAGAGCTGTATTCAACATAATTATTTCATCAAGCAAAGGAAGATAGATAAGCTCGAGTTTATAATTTCTCACCTTCAACACAAGATGATAGAAACCAAGATAAGATTGCTCGATTAATTCTATGGTTTCCCCAGTGGAATTTCTGGGATTTGCGGACCACTGAATTCCTACGAGTAATACATCCCTATTTCTAAGGCGTTTCACCTTCGAAGCAAAACACAGATAGGATGTTACACAAGAGATAAATTGGGTGAGATCGATTCCTAAGAAGCTTCAGAAACAGAGTCAGGAATTAGTCACAATTATATCCTGAGCTCTAACCCACAAGATGATAATTGATATGACTTTTCGTATAACAGTATGAAGGGAGTCATACCGATGTTAGATTGACAACTATTACAGAAAGAAAACTCAATAAGGGATAGGAGGTTTTCCTCCAATACCATCAAACTCATACGATTGCATAAATGTAAGTCATAAAATAATTGCACAAAGGCAAGTTAAGATTTAGGAATAGATTTTTAAACTCTCTCTCATTAATCAAACATTCTTAAAGTTTTCCAACCCATTAACTTCAAGATTTAAAATTCTCAATTTTCCACAATAGAAAATTTCCAAAGCTTCTTACTTAGAATTTAAATTAATTACTATTCATTGGAGTAAACAAAGTTTAAGTTGTTTATTCTCTAATTCTTTCATATGTATTCTCTAGTTTACAACATATGTTATTTTTTTTCAATTTGTTTCTCAAATTTTATAAGTGTTAGAAATTTATGGAAAAATCGGCAGAGTCTTCTTTGTATGGAGAGCCGTATACAATATTACAAAAATGATTTATATAATATACATCGACCATTAGCCGGGAAACAAAAAATAAACCATCATTCAATTCTTAAAATTAATCCGAAAACATACCTTTCTTTTTAGCATTATAAACCGAGTTTGCACTATATTATATATATTATTTTTGCTTAAAACATAGTCCACCTATCCTCTTTTCACCGGTACTTAACTCAAATAGAAGATATTAGTTCATGTTCATAAATAAGAAGTGCTACATTTAATTATTGAGGGGAAATAGATCAATTTTATTTCAAACCTGCTGTAAAAAGACATGTTTTGACCTAGCATCAACCAAACGTGAAAACTTTTATAAAAAGAAAGTTGTTCTACTCAGTCTAAGCTTTTCGACAATGTAAAGATCATCAAAATTGCTTTGACGGTTTGAAAATTATGCTAAATTTACTTTCAGCTCAAATTTTACATATTTTCGTAAGAGGACAGAAAAGTCTATCCACGTTTAAACCCATTTTAGACTCAGTAAAGAAAAATCATTTAAAGTGGTAAAAAGAAACTTTATAGCTTACTGAAAGCTCTTTCATTTACAAAATGACCGAACTCGTGTGGAGTTGAAGATCTCAAGTTATCATTGTTTTAGTACAACACTTTTCCAAACAAAATTTCATCTTTTAAATCAATTTATACTTTGAAATTTACCCAAACCATTTTAAGCTCAAACTACATTTTCAAACAAGCTTTTTGCTAAATCATTAATTAAATGATCTTCACTTTCCCCAGAAAGTTAATACATACAAAATTACGATCAACTTTATGTAATCATCATAAAACATTTTGTTAAGTAGAAATATTTTCATTACTTCCCAAAATCTACTTTAAAACAATTAACCTGAAAACTCATTTGGAAAAGATAACTAATCTCATTCATTATCAAGAGTTGATTATTGATTATCCAAAAAAATAAATATTTGGGATATATATAAAGTTTAAAATTATTCTCACAATTTAAAATGATTATACTACACGAATTATTCATTTATGAAAACAAGCCAAATTCACATTTCCACTTGTCATAAAAGTTAATTTCTTCTAATTATCAACATGAAACTAATTAAAGTTGATAATTAATTCAAACTCCTTTGCAAAAGAATTTTGTAATTTCCAACCCACAAGTTTTAATAGCATTAAAGTTTAAAACAAAAACTTGCTCACAAATTTATATTAAATGTTCTAAACTAATACTTCTTTATTTTCTCTTAAGATAGAGTTTTATATCTATCCTCTACTATTACTCAAATAACTAAGTGACAAAACAATTTTTTATAGTCATTATTAATAACTTATACTAACACATTCAATCAATATTTTAATTTTCAAGCCAAAATATTCTTTTACCTTAAATGCATCATTTTATTAATCAAAGCATCAAATGGTATTTTCCTTTAATTAAGATATCCCCTTAATTAGAATTATTCACTTTTACTTACGCAAAGTACAATATTCAATTTCTTAACTTTCAAATAATTTAAGGTATTGCCTCGCTAACGATTTATAGTGAATGGCCCCGTCGATTGGCTGTAGAATTGATCAAATGATCAGAACTGCCTCGCTATTCACCCAACACTCACTATGGTTCAATGGCTTCATTAAACATTTAAACTAAAAATTAATACTCCGCTATAGTAATTAGTTCCAAACTTTACTTATTAAAACTCAATTTACCGTGTCTGACTGTCTCGTCATAGCGTTTAGGAAATTCTATCGATAACGTTGGCCAAACGCATTGAAAAGAATCTTTAAAGAACTAGACGGACAACCCAATACAAAAATTCATTTTCTTTGAAAAGAAATACCTCATATATAATAATCAAAATATTCTTTGTTTTTCCCCAAAAACAAAATCTAATTTCTCTTAGAAACATATCTTCAATTTTTGAAAAATTTGAAAACACAATTTATTACTTGTTCTTAAAATCAAGGAACACAAATAGAGCTTATTGAGATATTCCTAGAATACTCAATCCTTAAGACTGATGGAATAAACTAGAGTGTTCATTATTATGAATGGTATAACGAACCACTCACAAGACTCATAACGAGTGTAGAATGTGGTACGAGTAATGCTATCCTCCATGACTCGTAGCTCATGGAAAACCGGTATAGGGTCAAGCTGAAGAATGACCCTAGCACCATATAATAGATAAAAAAAAAAGAGAAATGAGATATAAAAGCAAGGGTAAATATCTTCCCAAATGAGGAGAAGTAACATTAACAACAAATCATTACTTCGAGTGAAGTAATACCAAAAGTATATCAACAATTGAGTATCCAAAGAGGATATCTCAAAAGGGGTAAGAATGATGAAATCAAATAAATTCGATGAATCACCTCATTTCCCTAGTAGACATCCTCATGGGGTCGGGTCGGAAGCTATTTGATCTTGCTCTAATTGCCTAGAGGTATGGTTTGTAGCGACTTATCCTTTTCTTGGTAATTTCCTAGAGGATCCTTGTTTTTAAGGCTTTATCATATTCAGTCGGAAGAGTTTAGGTAAGACTTTCAAAGAAACTCTCGACGAGAGAATCATGTCTATTCAGGAAGAATTGCAGCAATTCTCCAATCCTAACGAAGTCATTCCTCCGGAATCCAATGAACAACAACAATTACTTAGGACCAGCTTGCGAATTTTCAGCATCGTAGTAGAATCATTACCAACTATTAATCTACCCTCCTTTATTGATTCGGGGGCAGTCAGAATCCGCAAAAGTCTAAGATCTAAGTGAAGAGAATGGAAGAGCCAAATTCACCCGTAGCTCTAACCCCCTAAGTAAGGTCGCGGAAAGGTAAACCTGTCTCCATCAGCACCGTCAGAAAGAGAAATAATTGCGGTCTGTAGCCGGGTGAGGTGAGATAAGGCAGTTAGGATACCTTTCTATTCTTTAACTAATAATCCTTAATCTATATCTATCTTCGGAGCGGAAGATCTATGCAATCCGAGGATGGTATGCAATTAATTCAATATGGAATCATGAATAGTCATTGGCTCAATGGTACAAAATATTTTTTATGTATGTATCTAGGGAAAGGTAAATAATTATCTGGAAAAAAGTCTTATATAATTATCATGAATAGTCATAGGCTCAATGATTCAATATGTCCGTCGACAGCAGAATGGTTCAATTCATGGTCGTATCTGCAAACGTTTTACCTGGGTGACCGATAGCGAAGTAGAACCATGAAGGAAAGGTGCCTGGCTCGGTTATGGGCTCGGTTATGGAAAATGACTACTGAAATTGCATTGTACATCCAGAATAAACCTAAAAAGACATGATCCCAGGTGGATACTTGACATGTCCCCCCTCTTCCAGGCCCATCGCAAGGGAAACGAAAACCGAGATTTGCTTTATCGGGGGCCTTTTGGTACGTATTGCCCCTAACTATAGATCAGATCCACCGGACGAAAGCCTCAATTCCACACTGCTGCTGAGTCGTCGGACTATCCACCTCAGGGATTCATGGAATTTTGAGCCAACAAACACGGTTTGAGTCAAGCTTGAGCCTTTTCCCCTTGGACAGATAGCGTTAGGAAGGAGAGAAGGAATTTCTACCGGCTCCTATCTATAAAGAAAGGGCAGACTGGCATAGAGACCTTAGAAAGCACAGACCGTCACTGCTTCTTTGCTTGCTTGCATGGAATGAATAGGCTTGCTGACTAGCTTACCTACTTGAACTAAAAAGCATAAAGCGAAAACCGAATGCATTTTAGCCCATAACTGAGCCCATAACCCCCGCCTCCCCTATCAATCGTTCGAAAATGGGTGGATTTCGTCCTGTGCCTAAAGCATAGGGTGCCCATTGCTGTGAAAGCTTTGATAGCGATCTACGCCCTATTTGTTCATCTATCTCATTCCAGACTGCACGAGTCGTGTCGGGAGTAGCTATCACGATTTCGGCTCCTGCTCTATTGTCATTAGTGGATCCATCGCCAGGTGAATTTCCCCAAGGGTGCCCTAAAATTACTCCACCGAATAGTAGGACGAAATCATCTCCAAAGATTTCAGTTAGGGCAGGCATATGCCAAACATGAATACCCCTGGAAGCCACGGCAATAACACCTGGCATAGAAAACCAATCTTGAGTGAATACCACGACTTCAGTCTTTTCAATAAAATCATCATGTAATAAATCAACAAAACCTAAAGTCATCTCACGATCCCCTTCCAACCTACTACTAAACCAGCGTGAATCTGATCTCGACTAGACATACGTAATGCTTTAGCTAGTACATGAAAATGCATACCATGATTTTTTCCCGTCCGCTAAATTTTTCCCCTTTTTTATACATTTACCCTGCTGAACCTGAGGTTTTTGAGGCATATAAGTATTTTTTTGGAACGTTGATACATAATTAATGGAATGCATATAATGTCCCCATTACTTGATAAAATGATCTTGTGAGTATCAGTATAAATGATCTTTCCTTCGTGTAATACAATATTCGATTATCTGACTGGGTGTCATACCCGAAACAGACTCATAGAAATCAACAGAGTCATAATGATTAGAATTCGAGATATATCATCAACATCTTGAGACTCAAGAGTGAATACAGAGACTTCAGAATCATCATTAACATTTTAAAGGACAAGAAGCAACAAATCATCCGAATAAGGATACCTAATATATAGGATCCTTTGAATCACAGAATGCGGCTTGATAATACGCAAGACATTCCATCTCAAATCATTCCAAACTCTAGATAGAAATAGTGTGCTAATTCGCACAAAAGGATAAGCTACAAGTAACAATCGCATAATCCTCAAACATCATACCAAATATTGTGGATCTCCTCAATAGGATTTGCAATCCTCAAAAAAATCACTAGATAAGAACATCAAAAAGCATCAACAAATTCCTCCAATACGGATGAGTGTCAAGCACTCGTATCGAAGAGGACTCGAATGAAACAATCACGATTAGGATTACTCTTAAGATAATATATAATTAATTCAATTATGGAATACTACAGAATAAAATATATTCCTAGGAGTATCCCAATCTTCTATCTCAAAGGACACGATAAGATAAAGGACACGATGATTAAGGGATTTGTAACACTTGTACTATACTTGGATGTATCGTAATATATGCTTCTGTTCTGTGTTTATCATATTTTGTTCTGAACTCGGCTATTATACGAAGCTATGACGCCCCACCCCGAGGCCCACATTAACAAAGAGTATTACTGGGTATTATTGTCTGCCAATGCGAAGAATAGATCTGGTTAAGAGTGACCATCTATAGTCTTATCTTAAATATCTATTGAATACGTCGATTAGTGCTCTATATTTTTCATTTGTAATTCAAGTCGATTGACATATCAAATAAATGCTTAATACAAAACTATAGGTGGCTACTGGATCTATCAGAACAAAATACGACAACTTAAATGCATAACACATCACAGAACAGCAAACGTACACACACACACACACACACACACACATATATATATATATATATATATATATTAATACATCCCAATACAAAACAAATAATACATCATAAGTGGTATGACGACCACAATATACACGTGAGTCAAAACAATAAATACATATCAGAGTCATACAAAACAACTATAAAACTACAAAAAGAGATAAGCTGATATCCAAGGCAGAAGCATCAAGTAAATTCTAAAAGCGGGTATCTAACCTGAAATAACTCGGTTTGGCCCGAGTATAAAATATACGGGTCGGTCTAGCCAAACAAATCAGTTTATAAGTGATAATATAGGCATAAGTTAAAGGTAAGATATCCTCTCGAATGAGAAGAAACAATAATAAGAGCACGCCACTACTTCAAATAAGGTAATTACACTAAGTATATGTCCTCGAAATAGGTAAACTCACCAAATAACACTAAGTATAATAAATGCCTCATATCATCGGTGAAATCCCAAAAGCCACTAAATGGTTTCTATGAACCATATCTCCAAAATATGAGAATCACAAATCTCAAACTCAAAACTCGCCATAAATGGCAATCACAAAAATATTTCTCCAAATGGAGATGTCTCAACACAAAATATGCCAAAAATAGCAATCTTATATATCACCAAATAGGAGAGTGTAAATCTCAAATAAACGAGAAGTGTTGGCAAACCCAAATTCCAAAGATGTAATCGCCATATACAATATCTCAAATGGCTCAAATGACCAATAATATAAAAAGGCGATACACTTAGAAAATCACAAGGAAATCAATGAAATCATCTCAAAGATATAGCACGTGCTTACGGCCGAAGCCTGCCAGGTACTGTTCTCTCAAAATAGGCGCCATGTCTCTTAGACAAATGTCCCGAGGGACAAATAAATACATCTCTTAGAAAAACACCCCAAAGGACAACATCTCGAAGGATAAATACGTCACAATGAAAAACGTCTCTTAGACAAACATCCCTAAGGACAAATGACCCGAAGATCCAGTACTGCAAAATACGTCTCTTAGACGAATGTGTCACAGACTCTCGGATAGGAACCCAGACAGTGTTAACATGTGTCCCATACCACACGTTCGCACTAAATGGTTTACTAACCGCTAGTAAATTTCACACTCAAAGTTGTAAAAAGTTTACCTTATATCATCGGTAACTCGACCTGAATGTCAAAACGATCAAACAGACAAGTTGGGAATTAACCGATAAGATAAACGCACGTGTCGCATACCAAGTGTTTTACCAAACCATTTAATTCTCCTTCTCGTTTGCTTGAATAGTGCAAAAACGTGTATTATATATATATATAATAATTTATTTGAGAAAATAAGCTTTTAAAACTAATTTTCGAAATCGTATTTGGAATCAAACTTTGAAATTTCCCATATTATAAAGAATATAGACTGTATAGCTTAAAAATAATTTAAAAATATTGTATAATAATGATTTAAAATACCAATTTATTTTAAAAATTATTTAAAAATCGTTTTGAAAAATCCATGGTCGAAATCAAAGAAATCGCTTAAAACCGTCATTCAAATTCAGTTCAAATTAAATTCAAATTTAAATTTCAAATTCATCAAAACAGGGCTAGCCTATTGATAGGCATCATATCCCTCAAAACAGTACAGAAATATCACAAAAACATGAAGTAAAAGTCAAAAGTCGGACGGAAAAAGAACATACAAATGCATAGGTAGAATAATACTCAGGTCTGAAATCTTCTCTGGGTTCGACTTTCAGACATGAAACATGTAGCCAAACGACCTATGGTTGAAATAAAAACTAGTGTGAACATAGTTGAAAACTTCAGCTTTCGGAAAAAAAGAATCGATGAATTCCGACTAGAAATGAAAAGGTTACACTATCTCAAACATGGACTCAGGCCATATTTGCAATAATTTAGAAAAATATGTGTCCAGGCCTGAAAATCATCTTGGGTTCAACTTACAAGCCTGAAACAAAGGACCAAACTACCTCATAATGAGCTGAAAATTAGTATGCCCATACTAGAAAACTTCACCTTTCAAACAAAAAAGAATCAATGAATTTCGACTGGAAATGAAAAAGTTACACTGTCTCAAACATGGACTCGGTCCTTGTTTACAATAGTTCAAAAAAAATGTACAAGCCTAAAAACCATCTCGGGTTCAACTTTCAGGCATGAAACAAAGAAACAAACGACCTCAGATTGAGCTAAAAAATTGTATGCACATAGTAGAAAACTTTATCTTTCAAACAAAAAAGAATCGATAGATTCCAGTAAGAAATGAAAGAGTTATGTAATCTCAAACATGGACTCTAGCCATGTTCACAGCAACTCAAAAACAAAATATGCCTAGGTAAAAATCTTGGTTTTTGTTGATTTTGCAGCAAAACTTTGAACAGTCAAATAATAATATTTTTCAATCAATTTTTGCAGAGACAAATTATCAAACATAAAATACAAACTGAATAAAATACGACAACATTTCGTTGCCGAAATTGAGAGATACAACTACTCAAAGTAGCAACCAGAAATTTATTTTCACGGAGAAATAATCAACAGAAACTATTTACGGAAGGTATGATATTTCATAAATTTTGGCTCTTTGAGCACTGCAACAGCTAGAGAATGTGAGTTATTAACCTACCTTGCTATATGAAAGCAAAAACCTTGGATTATCCGCAGAAAGGAAGAAGCTTTGCTTGAATTTGAGCTTTAAAAACCTGTATAAACTTGAAACAGAGACATCCAATAGACAAAGTGAACTGTTAGTAAAGAAGCAATTTCAAAACTTGATTTTTGACGAATAAATGGTTTTAGATTTTCATTACCTATTGATTTAGCTCCAATTTGACTTTAAAAACACAAATATTTGAATTTAATTATAGAAAAAGACTTTAATTTGCAATTTAGTGGAGTGGGTTCTAATTTCTCAATTACTGGCTAAGGAAGAAGAAGAGGGATGCAAGGAAATGAACATACAGGTGTTCTTTTTCTTACTTTCTCAAGCCGAGCTAAGCAATAATGGGCCATTAGGACCCAAAGGAGGAAAATAAATTACTTAACCTAAGAAACAAATATTCACATATTTACACTATATAATAAAACAAAGTCAATTTCTTTCCAATTTTCAACCAAAAAAGATATGTAAATTTACATACACATGAAATAAACTTTTTTACACTATATGAAAATATTAATTTTTATTTTTAAAACATTATTATTATTAAAATCCTTTATTTTTCAAAAATACACTGTTTACTCAAATAAATGAATAAAACTCTATTTTTAACTTCTAAATTTCATAAAAATACTTTTATCACTTAGAAAATATTTTAAACCATTTCAAAACTTAATTTATAGCTACAACATGTTTTACACCAATTTTCACCTTTTTATTTCCATAACACACTTTAAAAATCAATTACTCCTTTTAAAAAATATTAAAAGAAGCAATTGGCAATAATTAATGAAATTATTGTACTATCACCACATAAAAATCATCTTCCACTTATTATTAACTCAAACCACTATAATAAAGTTAAATTACATTATTATCTCTTTTTATTCCCAAAATTCATTGTTTATTCCAAATAAACAATTTAAATTCTCAACATTTTTATTAATTCTCAATATTCAATTATAACCACCGTTACAATTTAATACTCAAAGGTAATCACTAAAACCAGGATTGTTACATATATTGATATTACTTTCCATATACTTGTTACCATTGATCTTTGAGTGTTTAGTTGGTGTGGATGGCATATGCTTCACATTTGGAGCTTACTTTCGCATTATATTGATTGTATATGCTTGCTATTACTAATAAGAAAGTACACATCTAGGAATACATACCGTACTATTATATTTTTTCCTACGGGATGCTTCATCCTCGAAGATGAGATATATATTTGTGATTATATATATTGTAAATTTTTACGATCGAGCTGCTCAAAGGAGACGCTGGCGAAATTTTTCGAAAATTTAAGGCGTTAGAAAATTTTTGAGAATTTTTGAATTTTTTTATAACTGAAATTTGATTTTATTATTATAACTTGGAATGGTGTTACTTAATAACTATGAATTGATTTGAAAGACTTAAAAAAGCTTTTATAAGAAGTTAAATGACTTAGAAGAATTTGGTCTCCATTTAAACTAATTTTTTTAAAAAGAAAATGGGTTTGTGACGTTTTTCTTACCTGGCAATTTAATCGTTTGAATATGGAATATTTAATTGATTTAAAGATTGAAAAGTTAATTTTATAAGATAAATAACTTGAATTTCAAATATAGCGATTGATTTGATAATTAAATTGTTGAATTTAACATTGGAGATATTTAAAATAATTGAAGCTTGGATTTGATTGGATAAAATGATTTCAAAGTTTATTAAATTCTATTTTGATAAAGATGTAGATAGTAAACTTTTAAATTTGAATTAGAAGTGAATGAACACATTTTTATAACAATTCGTTTCAATTAACAAATGCCTTTTGGGCCACTGTCTTGGATTTTGACAAAACTAGTTCCACTGGATTAGTAATAATAAATTATAGTACGTCGTCGAATTTCATGGTGGTCAGACGAATCATTTGAACATGTAGGATCGAAATGCGTAGAAATTAATTAAAGAAATTTATAAAATAATTGAGTTTGAAAAGCTATCTTCTACATATGATCAAATTAGGCCTCGACTACTTCCATTTCATTCGAAATAGGGGTATAACATGTAAAACGCCAGGCAGCACGCTTTGATTGGAGTTCAAGATTTTTCGATGCGTTTTGTGCCAAATATTTCAATATAAAATTTATATACCGTATACTTTTACCATACCCCTGACCATGCCCTCCTTGTTCATTCCATACCCTCCTTGTTCATTCTATACCTCCCATTTCCTTCATTTATCATTCTGTGCATAAGCAAGAAGTGGCCTTTTTTTTAAATCAAACAAAAGAAATGAATGGTCGATCCCGAATGAAATTTGCAAATTCAGAAGTTTATGTCTTTAAGATTTTGGAGCATAGATCATTATTCTGGTAGATTATTAGAGATTGGCGCCTTTGTTTTGCATTCGTTGGTGAAGTCAGTGTGTTCGTGAGGCGATGGCAACCTAGGGTTCAGGAATTTTATTCGTCGACTTATTGAAGCGAGGGTATGCTTGAGTTGGGTGGGAGACTTGCAGCGAGGGAGGCCAAATCGAACCTTAAGTTCCTACGGTGATTTCTCCAGGGCTCATGTCGCGATTTGGTTTAGAGGTCAGGGACAGCATGGGGATGTTTGGGTGCGACACGGTGAGGGGCGATGGTCTGAGGTGGCATGCAAACAGGTGAAGTTCGGTGATGGTGGCCGTTCCTACCGCTAACGAAGGGTTGCAGAAAAAATGAAAGCACCTAGGTGATAGACTGATTAAGGGAAGGAAGATAAGGTTTAAGTTTGAATTATTTATTTTAGTTAATTAATTTTAATTATATCAAATGTTCATATATCCATATCGAACTCGTATGAGGACCAAATCGAATGAGACAAGTCGCGTTGCGATCGTAACGACGAAGGCTATGCTATAGAATTGCATTGAATAGATTTGGAGCTAGTGAAAATTTAAGGTTAAAATTTGACATTCATTCAATTTTAGTTCAAAATGAAACATTTTGGAAACTACTAAAATTAATATGAGTTAATCTCACCATTTTGTTAACCACAGATATTTTTAGTCGGAAAAAATTATCTATTGGATGTTTGGATATTATTTTTGATAGTTATGGACTGTTCGGATAATTTGCTGTTAATTATTAGTTGGCTTAGATATATTTCCGCCTATTGGAGCGGATGAAACCCTATTATGTTCCTGCGTAAGACGGATGACCCTTGTATACGAATCCCGCCTCAAAGCACTTGATTTATATTTTTATGATTGTTTACTGTATGTGATGTAGGGGGACAAGTTGGAGGGATCCATCAAGATTCTTCACAATGTTGGTTATATTTATATATATATAGTGATATATGACTGGTTGAATGCCATATTGATGACATGGATATGATTTTTCCATAATTAGTGCTTTAGCAGTATTGGGCCTTAATTTTGGTATTTTGAAATACTAAAAATGATGATTTTGACGTAAAAAGTATTTCGAAGTGACTTTTGAAAGTATAGATGTTTTAAAGATTTTTAAATTATTAAAGCGAATGTATTTGTCATTGAACAAATAAAAGTTACGATTTTTCAGTGTTATAAAGTATAGTACTGAGAAATACTTTGATTTGAGATTTTTGAATAAGTTTATAGAAAAAGATTTATAGAAGCAATATTTTATAAATAAAGAAATACATTTATAATCGAAATTTATAAATATTTGGTAAATGGATTTGAATTTGTTGGGTAAATGGATTTTATTTATAAGTTTGATTAATAAAGAACTGGATCTATAAGTGGATTTTGATAGTAAAATTGGTTTATAAAAGAATGGATTTATAAATAGAACTTTGTAAATAAAGGAATTTTATAAAATAAAAGTTTTATAAGATCGAAAGGAGATTTACAAAAATAGTTAAATAAATAAGGAAATGACTGGGTTGACAGTTTAAGAATGGATTTTTATCAAGGAAATATATTAGGTTATAAAGTTGATTACTTAAATTAATATTGTTAAAGTTGTTGGTTAATTTTTACATATTTTGAGAGGTTAATTATTTAAATCGTTGATATGGTTTGAAATTAATAATAATGATTATTAATAATATTTTTGTAATTTATTATTATTATTTATATGGTAAAGACTAACGATTGTTCTATTCACAATGTTTTGAATTATTAATTATTATTCTTAAGAGGTTAAAAGTTAATAATAGTTTTTTATTTATGGTATTTCGAGATTCATGAATAGCGTTTTCTAAAGGTACATTGATTTTTATAAGAAGAGCTTATAAAATGGTTCGAAGATTTAAAGGGAGATTATTTACAAGATAAAGAGGTTTAATAGATGGATATTTATGAACAAATTTTAAAAATGGGTTTAGAAATTTATAGAAGAGTTTATAATTAATTGCATGGTTTATAAAGGGTTTATATACGACTTGGGAAATAATTTATAAATGGTTTATAAAGGGGTTTAGATATTTATATGGAGTTCATAAATGATTTTAGAATTTTATAAAAGGAGATCTTCCTTATTGTTTGGTAAATATAATTATCCATTGAAATAAGTATATGGATATTTTCTAAGTGTTGAGAAATAGGGATTTGTGGATATATAAATATATATCTGTTTAAAAGCATTTGGGTACAAATATTTATAAAGCGAATTTAAATTAATAAAAGATCTATTAATAAAAGGCTTAGTGTTGCTTGGTGCTTAACCAATGTCGAATTTTTCCCTACGGGATTAAATTGATGACTGAAAGTTTTTTAGTCGATAGTTAAATAATCGAGTA
This sequence comes from Allium cepa, assembly GCA_030765085.1. Lineage (NCBI taxonomy): Eukaryota > Viridiplantae > Streptophyta > Magnoliopsida > Asparagales > Amaryllidaceae > Allium > Allium cepa. Next base: position 545,919,473 of record CM060943.1, on the reverse strand, counting down.
TCGAAATTAGACCCAAAACATAACTTTGAAAATATCTAGGAGAAATACGTGATTTATATGGCAATAGTCTTCTTCGATGATGCTGTACCGTGCATATAAATCTCGTTTCATGCTCCTAGGATAACGATAAGGAAATCCGTCCACTAACGGTTAGGAGGTGATCTCCGATTTAATCCTTGGCTTTTTATTTCCTAAAGAATCGGGGTTGAGTTTACTAGAAACTATCGAACGTTGTTTCGATGAAATCGGGATCGAGAATGTTTTTCGAAAACCACTTTGATCCAACGAATGCTTTTTGAAGTGGAGACATCCTAAAGATGATGAAATTGGAGATAGAGCTCTCAAGTGTTTTGTTCAGTCCCAGAATGAAATCGTATGAATGAACGCTGGTACTGCATTGTTGCCTGGAGGGCACTATTAGCATTCCAAGTGGGAAGTGCTATATAAAATCTAAAACGTTGCCTCAAGCCTTATCAACTGGGAATGGCTAAAACAATGGAGATGCAACAAGGCTAAGTGGGTCGCTCACAAGCAGGGTATGATCATCCTTATATAGAGTCACTATTATCTCCCATTTGTATGCTTCGGGGCCCATTAACGGAGGGGTGACCATATTGGGTACTATCCAGTGAAGGGTAGGCCGGTTCTATATTGGTAGGGGTCGATAGGTTCGACCTTAGTGTCACTTTATCTAGAGATGCACCATGGCAGGAGGTACCCCAGTAGCCCAATCATTGTATGAAATCCATTTTCTAATACGAGCCTTTACGGTTTTAGTTGTATACCATTATGCTGGAATTTAATTAATATAACAATTGCGGCTATGATTAATAGGTATTTGTATTTAGACACTATTATAATATCAAAGAATTTCATATGAAATGTTTTGGTTATCGTAAGGTAAAAACCCGTCCGTGTTTATGTGCGGTGTGGTCTTACGAGATACTTTTGATTTTTGAAAGGTTGTCTATGACTTTAAAAATCCAATTGGGTGTGTTTTCTCACGTTGATTTTTCAGACCAACTCGAGTGTTATTTCATTATAATATTCGGGTCAGACTGAGTATGTTTACAGATTGCTTGGATGCATTGGAGCTCAGGAGATGAGCTAGAGGTCTTCAAGTCGTACTCACGTGTATGTTTATTTTTCGCTACTTTGTTGTTGAAATCATCGGTAAATTTTAAGGGCGGGTTATTATAATTATCCAGGCCGATGATTATGATTATCGTTGTACTCTAATGGATGTTTGTATAAAACACTTTCTCCTTTGTAAAGACTATTGATTTTATATTATATATGTTGTTTTGCTGCGATTGTGAGATTCTGTTATTTTTTAGTTTTCGATTCTTCTTCTCTTCTCCTTTCGTCTTTTCTCTCCCATAACTATATGTCTGTCCACTCAATTTAGGTTGGACATGTGTGGTTTATTGTCAGGTTAAACTATACGGATTGGTGAGTCGTTACAGGGAAGACCCCCACGAACGAATTCCATTCATTCTTAAAACTACGGCGCTGCTAACCATGAACGGTCATTGCACCATCACTGTAGCACCATCTCCTCCCCACCGATCCAATGACCCAAGCCTTGCCCCTCAACCTTGCCTGCAGCTTGCTATCGAGCTCAAAGTCTATCTCGATGTTCATCTAGGAAATTCTACCACCACTTCGTGAAATATGACAATGTAACCGTACACTAGGTCCACCTCCCCACCATGATCAACTTCTTAGTAGGTTCCATGGTCTATCGTTGCCTCTGGTGGTCCAAATTATTCTGGGTAGTTGCATTGGCCATTTGAAAAAAAAATTTAGCTTACTGGTATGAAAGACAGAAGGCAGCAAAATTTTTAAAAAGGAAAGGAAGTATGGCCTATTTTGTGCTAGCATGGGTAGGTTGTTACCACGTTGATATGGGTATGTGCTAGTGGTATGGGGATATAAATATCAATATACATACACACACACACAAACACACACATATATCCAAAAATATCCGTCCTGATGAACTCAAAAATCTCGAACCAAATGAGGTGTGTCATCTGTCGTTTATATGTAATACTTCAATTCCAAATGCAATAGAACTAGTCTCTAGGCCTAATTCGATCATATACAGAAGGTAGATTTTCAAACCCAATTATATTGCATAAATTACTAAAATTAATTTCTTCACGTTTTGATCTCGCACGAACCAACGATACTTCGATCGCGACGAAATTCGACGGCATACTGTAACACGCTAAAAGTTTACTATATCCTTTCTTATCCAAATAGAATTTTAAATCAACTTTCGAAATCATTTTTATCCATATTAAATTCATGATTTATAATTCAAGCAATTCCAAATATTAAATTCAACAATTTAATTATCAAATAGATCGCTATATTTGAAATTCAAGATATTAAACTTATAAATTTAACTTTTCAATATTTGAAATCAATTAAATATTCAAAATTCAAATGACTAAAATTTTGGGTAGTCACATTCTTCCCCACTTAAAAGAATTTCATCCCGAAATTACCAAGTCAGAAAAATGCCTAAACTTATCAACCTTTCAAAAACAATTAGTTGTAATAGATTTCCAAGTTCTTTTAAATTTTTTAAATTCATTCACCGATACAAACTAATTTCATTCCCAATTATAACACCAAAAGTCAAATTTGGTTATCAAAAACTTCTTTAAAGTTTCTCAAGATTTTTCTAATGCCTTACATTTGTGAAAAATTTCGCCAGCATCTCTTTTGCACGGCTAGATCAGAGCAACTACAAATCACAGCTATGGGCCAAAAACAACAAAAGAAAAGAAAAGATGTAATGACCAGTTGTGGATATTTAATAAATTTTAAATATTCAAATAATATATTTTATAATTAAAAATATAACTCTTTTAATACTAACAAATGATGGTAAAATAGATTTGTAAAACCCAAGATTTTGCTGCTTTGAAATAGACTATTTAAAATATGTTTTATATAATCAACAAGTCGATTTTTGTTAGCAAATAAACCTATTTTAATTATTTAATAAATAAAATAGTTTTTAAATTTTTTTTACAAATATAGATAGCCCAAATAAAAATAGACAATGTGACCGTAGAACATTTTTTGAATTTTTGACTTTTCAGCACCAAAAAGTTATCAGAAAACGTTGTGCACATTTGCTTAAAACATGCACACATTTATAAACTAGGGTTTGATCAAAATTGAAAATAATATACATGCATATACATGTATACATACATGAATACTTAATAATATATACATATACATGGATGATATGATTAATTATGCATATTTACATACATACATACATACATACTACATATATATGTATATATATATGATAACCAAAGTTCCTAAACATCACCTAAATCACCTAGGTTAGTACATAAATTTTATACATACATACAAACATATATAAATAACCTAAGTTAGTTCCTAAACGTCACCTAAATCACCTAGGTTAGTGCATAAAGGTATGGAGAAGGGGAGAACGTGTGGAGGGGGTATGGTGGAGAGGTATGGTGTTACATGACATGTTTACATTTTTTTAATACAAAAATAATTAGTTATTTACCTCTTCTCTTTGCCTATATATACCACCATACATATTCGTTCTCTTACTTTACATCTCCATTATATATTCATCTCCATCCTTTTCATGTCTTCATAATTTCCATAGCTACTAATTCCATGTTAAAATTTTGAAAAAAAAAGTCTTTCTTTACTTCTAAACTCGCTACATTCCCTCACAATCTCTTCTCCACCAAAAACAAGCCCACATCCACCTAACTCAAGCATGACCGAGCCTTTACTACTCAGACTGAACCTAACTTTCCTCTTGGCCGAGCCATATTACACCATATAAGCCCACACTAGGTCATCTCTTGGAGCTTAGACGGTTTGCTAGTGTTGTAGCCAAGTTCGATGGAAGTTTAGTTTGATTTAGATAAGTTACGGCGAGTAAAGTTTGCACTTTTAAAACCAAATTTATTTATTCATAAATATGTATATTTAGTGGTAAATTTGATGCTTGGCTATGTAACATTGAAGTTTGGTTTGGTTATACTAAATATAATTGAAGATGGATATGATTTGGTTGTATGTGAATGTGCTTAGTAGTCGGAATATAGTTTATTATGAAAGTTGATTAATCATACTTGGTTGCAAGATGCATTTTGTTGTATATGTCATAAACGTGTATATGTGATGTGGTAGTGTAGTTTGTGATGACATTGGGTTATGTTGGTTATAACATGAAAAGTTTGTGCCTTGCTAACTAAAGGAGAGCATTTGAAATCCTTTTTTTGAAATTTTGAAATTGGTTTTATACAATGGATTGTAATAACATATATTTTTAGATGGTTTAAATCGACAATAAACCAACATGTCAACTCAAACCATTCAAAAGGGAGGATTGTTAATGGGGTAAATAAGAAAATAAGAGAAAAGAATGAAAAAAACAGAGAATCTCACGGCGGAATAACAAAATATAATAATCCAATAAACAGTTCATGAAGCTATTTTACGAATAACATTTGATTACACTTTTATAATACAATCAGAGTTATACATACAACCGGTATAATAGGATAATGCAGCGGAATAATATGATATAGTGGAATAATAATACAATACTAAACTTCATCTTCGTCCTCCAGAATTAATCTCTTCAACGCTGAAGAGCTCAAGTTGACTCGAGCGTAATGAAAAGACAAAACACTCGAGTCAGAACTAAAAGATCTTACCTAATCTAAATCAACATAAATAAATATGAGTGTAACGGCTTCGGAGATGTTTACGGGATTTTACATCTCTTATCTAGTGAATAATGTGCATGCAATAACTTGAGAGATTTTTGGGATTTCCATCTCCTAAGAATCCGTTAAACTATTTATATGTTGTAATATACGCTATATATGTAGTGTCTATCGGTAAAGTAAAGTATTAAATTAGCGTTAAGGTGTTACCCATATCCCCCTTAACACATTTTTATAAATTTCATAGTTTATGCAGCACTATAAACTCCACCAAACCGATGGGCTATCAGGGAGCACTCCATAGGTACGACACAAACCAAAATCGCAATGGGCTCGATAAGGCATATGACGAGGCACACGAGGCAATGCCCAGGGTAGGATTCTACCATTTTGCACTCTTGAACTGGTGGTAACACATAGCAGCTACTACCACCCACCTCAGAACACACTCCCATAATCAAATCAAAGGTGGCCACCAAATCAATTTTAAAGTAATAGATATCGTATCGAAGAAATGTGCCCGATCGGAGGAGCAACCTCACTTGGCCCGGTATGGCTCCTGTTTTAGTCATATCAAGCTGACCCGAGGGGGTCAGGACTACGTTCTTTCCTCATATCAGAAGCATTTGTCAAACCATCCTACTTTATTCTGGATTCTCCACCACGTGCAAAGTTGTTAAAGTGGTTTCGGAATTGACAGAGAGTATGACAATATCTGACCCCGGTCTCTTTAACAACCCATCGTTATAATTTTCACACCGCGGTCATTTCATAAAACATTTATAATAATAATTTAGAAAATATTTTATACTTTCATATCAAGACATCTGTATACTTATTCAAATAGTATAAATATATTCATAATATCGAGGAAGATTTCTTTCAATCGATTTCAAAAATAATTTATAAATCTCTTCTAAACCATTTATAAACTATTTATATGCATTAAAACCATTTATAAAACTATTTTTAAATTCCCAAAACAATTTACAATTCTTCCCTTTATCATAAACTTTTACACAAAATCCTTTATACACTTCCAAATCCCTTTATACAAGTTTTTTTATAAACCTTTTATATAATCCTTTAAAACCTTTATAAAACCATTATAATATCCTTTATAAAAATCTTTTATAAGAATCCTTTTATAAAATCCATTATAAAATCTCTAACAAAACTTTTATAAATTCCTTACAAAACCTCTTACTTTTTAATTTATTAATGTTATTATAAAATCTATATTTATTATATTAAATCAAAACTATATTTATTATATTAATTAAATTTAAAATATATATTAAAATTATATTAAACATTTTATTAAATTAAATTTCAAACTATTAAAATATATATTTAAAACTAAATAAAATTATAAGTTAAAATCTTAAATTTACATTTAAAACCATATATTAACTTATAATTTAAAGCTTTAAAACATATAAAATAAATTAATTTCCAAGTATAAATTTTAAATAAAATCATTAAATTTAATTTATAAATCAAATTTATAAATCAAACATACTTTACTATTTAGAAAATAATTTAAAACCAACCAATGGTGTCTGTATATAGTTTTTTACCCTATGGTCAAGTGATAGGGTATGTATCATTTCAACCCCAAAATAATTAAATTTTCCAGGTATATATCATTTCAACCCGTATCCTAAATCAATAATTTCCAAATCAATAAAATCATTTGGGTTTATCATTTCAACCCATAAAGATTTTTCCTAATCAATAAGATCATTCCAGTATGTATCATTTTAACTCATAGTGATAACAGGGATACAAACATTGTATCGTCCAAAATGTCAACAAATAAACATCCATCACAATTAACATCCAAATCAGCCAATAAATTACAATAATTAACTAGTTATCAATATCAGGTATTTAACAAACAATTTAAATTCTATAATAATTTAAATGGCAATTTAATTCAATAAAATTCATTTCAATTAAAATGTCAAATTAAACTAGCAAACAGCAACTAATAATATTCTTATCACAACATAAACTTAATTCAACTAACATAAGATGGTTTAGTATTTCGTAAGTGGGTTAAATCACTCAACTTTGAATTTTCGTCGATTTAAAATACAAATAAGGCCTAAAATTTGAACAGTCGTAGAATTTAAAATCCAAACAAAGCCCAAAATAAACCTTCGATTGACAAATGAATTGTAGATGTAGATTATGCTTGTCGTTCCGATGATATTTAATTTGCTATGGTTTGAGGAGTTTGAATTTTGGAGATTGATTTTGAAGTTGGGGATTAGGCTTTTGGAATTTCTGGCATTGAAAAGTACAAGCAGAAAGAAAATAGAATTGTACGTATAGGAAAAGAATAAAAGACTGTTAGGGTTTTAGAAAAAAAACTTTTTATATGGACAGATGGATAAGAATGAATGGACAGATCGAATTGGGTCGAAACGATCATAATGACCTTAAAAGCCCGCTTCGTCCCTGAAACAAAAATAGGTCGTCCTATATATCAACATATAGGTTTTTCGATATTTTTAAACTCAATGGAACTAGTTCAAACATTAATTCCATTGTATATAGAAGTTAGATTGTAAAATCTAATATATTCATTTAAATTTCATTAATCGATTTCTATGTGTTCGAGCTCGCACGATCAAACGATAAGTCCGATCACTACGAAACTTGAAATCTTACAGTAATTCACTACTACGGATCTGATGAAACTAATTTCTTCGAAATCCGAGATAGTGTCCAAAAACCTAATTTTACACGTTAATTAAATAAATTACTATTAAATTGATTTAATCACGTTTTAAATTCAAACTTAAAAGCTAACAATTTCATCGTTGTTGATTACTTAGAAATTAGTAATCTTTTTTAAATATTCCATATTAATCTAATATTTAAATATTACACTAATTTTAGCGTTTCAATTGCAACTGTAATAAAACCCAAATTTACTATAGTTTAAATTCAAATAAATTCTTTCATTTTGATTTCCACTCTTACTATTCAATCAACTATTACCTTATGAGTATAATTATCATTAGTTTACATCTTATTATGTTAATATTTTACAGTTGTCATCTTTTACCATATTAATTGTAATATTTTAATTGTATAAATTCCAACAATTGATTCCAACAATTATTTTATTCCTTATTTACAAATTTAACCAAATTAATTTTGCAATTATTTCATTTGATTGAGGTTACATTAAAAAAGTTATCAATTACATTAAATCAACATTATTAAATTACATTATAATTATTTTCTCATAAATAAATCAATTATTTTAATTTCTTTCAATATTGAATTATAAAATCTTTTTTAATTTAATAGTTTTAATTGTAAAAAATACGGGACATTACACTCTCCCCCACTCAAAAATTTTCGTCCTCGAAAAGGAATAAGGAGGAATTAAAAAATCTTGATATAATTCATTAAAATAATCAATTTTTAACAGTTTAACCTACATATTTAAGTTTAATAAAATTTTAAAATCATTCAACTTTTACAAAAAAATTGTAAGTCTTAAATTTATGAAAAAGATTCGACAGAGTCTCCTTTACGTGGTTAAGTCCAAAAAAAATATTTCGATAATTTCAATATATATATATATATATATATATATATATATATATATATATCAAACTTCAATAATAAAAAATCCCAAACTATGGGAAAAACAATTAAAATATCGTTGCAAAACCGTAATCCAAAAACATACCTATTTGTCGAGCAAACAAACTTTATTTATGAAACTAGAAACAGTTGTGATTGCTTCCATAAACTTGTATTTCATTTATATAATCCAAGAGAATTAAAATTATGTAAAAGATCATATATTAGTTGTTCCAATTAATAATACAAACAACATACAATATATAATAATTATTGCAACAAAAATAGTACAACCATTATATGCAACAAAAGAATCCATCAACCATTTGTAGCAACCAAAACTAATGGTTTGTCCAGGTTCGGAAAATTCTCATAGCTCAAGGGTGATAAATAAACTACCAAGTGTACCTTACGCTCAACAACTGTAGATACTTACTTAATAGATTATTCATACAGCCTTGGACAATTTGAAGTATCATTTCCAAAACTTCCCATCAGGCAAAACAACAAAGAATTTAAGTATTATTAAAATTTGCATGATGTGCATAAATCTTTTATACACAATATGTAATGACTTGCCATTTTGAACCATTCAAATCGACAATCATCCACACATGTCAGACATGAGTTGCTCAAAACAATAGATTGTTAATTTATATTTGGCAAAACTTAGCATATACAGTAAATAAATCAATCACAGAATCACAGAAACATAGTAATATAACAATAAGCAGCGGAATAGATAAATAGTAGTTCATGAAGCTACTATAGTCTAAAGCAAATACACAAAAATCCCAAATACAAAGAGGTCACCAATACAAAAGCATCTGACAAAACTGAATATAAACAACTGGAAATAACTGAAATAATTGAAAAAGCTGAATAGATAAAAGATCTCCAAGTAAAGCCCTAAACTCCAAAGGTGAGCCTCAAACGCTGTGACACTCAGTTTGACCCGAGCATAAAGCAAAACACAAAATACTTGAGTTAGGATTAACATTCTTATGCAAGTAAATCAACTCAAGTGATATATCTAAATGAAATGCAATATAACTTAAAGGATGTTTGGGATTCTCGTACTCTAAGGATCCATTAAACTATCTACATACATAGTACAATATGCTACATATATAATGTCTACAGTAAAGTAAAATATTGAAATAGCGTTAAGGCATTACCCATATCCCCCTTAATACATTTCTATATATTCCAGTTGTAATGATTGGCGATTTTTCGTCCACGAACGCCGACATTAATACGTCCACAGTATCAACTGCCGAGCAATCGAAGGCCGGAAAACCATACCGTTATGGTTTAAGAAAAAGAAAAAGGTAGAAGAAGAGAGAAAAGATAGAAAATAGAACGGAACAGAACAGAAAACAACAGAATAATAACAGAATCTCACAATCGCAGCGGAACAACATATAATAAATAAATGAATAATCTTTAAACAAAGAACTATATCAGTTATTACATTACATCACATCATATCATCAGAGTGTACAACAACAAACAATAACAAACAGCGGAAAAAAAAAATACTATATACTAGTAATACGCCATGCCATCCAGCTTGCCTCCAGCAACTCCAGAATTCCAGAATATCCTGATAAGCCTTAACTCTTGACTGCCCGTGTGGAAATTGGTAGGCACCCAGAGTTTAGGAAGGAAAACAATAAACTCCAAGTCAGTCATGTGACTGGTGTGAGAACTCAAAACAGTTTATTTTTCTTTAAAATAAAGAACAGGATAATTTTTAAATTAGATTCGCAATGTTTTTGAAAATGTAACTACCATAAGACCTCCCACCACACACACAATGCAAACGCAGACTTGGAGGAGATTTCTTCTTATGTTAGTCAAAGATGCTTACTACGCAAAATCAAATCCATTTTGATATTATTATTAGTGCATAGTGTAGAAAACATTTCGAAAGTAGAATATAAATCTTAGCCAGCATAGGTACCATTATATTATGCCTACTATAGCTACCTCCTGAGGAAACAGGTTCTACAACTAAAACCGTACAAGTCTCGTATTGTTTCTTTGGATTTCCAACAAATGGTCAGGCCAAGGAACTTCCCATTGCCACATGGAAACGCCTCTGGAAGGACGTCCCGAGAACCTAACCGGATCTCTGCCAACACAAGGTCGGGTTACCTTTCAAACTAGGTAACAACTGACACGAGTATGCCATCCCACGGTCCTTTGGGACCTTTATCCGAGTGCTCGATAACCAACATCACACGATAATAAAAAAAGTGTTTCAACATGAGTAAATATCTGGGCTCCATACCATGATACCACCCTTTTCCAGAAGGAAATGCACATACCCTAAGGGGCGCTACCCCCAATAACTTTGCTGCATCTTTCCTGTTTTGATCATTCCGGGGTGTGAGGCTCGACGAAGTCTCGTCCACAAAGCCACGCTTTATACAAAAGCTATGCTTTGGGTCAACAAATGATCATAGAAATGATCACAACGATAAGTGATCAAACAAATGATCATATCACAAATGATCAAATAATGATCATTTCACAGCAAAACTCAGCATGTCACATTACCAAATTGGGAATATATCGTTGATAACCTTCAACTACATAACCTCTGAGCTCGTACGTATCAGAGAAGGGTGTTAAGCTAAGAGAATAAATTCTCCTCCACCAACAGAAATATATTTGAAAGAAATCAGCTTTATATCTCAATTTGTAATGTCAGACATACAATCCATACAGGTCTGTTTCGGGATCGAACAGAACCGAAGGCACTTACAAAGAAGTCCTTGCATTCCGGATAATCTCTAATCACGTCCGGATTTCCCATCACATATGGAGATCTCTACACCCGGGATCAGCCAGTGCAGAGACAATCGGCAAGAAACCCTTTCGTTTTCGAAAATATCCGGTCATCACCACCGGTCTTCAAATGCAATTCATAACGACGTATCACATATTCAGAATGGGTTATACGACCCCAAGGTCCTTTCCCGGCTAACCCGAACAGTGAGCGCTTATTTTAAAAATAAGTGTGTCATTCAAATTCAAGCAAATCACAACAAATACCTATTTAAAGGTAAATATTGATAGTCGGTTGTTTAACTATCAATAGGTATGCACAACATCACCAGATTCCAAAATAATTTTCCAAATTATTTATCTTCCAAAAATATCTTTACAAGATATATATATATATATGTAATTCCCATACTTCAAAAATAAATCGATATTTATTTTTTTTAAACCAAATTTTTCCAATTTCATTTGTAAATTCCATATTGAATTTACATTTCCAATATATCTGTGAATATACGATTTTCAAATCGATTTCAAATATCCACTTTCAATTTATCTTTAAAAAGATAATTCTCAAAACATTCATTTCATATTGGAAAACATTTCCCTACTTATTTATTAATAAGTAATTCACAAACCCATTTATTTTCAATACTTAGAAAATATTCAATACACTTAATATCGAAATTAAGTATATATTTCATTCTTTAAGGAAAACATTCACTTAAACACATTTAGAATCAAAACGAATGTTGCGTAAAACATCGTTACGACGACCCAAAATCACTAGCATAGGGATTCGGAATTAAGATAAATATATAAATGCCAATACGATATAAAACATTTCCTTTCAGAAACCATTTACTATAACAACAGTGTTATAGTCCACCATTTCCTTTTATTTCTCGAAAACGTCTATTTCAACAATAAATGTTGAAATCTATGTATTCGATTCATAATACATTTAAAAAAAAAATCATTAACTTCATTTCATAATATCCCTTTCCCGAAAATATATCCGTTTTATCTAATAATATATTCACTGTCCAAAATTGTGAATAAAATTCCTTAACCAATTTCAACATTTCTACACATTCTTATATAAAGAATAATTCGCTATCCAAGATCGCGAATATACTTCCTTTAATAAATTTCTATATTCAATTTATCAAATTCCATTGATTTTGAATTTATAATATTGTCTATAAATTCCATTTCTATTTATAAACTTCGATTTATAAATCTCTTTTATTAATCCAATTCAATTTATATAACTCAATTATATACCAAAAGTCCATATTATAAGTTAAATGCTTATAACCCATTTATTTACAAAATCGTTCTTTTAAAACTTCACAAATTATAAATCTTATTACTTGTAAGATTTCATTTATAACCCTATTTTCAACATTAATAGAACTCCTTTTAAAATTCTATTATATCGATTTATAAAATATATATTTTATAAACCTCAACTATAAACCATTTTTGCTTCATCAAAGATTTCAATTTAAATGCAAAAATCCGATTTATAAGTTAATTCCTTAAAATCTTTTGTCTTACAACATCTATTCATTTTATGACTTCACAATTCATAAACCTATAAATTTTCATTCACTTATGAATCCATTTATACTTCATTTTAACACTTATAAAAACTCGTTTTATAATTCCAATTATTTTTAATTTTAAAATATCAAATTTATACATCTTTCATATAACCCATTTTAAAATAATTCAAAAAAATCCCAATTTAACTATTTTATAAATTTATTAACTACTTATCTCAAAAATCACCTTTTGGTTATATTTCACAAAAATCTTAATTTTTATAACATAAAAATTTATAACGTTTTAATTATTTATAATGAATCAATTCAAAAATTTAATAAAACGTATACTTTCAAAAATTACTTTTAAAAATTCTTTTAAAAACCAAAATCATTATTTTAAAACTTCAAAAATGGATCCGATGATGCAACACACCAAATAGTCAATCACGACTTCCAAACATCATATATCGATATGATAATCAATCAAATATCACAATATCTAAAATCAAATAAATATTTGTGAGGAATCCAGTTGGATCCCTCCAACCTGTTTCCCTACATCCACAAATGTTAGCACAATACCAATCCCATTTCAAGACGGGATATCGTGGTATATGGGATTTATAAAATATTATCCGCTTAATATGCGGCGCAATAGGGTCTCATCTGCTATACAATGCGGGAAATCAATTCCAATATATACATATGCCAATATATATATATTGCTATATATACTACTATATATACTATCATAATCAAGCAAACAATCAATCCATCGACAAATTTTAAATCTAACTATTTAAAATTTAAATAAACCCTTTTGAGTGAGAAGTTCTCACCTTTGCTTTTTAATTTGCCATCCATTTTCCATTCTTGACTCGATTTCCTTGATTTATACCTTGTATAAATATTTACACAATTTATTAATATTCGAACAGATCGAATAATAAATTTTCATTTGATAATTTTGATTCATCGGTGATTTCATTTTAATAGTTAAATTAACTGATGGTTTTATTTAAACCAATATTTCTCCTTTAATAATTGATTTAACTAAAAATTAAATTTAAACTAATTTTCTTTAGTAACCAAAAGAATTGACTAAGTTAATTGAACATCTTAATAATTTATTGTTAACCCATTTTTCCAATAATAAATTATTTTCAGTAACCAAGGTAAATCTAGTAAGTTTATTAAATACATTATTTTAAATTTCAAACTAATGACTTATTTAATTAATTAATTATTTAGTTTAAAAATCGAATTTCCTTTAAAACTACATATCTATACATATATATATATATATATATAATATGTTTTATTTCCTATAAATATACATATAGAATTTCTGTTTACTACATATATATTAAAAATGTGTGTATATAAAAATCTTCATATTTCTGTTACCTATATCTAAACCTCATACACATATACTATTTTTCATTGTATATATATATATATATATATATATATATATATATATATATATATATTTAGACCTAGGTTTTGAAAATATATTCGTACATCTTACTGTAAATTTTAAAACCTTTTTTTTTCTTATACCTATATAAATATAAATTTGTAAAAATGAAAAAAAATCTGGATTCTAAATTTCCTTTCACTGTTGTGCATTCACATAAATTATCGAATTCGAATTGGAAAAGATGGATAAAAAAAACTGCATACCTCTCTTACAACCCGAACCCAAGCCCAAATCTCTGCCATCGATGTAACTGCCTCGCCGAATCAAGTGGCGACCCTCACCAACCTCCATCGCAAGAAACCCTAGCCGAGCTCGAATCCCCAATCGAACGCGGCACGAAAACGAGCCCGTCCACCCCTACTATGCGAGCAACCCTATATGCCGATCATCGCTATCCCCTAGGTCGTCGCCATCGAGTCGCCGCTGTGCGCGAGAACCCACATGACCCCCCTCGATTTCACGCGCGTGCGCTCGTGCCTTCCACCACGAGTCCTCCACGCGCGCCTGCGATCGACCGCGATGCCCCACGCCGCTGCTGCCGCACTGTCGCGACCCATGCCGCCGCCCCTACGCGAGTCGCCTCGAATGGATCGCATTTGATTTTTTTTTGTTCGAACGTTGTTTTTTTTATTTGAAATGAGGATCGACTCGAACAGAGAAATGGAGGAGAGGGGAAATGCTGCTCGATTTTGAAAAGGGAAATTTCTTTAACTGAAGAAGGAAAGGGGGAAGAGAGATTTGCATTAGAGTGTCGGCCATTATTTTTTTTCGTTTGTTTTTGGATTTGAACTGAAAAGTGGTAAAGAAAGAAGGTATTTAAAAATGGAAGGAGGCATGCTTGCACGATTTATACACGATCGAAGGCGTGATTTTAGGCATAATCAAAGGGAAGCTACAGTGTTTTGAATTGACCAATTATGAAAATTAAATTTAAATTGAATTCGTTTTAATTTCAATGCGTTTATATGTCGTACGCTCGCATAACAACTCCAAATGCTACGAAATTTGAAATCCGACAATAATTCAATATTACGGACCCAATGCAACTGGTTTCGTCGAATTCCGAGACTGTGCCTCGGAAGACTATTTTTAAATATCGATTCAAACAATATAATTTCAAAACTGATCAAAATAGTTTCAATTTCAATTCTGAAGCTTCTATTATCTTCAGTATTATCAATACGAATTTTACAAGCCTTTGAAATATTTTTAATCAGCTTAAAATTGAAGATTCAAATTTTTTTTATTCAGCTTTCAATAGATTAAATTCTATAATTTAATAGTATATTCATTCTGATAATTTGAAATTCAAGTCAAACCATCATTCAAATATTTAAAATTAATTAAATATTTTCAAATTAAATTGTTCAAAATTCTGGGTCGTTACAATCTTCCCCCCTTAAAAGAATTTCGTCCCTAAATTACAAGTTAGAAGAATGGTCCTTAACTCATCTACTATTTTTCACAATCCAAATAGTTTTATCAACCTACTAACTTAAATCTTTTTATTAAAGATCCATTATCATCTCAACTAGCTTTCCAACTTCAGTTATAGGTTTTAAACAATATTGTTTACTTCAAAATTCAAATTCAAATTTAAATTCGAATTTTAAACTTTCAAATTTTCTCGAAAATTTTCTAACAATCTAAATTTTCGAAAAATTTCGCCAGCGTCTCCTTTGCACGGCTAGCTCGGTACGACTACGAAATGGCACCACGGCCCCTCAGAATCAAAAAGAAAAGAGAAAGCCAAGTGGCTGGAGAAAAAATCACCAAATTTCGTACTGAAATTGAAATACGTACCTTTTTGTCGAGCAATTTAATTTTATCTTTGAAATTAAAATCTCAATTCCATTTCTTTTAATACACCTGTATATCCTGCTAGCCATAATATCCAATTCCAACATTCAAACCATTTTGCCAATTCCATTACAAATTTTTTAACATATGCTTCTTATACATTTTTACTTCACTATTGAAGTTACACATTCATTTTCATTCAATTTTACATTTCAATTTCATTTGAATTCAATTCACAATTTCAATTCTATTTGAATTCAATTTATCTTCTATTCTGAATATTGAATTTTATCGATTAACTTTCATTTACTAATTCATATTACTACTTTAAATTAGTTTCATTCACTAATTCATTTTAAATTTCAATTTCCATATTCAATTCATCTCTAATTTACTTAATTACTAACAAAGGGAATTTCAATTTATTTCTTTTACTTACTTGAATTTATATACAAATTCAAATTTATCTTCAAATTTAGCTCACGACTAAACTTTAATTTAACCAATTCAAATTCCAATTGGTTAGTCCATGAATTAATAATTTATCAAGTTAGTTTACTTGAATTCAATCCATTTTATTTTATTTTCTCCAAGTTTTGATTTTTATTCAATTTGGTAAAATCAAATCTCATTTCATCATTCAATTCCAATTCATTTATTTACAGTTTATTTTACAAATCCCAATTGTATATGAATTCATTTCCTCATATTTTTTTAATTCATATTTATAAATTTCATTTATTAAATGAATTTATCTCCAATCTTTGGTTATACATTTTATTTCTTATTTAATTTCATAAAATAATGATAATAATTTAATATTATTACTTCCTAACAACCATGCAACCATATACTATAATAATTTATAGAAAATCATTTCTTTTCTATACAAAAAAAATAGTTTTGGGCAAAATTGTCTTATTTACCCGATTCAAAAACAATATCGTGTCGGTTTATCTTGTTTAAGAGTTTAGAAACTCCGATCCACGATAGTTAGTTAGACTACATCGACCAGAATCTATAAACAATCAACCGATAAGTCAACACAATACAAAACAATTTTATATTCACTAACAAATACGCGCTCATAACTATTATTACACTCAAACTCATTCTAGAGTACTGCTGACTCTATCTCTAATGAGTAACACCCAACAGAGCCATGGTTGTCGCTTAACCATATGCTCTGATACCACATGTAACGATTGGCGATTTTTCGTCCATGAACGCTGACATTAATACGTCCACAGTATCAACTGCCGAGCAATCGAAGGCCGAAAAACCGTACCGTTATGGTTTAAGAAAAAGAAAAGGGTAGAAGAAGAGAGAAAAGATAGAAAATAGAACGGAACAGAACAGAAAACAACAGAACAATAACAGAATCTCACAATCGCAGCGGAACAACATATAATAAATAAATGAATAATCTTTAAACAAAGAACTATATCAGTTATTACATTACATCACATCATATCATCAGAGTGTACAACAACAAACAACAACAAACAGCGGAAAAGAAATACTATATACTAGTAATACGCCATGCCGTCCATCTTGCCTCCAGCAACTCTTGAATTCTAGAATATCCTGATAAGCCTTAACTCTTGACTGCCCGTGTGGAAATTGGTGGGCACCCAGAGTTTAGGAAGGAAAATAATAAACTCCGAGTAGTCATGTGACTGGTGTGAGAACTCAAAACATTTTATTTTTCTTTAAAATAAAGAACAGGATAATTTTTAAAATAGATTCGCAATGTTTTTGAAAATGTAACTACCATAAGACCTCCCACCACACACACAATGCAAACGCAGACTTGGAGGAGATTTCTTCTTATGTTAGTCAAAGATGCTTACTACGCAAAATCAAATCCATTTTGATATTATTATTAGCGCATAGTGTAGAAAACATTTCGAAAGTAGAATATAAATCTTAGCCAGCATAGGTACCATTATATTATGCCTACTATAGCTATCTCCTGAGGAAGCAGGTTCTACAACTAAAACCGTACAAGTCTCGTATTGTTTCTTTGGATTTCCAACAAATGGTCAGGCCAAGGAACTTCCCATTGCTACATGGAAACGCCTCTGGAAGGACGTCCCGAGAACCTAACCGGATCTCTGCCAACACAAGGCCGGGTTACCTTTCAAACTAGGTAACAACTGACACGAGTATGCCATCCCCCGGTCCTTTGGGACCATTATCCGAGCGCTCGATAACCAACATCACACCATACTAAATAAAGTGTTTCAACATGAGTAAGTATCTGGGCTCCATACCATGATACCACCCTTTTCCAGAAGGAAATGCACATACCCTAAGGGGCGCTACCCCCAATAACCTTGCTGCATCTTTCCTGTCTTGGCCATTCCGGGGTATGAGGCTCGACGAAGTCTCGTCCACGAAGCCACGCTTTATACAAAAGCTGTGCTTTGGGTCAACAAATGATCATAGAAATGATCACAAAGATAAGTGATCAAACAAATGATCATATCACAAATGATCAAACAATGATCATTTCACAGCAACACTCAGCATGTCACATTACCAAATTGGGAATATATCGTTGATAACCTTCAACTACATAACCTCTGAGCTCGTACGTCTCGGAGAAGGGTGTTAAGCTAAGAGAATAAATTCTCCGCCACCAACAGAAATATATTTGAAAGAAATCAGCTTTATATCTAAATTTGTAATGTCAGACATACAATCCATACAAGTCTGTTCCGGGATCGAACAGAACCGAAGGCACTTACAAAGAAGTCCTTGCATTCCGGATAACCTCTAATCACGTTTGGATTTCTGATCTCATATGGAGATCTCTATACCGGGGATCAGCCAATGCAGAGACAATCGACAAGAAACCCTTTCATTTTCGAAAATATCCGGTTTTCACCACCGGCCTTCAAATGCAATTCATAACGACGTATCGCATATTCGGAATGGGTTATACGACCCCAAGGTCCTTTTCCGGCTAACCCGAATAGTGAGCGCTTATTTTAAAAATAAGTGTGGCATTCAAATTCAAGCAAATCACAACAAATACCTATTTAAAGGTAAATATTGATAGTAGGTTATTTAACTATCAATAGGTATGCACAACATCACCAGATTCCAAATAATTTTCCAAATTATTTATCTTCCAAAAATATCTTTACAAGATATATATATATATATATATATATGTATGTATGTATGTATGTATATATATGTATATATATATAATTCCCATACTTCAAAAATAAATCCATATTTATTTTTTTTAAACCAAATTTTTCCAATTTCATTTATAAATTCCATATTGAATTTACATTTCCAGTATATCTGTGAATATACGATTTTCAAATCGATTTCAAATATCCAATTTCAATTTATCTTTAAAAAGATAATTCTCAAAACGTTCATTTCATATTGGAAAACATTTCCCTACTTATTTATTAATAAGTAATTCACAAACCCATTTATTTTCAATACTTAGAAAATATTCAATACACTTAATATCGAAATTAAGTATATATTTCATTCTTTAAGGAAAACATTCACTTAAACACATTTAGAGTCAAAACGAATGTTGCGTAAAACATCGTTACGACGACCCAAAATCACTAGTATAGGGATTCGAAATTAAGATAAATATATAAATCCCAATACTATATAAAACATTTCCTTTCGGAAACCATTTACTATAACAATAGTGTTATAGTCCACCATTTCCTTCTATTTCTCGAAAATGTCTAATTCAACAATAAATGTTGAAATCTATGTATTCGATTCATAATAGATTTAAAAAAAAATTAAAATCATTTACTTCATTTCATAATATCCCTTCCCCAGAAATATATCCGTTTTATCTAATAATATATTCACTGCCCAAAATCGTGAATAAAATTCCTTAACCAATTTCAACATTTCTACACATTCTTATATAAAGAAGAATTCGCTATCCAAGATCGCGAATATACTTCCTTTAATAAATTTCTATATTCAATTTATCAAATTCCATTGATTTTGAATTTATAATATTGTCTATAAATTCCATTTCTATTTATAAACTTCGATTTATAAATCTCTTTTATTAATCCAATTCAATTTATATAACTCAATTATATACCAAAAGTCCATATTATAAGTTAAATGCTTATAATCCATTTATTTACAAAATCGTTCTTTTAAAACTTCACAAATTATAAATCTTATTACTTATAAGATTTCATTTATAGCCCTATTTTCAACATTAATAGAACTCCTTTTAAAATTCTATTATATCGATTTGTAAAATATATATTTTATAAATCTCAACTATAAACCATTTTTGCTTCATCAAAGATTTCAATTTAAATGCAAAAATCCGATTTATAAGTTAATTCCTTAAAATCTTTTGTCTTACAACATCTATTCATTTTATGACTTCACAATTCATAAATCTATAAATTTTCATTCACTTATGAATCCATTTATACTTCATTTTAACACTTGTAAAAACTCGTTTTATAATTCCAATTATTTTTAATTTTAAAATATCAAATTTATACATCTTTCATATAACCTGTTTTAAAATAATTCAAAAGAATCCCAATTTAACTATTTTATAAATTTATTAACTACTTATCTCAAAAATCACCTTTTGGTTATATTTCAAAAAAATCTTAATTTTTATAACATAAAAATTTATAACATTTTAATTATTTAAAATGAATCAATTCAAATTTTAATAAAGCGTATACTTTCAAAAATTACTTTTAAAAATTCTTTTAAAAACCAAAATCATTATCTTAAAACTTCAAAAATGGATCCGATGATGCAACACACCAAATAGTCAATCACGACTACCAAACATCATATATCGATATGATAATCAATCAAATATCACAATATCTAAAATCAAATAAATATTTGTGAGGAATCCAGTTGGATCCCTCCAACCTGTTTCCCTGCATCCATAGATGTTAGAACAATACCAATCCCGTTTCAAGACGGGATATCGCGGTATATGGGATTTATAAAATATTATCCGCTTAATATGCGGCGCAATAGGGTCTCATCCGCTATACAATGCGGGAAATCAATTCCAATATATACATATGCCAATATATATATATATATTGCTATATATACTACTATATATACTATCATAATCAAGCAAACAATCAATCCATCGACAAATTTTAAATCTAACTTTTTAAAATTTAAATAAACCCTTTTGAGTGAGAATTTCTCACCTTTGCCTTTTAATTTGCCATCCATTTTCCATTCTTGACTCGATTTCCTTGATTTATACCTTGTATAAATATTTACACAATTTATTAATATTCGAACAGATCGAATAATAAATTTTCATTTGATAAATTTGATTCATCGGTGATTTCATTTTAATAGTTAAATTAACTGATGGTTTTATTTAAACCAATATTTCTCCTTTAATAATTGATTTAACTAAAAATTAAATTTAAACTAATTTTCTTTAGTAACCAAAAGAATTGACTAAGTTAATTGAACATCTTAATAATTTATTCTTAACCCATTTTTCCAATAATAAATTATTTTCAGTAACCAAGGTAAATCTAGTAAGTTTATTAAATACATTATTTTAAATTTCAAACTAATGACTTATTTAATTAATTAATTATTTAGTTTAAAAATCGAATTTCCTTTAAAACTACATATCTATACATATATATAAAATATGTTTTATTTCCTATAAATATACATATAGAATTTCTGTTTACTACATATATATTAAAAATGTGTGTATATAAAAATCTTCATATTTCTGTTACCTATATCTAAACCTCATGTACATATACTATTTTTCATTTTATATATATATATAAATAATTAGACCTAGGTTTTGAAAATATATTTTAAAACCTTTTTTTTCTTATACCTATATAAATATATATTTGTAAAAATGAAAAAAAAAACCTGGATTCAAAATTTCCTTTTACTGTGTGTGCATTCACATAAATTATCGAATTCGAATTGGACAAGATGGATAAAAAAAATGCATACCTCTCTTACAACCCGAACCCAGTCCCAAACCTCTGCCGTCGATGTAACTGCCTCGCCGAATCAAGTGGCGACCCTCACCAACCTCCATCGCAAGAAACCCTAGCCGAGCTCGAATCCCCAATCGAACGCGGCACGAAAACGAACTCGTCCACCCCTACTACACGAGCAACCCTAGATGCCGATCGTCGCTATCCCCTAGGTCGCCGCCATCGAGTCGCCGCTGTGCGCGAGAACCCACGTGAACCCCCCTCGATTTCACGCGCGTGCGCTCACGCCTTCCACCACGAGTCCTCCACGCGCGCCTGCGATCGTCCGCGATGCCCCACGCCGCTGTTGCCGCACTGTCGCGACCCATGCTGCCGCCCCTACGCGAGTCGCCTCGAACGGATCGCGTTCGATTTTTTTTTTGTTCGAACGTTGTTTTTCTTTTGAAATGAGGATCGACTCGAACAGAGAAATGGAGGAGAGGGGAAATGCTGCTCGATTTTGAAAAGGGAAATTTCTTTAACTGAAGAAGGAAAGGGGGAAGAGAGATTTGCATTAGAGTGTCGGCCATTATTTTTTTTCGTTTGTTTTTGGATTTGAACTGAAAAGTGGTAAAGAAAGAAGGTATTTAAAAATGGAAGGAGGCATGCTTGCACGATTTATACACGATCGAAGGCGTGATTTTAGGCATAATCAAAGGGAAGCTACAGTGTTTTGAATTGACCAATTATGAAAATTAAATTTAAATTGAATTCGTTTTAATTTCAATGCGTTTATATGTCGTACGCTCGCATAACAACTCCAAATGCTACGAAATTTGAAATCCGACAATAATTCAATATTACGGACCCAATAGAACTGGTTTCGTCGAATTCCGAGACTGTGCCTCGGAAGACTATTTTTAAATATCGATTCAAACAATATAATTTCAAAACTGATCAAAATAGTTTCAATTTCAATTCTGAAGCTTCTATTATCTTCAGTATTGTCAATATGAATTTTACAAGCCTTTGAAATATTTTTAATCAGCTTAAAATTGAAGATTCAAATTTTTTTTATTCAGCTTTCAATAGATTAAATTCTATAATTTAATCGCCATATTCATTCTGATAATTTGAAATTCAAGTCAAACCATCATTCAAATATTTAAAATTAATTAAATATTTTCAAATTAAATTGTTCAAAATTCTGGGTCGTTACACCAGTAGTCTATACAATACTGTAATTATACCATAAACTGGAGGGCTATCAGAGGGCACTCCATAGGTACAAACCAAACTCATATAAGGCGCGATAAGGCATGTGACAAGGCACGCGAGGCATTGCCAGGGTAGGATTCTACCGTTTGCACTCTCGGACTGGTGGTTACACATACCAGCTACTACCACCCACCTCAAGACACACTCCAAAATCAAAGGTGCACCCGATCAAATCACAAAGAAATAGAATGGTACCAAATAAATAGGCTCGATGGAGAGAGCGACCCAACTTGGCATAGTATAGCTCCTATTTTAGCCATATTAAGCCAACTCGCGGAAGTCAGGGCTGCGTCCATACCTCGTATAGACGTTTCCAAACCATCTTGCTTCGTTTTGGATTCACTATCACATACATGGTTGTTAAAGTGGTTTTCGGTATTGGCGGAGAATATGACAATATTTGATCCCGGTCTCTTTAACAACCAAACGCTTATTTCATATTGTGGTCATTTTCATTGGAAAAGCTCATACTTCATATCAAAATATCATATTCATTTCAAAATCGTATCACTTTTGAAATCATGTACACTTTTGAAATCATATTACCTCCGAAATCATATTCACTTCCAAAATCATAACCACAAAATAGTTTAAACCATCATATCAATATATTCGCATTTAAATCCATTTGATCAAAATTATAATAGTTCCAACTTAAATAGTTTGAATATTGAAGATGGTTTATATGTATTGAAATAGTTATAAATTTAAAAATGGTTTATATTTAAAATAGGTCATAGATTTAAAATAGTTTATATATTAAAAAGAGTTTATACCGAAACTAGTTTCAAATCGGAATTGTTTCATTCAATTCCACAAATAAATTCAAATCAACTCTAGTTCCAAAATTCAATTTAAATCAATCTCAGCTCAACATTTTCAATTAAGAAGATTGAAGGTTCAATTCAAATTCACATTAAAACCATTCTTAATTTATATCGATTTCAAATCCAGTTTTGAACTACAAATTTAAAACCACTTCAAATTCAATAGGTTTCAAAGTTTGAATATTCAAACATTTACAATAACTCAATTTGATAAATTTCATTTATTTTTCAAATTCAACTTTAATTTTATTTAAATTTGAAATTATTCAATTAATCATTTTTAATAATATTTAACTAAAATCTCAAATTTCAGGTTTATGTCAAAATTAAATATCTAACTTCAATTATATTTAAATTGATATTATTTACTTAATCACCATTTTATAAATATTTAAATAAAATCTCAAATTACAAATTTAAATCAAAATTTAATATTCGATTATAATTTTTTCTAAAATTTGAAATATTCATAAAATTACCCTTAACAAAAATCAAGTTATTAAGTTATAAAATCATATCTTTAACAAAAAATCTTAAAATCGATAAATTTCAAATCAATACTTATTTAAATTCAATTCTTAATCCAATTAAATTACAAGTCAACTTAATTTATCCTTCCAACCTTAATTTTATTAAATTATTACAAAAATCTATTTTAAAAATATTAATATAAATTGTCAATAAATATTTAAAACATATTATACATATTGGTTAAATTAAAATCTTATTAAATTTATTATATTAATTATTATTAAATCTTATTCTACTAAATATATTGTGTAAAATCTTATTTTATATATATTTAAAAATAATAAAACTATAAGTAAAATTTAAAATTTTATATTTTTCAAAACTTAACTTATTAAAGTTAAAATTTCCAAAACATATAAATTAAAAATCTAAATTTTACACATATATTAAAATAAAATCTTTATATTATATTTAAAAATCAATATTTATTAAAACCTATAATTTCTTTTCAAAACTTTGGAAATCATTTTTCAAAAACAGACCAACAATGTCCTTGCATAATTTGCTATCATATGGTCAAGTGATATGGATAATTATCATTTCAATCCGCAATAATTTAAATTTACGGGAATATATCATTTCAACCCGCAAACCCAAAGTTTCAAAATCAATGAAAATCGCTTGGGTTTATCATATCAACCCTTAACGATTTTCACCTAATCTATGAAATCGTTCGGGTATGTATCATTTCAACCCATAGAGATTTCCTAAACTAGCAGGGAACTTGCAGTGTGAGAATAATATAATAATAACATAAAATAGCATAACAGGTGAGCACATATCATAATAAACAATTTAATAAGAATATACAACTAACATGTTATTAGTGTCATATGGCAATTAACAATTTAAAATAATAATATATCATATTCAACGAATCAAATTACTAAATAATTCAAATATTAACAACATATTTAAATCATCATTTCATTTGAAATCAATTTACTAAACATAAGAATGTTAATCATGAGTGATCGCTCGTCTTTTAAGGCTAGAGAATAACTGAAAATGAGAAGCAATGAACACGGATACGGATACAGACACGACATGTTCAATAGCTACGACAAGCATAAGACAAATTTAAACGACAAGATTCAGAAAAAGGTAAAAATATATATAGGTAACTTACATATGTATAAGCTTAGATGTATGGAAACGAATATATACTGAATGAACAAATATATATATATATATATAAGCAACATATAACCTTTCCTGCCAATATGTATGTAAAACATATATACGTTTTCATATATATATAATTGTTCTCCTTTTTTTCAAACAAGCAGAAGAGTTAGATGGAAACACACACACACACACATATACATACATACATACATACATACATACATACATACATACATACATACATACATATATATATATGTCTATATGTAATATATATACTAAAGTATATATACATATATATGTAATATATGTATATATATAAACCTCCTTAGACAGAATCGATTGGTGTAGCTATAGTAGGTGGAGGGGTCAGAGCAAGTTTGTGGTGCATATTCGGGTGATAAAGTTGTGGAGGCTGTCATGGCGGATGCTGGCTATCAGAAGGAAAGGAAGAAAGGCGGGAAAAAGGTTGCCAAGGAGTTTTGGCAACTGGGTGCTTGGCTCGGGTTGAAGGGGAAGGAGGTCTGCTGCTTTTGGTTGCATGGGTTGTCAATGGGGTGGTGGAAAGGGTGGGATAGCTGACATGGCTTATTGGGGCAAGAAGCGGCAGATAAGGTGATAGAGAGGGCTATGCGAGTTGATGGAGGCACGGAGATGGGTTCGGTAGCAATGAGATGGATATCACGGTGGGGAAATGTGAAGGCAGAAAAGAGTGAGAAGTAGCAGAGATGTGGACGAGGCCTGTTGGGTTTTAGTGGTGATAAGGGTGAGAGGTTGGAGGCCGGATGATGGGCGGAGCTGACGTGTGAGGAGGTGGAAAGGACATCCGTCGCGGATCTGGTAGTTTGGATCGTGGGTTGGCCGATACAAGTGGAGGTGGGTGGAGTGGAAAGACATTTGGCAGAGGCTGTTACTAGGGTGACAAGCAGGTAGAAGAAGATTAGAAAGGGAGTCAATGAAAAGGGCTATCACGGTGGAGTTGGAAGAAGATTCCTATAATCGGCGAAGGAACGAGTTTGGCAAAATTGAAAGAGGAAAAGGAATGAGCTTCTATCAATATAAATATGCTTTTATATAAATTTTTTTTCTTCAAATGAACAGAAATGGAAAGTCTATCATGAAGGCAGGCACGAATAGAATAGGAAATAAAAGTGAAGTAGAGGAAAAAGATAATCATGAACCAAAAAATATTAAATAGGTGGGAATCACAAAGGCCACGAATATTAAAAGCAAGTGACCATATATTTCCAACCGGTGGACAATGAAAGGACAGGGGAAACCAAAAGCTCAACTCATACCGATACAGCTAAACGTTTCATGGATTTTTCCGCGTACTGGACATCGAGACACAAAATGAATATACTGCTGAGATTAACACGATGAGACGAACAAGATGATACACAGATATCGGCGACACAACATTCCTATCAAAAGTCGATATTCGCTGTCGAAACTACTGCTAAAATGCCAAAAATAGCGAAACGAATTATATCGATTCTCTCGAAAAATGATTTAAAATCTTATTATATAAAAGCATTCTAATTTCAAAAATATTTTATTTCCATCAAATTTTCAACTAATTTGAAATATAAAATTGGGATTTCACAACCAAACAAACTTTCATATTTTCAAATAAAATTTTCCAATTGTTATGCTTCAATATACGCATATCAATTATCAAATTTTCATTTCATAAAAATTTAGTTTTTTATTTTAGGAAAAATTTAGTTAATTATGTTATTAAAAATCTTCAAAAGTTTCCGGATCGTTACACTCTCCCCCACTCAAAACTTTTCGTCCTCGAAAAGGAACGAGGGAGGAGAATAGAGGCAACAGAAAGAAAAGATAGATTATAAGTACATAGTATCAGATGCAACAATTAATCAAAACCATATAAATTTCATTTTTGGACATCTTATTACTTACATTTATATTGTATAATATTCAATTACATTCAAACATTTTCCAAGTAAGTTTTATCAATGTTCCAAATGTAATTGAGTACTATAAAAATTTACATGTACTTACAACATTTCTATTAAGAAAGATTTAGTTTGAACATTTTAATTACTTAGGTTTCTCTTGTATAACATTCAATTACATATGCATATAATCATTTTAAATTTTTGAATATTTCAAGTAAGTTATATATATTTTAAAATGCAATTGAGTATAATACAAATTAATTTTATCCTAGTTCAACTGTCTCAAGTTGTTTCAATTTCATTTCTCATTTAAACACTCCAATTATTTAAAAATTTGCTTCATTTCAACAATTGAAAACCATCCGTTAACATAAAACTTAAGAGTTTAAATTCCGGTTTCGGTTCTAATCATTTTGAAATAAATATATACATATATGTATACATATATATATTGTAAATCAAATCATACTTAAGAAATTCAAATCGAAATCCATTTTCCAAAACCAAAGTGTAGCAAAGCTACAAAGTATTTTCGCCACTCTTAAATTCGAAAATCAATGTCAATGATGCCGTAGTCATCACCGAAATTATTTTACAGTGACAATAAGAGGAGAGTGCAGACTTACTTCTTTAAAAATACTTTAGAAACAATTTCCATTCGAAAATACTTTCAAATAATATATTTTTCAAAACCTTGAAAACCAAATTTAGAAAAGCACCGGAAATTAAATTCTCAAATCTTTAATTTAAATTCATTTCATTTGCAGAACAAATTTATAAACCATGTTTTAAAATTCTATCTCCTTATAACATACAACAATAGTTAATGGTTTAGGAATGTTGACAAAACAATAAATGATAGTCTAATACTATCATTTCTAACAACCGATACATTTAACTATCTAATTTCAGAAAATCATACTTTTATATATAAAATATAATTATACATAAAATTATTTTATTTACCAATTACAAATACACTCCCTCATATGAGGATTCAAGAATGAATTTTGGCATAAGGATAGAGATTCAAATTTAGAGGGACCCTAATCAAAGAAACTTCAAACTAAGAAAATAGGCTCGAAAGGAAGATAAGATAATTAAATTGCAAAAGAATAAAGATGGATTATTCAAACTAAGAAGATAGGCTCGTGGCGACCTTAACTGGGTCAACCGAGACTTAGAAAAGACGAGAATATCAATAAAAACTAGGAAAAACTTATTAAGAACATCATGGAAAACGCGATTCATGAGATCGATGAAGAAGGCAGGAGCATTAGTTAATTCAAAGAGCGTGATTAATCATTTATAGAAACCATTCTTCATTCGGGAAGCTATCTTGGGAATGCTCTCCCTGGCTACACAAAGCTAGAGAAAACTGGCAGTAAGATCGAGCTCCAGGAATAAGACCGAGGTGGAATTCAATTTCCCGCTTAGGTGGTAGAGAAGTGACTTCACCAAAAATATCCGAAAATAGATGAATCTCAGGGGTGGGGTCAAGATCACTAGGATGAGCATCAAGCGAAAGGATAAAACTGTCTGCATAATATTGTGGCATTCGACATTCGATCACAAGAGAATTACCTTGGTCATCTACTAGAGAACGGTTCGGGCTTTGTAAGAAATAACATCATAAAAACCAAGGATATAGAAATCTTTGGTGAATTGATGCCTGGTGTAAAGAAGTTTCACCTCTTTATAACTCATAATAAGGTTGGCAGGACGACCAATGGGATTAGTCACACATAACGACGAAGTTGCT
The DNA here is from genome assembly GCA_030765085.1 of Allium cepa. Lineage (NCBI taxonomy): Eukaryota > Viridiplantae > Streptophyta > Magnoliopsida > Asparagales > Amaryllidaceae > Allium > Allium cepa. Next base: position 545,890,058 of record CM060943.1, on the reverse strand, counting down.
AATTGAGGTTGCAAGATGTGCTCAAATTCATTATAGACATCAACAAAAATAAAGCTATGAGATGCTACAGTATCAAGAAGAACACGAACAGGACAAGATGAGAATGGATTTCTGAACAAAGGGAAAGTTCCAAAATTCAAAAGAAATCCTAATTAAAGAGAATCCTAAAAGGAATTTCAAGCTCGATCGAAAATGTTTCTGCAATTAATTCTACTCATTCTAGGATATTACTACCCTATCTCTAATGAGTTTTTACTCCATATGCTAAGTTTTGCCTAAACTAGAGCTTTAATACCAACAGTAACGACCTACCATTTCGAACCATTCAAATCGACAATCATCCACACATGTTAGACTTGAATTGTTCAAAACAACAGATTGTTAATTTATATTTGGCAAAACTTAGCATATATAGTAAATAAACCAATCATAGAACCACAGATACAAAGTAATATAACAATAAGCAACAGAATAAATAAATAGTAGCTCATGAAGCTATTATATAAGCATCAGAGTCTAAAGCAAATACAATAGAAATCCTAAATATACAGAGGCCACTAATACAAAAGAAACCGATAAGACTAAATATAAACAACTTAAATAACTGAAATAACCGGAAAAGCTGAATAGATAAAAATCTCCAAAATAATCTCCAAACTCCAAAGGTGAGTCCCGAATGCTATGACACTCAGTCTGACTTGAGCATAAAGAAAAACACAAAACACTTGAGTTAGGATTAACATTCTTATGCAAGTAAATCAACTCAAGTGAAATGTCCAAATGAAATGCAATATAACTTAAAGGATGTTTGGGATTCTCATCATTTAAGGATCCGTTAAACTATGTACATACATAGTACAATATGCTACATATATAATGTCTACAGTAAAGTAAAATATTAAAATAGCATTAAAGCATTACCCATATCCCCCTTAACACATTTCTATATATTCCAATAGTCTATACAGTACCGTAATTCTGCTGTAAACTGGAGGGCTATCAGAGGGCACTCCGTAGGTATAGTACAAACCAAACTCGTAGAAGGTGCGATAAGGCGTGTGACAAGGCACGCGGGGCAATGCCAGGGTAGGATTCTACCGTTTGCACTCTCGGACAGGTGGTAACGCATAGCAGCTACTACCCCCCACCTCGAGACACACTCACAAATCAAAGGTGCACCCAACTAAATCACGAAGTAATAAAATGGTATCGAAGAAATGTGCCTGATAGGAGGAGCGACCCTGCTTGGCCCAGTAAAGCTCCTGTTATAGCCACATCAAGCTGACCCATGAGAGTCAGGACCACGTTCATGCCTCGTATAGATGTCGCCGAACTATCCTACTTCGTTCTAGTTCTCCTCCACGTGCACGGTTGTTGAAGTGGTTTTCGATATTGGTAGATAGTATGACAATATCTGATCCCGGTCTCTTTAATAGCCAAACACTTGTTTCACACCGTTTTCATTTTCATTTCGAATAGTTCATACTTCATATCAAAATATCATATACATTTCAAAATTATATCACTTTTGAAATCATATGAAATTTCGAAATCATATTACCTTTGAAATCATATTCACTTCCAAAATCTTAACCACAAAATAGTTTAAACCATCATATCAAAATATTCACATTTAAATCCATTAGATTTAAATTATAACAGTTCCAACTTAAACAGTTTAAATATTAAAAATCGTTTATCTATATTGAAATAGTTATAAATTTAAAAATAGTTTATATTTAAAATAGGTTATAGATTTAAAATAGTTTATATATTAAAATAGTTTATATATTGAACAGAGTTTGTATAGAAATTAGTTTCAAATTAGAATTGTTCCGTCCAATTCCACAAATCAATTCAAATCAACTCTAGTTTCAAAATTCAACTTAAATCAATCTCAGTCCAATAATTTCAATTAAGAAGATTAAAGGTTCAATTCAACTTCCCATTAAAACCGTTCTTAATTTATATCAATTTCAAATCTAGGTTTGAACTATAAATTTAAAGCCACTTCCAATTCAATCATTTTCATATTCAAACATTTACAATAACTCAATTTGATAAATTTCATTTATATTTCAAAATTCTACTTTAATTTTATTTAAACTCGAAAATATTCACTTAATCAATTTTAATAACATTTAAATAAAATCTCAAATTTGAAGTTTAAATCAAAATTAAATATCTAACTTCAATTATATTTAAATTGAAATTATTCACTTAATCACCTTTTTATAAATATTTAAATAAAATCTCAAATTGCAAATTTAAATCAAAATTTTATATTCAATTACAATTTTTTTAATTTTAAATACTCAATAAATCACCCTTATCAAAAATCAAGTTATTAAGTAATAAAAATATATCTTTAAAAAAAATCTTAAAATCAATAAGTTTCAAATCAATACTTAATTAAATTCAATTCTTAATCCAATTATATTACAAGTTAACTTAATTTATCTTCCCAGCCTTAATTTTATTAAAATTATTACAAAAATCTGTTTTTAAAATATTAATATAAATTGTCAATAGATATTTAAAACATATTATACCTATTAGTTAAATTAAAATCTTAATTAATTTACTATATTAATTATTATTAAATTCAATTTATTCTACTAAATATAATGTGTAAAATCTTAATTGATATATATTTAAAAATAATAACACTATAAGTAAAATCTAAAAATTTATATTTTTTAAAACTTAACCTATAAATTTAAAATTTCCAAAACATATAATTTAAAAATCTAATCTTTACACATATATTAAAATAAAATACTTATATATATTTAAAAATCAATATTTATTAAAACCCAGATATTTCCTTTCAAAACTATGGAAATCATTTTTCAAAAACATTCCAACAGTGTCCCTATATAATTTTCTATCATATGGTCAAGTGATATAGATATTTATCATTTCAATCCGCAATAATTTAAATTTACAGGTATATATCATTTCAACCTGTAATCCCAAAATTTTAAAATCAACGAAAATTTCTTGGGTTTATCAGTTCAACCCATAACGATTTTCCCCTAATCTATAAAGTTGTTCGGGTATATGTCATTTCAATCCATAGGAATTTCCTAAACTAACAGGGAACTTGCAGTATGAGAATAATATAGTAATAGCATAAAAGAGCATAACAGATGAGCACATATCATAACTAACAATTTAATAACAATATATATAACATGTTATTTGTGTCATATGGAAATTAACAATTAACAATTTAAAATGATAACATACATATTTAATGAATCAAATTACTAATCAATTCAAATTTTAACAACATATTTAAATCATCATTTCATGTGAAATCGATTTACTAAACATAATAATGTTAATGGTGAGTGATCACTCACCTTTCGAGGCTAGAGAACAATGGAAAATGAGAAGCAACGGACATGGATACGCACATGGATACGAATATGACATGTTATAAAGCTGCGACAAGAACAAGGCAAATTTAAACGAAAGGATTCAGAAAAACATAAAAATATATATATGTAACTTATATATATAAGCTTAGATGAAAGGAAACGAATATATTGAAGGAATAAATATATATAAGCAACATATATCCTTTCCTTCAAATATACATGTACAACATATATATGTTGTCACACAAACATATAAATATATATATTTGTTCTCCTTTTATTCAAACAAGAAGAAGAGTTAGATGGAAACACACACACACATATATGTATGTATGTATGTATGTATGTATGTATGTATGTATGTATGTATGTATGTATGTATGTGTGTATGTATGTATGTATGTAATATATATACCAATATATACGTTAGCACTAAAATTGGTCACTAACACCCTAGAATAGATTTGTGTAGCGAGACTAATGAAGGAAGTAAACTGAAAAAGAGGGATAACACAATATAATGCAAAAAGAACAACAAAAGACAAGAACAACAGAATTATAGTGGTTCGGCGTAATTGCCTACGTCCAAGGTAATCTTTGTTGCTTTATCAACTGTTTGAGTGCAGATACAATCCATGAAGAACAGCTTGAATTCAGTTTAGAATGAAAAGGAAATAAGTATAGAAAATGGCAGAGTCTCCCCTCAGTTCTTGAAAAAAGATCCTCTAAAATGGAACCCTTTCCCTCTATTTATAGATGGAGATAGCTTGGCTTCTCTGAGCTTCCATCTCTTTCCACTCCTTTAGGCCTACGACCAAGAGAGCTCGACCCATAACTAATAAGCTAGGAAGACCGACCCAAGTATGTCGACCCCTCAAAGCCGACCCACGGTTTCGTGGGTATTGACTCGAAGCAGCCCCAACTCTAGCTCGAAGCAATCTGGACTGCAACTCGAAGTAACTCACTCCTTTGCTTATGCTGAGCCACTCCTCCTTTCCATAATGCTGATCCGATTTTGCCGAACCGAAATGACCGACATGAAGTAATCGATATGAAGTAGCCGAATCCAAGTAACCAACCCAAAGTGACCGACCTAAAGTGACCGACCTAAAGTGACCGACATGAACTAGCTGACTCTAAGAAACTGACCCGATTCATGTTATACCATATATTATGCAGACCCGATGGTCTTCATTCTTATGCCGACCCGATCTATTTCATACGCTATGCACTATGCCAAGCCAATGGAGACCACACACTCTTTGACCTATCAATCGTATAGGCTGACCTGAACTATTCCTCATGCCTCGCAGACCTGAGCCACTTCATACGCTATGCCGATCCCATCATGTTATATACTTTGCTGACCCCAGCCATTTTGTATGCTTTTCCGACCCCACCTCTACTATGCCAATCCCTCTGAGTTTCATTGAATTTGCCTAATAATCCATTTTAGTTCCTAATCCAAACAAACTAACTTCTTAGACTTTGACATCCAGTGCTATCCATTTGTTGACCTTATTTAGCCTGGGGTGATATAACTGTTTGGATATCATACTTAGTCACATAGATGTCGCTCTTGACCATCTTTCCATCAATAGTCGAAGCTGGTCCTCGTAATCACCTTTGTGTAGCTGGGCCAAAAGACCGGATAACAATATATATACATATGTATGTAATATATATATATATATATATATACACCTCCTTAGACAGAATTGATTGTTGCGCTATAATTGGTAGAGGGGTCGGAGCAGGTTTGTGGTGTGCGTTCAGGTGATCAAGTGATGGAGACTGTCACGCGTATGCTGGCTGTGGAAGGGAAAGGAAGCGAGGCGGAAAAAAGGTGGCCGAGGAGTTTTGCCAACTGGGTGCTTGGCTTGGGTTGAAGGGGAAGGAGGTCTGCTGCTTTCGGTTGTGCGGGCTGTCAGTGGAGTGGCCAGAAGGGTGGGATGGCTGACATGGCTGGTTGGGGCGAGAAGTGGTAGACAAGGTGATGGAGAGGGCTGTGTGAGATGATGAAGACACGAAGATGGGTTCGGGTGGCCGCGGAGATGGATGTCATGGTCGGGAAACGTCAAGGCAGAAAAAGGGTGAGAAGCAGTGGAGATGTGGACGAGGCCTGTTGGGTTTTGTTGGTGGCAAGGATGAGAGGTCGGAGGCCGGATGATGGGCGGAGCAGCTGTGTACGGAGGTGGAAGGTGGATCATGGTGGAAAGGACGTGTCTCGTGGATCTAGTAGTTTGGATCATGGGTTGGCTGACACGAGCGGAGGTGGGTGGAGTGGAAAGATATTTGATAGAGGCTGCTTCTAGGGTGACGAATAGGTGGAAGCAGGTTAGAAGGGGCGACAATAGCAAGGGATATCATGGTGGAGTTGGAAGAAAATTGCTATAGTCGACGATGGAACGAGTTCGGAAAAATTGAAAGAGAAAAGGATGAGCTACTAACAATATAATTATGCTTTTATATAAATTTTTTTTCAAATGAACAGAAATGGAAAGGCTGTCATGAAGGCAGGCATGAATAGAATAGGAAATAAAAGTAAACGAGAGAAGAAAGATAATCCCGAACCAGAAAATATTGAATAGGTGGGAATCACAAAGGTCATGAATATTAAAAGCAAGTGACCATATATTTTCAACTAGCGGATAATGAAAGGACAGGGGAAAGCAAAAGCTCAACAGGTACCGATACGGCTAAATGTATCGCGGATTTCATCGGGCACCAGACATCAAGACACACAAATGAATATACTACGGAGATCAACACGATGAGATGAACAAGATAGTACATCGATATCAGTGACATGACTTTCCTATCAAAAGTCAATTTCGCTGCCGAAACTACTGCTAAAACGCCGAAAGTAATATAAATGGAGCTATAGCCACTAAATTTGGCGAAACAAATAATACTGATTCCCTTAGAAAATGATTTAAAATCTTATTATATAAAAATATTCGGATTTCAAAAATATTTTATTTCCATCAAATTTTCAACTTATTTTAAATTTAAAATTAGGATTTCACAACTAAACAAACTTTCATGTTTTCAAATAATATTTGCCACTTGCTATGCTTCAATATACGCATATCAAAAATCAAATTTCCATTTCCTAAAAATTTAATTGTTTATTTCAAGAAAAATTTAGTTAATTACGTTATTAAAAAATTGCTAAAAATTTTCGGGTCGTTACACAATATCAATTATAATCGCTTGCTTGAATATACATATTCCACTTTCGAACTAGTATTGTTAACTCGACTACTCTTGTACGGACTCCGATCCAATTTATTGATTCAAAATTTCCATTTTCCTTGCATAGCCATAAATTATGATAGAAAACTTCAAATTCATATCAAAAATTCAAATTAATTTTTTGCGCCAAGAATCATGCGAAAAATCTTAATTTGAATTGGTGTGAATTACTACAAATTTTTTATTCAAATTTGAATCAAAATTATTATGCGAATAAAATGATTTACGCACAATTTACATATTTTATTCTATTGGTTTCTTTACACGTTATTATTTACTTTTCATTTGCTTCCATTCATGCAATAATTGTCTTTTATTAACTTTCCTTCATTACTTACATAATTTATTTCCCATTTAGTATTTGAAATCATCAAAGAATCCATTATTAAAGTATTACGTACATTTCATCGCATTTTATTTCTCATTTATTATTTACTTACAGCCTTGATATCCATTTTAATATTAATGTTCATCAATAAATCATTTCAGTCATTTCTTGAGTTTATAATCATTTACTTAAACGGTATTCTTTTTTGTCTATTTAATTTAATTATTAGCTTTTCAAGATATTAACTTATGCTTAAAATATTTCTTGTACATCATAATTCTTATTTGTAGACATAACTCCAGTACTTAAGTTTTACTTGCATATAATTCTATTACATATTCATATTAACATTTCACCTCTTAAACATTTCTGGTAAGTTTTATATATGTTCTAGAATGTAATTGATTTTTATACAAATTTACCTTATTCATTTTAGTTAGCAAAATATTCAGTAATTTTCATCTTCTTAATTTCATTACCTTTAATTTACAATTGGGAAATTTCCAATTTCTTTATAGTTTCGTTAATCACTTTGCCTCTAATTTCTTATTTTTCATTTTAGAAGTTTCCAACAATTAAAATATTTAAGATTTCATTTCATTACAATAATTTAAACACCCAATTTGTAGAAACTTAAGAACTAAATACCGGGTTTCATTTCAAATCATCTTGAAATAATATATAATTATATCTTTTAATATATCGTATCATGCATAAGAAATTTAAAATAAAATTTTGTTTATCAAAACAAATGAGTAGTAAAACTAATACATCAGTCTTTCCATTTGAAACTCGAAATTGAAAGTCGATGATGTTGCGATCATCATCGAAATTATTTTCCAATGACAGAAGAGGGGAGTACAGAACTTATTTCCTTTTAAAAATTCTTTTTAAACAATTCTTTCATATCACACTGAAAATATTTATAGCCAAACATACTCTCAAATAATACTAATACTATTTTCCAAAATCTTTTGGAAACCAATTTCAAAACCTGGAACTTAAGTTCTCAAATTCCAATTTATATTCACATTATTTGTAAATCATATTTTGCAACCAATATTTATAAAATTTCACTTTCTAACAAACAAACATATCACCTACAACTATATCTATTTACAAAATTATTCTTTTATATACAAAATATAATAGTAGTTAAAATTATTTCATTTACCTAGATTTCAAAAACAATATTGTGTCGGTCTTCCCTATTAAGTATTTAGGAATCCCTATCGATGCCATAACTTCCTACGTACCGACCAAAATTTATAAGTACTAAACAAAACAAATTAACATAATATAAAAATATTTTATAACACTAACAAATACGCTCTCTCATATACACTCAAACTCATTCTAGGGTATTAATAACCCTATCTCTAATGAGTTAACCCCGAAAAGGCTAAGGTATCTATAAACCAAAGCTCTGATACTAACTGTAACGACCTACCTTTTTGGATGGTTTAAATCGACAATAAACCACACATGTCAACTCAAACCATTCAAAAGGGAGGGTAGTTAATGGGGTAAATAAGAAAATAAGAGAAAATAAGGAAAAACAAAACACAGAATCCCACAACGGAATGACAAAATATAATAATCAAATAAACAGTTCATGAAGTTGTTTTACAAATAACATTTGATTACACTATTACAATATAATCAGAGTTATGCATATAGCAGTTATAATATGATAATGCAGCGGAACAACATGATACAGTGGAATAATAATGTAATACTAAACTTCATCTTCGCCCTCCAAAAATAATGTCTTCAACACTGAAAAGCTCAAGTTGACCCGAGCGTAATGAAAAGACAAAACACTCGAGTCAGAATTAAAATATCTTATGAAAGTTAAATCACATAAATAAATATGAGTATAACGACTTCAAAGATGTTTATAGGATTTTACGTCTCCTATCCAGTGTATAATGTGCATGTAATAACTTAAGAGATGTTCGGGATTTCCATCTCTTAAGAATCCGTTAAACTATTTATATGTAGTAATATTTGCTATATATGCAGTGTGTATCAGTAAGTAAAGTTATAAAAAAGCGTTAAGGCATTACCCATAACCCCTTAACACATTTTTATAAATGTCGCGGTCTATATAGCACTGTAAACACCACCAAACTTGTAGGCTATCAGGAAGCACTCCATAACAACAACACAAACCAAAATCGTAGTGGGCTCGATAAGGCATGTGGCAAGGCATGGAAGGAAATGCCCAGGGCAGGATTCTACCATTTTGCACTCTTGGATTAGTGGTAACGCGTAGCAGTTACTACCACCTACCTCAGAACACACTCCCATAATCAAATCAAAGGTGGCCACCAAATCAATCACAAAGTAATAGATATGGTATCGAAGAAATGTGCCTGATTGAAGAAGCAACCTCACTTGGCCCCACATAGCTCATGTTTTAGTCATATCAAGCTGATCCGAGAGGGTCTGGGCTGCGCTAGCTCTTACCTCATACCAGAGGTGTTCGCGAAACCACCCTACTTTGTTCTGGCTTCTCCACCATGTGCACAGTTGTTAAAATGGTTTCAGAATTGGCAGAGAGTATGACAATATCCGACCCCGGTCTCTTTAACAACCAACCGTTATATTTTTCACACCGTGGTCATTTCATAAAACATTTATAATAATAATTCAAAAAATAGTTTATGCTTTCATATCAAGATATCCATATACTTATTCCAAAAGTATAAATATATTCATAAATACCGATGAAGACTTCTTTCAATCAATTTTGAAAATAATTTATAAATTTCTTTAAAACCATTTATAAAGCTATTTATAAATTCCCAAAACATTCCCTTTATCATAAAATTTTACACAAATCCCTTTATACAAGTTCTTTTATAAAAACCCTTTATAAACTCCTTTAAAACCTTTATAAAACCATTACAAAATCCCTTATAAAAATCTTTTATACGAATCCTTTTATAAAATCCATTATAAAATCTCCTACAAAACTTTTGTTAATTCCTTATAAAACCTCTTACATTTTTATTTATTAATGTTATTATAAAATCTATATTTATTATATTAAAACAAAACTAAATTTATTATATTAAGCTAAATTTAAATTATATATATATATTAAAATTATATTAAATTAAATTTTAAAATATTAAAATATACATTTAAAAGTAAACAAAATTATAAGTTAAAATCTTAAATTTACATTTAAAACCATATATTAACTTATAATTTGAAGCTTTAAAACATATAAAATAAATTAATTTCCAAATATAAATTTTAAATTAAATCATTAAATTAAATTTTAAAAACAGATTTATAAATCAAACATACTTTACCGTTTAGAAGATAATTTAAAGCCGACCAATGTTGTCCGTATATAGTTTTCTATGGTCAAGCTAATAGGCTATGTGTCATTTCAACCCTAAAATAGTTAAATTTTCCGGGTATATATCATTTGAACCTGTATCTCGAATCAATAATTTCCAAATCAATAAAATCGCTCGGGTTTATCATTTCAACCCATAACGATTTTCCCTAATCTATAAGATCATTCGGGTACGTATCATTTCAACCCATGGCGATAACAAGGATACAAACATCCAATCATCCAAAATGTCAACAAATAAACATCCATCTCAATCAACATCCAAATTAGCCAATAAATCACAACAAATTAAACAAACAATTTAAATTCAATATTAATTTAAATGGCAATTTAATTCAATAAAATTCATTTCAATTAAATTATCAAATCAAACTATCAAATAATAACCAATAATATTCTTATGACGTCATAAACTTAATTCAACTAACGTAAGATGGTTTAGTAGTTCGTGAGTGGGTTAAATCACTCCCCTTTGATTTTTTGTCGAATTAAAATCCGAATAAACCCAAAATATGAACAGTCTCAGAATGTAGCCAAAATACTTTTATATTGTTCAAAATTTCGATATGATCCCAATGGAAGAAACCGCGTCTAAATCCGAGCTTGTATGGAAAAGTTATGATAGTTAGAACATTTAAAATTTTAATTTAAATAAAATAAAAGGACAATTACATTAATATCACCTTCTCTAAACCCTCGTTCCAAATCGAACACACACATTAGCTCAACCCTAGCCGCTGAAGTTCATCACGTTGTCGACGCCTATCCATATGCTTAACCGCCGATCAAACCACGCCACTGACCTCCACGCTCACGGCCGTGCCTTCCTTAGGTTGTGCGACCATCTGCGATGCCCTTGTGGGCCAGCGCCGTCGCCTTCTTCAAGTCCAAGCTTTAATGAACTCAAAGCACTTCTGACCATACCGAACCCATGGATGCACTCCTCTCGGTCTCTTCTGTGCTGCAGCACCACTTGATTGCCATATCGTTGCAAATCAACTATTGCAACCAAAAACCTAATATGGACGGCCGAGAATAAACTGCTAATTTCTGGCCAAACTAAACCTCTGATTGATAAATGAATTGCATCTATTGAGTACGCTCGTCATGAGCTTTCCAACGATATATAGTTTGCTATGGTATGAGAAGTTTGACTTTTGGAGATTGATTTTGAAATTAGGAATTAGGGTTTTGGAATTTCTTGCATTGAGAAGTACGAACAGGTAGGAAATAGAATTGTACGTACAGAAAAAGAATGAAAGACTACTAGGGTTTTAGAAAAAAACTATTTATATAGACAGATGGATAAAAATGAATGGACAGATCGAATTGGGTCAAAACGATAACAACGACCCGAAAAGCCCGTTTCGTCCCCGAAACGAAAATAGGTCGTCTCATATATCAAAATATAGTTCGATATTTTTAAACTCAATGGAACAGTTTCAAACCCTAATTCCATTGTATACAGAAGTTATCTTTTAAAATCAATTTATATTCATTTGAATTTAATTAATCGATTTCTACGCGTTTCGAGCTCGCACGATCAAATGATAAGTCTGATCACTACGGAACTTGAAATCGTACAATAATTCACTGTTATGGATTCAATGAAACTAGTTTCATCGAAATCCGAGACAGTGCCCAAAAACCCAATTTTACACGTTAATTAAATAAATTATTATTAAATGATTTAATCACTTTTTAAATTCAAACTTAAAAGTTAACAATTTCATCATTCTTGATTACGTAGAAATTAATAATATTTTAAAATTAAATATTCCATGTTAATCCAGTATTTATATATTACAATAATTTCAGCGTTCAATTGCAACTGTAACAAAACCACAATTTATTATAATTTAAATTTAAATAAATTCTTTTATTTTGATTTCCACTCTTATTATTAAATCAACTATTACCTTATGAATATAATTATCATTAGTTTACATCTTATTATACTAATATTCTACAGTTATCATCTTTTGCCATATTAATTATAATATTTCAATTGCATGAATTCTAATAATTGATTACAATAATCATTTTATTCCTTATTTAGAAATAAAACCAAATTAATTTTACAATTATTTAACTGATTGAGGTTACATTAAAATAGTTATCAATTGCATTAAATAAACATTATTAAATTACATTCTAATTATTTTCTCATAAATAAATCATAAATTTTAATTTCTCCCAATATTAAATTCCAGAATCTTATTTAATTTAATAGTTTTAATCATCAAAAATATAGGTCATTACAAGGATTTTACAAAGTTTTAATCTTTGTTTTGTTTTCAAAAGTCTACTTATATATTTTGAGAGTGATAAGAATAAAAAATTTAAGCTTTGATAGTTAGGAATAGGAAAAAAATCAAGTTTTGAAATTACGAGTCATATAGCGATAGTCGCTATACGCGAAGTTCACAAAAACCAAACTATTTCCAAATTCGAAACTTGTCTCCGCCTAGAAATTTTTTGAAAGGTGTTTTATAACTTTGTTATAAGTTTTAAAGTGTGAAAATAGAGTTTTGAAATTAATTTGCTAAAAACCAAGTTTTGAAATTACGGGTCCGTATAGCTATGGTCGCTATACGCGCAGTTCGGAAAATCTAACTATTTTTCTAATCTAAACTTGTTTTCACTTAGAAATATTTTTGAAAATGTTTTCTAACTTTAATTTAGTAATTAGAGAAAAATTATTTAATTATTTAATTATTTAATGATTATTTAATTGAATAAGTAATTAATAAAGGTAATTGGTACTTAATCATTTGTTAATAATGAGATTTAAACTTAATTGTTAGTCAATTAAGTTAATCATGATTTGCTACTTAATTAAAGTTAATTACATTTATTATTATTAATTAAGAATTAATTATTATTTAACTATTTATTAAGATAATTATTAATCAATTATTATTTTAAAAGGGGTTTTATTTAATTAATCTTTGATTAAAGTTATTTATGATTTAAGGCTTAATTTCTTTTAATTACAACTTAATGACTATTTAACAAGGACTTGATTCTTAATTACAAGGGTTTTAATTTATTTTAAAATAATCAGTTTTGTTTTAAATTGTTTTCTTTTCAAATTTATTTTAATTGTGTCACTTACCCTTAAGTAACCCCATATGATTAGGAAAACTAAATGACATCTATTAGGAGAACAAAACACCATTCTGCTATTACAATTAACTTGGACATTTAAATTGATTGATTGTTATATGTTGATCACTTACCCTTAAGTAGTTCAGGCTTTCCATAGATTCATCTTGGAGGAGCTTTGAGCAAGTAGCTTCATCGATAGCTAGTTATGCTCCTTATTTTCCACTGTATTTTATGTATATTATATCTGTTAGGTAGGGACATGCTGTTATAACTGTCCTAGGCCAGAATTTGTATTAGAAGACTTTGATGTAACATTTTTGAAATGACTTTGTAATATATTATGTTGTCAATATATATTGTTCCATTGTGTTGTGAGATTGTGTGTTGTTTAGTTTCTTCTCTTCTATCTTACCTTTCTTTTTCTTTTACCCTTAATGGATCACCTTTTAGAGTAAGAAAGGAGGATCATTAAAAAAGCCAAGTGGCTCAATTATAAAACCATCATATTAAACAATAATTTAAATATAAACCTTTTAGTCAGGAAACCCAATATTACTTACGAAAATAAAGGCATCTAACTAGATCTTGCATTTATATACCTGCATCTTATTTACAAATGATATCCAACCATATAACCCATAATCATATTATTTTATATTTTCAATTTTCAACATATAATTTACTAAAGCCTTTATGATATACACATATCATCCATACGCACTATCATATCTGATCGTTCGCTCAATCGCTCAATTTCACTTCTGAACTATTATCGTTCACATGACTACACTAGTGCGGAACCCGATCTAGTTCCTTGATTAGAAACCACCATTCTCCTTGCATAGCCATATGCTATAATAGAGAATATCAGAATCAACCAAAAATTTATACCCACTGTTCGCTGTCAAGAATCGAGTGAAAAAAATCTAACTCAGACCAATGTAAATCATCTCAAAATCGTATATTCGAATCTTGATCAAACAGTTATGCAAATAAATTAATATATGTACACTTTAGTATTTATTTCATTTTGTTTCTCATTATTCAATTCTTTTATTTACCTTCATTTATTCACAATCAATATTCACATTGCTTGTTCACATCCAGTAATGAACCGTTTTTCCATACCTTTGAATCGACAATAAACCACATATATCTAACTCAAATTGCAGGAAAAGACAGATCATTAAGGGTAGAAAGAAAATAAAAATGAACAGAATCTCACACAAATGGAATAACATATATTATTTCAATAATAATCTTTACAGCGGAAAATTTTAAATACAATATCAAAGTCTAACCTAGATTCAGCTTGGACAGTTATAACACCTTCCCTAACAAATGCTGACAAACAACAAAATAAATGAAATAGATGCAGCGAATAATAGAATATGTCCATACGATGGTGAAGATCTCCAGCTCTCCTTTGGAAACTCCAACCATCTTCAACTCAACCTGAAACTACTCGGATCTGACCCGATTATTGAAAATACCCGGATCATGCTTGACAAACCAGTGTGAGAAACTCAAATATAAATGACAGTGTCATATATCAGCCTTTGAATAAAATCCTTTAAAAAGAAAGAGTATCTCATAAGACCATGCCCACACATAAACATGGACGGGTTTTTACCTTATGATAACTAGAACACTTCTATACCAAAATACACTAATATTATTTTCATTGAAATTCTCTTAAAAACACTTTTCAAATAAAACTATTCAAATAAGGTATTAATATCTAGACTAAGTGTAAGGTAATATATCCGGACTGGGTCAATGGAATATACCGAACGGAATATATGATACCAAAAGGGGTAGCTGAAATGTTTACAAGTCATTACAGCTATTTTTGGAATACAATCAAAACCATAAAGCTCGTATTGGAATTGGATTTCCAATATGATAGTAAATTAGTGGAAAGATCAATCTGTATCCATGGCTTACGCCCATGACTCAGACGTCGTTGTACAACAACAAAAATGGCTAAAAGTGGATACAATCTACGAATAACATCCAAGGACTCAGACTTTGCGCATGCCTGCCATGAGGCCAGACGTATTTGGAACTTGGGGCTCAGAACATCTGATGACCCAAATCAGTACTATACTAAATGCGAGCATACATCTAACCACATAGAATCCCATCATAACCAGGGCATGAGGCTCACCAGGCTACGCTCAATTTGTTCAAAGCCACGCTTTTCATACATAACCACGCTTTGATCATAACAAGTTCCACTATGAATGCCACACTACCATTCCTTTGATCACTATTTTCCTTCCACAAAAATACAGCCCTTGAGCTCGTACATCTCAAGGAGGGTGTTAAGCTAAGAGAAGTTGTCTTCTCCGCCACCACTTATGTATATTTGTAAAAGTCAAACATTGTGTCTCAGAAATGCAATGTTAGACATTCTTCCATACAAGTTCGTTCTAGGAATGAACGAAACGGAAGGCACTCTACTACTACCACTAGTAGCGAGTAGTCCTTACAATCCGAAAAATATCCACAACAAGGGGACCGCTGCTATAAATGACTTTATAATGGGAGCTACCCAGAGCATGTTCAAGAAGTAGTCCTCACGCTATGTAGATCCACGGTCTTCAATAATCATCATCTTCAACATATCTGCACTTTCGAACGTATATATCGGTTCGAAGTGGTTTTTGGGTAGGGATCACCCAAATCTGACTCTAGTTCCTTCGAAGCCAATTATCGATTTAAAAGATGTTCAATTCATAAGTGGATATCAATCATCAACAAATTACTTCATCTTTTATCTAATCAAATATCTTTCTTAAATATATTCTTTTCAATTTATTCCATTTTCTTTTCAAGAGTATATAGAATCATTAAGCCTCATTTATCAAATCATTTGATTTATTAAAAACTTTATCAAATCCTAGAATAATTCCAAATCATTTTCTCTTTTACTTAGGAAAACCTTTCCAAATCATTTTATACTCTAAATCAATGATTTCTTATGTTCAAATTATAAACTTTAACTTAGGGAAAATATTCCCAAATCATTCATTAAATCTTAATCAAAGATTTCTTTCTTAACTTTAAATCATATTCTTGCAAATCGAAGATTTTCATAATAGAGTACTATTGCCACCTTAGATATGGTAAATTTCACCTTCAGGGACTAATGAAACGCAATCCTACATCATGGAGATCTTTGACTTCGATATGTTTTATTTTGAAAATTAGTTTGAAGGGGTTTTCGAATCGAAATCGCCCCTGGTTTTTCGGATAGGAATCATCCAATCCGATCCTGGTTCCTTCGTGCTAATCATCGATAAAAAGATGTTAATTTCATATGGGTTTCGAAAATTAGTTTGAAGTTATTTTCAGATAGGAATCACCCAAATCTGATCCTGGTTCTTTGGATAGGAATCACTCAAATCCAATCCCGGTTCCTTCGAACTAATCATCCATAAAAAGATGTTAAGTGATTAAATAACATTCTAAGAATTTTTTCTTTTCTTTTCTTTTGGAAAAACTTAAATATGATCTTTAGAGCATCCGAGCTTTCCTTTCGATCTATTCCACCACCCCCTCCCCCACCTAGAAAGAGAAAACATAGGCTAGATAAGTTTAGGGCACCGGTTGCTCCATCCCTGACCTTAGTTAAACACCTTGTTTTATCTTTCCAGTTTTCACAGGCGGGACAAATGTACTAGTCGTTTCTGCATACTCAGTTTGTTATTACATTCAATATTCTTCTCTTTTTGTTTAAGTGGTATAAACAATTCATCTTAACCATTTATTCAAACTCTTATTAATACTTCCAAATCACCTTTAAATTACTTAATTATTCTTTTAAAATATTTCACAAAAGACTTAGAAAAGAATTGTTAAGTTTAAAATTACGTTTCAAAAGTTATTCCAAACTGCTGCGAAAAGCGTTGTGAAAAGTGTTGCAAATAGCATTTTAAAAGCTGTATTCTTCAAAACGACTTTTATATCATTTAGAAATCCATATTTTCAACTTAAATATATTTTAATACATTTTAAAAGATTTTTATGATTTATTTCATATTTTTAAAATATATCAATTTTAAACTTTGGTCACTTTACCGCAAAAGCGCGAATTTTTTGGAAAATTGTTTTGGACATATTTAAAATATACAAAATGAAATTTTAATTTTCTTTCTTTATTTCTTTAAACATATTTAAATGTTTATAAAACATGTCTAACTCATTTTAAAACTATTTTCAAAAGGTTAAAGCATTCCACATACACCATTTTATTTTCAAAAGGAAAGTGCTTTCCTTTGTGCTTATCGAAGTGTATTAACGTGACTTGATAAAACAATTTAACAACCGTATCAAAGAATCAATACTTGATGATCAAAGTATACATAAGCGTCCATAGTAATCATAACACAACATCAAACATGTATATATGTAAATAGAGATGTTAAATGAAGTTTCTCACCATAAACCAAAGCGATTAACTTCCTACCAATATTCTAATCAAACAACACTTCACTAATTAATTCCTACTCCAATAAACACTGGCAAACAACACCGTATCCCTTCCAATAGCTTGGTCGAGGCTTGAGATGGAGGTTGGCCAAAAATATTGAGAAGAAGCGGTAGAGCTCTGAACTTGAATTCCAAAGATTTAGATCCGAAAAGTAGGTCATCTTCTCTCTTGATTTTGACTCTCTTACTCTCAAAATTTAAAAAACTTGTTAACTGAGAAGTAGATTGAAATTTATTTCTCTTGAATTAAAAAAATAATCACTTGATTTTGATTAATTTATGGAAGATATGATAGAATGAAGAAGAGTTATTGTTGGATTGACAAAAATAAAGCCCAAAAATGCACTTCAAAGAATTGAGTTATAGGTATAGCAAGCCTCAAAACTGGAAAAAATGATCAACATAAAAATTGTAGCCATTGAAATTTAATATGGTTTAAAAAAATAGTTTCCTAATATAGATCTGTTATGATCAAGTTACGATCAAAACAATATGGCCTATTCTCTTGCTTAAATTGGACCAGAAAATATACTGAAAAGAAGTGGATTGTTGACATGGTTAACTTTAGAATGAGACAAAGTGGTCAACATAAAAGTTGTAGCCACTAGAAAAATATATGATTTCAAATAAAGAATTTTGAATTTTAATTCTGTATTGAAGAATTTATGACCGTGAAAAGAAGAGGTAAAATGTGGAGGAAAGTGGAGTTTGATTTGAAGAGAATAAACATTTGATTTCTTTTGAATATTTTGTAAATATTTTGACATTATTTCTTTCTAACTTTTTCTAAGCTTGGAAGCCATTAAAGAGAAGAGAAAGAAGATGAAGAAGTTTAATAAAAGAAGAAGAAGAAGAAGAAGAAGAAGAAATGTGAATGATAGTGAGAAGGAGGTGGGTATTTATAGGAAGAGAAAGAAGTGGTAAATTTACCAAAATAACCTCTTACCAAATTACCAAACTAGCCTTACTTCAACCTAAAGCAATCTCCACTTTTTCGATACTTAGCATAATCTTTCACAGCCTTACTTTATGTCTTAGTCATTTAAAGATTAAGTAAAGGATATCATGGTTATGTTGGCTTTGATTTGATGTGATTTGATGTTTACTTTTTCTTGCTTCTATTAATTCTTACTTACTTATACTAATGACTTCTAGAAGTTTTCTAATCTTATTTAGTAAAAGTAAACATATTTAGTGAATTAACTAATACTTATACTATTTGAATATATAATCCTATATAAGAAAATAAAGGTGCAACAACGTTGCGATAATTTTTAATCGACAAAACGTTGATTTTCGACAATGTTTTACGGTCACATTTTGACGTTTTAGTTAAACTATTTATTTATGCAAACCAAATTTAAAAAAAAAATTGCATAATGATATTTAAAAATATAAACACTCATAAATAAGTTAAAATAATTTATTTAACCACTGAAACTTACTTTTCTAAAATCAGCGTTTTGTCACTTTTGTCGATATAGGCAAATGTTACTATTTTTGTATATACTTCTCTTTCCAAATGCTATCTAATTTTGTTTGAATCATATAACCTTACTTATTTTGCATTTAAAATCACTTTAAATATTATATTTTAAAGTGGTCAAATTCTGGTTCGTTGCATTCTCCCCTACTTAATAAAATTTCATCCTCGAAATTACCCAAACAAAAGTTTACCAATAACATTTGTCTTTGAAATTAATTCCATATAATATACATAGATCATCCGTATGAAATATCTTATTTGATCTTCTATTCGAATGCACAACTTTATTTCCGAACTAGTATCGATCTGCCGATCCTCTATTGTGGAGTTTAATCAGGCTCTTTGCTTAGAAACCTTTGCTTTCCTTGCATAATGCTCAACTATGATAGAAAACTGAAGTACCAAACCAAACATTCTCATCAATGTTCGTCATCAAGAATCGAGTGATAAATCCTTTTTCGAACCAGTGTAAACACATCAAAGTTCCGAACTCGAATCTTAGATCAAAATTGCGTGATGAGATAATCTACATATAACATATGTATTTATTAACCCTCAAAACTTTCATAAACTTTTATCTTAAGCTCAACACTTTATAAAGGTTTTTTTTATATAATCCCTTTAATTACTTATTTTCAAATATTTTTATTAAAGGAAATAAAGAAATCATTTTTCACTTAGAAGATAATTTATCTGTATTATAAAAGTTTTCCCATAATCTTTTCACTCGGTATATTTCCTTTAACATTAGTACAATTCATGAGTCGTTTCGTAAAATTATTATTTAAGTTTATTGCATCTTATAACTTATGCAAGTCAATCACTTTTAAGGACTTAAGTCCAAATTCTTAGTTAATGCTAGAACTCATTAATAAAACATTTTAAAGGTTATGATTACCTTTTTGAGGAGTCATTATTTTACTTAATAGTTCATGATTTAAATCTACATTTGCATGATATACCTTTACATCCAAAGAGTATATACAAATCCAAAGTTCCAAATTGGTTTTACTTAAATCCGACAAATTTAGACTTTGTTGTAATTTACTATTATCTCAAATTCATAAGTTATAAAGCTTATTTCTTATTTAGTACTATTTTTAATTTTCTAGCTTTGAAAAACAAATTTTAAAACCACCCTTATTTAAATCCTTATACTCTTAACTCCTAAATCTTTTTTTTCTTTATAAGTCAGATTTATAAATTATCCTTATCTTATTTAATTTAATCAAAGTATTTAACAATGGTTTATCTTTTACTAGAATATTCCATAAATTCCTCAGCTTTGAGTTTGGTGTAATTCAGAAATTTTTTACTGTCCAAACGCTTTATTTTAGTAATTAGCAATTCCATATTTATCTTTACTTTGAACACTTTTATAAAGATTACTAATCAATGGTTCACATTATTTCTTTAACTTAAGAAAACTATATAGATCGAGTAACTCTAAAACAATCCAATGAATGGGTATTACCAATAGTATCATATATCCTCTTTACAAGAAAAGTAATACTTAAGAGAATTGTTTACCATCCGAACACATCTCTTGCCCATTTGTAGTTTATTTTCGAGCCAATCGAATTAGTTATCGTAAAAGACTTCTTTTTATTTGAAATAATACCATTTTCAAAATCCTTTAGAGATTACTTTATAAAACATATTTATAAATTCATTTTATCTTATATGTTCATGCCTTAAACAAGTCTTATTATCAAACACCTTATAGTCACATCATGAAACTTAATTCACAAGGTATTTGTACTTAAACTTTTAAATCCAACAACCGATCACTTTATGATAGTAACTTATCTTTATCATTTCTTAATTTATTATTTTGGAACAAGTATTGAAGATCTTAATTACCTTATCAGATTTCTTACTTATCAATAATCTTTATGAAACATCTTATAGTCAAACTGTGAAATTCTAAGCACAAGATGTTCATATTTAAATTTCATTAATCCTCATTTATTACTATACAACTTTTCAAAATATATACTTTATACTCAAAATATAATCCTTGGTAAAATTATTTCATTTACCAATTTTTTTAAGACAAGTGTGTTGGCTTGTTAATGGTTTAGAAATACCTATCGATATAGTTGTACTTCCCATGTTGACCAGATTTTATAAACCACTCAACCGATAAATCAACACAAAACAATTTATTGGTCACCAACAAATACACACTCATATATAATACACTCAAACTCATTCTAGGGTGTTACTAACCCTATCTCTAATGAGTTACTCATCCTTGGGTATTACTAACCCTTTCTCTGATGAGTCTTTACCCAACCAAAGCCAATGTTCTCGCTTAACCTTCAGCTCTGATAGCAAATGTAATGAACCGTTTTTCCATACCCTTTGAATCGACAATAAACCACACATATCTAACTCAAATTGCACGAAAAGACAGATCATTAAAGGTAGAAAGAAAATAAAAAAGAACAGAATCTCACACGAATGCAATAACATATATTATTTCAATAATAATCTTTACAGCGGAAAATTTTAAATACAATATCAAAGCCTAACCTAGATTCAACTTGGACAGTTATAACACCTGCCCTTACAAATGCTGACAAACAACACAACAAATGAAATAGATGCAGCAGATAATAGAATAAGTCCATACGATGATGAAGATCTCTAGTTCTCCTCTGGAAACTCCAACCGTCTTCAACTCAACCTGAAACTACTCGGATCTGACCCGAGTATTGAAAATACCTAGATCATGCTTGATAAAATAGTGTGAGGAACTAAAATATAAATGACAGTGTCATATATAATCCTTTGAAAAGAAAGAGTATCTCATAAGACCACGCCCACACATAACACGGATCGGTTTTTACCGTATGATAACTAGAACACTTTTATACCAAAATATATTTGACATTATTTTTAATAACATTCTTTTGAAAACAATTTTCAAATAAACTTATTCAAATAAGGTATCAATATATCGACTAAGTCTACGGTAATATATACGGACCGGATCAACGGAATATACCGAACGGAATATATGATACCAAAAGGGGTAGCTGAAATGGTTGCAAGTTATTACAGCTATTTTTGAATACAATCAAAACCGTAAAGCTCGTATTGGAATTGAATTTCCAATATGATTGGAAATTAGTGGAAAGATCAATCTATATCCACGGCTTACGTCCATGACTCAGATTCCATCATACAACAACACAAATGGCTAAAAGTGGATACAATCTACGGATAACATCCAAGGACTTGGACTCGTGCATCCCTTCCATGAGGCCCAGATGTATCTGGTACCTAGGGCTCATAACATCTGATAACCTGAATCACTACTATCCAAAATGCGAGCATACATCTGACCACATAGAATCCCATCATAACCAGGGTGTGAGGCTCACGAGGCTACATTCAATTTCTTCAAAGCCATGCTTTTCATACCAAACCACGCTTTGATCATAAAAAATTCCACTTTGAATGCCACATTGTCATTCCTTTGATCCAATTTGGCTTCCACAAAAATACAACCATTGAGCTCGTACGTCTGAAGGAGGGTGTTAAGCAAAGAGAATTTGCCTTCTCCGCCACCATTAACGTATATTTGTAAAAGTCAAACGTTGTGTCTCTGAAATGCAATGTCATACATTCGTACATAAAAGTTCATTCTGGGACTGAACGAAACCGAATGCACTCTCTTACTACCACTAGTAGCGAGTAATCCAAAAAATCTCCACAATGAGGAGACCGCTTTATAAATAACTCGATAATGGGAGTTACCCAGAACATGTTCAACAAGAAGTCCTCACACTATGAAAATCCACGGTCTTCAATAATCATCATCTTCAACATGTCTTCACTTTTGAACATATACATTGGTTCGAAGTGGTTTTCGGATAGGGATCACCCAAATCCGACTCCAGTTCCTTCGAAGCCAATTATCGATTTAAAAGATGTTCAATTCATATGTGGATATCAATCATCAATAAATTACTTCATCTTTAATCTAATCGAACATCTTTCTTAGATATATTCTTTTCAAGCGTATATGGAATCATTAAGCCTTATTTACCAAATCATTTGATTTATTAAAACCTTTCTCAAATCCTAGAATAATTCCAAATCATTTTCTCTTTTACTTAGGAAAACCTTCCCAACTCATTCTTTTACTCTTAATTAACGGTTTCTTATATCCAAATTATAATCTTTAACTTAGGAAAAATATTCCCAAATCATTCATTAAACCTTAAACAAAGATTTCTTTTTTAACTTCAAATCATATTCTTGTAGATCGAAGATTTTCACAACAAAGTACTACCACCCCCTTAGATATGGTAAATTTCACCTCCAAGGACTAATGGCAAGTAATCCTACATCATGAATATCTTTGTCTTCAATATATTTTATTTTGAAAAATTAGTTTGAAGGGGTTTCAATATATCTCGGTTTTTCAGATAGGGGAATCACCCAAATCCGATCCTGGTTCCTTCGTGCTAATCATCGATAAAAAAAGTTAATTTCATATGGGGTTTTGAAAATTACTTTGCAGTGATTTTCATATAGGAATCGCCCAAATCTGATCCCGTTTCCTTCGAACTAATCATCGATAAAAAGATGTTAAGTGATTAAATAACATTCTAAGAATTTGTTTCTTTTCTTTTATTTTGGAAAAACTTAAATATGATATTTAGAGCACCCGAGCTTTCCTTTCGATCTATTCCACCCCTCGCCAAAAAAGAGAAAACATAAGCCAGGTAAGTTCAAAACACTAGTAGCTCCATCCCTAACCTTAGTTAAACACCTTGTTTTATCTTCCTAGATCTCATAGGCAGAACAAATGTACTAGTCGTTTTCGCATACTCAGTTTGTCATTCAATATTCTTCTCTTTTGTTTAAGTGGTATAAACAATTCATGTTAACCATTAATTAAAACTCTTATTAAAACTTCCAAATCACTTTTAAATTACTTAATTGTTCTTTTAAAATCTTTCACAAAAGACTTAGAAAAGAACTGTTAAGTTTAAAATTACGTTTCAAAAGTTATTCCAAACTTCTACGAAAAGCGTTGCAAAAAGTGTTGCAAATAGCATTTTAAATGCTGTATTCTTCAAAATGACTTATATATCATTTAAAAATCCGTATTTTCAACTTAAATATCTTTTAATATATTTTAAAAGATTTTTATGATTTATTTCATATTTTAAAGCATTTAAAATATCAATTTTAAACCTTGATCACTTTACCGCAATAGCGCAATTTTTCTGGAAAATTGTTTTGGACATATTTAAAATATACAAGATGAAATTTTAATTTCCTTTCTTTATTTCTCTAAACATATTTAAATGTTTATAAAACATTTATAAGTCATTTTAAAACTTTTTCCAAAAGGTTAAAGCATTCCGCATGCACTATTTTATTTTTAAAAAGAAAGTGCTTTCCTTTGTGCTTATCGACGTGTATTAACGTGACTTGATAAAACAATTTAACAATCATATCAAACAATCAATACTTGATGATCAAAGTGTACATAAGCATCCATAGTAATCATAACACAACATAAAACATGTATATATGTAAATAGAGAGGTTAAATAGAGTTTCTCACTGTAAACCAAAGCGATTAACTTCCTACCAACATTCTAATCAACCAACACTTCACTAATTAATTCCTACTCCATTTAACACTAGCCAACAACACCTCATCCCTTACATTAGCTTGGCCTAGGATTAAGATGGAGGTTGGCTGAAAATATTGAGATGAAGAGGTAGAGCTTTGAACTTGAATTCTCAAGATTTAGATCCTAAAAATAGGTCATTTTCTCTCTTGTTTTTGACTCTCTTACTCTTAAAATTCAAAAAACTTGTTAACTTAGAAGTTGTTGGAATGTTATTTCTCTTAAATTTAAAAATAAAAATCACTTGATTTTGATTAATTTTATGGAAGATATGATAGAATGAAGAAGAGGTATTGTCGGATTGACAAAAATGAAGCCCGAAAATGCACTTCAAATAATTAAGTTACAGGTATAGCAAACCTCAAAACTGGGAAAATTGATCAACGTAAAAATTGTAGCCACTGGAATTTCACACGGTTTAAAACAAATAATTTCTTAATATGGATCGTTTATGATATTGTTATGGTCAAAACAAAATGGTCTATTCTCTGGCTTAAAAACTAGGCCAGAAAATATACTGGAAAGAAGTGGATTGTTGACATGGTTAACTTTAGAATGAGACAAAGTGGTCAACATCAAAGTTGTAGTCACTGGAAAAACACATGATTTCTGAAAAAGAATTTTGTACTTTGATTTTGTATTAAAGAAGTTATGTCCGAGAGAAGAAGAGGTAAAATGTGGAGAAAAGAGGAGTTTGATTTGAAGAGAATAAACGTGTAACGCCCGACCCCGAGACCTACATTAGTAAAGAGAATTACTAAGTAATCATGTCTACTAATGTAGAGAATAGGGGTGGGGCATTACAGCTTGGTATCAAAGCGAGCTTCAGAACAAAATACGATAAACGCAGAACAGAAACATATATGATGATACATCCAAATATAGTACGAGTATTACTAGTCATCTTATCTTGTTGGCTTTCACCTTTCTACAACCCTTCGAACCAATATTTTGGAGTACGTCTAGGAATATAGTTATTCTGTAGTATTCCAAATCGGTTTGGTGATGTCTTATCCTTAGAACAATTCTTTTGGGATATTTCCACTTGAGTTTCTTCTAATACGAATGTATGATATTTATCCGTACCAAAGGAAATTACTTGATGATCTTTGATGCCTTGTTGTGAGATTTCCTTAAATGGTTTGTTAAACCGTTGGTAATAACGAACCTTCATGCTTATCGTAGCAATCATTGAATTGAGTATTACTATAATATCTCAATGAATTCTCTTTGATGTGGATTTTAATTGGCATTTAAAACTTTTGAATTTGAAGGTTTGTTTTTCAGGAAATTAAAATTTTGTTCGATTTAAGGAGGTTTTAATAGAGGTGAATTTTGTTTTTAAATGAGAAGTGTTTTATGAATTATTTTTGGGTGAGTTAAAGTCCATTTTGTAATGAGCTTTGTTCTGAAGGAAATTTCTCATAGAAAATGTTTTCTTATTGTTGGGTCACCCGTCGAGTGTTTAAGAGTTCTACTCGATACGCCTGATCAACATTATCGATATGAATTTTCTAAATGCTGGGATGAGACAATCAGACACGATATGTTTTGATTTAAAAAGTTTGAATTTAAGATTTTGATTTGGATATTTGAAATATTTGTATCCTTTATGCTTATTTTCCTTAAAGCAATATTTTTACGACTCACTTTCGTGTGGTCATTGAGGTTGTTGTCTCTTGTTAAAACCACCTCTTCTTCGAAATTGTGCTCATATCTTAATGGTATCCATTGATTGATGGGATTTTCCGTGGTATTACATGGGAAATTTTTTTTGATTGCCTTTTTTATGTCTTGATTTGATGTAAAGGTTGAGCTAAATCCCAGCTCTATCAGGGTAACCTATTTATTTTGATTGGTTTTGTTGGCGTTTTGCCTTCTTGTTGCTATTCAAAGACGAAGTGTCTTTGATATTTCGGACCGTTGCTTGGAAATTTTTATATTCCGCTTATCTCCTTTCCGATGTTCGGGGAGATTAATGGGAATTTCAAGCAATCTTGTTATTCTATTCTTCTATCTTAAGGTGTAAAATGAGGAATTTTCCGAATCTATGCTTATCCAAGCTTCTTTCGATTGATTGAATTCGTTGTTTTGTACAAACTTTTCCCTAGAAATTGCAAGGATGCAATTTCTTTAAGAGGGGAGTCTATAACAACCCTGGGTTTGGGGTCATCTTTTTATGTTAAAATATATGGAAGGTTATAATTTAATATTGATCTTGAGAATAAAATTGGAGTTAAAAATCTAATTATTGTGAGAATTGAGGGTTTGTTGTGAAAATAGAGTTTAAGAATTTTATTTCATGTTATGTAAGTGGAAATGAATCGAAAATGTTTTTATTTAGATAAAAATGAAATAATTGGATAATTAATGCCAATTGCTTTTAGTGATTGGTTTTAATACAAGTAATCAATTTTTATTAAGTGTTTATTAAATAAAAACATGAATTTGGGTTTGAGGTTTGTATTAAACATAAATTATGGCTCCATATGGTCTTGTGTATTTTCTATGTGGGAAAAAAAATTATGGCGTTTTAGAAGTTAAAATATAGGCTATTTTCTTTATTTAATTAAAAGTGCGCAATTTATAATAAAAGAGGGGCTTTATTGTAAAGTGTTTAAAATGGAGATTTATCTTTTTATTTGGGTTGAAAATGTCTTAATATACAAGTGTATAAAATTTGGTGATTTTATCTTGTGTAATTTGGAAGTTAATGATTTTTGTATTTGTGTATATATATATAGAATTGTATGAATTAATTTATTCTTTCTATTTAGCCTAATTAATTCTTATTTGTTTTGAGCCCAAGCCCAATTAACCCATACCTTTTCTATTATTTGGCCTGGTTGAGGAGGAAACATTTCTCTAGTACGTTCTTTTTTCTTGTTCAGCCCCTTTCTTCTTCTTCTTTTTGTTATTTGAGAATTCATGGCTTCTCATCCATATCAAAATTTAAGGCCTTCAAATCCCTTTTTTTTGCTAGCTAATGAAAGAAGAAAGGTAATCTCCTCCAAACCCTAGCTAGCTTTTCTCTCAATTCTTTTACAGTAAATAGAATTTGATTTTCTTTCTTCTTACTGTATGTTTGCATGTCTAATTTTTGGGTTGCTATGGCCTTCTAAGCCCTTCTTCTTAACTAAAGACACCAACTTGCTTGCATTAGCACGCCATTTCACTACAAAACTGAAGGTAAGTGATAATCACTTACAATTGTTAGCTAAACATATGTTTTGAGCATAGATCTAAAGTTCATCGTTCTCTGTAAATTTCTTGTTTTTGTAACTTGCCTCTGTTTGTAAACTTTGTTCTACCTGTCACTTTGAAGTGTTGTAACTTGCTCAATTCTTATCCGTTTGAGCTCCAGTTTCTCGCATGTTGTAGTTTAGATCTCAATGTATCTACATGTCAATTTTTGTTCAGTTCTGGGGTTGTCTCAAGCCCCAATTTGCTACTCGAAGTAGCTCCAGCGAGTGGTTTTTCGTTCAGGGTATTAGCTGCATTTTGGTTGCTGCAAACGCAGTCTGAGTTCATTTTGGAGAGTCTATAACTCATTCATTTCTACTCGGAATCCATCAATTCTTTTTTTCTGAAAAGATGATGTTTTCTACTATGTGCATGTAAATTTCTAGCTCGTTTAGAGGTCATTTGAATGCTTGAAACTGACCTCAAAGTCGAGCTCTGGCCGTGATTTAGGCCTGGGTATGGATTTCCAGAGTGAAAACAGTGCCCAGGTCCAACTTCGAGGCAATGTGACTTCTATATTTCTTTTCGAAATCAATTTATTATTATTTTTTATGAAAGATTAAGTTTTCTACTACAGGTATATCATTTTTCAGTTCAATCCGATGTATATTGAGGCACTGTTTCATGCTTGAAAGTTGAACCTGAAGCTTATTTTACTTCTGAATTTTTGCAGCGAAATCACTATCCAGGTCCAACTTTGAGACCTCGTAACTTTCTCATTTCTTATCTGAATTGTATGATTCTTTCTGCAGTTTAGAGTATGCATGTTGAACTTTATTAAAGTCAAATTTTAGGTCATTTCGACCATGGTAGCTTATAGAAACTTGCTGCCGTACTTTGGTTCGCAGCATGTTTTGCTTTATAATCTTGCTTAGAATTGAACTTTGATGATGGTTTTGGATGATTTCTTTGTTATCGAGCATGGGTTTTTTTTTCCACATGATTTTGAAATAACTTTCATAATAAACTGGCATTCAAATAATTATTTAATATTTTTAAATTATTTTAAGCTATAGGTTCTGTTTATTCTCTACAATAAGGAAATTTTCAAATATTGCTTTCTAAATTGATTTCGAAAACAGTTTTAAGCTTGTTTTCCTCTAATAAAATTGCTTATTTTTATGAATTTCAGACATATGATGAAGACAATTGAACGTTAAAGTAAAACACGTGGTATGTGACACATGGATTTGCTTTATCGCCTAATATCGGATTTATACGATCGAAACCCTTTCGATGAACTGTTTGAAATGATTTAAGATGTTATTAGATTTTGGGTAGATTATATGGTCCAAGAACTCCAATTTAGGAGTATATTCGATGAAGGACCATTTTACGCTATGTTTCTTAATCGCCGATGAAATGAGGTGAATTAAGAGCTAGAAATTCCTAATTGGAATTATGGTTATAAATAACCATCTAGATGTTATTTTTACTTGTCGATGAGATTAGGTAAGCTTCTTTATGATGATTTTACGATGTTGAGATGTATTATGATAATTTTACTTGTCGATGAGATGAGACAAGTCATGATCCCACTAGTACCCGTCAATGAGATGAGACGAGCATAGTATTGTATTTACTCGCCAATGAGATGAGGCTGAGTATATTTTCCTGATGCTTATGATTCTTTACTAGTGTGGTACCAACTAACGGTTAGTAAACCGTTAGGTGCGAACGTATGGTATAGGACATACGTTAACACCTATTGGGTTCCTATCCAAGAAGTTGAGACACATTCACGATGTTTACTAGTACTACAGACCACGAGTACTCGATTGGAGTCATCACGATGTAGTTTCTACTCCAGTCATCACGATGTTATTAACTCGGGTCTTTGTGACTGGAAGTCATTATGATGTTATAGACTATAGTCATTCAGGATGTTCACGATGTTAAGATGTTATTTGACTCCAGTCATCACGATGTTTACTGTACCAAATAGTAGTACTAGTCACGATGTAGCGCACGTAGCATTGCTTCGGCATGTAATCGAGGATCTGGCCAATCCGAGATTTCTTTAAGTTTTGATGTTTTAGACTTCACCGTCTTTAGATGATTATTAAATTGATAGCCTAATGCCAGATGAGATGTATACATATATGGTGAAATCATTTATGATTTCACTCTTTGATTGAGTTATTTGCATTATGGATTGATAATTTTATAGACTACTTGATGTTAAGATGGAATTAGGATGTATTTATATATTTATACAGATGAGATGAGGTATAAATGATTATGAAGTATCTTTTATGATGAGTTTTAGTGATGGATTTGAGATGTATCTATATTCATACTAATGAGATGAGGTATGAATAAGTATGATGCTTCTTTTATGATTGGGTTTTATATTTCCTTGAATGATCCTTGGGATGTGCCAAAGAGATGAGGAACATCTATATGCGTTTTACTCTATGCATGAAGGATATGTACCTCTGATGTATTGTTATATTGATGACCACTTCTAAGAAGATAGTTGAATCATTTGAAGTCATTATCCATATTCTTTTATAACGCCGAAGATATGAGGCGAAAGCGATGTCTATTGAGTCTTATCTTTAAATCTTTGCTTGCCAATGTTCCATTTTCTTAAGTGTCAGTTATGCCTCATAAGCATGACTTTATCATCATTATCTCTTCTACTTGCCAAGAAGAGATGTTGTCTTTCTTATAATGTTGAAACCCTGTTTAGGGCATGGCATCCTTTAAGAAAAAGGATACCATAGCTTTCACCTACTTATCCTTATCGATTATTCTGTTTAACTGATGATTTTAGCTAGCCTGACCCGTGTGTTTTCACTCAGGTCAGACCGAGTTGTTTCAGGTATCATCTATTGGACTTAGCTTGAAGTTGATGTTGGATATCAGCTCTTCTTTCTCTTGAGAAGTTTCTGTTCTTTCACGTACTCTGATATATTTATATTTGATTCGATGTATATGGTGTGGTCAAGAACCAACGTTATTGTATTCATATTGTATTGTACTAAACATGTATCAGTGTATATGTATATATACGATGTTGATTACTGTTCTATGATGTGCTTTTCATTTAGTTATTGTATTTTGTTCTGATAGATCCATTAGCCACTTATAGTTTTGGATTAAGCATTTACTGGGTATGTCTATCCAGTTGAGATAGAAAAGAAAAATCATATTGCATTTATCAACGTATTCAGTAGATGTTTAGGATAAAATTATAGATGGTCGTCCTTAACCAGCCCTATTCTCCACTTTAGTAGACGGAATTACTCGTTAATTCTCTTTACTAAGATAGGTCTTGGGGTGGGGCGTTACAAAATGTTGATTTCTTTTGAATATTTTGTAAATATTTTGACATTATTTCTTTCTAATTTTTTCTATGGTTTGGAAGCCATTAAAGAGAAGAGAAAGAAGATGAAGAAGTTTAATAAAAGAAGAAGAAAAAATGTGAATGATGGTGAGAAGGGTATTTATAGAAAAAGAAAGAAGCGGTAAATTCACCAAAATAACCTCTTACCAAATTACCAAACTAACCTTACTTCAACCAAAAGCAGTCTCCACTTTTTCAATACTTAACATAATCTTTCACATCCTTACTTCATGCCTTAGTCATTTAAAGATTAATCAAAGAATATCATAATATGTTGGCTTTGATTTGATGTGATTTGATGTTTACCTTTTCTTACTTTTGTTAATTCTTACTAACTTTTACTAATGACTTCTTGAAGTTTTCTAATCTTATTTAGTAAGAGTAAACATGTTTAATGAATTAACTAATACTTACACTATATGAATATATGTTCCTATATAAGAAAATAAAGGTGCGAAGACGTTGCGACAACTTTTAATCGAAAAACATTAATTTTTGATAAAATATTTTACGGTCACATTTTGACGTTTTAGTTAAACTATTTATTTATGTAAACCAAATTTAAAAGTAAATTTGTATATTTCTATTTAAAAATATAAACACTAATAAATAAATTAAAATAATTTATTTAACCTTTTAAACTTACTTTTCTAAAATCAACATTTTGTCACTTTTGTCGATATAGGCAAAGGTTACTATTTTTGTGTATACTTTTCTTTCCAAATCCTATCTAATTTTGTTTGAATCATATAAACTTACTTATTTTACATTTAAAATCACATTAAACATTATATTTTAAAGTGGTCAAACTCTGGGTCGTTACATATCCATTTATTTCTTAGTATATTCTTTCAATACTAATGTCACTTAAGAACCATTCTATCAAATTTTACTTACATTTATTATAAACATGTTATACAACACTTCTCATGTTTAATTTCACCTCACAACCAAAGTTCATATCTATTTTAAATCAAAGTCAATTCCATTTAACTTATTTCATTTGTTCACTTCATTATTCAATTTTATCAAACAACATTCTAAGCTATATTCAATTCACTAATTTATTTAATTAGTTTATTTCATTAATTCATTTCAGATCACAATCGGTTTCATTTAAAAAATCATTTCATTTAACTTAACTTAAGTTAAATTTCATTTCATTCGTTCCATTTCAAATTTTATTTTTTTCCTTAACATTCATATTCAACAATTTAAAACGTTGTTTTAACTTATTATTCCTCATTTTTAAGTTACAAAAACTGATTTCTTATAATTTCAACAAAATACTTAGACTAAAGTTTCTAGAATTTAAACACTCTATTTTATTTCGACTCAATTTTGAAATAATACATAATATAATATGTATATCTCTTTTTGTATAACAAATCATACTTGGGATTTAAATCCAAACCTGGTTTAACAAAACAAAACTCTAATGGTAACAATTCCTCTCTTGGAAACCCAAAAGTAAACATCAATGATGCTGCAATCGTCATCAAAATTATTTTCCAGTGAACAAAGTGAGTTTAGTGGTTTCTATTTCTTTAAAACTCCATTTAAAAATATTTCCATTCAAAAGTATTTTCCAATTAATATTATTATCATTTTCCAAAACTTTGAAAACAATTTTCAAAATCATCGAGATTAAATCCTCAAATTCTCATCTTTCAAATCCCTTTTTTATTTACAAATCATATTTATCAATTTCCCTCATAAATTATTTCATTTTGCTTATATAAAATCATTTCTAAATTGTTTATCATGTCTATATAATGACTTCTAGAATGCAAACAATAAACAACAAATGATAATAATCAAGTATTAGCATTCACTAAAAACCAAGCCACCATATATACTATAATGATTTCTAAAATATTATTATTTTTTATATATAAAATATAATCAGGATAAAATTATTTCATTTATCCAATTCCAAAACAATATTTTGTCGAATTGCTCTGTTTAGGTGTTTAGAGATCCCAATCAATAATATTAATTACTCGTATTGACCAGAATCCATAAACCACTTAACAGATCAATCAACACGATTTAAAACATTTTTATATCACTAAAAAATACGCGCTCATATATACACAGAGATATATATACACATACTAAAACTCATTCTAAGGTGCTACTGACCTTATCTCTAATGAGTAATCCCCACCAAAGCCAAGGTTCTCGCTTAATCTTTAGCTCTGATACCACATGTAAAGAAACGCGATTTTCGACCCTCGAAAATCGACATTAATACATCCATGTATTTCGTACCAAGCAATCAAATGCCAGAAAACCCAATTGTTAGGAAAAAAGAAGGAAGAAGAAACTAAACAACATAGAATCTCACATTCGAATGAATAATTTATGACATACAACAAATCTTTACACAAAGCAAGCTGAAATATATATATATATATATATATATATATATATATATATATATAGCACACACACACATCAATAAGAGCATACGAACCCATTTCAGCCTGGACAGTTATGACAGTCTATCCTCACAATTTGCTGATAAATACAACAATAAATGCAGTGGAAAAATAACCATCCATGTGAATACGTCCCCAGGCCTCCAACTCGTCTCCTGAAGCTCTAAGGCATCCAAAGTAATTTGTAATATGCTTGGTCTAACTCGAGTATTATAATAAAACAACACCTATGTCAGTCTGGAAAACCAGCATGAGAAAAGAACACCCCGTTTAATTTTAATGTTTCAAAATCTTTTGAAAATAAAGGTACCTCGTAAGACCACGCCGCACATAAACACGGACCACCTCACGATAAGTAAAACATTTTTTATAGAAAATCCATTGATATTATAATAATGTCTAGGAGTCAAGGTAAAATGTAAAAATAGCGGAAATTCTTGCATCTCACTTTTTTGCATAGTTAGGCACAATTAAGTCCATACGGTGCTTATTGAAGAATGGATTCCGTACGGTGCTTATTTAATTATCAACAAACACACATCTAAATTAGGATTTATTTAGAAAGGGAAAACCAACATTGGTTAGCATATAATTAACTACTAGCCTCTTACATTAATCATTTTATTAACTAAATTCACTTTGTAAATATTTATATCAAAATTCTTTTACAATGATATATATCCACAAATTCCTATATTTTCAATACTTAGAAAGTATCTATATACTTATTCCAACGGTAAAGTATATTCACACACATTACACCTCATAACTTAGAAATTGTACTCGTATACTTATCTCAATGGTATAAATATATTTATAGACTCAAAAATATTTTCTTTTATTCGATTCTAAAATCATTTATAAACTCCTAATAATTCCCTAAAACCATTTATAAACCATTTTATAAATCTCTGAAAAACATTTATATCTCTTTTATTAATTTCGATCGCTTATAAATTCTTTCTGTACATTTCTAAAATCATTTATAAATCCTTTATAAATCAATAAAACTAATTACAAACTCCTTTAATAGATCTATAAACCCCTTTCCTAAATTCTTTTAAATATATAAAACCACTTATAGAACTCTTTTAACTATTTTACTAATCTTCCTTTAGGTTTCCCAATTCCTCTTATAAAAAACAAATCTATTTATACATCTCTGTTTATAAATCTCGAAAACATTTATAAACAAATTATAATCATTTACTTTAAAACACTATTATAATAATAATAGTTAATGGTAAACATTATGAATAATTATTAACTTTGGACTATCTTAAAAATAATAGTTATTAATTCAAAACATTATTAATAAAACAATAATAATTTACCTTTATCGTTACTATAAATAATAATAATTGACTTTCAAAATATTATTAATAATCATTATTATTAATTTCATATCATCTTAATTATTTGAATAATTAACTTTTCAAAGTAGTAAAATATTAATAAAAATCTTTAAAATAATATTAAATATAAGTAAATAAGTTTAAGCAATACTAATTATAATAGATAACTTCAAACAATATTAATTCTAATAAATAACTTTTAAAACAGTATTAAATATAAATAACTGACTTAAAGATAGATAAATAGGTTGAAATAAAAATAGGAATTAAATCCTTAGAAACAAAATATTTCTGAAACCTAGTTTTAGATTTAAAATCATTTCCTATCTTAAAAACAAATTCCAACTCAAAAGGGCAATTTGTAGTGTTTTTAAAATAGTAATTTGAGGCTAATAGCTACCAAACGCTCAACCAATATTGTTATTAATTTTCTATCACTACTGGGTTTAAGTTTCAAACATAGAACACTGTTATAAACCAAAGTGTCAAATAATCAGGTTTAATATCCAATAATTCATGTGACAAAGAATATTATTAAAATTAAAATCGACAAATGGTAAGGAATCCAGTTGGATCCCTCCAACATTTTCTTCTGCATCACAACTCATGTGTATAAACACACATGTATAAATAAAATTTTACGGCGGTAAGGAATCCTGTTGGATCCCTCCAACCTGTTTTCCTGCAATTGATTTCATATATTAATTTCTTTCTAAAGTGACAATTCATCAAAATCAACAATCGACAATATAAATATCCAAACATCCAATCAATAATTTTTTATCGACTATATAATATTTCTGGTTAGCCAAAAAGGTAAGATTCACTCACCATTATCCAGTTATCGCCACAACATTTTGGTTCGTTTGAATTCGAACGACGTTCGAATTTAGCGTTAAATTCAACAAGCTCCAATTGTCACCAATCTAATTCCATATCATAGTATTTGTTGATACGATTCTAATGTAACTCGTCTCGCTTGATTTTGACCTAAAGCGAATGAGTCATTAATTTACAACATTCAATCAATTTAAATAATATTTTATTCATTATTCATCATCAAATAACATAATAACCTTTTTTAAAAATAAATTCCACTTCTCTAATCTCGCCTCCCGCTCTCGTCTTCATGAAACACGTAAACTAGGCCACCTCCTTTCTTGCTCGCTGCCACCACCACAGTCATCCAACCCCGCCGCCTTGCTCCCATAGATAGTCAAGCCTCCACTCCTCCCCACACCAAAGGCATCGCCCCTCATTCGACGGCATCACCGAGAAAACCCTTATGAAAAAATTCCATTCATCATTAAAATTACGACGCCGCTGACGATGAACGGTCGTCACCCCATCACTATAACACTGTCTCCTCCCCCTAGATCCAGCGACCCAAGCCACCATGTCATGAAATATGACAATCTGACCATACACTAGGTCCACCTCCCCACCACGATCAACTTCCTAGTTGGGCCCATGGTTTATCGTTGCCTCTGGTGGTCCAAAAGTTGTAGGCCATTGGATTAACCATTTGAATATATATTTTTTTAGCTTACTGGAATGAAAGATGGAAGGCGGCAAAAATTTTAAAAAGTGACGAAGGTATGGCCTAGTGTGTGCTAGCATGGGTAGAGTGTGGCTAAGTTAATGTGGGTATGGGCTAGTGGTATGGGGAGATATATATATATTTTTATATCCAAAAATATCCATCCCAATGCACTCAAAAATCTTGAACTCCAAACGAGCTATGCCACCTACCATTGTAAATGGAATACTCCTATTCCGAATGCAATACAACTAGTCTCATGGCCTAATTTGATCATATACATAGATAGCTTTTCAAATCCAGTTTTATTATATAAATTATTGAAATTAATTTCTACGCGTTTCGATACCGCACGACCAAATGATACATCTGATCGCCGCGAAATTCGATGGCATACAATAATTCCTATTATGGATCGAATAAGATGTGTTTCATCGAAATCCGAGACAGTGCCTGGGAAAGCTATTTCCAAATGTTAATTAAAATGTATTATTATTAAAATGATTCTAACCACTTTTAAATCTAAATGAAAAGTTTACTGTCTCCATTTTATCCAAATAGAATTTTAAATCAACTTCCGAAATCATTTTTATCCATAGTAAATTCAGAATTTAATTATTCAAGCAATTCCAAATATTAAATTCAACAATTTAATTATCAAATAAATCATTGTATTTGAAATTCAAGTTATTTAACTTACAAAATTGACTGCTAAATTCAAATGACTAAAATTCTGGATTGTTACAACTTAGTTCCTGGGCTCAAAATGGGGAATGTTACAACCGGCATCAAAGCAAGGTTTATGTACAAATTTAAAAGATTAAAAGTTCTTGAAAATATAATCCAATGGATCAGAGAATAAGATCGGTGTATGGGATAATGATGTAGTAACGTACTTGTGATTATTATACATAAATATGTATTCCCCCCGCTCTCTTAGACTGTTCTTCTATATGTTATTAAGGCTCGTATGCAGATTACGAGAAAGCAAGATATGGAAGTGGAAAATGAAAGAGTGAATCGAGGTAGAGGAAGCACCATAACTAACGGAAATGTTCGGCCCAATACTTGAAGAAACTGGTCGATCAACAAATGCTAATGTGGGTGTTGGAACCCCACTAGTAGATATGGGGGCTATGTATTGGTTCTACATTAACATAGTGCAAGTTGGAGCTACTGTCGGTTTGGCTGGTGGAAATGTTGCTAATGCGGGAAGAGTTAATCCCATGTCGTCGATTGGTAATAGCTATGTTAAGTTGAGCCATGATTACACCGGTCTTGGAAAAAAGCCTTTTCTTGGAACCGAGGATACTAAAGTGTAGAACTAGCTATTGCACTGTGAGAGAATCTTTGCTGACTTAGATCTGAATGTTGAGCAGAAGAGGTGGTTGACATTGAGGCAGTTGCAAAGAGAAGATTTATACTGGTCGTACGGGGTGACCGTAGGTGTGCCAAAGAAGGAATTAACTTGGGCTGAGTTTAGAAGGAGGTTTGAGGAAAGGATCTTGTCTGAGATAGGCAAGTCACCTTTGCTTGGGAAATTTATGGAATTGGTGCAAGGAGAAATGTCTGTCTTGGAGTATGCAACTAAGGTTGATGAGTTGTCTAGATACAGATATGCAACTGTAGGTACTATGATTAAGAGAAATGAAAAATTCATTCAAGATTTAAAGCCGAAGATAGCCAGGGCAACCTACCGCATCTTAGGGATCCAAGTAATGTAGTAGTGGAGATGGTTATAAGGAAAAAAAGAGATGCTTTCAACTTTTGGGAAGGAGCAGCAGGTGGAAACCCAGAATTCTTAGAGTAAGAAGAGAAGATTCTAAAAGGGAAGAGGGGTTCAAAAGGGTGGAGCTACTAAGAAAGGAGAAACCGATATTGTTTATTACAAGTGTGAAAAAAAGAGGCACTATGGCAATGAGTGTCGATCTTGTGATTGTAAGATTGTTGTTGGAATGAAGAATGTGAAGTGCTATAAGCACAAACTGGTAGGACATTATAAGAATATATATCCAGAAGCGACCAAGGTGGAAAAATGGAAGGTCTTTGCTTTGGAACCATCATCTTCTAGGCCAATAGCGGAGGAGATGGCAAAGGCTGTGATGGGAGGTATGCTTTTGATTTCTTCCATACCCGTTAGAGTATTATTTGATACTGGTGCATCACATTCATTTATCTCTTAGTGTTTTGTGGACGAGTTAGATTTAGAGCCATCATATCTTGTTACTTCCTTAAGGTTCGTGAATCCAATAAGAGGGTATGCAACTCTTTGGGATGAGATGTGATCATATAAAATTTGAGTTGTTAGGTCATATTTTTGCATGTAGTTTGTTTATGTTTGATCCTGCAGGCTTTGGAATTATTTTGGGTATGGATTGGTTGAGCAGATATGGTGATAGGATATTTAGGATAGGAAAATATCATCAAGACACACTAATAATAGTAATTGAATGATATATTCAGGTGAGAATTCGAGTTTAGATGTTTATGCTTTATTGGGTGCATCAGAGGTGGAAGATGAGTTGATTCGGGTTTTAGTTATAAGAAATTTCGCAGCTGTTTTTTAACCAGTTACAGGATTACCACCCAGGAGAGCTATTGAGTTTAGAATTGATCTTGTACCTAGAGCTGAACTCGTAAATAGACCACCTAGTAGAATGACACCTATTGAGATGAAAGAGTTAAAGGTTCTGCTAGTGGATTTAGAAGGAAATAGTTTCATTAGACAAAGCTGTTCACCTTGGGGAGCAGCTGTGGCGTTCGTGAAGAAACCTAATGAGTCATTGAGGTTTTGTATTGGTTATCGTAAGCTAAATGAGAAGATAATAAAGAATAGATATCCTTTCCCAGAATTGATGATTTATTTGACCGGTTGAGTGGAGCCAAACTATGTTCCCAGTTGGATTTGGCGATAGGATTTCATCAACTGAGGGTGGTGCAGAACAGTATCCCTTTGATAGCGTTTCAAATGAGGTATGATTCATATGAATGGCTAGTCATGCTATTCGGGTTGACTAATGCGCCTGCTTTGTGACGACCTGAAATTTCTGGATATTTGAAATTGGAATATTTAATTGATTTTAAATATTTGAAAGTTACTTTAACTTGAATTTCAAATATCACTGTTTGTTTGGCAATTAAATTATTGAATTTAACAATTGAAAAATTAGGTAAATTATTGAACCTAAAATTCTAAGCCTATTAAAAATAATTTAAAGGCTTGTAAAATTTATATTGAAAATGCTGATGATAGTTAATGTATAAGAATTGAATTAAAAAGGTGATTGGTTTAGTTTTAAAATTTTAACGTTTAAATTGATATTTAAAAATAGCCTTTCGAGGCACAGTCTCAGAATTTGACGAAATCGGTTCCATTGGATTTGTAATAGTGTATTATTATCAGATTTCAAATATCGTAGTGTTTGGAGTTGTCGTGTGATCGTACGGTAGTTAAACTTGCTGAAATTCAATATTAAATATCTGGGTCCAAAAAGCTATCTTCTTCATACAATCGAGTTAGGACTCGTAACCTTTTCCATTATGTCCAGAATAGGGGTTTAACATTATAAATGCCTAGCGGCATGCCTCGATTGAAGATTGAGATTGTGAGTTGTGCAAATCGAGACAATTTAAATTTAAACAT
Organism: Allium cepa; assembly: GCA_030765085.1. Taxonomy (NCBI): domain Eukaryota; kingdom Viridiplantae; phylum Streptophyta; class Magnoliopsida; order Asparagales; family Amaryllidaceae; genus Allium; species Allium cepa. Next base: position 545,849,377 of record CM060943.1, on the reverse strand, counting down.
AAATAATATTATTGCATTTGAAACACTGTAGTCTTTGCGGACACGTATAGAGATTTGTAGCACATGTCTTCCCTGAGGACGTGCGTATTCTAAAAAAAATGGACGAAAAAATAAATCTTCTTAATATTAATCTTGTTCTTCTTCCCCTCTTCTATTTTTATTTCAATCCCTAATCTTTCAAATATTTATGGACGAGCAACGGGTTTTTTCCAGTTTCAAATTCGTTTGAAAGCACAACCATAAATAAAAAGAGTAATGGTCGAGCTAAATTCTAATTCAAATCATTCGCTAAATCTATGCAAAGTTCCCATCCATTCCCAATTTCCCTTCGATCCTGACATATAGCAGCTGCAAGTGCTTACGCAAGGATCGATTGCCTAAATCAGGGTGGCAAGCGGTGATGACCTCTCGCGGTCGATTTTAATGAAGGCAACTGTGGTTTGGGTGACTGCACAGGAAGGGAGTCTCGCGATTTGGAATCGAGATATTGTGAGGCTGGGTGGACGCGGCAACCTCTTCGGAGCCGCCTAGTTGCTCGAGATATTAAGGAAGTCGAGGAGTATTGAGTGAGAGAGAGGTCGAAGGTTGCATGGTATAAAATTCCCTTTTTTATTTTAGGTATAGTAAATTCATATATATTCTCTCATGCCTATTTTAACTCAAAACAGTAAATTTTAGGATGTTGATTTCAAAAACAGAAAATATTAAATGTAATTTTCGATATAGGAATTTTATTTTATTAGATTTAATGTATATATATATATATATATATAGATAAGCAGAAAATTATTATTATTATTTTTTAAACATAGTTTGGGAAAAAGGGAAATTTAAAATGTTGTGAAGTCAGTATATAAATCTGATTTTTAATGAAGTCTATATGGATTATTTTTTAAGTATATATAAAGTTCTAAAAGTACATAAATATTCATATATATACATTTAAAATTTACTTGGTTATTTTAAATATAGTGTATTAGGGAGATTAACTTAATCAATTTTTCTTGTAACTTAACATTTATTTATTATAGGAAAAAATTAGTTTAAATAAAATTATGGTTTAATTAAATTTATTAAACGGTAATTGATCATTGATTGGTTCAAATGATAATAAACCATCTAATGTTTATAAAGGTCAAAAATAGTGGAGAGGCAAGCCGGTTTAGAGTGGATTGCAAGTGGTTAAAATCAAAGGCGAGTTAATCTTACTCACATCTGGATACCGGTTAATTCAAATAGTTAAAAGTTAAATTATTGGTTGATTGCTTAAATTTATGTGTGTTTATATATATGTATATATATATATATATATACACACACACACGCACATTGGAGTGATTGATTCCTGCATTATATAGCAGATAAGACCCTATACGCCTTCATAATAGCGGATGACCCTTTATACCGCGATATTCCACCTCGAAGTGGAATTGGTATTTTATTTGTTGACTAACATTTGTGGATGCAGTGGAGGGATCCAACTAGATTCCTTAAAATTATTTAGATTGTTTTAATATTCTATAATATGGTTTATTTGAAAATTTGTGCTAAATTATATTGGTAATTGAAAATATTGGATGTTATGGCTTGATTGAATATATGTCGGATATATAGAGATATCAAAAATATAAAGATTGAATTTTTAAAGGTAAATAAAAATGTAAATTCTAAGTAAATAATTGTAGAGAATTTGAATAAATTAAAGAATGAATTGGAAAAGAATAAAAGCGATTTTAAATTCTAATAAATTAATTCTGAGTATGAGAAAGGAGATTTTTGAATAAACAATAATAGATAAATTTTTAACTTAAGAGATATTATTTAAAGGAATAAAGAATTTATTTTTAAATTCAAAGTTTAAATTTTGTTTGGAAAAGATAAAGAAGAAATTTGGAAAAAAAATACGAAATTGATATTCTCAGTTTAAATAAGATTTTAAATCATAATAAGGAAGTTAAATTTGAAATTAATCGATTTTGAAATAAATTGAGTAAGTAAAGGAATTTATTTTTAAACAGAATAGATTTGGAAATCGATTTAAAAATTGTAATATTGAAACTATGTTACAAAAGGGAGGATGAGACTGTGGAATTTATAAACTAGGTTTATAAAATGAAAAAAATTATCAGTGGATATTTGAAGTATTAATTCACGGTGGAAATTTATAAAGGAATGGGTAATTTGTTTTAAAAATAAATAGTGGTTTATTTTTAAAAGTGTGAAAGGATTGTGTATTTCCCTGAAAAGCCAAGTACGTTTTCGAATCAGATTTTTAAGTATAAGTCAAAAGTTTAAAGTTGTTTTAAAAGAATGTTTTTGTGAAATTATTATTTAAGTTGTTTAAAATTTTTAAAGGTAAATATTTATTAAATTAGTTATAATAGTAATTATTTTGGAAGGTTAATTAGTATTATGATTTAAAAAGATAATTATTAATATTAATATTTTATAAAGTAGTTTTATTCTGAAGAAAGTTTGGCTAAAGTTTTTATTTGAAAAACTTGTTTAGAATTTCATAACTTTTATTTTAAGATTTGTGCGGCTTATGTTTTACATGAAAAAATAAGTAAAATTTCATAACTAGTATTTTAAATAAGTGCTTTAAATAGTTTTATTTTAAGTGTTTTAAATAGTTTTTATTTTAAGTATTTTAAAATATATATTTTTGGAACAAAGTGATTCAAATTATTTTAGAATCTAAAGAATTTAGACTGGGTGATTTTCAGTGGAAATAAACAATATTTGGGAAATTTATTCCGTGAGAGAAAGGTGATTTGAAACTGTTTTCAAAGGATTGAAATGTAGAAAGATATCTTGCGAAGGTATTTCGAATAATAAATAATTTTGGAAAATTATTAAGACTGATGGTTGTTTGTAAATGTGATTTGATAGTTAAATAACTGACTATCAATATTGGCCAATGCGCTGATCGTTTCGAAAAGACCGGGATTGGGATTAATTTCTCGAAAACCACTTCGATCTGGTTTGAACGTTTTCGTGTGGAAGACAAGAGCTGGGAGTCGAAGATGGAGCAGTGACTTGAAAGGGCTAATTGCTGCTAATCCTGAGGGTGATTAAAATGGATGTAGTAGGAGCAGTGTCTTCGGCTCGGTTCGGACCCGGAAAGGACTTGCATGGATGAATGCTTTAAGGACATCATTAAGAGGGCGATGAGCATCTAAGTGGATGTGTGCTAAAAAGGTAAGGCAAAGCCTCAAGCCTCATCAACCGAGAATGGCTAAAATAGGGGAGGTTCACACAAGGCTAAGTAGCTAGCAACAAATTAGGATAAGGTCATCCCTGTCTAGATGTCCCTTTTATCCGGCTGTGTGGGCGGTTGCTGATCCCCACCGCAGGGTGATCTTATTCGGACTATCCAGTAAGGGGTAGCTCCAGCCTTGTGATGCAGGGGATCAGGGTGGATCCTCGGTACGGTGATCTAGACCACGTATTATGATGGACGGTACCCCAGTAGCCCTGCCATTGATGGAAATCCATTTTCCCTACGTGCCTTTACGGTTTTGTTTAAAGAACCTATTATGCTGGAATTTAATAAATGTAACAATTTCGGTTATTTGAATAAGTATTTGTATATAGACACTACTATAATATAAGAGGATTTTATAAGAAAATGTTTTGGTTATCGTAAGGTAAAGCTCGGCATGTTTATTTGTGGCATGGTCTTACGAGATACCTTTAATTTCAAAATTATTTTGAAAACTTTAATAATCCAGTTGAGTGCGTTTTCTCACGCTGGTTTCCTAGACTGACTCGGGTGTTATTTAACTATAATGCTACGGTCAGACCGAGTATTATAGGATACAGGAAAAGATGTTGTGGAGCTCAGAAGAGAGCTAGATGGCAAGATGTATCACATGTATTTGATGTATTATCCGCTATGCAAGGTTTGATGCATAATCAGTTTCTGTGGGGACAAGTTAATATAACTGTCCAGTGTTGTGTTTTGTTTGATGTTGTACTCTGATGATGTAATATATAATACAGTTACAGTTTCTTTGTATAAAAGTCTGTTGTTATCTATTATATATTATTCTGCTGCGATTGTGAGATTCTGATATTGTTTTTTTCTATTTTCTTCTTCTACCTCCTTCTTCTTTAACCCAAATGGTTCATATCTCCATTCACTTTGAGTTGATATGATGGAGAATAGTGTCAACTCACGGGGTACGTGTTTGCAGGCTGTTACAGTGGTATCGGAGCTGAAGGTTAAGCGAGAGCCTTGGCTCTGGTAGGGATTAATCATTTGGATAGAGTCGATAGTACTCTAGAATGAGTTTGAGTGCATAAATAGATATGAGCGCGTATTTGTTAGTGATTATAAAAATTGTTTTTATATTGTGTTGGCTTATCGGTTGAGTGTTTATAGATTTTGGTCGATATGTGGGACGCCATGTCATCGGTAGGGATTTCTAAACTCTTGAACAAGATAAACCGACATAGTATTGTTTTAAAATAGGGTAAATGAAATAATTTTACCTAAATTATTTTCGCATATAAAAGAAATAATTTTCCTCAAATTATTATAGTTATATATGGTTGCTTGGTTGTTAGGAACTGATAATATTAAATTATTATCATTATTTTGAGGAAATTGAACTAAGGATTAAAATCAGAATCAAAGGTTAAGGAAATAAATTCAGACAACAGAATGGAATTTGTAAATGTGAATTATAAGTGCGATTTATAATTGAAATAGAATAAAATTCCAAAGAAATGTTTGAATATAGATTGGAAGGATTTGAAATTCAAATTTTGGGAAAAAGATTAAATTCCTTTGGGTTTGAAAATGGTTTTCAAAGGTTTGGGGAAATAATAGTGATATTATTTCAGAAATATTTTTGAACTGGATTTGAAATTTAGTGAGATTTGGAATTTAAAAATATTTGGAAAGGGTTTTTGGAAAGAATAGAAGCACTGAACTCACTTTGGTCGCTAGAAAATAACTTCGGTGATGACCGCAGCATCATCGATGTTCATTTTTGAGCTTTCAAGGGAGGAATTGCTGCCTGGAGATTTAGAATTTGAGTTGTTTGCAAAATTGGGTTTGGTTTTGAAATTCAAAATGAGATAATTGAATTTACCGAAGGATTTTGTATATAATTGATTCCAAAGATGAATTTGAAATGTTGAATGATTGTTTAAAAGCCTCTGGAATCTTATTTAAAATGTTTACGGAATATAAATAACTTTGACAACTTATAAAAAATTAAAATTTTGTTGGAATAAGATTCAACTAGAAAATGGTTAAATAAAAATAAGTGTGGAACCCAAATAGGTTGGAAGGTAAGCTAATTAATTGAAGTGAATTAAAAGAAGTTAGCAAATATAATTAAAGTTGGAAAACATATAGAAGTTTTAATTTTAAATTGAATAAGAATGTAATTAAATATAGTTAAGCAAAAATGAATTTAAAGAAAAGTCTATGGAAACTAAGTGGAATGGTTAGTTAAATAAAAGGTAATTGTGGATAGACAAATGAATTTGCATTTGTAGGTAAAAATGATTGAAACTGAATATGGGAATTTAATTTTAATTGTGTAAAATGGGAAATTAGTCAAGTTGGACTAAATAAAACAAAGTATTGAAATTAAAATTAGCAAGTAAACTGATTGACTTAAATGGTAAGCAATATTGGGATGATACTTGATTTAAATTGTGTAAAATAAAGTGTAGAATTTGTTCGAATAGACTAAAAAATTAATTAAAGTTGGAAATAAAATACATTGAGATTTAAAATAAATTAGTAAGTGGAACCAATGAAAGAAATGACTAAAAGTAAATATGGTTTGAAATGAATTGAATTCAGTATTTAAAAATGAAAGGTGAATTGAATTCAGAAAGGGGATTAGAAATTCTGTTAAATGAAATTAGATATAAAAGCTTAAGTGGCAAAATGAAAATAAATATAAAATGTGTACAAAATATTTATATTAAACTTTAGAAATGGATGGTGAAATTTTGAAGTAAATCTGTAATTGAGAAAAATACTAAGTTAACATTTTGAACGAAGGTTTGACAAATTTGGGAAATGGGATAATTGTGAATAGGTAATGGAAAACAAAAATAAATGAGAATAAAAAAGAAAATTGATATAGCTAATAATCAATTTGGGAAAAATACGTAGGATGTACGTATATAATATTAGTCACATAGCGATTTGATCTAGATTCGAGCACAGAATTTTGAGATAGTTGTATCGATCCGAGTTGAGATTTTTCACTCGATTTTCGACGTCGAACTCTGGATATGGATTTTTGATTTATTCTAGAAATTCTCTATCATAGTAAATGGTTATGCAAGGAGAATGACAGTTTCTGATCAAGAAATCAGATCTGAGTCCGCACTAGGAAGTCGGTTGGACGATACTAGTTTGGAGAATGAAATTGTGTGATCGAGTAAGCGATCGAATTTGGTATTGCGTACGGATAACATATGTGCATCGTACGGACTTGAATGAAATATATATTGAAACTTTTGTAAAGAAAAGTATAAAATGATTTTGAATGCTATGATTGGATATTGTACTGGGTAGGGTGCAGGTAATAAATAGCAAAATGGAAACTGGGATTTTTGATTTCAGAAGATAAAATTTTAAGGCCCGACAAAAGGTATGTATTTAAATTTCTGTATGAAATTTGATGATTTTTCGGTCTAGCCACTTGGCTTTTTGTTTTCTTTTGAAATTTGGGGGCCCGTAGTGGCATTTTGTAGTTGTATCGATCTAGCCGAGCAAAGGAGACGCTGGCGAAATTTTTCGAAAATTTAGGGAGTTAGAAAATTTTTGATAATTGAAAATTTGGGTTTAAATTTGAATGATTGAGTAAGCGGTGTTTTTTAGGAACTATGGATGAGTTTGGGAAGTTAGTAGAATTGATAATGTCTCTTTAATAAAATATGGTTTTGGAAAGTTATTAAAAACTATTTGGTTTGGGAAAATAGTTAACGGGTGATGGACCATTCTTCCTAACTAGTAATTTTGAGGACGAAATTCTTTTAAGAGGGGAGGAATGTGATGACCCAAAATTTCTAGATATTTGAAAATGGAATATTTAATTGATTTTAAATATTTGAAAGTTAGCTTAACTTGAATTTCAAATATCACTGTTTGTTTGGCAATTAAATTATAGAATTTAACAATTGAAAAATAAGGAATATTGTTGAACCTGAAATTCTAACCCTACTAAAAATAATTTGAAGGCTTGTAAAATTTATATTGATAATGCTGAAGATAGTTAATGTGTTAAAATTGAATTAAAAAGGTGATTGGTTTAGTTTTAAAATTTTAACGTTTTAATTTATATTTAAAAATAGCCTTTTGAGGCACAGTCTCGGAATTTTACAAAACCAGTTCTATTGGATCCGTAATAGTGTATTATTATCGGATTTCAAATTTCGTAGTGTTTGGAGTTATCGTGAGATCGTAGGTAGATAAACGCATTGAAATTCAATATTAAATATCTAGGTCCAAAAAGCTGTCTTCTGCATACGATCGAGTTAGGACTCGTAACCTTTTCCATTGTGTTCGGAATAGGGGTTTGACATTATAAATGCCTAGCGGCAGGCCTCGATTAGAGATCGAGATTGTGAGTTGCGGAAATCGAGACAATTTAAATTTTAATTTAAACATAAATAATATTATTGCGTTTGAAAAGACTATAGTCTTTGCGGACACGTATAGTGATTTATAGCACGTGTCTTCCCTGAGGACATGCGTATTCTAAAAAAATGGACGAAGACACAATCTTTTCGATATTAATCTCGTTCTTCCCCTCTTCTATTTTGATTTCAATACCTAATCTTTCAAATATTTGTGGCCGAGCGACGGTTTTTTTTCCAGTTTTAGATTCGTTCGAAAGCACAAATATAAATAAAAAGAGTAATGGCCGAGCTAAATTCTAATTCAAATCATTCGCTAAATCTATGCGAAGTTCCCATCCATTCCAAATTTCCCTTCGATCCCAACCGACAGCAGCTGCAGGTGCTCACGCTAGGATCGATCACTTAAATTAGGGTGGCAAGCGGTGCTCTCGCGATCGATTTTAATGGAGGCAACTATGGTTCGGGTGACTGCACAAGGAGGGAGTCTTTGTAACAACCCGGTATTTCGCGTCGATTTATAATCGACATAAAACGATTAATATTTTCACTTATTGCCAATTGAAGTTTTAATATATTTTTTAAAATTCTTTTATAAATTATTAAAAAGGAATTGTGGGCTTTTAAATTAAAGAGTGGTCCACGTTTTGTTTTTGATACCGGGCCGTGATTAAAACAGATAACGGGCCCCCTTTTTAATTTTTTCTCTCATTCGAAAACCCTACACCGAAACAAACGAGCGAAAGAATGTCGGCCACGTTCGATCGCACCTACCCCTTCTTCCCAAATTAGGGTTTCGTTCGTTCTTGGCTTGGCTCGTCTCTGTGATGCTTCAATTCGTCGACAAGGTGAGTGATCCCCTTCACTCACATCTAATTCCACTCGTGTTCGACTGTTTAGTTTTGTTTGAATGTCGATTTTTTTTTATGGTTTCAATTCACCCACGGCTTCGTTTTTTGTGACTTCAGTCACTTGATTTTGGGGACTTTTGTCTGATGGACCATACTATGCTTCAACTTGATTTTTATTGAAGTTGAATTGGTTTGATTTTTGGGCACTAACTTGTTTAATCTTCGGTCTTGAACCTTCTCTGTGCACACCTGTTTTACTGCCTTCGTTTAGGTGATAATTTTCAACCTTGTTCTTGTGCACTTGTATGCATTACACCCTGACTTGTTTAATGTCGGCCTTGACACTTTAAACTTAATATTAATTTGAAAACTGCTTCTGATTTTTGAAGTTCCACATTTTTATGATCTTGTGCACTGCTATGTATTGGGTTCTCGAGACTTGTCACTGCCTCGTATTTGCAGTGCCTTATTGTCACTATCTTGATTTGGTTTCTTTATGAACATGAATATGTATATACGACGTTTTGGAGCCGCAATCTTCTTGAACCTGCTGAAGTTGTTGTTTTCACTTCAGTGTTGATTTATCTGGAATTTCACTTTGCCGATGTTCATTCATGTGCCATGTTGATTTTGTGTACATTTGTGCACCTGTTTTGGCTGAAGCCTGTAGCCTTTGTGTTGATTCTATGTTGCCAGTCTTGAAGTTTCGATAGTGTTGGTGGCATTCGAGTCTTTTTACAATCGACTCTATCCACTGTTGCATTATGTTGTAGTCTTTGTATTGTTGATAGTTGCTTAGACCTTATTCACTTTGAGTTTTATACTGTGCACTGATGTGTGCCGTGCTTTGCTGAGTTATTTTCAACCTACGGCTGTGTTTATAGGATAAAACACTTGAGTTTCAATGTGGCTTCGGCTCTTGATGTAGTTCGAATTGTTGGGTTGACTTATCAGTATATATATGCATACATACATTCGTACGTGTGTATGCATGTATGGTCGACCTGATGCTGCACTGTTGCTTGTTGTCATGTTCGCTGTGTCACTTACTTGAGTGTGCACTGTGTATACTGCTTGACCATTTTTGCTGTGTTGATCATGTTTCATGTAGCATTTGGGTATCACTGTTTTGTTTCGACGCACTACATGTTAGCATTGGCTTGACTTGACTGCTTGACCATATGCATGCATTCATATAGTTGTTGGGTTTGGTCGAGCTGCCTGATTCACTGCAACCATATTATTACAGTATATTTGCTTTAGTCTGGGACCATTTTGAGCATTTCTTTGTTGTTCACTGCCACTTTTGTTTTGCATATTTTATATGCTGATACTTGGTCATTTTGTTGTTTCATTACAACTTTTGTTTGCACATTTATTATGCAGACACTTGAGCATATTTGTTTGTGCATACTTTCTACCTAAAGTTTAGAAAACGAAGTTGTATTTAGTTTGGCAATTTGTGTTTGTCAATTGGTTATTTTATAACCTATAGCATTGCTTGCATCCCATATTGGTTGCATTTCGACTGCTAGTCTTGGCATTGTTGAGCCTTGTTCATTTGTGTAGTATACTTGTTATATACATATATACACTGCTGCATGATATCTGGTGCTTGCTGCCTATGTTCATTTGTACTTGGTTGATGTTTGGTTTTGTGATTTCGGGTTAAATGCAGCTTATTTGAACTGTATCTTCTCGTTGCACCTCTGATTCATTTCAATTGCCATGTGCAGTTTGTATGTACATTCTTTTGTGTACATATTTTACAATTCAATTGGTGGAAGTTTAAACTGCTGCCACTTGCTTAGTGTATTAGTTTGCACTGTGAATTATTGTGTATTGGCCGTTGTGCCTTATTGCTATTTCTGTATATGCTGTTGTGGCGAGGCAGTGTACGCGTGCGTGCACTGCAGCCACACAGTATCGACATTTTGAATTGATATTTGAATTTTCATTGATTTTGGTTCGTCGATATTTTGGGTACATCATCACTATAGTGGCAAGGCAGTGCACGAAAGCGTGAACTGCAGCCACATGGTATGGCGTGTATGATATTTTATTTGTTTGATTTATGGATCTTTTGCGTATTCCATATGCCGTAGTGGCGAGGCAGTGCACGCGTGCGTGTACTGCAGCCCTACTTGAATTAATATTTTAATTGATATTTCAATGGTTTGAACTGTTTTGTTTATTCAATTCAATATTCTGATTTGGTTTAAATTTGCTGATTTGTTGTTTAACACTGTTACGTGTTATATTTATCGTTATCTGATTTCTTTATTTAAGGATCGGATAGACGAGATTTATTGTGACTGTCGTCTATTCATTAGTTAATTATTATTGCTTCCGTGCACTAATAACTGAGTTTGAATTAGACTGACTCGAGTATTATTTTCTTTGAATTTAATACTCGGGTCAGACCGAGTATTTCAGGTTGTAGATATTCTGCTTTGGGTTGCTGCTAGAGCTATGAAGTTCTTTCATATCTTTTGGAGTAGTCGTCGTCATTTGTAGTAGTCCTATAACTGTATAGGAAGATATGCATTCATGTATATTATATACGTTAATGTACTTGTATATGTAACTTCTTGAGTCGATTGTGGTAGTTGTATCATATGTACCGTGTCATATGTATTGTATCAAATGTACTGTAACTGACATCAGTTATTGTATATATGAGACTTTCTGTTTTATTTGTGTTCCGCATTATATTATCTGTGTAATATTTTATATTTACTGTTCTAAACTATTACGAACCATCGTAGTTCGTTTTATACTGGAATTGGGGTATGTCGATGGGAGAAAATAAATCAGAGATGAAAAATGAAAGAATATATATATATATATATATATATATATATATATATATACCACTCCTATCGAGATAACCAATACTAGTGTAAGGCCTAACTATTGATGGCCGCTCCTCAACAGCCTTATTCTCCGTGCTAGTTGACAGCATTACATCGTAGTGTTCTTGGCTAGAGTGGGTATAGAGGTGGGGGCGTTACAGTCTTGCAATTCAGAATCGAGATCTTGTGAGGCTGGGTAGACGTGGCAACCTCTTCAGAGCCGCCTAGTTGCTCGAGATGTCGGGGAAGTCGAGGAGTGTTGAGTGTGAGAGAGGTCGAAGGTTGCAAGGTATAAAATTCCATTTTTTATTTTAAGTATAGCAAATTCATATATATTCTCTCATTCCTATTTTAATTCAAAACAGCAAATTTTAAGATGTTGATTTCAAAAACAGAAAATCTTAAATGTGATTTTGGATATAGGAATTTTATTTTATTAGATTTAATGTATATATGTAACCACCCGAAATTTTCGATTTTGAAAATTCCAGATAGTTAGGAAAAGAAGAAAACAAAAGGAAGAAGAAACAAAAAACAAGTCACAGAAACCTCACATTCGTAGTGGATCAAAATATAATATCACATAAGTAACAGTTTTACAAAGAAGAACTAAGTCAGTCAATCTACATTTTATTACAATAGAGTTACAATATTTCATTATAACGGGACATATCCAAATCAACATATCTTAGATAAACAGAAATATATCACAGCGGAAACACTCCATACGTTCCTGTCATCCAGCTCGTCTCCTGAGCTCTAAAACGTCCTTATCTGAAAATCTGTAATACTCGGTCTGACCCGAGCATTACATCAAAGTAACACCCGGGTCAGGCTGGAAACCAGCGTGAGTAAACCCATCTAATATAGAATACAAGAGCATATAACTTATATAAACCCGGGGTAACTTGTATCAATTAACAATTCCTCGAGTCATTATAGACATCACTTACATCACACATCAATTTCTAAGTACCAAAAACTAGATTAAATGGTCCAATTCACTTAAATCATTTCATTCCAGTCTATTGTTTTCACATATCAATCTACAAAGGATCGAAGTGGTTTCGAGTACTTACTAGCACCCGACTCCAGTCTCTTCGAACCCAATGTCATCTTATCTCAAGTTACTCAAATGAAAAATCAATTTAAACTTAAAATATATGATGTAACTTTTTATCACAGCAATTCCTCATTGATAGATAACCACATTTATTACCGTCTACTCAAACAAAACATATCACAAAACATTTCATATTAGAGATATCAACCAATTTAAGGCATTTCACAACAGGATTTTATCACTTCCAAAATTAATTAAATTTTCTCTAACTAAATTAATTACTAACCTTTAATCCGTTGGATTACCTTTACGTAATATTAATCAATTTATTTAATCACCTTTTAATTATCCATCTTAATTAATCATCCTTGATAAATTATCCTTTAATTACAACAAGTAATTAATTCTTAATTAATTTCGCAAATTAATTAGCCTTCACTCATCACATTAAATAATCCCTTAATTAATTAATAAAATTAATTATCTTAAATTAATTCCATTAATTAATCATTTGATAATTCTTAATTAATGACCTTCCATTAACTATATACAATAACCAATACTTTAATTACTTCTCTAAGTAATTAGCTTTAATTAATCATTTAAAATTAATTAATTCTTAATTACAAATTAATTAATTTCTAATTTCACAATTAATTTCTAAATCTTAACTTAATTAATCTTTAATTACCTGATAAATTAATCCCTAATCATTAATTAATAATCTAAAATTATCTAATTAATGTTTCTTAATTACAAATTAATTTAACCTTAATTTATTAATTAAACCTTTAATAACTTAATTAATTCAGATCATAAATTAATTAACTTATTAATTTAACCATTTAATCACCTTAAAATTTTAATGAATTACAAATCATTAATTAACTTTTAAACACCATTTTCATTAATGATTTAATTATCATTTCAAACCATATTTGAGAACATTTTAACATTCAAATTCTATTTCAAATTAAAGATTTAAAATAACTACTAATTTAAATTTAACAAATTAAACCAAGTTAAATCTCTTTTAAAATCGAATGTTAAAGAACAATTATCATATAAAGAAATTTATATGAGTTTTTAAACCAAATTCATTTTAAATTCAAAACAATTTAAAATATACTTTAACCCTTTATAGTTGTTTAAATATTTAAATTTTACAAAACTTTCTTTAATTTCAAATTAGGATACAAAAATAGATTTGAATCCCTATTTCAAATTTTTATTTTAAACTTTGTTTCAAATCAGGTTTTCAAAATTTAATTTCTGTTTAAACTTAACAGACAGGTTTATTGAAAACTGTAACAAAAACAAACTACCCGAGCAACCCAAAATTTGCTTCGAGTCCAAACCTAAATTGCTTCGAGCAAAACACAGAAATTACTCAACAAAACTCGAGTCTTCCCACCTCTTCAACCCAGCATACATCAGAAATCAAAAATGCACGGTGCACATGCACCGTGCTCTGGTCAACTCCTGCCATCCGTGATGGCTTCACCACGTCGGCAACCATCACCGCACCTACCCACGATCATCAGATCCTCACCATGACCTCGAAATCCAAATCGAGGCTCAAACCCAAACCTAAAAAAAACTGGAACCAACTCCTCAAACCTGGCAACGCCTCGCCCAAGCATCTCCGACCACTAGATCGACCGAGACGTCAGCCACGCCTTCGACAACTCCCATGCTTCCACCTCCCTGAGTTCTGGTGAACTCGATGCACCAGAGAAGTCGAACCAAATCCCAAACCCGACTTTCCCAAAAACTAGGTTTACAGATTAAAATCCAACACCGCCACTTCCACGATTATCTAAACACCCATCCTATATTTTTACTTGATTCTCCGATCACTCTTCCATCTTCAGGAAGAATCACGACACCCCAGATCAACTAGATCGCCAGGAGTTACTCAAACTCAATTTTCTGGTCCAACCAGATTCACACCCAAATCCCTTTACTAAAAATCATGATCTTAGTTTCAAAAATCAAGTTTTATTTTAAGTATTTGATTTATATCCCTGAATTCATCAATCATGATAATTAAATTTTGACTTATTTTAAAGTTGCTTTGTTGTTTTTATTTTCCAGAGGAAATACAAATTTATTTTAACTTAAACAAAATTTTAAACTAAATTCTATGGTATAACAATCATATTTTGTTCAAGATATAAGTCTTAACAAAGATTGGATCATGAGCAAATGGTTTTTGAGTTGATCTTGAGCCTGGAACCAAAATCAGATAAAATTCCAAACACACAGCAATGCACACACCCATATGTTCATATATATACACACACACACAGGGATTTACTCAAAAATATACTCACCAAACAAACTTATTTCAGAGATTAGCATGCCACAGAATCGTATACTTAAACATTTAAATAGTGATGTTATCCACAGGCATTTCAAACATAATCAGAGGAAACGGGTTGGAATACTCATAGTTTTGAAGGAATAGAAAAACTGCTGCTCTTCCCTGTTTATGATCTCCTCTATTTTGTGTTGTTTTTGTTTTGATTTCCTGAACTTGAATTGTTTGATTTCAAAGTGGAAGCTTAATATATTTTTTATATTCGAATCAGAGATTGAAGCAAAGCAAGGTATATGTATACATGTAGAGAACGAAGTGTACAGGGTAGGTATTTACTGGTGTAAGCATAATTTCTTTGGTCAGAGATATTTACTTGACGGGGCAAAATTTTCTTTGAACTGGTATGATTTACAAGGTTGTGAAATGACTTTTGTTTGTGCTAGAATTGATAGTATTTAATGCAAATGTTTCCCATACTGTTTACGTACTTATCCTATTTGATATATTTTTTATATGAATTGAAGGCTTGTATAAATCTTTCTTACCTTGTTCTAATGCTAGAAGTAAACAAAGGCAGGGTTTACTTATACAAGAAAAAGATAGCTGTAGCTTGTACAGGCCTCAATTTCCATTTTTCCTTTATTTTCTTTGATTTGACTTTATATGAAAGCTTTGATTTAATTTTTCCTTTAATTGACCCGATTTTATGTTTTGTATGCTAGGCTTTAAATGCTTGTCTCCCTTTTTGTTTACATCCATATCTATTCTTACGAATATACATATCTCATACATATGTATGCAAGTGTTTCTTTGTCTTGTTTGCCTTATATACATATAAATATATTCGTACATTAGCATAATTAATTTTATATATTTTACTTATGTTTCATACAATAATGTAAGCCACTTATATACTTTTTCTTCTATTCTCAACATATGTTTTCATCATTTATACCATATTCATTTTTACATTGTCATGATTACCTTTTTAATATATATAGATATACACATATTTACACATACAGTACTTTAATGATCATATATATATATCTATTTATATATGTTGTTGCCATCCTTTTATATCTACATTTATATACTTCCATATATTATTAACATCGTAAGCTTGTATGTATATAAATATATACATATATATATTGGATATTTTATCCTAGTTTAAAAGGTGGGGTTTATTATTTGTCTTATATGAGATTTATCATATTCAAAGATTTATAGTTCAATATTTATTATGGTTTTTAAATCAATCTATATATATCCAGGTATTTTGATTATTAGAATTTTATTTGCGTGACATGTCAAAATTAATATTACGATAAATTTAAATCAGTTAATCACCCGATTATCCGACACCAAAAACCCAGGTCGTCACAATATATATATATATATATATATAAGCAAAAAATTGTTATTATTATTTTTAAAATATAATCTGGGAAAAAGGGAATTTTAAAATGTTGTGAAGTCTGTATATAAATCTGATTTTTTATGAAGTCTATATGGATTTTTTTAGGGGCATTTCACCAAAAGGACAAACTTTGCAGTCCATTTAGTTTCTAAGACACACATTCAAAGAAATTACTGTCAAGGCCAAAACAGCAGAATAATTACTCTCAATGACAAAGTCAGTAGTCCAATTACTTTCAAGGATATAATTTCATTGGTTTTTAGGCCATAGAAACTAATTATTTTGTGTTTTGTTCTTGAAAGTAATTATTTCAGTTTTGTGTCCTAGAAACCAATTCCACTTGCTAAAGAGGCCCTTATGGCTAATTTCCACTTTTTTTAGTATATACGTAGTTCTAAAAATAAATAAATATTCATATATATATATATGCATTTAAAATTTACATGGTTATTTTAAATATAGTGTAATAGGGAGATTAACTTAATAAATTTTTCTTGTAATTCAGAATTTATTTATTATAGAAAAAAAATTATTTTAAATAAAATTATGGGTTAACTAAATTTATTAAATGGTAATTGGTCATTGATTAGTTCAAATGACAATAAACCATCTAATGTTTATAAAGGTCAAAAACAGTGGAGAGGCAAGCTGGTTTGGAGTGGATTGTAAGCAGTTAAAATCAAAGGTGAGTTAATCTCACTCACATCTGGAAACTGGTTAATTCAAATAGTTAAATTTTAAATTATTGGTTGATTGCTTAAATTTATGTGATGTTTGTGATGCCCTACCCCGAGACCTACATTAGTAAAGAGAATTACTAATAATCATGTCTACTAATGCAGAGAATATGGCAGGTTAAGGGTGACCATCATAGTAATACGTTAGTTAAGAGCTAAGCATGCCAATTTTGTCTGAATTTTTTTTCCTTTTTAATACTCCATAAGTAGTAGACACACTTAGTTCCTAACTAATGCACACTATGGTGGATTCAGACCATTTCAGAAATAGTGTAATATACATGCAGATAGAAAACATCAGTCACAGAACGGAAAACCTAGATCAGAGTATATATATAATACACACATCGCCATACATCTCCAAAGCAATACATTATACATAAGTAGCAAGGACTACTGAATCACATATACACCCATCCCATAAAATAATATGCAATAAGACGCCATAAAAGCAGACGACTCTAAAAAAACGACATCCAAGCCAAAATGATAAGTCCAATGAAAGCTATCAAGCTGATCCAAGAAGTGAAGCAATCCAAACTAACCTGCAACTCGGTCTGGCCCGAGTGAAAAACACACGGATCAGGCAAGCTAAACTTATCAGTAGTAAGGGTCTCAAAAATAGTAAGTGAAAGTGAAATATCCATTCCATTGTTACCAACGGAACGATATATGGTTCATCACGTCATTCATAAGAAAGGGGACATCGGTGATTCATCTATTTAATTCAAGAGAATTCGATAAGTAAAATGCATATGGTTTCTCTTAAGGACATCTATAAGTAAAATGGATAAGGGATGAGAACTATATAATAACTTCATAAAGAAACATCAAATCCTCATAATCTATCAAGAACTCATTAAGAGTTAAAGGCAATCATAATCGAAATCACCATATAGCATAATATAAATGTAGCCTATATCATATTCAAGGCCGTATCCAAATAACATCACAAAAAGGTGAAATCGAACATAGAAAACTTCATAGGAATTGCACGTGCTTTTCATCTTGACTAGTATACTATTATTTGGTACCATACGTCGTCATGACTTAGGGTCATTAACATCATAGCATCGTGATCATCTTGATTGACTATAGTCGAATATCGCGATGACATCCAAATCATAAAATCCGAGCAAAACATCATGACGATTGGAATCTAGTAATGACATCAAGAACATCGTAATGATTCCGATGTTATACTCGGATTGTAGTACTTATAACATCTTAAATGTGTCACAACATCTCGAATAGGAACCCATGGGCGTTAATGTACGTCCCATACCATACATTCACATTTACTAATCGTTAGTCGACGCCACGTTAGATAACATTCATAAAAATCCAAATCAAATATACACCGCCTCGTCTCATTGGCGAGTGTAAAGCACCCAACTCATTACGTCTCATGCTTTGATTAGTTCAAAGTGACATCAAGACCTGTCTCATTTTGTAATGTCCCACCTTTTCGCACGATTTAAACAGACACGCATGACGATTCAATCCATACGGAAGGGCGGATTGTTATGGGGTAAATAAGAAAAACAAGAAAGAAATAAAAGAAAACAGAATCTCACAACGGAAGGATAAAATATAATAATAAAATATACCTTTTATAAATCTGTTTACAAAACATTCATATAATACATATCAGAGTAACACATACCAACAACAATGTAGCGGAACAGTGTGTAGTGCACTAGCATAAATAATAATAATATACATCTTCGTCTTCGTCCTCCAGAGCTAAATCTTCAAATCCTGAAACGTTCGGACTGACCCGAGCGAATTGAAAAGACAAAACACTCGAGTCAGAACTAAAAGATCTTATGTAAGTTAAATTAACAGAAATAAATATGAGTGCAGTAACTCAAGAGATGCTCGGGATTTACATCTCCCAAGGATCCGTTAAACTATTTACTATATAGTATATTGCGCTATTATAATAGTGTCTATTTGTAAAATAAACTTACTTTTAAATAGCGTTAAGGCTTTACATTTTCCACCTTAACACAGTTATATATTCCCATAGTCTATACAGTACCGTAATCTCCCCCGTACTGGGCGTCGTCAGAGGGCACTCCATAGGTATGGTACAAAACCAAAATCGCATAAGGCGCGCTAGGGTAGGTGACACGGCACAACTAGGCAATGCCAGGGTAGATATACCAATTACGCTTCCGGGCCGATGGAAACGCGCAGCGCGCAGCTGCCGCCCACCTCGGATAAACTCCCCACATCAAAGAAATCAAAAGTGAAGGTGGCCACCGAATACAATCCAAAGTCATAGTATAGTATCGAAGGGAAGTGCCCGATCAGAGGTGCTACTTCATTAACCCGTCGATCGCTCCTGTTTTAGTCACCTTATGCCAACTCATGGGAGTTGGATCCACGTACTTACCTTACAGGAAACGCCGCCACCAACCTACTTCGTTCTGGAATCTCCACCGCGTACACGGTTAGTCAAAGTGGTTTTCGGTATCGACAGAGAGTATGTCCATATCCGATCCCGGTCTCTTTGCCAACCAATCGTTATTATAACACCGCGGTCATTAAAAAAATAATTATTCTTTTAAAACCAAAATAAAATATCCATTTAAAACCCATATAAATACGATATCATTTATTCTTAAAACCCCAAATCAATATGAATTCAGTTTATTTTCCAATATATATTCTTTTCAAAACCATAGGGTTTTCCAAAACAAAATATTTAGAAATCAAAACTCTTGAATATAATATTTCCAAATTATACTACCTTGACAATCATAACTGTAAAGACCCGTAAATCCGTACTCCTTGAATAGACACTAATCTCCATTGATTAATTCAAGATGAACGAAAATACGAACCCTTAGGGGTTTAAGAAAAAGAATTTAGGAAAAGAAAAGAAAGAAGAGAGAAAATAGAGGGAAAAGATAGAGAAGAAAACATAAAGAAAATAGAGAAAATAGGACGAAATTTTAAAATAGGATGGAACAGAAAACAACAGAATCACATCAGAATCTCACAATTCGCAGCGGAACAACATATAATAATAAATGAATAATCTTTAAACAAAGAACCATATCAGTTATTACATTACATCACATTTCATTACATCATATCATCAGAGTGTACAACAACAACAACAAATAGTGCAGCGGAAAAAGAAATACTATATAAGTAATATGCCATGCCATCCAGCTTGCCTCCAACAACTCCAGAATATCCAGAATATCCTGATAAACCTTAACTCTTGACTGCTCGTGTGGAAATTGGTGGGCACCCAGAGTTTAGGAAGGAAAACAATAAACTCCAAGTCAGTCATGTGACTGGTGTGAGAACTCAAAACAGTTTATTTATCTTTAAAAATCAAAATAGAGGAATATTTTTATTTCAATTCGCAATGCTTTTAAAAATGAGACTACCATAAGGCCTCCCGCACACACACACATGCAAACGCAGAATCGGAGGAGATTTCTCCTTATGATAGTCAAAGATGCTTGATACGCATTTAAAATAACATTTGATATTATTACTAGTGCATAGTGTAGGGGAAAAATTCATTTTGAAAGTAGAATATAAATCTTAGCCAACATACGACCATTATCGTATGCCTACTATAGCTACCATCCAAACAGTGTTGCGACACCATAAGTGAATGATAGGTTCTACAACTAAAACCGTACAAGTTTCGTATTGTTTCTTTGGATTTCCAACAAATGGTCAGGCCAAGGAACTTCCCATTGCCACATGAGAATGCCTCTGGAAAGACATCCCCGAGAACCAAACCGGAACTCTGCCAACACAAGGCCGGGTTACCCCTAACTGGGTAACTACTGACACGAGCACGCCATTCCCCGATCGTAAAAGACCTTTCTCACGGGATCCCGAAAACCAACAACCACAAAGTAATAAATTCGTAGTAACCACATAGGTTAAATATCTGGGCTCCATACCATGATACCACCTCTATCCAGAAGGAAATGTACATACCCTAAAGGGTGCTACCCTTCATAACCTTGCTGCATCTTTCCTGTTTTGACCATTTCCGGGGTGTGAGGCTCGACGAAGTCACGTCCACAAAAACATACTTTATACAAAAGCCATGCTTTGGGTCAACAAATGATCAACACAATGATCACTAAGATAGACGATCAAATAAACGATCCTATCACAATAATCAACACAATGATCATTTACAGCATCACTCAGCATATCACATTACCAAATTGGGAATATATCGCTGATAACTTCAACTATATAACCTCTTAGCTCGTACGTCTCAGAGAAGGGTGTTAAGCTAAAAGAATAAATTCTCCGCCACCAACAGAAATATATTTGAAAGAAATCGGCTTTATATCTCAACTTGTAATGTCAGACATACTATCCATGCAAGTCTGTTCCGGGCTCGAACAAAACCGAAGGCACTTACAAAGAAGTCCTTGCAATCCGGATATTCACAATCCTGATCGGATTCACCATCACATATGGAGAACTCAATACCGTAGCTACTCGGTGCAGAGTAAATCGACAGGTCATCCTATCGCTCTCGCAAATACCGGGTCTTCAACACCGATCTTCAATGCAATTATAACGACGTATCACATATTCGGAATGGGTTATACGACCCCATGGTCCTTTCCCGGTTAACCCGAATAGTGAGCGCTTATTTAAAAATAAGTTTAGCATTCACATTCAAACAAATCACATCAATTACCCATTCAAAGGGAAATATTGATAGTCGGTTATTGAACTATCAATGGATATGCACACATCACCAGTTTCCAAATAATTTTCCAAATTATTTATTTTCCAAAATATCTATTTCATAAAATATCTTATTTCATACTTCAAAAATAAATCAATATTTATTTTTAAACAAATTCCACATCCTTTATAAATTCCTTAGTGAATTTATAATTCCAAGATATCAATGAATATTCGATTTCAATTATTCATTTTAATTTTCTTTTCAATTTATCTTCAAAAAGATAAATTCTCAAAATATTCACTTTATATTGGAAAACATTTCCATACTTATTTATTCATAAGTAATTCACAAAATTTATTTATTTTCAACACTTGGAAAATATTCGATATACTTCAGTTAAAAATAAGTATATATTTCATTCTTTAAGGAAATCATTCTCTTAAACATATTTATATGGGCCAAAACGAATGTTGCGTAGAACATCGTTACGACAACCTAAAATCACTAGTATAGGGATTCGAAATTAAAATAGATATATAAATCCCAATACTATTCAAAACATTTCCTTTTGGAAAACCATTTACTATAACAACAGTGTTATAGTCCATTATTTCCTTCTCATTCTCGAAAACGTCTATTTCAACAATGAATGTTGAAATCTATGGTTTCGAATCTCAACACATTTAAAACATCGTTAGATCGTTTTAATTCTATTTCAAATATCACATTCAAAACAATTTCTTTAACATATTATTCACAATTCAAAAACGTGAATAAACTTCATTAACAATTTCATCCTTTTATTCATTTTAATTCAAAGGATTATTCACTATTCAAAGATGTGAATATAACTCCATTTATAGGTTTCAACAATTAACTTATCAAAATAAGTTGTTTGCGAATTTATAAAACAACGTTTATAAATTCCATTTCTATTTATTTATAAAAACTTCCTTTTTATAAATTCTTTTATTAACCTATTCCAGTTTATAATTCAATTATAAACTAAAAGTTCATATTATAAGTCAAATGCTTATAAAACGATTATTTTACAAAATCGTTCCTCTAAAGACTTTCCAAACATAAATCTTATAACTTATAAGATTCATTTATTTAACCAAATCTATTCTTCAAATATCTTCACAAATTTATAACTCTTACTATTTATAAATTTCATTTATAACTTCACCGTTTATAATTCTATAAATTTCATTCTTTAATGAAATTCATTTTCACTTCATTCAAACACTTATAAAAACTCGTTTTATAATTTCAATATCTCAATTTACAAATATCCATTTATAAATCTCTTATATAAATCAATTCATATTAATATTTTAAAAACGTCTTTAAACTCCTTTATAATTTCATCATTTTGATTTATAAAATAATCAAATTTTATAAATCCTATATTTAAACTTTTCACAATTATTTCAGAAATCCCAATTTAACTATTTTATAAAGTCATTAATTCCTTATTTTCAAAAATCAGCTTTTAACTGTATTTCTTAAAAATCATAATTTTTATAACTTTAAAAATTATAACGTTTAATTATTTAAAATGGATCAATTCCAAAAATATAATATATTTTTCAAAAATCACTTTAAAATCATTTTAAAATACCAAAAATTTGGTCCAATGATGCTACACACCAAATAGTCAATCACGACTACAACGATCCATCATATATCGTATATGATAATCCATCAAATATCAAAATATCTTAAATCAAATAAAAACTGTTGAGGAATCCAGTTGGATCCCTCCAACCTGTTTTCCTGCATCCACAAACATTAGCACAATATCAATTCCGCTCCAGTACGAAATTATCGTGGTATATGTTCTTATTAAATATTATCCGCTTAATAACGGCGCAATAGGGTCTCATCCGCTAAAAAATACGGGAAATCAACAACTGCAATATATACATATGCCAATATATATATTGATATTATTTATAATACCAATTTCATTGTTTATGAAATATTCGCGGTATATGTTTTTATTAAATAACATCCGCTTACTAACGGCGTATAATGTCTATTTTAACAATCAATAGATATCAATCAACATTCAAACATGCATTCAAATATTTTAAATCTAACTATTTAAAATAAAATCGAAACTGATTCGATTGAGTGAGAAGTTCTCACCTTGATTTTATTTCCGTTTTAGCGATTTATTTTGAATAAAATTAAACGGACGTTTAATTTTACCCAAAATTCTCACTAACTCCAAACGACTCCAAACAAACTCCATCGCGTAGTGCTCGTCCATACGATTCCAACGCAACTGAGTTTGCATTTTTTCGACCTCGTATGAAAAAGTTACGAATTTTTAAAGATTGTACACAATTTTATAACTTAATTACAACATAAACTATAAAATTTATAACCTAACTAATCCAGAGCCATTGGATCCAAGCTCCTCCCCATCAGGCCGTCCACCCCATCATCTCCTCATTCACGTATATGCACAGGTTTAAGGCCGCACAAAATAACCCATTAGCATATAACTAGGGTTGAATCTTGCACCACCATCTCTCATCTATACTTCATCAAACTACCACCATCACGAAGCTCTCGACACAAGCTACCCACGGCGAGAATATCATGCAACTCGGCCTCCTCCCTCCTTGGGAAACGCGCACGCAAGTAAGCACGGTCGGCCCCCTTTTTCTCCCCCTACGATGCTCCATTTACGATCATATCCGTATGGATTGAAAGCTCTCTTCATGATCTTCAATGTTGTAGTTAACAACTTTGGCTAATTCTTGCTGGATTGAGAGAGATTGAGGGATGAACGTTGAGCATTTCTGGCCATTGGTCATGTGGGTGGCGGCTAGGGTTAGAAATTAGGGTTTTGTAATTTTTTTTTATTTTTTTAGAATGGTGGGCTATTTATAAGGAACCGACGAAACACTATTCATCCCGGAAATTCCGAACTCCGATTTACGCGCCGTAACCAGCGTTTCTAGGGTTTACCCCGCGTTCCGGACACAATGGAACAGGTTTTGAAAGCTAATTCGGACATCTGTGCGAGTTATGGCTGTAAACGCTCAATTTAAATTAAACCGATTTAAGCGATTTTCTAGGCGTTTTAATTTGTACCGGACAAACGGTAAATCCAATTGACTTCAAATTTGAAACCTTACAATAATATCACATTACGGATCCGATGAAACTGGTTTCGTCGAAATCCGAGACTTTTTGAGAAATGGCTATTTTCACTCGTCAAATTTAAATTAAAAACGATTCGATGTGTTTCGAGCTTCCACGATCAAACGATAGCTCCGATTGACACGAAAATTGAAATCCGGTAATAATTAACTATTACGGATCCAATGGAACTGGTTTCGTTCAATTCTGAGACTGTTCAAAAATTGACTATTTTCACCAGTCGATTTAAATATTAAAATATTCAATTTTCTCAAATTAACTTTTAATTCGATTTTAAAAGTTCTAAAATATCATTCTAACTCCCATATGATAAAATAAAATTTTACAAATCATTTTCAATCATATTTAACCCAATTTTCAATTATTTCCATAATTTCACATATTAAATTATCGATTAAATTATTCAATTAAATCCAAAAATTCAAATAAAAATTTATTTGACTTATAAATTCACTTATTAATATTTAAAATTAATTAAATATTCAAATTTTAATTTCTAAAAATTCTGGGTCGTTACAATCTTCCCCCCTTAAAAGAATTTCGTCTTCGAAATTACAAGTAAGAAAAATTACAAAATCCATTAATTTTCCAAAAATTCGTAGTTAAACTTCTTATAATAACTTACTAAGTTTTCAAATCATACTTAGTTATCTTTTCAAAAACAACTACTATTGTTTAACTTTCAACTCTAAAATCAAAGTTAAAGTTTTCAAAATTTTCCAATTTTCTCAAAAATTTTCTAACGCCTTAAATTTTCGGAAAAATTCGCCATAGTCTCCTTTGCGCGGCTCGATCCGAAAAAAAAATGACAGTATATATATCACAAATATACATCTCATCAAGTAATGAGGCATCCCGCAGGGAAAAAAGTGTAAAAGTACGGTATGTAATCCGAGATATGTACCTTATGTTTTATTAGCAAGCATATACGGCTAATATAGCGCAAAAGCGAGCTCCAAATGCAAAGCAAACGCGATCTGCACCTACTAATCACTCAATAAACAACATGAGAACATGCATATATGAAAATAATCTCAATATACAACATATATCTCCATAACAACTATATATGTCACATAGCAAATGCAACATATTCAAACATCAACCAACTAGCATTCAACAAATTCATAGTCAATATATATTCATTTATATTCTCATTCATATCCAATGAAATAGGTTTTCAATTTAATAACATTCGATTTATTAACAGTGGATGTTCTTACTAACATTCATTCTCGATTCAATTAGTTATTATTTACTAATTTTCATTCAAGTTGGTTCACTTCCAAATCAAATTCAATTTATTTAAGATTTATTTACCTTTAATTTGAATTCAATTATATAGCTTTCAATTTCATTAATTTAATTTCATTAACACTTAATGAATTATATACAATCAACTAACAATCATATAACAACCAATGTATATATAATTACAACCAAATTCCTTTGCTTATCGATTGGTTTAAATTAATTGATTTTTCATTCAATTTTTTCAACTTCCAATAACATTAGATTTTAATGAATTAACACTTATATTCATTATTTCATATTAACTTAATTTACATTCAATTGATTAATATTCAATCCATTCATTCAATTCAATTACAAAAGTTGAATTTCATTTGCATAACTTTAGTTCACATTCATTTTTATTTACAATTCATATTCATAAATATATTCATATAGTTTCACTTCTTATATATATAAGTTTATCTCACAATTGCAAATTACTTTAATTATAATTCAATTCTTATAATTCTTTTGCTTATACAATTATTCTTTTGTTTAGATTATTCAAACAACTAAACAATCAGCTTATATACACTTTAATAATTCTGAAAAATTATTTCTTTATATATAAAATATACTCAAGGTAAAATTATTTCATTTACCCAATTTAAAACAATACCGTGTCGAACTGTTCTGTACAAGTGTTTAGAGATCCCTATCAACAACGTTAATTACTCGTATTAACCAGAATCTATATACCACTCAACAAACCAATCATCACAATATAAAACAATTTTATATTCACTAACAAATACGCTCTCATAGCTATTATTACACTCAAACTCATTCTAGAGTACTGCTGACTCTATCTCTAATGAGTAATACCCAACAGAACCATGGTTGTCGCTTAACCATAAGCTCTGATACCAACTGTAAAGACCCGTAAATCCGTACTCCTTGAATAGACACTAATCTCCATTGATTAATTCAAGATGAACGAAAAAACGAACCCTTAGGGGTTTAAGAAAAAGAATTTAGGAAAAGAAAAGAAAGAAGAGAGAAAATAGAGGGAAAAGATAGAGAAGAAAACAGAAAGAAAATAGAGAAAATAGGACGAAATTTTAAAATAGGACGGAACAGAAAACAACAGAATCACATCAGAATCTCACAATTCGCAGCGGAACAACATATAATAATAAATGAATAATCTTTAAACAAAGAACCATATCAGTTATTACATTACATCACATTTCATTACATCATATCATCAGAGTGTACAACAACAACAACAAATAGTGCAGCGGAAAAATAAATACTATATAAGTAATACGCCATGCCATCCAGCTTGCCTCCAGCAACTCCAGAATATCCAGAATATCCTGATAAACCTTAACTCTTGACTGCCCGTGTGGAAATTGACGGGCACCCAGAGTTTAGGAAGGAAAACAATAAACTCCAAGTCAGTCATGTGACTGGTGTGAGAACTCAAAACAGTTTATTTATCTTTAAAAATCAAAATAGAGGAATATTTTTATTTCAATTCGCAATGCTTTTAAAAATGAGACTACCATAAGGCCTCCCGCACACACACATGCAAACGCAGAATCGGAGGAGATTTCTCCTTATGATAGTCAAAGATGCTTGATACGCATTTAAAATAACATTTGATATTATTACTAGTGCATAGTGTAGGGGAAAAATTCATTTTGAAAGTAGAATATAAATCTTAGCCAACATACGACCATTATCGTATGCCTACTATAGCTACCATCCAAACAGTGTTGCGACACCATAAGTGAATGATAGGTTCTACAACTAAAACCGTACAAGTTTCGTATTGTTTCTTTGGATTTCCAACAAATGGTCAGGCCAAGGAACTTCCCATTGCCACATGAGAATGCCTCTGGAAAGACATCCCCGAGAACCAAACCGGAACTCTGCCAACACAAGGCCGGGTTACCCCTAACTGGGTAACTACTGACACGAGCACGCCATTCCCCGATCGTAAACGACCTTTCTCACGGGATCCCGAAAACCAACAACCACAAAGTAATAAATTCGTAGTAACCACATAGGTTAAATATCTGGGCTCCATACCATGATACCACCTCTATCCAGAAGGAAATGTACATACCCTAAAGGGTTCTACCCCTCATAACCTTGCTGCATCTTTCCTGTTTTGACCATTTCCGGGGTGTGAGGCTCGACGAAGTCACGTCCACAAAAACATACTTTATACAAAAGCCATGCTTTGGGTCAACAAATGATCAACACAATGATCACTAAGATAGACGATCAAATAAACGATCCTATCACAATAATCAACACAATGATCATTTACAGCATCACTCAGCATATCACATTACCAAATTGGGAATATATCGCTGATAACTTCAACTATATAACCTCTGAGCTCGTACGTCTCAGAGAAGGGTGTTAAGCAAAAAGAATAAATTCTCCGCCACCAACAGAAATATATTTGAAAGAAATCGGCTTTATATCTCAACTTGTAATGTCAGACATACTATCCATACAAGTCTGTTCCGGGCTCGAACAAAACCGAAGGCACTTACAAAGAAGTCCTTGCAATCAGGATATTCACAATCCTGATCGGATTCACCATCACATATGGAGAACTCAATACCGTAGCTACTCGGTGCAGAGTAAATCGACAGGTCATCCTATCGCTCTCGCAAATACCGGGTCTTCAACACCGATCTTCAATGCAATTATAACGACGTATCACATATTCGGAATGGGTTATACGACTCCATGGTCCTTTCCCGGTTAACCCGAATAGTGAGCGCTTATTTAAAAATAAGTGTAGCATTCACATTCAAACAAATCACATCGATTACCCATTCAAAGGGAAATATTGATAGTCGGTTATTGAACTATCAATGGATATGCACACATCACCAGTTTCCAAATAATTTTCCAAATTATTTATTTTCCAAAATATCTATTTTACAAAATATCTTATTTCATACTTCAAAAATAAATCAATATTTATTTTTAAACAAATTCCACTTCCTTTATAAATTCCTTAGTGAATTTATAATTCCAAGATATCAATGAATATTCGATTTCAATTATTCATTTTAATTTTCTTTTCAATTTATCTTCAAAAAGATAAATTCTCAAAATATTCACTTTATATTGGAAAACATTTCCATACTTATTTATTCATAAGTAATTCACAAATTTTATTTATTTTCAACACTTGGAAAATATTCGATATACTTCAGTTAAAAATAAGTATATATTTCATTCTTTAAGGAAATCATTCTCTTAAACATATTTATTTGGGCCAAAACGAATGTTGCGTAGAACATCGTTACGACAACCCAAAATCACTAGTATAGGGATTCGAAATTAAAATAGATATATAAATCCCAATACTATTCAAAACATTTCCTTTCGGAAAACCATTTACTATAACAACAGTGTTATAGTCCATTATTTCCTTCTCATTCTCGAAAACGTCTATTTCAACAATGAATGTTGAAATCTATGGTTTCGAATCTCAACACATTTAAAACATCGTTAGATCGTTTTAATTCTATTTCAAATATCACATTCAAAACAATTTCTTTAACATATTATTCACAATTCAAAAACGTGAATAAACTTCATTAACAATTTCATCCTTTTATTCATTTTAATTCAAAGGATTATTCACTATTCAAAGATGTGAATATAACTCCATTTATAGGTTTCAACAATTAACTTATCAAAATAAGTTGTTTGCGAATTTATAAAACAACGTTTATAAATTCCATTTCTATTTATTTATAAAAACTTCCTTTTTATAAATTCTTTTATTAACCTATTCCAGTTTATAACTCAATTATAAACTAAAAGTTCATATTATAAGTCAAATGCTTATAAAACGATTATTTTACAAAATCGTTCCTCTAAAGACTTTCCAAACATAAATCTTATAACTTATAAGATTCATTTATTTAACCAAATCTATTCTTCAAATATCTTCACAAATTTATAACTCTTACTATTTATAAATTTCATTTATAACTTCACCGTTTATAATTCTATAAATTTCATTCTTTAATGAAATTCATTTTCACTTCATTCAAACACTTATAAAAACTCGTTTTATAATTTCAATATCTCAATTTACAAATATCCATTTATAAATCTCTTATATAAATCAATTCATATTAATATTTTAAAAACGTCTTTAAACTCCTTTATAATTTCATCATTTTGATTTATAAAATAATCAAATTTTATAAATCCTATATTTAAACTTTTCACAATTATTTCAGAAATCCCAATTTAACTATTTTATAAAGTCATTAATTCCTTATTTTCAAAAATCAGCTTTTAACTGTATTTCTTAAAAATCATAATTTTTATAACTTTAAAAATTATAACGTTTAATTATTTAAAATGGATCAATTCCAAAAATATAATATATTTTTCAAAAATCACTTTAAAATACCAAAAATTTGGTCCAATGATGCTACACACCAAATAGTCAATCACGACTACAACGATCCATCATATATCGTATATGATAATCCATCAAATATCAAAATATCTGAAATCAAATAAAAACTGTTGAGGAATCCAGTTGGATCCCTCCAACCTGTTTTCCTGCATCCACAAACATTAGCACAATACCAATTTCGCTCCAGTACGAAATTATCGCGGTATATGTTCTTATTAAATATTATCCGCTTAATAACGGCGCAATAGGGTCTCATCCGCTAAAAAATACGGGAAATCAACAACTGCAATATATACATATGCCAATATATATATATATTGATATTATTTATAATACCAATTTCATTGTTTATGAAATATTCGCGGTATATGTTTTTATTAAATGACATCCGCTTACTAACGGCGTATAATGTCTATTTTAACAATCAATAGATATCAATCAACATTCAAACATGCATTCAAATATTTTAAATCTAACTATTTAAAATAAAATCGAAACTGATTCGATTGAGTGAGAAGTTCTCACCTTGATTTTATTTCCGTTTTAGCGATTTATTTTGAATAAAATTAAACGGACGTTTAATTTTACCCAAAATTCTCACTAACTCCAAACGACTCCAAACCAACTCCATCGCGTAGTTCTCGTCCATACGATTCCAACGCAACTGAGTTTGCATTTTTTCGACCTCGTATGAAAAAGTTACGAATTTTTAAAGATTGTACACGATTTTATAACTTAATTACAACATAAACTATAAAATTTATAACCTAACTAATCCAGAGCCATTGGATCCAAGCTCCTCTCCATCAGGCCATCCACCCCATCATCTCCTTATTCACGTATATGCACAGGTTTAAGGCCGCACAAAATAACCCATTAGCATATAACTAGGGTTGAATCTTGCACCACCGTCTCTCATCTATACTTCATCAAACTACCACCATCACGAAGCTCTCGACACAAGCTACCCACGGCCAGAATATCATGCAACTCGGCCTCCTCCCTCCTTGGGAAATGCGCACGCAAGTAAGCACGGTCAGCCCCCTTTTTCTCCTCCTACGATGCTTCATTTACGATCATATCCGTATGGATTGAAAGCTCTCTTCATGATCTTCAATGTTGTAGTTAACAACTTTGGCTAATTCTTGCTGGATTGAGAGAGATTGAGGGATGAACGTTGAGCATTTCTGGCCATTGGTCATGTGGGTGGCGGCTAGGGTTAGAAATTAGGGTTTTGTAATTTTTTTTTTATTTTTTTAGAATGGTGGGCTATTTATAAGGAACCGACGAAACACTATTCATCCCGGAAATTCCGAACTCCGATTTACGCGCCGTAACCAGCGTTTCTAGGGTTTACCCCACGTTCCGGACACAATGGAACAGGTTTCGAAAGCTAATTCAGACATCTGTGCGAGTTATGGCTG
Source organism: Allium cepa (assembly GCA_030765085.1). Taxonomy (NCBI): domain Eukaryota; kingdom Viridiplantae; phylum Streptophyta; class Magnoliopsida; order Asparagales; family Amaryllidaceae; genus Allium; species Allium cepa. The sequence continues at coordinate 545,817,501 of CM060943.1, read as the reverse complement.
TAAACGCTCAATTTAAATTAAACCGATTTAAGCGATTTTCTAGGCGTTTTAATTTGTACCGGACAAACAGTAAATCCAATTGACTTGAAATTTGAAACCTTACAATAATGTCACATTACGGATCCGACGAAACTGGTTTCGTTAAAATCCGAGACTTTTTGAAAAATGGCTATTTTCACTCGTCAAATTTAAATTAAAAACGATTCGATGCGTTTCGAGCTGCCACGATCAAACGATAGCTCCGATTGACACAAAAATTGAAATCCGGTAATAATTAACTATTACGGATCCAATGGAACTGGTTTCGTTCAATTCTGAGACTGTTCAAAAATTGACTATTTTCACTAGTCGATTTAAATATTAAAATATTCAATTTTCACAAATTAACTTTTAATTCGATTTTAAAAGTTCTAAAATATCATTCTAACTCCCATATGATAAAATAAAATTTTACAAATCATTTTCAATCATATTTAACCCAATTTTCAATTATTTCCATAATTTCACATATTAAATTATCGATTAAATTATTCAATTAAATCCAAAAATTCAAATAAAAATTTATTTGACTTATAAATTCACTTATTAATATTTAAAATTAATTAAATATTCAAATTTTAATTTCTAAAAATTCTGGGTCGTTACAATCTTCCCCCCTTAAAAGAATTTCGTCCTCGAAATTACAAGTAAGAAAAATTACAGAATCTATTAATTTTCCAAAAATTCGTAGTTAAACTTCTTATAATAACTTACTAAGTTTTCAAATCATACTTAGTTATCTTTTCAAAAACAACTACTATTGTTAACTTTCAACTCTAAAATCAAAGTTAAAGTTTTCAAAATTTTCCAATTTTCTCAAAAATTTTCTAACGCCTTAAATTTTCGGAAAAATTCGCCATAGTCTCCTTTGCGCGGCTCGATCCGAAAAAAAAATGACAGTATATATATCACAAATATACATCTCATCAAGTAATGAGGCATCCCGCAGGGAAAAAAGTGTAAAAGTACGGTATGTAATCCGAGATATGTACCTTATATTTTATTAGCAAGCATATACGGCTAATATAGCGCAAAAGCGAGCTCCAAATGCGAAGCAAACGCGATCTGCACCTACTAATCACTCAATAAACAACATGAGAACATGCATATATGAAAATAATCTCAATATACAACATATATCTCCATAACAACTATATATGTCACATAGCAAATGCAACATATTCAAACATCAACCAACTAGCATTCAACAAATTCATAGTCAATATATATTCATTTATATTCTCATTCATATCCAATGAAATAGGTTTTCAATTTAATAACATTCGATTTATTAACAGTGGATGTTCTTACTAACATTCATTCTCGATTCAATTAGTTATTATTTACTAATTTTCATTCAAATTGGTTCACTTCCAAATCAAATTCAATTTATTTAAGATTTATTTACCTTTAATTTGAATTCAATTATATAGCTTTCAATTTCATTAATTTAATTTCATTAACACTTAATGAATTATATACAATCAACTAACAATCATATAACAACCAATGTATATATAATTACAACCAAATTCCTTTGCTTATCAATTGGTTTAAATTAATTGATTTTTCATTCAATTTTTTCAACTTCCAATAACATTAGATTTTAATGAATTAACACTTATATTCATTATTTCATATTAACTTAATTTACATTCAATTGATTAATATTCAATCCATTCATTCAATTCAATTACAAAAGTTGAATTTCATTTGCATAACTTTAGTTCACATTCATTTTTATTTACAATTCATATTCATAAATATATTCATATAGTTTCACTTCTTATATATATAAGTTTATCTCACAATTGCAAATTACTTTAATTATAATTCAATTCTTATAATTCTTTTGCTTATACAATTATTCTTTTATTTAGATTATTCAAACAACTAAACAATCAGCTTATATACACTTTAATAATTCTGAAAAATTATTTCTTTATATATAAAATATACTCAAGGTAAAATTATTTCATTTACCCAATTTAAAACAATACCGTGTCGAACTGTTCTGTACAAGTGTTTAGAGATCCCTATCAACAACGTTAATTACTCGTATTAACCAGAATCTATATACCACTCAACAAACCAATCATCACAATATAAAACAATTTTATATTCACTAACAAATACGCTCTCATAGCTATTATTACACTCAAACTCATTCTAGAGTACTGCTGACTCTATCTCTAATGAGTAATACCCAACAGAACCATGGTTGTCGCTTAACCATAAGCTCTGATACCAACTGTAAAGACCCGTAAATCCGTACTCCTTGAATAGACACTAATCTCCATTGATTAATTCAAGATGAACGAAAATACGAACCCTTAGGGGTTTAAGAAAAAGAATTTAGGAAAAGAAAAGAAAGAAGAGAGGTAAAATAGGACGAAATTTTAAAATAGGACGGAACAGAAAACAACAAAATCACATCAGAATCTCACAATTCGCAGTGGAACAACATATAATAATAAATGAATAATCTTTAAACAAAGAACCATATCAGTTATTACATTACATCACATTTCATTACATCATATCATCAGAGTGTACAACAACAACAACAAATAGTGCAGCGGAAAAAGAAATACTATATAAGTAATACGCCATGCCATCCAGCTTACCTCTAGCAACTCCAGAATATCCAGAATATCCTGATAAACCTTAACTCTTGACTGCCCGTGTGGAAATTGGTGGGCACCCAGAGTTTAGGAAGGAAAACAATAAACTCCAAGTCAGTCATGTGACTGGTGCGAGAACTCAAAACAGTTTATTTATCTTTAAAAATCAAAATAGAGGAATATTTTTATTTCAATTCGCAATGCTTTTAAAAATGAGACTACCATAAGGCCTCCTGCACACACACACATGCAAACGCAGAATCGGAGGAGATTTCTCCTTATGATAGTCAAAGATGCTTGATACGCATTTAAAATAACATTTGATATTATTACTAGTGCATAGTGTAGGGGAAAAATTCTTTTTGAAAGTAGAATATAAATCTTAGCCAACATACGACCATTATCGTATGCCTACTATAGCTACCATCCAAACAGTGTTGCGACACCATAAGTGAATGATAGGTTCTACAACTAAAACCGTACAAGTTTCGTATTGTTTCTTTGGATTTCCAACAAATGGTCAGGCCAAGGAACTTCCCATTGCCACATGAGAATGCCTCTGGAAAGACATCCCCGAGAACCAAACCGGAACTTTGCCAACACAAGGCCGGGTTACCCCTAACTGGGTAACTACTGACACGAGCACGCCATTCCCCGATCGTAAACGACCTTTCTCACGGGATCCCGAAAACCAACAACCACAAAGTAATAAATTCGTAGTAACCACATAGGTTAAATATCTGGGCTCCATACCATGATACCACCTCTATCCAGAAGGAAATGTACATACCCTAAAGGGTTCTACCCCTCATAACCTTATTGCATCTTTCCTGTTTTGACCATTTCCGGGGTGTGAGGCTCGACGAAGTCACGTCCACAAAAACATACTTTATACAAAAGCCATGCTTTGGGTCAACAAATGATCAACACAATGATCACTAAGATAGATGATCAAATAAACGATCCTATCACAATAATCAACACAATGATCATTTACAGCATCACTCAGCATATCACATTACCAAATTGGGAATATATCGCTGATAACTTCAACTATATAACCTCTGAGCTCGTACGTCTCAGAGAAGGGTGTTAAGCTAAAAGAATAAATTCTCCGCCACCAACAGAAATATATTTGAAAGAAATCGGCTTTATATCTCAACTTGTAATGTCAGACATACTATCCATACAAGTCTGTTCCGGGCTCGAACAAAACCGAAGGCACTTACAAAGAAGTCCTTGCAATCCGGATATTCACAATCCTGATCGGATTCACCATCACATATGGAGAACTCAATACCGTAGCTACTCGGTGCAGAGTAAATCGACAGGTCATCCTATCGCTCTCGCAAATACCGGGTCTTCAACACCGATCTTCAATGCAATTATAACGACGTATCACATATTCGGAATGGGTTATACGACCCCATGGTCCTTTCTCGGTTAACCCGAATAGTGAGCGCTTATTTAAAAATAAGTGTAGCATTCACATTCAAACAAATCACATCGATTACCCATTCAAAGGGAAATATTGATAGTCGGTTATTGAACTATCAATGGATATGCACACATCACCAGTTTCCAAATAATTTTCCAAATTATTTATTTTCCAAAATATCTATTTTACAAAATATCTTATTTCATACTTCAAAAATAAATCAATATTTATTTTTAAACAAATTCCACTTCCTTTATAAATTCCTTAGTGAATTTATAATTCCAAGATATCAATGAATATTCGATTTCAATTATTCATTTTAATTTTCTTTTCAATTTATCTTCAAAAAGATAAATTCTCAAAATATTCACTTTATATTGGAAAACATTTCCATACTTATTTATTCATAAGTAATTCACAAATTTTATTTATTTTCAACACTTGGAAAATATTCGATATACTTCAGTTAAAAATAAGTATATATTTCATTCTTTAAGGAAATCATTCTCTTAAACATATTTATTTGGGCCAAAACGAATGTTGCGTAGAACATCGTTACGACAACCCAAAATCACTAGTATAGGGATTCGAAATTAAAATAGATATATAAATCCCAATACTATTCAAAACATTTCCTTTCGGAAAACCATTTACTATAACAACAGTGTTATAGTCCATTATTTCCTTCTCATTCTCGAAAACGTCTATTTCAACAATGAATGTTGAAATCTATGGTTTCGAATCTCAACACATTTAAAACATCGTTAGATCGTTTTAATTCTATTTCAAATATCACATTCAAAACAATTTCTTTAACATATTATTCACAATTCAAAAACGTGAATAAACTTCATTAACAATTTCATCCTTTTATTCATTTTAATTCAAAGGATTATTCACTATTCAAAGATGTGAATATAACTCCATTTATAGGTTTCAACAATTAACTTATCAAAATAAGTTGTTTGCGAATTTATAAAACAACGTTTATAAATTCCATTTCTATTTATTTATAAAAACTTCCTTTTTATAAATTCTTTTATTAACCTATTCCAGTTTATAACTCAATTATAAACTAAAAGTTCATATTATAAGTCAAATGCTTATAAAACGATTATTTTACAAAATCGTTCCTCTAAAGACTTTCCAAACATAAATCTTATAACTTATAAGATTCATTTATTTAACCAAATCTATTCTTCAAATATCTTCACAAATTTATAACTCTTACTATTTATAAATTTCATTTATAACTTCACCGTTTATAATTCTATAAATTTCATTCTTTAATGAAATTCATTTTCACTTCATTCAAACACTTATAAAAACTCGTTTTATAATTTCAATATCTCAATTTACAAATATCCATTTATAAATCTCTTATATAAATCAATTCATATTAATATTTTAAAAACGTCTTTAAACTCCTTTATAATTTCATCATTTTGATTTATAAAATAATCAAATTTTATAAATCCTATATTTAAACTTTTCACAATTATTTCAGAAATCCCAATTTAACTATTTTATAAAGTCATTAATTCCTTATTTTCAAAAATCAGCTTTTAACTGTATTTCTTAAAAATCATAATTTTTATAACTTTAAAAATTATAACGTTTAATTATTTAAAATGGATCAATTCCAAAAATATAATATATTTTTCAAAAATCACTTTAAAATCATTATAAAATACCAAAAATTTGGTCCAATGATGCTACACACCAAATAGTCAATCACGACTACAACGATCCATCATATATCGTATATGATAATCCATCAAATATCAAAATATCTGAAATCAAATAAAAACTGTTGAGGAATCCAGTTGGATCCCTCCAACCTGTTTTCCTGCATCCACAAACATTAGCACAATACCAATTTCGCTCCAGTACGAAATTATCGCGGTATATGTTCTTATTAAATATTATCCGCTTAATAACGGCGCAATAGGGTCTCATCCGCTAAAAAATACGGGAAATCAACAACTGCAATATATACATATGCCAATATATATATATTGATATTATTTATAATACCAATTTCATTGTTTATGAAATATTCGCGGTATATGTTTTTATTAAATAACATCCGCTTACTAACGGCGTATAATGTCTATTTTAACAATCAATAGATATCAATCAACATTCAAACATGCATTCAAATATTTTAAATCTAACTATTTAAAATAAAATCGAAACTGATTCGATTGAGTGAGAAGTTCTCACCTTGATTTTATTTCCGTTTTAGCGATTTATTTTGAATAAAATTAAACGGACGTTTAATTTTACCCAAAATTCTCACTAACTCCAAACGACTCCAAACCAACTCCATCGCGTAGTGCTCGTCCATACGATTCCAACGCAACTGAGTTTGCATTTTTTCGACCTCGTATGAAAAAGTTACGAATTTTTAAAGATTGTACACGATTTTATAACTTAATTACAACATAAACTATAAAATTTATAACCTAACTAATCCAGAGCCATTGGATCCAAGCTCCTCTCCATCAGGCCGTCCACCCCATCATCTCCTCATTCACGTATATGCACAGGTTTAAGGCCGCACAAAATAACCCATTAGCATATAACTAGGGTTGAATCTTGCACCACCATCTCTCATCTATACTTCATCAAACTACCACCATCACGAAGCTCTCGACACAAGCTACCCACGGCCAGAATATCATGCAACTCGGCCTCCTCCCTCCTTGGGAAATGCGCACGCAAGTAAGCACGGTCGGCCCCCTTTTTCTCCCCCTACGATGCTCCATTTACGATCATATCCGTATGGATTGAAAGCTCTCTTCATGATCTTCAATGTTGTAGTTAACAACTTTGGCTAATTCTTGCTGGATTGAGAGAGATTGAGGGATGAACATTGAGCATTTCTGGCCATTGGTCATGTGGGTGGCGGCTAGGGTTAGAAATTAGGGTTTTGTAATTTTTTTTTATTTTTTTAGAATGGTGGGCTATTTATAAGGAACCGACGAAACACTATTCATCCCGGAAATTCCGAACTCCGATTTACGCGCCGTAACCAGCGTTTCTAAGGTTTACCCCACGTTTCGGACACAATGGAATAGGTTTCGAAAGCTAATTCGGACATCTGTGCGAGTTATGGCTGTAAACGCTCAATTTAAATTAAACCGATTTAAGCGATTTTCTAGGCGTTTTAATTTGTACCGGACAAACGGTAAATCCAATTGACTTGAAATTTGAAACCTTACAATAATGTCACATTACGGATCCGATGAAACTGGTTTCGTCGAAATCCGAGACTTTTTGAAAAATGGCTATTTTCACTCGTCAAATTTAAATTAAAAACGATTCGATGCGTTTCGAGCTGCCACGATCAAACGATAGCTCCGATTGACACAAAAATTGAAATCCGGTAATAATTAACTATTACGGATCCAATGGAACTGGTTTCGTTCAATTCTGAGACTGTTCAAAAATTGACTATTTTCACTTGTCGATTTAAATATTAAAATATTCAATTTTCACAAATTAACTTTTATTTCGATTTTAAAAGTTCTAAAATATCATTCTAACTCCCATATGATAAAATAAAATTTTACAAATCATTTTCAATCATATTTAACCCAATTTTCAATTATTTCCATAATTTCACATATTAAATTATCGATTAAATTATTCAATTAAATCCAAAAATTCAAATAAAAATTTATTTGACTTATAAATTCACTTATTAATATTTAAAATTAATTAAATATTCAAATTTTAATTTCTAAAAATTCTGGGTCGTTACAATCTTCCCCCCTTAAAAGAATTTCGTCCTCGAAATTACAAGTAAGAAAAATACAGAATCTATTAATTTTCCAAAAATTCGTAGTTAAACTTCTTATAATAACTTACTAAGTTTTCAAATCATACTTAGTTATCTTTTCAAAAACAACTACTATTGTTTAACTTTCAACTCTAAAATCAAAGTTAAAGTTTTCAAAATTTTCCAATTTTCTCAAAAATTTTCTAACGCCTTAAATTTTCGGAAAAATTCGCCATAGTCTCCTTTGCGCGGCTCGATCCGAAAAAAATGACAGTATATATATCACAAATATACATCTCATCAAGTAATGAGGCATCCCGCAGGGAAAAAAGTGTAAAAGTACGCTATGTAATCCGAGATATGTACCTTATGTTTTATTAGCAAGCATATACGGCTAATATAGCGCAAAAGCGAGCTCCAAATGCGAAGCAAACGCGATCTGCACCTACTAATCACTCAATAAACAACATGAGAACATGCATATATGAAAATAATCTCAATATACAACATATATCTCCATAACAACTATATATGTCACATAGCAAATGCAACATATTCAAACATCAACCAACTAGCATTCAGCAAATTCATAGTCAATATATATTCATTTATATTCTCATTCATATCCAATGAAATAGGTTTTCAATTTAATAACATTCGATTTATTAACAGTGGATGTTCTTACTAACATTCATTCTCGATTCAATTAGTTATTATTTACTAATTTTCATTCAAGTTGGTTCACTTCCAAATCAAATTCAATTTATTTAAGATTTATTTACCTTTAATTTGAATTCAATTATATAGCTTTCAATTTCATTAATTTAATTTCATTAACACTTAATGAATTATATACAATCAACTAACAATCATATAACAACCAATGTATATATAATTACAACCAAATTCCTTTGCTTATCAATTGGTTTAAATTAATTGATTTTTCATTCAATTTTTTCAACTTCCAATAACATTAGATTTTAATGAATTAACACTTATATTCATTATTTCATATTAACTTAATTTACATTCAATTGATTAATATTCAATCCATTCATTCAATTCAATTACAAAAGTTGAATTTCATTTGCATAACTTTAGTTCACATTCATTTTTATTTACAATTCATATTCATAAATATATTCATATAGTTTCACTTCTTATATATATAAGTTTATCTCACAATTGCAAATTACTTTAATTATAATTCAATTCTTATAATTCTTTTGCTTATACAATTATTCTTTTATTTAGATTATTCAAACAACTAAACAATCAGCTTATATACACTTTAATAATTCTGAAAAATTATTTCTTTATATATAAAATATACTCAAGGTAAAATTATTTCATTTACCCAATTTAAAACAATACCGTGTCGAACTGTTCTGTACAAGTGTTTAGAGATCCCTATCAACAACGTTAATTACTCGTATTAACAAGAATCTATATACCACTCAACAAACCAATCATCACAATATAAAACAATTTTATATTCACTAACAAATACGCTCTCATAGCTATTATTACACTCAAACTCATTCTAGAGTACTGCTGACTCTATCTCTAATGAGTAATACCCAACAGAACCATGGTTGTCGCTTAACCATAAGCTCTGATACCAACTGTAAAGACCCGTAAATCCGTACTCCTTGAATAGACACTAATCTCCATTGATTAATTCAAGATGAACGAAAATACGAACCCTTAGGGGTTTAAGAAAAAGAATTTAGGAAAAGAAAAGAAAGAAGAGAGAAAATAGAGGGAAAAGATAGAGAAGAAAACAGAAAGAAAATAGATAAAATAGGACGAAATTTTAAAATAGGACGGAACAGAAAACAACAGAATCACATCAGAATCTCACAATTCGCAGCGGAACAACATATAATAATAAATGAATAATCTTTAAACAAAGAACCATATCAGTTATTACATTACATCACATTTCATTACATCATATCATCAGAGTGTACAACAACAACAACAAATAGTGCAGCGGAAAAAGAAATACTATATAAGTAATACGCCATGCCATCCAGCTTGCCTCCAGCAACTCCAGAATATCCAGAATATCCTGATAAACCTTAACTCTTGACTGCCCGTGTGGAAATTGGTGGGCACCCAGAGTTTTGGAAGGAAAACAATAAACTCCAAGTCAGTCATGTGACTGGTGTGATAACTCAAAACAGTTTATTTATCTTTAAAAATCAAAATAGAGGAATATTTTTATTTCAATTCGCAATGCTTTTAAAAATGAGACTACCATAAGGCCTCCCGCACACACACACATGCAAACGCAGAATCGGAGGAGATTTCTCCTTATGATAGTCAAAGATGCTTGATACGCATTTAAAATAACATTTGATATTATTACTAGTGCATAGTGCAGGGGAAAAATTCATTTTGAAAGTAGAATATAAATCTTAGCCAACATACGACCATTATTGTATGCCTACTATAGCTACCATCCAAACAGTGTTGCGACACCATAAGTGAATGATAGGTTCTACAACTAAAACCGTACAAGTTTCGTATTGTTTCTTTGGATTTCCAACAAATGGTCAGGCCAAGGAACTTCCCATTGCCACATGAGAATGCCTCTGGAAAGACATCCCCGAGAACCAAACCGGAACTCTGCCAACACAAGGCCGGGTTACCCCTAACTGGGTAACTACTGACACGGGCACGCCATTCCCCGATCGTAAACGACCTTTCTCACGGGATCCCGAAAACCAACAACCACAAAGTAATAAATTCGTAGTAATCACATAGGTTAAATATCTGGGCTCCATACCATGATACCACCTCTATCCAGAAGGAAATGTACATACCCTAAAGGGTTCTACCCCTCATAACCTTGCTGCATCTTTCCTGTTTTGACCATTTCCGGGGTGTGAGGCTCGACGAAGTCACGTCCACAAAAACATACTTTATACAAAAGTCATGCTTTGGGTCAACAAATGATCAACACAATGATCACTAAGATAGACGATCAAATAAACGATCCTATCACAATAATCAACACAATGATCATTTACAGCATCACTCAGCATATCACATTACCAAATTGGGAATATATCGCTGATAACTTCAACTATATAACCTCTGAGCTCGTACGTCTCAGAGAAGGGTGTTAAGCTAAAAGAATAAATTCTCCGCCACCAACAGAAATATATTTGAAAGAAATCGGCTTTATATCTCAACTTGTAATGTCAGACATACTATCCATACAAGTCTGTTCCGGGCTCGAACAAAACCGAAGGCACTTACAAAGAAGTCCTTGCAATCCGGATATTCACAATCCTGATCGGATTCACCATCACATATGGAGAACTCAATACCGTAGCTACTCGGTGCAGAGTAAATCGACAGGTCATCCTATCGCTCTCGCAAATACCGGGTCTTCAACACCGATCTTCAATGCAATTATAACGACGTATCACATATTCGGAATGGGTTATACGACCCCATGGTCCTTTCCCGGTTAACCCGAATAGTGAGCGCTTATTTAAAAATAAGTGTAGCATTCACATTCAAACAAATCACATCAATTACCCATTCAAAGGGAAATATTGATAGTCGGTTATTGAACTATCAATGGATATGCACACATCACCAGTTTCCAAATAATTTTCCAAATTATTTATTTTCCAAAATATCTATTTTACAAAATATCTTATTTCATACTTCAAAAATAAATCAATATTTATTTTTAAACAAATTCCACTTCCTTTATAAATTCCTTAGTGAATTTATAATTCCAAGATATCAATGAATATTCGATTTCAATTATTCATTTTAATTTTCTTTTCAATTTATCTTCAAAAAGATAAATTCTCAAAATATTCACTTTATATTGGAAAACATTTCCATACTTATTTATTCATAAGTAATTCACAAATTTTATTTATTTTCAACACTTGGAAAATATTCGACATACTTCAGTTAAAAATAAGTATATATTTCATTCTTTAAGGAAATCATTCTCTTAAACATATTTATTTAGGCCAAAACGAATGTTGCGTAGAACATCGTTACGACAACCCAAAATCACTAGTATAGGGATTCGAAATTAAAATAGATATATAAATCCCAATACTATTCAAAACATTTCCTTTCGGAAAACCATTTACTATAACAACAGTGTTATAGTCCATTATTTCCTTCTCATTCTCGAAAACGTCTATTTCAACAATGAATGTTGAAATCCATGGTTTCGAATCTCAACACATTTAAAACATCGTTAGATCGTTTTAATTCTATTTCAAATATCACATTCAAAACAATTTCTTTAACATATTATTCACAATTCAAAAACGTGAATAAACTTCATTAACAATTTCATCCTTTTATTCATTTTAATTCAAAGGATTATTCACTATTCAAAGATGTGAATATAACTCCATTTATAGGTTTCAACAATTAACTTATCAAAATAAGTTGTTTGCGAATTTATAAAACAACGTTTATAAATTCCATTTCTATTTATTTATAAAAACTTCCTTTTTATAAATTCTTTTATTAACCTATTCCAGTTTATAACTCAATTATAAACTAAAAGTTCATATTATAAGTCAAATGCTTATAAAACGATTATTTTACAAAATCGTTCCTCTAAAGACTTTCCAAACATAAATCTTATAACTTATAAGATTCATTTCTTTAACCAAATCTATTCTTCAAATATCTTCACAAATTTATAACTCTTACTATTTATAAATTTCATTTATAACTTCACCGTTTATAATTCTATAAATTTCATTCTTTAATGAAATTCATTTTCACTTCATTCAAACACTTATAAAAACTCGTTTTATAATTTCAATATCTCAATTTACAAATATCCATTTATAAATCTCTTATATAAATCAATTCATATTAATATTTTAAAAACGTCTTTAAACTCCTTTATAATTTCATCATTTTGATTTATAAAATAATCAAATTTTATAAATCCTATATTTAAACTTTTCACAATTATTTCAGAAATCCCAATTTAACTATTTTATAAAGTCATTAATTCCTTATTTTCAAAAATCAGCTTTTAACTGTATTTCTTAAAAATCATAATTTTTATAACTTTAAAAATTATTACGTTTAATTATTTAAAATGGATCAATTCCAAAAATATAATATATTTTTCAAAAATCACTTTAAAATCATTTTAAAATACCAAAAATTTGGTCCAATGATGCTACACACCAAATAGTCAATCACGACTACAACGATCCATCATATATCGTATATGATAATCCATCAAATATCAAAATATCTGAAATCAAATAAAAACTGTTGAGGAATCCAGTTGGATCCCTCCAACCTGTTTTCCTGCATCCACAAACATTAGCACAATACCAATTTCGCTCCAGTACGAAATTATCGCGGTATATGTTCTTATTAAATATTATCCGCTTAATAACGGCGCAATAGGGTCTCATCCGCTAAAAAATACGGGAAATCAACAACTGCAATATATACATATGCCAATATATATATATTGATATTATTTATAATACCAATTTCATTGTTTATGAAATATTCGCGGTATATGTTTTTATTAAATAACATCCGCTTACTAACGGCGTATAATGTCTATTTTAACAATCAATAGATATCAATCAACATTCAAATATGCATTCAAATATTTTAAATCTAACTATCTAAAATAAAATCGAAACTGATTCGATTGAGTGAGAAGTTCTCACCTTGATTTTATTTCCGTTTTAGCGATTTATTTTGAATAAAATTAAAAGGACGTTTAATTTTACCCAAAATTCTCACTAACTCCAAACGACTCCAAACCAACTCCATCGCGTAGTGCTCGTCCATACGATTCCAACGCAACTGAGTTCGCATTTTTTCGACCTCGTATGAAAAAGTTACGAATTTTTAAAGATTGTACACGATTTTATAACTTAATTACAACATAAACTATAAAATTTATAACCTAACTAATCCAGAGCCATTGGATCCAAGCTCCTCTCCATCAGGCCGTCCACCCCATCATCTCCTCATTCACGTATATGCACAGGTTTAAGGCCGCACAAAATAACCCATTAGCATATAACTAGGGTTGAATCTTGCACCACCATCTCTCATCTATACTTCATCAAACTACCACCATCACGAAGCTCTCGACACAAGCTACCCACGGCCAGAATATCATGCAACTCGGCCTCCTCCCTCCTTGGGAAATGCGCACGCAAGTAAGCACGGTCGGCCCCCTTTTTCTCCCCCTACGATGCTCCATTTACGATCATATCCGTATGGATTGAAAGCTCTCTTCATGATCTTCAATGTTGTAGTTAACAACTTTGGCTAATTCTTGCTGGATTGAGAGAGATTGAGGGATGAACATTGAGCATTTCTGATCATTGGTCATGTGGGTGGCGGCTAGGGTTAGAAATTAGGGTTTTGTAAATTTTTTTTATTTTTTTAGAATGGTGGGCTATTTATAAGGAACCGACGAAACACTATTCATCCCGGAAATTCCGAACTCCGATTTACGCGCCGTAACCAGCGTTTCTAGGGTTTACCCCACGTTCCGGACACAATGGAACAGGTTTCGAAAGTTAATTCGGACATCTGTGCGAGTTATGGCTGTAAACGCTCAATTTAAATTAAACCGATTTAAGCGATTTTCTAGGCGTTTTAATTTGTACCGGACAAACGGTAAATCCAATTGACTTGAAATTTGAAACCTTACAATAATATCACATTACGAATCCGATGAAACTGGTTTCGTCGAAATCCGAGAATTTTTGAAAAATGGCTATTTTCACTCGTCAAATTTAAATTAAAAACGATTCGATGCGTTTCGAGCTGCCACGATCAAACGATAGCTCCGATTGACACGAAAATTGAAATCCGGTAATAATTAACTATTACGGATCCAATGGAACTGGTTTCGTTCAATTCTGAGACTGTTCAAAAATTGACTATTTTCACTAGTCGATTTAAATATTAAAATATTCAATTTTCACAAATTAACTTTTAATTCGAGTTTAAAAGTTCTAAAATATCATTCTAACTCCCATATGATAAAATAAATTTTACAAATCATTTTCAATCATATTTAACCCAATTTTCAATTATTTCCATAATTTCACATATTAAATTATCGATTAAATTATTCAATTAAATCCAAAAATTCAAATAAAAATTTATTTGACTTATAAATTCACTTATTAATATTTAAAATTAATTAAATATTCAAATTTTAATTTCTAAAAATTCTGGGTCGTTACAATAACTTTGAAACAAGTTTCCATCTCTTAAGTGGTTAAATATCAAACTACTTTTATAAAACAAAATAGCTTCTTTAGATTTCACAAATCAAATTCAAATATCGATTTAAACTTCCAAATAACATTTCAATTCCTATGTTCCAAAGCTTTAATTATTTCACCATTTCAAAGAAACAAACTCATTTAAAAATCCCATATATATTAAATTCAATTACTTATTATTTAGACTTGAAATCTTTACTTAATGAATTCAATATAATTTAAGAAAACCTTTAACTTCACATAACTGGAAAAAATCTTTCAATTTATTTTATATTCATTTAAATAAACCTGATATTCATTCATTTAAATCATTCTACACAAAAATCAAGTTATAAAATCATATCCTTTAAAAATTCTAACTTTTTATTAAATTTCCAATTTAACTTAATATTCATCTTCAAGTCTTATTCTCTTTTAAGTCATTTAAAACTCCATAAATTTAATTTTAAATAAATTCTTAATCATACTGATCTCGAAAATCAACTAAATTTTATACTTCAAATCAAATTCATACAAAGCTTAAAAAACCCGAAAATTACTACATATATATAAATAACCAAATCAATATCCCATAAACCATATATATAGCTTTACAACACCATGAAAATCATTTCAAAAATAATTTTATATATATATATATATACCGCGGTGCCTGTATAAAATTTTCTACCCTATGGTCAAGTGATACGGATGTTTATCATTTCAATCCGCAATTTAAAAATAAAAATGCGGTTGTATATCATTTCAAAACGCAATCTCGAATGAAATGAAAATGCATGATGACTTGCAGTTTATACAATATGAATATAGCATCCATTCATCCAGATATCAATCATCAACCATCATTTGCAATCATCATCCAATTTTAAACAATCATCGATATAGAGCATATAAATTATACAGGTAACAAATAACAGGTATTAACTAACAGTTTATATTCAATAATAAATTTTATAACTGTTAATCTAGCAGTTTATATGCAAATAAAAATTTAATAACTGTTGAACTATATGCAATAAATAAAATAAATTAACAGTTAAATAAAATAAATGCGACTTAACAGAGATGATGAATAAAGCATGCCAACAGTCATAAATAAATTTCTACTCATATCAAAAATCAATTCAACAAACATAAGAAATTTTAGAAGTTGTGAGTGGGTTAAAACACTCACCTTTTGAATCTAAATCGAATTTAAATCCGATTTAAACCCAAAAATTCGACGGTCTCCAAATCTGTCCAAACCAGCGTCAAAAAATCTGGAATTTAGTTACGATCCTAACAAAAAAAATCGCGTATGAAACGGAGTTCATATGTGGAAGTTAAATGTATTAACGCGTTTGAAAAATCAAAATTAAATTAAATTCAAACAAAATAAACCTACCTATTACCACCTGCCACGTCAGCGTTTCCTGCGCACCCCTAGTGACTAATCTCACCAAACCCATGTTCCAATTTCGCAAATAGATGTAGAAATCAAAAAGCCCCAATTCAACCTTTTGGGTTTCGAATTTTACACGTTTGACCGTGATTTCTGGTTGACTCAAGCGACTATTGCAAAAACAGAGACTGCGCTTAGATCCGCAGATGAAAACTACAACATAATTTTTGAAATTTTCTGAGAACTTTGAATTTTATTTGATTTTTGAATAGAATTGGATCTGAAATTTGCATCCATTTAGGAAGAGAAAGAATTGAAGAAAATGAACGCACAAATAAAAGAGAATAGACGGAGGCTAGGATTTATATAGATAGGTTAGAATTAGAGTAGATGGATCTGACAAACAAACGCGCTAAACGATAATTTAAATTAACGCAATAATTACGAATCACCATACTATGAAGACATTTACATTATTTCCCATTTATTACTTTATTTAACACAACCCTTAATTTACGTCTATTGCAATGTTTTCAAATTTAATTGAATGAACTAATTATATCACTCCTAATAATTGTTGTAAGACTCTAAATCCCACATTTGTAAGTATATATTATTTCCACTCAAATATTATAGATATATACAGAGTATAGGTTTCCATTAAATCATTATTTATTATATATATTCAAATTAACTAAATTCACTATTGAAGTCCGTTTATATTTATTACCAAATATTCATTTACCTTTCCCAATAAATTTGAATCTCATTCATTTAATATAACAAATCAAATTTCCATTCACACCTTATTATCAACCCACAATTTATTGCAATTCATTATCTTAGATAGATTTTATACAATTAATATCAACTTTACGTAAAATTTCTATCCAATGAATACTTATTCATCAATCAATTCAATATTTACTTTTCTTTCCCTCTATTTGATACTTAACCTAGTATACATTTAATGGGTAAACATAACATTGAATTATAATGCATTTCTCATGCATGCTTCATTTCATATAAATTCCTCTTTATTAACCAAGTCACATTAACAAAACAAAATATTTTTTTTTTATTTCAATCGATTTCCAGTCTAGACTTAATATATTAAATAAACGGTTAACCTAAAACGATTGTTACCCCTTTAGCATTCAAATTCACTTACGACAATTATTAACACAATGTTGCCATTTGATTTATATATATTTAAATAAATTATATGAATGGATAAAACTTTAAAAATTATCTTACCTGCAAATTTACTCACAAACATCCTAAATTACCAACTTGCAATTTATTTTAAATTACTATATTTGCATTGATTATATCAAGTTGAGATTTAATACGTATTATTTCCTCAAATAAATAAATCTTTGGATTTAAATTCCTAAAACCATAAATTATGTCCTACCATAAATCTATGCTTTTATTATTTTACGTTCACACTCCCGTTACTCTATAATAAATCACCAACTAACGATATCCTAAACCAACATTAATTTATATATCAATCCTTATAACTCAATAAATTTGTCAAATATGAATAACCTTAACAATACTTGCACATATTATCTTACTTACAATAATGTAGTATTAAACGTTGAATTTCATTTATTTTTCAATACTTCAATTTAATTAATAAATACTGCTCCTATACTTAAATCTATATTAACAAATTGTTAGATTTGGATCGATAGAAATCGGTTTACCAAAGCTTACGTACACATTACGTAAATAAACAACTATATAAATTTGCCACCTATTAGCTCTAAATTTTATTCTTAAGTTTGTTACCAATCAATTTAGATTATATTTCCATCTATAATGCAAATCCAAATCTCCTCTAACTGCATAAATTAGTGCAATTTATTGCAATTGATTTCCCATTAAACTTCATAAATTAACAAATTGAAACCTAAATAAAAACGTTTATTTATTTAAAAATCTTGTTGTTTAATTGAATTGACCATTCATGGATATAATTTACATTGTTCTCCAATTATTACTTAAATACATCACCCAACGTTAAATCTGTATTCAATACAATTTGTTAACAAAATTAATTTAACGAAAACAATTACGCGCTTAAAATTTCTCTTCATTCATTAATTGCTAATTGTTATTCAATTAAACCAATTCATTTGATTTCCCTATTATGCATCAATTATAAACCCATCATCTTAAAGGTGATGTCTACATTTTATACTATAAATTTACCCTTTTATATTCAAATATCAATGAATGCTCACATACAAATTTAGATCTTAACTCCAATTAATTATTCCATTTAATCCATTGATTTATTAACTTTAATTACTAAAATTCATTGTCTTACATAAATTTGAATCTATTTCCAAATTTTCACTATTCCAGTTAATTGAAATATAAAATTAAATTTGTAAAATTTTAATTACCCTTGATCCATCAAATTTCAACATTCTCTTTCATGTAAACAAATAAGATTTCTGTTTCTTCCTAAATTTAAATTAGAAATCCTATGATTTAATTCATTTTAAACATCAAATTTACACCGGTCGTTACACTCTCCCCCACTCAAAACTTTTCATCCCCGAAAAGAAAAAGAAGGGAGAAGGGAGAATTTAATAATAGTACATCTTATTCAAATATTAACTTATAAACAATAATTTACAACATTTGTTACCTTAAATAAAATATACCATTTTAAAATCATTATGTTTGTAAAAAAAAAATTCTAAGTCCAAAATTTACGGAAATTTTTTTGGCAGAGTCTCCTTTGTACGGGGAGGCTCAGGAGAAAATATAATATCAAAATATAACAATTATATTACATATATTATCCAAAATATTATATTCCAACTCCTAAAATATATATAAATAGCGCTATAAACCGTAATTTGAAACGTACGTATTTGTCGGGCATTTTACGCTTAAGTTATGGAACTAAAAGCAGCAGCAATTGCTTCCACAACCTGCATTTCACTTATAAAGATCCAAAAGGTTAACAATTTATATAAAGTGAAATTAAGCGGTTTCAAACACTAACAACCAATCAGTACAACAACCATCAAAACAGCATACACAACAAATCCAAAACAACCATTCAACAAACAAACAAATAGTTGTTCGGATTCAAAACTAGAAATTGTACGGAATGGAAATAACTATCAAGTGCATCATTTACTCAACAGTCTTAGATGGAACAAAATAGATTATTTATTCATCCAACAATTTCAAATTCCCTTACCCAACCAACCATAAATCAAATAATAGAATTCAAACCATCAAACCAAATTAACTTATTATAAATTTATTTCATACTTTAGCTATTTAATTTCCTTTCTTTCATTACGTCATTTATTTTCATTATATTTCTTTCTATTTTGTTTAGAAATTAACTTTAACCCTTTTTCTTAAGTTTACAATTTCCCTTTATTATTACACTCATTTATTTTCACTTACTAATTACTATTATTCATTCATTTATTATTGCATGACCTCTTTTATTTACACTTTAATTACTTAAGTTTATAATCATCTATTTGTCATACTTACCTTTGTTATATTTTACTTGGTAAAATTTCAATTATAACTTAAGTTTATAACATTAAATTCTCATTTAACAGCAATTTCATTGAATACTTTTACTACTTGTATAATATTCTATTACAATCTCTTATTAAATATTTCAACTTTTAATAATTGGTAAGTTATATATATATGTTATTTAAGGATGTAATTGAAAGTTATGCAAATTTTTTCACAATTATTTTAATTAATTAATGGTTCAATAATTATATCTTTGTTTTATAAGTTACATATTTCAAATTACCTTCAATTCCTTTTATTCTATTGTTTTTAATTATAGTAACATTTTAATTACACTTAAATTTATAACCTTAGAACATCAATTCCTATAAATAAAGAATTTCATTAATTCATTTACTAAGGTTTACAATCATTTATATACATTACTTATCTCCCTATTATTAAATTTTTACTTTAATTAAAGGTTCCAATTATTAATTACTAACCTTTCATTTCACTACAATAATTGAAACAATTTATTAACATAAATTTAAGAATTTAGATACCGGGTTAAATTTCAAATTATTTTAAAATAACAGATAAATATATTCTTACACTTATATCTCAATTTATATTTAAAACAATTCAAAATATATATAAATATTTTTTTTCAAAAAAGAATCGGTAGTAAAACTACTACACTAATCACCGAAATTATTTTCCAACGACAGAGAGGAAAGTACAAAACTTATTTTCTCCAAAATCTCCTTTAAACAAATCTTCCGAATTATATTGAAATATTTATATAAGAAAATACTTATAAACAATATTATTATATTCCAAAATTTATTCGAAAGAAATTTCAAAACCCCGGATCTTAAGTCCTAAATTTCCAAATTTCATTGATTTTATTTTTCAATCTTATTTCTATTATTAATTATACACTTTATTACCTAACAACCAAACTATTACAGCCAAATATAGATATTATTTTGAAAAATTATTTTATAGAAAATATAATAGGTAAAATTATTTCATTCACCAATATTAAAACAAATACTATGTCGGTCTGTCCTATTAAGTGTCTAGAAATCCCTATTGATGTCATAGCGTCCCATGCACCAACCAGAATTTATAAATACGAAACGGAACAGATTAACACAATATAAAAACCTTTTATAACACTAACAAATACGCTCTCTCATATATATACACTCAGCGACTCCCATAGGGTATTACTACCCTATTAGTAAAGAGTCAAACCCCACAAAGCTAAGGTTTATCGCTAAACCTGGCTCTAATACCAGATGTAACGTTCCGCCTTTTTGCACGATTTAAACAGACACACATGCCGATTCAATCCATACGGAAGGGCGGATTGTTATGGGGTAAATAAGAAAAACAAGAAAGAAATAAAAGAAAACAGAATCTCGCAGCGGAAGGATAAAATATAATAATAAAATATACCTTTTATAAATCTGTTTACAAAACATTCATATAATACATATCAGAGTAACACATACCAACAACAATGCAGCGGAACAGTGTGTAGTGCACTAGCATAAATAATAATAATATACATCTTCGTCTTCGTCCTCCAGAGCTAAATCTTCAAATCCTGAAACGTTCGGACTGACCCGAGCGAATTGAAAAGACAAAACACTCGAGTCAGAACTAAAAGATCTTATGTAAGTTAAATTAACAGAAATAAATATGAGTGCTGTAACTCAAGAGATGCTCGGGATTTACATCTCCTAAGGATCCGTTAAACTATTTACTATATAGTATATCGCGCTATTATAATAGTGTCTATTTGTAAAATAAACTTACTTTTAAATAGCGTTAAGGCTTTACATTTTCCACCTTAACACAGTTATATATTCCCATAGTCTATACAGTACCGTAATCTCCCCCGTACTGGGCGTCGTCAGAGGGCACTCCATAGGTATGGTACAAAACCAAAATCGTATAAGGCGCGCTAGGGTAGGTGACACGGCACAACTAGGCAATGCCAGGGTAGATATACCAATTACGCTTCCGGGCCGATGGAAACGCGCAGCGCGCAGCTGCCGCCCACCTCGGACAAACTCCCCACATCAAAGAAATCAAAAGTGAAGGTGGCCACCGAATATAATCCAAAGTCATAGTATAGTATCAAAGGGAAGTGTCCGATCAGAGGTGCTACTTCATTAACCCGTCGATCGCTCCTGTTTTAGTCACCTTATGCCAACCAATGGGAGTTGGGTCCACGTACTTACCTTACAGGAAACGCCGCCACCAACCTACTTCATTCTGGAATCTCCACCGCGTACACGGTTAGTCAAAGTGGTTTTCGGTATCGACAGAGAGTATGTCCATATCCGATCCAGGTCTCTTTGCCAACCAATCGTTATTATAACACCGCGGTCATTAAAAAAATAATTATTCTTTTAAAACCAAAATAAAATATCCATTTAAAACCCATATAAATACGATATCATTTATTCTTAAAACCCCAAATCAATACGATATCATTTTATTTTCCAATATATATTCTTTTCAAAACCATAGGGTTTTCCAAAATAAAATATTCAGAAATCAAAACTCTTGAATATAATATTTCCAAATTATACTACCTTGACAATCATAACTTTGAAACAAGTTTCCATCTCTTAAGTGGTTAAATATCAAACTACTTTTATAAAACAAAATAGCTTCTTCAGATTTCACAAATCAAATTCAAATATCGATTTAAACTTCCAAATACCATTTCAATTCTTATGTTCCAAAGCTTTAATTATTTCACCATTTCAAAAAAACAAACTCATTTAAAAATCCCATATATATTAAATTCAATTACTTATTATTTAGACTTGAAATCTTTACTTAATGAATTCAATATAATTTAAGAAAACCTTTAACTTCACATAACTGGAAATAATATTTCAATTTATTTTATATTCATTTAAATAAACCTGATATTCATTCATTTAAATCATTCTACACAAAAATCAAGTTATAAAATCATATCCTTTAAAAATTCTAACTTTTTATTAAATTTCCAATTTAACTTAATATTCATCTTCAAATCTTATTCTCTTTTAAGTCATTTAAAACTCCATAAATTTAATTTTAAATAAATTCTTAATCATACTGATCTCGAAAATCAACTAAATTTTATACTTCAAATCAAATTCATACAAAGCTTAAAAAACCCGAAAATTACTACATATATATAAATAACCAAATCAATATCCCATAAACCATATATATAGCTTTACAACACCATGAAAATCATTTCAAAAATAATTATATATATATATATATACCGCGGTGCCTGTATAAAATTTTCTACCCTATGGTCAAGTGATACGGATTTTTATCATTTCAATCCGCAATTTAAAGATAAAAATGCGGTTGTATATCATTTCAAAATGCAATCTCGAATGAAATGAAAATGCATGATGACTTGCAGTTTATACAATATGAATATAGCATCCATTCATCCAGATATCAATCATCAACCATCATTTGCAATCATCATCCAATTTTAAACAATCATCGATATAGAGCATATAAATTATACAGGTAACAAATAACAGGTATTAACTAACAGTTTATATTCAATAATAAATTTTATAACTGTTAATCTAGCAGTTTATACGCAAATAAAAATTTAATAACTGTTGAACTATATGCAATAAATAAAATAAATTAACAGTTAAATAAAATAAATGCGACTTAACAGAGATGATGAATAAAGCATGCCAACAGTCATAAATAAATTTCTACTCATATCAAAAATCAATTCAACAAACATAAGAAATTTTAGAAGTTGTGAGTGGGTTAAAACACTCACCTTTTGAATCTAAATTGAATTTAAATCCGATTTAAACCCAAAAATTCGACGGTCTCCAAATCTGTCGAAACCAGCGTCAAAAAATCTGGAATTTAATTACGATCCTAACAAAAAAAATCGCGTATGAAACGGAGTTCGTATGTGGAAGTTAAATGTGTTAACGCGTTTGAAAAATCAAAATTAAATTAAATTCAAACAAAATAAACCTACCTATTACCACCTGCCACGTCAGCGTTTCCTGCGCACCCCTAGTGACTAATCTCACCAAACCCATGTTCCAATTTCGCAAATAGATGTAGAAATCAAAAAGCCCCAATTCAACCTTTTGGGTTTCGAATTTTACACGTTTGTCCGTGATTTCTGGTTGACTCAAGCGACTATTGCAAAAACAGAGACAGCGCTTAGATCCGCAGATGAAAACTACAACATAATTTTTGAAATTTTCTGAGAACTTTGAATTTTATTTGATTTTTGAATAGAATTGGATCTGAAATTTGCATCCATTTAGGAAGAGAAAGAATTGAAGAAAATGAACGCACAAATAAAAGAGAATAGACGGAGGCTAGGGTTTATATAGATAGGTTAGAATTAGAGTAGATGGATCTGACAAACAAACGCGCTAAACGATAATTTAAATTAACGCAATAATTACGAATCACCATACTATGAAGACATTTACATTATTTCCCATTTATTACTTTATTTAACACAACCCCTAATTTAGGTCTATTGCAATGTTTTCAAATTTAATTGAATGAACTAATTATATCACTCCTAATAATTGTTGTAAGACTCTAAATCCCACATTTGTAAGTATATATTATTTCCACTCAAATATTATAGATATATACAGAGTATAGGTTTCCATTAAATCATTATTTATTATATATATTCAAATTAACTAAATTCACTATTGAAGTCCGTTTATATTTATTACCAAATATCCATTTACCTTTCCCAATAAATTTGAATCCCATTCATTTAATATAACAAATCAAATTTCCATTCACACCTTATTATCAACCCACAATTTATTGCAATTCATTATCTTAGATAGATTTTATACAATTAATATCAACTTTACGTAAAATTTCTATCCAATGAATACTTATTCATCAATCAATTCAATATTTACTTTTCTTTCCCTCTATTTGATACTTAACCTAGTATACATTTAATGGGTAAACATAACATTGAATTATAATGCATTTCTCATGCATGCTTCATTTCATATAAATTCCTCTTTATTAACCAAGTCACATTAACAAAACAAAATAATTTTTTTTATTTCAATCGATTTCCAGTCTAGACTTAATATATTAAATAAACGGTTAACCTAAAACGATTGTTACCCCTTTAGCATTCAAATTCACTTACGACAATTATTAACACAATGTTGCCATTTGATTTATATATATTTAAATAAATTATATGAATGGGTAAAACTTTAAAAATTATCTTACCTGCAAATTTACTCACAAACATCCTAAATTACCAACTTGCAATTTATTTTTAATTACTATATTTGCATTGATTATATCAAGTTGAGATTTAATGCGTATTATTTCCTCAAATAAATAAATCTTTGGATTTAAATTCCTAAAACCATAAATTATGTCCTACCATAAATCTATGCTTTTATTATTTTACGTTCACACTCCCGTTACTCTATAATAAATCACCAACTAACGATATCCTAAACCAACATTAATTTATATATCAATCCTTATAACTCAATAAATTTGTCAAATATGAATAACCTTAACAGTACTTACACATATTATCTTACTTACAATAATGTAGTATTAAACGTTGAATTTCATTTATTTTTCAATACTTCAATTTAATTAATAAATAATGCTCCTATACTTAAATCTATATTAACAAATTGTTAGATTTGGATCGATAGAAATCGGTTTACCAAAGCTTACGTACACATTACGTAAATAAACAACTATATAAATTTGCCACCTATTAGCTCTAAATTTTATTCTTAAGTTTGTTACCTATCAATTTAGATTGTACTTCCATCTATAATGCAAATCCAAATCTCCTGTAACTGCATAAATTAGGGCAATTTATTGCAATTGATTTCCCATTAAACTTCATAAATTAACAAATTGAAACCTAAATAAAAACGTTTATTTATTTAAAAATCTTGTTGTTTAATTGAATTGACCATTCACGGATATAATTTACATTGTTCTCCAATTATTACTTAAATACATCACCCAACGTTAAATCTGTATTCAATACAATTTGTTACCAAAATTAATTTAACGAAAACAATTACGCTCTTAAAATTTCTCTTCATTCATTAATTGCTAATTGTTATTCAATTAAACCAATTCATTTGATTTCCCTATTATGCATCAATTATAAACCCATCATCTTAAAGGTGATGTCTACATTTTATACTATAAATTTACCCTTTTATATTCAAATATCAATGAATGCTCACATACAAATTTAGATCTTAACTCCAATTAATTATTCCATTTAATCCATTGATTTATTAACTTTAATTATGCAATTCATTGTCTTACATAAATTTTAATCTATTTCCAAATTTTCACTATTCCACTTAATTG
The DNA here is from genome assembly GCA_030765085.1 of Allium cepa. Taxonomy (NCBI): domain Eukaryota; kingdom Viridiplantae; phylum Streptophyta; class Magnoliopsida; order Asparagales; family Amaryllidaceae; genus Allium; species Allium cepa. The sequence goes on along the minus strand of CM060943.1, from coordinate 545,791,001 downwards.
AAATATAAAATTAAATTTGTAAAATTTTAATTACCCTTGATCCATCAAATTTCAACATTCTCTTTCATGTAAACATATAAGATTTCTGTTTCTTCCTAAATTTAAATTAGAAATCCAATGATTTAATTCATTTTAAACATCGAATTTACACCGGTCGTTACACATTTCATCGACAAGTAAAAGTCCATCTTAAACATCACAACCATCGTCAATTCATCATAACAACCCTGGCTTATTTCCTCGGCAAATAAAAATATCATAAAACAGTACTTCAAAGCAGATTCGACAGTATAAGTCCGATATTAAGCGATGAGGTGAAAACACATGTCTCATACCGCGTATTTTTTTAAATCATTAAATTCTCATTCTTATATGCCGAAAATCATCTAAATAGGCAATAATATATTTAGAATAATTTTATAGGGAAACGGGATTTTTAAATAATTTTAGAGATTTTTAAGTAAGTTATATAAGGAAAAATCCATTTATCAAATAGATTATCTATTTATAAAATACTTTTCTTTTAAAATGAGTAATTGCTTAAAAACCCTTTAAAATGTCTAAAAACATTTATTTAATTACCTATAATTTATAAATAATTTTCAAAAACTTATTCAAAATCAAAATCAATTAAAACCATCGAATTCTTCAAATATCGATATTTATCGATATTTAGATTGAATAGAATTTAAATAAAATTTAAATTCTAAATATTTCCAAAATCAAGCCAATCCATTATCACATAAAAAGAATTATACATTCATCATCAAACTTATTCAAACAATATTTAAAGTCGTCGAAATTTGTAGTGAAACAGTTAACGAAAGCACAAATAGAAACGAAAGAACAATCTACCAAGTAACTGAGTTTTTGGCTAACTTTAGACAGAAATTTGGGGTACCAAAACAACTCATATTTCAGCCAATTTTTGCTATGTTATACTATGACATGAGGAATATAACATATCCACAATTTGGAGCAATTCGCTGCAAAGTGAAAGAGATATGATTTTTCAAACATAGCATTTTTCAGCAAACACAAAAAAACAAGATTTTTTTGCTGTTTTGAACCAATGATTTTCTATAACAAAACAATCCAAAATTATATGAAATTTCCTAGAAACCTTGTGTAATCCAACTAATATAACATATCAAAAATTTAGGGCAATTAGCCGTAAAATGAAGAAGATGTAATTTTTCTAAAATGATGTATTTCGGCTAATACACAGAGATCAATTTTTGGCCGAATTCAATCATTAATTTTCCAGATCAAAACAACTCCAAATTCATTGAAAAATTTTGGAAAAAATTAACCATCCAAGTACTGCAACACATCAAAAATTAAGGTTTGTTGACTATAAATTGCAGAAGATATGATTTTCTAAAATGATGTATTTTCGGTAAATAAACAGAGATCAATTTTTAGCCGAATTCAACCATTAATTTTTCAAATCAAAACAACTCCCAATTCATTGAAAATTTCCAGTACTATTGAACAATACAAATACTGCAACATATAAAAATTCAAGTTCAATGAATGTAAATTGAAGAAGAAACGAATTTTTGAACATGGTGCTTTTTCAGCCAGCAAAACATTAAACCAATTCGATAAATTGAGCAATTCCATCAACAAATTAATAGCAATATTTGATATTTTGCTTAGCTTGCTGTAAGAAAACTCTTACCTTGCTTACCACTTGATTTAGAAAGATATAGCTGCAATTTGAGAGAAATTTGATGACTTTTGGTGGAGAAATGATCCTTAGTAACCTGAAGAAGCTTTTTATTCCAGATTTAGATGATTTCTCTTTGAATTTTCGCAGCAAATTGTGTGGGAATTTGATTTAGTTTGAGGAAGCCATTATTTTTCCTTTTGTTTTTACTGTACGAAGGTTTTAGGAAGAAGAAGATGCAAATTACATATGAATTTTTTTTCCCTCACCAGAAGGATCTAGAGAATGGGCTTTGGATCCCATCCAAACCCTTTAAGCCCAAATAAAACATTAGAAAAAAAAGAAAGTTGTATACATGTTTCCACTTAATTTAACACTATATGCATATAACACTTCATTTTCAAGCCAAATAAAATGCATACACTAATTTGTTTTGAAATAAAATAGGTAATGTGACAAAATGAAATTTATTTTAACAATAAAAAGATGTTTTAACAATAAAACACCGTTTTTAACAATATTTAACAATTTACACAATTTTAGTGTAAAAACACTATTTTTAAAATATAACTTGTTCAAAATTTATTCTCTTAGTCAAATAAATTGTAATAAATCTTTCTAACACTTTTAAAACAACAAAATAATATTTTCACACAATATTTCATCTTTTATTTTAATAAAATACATGTTTTCATCATATTTTTCCTCTTATATTCAGTAAAAGGATAATATTGGCAATAATTACCAATATTAACACAATGACTTAATTAAAATACAGTTCATGACTAATTTCACTTCAATAGCTCAAAATAAAAATTTTAAAACTTTATTTCCATCAATTTGTATTTATTTCAACAATTAAATGTTGAAATACATCACTTGGTAAATTTATTAACTCAAATTTACCTAAATTCCAATATTTTCCATTCTGTCTCAATAAATAACTAACATCATTTATTTTCAACCCAATTTCACAAATAAGATATTCTAAGCTTATTTCATTCATTTATATTTATTCCAACCATCAATATGTTAAAATAACATCTTATGAGATAAATTAGCTCATATAAGTTCAAAACCCAAGTTTTATTCATCAAAACATTGTTTATATAAAATAAACAATATTAACTCACATTTCATTCCTCCAATTATTTTATAATAACAATACTAAATTATATTTACATTATAATTTAATATTAATGGTAATCTCCAAAACCCGAGTTGTTACAGACTCCTCGCCTTAATAAAATTACGTCCTCGCAATTTCTAGATGAAATCTGTATTCAACACACTTTATGTCATCAAGCAAAGGAAATTTAGATAGATTAAAATGGAAATTTCTTATCATTGAAGTGAGAAGATAAGAAACCAGGATACGATCGCTCGATGAATTCTTATTCCGAAGACATCTAGTTTTCGAAGCAAGAACTCTCAAAGGATGCTGCACATAAGATACATTAGTAGAGACTTTTAACTTTTCTAAAGCATGAGTTTCAAGCACGGATTCTGGATCTCGAAGACACTTCCATAACTGAGAAACATGCAATACGTCGTGAACACCAGAAAACTGTTCGGGAAGTGCTACACGATAAGCAATCGGACCGATACGCTCTGTAATAGGAAATGGCCCGATATAGCATGGTGCCAATTTCCCGGTCTGGCTAAAGCCTACCAATCCTTTTAGAGGAGAAGCTCGAACAAAAACAAGGTCACCCAAGGAGAATTCAAGAGGCCTCTTACGGTGGTCCGCATAGGATTTCTGGCGACTCTATGCCTCTTTCATTCTCTCACGAATAAGATGGATCTTCTCATATGATTCTTGAAATGATTTAGGGCCTGAAATAAGCTTTTCCCCCGACTCAAGCCAACAAGATGGAGAACGACATGGCCTTCCATATAAGGCTTCAAAAGGAGCCATACCGATAAAAGATTGGTAGCTATTATTAAAAGAAAACTCAACTAGAGGAAGATGATCCTCCCAGCTACCACCAAAATCCAAGATACAAGCACGTAGCAAGTCTTCCAAAATACGGTTCACTCGTTCAGTTTGTCCATCAGACTGTGGGTGATAAGCTGTGCTAAGATTAAGCTTCGTGCCTAAAGCTTGCTGGAGATTCTACCAAAAGTGACTTGTGAAAAGAGGATCACGATCACACACAATAGATGAAGGGACACCATGCAATCGCACGATCTCCTTAATATATAGCTTCGATAAAAGCGATGCCATCCTGTTCGACTTAATAGGAATAAAATGTGCGGATTTGGTGAGACGGTCCACAACAACCCAAATACTGATATGGCCTGACTTCGAACGAGGTAAGCCATCAATGAAATCCATTGAAATTTGATCCCATTTCCACAACGAAACCTCTAAAGGCTGAAGAAGACCGGATGGCCGCTAATGCTCGGCCTTAATAAGCTGACAAGTTATGCAATTACCTACATAACTTGCGACATCATGCTTCATGCCTTCCTAATAATAAAGGCGACGCATATCGGCATACATCTTACTACTGCTGGGGTGAATGGTATACTTAGAGTGATGACAATCATCAAGAATGTCACGCCTAAGTGATGAATCAGAAGGTACAACAATACGGTCCTTCAAACGAAGACAATCGTGAGAATCAATACTCAAATCCCTCATCTCATCATCGTGGGATTCAGATTCACAAAGACAAATAAGGCGCAACGTCTTAGAATCACGTCGCTGAGCCTCAGAAATACGATCTAAAAGAGAAGGTCGAGCTTCCATACTGAATAATAAGACAGATGAATCAAAAGAAGAAGCTCGATCATGAATATCACAATAAGATAAAGTTTCAAGGACATCCCATTCGGCTAACATCATAGAAACAACAGTCGAATGCTTGCGACTAAGCGCATCAGCCACATGATTACCCTTTCCCAGGGTATACTGAATATCAAAATCATATGAGGCCAGAAACTCAAGCCAACGCTGCTGCCTCATATTAAGCTCCTTTTGAGTGAATAGATATTTCAAGGATTCATGATCGGTAAAAAGGACGAAGTTCTCTCCCAAAAGGTAATGACGCTAAATCTTCAAAGCGAAGACAATGGCTGCAAGCTCTAAATCATGAGTAGCGTACCGAGCCTCATTCAGACGCAATTGCCTAGAAGCATAGACAACTACCCGATCTTTTTGCATCAGAACAACACCGAGGCCACTATGACTGGCATCGGTATAAACGATAAGATCATGGTTCCCTTCAGGAACCACAAGGACGGGAGCATTAGTGAGAAGCTCCTTCAATTTCTGAAAAGAAGCCTCACACTTATCGGACCAAATGATTCGAACGCCTTTCCTCGTAAGGCTAGTCAATGGAAGCACGATGCGGGAAAAGTCTTTGATGAAACGGCGGTAATAACTAGCCAAACCTAGAAAACTACGAATCTCATGAACATTCTCAGGCCTCTTCCAACTCTGAATAGCCTCGATCTTAGAAGGATCAACGGAAATACCTTCTGAAGATACAACATGGCCTAAGAACTTCACTTGCTTTTCCCAGAAGTGACACTTAGAAAGTTTTGCTTTGAGTTGGTGCTTTCGGAGAGTACTCAAAACAATTCTAATATGTCGAGCATGGTCCTCTTCAGACTTCGAATATACAAGAATGTCATCAATGAAAACAAGCACGAACTTATCGAGATAGTCCCGGAATACAGGATTCATAAGATTAACAAAGTAGGCAAGTGTGTTCGTCAATCCGAATGGCATGACGAGCCACTCATAAGAACCATAGCGAGGGCGAAATGTGGTGAGAGGAATACTATCTTCCGCAACTCGAAGCTGATAAAAACCAGTGGCAAGGTCTAACTGTGAAAAGTCCTTATCACCACTTAATTGGTCGAAAATGTCGTCGATCCTCGGTAAAGGGTAACGATTCTTGATGGTTAACTCATTAAGCTTGCGATAGTCGACGCAAAGTCTAAGAGTCCCATCGAACTTCTTCACGAATACTACCACGGCTCCCCACGGTGAAGAACTAGAACGAATGAAATGCTTGGCTTCAAGCTCGAGAAGTTGCTTTTTGAGTTCCTCATTCTCTCGTGTAGACATCCTCGTGGGAGGATGACTAACTGGTCGTGCGTCGGGAATACGATCGATACGGAACTCAATAGCTCTCTTAGGAGGTAAACCAGAAATGGGTTCGAATAAATATGAAAAGTCGCAAACAATAGGAACACGGGATACATCGTCGTCGTCGTCTCGAGAATCAAGGGCAAATAAAGAAGCCGTGGAATCACAATCGGAATCACGAAGCGAAAGAGATAACTGATTAGAAGAATCAGGATGTCGAATATATAAAACTCGCTCCAAACATAAAATCCTGGCCTCGTATCGAATTAGCCTGTCCATTCCCAATATCATACCAAATCCAAGAAAAGGAATAACGTGCAGATTCGCACGGAAAGAAAAGGCACAAATCAAAATCTCAATATCATCACAAAGCAAAGTAAGAGTTGCATATCCTCCGATAGGATTCGCAATCCGTAAAGAAGTAAGCATGTAAGAAACATCTAACTGCAAAGCATCAACGAGTTCTTTCGGTACGAATGAGTGAGATGCACCTGTATCGAAAAGCACTCGAATATAACGATCACGGAATTTAATAGAACCCTCTAAAACAGAAGAGGAAGTACCTCTAGACTGAGCAGCACCTCCAGAGGTAGTAGCCACACCAAGATGACCCTGAGGAGAACCCTTCTCCTTTTTGGGATGAGCTGAAACCAAATGTCCCTCCTTCTTACAATAAAGACAACGCTTAGGCTTGGGACACTCCCTCATTGGATGGTCAGGTGCACCACAATTGAAGCATGCAAAAGGCTTAGTTGAAGGAGTAGACTGAGACTGAGAAGAAGATCCCCTCTGTTTCTTCTTCTTACTTGGATGGAACGGCTTCGGCTTACGGAAAAACTTTTTCTTATTTGGGTTTCCCTGAACATTACCCTCATCATCACTATCTTCTTCCTTCTCGACCGCTTCAAGCTGAAGGCCCGCATCCATAAGTTTTTCAAAGGTAAGCTCAAGGCGAAGCATGAGGAATTTCTTCAGATATTTCTTAAGCCCGGAGACGAACTTAAGATTCTTTTTATAAGGAGTAAAGATGTGCTCGAGACCATATTTAGATAAGGCTTCAAAGGATGCAACATATTTAGAAACGGCCGACTTTCCTTGTTTGAAATCAAGGAAACATCGAGCAAGAATAGCCTTCTCGGATTCTAGAATAAACTTGAGTTTGAATCTCTCACGAAACTGATCCTACTCTAGAGTGGACTCATCAATCTCAGCAATAAGAAGATCATACCAATGTAAAGCTCGTTCTTGCAACATACTAGATGCTACAAGAGCTCGTTGATGATTAGAGATCTCCATACGACTAAAGATACGCTCACAAGAACTGAGCCACACCTCAACGTCTAAAACAGTCTCGGTGCCTTTAAAGATCTTGCCACCAAGATGAGTGAAGTCACTATACATGCGCGCAAATGAGGATTTTCGCGGAGGAGAAGAGTGCGCTGGAGCGGGAGGTTGAGTGCTCCGAATAAGCTCAAGGATCTGATCGGTAGACATATATACGCCTTCAGGACGAGATCCACTGGACGGTCCTACCGTCGTAGAGCGTCCTCTACTCGACATAGCTGAAAGATAAGATAGGATTATTCATAGGGTAAATAGATATATTAGCAATTCAAGTGTAGAAGTTAAGGAATACTAAGGAATATAATTAACATTCCTAGACATATTCCTTTCTATCCACCCCAAAGGAATTAAAAAGGGACACGAATCAAAACAAGGATAGGGACAAGTCAAGGTCAAGGTGAAATCGATCATGATTAAGGGATGATGTATACGGATGTATTATATCTGATGTACGGTATCTCGTACACTAATCTATGTATATTACATTATATTCTGAAACAATGCTCTGATACCAAGCTGTGACGCCCCACCCTGAGACCTACATTAGTAAAGAGAATTACAAAGTAATCATGTCTACTAATGCAGAGCATAGGGCTGGTTAAAGGCGACCATCATAGTAATACGTTAGTTAAGAGTTAAGCATGTCAATTTTATCTTAATTTTTTTTCCTTTTTATTACTTCATAAGTAGTAGACACGCTTAGTTCCTAACTAATGCACACTATGGTGGATTCGGACCATTTCATAAAATATGTAATATACATGCAGATAGAAACATCAGTCACAGAATAACAAACCCAGATTAGAGTATATATATAATACATACATCGCCATACATCTCCATAATAATACGTCATACATAAGTAGAAAGGACTACTGAATCATATATACACTCATCCCACAAAATAATATGCAATAAGACGACATAAAAGCAGACGACTCTAAAAAAATGACATCCAAGCCAAAATGATAAGTCCAATAAAAGCTATCAAGCTGATCCAAGAAGTGACGCAATCCAAACTAACCTGCAACTCGGTCTGACCCGAACGAAAAACACACGGGTCAGGCAAGCTAAACTTATCGGTAGTAAGAAAGGGGACATCAGTGATTCATGTCAACAGAACGATATCCATTCCATTTTTGCCAACAGAACAATATCTCAAAAATAATAAGCGAAAGTGAAATATCCATTCCATTGTTGCCAACAGAATGATATATGGTTCATCATGTCATTCATAAGAAAGGGGACATCAGTGATTCATCTATTTAATTCAAGAAAATTCAATAAGTAACATGCATATGGTTTATCTTAAGGACATCTATAGGTAAAGTGGATAAGGGATGAGAACCATATAATAACTTCATAAAGAAACATCAAATCATCATAATCCATCATAAGAACTCATTAAGAGTTAAAGGCAATCATAAACGAAATCACCATATAGCATAATATAAATGTAGCCTATATCATATTCAAGGCCATATCCAAATAAAAACATTACAAAAAGGTGAAATCGAACATAGAAAACTTCATAGGAATTGCACGTGCTTTTCATCTTGATTAGTACTACTATTATTTGTACCATATGTCGTGATGACTTGGGGTCATTAACAACTTAGCATCGTGATCATCTTGATTGACTACAGTCGAATATCGCGATAACACCCAAATCATAAAATCCGAGCAAAACATCATGATGATTGGAATCTAGTAATGACATCAAGAACATCGTAATGATTCCAATCTTATACTCGATTTGTAGTACTAATAACATCTTAAATGTGTCATAACATCTCGAATAGGAACTCAATGGGCGTTAATGTACGTCCCATACCATACATTCGCACATATTGGTTTACTAATTGTCAGTCGATGCCGCATTAGAAAACATTCATAAAAATCCAAATCAAACATACACCGCCTCCTCTCATTGGCGAGTGTAAAGCACCCAACTCATTATGTCTCATACTTTGATGAGTTTAAAGTGACATCAAGACTTGTCTCATTTCATCGAAAAGTAAAAGTCCATCTTAAACATCACAACCATCATCAATTCATCATAACAACCCTGCCTCATGTCCTCGGCAAATAAAAATATCATAAAACAGTACTTTAAAGCAGATTCGAAAGTATAAGTTCGATATTAAGCGATGAGGCGAAAACACATGTCCCATACCACGTATTTTTGCCAAATCGTTTAATTCTCATTCTTATACGTTGAAAATCATCTAAATAGGCTATAATATATTTAGAATAATTTTATAGAGAAAACGGGATTTTTTAAATAATTTTTCGATATTTTTATGTAAGTTATATAAGGAAAAATCCATTTATCAAATAGATTATCTATTTATAAAATACTTTTTTAAAAAAAAAAAATAATGGCTTAAAAACCCATCAAAATGTCAAAAAAAATTATTTAATTACCCATAATTTATAAATAATTTTCAAAAACTTATTCAAAACCAAGATCAATTAAAACCATCGAATTCTTCAAATATCGATATTTATCGATATTTAGATTGAATAGAATTTAAATAAAATTTAAATTCTAAATATTTCCAAAAGCAAGCCAATTCATTGTCGGATAAAAAGATTTAAACATTCACCATCAAACTTATTCAAACGATATTTAAAAGCATCGAAATTTGTAGTGAAACAGTTAACGAAAGCGCAGATAGAAGTGAAAGAACAATCTACCAAGCAACTGAGGTTTTTGGCTAAATTTGGACAGAAATTTGGGGTACCAAACTACTCAGATTTTAGCCAAATTTTGCTTTGTTATACTATGACATGAGGTATATAACATATCCAAAATTTGGAGCAATTCGCTGCAAAGTGAAAGAGTTACAATTATTCGAACATAGCACATTTCAGCAAACACAAAAAAAACAAGATTTTTTTTGCTGTTTTTAACCAACGATTTTATATAGCATAACAATCCAAAATTCCATGAAATTATCCAGAAACCTTGCATAATCCAATTAATATGACATATCAAAAATTTGGGGCAACTAGCTGTAAATTGAAGAAGATATAATTTTTCTAAAATGATGTATTTTCGGCCAATACACAGAGATCAATTTTTGGCCGATTTCAATCATTAATTTTCCAGATCAAAACAACTCCAAATTCATTGAAAATTTCAGAAACAATGAAACGTCCAAGTACTGCAATATATAAAAAATTGAGGTTCATTGACTATAAATTGTAGAAGATATGATTTTTCTAAAATGATGTATTTTTAGCCAATAAACAGAGATCATTTTTTGGCCGGGTTCAACCATTAATTTTCCAAATCAAAACAACTCCAAATTCATTGAAAATTTCCAGTAATATTGAACAATCCAAGTACTACAACATATCAAAAATTCAGGTTCATTAAATGTAAACTGAATAATATACGAATTTTTGAACATGGTGCTTTTTCAGCCAGCAAAACAGAAAACCAATTCGATAAATTGAGCAATTCCATCGACAAATTGATAGCAAAATTCGATATTTTGCTTAGCTTGCTGTAAGAAAACTCTTACCTTGCTTACCACTTGATTTAGAAAGATATAGCAGCGATTTGAGAGAAATTTGATGACTTTTGGTGGAGAAATGATCCTTAGTAACCTGAAGAAGCTTTTTATTCCAGATTTAAATGACTTCTCTTTGAATTTTTGCAGCAAATTGAGTGGGAATTTGGCTTAGATTGAGGAAGCCGTTATTTTTCCTTTTGTTTTTACTATAAGAAGGTTTTAGGAAGAAGAAGATGTAAATTACATACAACTTTTTTTCCCCTCACCAGAAGGATCTAGAGAATGGGCTTTGGATCCTATCCAAACCCATTAAGCCCAAATAAAACATTAGAAAAAGAAAGCTGTATACATGTTTCCACTTAATTTAACACTATATGCATATAACACTTCATTTTCAAGCCAAATAAAATGCATACACTAATTTTTTTTGAAATAAAATTAGTTAATGTGAAAAAATGAAATTTATTTTAACAATAAAAGGTTGTTTTAACAATAAAACACCATTTTTAACAATATTTAACAATTTACACAATTTAAGTGTAAAAACGCTATTTTAAAAATATAACTTGTTCAAAATTTATTCTCTTAGTCAAATAAATTGTAATAAATCATTGTGGAACTTTTAAAACCACAAAATAATATTTTCACACAATATTTCATCTTTTATTTTAATAAAATACATGTTTTCTTCATATTTTTCGTCTTATATTCAGAAAAAGCATAATATTGGCAATAATTACCAATATTATCACAATGACTTAATTAAAATACAGTACTTGACTAATTTCACTTCAATACCTCAAAATTAAGTTTTTAAAACTTATTTCCATCAATTTGGATTTATTTCAACAATTAAATGTTGAAATACATCACTTGGTAAATTTATTAACTTAAATTTACCTAAATTCCAATATTTTCCATTCTGACTCGATAAATAACTAACATCATTTATTTTCAACCCAATTTCACAAATTAGATATTTTAAGCTTATATTCATTCATTTATATTTATTCCAACCATCAATGTGTTAAAATAACATCTTATGAGATAAATTAGCTCATATAAATTCAAAACCCAAGTTTTATTCATCAAAACACTGTTTATATAAAATAAACAATATTAATTGACATTTCATTCCTCCAATTCTTTTATAATACAATACTAAATTATATTTACATTATAATTTAATATTAACGGTAATCTCCAAAATCCGAGTTGTAACAATATATATATATATATATATATATATATATATATATTGGAGTGCTTGATTTCCCGCATTATATAGCGGATGAGACCCTATGCGTCCACATAATAACGGATGACCCTTTATACCGCGATATTCCACCTCGAAGAGGAATCGGTATTTTATTTGTTGACTAACGTCTGTGGATGCAGGGAAACAGGTTGGAGGGATCCAACTGGTTCCTCAAAATTATTTAGATTGTTTTAATATTCTGTAATATGGTTTATTGGAAAATTTGTGATAAATTATATTGGTAATTGAAAATATTGGATGCTATGGTTTGATTGAATATATGTTCAGTATATAGAGATATCAAAAATATAAAGATTGAATTTTAAAGGTAAATAAAGTTAGAAATTCTTAGTAAATAATTATAGAGAATTTGGATAAATTAAAGAATGAATTGGTAAAGAATTAAAGTGATTTTTAATTCTAATAAGTAAATTCCAAGTATAAGAATGGAGATTTTTGAACAAACAGGAATAAATAAATTTTAACTTAAGAGATATTATTTAAAGGAATAAAGAAATTATTTTTAAATTCAAAGTTTAAATTTTGTTTGGAAAAGATAAAGAAGAAATGTGGGAAAAAAATATGAAATTGATATTCTCGGTTTAAATAAGATTTTAAATCATATAAGGAAGTTAAATCTAAAATTAATGGGTTTTGAAGTAAATTGAGTACGTAAAGGAATTTATTTTTAAACGGAATAGATTTGGAAATCTATTTAAAGATTGATTTAATGTTGAAACTATGTTTCAAAAGGAGGATGAGACTATGGAATTTATAAACTGGGTTTATAAAGTGAAATAAGATGTCGGTGGATTTTTGGAAGTATTAATTCACGGTGGGAATTTTAAAGGAATGGGTAATTTGTTTTAGAAATAAATAGTGGTTTATTTTTAAAAGTGTGAAAGGATAGTGTATTTCCCTGAAAAGCCAAGTACGATTCCGAAGCAGATTTTTAATTATGCTTTTAAAAATTTAAAGTTGTTTTAAAAGAATGTTTTTGTGAAATTATTATTTAAGTTGTTTAAAAAATTTAAAGGTAAGTATTTATTAAATTAGTTTTAATAGTTATTATTTTGGAAGGTTGATTGGTATTATGATTTAAAAAGACAATTATTAATATTTATATTTTATAAAGTAGATTTATTTTAAAGATAGTTTGGCTAAAAAATTTATTTGAAAAACTTGTTTAGAATTTCATAACTTTTATTTTAAGATTTGTTATGGCTTAAGTTTTACATGAAAATTGATTATAAATTTCATAATTTGTATTTTAAATAAGTGCTTTAAATAGTTTTTATTTTTAATGTTTTAAATAGTTTTTATTCTAAATGTTTTAAATATTTTTTATTTTAAGTATTTTAAAATATATATTTTTGGAATAAAGTGATTTAAATTATTTTAGAATCTTAAGAATTTAGACTGGGTGATTTTTAGTGGAAATAAACAATATTTGGGAAAGTTATTCTGCGAGAGAAAGGTGAGTTGAAACTATTTTCATAGGATGGAAATGTAGAAAGATATCTTGCGAAGATATTTCGAATAATAAATAATTTTGGAAATTTATTAAAACTGATGGTCGTTTGTAAATTTGATTTGATTGTTAAATAACCAACTATCAATATTGGCCAATGTGCTGACTGTTTCGAAGAGATCGGGATCGGGATTGATTTGCCGAAAACCACTTCGATCCGGTTTTAACGTTTTCGTGTAGAAGACAAGAGATAGGAGTCGAAGATGGAGCAACGAAGTGCAAGGGCTAATCGCTACTAATCCTGAGGGTGACTCCAAAATGGATGTAGTAGGAGTAGTGCCTTCGGCTCCATTCGGACCCGAAACGGACTTGTATGGATGAATGCCTTCAGAACGTCGTTAGGAGGCGATGAGCATTCTAAGTGAATGTGTGCTAAAAATGTAACGCATAGCTCGAGCCTCATCAACCAAGAATGGCTAAAACAGGGGAGGTGCACACAATGCTAAGTGGCTGGTAACCAATTAGGGTAAGGTCATCCCTGTCTAGATGTCTCTTTTATCCGGCTATATGGGCAGATGTTGATCCCAACCGCGGGATCATCTTATTCGGACTATCCAGTAAGGGGTAGCTCCGGTCTTGTGATGTAGGGGATCAGAGTGGATCCTCGGTACGATGATCTAGACCATGTACTGTGACGTGCGGTACCCCAGTAGCCCTGCCATTGATGGAAATCCATTTTCCTTACGTGCCTTTACGGTTTTGTTTGTAGAACTTATTATGCTGGAATTTAATGAATGCAACAATTTCGGCTATGTGAATAGGTATTTGTATATACACACTACTATAATATCAGAGGATTTTATAAGAAAATGTTTTGGTTATCGTAAGGTAAAAACCCGGCATGTTTATTTGTGGCGTGGTCTTACGAGATACCTTTGATTTCAGAATGATTTTGAAAACTTTAATAATCCAATTGAGTGTGTTTTCTCACGCTGGTTTTCCAGACTGACTCGGGTGTTATTTAACTATCATGCTCGAGTTAGACCGGGTATTGTAGGATACAGGAAAGGATGCTGTGGAGCTCAGAAGATAAGCTAGATGGCGAGACATCTCACACGTATTTGATGTATTATCCGCTGCGCATGGTTTGTTGCATAATCAGTTTCTGTGGGGATAAGTTAATATAACTGTCCCGCGTTATGTTTTGTTTGATGTTGTACTCTGATGATGTAATATATAATACAGCTACAGTTTCTTTGTATAAAAGTCTGTTATCTATTATATATTGTTCCGCTGCGATTGTGAGATTCTGATATTGTTTCTTTTTCTATTTTCTTCCTCTACCTCCTTCTTTTCAAACCCAAATGGTTCATATTTCCATTTACTTTGAGCTGATATGATGGAGAATAGTGTCGACTCAAGAGGTACGGGTTTGCGGGCTGTTACATGCTTTCTTTATGGAATTAATGAATCAAATCTTCTAAGAGCTCTTGGATTGGTTCATGCTGGTGTTCATTGATGACATTTAAATATATTCTAAGGATTAAAGAGGTCATTAGATTCATCCTAGAATAGTGCTTGAGACATTGAGGCAGAATCAACTAAAAGCAAAGTTTTTGAGATATTATTTTCGAAAGAAAGAAGTGAAGTTTCTTGGTATGTAGTTTCAGAAAAAAGGTTGTTTGTGGATTCAACTAAGACTGAAGCTGTAAATAATTAGAAGAGACCTGAGAATGGCAACCAAGACAAATAGTTTTCTTGGATTAGCTGGCCATCCCCGGAGATTCATCAAGAATTTCTCTTGGATAGTAGCACTTCTGACTAAACTATCCAGAAAGGACGTAAAGCTTGTTTGGTCTAGTAAGTGTGAGGAAGCGTTCCAAAAGCTAAAACATTTATTGACCAATGCACCCGTGTTATTTGTGCCAAATGATAATCTGGATTTGATGGTGTATACAAATGCATGTGGAACATGATTAGGAGCTGTGTTGATGCAAAGTGGTAAAGTGATTGCCAATGCTTCTCGACAGCCCAGACCGCATGAAGTTACGTATCCGACTTATGATTTAGAGTTGGTAGTAGCGATCATTGCTTTGAAGGTGTGAAGACACTACCTTTTAGGAGATAGATTCGAGTTGTTTATGGATCATAAGTCGTTGAGGTATTTATTTTCTCAAAAAGAGTTGAATGTGAGACAATAGAGATTACAAGAGTTTTTAGCAGCTTATGATTTCGGTACCAAGTATACGCTAGGAAAAGGAAATAAAGTTATTGATAGAAAAATGGAAGGATTGAGAAGCATTGAATATTTGTGGTGTGTAGTTAAGATCAATGGCTAGTTCTAGTCGGGAAACTACCATGTTGTCATGTTTGGAAGTTCGACCAGTGATGATCGAAAGGATTGCTTCTAAGCCAAGAGATGATCCATTGCTAGCCGAAAGGATTAGAAGACTTGAAAGTGGAACTAAAATTGATAATTTAAAGGATTTTTGTCTTGACCGAAATGGATGGTTAAGAAAGGAGGTATGATTTTGTGTTATAGATGTTGGTGATGTAAAGAAGGAGGTTCTTAGGGATTGTCACCGATCGAAGTTTACTGTTCATCCCAGAGGAACTAAGATGTATAAGGATTTAAAGAGGTGTTTCTTCTCGAAAGGTATGAAAAGGATGTAGGCTTATGGATAAAGCAATTTTTGAATTGCCAATAAGTGAAATCTAAGCATCAAAAGCCTGGTCGTTTGCTTCAGCCTTTAGATATACTAGTTTGGAAATTGGATTCTATCTCCATAGATTTTATTTACGGGCTTCCAAGGTCGAATGAGGGAAATGTGAGTATTTAGGTTAGGGTGGATAGACTGAACAAGATTGCAGATTTCATTCCCATTAAGTTGACCAGAATAGCACCTGTATTAGCTAAGTTATTTATGAAGAACATTGTTAGACTGCATAAGTTTCCTAGTAGCATAGTCAGCGACAAAGATATATTGTTTACTAATGAATTCTGGAAGAGTCTACAGGAATTAGGTACCAAGCTTAAGATGAGTACCGCCTATCACCCATAGATAGATAGGAAGACGGAGAGAGTCAATAAAGAACTTGAAGATTTTCTAAGAGCTTGCGTACTAGATTTGGTGGGTCATAAAAAGACCATTTGTACCAAGTTGAGTTTTCATATAATAATAATTATCAGACTAATATAGGAATGACGCCTTTCGAAGCTTTGTATGGAAGGCCATGCAAATAACCAGCATGTTGGTTGGAGATCGGAGACAGATTGATTATTGGTCCAGATATGGTGAGAGAAGCTACAGAGAAGATTGAGTTAATCCGAGCTAGGATGAGGGAAGCTCGGTCTAGGTAGAAAAGCTACATGGATAAGAGACATAAGGATCTTGAGTTCTCAGGTGGAGATCGTGTTTATATTAAAGTATCACTGATGAAGGGTGTGGTACGATTTCGAAAGTCATGGAAACTGGAAGCTAGGTTGGACCGTTCCCTATTATAGAGAGGATCGAAAAGATCGCATATCGAGTAGAGTTACTGAGTAGTTCAGCAGGAGTCCATAATGTTTTTCATGTTTCTCATCTTAGGAAGTACTGCATGATCTAAAGATTACTATTGCTCAGACTGCATTGGAAGATTTAGTAGTAGAACCAAATCTGGCTTTTGTGAGACAACCAGTTTGTGTTGTGGTTAAAAACGAGAAGAGGTTAAGAAACAAGACCGTCGAGTTAGTGAAAGTCAAGTGGAGTGACAATAAGAAAGATTGTCCTTGGGAAACATATGATAGGATCGGGGATACTTATCTTGAGTTGTTATGAAGGTATGTTCTGTACTTGTTATATAGACTTTCTAGTTGGTAGGATATACTGGCATTTTTATTGCAGTTGTTTGCATGTTTGATATGATTATTGTGCAGTCCTTACTAAATTTCGAGGACTAAATTTTTTAAAGACGGGAGCCTGTAGACCCCCAATTTTAGTTTAACATTATTCAGGATATTTGATTAGATAGATTAAATAGAATAATGTACTGGGATAAGGAGGATGAGATTTGATAATTAATTGGGTCAGGACTACCTAATTAATTAATAAAAAAAATTAACTTAATATATAAGGGAATAAATGAGAGGGGAATGTTTGCACAAAAAATGGGCAAACACCTCCAAGTCGTATTATTTAGTTGATTTTATGTGGTTTTCAATGATTTGGGTGACTTATGCAAATATGTAAAAAGCAGGGACTGAACTGTAAAAGAAACACAGATTTATAGTGGTTCGGCCAGAACGTGCCTACGTCCACTTTATATGTTATTATCCTTTTTCTTTCAGATTACAAGTACAAAGCTTTGTATACAAGTATATGAAAGTTGTTTGAAAGTTCCTTCCGTGCTTGAGCTCTCAAACTTGTCTGCCATTGTTGTACCTCTGCCCCTTTATTTATAGAGTGAGGTTGGGGGCAGGGGTCTTGGATGTGTATAGCTGCTGATGGGCCTGAGCTGAAGCGATCTGGCCTGGCGCATCTGGTTCGACGGAGCTTGGTTCGGCCGTGCTTGGTGTGGTTGGTCCGGAGGTTCATTCGGTAAAGGGTGGAAAGATTGTGGTTCGGCATTAGTAGGGAGAGGAGATGGACCGGCATTGGTAAGGAGAGATGTTGATTCGGCATGGCTTCTGGACCGCTGTCTTGGTGATTCGGTAGGAGGATGGAGTGACGTTGGTTCGGCAGGTGGTGGTTCGGTAGGCTTTAGTTATGTGGTGGTGGGTTTTGGACCGGTGATGGTGGGTTGGTTCGGCAGGCATGGTCGAAGTGGTTGGTTCGGTGGCGCGAGGGAATGTGGTTGGACCGGTAGTGCTTCCTTCCCTTGATTCGGTAGTGCCTTTCCTTGTTGGTTCGGTGGTGGTGTAAAAGCACCCAACACTTGCCCCCCAAAGTGGGGCATATGCCAGCATATGTCGCGCTTTGTTTTCTCGTGGTTTGGATAGCTTCATTCGGTTTTGAGTGCCGAACTGGTTGGTCCGGTTGTCCTGCGCTCTTCTATATATAGGGGCTACACCCCCCGCTTATTCCTTACCGAATCAGAGAGAAACCGAATTAATTGAGTGCCGAATCGACCTTGTGCCGAATATTCATTGTGCCGAATAGACCTTGTGCCGCATCAGGTATACTTTTTGCCGCCGAATGAGCTTAAGTCTCTAGCGCCGAATGAACTTTGGGTTGAGAATGCTGAATGATATTTTAAACCTTTAATACCGGATGGACTTTATGCCGAATGGGCTATGCCGAATGAGCTTTCATATTTGAATCTTGAGTGGAACACTAAACCTATATTCACCTGCTCGCTTTATGCGCTTGCTTGCTTACATTTCCATACTTCTTGTTTTAATAACGTGCTTTTGCTTTTGTGCCACAGATAAATGTCTCGCAAAGCAGAAACTCGATCAGATAGAAAGAAGTCCAAGGACAGAGAAGAGACTTCTACCGTGCCCCCAGCCCAGTCAGGACCGGCGCAACATGGACCTGCCCCGAGGTCGTTAGTGGATGGGTATGGTCCCCAAGAACTTCTGGTCTCCCCTCCTGACTACTTTCCTAGCTCCCTGAAGGAGGAGAAACTCAATGCCATATCTCGTTCTTTTGGAATTGATAGAGCACTCATGGTGCTGCCAGGGGCTGGAGTTATGCCATATGATAGAGCGTCCATGAGTCTCTCTTCTCCTTCTTCTCCATTCTCTCTCTCTAGTTCCTGTCTCTCTAGTTCCTGAACATTCCTTACGAGAGTCTGCATGCTCTTCATTTGATGATGAGGCCACCGAGGAATTCCCAACTCTCTGCATTTCTTCTTCAAAAGAGTTAGACCTATGTTTAATTCTTTCGCCGCTTGCGATATTGGCAAGTAAAAGTACTTCGATACTAGTTCAAATGTTAAGGCCGTTTTTTCCTTGTTCATTGTTAATTTCTTCTTATTTTTTTTTTGATTCTTCCTTCTGATCATCATTAGATATCCTGTAGCTCAACTTGGACTTCTCTATCTCATAACTCAAGTCGTTGAAGATGATATTGAACTCTTTAGAAAGGGTCAGAGAAGCTAAACGAGGATCTGAAGGATGGTTTAGAGGAATGGCATTGATTATTTCATCCAAATCTGGTGCTTCATTGTTCAAACCACTGAATGATCCTTTACTGAGATCTAGTTGGGCATCATCAAATCCACTGGGCAGACCATCAACATCGTTCAAAAGATTATGATCATCTAAGTAGTGTAATTGGTTATTCATGACCTCAGAAGGACTGATCATGTAATTTCGTATACGATGTTGAAATGTGTAGTCAATGCAAAGAAGATTGAAGCTGGTAATTAATGTGCATTTCATCTTGAGTGTTCTAAGTTCAAGCCTTGCTTCCCCTTATTTTCTTTTTAGGTTTTCATAACTTGATCGTTTACTGTTTATTTGATGAATTCCTCTTCTTAATTGGACAGTTGGGACTTCCGATCAACATGCTGGGAGCTCCGACCCTGCGGCTAAGTAGGCTTGGAGAGTTGGTAGGATGAGGGCGAAGCGTGGACGCAGCTGGTTCCTTGTCCGGATTCGGCCACCTTTTGATTTCTTTTTATTGCTGTTTATGTTAGTCCAAAACATTGATGTGACTGTAATAATATTGTTTGTGATGAATGACTTTATGTAATTTCATAACATAAGCTGATTCCTTTATGTTGGAATGTTATCGCTATTTGTTGTGCTGTGTAAGTGATGTAACTATGCATGTTACTAGTGGCTTGACTGTGCCTGATGCCAAGTTTTTTGCTTAAAGTATAGTTTTCTCATTTTGCAACGTAAATGTGATGTGTGAATATGAACTGCAGCTATGCATTAATGTATAAAAGTAGAAGGTACCGTCCTTCATGTTTCGGCTGTGGACGGCAACTTTGTGCGCCCTGTAAGACTAAGCACGGAATCTTGTTGAGTGTCTCGTCATGCGATTGTAAGTTTCTGTTCCCATTAGCGAGCGTTCCCTATTTCATGTCCTGTACTTTCAAGCACCATTACGGAGAATAGGAGAAAAGTTTTAAATGAAATGGAAATATAGGAAAAGTAAAACTTCCAATCACGGAAGGCCGTCGATGTGCTTAAGTTCGTGGCAAACGGGTTTTGTAGTCACTTTCCCTAGCTGTGGGTCTTGGAGACATTTGTCACCCATCTTACGCCTCTGCGGGGAGTTTTCTTTTTTACCACAGCCGCACTTAAGACACATCGGAGCCGATCGCGCACAGTAACTACCCGGGCCATTATGGCCCGTAATTGCGGGTATTATTCGATTTACTGTGGCCGGCTAGCGTGGGGGCCGATCGTCAACTGTGAACTGCCCCTGGCTGGCCACACCTTATGTTGGGGCTTATGGTCGGTTCACAATTGCCGGCGAGCCGAATCGCTGTAATGAGCTGCCATGGCATAATCGGCCTTCTCGGTGGCTTATACTCGGCTTATTACAGTCGGCTTTAAGGGCCGAGGCAAACAATGAGTTAACTCGCGGTAGAGGGATACCGAAGCAAAGTGTCTCATTGGCGAGGGCATAGGATCGTAGCGTACCTGTTAGATTTTGTCCAGGTGGAGTTGTTTTGTGAAGCTCTGAATTGAAATGTCATCTGCAAAGGATTTTGTTCAACAGCAAAGGATAAAGCTTAACAAGTAGCCAAGATACAAAGGAACAAGTTAACAAGAGCCAAGTTTTTTTTAAAGTGGTTCGGCACGAAAATGCCTATGTCCACTGATTCTCTTTGTTAATTCACTTCATATGGGCAGTACAAGTTAAGAAAAGTATCGACGGAGGTGTCGGATGTTCCATGCCCTCTGGAACACCTCTCCGTCCACTGTTGACAAAATATAAGCTCCGTTGTGGAGATCTTTATGAATTACATATGGTCCGTCCCATATGGGGTCCAGTGCCCCGGGGCGCGGAAAGATTCGCTTGAGGACAAGATCTCCTTCTTGTAAGCTGCGATGCTTGACTTTGGAGTTGTATAGTGCTGCCACTTTTTGTTTGTGAGCTGCTACTTTGAGTGCTGCATCATTTCTTCTCTCCTCAATCAGATCCAAAGACATGAGGAGGAGTTCTTCGTTTTCTTCTGGGTTGTAGTGGATCCTACGCTGGGAAGGCATAATAGTCTCAACTGGGAGCATTGCCTCCGATCCGTATGCCAAAGAGAAAGGAGTATGCCCTGTTGATGTTCTGAAAGATGTGCGGTAGGCCCAAAGTGCCGTAGGAAGTTGATCCACCCAAGCGCCCTTTGACTTTCAAGCTTCTTCTTGATCAGCGTTTTGAGAATTTTGTTGACAGCTTCGACTTGGCCATTTGCCTGGGGATAAGCCACGGATGAGAAGCTTTTGTGAATCCCGTGCTCTTGGCACCAGTCGGTGAATTCCTCACTGTCAAATTGAAGCCGTTGTCTGATATGATTCTGAGTGGAACCCCGTACCTGCACAAAACATTTTTGATCAAGAAGTTGATAACTTTAGTTGAAGATATTTTATTCAGAGGCTCCGCTTCCACCCATTTGGTGAAATAGTCAACTGCCACTATAGCATGTCTGGCCCCGCCTCGGCCCATCGGCAGTTCGCCAATTAAGTCAATTCCTCATATTGCGAAGGGCCAAGGGCTGGTCATCTGAGTAATTTCATTGGTTGGTAGTCGAGGAATCTTAGCAAATTTCTGACATCTGTCGCATCTTCTGACGAAGTCTAAAGCATCTTTGTTTAAAGTGGGCTAGAAATACCCATATCGGAGTATCTTTTTTGCTAGGGTCTGCCCTCCGGTGTGGTCTCCACAACTTCCCTGATGGATATTGGATAGAATTTCCTTGGCTTCTCTTCCAGCAACGCACCTCAATGAGGGGTTAGAGAAGCCGCGCCGATAGAGGATGCCTTCTTGCATTGTGTAGCGGGAAGCTTTCCTTAGAATTTTCTTAATTTCATTTCGCCCGTCGGGTAGGGTGCCGTTTTGTAAGTATTCCCGGATAGGGGTCATCCATGTTTCTTCTTCGGTTGCAGCTATCAGATTTACTTGCTCGAAACTTGATGCCAGCTGTTTTGAGATGGTTAATGCTCCGAAAATAGTGATGTTCTTCATGCTAGCTTGTTTTTCTAGTTCGTCGGCCTCTTGATTCTTTTCTCGGGGAATGTGTTTGATTAAATAGTGATCTAATTGATTAAGCAGTAGCCTGGTCTTCTTTAGATACGCTGTGAGTCGTTCTCCTCGAGTCTGGAATTCTCCCAGTATTTGATTTACAATAAGTTGAGAATCACTATGGAGACATAAGGAACTGACTCCAATTTCCAGTGCAAGTTCTAATCCGGCTATCACTGCTTCGTATTCTGCGTCATTGTTGGTGGCAGCAAATTCCAATCTTAGGGCGTAGTGCAGCTTCTTTCCCCTGGGGGTGATTATCACAACACCTGCCCCCGAGCCTTGTTCGTTCGACGCTCCATCTACGAAGAGATTCCACTTGATATCTTCTGCTATTTCAGATTGGTCCTTACCTTCGCTAGTAGTGAATTCGGCAATGAAATCAGTTATGGCTTGCCCCTTGATAGCGGTGCGAGGATGGTAAGTGATATCATATTGACTTAGTTCGATGCACCACTTAAGTAATCGCCTAGAAGTGTCGGGGCGATGGAGCACTTGCCTTAGCGGTTGATCGGTTAAAACTCTGATGGAATGAGACTGGAAATAGTGTCGCAGTTTTTGTGACGTGATGAGCAAACAGTATGCTAGCTTTTCAAGTTTAGGGTATCTGGCTTCTGCCTCTGTGAATCTCTTGCTTACAAAGTATACGGGTCGCTGCGCGTGGTTGTCTTCTCTCACCAAAGCGGCGCTCAAGGCGTGGGACGATACAGCAAGGTATAGGTATAGTTCCTCGCCTTCATTTGGAGTTGAGAGCACTGGTGGTCTCTGGAGGTGTCCGATTAAGTTAAGGAAGGCTGTCGAGCATTCGTCAGTCCATTCAAACTTTCCTCTGTCTTTCTTTAGAGCTTCGAAGAATGGGATGCATTTGTCGGTTGCTTTAGAGATGAACCTACTTAGGGCGGCCACTTTCGCATTTAGGCTTTGCATCTCTCTTCGAGTGGATGGTATCTTGATATCTTGCAAAGCTCGAACTTGTTCGGGGTTTGCTTCAATCCCCCTGGCATAGACGATGAATCCCAAGAACTTTCCCGATGATACTCCGAAGGAGCACTTTAGAGGGTTCAATTTCATTCCATATTGGCGAAGTACTTGAAACATCTCGTCCAAGTGGCTTATATGATCGTTGGCTTTCCTCGATTTAACCAGCATGTCATCCACGTAAACTTCCATAGTTTGTCCTATTAGTTCCGCAAACATTTTGTTGACAAGGCGCTGATAAGTAGCTCCGGCGTTTTAAAGTCCAAAAAGCATTACTTTGTAGCAGTATAATCCCCGGTCAGTGATGAAACTAGTGTGGTCTTGATCGGGGGCATGCATAGGGATCTGGTTATACCCCGAGTATGCGTCCATAAAGGATAAGAGTTCGTGCCTGGCAGTGTTGTCCATGAGTTGATCGATTCGGGGGAGTGGGAAGCATTCTTTCGGGCAAGCGTCATTTAAGTTGGAGAAATTGATGCATGTTCGCCACTTCCCATTAGCTTTCTTTACCAGTACCGGGTTGGCGATCCATTCCCGGTAGATGGCTTCACGTATGAAGTCATTGGCAAGTAAGTTCTTTACTTCTTCCTCGAGGGCTGCTGATCGTTCTGCCCCCATACTTCTCTTCTTTTGCTTTACCGGTACCTTGGTAGGATCGATGTTTAGTGCGTGGCATGCTATGTCCGGGGAGATTTCAGTCATATCAGCGTGCGTCCATGCAAATACCTCCATGTTGTGGCGAAGAAAATCAATGAGTTGATTCTTTAATTCTCTTTTTAACTGAGATCCGACTCTCAGCAGTTTACTTGGGTCGCGTTTGTCTACAGATACGAATTCCATAGACTCTGCCGGCTCGGCGGTGGCCTCCTCCTCTTTGTCCCTGGGGTCTAATTCATTGAAAGGATCACTGGTATACCGAAGAGGAGGGGCTTTCTCTAGTTGCTATGCTTCCAAGCTTTTCATGCAGAGAATAGTCTCTGCATTTTTCCCATTATCTCTCCTGCGATTATTACGAAGTTCGGTCACATAGCAGTCCCGAGCGGCGTCTTGATCCCCTTCCACTTCTCCCACTCCATTATCCGTTGGGAACTTCATCTTCAGGCACCATGGGGCAAGTACAATTTGGAAGTCGGACAAGGCTGCTCTTCCTAAAAAGGCATTGTAGGCCGAGTGGTTGTCTATTAGCACGAATGTTTGTTTCCGAACGGTGGAGCGAGGATGACTTCCCAATTCAACAAAGAGATCCAATTGTCCGAGGGGCATCTTTGCTTCTCCAGTAAAACCGTGTAGCGGTTTGTTGCAGGGAGACACGTCCTTCATTGACAGCTTCATTTTGTCGAAAGCATGCTTGAACAGAATATTCACTGAGCTTCCAGTGTCTACTAGGATTCGAAAAACTTCAGCTGGGCCGAACCAGGCAGAGATGACCATAGGATCCATATGAGGGTATTGCCTTCCTTCTAGGTCGCGCCCACTGAATGTGATGTCGTTATTTTCCTTCCGCTTAGGGTGGCGTTCTTCCATAACAGAATTGACGCAGTTTCCCTCGCTTCTGAGTGAGTTTCCATATCTTTCCATTTCTGCCCAGCTCTTGTCGGCGATGTGTGGCCCTCCTGATATTGTATGGACCAGTATCTTCTCTAGGCTGGAACCACTGGTGTTGCGATTTCCTCCGCCTGTCTCTGGGTGGAGCCGCCCTGGGTTTTCCTTGGCGGAAGCTGGAGTCTTGTCCTGGCCCTTTACATAGCGTTCCAGCCTCTTTCTCCTGATGTGTTCTTCAATTAGGTCTCGGAGATGGCGGTATTCATTGGTATCGTGCCCATGAGACTCATGGAAACGACAGAATTTTCCGGACTGGATTGCGCGATCTGACTCTTTCTTGTACGGGGGGCGCTTGTATGTAAGTTCGTCCTGGGTGGCCAGGAAGATGTTCTCGACTGTTTCATTCAAGGGAGTGTAAGCATCAAATATCGGTCCTGGTCGGTACAAGCGCTTTTCTCCCTTCTTGCCCCCTGCATTGTCTCTGGAGTCGTTTCTCCGAATGTCCTTCGCTGCGGCGGGGGCGTTTCCATGAGCTGTCTTAGCCTGTGGTCCTGTCTGCCTTTCAGTGGCATACTCTTCGAGTCTCATGTACTTCCCAGCTTCATGGAAGAAATCGGGCAAGGTAGCTGGTTTTTCTTTAGTTAGTCTTCTAGCAAACTTGGTGTCCGAATGCACACCACTATAGAGGGCCATTAGGACAAGTTTCTCATCGGCATCTTGAACTGCTGCCGCTGCGGCATTGAACCGGGTTAGGTATTGCTGCAGCGTCTCTCCGGGCTTCTGTTTGACAGTAGATAGGGAGTAAGCATCCTTGGGTTGTTCCACATGAATGCAGAACTGACTGATAAACTTCTCCTTCAACATTTCCCATGAACTGATGGATCCTTGGGGTAGATGGCAGAACCAGGAGGTAGCTAGATCTTCTAAAAATAGTGGAAAGCATTTTCATAATACTCCTTCCGTTGCCCCGCTCATGAGCATATGTTGTGTGTATCTTTGCAGGTGTACAACGGGGTCAGAGGTTCCCTTGTATGGTTCCATTGTCGGCATTTTCCACACTCGGGGGGTGATGGCAATTTCAATATCGCGGGTGAAAGGGCTGGTTACCCTAGCACCTATCCCACGATCTCTTTGGTCCCGTTGGACGCATTCTCTAAACAATCGTGCCATCCTCTCATCAGAATATGGGGCAGATAAGAAAGAGCTTGGTTCTTCCCTGCGGGATCGATTCTGTCTGGATGGCCTGTAGGGGTGGTATAGTCTATCACTCCTAACGTTTCCCAGCGGCTGTCTTTGGCTGTCTGGATGCATGCTAGGTTCAGCTATAGTTGGCCCTTGCCTTGATCTTCCCCTGTGGGGTTCTGTTTCAAGCATTTCCTCGGGGTCAACTTCGGGCTGGATTCTACCTCGGCTCCGTTCATTGGTGTTTCTCTGGCTAGGCAGCATGACCGGCTCAGCTACATCCGATCCTTGCCTGGTACCTCCCCTGCGGGGTTCGGTTCCAAGCGTTTCCTCGGGTCGGAGTTCGGGCTGAGTTCGGGCTCGGCTCCTACCATTGTTGTTTTTGTTGATAGCTTCTTCGAAGAAGGAAGACCTTTGTCGCCCCCCAGATCCTCTGGATTGGGATTCACCCCATGATTCAGTGTCGCGGTTGGATTCTTCAGCATCCCTTAAGCGTGACATGAGTTGGTCCACCAAAGCTTCTTGTTGGGATGTGAAGCGGTTAGTTACTTCAGCCACAACTCTATCTAGATCTGCCCTATTAATTGCTGCCGGTTGTTCTATGGCAGGGGCTGTCGGGTTTGTCTGATCCTCGTTCGGAATTGCTGTTGGAATGGGATGATTCTCTTGATCTGTGATTACTGGATCCGAAATGCTGCTAGTTGCGATGTTCTTTCCCTTTCTCTGCCTGGAAGTCATGTTGTCCAGGCACCCAGCGATGCTGTTAGGAAGAAGGCTGAGTGGGGGAAGCTTGAAGCTTCGGGTTCGAAGTTCTCGGTGAAAGCACCAAAAATGTTTGCACAAAAAATGGGCAAACACCTCCAAGTCGTATTATTTAGTTGATTTTATGTGGTTTTCAATGATTTGGGTGACTTATGCAAGTATGTAAAAAGCAGGGACTGAACTGTAAAAGACACACAGATTTATAGTGGTTCGGCCAGAACGTGCCTACGTCCACTTTATATGTTATTATCCTTTTTCTTTCAGATTACAAGTACAAAGCTTTGTATACAAGTATATGAAAGTTGTTTGAAAGTTCCTTCCGTGCTTGAGCTCTCAAACTTGTCTGCCATTGTTGTACCCCTGCCCCTCTATTTATAGAGTGAGGTTGGGGGCAGGGGTCTTGGATGTATATAGCTGCTGATGGGCCTGAGCTGAAGCGATCTGGCCTGGCGCATCTGGTTCGGCGGAGCTTGGTTCGGCCGTGCTTGGTGTGGTTGGTCCGGAGGTTCATTCGGTAGTGGGTGGAAATATTGTGGTTCGTCATTAGTAGGGAGAGGAGCTGGTCCGGCATTGGTAAGGAGAGATGTTGATTCGGCATGGCTTCTGGACCGGTGTCTTGGTGATTCGGCGGGTGGATGGAGTGACGTTGGTTCGACAGGTGGTGGTTCGGTAGGCTTTAGTTATGTGGTGGTGGGTTTTGGACCGGTGATGGTGGGTTGGTTCGGCAGGCGTGGTCGAAGTGGTTGGTTCGGTGACGCAAGGGAATGTGGTTGGACCGGTAGTGCTTCCTTCCCTTGATTCGGTAGTGCCTTTCCTTGTTGGTTCGGTGGTGGTGTAAAAGCACCCAACATGCATAAAGCGAGCAGGTGAATATAGGTTTAGTGTTCCACTCAAGATTCAAATATGAAAGCTCATTCGGCATAGCCCATTCGGCATAAAGTCCATCCGGTATTAAAGGTTTAAAATATCATTCAGCATTCTCAACCCAAAGTTCATTCGGCGCTAGAGACTTAAGCTCATTCGGCGGCAAAAAGTATACCTGATTCGGCACAAGGTCTATTCGGCACAATGAATATTCGGCACAAGGTCGATTCGGCACTCAATCAATTCGGTTTCTCTCTGATTCGGTAAGGAATAACCAGGGGGTGTAGCCCCTATATATAGAAGAGCGCAGGACAACCGGACCAACCAGTTCGACACTCAAAACTGAATGAATCTATCCAAACCACGAGAAAACAAAGCGCGACATATGCTGGCATATGCCCCCACTTTGGGGGGCAAGTGTTGGGTGCTTTTACACCACCACCGAACCAATAAGGAAAGGCACTACCGAATCAAGGGAAGGAAACACTACCGGTGCAACCACATTCCCTCGCGCCACCGAACCAACCACTTCGACCATGCCTGTCGAACCAACCCACCATCACCGGTCCAAAACCCACCACCACATAACTAAAGCCTACCGAACCACCACCTGCCGAACCAACGTCACTCCATCCTCCTGCCGAATCACCAAGACACCGGTCCAGAAGCCATGCCGAATCAACATCTCTCCTTACCAATGTCGGACCAGCTCCTCTTCCTACTAATGCCGAACCACAATCTTTCCACCCACTACCGAATGAACCTCCGGACCAACCACACCAAGCACGGCCAAACCAAGCTCCGCCGAACCAGATGCGCCAGGCCAGATCGCTTCAGCTCACCCCCAACCTCACTCTATAAATAGAGAGGCAGGGGTACAACAATGGCAGACAAGTTTGAGAGCTCAAGCACGGAAGGAACTTTCAAACAACTTTCATATAGTTGTATACAAAGCTTTGTACTTGTAATCTGAAAGAAAAAAGATAATAACATATAAAGTGGACGTAGGCACGTTCTTGCCGAACCACTATAAATCTGTGTGTCTTTTACAGTTCAGTCCCTGCTTTTTACATATTTGCATAAGTCACCCAAATCATTGAAAACCACATAAAATCAACTAAATAATACGACTTGGAGGTGTTTGCCCATTTTTTGTGAAAACAGGGAAAATTACGAATAGAGCCTTATTTCATCCTTTAAGCCCTCCCTCCTTCATTCATTCTCATTTTGCATTCACAAACAATCAAAAGAAAACACTTAGAGATTGGCCATTCCTAAAGGGTAGGAGAGAAGGAAATCAAAAGGATTCAAA
Source organism: Allium cepa (assembly GCA_030765085.1). Taxonomy (NCBI): domain Eukaryota; kingdom Viridiplantae; phylum Streptophyta; class Magnoliopsida; order Asparagales; family Amaryllidaceae; genus Allium; species Allium cepa. The sequence goes on along the minus strand of CM060943.1, from coordinate 545,761,814 downwards.
AGGCAACGTCAAATCTCAATCTCATAATCCAATCTAAGGTGAATAATAGTTAACCATCTATATTGCTTGTGCTTGAATTCGGTTATGGTTACTTTCCAAATTAATCGGTATTGCCATGTTATGGATGTTTGATCATTTTTTGGATAGAATAATAACTTGTGGAAATTTTATAGAATTATTATGATAGGTTTTAAAGATAAACTTAAGTTTTTAATCTCTGATTGATTTGATTTTTTGGTATGGTATGTATAACATTATTTTGCAGATTGGTTTTTAATTTCATAATTTTCCTGGTTAATACGAGTATTTTATGAATCTTCTAAGGAGGAAATAGTTTTTATTTCGGGTTTTAATTATTAAAAATAATTAAACAATTATTTTGGTCCTAAATTTTTTATAGGAAAAAGAATATATGTATTTTGATTTTTAATGATTTTGGAGATTTTCCTAATTGATTATGAATTTCTATAAATTAATATCAATTAAGGGTACTAATTAATTAAGTTGGTAAACATTTTTGAAAAGATAAAACTGACATGTTGTTATTTTCTGAAAAGAAATTGGTAAAGTTTTTTTTAACCAATAGAAAATTGACAAGGGATTAGAGTTGGTGAAAAGAAATTCTTTTATATAGAAATAAAACAGTTTTCTTATTGACTATGATATTGTCATGTCATATTCATTTCGACATCAATGATTTCGTAACTCACCAAAACCTTTTCGACATCCTTTTTCCTTTTGTTTTGAAACCTATATCTCATGGCATTGATGCCGTAAGTTTCTATCTTTGAAACTATGTTTTAAAGGTTTTAATGCCGCATGTCTTTATTTTCGACAACCTTCAAGCAGCGACATAGTCACCGTAGTTTTATGAAGCTGATATCAAATATTTTAAAGTTTTAATGTCAAAAGTCATCATTTTCGATATCAACTGTTTTGCGGCATAGCGACCGAAGTACTACATTTTCAATGTCATAGTATTTTAAGTATTGATGCCATACAAAATTGATTTCAAATTGAGTAATTGATGTCGTAGCTTGTCAGCTCCAACATCACATGTTTTCCCTATTTTCGACAACCAAGTTATGTGGATTTGATGTCATAATCCTTTTATTTCATAACTTAGGAGCTTTGTAGGTCGAGAAGCCTTGTTTTCTTTTGCAAACAAAAAGTATGTTTTAAAGGCAAGATCGCCTATGTATTAAGAAAGTTGATAATCTTACGATTTTGATGGCATATACTTTATAAAATCAGAGTTTTGTTTTCGAACCTCGGATAAGGGTTCAATATCATTTTCAACAGCATAGATGCCATAAGCTTTCTATTTCGAATTTTTTTATTAAATTATTGATAAACCATATGTTTTATGAGTTCAAAAACTTCATTAGGGATGCCAATGTATATTATTTTTGATATGCCATAAGTTTGAAGGTTCGACGGCCTAATTGGGGATACTAATAGACATAGGTTGGGCATTCGGGTAAATGATGTTATATTCTAATTATAAATTGATATTTGATGGGTTTATAGTCATCCTAGGAAAACTTTGAGATGTGATATGGATAGTCCATATAATTCCAGAGATGGACAGTCTCTATATTGTTCATGATGGGTTCATAGTCATCCTAGAAAATTGTGATATGTGTGATGGATAGTCCACATAAATTTACACAAATGAGACAAGTGAGATAGGTAGTCCACATAATTTTAATTAGATAAATAATGTGTGATAGGTAGTCCATATTGCCTGGGATAGATAATCCACAAAAGATTTTTATGTGAAATGGGTAATCCATATAAATATAAGACGGATAGTCAGATTAAATTTAGATGGATGATCAATAAATTTAGACGGACAATCAATTAAATTTAGATGGATAGTCTATTAAATTGGAATGGATAATCCATTATATGATTTTGGATGGGGTAGGGGGGTGTATAACACTACGAAGAAAGATTAGTCAGACTTACCCATGTTGCATGCCAACAAATGATTATTTTACTACGTTCTAACCATTATCGTTGCAGTAGCATTAATTTTTATTGACGTAATTGGTTAAGATAGTAGTGTGGGGAAAATCCATTCCGCTTTATGGCATTATTTAACTAAATATATTTTTGGTTTGTCATGGTAGGTTATTATTCATGCAAGACTTTTTATCTAACTCAAAGTTTTTGTTTTTCCTTTAAACACTCGGATGCTCATTTGAGTAGGCCGGGAGTAACGGTTTTCAAGTTTTTAGGTTAGACGAGTAAGCTTCCAGAGCCATGCAGGAGGCAGACTAGCTATTAGTAGCCTTTATTTCTGTTATGTTACTTTATGCCTAAATGGATGTAATGACAAAAGTTACAATTGTAAGGTATTAGTCTATTATCAACCATGGGGGCATCTTCATATGTCGCTCTTGGAGTATTTTGTAATCGTTATATTTTCTCTGAATGTGGGCTTGAATGGGATTATGTAATGAATTCGAAATCTTATGAAATGAAATAAAATGAAAATGTTTACTGTTGAAATGTGTTTGAAAATTTTCATATCCTCGTGCTTCTGATGTTATTGATGCAATTAACGTGACCGTATTTTGTCATTGGAAATTAATACTGTAGATGATTGCAACATTTGTAGCACCTAGTTTGTCTCAAAATAGGGATGTTACAGTTTGGTATTGGAGCGAGATTTATGTAAAAAATTAAAATATTAAAAGTTTCTGAAAACATAATCTAATGAATTAGAGAATAGGATGGGGGTATGGGATAACGTTATAATAACATACTTGTAATCGCCATATATAAATATATATTTTCCCTTCACTTAGACCGTTCTTATGTATCTTATTCAGGCTCATATGAAGATTATGAAAGCAGGAAATGGAAGAGTAGATCTTGGTGGAGGAAGCACCATAAGTAATGGAAATGTTCGGCCCATTACTAGAAGGAACTAAGATCAACCGGAAAATGCTAATCTGAATGCAAATGCTAATGTGGTTGCTGCGAACCCACCAGTAGATATGGGGGCTATGTATCGGTTCTTTGTTAACATGATGCAAGTTGGAGCTGCTGCCAGTTTGGCTGGAGTGAATGTTGTTATGCGAGAGAAGCTAACCCCTGGTGCTGATAGGTAATAATTATGTTAAGTTGAGCCATGATTACACCAGTCTTTGAGGAAAGCCTTTTCTTGAACTGAGGATGCTATTGAAGTGGAGAACTGGCTATTACGCTGCGTGAGAATGTTTTCTGACTTAGGCATGAATGATGAGCAGAAGAGGAGGTTGGTATCAAGGTAGTTGCGTGGAGCTGCTTTATACTGGTGGAATAGGGTGATCGTAAGTGTTCCAGAGGAGGAATTGACTTAGACTTAATTTAGAAGGAGATTTGAGGAAAAGTTCTAGTCTAAGATAGCCAAGTTAACTTTTCTCAGGAAATTTATGGAATTGGAGCAAGGAGAAAAGAGTGAATGGTCAACTCCGCTTCATGAACAGATATCAAAAACAAGAATTGTATAAAATACTAAACAATACTTAATCTGGAATGAGAAATGTTCAAATGAATCTTCATATAGAAAATTGTTTTCTATGAAAGTTATTTCTTCGAGTTCAAGATATTTGATTTAAAACTCTTGATTGTAAACTATTTACAATGTATGAAATAAAATTTCGTAATAAGTGGTGGAATGACGCTTCATGTTTCGTAAGCTATTATAGTAGTAGCGGAAATAGTGGAAGCATGCCATATAACACTTCTTAATGGATGTATCAAATTACTCGTAAACATACAAAATATTATTTATAAAATAATGGTTGTTTTTAGTATTGACTAAAAATAGATATAGTCTTATTTTGATATAAATACTGTGAATATTTGTTATAAGATAAAATTATAATAATGGTATTTTATATCATAATAAAATGATGCATTAGAAAATATAGAAGTATCTGAAATTTACAGTTATTTTATAATTATGGACTAAGCCACTGTTTTTAGAAATAATTTTTTAATCATATGGTTATGAATCATATGGTACCAGTGAATTGTATCTCAAATAATAAGGGTAAAGCACCGATTAGGTGGGAGCGACATGAGAGTTGGTGAACTCTTAGGATTGATACATGTAAATGTATGCAATCATAAATCTAGTGGTACCAAAATTGTTTCATATATTTACCAATGAATTATCACAAACATAAACATATGTATTTGATACACATGTAGTACGTCTATGATAAGTTCATAGAATATAAAATGAAAGTAAATAACATAACATGCAAAAGAATATAAAATGATTCAATTTGATAGAATAAGTAAGCGTATTTGAAAGGAGTTCCATATGTACCTAAAATAAATAAATTTCAATCTCAAAAGACACTCCTCACTGTGATACGTAATGATGTGTAGATAAGGAGTAATCAGACTTTGTTTGAAGATAATGAGTGAAGTTGAGTTAGCTTCTTTCTGTAAGAAAGTGTACTTAAGAGTAAGTACATAATATTAAATTTAATTTCATCTAAAAAATGTCTGCAAAATCATACAACGTAAGTGTTGACGAAAATACCCCTATATATCCTAGATCAAGGAGTGACAATTATGTGAGTCAAAAGACTGAAAAAATACTTGTTCATGAGGATCTTGTATGGATCATCCCAAATTTGTTTGGGATCGACCAATGTTGATCGACCAATCTATGTTTTGAAAATAAGTTTTGTATACTTAATAATTAGATCTATTTTATACGTATGTATAAGCATTTCATAAAACGTGTATGAATACCTACTCCTTGCACCAAAAAATAATTGTTGTTTCAAGAAACACCAACTTCATTATGAATAAATTTATTTTAGAAATTATTAGTAGTAAAATGGATTTGGATACGATCCAAAGATAAAGCTGGTTACAAAGGATTTAAATGAAATTCACAAAGCCTTAGCAAACAACTAATTAGAATATCTAATAAGAAATGTTGCACACTAAAGAGAAACTATGATTTTCTTATTGATGTCGAAAAAAGAATTTCTCAATTGTCAACAAGCCACCAAGAATATTAACTCTACCATATCGCATGATGTGCATACCAGGATGGATTCTAAGTACATTATCATAATATGATTCTAATAGTTGTACCCAAAGGAATATGATCCATCGATGGCAAAGTTTCTCGAAGAAGAAGAACAATGCAGTTGGAGTATAGTAAGCAGTAACATCGTAAAGTTCGAATGTTAAAATTAATGTAACAGATTCGACATTCAATGTACTTACGTTAATTTGGATTTACTCGCAAAATTTTTCCTCGATATGATTTTGAGTTTTACTATATGTATGTTGAAACAAGAATTCTAAATAATGATTTAAAATATGTTATTTGCACTTAATAACCAAAGCATCTCGAAGTCGGTGGAAAAAACATCTAATTTTATTGGTTATTGGATAGGATCCAAAAACAGGTATGAAAATATCATTCAATAAGCATCAGAATTAGCAAATATTTTGATAGAAAAAAAATCAAACATTTTGAATTCGATCAAAATACAAAGGAAGCGTATGTCTATAAGAAAGCACTATAATGGTACTAATATATTTCAAAAACTATAAGTAAATAACAAACTTATGACTATTAACAATATACTTGTGTTAAGATTATTTTAGTTTGGTTGTTTAATTCTCGATAATGGATTTGAAATTGATATTTATTATATTCAGTATAGAAGGATGTTGGGATTGTTGCGAAAGAGTATACACTGACACCATATTAAAATCCCTAATATGGAGTATGTAAGATGAATTTCTTATGCATTAGCAATAAGAATTATCATATTCGTTGTCATAAAGCACCGTAGTTTGGCAGCTGAACTAATGTGGCTTGCAATCAGTATTAAATGCGCATTTAATGCAACTATGCCTGGTACAAAGAGGCAATGAGTAGATTATCATTTATCGAACATCTTTTAACACACTTTACAGCTGTCAACCATCCACCTCTACTCCCAGATCATTAATCAACCAGTTAGTGTGATCTCAAACATCCGGCATCCACTTCAGTTATTATAAATACGCCCTACATTACAACTTTAAAGAAGTTGGAACATCCAAGTATTCTGAATACTATGCATAATTCAGCCGTCTTGATACCGTGCAAGTCCTTAAGATTACATAGCCTTATTAGTCTTAAGTGCCCCCTTTCTCTTATTATTCTCTTGTAATTCCCTATAGTCGTCAGAGAATAATAGAGTAAGAGAGCTTCACAATGGACGTAGCCAGCTTTGATGAACCACTCTATATCTTGTGTTATTTACCTTTCACCTGCGTATTTAGTTCCTCTTTTTTCTATTTTTAAGCCTGGTGATTAGCAAGTAACCTTTTCCTTTTGCAATAAACTCGTATCATAATGAGGTTATCTATAAAACTAGTCAACATTTTGGTGCTAGAAGGAAGTCCTCCTCCCTATAAAAGCACTCCCCTTTACACACTTTTCAACTCCATAAGATCTGATCTGACTTGTTACTATGGACAATCTTTTGTTATTCAAAGGTAATAACTCTAAACATCACCAAACCAGTGACAACACTTTCACCAGTGCTGCCTAGCTAAATCTTGGCTCTAATGAAGAAATCTGGCATGACATACTAACATATCCATCAAACGTGGGTTAGCTAGCGTGCAAAGTAAATGGATTGAGGACGCAGCTAGAAGCTAAAGCCAAATGAACTTTGTCCCACCGTCTTTTGCAACTGTCAACCCGATCAATCCACCTACTCACAGATCCATGCTATTCAGTGATGAATTATCCATGAGTATCCTTGGGAAGTAGCACTTAAAACCATGTTGGGAGCAATGGTCACGCTGAAGACTGAGATGGCAGAAACCCAGTATCCTTGTCCACTCCACAGAGAAATAAAATTACAGTATGGAATGAACAATCTGCTCCCCAATGGAAGGCGGGATCATCAAGCACAATTTCTCATACCCTCCTATCAATGATCAACTTGTCTATAGGAATCGAAGCCATCTTCGCCCAAACCCCCACACGGACATCCATGTCGACCGAAGATGTCAAGGAGCATATGATATGCCCACTAGACCAGTGCGACATATAGACCAACTCAAACCTAGAATATATCCCGTTAGATCACTGCATAAGTGATTCAGGCATTGAAGGCGGATTGGCTACCTCCTAGAGTCCATCACCATAGACAGCACCGACCTAACAGGATAATCTGAATTGGCGCCAAGCTCAGTCTAGAAGTTAGAGAGGATCTAACCAAGTTACTGGAGCAATGACATTTTCACCTGGTAACATGTCGACTTGATTGGAATTAATCATAGGACCATTTCTCACATGCTCAATATCGCTCCTAAGGCCACTCCCATTTGCCAAAAAGGCCGACCGCTTAACCTAGAGAGGTATTAAGCTCTCAAAGAAGAGGTTGAAAAAATGTTGCCAATAGCTTCATCAGGGAGACAGACTAGATCATATGGGTGGAAAACCTAGTACTGGAATAATAGCTGAATAGGACGTGAAGAACGTGCATCGACTTCTCTGATCTTAACAAGGCCTACCCTAAAGATAGTTTCCCTTACCTCACATCAATGAGCCATTGGATGCAACCAGCGGATGTGAGCTCCTTACCTTCATGGATACCTATTTCAGGTACAAGAAAATTTCCATGCATGGCCCATACCAAGAGCACACCTCCTTCATAACTAACGCCGACTTGTACTGCTATTGTTCCATGCCTTTTGATTTGCTAAATGTGGGTGCAACATACCAATGGCTCGTCAATAGCATTTTCTTAGAAAAGAATGGTCGGTCTATGGAAGTTTTTATGGATGATATGTTAGTCAAGTTTAAGGAGGTAGGGGCCTATGCAAAATCTAGTCGAGATTTTTGACATCCTTCATCAGTACAACTAAAGGATAAATCGCAAGAAATGCTTTTTAATTGTCTGGTCTGGTAAATTTCTTGAGTATATTATGAGCTCCAAAGGGATTAAGGCCAACCTTGACAAGATCAAAGCCATCCAAGACATGCAGTTTCCCAGAGTCGTGAAGCAAGTGCAATGCTTGAATGGAATGGTTACAAAATTTAACCGGTTTATGTCGAAACAACCGATCAATTCCTATCTTTCTTTGATCTTATTAAGAAAGGGAAATCTTTCACTTGGAGTGAGAAGTGCACAGAGGCATTTGAAGAACTAAAGCAGCATCTGACTACTCCTCCCAAACTATCCAAACCCGTTGATGGTGAGATTTTTATCCATACTTAGCCATATTTGACACACGATCAACGGTTGCCCTTATCAAAGAAGATACAAAGGTCCAATGGTTAGTCTATTATGTCAGCAAGAGATTGATCGATCCAGAGGCTAGGTTCTCTATGCTAGAGAAGCTCAAATTCTGCCTCCTCATGGAAGCATGTAAGCTTCGGTCATAATTTTAGGCTCGCTCTATCAAAGTCCTGAAAAATTAAAATTTGGAGCAAATCCTTAGCTCATCCGACACAACGGGCCGATTTTCAAAATGGTTTTTCTAGCTTGGACACCATCACATCTCGTTCCAATTCGCATTTCCATTGACGGTCAGGCTATTGTTGACTTCATTATTGAATGTTTAGGTTTGTAAGGATCGAAAGAAGAAGCCACCGTCGATAGACCAGTTTGACGCCTATACGTTGATAGAGCATCAAATAAGAAAGGGGCATGGGTCGGCATGGTCATCAGCACGCCCAAGGGGAAAGAATTATGTTTTGTAGTCTGCCTCACCTTCAAGGCGACCAATAATGAAGCTGAGTACGAAGTTGTCTTTGCCGATCTCAGGATGGCGAGAAAGCTATGAGTTAAAATCTATGCATGTTTTTAGCGGCTCATCTTACCAGAGTGGTGAATGTTACCAGGTAAAAAACAGAACACCAGCCTTACATGTTGCCAAGGCCAAAAGGATCATCATTACCATGGCAGAATTCAAATTAGAATAGATATTAAGAGAAGAGAATGCCAAGACCAATCAACTGCCCAAAGCGACAAGTAACCCCGAAGAAGATATCAATCCTGGATCGCATTAGAAAGACGTAATACTCCAAGCCATGAGCTAGGGGAAACAACGATGGAAATAGGCACACCCTCTATGGAAGACTGAATGACACCTCTGTTTAGATATTTAGTAATGAAGAACTTCATGTTAACCGCAAGGAGGACATGTAGATTCTCTACTGAGCCCCAACTACATGATCATGGATGAAAGGCTCTATACATGATCATGTCGACAAACAAGGATGTCCAGATCCTAGAGGAATTGCATGAAGGATTCCGTAGAGAACACGCCGAGGGCAAAGCTTGGTAAAGAAGGCTGCCTGATAGGGCTACTAATGGCCTGCTATGATCAAGGATTCTATGGAATATGTAAAGAAGTCCGATCGATGCCAACGGTTCATCAAGTTTGCTAAGCCTCACCTACTCACCTTACCTCGATAATCTCCCCATACCTATTTGATACTTAGGGAACTGACCTAATAGGCAAGTTGCTAAACACCAAGGGAGGTTACAATCATGTTATAGTTGCCATCAATTACTCCACCAAGTGGTTTGAAGTTGAACCCCTAAAGTAACCACACCTAAGAACTGAACTTCGTAATAAAGAACATCATTTGTCATTTTGGCCTACCCAAGAAATCATCACTGATAATGTCACTCAATTTGAAAGCAATCTCTCCCAAGACTTTTCGGCAAGAAATGAAATCGAGAAATTTTTCTCTTCCGTCACCTGTCCCAATGTCAACGGACAGGTGAAAACCATCAACAAATCCATCAACACCACTCTCAAAAAGTGCCTCGCGAATGCTAAAGGAAAGTGGGACAAAGAACTATTGTTGGTCCTTTTGTCCTATCGCTCTTCTAACCACACATTAATCGACCACACTCCCTTTTTACTATCCTATGGGTATGAAACCATGTTACATATGGAAGTTGACATCCCATCACCTTGGTATCAAAAACTATGGAACTGAGCAAAACAATGAGTTTCTTGAGCTTTGGCTCAACATTATTGAAGAACCAAGGGCCAAGGCTGAGCTCCACACTGAAGCGTATAGGGGGGAGATAACTAAACACTACCAATCAAGAGTAAAACTTCGTCATTTCATTATCAGCGACCTTTTCCTACATAGAGTATTCGCTAATACAAAGGACCCAACCGAAAGGATCCTTGGCCCAAACTGGGAAGGACCTTACATCATCTAAAAAGTCTAGAAAACCGACACTTACTATCTCCTACTCAAACGAGGAACTTGCCTCCCGCTCTTGGAAACCTATTCACCTCCAAGCCTATCACTTATGAGAATGGGCCATGACTATAAGGCTGTGTGACCTTTTATCTTTATGAATACACCAAATATTCTAAGAGTCTATTATTATGCACTTGGCTAGCAATCCACGAGGGTGAACTACTATGCATTCATTTCCTTATTAAGGACCATCGACCTCTATCGCAAGGTTCATAGCGAGCCTTGTGACATGCTTATTACCAGGCTATACAATAAAGGATGAATTTTTATATGCTCATTTGCCTTGTTGGGAACCACCGACCTCTGTCACCAAGTGCGTAGCGAACCATGCTCCTCGCTTACTAATCGGCTATACATAAGTGTTGTGCATGCATGTGTCTTCATGAAACCGCTCCTATTTGAGATCAAATTCCTACACAAATATATATAAATTTCCAATTAATTTTTCTCAAAGAAATATATGCACACAAATGACCGTTTTGCCCCTATATGAAGATGGATATGTGACAATTTGGAATTAATATGGATTTTGGTTAAAACAAGTTAAAATACCCCATATGATCATTTATTTAATTTAAATAGAATAAATATGGTGGTAAAAATATGCACATTTACGTGCACAACAATAAGGGTGAATTACCGTGCATTCATTTATTGAAAACTACTTACCACTATGGCAAGATACATAACGAGATATGCTCCCCTCTTGCCAGTTGGCTATCCATAAGGGTGAATTACCATGCTTTCATTTCCTTGTTAGTGATCGCCGACCTTTGTCGCAAGATGCATTTGAACCATGCTCTCTGCCTATCGTCAGGTTATCCAATAAAGGATGAGTTTTTTTGTATTCGTTTGCCTTAGGGAACCGTCGACCTCTACCAACAAGTGCATAGTGAGCCATGCTCCCTACTTGACGACTGACTATCCACTAAGGTGAATTATAACGCATTCATTACCATGTTGGAGACCGCCGATCTCTGCCGCGAAGGGCATAGCGAACCATGCTTCCTGCCTATAGTCAGGCTATCCAATAAATGATGAGCATTTATGTGCTCATTTTCCTTTTTATGGACTTCCGACCTCTTAAATATGTTGTGAAGCATGTTCCCTACTTGCTGGTCAGCTATCCATAAGGGTGAATTACCATGCACTCAATTCCTTGTCGGGGAAGCCATTCTTGCTACACCCAATATACTTTCAAGACGATCTCATTTGGATCTAGGATCACACAATTAAGCTTGATGCTCAAATGCCAGCCTCAGCACCTCACCAACATGATTGGGCATTTTAATAAAAGATATACGGAAACGGGCCACGATAGGCATCCATCACCTAATTCAGCATCTTTTGTCAGAAACATAAGTACAGACACATGAAGATACCAAATTACTCAAAATGTACATCACAAGCTAATCAAACAAAGACACATTCAACGCTTGGAATTTTGAAAAAAAGAAATATATTCATATCCAAAAGTACAGGGACACATAGCCCGCCCCGATAGGCTCACAAAAAGGGATAAAAATATCTACAAGGATTGATCCTCAACTAGCCGATGTAAGAAGTCAATTCCTTCGCTGGTTAAGATAACCGACACAACTTCCTCAATACCGACATCTCCTCCGCAACCTCATCCCATATCGCCTTAAGCATATTGACATTCAGGTATCTCATGGAAATTGATAAATCATAGTTCTCCCTAAATAGGGTGTTGATCACATTAGTCGGTCGATTCTACCATTGGTCCTCTATCTCCTTTCAACAACCTCCACATCGGCAGCAGATTTACATTCTATAGTATGGCAGGCAAGGTCTTCCTTAAGCTAGTCTGGCCTCTCCTTGACACTTTCCACCTCCCTATCTACCATCTACTTAGCTTCAACCGCCGCTTTTTCCACCTCTTTTACCTCCTTGATCATCTATTCAACTGATTCCTGAGCTTGCTTGCACACTTTGATTTTGTTCTTAAGTGCCTTAAAGTTGTACAGAAGATGGATGGAGTGGTAAGCATCTACAAAAGCAATTAGAAAATCCTGCATAATCTAGAGGGTTTGAAGAAAAATAGGAGGAAAATTCTTATAAACAAAGCTTCCTAGATATGAATGTCCACGACCGCCTCTCTATCATATAAGCCCCACTTGAACCGAACATGATGGGAATACCTTAAAAACTCCATCGACATCTATTGAAACGACTACAGCAAGAGATCTAAGTCATTATAATATCAGGTGATGTCAAACCCTAACAAAACATGCTCTACTGGTTACCCTTCTCCCCCCGACGAAGCCGCTCTATATTATGAAAGAGCACCAGCCTGGTGAAAGGGCCCCTTGTGCTTGGATTCTCTGACCCTCTTCTTCCTCCTGGACCCCTCATCCAGGGGACATTCCTCCTCACTCAAAGAGACCATGATGACCTCCTCCTCTATCTCCATCTCCTTCTCCTTTACATCGTTCTCCAAGGGAACGATAGCCATAACAACCCTAGGGGAAGAAGCAGGCTGATCAAATGTAACGACCCGCAAATCCGTACCCCTTGAGTCAACACTATTCTACCTAAATCAACTCAAGTTGTACAGAAATACGAACCATTTGTGTTAAAGAAGAAGAGGTAGAAGAAGAAAATAGAAAAAACAACAACAGAATCTAACCATCGCAACGGAATAAAATATAATAGATAATAAATGATCTTTACTCAAAATCAAATATCTCTGTTTTTATATATTACATCATCAGAGTACATCAATCACATCTCAACATCAAAAACATAAAACTGGTTACACAGCAACTCAACACAGCGGAATATATATAAACAAGTACGGAAGTACGTATCGTCATCCAGCTCGTCTCTTGAGCTTCACAGCATCATTTCCTGTATCCTATAATACTCGGTCCGACCCGACCATTATAGTTAAATAACACTCGAGTCAGTCTGGAATACCAGCGTGAGAAAATCACACCCAATCGATTATTAAAGTTTCGAAAATCCTTTGAAAACAAAAGCATATCATAAGACAACTCCACAAATAAACATGTTGGGTTTTTACCTTACGATAGCTAAAACAATTTTTTTATAGAAATCCTCTAATATTATAATAGGGTCTATATACAAATACTTATAAAATAGCTGAGATTGTTACATTCATTAAATTCCAGCCACTAGCCACAGAGTGGGTAATACAAACAAAACTCGTACAAGGCTCGTAGGGAGAATGGATTTCCAACTAATGACTAGGCACTGGGGTACCACCTGTCATAGTACGTGGCCTAGATCATAGTACCGAGGAGTACGTCCGCTCTCCTGCAACACAAGACCGGGACTACCCCTTACTGGATAATCCCGAGTGAGATCACCTCGCGGTTGGGATCAGCAATCGCCCAGTAAGCCGAAATAAAAGGGACATCTAGGTAGGGATGACCTCATCCATACAAGTCCGTCCCGGGTTCGAACGGAGCCGAAGGCACTATTCCTACTACATCCATTTTGAAAATATTCTCAGGATTAGTAGAGACTGGCCCTTGCACTTTACTGCTCCATCTTCGAATCCAAACTCGTTTCCATGAAACGTACCAACAGGATCGAAGTGCTTTTCGAGAAATAAATATCGATCTCGGTCTCATCGAAACGATCAACGTATTTGTCCAATATTGATAGTCGGTGATTTAACTATCAATTTATATTCACAAACATCCATCAAACAATAAATAATTTCCCAAATTATTAATTAATCCCAAAAATATCTTTACAAGATATATTTCTATTTTCAACCCTTTGAAAACAGTTTCAAATCATCTTTCTTTTTCAGGATAAACTTTCCCAAATATTTTCTATCTCCGCTGAAATCACCAAGCACAAAACTAGATTTTTAAAACAATTTAAAACACTTTACTTTGAAATGTAATTTAAAACATTTAAGTTAAAAACTACATCAATAATTTATTAAAAATACATAATATATGAATTTTTGAAAATAAGGTTACTTAATAAAATATAAAACTAGATTTTCGCTTTTAAAACAAAATACTAAGTCACTCTTTAAATAATTACTATCATAATAGATTAAAAGAAAATACTTACTTTACAATTTAAATATTAGAAATAATAAATTTCCCAAAACTTGCTTTTTAAAACAACTTTAAAACTTTTAACTTATATTTAAAATGTACTTGGTTATCCAGAGAGAATTTCCAACTTCAATCACTTAAATCAATTTCCCAAATTGATTTCCAATTTATTCCATTTTGAAATAAATTTATTTACTTATCAGTTCATTTCCAAATTCAGTAGTTATGGACTTTATTATTATTATTTTTCCCAATTTCTTCTTTACTCTTTTCCATAATTTAAATCTTAAATTTTAAATAAATGTTTTGTTCTTTTTAAATAATAATACTGCATTTTAAAATTCATTAACTTTCTGTTTATTCAAATTTTCCATCCCATACTAAAGATTTATTTATTAAAATTTTAAAGTCACTTTATTTCTTTTCCAATTCATTCTTAAATTTATTCTATAATTATTTTACTTACAATTTCACTTCTTTTATTTTCATTCCTAAAATCAAATTTTATATTTTTGGTAATTCATTATACCCAATTATATCAATCAAGCCATAGCATTCAATATTTCCACATAATTCATTATAAAATATCAAATAATCAGAACAGAGAATATTAAATAATTTAAATAAAAGTTGAGGGGTCTGGTTGGATCCCTCCAACATGTTTTCCCTACATCCACAGACGTTAGCACAACATAAATATCAATCCCAAAATATACCATACTATAGCACATCAATCAATTCAACCATTTCAAACAATTATTTAAATTTAATCATTTAAATTTAAATTTAACTAAGTGAGATTAACTCACCTTTGCCTTTTTATTTTGCAATTCAACCAACCAGTTGTTTTCTTCATGATTCCAGACCTTGAATACACATTAGATGATTTTATAAATTTTTGAACAATCGAATAGATAAATTTCCAGTTGATAAATTAAATTTAATCAACAACAAATTTTATTTAAACTAATTTTCATTTAATAAATTAGTTTCAGAAAAACACATATAATAATATAATGATCTGCATTACCGTTTTAACTTTCTATATCCCTATGTCTTATCTATATATTATCCTGCTTGCACTATATATATTTAAACGAAACTACGAATGCGAAAATATTTATTTTACTGTTCCACATTAAAAATTTATATTTTCAAACTTACATAAAAATTTAATAAAAGGAATATCTTACCTCCCTATCGGCCAGAAATCACGCCGACTATCGACACCCACTGACAATCACGAGCGCTATCCCCAACTCACTATGCTTCCAAACCCTAGCTCAAAGCTTCGGGTCGCATAACATCCCGAGACGAACAACTCCAATCACCAGCGTGCGACGAACAACAAATAGTCGAGCCGTCCATCTTGATCTCTGTCTCTTCGGCAAATCGAAACCCTAGCCTAACTCGAGTCGCCGTCCTCAACGAGAAGATGCGCCGCCTCCCTCAATTCTAGAGCCTCGCGTGCGCTTGCATTCAATTTATGCCTCGCCGATTTCGAGACCACCATGACTCGCACCCCGATTCAGATGTGAACCGCTCGGTCATAATTTCAGGCGCTCGTGCTTGCTTTTTTTCATTTTCATTTTTTTATCAAATGATTTCGATTTTGAACAGGAAGAAGAAAGGGGGAGCTTGCGAACGAATTTGAAAAAAAATGATTCGGCCAGCTTGATTTAATCGAGGCGGCCATTACTCTTTATTTTTAGATTCGAGAATATGTTTTTTTTTTAATTTAGTTCGGCCCTTACGTATTTTTGACAGAAGATAGAAAAAAAAGGAAGAAAGCTTGGCTTAAAAATATGAGAAGGAAGGCGTATAGGAGAAGGAATAGGGATGTAACGTACTTAGGTTAATGCACGTGAAAATGTGTAGCGTGGTTAGACCAACTTGCTACAGTGCTTCTGAGGTGAAAGAAAAAACACTGGTGTGACATATTTTTAACTGAAGGTTGCTTGGTCTAAACATCTTATATATTTTATATTAAATTTAAATTCAAATTCAAAAGCAACCCAAAGTTTCAAACTCCTATCGAGACGTGCCGCTAGGCGTTTATAAAGTTATACCCCTATTCTGAATGCAATAGAAAAGGTTTCGAGTCCTAAATCGATCGTATGGAGAAGTTAGCTTTTGGACCAGTTATTATATTGAATTTTCGATTAAAATTTCAACGCGTTTACTTATCGTACACCCACACACTAACTCCGATTAATACGAAATTTGAAATCCGATAATAATTCAATATTACGGACCCAATGGAGCTGGTTTGGTCAAATTCCGAGACTGTGCCTCAGGATGCTATTGTTAAATTCAATTTAAACTCTAAAATTTTAAAATTGAACAAACCACTGTTAATTTCAACTTTACAACTTTTATTATCCTTAGTACTATTAATATAAATTTTTCAGGCCTTCAAATTATTTTTAATAGGCTTAAAATTTCAGATTTAACATTTTACCCAACTTCAAATTATTTAATTTAATAATCTAATCATCAAATAAATTGTGATATTTGAATTCAAGTTAAAAATTAAACTTTAAAATATTTAAAATCAATTTAATACTCCAATTTTAAATGCTCAAAAATTCCGGGTCGTCGCATTCCTCCCCCTTAAAAGAATTTCGTCCCCGAAATTACTAATTAGAAAAATGATACAATACCCGTTTACTTTTCCTCAAATCCAAACAATCCAACATCTTACCAACGATCTTTTTATAAAAGACCCATTATTATTCTTATTAACTTTCCAAACTTTTCCAAAACATTCTATAATTTTCAAATAACTTTACTTGTTTAACCATTCAAATTTAAATTCAAATTCAAATTTAGATTATCAAAATTTTCTCAAAAATTTTTCTAACTCTCTAAATTTTCGAAAAATTTCGCCAGCGTCTCCTTTGCGCGGCTAGCTCGATACAACTACAAAAGGCCTCCATGGGCTCCCAAAATCCAAAAGAAAACAAAAAGCCAAGTGGCTCGATCAAAAACCCAATCAAATTTCATACCAAAATTTAAATACACACCTTCTGTCGGGCAATTTAAATTTATCATCTGAAATCAAAACCAATTTTCCTTTCCCTTTTATAATACCTACATATCCTGCTTTGCAACAATATCCAATCACAACATTCCAAAAACATTTTATCGACTTCCTTACAAATGTCAATATTTATTCATTCAAATGTTGACTTAGATTATATTAGTAGTATCAATTTTTCATTTTAGAATTCACCATTCCCTCCTAAGTTAGTATAATCATGAAATATGTTCCTTATATTTATTTTCACCTTACCACTTTAGTTTATATCTATTTCTATTCAAATTGATTCTTTCATTTCCATATGAATTTTATTTATCTTCAACTTTGAATATTTGAAATTTTATTTTCCATTTATAACTAATTCATGTCATTATGTTAAATTAGTTTCATTCCCTAATTTATTTCAATTTCCAGTTTGAAATCGTTTTGCCGTTAACAAAATTTTCCAAAAATTTTCAAAAATTTTCTAACTCCCAAAATTTCTGAAAATTTTTGCCGGAGTCTCCTTTGTACGGAGGAGCTTTTGCAATTTGACAAAAGAGATAAATATATATACATCGACCCACCCGGTCGGAAAAACCAAAAACAGTTCATATTTCCTATTTTTATTGCGTAGGCGTACCTTATTTAGCATTTTTAAGCAAGCAGCTTATTTATTAAGCAACTAGCACAACCAAATCCAGCCACACAGCTTCCAAGTACCTGTACTTACTCAATTTAAACATGTAAGTGCCAAATATATGAAGTTTAACAACATTTCACTTACTTGCAATAGTTAAACACATGAATTCTAAAAGAAATGTACACCAAACTCTTTCCGTAAGCAATTTATATAGTTTTCATACTAATTTAGCTGTTTCAATTAATTTATAAACCATTTCATTCAATTTGAATGGTTTTCAATCCATTCGTATACAACTTCATTCAATTTAAATGGTTTAAAACTCAATCGCTTACATTCAATTTATTTTTAATGTTAAACAAACCCATATTATTCCAATTGATTTAAAAATCAATTTTATTTACTTGCAATGATTCATAGAATTTTATTTTCTTCTATTTTCGTCCCACAACCAATTTAAATTGATTTCAACTCAATTTATACTTAATTCTATTCCCTTTTTAAATTTATTCCCAATCCATATATTCTTATTCTCATTGCATTTTAAATTTGAATCCATTCACTTGCATTTTATTTTATTAACCAAACTAGTTTCATTATTCAAACAGGTTCCATTCAAAATCATTTGATTTAGCTCGACACATTCTGTTTAATTTTCATTTACATTTCATTCCATATTTGTTTATTCCAAACTATTTTATTTAGCTCGAAGACAATCCAAGCTATTTCATTCAATAACTATTTCAATTTTATTCACGATCTATTCATTTGCGATTCATTTCTTATCCGCATTCATTTAAAACCATTCTATTAACTTGAAAACATTCTATTTTCCTTATTGTCTCTAGTTATTTCAATTCCTTAACAATTTAAATGGTTTACAATTATTTATTTAAGAATTTCATTCCATTAAATATTATTTGTAACTCACCGAATTTTATTTCTATTAAAAAATTATTTTCACTTGATTTAAATTCAATCCAATATCATTAAACTTAGTTTTAAGTTGAATTCAATTTAACTCTCCTCCATTTATTCGGCTTAAGTAAATTTACTTTAACTTATTCAAATTTTGTACTTAAGCTCATTTTCATTTTACAAGTAAACTCTCTCTCAATTAAATCTCATTTTAAATCTACAATTTTATTTGATTAGTTATTATAAAATTTAACTTTTGAAATTCAACGCATTCAATTGATTACAAGGCTATATCCAATTTATTTCCACTTATTTGGATTTTATTTGCAATTCAAATTATTACTATTTTTATACAGTTTCAATTTTATTCGATACATTTCCTCAAGTCAAATTTAAATAATAACTCAAATTCTGAATCCACTATCGATTTTCAATTTACCATCCAATTTTATTAACTCACAATTCAACTTCATTCTCAATTCATTTAATTAATTGCAAGGCCACTTTCAATTATATTCTTCACTAATGATTCAAGTCGAATTTGATTTATAACTTGAGTTTTATTTCCAAACTTCAATATAAACTCACCAATTCAGCTTCTATTTAGCTACATTAGGTTCCATTTACATATTTCACTAACTAATTCAGTATCTAATTAGTTCTCCCTCTATCAATAATCTAATACTTGATTTTAATTCTAAATATCACTTCATTTAATTTCCTTACGTTTGATTTATTTAATAATTCAAGTTTGGATTTTCTTTCGTTTTATTATCCAAAACACCAAACAATATTTATTTTGGATTTTGTAATCCGTTTTCAATTTTATATGTCACAGCTTATTATTTACACAATTCCATTCATCCTAGGCTTGAATGTATTCTTCTCTTATTTTTAACTCAAACCTTATGCTTATTTATAACCCAAGCATATTTTATTCCATGGGTTTTTTTTTTAATTCTTTTATAAGTTGTTCTCAATTATTTATTTCAACCCAATCCTTATCCAACTTATTTTCCATTTATTCAGGTAAGAATCTAATTTCATTCCAATAACTCAGATGAATTTTTATTCCAATTCAATTTTATTTTAACTTAGATTTATTTAACTCAATTCGATTTCAACTTAATTCGAATGCAACTGGATATTATTTTCAGTCTGATCCAATTAATTTCAATCCAGTTAATTTTTTTTTCCAATCCAAGTTAATTTCATTTTTAACTTTTCACCTTTAAATTTAAATTTCCAACATTCAAAGCTTATATTCTTTCTGATTTAAAAATCATCTCAATTTATAGGCCTACAACTATCTCATCAGGATTTTCAAACACCCGGCTTTTGGTTTCAAATCATTTTGCAATCTCCAACATGAAAAATCACACTTCTCAAAAATTTAAACCAATCCTGGCTTTATTCCCCCAACAAATTTCCTTTGAAATTTCAAAAACAAATAGATTTTCCTGAACAAATCAATTTGGCAGCAATCTGTCACTTAGAAATTCGAAAATGAATACTGATGATGCGACCGTCATCATCAGAATTATTTCCAAATAATCCAAGTGATTTCAATGCCATACCACTTTCAAAATTCATTTTAAACAAATCTCCTTTCAGAAATACCCCCAAAATAACAATGCTATTATTTATTTTCAAAATACTTCCAAATCTCCGGGATTTTAAATTTCCAAATCCTGCTTAAATAAATTTTAACCACAATTCATTTGCACAACTTATGCTCATACAAATTCTTATTTGATTATATTTCAATTTATAATTTACATTTATAATTCATATTTATAAATTTCATTTTATAATGAATTTATTCCTTTAAACTTTGGTTATATTTTCAATTTCTAGTTAAATTTTTACACAACGATGATAATAATTTAATATTAGCATTTCTAACATCCAAGCAACCATATATTAGCTAAAACAGTCTACAAAAACCTTTCTTTATATTAAATTATTTTTTGGGTAAAACTATTTCATTCACCCACATTTAAAACAATACCGTGTCAAACTATTCTATTCAAGTATTTAGAAACCCCTTCGATATAGTTGTCCAGACTGTACCGACGAAGGTTCATATGCCACTCAAACAACCAATCAACACAATATTAAAACAATTTATATTCACTAACAAATACGCGCCCATATTTATTAATACGCTCAAACTCATTCTAGAGTACTACGGACTCTATTTTAAATGAGTAATTCCCACCAGAGCCAAGGTTATCACCAACCTATGCTCTGATACCAAGTGTAACGACCCGCAAATCCGTACCCCTTGAGTCAACACTATTCTGCCTAAATCAACTCAAGTTGTACAGAAATACGAACCATTTGGGTTAAAGAAGAAGAGGTAGAAGAAGAAAATAGAAAAAAAACAAAAGAATCTAACCATCGCAGCGGAATAAAATATAATAGATAATAAAAGATCTTTACTCAAAATCAAATATCTCTGTTTTTATATATTACATCATCAGAGTACATCAATCATAGCTCAACATCAATAAAATACAACTGGTTACACAGCGGAATATATATAAACAAGTACGGAAGTACGTATCGTCATCCAGCTCGTCTCCTGAGCTTCACAGCATCATTTCCTGTATCCTATAATAACCGGTCTGACCCGAGCATTACAGTTAAATAACACCCGAATCAGTCTAGAATACTAGCATGAGAAAATCACACCCAATCGATTATTAAAGTTTCAAAAATCCTTTGAAAACAAAAGCATCTCGTAAGACCACGCCACAAATAAACATGTTGGGTTTTTACCTTACGATAGGTAAAACAATTTTTTTATAGAAATCCTCTGATATTATAATAGGGTCTATATACAAATACTTATAAAATAGCCGAAATTGTTACATTCATTAAATTCCAGCTACTAGCCACAGAGTGGGTAATACAAATAAAACTCGTACAAGGCTCATGGGGAGAATGGATTTCCAACTAATGACTAGGCACTGGGGTACCACCTGTCACAGTACGTGGCCTAGATCATAGTGCCGAGGAGTACGCCCACTCCCCTGCAACACAAGACCGGGACTACCCCTTACTGGATAATCCCGAGTGAGATCCCCCAGCGGTTGGTATCAGCAACCGCCCACTAAGCCGAAATAAAAGGGACATCTAGGCAGGGATGACCTCACCCTGCTTGGGTGATACCCACCTAGCCTTGCTGCATAACCCCTGATTTTCAGTCATTCCCATTTGATGAGGCTTGAGGCTAAGTGTTACCTTTTTAGAACATATTCCTTAGAATGCCCATCGTCGACCTGACGATGTCCCGAAAGCATTCATCCATACAAGTCCGTCCCGGGTTTGAACGGAACCGAAGGCACTATACCTACTACATCCATTTTGGAAATATCCTCAGGATTAGTAGCGACTAGCCCTTGCACTTTACTGCTCCATCTTTGAATCCAAACTCGTTTCCACAAAACGTACAAACCAGATCGAAGTGGTTTTCGAGAAATAAATCTCGATCCCGGTCTCTTCGAACGATCAACGTATTTGTCCAATATTGATAGTCGGTGATTCAACTATCAATTTATATTCACAAACATCCATCAAACAATAAATAATTTCCCAAATTATTTATTAATCTCAAAAATATCTTTACAAGATATATTTCTATTTTTAACCCTTTGAAAATAGTTTCAAATCATCTTTCTTTTATAGGATAAACTTTCCCAAATATTTTCGATCTCCATTGAAATCACCAAGCACGAAACAAGATTTTTAAAACAATTTAAAATGCTTTACTTTGAAATGTACTTTAAAACATTTAAGTTAAAAACTACATCAATAATTTATTAAAAATACATACTATATAATGACCCTAGATTTTAATTTAATTTAAATTCATAATTAAATGAAATTTTTAAAAAATTTATAAAATTAATTATAAATAGTGATGTGAGTTTCCCCGAGTTCAAATATATTCTATATAAATCATTTAAATTTTTAAATATTATGTATATATGTATATATGTGAATATATATATATATATATATATATGTATGTATGTATGTATGTATGTATATTTGGGTATATATGAACAAAGTAAAAAAAAGTATTAGCAATAAATGTTTCAAATAAATTTATGGTTAGAAATAAATGTTAAAGTTAATTAGAATTCAATACATAAGTAAAATAAACTACAAGTATAAATATAAATTTTAATATAAGTTTTGAATTCAATCGAATCGAGATTTATAAATAAAATACAAATACATTCAAGTATAAAGTAAATACATTGGCAACAATTCTAACAATAATTATAATAGCTTTATATCTATGTAAATGAAGTATAAAAGCATAACTAAACAAAAGGTTAGTTGTTCTTTTTAAATATAGTTGATAAACAAGGAATTTATTAATATAGAGATAAATTCTTTTTATTTTATTTCAATGAGGAGTTATTTTTTTAAAAACAATATTAATAAGATATCTTTACAAATGGGTTTTTAATATGAATAGAAATTGTTTATATGTATGTACTTTGGGAAACTATGATTGTAAATATAAAACAAATCTTATAAAAATGTACATAAGTTTGAAATAATTTTAAGTAAATTAAGTATTTAATAATATAAGTTTAAAAATAAAGGAAAGGTAAGATTTTAAATTTTTGTTTAAGTATAAAAGTGTGTTTATACTTGAGTTAAATGTTGAGGCTGAGAAGGGAAAATAAGACACAGCAAAATAGGATAAGTATGTAATAATACAAACAAATAAAAAAAATGTATACATGAAAGCTTCATAAAGAAAACAGTGCAAACATATTTATATCTATAAACAAGACATATGATAGTCAATGCTACTACCTCTAGAACACTATAACATTTCATAATATCAGCCGAGAAAAGGGAATGCAAGTAATGTAGCCATGCATGTTGAACAAAACAATAATATATATCCCTGTACAAAGCAATATGTACTTGCCATATCCTCTAGTTCACCAAAGCAATGTTATCAGACATGCCTATTGTATAAAATAATAGCTTACCTATCATCTTCTTTTCTTTATACATATCAGTGCTGAGTAAAACCAGAGAAAAACATTATTTCATATTGAAAACAAATGCAGTATAAGTATGTTCAAAACTGAAAATATAAGTATGTAAACGAATTAGTTAAGAAACAAACATCATTAGAACTACTATTATAATATGTACATGAAGTAAAATAAAATAGAAATCTATCAAACATAAATAAAGTAAAATAAGTGGTACATAAGCATGGGCTGTAAACATAAAAGAATAGGAAGCATGGGAACAAAGCATCTTCAGCCATGACTTGCTTATACCTTCCCCTGTACACAAATCTTCATTTATATATATACACATCCTGTACAAAAACATACAACCCTGTAACTTCTCTCCTATATATCAAAAACATCCATCTCTGTTTAGTTTATTTAAAAGATGAGAAACAAAAAGAAAATAAATATATACTAGCTGTGTACATATAAATAGGGTAGGCTGTAAGTAAGGCAGGAGCATGTGCATATTTAATGCAAGAAATCTTTACCTATTGTACAAGCCTGGATAATGGCGTACTACAAAAACTTCATTTCCTATTTATCAAAACAACTTCACTCAGTTAGCTCTTCTCGAACAAAGAAAAAAAGAAAAAAAAAACTTAAAACAACAATGCAAGGAAAAGGTTTCAGCTTGAAGATTCAACAGTCTGTTTCAAGTGGAGAAGCTCTGTCTTCTTCTTCCTCTGGAAATACGGTGAGTAACTAACCTTGAACTGGTCATAATATTGTGATGCTATTGTTTGTATGGATGTTGAGATGCTTGTATATTTGTGTGTATGAATATATATATATATATATATATATATATATATATATATATAGGTCATACTGCGTATTTATCTTCTCTGCCATATGCTCTCTATTGTTACAGTTACTTATCCTTGTTCAAACTCATGTTATTCTCATCAACTCTGATAATTTGTAGTGTTTTTCAACTTAAACAAAATGTTCAAACTAAATTAAGATTTTATTTAAAGCCAATTTTAAATATGTTGTAGGAAATACACCACTGTAACATGTTATACAGTTAAATCAAATACCTCTTTGATAAAGTTGAATGTCATAGATTGCTAATTCAAGTTTATACCTTGAATCAATACTAAAAGTTATGATTTTTAAAATTTGAATGAAGATTTTTAACTTTATTTTCAAAGAGCAATTTGAGGTTGAACAAAAATTGAATTTTTATCAAATTCTCGGAATTTAATCAATTTAAATTGCTGAAACTTGAGTTGAAGCAAGCATAACCAATCATGATGTTGGGAAAAATGTAAATTAAATTTTCTATTGCGTGAATTGGGAGTTTGAGTTCGAATTAGGGTTTTATTCTCGAAATTTATGGGGTCTGGAAACATGATGCGTACACCATCTCTGATGCATCGAGTTCGAGGATTTTCAGGGAGATGATGGCTTTGGGGTTGACACATTCGTGACCGGAGGGGGGAATTTCCTGGTGATCCAAATCGTTCAGGCGAGCAAGTTTTATGGTTGGAGGGTTGTTCGCGATCGCTCGAGCTATGCTCGATTTTGATTGTGGGCTTGTTCGAGTTTTTAGACGACCGGGGTTCGATGTCGAGGGGATACTCGATGGGTAGGAGGCGTCGAGGTTGGTTGGAGGGGCGCCGCGGTGATGTGCACATGCATGGCTTGTTCGTGCATCATGTTGTTGTAACAGGTAGTAATGAGATAGAGGGAAGAAGTAAGGAAGGGGAGAAGAGTAGAGGGGTTGGGCCGAGAAGAGGAAGTGGGCCAGGATTTTCATTGGGCCGAAGTTTTCTTTTAAAAAAAAATATATATATATATAAGAAGAAGGTAGGAAACTGGGGAGAGGAGAAGAACAGGGAGAGAGTGAGTGAGGGGAAGAGACGGGCTAGTCTCGTGAACGTCACGAGTTGGAGGGAAGGCGGTCTCGGGTATTTGTTTTCTGGACGAACGTGTAACATGATTTAGCTTTAATTTGTGCTTTAACTAGGTTAGGTTAGTAATTAGTAATTTAAGTTAATATTTGTTTAAGGTTTAATAAGGTTAATGATGTAAAGATGGTTTGACTAATATAATGTAATTAGAATGTTATTTAATTTATATTTGAATTTAATTGATAACTTTAAATTTGTTAATTTAAAATAAATCACATGTTAAATCATTTTAAATCTTAAGGAATGTTAACATATCACTTAAAAATTAATTAATAAGTGATAATTAATTTAAGTGATTAATTAAAGATTAATTAATTAATTAAATTTATAATAATTTGTTAATTAAAGTAATTTGTAATTAATTTTAATAAGTAAGTTAATAATCAAGAATCAATCAATCAATTAATTAATTGAGAATTTAAGTAACAGTTAATAAATAGAAGTTCATTAATTAAATAAGTTATTTATTTAGTTTGAAATAAATTGAATTACTTAGGATTAAGTAATTTATTAACCCTGTTTATAAATGATTATTAAATACTTGACCTTACTTATGAATGGTTGCATTTTATGAGATACCTTGAATTGATTGTCCTGACTGATCTGTGATATTTTGTACTGTGGATTGCGCTGTGTATGATTCATTGATTTATTTACATTTGTATATTATCTGTGAATCTGTGAATGGACTATAAGCGTTATAGTTTATATCGCTTATCAATTATAGTTCTGTGTTAATCTGTGATGATTGATGTTGTGCACTATTGTGTTAAACCCCTGAACCACACCATACACACACAATTATGGATTTCACGAGGAAATCGATTAAGTCGCAGATTTTTGAAATAGTTAAATTTGAATTTTTAAATTCAAATGTTTTGGAAATAGAATCGGAATAAATGTGAAAAGCTTTTGGAATGGAATTTCAAAATGGAATTTCAAAATAGAATTTATTATTTTTAAATTACTTGATTAAGTTTTGGAATTTAAATAAGTTGATTTAAATTTAAATTCAATATTTGAAATTGAATTCTGTAATTTGAAATTAGGGATTAATGATATTATGCTAGTCATTATGAGTTAAACCATTTTTAAAGTATTATTTTTGGAAATTTGAATTTAACTCAAGGATTTCAACTCGTATAAATGAATCAGATTTCCAAAATGAAAACTGTTGTTTTCAAATGATAAACACTTTTAGATAAGAACCGAGATTCCAGTTAATTAGGGGAATTTCAAGATTGAATAGAGAAATGATTTTCCTAAGTTATGAATGAATTCTTTTTGAAAGCTATGAATTAAATCTGTTTATTTTTAACAGATTTAAATAGATGATTTGTTTAAATCAAATTGAAATGAAATTGTTTTGAAGGCTATAAGTTAAATCTTTGATTTAAAGATTTAACGAGTTAAATCAAATTGAAATGAAAATTGATTTGGAAAATATGTGAATGAATCTTTTGTTTAAAAGATTTAAATGTGAAAATTGTTTAAACGGTTAAAGGTTGTGAAAATGAATCTTTTTGTTTAAAGATTGAAATGGTAATTAGTTAAACCATTTGAAAGAAAGTTTTGAATTATTAAGTTGTGACTTAATTGAAATCCCATATCCATGTGTTTTAAATATTGCGCTCACTATTCGGGTTAGCCGGGAAAAGACCTTTGTGTCATATAACCCATTCCGAATAAGTGATTCGTCGTTATGGATAGCATTTGAAGACCGGTGATGAAGACCGGGTATTTGCGAAAGCGATAGGATGACCTATCGATTGTTTCTGCACCGAGTCGCGCCGGTATAGAAACTCCCTAAGTGATGGGAAAATCCGATCGGGATTGTGAATATCCGGGTTGCAAGGACTTCTTTGTAAGTGCCTTCGGTTCTGTTCGAATCCAGAACAGACTTGTATGGATTGTATGTCTGACATTACAAATTGAGATATAAAGCCGATTTCTTTCAAATATATTTCTGTTGGTGGCGGAGAATTTATTCTTTTAGCTTAACACCCTTCTCTGAGACGTACGAGCTCAGAGGTTATATAGTTGAAGTTATCAGCGATATATTCCCAATTTGGTAATGTGACATGCTGAGTGTTGCTGAAATGATCATTGTGTTGATTATTGTGATAGGATCGTTTATTTGATCGTCTATCTTGGTGATCATTTCTATGATCATTTGTTGACCCAAAGCATGGCTTTTGTATAAAGTATGTTTTTGTGGACGTGACTTCGTCGAGCCTCACACCCCGGAAATGGTCAAAACAGGAAAGATGCGGCAAGGTTATGAGGGGTAGCTCCCTTTAGGGTATATGCATTTCCTTCTGGATAGAGGTGGTATCATGGTATGGAGCCCAGATATTTAACCTATGTGGTTACTACGAATTTATTACTTTGTGGTTGTTGGTTTTCGGGATCCCGTGAGAAAGGTCGTTTACGATCGGGGAATGGCGTGCTCGTGTCAGTAGTTACCCAGTTAGGGGTAACCCGGCCTTGTGTTGGCAGAGTTCCGGTTTGGTTCTCGGGGATGTCTTTCCAGAGGCATTCTCATGTGGCAATGGGAAGTTCCTTGGCCTGACCATTTGTTGGAAATCCAAAGAAACAATACGAAACTTGTACGGTTTTAGTTGTAGAACCTGCTTCCTCAGGAGGTAGCTATAGTAGGCATAATATAATGGTACCTATGCTGGCTAAGATTTATATTCTACTTTCGAAATGAATTTTTTCTACACTATGCACTAGCAATAATATCAAATGTTTCTTTTTAATACGTATCAAGCATCTTTGACTAACATAAGAAGAAATCTCCTCCAAGTCTGCGTTTGCATTGTATGTGTGGCGGGAGGTCTTATGGTAGTCTCATTTTTCAAAAGCATTGCGAATTGACTTTGAAAATCTTTTGTTGAATGTTTTTAATAGATAAACTGTTTTGTTGCTCACACCAGTCCCACGACTGATCCGGAGTTTATCGTTTCTTTCCTAAACTCTGGGTGCTCATTATTTTCTACACGAGCAGTCTAGAGTTGGGTTTTACAGATAGTTAGATATAGTGGATTATCTGGAGTTGGTTCAGTCTTTGGACCACACCAGTCTTGCTGAGCTTGGTGATATGTTATTGGGAGTTCGAGCTACTGCTGGATTGATTCTTGGAAATGGAGTTACAGTTCCGATTTGGAGTTCTTCGTTGAAGACTATCTTAGAGTTATATTGTTCCGCTGTTAGATGTCATCTATTTTCTTTCCGCTGCTATTTTATTGTATCATATCTCTGATGTATATTGATATCTATTGTATTATCTGTTGTATCAGATATTGTATCAAAGCTGTATATCAATGTATTGTTCTTTTATTCCGCTGTGTTGTTTACTTAATGATTGTTATAAGCTCCGGCGAATCGGATTTGAACGGTCGAATCTATGACATTCGAGTACGATTTGAAGTATGGATGTCGATTTTTGAGCGGGCAAAATCCGAGTCGTTACATTTGGTATCAGAGCTAAGGTTAAACTTTAGCTCAGGAGTGTAACACATTAAGTAGCTCATTAGAGATAGGGTGAAGTAAATCCTAGAATGAGTAATCCTTAAGATATCCGTTTGAATGCCTCAGTAAATTCTCTTACTATCCACTGATAGTAAGTATGAGTGCAAGAAGAGAACGAGATAGGGGACATGGGAATACGACTATAAATAGTCAATACCCTGCAACAGTTGAAATAACTTTCTCTATCAATTTTCTTTGATTCGTTTCCAAATTCTTTTGATTGCTTCGTACCAGCTCTAGGAAGAAGTTTCGGTGCGATGATGACTCTACGAATCGTTGTAGAAATTCTTTCTTCATATTTCATCAGTTTCTTTTCAGTTTTTGGATTTAAACTTTAATGAATTTGAAATTGGAAATTTTAAATGAATTAGAAATTTTAAATTGAGTTAAATTGATTAGTAGAATATGAAGAATAAATTGAATTGTATCGATAAAACGACATCGTTTAAAACCGAATTTGAAATTCTATTATAATTTCTTGTATCTATTGTTGATATTCTGATTTGATGAGCCAAATTCAGAATCGATATCCAGATTGATCTGAAAAGATATTTCTTCTATCTTTCGTCTATCTCTGTATTGTTTTCGTGCCTGCGAATTTCGAGGACGAAATTCTTTTAAGGGGGAAGTCTGTAACGACCCTAGATTTTAATTTAATTTAAATTGATAATTAAATGAAATTTTTAAAAAATTTATAAAATTAATTATAAATAGTGATGTGAGTTTCCCCGAGTTCAAATATATTCTATATAAATCATTTAAATTTTTAAATATTATGTATATATGTATATATGTGAATATATATATATATATGTATGTATGTATATTTGGGTATATATGAACAAAGTAAAAAAAAGTATTAGCAATAAATGTTTCAAATAAATTTATGGTTAGAAATAAATGTTAAAGTTAATTAGAATTCAATACATAAGTAAAATAAATTACAAGTATAAATATAAATTTTAATATAAGTTTTGAATTCAATCGAATCGAGATTTATAAATGAAATACAAATACATTCAAGTATAAAGTAAATACATTGGCAACAATTCTAACAATAATTATAATAGCTTTATATCTATGTAAATGAAGTATAAAAGCATAACTAAACAAAAGGTTAGTTGTTCTTTTTAAATATAGTTGATAAATAAGGAATTTATTAATATAGAGATAAATTCTTTTTATTTTATTTCAATGAGGAGTTATTTTTTTAAAAACAATATTAATAAGATATCTTTACAAATGGGTTTTTAATATGAATAGAAATTGTTTATATGTATGTACTTTGGGAAACTATGATTGTAAATATAAAACAAATCTTATAAAAATGTACATAAGTTTGAAATAATTTTAAGTAAATTAAGTATTTAATAATATAAGTTTAAAAATAAAGGAAAGGTAAGATTTTAAATTTTTGTTTAAGTATAAAAGTGTGTTTATACTTGAGTTAAATGTTGAGGCTGAGAAGGGAAAATAAGACACAGCAAAATAGGATAAGTATGTAACAATACAAACAAATAAAAAAAAATGTATACATGAAAGCTTCATAAAGAAAACAGTGCAAACATATTTATATCTATAAACAAGACATGTGATAGTCAATGCTACTACCTCTAGAACACTATAACATTTCATAATATCAGCCGAGAAAAGGGAATGCAAGTAATGTAGCCATGCATGTTGTACAAACAATAATATATATCCCTGTACAAAGCAATATGTACTTGCCATATCCTCTAGTTCACCAAAGCAATGTTATCAGACATGCCTATTGTATAAAATAATAGCTTACCTATCATCTTCTTTTCTTTATACATATCAGTGCTGAGTAAAACCAGAGAAAAACATTATTTCATATTGAAAACAAATGCAGTATAAGTATGTTCAAAACTGAAAATTTAAGTATGTAAACGAATTAGTTAAGAAACAAACATCATTAGAACTACTATTATAATATGTACATGAAGTAAAGTAAAATAGAAATCTATCAAACATAAATAAAGTAAAATAAGTGGTACATAAGCATGGGCTGTAAAAATAAAAGAATAGGAAGCATGGGAACAAAGCATCTTCAGCCATGACTTGCTTATACCTTCCCCTGTACACAAATCTTCATTTATATATATACACATCCTGTACAAAAACATACAACCCTGTAACTTCTCTCCTATATATCAAAAACATCCATCTCTGTTTAGTTTATTTAAAAGCTGAGAAACAAAAAGAAAATAAATATATACTAGCTGTGTACATATAAATAGGGTAGGCTGTAAGTAAGGCAGGAGCATGTGCATATTTAATGCAAGAAATCTTTACTTATTGTACAAGCCTGGATAATGGCGTACTACAAAAACTTCATTTCCTATTTATCAAAACAACTTCACTCAGTTAGCTCTTCTCGAACAAAGAAAAAAAGAAAAAAAAACTTAAAACAACAATGCAAGGAAAAGGTTTCAGCTTGAAGATTCAACAGTCTGTTTCAGGTGGAGAAGCTCTGTCTTCTTCTTCCTCTGGAAATACGGTGAGTAACTAACCTTGAACTGGTCATAATATTGTGATGCTATTGTTTGTATGGATGTTGAGATGCTTGTATATTTGTGTGTATGAATATATATATATATATATATATATATATAGGTCATACTGCGTATTTATCTTCTCTGCCATATGCTCTCTATTGTTACAGTTACTTATCCTTGTTCAAACTCATGTTATTCTCATCAACTCTGATAATTTGTAGTGTTTTTCAACTTAAACAAAATGTTCAAACTAAATTAAGATTTTATTTATAGCCAATTTTAAATATGTTGTAGGAAATACACCACTGTAACATGTTATACAGTTAAATCAAATACCTCTTTGATAAAGTTGAATGTCATAGATTGCTAATTCAAGTTTATACCTTGAATCAATACTAAAAGTTATGATTTTTAAAATTTGAATGAAGATTTTTAACTTTATTTTCAAAGAGCAATTTGAGGTTGAACAAAAATTGAATTTTTATCAAATTCTCGGAATTTAAGCAATTTAAATTGCTGAAACTTGAGTTGAAGCAAGCATAACCAATCATGATGTTGGGAAAAATGTAAATTAAATTTTCTATTGCGTGAATTGGGAGTTTGAGTTCGAATTAGGGTTTTATTCTCGAAATTTATGGGGTCTGGAAACATGATGCGTACACCATCTCTGATGCATCGAGTTCGAGGATTTTCAGGGAGATGATGGCTTTAGGGTTGACACATTCGTGACCGGAGGGGGGAATTTCCTGGTGATCCAAATCGTTCAGGCGAGCAAGTTTTATGGTTGGAGGGTTGTTCGCGATCGCTCGAGCTATGCTCGATTTTGATTGTGGGCTTGTTCGAGTTTTTAGACGACCGGGGTTCGTTGTCGAGGGGATACTCGATGGGTAGGAGGCGTCGAGGTTGGTTGGAGGGGCGCCGCGGTGATGTGCACATGCACGGCTTGTTCGTGCATCATGTTGTTGTAACAGGTAGTAATGAGATAGAGGGAAGAAGTAAGGAAGGGGAGAAGAGTAGAGGGGTTGGGCCGAGAAGAGGAAGTGGGCCAGGATTTTCATTGGGCCGAAGTTTTCTTTTAAAAAAAAATATATATATATAAGAAGAAGGTAGGAAACTGGGGAGAGGAGAAGAACAGGGAGAGAGTGAGTGAGGGGAAGACACGGGCTAGTCTCGTGAACGTCACGAGTTGGAGGGAAGGCGGTCTCGGGTATTTGTTTTCTGGACGAACGTGTAACATGATTTAGCTTTAATTTGTGCTTTAACTAGGTTAGGTTAGTAATTAGTAATTTAAGTTAATATTTGTTTAAGGTTTAATAAGGTTAATGATGTAAAGATGGTTTGACTAATATAATGTAATTAGAATGTTATTTAATTTATATTTGAATTTAATTGATAACTTTAAATTTGTTAATTTAAAATAAATCACATGTTAAATCATTTTAAATCTTAAGGAATGTTAACATATCACTTAAAAATTAATTAATAAGTGATAATTAATTTAAGTGATTAATTAAAGATTAATTAATTAATTAAATTTATAATAATTTGTTAATTAAAGTAATTTGTAATTAATTTTAATAAGTAAGTTAATAATCAAGAATCAATCAATCAATTAATTAATTGAGAATTTAAGTAACAGTTAATAAATAGAAGTTCATTAATTAAATAAGTTATTTATTTAGTTTGAAATAAATTGAATTACTTAGGATTAAGTAATTTATTAACCCTGTTTATAAATGATTATTAAATACTTGACCTTACTTATGAATGGTTGCATTTTATGAGATACCTTGAATTGATTGTCCTGACTGATCTGTGATATTTTGTACTGTGGATTGCGCTGTGTATGATTCATTGATTTATTTACATTTGTATATTATCTGTGAATCTGTGAATGGACTATAAGCGTTATAGTTTATATCGCTTATCAATTATAGTTCTGTGTTAATCTGTGATGATTGATGTTGTGCACTATTGTGTTAAACCCCTGAACCACACCATACACACACAATTATGGATTTCACGAGGAAATCGATTAAGTCGCAGATTTTTGAAATAGTTAAATTTGAATTTTTAAATTCAAATGTTTTGGAAATAGAATCGGAATAAATGTGAAAAGCTTTTGGAATGGAATTTCAAAATGGAATTTCAAAATAGAATTTATTATTTTTAAATTACTTGATTAAGTTTTGGAATTTAAATAAGTTGATTTAAATTTAAATTCAATATTTGAAATTGAATTCTGTAATTTGAAATTAGGGATTAATGATATTATGCTAGTCATTATGAGTTAAACCATTTTTAAAGTATTATTTTTGGAAATTTGAATTTAACTCAAGGATTTCAACTCGTATAAATGAATCAGATTTCCAAAATGAAAACTGTTGTTTTCAAATGATAAACACTTTTAGATAAGAACCGAGATTCCAGTTAATTAGGGGAATTTCAAGATTGAATAGAGAAATGATTTTCCTAAGTTATGAATGAATTCTTTTTGAAAGCTATGAATTAAATCTGTTTATTTTTAACAGATTTAAATAGATGATTTGTTTAAATCAAATTGAAATGAAATTGTTTTGAAGGCTATAAGTTAAATCTTTGATTTAAAGATTTAACGAGTTAAATCAAATTGAAATGAAAATTGATTTGGAAAATATGTGAATGAATCTTTTGTTTAAAAGATTTAAATGTGAAAATTGTTTAAACGGTTAAAGGTTGTGAAAATGAATCTTTTTGTTTAAAGATTGAAATGGTAATTAGTTAAACCATTTGAAAGAAAGTTTTGAATTATTAAGTTGTGACTTAATTGAAATCCCATATCCATGTGTTTTAAATATTGCGCTCACTATTCGGGTTAGCCGGGAAAAGACCTTTGTGTCATATAACCCATTCCGAATAAGTGATTCGTCGTTATGGATAGCATTTGAAGACCGGTGATGAAGACCGGGTATTTGCGAAAGCGATAGGATGACCTATCGATTGTTTCTGCACCGAGTCGCGCCGGTATAGAAACTCCCTAAGTGATGGGAAAATCCGATCGGGATTGTGAATATCCGGGTTGCAAGGACTTCTTTGTAAGTGCCTTCGGTTCTGTTCGAACCCAGAACAGACTTGTATGGATTGTATGTCTGACATTACAAATTGAGATATAAAGCCGATTTCTTTCAAATATATTTCTGTTGGTGGCGGAGAATTTATTCTTTTAGCTTAACACCCTTCTCTGAGACGTACGAGCTCAGAGGTTATATAGTTGAAGTTATCAGCGATATATTCCCAATTTGGTAATGTGACATGCTGAGTGTTGCTGAAATGATCATTGTGTTGATTATTGTGATAGGATCGTTTATTTGATCGTCTATCTTGGTGATCATTTCTATGATCATTTGTTGACCCAAAGCATGGCTTTTGTATAAAGTATGTTTTTGTGGACGTGACTTCGTCGAGCCTCACACCCCGGAAATGGTCAAAACAGGAAAGATGCGGCAAGGTTATGAGGGGTAGCTCCCTTTAGGGTATGTGCATTTCCTTCTGGATAGAGGTGGTATCATGGTATGGAGCCCAGATATTTAACCTATGTGGTTACTACGAATTTATTACTTTGTGGTTGTTGGTTTTCGGGATCCCGTGAGAAAGGTCGTTTACGATCGGGGAATGGCGTGCTCGTGTCAGTAGTTACCCAGTTAGGGGTAACCCGGCCTTGTGTTGGCAGAGTTCCGGTTTGGTTCTCGGGGATGTCTTTCCAGAGGCATTCTCATGTGGCAATGGGAAGTTCCTTGGCCTGACCATTTGTTGGAAATCCAAAGAAACAATACGAAACTTGTACGGTTTTAGTTGTAGAACCTGCTTCCTCAGGAGGTAGCTATAGTAGGCATAATATAATGGTACCTATGCTGGCTAAGATTTATATTCTACTTTCGAAATGAATTTTTTCTACACTATGCACTAGCAATAATATCAAATGTTTCTTTTTAATACGTATCAAGCATCTTTGACTAACATAAGAAGAAATCTCCTCCAAGTCTGCGTTTGCATTGTATGTGTGGCGGGAGGTCTTATGGTAGTCTCATTTTTCAAAAGCATTGCGAATTGACTTTGAAAATCTTTTGTTGAATGTTTTTAATAGATAAACTGTTTTGTTGCTCACACCAGTCCCACGACTGATCCGGAGTTTATCGTTTCTTTCCTAAACTCTGGGTGCTCATTATTTTCTACACGAGCAGTCTAGAGTTGGGTTTTACAGATAGTTAGATATAGTGGATTATCTGGAGTTGGTTCAGTCTTTGGACCACACCAGTCTTGCTGAGCTTGGTGATATGTTATTAGGAGTTCGAGCTACTGCTGGATTGATTCTTGGAAATGGAGTTACAGTTCCGATTTGGAGTTCTTCGTTGAAGACTATCTTAGAGTTATATTGTTCCGCTGTTAGATGTCATCTATTTTCTTTCCGCTGCTATTTTATTGTATCATATCTCTGATGTATATTGATATCTATTGGATTATCTGTTGTATCAGATATTGTATCAAAGCTGTATATCAATGTATTGTTCTTTTATTCCGCTGTGTTGTTTACTTAATGATTGTTATAAGCTCCGGCGAATCGGATTTGAACGGTCGAATCTATGACATTCGAGTACGATTTGAAGTATGGATGTCGATTTTTGAGCGGGCAAAATCCGAGTCGTTACATTTGGTATCAGAGCTAAGGTTAAACTTTAGCTCAGGAGTGTAACACATTAAGTAGTTCATTAGAGATAGGGTGAAGTAAATCCTAGAATGAGTAATCCTTAAGATATCCGTTTGAATGCCTCAGTAAATTCTCTTACTATCCACTGATAGTAAGTATGAGTGCAAGAAGAGAACGAGATAGGGGACATGGGAATACGACTATAAATAGTCAATACCCTGCAACAGTTGAAATAACTTTCTCTATCAATTTTCTTTGATTCGTTTCCAAATTCTTTTGATTGCTTCGTACCAGCTCTAGGAAGAAGTTTCGGTGCGATGATGACTCTACGAATCGTTGTAGAAATTCTTTCTTCATATTTCATCAGTTTCTTTTCAGTTTTTGGATTTAAACTTTAATGAATTTGAAATTGGAAATTTTAAATGAATTAGAAATTTTAAATTGAGTTAAATTGATTAGTAGAATATGAAGAATAAATTGAATTGTATCGATAAAACGACATCGTTTAAAACCGAATTTGAAATTCTATTATAATTTCTTGTATCTATTGTTGATATTCTGATTTGATGAGCCAAATTCAGAATCGATATCCAGATTGATCTGAAAAGATATTTATTCTATCTTTCGTCTATCTCTGTATTGTTTTCGTGCCTGCGAATTTCGAGGACGAAATTCTTTTAAGGGGGAAGTCTGTAACGACCCTAGATTTTAATTTAATTTAAATTGATAATTAAATGAAATTTTTAAAAAATTTATAAAATTAATTATAAATAGTGATGTGAGTTTCCCCGAGTTCAAATATATTCTATATAAATCATTTAAATTTTTAAATATTATGTATATATGTATATATGTGAATATATATATATATATATATATATATGTATGTATGTATATTTGGGTATATATGAACAAAGTAAAAAAAAGTATTAGCAATAAATGTTTCAAATAAATTTATGGTTAGAAATAAATGTTAAAGTTAATTAGAATTCAATACATAAGTAAAATAAACTACAAGTATAAATATAAATTTTAATATAAGTTTTGAATTCAATCGAATCGAGATTTATAAATAAAATACAAATACATTCAAGTATAAAGTAAATACATTGGCAACAATTCTAACAATAATTATAATAGCTTTATATCTATGTAAATGAAGTATAAAAGCGTAACTAAACAAAAGGTTAGTTGTTCTTTTTAAATATAGTTGATAAATAAGGAATTTATTAATATAGAGATAAATTCTTTTTATTTTATTTCAATGAGGAGTTATTTTTTTAAAAACAATATTAATAAGATATCTTTACAAATGGGTTTTTAATATGAATAGAAATTGTTTATATGTATGTACTTTGGGAAACTATGATTGTAAATATAAAACAAATCTTATAAAAATGTACATAAGTTTGAAATAATTTTAAGTAAATTAAGTATTTAATAATATAAGTTTAAAAATAAAGGAAAGGTAAGATTTTAAATTTTTGTTTAAGTATAAAAGTGTGTTTATACTTGAGTTAAATGTTGAGGCTGAGAAGGGAAAATAAGACACAGCAAAATAGGATAAGTATGTAACAATACAAACAAATAAAAAAAAAATGTATACATGAAAGCTTCATAAAGAAAACAGTGCAAACATATTTATATCTATAAACAAGACATATGATAGTCAATGCTACTACCTCTAGAACACTATAACATTTCATAATATCAGCCGAGAAAAGGGAATGCAAGTAATGTAGCCATGCATGTTGTACAAACAATAATATATATCCCTGTACAAAGCAATATGTACTTGCCATATCCTCTAGTTCACCAAAGCAATGTTATCAGACATGCCTATTGTATAAAATAATAGCTTACCTATCATCTTCTTTTCTTTATACATATCAGTGCTGAGTAAAACCAGAGAAAAACATTATTTCATATTGAAAACAAATGCAGTATAAGTATGTTCAAAACTGAAAATTTAAGTATGTAAACGAATTAGTTAAGAAACAAACATCATTAGAACTACTATTATAATATGTACATGAAGTAAAGTAAAATAGAAATCTATCAAACATAAATAAAGTAAAATAAGTGGTACATAAGCATGGGCTGTAAACATAAAAGAATAGGAAGCATGGGAACAAAGCATCTTCAGCCATGACTTGCTTATACCTTCCCCTGTACACAAATCTTCATTTATATATATACACATCCTGTACAAAAACATACAACCCTGTAACTTCTCTCCTATATATCAAAAACATCCATCTCTGTTTAGTTTATTTAAAAGCTGAGAAACAAAAAGAAAATAAATATATACTAGCTGTGTACATATAAATAGGGTAGGCTGTAAGTAAGGCAGGAGCATGTGCATATTTAATGCAAGAAATCTTTACCTATTGTACAAGCCTGGATAATGGCGTACTACAAAAACTTCATTTCCTATTTATCAAAACAACTTCACTCAGTTAGCTCTTCTCGAACAAAGAAAAAAAGAAAAAAAAACTTAAAACAACAATGCAAGGAAAAGGTTTCAGCTTGAAGATTCAACAGTCTGTTTCAGGTGGAGAAGCTCTGTCTTCTTCTTCCTCTGGAAATACGGTGAGTAACTAACCTTGAACTGGTCATAATATTGTGATGCTATTGTTTGTATGGATGTTGAGATGCTTGTATATTTGTGTGTATGAATATATATATATATATATATATATATATATATATAGGTCATACTGCGTATTTATCTTCTCTGCCATATGCTCTCTATTGTTACAGTTACTTATCCTTGTTCAAACTCATGTTATTCTCATCAACTCTGATAATTTGTAGTGTTTTTCAACTTAAACAAAATGTTCAAACTAAATTAAGATTTTATTTAAAGCCAATTTTAAATATGTTGTAGGAAATACACCACTGTAACATGTTATACAGTTAAATCAAATACCTCTTTGATAAAGTTGAATGTCATAGATTGCTAATTCAAGTTTATACCTTGAATCAATACTAAAAGTTATGATTTTTAAAATTTGAATGAAGATTTTTAACTTTATTTTCAAAGAGCAATTTGAGGTTGAACAAAAATTGAATTTTTATCAAATTCTCGGAATTTAATCAATTTAAATTGCTGAAACTTGAGTTGAAGCAAGCATAACCAATCATGATGTTGGGAAAAATGTAAATTAAATTTTCTATTGCGTGAATTGGGAGTTTGAGTTCGAATTAGGGTTTTATTCTCGAAATTTATGGGGTCTGGAAACATGATGCGTACACCATCTCCGATGCATCGAGTTCGAGGATTTTCAGGGAGATGATGGCTTTGGGGTTGACACATTCGTGACCGGAGGGGGGAATTTCCTGGTGATCCAAATCGTTCAGGCGAGCAAGTTTTATGGTTGGAGGGTTGTTCGTGATCGCTCGAGCTATGCTCGATTTTGATTGTGGGCTTGTTCGAGTTTTTAGACGACCGGGGTTCGATGTCGAGGGGATACTCGATGGGTAGGAGGCGTCGAGGTTGGTTGGAGGGGCGTCGCGGTGATGTGCACATGCACGGCTTGTTCGTGCATCATGTTGTTGTAACAGGTAGTAATGAGATAGAGGGAAGAAGTAAGGAAGGGGAGAAGAGTAGAGGGGTTGGGCCGAGAAGAGGAAGTGGGCCAGGATTTTCATTGGGCCGAAGTTTTCTTTTAAAAATATATATATATATATATAAGAAGAAGGTAGGAAACTGGGGAGAGGAGAAGAACAGGGAGAGAGTGAGTGAAGGGAAGACACGGGCTAGTCTCGTGAACGTCACGAGTTGGAGGGAAGGCGGTCTCGAGTATTTGTTTTCTGGACGAACGTGTAACATGATTTAGCTTTAATTTGTGCTTTAACTAGGTTAGGTTAGTAATTAGTAATTTAAGTTAATATTTGTTTAAGGTTTAATAAGGTTAATGATGTAAAGATGGTTTGACTAATATAATGTAATTAGAATGTTATTTAATTTATATTTGAATTTAATTGATAACTTTAAATTTGTTAATTTAAAATAAATCACATGTTAAATCATTTTAAATCTTAAGGAATGTTAACATATCACTTAAAAATTAATTAATAAGTGATAATTAATTTAAGTGATTAATTAAAGATTAATTAATTAATTAAATTTATAATAATTTGTTAATTAAAGTAATTTGTAATTAATTTTAATAAGTAAGTTAATAATCAAGAATCAATCAATCAATTAATTAATTGAGAATTTAAGTAACAGTTAATAAATAGAAGTTCATTAATTAAATAAGTTATTTATTTAGTTTGAAATAAATTGAATTACTTAGGATTAAGTAATTTATTAACCCTGTTTATAAATGATTATTAAATACTTGACCTTACTTATGAATGGTTGCATTTTATGAGATACCTTGAATTGATTGTCCTGACTGATCTGTGATATTTTGTACTGTGGATTGCGCTGTGTATGATTCATTGATTTATTTACATTTGTATATTATCTGTGAATCTGTGAATGGACTATAAGCGTTATAGTTTATATCGCTTATCAATTATAGTTCTGTGTTAATCTGTGATGATTGATGTTGTGCACTATTGTGTTAAACCCCTGAACCACACCATACACACACAATTATGGATTTCACGAGGAAATCGATTAAGTCGCAGATTTTTGAAATAGTTAAATTTGAATTTTTAAATTCAAATGTTTTGGAAATAGAATCGGAATAAATGTGAAAAGCTTTTGGAATGGAATTTCAAAATGGAATTTCAAAATAGAATTTATTATTTTTAAATTACTTGATTAAGTTTTGGAATTTAAATAAGTTGATTTAAATTTAAATTCAATACTTGAAATTGAATTCTGTAATTTGAAATTAGGGATTAATGATATTA
The DNA here is from genome assembly GCA_030765085.1 of Allium cepa. Taxonomy (NCBI): domain Eukaryota; kingdom Viridiplantae; phylum Streptophyta; class Magnoliopsida; order Asparagales; family Amaryllidaceae; genus Allium; species Allium cepa. The sequence goes on along the minus strand of CM060943.1, from coordinate 545,720,315 downwards.
TGCTAGTCATTATGAGTTAAACCATTTTTAAAGTATTATTTTTGGAAATTTGAATTTAACTCAAGGATTTCAACTCGTATAAATGAATCAGATTTCCAAAATGAAAACTGTTGTTTTCAAATGATAAACACTTTTAGATAAGAACCGAGATTCCAGTTAATTAGGGGAATTTCAAGATTGAATAGAGAAATGATTTTCCTAAGTTATGAATGAATTCTTTTTGAAAGCTATGAATTAAATCTGTTTATTTTTAACAGATTTAAATTGATGATTTGTTTAAATCAAATTGAAATGAAATTGTTTTGAAGGCTATAAGTTAAATCTTTGATTTAAAGATTTAACGAGTTAAATCAAATTGAAATGAAAATTGATTTGGAAAATATGTGAATGAATCTTTTGTTTAAAAGATTTAAATGTGAAAATTGTTTAAACCGTTAAAGGTTGTGAAAATGAATCTTTTTGTTTAAAGATTGAAATGGTAATTAGTTAAACCATTTGAAAGAAAGTTTTGAATTATTAAGTTGTGACTTAATTGAAATCCCATATCCATGTGTTTTAAATATTGCGCTCACTATTCGGGTTAGCCGGGAAAAGACCTTTGTGTCATATAACCCATTCCGAATAAGTGATTCGTCGTTATGGATAGCATTTGAAGACCGGTGATGAAGACCGGGTATTTGCGAAAGCGATAGGATGACCTATCGATTGTTTCTGCACCGAGTCGCGCCGGTATAGAAACTCCCTAAGTGATGGGAAAATCCGATCGGGATTGTGAATATCCGGGTTGCAAGGACTTCTTTGTAAGTGCCTTCGGTTCTGTTCGAACCCAGAACAGACTTGTATGGATTGTATGTCTGACATTACAAATTGAGATATAAAGCCGATTTCTTTCAAATATATTTCTGTTGGTGGCGGAGAATTTATTCTTTTAGCTTAACACCCTTCTCTGAGACGTACGAGCTCAGAGGTTATATAGTTGAAGTTATCAGCGATATATTCCCAATTTGGTAATGTGACATGCTGAGTGTTGCTGAAATGATCATTGTGTTGATTATTGTGATAGGATCGTTTATTTGATCGTCTATCTTGGTGATCATTTCTATGATCATTTGTTGACCCAAAGCATGGCTTTTGTATAAAGTATGTTTTTGTGGACGTGACTTCGTCGAGCCTCACACCCCGGAAATGGTCAAAACAGGAAAGATGCGGCAAGGTTATGAGGGGTAGCTCCCTTTAGGGTATGTGCATTTCCTTCTGGATAGAGGTGGTATCATGGTATGGAGCCCAGATATTTAACCTATGTGGTTACTACGAATTTATTACTTTGTGGTTGTTGGTTTTCGGGATCCCGTGAGAAAGGTCGTTTACGATCGGGGAATGGCGTGCTCGTGTCAGTAGTTACCCGGTTAGGGGTAACCCGGCCTTGTGTTGGCAGAGTTCCGGTTTGGTTCTCGGGGATGTCTTTCCAGAGGCATTCTCATGTGGCAATGGGAAGTTCCTTGGCCTGACCATTTGTTGGAAATCCAAAGAAACAATACGAAACTTGTACGGTTTTAGTTGTAGAACCTGCTTCCTCAGGAGGTAGCTATAGTAGGCATAATATAATGGTACCTATGCTGGCTAAGATTTATATTCTACTTTCGAAATGAATTTTTTCTACACTATGCACTAGCAATAATATCAAATGTTTCTTTTTAATACGTATCAAGCATCTTTGACTAACATAAGAAGAAATCTCCTCCAAGTCTGCGTTTGCATTGTGTGTGTGGCGGGAGGTCTTATGGTAGTCTCATTTTTCAAAAGCATTGCGAATTGACTTTGAAAATCTTTTGTTGAATGTTTTTAATAGATAAACTGTTTTGTTGCTCACACCAGTCCCACGACTGATCCGGAGTTTATCGTTTCTTTCCTAAACTCTGGGTGCTCATTATTTTCTACACGAGCAGTCTAGAGTTGGGTTTTACATATAGTTAGATATAGTGGATTATCTGGAGTTGGTTCAGTCTTTGGACCACACCAGTCTTGCTGAGCTTGGTGATATGTTATTGGGAGTTCGAGCTACTGCTGGATTGATTCTTGGAAATGGAGTTACAGTTCCGATTTGGAGTTCTTCGTTGAAGACTATCTTAGAGTTATATTGTTCCGCTGTTAGATGTCATCTATTTTCTTTCCGCTGCTATTTTATTGTATCATATCTCTGATGTATATTGATATCTATTGGATTATCTGTTGTATCAGATATTGTATCAAAGCTGTATATCAATGTATTGTTCTTTTATTCCGCTGTGTTGTTTACTTAATGATTGTTATAAGCTCCGGCGAATCGGATTTGAACGGTCGAATCTATGACATTCGAGTACGATTTGAAGTATGGATGTCGATTTTTGAGCGGGCAAAATCCGAGTCGTTACATACTATATGAATTTTTGAAAATAAGGTTACTTAATAAAATATAAAACTAGATTTTCACTTTTAAAACAAAATACTAAGTCACTCTTTAAATAATTACTATCATAATAGATTAAAAGGAAATACTTACTTTATAATTTAAATATTAGAAATAATAAATTTCCCAAAACTTTCTTTTTAAAACAACTTTAAAACTTTTAACTTATATTTAAAACGTACTTGGTTATCCAGGGAGAATTTCCAACTTCAATCACTCAAATCAATTTCCCAAATTGATTTCCAATTTTTTCCCTTTTGAAATAAATTTCTTTACTTATCAGTTCATTTCCAAGTTCAGTAGTTATGGACTTTATTATTATTATTTTTCCCAATTTCTTCTTTACTCTTTTCAATAATCTAAATCTTAAGTTTTAAATAATTGTTTTGTTCTTTTTAAATAATAATACTGCATTTTAAAATTCATTAACTTTCTGTTTACTCAAATTTTCCTTCCCATACTCAAGATTTATTTATTAGAATTTTAAAGTCACTTTATTTCTTTTCCAATTCATTCTTAAATTTATGCTATAATTATTTTACTTATAATTTCACTTCTTTTATTTTCATTCCCAAAATCAAATTTTATATTTTTGGTAATTCATTATACCCAATTATATCAATCAAGCCATAGCATTCAATATTTCCGCATAATTCATTATAGAATATCAAATAATCAGAACAGAGAATATTAAATAATTTAAATAAAAGTTGAGGGGTCCAGTTGGATCCCTCCAACCTATTTTCCCTGCATCCGTAGACGTTAGCACAACATAAATATCAATCTCAAAATATAGCATACTATAGCACATCAATCAATTCAACCATTTCAAACAATTATTTAAATTTAATCATCTAAATTTCAATTTACTGAGTGAGATTAACTCACCTTTGCCTTTTTATTTTGCAATTCAACCAACCAGCTGTTTTTTTCACGATTCCAGACCTTGAATACACATTATATGATTTTATAAATTTTTGAACAATCGAATAAATAAATTTCCAGTTGATAAATTAAATTTAATCAACAAAATTTTTTATTTAAACTAATTTTCGTTTAATAAATTAGTTTCAGAAAAATACATATACTAATATAATGATCTGCATTACCGATTTAACTTTCTATATCCCTATGTCTTATCTATATATTTTCCTGCTTGCACTATAGATATTTAAACTAAACATGAATGTGAAAATATTTATTTTACTGTTCCACGTTAAAAATTTATATTTTCAAACTTACATAAAAATTTAATAAAAGGAATATCTTACCTCCCTATCGGCCAGAAATCACGCCGACTATCGACACCCACTGACAATCACGAGAGCTATCCCCAACTCACTATGCTTCCAAACCCTAGCTCAAAGCTTCAGGTCGCACAACATCCTGAATTGAACAGCTCCAATTACATGCGTGCGACAGACAACAAATAGTCGAGCCGTCAATCTCGATCTCAGTCTCTTCGGCAAATCGAAACCCTAGCCTAACTCGAGTCGCCGTCCTCAATGAGAAGATGCGTCGCCTCCCTCAATTCCAGAGACTCGCGCACGCCTGCATTCATTTCATGCCTCGCCGATTTGGAGACCACCATGGCTCGCGCCCCGATTCAGATGCGAACCGCTCGATCACAATTTCAGCCGCTCGCGCTTGCTTTTTTTTCATTTTCATTTTTTTCTATCGAATGATTTTGATTTTGAACAGGAAGAAGAAAGTGGGAGCTTGCGAACGAATTTGAAAGAAAATGATTCGGCTGGCTTGATTTAATCGAGGCGGCCATTACTCCTTTTTTTCAGATTCGAGAATATGTTTTTTTTTTTAATTTAGTTCGGCCCTTACGTATTTTTGACAGAAGATAGAAAAAAAAGGAAGAAAGCTCGGCTTAAAAATATAAGAAGGAAGGCGTATAGGAGAAGGAATAGGGATGGAACGTACTTAGGTTGATGCACGTGAAAATGTGCACCGTGTTCAGACCAACTTGCTACAGTGCTTCTGAGGTTAAAGGAAAAACAATGGTGTGACATATTTTTAACTAAAGGTTGCTTGGTCTAAACACCTTATATATTTTATATTAAATTCAAATTCAAATTCAAAAGCAACCCAAAGTTTCAAACTCCTATCGAGGCGTGCCGCTAGGCGTTTATAACGTTATACCCCTATTCCGAACGCAATAGATAATATTTCGGGTCCTAATTCGATCGTATGGATAAGTTAGCTTTTGGACCAGTTATTATATTGAATTTTCGATAAAATTTTCAACGCGTTTACTTATCGTACACTCACACACTAACTCCGATTAATACGAAATTTAAAATCTGATAATAATTCAATATTACGGACCCAATGGAGCTGGTTTTGTCAAATTCCGAGATTGTGCCTTGGGATGCTATTGTTAAAGTCAATTTAAACTATAAAATTTTAAACCTGAACAAACCACTGTTAATTTCAACTTTACAACTTCTATTATCCTTAGTACTATTAATATATATTTTTCAAGCCTTTAAGTTATTTTTATTAGGCTTAAAATTCCAGATTTAACATTTTATCCAACTTCAAATTATTTAATTTAATAATTTAATCATCAAATAAATTGTGATATTTGAATTCAAGTTAAAAATTAAACCTTTAAATATTTAAAATCAATTAAATACTCCAATTTTAAATGCTCAAAAATTCTGTGTCATCACATCAAAGGTACCAAATTTAGACTTCCAGGCCACTGCATCAACAAAGAGGAAAGGTTAAGCCATAATTCAAAGAAAAAATAGGTTGAAGTACACGTAAAACTACCATTTCTACTGCCTCGGTCCCTACTTCTTATAAGGGGCCGGCGTGATGAGGCCGAGCTATTGGCACTAGTAACACCTGTAACGGCCCTAATTTTGGCTAACATTATTTAGACATTTAATTAAACAAATTAAATAAAATAATGTAAAGGGTTAGAGGAATCGAGATTTGATAATTAAACTTGAGTAGTGCATAATGAAGGGAATTAGACATAGGTTAGAAAGAGAGTTGTGATAAGGATAAAATAGGAAGAGTCTTTATTCTTATACCCTAAACCCTTCCATTCTCTCCACTTCCTCGTTCATTCTACATTCACAAACAAAATAAAAACGATACAAAGCTTGGGCCGGCCACCATTAAGAAGATTTAAAGGGAAGATAAGCTAGGATTCAAGTAGATATTTAGAAGAAATCAATCTAAGTGCAAATCTCAACCTTCTTAATACAAAGCCAATGTGAATAATTAGTTTACATCTCTATTTTTTACGAGTGATTTCGGTTTAAAGGTAAACACGTTTTCTTTTGCAAGAATATGCCATGTTTAGTGTTTAAAAGTGATTATGTGCTATGTTGATGATTTATAGTTTAAATATGATTTATTGTATAATGTTAGGTTAGAAAACCATTCATATGACATTCCATTGACTTGAGATTTCAATATCATGTGAAAATCATTATTTTAGCAGTGGTTTCAAGTTTCATAATTTTCCAAGTTAAAATGGACTTATGGTGAATTTTCTAAGTCTAGAAAATGTTTAATTCGATTTTAATTGCTTTAAGTAAATAAAATATGTTTTTCACCTGAAATTTTGATATGTTGAAGAAAATGATTAAATTGATTTAATTTGATTTTTGTGGATTTTCCTAAGATTTTAAGAGAGTCCAATAAATTATTTTAAATAAAAAGGGGCTGCTTACTTAATTAAAATGCGTTAAAATGTTAAATTGCTTAATATTTGAAATCTTGACTTATAGCAAGTAAATTTCAGAAATAAATTGGTAAATCGACTATCAACCAATCATATTTTGATAAATAATGAAAATAAGGTGAAAATGAATTACTTTATAAAGCATAAAATTAGTTTTGCAATAATTCACGCTTTCACCACTTCTATAAGCTCGCTTCCATCATCATACTTCGATCTATAAACCTTCCGCATCCATACGAAATTAATGCATGGGGTATCAAGCATTTGGTACCTAGAACATTGGAATTAGGTGTAACGACCCAGAATTTTTATAAATTAAAATTTGGATATTTAATTAATTTTAAATATTAATATTTGAATTTATAAGCCGAATAAATTTTATTTTGATTTACTGGATTTAATTGGATTATTTAATCGATAATTTAATACGTTAAATTATGGAAATAATTAAAAATTGAGTTAAATATGATTGAAAATAATTTGGAAATTTTATTTAATCATACTGGAGTTATAGAAATATTTTAGAACTTTTAGAATCGAATTAAAAGTTAATTTGTGAAAATTGAATATTTTAATATTTAATAATCGACTGTAAAATAGTCAATTTTTGAACAGTCTCAGAATTGAACGAAACCAGTTCCATTGGATCCGTAATAGTTAGTTATTACCGGATTTCAATTTTCGTGTCAATCGGAGCTATCGTTTGATCGTGGCAGCTCGAAACGCATCGAATTATTTTTAATTTAAATTTGGCGAGTCAAAATAGCCATTTTTCAAAAAGTCTCGGAATTCGACGAAACCAGTTTCATCGGATCCGTAATGTGATATTATTGTAAGGTTTCAAATTTCAAGTCAATTGGATTTACCGTTTGTCCGGTACAAATTAAAACGCCTAAAAATCGACTTAAATCGGTTTAATTTAAATTGAGCGTTTACAGCCATAACTCGCACAGATGTCCGAATTAGCTTCCGAAACCTGTTCCATTGTGTCCGGAACGCGGGATAAACCCTAGGTACGCTGGTTACGGCGTCTAAATCGGAGTTCGGAAAATCCGGAATGAATAGTGTCACTCGTTCCTTATAAATACACCCCCCATCTTCATAATTTTATAAAAAAAATATCCTAAACCCTAATCAAATTGCCTAGCCGCCACTATCTTCATCAAAGGCCAGAATTTCGTCTAACTCTCCCTCAATTTTCTCAAAATCCATGCATCGATTCGGAATAGTTTCAACTAAGAAATTGTAGAGTGTAGTGAGAGCTTCATATCCAACGGTGATGATCAACGATGGAGGTCTGGATGGGCTCGATTTTGGCCGCGTTCGTGGTCATTTGCGCACGCGTTTTCACGTGCTAGGGGCGACCGAGCTTCGAGTGGTGGTAGGAGGTGGTGGCTCGCGTGACGCTCGTTCGTTTGGTGGTGGTTGATCACTTTGGAAGTCGACGAGGAGGGGGAATAATTCACGATAGAAGTGGCGGCTATGGGTTTGGGGGTCGCGTGGGTTAACTGGAAGATGGAGGAGATGAAACGTACGGTGTAGATGGGAGGGGGCAAGGATCATGCGTCCCAGAAATAGCTAGGTTAAAAATTAGTTAATTTATGTTATGAATTTTAGTTTAAAATTTGTGTAAACTTGTAAAATTCGTATCTTTTTCATACGAGGTCGAAAAAATGCAAACTCAGTTGCGTTGGGATCGTATGGACGAGCACTACGCGATGGAGTTGGTTTGGAGTCGTTTGGAGTTAGTGAGAATTTCGGGTAAAATTAAACGCGCGTTTAATTTTATTCGAAATAAAAGCTTAAACGGAAATTAAAACCAAGGTGAGAACTTCTCACTCAATCGAATAGATTTCGATTTTATTTTAAATAGTTAGATTTAAAATATTTGAATGCATGTTTGAATGATGAATTGTATATATTGATTGTTAAAATAGACATTATGCGCCGTTAGTAAGCGGATGTTATTTAATATAAACATATACCGCGAATATTTCATAAACAGTGAAATTGGTATTATATATAATATCAATATATATATATTGGCATATGTATATATTGCAGTTGTTGATTTCCCGCATTTTTGTTTAGCGGATGAGACCCTATTACGCCGTTAGTAAGCGGATAATATTTATTAAGAACATATACCGCGATAATTTCGTACTGGAGCGAAATTGGTATTGTGCTAATGTTTTTGGATGCAGGAAACAGGTTGGAGGGATCCAACTGGATTCCTCAACAGTATTTATTTTATTTCAGATATTTTGATATTTGATGGATTATCATATCGATATATGATATCGTTGTTAGTCGTGATTGACTGTTTGGTGTGTAGCATCATTGGACCCAGATTTTGGGATTTTAAAATGGTTTTAAAAATGATTTTTTGAAAATATACTTTATTTCTGGAATTGATCCATTATAAATAAATAAACGTTATAATTTTTAAAGTTATAAAAATTATGGTTTTTGTGAAATATAGTTAAAAAGCTGATTTTTAGAAATACGATTAAAAGTCGATTTTTGAGAAATATGAACTAATGATTTTATAAAATAATTTAGATTGGATTCTTGAATATATTATAAAAGTTTGAATATAGGATTTATAAAATTTGATTATTTTATAAATCGAAATGATGAAATTATAAAGGAATTTAAAGACGTTTTAGAATAATAATATAAACTGATTTATATTTAGAGATTTATAAATGGATTTATAAATTGAAATATAGACATTATAAAACGAGTTTTTATAAGTGTTTGAATGTAGTGAAAGTGAATTTCATAAATGAATGAAATTTATAGAATTATAAACTGTGAAGTTATAAATGAAATTTATAAATAGTAAGATTTATAAATTTGTGAAGTTAATTGAAGAATAGATTTGGTTAAATAAATGAATCTTATAAGTTATAAGATTTATAATTATGAAGTTTAAAGAACGATTTTATAAAATAATCGTTTTATAAGTATTTAACTTATAATATAAACATTTAGTTTATAATTGAGTTATAAACTGAAATATGTTAATAAAGGAATTTATAAAAAAAAAGGAAGTTTTATAAATAAATAGAAATGGAATTTATAAACGTTGTTTTATAAATCCGCAAACGACTTATTTTGATAAGTTAATTGTTATAACTTATAAATGGAGTTATATTCACGTTTTAGACAGTGAATAATCCTTTAAGTTAAAGTGAATAGAAATAATGGAATTTGTGAACATAGTATATTCACGTTTTTGAATAGTGAATAACATGTTAAAGAAAATGTTTTAGAATGTGATATTTTAAACAGAATTAAAATGATCTAACGATGTTTTAAAGGTGTTGAGATTCGAAACCATAGATTTCAACATTTATTGTTGAAATAGACGTTTTCGAGAAATAAAAGGAAATGGTGGACTATAACACTGTTGTTATAGTAAATGATTTCCGAAAGGAAATGTTTTTAATAGTATTGGGATTTATATATCTATTTTAATTTCGAATCCCTATACTAGTGATTTTGGGTTGTCGTAACGGTGTTTTACGTAACATTCGTTTTGGCCCAAATAAATATGTATAAGTGAATGATTTCCTTAAAGAATGAAATATATACTTAAATCCGATTTAAGTATATTGAATATTTTCTAAGTATTGAAAATAAAAAGATTTGTGAATTACTTATAAATAAATAAGTATGGAAATGTTTTCCAATATGAAGTGAATAATTAGAATTTATCTTTTTGAGGATAAATTGAAATGAATTATTGAAATCGCATATGCATGGATATTTTGGAAATATAAATTCACTAAGGAATTTATATGTGAAAGTGAAATTGATAAAAAAATAAATATTGATTTATTTTTGAAGTGTTGAAATTATATATCTTGTAAAGATATTTTGGAAAATAAATAATTTGGAAAATTATTTGGAATCTGGTGATGTATGCATATCCATTGATAGTTCAATAGCCGACTATCAATATTTCCCTTTGAATGGGTATTTGATGTGAATATGATTGAATTTGAATGCACACTTATTTTTGAATAAGCGCTCACTATTCGGGTTAACCGGGAAAGGACCATGGGGTCGTATAAACCACTCCGAATATGTGATACGTCGTTGTGAATTGCATTTGAAGATCGGTGTTGAAGACCGGTATTTGCGAAAGAGATAGGATGAACTATCGATTGACTCTGCACCGAGTTGCTCCGGTATTGAGTTCTCCATATGTGATGGTGAATCCGATCAGGATTGTGAATATCCGGATTGCAAGGACTTCTTTGTAAGTGCCTTCGGTTCTGTTCGATCCCGGAACAGACTTGTATGGATTGTATGTCTGACATTACAATTTGAGATATAAAGCCGATTTCATTCAAATATATTTCTGTTGGTGGCGGAGAATTTATTCTTTGCTTAACACCCTTCTTTGAGACGTATGAGCTCAAAGGTTATATTGTTGAAGTTATCAGCGATATATTCCCAGTTTGGTAATGTGACATGCTGAGTGATGCTGAAATGATCATTGTGTTGATTATTTGTGATAGGATCATTTATTTGATCGTCTATCTTAGTGATCATTGTGTTGATCATTTGTTGACCCAAAGCACGGCTTTTTGTACAAAGTGTGTTTTTGTGGACGTGAATTCATCGAGCCTCACATCCCGTTAATGGTCAAAACAGGAAAGATGCGGCAAGGTTATGAGGGGTAGCTCCCTTTAGGGTATGTGCATTTCCTTCTGGAAAGGGTGGTATCATGGTATGGAGCCCAGATACTTACTCATGTTGATACACTATATCTATTTCTGTGTGGTGTTGTTGGTGACGAGCGCTCGGTTAAAGGTCCGATGGGACCGGGGGATGCCATATTCGTGTAGTAGTTACCTAGTGATAAAGGTAACCCGGCCTTGTGTTGGCAGAGAGCTGGTTAAGTTCTCGGGACGTCCAGCCAGAGGCGATCCCATGTGACAGTAGGAAGTTCCTTAGCCTGACCATTTGTTGGAAATCCAAAGAAACAATACGATCTTGTACGGTATTAGTTGTAGAACCTGCTATTCACTTATGGTGGTCACCACTGTTTGGATAGTAGCTATAGTAGGCATACGATAATGGTCGTATGTTGGCTAAGATTTATATTCTACTTTCGAAATGAATTTTTCCTACACTATGCACTAATAATAATATCAAATATTATTTTAAATGCGTATCAAGCATCTTTGACTATCATAAGGAGAAATCTCCTCCGATTCTGCGTTTGCATTGTGTGTGTGTGCGGGAGGCCTTATGGTAGTCTCATTTTTAAAAGCATTGCGAATTGATTTAAAAATATTCCTCTATTTTGATTTTAAAGATAAATAAACTATTTTGAGTTCTCACACCAGTCACATGACTGACTTGGAGTTTATTGTTTTCCTTCCTAAACTCTGGGTGCCCACCAATTTCCACACGGGCAGTCAAGAGTTAGGTTTATCAGGATATTCTGGATATTCAGGAGTTGCTGGAGGCAAGCTGGATGGCATGGCGTATTACTAGTTTATATAGTATTTCTTTTTCCGCTGCACTATTTATTGTTGTATGTTGTTGTACACTCTGATGATATGATGTGATGTAATGAAATGTAATGTAATAACTGATATAGTTCTTTGTTTAAAGATTTCATTTATTATTATATGTTGTTCCGCTGCGAATTGTGAGATTCTGTTGTTTGTTCTGTTGTTCCCTTTCTGTCCCGTCCTATTTTCTTCTGTCTTTTTCCTTTTTCTCTATTCTCTTTTTCGTTCTATTTTTAAAATGCTTCTATCTTCTTTTTTCAAATTCTCTATTTCTTTTCTTTCTCTGTTTTCTAAAAAAATCGTCTATCTTCTTTCCTCTCTATTTCCTATCTCTTCTCTCTTCTTTCTTTTTCTTTTTAAAACCCCATAACATCTCGGTTTTCGGCCTTTGATTTCTCGGCAGTCGATAAAGTGAGTGTCGATGTCGGATTTCCGAAGAACGAAAATCCCCAGACTGTTACATTAGGCGTAAGGAATGGATGGTGGAGAAGGAAAGCTTGCGACGAGGTTGAAGCCGCCTTTAATAGCTTTTGAACCCATTGACCTGCCTTTGTTTTAAACAGCTTTGAACCGCTTCGACACCTTAGCTGCTGTATCGATACCCTTTGCCTTTGTTAAAGGCCGCTTTTTAAACTTCTAAACTAATATATGTGGAAGGAAGGCTTCCTCCTAGGTTCCTTTCCAGCATTATTGTAGCCGCTATTGTTAACCAAAGATTTACGAAGGGGTGGTGCGCCAATCTCCTTTCGTCATTTTAGTGTTGCTTTCCCTAATGCCTTCGAAGGGGATGCTTTCGAAGGGAATGCCAGCCATTTTCTTTTAATTTACAAAATAAAGGTTTTGAAGCTATCTCTTTTGTTGTCCTTTAACTTGAAACTAATGCTTTCGAAAGTGACGCTTTCGTCCTTGTTCCTTTAAACCCTGTATTTTTATTAAGTGTTGAACTCAATGATTTCGAAATGGATGCTTTCAATGATTTCAAAATGGAATGTTTAAAGTTTTAAACAATGGTTTTGAAGGTATTGTTTTGGATTTATAGCCAAATGTTTTCTAAGTTAAAAAGGGCTTTAAGTTATTTTAAAGGATGGATAATCCTATTGATTTTAGGTTTTCATCAACATTGTTTGTGTAAAGCATATATCATGGCATAGATATTTTTATTAAAGAAAAGAGTATATTTTTCTTATTTAAGTATGATTTAAAAGGGTTAAATAAATTTGAAAGAAATGTCAAGGAAAATTGAATATGGTGGTTGGCCCTTTGTATATGACTTAGATATTAGAAAACCATATGGGACTGGTGCGGGGTCGCACTTATACTTTAGCTAGTAGCCCTTAGCTAATATAAGTCCAAAATTCTACTATGTAGGGATCTGTCACGGGTAAGACTAAAATGATGTTACACATAAAAAGGGATATAGAGAGTAGAGATAGGTTATTGGTGAGCCCACAAATCCATTAGGACCAGTTGACCCAAGGAGAAGTAAGCTAAGGACAGACCATCTAGTATTGTGTCTAATAGAAGTTAAAACATTTATTATGTCTAGTAGGCCCGAGTCAGCTAGTGGTTAATAGTCAGCTGGATAAAACTATATTGTTCGAATGGATAGTCCATTGATTACCTGATCTATATGCATATTAGTTAATGCTTTTGTTGTTATGAACAGCTTGATTGTAGGATTTCGATTTGAAAAAATACGATTTTAAAAGGATATTAGTGAGGGGAAACCCGTTCCGCTAAGCGGTATGGCCTCACTTAATATCAGTAAACCGAGATGAAATAGAATTATTCACACCAGGCTTTATGTCTATCTCGAAGTTTATGCTTTCCACTCAATGCTCAAAACTTAATTTGAGTAGATTGAGATTTAAGGAATTTTAGATTTTATATGTGACGAATAAAACTTTCGAAAACATGCAGGAGAAGGATTAGCAATTTAGGAGTCTATCCATTATTGTTCCACTGTGTTGTATTTATTGACTAATATGTCTATTTAGTACTCTGATCATCGAAAGGGCCATCTTCATATGTCACTCTTGGCATATTCTGTAATAATTATATTTATTTGAACCTAGAAATTGTTTTGGGATTATGTAATTGAATATGAAATATTGATTTGAAATGTAATCAGAAAAGCTATTTTGAAATTTATGTTGATTTTATTTCATATTCATGTGCTTTTGATATTAAGATACCATCAACATTACTGTATTTTGTCACCGAAAGTTAATACTATAGATGACTGCAGTATCTATAGCAGTTAGCTTCGAGCCTCAAAATATGGGATGTTGCACGTCTATCCCCATCAAATGCTCATCCGCCACCCACCTTCGTATCCAGATGCGAGGGATCATACGTGGGAACTGGCTCGAGTGAAAGACTTAATCCACATCGACATTCAATCCGTGTTCTCTCTTAGAACTGCTTCTGCCAGAACTAAACTTAATGTCCCAGTCTAAGGGCGACGTTTGACGACAAAGGACAAAGACGTCAACTAGCTGTCGAGGGTCAAATTCTTCTCACTGCCCCGGAAAAACATGAGCTAACTTATCAAGATCTTTATGTTACCACTTTTTTGTCTCCTTACTTATGGTTAGGTCATCATATCCTCGTTTAGCATCGGGTATCGACCGTGAGTTAGGATTATAAGAACTAATATAGGGCTAATCCCTCTTTAGCTTTGTCGACTTCCTCCTTTCAATTGCCTGTTTGGATTGCTTCCTCCATATAGCTCCTCGGCAGTTATCTATCCTTGCCTCAGTAGCCTGACCCCCTAAAAGATTGTCATATGTCAATAAAAGCCTTAAGTCTAAACATTGGGGGCCAACTGCCTTCAATTGCTCCGGGCTTGTGGTTAAGTTGGAAAGTCCTGAAGTAATCGGCACTGCCTGTCAATAGACAAGATAAGCAAAGGAAAGAAACAAAAAAAGGAAATAGAAAAAGAATAAGGCATAGACTTATGAGAGGAGCGAAAGATGATACTCTCCAAGTCATAACTAACTCTATAGGGCACAAAGAAGTAATTCATTGATCAACCAAGGAAACCCTGCAAAGGACGCTCAAAAAAATGATAGGCTTACTAATGGACTAAAAATGATAAAAGGTGTCAATAGTGTAATTTGTATCCTTCTGCAACCTGAAAACCAACTCAAAATGGATAGCATTGGGATTCAGGAGACCTAGAGAAACATAAGTGGTGTAAATACCAAGTAGAAACTAATAACTGTCTGGCATCAACTATAGGGGGCAAGCTGTTATTCGTTAAGAGTGGAGGGGCGGTGTAACCCCCACCTTAAGTTAGCCGGCTGAGAATGCAGAGCGACTCATCGATGGAAAATGGGGACGTTCGTTTGGATTGCCCTTATGTTTACCCTGTGATCGGCCAATAGTTTAGCCAAGTTAGTGTTATCCTGCCTTAATATAGAAGCCCTAAGGGTGGCGCCCGCTGCTAAAGGAGAATGATCGGCGGAAGTGGAAGCCAAAGGATCCATCTGAAATATAAGCAACCAAGTTATATAGCTACAATGATCAAAATTCTAGTAAATCCCAATGAAATAATGCCCGAAAGGCTATGATCTCTAGACGATCATCCCCATAGTGGACCCATGTTGGATGCCTTATGCAGGCTGGCCTTTCTATCCCTTCCCGAGACCTTTATTCGGCCTTATGACCCCTACCAGTCTTATGAAATTACCAAGTCCCATAATTATGTGATTGGGTTTGTCGGACCATTATCAAAATAAATGCTAAATAAAAATTGTTTATTCACTTATAGGCTCCTTCAAGCCGATTAGCATCGATTAACCACGAATGGTAAGGTGGCGATAGTTGATCGACATCAAAGGTACCCAGAAAAGAGTAGTTACTAAACTATTGTTCGAAGAGAACCCATGCATCACAACCCTAAAACATTCATAGTCGTAATGATGCATTCAAAAAAATAAAGGGAGAAAGAAAAAGAATTGCTAATACTTAAGCTCCTGCCCCAGCCACGATGCTCACATTACTGGAGGTAAAGGCGGAGGCATACTTATTCTCTAAAACGAAAACCAGAAGAACTCAAGGTTTAGAGAGTGCTTAATTTTCTATGATGCATTCGAAATTTTTATAAAGAATGAAAAGGAAGGGTCTGTAAGGGTTTTATAAACCTACCCCCTAATCTCCATCGTGGGAAATCTCAACAGTCTAGGTGTAATGAATGCGACTTTCACTTCACCCTTGCCCAAAAGCAGACATCCTATAACGACTGCGATTTTTCGATGCCGAAAAACCGAACCGTTATGGTTTAAGAAGAAGAAAGAGGTAGAAGAAGAAAGAAAAAGATAGAACAGAACAATATCAGAATCTTACAATTCGCAGCGGAACAACATAGATAAATGAATATTCATTAAAACAAAAGAACTGTATATTTTATACATTACATCACATTACATTCATTATCAGAGTTTACAATAGCAAACAGCGGAAAAGAAATACTATATACTTAGTAATATGTTACGCCATCCATCTTGCCTCCAGCAACTCCTGAATTCCAGAATATCCTTATAAACCTGACTCTAGACTGCCCGTGTGGAAATTTGTGGGCACCCAGAGTTTAGGAAGGGAGACAATAAACTCCAGGTCAGTCATGTGACTGGTGTGAGAACTTAAGATAGTTATTTATCTTTAAAACAAAGAACAGGATAATTTTAAAATCAATTCGCAATGCTTTTTGAAAATGTAACTACCATAAGACCTCCCACCACACACACAATGCAAACGCAGACTTGGAGGAGATTTCTTCTTATGTTAGTCAAAGATGCTTACTACGCAAAATCAAATCATTTTTGATATTATTATTAGTGCATAGTGTAGAAAACATTTCGAAAGTAGAATATAAATCTTAGCCAGCATAGGTACCATTATATTATGCCTACAATAGCTACCATATTAGATGGCAGGTTCTACAACTAAAACCGTACAATGCTCGTATTGTTTCTTTGGATCTCCAACAAATGGTCAGGCCAAGGAACTTCCCATTGCCCCATGGAAATGCCTCTGGAATGACGTCCCGAGAACCAAACCGGATCTCTGCCAACACAAGGCCGGGTTACCCCTAACTGGGTAACTACTGACACGAATATGTCATCCCCCGATCGTAATCGATCTATATCCAAGGATCCTCGATTTCCAACAACCACAAAGCAATAAATTTGCAGCGACAACATAGGTTAAGTATCTGGGCTCCAAACCATGATACCACCTCTATCCTGAAGGAATGACATACACTAAAGGGGCGCTACCCCCTAATAACCTTGCCGCATCCTTTCTGTTTTGACCATTTCCGGGGTGTGAGGTCCGACAAAGTCTCGTCCACAAAGCCACGCTTTATATAAAAGTTGTGCTTTGTTCAACAAATGCTCAACCGCACTTCGTATGCCACATTACCAATTTGGGAATGTATCACTAGTAACCATCAACTATATAACCTCTAAGGGTGTTAAGCTAAGAGAATAAATTCTCCGCCACCAACGGGAATATATTCGATAGAAACCGGCTTTATATCTCAAACTGTAACATCAGACACACATCCATATAAGTCCGTTCCGGGATCGAACGGAACCGAAGGCACTTCCAAAGAAGTCCTTGCAATCCGGATATTCACTAATCACGACCGGACTTCCCATCACAAAGGGTAATAAATTTCTATATCGGGGATCAGCCGATGCAGAAACATTCGACGGTAATCCTTCCGTTTTCACAAATATCCGGTCTTCAACACCGGTCATCAATGCTATTTATTACGACGTATCACATATTCGGAATGGGTTATACGACCCCAAGGTCCTTTACCGGCTAACCCGAATAGTGAGCGCTTATTTTAAAAAAAAATAAGTGTAGCATTCAAATTCAAGCAATCACAACAAATACCTATTTAAAGGTAAATATTGATAGTCGGTTATTTAACTATCAATAGGTATGCATAACATCACCAGATTCCAAATAATGTTCCAAATTATTTATCTTCCAAAAAATATCTTTACAAGATATATATATATATATATAATTCCCCTACTTCAAAAATAAATCGATATTTATTTTTAAACCAATTTTCCCAATTTCATTTATAAATTCCATATTGAATTTACATTTCCAAAATATCTGTGAATATACGATTTCCAAATCGATTTCAAATATTCACTTTCAATTTATCTTTAAAAAGATAATTCTCAAAACGTTCATTTCATATTGGAAACCATTTCCCTACTTATATAATAATAAGTATTTCACACATCTATTTATTTTCAACACTTGGAAAATATTCAATATACTTAAATCGAAATTAAGTATATATTTCATTCTTTAAGGAAAACATTCTTTTAACACATTTGTTTGAGTCAAAAACGAATGTTGCGTAAAACATCGTTACGATGACCCAAAATCACTAGTATAGGGATTCGAAATTTAGATAGATATATAAATCCCAATACTGTACAAAAACATTTCCTTTTGAAAATCATTTACTATAACAACAGTGTTATAGTCCACCATTTCCTTCAATTCCTTGAAAACGCCTATTTCAAAAATGAATGTTGAAATCCATGTTTTCAATACTTACTACATTTAAAACATCTCTAATCGTTTAATTCTATTTAAAATATCATTTTTCCCCAAAACATTCCCTTAATATATTATTCATTATCCAAAATCGTGAATATACTTCGTTAATCCAAATTCAACACTTTCACATATTAAATTAAAGGATTTTCCACAGTCCAAAATCGTGGATGTAATTCCTTTAAAAAAAAATTCTATGTTTACTTATCAAATTTATTTGATTCCGAATTTATAAAACATCGTTTATAAATTCCATTTCTATTTCATAACTACTTCGATTTATCAATCTCCTTTAATAACCACTTCTATTTATATTTCGTTTACATGTCGAATCCAACTTATAAGTAAATTTCTTATAATCCATTTATTCACAAATCCATGCTTTTATATCATCCTTTATTTATAAATCTAAAATGCTTATTTACTTATAAAACTAGGTACAACTTTATTTTAACACTTATAAAAGCTCGTTTTATAATTCCAATATCTTTAACTTATAAAATATCAATTTTATAAATCATTTATATAAACCGTTTATAATAATTCAAAAATACTAATTTAAACCATTTTATAAATTTATCAACTATTTATTTCAAAAATCATGCTTTGGTTATTTTTCACAAAAATCCTAATTTTTATAACATAAAAATTTATAGCGTTTTAATTATTTAAAATGAATTAATTCAAAAATTTAATAAACGTATAATTTCGAAAATCACTTTAAAAATCCCTTAAAAATCAAAATCGTTATTTTTAAACTTCAAAAATGGATCCGATAATGCAACACACCAAATAATAAATCACGGCATCCAAACATCATATATCATCATATGATAATCAACAAATATCACACTATATGTAAATAAATAAGTAAATAAATACGGTTGAGGAATCCAGTTGGATCCCTCCAGCCTGTTTCCCTGCATCCACAGATGTTAGCACAATACCAATCCCATTTCAAGACGGGATATCGCGGTATATGAGATTTATAAAATATTATCCACTTAATAGGCGGCGCAATAGGGTCTCATCCGCTATATAATGCGGGAAATAAACAACTCCAATATATGCGTATGCCAATATATATATATATATATATATATATATATATATATATATTGCTATATATAGATATATCCTACTATATCTAATATCACAACCAAACAGCAATCAATAACTGCAATCTAAATTTTCAATTTGAGTGAGAAGATCTCACCTTTGATTTTTATTTTTGCAATCCCATTTTCACTCCAGATTGTTTCCTTCACTATTTTAGACCTTGTATAAATAATTATACAATTCATTAAAATTCGAAATGATCGAATAACAAATTTCTATTTGATAATTTAAATTAACCGATGATTTTATTAAACCACTTTCTTTTAATAAATTTGTTTAACTAAATATGCTTCTTTAATCATTTCCTAAAAAAATTTAAATAAGTAAATTAAACAAATTCATTTTCCTTTCGAATATATATATATATATATAACTGCATTTATATTTTATTGTATTCTCTTTCTGTGACTACAAATAAAATTCCATATTTAACTTGTATACGTAAATATTAAAATAGAAATATTTTTCATACTTTACTGTAAAAATTTCAAATCCTATACATCTATATTTATATTAAAACAAAATCAACTCACTGTAATGAACATTTCTAAACTACTCAATTACCTTCACTAGCGAGTTCGAAGATGAATGAAACCCACGCAACCCATCGACCTTGAACTCGAATTTGCAATCCAATAACCGCCCTTCGCCTCACCAATGTGACCTCGTTGGAACACGCGACCCATCGGCGGCGGCCTTGCCTTGATTAACTACCCACTGCCGCCTTCGACGACGCGACCTCGACCCCTTGTGCTGCCGCCCCCAATCGATCGCACGCCGCAACCAGCGGTGCCTCATGCCCTAGCCTCGACCGCGGTTCCAAATGCTCGCTCACGACTTGAATTGAGGTCGGCCCAGACCAAAATCGAACGAGACGATGAACTTTCGAATCGATTTGAACAGGCTTCGGTCTTGATTTCGTTTGTTTGTTTTTTTTTAATACGAACAGATAGAAGGGGGGAAGGAGATTAAAAAGGAGCGGCCATTTTTGATTTCAATTTGAGAAAGTGAGAAAGGTCTCGGTTGTTGTTTGAATTGGAGAAGAATATTTAATATTGAATGAAGTATGCTCTGCACGATTTTCTCCCCGTGATCCTTGCCGTGATTCTAGGAATAATTGTAGGGAAGATAACGTGCTGTTTGTTGACTAATTTCAAATTTCAAATTTAAATTGCGTTTGATTTAATTTCAACGCTTTTACTCACCGTGTGCTCACATAACAACTCCGAAAAATACGAAATTTGAAATTCGATAATAATTCAATATTACGAACCCAATGGAACTAGTTTCGTCGAATTTCGAGACTATGCCTCGGAAGGCTATTTTAAATTCAATTTAAACGGTATAAATTTTAAAACTGAACAAACTACTTTCAAATTAAATTCTGAAGCTTCTATTATCTTCAGTATTATCAATATGGATTTTACAAGCCATTGAAATATTTTTAATCAGCTTAAAATTGGAGATTCAAATATTTATTCAACTCTTAATAGATTAAATTTTATAATTTAATCGCTAAATTCATAGTTATATTGAGAATTCAAACTAAACCATCATTCAAATATTTAAAATTAATTAAATATTTTCAATTTAAATTGTTCAAAATTTAGGGTCGTTACAATCTCCTCCCCTAAAAGAATTTCGTCCCGAGATTACAAGTTAGGAAGAAATGGTCCTTAACTCGTCTATTATTTTTCACAATCTAAATCTTTTTATTAGAGATTCATTATCATTTCAACTAGCTTTCCCACTTCAATTATAAGTTTCAACCAACATTGTTTCCCTAACAATTTAAATTTAAATTTCAAACTTTCAAAATTTTCTCAAAAATTTTTCTAACACCCGAAATTTTCGAAAATTTTTGCCAGCGTCTCCTTTGCGCGGCTAGCTCGGTACGACTACAAAATGGCACCACGGCCCCTCAAATTCAAAAAGAAAACGAAAAGCCAAGCGACTGAGCAAGAAAATCACCAAATTTCATACTGAAATTGAAAACATACCTTTTTGTCGAGCAATTCAATTTTATCTCAATTCCATTTCTTTTAATACACCTGTATATCCTACTAGCAGTAGTATCCAATTCCAACATTCAAACCATTTTGCCAATTTCATTCTAAAATTTTCAATATATGCTTCTTATATATTTTTACTTCACTATTGAAGTTACATATTCATTTTCATTCAATTTGCATTTCAATTTCATATGAATTCAATTCACAATTTCAATTTAATTTGGATTCAATTTAACTTCTGATATTGAATTTTATCGATTAACTTTCATTTACTAATTGATTCATCTCACTATTTTTAATTAGTTTCATTTACAAATTCATTTCAATTCCCAATTTGAAATCGTTTGTCGTTAACTAAAATTTTTAACAATTTTCAAAAAAAATCTAACTCCCAAAATTTACGGAAAATTTTGGCAGAGTCTCCTTTGTACGGAGGAGCTTTTGCAATTTGACAAAAGATAAAAATATGTATACATCGACCCACACGGTCGGAAAAACAGAAAAAAAAAGTTCATATTTCCTATTTTTATTGCGTAGGCGTACCTTTTTTAGCATTTTTAAGCAAAGCTATTTATTTTTAACATCTGCGCAACCCAAAATACAGCCAAACGGCTTCCAAAACCTGCACTTACTTAGTTTAAACACGTCAGTGACAAATATAAGAAATCTATTAACATTTCATTCATTTTCAATAACAAATATATAGATTTCATTAGCAATACATTCAAGATAAATTCCATTAGCAATTCATATGGTTTCAATTCATCTTTAGTTGCTTACGACCAATTCACATGCCATTTCCATTAAATCAAGTGATTTACAACTCATTTTCTTCATTCTATTCATTTCTGAGCAAAACAAATTCATACCATTTTAGTTGATTCAAAAATCAATTTTATTTGCTTTCATTAACTCATATAATTTTATACAATCTTGTTTGTGTCAAACGACAATTATTTCTATGCAAATTTAATGATATTCACTTAATAAAATATCCATTCTAGTTAATAACTAGTTTAAATTGGTGCCAACTCAATTTATTTTAATTCCACTTCATTTGCAATTAATTCACAAGATTTTTTTTTAAGTCGAGTATTTATTCAATATTTACTTCAAACTCAAGTTTATCTTTTATTTTTTTCTTCCTTATAAACAATTTCCAATTTATTTTATTTGATTGGTTTTCATTTATCAAATCTATTCCATTAAAGAATTTTATTTCAAATATTTTCCTGGAATTCTATTTCCAATGATAAATTACATTTACCATTTATATTCACAATTTTATTCATATATGAGTTCATTTCCTTATACTTTCAATTCATATTTATAAATTTCATTTGTTCAATGAATTTATTTTCAAATCTTTGGTTATACCATTTTATTTCTTATTTAATTCCATATAACAATGATAATAATTCAATATTATCACATCCAAACATCCATATACTATAATAATTCATAGAAAATCATTTCTTTTCTATACAAAAATAGTTTTGGGCAAAATTTTCTCATTTACCCGATTCAAAAACAATACTATGTCGGTTTATCTTGTTTAAGAGTTTAGAAACTCCTATCAACACAGTTAGCTAGACTGCACCGACCAGAATCTATAAACAATCAACCGATAAGTCAACACAATACAAAACAATTTCATATTCACTAACAAATACGCGCTCATACATATGATTACATTCACTCATTCTAGAGTACTACTGACTCTATCTCTAATGAGAAATACCCAACAGAGCCATGGTTGTCGCTTATGCTCTGATACCAAATGTAACGACTGCGATTTTTTCGATGCCGAAAAACCGAACCGTTATGGTTTAAGAAGAAGAAAGAGGTAGAAGAAGAAAGAAAAAATAGAACAGAACAATATCAGAATCTCACAATTCGCAGCGGAAAAAAATATAATAGATAAATGAATATTCATTAAAACAAAAGAACTGTATATTTTATACATTACATCACATTACATTCATTATCAGAGTTTACAACAGCAAACAGCGGAAAAGAAATACTATATACCTAGTAATATGTTACACCATCAATCTTGCCTCCAGCAACTCCTGAATTCCAGAATATCCTGATAAACCTGACTCTAGACTGCACGTGTGGAAATTTGTGGGCACCCAAAGTTTAGGAAGGGAAACAATAAACTCCAGGTCGGTCATGTGACTGGTGTGAGAACTTAAAACAGTTATTTATCTTTAAAACAAAGAACGGGATAATTTTAAAATCAATTCGCAATGCTTTTTGAAAATGTAACTACATAAGACCTCCCACCACACACACAATGCAAACGCAGACTTAGAGGAGATTTCTTCTTATGTTAGTCAAAGATGCTTACTACGGAAAATCAAATCATTTTTGATATTATTATTAGTGCATAGTGTAGAAAACATTTCGAAAGTAGAATATAAATCTTAGCCAGCATAGGTACCATAATATTATGCCTACTATAGCTACCATATTAGATGGCAGGTTCTACAACTAAAACCGTACAAGGCTCGTATTGTTTCTTTGGATCTCGAACAAATGGTCAGGCCAAGGAACTTCCCATTGCCACATAGAAATGCCTCTGGAATGACGTCCCGAGAACCAAACCGGATCTCTGCCAACACAAGGTCGGGTTTCCCCTAACTGGGTAACTACTGACACGAATATGTCATCCCCCGATCGTAACCGATCTATATCCGAGGATCCTCGATTTCCAACAACCACAAAGCAATAAATTTGCAGCGACAACATAGGTTAAGTATCTGGGCTCCATACCATGATACCACCTCTATCCAGAAGGAATGACATACACTAAAGGGGCGCTACCCCCTAATAACCTTGCCACATCCTTCCTGTTTTGACCATTTCCGGGGTGTGAGGTCCGAGGAAGTCTCGTCCACAAAGCCACGCTTTATATAAAAGCTGTGCTTTGTTCAACAAATGCTCAACCGCACTTCGTATGCCACATTACCAATTTGGGAATGTATCACTAGTAACCATCAACTATATAACCTCTAAGGGTGTTAAGCTAAGAGAATAAATTCTCCGCCACCAACGAGAATATATTCGATAGAAACCAGCTTTACATCTCAAACTATAACGTCAAACACACATCCATACAAGTCTGTTCCGGGATCGAACGGAACCGAAGGCACTTCCAAAGAAGTCCTTGCAATCCGGATATTCACTAATCACGACCGGATTTCCCATCACAAAGGGTAATAAATTTCTATATCGGGGATCAGCCGATGCAGAAACATTCGACGGCAATCCTTCCGTTTTCACAAATATCCGGTCTTCAACACCGGTCATCAATGCTATTTATTACGACGTATCACATATTCGGAATGGGTTATACGATCCCAAGGTCCTTTCCCGGCTAACCCGAATAGTGAGCGCTTATTTGAAAAAAAAATAAGTGTAGCATTCAAATTCAAGCAATCACAACAAATACCTATTTAAAGGTAAATATTGATAGTCGGTTATTTAACTATCAATAGGTATGCACAACATCACCAGATTCCAAATAATGGTCCAAATTATTTATCTTCCAAAAAATATCTTTACAAGATATATATATATATATATATATATATATATATAATTCCTCTACTTCAAAAATAAATCGATATTTATTTTTAAACCAATTTTCCCAATTTCATTTATAAATTCCATATTGAATTTACATTTCCAATCTATCTATGAATATACGATTTCTAAATCGATTTCAAATATTCACTTTCAATTTATCTTTAAAAAGATAATTCTTAAAACGTTCATTTCATATTGGAAACCATTTCCCTACTTATTTAATAATAAGTATTTCACACATCTATTTATTTTCAACACTTGGAAAATATCCAATATACTTAAATCGAAATTAAGTATATATTTCATTCTTTAAGGAAAACATTCTTTTAACACATTTATTTGAGTCAAAAACGAATGTTGCTTAAAACATCATTACGACGACCCAAAATCACTAGTATAAGGATTCGAAATTTAGATAGATATATAAATCCCAATACTGTACAAAAACATTTCCTTTCGGAAATTATTTACTATAACAACAGTGTTATAGTCCACCATTTCCTTCAATTCCTTGAAAACGCCTATTTCAAAAATGAATGTTGAAATCTATGTTTTCAATACTTACTACATTTAAAACATCTCTAATCGTTTAATTCTATTTAAAATATCATTTTTCCCCTAAACATTCCCTTAATATATTATTCATCATCCAAAATCGTGAATATACTTCGTTAATCCAAATTCAACACTTTCACATATTAAATTAAAGGATTTTCCACAGTCCAAAATCGTGGATATAATTCCTTTAAAATAAATTCTATGTTTACTTATCAAATTTATTTGATTCCGGATTTATAAAAAAATGTTTATAAATTCCATTTCTATTTCATAACTACTTCGATTTATCAATCTCCTTTAATAACGAATTCTATTTATATTTCGTTTACATGTCGAATCCAACTTATAAGTAAATTTCTTATAATCCATTTATTCACAAATCCATGCTTTTGTATCATCCTTTATTTATAAATCTAAAATTCTTATTTACTTATAAAACTAGGTACAACTTTATTTTAACACTTATAAAAGCTCGTTTTATAATTCCAAAATCTTTAACTTATAAAATATCAATTTTATAAATCCTTTATATAAACCGTTTATAATAATTCAAAAATTCCAATTTAAACCATTTTATAAATTTATCAACTATTTATTTCAAAAATCATGCTTTGGTTATTTTTCACAAAAATCCTAATTTTTATAACATAAAAATTTATAACGTTTTAATTATTTAAAATGAATTAATTCGAAAATTTAATAAACGTATAATTTCGAAAATCACTTTACACATCCCTTAAAAATCAAAATCGTTATTTTTAAACTTCAAAAATGGATCCTATGATGCAACACACCAAATAATAAATCACGGCATCCAAACATCATATATCATCATATGATAATCAACAAATATCACATTATATGTAAATAAATAAATACGGTTGAGGAATCCAGTTGGATCCCTCCAACCTGTTTCCCTGCATCCACAGATGTTAGCACAATACCAATCCCATTTTAAGACGGGATATCGCGGTATATGGAATTTATAAAATATTATCCGCTTAATAGGCGGCGTAATAGGGTCTCATCCGCTATATAATGCGGGAAATTAACAACTCCAATATATACATATGCCAATATATATATATATATATATATTGCTATATATAGATATATCCTACTATATCTAATATCACAACCAAACAGCAATCAATAACTGCAATCTAAATTTTAAATTTGAGTGAGAAGATCTCACCTTTGATTTTTATTTTTGCAATCCCATTTTCGCTCCAGATTGTTTCCTTCACTGTTTTAGACCTTGTATAAATAATTATACAATTCATTAAAATTCGAAATAATCGAATAACAAATTTCTATTTGATAATTTAAATTAACTGATGATTTTATTAAACCACTTTCTCTTAATAAATTTGTTCAACTAAATTTGCTTCTTTAATCATTCCTAAAAAAATTTAAATAAGTAAATTAAACAAATTCATTTTCCTTTCGAATATATATATATATATATAACTGCATTTATATTTTATTGTATTCTCTTTCTGTAATTACAAATAAAATTCCATATTTAACTTGTATAGGCAAACATTAAAATAGAAATATTTTTCATACTTTGCTGTAAAAATTTCAAATCCTATACATCTATATTTATATTAAAACAAAATCAACTCACTGTAATGAACATTTCTAAACTGCTCAATTACCTTCACTGGCGAGTTCGAAGATGAATGAAACCCATGCAACCCATCGATCTCGAACTCGAATTTGCAATCCAATAACCGCCCTTCGCCTCACCAATGCGACCTCGTTGGAACACGCGACCCATCGGCGGCGGCCTTGCCTTGATTCGCTACCCACTGCCGCCTTCGACGACGCGACCTCGACCCCTTGTGCTATCGCCCCCAATCGATCGCATGCCGCAACCAGCGGTGCCTCATGCCCTAGCCTCGACCGCGGTTCCAAATGCTCGCTCACGACTTGAATTGAGGTCGGCCCAGACCAAAATCGAACGAGACGATGAACTTTCGAATCGATTTGAACAGGCTTCGGTCTTGATTTCGTTTGTTTGTTTTTTTTTTTAATATGAACAGATAGAAGGGGGGAAGGAGATTAAAAAGGAGCGGCCATTTTTGATTTCAATTTGAGAAAGTAAGAGAGGTCTCGGCTGTTGTTCGAATTGGAGAAGAATATTTAATATTGAATGAAGTATGCTCTGCACGATTTTCTCCCCATGATCCTTGCCGTGATTCTAGGAATAATTGTAGGGAAGATAACGTGCTGTTTGTTGACTAATTTCAAATTTTAAATTTAAATTGCGTTTGATTTAATTTCAACACGTTTACTCACCGTGTGCTCACATAACAACTCCGAAAAATACGAAATTTGAAATCCGATAATAATTCAATATTACGAACCCAATGGAACTGGTTTCGTCAAATTTCGAGACTGCCTCGGAAGGCTATTTTAAATTAAATTTATAAATTTTAAAACTGAACAAACTACTTTCGAATTAAATTCTGAAGCTTCTATTATCTTCAGTATTATCAATATGGATTTTACAAGCCATTGAAATATTTTTAATCAGCTTAAAATTGGAGATTCAAATATTTATTCAACTCTTAATAGATTAAATTTTATAATTTAATCGCTAAATTCATAGTTATATTGAGAATTCAAACTAAACCATCATTCAGATATTTAAAACTAATTAAATATTTTCAATTTAAATTGTTCAAAATTTAGGGTCGTTACACATCCCTCCTGCCACATCTAGAAAAATGAACCATCGTAGCCAATTGAACAAAACCATGTGGAAAGCGCATTAAATGCATTGTAGAATTGTCATTCGATTGGATTTGTATGAATTATCAAGCCGCACGGGCAATCGAAAACAGACTTGGGGGAAAATTTTCTTCAATTTTCTCACAGGTGGATAGTAGACCAATTAAAGGTAGTCTGGCCCAATCAAAGCTAGCCTATTTGATTTGCCATCGGCAAACAAAGGCTGGCCCAAGCCCATATTGGTCTCAAATTAACCTATATACTCGGCAAGGTGCCAAGATGAGGCCCGACCTTCTCATCCTAAATCAACCTTCACATGGTAAGATTGGACCAAGTTCGGATCTGCACCAAGTCCAGATCTGGACCAAGTCTAGCTCGGTCCTGACCATCTCTCCAATATTTAACTTCTTCTAGCAGCAGCTAAAAGCTAACACAATTTGCCCGACATTACATCAGCCGACGGTCATCTCTTATCTTAGCTCGTCCCAGTAGACTCCAATTGTCATGAGGCCTCCCTCCTAGCCCCTCGCACCAAGTCATTAACCATATTTCCTGCATAGTCCTCAATAGGATTCCAAATCCTTTTGTGTTGCCAAAAACTAGTTAGCCATCACAGCCATATGGCACTCATGTGAACAATAAAGCTATCCATCCATCCAAAGTACTGTAGTCAGGAGGACGAATTAATTTGACTTATCATTAGCATTAATGAGCATTTTTTGCAAGACCATGCCTAGTACAAAGAGGTAATGAGTACGTTATAATCTGTCACACATCTTCAGACACACTTTACAATGTTGACTAACCACCTCTATAGTCAGATCATCGATCAAGCACTTTTGCTGCCAGCTCTATAGCGCGATCTCAATCGTGCACTATCCACTTCAGCTAATTTAAATACCACCCCTGCCCTGCATTACAACTTTAAAGAGGTAGGAACCTTCAGGAATTCTAAATACTATGCATAATTGAGCACTTTGATACTTCATAAGTCCTTATGATTACATAGCTTTATTAGTCTTAAGCACCCCTTTTTCCTTGTTATTTTCTTGTAATCCCTTGTTGTTGTAAGAGAAATATATAGCAAGAGAATTTCAAAGTGGCCGTAGGCAAATTTGCTAAACCACTCTATATCTTGTGTTATTTACCTTTCAACTGCATATTAAACTCCTCTTTTTATCTATTTTTAAGCCTAATGATTAGCAAGTGACAATTTCTTTTCACAATTCATTCGTATTATTCTGAGGTTGGCTAGAAAACTAATCGACACTAACTCTCTCCAAATGTTAGGCAGCGTATTACTCATGACTGCTGGGGTTACTAAGAGGTTGTATACTAATAGTTAATTGATAACTATGAAATGACTCACTTAAGAGTTTTCTATTGGTTAATATAACTAAGGTCAAACAGAGAATATCGAAGTGATGATGTTACACAGTTCCCTCGACTTGAGAATAGTCGAACTTCAATGTGGACACCTCACTTTGATTATATTTAAATCATAACATAGCAACCCATCGAGAGACTATACTTGGATCCGAGTGAAGCATTGGAACTAAAACACTATTCAATGAAGAATTCATCGCTTTGGTTATAATAGACTTGTATCACGGTCAACTATAGTCAACTCAAAGTTAAAGTCTAGTACGGTTAATAATAAATATCATAATTGTGTCAAGGATTTTGTGTTTGGAATAACCAAGTTGATGGTAAACCATATTGGAACTTTGACCAAAGCCAAATTTCATAAGTCCTAAAGTGATGTAGTTTTGGTGAAGAGAACTAGTGTTAATAATTATTACCACAAGGTTACGCTTAAACCAGTAAAATTGGACTTTCCCACAAAGATGTGTAAGCGATAAATTTATTTAAAGTAGTTAAGGTGATATGAGAACATTAATGTTCAAATTGTATGATATTTATCACCGGCCGAATTCATACATTTGTGTCGCACAACCATAGTTTTGAATTTTTTGAAAAAACACACGATTCAATTAATTTATAAAATACTTTAAATTAATAAATTAATTAATATTTCATAAATATTAATAATTATTTAATTTATTTGATGTTTTGGAGTTTTTTAAATTATTTGAATGCATTTACAAACATTATATTGGACTCATCAATATACGATATCAGTGTAATTTTAAATGGATTTAAATAGAAGATGATTACATGAATGGATTTATGGAAATTTTATGTCATTTGATGCAAGTAATTTTGTGCATACTATATGAAAAGAAAGTTGTGGAGAGAGAGAAAAAATTGAGGGAACTGACTGTTCAAATTTTGACTAAAATAATGAGAAATATTTCATTCCTTCAATTAAAACAAATCCATTAATCCATTTCTTATGGACATTCATTTTTTCATTCAATTTTCTCTTATCTCCTCCTTAGCTTCCATGGTTAATAAAACAAGTTGAAAATTTTCAAAAATTTTATCGGCTCTAAATCAATTGTAAACATCAAATAAAATGAAACATAAGTGGTTCATCCATGTAATGACCCTGACTCGACCTTCGAAAATCGGCACCAAACACATCACCCATATTTAAATGTCGCAGATTCAAACGTCGAATCTGGTTCGTCGGAGCTTATAACACATTAAATACAACAACACAGTGGAAGAAAAGAAATAACTCATTGATATACAATAATTGATACAACACATTGATACAAATGATATCAATATACATTAGAGATACACAACAGTGGAAATATAATAGCACCGAAAGAAGAGATAACATCTTCAATGCTAATCTTCAAGAGAGAAGGAAAGAAAGAATCCGACACTGTGACACCATTTCTCCAAAGACTCCAAAAGCTAGAACCACCAACATGCTTTTCAAACACGAAGCGAGAACCCCATCAAGTTGTAATTAAGCAAGGTCAGTCATAGTGAAACAAATATGATCACCAAATCCAAAGGCTTCGAAGATTTACAAAAGCTACCAATTCGATATCTACTGGCTGACTATCTAAAAATCTAATTCTAGGTTGTCCGTGTGGAAAATTGTTAGGCACCTAGAGTTTAGAAAGGGAACAATAAACTCCATGTCAGTCATGGGATTAGTATGAGCAAGCAAAAAAGTTTTCTTTAAATAAAAACAAACAAAAGAATTTAAAAAGAAATCCGCAACGCTTTTTGGAAAATGAAACTACCATAAGGCCTCCCGCCGCACACACAATGCAAACGCAGAATTGGAAGAGATTTCTCCTTACGATAGTCAAGCATGCTTGATATGTAAATTCCATTTGATATTATTATTAGTGCATAGTGCAGAAAACCTTTCAAAAGTATAATATCATTCTTAGCTAGCATAGACATTTCGTACTATGCCTACTATAGCTACCATCTAAACAGTAGCTCACCATCATAAGTAAATGGCAGGTTATACAACTAAAACTGTACAAGGCACGTATTGGTGATTGGATTTTCAACAAATGGTCAAGAAAAGGAACTTCCTGGGCCATACGGGTATGCCTTTGGAGGGACTCCTCGAGAACTTAACTAGATCGCCACCAACACAAGGCCGGGTTACCTCTGTAACTAGGTAACTGCTATATGAATATGCTATCCCTCAGTCGTTACCGACCTTTATCCAAGGATCCTCAATCACAAATCAACAACCACAAAGTAATAAATTTACATTAACCACATAGGTTAAATATCTGGGCTCCATACCACGATACCACCCTTTTCCAGAAGGGAATGGACATACCCTAAAGGGCGCGACCCTCATAACCTTGCCGCATCTTTCCGGTTTCGATCATTTTTGGATTGTGAGGTTCTGATGCAGTCTCGTCCACAAAGCTATTCTTTACACAAAAGCCATGCTTTGACCAACACATGATCAGCAGCACTTCGTATGCCACATTACCAAATTGGGAATGTATCACTAGTAACCATCAACTATATAACCTCTGAGCTCGTACGTCTCAGAGAAGGGTGTTAAGCTAAGAGAATAAATTCTCCGCTACCAAACAGAAATGTATTTGATAGAAACTAACTTTACATCTCAAACATATATCCATACAAGTCTGTTCGAGGTTAGAACAGAACCAAGGCACTTCACAAAGAAGTCCTTGCAATCTGGGTATTCACAATCTCGATCAGACTCCCCATCACATATGGAGATCTCTATACCGACGCGACTCAGTGCAGATACATTCGACGAGTTATCCTTTCGTTCTCAAAAATACCCGGTCTTCACCACCGGTCTTCAAATGCTATCCCTTTACGTCATATCATTATTCGGAATGGGTTATATGACACAAATTCCTCTCCCGGCTAAGCCGAATAATGAGCGCTATGTTTAAAACTATATGGATATATGGGATCTTAGTTAAGTCACAACTTAAAACCCAAAAACCTTTCCTCAAATGGTTTAAACAAATTACCATTTTCGAATCTTTAAACAAAAAGATTCACTTCACAAAGTTCACCAATCTTTCACAAAGATTAATTCATAGCTTTCAAAACTATTTCATTTCAATTCCAAATCTTTTATACAAAAGATTTTTAAGATCCTCTTCAATTTGGAAAAAAATTCACCAATCTTTAACCAAGATTCATTTAGAGCCTTTAATCTTTTAAGTAAAAGATCCATTTCAGTTCAACAACAAGATTTACCAAATCTTTAACAAAGATAGCTATTTCCTTTTCAAATTTGATTTATCCATAACTCAAAAATCCTTTCGACAAAACTGGAAATCTTTTCTTTTATATGAAAGCTATTATTATTTGAAAACAAATACTTTTCGTTTTGGAAAAATCCGATCATATACACATAAGTTATAGCCTTTAAAGGTGATAAACTTGGGTTGAATTTAAATTCCCAAAATAATACTTTTAAGATGGTTTTAAAACCTATATAAATACATTATATAGCCTTTTTAAACCATGATTTTCAAACATAGAATTCAATTTCAAATCTTGAGTTCAAATTCAAATCAAACTATTTTCATTTCAAATCTTTTACAAGATGTGTTATATTCAAAACTAAATTTCAATTTCAAAACTTCCATTTCAAAGGCTTTTCTTATTCAATTCAATTTCATTTCCAAAACCATTTGGATTTCAACTTCAACAAAATAATATTTAGATCTCAAAATATCTGTGACTTAACCGATTTCCTCATGAAATCCATATTTGTGTGTGTATAGTGTAGTCCAGGGGTTTTACACACAAAAATACAATATCATCAATCATCACAAATCCAAGCACAACAATATTCGATAAGCGGTATAGTCCTATAACGCTATCTTCATTCACAGATTCACAGATAAATAATATAAATCCATCACAGATAAATAAATTACATTCATCACAGCTCAAATCAAAACAGAGCATCACACATCAGGGATATCAAAAAATTCAACATTCAATAGAATCCAAACATCCATAAGTAATCCAAGCATTCAGAAATCATTTATAAATAGGATTAATTAATTGTTCAATCCCTAATTAATTCAGTTTAATTTCCAACTAATTGCCTATGAATTAATTATCCAATCCTGGTTAATTAATTACAAACCATCTGATATTAATTGATGAATTAATTAATCAACCTTATTTATTTATCTTAATTAATTATCCTTTAATTAATGAATTATTCCTTAATTAATCACATTAATTAAATTAACCTTTAAGCTAATTATATAATTAATTAACCCTTAATTAATTACATTAAGTAATTATAAATTAATCCATCTTTAATCATTAAGTAATTAACCTTTAATTAATCTAATTAATTAATTAATCACATAAACTAATTATCCTTAAATAAATTACTTTAATTAATTAACCATTAATTACTTTTATTAAGAAATCATTCTTAATTACCTCCATTAATTTACCTTAAGTAAATCACCTTTAGCAATTTATCTTATTAATTAATCATCTTAAGGTAATTAAGTAATTACACTTTAATTACTTTTATTAATAAGACCTCAAATATTTAAGATAAATCATATATTTCAACTATCACTTAATTATATTATTTAATTTAATTTAAATGCTTAACATAACTTTGATACAAAATTTTCGTAAGAAACCTTTGGTTAATCACCTCTTGACTTCATTATTTTATTATGTTTGGAAACACTTGGAAATTTATTAAATTGTCTTAACAAAATTACAAAACAATATTAATAAACTTTAAAAACACTTAATATTTTAAAAAAAAATGTTGAAAAATTATTTAAAACCTTGTAAATAAATTTTCTTTGAGAAACTAGACTTTTCTTCCTTTCAAAACTTATTTAATTTAATAAACTTTAAAACTTGTTCAACATTTATTTGGAAAAATTTATTGAATCATCATTTTAAGTAAAACCCGAGCCATACTATTGAAATCTTGAGCCAAATCAACTTTTTCCCGAGCAACCTTATTTTCAAATCTGCTTCGAGTCAAAATTCCCTTGAACCCGAGCTATCTTTATCTTCCCCGATCTCATGATTTCCAGACACGCCAAAAACAAGTGTGCACAGGCATATCCATTCCGACCTCCTACGATCACTGTCGCGGTCATGAGAATATCGTCGACGACCACAACCACTAATCCAAACACCCAAATTGTCGAATTTAAATTTGAATCAAAATCGAGCAGGTTCGAGTACCCACTGTAACCCAACCACCATCAAAAATTCCCTCGACGCTGATGACCCAAGCCACCATCGACCACACCCTTTTGACCAGAACTTCTCTGATGACCCCAGAACATTTTCCCCTGGTGTGATTAGTTCCGATGCGATGACGCTGATGAATTTCTATTCCAAACTTCGACGAGCAAACCGGGTTCTAAACAATAACACTCCCCTGCATCGCCGCCATGATCATCAAAAAAATCCCTAACTATTTTTCCATTGTTCTATGACCTCCAGTTTATCTTCAACATCAATCACGACCATGACTGCCTTGCCGATCATCGGCAATTGACAATAATACCTTTTTCGTTCAACTTAAGATATCACAACAATTATCAACTTAAAAATCATGAATTAATTACCTAAATTCATGATTTTATAGTACGAACCTGCTCATATTATTCAAACTTAATTTCAAGATGACTAAATTTTAACATATAAATGTTTATCCCCTGTCATTTTCTATTTTTGAAAATAACTACTTAATAAATATTCATGAAAATATTTTTAAGGTTGATACTGCATTGTTTCAATCCTTTTTCATTTGGAAATCATCACTTGAAATAGAATATACAAAGAGATGTGGATTTTTTTTTATGTTATTGAACCTGTATACAACAAGGGAGAAAATATTCATGTGCGCAGATCTATGTACATTTATATATATGCAAGAAAAATTCACATCATATTTCCAAAGATTATTATATGCAATATACATTTCAATTGATTTAAGATTTTAAGCCAGAAGTTTGCTCACCTTGTAGTTGGAACAGAGAAGACAGGCTTGCTTTGAATCTGGAATGAACTGAAATTTGACTCTAAATTTTAAGATTGATTGCTTTACTTTAATTCTGTAACTTGATTGTATTTGCACGCTTCAGATCTGAAATGCTTCAGGTATGAATCTTGAAAACTTTGCTTTAGGTTTTTATTTGATTCTCTGGTTTATGTTTTGTTTTCTAGGTTTGAAACTGAAGCTTTGAATTTCAGTTTTGATTTTCTTTTTCTTTTGGGTTTGTAATTTTTGTTCAGGTTTGAGAATTTTTCTTTTTCTGTTTGATTTCCAGGTTGAGGAATGAAGAGAATAGCCTGGTTGATTTTCTTAAGCCTATTTTACTTAAAATTCAAATTAAAAGAAAATACTAGTTTTGCCACTTGTTCATTTGTGAATCAAATGAAGTTACACTTGTAAATTATTCGTATTAATATTTTACAAATGTCACAAATAAGAAATTTTATGTTTTAAACCCTTTTCTTTAATTTATTTATAAGTCATGCTTTAAATCCCTCGCTTGTTTTAATTTATAAACTTTGTTTTAAACCCTTATGTTATTATATTCATAAATCGTGATTTTATAAATATTTATCTCATATATATACAACCCATTTTCTTTTTCTTTTTTAAAATATATATATACATATATGTAAGTTTAAATCTTTTATTAATTCTTTCTTTACATTTGCATTTATATATTTTAATTATTTATATTTATATCAGTTTAAAGAAAAATGATTTTAAAACTAATTATACTTTAATAAATAAACACACATATATATTAGATAATATGAGATTTAGCTTTAAACAACTTTTTAAACTTTTACTATATTATTTTCAAAATATAACTTTCAAATATATCATATATTATAATTAGAAAACAAATTTTATTAATTTATAATATAGAGTATTTAAATTCAATTCATTTTCAAATATTTATCTTTAAACTTCAAATCAAATCTAACAAATACATATCTTTATTAAATTTGGAAAAATTAAATTAACTTCGCAATTTAATCCAAAATGTAAATTAATTACTAATTTAAATTTGATTTAAAAATGGGGATGTTACAATCCATCTCTTACAAGGATGGTATGTGGATCTTGATGATCTAAGAAGAATTCTTCATTCAAGGTGTGAATTTTATGCTACATCATAAGAAGAATTCTTCATTCGAGGTGTGAATTTTATGTTACATCATCAGGTAAATACCCAATCCCTTTTTGATTATATCTTACATCATGCATATTATAGTTTAGATTTCGTATCTTGTACATCTCGTTTGATTATATGTTATATCTTATTTGCATATTTTAGATTCCATATCTTATACAACGAAATTATATATGCCTGTGTTTTTCATTCTATTATCTACTATTGTTTTTAAATTAATGGTTAGTAATAACAAAAAATTAGATTTAAAACTAACTAGCTGAAATAATTTTGTAACATATTATACACACAAAAACACACATAGATATAAGTGAACTGCATGTATTAATTACTTGAAATCATTTTATGAAATTGAATATAAGTTTCATGTATTTATGTTATTTTCAAAATGTAAAATACATTTAGCTATTATTTAGATACATATATATTATTCAACCCTAAATTTATACTAGGACTTTTATACAAAATTAAAAATCTAATTTTAGATTCTTCTTAAATCAAAGCTTATTATCAAATTTTTAATTTTTAATTTCAAAACATTTGAAGTTATAAGCTTTATATATATTATTTTGAATTTAGAATATATTTTTTTTACATATATGTGTGTGCATGTGTGTGCACCCATGTGTTTTCAATTTAAACTTTTTAAAGGACTTTTGTTTAAGATCATAAATCTAATGTTGACTCCTTTCTAATTCAAAACTAGATTTTATATTTTAATTTTAAATTTTGAAACATATAAAACTCATCATAATTAATTTTAACATGTATAAAGATTTAAGTGTTCAAATGTTGATTTGAAATGGCAATGGTGAATGAGTAAAGGAAAGAGAAAATTCCTCCACCTTTTCCCCATCTTAAATGGTTACTTAAACTCATTAAATGTCATAGTATACATATAGGTAAATAATTGTCAATTAGTTAAAAATATTTTATGGCATATTATGTATATGTATAAGTAAACTGTATATATGCATACTATTATTATTTTATATATTTTCAAACTAAATTTACGGACAACAAAGGCGTATATAAAGGGCGAATGTATCCATTGCGGTGTATATCTCGACATCTACAACCATACATATTGATCATGTCCATTGTTTGTATGTTGCACTTGCACTATACACATATCAGTTTATTTGATACGCTCATTATAATATACATTTGCTTCAAATTAAATTAAAATTGATTTTTATACAAATTAAATAAAATAAGATTTTATCTTAGACTATATTAGATTGGATTGATAAACACTTTGAACTTTATAGGTCCAATTGATCCAAAATAAGAAATATTGAAATCTATCGATTTCACCCACTTTTGATTGGCACGGTTCCTTCAAGATCCGAGGACACTATCCAAACATGGATTCACCACATATGGAATATTGTTATTCCCTGAAAAATATCCATGTGTGCATATCTTATAGTTTTAAACAAGTGTAAAACATTAGACGTATTTTGCAGATGGTCCGACGTTCAATCCATAATCTACAAACTTTGTGACAATGAGGAAAGAACTTGAGATCATTTATGTTTTTCATTATGAGTTTAGAAACAAGGTTTGGTTAGAAGTCAAATTAATGCAACAGCAATATAGCAATCAACTAAACAATCTTATGGAAGTTTTATATCTAGTGGCCATGTAGTGCAAAAACAAAAACTAATACTCAAATCTATCGGATGTAGTAATTACAACTACAATGTGGCATATTTGGCTTGAACAGTTTTAAAGAACATTCAAAGACAAGAAATTATCATAGACATCGGAGCACAACTCATCTTGCAATATTTTAGGAGCATCTTAAAGTAGCCAAAGTACATAAATGATGTATCAAGTAATCAAAGTGAAGTCTATGCTAATTTTGGATTTCTCTAAAAGTCCGCTCCAACCAACATCCTTTGAGCTCCTAGTAATTTCGATGGGGATAAGCTTGAGATTCCTTGACGTAACTACTTCTCCTTCCATATAACCTCAATTTTTTTCGCAATTGCTAACGAATGGATCTATGGATTTTTCTTCATCGTTAAAATTGTTTTTCTTGAAAGATCAATAGAATGGACAAAGAAAAGGTAGTAATGTGTGAAGATAGGAGGAAATTCATCAAATACGGTTTGGAATCATTATATCGAAAATGGCATTGATTAAAGTCCATTTACTTTAAACATGCCAA
The DNA here is from genome assembly GCA_030765085.1 of Allium cepa. Taxonomy (NCBI): domain Eukaryota; kingdom Viridiplantae; phylum Streptophyta; class Magnoliopsida; order Asparagales; family Amaryllidaceae; genus Allium; species Allium cepa. Next base: position 545,681,222 of record CM060943.1, on the reverse strand, counting down.
ATTAAGTTATTCCCCTTATTTTTATTTTAAAATTTTCATTTTTAATGTATGTTGCTACCCTATCCGTATGACTTAGTCTTGTTGTATCTCAATTTTTTACTTGTTTGGTTTTGTTGCAACATACAGTGTAGTTTTTACCACATAAGTAATAGAGTACCCATTTTGGAAAAAAACTTGTTAAGAACACTCGAATATCATAAATGTTTTAACGTAATCCATTATTTGGAATGATTTGTATACTTTGTGTTTTTTTAGGCACACCTAAGGTCACAAAGGTAAGTAGGAGAAAAAAAGTATAAAATAGTTAAGAATTGTATATGAAATGTAACTAATAAAGATTTATTCCCCATTCTATGGAAACTACGGTTTGTTCAGCAAACTCATCATTGTGTTAACATGATAAAAAGATCCTAACACGTACTAAAAGAATTTATGAAAGTCTCGTATCTCGTTTATGTATTAGGAGATATCTAAAATCTAGTGGAAGCCTTATTAGAAAAATACAACAAACCATTCTAGTTAGTATAAAAACGTATGCAATAATAATATTATCTACTTAAATATTTGTGAAACAATTATTTCTGAAAAATTATAATAATGAACCAAATTACAATGATTGACTAAAAAAATATGAAATCATACTCAATTGTGAAAAAATTTAGCATGCTGTTTGTTAATAAATTTATTTTTTTGGGTGTTAATTGAAAAAATAGGATTTTTATAATAAGAATTTTATATATTAAATAAAAACTCTAAATTTTATTCAATATACCTACAATATTATTCATACTAATAGAAGCAGATGTGGGTTGTGGAATTATGGATCTTAAGGCTAAATGGGATAAATAGTGTTAAAATGTTGAAATGTTTTTGGAAAGTAAGTCATCTTATATTTAGCACTAAAAGCCAATGAGTAAACTTTTCCTTTATATGTGAGATCTAGAATTGAAGTATTATAACCAAGGCAAGGAGGGGTGCAACCAGTACCTTGACTTACCTGACTCCGATTCTGGATGAGGGATAGAGAAGTCGAAGTGTTAGAAACATGATAATTATAAGAGGGTTAATTTTGATAAATTGATCGTGATTAATTAAGTATATAGAAGGTACTTTATCGTATACTTGACACCAAATTCCAACGTATGAAAATTCATCTCTACCTCAAGAAGTAAGAATGTATGTCGAGGCAAGAATAGTTTCTAACTTGTCCTGACTTCGTTGTTAATCGACGAATAGTGCTGTTTGAAATTGAAAAGTGGTGATAAGTATAGGATGTCATATTTTCCATATATAAACTGTAATTACACCCAGACAATGGTTTGTCCACTATCGACAACTTAGCCAATTTTTGACTTAGAAAGTATATAAAAGCTTCACAACTTCATACGATTTAAGATCCCTCAGGGAGGACTCATTTCTATGAAACATTGTTTTCTTTTAAGAAAGTATGTATGAGATTCCAGCAGGAATTCTTATACTTGTTTGCATACTTCTAAAAGAACCAAAATTAAGTCAGTTGGTATTTCATCACTTTAGTTTGGAGACATCATTTTCAGATTTGTGTGGTGTAATGACCAATTTCTCCATACCCTTTAAGTTGACAATAAACAACACATGTCTAACTCAAACTAAACGAAAAGGTGGATCATTAAGGGTAGGAAAAAAAGAAAAATAAAGACAGAAAAGAATCTCACACGAATGGATAACATATATTATTTCAACATAAACTTTATAGTAGAAATTTAAATACATTTATGTAGTTAAACATGTATAGCCATAAATTTTTGTCCTTACAACTACGGAATACTATGGCACAAGAGTGTGGTGGAAATAAATAAAAGTCCTTAGAATAATCTTCTAACTCCATGCTTCGAGCTCCATCCAGATTTCTTCTAAACTAACCTCACTACTAAGCTGCTAGGAAAAAATTAGGGCACCCAGAGTTTAAGCAAAAGGAAAATAAACTAGGGTCAGTCATGCGACTGGTGTGAGAACTCAAAATACGTGCTTTGAAAAGAAAAAGGCATCTCACAAGACCACGCCGCACAAAAACAAGGAACGAGTTTTTACCTTATGATAACCAAATCATTTCCTATGTAAAATCATTTGATATTATTTTTAGTGACATTCTTTTTTTGAAACACTTTTCAAGTAATTATATTCAAATAGCTGAAATTATTACCATTATTAAATTCCAGCATACTAGGCTCTATAAACAAAATGACAGATACTTATTGGAGAATGGATTTCCATACAAATGACCAGGTGAAGGGACTACCTTTTGGTAGTACATCTCTAGAGGAATGTACCAAGGCCCAACTGATGGCCCTCTACCAACACAAGACCGGCCTACCTCTTCCTAGATAGTATCGAATATGTCATCACCCCAGTCGTTACTAACCCATCCGAGATCTCTCTTCACATACATCACATTAATTTAATGCCCAACATCATAGCGGGAATAAATATATCTAGAAGGGGATGATCATACCCTAATGGTTGCACACCACATAGCCTTTCCGCATCTACCATTTTTTGGTCATTTCTGGCTGTGAGGCCTGAGATAACGGTTTACCTTTCAAATAGCACATCATCTTTCTTCTTTGAATGTCACATTGTCATTCCATAATCACATAACTAATTTCTACAAATGTATAACTCCTGAGCTCGTGCGTCTAAAAAAAGGGTGTTAAGCTAAGTGAAGTTGCCTTCTCCGCCACTAAGAAGATGATACGTTTAGAGTTCAATCAATGTGATTTTAAAATGCAATGTCATACACTCGTCCATACAAGTTCATTTTGGGACTGAACGAAACCGAAGGCACTCTCCTACCACACCCTTTCGGGAGTTACCTCGAAGATTAGTAGCGAGAAGTCCTTACATCGTAGATCTTAAATGAAGAAGTACTGCTATATAATATGATATAGGAAATTTTCTCCAAGGGCAGTCCAACATGACATATTCCAAATCATATCTGTATCTTCACTTCGAATATGTAAATTGGTTTGAAGTGGTCTTTAAATAGGAATTACCCAAATCCGACCCCAGTTCCTTCGGTCCAATCATCGATAAAAAGAGGTTCTATGCATAGGTGAACGATATATGATTAATTCATTTCTTTTATCAAAAATATCTTTTAGAGATATATAACTATAAAAACATTTCTTTTCGGTATATACGGAATCATTAAACCTCTCTTATCAAATATTTTGATTACTAAAGACCTTTTTAAACTTGAAAGAATTCGAAATCTTTTCATTTTTGTCACTTAGGAAAACATTTCCAAATAATTTCGTTTAAATCTTAACAAAGATTTCTTAATTGAAAACTCGAAATTTTATTCAGTTAAAATCATGTTGTATAGGATGTTTATCCAAAATCAGTAAATATTAAATGAGCAGAATCTATAAAAGTTATCTAATTCCACTTAATATCAATTCTCGTATTCAACTAATACTATGAGTGGAATAACGGCGAAATCACCTTTTAAATTCCACGAATAGTACAAGTTCCATCTTCGGACTTTAATACTAAGTATAAGAAGATCATCTCTATACAATCAAAGTTGTATTTAATTTAAATTTGGAAAATATTTTACACTTAACTCATTTCCGACATTTTGACATTATATATCCCTTACCCAGGGAAGAGGCCAGGTGAGCCATGGCACTTGTTGCTCCTGAATATCTCCTTAGTTTAAGCACCTCACATCCGGATTTGACGAATAGAAAAATCCAGTCTACTCGTCAGCATTTAGAGCCAAGATTAAATCACTTAATAACGCTTTTCTTTAATTCATTTGTTTAAATTCCTTTTTAATAAACTATAAAACTTCCAAATCATCATTTTTTTAAAACATTTACTTACTCCTTTGAAAACATTTATAAAAGATTGGAAAAGAATTGTTAAGTTTAAAGTTATATTTCAAATGTTATAAAAAAGTGCTGCAAAAAATGCTTTTTAGGCTATATTACTTTTTTTATCATTTGGAAATTCATTTTTATAACTCAAATCACTTTTAAAATATTTTTGGAATTTATTTCATATTTTTAAAAAAATTAAAATATCATTTTCAAAAGAATCCTTTTATGGATTCCGAACTGCAAAACCGCGATTTTTTCAAAAACTTATTTTACTCATATCTCAAAATCTACTTATCGAAATCTCGATTTTCTTTCTTTGTTTGAAAACTATGGACATAATAGTTCGGAAAATTCTTATCTCGAAGAATTCCAAGCTATATTCCATTCTATATATTTGTTTGACTTTTATGGCATGAAATCGCGAACTAAAGTTACGCGACGCGCCTGTTTTTAACTAAATTTTCAGTTACTTTTCAAACTTCACCAAAACACTTTCAAATGTTTATAAAACATTTCAAAATCATTTTTAAACCTTTTTAAAGAGGTTTAACATTCCATACACACCAATTCATTAATACATAGGAAAGTGATTTCCTCTGTGCTTACCGACGTGTATTTCCATGACTTGCATATATATTCAGCATTCATATTAAACAACCAAACTTGAAGATCAAAGCATATTAAACGTCCATCGCAAGCATCATATCATCATCCAAGAATATAAAATATATGAGAGTATCTCAGTTTAGATCCAAACGATCTAACTTTAAATCGGCTATAGCTCGGCCACCATCGCACCGGAGCTTTTGGAACCGATCCTAAGACCCCTAGATGTGCATGGCATAGCTTTAAAGAGGTGGAAAGGCTCGGCCATGGTGGTGGTTGGTTGTGGCCATGGGTTTGAGTGGTGATAAGGGGGTGATTTGAACTAGTTTTAAAGTGGATTGATATAATAAACTATTGTATATATTCTCCTCTTTTATTCCCAACATTTTTCCCTAACTTTTTTATAATTTTTCTATGAATAAGAAGCCATTAGAGAGGCCATTAGAGCTTGAAAATAATAGGAAGAAGAAGTAGAAAATAGCTTAGCAATTTATGAAAGAGTGTAGTGTACTTATAGGCAAAGAAGAGAGCAAAAATATCTATGCATACATCATCATCCTCATCACCATCACATGCACCATCATCCTCATCACCATCACATGCACCATCATCATCACTTCCTCCCTCTTTGTGCATGGTTGCACCCCTCTCTCCCCTATGTCCATCACTTCCATCACTTTAGGGTATGCATATGTTGACTTTTGTATGCTTAAGAAGTAAGGAAAGTTAAAATATCTTATATATTTTTATAGTATATTTATATACTTAAATATATTTATATATGTATGTTTATGTGCATGTTAGGATATATTTATATCTTATATTTGTGCACATGACACAAAAACAAGGTTGCAACGATTTAAAACTACTTTCATTCGTCAAACCGTTGAAAATCCATAAACCGATTACCGGTCACATTTTTACTTCTTAGTTACATATATTTATAAACAAAATTTGAAAACTATTTTATTATCTTTTTAGATGAATTAAAATGATCAAATTTGAATTATAAATCCATATAAATTAATATCAACAATTATTTACAATAATTACTATTATACCGATAAAGTGGTATCGATTTTTTCCTTATAATTTCAAATTACTTTTATACCTTTATAAAACCATTATCAATGATTTATTATCACTTTGTAACTATTGAAAATGAATTATCATCATTTGAAATAATTAATTGAATAATTAAAATAATCGTTAAATCTTAATTTAAATTCATAAATCTATATTTGAATACGATGGCATTATTGGTGATGACATATATACATTTAATTTCCAAAAATAAAATAATTAATTTTATTTCATATTATTATTTAATTAAAAAAATGTATGTATCCAGCTCCGTGCACGGCGTTTTACGATTATAGAGCTGGTTATCAATAAAACATTTTTCGGCCATTTTATGGATATAATTTTGAGGAAAATATTTTTGTAAATATCTATTCAAAATAAGATTACCATTACTTATTATCAGTCAAAATAATATTATTTGTATTATCAACCTTTTATTTGAATAAATTTGAAAACAAATATAATTTATCAAAGTGATAAATTTGTGGGTCATTGTAGATTTCCCCCTTAAAAGAATTTCGTCCCTTATATTACCTTAAAAAACCCAAAAAATTTCTCAAAATATTTATTTTTAAACTTACATCCGTTCAATGTATATAGATCATCTGTATGCAATATCTTATTCGATCTTATATTCAAATTCACAACTTACTTCCGAACTAGTATTGATCACTCGATTCTTTAGTGTGGACTCTGACCAGGCTTTCCGATCAGAACTTTAGCTTTTCCTTGCATAGCTCTCGACTATGATAGAACATTCAAGTATCCAACAATAAATCCTCATCAACGTTCGTCGTTAAGAATCGAGTGATAAATCCTTTTTCGGATAAGTGTTAAATGTGTTAAAGTTCTACACTGGAATCTTAGATTAAATCAAACGATGAAATAATCCACATACTTCATATGAATTACATAATCTTTCAAAAAAATTAATGAAATCATTTCATAAAACTTACGTTCTTTATCCAACTTTTATAATGATACTTCTTTATACATGACCTTTTACATTTTTATTTCCAAATAATTCTACTTAAAAACACATTTCTTTTCAAAAGATAAATATCTTTTTACTATAACGCATCTCTAAACACATCTTAATAGTTTCTAAAAAACTCATTTTCAAAATAATTCGCAAAATTGATAAATCACCATAAACTTCCTTTAGCTAATATTAAATGTGAAAACGTTATTTATTTAAAAATTACTTTAATAATAATACTCTTTTATTAATTAAAACTTCCTTTATACATATACATATATATATATATATATAGTCTTTACTTATACCAGTTTTTAATACTTAAAAGTATTTGTATACTTATTTAAATGTTATAAGTTATTCACAAATTACTTAAAAAGTTTTCCTCTTACCTTTAAAATATAATCAAAGAGATTAAAACAATCACAACCAAAACATTATTATAATTAACATCTCTTTTTATAACATGTTAATTATAATATTTTATAACTTTTTATAAAAGATCCAATACTTGTTATTATCTTTAAAATCTCATTATTAAAGATCTAAATATACCCATAATATTTCTTCCAAAGTGTCATTCAAAGGTTTGAAAACAAATGTTTCCAAAAGCATACCCATGCTTAATTAAGGTAATATACTTTGATAAAAATAGACAATCATCAATTAATTTATCAACTAATAATTCATATTATGTTTTTTAACTTTAGAAAATTATATTGATCGAGTAACTCAAAAATGGTACTAAGCAACTGGTACCACCAATAGTATCACATATTTCTTTAACAAGAAGGGGAATACATAAGAGAAGCGTTTACCATCCGAACACATCTCCTGCCCATTTTTAGTTACTTTCGAGCCACTCGAACCAATTAATCATAAGATAGTTTTTTCATTTTCAAAATCCTATTTTAGAAATAATACCATTATTATTCCTTTCCCAAAAATCATTTTGAAATTCCTTTCAAAAGTATCGAAATTTACACTCTCAAAAATTCCTTTATATAGCATGTTTTATAAATCCATTTTATAAAATCATTTATATAAAATATAATCATAAGATTAATTTTTCTTAAATAAATTCCTTTAATCTTAAACCAACATTATTATTTATCGACTACCCCATAGTCAAATTGTAAACTAAATTCATGATGTGTTTGTACTTAAATTTTAAAATTTAAGAACCCATCAATCAATGATAATAATTGAGTACTATCATTTTCTTAATCAAACAACTATATTACTTGAAAATTATTCTTTATATTCAAATATAATCCTAGGTAAAATTATTTCGTCTACAAATTTCCAAAACTAAAATCATTTGTATATACCATTAAAAATTCACACTCATATATACTCAAACTCATTCTAGGGTGTTACTAACCCTATCTCTAGTGAGTTACTCATCCTAGGGTATCACTAACCCTATCTTTGATGAGACTTTACCCTCCCAAAGCCAAGGTTCTCGCTTAACCTGTGCTCTGATACCAAATGTAATGACCAGTTTCTCCATACTCTTTGAGTTGACAATAAATCACATATGTCTAACTCAATTGAACGAAAAGGCGAATCATTAAGGGTAGAAAAGAAAGAACAGAATCTTACATGAATGGAATAACATATATTATTTCAACATAAACTTTATAGCGGAAATTTAAATACATTTATCAGAGTTAAACATGGACAGTTATAAATTTCTATCCTTACAAATGCGGAATACTATAACACAATAATGTGGTGGAAATAGACAATAATCTTCAAAATAATCTTCTAACTTCATGCTTCGAGCTCCATCCAGATTTCTTCTAAACTAACCTGACTACCAGGCTGCCTAGGAAAAATTAGGGCACCCAGAGTTTTAAGGAAAAGGAAAATAAACTACGGGTCAGTCAAGGGACTGGTGTAAGAACTCAAAATATGCACTTTGAAAACAAAAAGGCATCTCATAAGACTACTCCGCATATAAACATAGAATGGGTTTTTACCTTATGATAACCAAATCATTTGCTAAGTGTAATCATTTGATATTATATTTAAGGACATTCTTTTTTTGAAAACTCTTTTCAACTGATTATATATACAAATAGCCGAACTTGTTACTATTATTAAATTCCAATAAATTAGGCTCAACAAACAAAATGACAGTGACTTATTGGAGAATGGGTTTCCATACAATGACCAAGTGAAGGGACTATCTTCCGGTAGTACATCTCTAGAGAAATGTACTGAGGCCCAACTGATGGTCCTCTACCAACACAAAACCAGCCTACCTTTTCCTAAATAGTACTGAATATGTCATCAACCCCGGTCTTTACCGACCTATCCGAGAGCTTTCTTCGCGTACGCCACATTAATTTAATACCTGATGTCATAATAGGAATAAATATATCTAGAAAGGGATGATCATATCCTAATGGTTGCGAACCACATAGCCTTGCCTCATCTACCCTATTTTGGTCATTTTCGAGTGTGAGGCCTGAGTTAATGATTTACCTTTCACATAGCACATCATCTTTCCTCTTTGAATGTCACATTGTCATTCCATAATCACACAACTAATTTCTACAGCCATATAACTCCTGAGCTCGTACGTCTCAAGAAAGGGTGTTAAGCTAAGAGAAGTTATCTTCTCCACCATCAAGCAGATGATATGTTTATATAGATCAATCGATGTGATTTTAAAATGTAATATCAGACATTCGTCCATACATGTTCGTTCTACGATTGAATGAAACCGAAGGCACTTCCCTACCACATCCAACCGGGAGTTACCCCGAGGATTAGTAGCGATAAGCCCATGCATCGAAGATCTTAAATAAAGAAATAATACCACATAACAAGATATGGAAACATTCCCCCAAGGGTAAGTGGCAAGCGGTCCTACATTCCATCTTCCAAGTCATATCCATATCTTCACTTCGAATGCGTAAAGTGGTTCGAAGTGGTCTTCGGATAGGAATTATCCAAATCCGACCCCGGTTCCTTCGAATCGATCATCAATAAAAAGAGGTTCTATTAATAGGTGAATGATATTTGATTAATTCATTTCTTTTATCAAAAATATCTTTTAGAGATATATAACTTTAAAATATTTCTTTTCAGTATATACGGAATCATTAAACATCTCTTATCAAATATTTTGATTACTTAAAACCTTTCTAAACTTGGACTAATTCGAAATCATTTCATTTTCTCACTTAGGAAAACATTTCCAAATAATTTCATTTAAATCTTAATAAAGATTTCTTAATTCAAAACTTGAAATTTTATTTAGTTAAAATCGTGTAATTTAGGATATTAATCCAAATTTAGTAAATATTAAATGAGCGGAATCTATAGAAATCATCTAATTCTACTCGATAACAATTCCCATATTCAACAAATACTATGAGAGGAATAACGGTGAAATCACCTTTTAAATTCCACAAATAGTATGATTTCCCTCTTCGAGCCTTAATACTAAGTATAAGAATATCATCTCTATACAATCAAAGTTGTATTTAATTTAAATTTTGAAAATTTAAATCTTTTTATACTTAACTCATTTTCGACATTTTGACCTTATCTATCCCTCACCCAGGGAAGAGGCTAGGTGAGTCAGGGCACCGGTTGCTCCTAAACATCTCCTTAGTTTAAGCTCCTCGTATCTGATGAATAGAACATCCAGTCTACTCGTCGGCTTTTAGATTAAATCATTTAATTTGTAAAAGCTTTACTGTAAATCATTTATTTAAATAAACTAGAAAACTTCCTAATCATCATTTTATAAAGCACCTAATTATTCCTTTTAAAATGTTTATAAAAGATTTGAAAAAGAATTGTTAAGTTTAAAGCTATATTTCAAAGGTTATAGAAAAGTGCTGCAAAAAGTGCTTTTTAAGCTATATTGATCAAAACGACTTTTTTTTTTCATTTTAAAATTCATTTTTATAGCTCAAGTCACTTTTAAAAAAATTTAAAAGATTTGTAGAATTTATTTCATATTTTTAAACAAATTTAAAATATCATTTTCAAAGAAATCCTTTTATGGATTCTGAACTACAAAACCGCGATTTTTCCAAAAACTTGTTTTACTCATATCTTAAAATCTACTTATCAAAATCTTGATTTTCTTTCTTTGTTTGAAAACTATGGACATAATAGTTTAAAAAATTCTTATTTCGAAGAATTCCAAGCTATATTCCATTCTATATATTCATTTGACTTTTATGGCGCAATATCGCGAACTACCGTTATGCGACGCGCTTATTTTTGAATAAATTTTCAGTTACTTTTCAATCTTCATAAATACACTTTCAAATTTTTATAAAACATTTCCAACCCATTTTTTAATCTTATTAAGAGTTTTAACATTCCATATACATCAGTTCATTAATAGAGGAAAGTGGCTTCCTTTGTGCTTATCGATGTGTATTTCCGTGACTTGCGTATATATTCAACATTCATATTAAACAACCAAACTTGATGATCAAAGCATATTAAATATTCATTGCAAACATTATATCTTCAACCAAGAATATAATATAAGTAAGAGTTTCTCACCTTGGATTCGAACGATCTAACTTTAAATCGACTATAGCTCCGCTATCATTGCACCGGTGCTTTTGGACCCGATCCTAAGACCCTTAAATGCGCATGGTGAAGCTTGGAAGAGGTGGAAGGACTTGGCCATGATGGTGGTGGGCTGTGTCCATAGGTTTGAGTGGTGATAAAAAGGTGATTTGAACTAGTTTTGAAGTGGATTGATATTATAAACTGTTGTATATATTTTTCTATTTTGTTCTCAACAGTTTTCCTAACTTCTCTATATTTTTTCTATGAAGCCATTAGAGAGGCCATTAGAGATAGAAAAGAAGAGGAAGAAGAAGTAGAAAATGGCTTAGAAATTTATGAAAGAGGGTAGTGTATTTATAGGAAAAGAAGAGAGCAAAAATATCTATGCGTACATCATCGTCCTCATCACCATCACATGCACCATCATCATCACTTCCTTCCCCTTAATGCACGGCTACACCCCCTCTAATATGTCCCCATCACTTCCATCAGTTTAGGGTATGCATCTGTTGACTTTTGTATGCTTACGAAGTAAGGAAACTTAAAATATCTTATATATTTTTATATTAAATTTACATACTTAAATATATTTGTATATATATGTTTATGTGCATGTTAGAATATGTATATATGTTGTATATATGCACATGACATAAAAACAAGGTTGCAACAATTTAAAACAACTTTTGTTCGTCAAACCATTGAAAATCGTGAAACCGATTACCGGTCACATTTTTAGTTCTTAGTTGACATACATATATCTACAAACAAAATTTGAAAACTATTTTCTTATCATTTTAGATGAATTAAAATGATCATATTTGAATTAAAACTATATAAATTAATATTAGCAATTATTTACAATAATTACTATTATACTGATAAAGAGATATCGTTTTTTTCCTTATAATTTCAAATTACTTTTGTAACTTTATTAAAACCATTATAAATGATCTATTATCACTTTATAACTATTTAAAATGAATTATCATCATTTAAAATAATTATTCGAATAATTTAAATAATTATTAAATCATTAAACCTTAATTTAAATACATAAATCTATATATAAATAGGATGCCATTATTGGTGATGACATATATACATTTAATTTACAAAAACAAAATGATTAATTTTATTTCATATTCTTGTTTATTATAAAAATAAGTATATGTATCCAGCTCCGTGTGAGACGTTCTACAATTATAGAGCTGGTTATCGATAAAATATTTTTCGGCTATTTTATGGATTTAAATTTCGAGGAAAATATTTTTGTAAATATCTATTCAAAATAAGATTACCATTACTTATTATCACTCAAAACAATATTATTTGTATTATCAACCTTTTATTTGACTAAATTTAAAAAAATAAATATATTTTATCAAAGTGATAAATTTGTGGGTTGTTACATGTGGTTTATCCGAACCACTTCAAACTAACAAATGATTCGTGATCTAAATAAGGGTAAAATATGTTATGGGTTTGTACTACCATTCTTGAGGGTGATTCCAAAATTGAAGGTAGTAAGTTCGTGTGTTTGTTTGATCCCTAAACAACTTGTATAGATGAATGCTGACACTGCATTGTTCCTTGGAGGGCGGTCTTAGCATTCCAAGATGGGTTCGCTAAAAATGGTAATCGTTGACTCGAGCCTCGTTCCTGGAAATGACTAAAATAGGGGCGATGAGGCAAGGTTATGTGGGTTGCACCCATTAGGGTATGATCATCCCTGATCTAGATCGATATTTCTGGATATATGTTTCGGACCAAGTATGGTTATTGTTCGTAACCGAGGGATGCTTATATTCGGTATTATCCAATAAAGGGTAGACCAGCTTTGCGTTGGAAGATGTACAATAGGTTTGTAACCTCGGTACATTTACTTTAAAGGTGTACCGTATGGAAGATAGTCCTTTACCTTATCATTGTATGGAATCCATTTCGTACTACGTGCTTTACAGACTTAGTTATGCCCAAATATGCTAGAACGTGAGATACAAGCATTTCAACTATGTTATATATTTATTTTAAGTCTTAGACATTATTATAATATCATAGAATTTCTTATAGAAATGTTTTGGTTATCGTAAAGTAAAAACCTGTCCGTGTTTATGTGCGGCATGGTATTGTGAGATACCTTTATTTTTGAAGGATTTTAAATATAATTTTTTTTTGTATTTTGAGTTTACTCTTACATGACCCATGTCTAACCCGGAATTTTTCTTTCTTCCCTTAAACTCTTAGGTACTCTAAATTTTGAGTTGCCAAATAGTCCAGGTTCTTACGGATGTATTTTGAAGGAGTATGGAGCAGGAGGCTTCACCATTATCAAGTTACCTATTTTATTTCTGATGTATGTGTATAGTATGTATCAACATTGTGGAGGCAGGCAGTTATAACTGTCCTGTTAGTACCTATTGTAACTCTGATGTTTCATTTTGGAAAGTAACAATATGTACTATCTTATGTTCTATTATACATGATTCCCTTACATTATGAGATTTTGTGTTTCTTTCTTCTTGTCTTTTCTTGTTTCTTTCACACCAATGGCCTGGCTTTCAGACATCTACATGGTTGATGCATGAATGTCGTGGATGTATTAAGTCTCATCTTTAGGAGTAAGAAAGGTAGATCGTTACAATTACCGTTATGGTAAATGATATCAATCACATCTACAAATAAAACATTTATAATTGCATGGTGCTTCTTGTCACGTGAGATAGAAAATAATTATAATTGGACACTTACAAACTTAAAGTATATATATACTCCAGATAAATTGTCTAACATAGTTGTGACAGATAGAGAATGGGTAGTTAATGGAGTGAATAGAATAATTTCATAAGAAACATATATGGCTTGTGCATGTCACATGTCGAATAATGTTCTTACAAAATCGAGGAATTTCTTTGAATCTGTTGAAGCTGCGCAACTATTTGTAGTGGACTGGATGTTTGTTGTTCGATTAGAATCTATAGACAAGTATAAATAATATTGGAAAACTTTTAATACTACATGGAAAAACTATCTTAGAGGATTGATTTTTATAGCTAATCATTGGATTCCTTATAAGGAGCAGTTTGTTCACACATGGACTAACAAAATTAGACATCTTTGTAATAGAACATTCAACAGAGTTGAGTTGGCACATTCTATACTAAATTGATACGGCTGTATGTCGTAAGGTATAACATGTTTGTGTATAGATGTTGGGATTTACATCGCAACACACACGTTAGCTCATCCAATATGCAAATATATTATCCAAAGGTGTGTATGTATAAATATATACTATTATTTGTATGTAAATATTATATGTATATATATACATATTATAGTTTTGTTTAAACAATTTTATATGCGTATACCAATATATAAATATATATAACTATATGAATAAAATAATAATATTATTATGTACATGTAATATGATAGGCTTATTTAAATATAAAGAAATTATTTATAAATGTTCATATATTTTTTTAAAAATGGTAAGCAATGCACATATATATATACACACAAATATATTTATAAAAAAAATTAAGCCAAACATTTATACATATAAATATATGCATAGTAAAATAATATATAAATTAATAAAATACTCAAAATTATTTTGATAAATATAATAGACTAGGTCTTATGCACGACTTTATAAATATTTTGTAAATTTTAATATATTTTTTGCTTAAATATCCATGCAAAGAATATTAAATATTAATTAAAAATTAATTTTGAACTTTAAATTTCTGGTGAATTCTAAATGATGTTTTATGCTTTGAAAATTTTTTATATAATTTTTCGGTTTATAAATTATTTTAAAGTAACTTTTCTACTTTCGAATGCAATTTGAAAATAATTTTAAAAATAAAAAAATTATTTTTTCCTAGAGTTTCTTTACTGCTAATATTATTTGATACAATATAATTTTCATAAAATATTTAAATTAATATAATTGATTTATGTAATAAATTGATTTAAATGATATTTTGAATATTAATAAAATATATAAAAATATTTTATCATTGTTGAAAATTATCAAAGCCCTAATACTTGACATATAAAATTATACGATCACACCTGATTAAAATATAATGTTGTAATTGATTATGAACAGTATGTATGTATGTATATATATATATAAATTTAATAAAATAAAATAAAAATAGTTTTTTATTATAGAACCATACTGACTTAAGACATATTTAAACAAAATTAATTAATACATACACATAACAAAACAATTTATTGACAATATCAATGCATAATAGAATCGTCGCATAACTAGAAATTTAAAATATATGTATAATAAATACTATAATCAAACATAAATAATTGTATGAAGATCAGAAATATACCTCGCTTCTAATTCCTTGAAGCATACCTTGAAATGATGATATCTGCCTTTTGAAATTATTTCTGATTCAAAAGAGAGCTAGTCCTTGAACTGTTGACCATTAGCTATCGGATAGTGATTGAATTGACTTGATTTGAGCTTGATGGAAGATGGAGAGGTGAGTAGGAATTTCGGCTAGTAAATAATTCGATGGAGGCTCAAAAAAGGTCAATATCATGTGTGGTTAGAGATGCTTATATAGTAGAAGGAAAGGAGAGAAGTATGGATCTCATCTCTTCCTTATTCTCGTTCAATCCGAGCCATCCATTTTCTAGGTATTCTAGCCTTAAATTCTTAACCATCTATCTCCTTATTGCTATCAAAATTATTAGCCCCGTGATGGGCCTAAAAATCATTTAAGCCTAAATTAAGTATTATGCAGCTAAATCCAATTTAACCACTTATTGATATTGTATATCGATTGATATATTTATAGCTATTATAAATATATTTAATAATGTTTATTCATCATCAAATCATAATCAAATCTTATAAATAATATTTCATAAATATTAATTAACTTAGTTAATTTATAACAATTATAAATTAATTAAATCATTTAGTCAAAAGAGAATTCATCGTTTCAGTTGTATGACTCGGTAGGTGTAAATTTGATCAGTGATTAATATCGAACTATTCGAATATTAACGTTCACACATCACTTAGCATGTGCTGTTACATTGTGGTCAATGTTATCCCGCCTTTTGGTAAGGCCGAGATACCAAGGAACTGACTGGAAAAAACAGGATCACACATCCTCAGCATTAAATTATTGTTGGACAACTAAAAATATCAATGAATTTTGCCCGAGTCCGGATCGGGCTACAATTGATAAGGCACGTCAAGCAAAGCCATAGAAGCCAACGTTCCAAATTTCGAGACAATATGAATTCGTATGCTCAGGTTATCACCAATGAAAAGTGGAAGAGATAACCATGCTTCAAATCCATCCATGCGTGCCTAAAGTTCGAATCCATTGGGGCATTCCCACCTTCGAGTCCATCAAGGAAGAGTCCTTCGAATCCATGCAATTGAGGGAGCTCCGACTCCATTCCCTGCTTGTCTTCGAATCCCCATGTCGATACAACTTCGAATCGATCCACAGTAACATATTTTGATCGATTCGAATGAGTACCGTTTCCATCGATTCGAAGGTAACGAACCTTCGAATCCAACACCTCGAATCCACCAAGTAAACGCGGCTAAAACCTAGGATTCGACCCAGTAAACTCAGAGAAACAAGAGGATCAACCCGGGAAATTCGCGCCACGTCATCATTCTCACACGCAGGAGCATGGATTCGACCCTATGGATTCGAACCATATCGATTCGAACGAATCCATAGGACGAGGAGCACCATCTTGAATCGATCATAACTCGAGATCTACAAATCCAGATGCTATGAAATTTTCACAGGAGCCTGCATATGCATAGAAGAATGTTCACACCAAGTTTCACCACGATTGGACACATCCTTGATCGATTCGAACCAAGGGTCGAATCGATCCCAAAGTGGGCACGGACCTCCAGAATTCGGTCGTATGAGCCCCCTCACGTGCCAGAAGCGTTCTCCCCAGATTTTAGGCGAAATATCCGCCTCCTGCACCTATAAATAGAGCCCTTGGTCATTCAGAAAGGGGATCGGAGAATATTTGGCAAAAAAGAACGCCAGACTCTGCCAGAATCACTTCAGTGCTACACTGCTACCCCTGATTTCGAATTTTGGCTTAAGAACTGTTGTACTTTGTCATCCAAAAGTTGTATTCTTCGAATATCAAGCAATAAAATAGAAAAACTTCATAGTGGACGTAGGAAAATCGCCGAACCACTCTAAATTGTTGTCTTCTGTGTAATTTACTTTCTGTTGCTTGGAGTTTTTGTTAGATAATCTACATTTTCAATTTGCTTTCTTCATTTATTATCTCTTCAAAAACTTCTGAAGGGTGTTGCCCAATTTTGGAGCAAACACTTTGGTGCTTTCACTGAGAAAACCCAAATTTTCTCCTGCTCTTTGGATCTGTCATCGATACCGGATTGAATAAATCTAAGAGAAAGATCCAGATTAACAAATCTAAGTTCCTTCCCATCTATTCAGATTTGCATAAAGTCTAGGAAAGGAAGTCGACTTTCAAGATGGTTAGTACGAGAACCACCTCTAACGCCATCGATCAAAAAAGACAAGATAGACAGGATCCTGCTCCACTACCTCCATCTAATCAAGATGCTACTGGACACTCGGAACCGTCGGGTCCGGTTACCCGACAAGAGTTACAGTTGCTACTCCAAGAGCTGACCCAGAGTCGGCAACAATTAACAGAACAGCTACGCGCTAACGCCGAGCTGATCAACCAACTGGATCGTCAGAAGCGAAAGAGATACAAGAGAGACTATGCTTCTCACTCATCCAGCGAAAGTTCTTCATCTTCTGATTATCACAATCGATCTCTACGACCCCGACTAGATGGGAGTCGCATGCCAGCTGCTGGAGATCAACCCACGATGACTTTTGGACAACTGAGAGTTGGTCCATCAGCCAGTTTCCAAACCGAACCTTCCTCCCGAGGAGGTGCCATCCCTCACCACACTACAGAATACCGCACTACTAACGTTGCGGCTGAACCAGGGGTCGACGTCCAAGATCAGTCGGACCTGGACCGTCGTTATAGCGAACGTACTCCTGAACCATACGTCCCAGAGGACTATGAGCCAAGAAGGCAAGACTTGGACCGTCGACGACATCCGGTTCAAACCCAAAGTATGGAACGTAATCATACTCCGGCGCAAATGCCGGATCTTTCAACTATGATACGTCAGATTATCCATGAGAGCCAGGGATTCACAAATGATGGTTGGGGAGTTTTCCGAAGTCACACTCCTTTTACAGACGATATCCTTACTGCTGAACCTCCACGGCGATTCAGAATGCCAACTCTACCCATGTATGAAGGAAACTCCGACCCCAATCAACACATTCTGAAATATGAATGGTCAATGACCGCTGCCAGAGCTGACGATGCAGTGAAATGTCGTAGTTTCCCCATATCCTTGGGGGGCATCGCTACCATGTGGTTCACTCGACTACCACCTCGATCCATCTCTTCATTCGACCAGTTGGCCACAAAATTCGTTGAACAATTCCGCATGCACGTCGCAAGGCCCAAAGATGTCAACACTCTGTCTAGTGTCACTCAAGCTCCTGGGGAAACGCTCAGACGCTACTTAGAGAGATTCCATACTGCATGTGCGGAGATTAGCAATCCAAACGATAACTCCATCCTTATGGCATTGACTAAGGGGATCGACCCCGATTCTGAATTTGGAAACTAGCTAGCTGGAAAACCACCTGCATCATTGGACCGTTTCCAAGCCAAGGCGGCTCAATTCCTGAGACGGGAAGATGTGAAACGGTCTAGGAAGCAAACTGATGCAAGACCAAGTACGGAAGGGAACCAAAGAAATGTTGCAATCAAACAGTCAGGCGAGAGCTCCAGAATGTTCATTTGAACGTTAAAAACAAACAAGCTCGACGAAAAGAGAGCGTGAATCAACAGAAAACGAGATCAAAATCCTGGCTCGCAGCGCAAGAATCCAATGTTTAACAGTTACACTCCTCTGAATACATCACTAGTGGACCTATATTTACAAACCCGTGATACAATTCAGTATCAAAAACCTGCACCAAGACCGTCGTCACAGAAGTAAATCCAGACGGGAAAGTTTTGCCGGTTCCATGAAAGCTACGGGCACAATACAAACGAGTGTCGTCACTTACAAGATCTCGTTGAAAATTGATCAGAGAAAAGAAGCTGAAATAGTTTGTTCAGACGCCGCAGCCGGGAGAAGCGGGCCCATCAAATCAAAGTAATGAATCCAATTATCTGATGCAGGAAGACTCCACCCCCACCGGCTGGAGGTTGGTAGTAAATGCTGTTGGAGGTATCCCTCATCCAACAAAGCGGAGCTGGGATGAGATGAAGTCATATGCCAGCCCTACTAGGCATGAGGATGCTGCATGCTGTAGACATTTGAGAGATAGAGTTCAGATCAAACGACAGAAAGCAATGACCAACGACATCGTATTTCAGTGTAGTGATGATGACAGAATCATAGTCCCGACTACCGATCCACTAGTCATATCAGCTCAGGTAGGCCATGTGTGGTTGAAAAGGATTCTGGTTGACAGCGAAAGTTTCGTGAATATAATATTTAAGCGAGCCTATGATCAAATGAATCTGAATACCAAAAACTTGAAACCATGCCAATCCAGTATTCGCGGCTTTGACGGGAGCGCGGCCATACCCGTCAAAGAACTAGAAATACCAATAGAGTTGGGAACAGGATAGTGTTGCAGAATCCGGACGTTGCAATTCGTGGTGATGGACATAGATTCACCGTACAATGCTTTCTTGGGCCGACCAGCCATTGCTGAATTCAGGGCTGTTATCACCCCGTGGTGCCTAACCTTAAAATTCCCCACTTACAAAGGAGTTGGTGTTGTTATGGGAGACCAGGCCGACTTAAGGACCATCATACTCCGAAAGCGAGTTTCCCGGTCACACGATGTCAATGATCAACCCCAAACCTTCAAAATTGGTGATTTCATCTACGGAAGAGTACACTCAACACCACCGCACGTGAAACCAATGTGGGAAGGGCCATGTGTAATTGAACAGAAATTCGGGGATGGCCTGTTCTTTTTGACGACATTGGGCGGTCCTATTTTGCCAAGAGCCTGGAGAAGCAAGGACCTTCGTCATTGCTACACATGACAGGCTTTATTTGATCTATGAATGCTTTGCAGTTTCCTTTACATTCTGAAATTTGAATTTGTAATAAGGCACTGACTTTGCCGTATTTTCTTATTTCAGCAATAAAATACTATCTCTTCAAGCTTGAGTTGTGATTCACCGAATACAACATTTAACAATCACGACACACGAAGAGCTAAGTTCCATCAAACAATGGAATTTACTCAAATAGCAAGTGACTGTGATACGACCGGCCACTCACTAAGTGAAACCCCAGCTCGGGGGCAAGTCAACACATCAAAGGCTGAACTGGACCAACACACGACAGTCCATTCAATAACTCGTTCCCAGAGCGCGAACGGACTCCAACTTCCCAGAGCGTGAATTGGAGTATAAACATTCAATAACTCATTCCCAGAGTGCGAACGGACTCCAACTTCCCAGAGCGTGAATATGAGTATAAACATTCAATAACTCGTCCCCAAAGCGTGAACGGACTCCAACTTCCCAGAGCGTGAATTGGAGTGTAAACATTCAATAACTTGTTCCCAAAGCGTGAACGGACTCCAACTTCCCAGAGCGTGAATTGGAGTATAAACATTCAATAACTCGTTCCCAGAGCGCGAACGGACTCCAACTTCCCAGAGCGTGAATTGGAGTATAAACATTCAATAACTCGTTCCCAGAGCGCGAACGGACTCCGACTTCCTAGAGCGTGAATTGGAGTATAAACATTCAATAACTCGTTCCCAGAGCGCGAACGGACTCCAACTTCCCAGAGCGTGAATTGGAGTATAAACATTCAATAACTCATTCCCAGAGTGCGAACGGATTCCAACTTCCCAGAGCGTGAATTGGAGTATAAACATTCAATAACTTGTCCCCGAAGTGTGAACGGACTCCAACTTCCCAGAGCGTGAACTGGAGTATAAACGTTAAATCTATCGTTCCCAGAATGTGAACGGACTCCTAAAAAGCCCAAATAGATGTGACTGACCATCCAGCGGCTAACTCCAGATTCCCGGAGCGCAAGTCAGAGTACAAACATCAATTCCATGTTCCCAGGGCGCAAACCGTGTTACGAATATCGGTAACTCTCAAATTCCCGGAGTGCGAACCGGATTATCAATCTCAAATTATCCTAAGTCCCCAGAATGTGGACATATGCTTAAGATTTGCAATAAATGCGATCAGCCACCAAAATACAAATGTTACTCCCCGAGATTAGGGGGCAGAAAAGCTAAGCATTAATCACTAACCAAAGTGATACTATGTCCGGAGTTCAACTCATTCATCAAATCACGACACGAAGTTATGTTTTCATACTTGGCATATAAAAAAACAACAAACACTGCAAAGCACTTAAGTAAAAGAAAAGAGCAACTTCCCATTCCGTCAACCAACAAAAACAGGTTCGATTACATGGCAAGTCAAAAGGTTTCAATTAAGTGGAGGCCGAATCCACACATATACACGGCTCTAAAAAGAGAAAAAGAAGAGGTAAGAATCGCTATTCACAACTACATGATAAAACAAGAAGCTCACTCCTTCTTCTTCCGGGGCTTCTTCTTCGGAGTCGAGCCACTAGACCCACTACCCGGCTTCCTGCGAGACTTTTTGCCCTTCTTTGGAACATCCGCAGGATCTAGCATAATATCAACGTCTTCCTCAGAGCTGGAAGGGATAAAGATCCTCTTGTGAGGGCGAACTGAAGGCATGGGGGCGGTGACAGGTGTTTGTTCAGCAACGCTCGAGACAGTTACCGTGCCACCGGGAGAGATCACCATTAAATAAGATAAGTTTGAAGGAGCAGTGTCGCTACCAGGACCACCAACCATCACCATTGTGGCCATTTCAGCGCTTATCTCAGCTAAAATCTCTTCTTCTCGAATCAACTGAGCTGCGCTGGATACGCTGGTGGTCGTCACGACAGAACTGAAAACTGGAGCAGCTCCACTCGTCGCAAATGAAGGATCAGGAATAGGGTCAAGAAAGTGACCAAGTAGCTCTTCAATCATTTGAACATCGAATGACATCGAGCTCCCCTCTCCCATATCACCGGCCATGGCAACGATTGAGATCGCCTCGATGAAAATAACTCCGCGCGTAGGATATAGAACCGGAGGAACTGAGGGCACGAATGCGACACTCTCAGTCACTGAACAAAGGAGAACAAAAGTAATCAGTCCAAGAAATTCTCTCAAAAATCGATACTTTAAGACATGAGGGAAATAATCAAAGTACCTTCTTTACCTTGCCTTAGAGCTTGAACAGGCTCGGAGACAGCAGTCTTGCCAGAAGACAACTCCTGTTTGTCCGGGTTATAAGCAGGAATAACTTGTGGATCAATCGCGGCGATAACTTCGGATGAAGTCGGGATAGGGACTTCGATATTCTCACTATAATGCACGACACCCGAACCTTCGCCGATCTCCGTTTGATGGATGCCTTGTTTTTCTTTCTCAACAGAAATTATCGCCTCGTGAAGAGTTGTTCTCTCATCCTCGCTAAGCAAACGTGACTCGAGCTCAAACTCATCTAATACTCCATCCGGGCAAGACATCTTCTTGTTCTCCAATAGTTTCTTCCAAGCATTGTAGAGAAGCATCGAGTAATCTCCTAGCCAGGAGAGATTTCTATACTCTAACACATTGGCATTGTATGTGTCCAAGAGTTCGTCAAATTTGGCCCCCATCTTGAACCTCTCTGCCTGGACTCTCTCCTCCACCTCTGTTTCAACCTCCTTAACCCTTGCAATTGCCGCATCACGCTCAGCTCGGAGAGACACAACTTGCTCACACACTTCTTGTGCAGCCGTATTAGCATCGTCTTTTTCATTGTTTATATCGGCAAACTTAGCCTTTAATTCCTCTAGTTCTTTGATTGCCGCGTCCCGCTCGGCTTCAACATTTTTGTATCGATGGCCCAAATCTTCAGCTAAAGTGCAATATGCCTGTTGCATCTTCGCCATCTCAACTAATGTCTCATCAACCTTTTTTAACGACTCGGCTTCGGCCTTACGGGAAGATTCCGCCTCAGCTTGGAGTATATCAACAATACGATTCTTCTGAGCCGAGTCGGCTTCCAGTTTCTCGATAATTTTGGCCCGATCAAAGGATGCTTTTGAAGCTTTAACAGCCGCTTTATACCATTCTTTGTACTGAGCATAGAAATCGCGGGTATAGGTAAGTGCTGTGGTCACGGCGTCTTCGGGAATTCTTTTAAGATTAGGAGGAAAAATACAAGCGTCGAAGAAAATCTCCGGAAAGTCCCTCTTCAATTGAGCAAGTCTGATAGCCCCTTCATCGGATGGTTCAATAGGGGCCTCCTCCGCAGCCGTGGTCGTAACGACCTCAGTTCTTAAACGATGTGGCTCAAGCCTCGAAACCTGCAAAGATGGCTGATGTCGCAGAGGCTCAGACACCTGAATATGGCTTCGGGGTGGCAAAGGAGAACGAGAAGGGGAGCGATATCTCCGATCTCTATCCGGTCGCTCCTGGCTAGAGTAACTACGATGATGATCCCTTGCATGATATTCCTGGCCATGATGCATCCGTTCACGATCACGACCAGAGTCTCCACGTCGAGGTTCATAATAAGACGAAGGGTGATGCACTCTTCAGAGTTTGTCTAGTGTAGATTAACGGCCAGACATAGCACCTGAAAAAGAGAAGCAATTCAGTTAAATACCAGGCGAAAGCAATACGATTTGTGCGGAAGTCGTGCAGTGCTATGAAAGTTTATGCAAATGTGCAAAACCCCCCGACCAAACAGAAGTGTCGACTGCACTAACAGGTAAAGGCTCGCTTATTTCTAACGCTTCTCGGAGTTCATCCACCCCGGACTCGTGGTGGAGAGATACGTATTCCGGGATGGGAATGTCATCCAGTCCTATAAAAAAATTTCCTGATTGACAAGGAGCACCGTCAGAGGTAGTAATTCCGGGGATCAAACGAGATACGACTACAGACTTCCGTCTCTTAAGTTTAGGGACAACAGCCTTGCCTTTCCGCTTTTCTTCAATTCGGGAAAGATCAGCCGCTAACTCGGTATCGGTGGGCGTCCTCTCGTCATCGCTCATCTCTCTTATCACTATGCCGGATTTTCTTTTCACCGTCTTCTTCTTTGTCTTCGAAGCCGATTTCGCCAACCCCTCGATGACAATACTCTGGTTCATCTCAATTAAACCCAACGTCCTTAAGTTATCATCAGTCAACACAGAGTCGATGTGCCGCAAATCACTCGGGACCTCTTGTAAACTTCAGACAACGCCTTTGTAGTGTCCACCGTCAGGCCTTGAGATGATAGCTGCAAGAAAAACGCCCGATATTAGTTCAAGTGTTAATAACGACTGTTAAAGAAGGCTTGTGTGATTTACAACACTTACGTCTAGACAGCCATCGCCTAGCGAACCCTGGGGGGCATCGAACAAAAAACCATTCGTTCTTAAAATATCTGAGTCTGGTCCAGGCTCCTGTCACAATCTGACAGTTTCTAACTGCTTCCAAAAAGGTGAAAGATGGACTATCGCCCCTGCTCTTGAAGTTAAATATGTGTCTAACCTCGGTCGGCCTTGGCGGGCGAAAGAGATGTTCCATAAATAGGACAAAAACACTGTTCAACAATGCATGTCCGTTGGGATGAAGTTGTGAGGGGGAAATTCCAATGAATGATAACATCTTCCTGATATACTGGTTAAACGGAGGAAGTGTTCCAGCTGCACAAGCGTGACGATAAAAAGCGGTATATCCTTCGGGCGAATTGTGAGGTCTATCGTCAACACCCGGTAGCAAGACATCGTTCAGAGATATGTTATGTTTCAAACATATCCGACCCAATAATGCTTCGGAGATATTGGACTGGACGGAATCAACGGGGTCCTCGATAAATAAAGCCTCCGGCAATTTGTCCGGACCGGATCTATTACTTCAGGAGGGATTTCTCGAATCTCAAGCACTGGAGGAGGCGAGCTTTGTACCTCTTGTTGTTGAGAACTTGAAGACTCCATAATTAACTAACTCACCAGAAAGCAGCGTTAAGTACAAAAGAAGCCCGTGTATTCCCCGATGTGAAGTACATGAATATGTCATGCAGTGCAAGTGTTGAGCATTACTTAAGCAGATTTAATAGGTTGAAACAAGATGTCTGAATGACAAAACTTTGGAATTTGAGAATGGAAACGACCGTCATCACTGACCGTCACTTCCACACCATCCAGATGCTACTGACCAATTCAAGTATAAATCTATTATATTGTTGGTTAAGTCACAGTTCCATCGACGAGCTTCAAAAAGGAGGTCAAGTCTTACAGTCAAGTTCAATCATGCAAGGCCGAAGCTCGCCGGAGTCAAGTATGCTAAAGTTCATCAAGTTCATCAAAGTTCAATTTAAAATTGGTTGTTGTTCAGATTTTGGATCAACTCAGAAGAGTAGTGTGCTCGGAGGCAAAGATGTTCGAATCGATCGACTCGAATCGATACGAGTCGAATCTATGAAAATCGAGTCGATGTGCTTCGAATCCGTGTGGTTCGACTTGATGAGAATATCTTCGAACCCATCGGCGCAAGATAACTTCGTATCGATCAAAGTTCCATGCCTTCGAATCGATCATTGGACCATTACTTCGAATCGATCGACACGAAGCTCCTTCACAAGCATCGATTCGAAACCCTGCTATGTGAATCGATTCGAATGACAACTTTCTGAATCGATACGAGGCAGAGAAAGACAATTTCCTTCGAAAGCTCTGCTCCTCCAAGACAACGCTCTAGGTCGATACGATTCGAAAAGACTCATTTCTCAAAACCATCGAATCGACCCATTTCAGATCTCACAACTCTTTAAAATTTTCAGAAGAAAAGATCGAATCGATGCCAAAAAATTCCAGTTTCATCATTCTCAACTCGAGTCGATCCCTTGGTTACCTGATTTGATTTGGTTACGTGTGGAAGCGTGAAAGAGTTCGACCGCTTCGTGGAAAGTACGTTTGATTTGGCTCTGGGAGATCGATTCGAAAAAGCAGCTAAAGCAATAGTAAAAAGTAAAAAGTGAAAATGAAGTTGGCCTCGCGTATTTATATGGGTTCCAAGGATGGCTCGTGGCGTTTCGTCTCCCGGTCATTTTGACCGTTTGCCACAGGTCACAACCCCATCGATTCAAACAATAGAGCTTCGAACCCATCACAACATTGAATCCTTCAACTACTTCGAATCCATCTGCCTTCGAACCCCTTACAACATCGGATCCATCCATGCAATATCGTTGCGAGGCATCATCGGTTCGAAGAGGCAATTGAACAAGAGCTGGATTGAAAATCCTATCGACTCGAGGATAATCGATTCGAACAAACACGCTTCGAATCCACCAGGAACTGACGATGAGAATGAACACGTCGCTTCGATTTGAGAAATTACTTTTCTACCTCTTATACCGATTCAGGAGAGGATCGATACAAGAAGATGATCATAGACAATCATAAAAACAATGTTTTGACTCGAATCTCATATCGGTTCAGTAGAGGACCGATGTGGAATTCGATAACGAACCGAACCAACAACGACTTGCAATAATGCAAAGTTAACCAAAGTCAAGGTGACACATATACGCACATATGTATGACTAATATTTGATCTTTAACATTTACAGGGATCAAATGTTCATCTCGTCATGGTTTCAACGACTAACAGTCAATCACAATCATACGATGGTTAATTGCAGTAATAAAGAATACAACTTTCAGAAGAGCATGTCCCAATTGTCCAGCGTTTGACTGCAGCTTTTCAAAGCACGTCATGTTTACACAAGACGTATTTTGGGGGGCAAATGTTATCTCGCCTTTTGGCAAGGCCGAGATACCAAGGAACTGACTGGAAAAAACAGGATCACACATCCTCAGCATTGAATGATTGTTGGACAACTAAAAATATCAATGAATTTTGCCCGAGTCCGGATCGGACTACAATTGATAAGGCACGTCAAGCAAAGCCATAGAAGCCAACGTTCCAAATTTCGAGACAATCCGAATTCGTATGCTCAAGTTATCACCAATGAAAAGTGGAAGAGATAACCATGCTTCGAATCCATCCATGCATGCCAAAAGTTCGAATCCATTGGGGCATTCCCACCTTCGAGTCCATCAAGGAAGAGTCCTTTGAATCCATGCAATTGAGGGAGCTCCAACTCCATTCCCTGCTTGTCTTCGAATCCCCATGTTGAGACAACTTCGAATCGATCCACAGTAACATATTTTGATCGATTCGAATGAGTACCGTTTCCATGGATTCGAAGGTAACGAACCTTCGAATCCAACACCTCGAATCCACTAAGTAAACGCGGCTAAAACCTAGGATTCGACCCAGTAAACTCGGAGAAACAAGAGAATCAACCCGGGAAATTCGCGCCACGTCATCATTCTCATGCGTAGGAGCATGGATTCGACCATATGGATTCGAACCATATCGATTCGAACGAATCCATAGGACGGAGCACCATCTTGAATCGATTATAACTCGAGATTGCTACGAAATTTTCACAGGAGCTTGCCTATGCATAGAAGAATGTTCACACCAAGTTTCACCACGATTGGACACATCCTTGATCGATTCGAACCAAGGGTCGAATCGATCCCAAAGTGGGCCCGGACCTCCAGAATTCGGTCGTATGGGCCCCCTCACGTGCCATAAGCGTTCTCCCTGGATTTTAGGTGAAATATCCGCCTCCTGCACCTACAAATAGAGCCCCTGGTCATTCAGAAAGGGGATCGGAGAATTTTTAGCAAAAAAGAACGCCCAGACTCTGCCAGAATCACTCCATTGCTACACTGCTACCCCTGATTTCGAATTTTGGCTTAAGAACTGTTGTACTTTGTCATCCAAAAGTTGTATTCTCCGAATATCAAGCAATAAAATAACAAAACTTCATAGTGGACGTAGGCAAATCGCCGAACCACTCTAAATTGTTATCTTCTGTGCAATTTACTTTCTGCTGCTTGGAGTTTTTGTTAAATAATCTACATTTTCAATTTGCTTTCTTCATTTATTATCTCTTCAAAAACTTTCGAAGGGTGTTGCCCAATTTTGGTGCAAACAGTCAAATTTATCACTTACTTGTTTTGGTAAAATCCAATTTTACTTTGTTAAACATGACTCGGTTTGTGACTTTTATTTACACTAATTTTCTTCGTCAAAACTATCTCACTTTAAACTTTGGAATTTGGTAATAGTCAAAATTCTAGTATCATTTGTATTTAGCGCTATAGTCCAAACACAAATTCCTTGGTTCAATAATAATAATTATTATTAGCCGAACTACTCTAGCCAGAGACTTTGATTTGAGTTGACCATGGTACTAACCTCATATAGCTAAGGAGATGAATCCTTTCTTGAATAGCGCTTCACTTTCAATACGTCCACTCGACCCAACTATAGTCACTCGATTGATATTATTCCATGATTTGACTATAATCAAAGCATAGCTTTCATAGTGAAGATCTATGGTATTCTCAAGTGGAGAGAACCATATAAATTAGTTACATTGATATTATCTATTTGACCTTAGTTATACAAACCAACTGAAAACTAACGAATGATTCATTCCATAATTATCCAATAACTATTAGTATGTAACCTCTAGGTGCCCCCAAGCAGTCATGAATAATACAATACCCATCATTTGGAGAGTGTTACAAACTCTATTCTCAAATTACCTCAACAGATACATCGATATCCAGTCTCGATACATCTTGACCATAAACATTGAAAATGGTATATTTGTTTCGTTGTGATAAATTACCCGTAGTTACAACACTTTGTAACTACTATCACAAAACATATCATCTATGGATTTTCTATTAAATATCCTTTTAATTAAATTGATTAATTAATATAACACATTATATCAATTATAGAATAGAAAGAAAATTCCTTTTATTTCGAAAGAGATTGGTTATCGAGTTAGATGCATGTAACAAATTACATAATTGCCACTAGGACATATCCTCAACACTATCAGGGATATGTATTGTAAAAACTCCAACATTGCTCGGTGTGATAAAGTGAGAGAGGTACTCGCTTTGTATGAAAATCTTCGTAGGAATACTAGATGGAAATTCTTGAAATTGGTTACTTAATAGCAAATGCTTTTAACGGTATAGTCGTCTTCATATCCAATATTCAATGTTTAACATTTTTGTCCACATTAACAAGGTCCTATAGGTGAGAAGCCTGATAAGTTTATCACTTTTATTAACATGAACAACTATCACTACATGAAGTTGGAGTTAAAGGAAAATTCGCCGGTCGCACCAGTTGTGAACTGTTGGAGAAGATTTGCAATAGAATAAGCTATACTGTGGGTGATTGTTACAAAGGAGGCAGAATTTGACCAACTGAAGCCCGATGACGTATGCACAAGGGATGTGCCTATAGATTTTCATAGTTCTTTTTCATAATTTTGATAATAATGCCTTGGATATTTAAGTAGTAACGTTGAATAAGAGTCGAATAATAACTTAATAATAAATTTAATTTTGATAATACTAATGGTTTGTTGTTTGCATGATTATCAAGTAATATGCTATCATGTTATGTTTCGTGTTATCCCGCCTTTTTAGCAAGGCCGTGATATCAAAAGATCGACCGAGAAAAGCAAGATAGCTCATCTCAAAGATTGGTCAACTCAACATCTCAACAAAGCAAGTTCTGTTAAATGACTTTTCCTCTAAGATCCCCTACGGAGGGGGGTTCCAGGGGGGTGCCAACCCCCCAAGGTGGGGGTGCGGGGGCAACGCCACCACTACGGTGTTCGACCTGATAGGAAGTCGCGACTTAGAGCATGGAGTCTCCAACGAGCTAAAGCTTCAAACGAGTTAACGACTCACAGGAAGTCGCGACTCAAGGTTGCAGCGACCTAAGAGGTATCGCAACTTAACTTCTTCAGGAGCTACAGTAAGCTCACGACTTAACTGCAGACTCCGACCTAAGATGGCTCCGACCTAAAGACTTTACGAGCTAACATGTAGGCGACTTAAGCTACAACGAAGACCTCGCGACCTAAAGCATGACCGACCTAAGCGGCTCAGCGATTTAAGGCATAAAGTGGTCTAGCGACCTAAAACTAAACGAGTTAACAACTCACAGGAAGTCGCGACCTAAGGGTGCATCGACCTAAAAGTGGGATGACTTAAAGAGTTCACGACCTAAAGAGTTCACGACTTAAGGCAACTTCTACCGACCTAACGACTTAACACTTAAACGACCTAACCAATCTCGCCTCATCAAAGTTAGGTCGCTCGCGACCTAACTCCTCTCCTTAACCCATAGGTCGTTCACGACCTATCCACTCCACAAAGATAAGTCGCTCACGACCTAAAGCAGACCCCGCCTTTTCTCTTAGGTCGCTCCACGCCATAACTCCTACTGTCGTTATCCCTTAAGTCGTTACTCCTTCCTCTGCCACTCCATAAGTCGCCCACGACCTATAGTCAACCCCTTTAGGTTGTAACTCATCAACCCACGACCTACGACCTATCTTAGGTCGCTCACGGCCTAAACCCAGCCGACCTAACTCCGAGCTCTCCTATAAATACTCCGCTTACTCCAACTAGAGGGGGACTTTTCCCGGATTCGAAGACGCTGACACTCCGCAGTTTTCTCCATTCTTCCAACACTTCAACCATCGAAGATTCTTCATCAAGAGATCTACTTCATTCAAGAGTGATTCGAAGAGCAATTGATTATCAAAATTCTAACTTCTCTCTTCAATCGTATTGTAATTGTAAAATCGTGTTGTAAAGGTGTTGTAATCGAAAGATCGTGCTGTAAAAGTGCTGTAATCTTGTAAAAGCGTGTACAAAGAAGATAATGGAGGATGTAAAGTGGATGTAGGCTGGTTAGAAGCCGAACCACTATAAAAATCTCTGTCTCTTTTACTTTTCTGCTATTTTCTTTTTACTTTGTTTCCCGTACAGACGGGTGGTGCTTTCACTTCATCACGACCTACACCGGGTGTTAGTGTTAAAAGCATTTTTACCGTTAACATTTCGTTTGCAGTACATATACATCTCATGAAATTTCAATATCTTTGCCCATTTTAAATTTGTTTGCAAGATTTTTAACTCTTGCTAACAATAGAAAATGCCTATATTTCTATTTGAGAAGAAACAATACTTATGTTGCTTGAAATTTATTGAGTAAATGAATGAGATTTGTGTAAAAACGTTTCTTTCTCCAAATGTACAATATTAAGCGGGCTAGTAGATGCCACCTACAGCAATATATGAGGTTTGATATAGCCACGCAAATTTTGAATGACATGATTTTAACGAATTTGTCTACTATCAAAATATTAATTCTCGATGAGATGATTGCAAATACATCTATCCCCTTTTGATTTGAATTTGAACTGGGAAAAATTGGAATTTGTGGAGAGATGCAATAGTCAAACAGTTAACAAAAATCAAATTTAGAAACAAGTGGGGCACTTTAAAAAGATATTTGAATCACAAATACATGGTAATATTAATATCATTAGAAATGGTTTTACATAACTATTGAATAGATCTATAGTTCGGCCTTGAAAGGTCATCCAGTGTTGTCAAATCTGTTTTTGCATGTGATATAATCAGACTGTTACGTATAACCATGTAATTGAATAAATGGTGTAAAAACCATAATCGTTTGTTTGAGTCTGGTCTCTGTTTGAATAGACATTTTCTGTACGATAATGCAAAACTGACCGATATGAAGTTTAACATAATTTCCTAAACCGAATGACTGATAAATAATTTTTTCAAATTCAACAGCAACGAAGCAACATACAGTTAAGTAGAAGACGGATAACATCAAAATATTACTTTATACTTTAGCAATTCATTAATCGACAAGTTATAAAATGTAGCATAATACAAATAACGTGATAAAACTAATCGTTCATCTATACATAAGTAAAAGTTACAAAAGCCATAGTCAAAGGTTGTTCACAACCAAAATTCTACCAAAATACATAACACAATACATCAGTTGACCAAAATAAAAAACCCAAAAATAAGCCCTTCAACTTTTAAATCCCATTCATGATTGTTTTGTCGACTTAGATGCAATCTGCTTATGTCATGGTCCAGGTGGTACTTCATTAACAACCACTAAAGCTTTCTCCAATATCTCTTTTACATCTTTATCTTAACTATCCTTCACCATTGTAGAACCTCCACCAATGTTGGCATTTAGTAGAAGCAAAGCCCTTTTTTAGCTTCCACCTAAAATAAAATATGAAACGAATTAGTAGGAAAAAATAAATTCATTAAAAACGGTACTACAATAGTACTTACGAGTGTATTCACCTTAAGCACTGTTGGGTTATTGATGTTTGAACTCAAACGTGCACTAGGATTCTGTATGGTAGGATGGGACATAGTTTTGAACAAACTCATATACTTTTCTTTACAATTCCAAAGATTTTCGATGTAGTTGACCTAGAATTTATATCCAAAATGTGATCTTGCCAAGTTTGACCCAACTAATAGCTAACGTCATAAAAACTTTATGCTGATTAGATTTTACTCCTTTACAATAAGCTAAAGGAGTCAATGGAGATTTTCTGATAGCTTGTTTAATACCAAACTGTCTTAACACAAGATTAGGATAATAAGGCTCCAAAACATCAAAACATAATAAAATCCCAACATAAAAGTAATACTCTTCCAAGGGGTACCTATCTTGAATACCCAAGTATGGGTTCCATACAACCTACAAAGCATAATATAAGTATATAATATACTCATACATATGCATTGAATATTATATGGGAATAACTATACCCACATCATGCTCTATCAACATATCTAGCCGCTCTTTATGCCTTAGCAGGGCATATGCCTGATCACCACCAACCTGGTATTTTTTTCACTTGCATAATCTTGGTTGAGACTCATTGTATATAGGATTCAGAGTAGCATTGGGAATCATGGGATAGTAATCATATACCCAAACATGGATTCACAATATTTTGAGCTAAAATTTCTAATTCTCAATTTATTTAATTTTGGTAATATACCGTATACTATAAACTAATTGGTACAAGCACATTTAAAATGACAAATGTAACATGAGTTTGAAATTTAGTAGTTTGTGAAGTTCATACCATTAAAAGAGATAAACATCTACTTAGTTGCTTCATATCTCTACGAGATGCAAGTCCAAGATGTCTGCATAAGTACGCTGCTATTGCCACTCCCTAAGCCTTCTCCTTCACATAATCCACATATCTTTTCAATGCATTCAAGTAGTAAGCTGACATTTTCATTCTTGATTTATCTAGGAACAGACATCAACCGATACTGTATAACAAAAAGCCACGAGTGACCTCATCGAACACCTCCACGTCGATATCTGCTACAGCTTTACCACAAAATTGTTCTTTCAACCAACCCAATTGTAACAGTGTATGTACCCATCGCCTCGACATTTGCAATGTCCACATCAATGCCAAGTTGTTCACCCAGTCTGGAAGATCATCTATATCTATATCCTGACCACCTTCTGCACACAAAAGCATAGTACCCATTATAAGGATTTGTAGTATTTGCGTCACATCGTCAAGTGTAATGGCAATCTCCCCGAATGGCATGTGAAATGTATATGTTTTCAGTTTCCATCTCTCTATAAAAGTTAAGTTAGAAATCATATCCATCCATTCATATGAATGATCAATAATATTCAACAAACCAAAAACTTATATTCATTCCAGAATCCATGGTGGCTCATCCTCTAATTTCCATCCTTGTTTCCATGAATGAAAGATGGACCTAAGTGGCCTATACTCCTTTATGATGCACCAAATAAAAGTCATCAACCATCAGATACTATACGTGCATATCCATATCACAATATAGCATTTCACTTTTAAAAAGTCGATTCAATTTTCATAAAGATTTTACCTATTTAGTATCCCATATGCTTCTTACTATACGGCAATCAAACCTGACAAGAAATTTTTATCTTATGGGCCGCCTTCATCTATTTTTTGATCTCCTTCAATATTTTTCAAAGTCATGTTTAAGCTCGAACCACTTGGTCGATTAGACAAATGCAATTGAACTTCAAACTCCCCATCATCCTCTATATCATGCGATTATTCCCTAGGCTCATACATCTCCTCGGCGGTACTTGAACCAGCTTCAAGATGAGCTCTCGATAATTCCATGTTTTTCCTTTTTTGGATTTTTTATCCACTTATCTCCTTCCTATCACACAAAGCATGCAGTGAGATAAATATTTTATCAATGAAGATTACTTTTATTTCTTGATGCAACCTTTGTATTTCATCATGCATACGAGGGATGAAGCTCCATATACAAAGAGCTACGTAATCAAAAATGAGAAATGAATGTGATTAGCATTTTTATCATTTTATAATGAATACAAAGAGCCATGTAATCTAAAACAAACTGTCAGGGCATATTGATAATAAAAATACACAATAATGCCAAAAGTTGTTAAAATATAAAAGAGAAGAGAATTATAATTTTAGAGGAGAATAGACAATTTTGTTTTAACTTGCTTTTTGTCTTGCCTACAACTTGCATACAACACAACAAAATGACCACATATATATAGTGGTTTACATCCCTTACAAACGGACATAACCTTTTTGAATAGACACCCTTTCACTTCAATAGACATGACTTTTACTTAATAGACACGACTCTTCATTTCAATAGACACGACTTTTCAGTGAACGGACACGATTCTTCACTGAACAGATATGAATTTTCATTCGAATAGACATGACTCTTCATTCGAATAGACGTGACTTTTCACATCAGCAGACACGACTTTTTAATTTTGGTTTACATCAACAATGCCTCACCTAAACCAAAATTCCTTCGAACACCCAATGCAGCAACAATTCTTGAGAAAGCAGTCTCTCCAAGCGGCTTTGTGAAGATATCAGCAATTTGTTCTTCACTTCGACAATACTCAAGACTCACTTCTTCTTCACGAACGAGTTCTCGTAGGAAATAGAAACGTAGACGAATATGCTTTGTTCTTCCATGCAAAATAGGATCCTTTGAGACAGAGATAGTAGAACTATTGTCGCAATAAATGATCGTATAATCTTTTTGCTTGAAGCTTAGATTTTCAAGAATTCCTCTTAGCCATAAAGTTTGACATCCCGCTAGAGATGTTGCGATGTACTCCGCTTCGGTGGTAGAAAGTGCCACAACTGGTTGTTTTTTTGAACACCAAGAAATAATTTCACTTCCAAGGTTAAATGCATAACCTGAATTACTCCTTGAATCATCGATGCTTCCACCTAGATCGCTGTCCGTATATCCAACAAGCTTCACAGGCACATGAGCTTCATAGAAAATGCCATAATCAATAGTTCCTTTGACGTATCGTAAAATTCTTTTTGCAGCTTCCCAATGGTTTGAGAAAGGCTTCTCCATGAATCTGCTAATCAAACTTACTGCGTACATGATGTCGGGTCTTGTAGCAGTGAGATACATCAAATTTCCAACTAGGCTTCGAAAAATAGTTGGATCCACAAACTTTCCTTCACCATTTTTGCACAATTTCAAACCTACAACACAAGGAGTTGAAACTAGATTTGTATTCATCATATTGAACTTCTCCAATACTTGAGCAGCATATTTTTCTTGTGAGATAAAAATCCCACATTTTGATTGCTGAACACTTATCCCTAGAAAATGATGTAATTCTTCCAAATCCGTCATCTCGAACTCCTTCATCACTGAATTTTTGAATTCAGATAACATCTCCATATTATCTCCAGTAAAAATCAGATCATCCACGTATAAACTCACGATCATGAAACCTCCTTTTGAATGCTTCTTCATGTAAAGAGTGTGTTCAAAAGGGCACCTTTCAAAGCCATTCTTCAAAAAGAAATTATTGATACGATCATACCATGCACGGGGGGATTGCTTCGGCCTGCATAAAGCTTTCCGCAGCTTATACATCTTTTCCTCTTCGCCCCTCTTCACAAAACCAAGAGGTTGTTGAAGATAAATTTTATCTTGAAGAAAACCATTCAAGAAAGCTGATTTCACATCAATTTACAGCAGCTTCCAGCCATTTTGGGCAGCAAGAGAAATCAACAATCGAATTGTATCAAGTCGAGAGACAGGAGAGAATACCTCATTGGAATCTTCCCCTTCCTTTTTGCTTATACCCCTTCGCAACCAAACGTGCTTTGTACTTGTTGATGGAGCCATCAAGATTTGTTTTGGTTTTAAACACCCATTTTACACCAATGGCTGATTTGTGTGAAGGCAAAGTGGTAAGTTCCCACATACCATTTTTCTCAATAGACTTGATTTCATCCTTCATTGCATTCATCCATTTTTCTTCCTTTGATGCTTATTCATAAGTGATTGGATCTTCTCCCGCAAAAAATGCTAAATATACATGATTCGTAGTGTCAACTTCTTCGGTTGCATCATAGATTTCTCTCAAGGATCGCGTCCTTATTTCCGCTGTTGGTGGTGAATTTTGCTCCTGCTCAGCCCCATTATTTTTAGGCTGTTGTTCTTCAATACTAACATCAGCATCAACACCTTGTTCCAAAGAAGTTTCCTCTTCAAGATTTAGAGCTTGTCATCCAGGTAATTCTGCAAAATCTGAAAAATTATAACAGCCATTTTCATCAAAGCGAACATCTCTGCTGATAATCATCTTCTTCGTCTTCGGATTGAAAAGCTTGTAAGCTTTAGTCCTTTGGCTATAACCGATGAAAATGCCTTTTTCAGATTTGTCGTCGAGCTTCGATCTTAAAGCATCAGGAATATGAGAGTATGCAAGACAACCAAAAGTTTTTAAATGAGCAACATTTGGTTTCTTGCCATACCAGACTTCATTTGGAGTGGAATCCTTTAAGCTCTTCGTTGGTGATCGTTTGATTAAGTAAACAGCACAAGAGACCGCTTCAGCCCAAAAACATGCAGGCAAGTTCTTATTCTTCAACATGCATCTGACCATATTCATTATTGTTCAATTTTTACGCTCTGCGACTCCGTTTTGTTGAGGTGAGTACCTAGCAGTTAACTCATGGCGGATTCCATGATTTTGGCAGAATTCTTCAAACTGAGAGGACATGTATTCTCCTCCACGGTCACTCCTTAGATTTTTTATTTAATGACCAGAATGTTTTTCAACTTGAAATTTGAACTCTTTGAAGCAAGAGAAGACATCTGATTTTTCTTTGACACAGTAAACCCAAATTTTTCTTGTGTAATCGCCAACAAATAACAAGAAATATCTGCTGCCTCCAAGCGATGGCACTTGTAATGGTCCACAGAGGTCGGTATGAACAAGCTCCAGAGGTGATTGAGAAATCCACCTCGATTTGGATGGGAAAGATTCACGATATTGTTTTCCAAATTGGCATTCCTCACATGTTTCATTTATCACTTCAAGTTTAGGCAGCCCTCGGACTATTTCTTTGGTAGACATCTCCTTTAAACTCTGAAAGTTTAAATGCCCAAACCTATCATGCCATAACTTGAAAACTTCATCATTAGAAGTAGCAATCATGCACGTACTGCTCACGATGTCAAGTTTGATCGGAAATAATTTGTTGGATCCCATCACAATATTTGCCACTTGTTGGTCGTTCTTCTTCATGCTACATTGATCTCCAACGAATCAAAAATCAAATCCTTTCTTCAGCAAGTGACCGACGCTAAGAATATTGTTGTGTATGCCTGGTACATAAAGAACCTCCGACATTTTTTCAGCTTTTCCAGGCTTGGTTTTGAAAGAAATTTCGCCAACATCTTGAATTTTGTATGATTTTGCATCTCCAATAGTAACCTAACCATCATCAGCTTCCACAAGACTTGAAAATAGATTTTTATTTCCAGTCATATGCCTACTTGCACCACTATCCAAGTACCATACGTTTTCAACATTTCCATCTGAAGCGATCAACAAAGATTCAGATTTTTCTGCTTTCTTTTCAGGATGTTTCTCCCAACAATCATTTGCTTTATGACCCGGCTTGTGACAGAAATTGTATTCAAAATATGGTTTTTTGCCTTTGTATTTGCCTCGCGCCTTATTATTTTGGAATGATGGTTTCTCCTCCTTTGATTCTTCACGTTTTCCATTATTCCTGCTGTTACTTTTGCCATGGGATGGGCCTTGAACTTTTATGGATGTGAATTGAGATTTTAAGGCTTGATCTTGAGAAGAATTTGTTTGTTTACTTCTCATCAAGATCCTAGCCTCATGAGCTTCCAGCCTTACTTGCAAGCCTTCAAGAGAAAGTGAAGCAATATCATTTGATTTCTCAATTGCAACCACAATATGATCGAACTTGATTGGTAGGCTCCGTAGAATTTTTTCAACGGCTCTTTGAGTCTCCACGACTTCTCCGTTTGAAGCCATCTGATTTATGATGGAAGTGAGATGAGTAAAATACTCTGAGATTTTCTCACTATCCTTCATTTCGAGCTTTTCGAATTCAGCTCATAGTGACTGCAGGCGAACCTTTTTTACTTGATCTTGGCCAGAATACGTTGTATTCAATATTTTCCAAGCCTCCTGAGCATTTGCAACTTTTGAAATTCTCTCATAAACGTGAATTTCAAGTGTCTGATAGATTCGAAAGAGAGCCTTCCGATCTTTCTGTTTTTTTCTTTTCAAAAGATCTCTTTGGGAAACTGTGAGTTGCGTCTCATCTTCCGGCGCATTAACACCTTCTTCAACAACTGTCCACAAGTCTTGAGATTCAAGACAGAGCCTCATTAGATTGCTCCAATAATCAAACTTTTCACCGTTGAATCGAGGAACAAGGGAGACAAGGTTGTTTGACATTTTTCAACCAAGCTCCGATACCAATTTGTTAAAATATAAAAGAGAAGAGAATTATAATTTTAGAGGAGAGTAGACAATTTTTTTTTGTATAACTTGCTTTTTGTCTTGCCTACAACTTGCATACAACACAACAAAATGACCACATATATATAGTGGTTTACAACCCTTACAAACGGACATAACCTTTTTGAATAGACACCCTTTCACTTCAATAGACATGACTTTTACTTAATAGACATGACTCTTCATTTCAATAGACACGACTTTTCAGTGAACGGACACGACTCTTCACTGAACAGATATGACTTTTCGTTCGAATAGACATGACTCTTCATTCGAATAAACGTGACTTTTCACATCAGCAGACACGACTCTTTAATTTTGGTTTACACCAACAAAAGTAAAACGTTCGGATTAACATAACCATAAAACTGTATTAGATATGGTTTTGAATAATCGTCTAATATTAACATCTCTCTGTTTGTTTGTACTATTATCAAACGATTTTATATAACCATATAGCAAATATGGTGAAAGTAAAATAGTAGTGACCCATTTTTCCGTACTCTTTGAATCGACAATAAACCATACATGTCTAATTCAAATTGCACGAACAAGCGGATCATCAAGGGTAGAAAGAAAAATAAAGATAGAATATAATAGAAAAAACAGAATCTC
The DNA here is from genome assembly GCA_030765085.1 of Allium cepa. Classification (NCBI taxonomy): domain Eukaryota; kingdom Viridiplantae; phylum Streptophyta; class Magnoliopsida; order Asparagales; family Amaryllidaceae; genus Allium; species Allium cepa. The sequence goes on along the minus strand of CM060943.1, from coordinate 545,641,473 downwards.
ATACGAATGGAATAACATATATTATTTCAATAATAATCTTTACAGTGGAAAATTTTAAAACATATATCACAGTCTAATCTAGATTCGGCTTGGACAGTTATAACACCTGCCCTTACAAATGCTGACAAACAAATGCAATAGATGAAGCGGATAACAGAATACGTCCATACGACGATGATGATCTCCAGCTCTCCTTTGGAAACTCTAAAAGTCTTCAGCTACCCCTGAAACTACTCCGATGTGACCCAAGTATTAAAAATACCCAGATCAGCTTTGATAAACCAGCGTGAGATACGCGAAATTTTAAATGTATAGCTGATGACGATGTTAGCAAAACCTTTGAAAAGAAGGGTGTCTCATAAGACCATGCCCATACATAAATATGGATGGGTTTTTACCTTATGGAAACTAAAACAGTTTTATTCCAAAATAATTTAATGTTATCTTTAATGACATTCTTTTGGAAAACAGCTTTCAAATAAAGTTATTCATATAAAGTATCAATACCCGACTAAGTCTGAGGGAATATATAAACACTAGGTCAAATGGAATATATGATACCAAAAGGGGCAGCTGAAATGTTTGCAAAGCATTACAGCTATTTTGGGAATACAATCAAAACCGTAAAGCTCGTATTGGAATTGGATTTTCCAATATGATAGGGAACCTCGATAACCACGCATAGCAAAAGGAACCCGGTGGTTTTTCGTGCAAGGACTCACACACTACTATTCCTCATATTGCCGCACTTCTTGATATCCAGTGGTTCTCATGCAAGGACTCACACGCCACTATACAATAAGGGTCCCGTCTGGACATCTTGCTGACCTAGATCATATGCTGTCAGCCACCTTGAGGGATCATACACCACCCTCATCATACTAAGTTTGAAATATGTAACATAGTTCCTATATCATTTTCGAGATGTGAGGCTTGGGAGTGAGATTACGTTCAACTTAAACAAAGCCATGCTTTTCATACAAAACCACGCTTTGATCATAACAAGTTCCACTCTGAATGTCACATTAGCATTCCTTAGTCACACAACTGATTTCTACCAACGTATAACTCCTAAGCTTGCATGTCTAGAAAAGGGTGTTAAACTAAGAGAAGTTTCCATCTCCACCACTAAGCAGATAATACATTGATAGAGATAAATTTATGTGATCAGAAATGCATTGTCAAACACTCATCTATACAAGTTCATTCTAGGACTGAACGAAACCTAAGGCACTCCTTCTACTACCATTAGTGGCAAGTAATCCTTCCAATCCAAAGATTTCAAAATACGATAGAACCACTGCTATAATAAATGACTCTATATTGGGAGCTTCCCAGAGAATGTCAATAAGTAGTCCTTCCAATAATGAAGTTCTTCGACCTTCAATAATCATCATCTTCCACATGTCTTCACTCTCGAACGTATACATTGGTTCGAAGTGGTTTTCAGATAGGAATCGCCCAAATCCGACCCGGTTCCTTCGAAACTAATTTTTGATAAAAAGATGTTTAGTTCATATATGGATATCAATCATCAATCAATTACTTCATCTTTTATTTAAATCAAATATCTTTCTTAGATATATTCTTTTCAATTTATTCCATTTTCTTTTCAAGAGTATATGAAATCATTATGCCGCATCTATCAAATCATTTGATCTATTTAAACCTTTCTTAAATCCTAGAATAATTCTAAATTATTTTCTCTTCTACTTAGGAAAACATTTCAACATTATTTCTTTAAATCTTTCATTTAAAATTCATCTTTAATCTTGGGAAATACCAAGTCATTTTATTTCAAATCACGTTTAACCTTTAATAGAGATTTTCTACTTCTAAATCCTTATTTAAATGGGTTAAAATGATGTTATGTAAAACATCGTTACAACAGACGCAAAACCATTTTATTCTAATCCTTGTTTAACTCTTGGAAAACTCTTCACTATTTACTTTGGAAAAACCTTTTTTAGAGCTTCTGGGCTTTTCTTTCAATTTATTCCACCCCTCATCTAAAAGAGAAAATAAAGGCCAAGTAAGTTCAGGGTACTGGTTTCTCCATTCCTAATATTAGCTACACACCATGTTTTACCTTAGATCTCACAAGAAGGACAAATGTCCTAGTCATTTCCGCATACTCATTTTGTTATTTCATTCAAGGAAATGATTTCTATTATATTGTTTATGTTATAATAACCATTTATTTGAACTCTTTCTAAGAGAATTATAAAACTTCCAATTTATATTTAAAACACTTAACTATCCATTTAAAAACATTTAAAAGATTCTAGAAAGAATTGTTAAGTTTATATCTTTATTTCGAAAGTTATATAAACTGCAGCAAAAAGCGCAAAGTGCTTAAAACAGCTTATTTGATTAAAAAAACTTTTTAATGTTTGAAAATTCTTATTTTCTAATTCAAATCTCTTTCAAATCATTTTTATAGATTTATCAAATTTATTTCATATTTTTAATCATTTAAAAATATCACTTATAAAGAAATTCTGTCTTGCATTCCAAACTGCAAAATCGTCATTTTTCCAAAAACTTGTTTTACTCATTTCAAAATCTACACCGAAATTTCGATTTTCTTCTTTCTTTGGAAATATATGGATATAATAGTTTGGAAAATTCTTATTTTGAAGAATTCCTAGCTATATTCCATTCTATATACTCATTTGACTTTTATGGCGCGAAATCGTGAACTGCCGTTATGCGACGTGCCTACTTTTGACTTGTTTTTCAAAAAAAATTCAAACTTCATGGTAACACTTTTAAATGTTTATAAACTTTTCTAAATCATTTTAAACAATATTTTTCATATTTCAAATCCATTTTCCATTTCATTTCATACAATTATATTATATTATTATAATAACATTTCCAACCCCATTAGATATTTTAAAATCACTAAAAGACTAAATAATTTCCAAGCACATATTTATTTAGATTTAAATCCTCATTTAATTAACTGTGTTTAATTTCTAACCATTTCTCTTATCATTTATCAAACCAAGTAATCATTTATATTAATAATCATGTAAATAACCAACTTTGCATCAAAGTTATCACACATATTAATCATCTAAGATATTTAATTTTCACATTATTAAATTTGGAATTATTAATTAATTCAAAAATGAGTACTCGCCTTTAACCATATTGATTAACTTCTTACTAACATTCTTATCCAATCACACTTCATTAAATTAACCTATACTTAACTGGTACATCCATAAACAACTCCACCACCTTGCCCATGCTCACGACCATCCTTCCTCATTTGCTCTCGGCCCAAACCTTCCTCCCACCTCCATAGCTCACGGCCATAACCTCCCCATTCCAGTACTCATGGCCTAAGGCCATTTAAAGAAGAAAAGAAGAAGTGGTAAATTAAGAAGAGGTTAGAGAGTAATTAGTGGATTGGTGCTTAAGCACTCCACTATTTTTAGCCCTCACACCTCTCTTAAAGAAGAGAATCCATTAATGAGCAAAAGAAAGCTCAAAAATAAAGAAGAAGAAGAATAATGAGAAGTGTGAAGAAAATGAGAAGAATGGATGGGTATTTATAGAAAAAGTAAGAAGTGGTGAATTATTACAGAATTACCAAAATATCCTACTTTATCTTAATTTTTCAACATTTACCATTACTTTGTCATATCATTAATTTATTTTTTAATCACTTAATGCATAAGCAAAATAAAGTAAACATTTAATTTGATTTGATTTGACATGATTTTGTCCTTTTATGTTTACTTTTCTTAATGATTTTCGTTAAACAATTAAACTTGATTAGTTAATTATCAATACTTAACATATTTAAAAATGTGTACATGTACATATACATAAATGTGCAACAACGTTGCGGCAACTTTTATTCAAAAAAAACATTGATTTTGGAAAAAATATTTTACGGTCACATTTTGACGTTTTTGTTAAACTATTTATTCATGTAAACCAAACTTAAAAATAAATTTCTTATCATCTTTAAATAATTAAAATGAGTGTATTTGACTTATAAATAATATAAAATAATATCAAAATTCATTTGCAAATAAAGGACATTTATTTTGTCAGTACGCGATGAAATTTGTCAATCACTATAACATAAGTATATATACAGTTATCAAAATTTTACCAACCAATTATATAATGATTTTAAAAGCAATTATTTATCCTTTAAAACAATTATTGGACTGTATATTCAATTTTATCGAAAACCGGCTTTTGTCAATTTTGTCAATGGTACGGTAAAAGTCCAAAATCTTTATTCAATTCTAAAAATAAGTTCACCATTCTTATTTATTATATAAAGCATGATTATTTAAGTTTTAAAATCCTATTTTTGAATATGCAAATACATTAAATATTTCATTTTCAAAGTGGCAAAATTACAGGTCGTTACAAACTTCCCCCTTAAAAGAATTTTTTCCCCGAAATTACCCTAAAACAAACCTCAAAGGTATTTACCAAAAATATTTTTCTTTAATCTTAATTATTTATGATATACATAGAGCATCCGTATGCAATATACGATTTGATCTCTTATACGAATTTAGAACTTTTTTTCCGAACTAGTATCGACCCCTAATCCTCTAATGCGGACTCTAATCAGGCTTCTAGATCATAACCTTTGCTTTCGTTGCATGGCTCTTAACTATGATAAAAAAATCAAGTACCTAACCACAGACCCTCATCAGTGTTTATTGTCAAAAATCGAGTGATAAATCCATTTTTCGATTGGTGTAAACATCTCAAAGTTCCGTACTCAAATCTTAAATCAAATTCGTGTAATGAAATGAGCTACATATAACATATGTATTTATTAACTTGCAAAAACTTTTATCCTGAGTTCAAACATTTTATAAAGATGTTTCTTTATATAATCCCTTTAATTATTTATTTCCAAATATTTTTATTAAAGGAAAATATTCCAAAGGAACCATTTTTCATTCAATAGGTAATTTATCTTTACTATAAAAAAATATATTTTTTTGGTTTTTTTATTCGCAACCTTACTTAGTATATTTCCTTTAATACTAATATTATTTATGAATCATTTCATAAAACTATTACTTAAGTTTACTATATCGTACAACTTAGGCAGATCAATCACTTTTAAGTCCAAAGTCTTAATATATGCTAGAAAACATTTTCCAGGTTTAGTTATCTTTTAAAGAGTCATTATCTTACTTAAGTGTATAAATAGTTCGTGACTTAAATCTATATTTGTATGACATACCTTTACATCCTAAGAGTACATACAAATCCCAAATTTCGAATCGATTTTACTTAAATCCATCTGTTTAACAAATTTAAACTTTTTTGTGATTTAATATTATCTTCAATTCATAAGTTATACAACTTATTTCTTATTTAATACTATTATTATTTTTCTAGCTTTGAAAATTTTTTTTAAAACTACCCATATTTTAATCATCAAATTTTCAGCTTTTAAATCCTTTTTATCTATAAATCATATTTATAAATTATGCTTATCATATTTCATTAACTCAACATATTTCACAATCTTTTATCAAAAAAATTCATCAATTTCTTAGCTCTGAGTTAGGTATGTGTCAGAAATTTTCGACTGTCCAAAATCATCAAAAATTTCGCTCTATCTTATCAATTGGTGATCCCAATTTATCTTTGGTTTATACACTTTTATAAAGATTACTAATCAATTTATCAATTAACGATTCACATTATCTCTTTAAATTAAGAAAATTATATAGATCGAGTAACTCTAAAACCATACCAATAACTGGGTACTACCAATAGTATCACATATCCCTTTAACAAGAAGAGTAATACTTAAGGGAAGTGTTTACTATCCAAGCACATCTCTTGTCCATTTTTAGTTTATTTTTAAGCTGCTCAAACTAGTTATCATAAAATACTTCTTTTTATTTGAAATAATACCATTATTATTTTCAAAATCCTTTAGAGATTAATTTGGTTATAAAATCTATTTTATAAATCCAAATTATATTAACTTACTTTCTTTTAATCACCTTTAAATTTTCATATCTTACATATCCACCTTTTATAAAATTATCTTATCTTTGTAAAATACCTCCTTTTTTTATAAGAAATGCCCATTTATTATCATATATTAATTTATTTATCTTAACCCGTATTATTATCAAACATCTTGTAGTCAAATCATGAAACTTAATTCACAAGGTGTTTGTTACATCAACGGATGATAATACTTAAAGGTTATCATTCCCTTAATTACAAGCTATTATAATAACTATACCATTTTTGAAAGTTATTTCTTTATAATAGTACATAATCTTAGGTAAAATCATTTCATTTACCCAAATTTTTCAAAAACAGTGTGTCGAATCGCCTTGTTTAAACGTATAGGAACCTCATCAATAACGGTAATCAAGCGCATCGATTAGGATCCATAAATCACTCAACAGATAAATCAACACAAAATATTTTATTAGTTTCTAACAAATAAATGCTCATGTAAAATTCTCTCGAACTAATTCTATGGTGTTACTAACCCTATCTATAATGAGTTACTCATCCTAAGGTATTACTAACCCTATCTCTAATGAGTCTTACCCCAACAAAGCCTAGGTGTACGCTCAACCTAAGCTCTGATACCAAATGTAATGATCCATTTTTCCGTACCCTTTAAATCGACACTAAACCACACATGTCCAACTCAAATTGCACGAACAAGCGGATTATTAAAGATAGAAAGAAAAATAAAGATAGAACGGAATAGGAAAACAGAATCTCACACGAATGGAATAATATATATTATTTCAAAAATAATCTTTACGGTGGAAAATTTTAAAAAATATATCAGAGTCTAATCTAGATTCAGTCTACACAGTTATAAACCTGCCCTTAGAAATGCTGACAAACAAATGCAATAGATACAGCAGATAATAGAATACGTCCATACGATGATGAAGATCTCCAGCTCTCCTTCTGAAACTCCAAGCATCTTCAACTAATCATGAAATTGCTCGAATCTGACCTGAGTATTAAATCATGCTTGGTAAACTAGCGTGTGATAATCGAAATTTTAAATGTATAGCTCATGATGATGTTATCAAAACCTTTGAGAAGAAGGATGTCTAATAAGACCACGCCCACACATAAATGCAGACGGGTTTTCACCTTATGATAACCAAAACACTTTTATTATCAAAATAATTTGATATTATCTTTAATGACATTCTTTTGAAAAACATCTTCCAAATAAAGTTATTCAAATAAGGTATCAATACCCATACTAAGTCTAAGGGAATATATCCAGACTAGGTCAAATGGAATATATATGATGCCAAAAGGGGTAGCCAAAATGGTTGCAAAGCATTACAACTATTTTTGGAATACAATTAAAATTTTAAAGCTCGTATTGGAATTGAATTTTCTAATATGATAGGGAATCTCGATAACCACGCATAGCAATCGAAACCCGGTGGTTTTTTGTCCAAGGACTCACACACCACTATTCCTCATATTGCCACGCTTCTTGATATTCGGTGGCTTCTCAAGCAAGGACTCACACGCCACTATACTATACAATAAGGGTCTCGTTTGGACACCTTGGTGACCTAGATCATACACCGCCAGTCACCTTGAGGGATCATATGCCACCCTCGTCAAACTAAGCCTGAAATATGTAACATTGTTCCCATATCATTTCCAAAATGTGAGGCTTGGGAGTGAGGTTACACTCAACTTAGACAAAGCCAGCTATTCATGCGAAACAACGCTTTGATCATAACAGTTTCCACTGTGAATGCCACAATGCCATTCCTTAATCACACAACTGATTTCTACCAACATACAACTTCTGAGCTTGTACGTCTCAGAAAAGGGTGTTAAGCTAAGAGAAGTTGCCATCTCCATCACCAAGCAGATAATACGTTGATAGTGATCAATTTATGTGATCATAAATGCACTGTCAAATACTCATCCATACAAGTTCGTTCTGGGACTGAACGAAACAGAAGGCACTCCTTATACTACCGTTAATAGCGGTAGTCCTTGCAATTCGAAAATTTCAAAATTGACCACTGCTATAATAAATGTCTCTATATTAGGAGCTACCTAGAGAATGTTAACAAGCAGTCCTTCAGCTAATGTAGATCTTCGGTCTTCAATAATCATCATCTTCAACACGTATTCACTTTCGAACGTATACATTGGTTCGAAGTGATTTTTAGATAGGAATCACCCAAACCCGATGCATGTTCCTTCGAAACCAATTATCGATAAAAAAAGATGTTTAGCTCATATATGGATATCAATCGTCAATCGATTACTTCATCTTTTATTTAAATCAAATATCTTTCTTAGATATGTTCTTTTCAATTTATCCCATTTTCCTTTTAAGAGTATAAAAATCATTAAACCTCGGTTATCAAATCATTTGGCTTATTTGAACATTTCTTCAATCTTGGAATAATTTTAAATTATTTTCTATTCTACTTAGGAAAACATTTCAACATTATTTCTTTAAGTCTTTCGCTTAAAACTCCTCTTTAATCTTGGGAAATACCAAGTCATCTTATTTAAAATCAAGTTTAAACCTTTAATAAAGATTTTCTATTCCCAAATCCTCATTTAAATGGGTTAAAACGATGTTATGTAAAATATTGTTACAACAAATCCAAAACCATTTTATTCAAATCTTTGTTTAACTCTTAGAAATCTCTTCACTTTTTACTTTGGGAAAATCTTTTTTAGAGCATCTGGGTTTTCCTTTCAATTTGTTCCACCACTCATATAAAAGATAAAACAAAGGCCATGTAAGTTCAGGGCACTAGTTGCTCCATTCCTGACCTTAGTCACACACCTTGTTTTACTGTTTATATGTTATAAGCAGGACAAATGTACTAGTCGTTTTTGCATACTCAGTTTGTTTTTTTTTTTTGGCAAGGCCAGCGGGGTTAGAAATGGACCCCTACCATTTATTGATATACCAAGAGCGATGTACAACAATGAAGAAACAAAGCCACCTAAAGAAATATGCAAGCAAGAAACAAAGAAATAAGAAAACAAAGAAGTACAGGCATGTCAAAAGCAAGCTAAAAAAACACAACACAGAACACAAAGACCACCTAGCATCTGGATAGGGCAGACAGAAATTCTGGTTCAAACCCATGGCTAGAAGCAGCAATACCAAACTTCAATCCCTCCACGATACTATCTTTCATTTGAATTAAAGTTTTCCTTTTAGCACCGAAGATAATAGCATTTCTCTCTTCCCAAATCATCATAACGAAAATTTTCAGGGTGAACAGCAAAACATAGGTAGATTCACTTCTCCATCTAGTTGCCTTGAATATAATATCCCATTCTTCCTCACTATCAATAGCAACACTCCTGCCAGAGATAAACGAATTAGTCAAGCACCAAAGCATGTTGACAAATGGATAGTTAAAGAACGGGTGAAGTGTATCCTCATCCGCAGCAAGGCAAAAGCTACATGTAGTATCAATAATGAGGCCTCTCTGTCTCAATTTGATTTTTGTTTTCAATGCATTACTAAATATCTTCCAAAGCATAAGGTTATGCCTTTCAGAGCTATGATTCAGCCGAATATTTTTATGCCAACTAAGAGTAACACTATTGTTCTGGCATACAAAATGCTTATACATTCCTCCAATCCTGAATCTGTCTTTACAACAGGACCATGTTATTCCATCATTAGGAGAAAATAGAACATGACAACCATGCAAATGATTCCAGAGTTGTCTAACATTCAAATTACTAGAGTATGGGAGGTCAACACAACCATCAGATATAAAATTCGATGCCAGGGCATTAATACTAATTCTAGATTGTACTTGATGATTGAAAGAAAGGAGGTGACACAGAATAGTGCCTTCCTTCACCCACGGGTCATGCCAGAATGACGTACGACCATTGATACCAATTCTACTTTTAGCATAAGGACGAATATCAGATCTGAGTTTGAGAATACACCGCCAAGTCCAACTACACGATTGAGGAATATCCATAGTCCAGAAGTTTTTATTGCCAATGATATATTTGTAAGACCATTTCACCCATATATTGTCTTTATGATTCAAAAGATTGTCAATGTGATACACCATGGCCGCACGATTCCACAGAGGCATGTTTTTAATTCCTAGGCCACCTCTGGATTTTGGTGTTTCAAGCTTAGAAAATGCACAAGGGGAAAACTTATTGGAGTTAATAGATCCATGCCAGAAGAAGTTAGACATAGCACTCCTAATCATTTTGATTAACTTGATAGGAAGAATGAAAGATTGAGACCAATACACAGTCATGGAGAAGATAATGGATTTGATAAGTGTAAGCCTACCAGCCTGACTAAGCATTCTATTAGTCCACGGAGAAAGTCTAGTTGTTATCCTGTCATACAAAGGAATATATTGAGCGTGCGAAATTCTCGAAGTAGCCAAAGGGATGCCAAGATACATGGTTGTACTAGTTCTATGCGTGATGGCAGAGAAGCTAGTGATTTGAGAGATTAAGTCAGAAACCACACCATCTATCGTTAAATCAGACTTAGATAAGTTAATAGATAAGCTAGTGATTTTGAAAATTTTATCGAGACCATCCATAATAGATCTAACAGTCAACATGTTTGGCTTGAAAAAAATAACCAAGTCATCAGCAAACATTAAAGAAGTGACGAGGGGATTCCTGCATTTTGGGTGAACCAAGAAACTACCATCATGAACATGTTGGATAAGAATTTGAGTTAGAATTTCCATCACAAGAATAAGTAGGCAGACATAGGGTCACCCTGTCTAATACCCTGTTTACCTTAAAAATATCCCACATTACAGTTGTTGACCATTATGGAGAACCTTGGAGTCGATATGCAAGAGTAGATTCATGCCACGAAATGTTTGGGGAAATTCATTAGCCCCAAAATCCTAACAACAGAGTCCCATTGTAATGAGTCAAAGGCTTTCGAAATATCAAGCTTGAACATAGCTTTGGGAGAAACATGAGAGTTGTTGTAACCCTTCAACAATTTATGAGACATCATAACATTATAGAGGATGCTTCTACCTTTAAGAAAAGCAACTTGATTGGAAGAAATGACCTTAGGAAGAACCATCTTGAGCCTATTAGCTATAATCTTAGAAATGCACTTGTATATGGTGTTACAACAAGATATAGGCCTAAAATCAGATACACAGCAAGCATTTTTCACCTTAGGAATTAGGGCTATGTTCGTAGCATTGATAGAACCAATCATTTTGCACTTGTTAAAGAAGTTATGAACGGCCTTCAAGAAGGATTGACCAACAATTTCCCAGCATGTAGTAAAAAACAGGCATTGAAGCCATCAGGACCTCCAACGGAATTTGCATTAAGAGAGATAGGGCAGTTTTAATTTCAGAGTCAGTAATAGCAGAGCAGAGGAAGGCATTGTCTTCATAGGATATTCTGGGAATATTAATTGAATCAAGAAGCTCAAACGAAGGAGTGAATTGATTACAGTTACCTAGCAACTTACTGAAATAATCAAGAAACATATTAGCAATAAGGGTAGGGTCATTGATGTACTCACCATTATCATCAATATGAGTACTAATTAAGTCTCGTGACTGTTTGGCTTTTAGAGAGGAATGGTAGAAAGAAGTGTTTCTATCACCATCCTTAAACCACTGCAACCTCGTCTTTTGTTTAACCATTGCACCTTCAAGCTTTAAGGCCTCAAAAAGTTGGGAAGATAAGGTAGCTTCTTGATCTGCCAACTCACTGTCGAAAGTGTCAGACATCATGGACTCCTAAACAAGATGGAGCTCGTGCGAGAGAGAGGAGGATGCCAAGTTGCCTTGACCAAATTTGCTCAACGCCCACTCTTTCAAATCAGTTTTAACTGCTCTAAGCTTACACTATAAGATATACATAGGATTACCAATCGAATTAGTGGACCAGGCCTTGTTAGCAATATGAAAAAATTCAGGATGAAGAACCCACACATTAAAAAATTTAAAATTTGAATTTATTTTTCTCATAGCAGCACCAAAGGATAAAATCTGTGGAGAGTGATCAGATAGGCCAGGCATTGGAAGAAGGTTAAACAAATTAGGCCATTTGGATAGAGCATTGTGATTCGAAAAGGAGAAATCAATTTTGGAGAAGGTTCATGGTGAAGATCTTCTAGAGTTGTTCCAAGAGAAAGGGCACATACAGTATTAATCTCAATAAGGTTTGATTGGGAGATAGAACAACTTAGGGGTCTTATTTGTCGAAGAGACAAGGGATTGCCACCGAATCTATGAGATAAAATGAAGGAACGGTTGAAATCTCTAATAACTAACAATGGATGTGATTCTTGTCTAAAGGAAGGAAGGAGATTAAGAACAGCTTGTCTAGCTGAAACAGAGTTAAGACCGTATATAACAGTAATGTAAAAAGAAGTGGATGATGAAATGTGGATACAGTGCATGTTGATAAGTTGAGAAGTTGTAATGATAGGAGTTAGTAAATAGATAGAGGGATTAAATAAAATTAGAATTCTTCCATATGGAGCTTCAGTAAGATTATTTATCATCTTCTATGTCGGATTAATGATGGTAGTTGCCTTGGACGAGAGAGAAGCATTCAGCTTGGTTTCAAGAATAGCAAGAAGACTCAACGAATGAGTAGCAATAATATTTTTACATTGGTTTAATTTAACTTTCGAGTGGGCACCTCTGATATTCCATGTGCCGATGTTGTTCAACATTGATCAAACAATTGTTTATATTGGAGTTTCTCTTTGTTACCCCTGGTCAGAGGAGTTGATTGAACATTAGATTCTGGAACCGAAGAGTAAGATGTTGTGCCAACACAAGGGTTAAGGTCCAAGTCAGAAAGCAGTTTAGTTTTGGTTGTCTTACTGTTACGAGCTGGAGAATTACTTACTTGTTTCAACACAACCTGATTTACATTACTGGAGGGAGGGCTTAAAGTGGGAAGGAACAGAAAAGGGGGAGGGGGTTTCCAAGCTTGGGGAGCAGGAATATGAAAATAAGGATGTTCGTATTCCTCGAGGTTAGCAGAAACATTTTTTGTTGGAGATATTGTAGGAATAGAATTACAATTGGATTCTTTAGAATTTTGCACGTGCACAGAAGAAACATTCACAGTCTTGTCTTGAGAAGTAGATGGATTCGGATTTATAGCGCAAGAGGTTTCTTTATTTTTGTTCGTTGGAGAAGATGACAAAATTGGGGTTGATGTGGGGGTGGCATCAGCAAAATTGCTTTTGCATGGAGGAACAAGGAATAAATTGCTTTCAGTATTATTGCACGCAACTGGGTAAACAACTTCATGTTCACCGACTGTAACTTGATTATGTGTGTCACACTTTTCCTTGGCAATATTTGGTACATGATTACCAGAACTATTGATAACAACACTTGTATCCTTCTCAGTACCATTATATTTGCAATTATCCACTTCTGTATCAATCCCACACAACTCAGTTAGAACATGAAAACCATTATGAGACGACCCGACTTTCTACCACCAGAAAATCGCATCATCTTTAAGAAAGAAAGGGACAGAAAAGAGAAAAGATAGAGAAGAAGAAAAAAAACAACATCAGAATCTAAACAGCGGAACGAATAAATTATATTACTCACACAATACATTACATAGTGTCATATACATTAGAGATACACAGCTAGACAACACATACTAGACAGTTATAAACACCTGTCTAGTTATACAATTTAATACATCTCAAAACAAACAACTCAGAGAACACACAGCGGAATACTCTATAGCTATACGCAGAAGCCTCCTGCTCCATTGCTCCTCCAGAATTCGTCAAGCCAACCTAAAATCCTAACCTGAATCCCTTGGTTACTCGTAAAAATTTGAGTACCCAAGAGTTTAAGGAAAACAGAATAAACTCCGGGTCAGACATGGGTCTAGTGTGAGTAAACAGTTAAAGTTGCTTAACTTTAAAAACCTTTTTGAAAGAAAAGGTATCACGTAAGACTTCCCACACATAAACATGGAAAAGTTTTTACCTTACGCTAACCAAAACATTTGATAGGAAATTCAATGATATTATAATAGGGTCTAGGGTTTCAAGTAAAATACAGAAATAGCTGGAATGCTTACATCTCACGTTCCAACATAATTGGGCACAGCTAATACGTATGGCACTTATTGGATTTTGGATTCCATACAATGGCAGGGCTACTGGGGTATCGCCCGTCACAGTACGTGGCCTAGATCACCGTATCGAGGAGTACGCCCGCTCCCCTGCAACACAAAGCCGGACCCATTTCTTACTGAACAGTTCCAAATAAGACAACCCCGATGGATGTAGTTATTCAACCGCCCACACAGCCGAATAAAAGGGACCTCTAGACAGGGGTAAATCTTACTCTCCAGTGGGGGCTACCCACGAAGCTTTGCTGCACCTCCCATGTTTTAGCCATTCCCGGTTGGTGAGGCTTGAGTCTACAATTACCTTTAGTGAACACATCACTTAGAATGCTCATCGTCCACCTGACGATGTTCTGAAAGCATTCAATCCATACAAGTTCGTTTCGGGTTCGAACGAAACCGAAGGCATTATCTCGTTACACTCATTTTTGGAATCACCCTCAGAGTTAACGACAATAACCCTTGCACTCTGAACCACCATCTCGAACCTATAAGAACTAATTCCGTCAACTCATTACGGAATCACCCACAGAGTTATACTGACGTATAGCCCTTACACCTCGAGTCTTCACAAAGCTCCACTTTGATTCACGACCTAACGTTATTTGGAGTCGATGTGGTTTTCGGATATCCAAATATGGAAACCCGATCCCGGTCTCATCGAAATCCAAAGCGTGTCTTTTAAGTCCAAGTTGTTTTAAAGGTTTAAAACAATTCAATTGCAGTATCTATATACACACAGATAGATAACTCACAGATCAATAATTTGATAATCAGCATTATCAAATAACAGGTAATCCACATTATCAATATCATAATAGATAATCCATATATCAACATCCAAATTGATAATCTATGAAATCATCACAATGCAACCAAGCATTCATATCACACAACCAAACTTATCTCATTACTGAGATCACAAAGCATTCAAGACACTCAATGTCATCCATTCATACATATGCAACGATTTACTCATACCACAACATAATTAATTTAAAATGAATTAAATTAACTATCTCTATCTCTAATTAATTTAAAGTGAATTAAATTAATCACTTCATCTATAATTATTTAAAATAAATTAAATTAATTACTTCATCCAAATATATCTTGCGTACTTATTCTTCAATTAAACAAATTAATTAACCATCATCCTAATTAATCAACCTTGATTAATTAACTCTTAATATAATAATTAATCCTTAATTATTCTCATTAATCATATCAATTAATGAACCTTAATTAATTACTTCCATTGATTAATTAACTTTAATTAATTACATTATTTCTTGATTAATTACATTGATTAATCATGCTTAAATTAATTACTTTCAATTAATCAAATATAAACATAAATTAATTATTTTTAATTACTTCTTAATTACTTTATAAATTCATTGATTTATTACACCAAGTAATAAACTTTAATTACTTTACCAAGTAATTTACCCATTTAAAATTACTTCCCAATCAGTAATTTACCTTAACTCAATTACCTCTGTAATTTATCAATCACTTATCTTAAGTAATTACCCTTATCAAGACTTATTAAGTATCATACTTAATCATTTATCAAGTGACTATCAATAATTAATTAACAAATTAATTAACTTACTTGATCACACTTATCTCATTAATTACAATTTAGTAATTCATCCTTTAATCACTCATTAACCAAATTAATCTTCAAATAACATATTAACTATCATCAACTATTAATTAATAAACCTTAATTATTAATCAATCCATTATTACAAAGTAATTAATCACTAATTACCTTTATAATTAATTAATTTACTAACCTTAATTAACCAATTAATTATCTCTTAATCATTAATTAATAAATTTAATTATTAATTAACAATCTTAATTGCAAATTAATTAATATAATTAATTAATCCTTAATTAAAATTAATTAACCTTAAAATAAAAATAGTTAATTAATTCTTAATTAATTAGCATTATATTTTAATAATCCTTTAATTATTAATTAAGAAAACCCAATTAAAACTTAATAAAACCTTTATTAATTAATTACTATTTTAATTAACCCTTAATTACTTAATTAATAAGTAATTATAATTTAAATTAATCATTTGTCATTAATTAAATAATCATCTTAATTAACGGTTAATTAAATAAATAATTATACTTAATTAATTACTTAATTAACCCCATTTTAAAATAATAATTAAATTAATTAATTAACTAAAAATTCCTTAATTAACTAACTAATTCAAATTATAAATACTTAAGCATTATTTAAGATAAACATTATCTTAAATACATCTTGAAATCTTTACTTAACTTAATTCATTAATTAAATTAAATTATAAAGAAATCATTAATTACCGTAATTATTAATTAAACTTTAATTGTTTATTAATAAATCATTTTCCACTAATTAATTTAAATAAAATATTTACTTAAAATTCTCTTTATATTTCAAGATAAGTTAAAATAATATTAAGATTTTAATCTTAAGTTATTTAAAACATTATACAAATTTGTTTATAAAAACAATTCAATTCAAGACAAGCATTTTACTTTAATTTAAACTATTTAAAGTTTAAAACTTATTTTATATTTTAGACTAAAATCAGCTTGAACATTAATTTGGGTTCAACCCATATATACTTGAGTTTAAGTATAAGTACATCTTTTTTTTTAAAACAACCCGACTTTAAAAATTTTAAAAACTGATTAAATTTAAAACTTTAAACTGTTAAAACAACAGTTTGACACAGCAACTCAAAACCCAGAGCCACGCGAGAAATACCCGAGCCACAACCGAAAATACTCGAGTTTCCCCCGAGCCTCCTCCCTTACTACCCGAGCTAAAACCCAGTAACACAAACCAAAACAAAACCCAATTCACTCTGACATCAACCAACTCCACCGTGCAACCTGCACCGATGCCGGCTCCACTCCGACCAACGCCGACTTCACCGACACATCATCCATCCTCTCTACTAGCATCCACGATCAACCAATTAATGATTTTTGCCTTGATCCAAAATCGAGCATCCAGGATGGACATAACTCAAACACCATCAGGAAACCCCCCCTCCCCCCGAACATCGCCTCCGATCAACTATAGCTGCCAGAACTCCGTCCATAGCTCGCTGATCCACCATGCATCATCCTCCCAAAAAATCAAACAACTCGATGCAATTTGGAAGATTCAGAAATCAATTTATATTAAGCTTCCAAAACTAGGTTTAAAAATGAATCTTTGGCAAAATCAAACTATTCAGTGATTTAAAAATTCTTCAATGATTTTTGCAACACTCACTGATGCTTCACCTAACTCCATCCATAATCTCAAGCCACCCAGTTACACAAATCAACAGAATTGGGCAGAAATCCAATTTGCAGAGAACCTCCAAATTCACATACAATACTTTACTAAAAATTGTTATTTTGATTTTAAAAATCCTAACTTCTGAAGATGATTCAAGATGTATATTCAAATCAACATAAATTAACATTTGATTTTATCATATATCTTAGATTTACTGTATTATCTAGGTTCCAGTAAATTTCCAAACTAAAAATAAAAATAAAAATATTTGAACTTGTCATTTAAAAACTGGATGCTATTTAAACCAAATTACATGTTTGAGAATCAAAACTTTATAGTGATTTGATAAAGAGTTTTGGTCTTTTGGTTCGTTTTAATCTCTGTACATAAAAATAACAGAGAGGAACAGTTTAACTAGCATGCATGCTCAACACATTCATATACACAGATAAATCACCAACATATAATCATGCAAGCATTAATTATTACAGAAGTTTCACAAGCAACAGATCAATTATCACTTAAACTTTTTAAATTGTTGTTTACTCACCTTTTAAACAAGATGCAGAGAGTTGACAAAGCTGAAACTTGTAAAACAGTTTGAGCTTGAAACATTGAAAAGCTTTTGAACATTTGAACTTCAAAACTGAAAAGCTTGAATAACAATGCTTCTGGTTTCTTGCTTGCAGCTTCAGGTTTTCACATATAAGAATATTGATGCAGACATAGATATTGAAAACTGGCTGTGATTTGTTTTGTGAACAACTGCAGGCTTTGCAGTTTTATTTGCACACAAAATTCTTCAGGTAAACAAATTTCCAGATTTTTCTTTTGATTGCAGAAATGGTTTGAGGAGATTTCAGGTTTAACGACTTGAGCATTTGCTTTGAAATTGAGGGATTGATTTTTTTTTTTGAGAACAAGCTGCAGACATTCAAGTATGCAGATCTGGGTTGAATGTTGTTTTGAGGAGAGTTTTGATTTTGAACAATTATTTGAAGATTTAAGTTTGAGAATTGGTTTGAATATTTTCTGGTTTTGGGTGTTTGAATGAAGGTGCATTGATGGTTTTAAATTTTCTTTTAGACATGAATACAAAAATTTTGAAGGAAAAAGAAAAATGAGAAGAGGTGGGGTTTGAATGGATGAATTTTCAGATTTAAGTAAATTAAAAAGAAAATAGAAATAAAAATGGACACTTGTCTCTTTACTTACACAAATGTTTTACACATGTTAACATAGTGTTTTTAAAACTAACATTTGTCACTTCTTATGTATTTATTTTAAAAGAAATTTAAAAGACTTTTTAAATTATTTTCCCTAATTACTAATGTGCTTTCTAAATTTAAAAATACTTTTCTAACTAAATTTGTAATTTAACAAATACATTTTCATTTACACAAGTTTGCTAATTTATATAAAATACAATCTTTAAAAAGAAATGAAACCAAATATAATTTAAATAAAATTTATATATTGCAATACTCATTTAAAATGTTGTTTCAAAAAAAACTTGTATTCATTTTTATTAAATAAATACAATTCCAAATTTTTATAAAACAAATCCTATTTTAATTAAAAATATTGTCTATATAAATTTAAAATTCAAACTATATTATCATTTTATTGTAAGATGTATGTTTATCCTTTAAATTCAAATTTATATTTCAATTCAAAGTCAAATTTAAAAATCAAATCTAAAATAAATTTAAATAAATATAAACATCTATTTTAAATAAGCTTATTATTAATTACAAATAATATATCCTATTTTAAAATCAATCTAAAATACACAGATTTAAATACAGAGATATAAATGCATACTTATAAATTTTGAAAAACAATAAATCTATTTAGAATGTATTTACACAAATAAAATAATTATTCTTATTTTAAAACCAATTTATAACCATAATTAAAATATTACTTGGTTATTTACCTAAAAATAACAATTTATCAATTTCAAATAATTTAAATTAAGAGATTATCAGCATTTTAAACTCCTGGAAATTCCGGGATATTACAATCCTCCCCCCTTAACAGAATTTCGTCCTCGAAATTTAAAACAAAGATAATCCACAATTTTATTTTCAACCAATTCAAACATTCATAACGGCCATACACTATCAATCAAACAAACAATTTCATCCAAACAACCCATTCAATCAAACAAACAATACTAGCTATCCGGACACAGATCCGGGTAAACTTCCTAAAATTATCTCGAGTTTCCTCAGTACAGACACAGGGATACTCGCTCTACTAAATCCAAACTCGCTATACTTATAAGCTACTGAGTTCCTACTCAGCTAGATCTATAATCTACATAAGATATCATACCAAAGACAAGTCTGATCAACAACTAAAACCTTCACAGAACTACTGGTCTCAAAACCAGTGATCAACCAAAACACGTACTCCCTCAGAGACATGTGAAATAATTTTGAATCCAAACTGGAAATTCAACTCTTCAAACCAAAGCACTGATCTCTACAAAAACTCAGAAGAATCCAATACCTCGGAGATCACCTCATAATCTCATTTCTCCTTTTACCAGGGAAAACCTCAACAACATCGAAGTCTCCAACTTCGAATTCCAAATTCTTCCGTTACTTAACCTCAAAACTTCCCGATGATTCGGGCTACCTACAGATTCTTCCCGATCAGCTCAACCTTCGCTGATACTCCTACAAACAAACTGGATCAACTCAACAAACTGATTCTCTCAAGATCAATCCAAAATTCAAAACCAAACTTTACTATCAACAGTAGAAAACAACTTCACCTATCTGGAAAAGACAGAACAGTATCACTTGACAACTTGCCTCAAATTCTGAAAAATAAATTCATAAGAAACTCTTTAATCCAAAATACTGAAATTCCCAGTTGCTTCTACTCAAGAACGACAGCCATCTTGCTTTCGCTGCACAACTCTGATCTAAAGCAGATGAAAATGCCGTCTAATGAACACAGGCATAGACTAAACATCTCATCTCGAAAATATGGTTCAACAGAAGTTCCAAGAAATACAGAGCTGCTTCACCAAACAATCAACCTAGGAGACAATCTTCTACCTAGCTGAATCACCGGTATCACTTTTGACATCAAGTCGATTCAGAACTCAATCTCAAATGCGGCAAATCTCTAACTTTCCTGAAGATATCCAGAAAAATCTTCAGCAACTCCCATAACTCCTACATCCTCTAGAGATGCCAGAAATCCAGGCAAAGACTATCTAAGATAATCACTCAACTATCGCAAGTCTCTTTTGCGATCACCCAATCCAATATCCAAGATACTGTTCTCTCTCCACTAATCCGAACATTTTATCCTTGATCAACTAATCCATTGAAGAAACAGATCCTCACTGCTGCTTCTGAATTCCACCTCCAGGAAATGCTAAGCCAAAAAGATCTTCTTGATGAAGCAAGAATACTTCCGAGCTTCATCGCTAACTCAGATGCCAAAGACTTCTTATCCAAAGCTCTTTGAGAAACTCGGACCTTCAACTAATCACAACATCCTGCAGAACTCGGCTACAACTTTGAAGCAGATACACTTCCTTAAACTTGCTCCGAAAGAAAACATCTTCGGAGACAATCCATAGTCACTGCATCTCATCACGCAGCTACTACTTCCTGAGGTATCAAAATACCATTACTTACTTCTGCCCAACCGACAGATCCAAATTCTCAAAAATCCGCTCTCCCGAGCGAAATCAAACTCACACTTCAAAGATGAACTCCGAACCTTAACAGGTTTCCTTCAGAGATCAAATGAAATTCTTACACCAAACTACACATATTACTCGAGACGGTATTAGGTCTACAGTCTCGACAAATACACTTCCAACCTCAAACATTCAAACTCCAACCAATGGTAGTCGTGTTACACACATCTTTACCTCATCTACCTTTATAACTTATGTTGGAAAACCCGAACAGGTAACCCAACAGACAGGTCGAAATATATATATATATATATATATATATATATATATAGTTATATATTAAAAATTACAAGTACGCTCTCTCAAGAAACACACCACTACAGAGTCTAGGTATTCACTCAACCTAATGCTCTAACACCAAATGAGACGACCCGACTTTCTACCACCAGAAAATCGCATCATCTTTAAGAAAGAAAGGGATAGAAAAGAGAAAAGATAGAGAAGAAGAAAGAAACAACATCAGAATCTAAACAGCGGAACGAATAAATTATATTACTCACATAATACATTACATAGTGTCATATACATCAGAGATACATAGCTAGACAACACATACTAGACAATTATAAACACCTGTCTAGTTATACAACTTAATACATCTCAAAACAAACAACTCAGAGAACACACAGCGGAATACTCTATAGCTATACGCAGAAGCCTTCTGCTCCATTGCTCCTCCAGAATTCGTTAAGCCAACCTAAAATCCTAACCTGAATCCCTTGGCTACTCGTAAAAATTTGAGTACCCAAGAGTTTAAGGAAAACAGAATAAACTCCAGGTCAGACATGGGTCTGGTGTGAGTAAACGGTTAAAGTTGCTTAACTTTAAAAACCTTTTTGAAAGAAAAGGTATCACGTAAGACTTCCCACACATAAACATGGAAAAGTTTTTACCTTACGCTAACCAAAACATTTGATAGGAAATTCAATGATATTATAGTAGGGTCTAGGGTTTTCAAGTAAAATACAGAAATAGCTGGAATGCTTACATCTCACGTTCCAACATAGTTGGGCACAACTAATACGTACGGCCCTTATTGGATTTTGGATTCCATACAATGGCAGGGCTACTGGGGTACCGCCCGTCACAGTACGTGGCCTAGATCACCGTACCGAGGAGTACGCCCGCTCCCCTGCAACACAAAGCCGGACCCATTCCTTACTGAACAATTCCAAATAAGACAACCCCGACGGATGTAGCTATTCAACTGCCCACACAGCCGAAATAAAAGGGACCTCTAGACAGGGGTAAATCTTACTCTCCAGTGGGGGCTACCCACGAAGCTTTGCTGCACCTCCCCTGTTTTAGCCATTCCCGGTTGATGAGGCTTGAGGCTACGATTACCTTTAGTGAATACATCACTTAGAATGCTCATCGTCCACCTGACGATGTTCTGAAAGCATTCAATCCATACAAGTTCGTTCCGGGTTCGAACGAAACCGAAGGCATTATCTCGTTACACTCATTTTTGGAATCACCCTCAGAGTTAACGACAATAACCCTTGCACTTTGAACCACCATCTTGAACCTATAAGAACTAATTCCGTCAACTCATTACGGAATCACCCACAGAGTTATACTGACGTATAGCCCTTACACCTCGAGTCTTCACAAAGCTCCACTTTGATTCACGGCCTGACGTTATTTGGAATCGATGTGGTTTTCGGATATCCAAATATGGAAACCCGATCCCGGTCTCATCGAAATCCAAAGCGTGTCTTTTAAGTCCAAGTTGTTTTAAAGGTTTAAAACAATTCAATTACAGTATCTATATACACACAGATAGATAACTCATAGATCAATAATTTGATAATCAGCATTATCAAATAACAGGTAATCCACATTATGAATATCATAATAGATAATCCATATTTCAACATCCAAATTGATAATCTATGAAATCATCACAATGCAACCAAGCATTCATATCACACAACCATACTTATCTCATTACTGAGATCACAAAGCATTCAAGACACTCAATGTCATCCATTCATACATAAGCAACGATTTACTCATACCACAACATAATTGATTTAAAATGAATTAAATTAACTATCTCTATCTCTAATTAATTTAAAGTGAATTAAATTAATCACTTCATATATAATTAATTTAAAATAAATTAAATTAATTACTTCATCCAAATATATCTTGCTTACTTATTCTTCAATTAAACAAATTAATTAATCATCATCCTAATTAATCAACCTTGATTAATTAACTCTTAATATAATAATTAATCCTTAATTATTCTCATTAATCATATCAATTAATGAACCTTAATTAATTACTTCCATTGATTAATTAACTTTAATTAATTACATTATTTCTTGATTAATTACATTGATTAATCATGCTTAAATTAATTACTTTCAATTAATCAAATATAAACATAAATTAATTATTTTTAATTACTTCTTAATTACTTTATAAATTCATTGATTTATTACACCAAGTAATAAACCTTTAATTACTTTACCAAGTAATTTACCCATTTAAAATTACTTCCCAATCAGTAATTTACCTTAACTCAATTACCTCTGTAATTTATCAATCACTTATCTTAAGTAATTACCCTTATCAAGACTTATTAAGTATCATACTTAATCATTTATCAAGTGACTATCATTAATTAATTAACAAATTAATTAACTTACTTGATCATACTTATCTCATTAATTATAATTTAGTAATTCATCCTTTAATCACTCATTAACCAAATTAATCTTCAAATAACAGATTAACTATCATCAACTATTAATTAATAAACCTTAATTATTAATCAATCCTTTATTACAAAGTAATTAATCATTAATTACCTTTATAGTTAATTAATTTATTAACCTTAATTAACCAATTAAGTATCTCTTAATCATTAATTAATAAATTTAATTATTAATTAACAATCTGAATTACAAATTAATTAATATAATTAATTAATCCTTAATTAAAATTAATTAACCTTAAAATAAAAATAGTTAATTAATTCTTAATTAATTAGCATTATATTTTAATAATCCTTTAATTATTAATTTAGAAAACCCAATTAAAACTTAATAAAACTTTTATTAATTAATTACTATTTTAATTAACCCTTAATTGCTTAATTAATAAGTAATTATAATTTAAATTAATCATTTGTCATTAATTAAATCATCATCTTAATTAACAGTTAATTAGATAAATAATTATACTTAATTAATTACTTAATTAACCCCTTTTTAAAATAATAATTAAATAAATTAATTAACTAAAAATTCCTTAATTAACTAACTAATTACAAATTATAAATACTTAAGTATTATTTAAGATAAACATTATCTTAAATACATCTTGAAATCTTTACTTAACTTGATTCATTAATTAAATTAAATTATAAAGAAATCATTAATTACCTTAATTTATTAATTAACAATCCTAATTTCAAGTTCATAAATTATCTTAAACTTTAATTGTTCATTAATAAATCATTTTCCACTAATTAATTTAAATAAAATATTTACTTAAAATTCTCTTTATATTTCAAAATAAGTTAAAATAATATTAAGATTTTAATCTTAAGTTATTTAAAACATTATACAAGTTTGTTTATAAAAACAATTCAATTTAAGACAAGCATTTTACTTTAATTTAAACTATTTAAAGTTTAAAACTTATTTTATATTTTAGACTAAAATCAGCTTGAACATTAATTTGGGTTCAACCCATATATACTTGAGTTTAAGTATAAGTACATCTTTTTTTTAAAACAACCTGACTTTAAAAATTTTAAAAACTGGTTAAATTTAAAACTTTAAACTGTTAAAACAATAGTTTGACACAGCAACTCAAAACCTAGAGCCACGCGAGAAATACCCGAGCCACAACCGAAAATACTCGAGTTTCCCCTGAGTCTCCTCCCTTGCTACCTGAGCTAAAACCCAGTAACACAAACCAAAACAAAACCCAATTCACTCTGACATCAACCAACTCCACCGTGCAACCTGCACCGATGCTGGCTCCACTCCGACCAACGCCGACTACACCGACACATCATCCATCCTCTCTACTAGCATCCACGATCAACCAATCACTGATTTTTGCCTTAATCCAAAATCGAGCATCCAGGATGAACATAACTCAAATACCATCAGGAAACCCCCCCCCCCCCTTGAACATCGCCTCCGATCAACTATAGCTGCCAGAACTCCTTCTATAGCTCGCTGATCCACCATGCATCATCCTCCCAAAAAATCAAACAACTCGATGCAATTTTGAAGATTCAGAAATCAATTTATATTAAGCTTCCAAAACTAGGTTTAAAAATGAATCTTTGGCAAAATCAAACTATTCAGTGATTTAAAAATTCTTCAATGATTTTTGCAACACTCGCTAATGCTTCACCTAACTCCATCCATAATCTCAAGCCACCCAGTTACACAAATCAACAGAATTAGGCAGAAATCCAATTTGCAGAGAACCCCCAAATTCACATACAATACTTTACTAAAAATTGTTATTTTGATTTTAAAAATCCTAACTTCCGAAGATGATTCAAGATGTATATTCAAATAAATATAAATTAACATTTGATTTTATCATATATCTTAGATTTACTATATTATCTAGGTTCCAGTAAATTTCCAAACTAAAAATAAAAATAAAAATATTTGAACTTTTCATTTAAAAACTAGATGCTATTTAAACCAAATTACATGTTTGAGAATCAAAACTTTATAGTGATTTGATAAAGAGTTTTGGTCTTTTGGTTCATTTTAATCTCTGTACATAAAAATAACAGAGAGGAACAGTTTAACTAGCATGCATGCTCAACACATTCATATACACAGATAAATCACCAACATATAATCATGCAAGCATTAATTATTACAGAAGTTTCACAAGCAACAGATCAATTATCACTTAAACTTTTTAAATTGTTGTTTACTCACCTTATAAACAAGATGCAAAGAGTTGACAAAGCTGAAACTTGTAAAACAGTTTGAACTTGAAACATTGAAAAGCTTTTGAACATTTGAACTTCAAAACTGAAAAGCTTGAATAACAATGCTTCTGGTTTCTTGCTTGCAGCTTCAGGTTTTCACATGCAGACATAGGTATTGAAAACTGGCTGTGATTTGTTTTGTGAACAACTGCAGGCTTTGCAGTTTTATTTGCACACAAAATTCTTCAGGTAAACAAATTTCCAGATTTTTATTTTGATTGCAGAAATGGTTTGAGGAGATTTCAGGTTTAACGACTTGAGCATTTGCTTTGAAATTGAGGAATTGATTTTTGTTTTTGAGAACAAGCTGCTGACATTCAAGTATGCAGATCTGGGTTGAATGTTGTTTTGAGGAGAGTTTTGATTTTGAACAATGATTTGAAGATTTAAGTTTGAGAATTGGTTTGAATATTTTCTGGTTTTGGGTGTTTGAGTGAAGGTGCATTGATGGTTTTAAATTTTCTTTTAGACATGTATACAAAAATTTTGAAGGAAAAAGAAAAATGAGAAGAGGTGGGGTTTGAATGGATGAATTTTCAGATTTAAGTAAATTAAAAAGAAAATAGAAATAAAAATGGACACTTGTCTCTTTACTTACACAAATGTTTTACACTTGTTAACATAGTGTTTTTAAAACTAACATTTGTCACTTCTTATGTATTTATTTTAAAAGAAATTTAAAAGACTTTTTAAATTATTTTCCCTAATTACTAATGTGCTTTCTAAATTTAAAAATACTTTTCTAACTAAATTTCTAATTTAACAAATACATTTTCATTTACACAAGTTTGCTAATTTATATAAAATACAATCTTTAAAAAGAAATGAAACCAAATATAATTTAAATAAAATTTATATATTGCAATACTCATTTAAAATGTTGTTTCAAAAAAAACTTGTATTCATTTTTATTAAATAAATACAATTCCAAATTTTTATAAAACAAATCTTATTTTAATTAAAAATATTGTCTATATAAATTTAAAATTCAAACTATATTATCATTTTATTGTAAGATGTATGTTTATCCTTTAAATTCAAATTTATCTTTCAATTCAAAGTCAAATTTAAAAATCAAATCTAAAATAAATTTAAATAAATGTAAACATCTATTTTTAAATAAGCTTATTATTAATTACAAATAATATATCCTATTTTAAAATCAATCTAAAATACACAGAATTAAATACACAGATATAAATGCATACTTATAAATTTTGAAAAACAATAAATCTATTTAGAATGTATTTACACAAATAAAATAATTATTCTTATTTTAAAACCAATTTATAACCATAATTAAAATATTACTTGGTTATTTACCTAAAAATAACAATTTATCAATTTCAAATAATTTAAATTAAGAGATTATCAGCATTTTAAACTCCTGGAAATTCCGGGATATTACACATTATTTCTCAACAAATTAGAGTTTTCAAAATCATTAATCTCTCCATAATCTGCGGACTTATCAGGCATAACAATTTCTATTTTACCTCCTCATGTTCTACACTACGTGTTTTCATATTCAGAGGTGTTGACTTCATGATCATCCATCTGTTGGTCTTTCATAATAGATGAAATAATCTTCTGTCTTCTAGTTTTATTCACAATCTGCCATTTTTCCTTCCTTCACCTCAAAATTTTACCATTCTCTTTAATATTTTCCTTAAGTTCATTATCATTGGCTTTTACCGAATTATTTTTCTTTTCATTCTTCTCAGCAACTACAGAAGAAAAAATCTTATCACAATTAGACATAGAATGACCAAATACACAACAACTTGTACATATATCAGGCTTCTAATGATATTCAATATGAATATATTGGGTTCCTCCATCAAGAAGTTGAACTGGAAAGGAATCTATGAGACCACGATCAGGTTTTATTTCAACTAAACACTTAGAAAAAGACGGTCTCTCCAATTTCTCAGTAGATTCATCCATACAAACGAGCTCACCCAATCTGCTAGCTAACCAATTAATGCCAATATGGGTCCAAGCAAACAGAGGAATATTCGAGAGTTTAACCCACACTGGTACTGAAGAAATGGTTGCACAAGCATTACCAACAAATGGATCCCATTGCTTAACAATAAAAAGTTTGTTTCGCATAACTATGGGGTTTCCTTGTAGAACTCTGGTCCTGTCTTCATCACAAGCCAGGTGAGATAAGAATAAAAATCCATTTGATCGTACTTTGATCGATCCCTTCAGTTTCCAATATTTCTTCAGGAAATTAATCACCGTAGAATACGACAGAGGCTTATCAAGGAAAAAACCGACCAGGTAACTGCTCCATTCTTCAGCACCAGCATCAATGACACTTGGCGGTGGGATCATAATGTCATTCAAGATCTCTGGGGACATCTCAACTGGAATGTACTTCCCTGTGTTACTTCGCTTACGCTTGAAAAGGGAAGTCCATGGAAGTTGAGGAGGATGAGGAGGAATAGGGAGCATAGGAGCATAAGAAGGTTTAGGGACAGAAGATGAGGATGGGTCAATGAGAGAAGACGTAGAGGGCAGAGGCGGAGGACGGGGGTCAGGAGCAGGACGACAAAGACATGATGGAGCAGACGTGTGAAGAGAGGTAGAGGAAATAGGAAGTACAGGAGAGGATGGTGGAAGGACAGGAGGGATGGTGATATCAATGAAAAAAAGATTTTGAAAAAAGATACTGAGTTTGTTATTATATTCAAGGAAATGATTTCTATTATATTGTTTATGTGTTATAATAACCATTTATTTAAACTCTTTCTAAAAGAATTATAAAACTTCTGATTTATCTTTAAAACACTTAATTATTCATTTAAAAACATTTAAATGATTCTAGAAAGAATTGTTAAGTTTAAATCTTCATTTCAAAAGTTACAGAAACTGCAGCAAAAAGTGCTACGAAAAGTGCTTAAAACAGCTTATTTGATTAAACAACTTTTTAATTTTTGAAAATTCTTATTTTCTAATTCGAATCTCTTTCAAATCATTTTCATGGATTTATCAAATTTATTTCATACTTTTAATCATTTAAAAATATAATTTATTAATAAATTCCTTCTTGGATTCCGAACTGCAAAACCGCGGTTTTTTCAAAAACTTGTTTTACTCATATTTCAAAATCTACTTATCAAAATATGGATTTTCTTTATTTGTTGGAAAACTATGGATATAATAGTTTTTAAAATTCTTATCTCGAAGAATTCTGAGCTATATTCCATTCTATACACTCATTGACTTTTATGGTGCAAAATCGCAAGCTACCGTTACGCGACGCGCCTACTTTTGACTTGTTTTTCAATTTCTTTTCAAACTTCATGGAAACACTTTTAAATGTTTATAAAACATTTCTAAATAATTTTAAACTCATCTGAAATAAAAGAATTCATATTTCAAATCCATTTTCCATTTCATTTCATACTATTATATTATATTATTATAATATCATTTCCAACCTTATTAGATATTTTAAAATCATTAAGAGGCTAAATAATTTCCATACACATATTTATATAGATTTAAATTCTCATTTAATTAATAATGGTTAATTTCTAACCATTTCTCTTATCATTTATCAAACCAAGTAATCAACCATATTAACAATCATGTAAACAACCAACTTTGCATCCAAGTTATCAAACATATTAATCATCCAAGATATTTAACTTTCATATTATTAAACTTAGAATTATTAGTTAATTCAAAAATGTGTACTCACCTTTAACCAAATTGATTAACTTTCTACCAACATTCTTATCCAACCCACGCTTCACTAAACTAACATATACTTCACTGATACATCCATAAACAACTCCACCACCTTGCTCATGCTCATGACCATCCTTCCTTCCACCTTCATAGCTCATAGCCATAACCTCTCCATCCCAATACTCATGGCCTAAGACCATTAAAAGAAGATAAGAAGAAGAAGAAGTGAATTAAGAAGAGGTTAGAGGGTTATTAGTGGATTAGTGCTTAAGCACTCCACTATTTTTAACCCTCACACCTCTCTTAAAGAAGAGAAGCCATTAATGAGCAAAAGAAAGCTAAAAATTGAAGAAGAGTAATAATGAGAAGTGTGAAGAAAACGAGAATAATAATGGGCATTTATAGGAAAAGTAAGGAATGGTGAATTACAAAAATAACCCTTTAAAAAATTACCAAAATATCCTTACTTTATCTTACTTTTTCAAAACTTATCATCACTTTGTCATATCACTACTTTATGTCTTAATCACTTGATGCATAAGAAAAATAAAGTAATTATTTTATTTGATTTATATGATTTTGTCCTTTTAAGTTTACTTTTCTTAATGATTTTCTTGAAATCTCCAACCTTAATTAGCAAAAGTAAACTTCATTGGTTAATTATTAATACTTAATGTATTTAAAAGTATGTACATGTATATGTACATAAAGGTGCAACAACGTTGCGGCAAATTTTATTCGACAAAACGTTGATTTTCGACAAAATGTATTACGGTCGTATTTTGACGTATTTGTTAAATTATTTATTCATGTAAACCAAATTTAAAAATAAATTTCTTTTTTTTTTCAAGGCGAACCTATTTTTATAGTGGCCCATCTACTTTTTATAGATAAATTTCATTACAGGTGTGAGGAAAAAGTTCCTCAGCAGCTTCGGCATATACGCCTAAAGAGTAAATACACTCTAGAGTTGCATAGTGCAATCACATTTAAAATACTATCGAAATAGAAGAAACAAATATGACTACCAAACTAAAAATATTACAATTAACACTATGACCACATGAGACAATGACCAAACTAGAAACATGCATAAATGAAATGCATGGCAGCATAAAACATAGCATCCATCCCAAACTAATATCACTGAACATGACCTCCAAAGAGCTGGCAGAGAAGACTGAGGAAAACAAACATTTCCACAGCCATGAAGATATAGCGACTAAGCATAATCATAGTAGCATGCACTAGAAAGCACAATATCATAAAAAAGTGAAACCAACATATTTCATCAAGGCACATCACAATAAGACAATCAACTGGTAACAAAGCCAATACGAACCCTGTCAACTAAAGCTGGAACCACAAGTACTTTAACAAAACCAGCAATCCAACGCCACATCTAACTCCTTGACGATGAAGCTTGATTAACCCGACAATAAACAGCTCCTTATTGCAAAAGAATTCCCAAAAGCAAAGAATTGATTGGGGAGATAAAACAAGGTATTGGACTAGGTTGCTAAAAGCTTGATGAATAAAGGAACGAGCAAAAAATAAAGACACCATACCTTGAATCTAGAGACATGCAACACCCGCCTAATGCCCAGAACTAGAAGCGCTACAAGAATAAAGGGCTCACAAGTGAACAACCAGATCTTGAAATTGAAACATGATAATTCAAATCGTACTCCGCCACTTTAGTTGCAAGCAATCACTAAGGGCAAGATGACAAGATGAAAAAGCGGGGAGGAAGGAACATGTAACACCCCACCCCGGGACCCACATTAACAAAGAGCATTACTGGGTAATACTGTCTGCTAATGCAGATAATAGGGCTTGATAGGAGCGACCATCTATAACCTTGTCTTAAATATCTATTGAATACGTCGACAATGCCATTTTTTTGCCCGATTCAAGTGGATCGACATATCCAATAAATACTTAATACAAAGCCATAGGTGGCTATAGGATCTATCGGAACAAAATACAATAAGTCAAATGTAAAACACATCACAGAACAGCAGATAATCCCATAGATACACACATACACAGATACATCACAACGTATATTAAATGATACATTAGATACGTGGTATGACGACCACAGTACAAACACGAGTCAAAAGAATATATATATCAGAGTAGAAAACCAAAAAGGACTACACAAAAAGCTATAACAAAAATAGCTAGCAGAATAGTTCATGCAGAAGCAGAATAGGCTAAGTCCAAAAGTACATAACCTGAAACACCTCGGTCTGACCCGAGCATAAAATACATGGGCCAGTCTAGCTAAACAAATTAGTAAAAGGTGATAGTAGAATAATAGAGCATAAGATCATAGTGATATTCTTCTTAAGCAAGAAGAAACCATAAGAATGCTAACTATAGTCATATGGAGGATACAGAACATGTATGGCATATATGGTTACACTAGGTGATAGAACATTATTGCTTCAATAAGCATAAAACACAAAATCTCATGAATCGCTAAAATATAGCAAGCCTCATATCATAGGCAATCATAAATCATTAAGAATGGTTTAGGGAATAGTAAATTGTAAACTCCTAAAAGAGTAATTCCCAAACCCGTCATATCGGCAACTTCAAGGAAAACATAAGCAAAAGCCATCTCGACATAAGCCATAAGGGAAATGTCGACAAAGAGATAAAAAAAAATCATACAACGCCAAAAGGCAAATCTCATAAATAGCGCCAATAGGCAATCTCAATATATATATATACGCCAAAAGGCAAAGCTCAGCACGCCAGTGTAGGCGATGAAAATATCGAAAGAACTCCCGCGAGTCCAAAAATCCCAAAGTAATCGCCACCGAATGGTTCAAAGGACCGATTCCAAAATAACGACACACAAGGGTAAAAATCATCTCAAAAAGGTTTTGCACGTGCTATTTTTGCCGAGTACTGTTTCACATAATAGGTACCTCGCCCAAAGGCAAACGTCAAAAGACAAATACGCCGCAACGGCAAATACGCCGCAATGGCAAATACGCCGCAATGGCAAACGTCCGAAGACAAATACGCCGCAGTGGCAAATGACCGAAGGTCCAGTACTGGCACGCCAACAGGCTAATGTGTCACAAACTCTCGGAAAGGAACCCGAAAAGTGTTAACGTGCGTCCCATACCACCCGTTCACACTAAACGGTTTACTAACCGCTAGTAAATTTCACACTCAAAGCAGTAAAAGGTTCACCTCATATCATCGGTAAACTAGACCCGTAGGCCAAAATGATCAAATGGATAAGTTAGGAATTAACCAAAAGGATAAACGCACGTATTCCATACTACGCGTTTTACCCAAACGTTTAACTCTCATTCGCTCGACAGTGCAAAAACATGTAATTTTTATAGAAAATAGTTTACCTTGAAAATAAGCTTTTAAAACTGATTTCGAAAACCATTTGGAAACCATATTTGAAATTTTCCCTTATTATAAAGAATAAATAGGTTTTATACTTGAAAATACTTGAAAATATTATATAATAATTATTTTTAAATCCCCTAAATTTTAAAATCATTTCAAAAAGAATTGGAGAAACCCGTGCTGGAAAACGACCAAAACATGCAAAATTCCACTCAAACCGAAATTCAAATTTAAATTCAAATTGAATTCAAATAATTCAAAATTTGGATTCCAAATTCATTAAACTGGGCTAACCTATTGATAGGCATCATAGCCCTCAAAATATTTCAGAAATATCACAAAAACTGAAGTAAAAGTCAAAAATCCTACGGAAAATGAACATAAAAACACTTAGGCAAAATAATACCCAGGTCTGAAATCTTTTCTGGGTTCAACTTTCGGACATAAAACAGGTGGCCTAACGATCTTTGATTCAACTGAAAATTAGTTTTCATAAAGTAGAAAAGTTCATCTTTCAAACAAGAAAAGAATCAATGAATTGCAAAAGAAAATGGAAAAGTTATGCTGTCACAAACAAGTACTCAGACCATGTTTGTAACAGTTCAACAAAGATGTGCCTAGGCTTAAAAATCCACTCTGGGTTCAACTTCCAGGCATAAAACCGAGGATCAAATGGTATCGGATTAAGCTCAAAATTGGTAAAGATGCATTAGAAAACTTCTTATTTCAAACAAAAAAAAGAATCATGCAATTTGGACAAAATATGGAAAATTTATGATGTCTCAAAGTTGCACCCAGACAGTGTTTTCACTGTAAAATCTGGGCAAAAACATGGTCAGGTCAAAGTTTGACAGCATATTTCTATAAGCTATCTAAGTCTAAATGACCTGAAATTTGTTATGAATATAGTAGAAAACTCTATCTTTCAAACAAAAAAATTAATCATGTAATTTCAGTAAGAAACGAAAAAGTTATGCCATCACAAACAGGACTCAGGTCATGTTTGCAGCAACTCAGAAAACAAAATGTACAGGTAAATTTCAGGCTGTTCATTGATTTTGCAGCAAGGTTTTCAGGTATCAAACGAAAGAGTTTTGCTATGAAATTTTGTAAATATATACTACAACATATGAAATATGAATAGAAGAAAACCCGACAGTATTTCGTTGCCGGAATTGAGAGAAAATTTCATCCAAAGTGACATCCAAACTCAGTTTTTACAGAAACAAAAAACATCAACAAAATCAATATTTTCAAGCAATTTATGCATATATTTTTGGTGTTTGAAGCTTTTCTTCAGCTAGCATTATGTGAGCAGCAACTCACCTCACAAAATAGTAGAGCAACAAGAGCTAATTGGAGAGAAGATGCAAACTTTGGCCTTGAGAAAGCTTCAACAACCTAAAAAAAAGAGTTTATACAAACATGCAAGAGCAAAACTTCAATAATTTTGAAACCTAATTCACAATTCTGAGATTTTTGATGAAATTTCAAGTTTGGAGTTTGATTACCTTTGTATTATCACTCTAGAGTGAAAGAGATTTCTTTTTATTGTATTTAATTGAAGAAATTCGCTTAGATTTTGAATTTGATGGAGTGGGTTCTATGTTTTGCTTACTGGAAAAAGAAGGAGAGAAGAGTAGCAATGTACGTACAGTTTAATTTCTTTTCTCACTTAATCAGGCTAAGGAACACTAATGGGCTAATGGACCCAAAACTAAAATAAAATAAAAAGGCTAAGGCTAATTAATTCACACTTAACTAACATATGAACTTATGAACATATACACCATACAAAAATGCATTTTCTGCATATTTACACATAAGAAAAAAAATGAAAACTTGTATACATACAAAATAAAAAATTATCTATCATATAAAAAGATTAATTTTTAATTTTAAATATTTTTTTATTAAATTCCTTTATTTAACAAAAATGCGCTATTTACGCAAATAAATGAATAAAATCATGTTTTTAATTCCTAAAAATCCACAAAATTTATTTTAACACTTGTAAAAATATTTAAAACCATTTAAAAACATTATTTATAGCCAAAACTTAGTTTTAACC
The DNA here is from genome assembly GCA_030765085.1 of Allium cepa. Taxonomy (NCBI): domain Eukaryota; kingdom Viridiplantae; phylum Streptophyta; class Magnoliopsida; order Asparagales; family Amaryllidaceae; genus Allium; species Allium cepa. The sequence continues at coordinate 545,606,132 of CM060943.1, read as the reverse complement.
CAATTTTCACTTTTTATTTCATTAAACAGCCTTTAAAAATCGAATATTTCCTTTAAAAATTATTAAAAGAAGTAATTGGCAATAATTAATGAAAATTATTGTATTTCTCTAAATAAAAATTATTTTCCACTCATTATTAACCCAAACAAACAAAATAAAGCTTTTAAACTTTATTTTCACATTATATTTCCCAAAAATTCCTTGTTTATTCCAAATAAGCAATTTAAAATCTCAAAATCTTATTTTAGTTCACAATATTAAATCATAACTACTGTTATGATTTAATATTTACAGGTAATCTCCAATACCAGGGTTGTTATAGACTCCTCTCCTTAACAAAATTACGTCCTCGCAATTTCTAGAGAAGAATTTGCATTCAACACACTTATTTCATCACTCAAAAAAAATAAGCTTGAGATAAAAAGATTCTCACCATCGCTATATGAAGAAAGAAAACCAGGGTAGGATCGCTCGATAAACTCTCGGGTTTCCCAAGTGCAGTCATTGGGATTAGCGGACCATTGAATTTTAATGAGCGGCACATCCTTGTTTCGAAGGCGTCTCACCTCTGAATCAAGTACACGAATAGGTTGCTGCATAACAGAAAGGTCTAGTGTCAAGCTCTTGCAAATCAGGAGAATCGATGACAGAATCCGACTCTCGAAGACACTTCCGAAGCTGAGAGACGTGGAACACGTCATGAATGCCAGATAGATGAGTTGGAAGTGAAACTCAATAAGCTACAGGGCCAATACGTTCAGTAATAGGAAATGGTCCGATAAAGCGAGGAGCCAATTTTCCAGTTGTACTGAAACGCATAACCCCTTTTAGAGGAGAAACACGAATAAAGACGAGATCACCAACCGAGAACTCGAGAGGCTTCCTACGGTTGTCCACATAGGATTTCTGACGGATTTGTGCCTCTTTCATTCTCTGACGAATAAGATCAACCTTCTCAGAAGAATCACGAACAAAATCTGGGCCAAGAATAAGCTTCTCACCAGATTCCAACCAACAATAAGGTGATCGACACGGCCTTTCGTATAAGGCTTCGAAAGGAGTCATACCGATACTGGACTGAAAACTATTGTTATAGGAGAATTCCACAAGAGGTAGGTGATCCTTCCAACTACCACCAAAATCTAGAATGCAAGCACGGAGAAGATCCTTGAGGATACGATTCACCCGTTCAGTCTGTCCATCAGACTGTGGATGATATGCTGTGCTGAAATTAAGCTTTGTTCCCAAAGCTTGCTGAAGACTCTGTCAGAAATGACTCGTGAATAGCGGATCACGGTCACAAACAATCGAACTAGGAACACCATGAAATCTCACGATTTCCTTGACATATAACTTGGCCAAATGAGAAGCACTCCTATTAGAATTAATAGGAATGAAATGAGCCGATTTGGTGAGGCGATCAACAATAACCCAAATTCTAGAATGGCCCGATCTCGAATGAGGTAGGCCATCAATGAAATCCATCGAAATCTGATCCCATTTCCACAATGGAATCTCTAGAGGCTGAAGGAGACCAGAAGGGTGTTGATGTTCGGCTTTGATACGTTGATAAAACATGCAATTACTCACATAACTCGCCACATTGCGCTTCATGCCTTCCCAATAATAAAGGCGATGCATATCGGCATACATCTTACTACTGCCAGGATGAATGGTATACTTAGAACGATGACAGACATCGAGAATGTCATGCCTAAGTGCAGAATCAGAAGGCACAACAAGACGGTTCTTCTTGCGAAGACACCTATGAGAATCAATGCTAAAATCCCTCAACTCCTCATCACAGGACTCAGATTCACAAATCTGAATAAGGTGCACAAGATCGGGATCACGCCGCTGAGCATTGGCAATACGATCCAATAAGCTGGGTCGAGCTTCCAAACTAAATAAAAAGATAGGAGAATTAGAAGATGGAGCTCGATCACGAATATCACAAAGGGATAAGGTCTCTAGAACATCCCACTCGGCTAGCATCATAGAAACAACCGCCGAATATTTGCGACTAAGCGCATCAGCAACACGATTACCCTTACCAGGGGTATACTGGATATCGAAGTCATAGGAAGCAAGGAACTCGAGCCAACGTTGTTGCCTTATATTGATCTCCTTCTAAGTGAAGAGATATTTCAAGGACTTGTGATCGGTGTATAGAATGAAGTGCTCGCCTAATAAATAATGGCGCCAAATCTTCAAGGCGAAGACAATGGCGGCTAACTCGAGGTCATGAGTGGCATAGCGTACTTCATTCGGTCGCAGTTGCCTAGAAGCATAAGCGACTACCCGATCCTTCTAAGCACGGCACTGAGGCCACATCTACTAGCATCGGTGTAGACAACAAGATCTTGATTCCCTTCGGGAACCACTAGAATAGGAGCACTAGTGAGAACTTCCTTCAACTGCTGAAAAGAAGCTTCGCACTTGTCGGACCAAATAAATCGAATGCCTTTCCGAGTAAGGCTAGTGAGAGGAAGTACAATACGAGAGAAATCCTTAATGAACCGGCGGTAATATCCCGCCAATTCAAGGAAACTACGAATCTCATGAACATTCTCAGGCCTCTTCCAATTCTGGATAGATTCAATCTTTGAAGATTCGACCGAAATGCCATCGGAAGAAACAATGTGGCCTAAGAACTTAACCTTATTCTCCCAGAAGTGGCACTTGGAGAATTTGGCTTTAAGCTGATGGTGACGAAGAGTACTCAAGACAATTCTAAGTGATTAGCATGCTCGGCTTCAGACTTCGAATAAACCAGGATGTCGTCAATGAACACAAGGGCAAACTTATCGAGATATGATCGAAATACTCGATTCATAAGATCAACAAAGAAAGCAGGAGCGTTCGTCAAACCGAATGGCATAACGAGCCACTCGTAAGATCCATATCGAGTGCGGAAAGTTGTAAGAGGTATGCTATCTTCCGCGACTCGGAGCTGATGAAAACCAATGGCAAGGTCGAGTTGAGAGAAGACCTTAGCGCCACTCAATTGATTGAACATATCGTTGATCCTAGGTAATGGATATCTATTCTTGATGGTCAACTCATTAAGCTTGCGATAGTCGATGCAGAGCCTAAGAGTTCCATCAGACTTCTTCACGAAGACGACCACGGCACCCCACGGTGAAGAACTAGACTGAATGAACTGCTTGGACTCAAGCTCTAAAAGATGCTTTTTGAGTTCCTCATTTTCTTTTGTAGACATCCTCGTGGGAGGACGACTAACTGGCTGCGTGACTGGAATGAGATCAATGTGGAACTCAATCGTCCGCTTGAGTGGCAAACCCGAAACAGGCTCAGATACATCAGAGAAGTCACATACAATAGGAATATGAGATATATCATCATCATCTCGTGAGTCTAGAGAATATAAAGCCACTTCGGAATTATTCACATTCCGAAGAACAAGTGATAGCTGAGTAGACGAATCTGGATGTCGAAGATATAAAATTCTCTTGGAACAAATAATCTTGGCATCGTATCGCACTAGCCAGTGCATACCCAAAATCATATCAAATCCCAAATAAGAAATAACGTGCAGATTCACATGAAAAGAAAAGCCACATAAAACAATCTCAACATCATCACAAAGCATGCTAAGGGTTGCAGATCCCGCGATAGGATTCGCAATCCTCAATGAAGTAACCATACAAGAAACATCCAAAGACAAATCATCGACGAGCTTCTTCGATACGAATGAATGCGATGCACCCGTATCGAAAAGGACTCGAATAGAACGATCACGAAACAACAATGAACCTTCAAGAATAGAAGGAGAAGTGCCTTTGCGTTGAGAAGAACCTCCAGAAGCATCTTCTACATTCAGCTTGCTAGATTTGGCATTAGATGGAGCAATAGGACAAGTGGAAATACGATGGCCCTCTTTCTTGCAATATCGACAAAAGAGAGGCTTAGGACACTCTCGAATCATATGGTCGGGCGAACCACAATTGAAACACCCCTTGCGAGAAGGAGGTGCTCTAATAAATTGAGGCTGAGAATGAGGCCGAGACTGAGGCTGAGAAGTAGAACCAACTGGCTTCTTCTTCTTGGATGGAAAGAACTTGGATTTCTGAAAAGGAAACCGCTTCTTGTTGGGGTTCTTGCGAACTTCAACATCATCACCATTATCGATCTCCTTCTCGACGGCTTCAAGATGAAGCGTCGAGTCAACTAGCTCCTCAAAAGAAAGCTTAAGCTGCAACATCAAAGATTTTTTCAAATACTTCTTAAGGTCGGAAACGAACTTGAGGTTCTTCTTGTATGGAGTGCTAATATACTAAAAGCCATACTTAGAAAGAGCGTCGAAAGAAGACACATAATCTGAAACAGAAGAATTCCCTTGCTTTAGCTCGAGGAAGCGACGGGCAAGAGATGCTTTCTCAGTCTCAGGAACGAATTTAAGCTCGAATCGTTCCCGAAACTGAGTCCGTGTAAGAGTAGACTCGTCGAGCTCGACAGTGAATAGCTCGTACCAATCAAGAGCACACTCTTGTAACATGCTGGATGCTACAAGAACCCTATGATAATCCGAAAGATCCATGCGAGAAAATATCCGCTCGCAAGAACGAATCCAAGCCTGAACCTCCAAAACAGACTCGGAGCCTTTGAATGGCTTGCCTCCGAGATGTGCAAAATCACTACACATGCACGCGAAAGGAGACTTGCACGAAGGAGAAGCTGGAGTAGGAGCTGGAGGCTGGGTGCTCCTAAATAACTCCATAAACTGATCGGCAGACATATATACTCCATCCGGATGGGAGCCACTGGACTGCCCCGCATCCGAACGTCGTCCTCTACCTCTTCCAGCCATAACTGAAAGTTAAGATAAGATAAAGATTATTCACATAGTAGATATCATTAATTCAAATATGGAATACTACGGAATTAAAATGCATTCCTAGACATATTTCCAAAATTATATCTACCCCAAAGGACACGAAAAGAACAAGAGCATGATGATTCAGGGATTCGTAACATTTGTATTACACTTGGATGTACCGTAATATGTGTTTCTAATCTGCGTTTATCATATTTTGTTCTAAACTCAGCTCTGACACCAAGCTGTAACACCCCATCCCGAGACCCACATTAACAAAGAGCATTACTGGGTAATACTGTGTGCTAATGCAGATAATAGAGCTGGATAGGAGCGACCATCTATAGCCTTGTCTTAAATATCTATTGAATACGTCGACACTGTCAGAAATATCACAAAAACTGAAGTAAAATTCAAAAATCCTATGGAAAATGAAAATAAAAACACAGGCAAAATAATACCCAGGTCAGAAATCTTCTCTAGGTTCAAATTTCGGACATAAAGCAGGTGGCCGAACGATCTTTGATTCAACTGAAAATTAGTTTTCATAAAGTAGAAAAGTTCATCTTTCAAACAAGAAAAGAATCAATGAATTCCAAAAGAAAATGGAAAAGTTATGTTGTCACAAACATGGACTCAGATCATGTTTGTAACAGTTTAACAAAATATGCCCAGGCTTAAAAATCCACTCAGGGTTCAACTTCCAGGCATAAAACCGAGGATCAGATGGTATCGGATTGAGCTCAAAATTGGTTATTATGCAGTAGAAAACTTATTATCTCAAAAAAAAAACGAATCATGCAATTTGGACAAAATATGGAAAAGCTATGATGTCTCAAAGTTGCACCCAGGCAGTGTTTTTACTGTAAAATCTGGGCAAAAACATGGTCCAGGTCAAAGTTTGACGGCATATTTCTATAAGCTATCTAAGTCTAAATGACCTGAAATTTGGTATGAATATATTAGAAAACTCTATCTTTCAAAAAAAAAATCATGCAATTTGAATAAGAAATGAAAAAGTTATTCCATCGCAAACATGGACTCAAGCCATTTTGCAGCAACTCAGAAAACAAAATGTACAAGTAAATTTCAGGCTGTGCATTGATTTTGCAGCAAGGTTTTCAGGTATCAAACGAAAGAGTTTTGCTATGAAATTTTGTATAAATATACTACAACATATGAAATATGAATAGAAGAAAATATGGCAGCATTTCATTGCCGGAATTGAGAAAAAATTCAGGCAAAGTGACACCCAAACTCAGTTTTTGCAGAAACTAAAAACATCAAAAAAAATCAATATTTTCAAGCAATTTATGCATATATTTTTGGCATTTGAAGCTTTGCTTCAGCTAGCATTATGTGAGCAGCAACTCACCTCAGAAAATAGTAGAGCAAAAAGAGTTAATTGGAGAGAAGATGCAAACTTTGGCCTTGAGAAAGCTTCAACAACCTAAAAAAGAGTTTATACAAACACGTAAGAGCAAAACTTCAATAATTTTGAAACCTAATTCACAAATCTGATATTTTTGATGAAATTGCAAGTTAGGAGTTTAATTACCTTTGTATTATCACTCTAGATTGAAAGAGATTGCTTTTTATTGCATTTAATTGAAGAAATTCGCTTGGATTTTGAATTTGATGGAGTGGGTTCTATGTTTTGCTTACTAGAGGAAGAAGGAGAGGAGAGTAGCAATGTACATACAGTTTAATTTCTTTTCTCACTTACTTAATCAGGCTAAGGAACACTAATGGGCTAATGGACCCAAAAATAAAAGAAAATAAAAAGGCTAAGGCCGATTAATTCACACTTAACTAACATATGAACTTATGAACAAATACACCTTACAAAAATGCATTTTCTCCATATTTACAAATAAGAAAAAAAATATGAAATCTTGTATACATAAAAATAAAACATTATCTATCATATAAAAATATTAATTTTTAATTTTAAATATTTTTTATTATTAAATTCCTTTATTTAACAAAAATGCACTATTTACTCAAATAAATGAATAAAACCATGTTTTTAACTCCTAAAATTCCAAAAAAAATTATTTTAACACTTGTAAAAATATTTCAAACCATTTCAAAACATTATTTATAGCCAAAACTTATTTTTAACCTAATTTTCACTTTTTATTTCAATAAACAACCTTTAAAAATCGAATACTTCCTTTAAAAATTATTAAAAGAAGTAATTTGCAATAATTAATAAAATTATTACAATTTCTCTAAATAAAAATTATTTTCCACCCTTTATTAACCCAAACAAACAAAATAAAGCTTTTAAACTTTATTTACTCATTTTATTTCCCAAAAATTCGTTGTTTATTCCAAATAAGCAATTTAAAATCTCAAAATCTTGTTTTAGTTCACAATATTAAATCATAACTACTGTTATGATTTAATATTTACAGGTAATCTCCAAAACCAGGGTTGTTACAGAACACAGAAAGGACCATGATTCTTACAACCAGAAATAGGGAAAAAAGCGAAAGGAAATGCATCTGGAATCGAAGTGTGGATCCAAGGGCCTTGAAAACGAATAGTGACAACAAAAGATATGAGGATTTGCAGTAATGGGGAAAGTTAGGTGAGAGGGGAGAAGAAGAATGGTGGGTGAAAATGGAAAAGAGAAGGATGGAACGTGAAAAAAGGGGAAAAGGGAGAGGCGGCTGAATGTATGACCTAGTCCCCATTAATGCAAACCCTCGCCATTTATATTTGAAAAAATAGAATTATATAAAAATAAATTTCTTATCATCTTTAAATAATTGAAACGAGTGCATTTGACTTATAAAATAATATAAAACAATATCAAAATTCAATTGCAAATAAATGATATTGATTTTGTCAATGTGGGGTGAAATTTGTCAATCACTAGAACATAAGTATGTATGCAGCTATCAAAATTTTATCATCTAATTATATAATGATTTTAAAAGCAATTATTTATCCTTTAAAATAATTATGGGACTGTATATTCAACTTTATCGAAAACCGGCTTTTGTTAATTTTGCCAATGCTGCGGTAAAGGTCCAAAATCTTTATTCAATTCTAAAAATAAGTCCACAATTCTTATTTATTATACAAAACATGATTATTTATGAAACGACATGGAATTTTTGTCGTCTTGAGTTTTAAATATTAATTTTTAATATTCAATAATACGGTATTTTTAATCAAAATAAATCCCCAATAAATGATAGTTGGTAATAATATATAACTTTTAAACCAAGATAATATTTTAAATTTCCATATTTTTATTTATAAAATAGGAAATTGATTTATATGAAAATTCCTATATATATGTTTCAGGACAACAGTATATATATATAAATTGAAAGCAAATTCATAGCAACTAAATGTAGATAAATAAGAAGAATACATTATAAATAAAAATGATTTTGGCTTATGAAAAATATAATGTATTTTAAATTGAGAGAGTTTAAATTTGATTTTTACACACACATATTAGTTAAGAAGAATGTATATATATATATATTTATGTAATATTGTTAAACAAATATAAATGGTATATTGAAAATAATATATATATATATATATATTGAAAAAAATGAAAGAAGAGATTTATACGAAATATATGTAAGAGAAATGAGAAATTTATAGGATCATTTTTAATAAGAAATTTCCTTTTTAAGAAGGGTTGATAAAAATGTTATTTTTTTAGTATAGCAAAAATTTCAATTGCTTTGATTTTTACATTTTTAAATAAAATAAAAAGGAATGTAAACATAAGTGCTATTTTATAAAAAAAATGGAATGGCAAGACTTGCAATGCCTTGAGTTTTATATATATATATATATATATATATATATATATATATATATATATATATATATATATATATATATATATATGTATATATATTAATAGAAATATATATATAAATATGAAGACTTAAATGGCTTATTTAAAACAACTTTGCAAATTATTTACAAATATGTGTGCGTATATATACACACGAAAGCATGTTTAAAAGCAAGTGAAAAGTAAGGTGAAAGCAAGTCATATGAAAGCATTGGATGATCAAAATTGTACAAGTTGAAAGTAAAAAACGAAGGTAAATATACATGTCTGTTCTACAATAGAAAAGTCTAAAATCCTTAACTTAACTTCTCTTCAATCCAAACTAAATATCAACTCAAGTCTACAACACCACATCCCAATCCAAAGTGCTATACATGTACATCATCATTTTCACCCTTGCAAACTTGTATAGACATAGGCATGCGTTTATGTGTGTGCTTAAGTGTTCAAGCCTGCAAAACAAAAGTAAAAAAGCTCTATAATAAACACTGTTAAATAAAAGAAGAAGAATCATCGACTTTCAAATCCAAATCAAGGCAATATTTTCATGTTTAGATTATAAAATAAAGATCAAATGGAAGCTTTATAAAGATCTTAACAATGTGGAAGGTGAGGATTTAAGATTTCAAACCTGGAAGTGTTTAAATGCTCTGCTATGTTTAACAGTGGCAAGAATATTCATACATGCTCAACTTCAAAAACCATTTCCTTTCAATATAATTTGAATTGGCTAACATTGTAAACGAGGAATTTGTTTATTTTTTACTATAGGTTACATTAAAAAAATAGTTCGAAGCTTATTCATCCTATATACGGTGAAAATTTTCAAATTTACAGTAACTAACCAAAAAAAATTTCAAATTTTAACGTTTCTGAAACATTGAATCTAGTCTGCAATTGGAATTGTATGATCAAACCATGAATTTTAGTAAAGAAAATATAATTTTTAAGTTATTAGGTTGACAGAATTTTGATGTTAATCGTTTTCTGAAAAAACAGAATTCCGGTGATTGGGTCATCGAGGGAAGGCGTGGCCTGGCTGAGGAGGAGCATCGCATCAAGGGGAAGAGGTTGACCGTGGCGAATTTTTGAATTTGAATTTGGTTTGAGATGGCGTGGCATTTTTAGGGTTTGGATGGTTTTAGGTTAGGCTCTGGAGTATGGCCAAACTGAGGAAGGAGGAGACAACCAGAGGTCGTGACATTTGGCATGAAGGTGGTGATAAGAATGGGCTTCCTAATAGTGGTGGTGGCTTGAGTTCTACTGATGGGAGCAGGCCGGGCGAGGTGAGTTTTGGTGATGATGGCTGAAAACTGGGCTCGACAACATTTCAAATTTGACCAGAGATGGTCAGTGGCGAAACCTTGGGGTGGAGATGGTCGAGTGTGGGAGGGCAACTATGTGAGTGGTCTTGGTTAAGTAGTTTGACGGTGGTGGCATTCGTATACGTGCACGTGTGCATATCGTTGCCGTGCACAAGGGAATTCCAGTCTTCGTTTTGGAAAGGGTGATCAAATCTTGGAGATGATGTTGCTGAAACGTTGGTTTGTGATCTCGAGTCTTGTGAGAGGAATTGATTGCTTATAGTGAAGGCAGCAACGCCGGTCGGAGGAATGAGGCATTGGGTTTGGGATTGGAATTTTGGGTTTAACTAGAACTAGAAGCAAGAAAAAGAAGGAGAAGAGAAGAAGGAACGGGATTCTTCGGTAGGAGAAATTTGGGTTTCGGCCCGTAAAAATGAAAGAAAATAAACTGAAATGTTAAAAAGGGGGGTATGGGCTTCGGCCTAGGGAGAAGGATGAAGGAGAGTTTTCTTTTAATTTAAAATGTTAAATTATATATATATATATATATATATACATACATATTATGAATCTCAAAATACTATAACTCGCTCATACGAAACCTAATTATCGTGATTTATTTTTGCGATGAGTTTGTATCGTCGAGTACTTCGATGCTATGAAGTTTGTCTCAGTTTTGACTAAGCGATAATTTATGGTATATTAAAATGGTCAAGTTTTAAATGTAAGATGTTAAATTATATATATATATATAGTAAATTTTGAATGTCATAACTAATGCATACGTATTCCGGTTGAAGCGAATTCGTTGCGATGGGTCGTATCGACGAACACTATGTCGTCATATGAATTATTATCGAGTTTGAATAAGTAAAAAATTATGGTATATTTAAACGAATAGAAATTTAATCACCCGATTTAAAAACAAATATAGTCGTTTAAATTCATATGACTTGTTTATTAAAGTTATTTGCCTAGATAAAAATAGTGATGAATTAATTTAAATTAGTTACGATGTGTTGACATATGTTTAGTGGAATAAAACACCGTTCAACTAATTGTATTTAATTGGACCCTTATTTGCAGAATAAATCACCGTCCTACCATAATTGCTGAATATATTTGTTTTGGATATCGACTAGCAGAAATAAAACCCTGTTCAGTTATTCTATTTGTGCGGACATCTATTTAGTACCCGATAAATATATTAGGCAGTATGATGTTGAATTAATTGTTAAAAATAGATTGATGTGAATATTTGTATCTATTATTCTGTACTTTTATGGAATGAATGGTAACTTGATTAAGTAACATTGAAATTAATAAGTCTTTTTCGATTTAGAGGCTGATTTTTGAACAAAAATTTGTTTAAGGATGATTATTATTTATTAACGATATTTTAAAGATTAATTAATTAATATTTTAGTAATGATTTAAAGTAAAATATTATATTATTCTTAAAAATTATTTAAAAAGTATTTAATTATTGTTTCAAAGCTATTTAGTTATTCTAATTGTTTAGAGGTATATAAATTATTAAAGTTATGTATAATGATATGATTAAGGTTAATTATTACTCAAGGATTAATTAATGTTAAAATAGTATTAGTATTCCAAAGATTATCTGTTTAAAGATTAATAATGTTTTTAAAAATAATATATTATATAGCGAACTTTTATAAAAGAATATTTTTCCTAAATTGAAGTTGGAAAATTTATATAGAAACTTTATAAGTATTATTTGGAGATAATTATTAAGTAAAAAATTTGGGAGGTAATGATATACTTTCATGGCATAATCGGGAGGCAGTTAAGTTTGGATTTCTTCGAGATAGTGACGTAATCATTAAGCTGCGAATCCAAAGTTGATACCACGGAGTACTTTCCATATTTATTTAAAAAGGTTTTCAAAATATTTTTAAAGGAAATAGTTTGTGAATATACATATTCCGGTAAAATAAGTATATACCTTTTGATAAAGAGATTTAATTTAATTAAATTTTAAATTAAATAAGGATTAGAGATCTCAATGGAAAATGAAATCTACGATTGAATGATTGTTTATTTGATAGTTAAATAACCGACTACCAAATCTAGACCAAAACGTAGCTTTGGAAATATTTAAGAGAAACACCGGAATTATATGGTACATTTACCATTTGAGGTGCTATACTATATGTATAAACTCATTTCATTCTTCTAGGACGATAATAAGGAAATCCATTCACTAACGGTTAGGAGATAATCTCTGATCTTATTTCGTCTGTTTATTTCCTAAAAAACCGAGGTTGAGCTTACCGAAAAGGATCAAATGTTGTTTCGAAGAGACCGCGATTAGATAAGTTATTCGAAAACCACTTCGATCCAACGAATAAGTTTTCGAAATGAAGACATGAGCATAGAATCGTAGATGGAGCATTGAAGTGCAAGGGCTAATCGCTATTAATCTTGAGGATGGTTCCAAAACGAATGTAGTAGGAACAGTGCCTTCGGTTTCATTTAGACCCAGTATGGACTTGTATAGATGAACGTTATTAGTACATTGTCATCTGAGGATAATGAGCATTACAAATATAAATTCCTTAAAAAGGTAATCGTAGCCTCAAGCGTCATCAACCGGGAATGATTGAAAATCAAGGAAGATGGGCAAGGCTAAGTGGGTTGCACCAATTTGGGTATGCTTATCTCCTTTCTATATACCCTCGGATATTATTACTACTGTGCGTGGAAGAATTCGGTAAGGGTGGGAACACCGAGGGTGATAGAATATTCGGTACTATCTTGGTTAGGGATAGAACTGGTCTTGTGTTGTAGGGGATCCCGGCGAGGTTCTCGGTACATTTTTCTAGACGTACTGTAATAAGTAGTACCCCAGTGCCTAGTCATTGTATGGAATCTATTCTCCAATAAGCACCGTATGGTTTTGATTATGCCCAACTATGTTGAAATGTGAGATGCAGGCATTTCAGCTATTTCTATATTTTACTTTGACCTCTAGACACTATTATAATATCACTAGATTTTCTATAAAAGGATTTTGGTTACCGTAAGGGGAAAACTCGTTGTGTTTATGTGTGGCGTGGTCTTATGGGATACTTTTGATTTTAAAGGATTTTGAAAGTTAAAATGTATAAAATTCCTTATGTTTAAAATTTTCACGCTGGTTTTACCAGAATGATTTGGGAATTTCTATATGCTCGGGTCAAACCGAGCATATTTCCAGGTTTAGTTGGAAGGAATGGAGCTTCAGGAGAGAAGCTGGAGGCCCATAGACGTATTCACGTAGGTGATTATTTTTCCATTGCATTATAGTTGTGTTTATCTGCAATTGTGAGGATAGGGTGTTATAACTGTCCATGTTGAATAGGTCGGTAGACTCTGATTTATGTCTGTAAATATATAAGATACAGTTTTGTTTTATGTAAAGATTTGTTCTATATTATAGATTATTCATTTACGCTGTGAGATTCTGTGTTTTGTTTGGTTTTCTTTCTATCTCCTTTCTACTTTCTTTTTCTTACTATCCACCTTTCTAATCAATTTGGACTGGACAAGTATGTTGAAGTGTCAGTTCGGACGGTACGGAAAAGTGGGTCATGACAACATGGTATCAGAGCTTAGGTTGAGCAAATACCTAGGCTTTGGTTAGGTTACTCATTAGAGATAGGGTCAGTAGTACCCTAGAATGAGTTTGAGTGTATATATATACAAGAGCGCGTATTTGTTAATGATATAAAATGTTTTATTATGTTAATTGATCTGTTAAGTGGCATATGGATTTTAGTCAATACGAGTAGCTAACGTTATTGATAGGGATCTCTAAACACTTGAATAAGGCCAACAGACATGATATTGTTTAAAGTGGGTAAATGAAATAATTTTACCCAGGATATATTTTATATATTAAAGGCAATGATTTTCAAAAATATAGTATTTTGAAATGTGTTTGATAAGTGATGATAATATTTTTATCATCTAGGATTGGATTGATCATAGCCATCTAGTTTTGAGTACCCTCTATTGCCGGCCCTTTTGACTAGGATATCCTTAGATACCTGAGATCAGTAGATAGAAGCCTTGGGAAATTTGAAATTTTGGGTAAATTTTGGTTACTAAAGAAATTTGGAATATTTTAAGATAATTATTTTTGGAAGATTTTTCCTATATAAAACCTAATTTATAATAATTGATTTGCAAAAAGAGATATTTGAGATTTTAAAACTCTGGTGATTTCGAAAGACTTGTTTTATACAAATAAAGGAAGTTGATTTAGTATTGTTGAGGTAAGTTTTTTTTTAAAGATAGTAATTTAAAAGAAGAGTCATTTGAAGTGTGTGCCTGTATATATACTCTTTAGCTTACGTAAATTCCTGAAACCTTAGGATCTCCATCTTTGGTTTTGTTAATTGATTGTAGAGAACTCCCATCGTGATTAGAGGAGCACTTATGAAGGCTAGAAGGGATGGTGATCAGGAGTTGGTTAACCGGATTCCGAAGGATCTTGTCAAGCCATCGATATATAAGGAGAAGTTAGAAGACGAAAGGGAACCTATCGAGCAGCCATCGCTTCATAAAGAGGAGCCTGAGATAGGAGTTAAAGAGAAATTCGAGGAAGAAGAAGAGGAATTCGAGGAAGAATTTGAGGATAAAGAAGAGCAATTCGAGGAGGAAGAAGAGGAATTTGAGGTAGAAGAAGAGCCTGAATCAGAAAATGATGATGTTGTCGTTTGGGAAATAGGCGAGATTGATAATGAGCCACTTGAAGATGGAGATAACCTACGGAGGGAACCAAGCCCGGAGTTTGCATGGATTCTAGACAATGATGTTGAATCTATGAAGTTGGAAGTACCGGAAGTAGAGGACTCTGATGGAGAAAGTGCATGGTGGGTGTTAGTTTGGGTTTGGGTTAATTCTCTTAGTGATGTGTACCCTATTAGGCCATATTAGTAGCCACAGATGTCATGGATGTGTAAATTAATAAAGTATTTAATAGATACTTGGGTAATGGGTAATATATACAACCAGCTAGTGGTTATAGATATCCCTTGTAAATGTATGTGGTGACTGTTGTGGTAAGAGTATCTTAATTGATACTGTATGGCTGATATTTAGGGATATATATATATATATATATATATCTGATGAACGTGTGTGATATGGTTTTTTATTAATTCGTTAATAAATTAAAATTTGGTTAGTTTTGTTTACTAGCCTAGTTATGGCAATTTCAAGGACGAAATTCTTTTAAGAGGGGAGGAATGTAGCGACCCATAATTTTTATCGTCTTGAGTTTTGAATATATTTTTTTATTCAATAATACGGTATTTTTAATCAAAATAAATCCCTGATAAATGATAATTGGTAATAATACATAACTTTTAAACTAAGATAATATTTTAAATTTCTAGATTTGTATTTATAAAACAAGAAATTGATTTATTTAAAAATTCTTATGTATATGATTCAAGACAACAGAATATACATACATACATACATACATATATATATATATATTGAAAGAAAATTCATAGCAATTAAATGTAGATGAATAAGAAGAATATATTATAAATAGAAATGATTTTGGTTAATGAAAAATATAATGTATTTCAAACAGAGAGAGTTTAAAATTTGATTTTTCTTTTATATATACACACACATATTGATTAAGAAGAATGTAATATATATATATATATATGTTTGTGTGTGTGTGTGTATTTAAAAAATGGTATATTGAAAATAATATTTACATATATATTGAAAACTGAAAGAATAGATATATATGAAATTATATATGAGAGAAATAAGAAAAAATTTATAGGATTGTTTTTAAATCATTTTAATAAGAAATTTCCTTTTTAAGAAGGGTTAATAAAAATGTTATTTTTTTTAGTATAGCAAAAATTTCAATTGCTTTGAATTTTACATTTTTAAATATAATAAAAAGGAATGTAAACATGTGTTATTTTATTAAAAATGGAATGGAAAGACTTGCAATGCCTTGAGTTATATATATTAATAGAAATATATATCTCTGTGTGTGTGTGTATGTATTTAAAACCACTTTGCAAATTATTTTCAAAAATATATATGAAAGCATGTTTAAAAGCAAGTGAAAAGTAAAAAGTGAAAACAAGTCAAATGAAAACATCGCCTAGTCAATATTTTACAAGTAGAAAGTAAAAATGAAGGTAAATATGCATGCCTGGTCAACAATAGGAAAGTCTAAAATCCTCAACTTAACTTCTCTTCAATCTAAACTAAATATCAACTCAAGTCTACAACACCTCGTCTCAATCCAAAGTATTATACATGTACATCATCATTTTCACCCTTGCAAACTTGTATAAACATAAGCATGTGTTTGAGTGTTTTCTTCAGTATTTAAGCCTGCAAAACAAAAGTGAAAAAAAAATCTCTGTAACAAACAATGTTAAATAAAAGAAGAAGACGCATCCGCTTTCAAATTCAAATCCAAATAATTGCGATATTTTCAAGTTCAGATTATAAAATAAAGAACGAGTGGAAGCTTTGTAAAGATCTTAACAACGTGGAAGGTGAGGATTTAAGATTTGAAACTTGGAAGTGTTTAAATGCTCTACAATGTTTACCAGTGGCAAGAATATTCATACGTGCTCAACTTCGAAAACCATTTCCTTTCAATACAATTCAAATTTGCTAACATTGTAAACTAGGAAATTGTTTATTTTTGACTATAGATTGTATTAAAAATAGTTCGAAGCTTACTCATCTTATATACGGTGAAAAGTTACGAATTTATAGTGACTAACCTAGTTTCTGTCAAATTTAAACATTTTCGAAACATTGAATCAAGTTGGCAATTGGGGTTGTATGATCAAACCATGAATTTTAGTAAAGAAAAATTAATATTTTTAAGCTGTTAGGTTGAAAGAATTTTGATATTAGTCGTTTTTCACTAAAAAACAAAATTATGGTGATTGGGTCATCGAGGAAAGGCGTGGCCTGACCGAGGAGGAGCGTCGCGTCAAGAGGAAGAGGTTGACCGTGGGGAATTTTTGAATTTGACCTTGGTTTAAGATGGCATGGCGTTTTTAGGGTCTGGATGGTTTTGGGTTAGGCTCTAGAACACGGTCGAACTGAGGAAGGAGGAGACGACCAAAGGTCATGGCTTTTGGCATGAAGGTGTTGATGGGAATGGGCTTCCTAATGGTGGTATTAGCTTGAGTTCTACTGATGGGAGCAGGCGGGGCGAGGTGAGTTTTGGTGATGATGGTTGAAAAGTAGGCTCGACAACATTTCAAATTTGACCACACATGGTCTAAAGCGAAACCTTGGGGTGGAAACGGTCGAGTGTGGGAGGGCGAGTGTGTGAGCGGTCTTGGTTGAGCAGTTCGACGGCGGTGGCGTTTGTATACATGCACATGTGCACTTCATTGCCATGCACAAGGTCATTCCAGATTTCTTTTTGGGGAGGGTGATCAAATCTTGGAGATGTAGTTGCTAAAATGTTACTTTTTGATATCGTGTCTTGCTAAAGGAATTGAGTCTGTATGGTGAAGGCAGCAACGTCGGTCGAAGGAATAAGGCATTGGGTTTGGAATTGAAATTTTTGATTTAACTAGAATTGGAAGTAAGAAAACTAAAAAGAAGAGAAGCGGTAATGGGTTTCTTTGGTAGGAGAAATTTGGGCTTCGGTCCGTAAAAAGAAAAGAAAAGAAAGTAAACTGAAATGTTAAAAGGGTGGGTGTAGGCTTCGGCCCAGGGAGAAGGATGAAGGTGAGTTTTCTTTTAATTTAAAATGTTAAATTTTATATCTATTTTTCGTAAATTTCAAAATTGTATAACTCGCCTAAACGAAACCCAGTTATCGCGATTCTTTTTTCGATGGGTTCGTATCGTCGAGTACTTTGATACTATGAAGTTTGTTGTCAGTTTTGACTAAGAAATAATTATAGTACTTTAAAATGGTAAAGTTTTAAATATAAGATGTTAAATTATATATATTTTGTAAATTTTAAAATGTTATAACTAATGCATATGAATTTGAGTTGAAGCAAAATTCATTGCGACGGGTTGTATTGACGAACACTACGTCGTTATATAAATTATTGTCGAGTTTGAATAAGTGAAAAATTATGGTATATTTAAATGGGTAGAAATTTAATCACCCAATTTAAAATCAAATATCGTCGTTTAAATTCACATTATCTGTCTATTGAAGTTACTTGCCCAGATAAAAATAGTGATGAATTAATTTAAATTAATAACAATGTTTTGACATCTGTTTAGCAAAATAAAACACCGTTCCGCTAATTGTATTTAGTTGGACCCCTATTGGCAGAATATATCACTGTTATACCATTATTGTTGAATATATTTGTTTTGGACATCGACTAGCAGAAATAAAACCCTGTTAGGCTATTATATTTGTACGGCCATCTATTTAGTACCCAATAATTATATTGGGCAACACGATGTTGAATTAGTTGTTAAAAATAGATTGATGTGAATATCTGTATCTGTTATTCTGGATTGTTATGGAGTTAATGGTAACTTGATTACGTAACATTGAAATTAATAAGTTTTTTCCAATTTGGAGGTTGACTTTTGAACCAAAATTTGTTTAAGAATGATTATAATTTATTAATGATATTTCAAAGATTGATTAATTAATATTTTAATAATGATTTAAAGTTAAATATTTTATTATTCTTAAAAATTATTTAAAAGTATTTAATTATTGTTTCAAAGCTATTTAGTTATTCTAATTGTTTACAGGTATATAAATTTATAATGATTTAATTAAGGTTAATTATTACTTAAGGATTAATTAATATTAAGATAGTATTAGTATTCCAAAGATAATCTGTTTAAAGATTAATAATGTTTTTAAAAATAATATATTATATAGCAATCTTTTGTAAAAGAGTATTTTTCCTAAATTGAAGTTGGAAAATTTATATAGAAACTTTATAATATTATTTGGAGATAATTATTAAGTAAAATTTATGCGAGGTAATGGTACACTTTCATGGCGTAATCAGGAGGCAGAGACTGCCTACAGTTAAATTTGGATTTATTTGAGATAGAGACGTAATCATTGAGCTGCGAATCCATGGCTGATACAGTAGAATACTTTCCATATTTATTTAAAAAGGTTTTTAAAATATTATTAAAGGAAATGGTATGCGAATATACATATTTTGGTGAAATGAGTACATACCTTTTGATAAAGAGATTTAATTTAGTTAACTTTTAAATTAAATAAAGGTTAGTAATTTCAATGGAAAATGAAATATTTGATTGAATGATTGTTTGTTCAATAGTTAAATAACCGACTATCAAATCTGGACCAAAACGTAACTTCGGAAATATCTAGAAGAAATTTGGAAATTATAGGGTATAATTACCGTTCAAGGTGCTATACTATATATGCAAACTCATTTTGTTCTTCTAGGACAGTAATAAGGAAATCCATCCACTAACGATTAGGAGATGATCTTCGATCTTATTTTCGTCTTTTTATTTCCAAAAGAACCGGGGTTGAGTTTACCGAAAAGGATCGAATGTTGTTTCGAGGAGACCAAGATTGGATAAGTTATCCGAAAACCACTTCGATCCAACGAATACGTTTTCGAAATGAAGACAAGAGCATGAGATCGAAGATGGAGCATTGAAATGCAAGGGATAATCGCCACTAATCCTAAAGATGATTCCAAAAAGGATGTAGTAGGAAAAGTGCCTTCGGTTTCGTTTAGACTGAGAACAGATTTGTATGGATGAACGCTATTAGTACATTGTCATTGGAGGACAATGAGCATTCCAAGTATAAATTCCTTAAAGAGGTAATTGTAGCCTCAAGCCTTACCAATTGGGAATGACTGAAAAATAAGGGAGATGCGGCAAGGCTAAGTGGGTCGCACCTAATTAGGGTATATTTATCACCTTTCTAGATACCCTCGGATATTATTACTACGGTGCACGGAAGAACTCGATAAGGGTGGCAACACCCAGGGTGATAGCACATTTGGTATTATCTAGGTTAGGGGCAGAACTGGTCTTGTATTGTAGGGGATCCCGGCGAGGTCCTCCGTACATTTTTCTAGACGTGTATTGTGATAGGTGGTACCCCAGTGCCTAGTCATTATATGGAATCCATTCTCCAATAAGCGCCGTATGGTTTTGATTGCGCCCAACTATGTTTAAGTGTGAGATGCAAGCATTTCAGCTATTTCTATATTTTACTTTGACCTCTAGACACTATTATAATATCGTTGGATTTTATATAAAAGGATTTTGGTTACCATAAGGGAAAAACCGATTATGTTTATGTGTGGCGTGATCTTACGAGGTATTTTTGATTTTAAAGGATTTTGAAAGTTAAAATGAATAAAATTCTGTGTGTTTAAAATTTCATGCTGGTTTTACCAGACTGACCCGGGTGTGCTTTTTCCTATATGCTCGGGTCAAACTGAGCATATTTCTAGGTTTAGCTGGAAGGAGTGGAGCTTCAGGAGAGGAGCTGGAGGTCTAGAGACGTATTCACGTAGATGATTATTTTTCTGTTGCACTATAGTTGTGTTTATCAACAATTGTGAGGATAGGGTGTTATACTGTCCATGCTGAATAGGTTGGTATACTCTGATTATGTCTGGTAAGTTACATTTTTTTTTTATGTAAAGATTTGTTCTATATTATAAATTATTTGTTTTTTCTATGACATTCTGTGTTGTTTAGTTTTCTATCTTCTTTCTACTTTCTTTTTCTTACTGTCCGCTTTTCTGTTTAATTTGGACTGGATAAGTGTGGTAAAGTGTCAGTTCGGACTGTACGAAAAAGTGGGTTGTGATAATTTAAGTTTGAAAAAATTCTATATCTGTATATTTAAATACATAAATATTTCATTTTCAAAGTGGTAAAACTACGGGTCATTACAAAAGTACAAAACCAAAAAAATGACTATATTCTCTTTGTGCCTTAACATTATTTACACGGTAGTACATACTCGATTATTGCCCTAGTTGGCCAACATCAACTGACCGAAATGATTTACTATCCCATTTGGATAGACAATAACACAATTCAAACAGTTTTCATAAACTGACCGTGATAGGTAATAAAGGAAATGAATTGATTAAAAAAAAAAGATCGATGAACTAAGATTATTTGCTTTATGTAATGGATATCTCTGACTAAAATAATACTTATATACATATAATATCATCCCAATAACACTATAGAATTCTCTTTAAAAGTTCAAGAAGAAAGAAAAAAGGATAGAGGTGCATAATTTGATGATTTCTACACACATAATTCCACTACTTTAAATATAGAAAATTTATTGGAAAGAAAAAAATAATTTGTTTATTGGACTTATATAGTTATAAATGCGGTGTATTTAGTTTTAATTGTTAGTATTAGAGTATTCATTGATAGATTAAGGGATATGCCTTATGAGCATTATGTAATTTGTTACATATATTTAACTTCATTACCAATCTTGTTCGAAAAAAGGTATTTTTTCTATTATATATTTGATATAATATGATATATTAATTAATTTAAGTAAATGTATATTTAATAGAAAATCAATAAATGGTATATTTTATGATAGTAGTTACAAAGTGTGGTAACCATGAATAATTTATCATAATGAAATTAAACATACCATTTCAAATATTCATGGTCAAGATGAATTGAGATTGGATATCAATGCATTCGTTAAGACTAGAGTACGTAATGCTCTCTAAATGTTGGGCAATGTCTTATTCATGACTATTGGGGCACCAAGAAGTAACTTACTGATAGTTATTGGATAACTATGAATAACTCACTCGATAGTTTTATATTGGTTAATATAACTAAGGTCAAACAAAAATATCTATGTAACAAAATTACACAATTCCCTTGACTTAAGAATACAATTAATTTTCAATGTGGAAGCTCCACTTTGATTATAGTTAAATCGTGGCATGGCGTCCATCGAATGACTATAATTGTGTTGAGTAGAAGCATTGGAAGTGAAACACCATTCAAGAGAGGATTTGTCTCCTCAGCTGTATGAGGTTGTATCAAGGTCAACTGAAGTCAACTCAAGGTCAAAGTGTCTGGCCAAAGCATTTCAGTTAATAATAATTGTTATTGTTGTACCAAAGACTTTACTTTTAGACTATAGAGTTGAATGTGGACGGTATTTTCCATAAGTCCAAAGTGATATAGTTTTGATGAAAAGAATTGGTGTAAAATGATAGTCACTACTTGGTAACGCTTAATAGAGTAAAACGAGGTTTTATCGAAATTAAGTGATAAATTTGGCCAAAATATCACACCACCTCCTAAGTAACATGTGAACATTAACATTTGAATAGCTCGATACCAAATTTACACCTAACGGGTCATACAACCGAAACGTTGAATACTCTTTTGGCCAAACGATTTAATGAATTTGCAATTGTTATAAATTAATTAAGATTATTAATATTTATGAAATATTAATTATAAAATTTTATTTTGATTTGATGAAAACTTATTATTAAATATGTTTATAATAGTTGTAAATATATTAATCAATATATGATATTGATACCCATTTAAATTATATTTGAATGCAGTATAAATAGTTAAGACTTTAAATGAGTTTGAAGCCCATATGTGGCTAGTGTACTCGACCATAATGGAGCATAATTGGTGTGCCATATGTTAGTAAGTAAGGCGCTCGATTTGATAAGATAAAGGAAGAGAATGAGTAAGAGAAAAAATTGAATTTGAATCCTAACTTATCTCTCCATTCTGTCCTCTATATATGCATCATTGTCCTCACACATTCGCTATTTTTGGAGCCTCCATCTTCGATTATTTCTGGTTGAAATTATTCTCCATATCCCCTACCATTTTTAAATCTCAAATCAAACAAAACAGTTTTTATTTGATAGTTGATGGTCATCGGTTTAGGAGGTAGCACCTTGCTAGATTGGTAACTAGTTCAAAAGGTTGATCATATCGTTTTAAGGTGTACTAGTAGGCTTTGGAGGTAAGGTAATTTTCTGATTTACAATTATACAATAATATTTAGAAAATTTATATATCATATATTATTTTGTTAGTTACAAGACGATTCTATTATATCAATATATATCGTCACATTCAGAATGGTTGTTAGTTTATATACTTGCATATAACTTAAAAAAATTTAGGTATTTGCCTTTGATAATCACAGCTTTCTAATTTAAATTATTTAATCTACGTTATTTAATTATATTGGTTTTATAGTTCAAATATTATTTTTTATAGTATACAAATTATGATTTTAAAATTTTATACAAATGTCTTATACTTAATGTGCTTTCAAAATTAAAAAAAATTTATAAACATACATATTTTTATTTAATATTATTTAAATCATATAACTCTATAAATAAATAATATATATATGTTATGTAAAATATGTTTTAAATTTTATAAAATTAAATTTACATCTAATAATACTTTCGAAAAATAAAAAATTTAGTTTATATATATTTAATTTAAATATTTAAATAATAGTCGAAATTAATAATTGATTTTAAAATCCATTTTAATAATAAAAATATAAATAAAATATTAAAATATCTTTAAAATTTGTTGAAACGTTTAAATTCAAAATTTTATTTTAAAAATATTATTTATTTATTTTTATTAATTTTTGCATATATATAAATTTTAAAATAAAAACCAACTTTTTTCGTGAGCATTATATAGGTGTATATTTATTTTATATACTTTATATGTATATTTCAATTAAGTATGCTTATATACATTTTTATTATTAGCATATTTATAAAATATACGTATAGATATATTATGTATTTATTTAGAAAATTGATTTTGATTTTAATTTTCAATAAAATAAATAAATTTTAATATAACTTTGAATACATAAATTAAAGTTATAAGCATATATATTTGTATATTAGATGAGCTAACATGTCTGTTGTGGTTTTAAATTGCAGCACTTATGCACGGTCATGTTATACCTTGCACGGATTGTTATATGACATACGCATACATAGATATATATATATATATATATAAAATTATGCGTGTATACGATAAACATGCTTATACCAATAATATAATATTAATTACATATCATAAAACTGTAATGTAAATTTAAAAAATAACGATTTTTTTAAAATAAATTTAAAAATATTCTAAATAAATTAGACTTCATAGGCCCATCCAATATGGTTAAAAAAAACTTTGAAATTCACTCATATCTTCCATTGTATACTGGTACAGTTTCAATAATGGTATCTTAGCACCATAACTTATGCGTTCTAAATTAGTCGTGTTATGATTAACTAATTAAGTTCAGAGCCTAGATAGTAGGGTGTCTAAAAAGGTAGTGTCAAAGGATTGTGTTTGGTTAATCAAGTACTCTATCCTACTTGGCTATCGACCTGGCTTGAAAAGATATGTAAGCCCAAAGGTTATCCCTAATAGAAAAGGCCTAATTTGGATTGGGCCTTGGGTTAATTTTCAAAATTGTTTGAAAATTAAAAATATAAGATCTTAAATTTAATAATTAAAATTAAAAAAAATATACATATAATAAATCTTTTTAAAATGTTTGAAAATCAATATAAATTAATTTCGAAATTTATAAAATTTATTAATAAGGTTAAATATACATATAATAATTAAATAAGTTAATTAATTAATAAATATTTACATGTGTTATATATCATGATATATGTTATGCTATTTTAAAATGTCAAATTAACATAAGTAATGTATATATATAAATGAATTTTGAAATTTATATAAATTTAATTAAATTAATTAGCTAAAAGGTTAATTAATTAAATATATACATATATATGATATATGTGTTATATTATAAAGGTTATAGCATAATAAATATTTAATATAAATGTTATATTAAGATAATATAAAATTAATAAAAATGTTAACTGATTAACACTAATTAAATAAGATTTAGTTAATATCGTATTAAATATAAGACTATTGTATAAGTAATATGAAATATGAAATATAAAAGATATATAATAATAAAACTTATATAATATGAATGTGTAAATTAAAGGTGGAACATTAAGAAACTGTAGCGACGCGAAACTTTGAACACTTCGTTTTCGAATATCAAAATGTTTTAAAATATATATTTAAGTGTTATAATATGATTTTATAACCTTTTTAAACATCATTTAATTAATAATTAAGGATTAGAAACTTGTTTTTGAATTTTTTTTATAAAAATATATTCTTCGAAGAAAAAATGATAACGCGACCGAAATCGGTTTATCGATAAATTGCTTTTCGATCGATATAAGTCGTTTGAACTCTTGTGCACTTGTCTAATGATCTAATGAAAATATTAGCAACTAATTAACATGGACACCTCTTCATAAAACTTGGAATGTTCTAGAATCTTTCTATGGATAAGAGATATTATTATGAGAAGGGTATAAGAGTAATATGCATAAAAGAGAAGCTACTTAAAGGAGAAGTGATGGGAGTGAATCTTTCATGGCATGTTGAGGGATGAGTGAGATATTAGGCAACACCATTCCTAAGCTTATATAAGAAGAAGCATATACTTACTTATCATTCACAAAAAATTATAAAACTTTGAGTTGAAAATCAGTGGCTTCTTCGTCTTCTTTCTCTTTTATGTTCTGAAATAAAATAGTGGCAAATCAACTTCAAATCACCTCAAGCTTTACCATAAGGCTTAGTACAATGTTATAACACCTTCCACCATGCCAAAATTTGAAGAAACAAAGCCATGCACCCCCACTATGCATAGACCGTGAGCTTGGGGAGTTTCATGCTAGAGAAATGTGAAAGCAAGGAGAAGAAAGGAAGGAAAAGATGATTCTAGCTTGGGTTTGGACTTGGGTTATTGGATCTTGGTTTTTGCTGGGATAAAAGTGAGTTAACACCTCACTTTGAATGAAAAAATAACATACATATATTGTGTTGATTGCATATATGTTGTTTGAAATGTTGTTAACTTATGTTAAAACATTGATTTGGATTCTTACTTTAAAAGTAAGTGACACATGTGACCCACGTATATGGACTTGAACGGACTTGGAGTGGATTTGAATGGACTTGTATGACTTATGACAAGACTTTGAATAAAGTACACAGGTTATAAATGGAATTCGGTTTAGATAGCACCCGGATTTGAAAGTGCATTTATAGCGATAGTTGTTATAGATGTAGTTCAGAATTGCCTTAAAAAAATTTTGCATGTTTATGGAACTTTGCAGAGAGATCCTTAGGGGTTTCTTACCGTATTTATAATATCCTATATGTGTGTGTGTTTGTTGCTATAAAAACCTTTACAGTAAAAAGTTAAGTAACATCTCGAAAAGTGGACAAAACTTCACTTGTGAAAACTACCCCTTTTTTGTTGTGGCATTCACACAATAGTTATTTGGGATGATTTATGTTCTTTAATCTTGACATTATCTATCATATCACTATATGTTAAACTTAATAAATGATTGGTTTCTTTGAAGGGAAAATTGTTATGGGATTCGTACGGTCTCAATGGTTACTATTACTTACTACATATTTCTTGAATTTCTCACGCTGGTTTACCAGTCTGATCCAGGTGTTATCTTCTTTTAATGCTCGGATCAGCCTGTTATTTTTTCAGATTTAGCTACGGACACTTTGGAACATATAGAGAAGAGCGAAATGATTAACTTCCATAGTATTCTTATTTCTACTGCATTTCTGTATTTTATATATCAATATTGTAAGGATATGTAGTTATAAATATCCAAGCAAATGATAGTACTTCGATTTTAACAACTCTGATATTTCTGTATTCAGAGTAACCCTTTGTATTGTTCCTGTGATATTATACATTACTGTTCCATTGTTATATTCTGAGACTGTGTCCTTCTTATCTTGTTCTATTCATTTTCTTTTATTTTTACCTTAACTTTCTGTCTTTCTGGCACTTGGGTGCTAAGCACGCAAATACCGTGTAAGTATTTAGCTTTGACGTTCGAGGATCGGAAAGTCGAGTTGTTAAATTTGGTATTGGATTTCAAGGTTGGGCTAACACCTTGGCTTTGGTTGGGTATAATTCATTAGTTATAGGGTAAGCAACACCCTAGAATGAGTAGAGTGTATTATAAATATGAGAGCGTATTTGTATTTTGAAAACTAGACTTTTGTATAAGAGAACGACTTCTCTTGGATTAGCATCATGACATTTGATGGATGGGGCCATGGAACTAGCATGTTCGTATTATAAATATGAGAGCATATGGAACTAGATGACAACAAAGCATAGATTGGCATCATGACATTTGATGGATGGAGCCATGGATTGGTGGAGTTCTATCATTACAAATATCCAACCGAATGACTTCTCTTGGGCCCAATTTAAAATGAATTTGAGATGAAGTTTGTTCCAGAAGCTAGAAAGACTTTGTTATTTAGGAGCTTCTTGGATCTGAAGTGGAGAGCCATGAATGTGGCAAAGTATGAGAACCGGTTCATTGCTTTGTCTCGGTTTGGTTAGGATTGGTTGATACGCCGTTAAAGAAGAACGAGATTTTGTTATGGGTATGTGCCCTGAGTTCCAATACGATATGACTAATCATGTCATGGGATCTTTTGTTGGTTCGGTGAACAAGGCTTTGAGGTTTAAGAACTTAACCCCAAAGCGTCTATTTTTATACCAAATGGGGATTGCAAGCAGAAGTTTCATCCACCGAGAGATATTTCTAGTGCGTTTTTTCGTAAGTGTAGGTAGAAGGGACACTTTGGCTGGAGTTTTAATCTGGGAATGAAGGATGGGTGGCTAGAGAGCAGATAGTGAAAGCACCAATTGAGAAGTTTTTGAAGCTTGAGGCATAGTTTGCACCAAAAGGTTGTTACGGTTGCCATAAGCCTGGCCATTTTTTTAGAGATTGTCTTATGCCTAAGAGTGGGGAGCAGCCTAGGGTTTTTGTTATTTCTGCAGCTGAGAAGGGAAAGCAGATTCTTAAGGGTATACTATCTATTTATGGTATGCCTATTCATGTTTGGTTTGATATTAGTACTTCTCATAGTTTATTATCCCATAACCTTGATTGTTTAGTCATGATCGGCATGTTAGGAATATTAGGTATTATTGGTTATTGATTTGTGCTCAACCAGTTTATAAGCAACTTTACCATTCTACATCATGGGGGTAGGTAGACAGTAATTATAGATACATTGAAATGAATAAGTTATGAATTAAGTTTCATTGTAACACCCTGCATTTTTATACAATTAAATAAAATCAATTGAATTAACATAATTGAAAAATAGAATATAAATGTCAAATATATGCATTTAAGAATTAAGAGGTTACATAGATTTATGCAAGTAATGAGTATGTGATTAATTGATGCATTAATCAATTAAAAGGGAAATTAATTAAGACACATAGAGGCGTCAATTTAGTCAGAGAATATGTCACTTTTATACCACTAATTAGTTAAGGGATCTTCTAATAAAGGGAAATGTATGGAATAAATTAATAGATAACGTACATATATTAATTTATAATTGACGCAATCAATTAATTAAGAAATTAATAAAAGAGGGAAACTTATATGTCAATTAATTAGGTAATGTATTGGCGGTTTAAATATATACAACTAATAAATGCATGATTGAGTGACGCATAAGAATTAATTTGGACATTGATTAATATGGAAAACGTGTCAATTAATTAATTGGCAATTAGTTGAGTGTTTTAAAAAGGGTGTCAACTAATCAGAGAATATGCCCTTCTTACAATAGCTAATAGATTAATTATTCAGAAGAAAACCCCGGTTATAGGATTATTTGTTTCCAAGTTAAAAAGAAAAAAAGTTGGAATGTGTATAAAATCAAACGCAGTAATTAAGTTTATGATGAAGGTAAGTAAATAAGAATAAATAAATAAAAGTTTAACTTTTATATACAATCAATTTAGAGGTATTAATTGACGTTTTCAAATAGGTAAGAAATTATAACGTATAAGAATCAATTAATATTGGATATATATATATATTTGTGTGTGTGTGATCCAATTAATTGGATAATTAATGACAGAATCTTATTTAGAAGGAAATGTGAATTAATAGGGTCGTATAATAAAGGAATAAATTAATAACATTGGAGAATTATATGTTATAAGATAACGTAAAAAAATCAATAAATGATGGTGAGGAATGTTTTTAGGGTAAATCGGACGTTTCATAGTTGTTCACTACACCGATAAATTGAACATAACTTAACCGTAGCCCACACTATTTCCTCTGAATCAGCTGCTGTCTATACAGCAAACTCCTCTTTTCTTCTCCCTCTTCCTTTCTCCTTTGTCAATCAAATCTTTCCCCAAACAAAAATAAATTAAGCAAGGAAATACATACAAGCAAATCAAAGAATTACACAAATAAATCAGGGAATTTACTGAAGGGGGAAAGGCGGAGAAAAGCGTAATAATTTAAAAGGGATAGAGATTGAAGCTAAGGATGAGATGTGAGTGGATTTATTTATATATCTTTTAAGTTTAAGATATATTATCGTTAAATTCCCATTTAGATAATTTTATTCAATAATTAGTCGAATTGATTGAGTTATGTTGAACTATAGGGGATTTATAGTTTATTTATAGTATTAATAATTATTTTCTACGTTTTGGATTTCTATGAAAGCGTCATTCTTCTTCTATTTTCTTCTCTTTCTTCACGTATGGATTAGAATAGATTAAACGTGAATATGAATTAAATAATTAAGAATTCTGAAATGAAGAAAATAAGATATAAAGTAATAAAAGTTTGAGGAATGGAATTACTGTAATAAATTACGTTAAAATGAGAAAAGTTAATTAATCTAATAACATGATTTGGAAGTAGCTAAAAGGTTGATTGGTTGGTTTAGAAAATAGGATACATTTCTATAATTTAACATTTAAAAGACAACAATGAACATAATTGCTAAATTAAAAGAAAGAAAAGGAGAATTAGTGTAAAATAGAGAAACCACTGTATTTTACACTATTCCAAAATAGTAAAAGAACAATCTAGCAGTTACAGATTATTGTTTATAATACTATTTAATATTAAAATATGCAAATGAATTTTTAAATATAGTTTTCATAACTAACAAAATAAAATAGCATTACTTCCTAGAATAGAAGATAATAAAGCAAAGTATGACATGAATCAAGTAAATTATTAGATAAGAACTTGAAGCTGTAAAGGATAATGAACCTAGACCTGCATTCACTGTGCAGACTATTTCAAAAGATAGATGTTATGAAAGTGAATTATATAATATAAGATAACAAAAGAATACTCAATGTCATAATAAAAGAAGGCAGATTAGAACAGAAAAGAAATGCTGGAATTATGTACGGACTATAAAAGAATGAGAAAATGACAATTACATATAGAATTATAATATAGGTTATAATTAAGTAATAAGAATGAAAAAGCTTATTTTTAGACTTTGAATAAATTAATGAGAAATAATAATGGTAGAAGCTTATTTAAATAATTTCATTAAGTCAATAAGCAAATAAAGAAGGAATGATAAAAGAGCCTTATTTTAATGAACTTAAGATATATATTAGGTTAAATAAGCAAGATAATGAATGTGGCTCATACCAACAGCATTCCCTATTAAATAAATGGAAACTCATAATAGATAGAAGTGAGACGAGGGAAAGAATATGCTAGTTAAGGTAAATAAGTAGTCAACGGAATAAGAAAGTAAACTAAATGCAAATTAAAAGATTAGACTTATGGTCTAATAAAAGAATTGAGATGCGGTTGGAGCAGCCCAAAGGATGAAGCGTCTAAGGAAGCAGTTCATTAAGGATTTCAGAAATGGATAAGCACATCCAACTTAGTATTTTTGGTCTTCAAGGAAGTACGAGACTTCAACGGGACACGAGGATACTCTAGGATGGCCCTCTGGGTAGGCCTAATGAAGCTGCACCCCCGAAGGCAGGTCTATAATTGTTCCATCAAGTGAGTATGCCTTGATTGCATTTGCATTGTAGGCCTAACGAAGCTGACCTTTGTAGGCAGTCAGAAAGGCTTGGTGTTTGGAGTAGGTTATTCGTATGTCCAGTACTTGCAAGTAAGTTTAAGGATAGTCGCATGCAGATATCAGCCATCATCAAGACTAAGAGCGATTTTGGAAAAGACTAGAGTTAAACCAACAGGCCAATGATTCTTTCACTATCGAGACATTGGATGAGGGGCACCGCCATTTGGATGTTAGATTGTTTGCAGTTGGTCACGGCCACTTAACTCTTTAGAAGTCTTTCGGTTAGTTGAGCAGTGGCTGCAAGGGGCCATAGCCACCATGAAAAAGAGACAGACTAACTAGAATATCTGTATTGTAAACCTAACAAAGCAGTCCTTTACAGATATATAAAATACACGACTGAATTCCGTACAAGGTAGACCTTGTTGGCGGGATTCAGATAGTAGACAGAACGATTATGTAGTCCTCAATGTACGCAGTGGGTCGTACATTGTGGATGTCCGAGCACTGGCATAGACTAGTGCGGATGCGATTTACGTTTTCATAGTAAGTTGTGGAGCGTCTATATTGTAGGCCTTACGAAGAAGTCCTTTACAAATGTAGCTACGGAATGCTCATGGGCATGATGATGGAGTATCTGTATTGTAGGCCTTACAAAGCAGTCCTTTACAGTTATAGCTACGGAGCAAGACAATGGAGCCCTCTTTGAAGAGGATACAGAAGGTACCGTGGGTATTACCTAGGACCAATATCGTCATTAGGCATATAGCTGCATATATTTATGTATCGGTTATTATGTTTTAATCTGTTGCATATATGCGAATATATGACTTTTGTTTGATGATAATAAACATATATATATATATATATATTCATTTAAAAGTATTTGTTAATATACTATTTTATTTTCACAGATTAAATAAATATTTGATGAATAAAAAAATAACACAAAATTTGAATTCAAACAGATATTTTATTCAAACAAATATTTATTACAATTTTTGAATAGTCCAAATTTCAAGCACTCACTATATATATACAATTTAAATTACAATACAAATTTGATTACATCACAATTCACATTTACATTTGCACCTCACTACATATCACTCACACTCGTATTTATCTTCAACTTCATTCCAATGTAAATCCAGCATCTGAGCAATCTGCAAAAATAAACATTGATGAAGTAAAATTGAAAAGAAATATTTTTGCAGTATAAAATAAAATGTGGATTTTGAAAATAATATTTGCCTCAGTTATTCGGGTTGTTCGTCATCATTTAAATTCGAATTCATCATACACGAACAGCTTCTGACATGCACAGTGTATCACTATACATGCCACAAGGCCGTGCACACCGATATACACTTGATAAATTATAGGGACAGGCGAGCACAGGTCAAACCCAAAATGCCGGGTTCAACTCAAACTCAATAAAAATAATGTCACAATATCAGCACAAGGTCAAACCCGAGCTCCAAGCTGGATTCAACACAGGTGCAAGTTCATGAAATGATCAAGTTCAATATCATAGCAAAAGGTTCAAACCAAGTGGCAGTTTTGACCAAAGAGCAGTGTAACATGGACAAAGTGCACATATATACACATGACAGTGAAACAGGCCAGAGTGCGCAGTGACAACATACATGTCGACCAGGTTGCACATTAAAGAAAATATGCAGAGCAAGTAGCATAAGCAAAGACAAAGAGGAATAATTCAAGTTCACCATGCAACAACAAGTGATAAACAAGAATGCCATCATATGTACACAAAGGAAATTCAAAGCCAACATCAAAGCATTCACCAGCTCAATATGCTTTGCACAAGAACCAAGGTCAAAGGCAACATCAAATAATCATGTGACAGTGTATGCAAACTGCCCACATGTACATGAACAAGTAACATATATATGCTGCAAAGACGAGAGATGTGTGGATACAAGAAAAAGTGACTTCAACAAGTTGGTATGCAAACAATGTATGCAGTGACATGGTGACAGTAGAATACGAACTCAAGTCAAGGCTGAAATGGAACACAAACTTCAGACTCAAGTACATATACAGGAATGCACAGTGCAAACTACAACACCAAGTGATACAACAGCTCGAACCAATATGGATGTCGAATGGCCAAGCAAGTGCACACACTAAACCAACAAGAGGCCAGAAGGATTAATGTGGCAACACAGCAACCATGAAATATAAGTGCACTAAAAAATATGAAGCAGAAGTTAACAAGCAACTGAAGTGCAGCCACAAATGCAAACTGACTCGGTGACTC
The DNA here is from genome assembly GCA_030765085.1 of Allium cepa. Taxonomy (NCBI): domain Eukaryota; kingdom Viridiplantae; phylum Streptophyta; class Magnoliopsida; order Asparagales; family Amaryllidaceae; genus Allium; species Allium cepa. The sequence goes on along the minus strand of CM060943.1, from coordinate 545,572,851 downwards.
AACAACATCTATATGTACAGTTACAATGAGCACAACATCTACTCAGTAACCATCAAGTGAACGAAGTGCACATGAATGCACAATGAAAATTCACAAACAAGTCAAGTATGCTACAGGTCGCAAATGACCAGAGGCAATAAACACAAATGGCCAAAGTCGAGTATGATATAGAATAATCACGCCAAAGTCATGGAATCGCATAAACAAAGTCAAGTGACCGAAGTCAACAGTTCAATACCAAAGAAACAGATCAAAGTCAGAACCATGGTGAGCAAGGAAAACAAAGTCAGATAAATCAAAGCCGTGACCATCAAGAAATCATAAATATACGAAATTGATAAAGTCAGAATAAATCTCAAGCATCCAAGCAACATCGACCGGCCGAGCATAGTATTGACGAGATCAAACAATTATCATACGAATGACAAAATAGGGATTTGAACCCTATATAAACAGTATCATCATCGGCTTTCAAATCATCGAGTTCAAGTACGAAAAACATTAAAGAACAAAAGCATAAATTACATACCAGATTTACGAATTGAACTCGTCGAAGCAGCCGAAGTGAGCAACGAGGAAACGATCGATCAAAGCTACACGCCAATAACCACTTAATCGATCAATTTAAAGTCGGCACTTTAAAAAACCCTAATTACAAATCGAAGAAGAACGAACAAGAAACGGCCGCCATTTTCACAAAAGAAAGGAACGGAGCAAATAATAGAGGAACCAAGCCGATAAAGAAACAAATGAAAAGGGGGACGACCTTTATTGTCTTATAGTTATAATAGGGCTTAACCTTTTAAATTAGGGTTTCGTTTTATTTGTTTTTAAATTTCATTTTTCTTTTGAAAATTGTGTATTTACTAGTCGTGTGACTAGGGGACAAACTACGTGGCATAATTTGAGAATTCGCAACTCAGTGGCTGAGTTGTAGCAGGGTTTTGAGTGTAGAGTTAAGGCTAGTCGATAGCAGGTGTCGCGAGTTTACGTGTGTAAGCGTCTGACTGCTTAATTTCTAGTAGAAACCTTGGGGGTAGCACTTACGCAGGGTTTTGCCGAAGCTGGGTAAATTTTGTGTCGTTCTAGTTCTGCATTTATTATTCTGCTATTATCTGTGCTGCTATTATTTTGATATATCTGTGTTGAAATAATTTTATAAGCTTCCGCAATAATTTTTGTAATTAATAGTATCACCCTATTACCCCCCTCTAGGGTGAAATCGATCCTACAAGTGGTATCAGAGCAAGGTTCAAAAGCCATTTTTGTTTTCAAAAATTTGATTTTTCAAAAACCATTTTTTGTTTTACAAATTTGGATTTTTAAAATGGCTACTTTTGTTAAGGGTCCTTCCAATATTATTCCCCCTGTTTTTGATGGAACAGATTTTTCGAATTGGAAATTAAAAATGGAATTTTATTTACTGTTAATATTAAATGTTGGAATATTATTGAAAATGGGTGTGATATAAATGACGAAAAAATTATCTCGATTAATTCTCTTGCTATGCATATATTATATTCTCATATTAATCAAGATAATTTTAATTTCATCTCTCATTGTGAAAATGCACAGGAAATCTGGAATACTTTCGATGTAATATATGGTTCAAAAGTCAACAGCAATGAGAAATCCTCCACAACCTACTCAGTTAAAGAAATGTGCTTAACAGGATTTGTAAAAAGCAGTTGTGATGAGGATGATGATGATGGAGCAGCTGAGCTGGCATTAATAATGAAGAAATTCAAAAAATGGAACTGCAAATACGGAAATCCAGCTCCAAATCAACAACTGAAAAGCAGAATAATCAAAGCACTAGACAACTCAGAAGAACACGGGATCATTTATCACAAGTGCAACAAACCCGGTCAAATCAAGCCCAATTATCCTCAAAATCAACACGGCCAAGAAAAGAAATTAAAAAGGAGAAATTCTACAGCCACGTGGAATAAAAGTGACGATGATAATAAAAGCACTAGCAGTAAGAGTGAGAAAGCAGATCTGTGCCTACGAGGTAATATAACGGATAGCGATGATAACGAGCCAAGTGAGGTACCAAAACTCACTCACTCTGAATTACTTATATATTTCCACGAAGTAAATGGCTGTTTTGAACGACTTAGGGAGAAGTATGCTAAACTTGAATCACAAAAAGATATTTTGATAGAATCAAATAAACAACTTGACCAATTAGTTAAAAACTATCAAAATAGGATCCCTAAGTGTGATATGTGTCCAACATTTAAAGAAGAAATTAAAATTAAATCGCTTGAAAATGAAATTCTGATTTTAAAGGAAAGTGAAAATACTAGAAGAGAGAACTCTATTAAAAAGTGCACACAATTATTAAACAAAAATGAATCTCTTAAAACACAAGTCCAACAATTGTCAACGACTTTAGATAAATTTTCCAAAAGTGAAAAATCGTTGAATGTGCTATTAGGGAAGCAAACTGTTAATACATTTAGACAAGGACTTGGATATAATCAATCTGAAAATGTTAGAAATGAAATTAATCAAGTCAATTCAATATGCACAATTTGTAGAAAATTTGGACACAATCAAAACAATTGTTGGTATAGACCCAAACACGTGAAAACTATACCAATTTGGGTTCCAAAAGGCACAAATATAAAATCTCTCAAAATTAAACAAATCTGGGTGTCGAAAGGAACATATATAAATAGTTTTGGGTCTCCACAAAATTATTTTTCAAAATATTCTGCCACTAACAATCATGGACCTATAAAAACAAATAGGTCACAAAAATCTTCCATCGTGTAGGTGTGGTGGCAGGCTAAGGAACAACATCAATGTTACCTTGGATTCTGGCTGTTCCAAGAACACAACGGGTGACAAAGCAAAGTTTCTTAGCCTAGTACAAAGGTGACAGAATCACAATGGTCAACCACGAAAAATTATTGTAAAGGTAAAACAGGTAATGGTATATTTTGAACGATATATTAAATGTGATAATCTGCACCGTAGTCTGAATTAAATCAGCCAATAATGTGATGATGAAATAAATGATGATTTTGATTCTGACTTATTCAAAATTGTTGGCCAATTATATTCTTATGCCAAGAACATTATAAAAATCTCTAGAGCCTTTGAATTACTTCATATATATTAGTATGGATTAATAATAGTGTTTTATTGGATGATAATACATTTGGTTATTATACGGCTGACTCTATATATTCACGGTTTTTGATTATTTACACGGCTTCAATTAAAATTCAAGAGAATTTCATTTGAAAAGTTTTTTTGAGATATTTTGTTGCACAACTCATGATCTGGTTTGAAACATTCAACTAATAATAAGTTTGAGTGAAAAGAAATTCAGATGTCGATTACACTGGTAATCTAGTTGATAGAAAAATTACTAGTAGAACGTAATTTTTGTTGAGACATTTAGTAACTGCATCGTTTTTCAAAGAAAATATCTGCATATTTTTCATTTCAAATAATTTTCAAATAGCAGAAAAAAATTCTCATAAAATCCCTTCTAGAAAATCATTTTTGACCTTGTTTTCAGATTAGTCATTTCTAGAAAAATTGATTTTATAATTGTTTTTGAATTAAAATTTTAAATTATAACATTGACTAATCGGACTCCCTACTAATTATTAAAAAAAAAGATAAATAGTGATTGAAAAAGTGATGAGTGTTGATATTTATCATATATTATGACTCGAGACGGTATAATTAGTAAATTTCTTTAGAAATTTAAACAAGGGTTATAAAACTTTTCGTTGGTAAAAATTCCATGACCATCTCTATTTCTATCATACTTCTAGCGACCATCACTCATCAAAATTCAATATAATTTTTCAATATGTGGTACTTTAAACAGGAATCATTCGTTTTTCATTTTATATTTCTTCTTAAAAAATAAAAAAACAAATAAATAAATACCAAAGTATTCACTCTCATTTAAAAGTCCTCACGGTTATGCATGGGTGAATTACTTGAAATTTGTTATGTGCTTCCATGCTCATTTAAATGTCCTCACGGTTATGCATGTATAGAACGCATATCAAAATTGATTTATTAAATAAACAAGTTGATTTTAATCCCATTTAAAAGTCCTCACGGTTATGAGTGGTTAGAAGATACTTGAATTCATTTTTTTTAAATAAAATTGAAATACTACCAATCTCATTTAAAAGTCCTAACGGTTATGCATGGTTGGTAGATATTCAAATTCCTGATACAAATATACCACAAATAGACACAACTGTATGGTTCTATATGATGACACCATTCCCATAATTCTAAAAGTGGAATATGCGCCTAACAGAGTATTTATGATTTTTGTTTGATTTTTATTGAAATTTAATATTTATATTTGATTCGGTTTTAATGTTGTATTAATATCGATCACTTTATCTCTATTTTTCTAACACTATTACTCTTTTGTTGATAACAAAAAGAGGAGAGAAAAGTTAAGATTTTGACAAATAAAGGTCAAATATTTTCTATTTGCATCTAGGCTCACTTGCATATTTTTAATTGTTTGAATATATGAAGGGGGAGCTTTGTGTAGAGAGGAAGCATTCAAATAGAGGGAGCAAATGGAATCATCAAATACATTTAATATATTCAAAATCTTAAATATATTTTTGTTATCATCAAAAGAGGGAGATTGTTGAATATGCGGATATATGATTTTTGTTTGATGATAACAAACATATATATTCATTTAAATGTATTTATTAATATACTATTTTATTTTCACAGACTAAATAAATATTTGATGAATAAAATAAATAACACAGAATTTGAATTCAAATAGATATTTTATTCAAACAAATATTTATTACAATTTTTGAATAGTACAAATTTCAAGCTCTCACTATATATATATATATATATGTATGTATACATACAATTTAAATTACAATACAAATTTGATTACATCACAATTTACATTTACATTTGCACCTCACTCTACATATCACTCACACTCGTATTTATCTTCAACTTCATTCCAATGTAAATTTAGCATATGAGAAATCTGCAAAAATAAATATTGACGTAGTAAAATTGAAAAGGAAATATTTTTGCAGTATAAAATAAAATGTGGATTTTGAAAATAATATTTGCCTCGGTTATTTGGGTTGTTCATCATCATTTAAATTCGAATTCATCATACACGAACAGCTTGTGACATGCACAGTGTATCACTATACATGCCACAAGGCCGTGCACACCAATCTACACTTGATAAAATTACAGGGACAGGTGAGCATAGGTCAAACCCAAAACGCCGGGTTCAACTCAAATGCAATAAAAATAATGTCACAATATCAGCACAAGGTCAAACCCGAGCTCCAAGCTGAATTCAACACAGGTGCAAGTTCATCAAATGATCAAGTTCAATATCATAGCAAAAAGTTCAAACCAAGCGGCAGTTTTGATCAAAGAGCAGTATAAAATGGACAAAGTGCACATATATACACATGACAGTGAAACAGGCCAAAGTGTGCAGTGACAACATACATGTCGACCAGGTTGCACATTGAAGAAAATATGCAAAGCAAGTAGCATAAGCAAAGACAAAGAGCAATAATTCAAGTTCACCATGCAACAACAAGTGATAAACCAGAATGCCATCATATGTACACAAAGGAAATGCAAAGCCAACATCAATGCATTCACCAGCTCAATATGCTTTGCACAAGAGCCAAGGTCAGAGGCGACATCAAATGATCATGTGACAGTGTATGCAAACTGCCCAAATGTACATGAACAAGTAACATATATATGCTGCAAAGATGAGAGATGTGTGGATACAAGAAAAAGTGACTTCAACAAGTTGGTATGCAAACAATGTATGCAGTGACATGGTGACAGTAGAATACGAACTCAAGTCAAGGCTGAAATGGAACACAAACTTTAGACTCAAGTATATATACAGGAATGCACAGTGCAAACTACAACACCAAGTGATACAACAGCTCGAAACAATATGGATGTTGAATGGCCAAGCAAGTGCACGCACTAAACCAAAAAGAGGCTAGAGGGATCAATATGGAAACACAGCAACCATGAAATACAAGTGCACTAACAAACATGAAGCAGAAGTTAACAAGCAACTGAAGTGCAGCCACAAATGCAAACTGACTCGGTGGGCCCAACAACATCTATATGTACAGTTACAATGAGCACAGCATCTACCCAGTAACCATCAAGTGAACTAAGTGCACATGAATGCACAATGAAAATTCACAAACAAGTCAAGTATGCTACAGGTCGCAAATGACCAGAGGCAATAAACACAAATGGCCAAAGTCGAGTATGATATAGAATAATCATGCCAAAATCATGGAATCGCATAAAAAAAGTCAAGTGACCGAAGTCAACAGTTCAATATCAAAGAAACAGATCAAAGTCAGAACCGGGGTGAGCAAGGTAAACAAAGTCAGATAAATCAAAGTCGTGACCATCAAGAAATCATAAATATATGAAATTGATAAAGTCAGAATAAATCTCAAGCATCCAAGCAACATCGACTGGCCGAGCATAGTATTACGAAATCAAACAATTATCAGACGAACGAGAAAATAGGGATTCGAACCCTATAAAAATAGTATCATCATCGGCTTTCAAGTCATCGAGTTCAAGTACAAAAAACATTAAAGCACCAAAGCATAAATTACGTAACAGATTTAAGAATTGAACTCGTCGAAGCAGCCGAAGTGAGCAACGAGGAAATGATCGATCAAAGCTACACGCCAATAACCACTTAATCGATCAATTTAAAGTTGGCACTTCAAAAATCCCTAATTACAGATCGAAGAAGAACGAACAAGGAACGACCGCCATTTTCACAAAAGAAAGGAATGGAGCAAGTAAAAGAGGAACCAGGCCGATAAAGAAACAAATGAAAAGGGGGCCGACCTTTATTATCTTATAATTATAATTGGGCTTAACCTTTTAAATTAGGGTTTCATTTAATTTTTTTTTAAATTGCATTTTTATTTTGAAAATTGTGTATTTACTAGTCGTGTGACTAGGGGACAAACTACGTGGCGTAGTTTGAGAATTCGCAACTCGGTAGCTGAGTTGTGGCAGGGTTTTGAGCGTAGAGTTAAGGCTAGTCGATAGCGGTTGTCGTGAGTTTACGTATGTAAGCGTCTGACTGCTTAATTTCTAGTAGAAACCTTGGGGGCAGCACGTAGGCAGGGTTTTTCCGAAGCTGGGTAAGTTCTGTGTCGTTCTAGTTCTGCATTTATTATTCTGCTATTATTTGTGCTGCTATTATTTTGATATATCTGTGTTGAAATAATTTTATAAGCTTCTGCAATAAGTTTTATAATTAATAGTATCACCCTATTCACCCCCCTCTAGGGTGAAATCGATCCTACATAACCAACTATGGAGTAGATGGGCACGGTTCACGAACAGAGGTGAGAGTATTGTAACCTAATGTACCTAATATTAGAGTAAATGGAAATAAAATAGTATATGTAGAATTAAGCCTACAAGTGTATAATTTATTCATTCACTAGAACTTTATTCTGATCCCCTCCTCATAACATCCTACAGGTTAGGTAGATGGCAGAGACTTCTCGGCTTTATGACACTTGCTTAGGATGTGTTTTCATTTGGGTGAGCGTTCACTTACTATTATATTTTAGTCAATCCCGCTATGAGATTAATTATTGAGCTATGATATATTTGACTTTGCCTATTTGTAGGATACCAAATACCCAACTCAGGCTTCAGTAGGCTTGGTTTTTAGCATTGATGCAAAAAATCCAGACCACTGGAACTCAGGTTGTTACATTTGGTATCAGAGCCTAGGTTTAGGATTCCTAGGTAGATAGTAAGTGAGCGTATTTGTATTTTTGAATAAAATATAAATATATTATGTATTAAAATCCAAATAGTCCTCAATTATATATTTTAACATGTGCAAAGTTTTTGGATAGTTTGGTTTGGGATGACCCAGTACGTTGAGCCCTATGTTAATTACCGATTTATAGCATACAAATAAGCCATATTTTGAGAGAAGATTGGTATCATATGTTATAGGAAGTGGAAAAGTTCCCTAGGAAGAGTAGGGAGAGTGTTTTTATTTTGGAAGGTTCAAGAGGTTTTAGTATGAAGAAAATCCACTTTATGTCTAATCTAATAAATATAAAACTTTGAATTGAAAAGTGAAAAATATAATTGTTGATATATTTGAGAAAGTAAATATTGTGTTCCTACAAAAATATAAGTGGTAAGAAATTTAAATTGGTTTTTATAGGATGTAAATTTCGTTAAAAGTAAAATTCTTTTTGAAAAAATATAAAGCATGCATAGCTCGCTAGTTTCTTTGTAAGTAAACAAAGATTGTAAATATTAAAACCTAGAGCGTGTTAAGTATCAAAAACGTAGGTTGCAACATTTATTGTTGCAATAAATGTTTTCAGTAAAAATAAAGGAAGCATAGACAATGACACTATTGTTATAGTAAGTGACTCCCAAAGTAAAGGTTTTTACATAACATACGAGATTTATTAATATTTATTTTAATTGAATCCATATATTAGTATTTTTGGGTTGTAGTAACGGTGTTTTACGCAATATCTATTTAGATCCAAATGCATTTTGGTGATAATTTCTAAAGTTGTTTGTATTACACTTATTATTTAAATAAGTGTATGAAAATATATTTTTACTTGCAAAGAATATTTAAAAATAAGTTTTTTTGAAAAATAATGTATAATAAATTAATGAATTTAGTAGGAAATATCTTATGAATCACAAATAAAGATGTTTTGTGCAAGCTATGAGGAATACGAGAAAGAGATGTGTAAGGTATGGAAAGCACCATATTTTGTATAGCCTATTTCGATAAAATATTAAATAAATTTCTTATAATTTCACATAAACATGAAATCCTTCTTTAAAGGATTCATAGAAGGTTCTAGCGTTAACGGTTTCTCATAAGAGAAAGTAATTCCAATACATTAATGTATAAAACCATTAAGTGTAGTAAGTTAGTAACTCCTTCAAGGTTAAGTAACTGGAAGAGTAGGAAAGTTAAGAGATTTTTGATAAAATAATTGTTCTTATTTACTCTAATTTTAGTAAATTTGAAAATCTATGAAAAATAGAAGGATGTTTTGAAAAATGTGAGGACATTTCTTTGAAGTCAAGAAAAAAGAAAAATGTTTTAAGAACAAGCAAGACATGTTTTAAAGAAAGATGGTTTGGTGGAAAAGTAAACAATATTTTTTGGAAAGATAAAATTTTAAGTAACCCAGTACCTTTGACTTTAACAGAAAAGTTCAAAATAACACTTTCAAAGGCAAGAATTTCAGGATTTGACGTTTCAAAATTTTCTAAGCTTTAATTTTTGAAGTAAAATGATAAATACCAAACCGAACTAGACTTCTACATATGGAGTAGATAGAAATCATTTTCTAGCTGTAATGGGAAAAGTACAAGGCTATAAAGTGATTACTCCTAGTAGTAAAAAAAAAGTTCCCGTAAGGTGTATATGACACTAGTGAAAACCTAGAAATGTTGCTTCATGTGTGTAGACTATAGAAGAATAGCGATGTGATATTGGTAAGCTATTAAGACACGCATGGTTAGAAACGTATACCTTAGTTGGGGAAAAATGAAGGGTAAGAGAAAATTTCCCTAAGCTTACTTGCCTTTTTAGATAGGGATTGCATAGATTGAAACCCTTATCCGTTGCAGTAAATGAGACTTAGCTGTTCCTTTTTTAGCGTGGAATAGAAGAGATGAATAGATCTTATTCATCATGAGTAATACAACATATGTTCATAATAAGTAATAGGCGACAGGAGGAGCATATGAGTTACTTGGATTCCTAGAGTAGGACCTTTTTGTGTCAAAGTGGATATGGTCCTAGACCTTCTTGCCCAAGATGATAGCTATGTTTAGTTGTTGTATAAAAAAAACAATAAAAGCAGAATAAGATAACTAAAAGGAAAATAACAAATTTAAAGGAAGCGACAGAAACATCAACAGAAAAATTTAAAAAGAGATATTTTCTTATGTAAACTGTGCTTGGGGAAGTAAATAATTTTTTTTAGAATAGTAGCCTAAATCCCAAGTACGGAGGAAGATGTGCATAAAAGAAAATCGGAGAAATATGAAGTTTTTCCGTTTTCTACCTTCTTTATGACATAAGAGATCGAATTTAGAAAATTAGATTTTTCTGAAATTCGAATATTTAAAGTTGTATGGTAGGATTTGGATGCAAAATTCATTGAACTACACCCCTATTCAGTAGGAGTGTAGGAAAAATTAGATGAAAAGTGATTTAAATTTTCAAAAGATTGCATTCATATACAAATTGCAAGTATATTTAGGATGTGTGCATAATGTTTTAAAAATAAATTTTTAAAGAAGCAAAGCATTTATATAGGAGGTACCACTTAGAAATTCATGTACATTCGTATATTTTATATTGAATAACACTTTTGCACAAGAGCACGGATGGTCAAAAAAATGGATATACATAAAATGGATGTAATTGATGCGAGGAATTACATAATTTTACCCTTGTCGAATTTCGGGGATGAAATTTCCAAAAGCATGGGGGAATGTAACACCCTACATTTTTATATAATTAAATAAAATCAATTGAATTGACATAACTGCAAAATAGAATATAAATGTCAATTATACACATTTAAGAGTTAAGAGGTTACGTAGATTTACGCAAGCAATGAGTATGTGATTAATTGACACATCAATCAATTAAAAGGTGAATTAATTAAGAGACACTGTGGCGTCAATTAGTTAGAGAATATGTCACTTTTGTAACATTAATTAATTAAGGGATCTTCTATAAAGAGAAATTTATGTGGAGAATAAATTAAATGATAACATACATATGTGGAGAATAAATTAAATGATAACATACATATATTAATTTATAATTGATGCGATCAATTAATTAAGATTAATTAAAGACATTAAGTAAGTGACAATTAATAATAGGGGGAAGCTTTTATGTCAATTAATTGGGTAATGAATTGGCGGTTTAAATATATACAACTAATAAATGCATGATTGAGTGACGCATAAGAATTAATTTGGATATCGATTAAAATGGAAAAACGTGTCAATCAATTAATTGGCAATTAGTTGAGCATTTTAAAAAGGGTGTCAATTAATCAAAGAATATACCCTTCTTACAATGACTAATAATGTAAATTAATTATTCAAAAGAAAATCCCAATTATAGGATTAATTGTTTCGAAGCTAAAAAGAAAAATGGAATGCATATAAAAATCAAACGGAGTAATTAAGTTTATGATGAAGGTAAGTTAATGAGAATAAATTAAAAAAGTATAACTTTTATATACAATCGATTAATAGAGGTATTAATTGACGTGTTCAAATAGGTAAGAAATTATAACGTATAAGAATCAATTAATATTGGATATACATACATGTGTATATATATATATATATATATATATATGATCTAATTAATTGGATAATTAATGGGAGAATCTTATTTAGAAGGAAACGTGAATTAATAGAGTCGTATAACAAAGGAATAAATGAATAACATTAGATAATTATACGTTATAAGCTAACGTAAACAAATCAATAAATGATGGTGAGGATTGTTTTTAGGGTTAATAAGATGTTTCATAGTTGTTCGCTGCACCTATAAATTGAACGTAACTTAACCCTAGCCCACACTATTTTCTCTAAATCAGCTGCTATCATTTACAGCAACTCCTCTTCTCTTCTCTCTCTTCCTTTCTCCTCTGTCAATCAAATCTTTCCCAAACAAAAAAAAGCAAGGAAATACATATAAGCAAATCAGAGAATTGTGCAAACAAATCAGGGAATTTACAACGAACTAAAAAGGGGGAAAAGCGGAGAAAAGCGTAGCAATTTAAAAGGGATGGAGATTGAAGCTAAGCATGACATGTGAGTGGATTTATTTATATATCTTTTAAGTTTAAGATATATTATCGCTAAATTCCCGTTTTTATAATTTTATTCAATAATTAATCCTATTAATTAAGTTATGTTGAACTATAAGGAATTTACATTTTATTTACAGTATTAGTATTTGTTTTCTACGTTTTGGATTTCTATGCAAGCGTCATTCTTCTTTTATTTTCTCCTCTTACTTCACGTATGAATTAGAATAGATTGAACGTGAATATGGATTAAATAATTAAGAATACTGAAATGAAGGAAATAAGATGTAAAGTAATAAAAGTTTGAGGAATGGAATTACTAATATAAATTACCTTAAAATGAGCTGAATTTGGGAGTAATTAAAAGGTTAATTGGTTGGTTTAGAAAATAGGAAACATTTCTATAATTTAATATTTAAAAGACAACAATGAACGTAGTTGCTAGAATAAAAGAAAGAAAAAGAGAATTAATGTAAAATAGAGAAACTAATGTATTTTACACTATTTCAAAATAGTAAAAGAACTGTCTAGCAGTTACGGATTATTGTTTATAGTATTTTCTAATATTAAAATATGGAAATGGATTTTTAAATATAGTTTTCATAACTAACAAAATAAAATAGAATTACTTCCTAGAATAGAAGATAATAAAGTGAAGTATGACATGAATCAAGTAAATTATTAGATAAGAACTTGAAGCTCTAAACGATAATGAACCTATGTTTGCATTCACTACATAGACCATTTAAGAAGATAGTTTTTATGATAAGTGAATTATATAATATAAGATAATAAAAGAATATTCTATATCATAATAAAAGAAGGTAGATTAGAACAAAAAAGTAATGCTGGAATTATGTACAGACTATAAAAGAAGAGAAAATGACAATTATAGCTGGAATTATAACATAGGTTATAATTAAGTAATAAGAATGGAAAAGATTATTTTAAGACTTTGAATAAATTAACGAGCAATAATAATGGTGGAAGCTTATTTAAATAATTTATATTAAGCCAATAAGCAAATAAAGTAGGAATGATAAAAGAGGCTTATTTTAATGAACTTAAGATTTATATTAAGTTAAATAAGCAAGATAATGAATGTGTCTCATACCAACAGAATTCCCTATTAAATAAATGGAAATCTCATAATATATAGAGGAGAGACGAGGGAAAGAATATGCTAGTTAGGGTAAATAAGTAGCCAATAGCATAAGAAAGTAAACTAAGCGCAAATTAAAAGATTAGACTTAGGGTCTAATAAAAGAATTGAGATGCGATTGGAGCAACTCAAAGGATGAAGCGTCTAACGAAGCAATTCTTCATGGATTTCAGAAATGGAGAAGCACGTCCAACTTGGTATTTTTGGGCTTCAAGGAAGTACGAGACTTCAACAGGACATGAGGATACTCTAGGATGGCCCTCTGGATAGGCCTAACAAAGCCGTACCCTCGGAGGCAGGTCTGTAGGTGTTGCATCAAGAGAGTATGCCTTGACTGTATTTGCATTGTAGGCCTAATGAAGCAGATCTTTATAGACAGTCAGAAGGGCTTGGTGCTCGGAGTAGGGTATTCGTATGTTCGATACTTGCAAGTAATTTTAAGGATAGTCACATGTGGATATCGATCAGCATCAAGACCAAGAGCGATTTCAAGATAGACTAGAGTTAAACCAACAGGCCAATGATTCTTTCATTGTCGAGACATTGGATAAGGCACCGCCATTGGATGTTTGATTGTCTGCGGTAGGGCACGACTACTTAACTCTTTAGAAGTCTTTCAGTTATTTAAGGGGTGGCTGTGAGGGGCCATAGCCACGATGAAAAAGAGACAGACCAACTAGAATTTCTGTATTGTAGGCCTAATGAAGCAGTCTTTTATGGATATAGAAAATCCCCGACTGAATTTCGTACAAGGTAGACCTTGTTGGCGGGATTTAGATAGTAGACAGAACGATTACATAATTTTCAATGTACGTACTGGGTGGTACAATGTGGATGTCCGAGCACTGGCATAGACTAGTGCAGACACGATCTACGTTTTCATAGTAAGTAGTGAAGCATCTGTATTGTAGGCCTTATGAAGAAGTCCTTTACAAATGCAACTACAGAACGCTTACGGAGCAAGACGATGGAGTATCTGTATTGTAGGCCTTACGAAGCAGTCCTTTACAAATATAACTACGGAGCAATACGATGGATCCCTTTTCAAGGAGGATACGGAAGGTAACATGGGTGATACTTAGGACCAATATGGTCAATGGGCATATAGCTACATATATGTATATATTAGTTATTATGTTTTAATCTACTATGGAGTAGATGGGCACGGTTCACGAACAGAGGTGGAAGTATTGTAACCTAATGAACCTAATATAAGAGTAAATGGAAATAAAATGATATATGTAGAATTAAGCCTAGAAATCTATTCATTCACCAGAATTTTTGTTCTGACCCCCTCCTCATAACATCCTACGGGTTAGGTAAATGGCAGAGACTTCTCAGCTTTATTACACTTGCTTAGAACGTGTTATCATTTGGTTGAGTATTTACTTACTATTATATTTTAGTCTATCCCGCTGCGAGATAAATTATTAAGCTCTGATAAATTTTTCCTTGCCTATATGCAGGATACCAGATAACCAATTTGGACTTTAGTGGGCTTGGTTTTTAGTATTTTTGTGAAAAATCCGGACCACTGGAATTTGGGTTGTTGCATTCATGGTTAGAATAAATGGTATTCGATGATAATGTTGGGTTACAAGTTAAAATTTAGAAAAAGATGTTTACTATAAACAAAAAGAAAAGATAGAATATTTTGGAAATAAATAATTGTGAAAATATTTATATAATTAGGTTTACAAAATATGATTTATAAACGAAAAGGATTTAGATCGAGAATTTAAGAACTTAAATCCTGGTGTTTCTTGAAAATGTTTTTCAAGATTTTAGCGAAAATAATAATAGTATTATTTGAAAGTAAACATTTTGGAAATTTGTTTAGGAGATGGAGGTCATGATACTTAGTATTATTATATGAAATATTTGATACCGCTTTGAAATGGTTTTAGTTAAATACCAAAAGTATGGTTTGGATATACAAAACTCACTTCTATTACTTGAAAATAATTTCGGTGATAACTATAGCACCATCGGCACTCATTTTCGAGATTTTAACTGTGGGATGCTCCAAAGTTGTTGTGGTAAGACGGATTTTGATTTAAATCCTAAAAGGGAGATTTGGTATACGGAAGTTATATGTGTATATTATTTAAAAATGATTTGAAATGAAAACCGATGTTTAGTTCTGAAGGTTCTTTAGTTAAATTATTTCATGGATATATGTAGCCTATGCAATATTACAGTATGGTATGCGCATCATGATATGATATATTATTTGGTAGTTTTCATTTGTTAAAATGAAATTGAATTTCGGTGATTTTGGATAGTCAGGAACTTCCGAGTTGTTATAGTGATTGTAGTTAATTTTTTTGAAAATGTAACGTTGAGTTTATATAACACTTGAATTGAGAAAATAGAAAGTTAAATAAGTTTTAAATTTTTTAATCATACTTGTTATAAATTTGATGTTTAGGTATATATTCGAGGGATGTAGTGGAGTATTATACGAGTATGAACTTAATTTATAAAAGGTGTATAAACTTGAGGTTATGTTTTATAAAATGACTCATAAACAATTTTAGTGTTGAAGACATACTAGTTATATAAATAAATGCGATTAAAAAGGAATTGGTGCAGTTAACAAACTAATATGATAAGTGTGTAATTTGTATGTAGATTATTTTATCTACATGACTGTTCTTGATCCAATATTCGAGCATATGTTTTCGAGGTGGTTTACTCCAGTCCAAACAAGGATTTTTCACTCGTTTCTTGATGGCGAACACTTGATACGAGTTTGTGATACGACCCCGATGTTTTCTATCATAGTATATGGCTATGCAAGAAGAGCAAAGGTTTTTAATCAATGAACAAAATCAAAGTCCACAGCAGAGAGGTCAAGTGATCTATACTAGTTGGAAAGTGAAATCTATGTGATCGAGCAAGTGTAAAGATTAAATATTGTGTACATATAGTCTTTATACATCGTAGGGGCTTTAGTACATTTGTATGATGTGTTGACTTATGATGAGTTTAGAAAATGACTCTTTGATTTGTTACGAGGTAGCATGAATAATCGTCTAAGAATGAACCTAAGGCTATTGAGCGTAAGGTACACTTAGTAGATTGTATATCATCCTTGGACGATGATAGAGTTTTGTACCTAAGCAAACCATGGGCATTGGTTGCTAATGTTATGAATATTATTTGAGTATTGTGTGCTTATTCCTTTGTTAAGGTTAGAAGTATAATAGGATGGGAATGCTCGGAATAATACAAAAAGATGGAGGGCAGATTGAAGGAGTTCTACCCATAGTGCTTATAGGCTAAGGGTTCCTTCTTATCTTAGTATCATATATCTTTCGTAGTGTACTTACCGCTTGAGGTGGAGTCGCTGAGTATGCATTTCACCTTCATTTAGTATGCATTTCAGTTTCATTTTAGTTTGTATATAATTTCATCAGTACTATATATCTTATTTTATCTATCTCCTTTGATTATTATTCTTGTTTAAATTTCGAGGATGAAATAAGTGGAGGAGAATGTAACAACCCGAAAATTCGAACACTTCGTCTTTGGATATCAAAACATTTTGAAATATAATTATGAGTTATAAATATGATTTTATAACCTTATTCGGCATCATTTAATTAATAATTAATGATATGAAACTTGTTTTGAAATTTTTTTACAAAATTATATTATTCAAAGAAAAATAGATAATGTGATCGAAAACCGATTTATTGATAAACAGCTTTTCGATCCATATAAGTTTTTCAAACTCTTGTGCACTTGTTTATTTATCAAGTGAGCACATTGGCAACTAATTAGCATACATACCTCTTCATAAAACTTGGAATGTTCTAGAAGCTTCTATATGGATAAGAGTATTATTATGGGAAGGGTATAAGAGTAATATGCATACAAGAGAAGTGATGGGAGGTGAAGCTTACAAGGCATGGTGGGGGTGAGTGAGCTCTTAGGAAATACCATTCCTAAGCCTATATAATGAGGGGCATAGGCTTAGTTATCATTCACAAAAATTTACAAAGCTTAGAGTTGAAAATCGAAGGCCTCTTCGCCTTCTTTCTCACTAATGTTCAAAAATAAAATATATGCAAATCAATTCCAAATCACTTCAAACTTTTCCACAAGGCTTATTACCATATTAGAACACCTTCCACCGTACCAAAAGTTGAATAAGCAAAGCCATTCACCCCGACCTTGCATAGGCCATGAGCTTTATAGGGAATTTTAGGCTAGAGAAAGGTGAAAGCAAGGAGAAGAATGGAAGGAAAGGAGGGTGCTAGCTTGGATTTGGACTTGGGTTCTTGGATCTTGATTTGTGTTAGGATAAAAACCAGTTAACACCTCATTTTGAATGAAAATATAACATACATATGTTGTGTTGATTATATATATGTTGTTTGAATTGTTGTTAACTTATGTTAAAACATTGGTTTGGATTCTTACTTTAAAAGTAAGTGACATATGTGATCCATGTATGGAGACTTGAATGGACTTGAATGGACTTGTATGATTTGTGACAAGACCTTGAATAAATCACATATGTTATAGATGGAATTTGGTTTAGATTGTACTTGGATTTGAAAGTGCCCTTATAGCGATAGTCGCTACACATGCAGTTTATAATTACCTTGTTTTTAGCAATGTTTATGGAATTATGTGATTCTTAGGGGTTTCTCACCATATTTTTAATGTCTTATACATATGCTTATTGCTATTAAAAGCTTAGATAGGTAAAGGTTAAGTAACATCTCCAAAAGTGGGCAAAATTTCACTTGTGCAAAACTACCCGTTTGGTCTTGATTTTGGACTTTAAAAGGTTTGAAAAGATATTTAAATTTAAGTATTTTTTCATTCTTTTTAAAGTGTTTACTAACTCGTATTAGAGTATTTCAAAAGTGGCTTGAGATATTTATGAATTTTGAGAATTAGTTGTGAAACTTTAAAGAAGGGATTCATTTAAAATATATAGAAAACATGTTCTTTTCTAGTTTTAAGGAAAATTGTAAAGTTGTTATATTCAAGTAATATTTTCGATAGATTTTTAAAATTTATTATAAGTATTTTTATTTTAAAATTATATACAAATTTTTTTGAAAAGGGGATAGAAATGCTTGGTGGATAAATAGTAAATTGTTTAATTACTTATTTGACAAGTAATTAACTATGCTTAAAACTAAAAGCCGACAAAATAAGGATTATCAATTTGTTAGAGTTAAGATTGATGTCAAGTAGGCACAAAACAATAGAGCGCTAACCTACCGGACTTCTTTCTCGAGTGAGGAATAGTATGTTGAAAAATGTCGAAAACATTTTAATCGTGTTGATTGTAACATACCAAAATTTATCAATTTAAATTTGGTAATTGTTAAACTTTTGTAATATAATTTGAAAGGTTTCAAAATAAATAAATAATAAGTGATAATTTAAATGAATAAAAATTTCAAATTTCTTTTGAGTATAAAATTTGAAAAAAAACTAAAAGTTTTTAAAAAAAAATCTAAATTTTATACATATATATATATATGAATATATATGTATGTGTGCATATATGGGTAAATTTGAATTTATATATTGAATTTGATTTTTTTTGAATTGAATTTAAATTCTAAAATAAATTCTTTAGTAAAATATTATGGATTTCAAAATAATGTGTATAAAGGTAATTTATTTAATGCCTAATTGGGTTAAAAATATTTTCTTTTAATTTTATATAACAAGAAGAAGAGAAATGCATTTTAAAATTTTAATTAAGAAGAGAAAAACATTTAAAAAGTTTATCTCATGCAAGGGACACATGGAAGATAGGTAGCATATGTATTAACAAGTGTATAAATTTAAACAAATGATTCAACAAATGTAATTCATGTAGAAGGAATTAAAACAAGTGTCATCGCCTCATTTGTTTTCCTTAGAAATTCATAGAAAAGAAAATAAAAATTATAGGGTAATTCATCTTCTTCTTCTTACTCTTTTATTCATTTCAAAAGAAAAATTCTGTGCAATTTTTACATCAGAAAAAAAAGGAAATCATCAAGAACAAACATAATTTCCTCAACTTAGGAATCAAGAAACAGATTTCCAGAAGAAAAAAAAATCTATAGCAAACTTCTCTCTCAATATCTTAAGCCAGAAGAGGGATTTCAAGGATAGTTTCAAATCTTCAATAAGTACTACAGAATCGAGCAGAAGAACTTCAAAGAATAAAGGGAGAATCAGAATTAACTTAAAAAGAAAAAAAAAATAGCAAACACAAGCTTTAAGGTGCAGACCAGAGATCTTTCTTCCTTCTGTTCCATTTAAAAACAAACTGTGAGTAAATTTAATTTTTAATTTGTTGTTAAAAAAATTAGGTAAGTAAAATACATCAAAGATTAAGCAAGTTCACACAAAATTAGTTGTAGATAACAAACTCAAGATCAAGCTAAGAAAAGAAAGGTAGTTCTAGGTTTTGATTTTCAAATCCAAACAAGAAAACTCTCTCTGCTAAATTATACAGGTGAGTAAACATTTCTAAACTCTGATGTCTGGTGTGTTGTTTGAATATAGGATTTAAACAGGTTTGAACATTTGTTTGTATGCACAAAATCTATGAATATATGCATATTTTTGCCTGTGCATGTTAGTTCAAATTTAAATCACCTCTGTTACAGGTTACAGGGATTTAAACCCTGTCCAAGAATTTGATTTCTTCCACCCTGTAGCTTATTAGGCTTTGAAATTTAGACCAAGATTGTGTGTATAAACATGTTTTAAGCTTTTAAAATAAATTTAAGCAAAATAAATTCAAACTTCTCTGTAACATTTAAAAATACAGTTAAAATGCGAATCGTGTTAAATTTCAAACCTCGTAGATTTTAACTTCAAGTATACTATCTGAAGGCTTATCAAAATTAATGATTTTTGAAAGTAAATTCATAATTTTTAAATCAGTATTCACTGAGATAAGCTGAAATGGTCAATTTTGGGGTTTATGGCCTTTGCCGATCATCGATGCGATGGCTAGGGTCGGGGTTACTCGTGAAGATGGAGGAAGAATCAGGGATTAATGGAAAAATGCTCAACGATTTTATAATTAGTTGAGGAGGGTTGTCGAGATCAAACTAGGGTTTTAGCTCATGCTTCTGCATTAATCGTAATTTGACCAACTTCGTGGTCTAGGCTGCATCTGTAACGTTTGCGATTTTTCGTTGCCGAAAAACCGAAATGTTAGGGTTAAAGAAGAAGAAAAGGCAGAAGAAGATAGAAAAAGAGAGAACAGAACAGAAAGAAATAACAGAACAACATCAGAATCTCACAATCACAGCGGAACAACGTATAATAGATAAATGAATAATCTTTAAACAAAGTACTATATCAGTTATTACATTACATCTCATTACATTTCATTACATCATCAGAGTGTACAACAACAAACAGCGGAAAAGAAATACTATATACTAGTGAATACGTCATGCCATCCAGCTTGCCTCCTGCAACTCCTGAATTCCAGAATATCCTGATAAACCTTACTCCTGACTGCCTGTGTGGAAATTGGTGGGCACCCAGAGTTTAGGAAGGAAAACAATAAACTCCGAGTCAGTCATGTGACTGGTGTGAGAACTCAAAACAGTTTATCTTTAAAACAAAGAACAGGATAATTTTAAAATAGATTCGCAATGCTTTTTAGAAAATGAGACTACCATAAGGCCTCCTGCACACACACACAATGCAAACGCAGAATCGGAGGAGGTTTCTCCTTATGATAGTCGAAGATGCTTGATACGCATTAAAAAGAAACATTTGATTTTATTACTAGTGCATAGTGTAGGAAAAATTCATTTCGAAAATAAAGATATAAATCTTAGGCAACATACGACCATTATCGTATGCCTACTATAGCTACCATCTAAACAGTGGTGACCACAATAAGTAAATGGCAGGTTCTACAACTAAAACCGTACAGGGTTTCGTATTGGGAATTGGATTTTCAACAAATGGTCAGGCCAAGGAACTTCCCATTGCCACATGGAAACGCCTCTGGAATGACGTCCCGAGAACCTAACCGGATCTCTGCCAACACAAGGTCGGGTTACCTTTCAAACTAGGTAACTACTGACACGAATATGTCATCCCCCGATCGTAACCGATCTATCCGAGGATCCTCGATTTCCAACAACCACAAAATTTGCAGCAACAACATAGGTTAAGTATCTGGTCTCCATACCATGATACCACCTCTATCCAGAAGGAATGACATACACTAAAGGGGCGCTACCCCCTAATAACCTTGCCGCATCCTTCCTGTTTTGACCATTTCCGGGGTGTGAGGTCCGACGAAGTCTCGTCCACAAAGCCACGCTTTATACAAAAGCTGTGCTTTGGGTCAAAAAATGATCATAGAAATGATCACCAAGATAAATGATCAAATAAATGATCCTATCACAAATGATCAAACAATGATCATTTCACAGCAACACTCAGCATGCCACACTACCAAATTGGGAGTATATCACTAATAACCTTCAACTATATAACCTCTGAGCTCGTACGTCTCAGAGAAGGGTGTTAAGCTAAGAGAATAAATTCTCCGCCACCAACAGAAATATATTTGAAAGAAATCAGCTTTATATCTCAACTTGTAATGTCATACATACAATCCATACAAGTCTGTTCCGGGCTCGAACGGAACCGAAGGCACTTCCAAAGAAGTCCTTGCAATCCGGATATTCACTAATCACGACCGGACTTCCCGTCACTAAGGGTGATAAAACCTCTATATCGGAGATCAGCCGATGTAGTGTAACTCGACGGTAATCCTTCCGTTTTCACAAATATTCGATCTTCAACACCGGTCATCAAATGCAATCCATAACGACGTATCACATATTCGGAATGGGTTATACGACCCCAAGGTCCTTTCCCGGCTAACCCGAATAGTGAGCGCTTATTCAAAAATAAGTGTGGCATTCAAATTCAAACAAATCACAACAAATACCTATTTAAAGGTAAATATTGATAGTCGGATTATTTAACTATCAATAGGCATGCTCAACATCACCAAATTCCAAATAATTTTCCAAATTATTTACTTTCCAAAATATCTTTACTAGATATAAAATTTCCCACACTTCAACATTTGAAAACTAATTTTCAAATCACTTTTCACCTTTACCACTTTTGAAAACAAATTTCAAACATTTTCCTTACGCGAAATACTTTCATTTCAACATGGTTCATTTAAACCAATTAAATAAATCCTTAACGATTTACTTTATATTTACGTTCCTAATCCGTAAATTAATTCCCATACTTCAAAAATAAATCAACATTTATTTTTTTAAACAAATTCCCCTTTTCATTTATAAATTCCATAGTGAATTTACATTCCAAAATATTTACGAATATACGATTTCAATTATTCATTTTCAATTCATCTTCAAAAAGATAAATTCTCAAAACATTTCATTTCACATTGGAAAAACATTTCCATACTTATTTATTAATAAGTAATTCACAAATCCATTTATTTTCAATACTTAGAAAATATTCCATATACTTAATATCGAAATTAAGTAAATATTTCATTCTTTAAGGAAAACATTCACTTAACACATTTATTTGGGCTAAAACGAATGTTGCGTAAAACATCGTTACGACGACCCAAAATCACTAGTATAGGGATTCGAAATTTAGATAGATATATAAATCCCAATACTATATAAAACATTTCCTTTCGGAAATCATTTACTATAACAACAATGTTATAGTCCACCATTTCCTTCTTTCTCGAAAACGTCTATTTCAACAATAAATGTTGAAATCTATGGTTTCGATTCATAATACATTTTAAACATCTTTAAAATAATTAACTTCATTTTATAATATTCATTTTGCCAAACATGACCATTTTATTCAATAAGGTATTCACTGTCCAAAATCGTGAATATATTTCCTTTAATAAACTTCAATATTCAATTTATCAAATTCAATTGATTTCGAATTTATAAACAATGTTTATAAATTCCATTTCTATTTATAAGCTTCGATTTATAAATCTCCTTTATTAATCCAATTTGTATTTCGTTTATATGCCGAATCTAACTTATAAATAAATTACTTATAATCCATTTATTCACAAATCCATTCTTTTATATCATCGTTTGTTTATAAATCTAAAATTCTTATCTACTTATAAAACTAAGTACAACTTTATTTTAACACTTATAAAAGCTCGTTTTATAATTCCAATATCTTTAACTTATTAAATATAAATTTTATAAATCTTTTATATAAATTGTTTATAATAATTCAAAAATCCCAATTTAACTAAATTTATTCTTTTAATAATTTAAAAATCGTTATTCAAAGCTTATATACTTCAGAATCATACTTAAGCATTATTTTCCAAAAAATCATAACTTTTATGAAAATAAAATTTTAACGTTTATTTATTTTAACAATTCAAAATTTAATAAAACATATACTTTTGAAAATCACTTTAAAATTCCTTTTAAAACCAAAAATCATTATTTTAAACTTCAGAAATGGATCCGATGATGCAGCAGCACCAAATAGTCAATCACGACATCCAAGTATCATATATCGATATGATAATCAACAAATATCAAAATATCTGTAAATAAATCAATACAGTTGAGGAATCCAGTTGGATCCCTCCAACCTGTTTCCCTGCATCCACAAACATTAGCACAATACCAATTCCGCTCCAGTACGGAATTATCGCGGTATATGGGATTTATAAAATATTATCCGCTTAATAAACGGCGCAATAGGGTCTCATCCGCTATACAATGCGGGAAATCAATTCTAAGTACATAAATAATACCAATTTCACTGTTTATGAAATATTCGTGGTATATGTTTTTAATAAATAACATCCGCTTACTAACGGCGCATAATGTCTATTTTAACAATCAATAGATATCAATCATCATCCAAACATGCATTCAAATATTTTAAATATAACTATTTAAAATAAAATCGAAACCGATTCGATTGAGTGAGAAGTTCTCACCTTGATTTTTAATTCCGTTTCAGCTTTTATTTCGAATAAAATTAAACGGACGTTTAATTTTACCGGAAATTTTCACTGACTCCAATCGACTCCAATCCAGCTCCATTGCGTAGTGCTCGATAAAACGAAGCCAACGCAATTTGTTTCGTCGAAATCCGACCTCGTATCAACAAGATATTGCATACACGAATTTATATTATAAAACTAAATAACAAATTTATTGTTTTTGAACCTATATTGATCTTAGTCGCACGTTTCTATTTGAAGCAATCAGGGCCGCATCACGTTCTTCTTCAACATCAGGATATCACGAACGTACAAAAACCCATGGAGCCGTTCCTTCCATCAATTTACGCGACTCCTCCCTTGATCTAGAACACGATCAAGAGATGCCATCGCGAAGCCTTCCACGCAAGCCACCATCGGCTGTAAATTGGTGGAGCTTGGTCCCACGATTATCGAGAAAAACACACCCACACGCACGACTTTGCAGCATAAATTCGGCCTCCACGATGCTTGAAACGTCATCAAGCCCGTATGGATCTGAAGCTCTCTCTATCCTCTACAACTTTGCAGTTGAACACTTCGTGAATCGATTGATGGATTGAGAAATATTAAGGGGAAAAGAAGATGAATTTTCAGCCTTTGAATTCTTAAGTGGCTGCTGAAGTTTATCAAACCCTAGGGTTTTATTTTTAGTTGCAAAGTGAATAATAGAGGGCCTTATATAGAAAATTCAACAAACACTATTCATCCCGGAATTTTCGAACTCCAAACGAAGCGTGTCGGTTGGCGTTTCTAAGGTTTACCCCGCGTTCCGGACACAATGGAACGTATTTCGGAGGCTAATTCGATCATCTGTGCGAGATATGGCTATAAACGATCGATTTAAAATTAATCGATTTAAACGATTTTCTATGTGTTTTCGCTTGCCCCGAACAAACGGTAAATCCGATTGACTTGAAATTTGAAACCTTACAATAATATCACATTACGGATCCGATGAAACTAGTTTCGTCGAAATCCGAGACTTTTCGAAAAATGATTATTTTAACTCGCCAAATTAATATTAAAACCAATTCAATGCGTTTCGAGCTGCCACGGTCAAACGACAACTCTGATTGGTACGAAAATTGAAATCCGATAATAACAAACTATTATGGATCCAATGGAACTGGTTTTGTCCAATTCTGAGACTGTTCGAAAATTGGCTATTTTTCAATCGATAATTAAATATTAAAATATTCAATTTTCACAAATTAACTTTTAATCCGATTTTAAAAATTCTATAACATTGCTATAACTCCAATATGATAAAATAAAATTTTACAAATCAATTTTCATCATATTTAACCTAATTTTCAATTATTTCAGAAATTTCAACTATTAAAAAATCGATTTAATTATCCAATTAAATCCAATATTCGAAAAATAAATTATTCGACTTAAAATTTTCACTTATTAATATTTAAAATTAATTAAATATTCATTTTTTAATTAATAGAAATTCTGGGTCGTTATAGCATCGGACTGGACGAGATCGTTTGGAGGAGGTGCGTGGCCGATAGGGGAAGCTCGTGACGGAGGCGCATTATCTCCGGTGATCTTTGGCGTCAGAGCGAGGTGGATTTGTGGGTCGAGCTTAGACCCAGTTTTGAGTCAAATGACTCTTTTGCAAATTCACTGACATTATGGGTTTATGGGTGGTGTGAATGTTTGGTGGGCTGATCGTCGACTCGATGGAGGCTGGAGCCTCGACCGGAGGTGGCGATTCCAGTTGTGCATGTGCACGACGAATTGATGGGTATCAGTAGTTTGGTTTTGGGGAAGAAGGATATTGACTTGAGTGTTGCTCGAAGTAAGCATGGGAAAAAACATGTGGTGGCTCGAGTATCAACTCGAAAAATTCTGGGGCGCCAAGTTATAATACTTAGAAAAATTTTAAGCGAAAATTTTTGGCACTCGGGTAAATTTTTGATATAACCCGAAGCAAACGAGGAAAACTCTTGGGCGTGACTCGAAGTGACTCTCGAGATCAATACGTAGAACAGTTTCTACCTTAAAAAAAATTCAAACCTTTTAACAATTTTAAAACATGTTTCAATTTTATGACTTCGACTTAAGTTTGAATAAATCAAGGATTTAAGTAAGATGTTTTAAAAGTAATTAAATTTTAATTTATTTAATTTTTGATACATCATTTTATAAATTCATTTATATTAAATAATGAAATTTAAAAGAAAATTAAGATAAAATGTTGTTTAAACTAAATCTTAACCTTTTAAGGTATCCAATGTGATAGAAGTAGTTTATTGAACAAGGTTTAAAAGGATAATCAAAGTAATTAAATTATCTTTTGGTTTATTAAAATAATTAATGTTTTTGTTAATATAATTTCTTAAGAAATAATTACTTAGTTAATTATTTAATATTAAAGTTTAAATTAATTAATAATTAAGATTTAATAAATTAATAATTGAGGTTAGTAATTTGAAATTAATAAATTAAGATAATTAATTAAGGAATAATTAATTAATGAAGGTGATTAAGACTTAATCAATAGTGATAAATGATAATTAATCATTGATTTAAGATTACTAATGAAAGTACTTATGCGATTAATAAATTTAAAACTACATGAGTTATTCATCTCAATTGAAGATGTTTTGATTGTTCTTGAATGTTGTGTGTTGGATTGATATTTATGTTATGTGATGTGATGCTATGTAATATTAAATGCTTTGTGTTGAGCTATGATATTTGTATTGAATACACTGCTTTGTGATGGTGAAAACCCTTTTTTTGCCCGTAAAATGGCATTTGAATTTCGATGCGACAGGGAGTCGGATTCCAGTTGGTTATCCGAAACCCACATCGAACGTGTGAATCTTTGTGATGAATACATCCACATATTTTTAAATTGAACGATCACTATTCAGTTTAGCTAGGAAAGGACCTTTGTGTCATATAACCCATTCCGAATATGTGATACATCGAAATGGATAGCATTTGAAGACGGTGGTGAAGACCAGGCGTCTTCGAGAGCGATATGATAACCTGTCGAATGACTCTGCACTGAGTTGCTTTGGTATAGAGATCTCCATATGTGATGGGGAGTCCGATTGGGATTGTGGATGCCCCGATTGCAAGGGCTTCTTCAGAAGTGCCTTCGGTTTTGTTCGAACCCGAAACAGACTTGTATGGTTGTATGTCTGACACTATACCTTGAGATATAAAGCTGATTTCTTTCAAACGCATATCTTTTGGTGGCAGAGAATTTATTCTCTTAGCTTAACACCCTTCTCTGAGATGTACGAGCTCAGAGGATATGTAGTTGAAGGTTATTAGTGATATACTCCCAATTTGGTAGTGTGGCATGCTGAGCGCTGCTGATCATTTGTTGATCGAAGCATGGCTTTGTGAAAAAGCGTATCTTTATGGACGAGACTTCGTCGAACCTCACAACCCGGTTATGGTCAAAACAGGAATCGTGGCAGCAAGGTTATTTGAGGGTAGCTCCCCCTAAAGGTATGTCCATTTCCTTTTGGATTATAGGTGGTATCATGGTATGGAGC
Source organism: Allium cepa (assembly GCA_030765085.1). Lineage (NCBI taxonomy): Eukaryota > Viridiplantae > Streptophyta > Magnoliopsida > Asparagales > Amaryllidaceae > Allium > Allium cepa. The sequence goes on along the minus strand of CM060943.1, from coordinate 545,545,191 downwards.
CCAGATACTTACTTTGTGGTTGCTGCAAACTTATTACTTTGTGGTTGTCAGTTGAGAAGCGCTTTAGATAAAGGTTGGTAACGACCGGGAGGTGGCATACTCGTGTCAGTTGTTACCCAGTCACAGAGAAACCTGGCATTGTGTAGCAGAGATCCAGTTAGGTTCTCGGGGACGTCCCTTCAGAGGCGTTCCATTTTATGTGGGAAGTTCCTTTGCCCGACCATTTATTGGAAATCCAATCATCCAATACGAGCTCTTTACGGTTTTAGTTGTATAACCTGCCATTTACTTATGGTGGTCACCACTGTTTAGATGGTAGCTATAGTAGGCATAGTATGAAATGTCTATGCTGGCTAAGATTATTATTATACTTTCGAATTGTTTTCTACACTATGAACTAATAATATTATTTAAAAGAGTTTTCCCGTATCAAGCATATTTGACTGTCATAAGAAGAAATCTCCTCCAAGTCTGCGTTTGCATTGTGTGTGTGGTGGGAGGTCTTATGGTAGTTTCATTTTCCAAAAAAGCATACCGATTTTCTTTTATGAAGCTGTTCTATTTCAACAACTGTTTTGTTTACTCATACCAGTCCCATGACTGACCTGGAGTTTATTGTTCCTTTCCTAAACTCTGGGTGCCTACAATTTTCCACACGGGCAGTCTAGATTTGGGTTTTTCAGATAGTAGATATAGATATCGATTCGATAGCTTTCAGCTTTCTCTTTGGTATTCTTTGAAGACTTTGGATATTGAAGTATTTGGTTAGGATGACTAACCTTGCTAGCTTGGTGCAACTTAATGGTGGTTCGAGCTATCTATGGAGATTGCTGATATTAGTGTTTCTTTTGGAGTTTCCAGTTCTAGTTGTTTCCGCCGCTAGTTCATTAGGTTTTCTGCTGTAGCATTTCTTTGTATCTCTGATATTGATCATTGTTGTATATTTGGATATTGTATTCATTGGAGTTGTATATGATATTCATTTTTTTTCTTCCACTGTGTTGTTGTACTTAATGTGTTATAAGCTCCGGCGAACCAGATTCGACGTTTGGATCTGCGGCATTTGAATACGAGTGTCGTATTCGGTGCCGATTTTCGAAGGTCGAGTCAGGGTCGCTACATTGATTTCTTATTGTTTATCGAAATCATTAATACTATAATTAATACTAAAAATCAACAAGCTAGACTTATCTATTTGTGAGATCAAAGAATGAAGTATCTAGGCAAGGCTTTGATGCAACCAGTGCTCTAACTTACCTGACTTCACTCCTGGACGAGGAATAGCTGAGTTGGAATGTCGAAAACGAGTTAAGCATACGAATCGTGATTTATTTAATCAATTGTTTTGAGTAGATAATCAATTAGTCGATTATTGAACTTGACCAAATATGATTATCGAAAGGCTTCGTGATTTCATATCAATGAGAATCCCTAAGGAGGAGCAATGGTATGAAACGTCTTTAGTTTTCGCTTACTTTGAAAGGACCGGAATTGAGTTAACTGGAAATTCAATCTAATTAGTTATGAAGAGACCAGGATCGGTAAATATTTTACTTATCAAATCCCACTTCAAAACTAGTATACAAGTTCTATGTTTTAGAAGCGGTTGTGAAGTGAGATCTTATAGAGCTGAACTATCAATCCTAAGGTTAAGTCCAAAGGAGAGATCGGTGTTAACATTTCAATAGATGTTATCATATAGGACTGTCTATTTGGAGGAGTACTGCAAGAGAGAGGATATCATTATCATTCGTCAGAGGACTTATGTGGGGAATCTATGTGGAGGTCGAAATCTGTTCGAGATGCTCGAATCCATGTAGTGATTCGTGATCTATTCAAGATGTAAGAATCCATCGGGGGATTCGTTTTTTGTTTGAGTAATGAAGACTCGAGTGAGAGATGCCGAACGTAGCCTAGACATCGAAAATAACTAAAAATAGAGATAAGATGCATAGCCAAAGGGAACGTATCATTTTAGCAATCCTAAAGGTGCAAGTGCCCCATCTAGTATTACTTACGGACATGCATGCAGGAGCAATGCATTTGGAACCATGGTTATTTGGGCATGGGCCAGTTATGCATTTCCTATGGTACATTCCCTTAATATGTGCGTTGCTCAGATGGATATCTCTAATCCTTGCGCAGGAGTTCGGATTCAGCTAGATCTGAGGAGATCTGTACGGGACATCATGCGAACGTACTTTAGCGGTATTGATTGTAGACCTATTATTGTTGTGTGTTCACATAACAACTATTTGAGATGATTTAGGTGATATACTCTAGACATTGTCTATCATATCACTATACGTTAGACTTAATGAATGGTTGGTTTCTTTGAAGGGAAAATCATTATAGGAATTCGTATGATCTCAATGATTATTGTTACTTATTATATATTTCTTGAGTATCTCACGCTGGTTTACCAGACTGATCCGAGTGTTATTTACTTATAATGCTCAGCTCAACCAGTGTTTATTTCTAGATTTAGCTATGAATGTTTTGGAGCTTATGGAGAAGAGCTAAAAGATTACCTTCCATTGTGTTCTTATTTCAACTGCATTTATGTATTGTATATATCTGCATTGTGAGGATAGGCGGTTATAGCAGTCCAAGTTGATGATAGTACTTTGGTTTTAGTAACTCTTGTATTTCTGTATTTAGAGTAACCCTTTGTGTTGTTCCTTTGATATTGTATATTACCATTCCATTGTGAGATTCTGATATTGTGTTTTTCTTATCTTATTCTATTCATTTTCTTTTATTTTTACCTCGACTTTCTATCTTTTCGGCACTTGGGTGCTAAGCACAAGAATACCGTAGATGTATTTAGTGTTGACATTCAAGGATCGAAAAGTCAAGCTGTTACATCTGGTATCAAAGCTTAAGGTTGAACAAACACCTTGGCTTTGATTGGGTATAGCTTATTAGATATAGGGTAAGCGATACCCTTGAATGAGTAGAGTATATTATAAATATGAGAGCGTATTTGTATTTTGAAAACTAGACTTTTAGAATTATTATTTCGAAATATCTCTTTCTTCGTAATCCTCTCTTAGTATATTTCTCTTGAATAACTCTGTTCTTTCGTGTCCTAAAAGAAGTTTTGCTTTGATTAGGTAGTAAAAACTATAAGTACTAGAGTTGTTAATGCGCGAGGAGGTAGAGGTAGGGGTGGTTAAGGTAGTACTGTCTCAAATGGAGGGAATTGAGCACCAAGTAATGTTGCTCTAGTTGAGGAACCAAGGTGAATGTCATAGAGAAGGTTATGCAGGTCAGGCCTTAGATGAATTTTGCTCGCTTTGCCACAATTATGAGAGGTTGGGAGGAAGAGGTTTCGTGGTACAGAGACAATCATAGAAGTCCAGACTTTGGTCAAATTGTGTGATCGGATGTTTGGAGATATGGAACTAGATGATGTAATAAAGCATAGGTTGGCGGCACAACATTTGATAGATACAGCCACGAATTGGTGGAGTTATATCACTACAGATGTCCAAAAGAATGATTTCTCTTAGGCCCAATTTGAAGATGAGTTTCTGATGAAGTTTGTTTCAAAAGCTGGAAAGACTTTGTTATTTAGGAACTTCTTGGGTCTGAATCTGGGAGCCATGAACGTGGCAGTGTATGAGAACCTATTCATTGCTTTGTGTCGGTTAAGTTTGGATTAGTTGATACGTCGCTAAAGAAGAAAGGGATGTTCACTACGGGTATGTGCTATGAGTTCCCGCGGGATATGACTAATCATGTCATGGGATCATTTGTTGGTTTGGTGAACAAAGCTTTGAGTTCGAGAGCTTAAGTCCAAAGCCATCTATTTCTATACCAGTTTGGGACAACAAGCAGATGTTTCAGCCACCGAGAGATATTTCTAGTGTGGTTTGCCGTAAGTGTAGCCAGAAGGGACACTTTGCTCAGAGTTGTAAATCGAGAAAAGAAGGGCGGGTAGCTAGTGAGTGATAGTGAAAGTACCTATTGAGAAGTTTCCGAAGATTGAGGCACAACTTTCACCGAATGGTTGTTACGGTTGCCATAAGCCTAGCCATTTTGTTAGAGATTGTCCTATGCTTAAGAGTGGGGAGCAATGTAATGACTGGGATTTTCGACTCTCGAAAATTGACACTAATACAACTTCATGTCGCAAATCCAAGTGCCGGAAAGCCCGATTATTAAGGGAAAAAGAAAATAAAGATGGAACAAAACCTCACATGAATGGAATAACATATATTATTTCAACAATAATCTTTACATCAGAAAATTTTGAATACAATATCAGAGTCTAACCTAGATTCATCTTGGATAGTTATAAACCCACTGTCCTTACAAATGTTGAAAAATAAAAACAAATGCAATAGATGCAGCGGATAGTAGAATACGTCCGTACGTAGATGAAGATCTCCAACTCTCATTTGGAAACTCCAAGCATCTTCAACTAAACCTAAAACTACTTAGATCTGACCTAAGTATTAAAATACCCAGACTAGGCTTGATAAACCAGTGTGAGAAACTCGAACCATAAACATATGACAGAGCCATAAATAGGCACTAAACTAAACCTTTGAAAAGAATAGTATCTTGTAAGACCATGCCGCTTATAAATATGGACGGGTTTTTACCTTATGATAACCAAAAATACTTTATATGGAAAATCATTTTGATATATTATTAATGACGTTGGTTGAAAACACTTTCAAATAAATATATATACAAAGGAAGTATCAATACTCGGACTATGGTAATATATCCGGACTAGGTCAATGAAATATACCAGAAGGAATATATGATACCAAAAGTGGTAGATAAAAAGTTTACAAAGCATTACAGTTATTTTGGGACTACAATCAAAACCGTAAAGCTCATATTTGGAATTTGATTTCCAACATGATAATGAATAATGGCATTTTCCTTCGATCCACGCATAACAACCATAGTTTTCGCGGCGACCTTATCACTTGTCTCAAGCCAACCACTTGGAATTGCACTTGCTACACTACTATGAAACATAATATTACTCAGTGACTTTACACGATCTCCGTCAGCTTCCATACCTTTCCATTCATCATCTTAAACGCCTTGCGGCAACAAATGCCTTTCATTTCTCATAATTAATAGCACAAAATATGTCCCGCAAACCACATAGTATCCCATATCATTCCTGCGATGTGAGGCCCGTGAGGCTACGTTCCACAAAGCCATGCTTTGATCATAAAAGGTTCCACTTTGAATGCCACATTGTCATTCCTTCGATTACTATTAAATTTCATGACCATACAACCTCTGAGATTGTATGTCTTAGAGAAGGGTGTTAAGCTAAGAGAAGTAGCTTTCTCCACCACCAAACAGGTGTATGCTTGTAGAAGTCAACATTTGTGATCTCAGAAATGCAATGTCAGACATTTGTCTATACAAGTTCATTCTGGGACTGAACGAAACCGAAGGCACTCCTAATACATCCTGTTGGGAATTATTCCTAGGATTAGTAGAGATTAGTCATTGTAATCGAAGATTTCAAAACACGATAGAATCATTGCTATAATAAATATCTTAATATTAGGAGCAACCCAGAGAATGTCAACAAGTAGTCCTCCACTATGAAGATCTTTGGTCTTTAATACAACAAAGATTTCAGAATGCATACACCACTGCTATATAAATATAATATGGGGTAAACCCTTGGGATTCGTGATAGCAATCCCTAAATTTTGAAGATCTCCGGTCTTCAATAATCATCATCTTCAACACGTTTTCACTTTCGAATGTATACATTGGTTCGAAGTGTTTTTCAGATAGGAACTGAAATCTGACCACGGTTCCTATGAACTAAGCATCGATAAAAAGGCATTTAGGTATATAGGTGGTTACCACACAACATTCAATTAATTAAGCTTTTTATTTAAATCAAATTTCTCTTAGAGATATATTCATTAAATCATTGATTTATCTTTTTAAGAGTATATGGAATCATTAAGCCTCTATTATCAAATTGTTTGGTTAATTAAAACCCTTTTTAAATCTTGGAATAATTCTTAATCGTTTTACTTTTTACTTAGAAAAAACATTTCCAAATTATTTATTTAAATCTCATATTGAAAAACTTTATTAAGTAAATAGGATAATGGGAATTATACTAATTCTACTCGGTATCAATTTCCATATTCAATCTTACTATCCGTCGAAAACGGTGAAATCACCCTTAAATTCACATGGATAGTACGGATTCCCTCCTCGGAATTTAACTAGAAGACTTAAAACAAGTGTTCATGAGCCTTTGAGTGGGTTACAAAAGCTATTTCAATTTAAAGTTAGTTCAATTCCAAAAAAGGTGAGAACTCCTAATTTTTATGTATATATTTGGTTGTGATGTTGTGATATGTTTGTTTGGATGTTTGGTTATGATATTGATTTTTATATATTATTTATTTCATGAAAATATTGAAACAAGTCACGATATACACGACATTGATTCACATGGAAAACACTTTCCAAAATAAAATAAAATGTGATATGAAATAATTTATACCTTTTAAAAAATATATTTGAATATGCTTTAGAAATGATTCCTATGTGTTTAAACTTGTCTCAACAAAGTTATGAATCTCAAAATATGCCTAAAATTTGATGCGTCACGTAACGGTAGTTCATGTTTTCACGTCAAAAGTTCAAATGAACATACAAAGTGGAATATAGTTCGAAATTCTTCGAAGTAAGAATTTTTCGAATCCTTATATTCATATCTTTCAAATGAAATAATAAAATCAATATTTCATCTTGTATATTTTGAAATATGAACAAATCAACTTTCAAGAAAAATCTAGTTTTTGCATTAAATGACCAAAGTTGGAAATTGATAAAATAATCATTTTAAAAATATGAAATAAATTCTAAAAATCTTTTAAAATGTTTTAAAAGTTATTTAAGTTGAAAACAGGGTTTTCTAAATGATATAAAAGTCATTTTGAAGAATATAGCTTTTAAAGCACTTTTTGTAACACTTTCTGTAACATTTTTTCGCAACGCTTTTCAATAACTTTTGAAAGAACGGTTGGAACTAAACAATTCTTTCCTAAGTCTTATTTAAACATTTTTAAGTAAATGACAAAGTATTTAAAAAAGATATTTGAACGATTCGAAATTATTTCAAAGGTGGTTAAACAAATAGTTAAGTAATTTAAAAAGAGAAAATGAGTATGCGGAAATGACAAATACATTTGTCCCACCTGTAAGATCTATAAATGAAAACAAGGTGTGTAACTAAGGTTAGGGATGGAGTAACCAGTGCCTTGAACTTACCTGGCATTAGTTTTCTCTTTTAGGCAAGGGGTGGAAAATATCGAAGGAAAAGCACGAATACTCAACTTGGATTTTATAGAAATAATCTTCTTATACTCATTTATTTAAATCCGAAGAGGGAATTTGTCATATTCGTGGTATTTAAAAGGTGATCTCACCATTATTCCGCCCATAGCACTTGTTGAATACGGAATTCGATATTGAATAAAAGTAGAATGATTTCCATAATCCTATTTTCTCAAAAGATACTCTTTAAAAATGATTTGAGAAATATTCAAAAAGAGGTTTAAATGATTCAGTATTTACTAAAAGAATATTTTGAAAATATATATCTCTCGAAGATATTTTGGTAAAGAAAAATAGATGAATTGAAAAGCAATCATCTAATTACATCTTTTTTATCGATGATTGGGTTTCAAAGGAACCGGGGTCGGATTTGGGTGATTCCTATCCGAAAACCACTTCGAACTAATTTACATGTTCAAAGATTGAAGATGTTTGAAGGCGGAGATATTGAGACGAGTGATAACGAAGGATTATTTGTTGATTAATTGGGAATAAACTCCCAATTCACTATATTGTAGCAGTGGTCTCTTTGTTATGAAAATCTAGAAACCATAAGGACTTCTCGCCTAGTAATGGCCGAGAAAAGTACCTTCGGCTTCATTCAGTCCCAGAATGAACTTGTATGAATGAATGTCTTACCGTACATTCCAAATCACAATAAGTGATCTCTATAAAAGTATATCAGTCAGTGGCGGAGAAGACAGCTTCTCTTAGCCTAACACCATTTCCTAAGACATACAAGCTTAGGAAGTTATACGTTTGTAGAAATCAGTTGTGTGAATGTGGAATGGAAATGTGGCATTCAAAGTGAAAGAAGATGTGCTGTGTGAAAAGGTAATCGTTGCCTCAAGCCTCATCAACCGAAAATGACCGAAACAAGGTTAGATGCGACAGGGCTAAGTGGGTCATTCCCAATTAGGGTATGATCATTCCCTTATAGATATATTTCTTCCCGCTTTGACTTTTGGGATGTAAATTAATGTGGATGTATACAAAGAGAGCTCTTGGATAAAGGTCGGTAACGATTGGGGGATGATATATTAGGTACTATCTAGTTACAAAGGTAGGCCGGTCTTGTGTTGGTAGAGAATCCTTTGTAATGGTCCTCGGTACATTCCTCTAGAGATGTACTATCGGAAGGTAGTCTCTTCACCAGGTCATTTGTATGGAAATCCGTTCTCCAATAAGAACTTTCGGTTTTGTTTGTATTGACTTAATGGATAGCCCCGAAATGCTATATGGATAACCATTTTGGCTAAAAATAATAATTTTATTTGCAAATGTTTTCAAAGAATTTCGTTAAAAATAATATCCCTAAATTTTACGTAATAAAAGGTTTTGGTTATCATAAGGTAACAACCCATTCCGGTGTGGTCTTATGAGATGCCTTTTTTGTTTTCAAAACATCATACTTTAAGTTCTCACACCAGTCACATGACTGACCCATAGTTTATTTTTTCCTTTAAACTCTAGGTGCCTTATTTTTTGGACAGCCGTGTAGTCAGGATACCTTAGGAGCATTTTGGAGCATATTGGGGAGCATTTTGGAGAAATCTTATGGAGCTATGAAGCTAAAGTAACTTATATAGATATTTACCCATTTTCCGTTGTGTTATGTAGTATGTATTTTCGAGCATATGTATGGACAGACAGTTATAACTATCCCACTGGATTTGTATTTGACTCTGATCATTTATGTATAATTAAAATGTTAGATGCGATGTGTGATTCTATTATTGTGTTATCTTCTATCTTTATTTTATTTTACCCCCTTCCCCGATAATCTGCCTCCCTGGCACTTGGATTTACGACATGTGAATATCGAGGATGTATTAGTGTCAATTTCTGAGGGTCGAGGATGCTTGGTATCAGAGCTGAAGATTAAGCGAGAGCCTTGGCTTTGTTGGGGTATGAATCAATAGAGATAGGGTTAGTAACGCCCTAGAATGAGTTTAGTCTCTAAGAGCACATAATTAAAACTTTCAACTTAAATAAGTATATTCATACCGTATAGCATTCCCTAAGATATCTCATTTATATATTCTAAAGATCTTTTTCTTACTGTATACAGATAGTAGAAATGAGCGGAAGAAGAGGATGTGGTAGGAGAGGAAGTAATACCACAATGGTCAAACTCCTGCAGCTATAGTAGTCAAGGAAGTAGTAGTTCTAGTGTAGCCCTAAATTAATTTTGCTTCTTTATGCAAGAACTATACCGCCTTTGGTGGTAAACCTTTCAAAGGAACAGAAACCATTAGTGAAGTACAAGCTTGGATCCACTCTTGTGAAAGAATTTTCAAAGAACTGAATATTGAAGATGAGCAGAAGAGATTCTTAGCTTCTTGGCAACTATAAGATAGAGCTCTAGTTTGGTGGGAATCTATAACTCAGAATGAGTCAGAAGACAATTTCTTATGGGAATGATTCAAAGAAGTTCTAGAAGAGCAGCATACTCTGAAAGCAGGGAAATACCGTCTTTACCAAAAATTTATGGATTTTAAACAGGAGGAGGATATGTCGTTTAAAGAATATGCTAACAAGTTTAACGAATTATCTCGTTTTGGGCCTGGATTGATAGATACGCCCCTCAAAAAGAATGAAAAGTTTATCTCAAGAATGAAGAAGCAATATCATATTAGAATGACTGGGCATGTGAAAGAACCATTTGTAGGTTTAATAGACATAGGATGCAGAGATGAAGCTTTTGATAAGATAGATCCACTCGCAGTACAAGAAAGCAACAACAATAAATGGAAGAAGAGGAAGTTCAATAGCAAGAAGCCATGGCAAGGAAAACCCAAAGGAGGATTTCAAGATAACCGCTTTAAAGATGTCATTAGCTACAATTGCCAACAAAAGGGCCCCTGTTAACTCATTGTAGAAAACCCAGAACTCAAGGATCAGCACCAATAAGCTGTTATAATTGTCATCAATCGGGACACATGATAAAGGATTGTCCCCTAATGAAGAAAAGAGAACAAGTCAAAGTTTATGCTATCAAGTATAAGCCTTCAACCTCCTAAGATGTGAAAGGCAAAGAAGTGTTGGAAGGTAATATTTTTACCAAAGATGTTTTAGATAGAGTATTATTTGATACAGGAGCTTCTCATAGTTTTATTTCTAAGAAGACTGTAGAAGAATTGAAACTTAAACCTAAAATTGTTGATGACCTTATCTGCGTGAAAAATCCTTTAGGAGGTTCCACTAATCTTTATATGCACTGTGAAAAAGTCCCAATTTCCAATCCTCCCGATCACTTTCCTTTTGATCTTTTTGTCTTAGATTTTATTGGATTTGAAATTTTACTCAGTATGGATTGGTGGGCTAAGTATAAAGTTGTGCTCGATTGCGAAAAAAGAATGATATCTTTATGGACCGTCTTTGGGAAAATCATAGAAATATCTTGTGAAGGTCCTAGTCTAAGAAGGGATAGTTTTTTATGCTTTAGATACATCCCGGATAGGATTAGAAACAATGCCCATTGTTAAAGAATTTGAAGATGTCTTTGATGAAGTAAAAGGTTTGCCCCCAGATCGATAAGTCGAATTCCGTATCGATTTAGTTCTTAGTGCGATACCGTTAAAACGAGATAGAAGGATGGCTCTGAAAGAAAGGGATGAGTTGAATAACCAAACCCAAGAGCTATCAAAGAAAGGATTGATAAGACCCAGCCGTTCAAGTTGAGGATCAGCAGTAACTTTTGTTGCTAAGTCAAATGGATCTCTGAGATTATGTATAGACTATCAAGATCTAAATAAGAAAACCATTAAGAACAAATATTCTCTACCCCGAATAGATGAATTGTTTGACTATTTACACGGAGCTCGATTTTTCTCTAAAATGGACCCAGCTACAGGATTCCATCAGTTAAGGATCGCAGAAGATTGCATCCATCTAATTGCACTTAAAGATCCGAATATTTTCTATGAGTGGTTGGTTATGCCTTTTGGGCTGACTAATGCATTGCATCCACTTACTTTGTTGATCTTATGAATAGAGTGTTTAGAGATGTGTTAAAAAAAATTGTATTAGTCTTTATCAATGATATCCTCGTCTACTCAATGACAGAAGGAGAACAGACAAGGCATCTAGAAGCTGTATTGGAGATATTAAGGAATAATGTGCTTAAAGCCAAATTCTCAAAGTGCCATTTTTGGGAGAAGGAGGTAAGATTCCTTGGACATATAATATCAAGGGATGGAATTTCAATGGATCCAGGGAAAGTTGCGGCTATTCAAGATTGGAAGCAGCCACAAACTCCTAAAGGGATTCATAACTTCTTAGATTTGGTAGGACATTCCAGAAGATTCGTTCAAGACTTCTCTAATATTTCCTATCACCTAACGAAGTTGACAAAGAAGGATGCTAAATTTGTTTGGTCACCAAAATGTGAAGAAGCATTCCAAGAACTAAAGAAGAGGTTGACAACCGCTCCAGTTTTAGCAATTATAAATGGAAATGGTGGATTGATTGTTTATACAGATGCTTGTGGAGAAGGAGGTGGTGCAATTTTAATGCAAGATGGGAAGGTGATTTCTTACACAAGTAGACAGTTGAAAACGCATGAGAAGGATTACGCAACACACGACTTAGAATTATTAGCCGTTGTGTTCGCTCTAAAGATATTGAGACATTGTTTGCTGGGTAAGAATTTTTCATAGTTGATTTCGATAAAACTTTGAATTGACCTTAGTAAATAATATTCCATCATTTAGGTGAAAAATTCAAACTCTTCACAGACCACAAATCTTTGAAGTATCTTCACCCAGAAGGACTTAAACTTGAGACACCAACGTGGGCTAGAACTTCTCGCGTCATATGATCTGGATATTATATATACACAGGAACGCCAACGTTGTAGCTGATGCATTGAGTAGGAAGTTAGCTACTATTTCTTATTTGGTAGTTACTCCAACTCTCCTAGATAAGATCGCCAGCAAACAAAAGGAGGATCTATTTCTCCAGGAGATTATTAGGAATATACATCAAGGATATAATTCAAGCTTTAAAATAGGTAACCTTGGAGTATTATGGTTAAATGGAAGAATTTGTGCTCTAGATGTTGAAATTCTTAGGAAAGAATACCAGCTGAATGCCGCACAGCCAAACTTAGTATTCATTTGTGAATTCATAAGATGTACAAGGACATGAAGCGTACATTTTGGCAGAAAAATATGAAGGACATATCCATCTATTCCAGCTGTTGTGAAAATGGCCAAAGAATCAAAATTGACCAACAGAAGGCGGTAGGATTACTTCAACCTTTTGAGATTCCAGCTTGGAAGTGGGATAAAATATCCATGGATTTCATTGATGGCTTACCCCGAAGAAGGAAAGGAAATGAAGGAATTTGGATTATCATAGACACACTTTGTTCCAGTTAAGCCAACAGGAAAGTTAGCAAGCCTTGTGGATATATATATGAAGGAGATTGTCCGATTGCATGGAGTTTCGAGCAGTATCGTAAGCGATCGTGATTCAATCTTCACTAGTCATTTTTAGGAAGCATTACAGACAGCTTTGGGAACCAAGCTGAGCACAAGCACTGCATATCACCCCCAAACTGATGGACAAACAGAAAGAGTCAACCGCATTTTAGAAGATCTTTTAAGAGCATGTATTATAGACTTTGGAGGCTCATAGGAGAATCATTTACATTTCGTAGAGTTCTCCTACAATAACAGCTATCAAGCTAGTATCGGCATGGCACCGTATGAAGTTTTGTTTGGTCATCCACGTAAATCGCCAATATGTTGGATAGGAACCTAGGATCGGTTAGTTCTTGGCCAAGATATGATATAATGATTAGAAAGAAGCTAAAAGAAGCCCAAGGTATACAGAAGAGTTAAGCAGACCGAAGGCGTAGAAATCTGGAATTCTCAATTGGAAATTCAATCTTTTTGAAAGTCTCTCCAATGAGAGGAGTAGTAAGATTTGGAAGAGCTAGGAAGTTAACACCTCAATATATTGGACCTTTTCCCATTCTCAAACGATTCGTCCCACTAGCTTATCGAGTACAATTGCCTGAAAGATTGTCTAATGTACACAATGTTTTTCACGTATCACATTTACAGAAGCATTTATATGACCCAGAACAAATCATAGAAACAACTGCTAAGGATGAATTGGAGATAGAGCCAAATTTAGCGGTTATTAGAAAGCCCATTCGAATCGTGGATCAATATGAGAAACGGTTAAGATGGAAGGTTGTAAGGTTGGTAAAAGTTCAATGGAGCGAGGATGTAGATGATTGTGCATGGAAAACAGAATATAGAATGAGAAAAGAATATCCCGAGTTTATGATTGATGTATAGACTTTACCTATCATTTGAGTGTACTCACCGCATGTGATGTGGTCGCTTATTGTATATATTCCATCTTATTGAATATATATTTCCTTTTGAGCTATTTTCTTCTTACTTAATTTCGAGGATGAAATTCTTTTAAGTAAGGAAGTATGTAACGACCCAAAATTCAACCACTTCAAAATATAACTTTCAAAGCGATTTTAAATATAAAATATAAAAGGTTTTATGATTCAAACAATATTAGATATGATTTAAAAATAGAAATATACATAAAAATAGCAACATTTGCTTATATCGACAAAAGTGACAAAATCCTGATTTCAGAAAAGTAAGTTTAAACGGTTTAATAAATTATTTTAATTTATTTATGATTGTTTATATTTTTAAATAAAATTATACAAATTTATTTTTAAATTTGGTTTACATAAATAAATAGTTTAACCAAAACTCAAAATATAACCGCAGAACATTTTGTTAAAAATCAACGTTTTATCGATTTAAAGTTGTCGCAACGTTGTTGCATCTTTATTTTAATATTTATATACACTTATATAAATGTAATAAGTATTCATTAAGTTGATAATTACGTTTACTTTTAATAAAACACGATTAGGAAATTTTAGAAATAATTAGAAAAATAAACTAATAAAAACAAAACATGTCAAATCAAAAGAAACATCATTATTACTTTAAGTTTTCTTACTCCTTAAGTAATAAGGACATAAAGTAAAAATTTGAAATGTGATGTTAAGTGTTGAAAGGTAAGATTACTTTAAAAGTAAGTAAAGGGTATTTTGGTCTTTTGCAAATATGATATTTTAATCTAAAGTTTTTTCTATAAAGACACACCCACTTTCTCACTTCCTTACACACTTCTTATTCTCAAAATTTCAAGTTTATTCTCACTCTTTTATTGGCATCTAATCTTAATAAAATAATGCCAAATTTTATTTCAAAAATATACTAAAGAAAGTAATCGTCAAATCACCTTAAATATTCACCAAAACTTCTCCTTCTTCCTTCATAACCCATGACCCACTCCTTCACCATCAAGCCGAGCCCAATCTCCCCTTGAAACTCGTGGCCCAAAGCTCCAAGGGCCTCCATAATCAAAGTCGAGCCACCTAGAAGTCTTAAAACAAGTGTTAGTGAGCTTTTAAGTTGAGTTGGAAAAGCTATTTCAATTTATAGTTAGTTCAATTCCAAAAAAGGTGAGAACTCCTAATTTATATGTATACATTTGTTTGTGATGTTGTGATGTGTTTTTTTGATGTTTTGTTATAATATAGATTTTGATATGTTGTTTATTGCATGAAAATATTGAAACAAGTCACGATATATACGACATTGATTCACACGGAAAACACTTTCCAAAATAAAATAAAATGTGATATGAATTCATTTATATCTTTAAAAAAATGTTTGAATATACTGTAGAAATGGTTCCTAGGTTTTTAAACTTGTCTCGATAAATTTTGGATATGAATCTCAAAATACGCCTAAAATTTGACGCGTCACGTAATGGTAGTTCGTGTTTTTGCATCAAAAGTTCAAATGAGCATACGAAGTGGAATATAGTCTAGAATTCTTCGAAGCAAAAAATTTCCGACATCTTATATCCATATCTTCCAAATGAAATAAGAAAATCAAGATTTCATCTTGTATATTTTGAAATATGACAAAATCAATTTTCAAGAAAAATCTAGTTTTTGCACTAAATGACCAAAGTTGAAAATTGATAAAATAATCCTTTTAAAAATGCGAAATAAGTTCTTAAAATCTTTTGAAATGTTTTAAAATTTATTTAAGTTGAAAACAGGGTTTTCTAAAAGATATAAAAGTCGTTTTGAAGAATATAGCTTTTAAAGTACTTTTTATAACATTTTTGCAACATTTTTTTGCAATGCTTTTCAATAACATTTGAAATAAAGGTTGGAACTAAACAATTCTTTCCTAAGTCTTATGTAAACATTTTTAAGTAAATGATAAAATATTTTAAAAAGATATTTGAACGATTCAAAATTATTTCAAAGGTGTTAAACAAATAGTTAAGCGATTTAAAAAGGGAAAATTAGTATGCGGAAACGACTGGTACATTTGTCCTGCTTGTGAGATCTATAACTGAAAACAAGGTGTGTAACTAAGGTTAGAAATGGAGCAACCGGTGTCTTGAACTTACCTGGCCTTAGTTTTCTCTTTTAGGTGAGGGGTGGAACATATCAAAGGGAAAGCTCGGATACTCAACTTGGATTTTATGGAAATAATCTTCTTATACTCATTATTAAAATCCGGAGAGGGGACTTGTCCTATTCATGGAATTTAAAAGGTGATCTCACCGTTATTCCGCCCATAGCAGTTGCTGAATATGGAAGTTGATATTGAATAAAGTTAGAGTGATTTCCATAATCCTATTTTCTCAAAAGATACTCTTTAAAAATGATTTGAAAAATATTCAAAAAGAGGTTTAATTGATTCCATATTTACAAAGAAAATGTTTTGAAAATATATACCTATTGAAGATATTTTGGTAAAAAAAAAAGAATGAATCTTAAAGCAATCATCTAATTACATTTTTTTATCGATGATTGGATTTCGAAGAAACCGGGGTCGGATTTGGGTGATTCCTGTCCGAAAACCACTTCGAACCAATTTAAGTGTTCGAAGATTGAAGATGTTTGAAGACAGAGATATTGAGACAAATAATAATGAGGGACTACTTGTTCATTAATTGGGGATAAACTCTCGATTCACTATATTGTAGCGGTGGTCTCTTTATTATGAAGAATCTCAGAACTACAAGGACTTCTCGCCTAGTAATAGCCAAGGAAGGTACCTTCGGTTTCTTTCAGTCTCAGAACGAACTTTTATGGATGAATGTCTGACATTGCAATTCAAATCACAATAAGTGATCTCTATAAAAGTATATCAGTCAGTGGTGGAGAAGACACCTTCTCTTAGCTTAACACCCTTTCCTGAGACATACGAGCTCAGGAAGTTATACATTTGTAAAAATCGGTCGTGTGGATTTGGAATGGCAATGTGGCATTCAAAGTGAAAGAAGATGTGTTATGTGAAAAGATAAACGTTGCCTCGAGCCTCATCAACCGAAAATGACCGAAACAGGGTTAGATATGGCTAGACTAAGTGGGTCATTCCCAATTAGGGTATGATCATTCCCTTCTAAATATATTTCTTCCCTCTAGGACATTCGGGATGTAAATTAATGTAGATGTATGCGAAGAGAGCCCTTGGATAAAGGTTGATAATGACCGAGGAATGATATATTCGGTACTATCTAGCTACAGAGATAGGCCGGTCTTGTGTTGGTAGAGGATCCTTCGTGATGGTCCTTGGTACATTCCTCTAGAGATGTACTTCGAAAGGTAGTCCTTTCACCTAGTCATTTGTATGGAAATCCATTCTCCAATACGAACTTGCGGTTTTGTTTGTATTGGCGTAATGAATAGCCCCGAAATGCTATATGGGTAACAATTTCGGTTAAGAATAATAAGTTTATTTGCAAATGTTTTCAAAAAATGTCATTAAAAATAATATTCCCAAATTTTACGTAATAAAAGGTTTTGGTTATCGTAAGGTAAAAACTCGTTCGGTGTTTATGTGCGGCGTGGTCTTATGAGATACCTTTTTGTTTTTAGAATATCGTACTTTGAGTTCTCACACTAGTCCTATGACTGACCCGGAGTATGTTTTTCCCTTTAAACTCTGGGTGCCCTATTTTTCGGGCAGCCGTGTAGTCAGTATACGTTAGGACTATTTTGGAGCATGTTGGGGAGAATTTTGGAGAAGTCTTTTGGAGCTATGAATCTGAAGTACCTTATGTAGATATCTACCCATTTTCTGCTGTGTTATGTAGTATGTATTTTCCAGCATATGTACTGATAGACAGTTATAACTATCCCGCTAAATTTGTATTTGACTTCGATCATTTATGTATGATTAAAATTTTAAATGCGATGTGAGATTCTATTATTATGTTACCTCCTATCTTTATTTCCTTTTACACCCCTGATAATCTGCCTTCCTGGCACTTGGATTTATGGCAAGTGAATACCGTGATGTATTAGTGTCGATTTCTAAGGGTCAAGAATATGTGATGTCACAAATTTCTTTCTTCATTTTAAAAACTAAAGATATAATAGTCCAGAAAATTCTTATCTCGAAGAATTCCAAACTATATTCCATTATCTACACTTGTCTGAATTCTACGGCGCGAAATCGTGATTTACCATGATGCGACGGGCCTAGTTTTGACTCCATTACTATTTTCTATTTATATTTCTTTGAAACAAGTTTAAATGTTTATAAAACACTTAGAAATTGTTTATATTTATTTTTGAATAATATTCTTATTTTCAAACTCATATTCCATTTATTTCATATTATAATATTATATTATTATATTATCATTTTCAACCTTTTTAGATATTTTAAAATCATTAAGAGGCTAAATAATTTCCATATACATATTTATATGGATTTAATTCTCATTTAGTTAACTATGGTTAATTACTGCTCTTACCTTTATCAAACCAAATAATCACTCATATTAACATCCATATATTCAAATAAGTAATCAACTAAGTTATCATCTAATATCAACCCATATTCAACATATTAATCTCTAATTTAACATGTATATTATCACTTTAAGTTTTATTTAAATAAAAATAAGATTGAGTACTCACTTTTATCTCTAACTAATTCTTTCTACCAACATTCTTATCCAACGACACTTCACTAAACCATTGTTAATTTTACTTAAACAATTCCTAAGACACTTCCTTTTGCTTTGTACTCGCGGCCAAGCCTCCCTATCACCAAAATGCTCGCGATCTTGGCTTACGGGGGAGGAGCTCTTAGCCTTGGATGAGTATGAGATGGGCTATATGTTTTAAAGACGAAAAGGTGGTGTTTTGGTTTTGTTATGAAGTATGGAGTAAATGTATATATACGTATACAACTTTATTTTATTTTCTGCTAAAATTTCTTCATAATCTCTTTAAGGAAGAAACCATTAAAATGGAGAGGAAGGAGAAGAAGAAAGCTAAGAAAATAATGAATGGAAGTATGAAAAAATGAAAGCATAAGGGTCCATATTGATAGCCTAAGAATACTTAACACTTAAACTTGTCAAATGACACGCATACCTTTCCTTAACCTTTGAGTGAAACATACTTTTCAATACTTACCATCTTCACATCGCATCATTACTTTATTTCATCTTTACTTAATACTAAAGGGATGAACCTAGTTGGAAAAGTGGACTAAGGTAGAGATTTGGTTTGATTAGCTTTTGTGTTGATGTGATTTGATTTGACATGTTTTGGATTTGGTGAAAATATCTTCTCTAAGTACTTTTCTTTACTTAATTAAACACTTAGATTGATTAATTTTTAGTTAGTATAAGTAATATGTTTATTTATTTGTTAATATGTTTGTTTAATAACTCCTTAAGATGCAAACTTATATTGAACAAAACGTTGATTTTTTGACAAAACGTTTTCCGGTCACGTTGTATGTTTTTAATCAAACTATATATTTATCTAAACAAAACTTGAAAATAAATCTTTAGAAAATTAAACCAAGTTTACTTTAGTTATAAAATTATATTTAATAATATTAAATCCAATTGTAAAATATGACGTTGATTGGTCAAAGTGCAACGAAGTTTGTCTATCTTTATAAAACAAATGTACATATATTTAAAACTTTTATCAATCAACTGTTATCATTTTATAATAATTTAAAAGGAGTTATTTATCATTTTAAAAAAAAATTGAACGTATATCCAATTTTATCGAAAACCAGCTTTTGTCAATTTTTCGATGAAACTCCAAAATCACTTATTTTTGTAAACCAATACTAAAAATAAGTTCACCTTTCTTATTTATCACATAAAACATGATTATTTAAGTTTGAAAATTCTATATTTGAATATTTAAAGTTAATTAAATATCACATTTAAAAGTGATAAAATTATGGGTCATTACAAGAACCCTAGGGTTTTTGCTATTTCTGCAGCTGAGAAGAGAAAGCAGATTCTTGAGGGTATACTATTTGTTTATGGTTTGCCTATTTGTGTGTGGTTTGATATTAGTACTTCTCATAGTTTAATACCATATAACCCTAACTGTTTAATCATGCTTGGCATGTTATGAACATTGGGTATTGTTTGTTATTGATTTGTACTCAACCAATTTATGGGAAGCTTTATCTTTTTACATCATGCGATGGGCAGACAGTAATTATAGGTACATTGAAATGAAAACCTTGTGAATTATGTTTCGCGGTTCGACTAAAAGACTTTCGGTGATAATGTTGGATTAGAAGTTAAAATTTAGTAAAAGATGTTTACTATAAACAAAAACGAAAAGATAGAATATTTTGAAAATAAATAATTATGAAAAGATTTGTATAAGTAAGTTTATAAAATATGATTTGTAAAGGAAAAGGATTTAAATAGAGAATTTGAGAACTCAAATCCTGGTATCTTTTAGAAATGTTTTTCAAGATTTTAGCAAAAGTAATAATATTATTATTTGCAAGTAAATATTTTGGAAATTGGTTTAGGAGAAGGGGGTCATGATACTTAGTATTATTATACGAAGTATTTGATACCATTTTGGAATGGTTTTAGTTAATTGTCATATTGTGTTAAATGTAACACAAGACCAAAACTACAATATAAATATAAGAACTCAATTGATGAAATGTCAATTTGACCCGTTTATGCAAAATGCATCATATTTAATGTCCTTAAATGTTAAGGATGATCAAATGCATTTTTGTAAAGAATTCATTATGATATTATGGTAAGGGATTTCTTTTGAATGGTTCGACCATTCAGAAAGAAAAACAAATATATAAGAATAGATGTGATTTAAGGTACAGTTAGGATGGAGAAAGCGAATGGTCACTTCTATTTCATAAAGATATATCGAAAATGAGAATTGCAAGAATAACGATTGATACTTAACATTGGAATAAGAAATATGATTTCTATTCAAAATATATCTTTTCGCATAGAAAACTGCTTTCTGTGAGATTTATTTCTCTGCGTTTAACGTTTTAATCATAGAACTCTCCGCTGTAAACTAGTTGTAGCATATGAATAAATAGTCAATGTTAAATGGATGATGGACCTCCTTATTCGGTACGCTATAATAGTAATAGAAGAAATAATGGGCGCATGTCATATAACACTTATTCATTGCATCTACAAAAATTATTTTCGTTAAAACATACCATACATTATTTATGAATAATATACGTTCTTCAGCGATGACTAAAGAATAAACATAGTTTTATTTCAATGAGAATATTATGAATATTTGATGTGAAATAAAATAGTAATAGAGGTATTTGATGCATTGGAAAATACTGAAGTATCTGACATTATTTACAATCACTTTGGAATTATAAACTAAGCCATAGTTTTGAGAAATAATTTTTATTATATGATTATGAATCATATGATACTGGTTAATTATATCTCAAACAATTAACGGTTATGCACCCATTTGTGGGAGCATCATAAGAGTTAATGAACTCTTTGGATTAATACATACAGAAGTATGCAATCGTACGTCTATTAATACCAAAACGGTTTTGCGTACTTCATCCTATTCAGCAATGAGTTATTACAATCATGAACATGCATATTTGATACGCATGTTGAAGTCTATAATAAGCTCATAGAATAAAAAAAAATTAACATGCAACATAATTGATTCGACTTGATTGAATGGTTGAGTATATTTGAAAGAGTTTCGATGTACCTAATATGAATAAAGATTCAGTCTCAAAGGTCACTCCTTCTTATAATACATAATGATATATTGATAAGGAGCAATCAATTTTTGTTGGACAAAGCACGATTAATGATGAGCGAAGTTGAGTTAAACTCTTTCTAGAAGGTATGCACTTAACAATAGGCTTGTCAATGGTACGAGTTTTGGACCAAAACCAGCTTGAACCCAACCCGAATCCGCCCTATAAATACGGGTATGTGTTTTGAGTTTAACTACCTAAGCCCGACCTAGGCCCAACCCTGTTACTATTAGGGTCGGGTGCAGCTTAGTCAAAACTCAGCCATGTTTAGGCCCGACTCGATTATAAGTTTTCCGTAGTTTTTAAACATGGGTATATATGTTTTTTTGCCATTTTATTTGTTTGGACGTAGATGTTTTTGCATACTATTACTGTGACCTGGCTACGTCACCACCCAATTTGTATGTTAACAATTATTTGATTATAATTATTTATAAAAACTGCAATTTTAGGGTACTGTTTTAACATAAATATTTTGGATTAGATATATAGGTACACCCGGTAGGCTTGAAAAGACCGATGGGTTGGGCTCGGGTATTCTTTTTGAAATACTGAGCGGGCTCGGGTCGAACTCGGGTTTTAATTATTATAATCGGGCTCGGGTTCGGGTTTTAAGATACTCGGATCGAAACCTGCCCGTTGACAGACCTACTTAAGAATAGTACACAAGGTTAAAATTAATATCACCCAAAGAATATTTTACAAAACCATATAGGATAAGGAGTAACATGAAACTCATACATATCCTAGGCCAAGGAGTTGGCAGGTTGTGCGAGTCGAAAGACTGCACATAATAATTATACGTAAGGGATCTTATATGAATTGTCGTAAAAGAATTTTGGGAATGATAGTCATTAGATGACTAATATATGTTGTAAACAAAAATACATTGTGAACAAATGCAAAATCAGTTTTATATAAGGCAATTCATAAAATGCTTTGAATGGTCGTTTTTTGCACTGAGAAACAACTATTGCTTCAAGAAATACCAACTTATAGTAAAGGAATTTTTTAAGAAATTATTAGTATATAATGAATTTAGATACGACCAATGATAAAATTGATTACATGGGATGAAATGAAATTGATCGAACCTAAATAACACAAATACATTTGAACGTCCGATGAGTACTGTTATACATTAAAGAGACACTGTGAGTTTCTTATCAATGTTTGGAGTAAATAATCCTCGGTTATTTAACTAAACTATTAAGAGTATTGACTTATGATATGGTACGATGCGCAAATCTAAAAATAGATTCCAAGTACATTATCAAAATATTATTTTGATAGTTATGTCCAAAAGGATATGATTCATTGGCCGTAAATTGCCTTTAAGAGTAAGATAAATGCAGTTGGAATATAGTGAGCACATTGATAAGAATAATACTGTGAATTTCAATTGTTGAAATTAACGTAACAGATTCACCATTGATATGCTCAAGTTAGTTCAGATTTTTCTTACAAAATTATCGCATAGTATGACTTTATGTTTTAGTACATATGTATTAAAACAGAAAATTCTAAATAATGATTTAGAGTATACTGTTCACACATAATAACCAAAGTGTCTCAAAGTCAGTGGGAGCGATATTAAGTTTGTGAGTTTTTGGATATGATCCAAGAATAGACAAGGAACATAGAAATTTATCACTAGGTTTTCGTGAAAGCGTCGTTTGAAAAACATCAAAACTGAACAACGTTTTGATAGAAATATCAAATAGTCTAGTAGTTAACGATGTACTTGTGCTAAAATCAGCTTTAGCTATTTAATACTCAATATTGGATTTGCAAATGGTGTCTTTCATAGATAGTATAAAGGACGTTGGAATGTCCCAAACGATATAAAGAAACATCTTATTAAAATGTCTAATAAGGAACATGCGAAATGGATTCTTTGTTCATTGACAATAGGAATTTGCATACATGTTATGTTGTCTACAATATCGTGTTTTGTCAATGTGTCTGATACATGAAGCAAATATCATATCCAAACTAAAGGTCATTAAATGGTTTTTTGGAGTGTTCTCATGCATTTACGAATATTAAAGAATTGTTTGCAGAAACAACGAACTCGTTATGAAGGAGTAATCATATTTAAACTTCATAAGTGATATTGAGTATGGTATGTTGGTACCAAATTCATATTCAAAACATGATTAATAAGCTTTAAGTTGGAAATGTTCCAAATAGAAGACTATGGATAATTCAATATAAAGGCTAAGTATGTCGTCTTGAATGGCGCCATGGTAAAAGCAATGTGTGTGTGTGTGTATAACAAATGCACAAATTTATAAATGAGCTAAGGGTGGTTCCAAAATATTGAGATTCACATAACATTGTTATATGATAATAATTTTGTGATATAGTTCTTACAAAACTTAGAGCTTGCTAGAAGTTGAGAGACATACTTTGAATTATTCTACATGATAAAAAAAGTTTATCAACAATGGGGAGAGTTGACTGTCAGAGTAGACAATTGAAAATTAATACATACCCGTTTACCAGGGACTGACCCAAGTAGTTTCGAGGAAACTTATTGCAGAAGTAGGAATAAGATCACATAATTGACCGCAAGTGCAAGTGGGAGATTGATAAAGTTAGGAGTATGCCCTAAGGGCAATTATGTAATTTATTACATATATCTAATTTGATAACCAATCTTGTTCAAAATAAACGATATTTTCTTTCTATTATATACTAGATATAATGTGTTATATTAATTAATTAGTTTAGTTAGAAGTATATTTAGTAGAAAATCCATAAATGATATGCATCCGTTGAGACTAGAGTACGCAATGCTCTTCAAATATTGGGCGGTGTATTATTCATGACTGCTAGGGATACCAAGTGGTTACATGCTGATAGTTGTTAAATAACTATGGAACGACTCACTCAATAGTTTTCAGTTGGTTAATGTAACTAAGGTCAAACAGAAAATATCAATGTAACAAGATTACATGGTTCTCTAACTAAAGAATACCAAATCGATCTTCAATATGGAAGCTCCGCTTTGATTATAGTTAAATCATGGCATGACGTCCCACGAATGACTATAGTTGGGTCCAGCTGAACCATTGAAAGTGAAATGCTATTCAAGAGAGGATTCGTCTTAGTTATATGAGGTTAGTATCATGGTCAACTGAAGCCAACTCAAAGTCAAAGTCTCTGGCCAGCATTTCAATTAATAATAAATATAGAACCAAGGACTTTGTGTGTGGACTATAGAGTTGAATATGGACGACATTAGAATTTTGACCATTGCCAAATTCCATAAGCCCAAAGTGATATAGTTTTGATGAAAAAAATAGTGTAAAATAAAAGTCACTACCAGGTAACGCTTAATAAAATAAAATTGGATTTTATCAAAATCAAGCAAACGATAAATTTAGCCAAAATATCATACCACCTGCTAAGTGATGTATGAACTTTAATATTCGAATAGTTCGATATTAATCGTTGACCAAATTTACACCTAATAGTCACACAACCGAAATGTTGAATACTCCTTTGACCAAACGATTTAATTAATTTGTAGTTGTTATAAATTAATTAATATTTATGAAATATTAATTATAAAATTTTATTTTGATTTGATATTATTAAATATGTTTATAATAGTTATAAATATATTAATCGATATACGATCTCGATATGTGTTTAAATTAGATTTAAATGCAATATAATTTGTTCGGGGTTTAAACGGGTTTAAAGACCATATGGACGCTGGTGGGTTCGGCCATGATGGAGCCTGATGGGTGAAGCCATATGATGGTAAATAAGGGGCAAGATTTGATAAGATAAAGGAAGAGAATGAGTAGAGAGAAAAGTGAATCCGGATCCTAACTTATATCTCCATTATCTCCTCTATATAAGCATCATTACCCTCATCCATTTACTACTTTTTGGAGCATCCATCTTCATTTATTTCTCATTGAAATTATAATCCATTCCCCTCCTCCATTTATAAATCTCAAATCAAATAAAACAGTTGTTATTCGATAGACGATGGTCATCAGTTCATAAGCTAGCACCTTGAAGGATTGGAAACTAGTTCAAGGAGTTGATCTCATCATTTCAAGGTGTACTAATAGGGTTTGGAGATAGGATAATTTTCTAATTTACAATTATATAATAAGATTTAGATAATTTATATATCATTTATTATTTTGTTAGTTAGGTGACAACTCTACTATATCGATATACCTTCACATTCAGAATGATTGTTTGTTTACATACTTGTACATAACAATTTTTTCTGGATATATGCCTTTGATAATCATGGCTCGGAATTCGAAAAAAAAATGCTTTTTTTAGTTTAAATTAATTAATATACATTGTTTAATTATACTAGCTTCACAATTCAAATATTATTGCTTATATTTTACAAAAAATGGCTCTAAAATTTAATGCAAATAATTTTATACTTAAAGAACTTTTGGATAATTAAAATTATTTTATAAACATATATTTTCATTATTTAGATATTATTTAATTCTTTTGGTTCTATAAATAAATACAGTATATGTGAGTGTATTATATAACTATGTTTTATATTTTATAAAATTAAATTTACATCTAATAACACTTTCGAAAAATAATATATACATACATATATATATGATTTAAATATTTAAATAATAGCCAAATTTAATAATTGTTTTCAAATCCATTTTATTTATGAAAAATATAAATAAAATGTTTAAATATTAACATATCTTCAAAATTTTACTAAAATATTTAAATTTGAAATTTTCTTTCATAAATTTTATTTTTTAATTTTTTAATATATATAAATATTTAAAATTAAAAAGAACTAACTTTTGCCATTAGCATTATAATATGCATATATTTATTTATATACTTTATTTAAATATAAGTATACTTATATATATATTATTAAATTATTTATAAATACACACACACGTTCAATTAAAAAAAATTGACTTTGAATTTTCAGTAAAATAAATAAATAACTTTTTAATAAATTCTAAATATATACATATAGACACAACTATATATATGTATATTATAAATTGCATATACATATATTTATTTATATATTTATAAATAATTTCATAATAAAATATACATATACATACATACATACATATATATATATATATATATATATATATATATTTGTAATATTTTGTTTACATAAATTTAAGTATATAAGTGTAACAACCCTACTTCCTACATCGTAGTTGTTCGTAAATTCTTTAAAAATAAAATTTGTTTGAATTTGATATTTGATAATTAATATTTTGAAAATAAATTTTGTTAATTATATTATATCTTATATATAATGCAAATACTTCCCCTAGTGAAGCCTTTTTCGAATTGCCAAAAGTACCCTCTATTAAGTCTGAAAAGAAAACTATGTTCAAGGATAAATCTGTCTTTCTTACCAACCACCACGTTTTCAGTCCATTATGCACCACGTTTTCAACGCACTTCTTCCAAAATCCATTTCTTACTTTTCTTCTCTAATCCATTTCTGTTTGTAAGTGTAGTGCACGGTTTTACAGCAGTTCGAATTTATCACTTTAGGCTGCACTCAGATCTACATCCACCTCATTCTCCATCCGCCTCCCTATATATTTTATCTTCCGCAACTAAATAATCTCTTCGCTTTTTTCATCCTTTAAAATTCTAAAAAGCCTTTATTTTTTTTTGCAAAAAATGATACAACTGACAAGCCGAGAGCAGAGCGCAGCGGCGCTGCCTCAACCATGGGTGGCTATGTCATATCCAGCAGCAATGGTAATGCCGCCACCTCCATTCATCCCGTACCATTAGGCATCGTTTGTGGGAAATCATTCTGCATCAGCACAAACATGGAAGGATAATAAGACGATATAGGTTGGGGATCTTCATTGTTGGATGGATGACAATTATTTACATAGTTGCTTTAGGAATACTCGAGAGGTATCGAATTTTACGCATTGAATAGTTGCATGCTCCAATTTTATATGGAACCAAGAAATTACTTCGTTTGAGTAAAGTTTGTATTTTTTTCATAGACTATGGATGTTGGATAAGAGATAGATGTTAATTGTTTGAAATTGATTGCACATAGATGTTACGATTATATGGTATTTTATTCATTGTAACTTTTGTTCGTCTCCAGGTTTGAATGTTAACTGGACAATCCTATGTTTAGCTTAAATTTAAGTAATAAATTTAACTTCATTAAGTGTCTACACACAAGTTTTAACATATAATTGCGCATATATATTTTGACATTCATTGGAGTTATTCGACAACGCATACGAATAGAGATGTGGGGTTCACACGTATGCTTTACAACATTTATATCCATTGCCCTGAAGATATTTTTGCATATACAACCATAAATAGTGGTTGGTAAATATAATTGGACATTTCATATTTGTTTGCACTGCACCCTAAAAGAATGGTTTGCATAAAGAGATATGCATTGCAACATTTACTATCGACTTTCCTACTTTGTATTTACACTTTATCTACAGTTGAAAATATACATACCTTTACACTGAGTAATTGGGCATCAGAGAACATACATAGTAGTAAAACCTGGAAAAATTCAAATGAAAATGATACACATACTACATAACTGTACTTCTTACTCCGTTTCTACGTTTTTTACTCAGTTCACTACTGTTGATTGTGACATTTTCATGTGTAGGAGGACTCATTTTCCACTGCCTTGCGCACCATAAATGTACAGACAATCTATGCTTCAACGATGATAGCACTGCTGCTTCGTTGGACTCATCAACATACAATGCATCCGTCTACCATGTTCTCCATCAGTACCAACATTTACCCCGACTATCTTTTCTCATCAGAGGTTCCATTCATATACAGTCCATCTTTTACATACACATTTTCTGTAATCTATTTTCTGCTGTATGCAGTGTCTGTGTGACTAAAATACAATCCTACAACTATAATGTTTGTTTTTAAACCTGACCATTAACATTAGTTCATATTCAATGTCATGCCAAATAGTAAACAGTTTTGTAAAATATTTTTCCTACTATTAATTATTCTGATGCCATGGAACAAGATGTAGGAAGTTTGAACAGTCCTATAAGATATTGCCACCTGCTCACAAGGTGAATAGCAATTAGATTCACACTGATTTTTCTTTTCTCTTTCTTTTACGTTTATCCATGATCATGTTCAAGGTTTTCTAATGGTATCCAACTGATACCATTGTGGTTCTAGATTTGAAGCACAATCGAGACTTTAGGAGAATATGGAGCATGCAGATCTGATGCTTCATCAAAAACTAGTTTTGTTTTCAGCCTATACATTTTTGGAGCTGTCAAGGACACTACAGTCACTGTAGTTATAAGCCACCGCTACCCGATTCTACTAATAATCGATGCCAATTCCAATGGTACTAAAAACGATTCTATATGATTTTTATCCATTCAATATGTTTTCCATTGTTATATATTTAACTTCTGTTCTCACTGGCTAAACCAGGTTACAGTGTGACAGGAGATGTATATTCGATACTGATTCGATTTACACGGGCCACTATTATTTCCATTACTCTTTTATTTACATTCTTAAACATAAAGGTACCAAAACAATCGTTGAATTTATTTTTTCTGTCATAGTTGTTTACGGATATATTTTCTTCCAACCTGTATTTACTGTTCCTGATAACGAACATATTTTTGGATTCCTGTCCTCTATACTCTATGCCCATTTTCAAATTACCTGCATGAGTAGAAATTGCTTCTGTCAATTGTATATTGAAATCGGAGCCTTTTTAGAACTTGAGTCAGTTTTCATGTTCATAGGAGTCTCATATTGCCTTTGAGTGGTGGTCCTTTTATTCGTAAAACACACAATTATACTATTTATACTTTCTGTATGTAACATCTTTTAGGTTAAAATAACAATTAAAAACTAAACCGACCACATTCCTTATTTTCTGATTAGATGCATATGTATTAACAGTATGAAGAAATTAGGAAGCATGATGGAGAATGTAGGAAGTGGACTTCTTCAGATTATAGGAGAGTATATCAGTTCTGAAAAAATAATCGAATTTTCAAGATGGAATTAATGGATTATGAGGGACTGCATGTTATAAACCAAGATGCAGCGTGGTGGAATTTGTGGCTTATATCTTTGAACCAAACTGCTATATACATCATGAACGGTTGGGTATGCCTGATAAAAGGATAAATATGCACTTAACAGAACAGTGGAGCAGGTGTATATAGTTGAGTACTTTCGACTGTCCTCAACCATGTCTATGTTCTTTTCGCACAGCCTTTTGGTAATAATATTTTTCATATCGAATACCCATGTACAAGAGTAACAATTAAGTGGATCAATAAAAACTAAGTTAATATCTATGAAGTTTTTCTATCGTGTACGCTGACAGTTAGCACAACGTTTATCAATATTCTAATTTTCATTCGATTTTGTGCTTATACATATTTCAAATTTTGGCTGACAAATTAACGTTCAAATACTACTCTAGCATTCTAGGATTATACATATTCCAAAATTTTAGAAGGATCAACCTGAAAGAGTCATATAAAAAATGTCAAACTTTAAACAAAGTCACATACAAAATTAATGATGGAACAACAGGAATAACAAAATAAACAAATTATGTCCACCAGATCCATTCTCACTGATGAGACATGATGTACGACAACAAGTTAATGAGGTGGCATATTACCAAACCGTGTTATCTAGTACAAACCAAACAAACATCGTTTTACGCTAATTTTACTACAACTTATATACAGCAACAATGAAAATCAAAATCAAACTAAAAGAATTCAATTAATACAAACTAAGATATTTCAGTACAGAAGCTAATAGACGAATATTTGGCGCTGGCTCTTTTCTTCTTCTCTACACCAATGGGTACAGATATAAATTCTTCACAATTGTTTTATTACTCTATTTAAATAATTAAGGGATTTTTTATACGACCATAAATGAGTAATATCTGCACTTATAATCTTTTTCTCCATTTTATTGTTTTTGGGTCATAAACTACAGCTTTTACAAAATACAAAACTGGTTTAACAAAAATTTCCTCCTTTACTACTCCAACTCACTTTCGGTTCACATAAAAAATCCCTTATAAAACGTTTTTAACTCCGCCATTAACTTACTGCTGATGCCGGTCTCAAGCCTGAAACAAGGAGGAGAGAAAACAGTTACGACAACCACACTTACTACCTACAATTTACTATCATATAGTTTTTAGCTGCAATAAGTCATTTTGTTTTCCACTCCTCACAAAATGCAATCATATCTATTTCTGATCACCTACTATATGTAATGAAGAACATATTCTATTT
Organism: Allium cepa; assembly: GCA_030765085.1. Lineage (NCBI taxonomy): Eukaryota > Viridiplantae > Streptophyta > Magnoliopsida > Asparagales > Amaryllidaceae > Allium > Allium cepa. Next base: position 545,514,347 of record CM060943.1, on the reverse strand, counting down.
CCGATACAAATCAAAGTTATTTTCTACGGTTGGCATGAACATGCATTAATAATTCATTACACCATATGTATATTACTTTCCTTTCTGTCCACACAATGTCAGTCTGATATAACGCTTCTTCCCATGTTCGATACGAATTTTCTACGTCCACGTCCACCGACTGTAGATTCATTCTGCATGTCAATATCAAAAATATTCAACAATATGTGTACGTCATACTCACTTTATCGCATTCAACAATCCTCATAGACATTGTTTCTTAACACCAGTTCCTTCTGCGTACGTGCATCGCACGTGTCAAACTACTCGTATTTAATAATGGTTTTATCATTATAAATTGAATTGATTTAGCAAATTCTTTTGAATAATATATTAAATTGTATGAAGTGATTTAATAAATATAAAATATTTATAGCAAATAATTTTCATACTAAAATGTTTATAAGTATTTAAATTTAAACATAAAGAGAAATAAATAAAATTTGATTGGATTGAATCAAGGCCCAAAGCCTGTTTTAATTTCTACCCACTTTTAGAATTTCTCCATCTTTCGCGGCATAGCGCTAATTTTCCCCCAAATTCAAAATATTCAACATGTGCCCTAATTCTAGGATTAGGAGGAATCGCAATTCAAATTTATAAAAAGAGGGAGAGAGGAGGGAGAGAGAAACGCGCGACTCCTGTTGTATGTTTGAATTGTTTGTTGGGTGTATTGGTTGATATGGATGATGTTGTGATATTGTTTTAAAGAAGAATATAATACATAAATATTTTTAAAATATAATATGAAATCAATAATATTATTTCAAAGTGATATATAATAGATTGTGAATATATTAAATTGTTTTTTATAGTATAATATAACTTAATAATAATATTTGGTTATATATAAAATTATAAAATAACTTTTTTATGTAACATTCAGTTTTATAAACTTTTAGGTATTTTAATTGAGTTTCTAATATTATTAGTAAATATTTAATAAAATCAACTAAGTTTTGTATAAAAATGGGAAATTAGTGATTTAATTGTAAATATTAAATTATATCCTAATTTAGATAATTATTGGATTAAATTTGGAAAATGTATTTAATATTCATCTTTTAATATTTATTTGTTATATGAAATTACATGTTATGAATGATTTATTATGATGTACTGATTTTTTTATTTATATTTATTTGGATAATCTATTTTTATATTATTTTCCTTGGTTATTCTTTTCCTTGTATATTGAATTGGATTATATGTATGATTCACCGTTGATATTGATTTGAGTTATATTTTAAGATAATACGGTGATGACATCCTTTTATTTGATTTATGAGATTTCATTTCTGTATGATGAGAAACTGGAATAAATGGTTCAGTGATACCATCCGGTATGGGACTTTCAGTAATAATTTTCTATTTATTCATCGGACTTGTCATATAGAGATTTCAAGTGTGGATCAAGTGTAGTTTATGAATATTGAATAATTATTCGAATAACATGCGGTAGTATGAGATGCCGCTATGTTATTTGTTTGATTATTCATTGTAAATAAATGTCACTCAAATGGAGATTGCACTTATATGTATGTATGATGCTCAGTGAGGAGTATCATATAGTCAGGTGTTCACGCGTGTGTATATGTGATACTCAGTGTGGAGTATCATATAGTCAAGTGGTGACTTATATGAGCCATTTATCGGTAACTATTAGGGATATGCATAATTATAGGATATGAGTATTATATTACCATCTGCATCGTGTCCAACTTCCTTTATATTTTAGAATCGAACCAAATTGGCCAGTATCCACCCTGGTGGCCCGATCGTGGGGTCATGCCCCAATCCACGACATTGTTGGTGGTTATTATATTTTGTGTGCATCATAGGATTGGTAGTTGATAGGGTAAGTGCCCTATAGTCCCTTGTGTCGCATAGGCCAGCAGTTTGTTACCATTAGGGACAAAGCAGGGCGGTGACTGAGGCTGCGCGTTAATGAGCCATTGCTTGATGGTATCAAGATGTCCGTCGAGGTAACTGAAGACTATACGAATAGACGGTTACTCTACGGTGGGTGAGTAGACCTGGGTTCCTGGTGTAGGCTTGCGGTAGGCGACCATCGGTCTTCTGTCTAGTTCAGGGTTTGTGTGAGTAGTGGATTGGCATATGTGTCTCGTCTTTATTAGTAGTTGGCTTGGAAGAGCAAATTTTTGGTCCAACCGCAAACTTCCAAAATTTCCCTTATGTGTATTTCTTTATTAAAGATTGTAATACATTTGATGTCACACTCTTTTGATGTCAGCATGAAATACCAAAAATGTTTCTCTACGGGTATTATCATCATTTAGTATAACTTAAAAATAGGATCTAACAATTAAGCTTCCGTTACAGATTCAAATTTTCCTCTATAAATATTTAACAAGTCTTCATATTACTTAAAAATAGGATCTAACAAATAAAATAATTTATAAATTTGTTTTTTATAAATTAATGATATAAATAAAATTTTAAACTAACAAAAAATTAGATATTGTAACTTATAAATAAAAATTCAAAGTAACTACGTATGATTCAACACAAACATATGGCTAACTATTTGTGGAAAATATTTCCTTTTAAACGTATTAAACAAATACAGTTTGTACAAAAACAATTCAGATGCCTTCATCACGCGTGAAGCGCGTGCCGTAATGCTCGTTCCTATAATAGATTGGAGACGGGTTAGGTCTAAAGTTTAGTCGGCCCCCGTTGTATCCATACCGTTTGATGATTTGATATTTTAAGATAACCTTTATTATTGATAGTGATTTGGATTGTGTTGGATTATCTTTGTGATTTGTATAGTATTGAATATCATTTTGATGATTTGATGGGCTATCTCATATTATCTATTGATCTATGATTTTATGATGTTATATTAGGGCAGTGATGTGTATTAGCCCTTTTCATTTGATGATTTCATTTTATGTGATGAGTTTGTATTGCATGGATTATTCACCCAATGGAGATAACCTTTTTTTTATTTCTATTAATTTGTTTTATATGGATGATGACATCTTTTAATATCAGTTCTAATCGGTTTATATGGATTTGAGATATTTGAGAAATGTGATGCCTTGAGGATTGCATACCACACTCTTTGGCGTGTTGTCTGATTGAGTGTCTTTGATAGTAATAACATATCATTCTTCCTTGTTTATACTTAATCACTTATGATCCTTGATTAGATATAGTCTGACCCATTGTTATTTATATAATACTCGGTCTATTTGAGACATTTCAGTTACAGGGACGTTGAGACCAGGTTGTATTATTTTGGCATAGGAGATTAGTTATTCAGTATTGTTGTATATTAATCTGTATTGTATAGAATCATGTATGTATAAGGCCGGATAATGTATATTATACTTTGTATATTGTATATTATATATTATCGCTGCGGTTGACTCTTTGATCTTCGTTATTTACTGTCCTAGAGACACACATGTTTATTACTTTGTGTCGATATGTGTACGTTTGTTCGTGAGTTATACATGATGTTTAAATACGTACCAGTGTTAGCCCAAGGGAGCACTCATGTGTGTACTCATATAGCTTTATTCTCCGTATTATCTGACAGTATTACTCTATAATACTCTTTGGTAATATGAGCGTAGAAGCCGAGGTGTTACAATAAGCATACATTTGGACGATATATTTGTATACAAGATGAGCTAACATGTCCATTGTGGTGTAAACCCCGACACTTATACACGGGCATGTTATACCTTGTACGGATTGATAGGTGACATATGCACACACATATATATGTGCATATAATACACATGTATGTATCTATAATATAATATTTATTACATAATATAAAAATATATTATAAATTTAAATAAAATAATAAATTTATTTAAAAGAAATTTAGAAATGTTCTAAATAAATTAGATTCCATAGGCCTATTATAAATCCAGTATGATATTTTTTTTCGAAATTCACCCACATCTTCCGCTGCAAGCTAGCCCAGTTCCAATACTCATAAATTAGGTCCTGCCTTTACATCTTTTAGTTACATGGGCTGACATTCAAATCAAACTTGATTACATTTGATTTACATATTACATTGTACCTAAGTGGGCTGTTTTTCTTATATACAACATGGAATATTGATAAAATTTTGGACTATCACTTCTTCTTTATTTCAAATCAGTTCTATGATACATTAAGAGAAATGTTTATATAACCATCAAAGCAAAAAAAAGTAACAACAATCAATGTTTTACAGTAATATATTGCTCAATACCATCAATGGTAGTCTATATTATATATACACGAGCATAGTTTAATACACCTTTGTGCATATACCTTCACAACATGTTTAACTAACTAACCATAAAGGTTAAGTAAAACCGAATGAATTAAATTTCACAACAACTCAAAACTTTCAATCATTTTTCTTTAAAATCTCAAATAAACGATTTCTTAAGCTAATTAGAACCAGAATTCTATAAATACAATTCTCAAATTTAATTTCATCCATCAACTAACAAAATTTAACACCAATTTCTGAACCTACTGTTGTGTTGAACTTCTCCTTTGCTAGCAACTTCCTTCCCCTTCGACCTAACCATCGTACTTTGCTAGCTTCAATCCAAATGAAATTTCGATGTTTAAGAGCTTGCTAACAATGACCGACCGATGTTTAAGAGTTTACTGACAATAACCGATAGTGTTAAACTCCAATAATGTATGCTTAAACGAAAGAAATGTATTTACTGAAAGAATAATTTGGGGAATTAATAGCATCTGATTTTATAGGGACGAGAAGAAAGACGAGGGTTTTTGGAGAAGAGGGAACGCACGAAAAAGATAAAAAGGTTAAATGGGCGGGTGCATGAGTTTGTAGGAGGAGTAAATAGGCGAACGAGCAAAAAAGTAGGCGAGAGTGGTAAGAGTGATGTGTGTATATAGTAATATCATTTTTCTTTGATGAAAATTTGCAACCCTTTTTCAAGTTCCACTAAAATCTTTTTTGTTAAGTTGGCTTGTTTATTGTTAAACACATCCTAATTCAATTATTCTGACATATTTAATGTATCTCAAATTTCAAACCATACATAAAATATAACAAAAACTGATTTCTAATATACAAGGGTGTAATTTTTGTATGAGTTCCTAATGTCTTGCACGAATTCGAGATTACAAAATTTCGCCAATGTCCATTTGATTTATATTTACTTTTAAGACACGGATGAAGATAAGAACAAATTATATGCCATTGTACTCATCCAAATTGTTCGATGATTTTCGTATTGTTCGTACATTATCCATCCGTTGTTCCGGCTCATCAAAAACTATCAAAAAGATTCTTCAAACTAAAGCTTCTTTGGATATGTGCCCGTTCACATTAGCTTCCTATTAATATACACATAATTTATTTCACTAATTCTATTTACACCAAAATTTGTTGTACATACCCATATATACAAATTTTTTATATAAAAAATTGAGGACCAAGATACCCATATTTCCAACTGTAGTAGCTAATTTCTTCCATAAAAATACCCGTAGTAAATAAATAATAAACATATGGAGACATCCCTAAGTTCATATTTTAAACCTGCAGTTGGTTTGCGAGATTTAAATTTTACCTCGTGTGACCAGTGTCGCTTTTACTTTAGGCGGAATCTTAAATTTTTAGTAATAAATGGTTATAATAGATTAGATTTGAAACTTATAGGTGTATATCTTTATTAATAGTTGGCTTGGAAGCGTAATATTTTGATCTGACCGTGAACCTCCCAAAATACCCTTCACTAATGTATAATTCAAATATTATCTATTTTATTCCCTTTACAACCACATAGAACAAAAACGTAAGTTCTGTTATTTCTAACCTATTATTTCTACGTTGGACTGGAACAATTCAAACTAAGTTAAACTTGAATATTTCAATGAATATATTTCTAGGTTTGCATGTTCACTGAAATGAGAATAGGTCAAATACGTACATCAAATAATAAAAGATTCTTCTAGATAATTCAACACTTCTTTAGTAATAGTTATAATACCTCTGATGTCACTTATTTTTTATATCAACGTAAACTACAAAAAATACTCCTTTATCTTAATATCATTTAAAAATTGAATCCAGCTTCTTTTATAAATTCAAAATTCACCTTTATAAATATTACCAAATCTTAATATCTCTTAAATATAGGATCTAATAAATAAACTTCCATAAATATTATTAAATCTTAGTGTAGCTAAAATATAGTATGCAACAAATAAATTTTCTTTACAATTCAAAATTTCTCTTTATAAATATTACCAAATCATAATACCACTTAAAATAAGTTCTAACAAATTAATTTTTTTTACAAATTAATAGAAACAAATATTCAATCTACCAATGTTGCAACTAAGATAGAATCAAAAGAACAAAAATTTAAACCAACAATAAATAAGTATTTTGAATATGTTAAACATGTTCTCGTCGTAGAAAAACAATAGAAAATAATTCAGAGGCATGCCATCATTATGCGTGAAGCCGTGGCATGCCGCTTCTAAAGTAACAGATGTATAATCTATTACTTGGTATTAAAGCAGAAACTTTACTATGTTGACGTGGGCCACTGTATCCTTTTCATTTCAAAATAACTCATTCCTGTTCACTTTCGCTTTTTTTAACCGCATCTTCTAACAAAACCGTTTCTGCCCCCATACTCTCCCAAATTTTAACCCACCATCCCACTAGCCAGTAACCACATACCATTTGTCTTTTCTTTTTATTCCAATTTCAAACAAACATATTATTCACAAAAATAGTAGCGATCTCAATCCACTACCAATCTTCAACACATTTTCACGAATTTGAACTGGACGATCTATATCTAATTCTTTTGGAATCTTCACAACCGATTGAATGTTCAACTTCAATTTCTACTGTAACTCTATCCTACTCCTGACATTCACCAACTCTGAATCCCAGATCTGCAGGTATTATATTTTCCTTACTCCAACTCACGTTTTACTGCATACCATCGGCTTGCTTGGCTTTAACCAGTCCATTTGCTTTGCTTCATGTATTTTTCGCTATTCTCAAGTTTAACAAGATGGTTTTTTGTGTTGTTGCTGAAACCGGTAGGTTAATCTGTGAAACAATATTTAACTACCCTACTGAAGGTTGAAAATAAATGGTATATGGTTACTGAGTTCATATAGTTTATTATCCATTTCATGTGTAAGGAGAAGTGAGCCACTTTCATGATTATAACATTATTTGATGTTATATATATAAAAGCTGGTGCCCAATGAGCAGTGTCCATGTTACTGAATTCATATGGTGTACTGATTACTGCTATTAAATCTATTTATTTCTCTACTTTTGATACATCTAAATTTTTGCTCTATTTTTTAATCAATTTTAATGAGCAATGCCCATGTTCCTGAGTTTCATACGGTATGTTGATTACTGCCATTGAAAATGCTTTCCTTTTTTGGCTCTATTTTTTGCCTATTTTTTAATTTTCAAAATATATTCTCTTACTATTCATACATTTGATCAACATGCCATTTATGTCCAACACTAGAAACTAACCGTTGCTTTCTTCAGCATTATAGATCTATTATAACCCCACTAAATCCTAGAGATCAAAATTTAGTTTATAGGTTAATAAAATTGTTATTTGAAGCATATAGATGGAGAGAACATTAAGTTCACTAAATAAACCTCTGAAAATAATTCATATACGACGAGGGTAGAAGTTTAGATCAACGTTTATGAGGGACGCCTATGATAATAAGTTATAGCAGACTATTGACAACATGATGGAATATTTTAGTTTCTTTAAATATTTACTCATCTATTTCCAGCAATTTTATTACTATCATTACTTACAATGTGAATATAACAATGTTGAATTTCTGTAATATGATCCTAATTATGATACATGATTATGTGTACATGAGAGATGAGGACAATCTAAATATCTGGTGCAAAATTAGGACTAAGTCATATAAAAATAATAATTTTAACTGTGAATATATTGTTTTTCATGTATATTTGTTAAGAGAAATGCCGTGTCTAACAAAATTTGCTTTTAACCTATGCGTTTGAGTCGGCATACACTATTTTGAAATCTCACTTTCATTTGTTCAAACAACCAATAGCTTAGCTAATTTTTTTCATTTCAGTTTATTTGTACCTATATTTATTTACCTTCCATCATCTAATGCATGATAATTATTTATTTACCTTCACTTTACAAAACACCCTTCTGGATTGAAAATCTACTGAGTTATTTGTGCATGTAAACCAAACGTAGAGTGCTAGAAATGCAATGTAAATGAGTTAAAGCTTTCGGTTATTATAATCTATTAATATAAAAAATTCCACCTTAGTGCTCAGGAAATTGAGAAAAAGCATGCACACAAGTTACAGCTAACTAACAAAATTTACACCCACTGGAATTGTATAAACTTAGGCTAATCTTTATTGATTTGTCAAATTTGTTGCTGCTCAAAGTAGCAAGTCTGGAGCTAACAAAATTACTGCTTTGAACCTATACTACAATGAATATTATTATCAATACTAATATGCACATCACAGCTGTATATGTTGTCACCAAATTAACACTATATTGTGTTTTAACCAGGTTGTGGATGAAACAGTCTGCGTGTCTATTATGGGAAAAATAACAGATATTCATGCAGTGATTGAATTGTTAATTATGTTCATATTGCTGAAGCTAGGGAACTAACAATACATACAACATTTCTCTATTCAACTCATGTGGCATATGCACGATGAAAAACAATCCAGCTCAGGACTTCTTTATAGGACAAGATGAGCTGGTTTAGGATATAAACAAAGAAGAAAATGGTTAGCAATCAATTTTAAGAATAAGATGTTAATCATTATTGTGCTAAATGTGGACAAATATAATCACAAGCGAAAAATAAAAACTGGATCTTTTCTGCACACGTGCCATTTGCAGCCCATTTACTTACTCCATTTGTTGATTTTCTGTTGATATATGTCGTTTTTGCATCTTATCATAATCCGAATATGGATGACCTGCTGTTACAGCTGCTGATGATATAGTGAAACTTAATTTTGTTGTACAGGCCGATATAAAAAAAACTGTTCGTTGTAGACTGTCGTTGTACTATGTGTTTCAACATTCCAACGGTTCACATACTCTAACGAAGATTATTTATCTCTACTTTCACTAAATACGCTAGACGTTCTTAAGATTGCATGGAAACAACGGTGCACAATGCCTGGATTGTCAACACGCTGCAGTCACATCGCATTATGAATTACTCGGATATGATCATTTTAACTCTGTTACGCTGGTGGAAGAAGTTATATATCTGTATGCGAATTCTATATAGGATAATTATGTATAAGTTTGTTACTGGTTATCTATGACCTGTACACGTTCAATGTGTTGGTTAACAATTTGTTTTTGCATGTTTTTGGCCTTCTGCGTATGTATCACAACGAAACTGTAGTGCCTAAGATGTTTCAAATTCACACTTGCTATATATATCTCCTGCTGCATTTCACCTACACCTACTCACCCTTCCTACACCTCAATCAACTTAGTTTTGAACATTTATTTTTTCAACTTAACTGCGTTTTCTGACTGTCATTTCCTAAACTGTGTACAGTATACTATTTAGAACTATACTCGGTGAAACTGTTCCATGTGTATTTAATTTTTAAGTCACAAATTCTATGTTCCATATGTATCCGTTGTACATTGTGCATGAACATGCATACGATTGATACGGTCACTCTTTTGCCATAACATCGTCTTTTATGTGCTACGATTAAACTTTACGGAGTATAACAATGTCCGTGTGCGTAGGACGTTTTTTTGTTGAAAATTGTGGTGCATCCGAAGAAAAACGGGGAATATGAATTTTTAGCGTCCTTTGCTGTGCTGCAATTAAACTTAATTGTCAATTTTGCCCCTACGCATGCTTCACTTCCTCTTCTTTCCGTTTCAGATCTCTTTCTTTTCCGCAACAAAATAAACCAAAAAAAGAAGTTGAAATTATCGGCAGATATCTTCTCATCACAGGTGATCTGATCTAGATCTGGTCATCTCCGGTTACTCTAAGCAGGCTTCGCCACATAAAAAGAACCATCTCCAAGTGGAGCAGTAGCTGCTGAGATGGAGGTTGATCCTCTCTCTAATCGCGCGCCTTCCTCTATTTTGGTAAAATTCTCCTTTTACGAGGTTTAACGTAAATTTAATACTTTTGTTGTCATATGCATTTGGTTTGGGTGAATATAAACGAAACTGTCATTTTTATGCATATCCATCAAGAGTGCAACTGTGCAAATTAAAGTTGTTTGCACTGAATTCACATTGCGCTATAAAATCAAAGTATTGGAAAAGGCCGAACAATGGGATTTATTACTATATGAAATGTTGTTATAGCCTATTTGCTTGAGAGTTTAATATTCATCGGTTGTAAAAAAATTCCACAAAAGTCCCTTTATTTATTCTGTAATTTGATTTTGAATGTGAAAATTAATTTTCCAATATGTTAATATAATTGGAAAAATACCGGAATCCCTCAAAACACTCCAATTTGATGGGTTGAGAATTACCTGACAAAATTGTGCTACATCGGTTTTCACCGTTTTTATAACAATTGGTAACCGACGAGAAAAAAAAACATATTGGAAAGTGTTATGATAAAATCTTAAATACAGAACCATCAAAAACCAGTCAAAAACAATAGAAAAAAACCCCCAACTGGAGGTTTTTCCTTTCTCAAAACTTTATTGCAAATTTGCAGCATTCTAACAGCTGATATAATTAACCTCTTGTTCAAAAATGTGGCTTTTAAATTAGCGAAAAAATGTTAACTCGAAGGAGAAATGTGTATTATTAGGGAAGGTAAGATATGGAATCGGTAATCTGTCTCAGTTTGACACACAGGCCATGTTGTGAAAACATTGGCATTTTGTTAATATTCGTCCTAGATGACTGCATTGGTTATTTCAGTAACCCTGACCCTTTTTAACTTCCTAGCTTACACACTCAATTGCATTATTAATTTAATCAACTTTCAGTGCTTAATGGTATAGTAATATAGATGTAGATACGAGCATTCTAGGTAGGTTTGTCAATGGTATGGGTTTCGGCCCAAGCCCAGTCCAAACCCGCCCTATTAATACAGGTACGTATTTTGCCTTTTACTACCCAGGTCCAACTCAGACCCAACGCGGTTACTATTAGGATCGGATACGGTTTTATCAAAACCCGGTCGGGTTAGAGTCCGATCCGACTGTTAGTTTTCTGATATATCAAAACATGAGTGTATATTATTTTTTTACTATTTTTTGTTTACATATATATGCTTTTGCATACTTTTGTTGTGAACTTGACTACATTACCGTCCAATTTATATGTATATGTTAACATTGTTTGTATATAAACTTTACCAAAATTGCAATTTTAAAATATGATTTTAACATAAATATTCTGAGTTAGATATATGAGTATTACCTAGCAGACTTAAAAAGCCCGATGGACCGGACTCAAATATTTGTTTGAAATACCCTGTGGGTTCGGGCCGAGCTCGGATTTTAATTATTGTAATCGGACTCGGGTCTAGATTTTATGATACCTAGACCGAATTCGACCCATTGACATGCCTAATTCTAGGTACGTGCAATACACATGTGTATAAACATATTTGTGAAAAAAGAATATCAAAAGAATATTAATCGACGTATAATTTTTCTTATAATTCCAACCATTTCTAATTTAACAAATACACTATTGATCTAACAAATACATTATAGAAACATATAGTTAAAATGATCTTAGAGATGGTTTTTGATTATAGAAATATTGTTTATGAGTCAAGGACCTCTAACTCAAGTAGTTAGAGGTATGACGTTTTAGATAAAATTTATAAAGGTCATGGGTTTGAGCCCGTAAACATCGTAATAGGTGCTCTGCTTGAATAAAATATCGTTCTTGTTAAAAAGAATAATAATATTTATGAATATTGAAATTTAAATAAGTTGAGTGTTAAATGTAGGAATGTAAATAATTCCATTAAGAATAAGTAGTATAAAATTTATACAAATCAAAATATAAAAAAGTTAATAAATTGAAAGTATAGAAATTAATAATATAACTTTTATTAGAGCTTGGATTCAAATCCATGACCATATATGTCAGATTTTCTAATAATAATTAAAGAAATGTTTATGTCATCGTCTGGTTTCGAACACGTGATCTCTTAACGTTTTCTAATTAAGAACATAAGAGTACTTTTGGTAGTTCCATTTACACCAAAAAAGCATGGTACCAAAAGCATTACAACTTTTATTAAAGATGGATAAATCGTAAATATTTTTCTCTTTGGAACCAGTATGTGCAGCAAGTTTTCTATTGGTCAAAATGGTGGAACAAGAAATTAGACACATTTAGCATTTTTGAAAAAGATGTACACTTGCTTTTATGTAAATTGGAAGTTGATGATAATATGTAGCTAACTTGTATATGGAGTATTGTGATGGCGTCGAGAAGAAAACGATTGAAGAATTGAACTATATAATATTTTAATGTCAAAATGAATTTAGGTTACAATTTTTTCCTCTCAAGTGTGTTATAAAGATAATGCTGTGGTTAATTTAGGTATGTCTACAAAAGTCGATGAGCGATATATGGGATGCTTAGTAAATGGTGAAAGAAAATTTAGTAAATAGTACGATGGCTTATACATATATAAATTTGACCCTTAAAATGTTCCTTTGATACTATGATATCATGCATCTAAACGACAGTCATGTTCCTGTTCCATAGGATAGTTTCCAAAAGCAAATAGTTCAATGGTGTAAAATTACAAGAATACACAAATACACACATTAATGTTACAATTTTTACAATCAGGGATAGTTATTGACAATCATTTTTCTTGTTCCTTACTGTTTATATGCTATGATGCTAGTAATACTAATACAAAGCTGGACATATCCATTATGTTTTGATGCAGGGCAGTGGTTTGTTCACAGGATTTACTCGATTGTGTAAAGGTCTATCTGTCATACTTGTCTCAGGATATATTTTACTGCAGATTTTCCCTTCTGCTGCCACTTATCTTGCCCTTATTCCTGCAAGAACTATTCCATTCGCATGGAACCTCATCACTGCTGGTTATATTGAGCAAACACTTCCCGGGGTATCCATTTGATTTTATGTTCTTTACCTGTTCAAGAATATAAATAGATAATGAATATCCAATATCTAATATCCTAGTTTATATTTGATCCCTGTTAGCACTAATTGATGCATTCATATTTTATCCAAGTAATATATTCCAAAGTTTTGTGTAATTATGTCCAACTAAATATGCTTATTTTCTTTAGCATTTTTGAGCGGTAAACTTGATAGCTGATGATGTAATGATTACATTTCGGATCTGATAAGTTCGAAAGAACAATAATGTATAAATATGAAAGCTTATTCATCAGTTAATTAGTGAAATAAAGTTAATTAAAATAACTCAATATTTAATATTAACAACTACTTAGTAAGTGGATACGAATGTCACATCATGTGATCAGATCAATTCAAAACCCCTTGCTCTTTCAAACTCTAATATTTGTACCAATACCTTTTTTATTCATCCGACAGTTAATTTATCGAACTAGGCTAATGGTGTGCTGTATAATTCAGGTGATCATAAGCATAATAGGTCTTCTTTTCTTTGGCAAGTTGTTGGAGCCTCTCTGGGGTCCTAAAGAGTTTCTAAAATTTGTTATAGTGGTTAATTTTCTAACTTCGATCTGTGTATTCACAACGGCTATTGGATTATACTACATTCGAACAGAGGAAGCTTATCTGTGAGTATTATGTCATTCAAATTTGTTATCATGTGTTTTATTTCATTATTTACTATATTCTGCCTATTTTCTCAATGGCGATACTTTATGATGGTGCATAACATTCAGCTACCAAACTACCAAACAAGTAAGCCAGATGTCATTTCACAAACACAAAACCAGTATGCTCTTGATATATAAACACAGATCAGTCATTTCTTCCTGACAACACTTTTAGAAACATGAATAAAACATGGAGTTCCCAAATTATTTGACATCCAGGCAATTGTATGGTATGAAGTAATCTGGACTCGAGTTCACGGCTACAGATCAGTCACAATATTCACAACTACACTAGCAACAACAGCTTTATACTTTTGGGCTTATTATTTATCCCTGGATATCCCATAATCTTTTTGCAGCTACACACCTCTTTCTGGATTTCATGGTGTCGTTGCAGGGTTCCTTGTTGGCATCAAACAAATTATTCCGGACCAGGAATTGGTTGGCATCAAAGCAAAAGTAAGTTTCTTGGCAACCATGTATTTCAGTGATGTGCTGCCCTAATGTATATTTATGATAGGTGCTGGGATTTTAATCGATTGTTCATCCTTTGCTTTTTCACTACCTTTCTCACAGTGGTTACCAACTATCATTGGATTTGTCTCATCCGCTATTAGCTTCTTTATAGAAGGATCTGCAACTTACATTCCAACAATTATATTTGGGATTTATACAAGTTGGATCTACTTACGCTATTTCCAAAAGAAGCCAGAATCTGGACTGAAGGGAGACCCAAGTGATGAATTTTCTTTCTCAAGCTTTTTCCCTGAATTTATGCGGTAGCTTTTCTACATGTAATTAATATCTTATCACTATCCATAAGCTATCTGAATTATATTGGCTGGATGCAAATGACAGGCCAATCCTGGATCCTGTTGCTTCAATATTTGATCGAGTGCTCTGTGGAAGAACCCGAAACTCTGGGGAATTGGCAGATGGCTCATTGGATGCCTCTCATTTGCCTGGATCAGATCCTATTGAAGCAATGAGAAGAAGGTTGATTTTCATTTTTTTTGTTTTGTGTTCACCAGTAAATTTTGTTGTTGCCTGTTGTCATATCACATATCTATCAAAACGAGTAATTTTGCTTGCGCGCACATGCATGGAAATAAATTATATATTCCAGCTCAACATGGTTGAGTTTTTTTGTTCAGCCCTATACAATTTGCAACGACTCTGCAGGATTGAATTCAACTATACATTTGTGCCAATGTTTGCAGACCAGTACCCATCAAGTTTTTTTGCTTGGCCTATGTAAGAACTGACCCATTTTCTGACTAAAGATTAATCCGTGTAGATTTGACCATTTGAGCTTATTTATAGAATACATCATTTAAAAGCAATGTAGGGTTCTTGCTCAATGAATTGATTGATTTTGCAGCGTATTAGTTTGTTATCAATACCACAGCTCTCATACAATATTGGCAATGTCAACAATAGCCATTTTGCTGAGCTTTTAAGTTGTCAACATCCGTTAAGGTCGAAGTTGGTTACATGCATTTCAATAATCAGAGTGATAGGAATTTGTTGTATTTTAAAGGAAGAATGAAGCAATTTAGATGAGAAGATGGAAAAAGAAATGAAAACAGTGAGGAAAAGGGTGGAGATTAGAAGAAAATGTATAGGAATATATATATATATATATATATATATATATATATATATATGTATGTATGTATATATGAAAGTCTACTTGAACACAATTTGATGACACAATTGATGACACAAAAGATCTCTACCATTAGATTGCCCCTTGAATTCCACCTTTCATGTAAAGACAAAAAGATCCGATGGTCCAGATCATTTGTGTTACCATTTGTGTCATCAATTTGTGTTCAAATGGCCGACCCCTATATATATATACATACATATATATATATATACATACATACATACACACACACACACACACACACATATATATATATAGACACACACACATACATACAGGGAAAGGGAGAGGGTGGGGGGAGGGGGTTGGTTTGTAAATGATTGCTTGAGTTTTTCCATTCATTAAGTAAGCCTTATACAACGACTAATGCAATAGTTGGTCATACATTTTTAGCTACAGCTGTAATGAAAAGACAACGAACAACATACAATAAAACAAACAATAAAAGTGAAACTTCTTTGGCTATAAATTGTAACCAATACTGCATGTCACTCCGAGTGTTGAGCTGGCACCTTCATCACACATGTTGGCTTTTGTGCTTCAACAATCACTTGTTCTTGAGGGCGTACGATGTACATCATTAGGTTTGAGCACTTGTTTATGCATGTTGGATGCATATTTATGTGTACCAGCTTCTTGTGCAAGTTTATACACATCATAAAGCTATATTGATATTTTTTAGAAAAAAAACAACTACTAAGCCATTATTTCCAAACAAGTTGGGGTCAGCTGGAGACGGAAACCAAAAAAATAAATGACAAAGTCAATTTAAAAGTCATAATAACAATAGTAGTAGTAGTAATAATAAAAACCATGGTAAAATAATAAATAAAGTCAAATAAGTAAACAAATAATAATAAAAATAATAATAATTAAGTAAAATAAAAATAAAGGTTATATATATATACATATATATATAAACCACGATGATAATAGTAATAATACTAATAGCAATAATGGTACTAATAGTAATATTGTCCGAAGAACAAACACTACGTCTTAGGCTCCTATTCACTAGTCTTATAATCTAAACCTTATAACACCACCCTTAAACCAACCCTAAGCAAAAAAATTATAGCTCATGGTTCTGGTACGTGGATCACTAACTTCTATGCGCTTCTGTCCGAACCAGCTTTGCAGATATATTTCAATCCTTTAAGTTCCTTTTTACTACTTTCTTCAATGTCAACCTTGGTCGACCTCTATATCTCTTTGAGCATTCGACGTGGCCTATAATTCCAACGCGTAAAGGTGCCTTGGGAGGCCTTTGTTGGAGATGTTCAAACCATCTTAAGCGGCGTTGGACTAGCTTCTCCTCAATTGATCATAGTCCAAGTTTATCATGTATACCACCATCTCTAATTTGGTCTCTTCTTATATGACTGCAACTCCATCGCAGCATACGCATCTCTGCTACACTTATTTTCTGAACATGTTGGCTTTTAGTAGGTCAACATTCTGCACTAGACAACATTGCAGGCCTAATTGTTGTTCTGTATAACTTTCTTTTAAGCTTCTGTGAGACTTGCTTATCACAGAGAATGCCAGACGCTTGTCACCATTTCACCCATCCCGTTCGAATTCTAAAACTAACTTTTTCATCAATCTCACTATCATACTGCAACATTGATCCAAAATATCGAAAGGATTCCTTCTTGGGCACTACTTGCTCGACCAGGCTGACATCTCCATTAACTGACCCGACACTGCTGAACTCGCACTTCATACTGTTTTAATTTTGCTAAGCCTAAAACCCTTTGATTCTAAAGTCTGTCTTCAGAGTTTTAGTTGTCTATCAACCTCAATCTTACTTTCGTCAATTAACACAACAAAGAGCATAAATCAAGGAATCTCATATTGTATACCATTCGTAAACTCATCCATCATTAGGGCAAAAATGTAGGGGCTCAAAGCTGACTCTTGATGTAATCCTGTATTAATGAGAAAGTCACTAGTTTCACCCTCGCATGCTCTGACACTAGTCACAACATCATCGTACATATCTTTCATAAGGTATTGTACCGTGTTGCGACTTTTTTTTCCAGAACCAACAACATAACATTTCTCGGTATTGTGTCATAAGCTTTCTTCAAGTCATTAAATATCATGTGTAGATCCTTATTTTGCTTCATAAACATCTTCATATGTTGTCTTATCAAGAAAATCGCTTCTGTGGTTGACCTACCAGCATGAAACCATGTTGGTTTATTTTAGAAAAAAAGGAATGAGAAATAAACCGATTGTATTCCAAAACTCGTCGTGAAAATTAATCAACTCATAAATACTTCATTAGAATGATGTATTTTTCTTATGCTTTCCAACATTTTCCTTCTGCCAGTATAGTGCTTTTCCGGTCTATTTGGATGGACTTAAATAAGCTGTTTTTTTAAGCCAAAACCAATTCATTTTGGCTTTCGAAAAGCTTAGAAGTAACTCTTATTAAAGGCGATCCTAATGGGTCATTAGAGCAATTTTTATGAAGTTCCCAAGACCTTTGCACATCTTTGTAGTCAAGTTATCAATGTTCTTTCTTCAGTGCGAATTATGCCTTTATTCAATCTTTGAACAACCTCTAAACGATATTTTCCTTTTTAAAGCATCATGATAAGCAACTGCCTATATGAGGAAAGGTTCGAGGTTTTGACCGAAATATCGAGATTACAATTGTTCCATTTCGGCTTCAGTGAGAATTGAAACCAAACCAAACGGAAACTCTAGTTCAAGAAAATGATTACTGAACTTAAAGTTTTACAGAAGAAATTCAAAACAAAAATTAATTCGAATTTCAAATATATGAATATTCAAAATCTGAAATTTTAACTTAATAAACATATAGAATGACAAAATATATAAATGGTGCAACTAAGCTTTGTTGAAAATAAACTAATTAGTAAACATTTTTAGTGTCATACATACATATATATAATTAACTAGTATTGTTTTTTTATATTTGATTTTCAAGTCAAAGATAAATTATACATTTTATTTCGATAAATTAACTATACGGATAATTAACGAAATTCGAAACCGAAATTCTTGAACTAGGCTGAAATTTTTAATGCCACAAAAGATCGAAACTAAAACCGAGATCTCGAATCATGATATGAAGGAACAATTGAATTTTTTCAAGGAAAAAAAGAACTTGGGACATTTAATCTTTTTTTGTGTGTGTGTGCAGTGTATATAGACACACACACATATATATATACATACACACACATACATATATTATACACACACACACATACATATACATATAGCTATTATAACCGAAAATAATTATGTCAAAAACTGCAAAAAGAGACATGTTTTAAGGCAGATAAGGTGGAAATCAGCTGCTGAATTTTAAGGGGATATATGCCGTTCGAACATTGGGGATCTTAAGTGAAAAACACGATTTGAGAACACTTCATAATTATTGAATGGGTACAGAAACTTGTTCATCTTCTCGTTGTTTTACCCTAATGGAGAAGGCATAAGCAAAACAATAATTTAAATGAAAAATCAGTAACAATTATAACATACAAGCTTTAAAAAACACACACACAGACGAATATTCAGACATTGTTTTTGTGAACTGATGATAAGCATTGCAAACTTGAACATTTAGAAAGGTGAAATTGGCGTTCATTGATTGGTTCACCTGCATTATTAGGAGGTAAAAATTAACAATTTGGTTTTTAAGCGTAATCTTCATTCAGTTTGTGTTGTTTATTCTAAGATATTATCTTAATAAGCTTATGTGATACGTGATTTTAGTCACTCGCTTGTCTTTCCAAATTCCACATTATGCTTTCATCTTTTCGGTACGTTTCATGAAGCAGTGATAAAAATATGACTGTTGACATTGCAGAGAAAGAGGAGCAAGAGCACTAGAACAAAGACTGGCAGCAGAGAAACTAAATGCAAAAGGCAACACAGAGGATGCTGCTAGTGAAAATGTCTGAAAAGCTCTTCAACAAATACATGCGGGCAGAAAATGCCGTTATAGGAAACTGCACGTTTCATTTTGTGAAATATGCAATTGCTCTGATCTTTGCCATGGATAGTCGCCTGTATCTTTATTTTTCTTTTAAACCATTGTTCCTCAATGCTGTGGATTTTGACGAGGTCTGTATGAATATCATTTGAATGAATTTAGTATCATATAGTTTAAATTAAATTGAGTAGCAGTTTGATCTCTTTGTTACGCTCCACCTGTCGCGATTTGATTTTTAGAGCCATCATTTTAAAATCAAATAAAAAATTCTAGATATATTCTTACATCGTTATAATATCTTCAGAAAATTCTTAATACAGATAATTCTAACACATGCAAAATGATATTTTAAATTAATGATTAGAATAAATGTTTTAGCAGTTAATATAGATTTACTTGCTGAATATGCAACAAATTTCGAAATGTAACTTTTCAGACTTTATTATAGTGACGCTAACCATATTGAAAGAGATGAATGCTCTGTGTTGATTAGCGTTTCACTTCAACGTATGGTCGTAATGTGAAATCCATATCACGTGACTGATCATAATTAAAATAAAGGATTTTTTTAACATATAAGGTCACAGTACTTTCAAATAGAAAGGCTACTGCTGCACATCGTGATCGTTTAAACACATTGTGCCAAGTAATTATAAAAACACGTAAAAATACACTTATATAGAACAGTATTTTATTACAAGAGTAGAGTTACATTATTAAATCACATAATTGTCTCTATGTTACTTTTATCAATTTCTCATTTGCACTTGTGCCCAATTACGGTAGCTCATATCTTCTATCAATCCTCTTGGATTGAACCGAGAAAGTTACATAGCAAATGGACATGCAATATCATCTTTTGTATCTATTAACCACAACTTCTTCTTAACTTATAAACTGTCATATCATGCGATACTTGCAGATAACATGTTTTGATTTCTTGGGAGCTTTCAGTTCCTTAACAATTTGCATTTCTGTTTTGTTATCGCAATACCAGGATATTGGACGTCTAGTGGATGGAACCACTTCTAAATCTTTAATGAATTTTATTTATATAAAATCAAATTATTATTTTTTGATTTATTTAATTAAATGAATTTAACTAAAGGATTTTATATAGTTTATGAGTATATCACTATATACTCATATGTGTATAACATGCACGTGCAACGTATCAATAAGTGTACATTGTTAATGTATACGTATATAGATATTGAGATTTACATCTACAACATATACTTTAGCCATTTATATGCGCATTGGCTGTCTCAAAATATCAATTAAATATACATATTAATATTCATATAATTTCAAATTTTATTATATATTAAATAAACTAAAATTTTAAAAACAAAATTAATATAAAAAATATTTAATTTTGATGAAGTAAAATATTTCAAAATTCAAATTCAAATATATAAAAATCAATCAAAATATATTTTAATTATTAATTTTATATATATATATATATAAATTTATTATTACCGAAAAGAAACCATTAGAATTTTATATAAAAACTGTTTAAAACAATAAAATAAATAATATATTAATTAATTTATATTTATTTCATTTTCGACCATTTAAGAAATATATTTTAATAAACAAAACTGAAACTAATTTTATTATTAATAAATTATATATTTACATATTTTATGTTAACATATACTATGTCTAAGATTATTAATATATATATATTCGATAATTAAAAATTATTATTTTTATAAAAAGACCAAAACAAATTTGTTATTTTAATAAATTATGTACTTACATATCTTATAATGAGGAAATTAGAGAAAATGACAAACTTTGACTAAATATTTGTCTCAAGGACACCAAGATACATTTTTTGGCTGAAGAACAAACTTTGGGAAAAATTAGGCTGAAGGACAATGCTAGTTCTAACTAGCATTAAATTCAGTTTTTACATTATACAAATTGCTAGTTCTAACCAGCATTTAATTCAATTTTTACACTATACAAAATGCTAATTCTAACTAGCATTGTGCTTCAGCCTAATTATTTTCAAAGTTTGTCCTTCAGCCTAAAAATGAAACTTGTTGTATTTCAGCCTAAATTTTATTCAAAGTTTGTCCTTATGCCTATTCTCCACTCTTATAATTATATGATAACATAAACTAAGTTTAAGATTTTTAAAATAAATATAATCATGATATATATATATATATATATATATATATATATATATATATATATCAACGAAATTAATTTAGTTTATAAAGAGACCAAAAAACACACACACATGTGTGTGTGTATAATTTTATAATTTTTAAATACTATATACATACATACATACATACATGTACATGTATATGTTATTTAAAATTAGTAAATAGCCTTTTTGAATCATTAAAAATTAATTTGAATATTTATAAATGCGAGTGCTCTTCTCTTAAGAGGACCACACTTTCGTCAAAAAATATATTTAAAAATACTTTATGATATGTTTATATATATATAATGTATGATCGAATTGAAACATTTTTTTGATGGCGTACAATGATCAAACAACAATATCAAACAATCTAAATAGATCAATGTGATTTAATAACATAGGTTTATGGGAGACAACAATGCACATATAAAATTGTTATATAATCTTACTATTACATGATATAAATAATATAAATTGTAAAAGAAGTTATACCTTAAAGAAGCAACCCTTGAATGCACGTCGATTAGTGGGATATCCTAGATTCACCTTGAATTAATCTCCTAACGTTATAATGACTTAGAGTACCACTCTTTTCATTAGATTTGATGTGGTGGGATTCATGCATTTTCAACCATGGTTGATATAGGGAAGATGCACTAGAGAAGAGGAGGAATTATGAAGAGAAAAGGTGGAGGCTAGGTTGGTTTAAATAGGAAGGGTAGAAGAGAAGAATTCTTCTCCTTTTACCGTGTCTTCTTTTACCCTGTAACACCCCATAATTAATAAACAATTAATTAAAGGATTAATTATGCGAAAAAATGTTTAAATTATTTAATTACGAAATTGAATGATAGAATATGAATAATTACTTGGGTGTACATTTTTGAGAAAGACGGGTGTGTAGCGTAGCACTACACAGCCGGTTACTTAATAAATATATGTATATATAGGCCGGTCAACACGCCTGACCGGTGATGATACATTCCAGTTTGAAGAACATCAAAACCATACAACAGAGAAGTAAAGGAACATAACCAACAACAAGTAGCATAAGCAACTATACACGAAAGATAAAACAGCTAGCCAAAAGAGAAGAAGCTACACTATGAGCCAACAGCTGCGGATGACAAACTGAGCTAGGAATGAGGCGGAAACGCCGAGCTGCTGCCCACGGATTCTGTAGGGGAGGAATCTCCATGTGGAAGGCGGAGTCTGAAAGGGGCCGAGTGACTGTAACCTGAAATAGAGGTGAATAGATTAATAATGCGACGAAAAACTCCTTCAAATCGAGAACACGGTTTGTTAAACACCAGGGCGTTGCGCTCCTTCCAAAGGTACCAACAGAAAATTGCAATAAGGACGTCTAGAGGGCGATTCGGGGGGTTATACCGCCAGTGGTCAAAAATGGTGGGCGGGTCTGGGATGCGACCGAGAAGGTGAGCACAGGTCGCTGGCCAGATCGAGAAGGCGAAGTCACAATCTCGGAATAGGTGAGTGATATCTTCTACATGATCGCCGCAAAAAACGCAAGATGGATCGACCTGATACCTAAGACGGAGGAGCGTCGATTTGGTGTTGATTCTATCGTGTGCAAGACACCACTGAAAGAAGGCTATGCGGGGGGGGGGGGGGGGGGGGGGGATAGGGCACTTCCAGAGTCTGGGGAAGGTAAAGAGACGGCCAGGATTAAGGAGATAGGAGTAGCATGAAGCAATGGTGAAGCCTTTATCTGGCGCTAGAGCCCAGATAACACGATCCGGTCTGGAGGTTAGGTGAAGAGAGAGAAGCAGGTCGGAAGCAGAGATAAGGTTGGAGAAAACATCGGATTCGAGGAGGGCTGGGGGATATAGGAATTCTGGATCGAGGCAGACACAGTCTCTGACCGAAGTCAAGGGGGAATGAGAGAGGGAGAAGAGATGTGACAGAGATTTAGAAAGGGGAAACTGGTTGTGCCAAATATCTAACCAAAAAATACAATTTTTTCCATCTCCAAGAGCAATATGAAAAAGGGATTTGACACGAGGAAGGGATCTAAGCACTCCAGCCCAAAATGGATAAGGTCTGGATCGCGGAGGGAGGTGAAGGACAAAGTGACTGTTGGAACCGTAATGAAGTGAAAGGATCCACTCTTTCCAAATGAAGTTTCCCGGGGAGAGAATTTTCCAGATCCACTTGGAGAGGAGCGCGGTATTAAACGAACTGAGATTGGTGATGCCAAGACCCCCCTGATTCAGCGGTAGAAAAACTTAACTAAAAAAAGAATTGAATGAAGAAAAGTGGAATGTGCCGACAAACCAATCATTCATTGAATAAGAGTAACCACTTTCCTTTTTTCATTTCCTTCCACCCTCAAAAGGGTAAAATAAAAGCTTTGAAGTTCTTTAATGAAGATTGCGGCCTAATTAAGAAAGAAGAGGAAAAGAAGAAGATCGATCAAGAATACCATTCATGACGATTCAGATTTTCGCGTTTGAAAATCGACATCCATGCTTCACTCGTATTCGAATGTCGCAGATTCAAACGTCAAAATCTGAATTGCCAGAGCTCATAACACATTAAGTATAACAACACAATGGAAAAAGAAATGAATATATATCGTTGATACAATAATGAATACAACATCTGATACAATACGATACAATAGATGCTCAACAATATCAGAGACAAAAATATACAACAGCGTAACAAATAGCAGCGGAAAGATAGCACAAAAAGACAGAAGAGTCTCAAAAAGAATTCGACTCCATATTGCAACCGCAACTCCATCTCCAAACCAAAGATAACTCGAACCACCATCAATGATGCAATAAGCAAATTAGGTAACTCCAGAATGAAGTAAATGTGATCGCCAAGATCCAAAGGCTTCAAAGATATCGAATCTACATCTACTATCTGACAATCTGAAAATCTAACTCTAGACTGTATAAAATATAGGTGAATAATATATTCTCTAATTCCTTTTCTCTTCATAATTCTCTCAAGGTCAAATTATTGAATGTTTCTCATGCTTCTTTAAATCTTTACCATATGAGAATTTAGTATGTTGTTAGTAACCTATTATTACATATGAGTTTTGATTTATAGAATTTTCCCAGAAGTGCATAAATTGACATCAATTAATTGAGTGTCGTATATTTTGGAAAATGGATGAAAATACATAGCTTGAGGAACTACATAGAGGAAAACACATAAACATATTTTCTACGATTTTATAGAAATAAAATAAGTAATTTTTGGGAGTAATTTAGGCTTTGTCGAAGGGTTAAATTGGGTGCCGAAAGGGAAATGCATGGGAGCTAGGAGGTAATTTAATTAAATTAAATTTTAATAGTTGGTTGATAGACCAGATCCATATTTTATGCTGAACGTGTTAGTAAAGTACTAAATAATGGTAGAAAAGGACTATGCCAAATGAACTGGGAGGCGATACATGTTAAGCTAGTGTCAGATGTGCAGAGAATGATTCCTAGCATGTAATAACCCACACCTCAGTGGGCCTGAATTTTCGCTAAATCTAAAACTCAAGCCTACCAAAGTACGATCGCTGATCTAATATCCTGCAAATAAATAAATAAATGTATATCAGAGCACTATCGATATAACTCAAACCAGAATAGTAAAGTATAATAAAATATGTAGTTACCGACCAAAATTGACACTTATAACGTGCATCATTCTCCAAACCATAAATCTAACTTTCCATTATGGCTTCTTATGAATAAGGTATACCCATTACTACACAAAATTATGGAACAAATTGTGCATCCCACACTGTAGTGGGTGAAAAATACAAACTATGGTGAAAAATACAAACTACACATATTTTGAATAACTCGCTGGCAACTGGCTTGGCGAATTAATTTTTAGACAATGAAATCTGGATTAGATAAGAACAACTCTCGTCTATCATTTTCGTATAACTCGTATCATCTCCACTTCCAATCCTTGGCGGAGTCTCTAATATCATTGAGGGGACTTTTAAAAGATAGTTGAAATAAATGCACACAACAATGGAAAATGTCTATTTTTCTTTGTTTTACCTTTAATTTCCTATGTTGCTTCTAATTTAATCACTATCATTATTTTAAATCTAATTTTCTTATGTTATTTCTAATTATTAACATTATTTTATATAAATTCCTAACATTATTTCTTAATGTTACATAAACTACTCTTATTTAAATGGCTTATATTTATATAGTTCCACTCTCAATTAAAACCATCTCAATGCATTTGCCTACTGCTTTACTTTCAAGTTATAATCTTCTTTCCTATTCTTTTTATCCCATTTTAAACTTGGACTACTTCTTATTGTCCATCCCTAAAATGAATTTTTCAACTTAAAAATTTTCCATTTTAGAAAAATCAATGAGATACATACGCTACTATAATTTTCAAACCAAATAAATTTTCTTTAAAAACACATTTTACTGTAATGTTAGTTTTTAACAAATTTTAATTTCCACTAGAACTTTATATTTAAATAAAATGTAGGTATTTTATTTTTCTGAAAATTTAACATTGCTTTTCAAAAGTAGAATTTATCTATTTTGAATAACACTATGAAAATCATTTCAAATATATCATTTATATATTTTCTCTAACTTTTATATTAAAACCATTTCAACTTTTCTGTTAAATTCTTCAATATGGGGTCGGACTCAGAGTGGACTTTTATTCGTCCCTTCTTCTGGACTTTTCTTCTTTTCTACTTAATTTTTGACTTATCTCCTTTTTCCAAATATTAAAATCCGGTTATCATCATAGAGTGACTCCTTCACACATTCCTTTGGGAACTCAATTTCTTCCGGATAACTACAACACATGGATTCTTGTTGTCCCCTTATCTGAACCTTCTATACGTCATTTAATCAGCATCATACGAGGATCTACAATCATTGGGCTGTCAGGAGCCCAACTAGCGAGTCATGTACTATGAAGCTTCAGGGACCTTCCATAAGATGCATTCATGCTCTTCTTAAGTCAATGCATTTCCATAAGATCTATTTCCAGTAGGGTAATTGGGTAGGCGTACATCTTCTACTTCTTCCATTATTCTTACTCATAATCACCTTATCCATCTTTCGATGGATGATTACAACTACTCTATAGTTGAAATTTATATGATTTGGCATATACTATATTTATATTTATAGGCAAAATACAAATATATTCACCCAACGTTTCTTAATTTTTCAAGATCAACTAACCTAATCTCTAATACCAAATGCAACAACCCGCATCCCACTGGGTCTGAATTTTCACTAAATCGAAAACCTAAGTCCATCAGAGTACGGACCATAGATTTGGTTTGTTGCAAATGAACAAATAAATGCATATCATAGCACTATTGATATAACTCACAGCGAAATGGTAAAGTAAAATAAAACATACAGTTACTGACCAAGATTGACACTTTCAATATTTAATGTCCATGTTAGTCCCTGTTCATACAGCTTCTATTCCTGATTTGGTACCAATACATAGTGACATAGCGTCGAGCTACTCACCATCAAATTTTGATTGCCTAACACAGTCAAGGCAATACCCTCCCCTTAATTTATCAAAGCAGACTCTACTGAGGATATTCCTTCACCTATACGCAAGTGTATATACTCGATGGGTCCTATAGTTGGATATGTTCCATATTAGTATAATGTATACATAACTACCGGTGGCCCTTTGCGGTAGGCATATTTCTGTTGTGTAACACTACTGACATCGCAATCGAACCCATTCTAATGACTATGTCATTTTATTCCATTTAAATTATTTACATACTAATATATTTCGCACCCAATATAAATGCATACTTGAGGGTACGTGTGTGTGTATGTACATATGTTTATATATATATATATTCATTCTTATTTAATTACCGTGCCTCTTATGTTTATCGTTGGAAATATTTCTTTACTTTTATATACATTTACATTTTATTTAATTTAAGATCATTTATGCTTTCTTTTAAATATCTTTTCTCATTTACTTGTCCTTACTCTCGTTATTCAACTTCCTATTACTATTACTTTTTAACATTTAATTCTCTACCTTGTTTTAGAGGACTATCTATACCTTTTTTATTTTAAATTATAGCTTGTCTGTCTTTTCATTTGTTTTTATTTCACTTCCATTTTACTTATATTACGCATATTCTTTTATCTTTTATTAGACTTTTTTTATCACCTTTACAGTTCTTTTAATTTATCCTTAGAATTTTTTTGTATTTTATACACTGGAATTACATTTCTTCCAAATGGAATGGTTAACACTGTAAATTTCTATATCTTATCCAAAAATGGAATTGTGTTACGTCTGGAATTACAAGTATTATCTTTTCATAGTTATTGAAATAGATAGTACAAAATACAACAAATATCCCTATTTTATACATAGCTTTCTTTTAGGTGTATTCCATGTTATTTCAACAGTTATACTTTTATTTATAAATCTGAAAACTTGATAACATATAAAAATTCATAGTGCAACACAAAATATGATTCAATAAATTAAAATACTACTTAAATCCCTATGTTTTACTATGATAATTCAATTTACGTTTTTATTTGCACAAGCCATATTAAATTCAAAAATCTAAAACTATCACATATTCTATAAATTTCAGGGACTGCTAATACCTAATGTTCTCCAGATTTACATAAATGCAATGTACAATACAAGTTATTAATAATGGAATATGTAGGCAGAGTTTATAATTTTATTTCACATATACAATTTTATCCTACAACTCAAATTTACAGTTCAGGTGAATAGATTCACAACGATTTTAATCTAATATTATATAAAAAAATATAATTTTCCACTCACCTTTTTAGCTTTTCAAATCTCTAGATTTAATCCTTATTATTCGATTTTAACTTTGTTTTCTCCT
Organism: Allium cepa; assembly: GCA_030765085.1. Classification (NCBI taxonomy): domain Eukaryota; kingdom Viridiplantae; phylum Streptophyta; class Magnoliopsida; order Asparagales; family Amaryllidaceae; genus Allium; species Allium cepa. Next base: position 545,485,725 of record CM060943.1, on the reverse strand, counting down.
AATTTGGATTTATGCACCAAAAACGTACACATATTTATCAAAAATCTAGATTATAAAAGAGATTTGGAATTTGATTTATATTTTAGATCCGGATTTACAATTTACCTTGGCTTTGGCGATTTGATTTGGCCCTATTCTTCTTCCCATTCATTTTCTGTAATTTTCCAATTGTATATACGTGTAATTTATAACTATTTCTAAAAATTTAGGATTTGAAGGAGAAGAGAAAATGGTAAAGCTCTGGCATCGCTTCGAAAATACGAATTTAGAAGTGAAGGTCTAGGTCTTTATTTATAGTGGTTTAAATCAATGCAACCGTTTGATGCAACTATTTTAAATTCAGGCTGTTTGGCCACCTATTCACTGTTGATTTTATTCTAGCCATGGCCGACCACTCCTTACCTAGGGTCGATTGCTACTAGTCGACTTAGGTGCATCAGGGGTCGACCAGTACCTTTTTAGTGGTGATTAAATTAGTGTGCCGAGGTTTGTTTAGTTTTATTCTTTTTTAAAACCGATTGCTATAATTTGTTTCCGCTTATATATATTCTCCCATATTTGATTTAACGTTAACATTTCTTAATATGTATGATTCCACTAACGTTATTTATTAACATTAATTAACTGTTATTAAAATAATTACATATGAAATTATTTCCAATTCAAAATCTTCAAACATTAATAACTTTTTGTTTGAACTCCGATCAGAAAACTTTACATATAAAAGTTGATCAAAAAATGGCCACAAATCCAAGGATGCAAGTTTCATAGCCAAATTTCGACGTTTGTGAAAATTTTATTTTTAGGCGTTAATTATTTAATAATAAAATTTCTTTCTAATTTATTGTCGTAAAATTACGAGGTGTTACATTCTCCCCCTTTAAAAGAATTTTGTCTCTGAAATTCCTCAAGGATCGAACAATGTAACATAACGTATAACCATTCTAAACTACCAAATCAGTTAGTGTGTAACCAATTTTCCAATCAATCGTGTGTATAAATGCATGGTGTATCTTAATACATATGATATGTATGCAGGATGATTCTAATCGGTGCTTCCTATATGAATGCATTCTTTTAAATTTTTTTTGAAAATATAGTGCCAACAAGCTAAATATACTAGCAATTCTATATGTATGCAAAATTTGAAAATCAAAAACTTGTTTTTGCATCCAAATTTTTCCACACTTCTACTAATAGAAGTATAGTTTAACCAATTTTACATCCAATCCTACTATCCATAACCCTAGCACATCATTGCTAACATCCAAATTTAGAAAAATCTAGTTTTCTAAACCTATTTTCTTATGTCAAAAAGGGTTTAGATGGAAAATTCCATATTTCCGTCCTTTTCTTATATACCACTTTTCCACTTTACTTTTGTTATCTGGAGGTTTAACCAGGCAACTAAGGATTCAGCAATCTCGTTTGGCATGACAAAATGGTTCGGTAGTCAAAAGCGTTCGGCATTAGAAGAATGCTCGGCATGAAGGAACGCTCGGCAATTAGGAACGTTCGACATTAGAATAACGATCGGCATAAAGGAACGCTCGGCATGAAGGAGCGCTCGGCATCTAGGAACGTTCGGCATCAGAAGAACGCTCGGCATAAAGGAACGCTCGGCATGAAGGAGCATTCGGCATCTAGAAGCGTTCGGCATTGAGAAACGTTTGGTATTGTATATCGTTCGACATCTAAAGGACGTTCTGCATACAAGGAACGTTCGGCATCCATGAATGTTCGGTATCCATGAACGTTCAGCATACCAAGGACGTTCGGCATACCAAGTACGTTCGGCATCCATAGACAGTCGGCATTCCTGGACTGTTCGGCATTCCATCTTCGTTCGGCATGAGAACATCGTTCGACACAAATGCCTTGACTCGACATTTTACCGTTTAGCCTCTCTGGTTCGGCACACAGAGCTTACTCCATTTGGGCGAGGTATTCAGTTACCAGGACCACCAGGGAAGTCTAACCCATCTTCGTCTATAAATAGAGGGGCAGGGGCACAGTGAAAGGGATCGATTTTTTTCGAGAACACTGGGGAAACTCTGCCGCATTCAACACTCACTCAAGACTTAATCTTTTACTTTGCAATTTTATTAGAGTAATTGGAAACGGATTGTATCTGTAATCAACTATCAAGGAAAGCAATAGAAATCAACTTCAAAGTGGACGTAGGCAGTTACGCCGAACCACTATAAATTTGGTGTTCTTGTTCTTTGCACTTAAATTTACATACTATCTTCTATTTTAATTTATTATCTTCATTAATCTCTCTACACAATCTTCCTTAAGGGTGTTAGTGGCCAATCTTGGTGCTAACATTTTGGTGCTTTCACCGAGAATCGAATTCTCAGGCCGTTAGGATCTGCTTTGTAGCTACTAGATTGCATAAATCCCCCAGGAGATCCAAGATCATTCACAAGACATCTGTTGATTCTATTCAGAGTTACAACCAACAACTCTACCATGGGAAGACCACGAACCAGATTGGCCTCCCACAATGCAGATGTCTACGAGACTGCTAGCGTGCAACAAGTTGGACCAAGAAATTAGCAAGCAATTCGAGGTCCAGGGCCCTCCACCCAAAACCAAGCGGAAGTTATTCCCGAACAGAGTTCAACGACTTGATAAGAGAACTCAAGGAAAGTAGAAGGCAACTTGCTGAGCAGATTCAAGCCAACACTAACCTCATGACTCAGCTCACTCAGCAGCAGCGTCAGAATGCTGGAGGTAACCCTGCCCCTTATTTTGAGTCTGATAGTTCAACCTCAACTGACGAACCTCCTAAGCGTAGACGCCGTAAGGATGAAGGTGCGCAGGCAGGTGCCACAGATTGATCGACTAGGGATCAAGCCCGCGAAGAGACTGGACACCCAAATCTCCAAGACCCAAATCAGACGGGACATCAACCTGCACGATCCAGTGGGACGGAACCCAACCTTCCATCCTCCATACAAACTCCAGACTTAACAGCTATGGTCAGGCAGTTGATGAGAGAGAACCAAGGCTTGACCAATGAAGATTGGAGAGTGTCCAGAAGTCATATTCCCTTTACAGATGGGATCGTACAGGCTGAGTACCCCAAGAAGTTCAATATGCCGACTAAGCTTACGAAGGGAAGACTGATCCCAGGCAGCATATGATGAGGTACGGATGGATGATGGATTCTGCAAGAGCTAATGATGCAACCATGTGTAGGTGCCTCCCAATCACTCTGTCCAAAATTGCCACCATGTGGTTTACTCGACTTCCCCCACGATCTATATCCAACTTTGATGAATTGGCAATGAAATTCATAGAACAATTCAGGATACACACCACTCGTCCAAAGGATGTGATGTCATTATCAAGCATAATCCAAGCTCCGAGAGAGTCATTGAAAGCATACTTGCAGAGATTTCATGTTGCTGCTACCAAAGCGAGCAATCCAAACGGCCACGCAATTTTGATGGCGGTAATGCGTGGAGTCGATCCATATTCTGAATTTGGAGATTGGTTAGCGGGAAAGCACCCAGCCACGCTGGAGCGTTTTTATTCGAAAACTCATCAGTTCATAAGGAGGGAAGAAGCTCGATGGACAAGAAGAGACAAGGCACCAGGGCCTGCTCAGGAGACTGTGAAAAGTACCGTCGCCATGAAGCAAACCGGCGATAATTTGGGAAAAGCTCAAGTCAACGTCCAAAACAAGCCTGGGCAGTCTAAAGGATCCGGAGATGGAAATCCCGGAAAGAAAAGAGAGATGGGGAAATGGAAGTCAAGGATCCCGACCTATAATGAATACACCCCGCTGAACGCATCTCTTGAGAACATCTATTTGTCAACTTGCAACACTTTTCAATATAGAAAACCACGCCCAAAGGAATCAACAGAGGAACAGAAGAGGACTTGAAATGACCCACTTTTCTTGGCTAATATTTTAGTGATTTCTAGTTGAGTTTTTTTCAGGGATCACTTGCTTTAATTAATTTCCCAAGATCCAGGATTTACTAATATAAAATTATCAGTGTTTAAATCAAGTCATTTCATCTATATTTATGAAGATATATAAATGTTTCTTTGCCTATCAGAGTATTAGTGTAGCAAAGAAATTTAATCACATAATGTTTTCCATAATTGGAAAGTTTTGTGTCACATAGCTATTTCTTCCCTTTAGTTTATAATTTTTTCTTTGACTCAGGATTGTCTGTTATATGATTCAAGTGTTACATTTATTATTTTCTTGTTTTATTTCCCAGATTGATTAATCAATTCATGGATTTATAACCCATGTATTTGATCTTTAGGATTTAGGGATTCATACATGTTGTTTTAGAATGATTAAAACAATTTATACAAGTTAGTCTAGCCCAGTTTCTGAATTTCAAATACCAACAGTTCATGTTGACCATAATGCTCATATCCTGGTTCATAGAGAATATAATAATTATGAGAGTAATAGGGTTGTAAACTAGTTTAAAGGTCAAGCAGATGAAAACAGTACAAATGAGTAAAGTGCAAACTCAGACCAACATTCCAAATGAAGACTTAACATATACACGAAGGCAGCAAATACAACTGATTCAAGTGAAAGGAAAATATGCGCATGAAGTCAATATAACCAAGGCATCAAGCACTGAACCAAGGTCAGAGATGACATCAATGTATGCATATAGTCAGGCAATGTCAAAAATCAGACTAATGCAAAACTTCTAGATGGACACATAAAGAATACAAGCTAATAGTCTTCAAGCAAGGAGAAAATGACAGTGTTCAACATTCAGAGGAGTAGTGGAGATGCTCAATACACAAACAAGACTACATGATGTTGCAACTACAACAGACCTGACTAAAACTAAATGCAACCAGTCTTTGAACCAAGCTTGTAAACAATAAGGATTTAGTTTAATGGGGTTGCAGTGAAGACTAAAGTGCAAAGCATACACACCAACTCACAACATAATGCAATACAGGCTTCAACTAAAAGAATCAGATGTCCAGATAGGATTTGCAGGCTATGACTTCAAGCTTTGCATGTACTTATATCAATTATAAGACAAGTTTAAGCCTTACTGGTTAGCCAAGACCAGGTTCAACCCATCCACTTAACACTTTGGCACTTATTTATTCAAAAACAACCTTATCTTTTAACTGAAATTAAACAAACATGCCAAGGAGAATACGTCCACATATCAGATTACATGGCACATTCCCCTTCATCATGATCCACTAGAAAACCCTAGAATCTGTTGCTTAAATCAATAACTCACAAGCACATATAATACTTAAGTTTTCACATGTTCTTTTCAAATGAACAAAGCAGGTATCAATCCTGAGAAATGCATAAGGCAAAAGAGAGTTTGCCTAGCTATTTATTACAATGAAACTGTTACTTTTCTAAAGCATTTTAAAATCAACAAGATCTTCAAACATCCATGCAAGCAAGCTACTCATGCATCTTTCCCTGCAGCAATACTTTGAACTGCCTCAATGAATGAGACACCCAAAGATTGCAAAGGCAACAAATAGGGTCAGAAAATATATTCTGGTGTGAGTGAAATCATAAATTATAAATAGCTTGTAATTATCAAATACTGTGTAGAGAATTTATATATTTGATGCTTATTCAGGTTTATGCTAAAATCTGAGTATATACTTAATGTAAGCTCTTTCTATTATACATACACCCAAGCAATCATCCATCCACACTATTCAATTATACATACATATACTCCTATGGATTAACTCCCTAAATTCCATAGCTTAATTACTCAATCCCATTTATCTTTTAATTGGTCTGAACTCTTGCCATTGAACACCATGTGTGCATTGAAAAGGGACTCAATTCTGTTAACCCTTTACACAGAGGCCTACATGACTTAAGCAAGTCATGCACATACCCATCATCCACCTGATGATGAATAGATCAAGGCACTGCTCCTAAATTAGCTTATAATCTAGAGACCATGCTCATTTATTTTCAGGAGAATTTTATTAACACTTGAAATGCTTTACATTCTTTTCTTCCTTCCATAAATAAAAAAGTATGAGACTCACTCAGGGATTTTAGCCAGACATACCAAGCATTCATGCAAAATACTACATCCCATTTTAAGGTCATTTTATTTAATCATATTTTCTGAAACTTACATAAATATTTATTTCCAAAAATATTCCATGCCTTGCATAAATCTGGGTAAGTTATATATTTATTTTACTAGGAACATAGGCTATGGTTTTTTTTTGAGAAAAACCCATAAAAACATATTGACTGGTGATTTGAACAAATCAGCACATATATATTGTATTGCATTGTTCATATCATTTTTAAGATGAACTAAACATAAGCATGAATCTCTTTATTCACACTGCCTATTTCATTCTTCATTAATACCTTATTTCTCAGTAAAAACATTTAGCTCATTTTCATATAAAAACTGGATTATAAAATCCATTTCTGTGATCAGGATGTTTGTTTGTTTATTTATATTTTTTTTTTCAAAGAAAAAATCAAAACAATCATGACAAATCAAAACATCAACCAAATACTCAGCCAAAGTACCCTCCATCATCAACATTCATTTATTCAAGGAATAAAAATTAAACAAAAGCATGATAAGGTTTTATAAAAATAATAATGTGGATTCTCTTAATTTGGGTCTTAATGCCTTAAATCTCATAGGTGATTAATCACTCACCTTCCTTATTCTTTTCCCCGAGAATGCTCTAGCTTGAAAAACAGTGTGAGTTTGCTTTCTTTTTGTTTCTAAAATATCTTTCTGTTTTTCCCCCCAGAATAAAACTGCTGCTATCCATTGATCTTTAAAACATTTAGCTAGGGTTTTAGTGGGGAGAAAACCCCATTTTATCCTCACACAAATAAGAGAATTTTGTATATATGTTTATGGCTAATTATGCCATTTTCTTTTTGATTCTATTTCGGGTAAAGCGGTTGCTTTTCTTCTTTTCTGTGTACATGCTATTTGCATGTTTCATATACACATTATTTTTATGTGGCTTGTCTTTATTGTGTATTTTCTTAAACCTGTAATGTTCACACATATCTCTTTTTGTTTATTTATTCCTTGCTGGTATTTCAAACCATTTGTTTTCTCTTGATTAAAAAAATATATTTATACATATATAATACTAAACTGGTTTCATACATTTTTAATTATCATAAGAGTTTATTTTATCACTCTATACTCCTCTGGCTCTTTATGATATATGTGTGTGTGTGTGTGTGTGAGAGAGAGAGATATATGAATATAAAACTCATTCACACGTAGTTATTTTTCTTCTCATTATTATTTTCTTAAAACAACTATCCTCTTCCTTATTTATTTCACTCATTCTTGACATTTATTTTCAAACTATTTTATGTTTTGAATATTTTCCATTAACTGATTTTTGTTAATCTCAATAGTTTGGGTCTTCACATACTCTCATTCTAAAAGGATTTGTGTCCCACAATTATTATATTTTCATCCAATTGTATACATGATATAACTTCATTTCGGAAATTTCAGAAACTTATGCATCCAAAACTAAGCAAACACACATAAGTAATGCTTAAGTTTATCATAATTTTAGACATACCTTTTAAGCAGAAAATAGATTAGGATATTTATCCTTAATTTATCTTCAGCTTCCCATGTACAATCATTCTCATCTAAACTCCACTGGATTTTAACCAATTTAATTATTTTATTCCTCAATTTCTTTTCTTCTCTAGCCACAATACCCACTGGTTCCTTCTTATAAACCAGATTTTCTTGAACTTCAACTTGTGTAGGGGATTCCAGAATGGTCTCCTTATCATGCACCCATTTTCTTAATTGAGATACATGAAATACGTCATGTATATTACTCAATTCCTCTGGCAATTTCAACTTATAAGCCAAAGTTCCTACTCTTTGAATAATTTCATATGGCCCTATATATCTTGGTGATAATTTTCCTGCCTTGCCAAACCTCAATATTTTTCTCATTGGTGAGACTTTGAGAAATACATAATTTCCCACTTCAAATTCCACTGGCCTTCTCCCTTTGTCTGCATATGCTTTTTGTCTCTCTTGTGCTATTCTCATTCTCTGCCTTGCAAGTTCAATCCTTGCAGAGGTCTCTTTCACATGTTCTGGTCCAAGCAACACTCTTTCACCTGCTTCCATCTAGCATGCAGGAGATAGACAAGGCTTCCCATATAAAGCCTCAAACGGAGCCATACCTATAGTGGACTGGTAACTATTGTTATAAGCAAACTCAGCTAAGTAGAGATGATCTTCCCAGTTGCCTCCGAAATCAAGTATACATGCTCTAAGCAATTCCTCTAAAATCTTGTTAACAATCTCAGTTTGTCCATCTGTTTGTGGGTGGTGAGCTGTGCTCAAGCTTAATTCTGTCCCCATGGCCTCTTGAAAGCTACTCCAGAACCTTGAGGTAAACAAGGTATCTCTATCAATAATGATAGTCTTGGGGATTCCATGTAATCTCACTATCTCCTTCACAAATAATTGAGCTAATTTGTGAGCATTTCTATTTGAATTTACTGGAATAAAGTGAGCTGTTTTTGTGAGCCTATCAACCATAACCCAAATGCTATCATTGCCTCTTCTTGTTCTTGGAAAACCATCTACAAAATCCATTGAAATGCTTTCCCATTTCCAAGTAGGCACTTCCAGAGGTTGTAGTAGGCCTGAAGGTCTTTGATAATCTGCTTTGACTTGTTGGCATGTTAAACACTTTGCCACAAATCTTGTCACTGCTCCTTTCATTCCTGGCCACCAATAATTTCTCTTAAGATCATGGTACATTTTTGTACCACCTGGATGTATAGTGTACTTTGTCTTGTGATGCTCATCTATAACCTCTTGCTTCAGTTCTTCTACATTGGGTATGAAGAGTCTCCCTTTCTTTCTTAAGTAGCCTTTATTATCCACTTCATAAGTTTCCACTGATATGCCTTGTGATATCATGTCCTTCTTTTCTTTTAAATTAGTGTCTTGATTCTGCATCTTTCCTATTTTATCAACCAAGGTTGATCTTAAGGAGATGAGGCTTAATTTTCCATATTCATTCATATCACTATATACATTGTCTAATGCACCAATTTCTTTCTTCATTTCTACTTCACTAAGGATTGTTAAATCCTTGAATTCTGTTATCATTAAGCTTGCCAATCTTGCTTGATGCCTACTCAAAGCATCTGCTACCTTGTTAGCTTTTCTAGGAGTATATAATATATCAAGATCATAGGCAGCTAAAAATTCTACCCACCTATGTTGTCTCATATTCAAGTCTTTTTGAGAAAACAAATACTTAAGTGATTTATGGTCTGTAAACAATTCAAATTTAGCACCTAACAAGTAATGTCTCCATAGCTTCAATGCATAAACAACAGCAGCAAGCTCTAAATCATGAGTGGCATATCTGGTTTCATTTGGTTTGAGTTGCCTTGATGCATATGCTATGACTCTTCCATGTTGCATGAGTACTGCCCCTAACCCAGACCCACTAGCATCAGTATAAACCACTAATCCTTCATTTCCCTCTGGAACTTGCAAGACTGGAGCTTCCATCAATGCCTTCTTCAATGTGAACAACACATATGGTTTCTCTTTTCTGGTTAGCTTGGTTAGTGGAATTTCTATCCTTGCAAAGTCTTTTATAAACCTTCTATAGTAGCCTGCCATTCCTAAAAATGACCTCACCTCAGTCACTGATTTGAGTCTACTCCATGATTGCACTGCCATGACTTTGTTTGGGTCTACACTAATCCCTTGTTGAGATATAATATGTCCCAAAAATTTAACTTCATTCTGCCAAAATGTACACTTAGTAAATTTTGCCTTTAAATTATGTGCTTTTAATCTTGACAAAACCAGATGCAAGTGCTTTGCATGATCCTCTTCTGATTTTGAATACACCAATATATCATCAATGAAAACAACTACAAATTTATCTAGAAAATCTCTGAATGTCCTATTCATTAAATCTACAAAATAGGATGGTGCATTTGTCAATCCAAAAGGCATTACTAAAAATTCATATAACCCACACCTTGTGTTGAATGCAGTGTATTTAATACTCTCCTCCTTGACCTTCATTTGATGGAATCCAGAGGCTAAATCTAGCCTTGAAAAGATTTTTGCTCCATTTAATTGATCAAATAAATCATCAATTCTGGGGAGTGGATATTTATTCTTGATGGTAACTTTGTTTAATTCCCTATAATCAATACACATCCTCATTGTACCATCATGTTTCTTTACAAATACCACTGGAGAACCCCAGTTTGAACTACTAGGCTTTATGAAGCCTTTCTGCTCCAATTCTTCCAATTGTTGCATTAAATCCACTAATTCTTTAGGACCCATTCTGGTAGGCTTCTTGATGACAGGGCTTACTCCTGGGATTAATCTTATCTGAAATTCAACCTGCCTATTTTCTAGAACTCCTATAACCACTCCAAAGACATCTGGGTATTCGTTTACCACTTTTACGTCTTCCAGAACTAATTCTTTTTCAGCCATACTCCACAATTGATTAAGGCAATTTGTTTTAGCTATTTCACTCATGACTATAATATTTTTACCATTTTCTGTTTTCAAAGAAATAGTAAAATTTTCCAAGTTCAAAATTGCTTTGAATTTACTCAACCAATCTACCCTTAGAATAATTCCTATTCCAGGATAGTTTAACATAAACAAATAAGATTTAAACACATTTCCACCTATGTTTAATTCTACTCCCAAACATCTAATTCCTAGCATGCAAGAACTACCTAGGGGACTCTGAATAAACAAAGGTTTATCAACTAAATTGCATGTGAGAGCCAATTTATTCACCATGTCTTGTGATATTAAAGAATGTGTTGCCCCGGTGTCATATATAACTGAGATTGGGTGATCTTTAATTAGGAGTATACCTTCCAATTGTCCAGAATTTCCCACTGCATTTTCTTTTGCTTTGCCTTCCAATGCTCCTATCTTTTCTCCTTTCTTGAACTCTGGGCTATTCCTTTTGATATGGCCTTCTTTCCCACAATTATAGCAACTGAATGGGTTCTTCTTAGCTACTTGACACCTATTACTCACGTGTCCTTCCTTGCCACAGTTGTAGCAAATAATTTTCTTCTTAATTTCCCCACTGGTTGCTTCTTCAAACTTCTTGTCTGCATTCTTCTTGTCATAAGGATGTGCTCTATTTTTCCCTTTCTTGTGGTTATTAGCTCTCATATATCAATGGCTTGATCAAATGTTTTGTCTTTGTATGGTAGCATTGCTCTACTTAGACCGGCATTATGTCCTTGAATAAATCTTGAATTCTTTGATTCCTCATTCCCTATGAGCATGGTTCCATACTTAGACAAGCTTTCAAATTTTTGAGTGTATTCATTCACACTCATTGGTCCCTGCCTCAACTTATGAACTCATCAAGCAATGTTTCCTTAGCTGTTGCTGGGACAAATCTAGCCTCAAGCATATCCTTGAACTGATCTCATGTTATCTCATTTTTTGGTCTTCCTGTAATGATTACCTCCCACTAATCCAGTGCTGCTCCTTTGAGCTTTCAAGAAGCTATTTGCCTCTTTCTTTGGTCATTGATTTGCATGTCTGCAAATATCCTTTCCAGAGTTCATAGCCATGTTTTCACACCCATGACCGCTTCAGTGCCTTCAAAATCCTTGCCACCTAAATTTGAGAATGTTTTCAGTAGCTTAGCCGACTCCTCATGAGGATTCTCTTCCCTCTGCACTGCTCCTTCCCTAAATGCCCTCACCAAATCTTGCAAGTTGACCATTGGTGTTGCACTAAAGGGTCCTGCTCCGGGGTATGATGGTCTTCCTACCATGATTCACTATACAATTTGCATAACTAGATAGTCTTGCTTCTGATTTAACTGTTTTAGTAATTTATTCCTACTGAGAATATTATATATATATATATATCTGTGTGTGTATTTTGGTTTGTTCCTTGGAATTTGATCCATATAAGAAAATTAGATTTATATATATACTATGTTTTTTGGTAACATAGCTCTGATACCAACTGAAGTGACCCACTTTTCTTGACTAATATTTTAGTGATTTCTAGTTGAGTTTTTTTTCAGGGATCACCTGCTTTAATTAATTTTCCAAGATCTAGGATTTACTAATATAAAAATATCAGTATTTAAATAAAGTCATTTCATCTATATATATGAAGATATATAAATGTTTCTTTGCCTATCAGAGTATTAGTGTAGCAAAGAAATTTAATCGTATAATGTTTTCCATAATTGGAAAGTTTTGTGTCACATAGCTATTTCTTCCCTTTAGTTTATATTTCTTTTCTTTGACTCAGGATTGTCTATTATATGATCCAAGTGTTACATTTATTATTTTCTTGTTTTATTTCCAAGATTGATTAATTAATTCATGGATTTATAACCCATGTATTTGATCTTTAGGATTTAGGGATTCATACATGTTGTTTTAGAATGAATAAAACAATTCATACAAGTTAGTCTAGCCCAGTTTCTAAATTTCAAACACCAACGGTTCATGTTAAGCAAAATGCTAATATCCTGGTTCATAGAGAATATAATAATTATGAGAGTACTAGGGTTGTAAACTCGTTTAAAGGTCAAGCAGATGAGAACAGTACAAATGAGTAAAGTGCAAACTCAGACCAACATTCCAAATGAAGACTTAGCATATATAAGAAGGCAGCAAATACAACTGATTCAAGTGAAAGGCAAATATACACATGAAGTCAGTATAACCAAGGCAACAAGCACTGAACCAAGGTCAGAGATGACATCAATGTATGCACATAGTCAGGAAATGTCAAAAATCAGACTAATGCAAAACTTCTAGATGGACACATAATGAATACAAGCTAATAATCTTCAAGCAAGGAGAAAATGACAGTGTTCCACATGCAGAGGAGTAGTGGAGATGCTCAATACACAAACAAGACTACATGATGTTGCAACTACAACAGAACTGACTAAAACTAAATGCAACTAGTCTTTGAACCAAGCTTGTAAACAATAAGGATTTAGTTTAATGGGGTTGCGGTGAAGACTAAAGTGCAAAGTATACACACCAACTCACAACATAATGCAATACAAGCTTCAACTAAAAAGAATCAGATGTCCAGATAGGATTTGCAGGCTATGACTTCAAGCTTTGCATGTACTTATATCAATTATAAGACAAGTTTAAGCCTTACTGGTTAGCCAAGACCAGGTTCAACCCATCCACTTAACACTTTGGCACTTATTCTTTCAAAAACAACTTTATCTTTTTAACTGAAATTAAAAAAACATGCCAATGAGAATACGTCAACATATCAGATTACATGGCATAATCCCCTTCGTCATGATCCACTAGAAAACCCCAGAATATATTGCTTAAATCAGTAACTCACAAGCACATATAATACTTAAGTTTCACATGTTCTTTTCAAGTGAACAAATCATGTATCGATCCTGAGAAATGCATAAGGCATAAGAGAGTTTTCCTAGCTTATTTATTACAATGAAACTGCTACTTTTCTAAAGCATTTTAAAATCAACAAGATCTTCAAACATCCATGCAAGCAAGCTACTCATGCATCTTTCCCTGCAGCAATACTTTGAACTGCCTCAATGAATGAGACACCCAAAGATTCCAAAGGCAACAAATAGGGTCAGAAAATATATTCTGGTGTGAGTGAAATCATAAATTATAAATAGCTTGTAATTATCAAATACTGTGTAGAGAATTTATATATTTGATGCTTATTCAGGTTTATGCTAAAATCTGAGTATATACTTAATGTAGGCTCTTTCTATTATATATACACCCAAGCAATCATCTATCCACACTATTCAATTATACATACATATACTCCTATGGATTAACTCCCTAAATTCCATAGCTTAATTACTCAATCCCATTTATCTTTTAATTGGTATGAACTCTTGCCATTGAACACCATGTGTACGTTGCAAAGGGACTCAATTCTGTTAACCCTTTACACAGAGTACTACAGGACTTAAGCAAGTCATGCACATACCCATCATCCACCTGATGATGAATAGATCAAGGCACTACTCCTAAATTAGCTTATAATCTAGAGACCATGCTCATTTATTTTCAGGAGAATTTTATTAACACTTGAAATGCTTTACATTCTTTTCTTCCTTCCATAAATCAAAAAGTTTGAGACTCACTCATGGATTTTAGCCAGACATACCAAGCATTCATGCAAAATACTACATCCCATTTTAAGGTCATTTTATTTAATCATATTTTCTGAAACTTACATAAATATTTATTTCTAGAAATATTCCATGCCTTGCATAAATCTGGGGAAGTTATATATTTATTTTACTAGGAACATAGGGTATGGTTTTTTTTGGAGAAAAAGCCATAAAAACATATTGACTGGTGATTTGAACAAATCAGCACATATATATTATATTGCATTGTTCATATCATTTTTAAGATGAACTAAACATAAGCATGAATCTCCTTATTCACACTGCCTACTTCATTCTTCATTAATACCCTATTTCTCAGTAAAAACATTTAGCTCATTTTCATATAAAAACCGGATTATAAAATTCATTTCTGTGATCAGGATGTTTGTTTGTTTATTTGTATATATTTTTTCAAAGCAAAAATCAAAACAATCATGAAAAATCAAAACATCAACCAAATACTCAGCCAAAGTACCCTCCATAATCAACATTCATTTATTCAGAGAATAAAAATTAAACAAAAGCATGATAAGGTTTTATAAAAAAATAATGTGGCTTCCCTTAACTTGGGTCTTAATGTCTTAAATCTCGTAGGTGATTAATCACACACCTTCCTTCTTCTTTCCCCCAAGAATGCTCTAGCTTGAAAAACAGTGTGAGTTTGCTTTCTTTTTCCTTTTTCTAAAATATCTTTCTGTTTTTCCCCCCAGAATAAAACTGCTGCTATCCTTTGATCTTTAAAAAAATTAGCTAGGGTTTTAGTGGAGAGAAAAACCCATTTTGTCCTCACACAAATAATAGAATTTTGTGTATATGTTTATGGCTAATTATGCCATTTTCTTTTTGATTCTATTTTGAGTAAAGCGGTTGCTTTTCTTCTTTTCTGTGTACATGCTATTTGCATGTTTCATAGACACATTATTTTTATGTGGCTTGTCTTTATTGTGTATTTTCTTAAACCTGTAATGTTCACACATATCTCTTTTTATTTATTTATTCCTTGCTTGTATTTCAAACCATTTGCTTTCTCTTGATTAAAAAAAAATGTATTTACACATATATAATACTAAACTGCTTTCATATATTTTTAATTATCATAAGAGTCTATTTTATCACTCTATACTCCTCTGGCTATTTATAATATATGTGTGTGTGTGTGTGTGTGAGAGATATGTGAATATAAAACTCATTCACACTTAGTTATTTTTCTTCTCATTATTATTTTCTAAAAACAACTATCCTCTTCTTTATTTATTTCACTCATTCTTGACTTTTATTTTCAAACTATTTTATCTTTTGAATATTTTCCATTAACTGATTTTTTTATCTCAATAGTTTGGGTCTGCACAGGACTGGGAATTATTATCGCTTTCACGAGTCTTATGGGCACAACACAGAGGAGTGTAGACACCTCCATGACGCTATAGAAAAGTTGATTAGACAGAAAAAGCTGCAGAAGTTTGTCAAAGACCCACAAGACGGAAGATAAGAGACATCAGACCCCGGACGCGAGCCAGGCCCATGCCAACCAGAACAACCTGCTCGAACTGTGGGTAGATTGGTTATTAACACGATTGCTGGCGGACCTCATCCTGCGGATAAGAATTGGCAGGAGATGGAGCGATATGCTAACTCTTTAAGACATGCGGAGTACGGGTGTTGTTCAAATGTGGAGGATGGGACTCCTGCAAAGCAGCAGCGCACGATGAATGATGATATTATATTCAGGAGCAGAGATGCGGATAAGGTGGAGGCTCCTACCATCGACCCGATGGTCATATCTGTGCCAAGCGGGTCGGCGTTCGTGAAGAGAATTCTAATTGATTGCAAAAGTTCCGTTAACATCATCTTCAAGAAGGCATACGACCACATGAAGCTGGAGACTAAGGATTTGAAACCATCTAAAGCCAGAATCCATGGCTTTAATGGCGCATAAACGGATGTAGTGGGTTTTGTGGAGTTACCAGTTGAACTGGGGCAAGGCGAGCGTAGGAGGGTGTGAATCCTACCGTTCATAGTGTTGGATGTTGACTCTCCATATAACGTATTTCTGGGACGTCCAGCCCTGGCAGAATTTAGGGCAGCATTGTCCCTTTGGTGTCTGACGTTAAAATTTCCAACAGACACAGGTGTTGGAGTGGTACACGGCGATCAGGCGACCGGTTGTTCATGCTATGTGGCTGAGCTGAGAGAGGCTCAGCGCAGAGAGAAAGGAAAGGTTGCGGACAGCTCCGTCCGCATCCGAAATTCTGATGATTGACAAGTAGCGCCCGAGCCCTGGCTCGGGCAACATTCTCGGACAATAGAGACATAGGTCCGAGAGATGATGATGGGGGACCCAGGGAAAAAAATGCAGCACCAGCTGAACTAATAGTTGACATTCCAGTCAGTCAGGATGACCCGTCACGAATTCTTAAAATTGGATCACAACTCGACCCCGTGGTGGCCGAGAACCTCACTGACTTCCTCCAAGCGAATCTTGATGTTTTCGCTTGGACACATTCTGACATGTGCGGGATTTCTCCTGCAATCGCGAGTCATACGTTGAACATAGACCCAAGACATGTTCCAGTGAAACAGAAAAGGAGAGGCATGGACCCAGAGAGGTCCGCGGCTCTAAGAGAGGAGGTGGACAAACTCAAAGCCAATGGGTTCATCCGCGATGCCCTCTACCCTGAATGGGTATCTAACCCAGTGCTAGTGAAGAAAGCGAATAGAAAATGGAGAAATTGTGTTGATTATTCTGATTAAACAAAGCATGCCTGAAGGATAGTTTCCCGTTGCCTAGGATTGACCATCGGGTCGATTCAACAGCCAGACATGAGCTACTATCATTTATGGATGCGTACTCTAGATATAATCAAATCTCGATGCAATCAAATCTCGATGCACATCCCAGACCAAGAACGCACCAGTTTTGTCACAAACGTTAGGTTGTATTGCTATGTAGTGATGCCCTTTGGATTGAAAAATGTGGGTGCAACTTATCAGCGTCTGATGAATCGGATGTTCAAAGACCAGATTGGTAAAACGATGGAGTTTATGTGGACGACATGCTCGTGAAGTCACGTCAATCAAATGACCACATCCGAGACTCAGCGGAGATGTTTGACATACTCAGGCGTTATCGAATGAAGATCAATCCTCTGAAGTGTCCATTCGGCGTAGCGTTAGGAAAGTTTTTGGGTTTCATTGTGAATGCGTGGGAAATTGAGGCTAACCCGTAGAAGATTCAGGCTATCCGAGATATACAAGTGCCCAGAACCATAAAACAGGTGCAAAGCTTGAATGGAAAGGTGGCCGCGCTGAGCCGATTCATATCCAGGGCCACAGACAAGTGTATTCCTTTCTTCGATGTTATAAAGAAAGGAAAGAGGAATTTCGAATGGACATCCGACTGTGAGGAAGCATTCCGAGCTCTTGTAAGGCACTTAGAAAGTCCCCCGATATTATCAAAACCAATAGACCATGAAATGTTGTACGTATACTTGGCTGTATCCTAGCACGCTATCAGTACAGCCTTGGTTAGTGAGGAAGACCGGGTTCAAAAGCCAGTTTACTATGTTAGTAAACGCTTGACGGGGGCCGAAAGAAGTTATCCAAAGATTGAAAAACTAGCCTATTGCTTGGTGATTGCATCACGCAAGCTTCGTCCATATTTTTAGGCATACGCAATCAGTGTTTGTACTGATCAACCTTTGCGGCAGATACTCCAACGACCAGAAACTTCCGGAAGGATGTTAAAATGGAATATTGAGTTAAATCAGTTCGATATTACCTACCTGCCACGAAGGGCCATACAAGGACAAGAACTAGCTGACTTCATTGCTGAATTTACCATGTTAGATGAATCAAACGACCACGATGTCATACCCCCCGTTCGATGGAAGATGTACACCGATGGGGCGTCTAATGACCGTTGTTCGGCGGTTGGCATAGTTCTTGTAACTCCTGAGAACCGATCAGTCTGCTACGCTTTGAAGCTGGAATTCACAGCGACGAATAACGAAGCCGAATATGAAGCGTTGATTTCCGGCTTGAGACTTATCAAAGAACTGGGAGTAAAATCGGTTGAAATCTTTAGCGACTCGCAGCTGGTGGTGTATAAGTGCGAGGAGACACCAAGCAAAGGGGCATAGACTTGCCCCATACTTGGTTCGATTTCAAGTGCTACTAGCGAATCTCGAGTATTATGATATTTCACATGTCCCGCGTGAGCAAAACAGAGCAGCCGATTCATTGGCAAAATTCGCAAGCACTGGCGATGCACAACAAATGGGATTATTTCCTGTTGAGACCCTCCATGCTTCGATTATAGATATGATAGAGATAGATTTCGCGTTCGAAACCGAAATCGAGAAGGAATCATGGATGACTCCAATCAGGCAGTACTTGCTATTTGAGATCTTACCCGAAAAAAGGAGCGAAAGACGACAAGTCCTTCGTAAGGCTTCACGATACATAATGCAGGATGGGGTCATGTATCGAAGGGGATTCTCGATCCCCTTACTCCGGTGCGTGGCCCACGATGATATAAAACGAATATTAAAAGAAGTCCATGAGGGAGAGTGCGGTGACCATACTGTGGGGTAGACATTAGCAAAGAAAGTCCTCCGTTATGGCTACTACTGGCCAAGTGTGAATCGGGATGCTGCAGACTATGTGAGAAGATGTGACAAATGCCAGATATATGCAAAAATCCCGAGAGCTCCGCCGACGAAACTCACGCAAATGGTTAGTCTCTGGCCATTTGCAATGTGGGGGATCGACCTAGTTGGTTCTTTACTCATAGCCAAAGGTGGAGTGAAATATGCAATAGTTGCGGTTGACTATTTTACCAAATGGGCAGAAGCAGAGCCTCTGGCCACAATAACCACCAAGAAGGTTATTAATTTCGTCGTACGAAATATCATATGCCGTTTTGGCCTTCCTCGGGCCATCATTACAGACAACGAAACTCAATTCGAAAGCAAGGAGTTCAAAAATTTTGTCAGAGATATGGCATGGAGAAGAAGTTTATAGCGGTTGCTCACCCGAAAGCCAACGGATAAGTGGAAGCCGTAAACAAGATAATCAAGTCTATATTGAAAAAAAGCCTGGAAAAGGATAAAGGCAAGTGGATGGATGAACTCCCAACGGCACTTTGGGCCTATAGGACCACCCACAAGACCGCGACTAGCCACACTCCATTTGCATTGGTATATGGCACGGAAGCTGTCATACCCGTGGAACTTGAAGTCCCATCACATCGGGTAACTTATTACGATCCTGCATCGAAACAGAATCTTTTATTGGAATCGTTGGACTTCGTTGACGAAAAACGCAAAGAAGCCAATTTGAGAGCGGCCACATGTAGACATAGAGTCGCTGAATATTAAAACGAAAAGGTCCGACCAAGAATTTTTGGTGTGGGAGACCTCGTTTTGAAACGAGTTTTTCCGGTCCCATTGTTAGGAACTGAGTTGATGATGTTTTGATGACAACAACCTTATATAGTTATTATACTTTATAAAATATATAATAACATTTCCATATATATATATGTATATATATATATGTATATAGGAAGTATATGCAGGTATCATCGAAGACTGATCAGTATAAAGACTCAAGCATCAAGATGAAGATTAGAGATTCAAGATTCAAGACTCTAGAGAATCAAGATTTCAAGATCTCAAGATAAGTGTCTAGTATTGTGTTAAAACTTCATAATAGCACTCTCATCTTTCTTCCAATTTTCTTTTGGGATGGAACCCAATTTCTATCGAAACCAGTGGCTTACAAACCGACGACAAGTAGCTTACAAATCTACGACAAGTGGCTTACAAACCCACGAAAATCAAAATCATTTAAACTACTTTGTACATGTTCTCGAGTCATATGGAGGAGCTCTGTAGGAAGGTTCTTGCAATTTCAGTTTGAATAGATTTTTCAAAATGTTTTTAAATCTGTTTTCAAAATGTTTTAGCTTTCAAAATCATGTTTTCAAAAATATTTTCAAACTTTGTTTTAACCTTTAAATATTCCTCTATTCTGATTTTAAAAACTTCTATTTTTAAAACATCAAAACTTATTCTGATTTTAAATATTACTTATATAATTAATGGTCTATATAAATTATATATATATATATTTAAAATAATGTTTTATATTCATTCTCTATCTCAAAATATTGTTTAAACACTTTACTTTGCTTCAGAGAAGTTTCAACTTGTTTTAAATTCAATTGTCTTTACAAAACAGCATCTCTATAATTTTGAACTAAGGGATGTCGACATAAGGGGATACCCCATGTCGACATGGTGACAGTTGGATTCAACATTCAATTTTCAAAAGAAGTGTCCGTTCATTTGAAAACCTTTCGCCAATGGTTATGACTGTTGTGCATCTATATAAAGGCTTCCAAAACGAACTTTTTTAACAACTACTTTCTTATTTTCTTCACTCTTTCTTCTCCACCATTCCATATCCAAAAAACTTCATATTTTCAAGATCGTGCCATCATTCTGCCAAATTCTCAATAGGAAATCATTTAGATACTCTCTATTTGATTCTCCATCATTCTACTAAAGATCAAAGTTCTATTCAGAGTTATAGGATTAATTTGTATTCAAGAAGTCCATAGAGTCTATCCATTCAAAAGGATTGTTATTAAGAAGTATTAGGGTGATCTTGTGTCCCGTAAATCAAGAGAGTTTACCCCAGACTCGGAGATAGGAGGGTTCCTCAAGGCCTTATAATTGAGGGTTGTAATTTGGATATTGGATTATAAAAATATGTACAAGGATATTGCCTTGGTGCAGGACTGGATGTAGGAGGATTCCGAACCAGTATAAAATCTGGTGTGTTCTTTCCTTTTACTTGCTTTACTTTACTATTTGCATTTGTTATATGTTCTGTGATCATTCTGTGTTAGAATTCTGTTTAGATTTGTGTTGAAAGTTTTAATTTAGTCATATAGTTCATATATTCTTTAAAACACTATTCACCCCCCTCTAGTGGTATTTCTGCCTTAAGACCCTTAATCCGCATCCCTAACACCCATCTCATATGAATCCCACGTGGAAGGTCCATACGTCATCGAACGAAAGCTTGGAGAAGGAACTTTCAAGCTAGCGACCGTCGATGGTGCGACACTCCCCCGAGCATGGAACAACGAGCACTTGCAGCATTATTATACTTAGTCTATTTCTTTCATGTATTAGTTGCATTTATTTCCAGTACGCTTTTTCTAGTTCTTGGCATGTAATAAGACAATTTAGCTTGCTTTCATTAATAAAGGCTTGAAGCCATCTTTTCCATGAATTACTAATGTTTTTGCGTATGATGATCCTGTGATAGGCAAATAAAATTATATTATTCTGGCTGGCGTATGAACATGTGCAGACACTCAAACCTCCAAGTCCCCAGAGTGCGGACTGGAGTACTCTAAGTCCCTGGAGTGTGGACTCGAGTATAAACGATTAAAATCTCTAAGTCCCCAGAGTGCGGACTGGAGTACTCTAAGTCCCTGGAGTGCGGACTCGAGTATAAACGATCAAAATCTCCAAGTCCCCAGAGTGCAGACTGGAGTACTCTAAGTCCTCGGAGTGCGGACTCGAGTATAAACGATTCAAATCTCTAAGTCCCCAGAGTGCGGACTAGAGTACTCTAAGTCCCCGGAGCGGGGACTCGAGTATAAATGATTCAAAACTCCATGTCCCCAGAGTGCGGGATGAAGTACTCTAAGTCCCCGGACTGCGGACTCGAGTATAAACGATTCAAATCTCCAAGTCCTCAGAGTGCGAACTGGAGTACTCTAAGTCCCCAGAGTGCGGACTCGAGTATAAACGATTAAAATCTCCGAGTCCCCAGAGTGCGGACTGGAGTACTCTAAGTCCCCTGAGTGCAGACTCGAGTATAAACGATTCAAATCTCCAAGTCCCCAGAGTGCGGACTGGAGTATTCTAAGTCCCCGGAGCACGGACTCGAGTATAAAAAATTCAAAACTCCATGTCCCTAGAGTGCAGGCTGGAGTACTCTAAGTCCTCGGAGTGCGGAATCGAGTATAAACGATTCAAAACTCCATGTCCCCAAAGTGCGGGCAGGAGTACTCTAAGTCCCCGGAGTGCGAACTCGAGTATAAAAAACTCCATGTCCCCAGAGTGCGGGCTGGAGTACTCTAAGTCCCCGGAGTGCGGACTCGAGTATAAATGATTCAAAACTCCAAGTCCTCAGAATGCGGACTGGAGTACTCTAAGTCCTCGGAATGCGGACTCGAATATAAGTCATCTGAATCCCTAAGTTCCACGAAGGTGAGCTAGGACACTAACGACTTGAATTTATCAAGTCCCCGATGTGCGAACTAAATAAAACATTCTAAGTGCTTGAAGCATGGAAGGAAAAGTGAACAACTCTCAAAGAATCTCCGAGCTATATGAAGGTGAACTGAGAAGTCCATGTTATTCACAACAACTTGGATTTAAATCACAATCACACAAAAATTGAACGACAAGAGTCTTTTGAAAGACGGAAAAACTAAACTTTATTCAAAAATGAGTTCCTACTACAACTCCTCCAAAGCTCGGAGTAAAAAGTTTATTCATAAAATCTACGAAAACATAAATAATTACATAATCTAAATTAGCTCTTGTTGAACGAGAGCGAAATCTACTTCTTTGGCTTCTTTGACTTTTTGCTCGATGACTCCTCCTCGGTACATTTACCCTTGACGATTTTCTTGGACGGGGGAGTGACACCCGAAGAAGTATGAGGAACATCCATGGGTTTGGACCTGCCGGGGAGAATGACCTTCAACGGCTTGTTCAAAGGATCGTCTGGGTCCACAGCTTAAGGTTCGACCTTGATCTTGATCGTCTCTTCCTTCTCTTTCTCAAGCTGCTCCTTCATGCTCAGCTTGGATGTGTGCTCAGAGACGTCTGTAATTTCAACTTCATAACTCCCATCAATGGGAGAGGAAGTCTCAGATTTATCTTCATCAAGCGCTCCGATCACTTGGGCGTCTGGACCGGGACCCTCTCCTGCATGGTGGATTCACTCTTTTTTTCCCTCACCTCCTTGGCGACATCGCTCCTCGAAGTAGGCTCATCATTTCCCTTGAGGAATTCTTTTATCAAGTCCCCCTCGTCAACCTCCTCAATACCATGTTCGGCCTTTTTGATTTCAATTAAAGTCTCCCATGCCTCGGCGAAAGATTCGAGATAGCCCTTGCCCAGAAAAGTCAAGTCTCGACGCATGAGAACGCGGGCATTGAATTCAGCGATTAGCGGGTCAAACATGCTTTTACCTCCTCCCTACCTTCTTCTCTAGCCGCCTCAAGACGGTAGTCGATATCCGTGGACGCTATCTTCTTACCCTCTTCACGGGCTTCACTCTTTAATGTCTCGACTTTGGAAAGCTCGTCCTCAAGTTTCTCCTTTAAGAGTCGAGTAGCAACGATCTCATCACAGTATCGTTGTGACTCTTCTTAAGCATCCGTTTTCTCCTCTTTCTCTTTACGGATCTCTTTACGGAGCTGCTCCTCAAGTTCTTTAACCCGGAGATAGAATGCATCCCTCTCTTTTTGTACCGAATCTTTTTCCACAGCCAAAGCCCCACAGCATTGTACCGCCTCGTCGAGTTCCTTTTTGTGAGTCGATTCCAGACGAGTTACGGCTTCGGCAGTGTCCTTGGCGCTCTGCTGGGCGGCCTCAAGTTCAGACTTGTAAGTCGCAATCCCTTCATCCCGAGCTTTAATGATATCTTTGTCGTGGATAGCCTCAAGCTTCAGGCGATCGATTTCATGTTGGCTCTCCATGGAGACTTCAGAAAGTTTTTCAGCCAAATGAACAAACACGTCATGTTGAACATAGACGTCGTTGGTACAGGCGATGGCGCTCTACTTGACATGTCCGGGAATAGGATGAATCGCCGGGGGGAATTTAAGGCCATCAACGCAGATTTTTGGAAATTTATCTTTAAGCTCGGCCAGCCTTTCCAATACTGTTGGATCTGTTGCAGGAGCAGGAGGAGTCGGCTTTGAAAGTTCAGTTCTCCTGTGAGGATCTCGGGACTATCGTGTGGAAGAGGAGTCGGAGTGTTGATCCTGCGGGACATCAGATTGCGACCCCTTGTGGCCGCATTTATCTTTTCTTTGCTCCGGGTGATAAGAGGTATCATGGTGGTATTTTGGCTGATAGTAAATTCTCTTCCGAGATGATGAGTCCCGGGAATGATAATCTCTATTGCCATCACCATCTCTGTCCTGACGTCTTCCGGAACCCAAGTGCCGTCCAGGTTGATAAAAGATAGACGAACCGTGAAGGCTATCAAATCCGTGTGAGCGCCCCATGTCACCTGCATAGAATTTAAATAACAAAGAATTAGCAAAGAGTTGCGTGACGACGAAAATTTAAGCGCAAGGCGAAGTGCACGTGTTTGTGTGTGTCCTAGTGTTTCCCCCCGACGGACCAGCTGCTTTGCTAATGGGAGTTTTTCTCCCTGACTTTGGGTTAGAGTGCCTACATCGCCTCTGACGGGCAAATGAAGTTTAAATGCTTTCGGATCGTCAAAATCATAATTAAGCAGATCATAGGGTATGGAGTGGTTCAATAGGTCCTTTAAAGAACTTTCTTAGTGTTGTGAAGAAGCCTCTTTCTCCGTCGGAATGAGCGTAACTTTAGAAGTCCCGCCAACTTTCTCCTTCCTTATCTTGTACGTCAATTTCCTTTTTCTCTTCGAAGGGGAAGATGATGTTTCGATGTCATGCACTTCGACTATCGGATCCTGAGTGGGATCCATGTTCTCATCCTATGCTTCAGGTGTTTCATTCTCTTTAATTTCCTCCTCTTCCGGTGCGTCAGGGTTGTGACGTGCTAATGACTCAGCTAATTTTTTTCCCTTACCAGAGGCAGGCCTGGGTACGGTGACACCTTGAGGAAGGCTTATCTGACGGCCTTCTGCAATAGTCCAAACCTTGTAAGCGACTCGTTCGAAATAAGAGTCCGGATGTCTCGTTCTTCGGCCGGAAGTGCTCGAATAGCCTCAACGGCCTCAGAATATCCTCGACCATCAGGATGTGGGTTGATACCTGAAAAGGTGAAACAAGAGTTAGAAAAGGCATAGCTTCGTCCAAACATGAGTATTGGTCCAAGAAGAGGACTTACTTCCTTCCATCCATCTCCTCGCGAAGCCGGAAGGACAACGCACATAGAACCATTCCTGTTTGTACGGGGAAAATTTGCTCCAAGCTCCGGTTAAAATATGGCATTTGTGGTGCGGCTCGAGGAACACAAAGGAGGGGCTATCTCTCTGCTTCTTGATCATATACATATATCTGATGTCGCCTGGAGTTGGAGGCCTGGAGAGAACGGTCATGAAAAGGATGTAGGTACCGTAGATGAAGGCTTGACCATTCGGATGCAATTGTGATGGGGCAACGTCGATGTATTGCAGCATGTTCCGAAGAAATAAGTTAAATGGTGGCACACTGCCGACCCAGCACATAAACTTATTACAGGCAGTATATCCAACTGGGGGCAAGGTGTGACGATCGTGTCCCGATGGAACTAATACATCGTCGAAGGGGATTCCATGGACGGAGCATATCCGACAGAGTGCACTTTCATTGATCTTCGAAGCCCGTGAATCGACTGGGTTGTCCAAGAAAATTGATGCCTCCAGGGCGTCGGGAGCTAAGTTTTAAGTAGGGGAAGTCGACGGGTTAGAAGTATCTGCGACCCCTTGTTTAGAAGACGGCTTAGGTCTATCTGAGATTGTGGCAGAGTTGATTTCTTAGACATCTTTTATAGAAATTGAGTCTAGCAAAGCACCTATCTGAACTATACTTGAAAAACAATCGACATTAGACTTAACAACACAAGTATCCCCCCGTGTGGTGTGTGAACTAGTGCAGTAATTCGAGTATAAGTGCTGAAAAATTATAAGTCACAAAGTTGGTGGTATAAGTTGAACTTTAAACTATCGTCTTCGAAGACCGTCATCGCTGACCGTCTCCGAAAACCAGCCTTGTAATGCTTTCAATTTTGGACTCCGACATCGACATTGTATGCCAAAAGCTTTTATCTGTTTTTATCGACTTTAGTTCAGGTCTGAGACGATTGGAACTAGGAAGTTGTCAGTCCAGATTAGTTTGATATGCCAGTTTAATAGTTATCAGTCCAGATTAGTTTGATATGCCAGTTTGATTAGGTCCATGTCTTTCTAATTTATTGTCGTAAAATTACGAGGTGTTACATTCTCCCCCTTTAAAAGAATTTTGTCTGCGAAATTCCTCAAGGATTGAACAATGTAACATAACGTATAACCATTCTAAACTACCAATTCAATTAGCATGTAACCAATTTTCCAACCAATCGTGTGTATAAATGCATGGTGTATCTAAATACATATGATATGTAAGCAGGATGATTATAATCGGTGCTCCCTATATGAATGTGTTCTTTTAAAACAATTTTGAAAATATGGTGCCAACAAGCTAAATATACTAGCAATTCTATATGTACGCAAAATATGAAAATCAAAAACTTGTTTTTGCATCCAAATTTTTCCACACTTCTACTAATAGAAGTACAGTTTAACCAATTTTACATCCAATCCTACTATCCATAACCCTATCACATCATTGCTAACATCCAAATTTAGAAAAATCTAGTTTTCTAAACCTATTTTCTTATGTCAAAAAGGGTTTAAATGGAAAATTCCATATTTCCGTCCTTCTCTTATATACCACTTTTCCACTTTACTTTTGTTACCTGGAGGTTTGACCAGGCAACTAAGGATTCAGCAATCTCGTTCGGCATGACAAAATAGTTCGGCAATCAAAAGCATTCGACATTAGAAGAACGCTCGGCATGAAGGAACGCTCGGCATTTAGGAACGTTCGGCATCAGAAGAACGCTCGGAAACGCTCGGCATGAAGGAGCGCTCGGCATATAGAAGCGTTCGGCATTGAGAAACGTTCGGTATTGTATATCGTTCAGTATTTAAAGGACGTTTGACATACAAGGAACGTTCGGCATCCATGAACATTCGACATACATGAACGTTCGGCATACCAAGGACGTTCGGCATACCAAGGACGTTCGACATACAAGGTAGGTTCGGCATCCATAGACATTCGGCATTCCTGGACTGTTTGGCATTCCAGCTTCATTCGGTATGAGAACATCATTCGACACAAGTGCCTTGACTCGATATTTTTCCGTTCGGCCTCTCTGGTTCGGAACACAGAGCTTACTCCATTTGGACCGAGGTATTCAGCTACCAGGCCCACCAGGGAAGTCCAACCCATCTTCGTCTATAAATAAAGGGGCAGGGGCACAGTGAAAGGGATCGGTTTTTTTCGAGAACACTGGGGAAACTCTGCCGCATTCAACACTCACTCAAGACTTAATCTTTTACTTTTCAGTTGTATTCGAGTAATTGGAAACGGGTTGTATCTGTAATCAACTTTCAAGGAAAGCAATAGAAATCAACTTCAAAGTGGACGTAAGCAATTACGCCGAACCACTATAAGTTTGGTGTTCTTATTCTTTGCATTTAAATTTACATACTATCTTCTGTTTTAATTTATTATCTTCATTAATCTATCTACACAATCTTCCTTAAGGGTGTTAGTGGCCAATTTTGGTGCTAACAACTTTGAAACCTCCTCTTTTGCCCCCAATTATCTTCCAACTTTTCCAAGTACAATCCGCATAAGTAAATTTTACTTTAAATCTTTAAAATTTTAAAACAGAATTATTTTAAAACCAGTTTAGTTCACCCACTGACAAGGTATGAGGAAACGACTCCATAGTTAAAACAGCTTTCCCCCTTACCTCTAACCATATTTTATTTACTGTCACTTCTGCTACATAGTAAAATCCATACTAGCTAACCTGTCAACTATTCTCCCCATGCTAAGTATGTAACATTCTAAAAATTAGAAAATTTCTTCTTTTTCTGCATAACAATCTTTTATATGTAACTTTTTGAAATGGAGGAAAATATTTTAAACATTAGAAAATTTCATCACAAATTTTTTTAAAAACTTTTCACAAAGGTATTTTATTTTCCAAAATCAAGAATTTTGAATTTTTTAAAATCATATATATATATATATACACATATATTTTCAAACCAAATTATGCCACACCAGATGGAATCAGGGTTTAGTCAATAGTCTAACATCCATAGTAGACTCTATCTAACTACGCAGCAAATTTCCGCTTTTCAAAAAAAAAATCTTTTATTTATAATAACAACCAACACATGGTTCATTTATGAATTTTAGCTTTTACGGTAAATGGATATTAATTTGTGGCTTCGCAACAAACTTTCCCATCCATTGCTTGTCAAAATTTATCTTCCCAAATTTTAAGATTTTTAGGGCTTAACTGTACTTTTCTTTTAGTAGCTAATTTAATAAATTCCCTAATTTATTTTGAAAACTTCAGCCTTTTATTTATTCATTTTTCATTAGTTAAGTGTCTTCATGAGATCTCCTTACATACATAGTTTTCCAACTGATATTATGGTCCACCCAGAAAATCAATTTTCGAAAGGAACATTTCTCATGATATCTTACGCGTTTTCTTTTAGTACTAGGGCTTAACTATACTTTTCTTTTAGTAGCCAATTTAATAAATTCCCTAATTTATTTTAAAAAGTTCCAGCCTTTTATTCATTCTTTTTGCATTAGTTAAGTGTCTTCATGAGATCTTCTTACTTGCGTAGTTTTCTAACTAATATCATGGTCCACCCTGAAAACCAATTTTCAAAAGGAACATTTCTAATGATATCATACATGTTTTACAGAAACAACTAACTTACAATCCAAATCTAAAAGGACCATTGCTGGAAGCTGTACTTCAACATCAACTGACATTTATGATGTTGTGGTCATATCTTCTTCTTGCTGTTAATTACATGGACCTTCCCAACGTGTCATCATTCTCCAACCCACATGTCTTAACTTTCCTTTATCGTTTCTGATGAATAAGGTCTATCTATTACTACACCAAATTATGGAACAAATTATGCATTCCCACATTGTAGCGGGTGAAAAATACAAACTATGCACATTTTGAATAGCTCATCGATAACTGGCTTTGAGAAATAAATTTTTAACAATAAAAACTAGAGTAGATAAGAACAAACAACTCTCACTTTATTATTTTCATATCCCTCATACTACCTCAACTACCAATCCTTGTTGGAGTCCCTAATATTATGTAGGGGGACTTTTAAAAGGTACTTGAAATAAACGCACGCAACAATGGAAAATGCCCATTTTTCTTTGTTTTGCCTTTAATTTCCTTTGTTGCTTCTAACTAGGTTACTAGCGCTATTTTCAATATAATCTCCTAATGTTATTTTTAATTACTAACATTATTTTATATAAATTCCTAACATTATTTGTTAATGTTACCTAAACTGCTCTTATTTAAATGGCTTATATTATATAATTCTACTTACAATTGATTATCTCCTTAATTAAATCATCGCAGTGCATTCGCCAACTGCTTTACTTTCAGGTTCTAATCATATTTCCTATTCTTTTTACTCCGTTTCAAACTTGTATAGCTTTTGAAAAAAAAATTAATCTTAGAAAAATCAACGAGCTACATACACTCTACTATAGTTTTCAAACCAAATAACTTTTCTTTTTATAAAACCCCTTTTACTATAATTTTAGTTTTTAACAAATCTTAATTTCTACTAAAACTTTATATTTAAATAAAATGTAGGTATTTAATTTTTTTGAAAATTTAAAATTTACTTCCTCTTCAAAAGTAGGGTTTCTTTATTTTAAATAGACATTTTGAAAATCATTTCAAATATATCATTTATATATTTTCTCTAACTTTTATATTAAAATCATTTCAACTTTTATATTAAATTCTTCAATATGAAATCAGACTTAGAGTGGATTTTTATTCGTCAATTCTTTTGAACTTTTCTTCTTTTCTACTTACTTTCTGTCTTTTTTTTCAAATATTAAATCCGGCTTTCATCTTGGAGTGACTACTTCACACCTTCCTATGGGAACTCAATTGCTTCCAAATATCTACAATGTATGGACTCTTAGTTTTCCCTTATCTAAATGTTTTATACATCATTAATCAACATCATACAAGGATCTACGACCATTGGGCTATCAGCGCCTAACTAGGGAGTCACTTACTATCCAGCTCTAGAGACCATCCATATGCTGCACTCATGCTCTTCTTAAGTCAACGGCTTTCTGTACGACCTATTTTCCATAAGGTAATTGGGTAGGTGTACATCTTTAACTTCTTCTGTTATTCTGACTCATAATCAACTCATCAATCTTTCGATGGATGGTTACAACTACTTTATAGTCGAAATTTTTATGATTTGGTTTATAATATATTTATATTTATAGGCAAAATACAAAAACGTTCACTTAATATTTCCTAAATTTTCAAGATCGACTAACCTAAGCTCTGATACCAAATGTACAATCCCGCACCCCACTGGACCTGATTTTCACTAAATCGAAAATAAAAGTCCACCAAAGTATGGATAGTTAATTTGGTTTCTTGCAAACTAACTAATAAATGCATATTAGAGCATAATTAGTATAAATCACAACGGAATAGTAAAGTATAATAATATATAGTTACTGACCAAGATTGACATTTCCAATATCTAGTGTCCCTGTCAGTACCGAGCATGCATTAGGAAACCTGTCCTTTCACTTTTCCCACCTTGCACCAACACCTATCTCTATAAAGATATCATGTGGGTTGTAATGAGGAGGGGGTCAGAACAATGTTTTAGTGATTGGTGAATACACATAACACTATTTTATATCGATTGTCTTCCGTTACATGTTATGTCTTTTCAATTTACTTAATCATCTCGAATCCATGTCGCATGCTATATGCTCTATCTGCTCAAAGTAGGCCATAACAACTTATATATATAACCACATCCCCCTTTGGACCATGATATTATCCTCGCTAGTATTGTAATCTGGCACCATATCAGGATTCATCATTAATGCAAAATTACGTCCGTACGGAACTACATCTCATACTATGACTATCCACAAAACTACGCATTAGGAGGGTAACTCGAAATATCGACTCGTCAGTGTGTCATTATCTTCGTTCGTGTCCACCTCTCAATGGTAATTTACGCTTCGTCATGTGTCTTGTAGTGCCTAATATGGTGTCAAAATAGCTTAGCCGTATTCTATCTTTCCTTGGGAATTTACTACTTGTCAGCTTCTTATTGTGGACTACGCTCCATTTGTTGTAAAAGACTTAGCTTCTCGGACTACCCCATTCATTCTTAGAAGAAATCTTTTATTGGTTAACTAGCCTTGCCCTGACAAACAAACTAGCAAATAACTATAGCGTTGCATTACCTAACGTGACCTACCCTAGTAGGAGGCGTAGTCTATTAGGTGTAAACCTATCTTTCTCGTTGACCACACATGACCGATGATGCACTCAACCTATGTACAACTCATACTCCTGATTTGATACCAACACATACTGACATAGCATCGAGACGCTCATTATCCTATTTTGATTGCCTAACACAATTAAGGTTATGCCCTCTTCTTAATTTATTGAAGCGGACTCTACTGGGGATATTCCATCATCTATATGCAAGCATATATTCTCCATGGGTCATACAATTGGATATATCCCATATCAGTATATGTATACACAACTGCTGGTGGTCGCTTGTGGTAGGCAGATCTCTGTTGTGTAACACTACTGAACTCACATTCCAACTCACTCTAATGACTGTCACTTTTATCTATTTAATTTTTACATACTAATGTAATGCACACCCGTCACAAATGTATACTTGAGGCTACGTATATATGTATATATGTTTATATATATATATATATATATATATATATATATATATATATATATATATATATATCTTCATTCATTCTTATTTAATTACCGTGCCTCTCCTATTAACTGCTGACAATATTTCTTTACTTTTCTATACATTTACATCTTATTTAATTAAGGTACCGCTCTCTCTTAAATATCTTTCTCATTTGACTTCCCTTACCCTCGCAATTTAACTTCCTATTTCTATTCATTTTTAACTTTTAATTCCTTACCTTTTTCTAGAGGACCATCTATACCATTTTTATTTTAAATTATGACTTGTCTATCTTTTCATTTCTTTTTGTTTCACTTTCATTTTATTTATATTGTGAATATTATTTTCTTAGACTGTTTTTATCACATTTATAATTCTTTTAATTTATCCTTTGGGATTTTTTGTATTTTAATACACTAGAGTTACATTTCTCCCAAATGGAATGGTTGATACTGTAAATATCTATATCATCCAAAAAGAGAATTTGTGTTACGTCTGAAATTACATGGAATTATCTTTTCATAGTTATTGAAATAGACAGTACAAAATATGATAAATATCCATATTTTATACATTTCTTTCTTTTTAGGTGTATTCCTTGTTATTTCTACCACTACACCTTTATTATAAATATGAAACTTGATAATGTGTATAAATTCGTATTGCAACATGCTATATTATTCGATAAATTAAAATACTTCTAAAATCCCTACATTTTACTATGATAACTCAATTTACGTTTTTATTTGCACAAGTCATATTAAATTCATAAATCTAGAACTATCACATAATATATAAATTTCAGGGACTATTAATACCTAATATTCTCCACATTTACAAACATGCAATATATAATACAAGTTATTAATAACACAATATGTAGGCACGGTTTATAATTTTATTTCACATATACAATTTTAGCTTACAATTTCAATTTACATTTCAGGCATACATGAATAGATTTTCAACGATATAAATGTAATATTATATAAAAAATATATGATTTCTCACTCGCCTTTTTAACTTTCCAAATCTCTAATCTAATCCCCATTATTCCACTTTGACTCCCTTTTCTCATTATTTGGATTCATACATTGCAAGTGCAAACAGATTTATTAAATCTAGATTAGAAAAGAAATTTGGAATTTGATTTATATTTTCGATCCTAATTTACAATTTACCTTGGCTTTATCAATTTGATTTAACCATATTCTTCTTCCCATTCATCTTCCACAATTCTCCAATTGTATATACGTATAAATTATAACTATTTCTAAGAATTTAGGATTTGAAGGAGAAGATAAAATGGCAGAGCTCCAGCATCACTTTGAAAATATGAGTTTAGAAATGAGGGTCTAGGTTTATATTTGTAGGGGTTCAAATCACTGCAAGCCATTCGATGAAACTATTTTAAATCCAGGCCGTTTGGACACCTATTCATTGTTGATTTTACTCAGGCAATGGTCGACCACCCCTTGCCTAGGGTCGATCGCTACTGATTGACCTGGGTGCATCAGTGGTCGAAAGCTACTTGTTATAGCCATGGTTAAATTAGCGTGCTGAGATATGTTTAGTTTTATTGCTTTTTAAACCAATTACTATAATTTTTTCGCTTATATATTCTCCTAGATTTGATTTAACGTTAACATTTCTTAATGTGTAATATTCCACTAACGTTATTAATTAACGTCAATTAACTTCTATTACCATAATTACATATACAATTATTTCCGATTCAAAATCTTGAAACATTAATAACCTTTTCATTTGAATTCGATCGGAAAGCATTATATAAGAAAGTTGATCCAAAAATCGCCAAGAACCCAATGTTGTAATTTTGTAGCCAAATTATAACATTTGTGAAAATTCTATTTTTGGGCGTTAATCATTTATTAATGAATTTTCTTTTTAATTAATTATCGTAAAATTACGAGGTGTTACACAATGTATGCCGAGAGGCAGTGACGAAGGATGTAGTGCTGAGCTAAAAGTAAGACGAACTGGAACTTTAAGTATAAGGATTTGAGAAAGAATATAAGAATGGTTAACTAGAAGGAAAGGGTAACAAACCGAAGTCGAGGGCTAAAGAGGGATTATAGGTAGAGAAGGTGATTTCAAAAAAATTAAAGATTTAAATATCATTAGTCACCAAAGATAAACCGAGACAGACTTCCTTAGATGAGACCATGGGTAGTGATTGCCGTGAGTAGTGGAGCTCTCAGCAAACTATTGAAACTAGAAGTAATTGGCTTCCGAAAGATAATTTATGATAAGGTTTAAAATGGTCTAAACTAGTAAAAATTAATGATAATATAGTAAGTAATATTGTTGATCGAAAGGTGGTTAGACTAAATGCTTGCTTAATTAATAGCTAAGTGAAAACCCTAATAGCGAATGATTAGGTACCGTATTCAATAGTTGACGTAAGGCCCCAAGTGGCAGGAAGGTAATGAAACCGAAGGAGTAAGGCCTTCGTAGCACCCACAAATGAGAATGAAGTAGGCATGAGGTCAAGAGTGGCAACTGAAGTACGAAAGCGTTGGTGGAAGACCTGAAGTGGTAACTATTTGGACCACAAAAGCAATTAGTGTAAGGCTTAGAGTGACAATCAAGGGAATGGTGGAAGACGCAAGGCCAAGAGTGACAGTCAAGAAACTGAGAGCGAAGTAGGTGTAAGGCCTAGAGTGACAACTGAAACACAACAACGTTGGTGTAAGGCCTGAAGTGGAAACCAAATACAAAAGCATATGCATGAGGTGTAAGGCTCGAGTGGCAACCGAAACTGATAATGAGAGTCTGTTAGGCTGAGGAAACAACAAAGGCATAAGGCCTTAGTGGAAACTGAAAGATAAATCTTTGTTATGCATGAAGACATAAGCTTTTGATGACAGGAAAAAGTTAGCTTATAACACTTTATTTAGATATAAGGCATAAGGGCTCGGTGGCAGCCAAAAGATATATAATCGTACTTTGGAAGGAAATAGAATTATTACTGAATGGTCATGCTCTCGGTTAGGGCTTTACAGCTTGACTGTAACACTTAGAGTGAGCCGATGACTTATGCTTATATTTAAAATTGATGAATGAAGTTTGAATTATAGTAAGGTGAAAACCATTCCATGCTTTGGCGGTAGAGTATCAATATCTTGCATGTTTAGGGCAATATATTACTCATACCAAATTTATGTCTGAAATGAATTTTTATCATTGCTTTATCTATAAACTCATGGTTACTTGTTCGACTAGGTTCACTTTATGGGTTTAGACAGAGAGCATTTTATGGGAAGACGAATAAAGGAACCAAATATGAAGTAGGAGGCTTAGGAGTATTATTTGTCATTTTGATTCCTCTATTCTAGATGCTTATGTCAACATCTTCATTTATCGGGCATAACACAATTATTTATGTTTTATTATATTTTTGACCCTACACGGGCATGAATGTTGAGAACTAAAATTTTAAACATGATCTTAAATGATGTGCTTATTACTTTTAGTTAATAATTGTCTGTTTACTTGGTACTGTATAATATAATTGATCCCATCTTTGTTGTTGAAAAATAATTTCAAGATAACTGCAGCACATTGGGGTCCATCATATGATCTTAGAATAAGGGTTGTTACATACCAAGTATTAAGATATAGATCTAATATTCAAATTCCGCCTCCTACTTTATGGACGGTTATAATATAGGCTAGATGGGCCATTATATACTCCAAACTTGTTTAGTAATTAATATCATTTAAATCGTGTTTAGATGTATATCAATTTTACATATCAGCACATACATATATAACTTTCATATACACATACTTAATTAAGTTCTAATGATACCCAAAAAATACTAAAGGCACCCAGTACATCAAACAAAAAATACATAATATTTCATTAATATTAATTAATTTGTAACAATAATAATTGAATTAAATTGTGTGTTATTTTGGAGAACTCACCAATACGGTTATACAATTTATAGCTATAAATCCAGTCATTGATTAATATTGAACTATTAGAATATTAACATTCACTAGTCATCTTAGCTATTGGAATAAGAGTTTGATCGAATATATCACTTATACATCTTTATTGGTAAAGTAAAATTTTGCAATTTAAGGAGCACATTTTAGTAACGATCATTTACATCAACTCTCTTCATAAAATACATACCACTGTAGGACTTATGGAATTTGATTTTGGTCAAAATTCCAATATCATCTAGATTCGACTTGGTTAGTCCTTAAAAAGTCATTAGTCTACTAATAACATTTACTTTTAACCGTGTTGGTTGGCCAGAGACTTGACTTTGAGTTGACTATAGTTTACCGTGATACCAACCTCCTATAATCGAGGAGACGAATTCTCTATTGAATAATGTTTCACTTTCAGTACATAAACTTGGACCGAACTATAGTTGTTCGATGGATGTCATGGCAATATTTAACTATAATTAAAGTGGACCATCCACATTGAAGTTCAACAGTATTCTTAAATTGAGAGAATTGTGTAATGTTTTCATTTTGAGATTTCCCGTTTGACCTTAATCATGATTAACCAAGAGGAAAATCTAAGAGCAAGTCATTCTATAGTTATCCAATAAATATCAGTACGTAATCCTTGATGACCTAGCAGTTATGAGTAATACACCATCTAACACTTGGACAACGTTATGTACTATAGTCTCAATGGATGTATCAATATCCTTTCTCGAAATATTTTGACCATACTTATTTAAAATAATATGTTATTTTATATTGTGATAAATTCTCATGATTACAACACCTGTACCACATAACATATCATTTAAGGATTTTTTAATTAATACATGTTAAACTAATTACTTAATTAATTATACCATAATATAATAAAGTATATAATATAAATTAAATACCTTGTTGGTTATGAAGTTATATATATATATATATAACAAATTACATAA
Source organism: Allium cepa (assembly GCA_030765085.1). Lineage (NCBI taxonomy): Eukaryota > Viridiplantae > Streptophyta > Magnoliopsida > Asparagales > Amaryllidaceae > Allium > Allium cepa. The sequence goes on along the minus strand of CM060943.1, from coordinate 545,448,703 downwards.
TCTCCTTTAGAGCATACCCCTAACTCTCTCAATCTCTCATTCGCACTTGTGGTCGATTATGAAATCTTATTCCTATTCCCCCGATCAGTTTTCTTATAAATGATCTAATCAGTTTTCTTAAAATTGATCTAGCTAGTCCCTTAGTGAAGAGATATGTTATATTGTCTTAACTATCTACGCTATCAATCAACTATCTTCGACATTGATAAACTGCTTTTATCATATGGAACTTCCGAAGTATGCCTATCGACTTCTAGTGAGCTACTGGTTTTGCAATCTATATTTTGACATTATTAACGTATAACAATGTTTTACGATTTTTAATATTTAGAATCACCCTATATCAGTTATAAATTTGTGCATAGTTTATATATAGTTTTGATGCGACATTATTCAATGCGATGTACTTATCCTTTTGGTTGAATCAACCACAACCTTTTGCTAGGAATATTTCCAATTTAATGTTCCTAGACCAGGTCGAGCATGAGTTTAGGATTGACTAACTATACTCAAGATCATTTATGAAGTTCGAGTTTGAATACTGCTTCATAAGGAGTTCATTGTCTTTATAAACAATTTTATAATATTTTTTAAATACTCAGAATACTCTTTACAACCATTAGGTGATATTATCAGATTTGATACTCACCCACTGTACCAATTACATAAGCGATTAGCGATATAATAGAAAACATATCATACATGATAATTCCTATTGTCGATGCATAAGGAATTTATCTTAAATGCTCATATTAAACATTTTAGTATGATGTTTATGTATAACGTAAGGACTATTCCAACATATTTTTATACAAATGATAAATGGTACCATTTTAGAATCCAATGTCGAGTATTAAATAACCAAAATAAAATGATTTTAACATGAGTACATCATTAATAATCATAAGTTTGTTGTTTACTTGTAGTTTTACAAATATTTTAGTACCTTTATAGCTGTTTCTTGCAGATACATAATTCCTCTGCATTATGGATGAAAATTCAAATTGATTGTTTTTTGTCAAAATATATGTTCAACTCTAGTACTTGTTGAACAATACTTTCGTATCATTTCATAGATCCTATCCAAAATTCACAATTAGCACCATTCCAATTGGTTTCATGACACTTTGGTTGTTATGTGCGAATATCATATTTTAAATCATTATTTAGAAGTTCTGTTTCAATACACATGTACCGAAACTTAAAATCATATCGAGTGATAACTTTGTGAGAAAATCCAAATTAACTCTTAATGGCTTATTGATAATTGAGGAAATTCTTTTCTTGACAATGATACGAAACTCATAGTTTCTCTTTAATGTGCACAATATATTGTTGGAAATTCTAATTATTGGTGTCTATTTTAAGATTAGTTAATTTTATTTCATCTTCCATAGTTACTTTTATCTTCATATCATACCCAAATCTATTTTATTACCAATAATTTCTAAAAGAAATTCCTTCGTCATGAAGTTGGCATTTCTTGAAATAAGAATTGTTTCTCAGTATAATGGAATATGTATTCATTAACTATTTATGAATTTTCTTTATATAGGTATAAAACTACATTTACAAAACTTATGTTCAAACATAAGTTAATCAATCAATATTGGTTTTTCCTAAACTCCTTTAAGGTGCTACACACAAAATCCCCACCAAGCAACTATTGTATGCAACCTCTCAACTCACACAACCTTCCAAGTCCTTAACCTAGAATATGTAAGAGTTTATTTTCAAATCTTATCTTATATGATCTCGTAAACTATTCTTGAAATGAATTCATTTTAATATTGTGCACTTACCCATAAGTAGATGACCTTACAGGAAAAAATTAACTCAACTTCACTTATCATCAATCATTCTTTGTCCAACTAAGTCTAATTAATCCTTATTGATTCATCATCGTGTAACATAGGAAGGAGTGACATTTGAGATCAAATTTTAGGCGCATTTGGAACTCGTTTCCAATATACCCACTTAGTCTATCAAATTGAATATTTATTTTCTATGTATGTTATGTTTTTATACATCCATTTTATATTTAATAACTAATCATAAATACACTACTTGTGTATCAAATATAAATGTTCATTTTTAGGATAATGCATCTATGAATTTTAACGAATTAAGTGGATCTATTTCGGCAATATTAGACTTTGAACTCATAAATCTATAATTATCATTTCGAAGAGTTCATTAACTCATTTGCCGCTTCCACTTAATGGGTGTTTCACCATTAATCTTATGATATATAATTCGTCGATATCATATGATTCATAATCATATAATTAAAGAATTATTTCTCAAAACCGTGGCTTAGTCCATAATGGCAAAATAATTGAAAAAATTTCAGATATTTCTATATTCTAATGCATTACATTTGTTATAAAACAAATACTATCATTATAGTTTTATTTTATAATGAATATTCATAATATTCATATCAAAATATAACTATATCATTTTTAGTCAATACTGAAAACAATAATTACTTCATAAATAATATGCAGTATATGTTGGAACAGGGTCAACACGTAGTGGGTAAACTCTCAATGAAAGCACCACCGATGTTAAATAAAAAATTAGGACTTGTATAGAATGAAGTGCTCAACTCAAAGAGAGAGGGAGTTTTATCATTCAAATTTAAATAGAAGAAGTAGATATGATTGTCAATATTGAAGTCAAAATGATAAGTCCTTTTTGTCCAAAAGGCAAGTCACAAATTCGTACGCAAGGCAAGAGTTCAAATGAAAGAAATTATGCAAATTGTCATTGATTAGAGACCTTGGTTACAAAATCCCAATTTCAGTTTTATCTAATGGCCATGGAAATCCCAGTCATAATATTTTCTCTATACAATCAAGAAAAATGAAAAATAAAGAACAAGGATCACTCAGAATTCAGCCCCTTTCTAGTAAAGGATACATGTTTATTTATAAAGAACTGTATCCCTTGGATTCAGGACACGTATTATCTAAAATATGGCAAAAGCTTTGGCGATTAATATGCAATAGTAAGAAATCCACGTGGCAACTTGGAATATCAATTTGGATGTATTTTTCAACACTAAATGGCTCTGATTGTTGGCATGAAATAGTTTCTTTGTTCCTCAATATGTGATAGCTCTTGTCAGGTCAACAGCATATCAACCAACATGTGATGACTTCAAAAAATTATCGACCTTCGATGGTTCAACTTACAACCTGGGACAATCACTTGACTTCAACATGCGATGGGTTTAAAAACCTAATTGCAATGGATTCTTCTACCATCATGCAACAGCTTTAAAAACTCAACTTGCAATAGCTTTTTACCTTCATCATGAGATGGCTCTGTGAACTTAGTACACGATGGCTTAATTGTATCTCAAATTTCGATAGTTTATGAAGTCATCATGCGATAGATCAAACATCTCAATCTTTGATAGTTCCTAGAATCAACATGAGATAGCTCAAACATCTCAACCTTCGATAGTTCCATAAGTCAATAGGTGATGGCTTAGACATCTCAACCTCGATAGTTCTTGGAGTCAAAGTGCGATGGCTCAAACATCTCAACTTTCGATAGTTCTTGGAGTCAACGTGCGATGGCTCAAACATCTTAACTTTTGATAGTTTATGAAGTCACTATGTGATAGCTTAAACATCTTTACCTTCAATAGGTCTTGGAGTCAATATGTGATAGCTTAATCTTAATCTTAGATAGCTTGTTTTAGCCAACTTGCGATAGCTTTGAAACCATTAACCTTCGATAGCTTATTTAGCCAACTTATGATAGCTTTGAGACCATCATCCTTTGGCATGTTTTAACCAACTTGTGGTAGCTTCGAATTCATCATCCTTCGACAGCTTATTTTCTTTCAATTTATGATAGCCATTACTTTTTGAGCATAACATTTGCCTCTCTTTTTATAATATCATTTTACACTTTAGTGTAAAATTCCACTTCTTTTAGACTCTTTTCAATTTAAACTCTTCATATTCTTAGATTTTTATATCCTCGTCGTTCATTTTTCTTTCTTACTATCCGATGGCTAATCCACTTTCCCTCTCATCCTACTTTCATTCTTCTTTTCTACTCTTTTACAAGCTTCTAAAAAATCAATCTGCCATTAATTTTCCAATTAAAGTTCGATTCATCAAAAATCTTCATTTGATAATGATTCATTTTTTAGCAATATGCTGGTTGCACTGTTGATTCATTATTGTCATTCAATTTAGCTTAATTGTGTCCTTTTTAGGTTTTTGTGAACTCGTTAATTTCATGGTTTTTGATAGCTTACTTCAGATTTCTTCTTGAAATGTTGTTTTGATACAATTTTAGTTTACTTAGGCTGTTATTGCTGTTAGTGGGTTTCTTATTTTATTAACCCAGTATTAATTTAGAAATCTTATTATTGGAAACATGTTTGCTATCTCAACATGCAATAGCCTTGACTCACTCAACATGTGATAGCTCGCTGTATGACAGCCTTTTTTTCTTTTTATACTCAACTTGCTATGACTCAACATGAAATAGGTCATTATTATTATTATTTTAACTCTTGATAGCCCCCTATTCTCAACCTATTATAGCTTATACTTTTAATGCTTCTTTACTTTTTTATTACAGGCGATAGTTTATACATAAAAATTCATTTTATTTACTTTATTCAACATGCGATAGCTTATTCTGCTCAGTACGCGATTGCTCTTCTCACTTTCTTTAACTCATCCCAACGATTAGCTTGGTACATGGTAGATTTCCTTACTTTTCGCAATCCTCGATAGCTTAACTTGCGACATATCAGTTTACTTTCTTTTTTTAACTAGTGACGACCAACTTACAACAATTCACTTTACATTCTTTTTTCAACTAGCGTTGGCTAAACTTACGATAGTTCACTTTACTTTCTTTTTTCAACTAGCAATGGCTAAACTTAGGATAATTCACTTTCCTTTCTTCAACTAATATGCTGCAACTTATATTATTATCTTTATGTAACGATTTAACTTGTGATGATTCTTCTTATGCTTGCTTAACATTGGATAATTCCATTTCCTTATTATGTTGTTTTATCACCTAGCTACTTATTGATTGTTTAACAATTCTAAGTGTAATCTCCATTTAAGTTAAATGATTTTTAATTTTTTATATATATATACATACGCACGCGCGCGCGTATGTTTATATTTATATATATTTAATTAGATGATGTAAGCATCATGACTGGAAATAAGAAAGGAACCTCAAAAGAATCAGCTAGTTCCTCCAAGCCCAAATAACCATATAAGGAAAAGATTTATACTAATTGTCAGTCATACTTTCAAGACAAGAGGATATCGTTGCTGAGACATTTTAGAATTTCTAGACTTGAGACTAGGGTATCTGGCAATTATGATAGGATTAATACTCCTCTCGAAGATTCATCACTTTGACAACAGAGTACATCCGGCATTCTTGCTATTTGCCCTTTAATGACTTTATCACTAGAGTTTTAACTTTCCTCATCATTGATCTAATTCAACTTATGTCAAACTCCTATAGATATATCCATTCTCCTTTTGTATTGTTCAAGGAGCTTAAGGTAAAAGACCTGACCCTACTATTCCATGCTTGCTTGCTTCTTTAGAAAGCCGATTATCAACTTGAAGGTATTGTTTTTATTTTTGCCCTATCGACCACAGGCTGATCTTTGATTCAATTAATAAAATAGGATATTGAAGTCATCGATCTTTCTACATATGATGCTTTTATTCGAAGATTTTCCATCCCCAGTATGTTTCCTAGCGCACAACCTTTTCACTGCTTTGTCATCGTCTTGTACTAAGCTTTCTTGTTTTGCCTTTCGTTATTTTCATCAAATCAAATACTGCCTCAAAAAACATAGATCCTAAGGTTTTGCCAAGGTCGATTTTCATGGTGATGCCACCAAATATTCAAGAAGTTGATCGAGGCTTCGTACTGAAGAAAAATTAAGAAAATATTTTTTGATTCGGCCACCTTACCAGATTTTGGGTAAACGACCCTATATAAAGAGGCATAAATACAACTCCTAAACTCTTGCTGCCCCTAAACTGGAAGTTTTATCAGCAAATTCACTAGTCCAACGTATGGCAACCGATCATCCTGGATAATCACCAGGTATCGCTCTTTTTACTCTTAGTTTAAAGAACTGATAGTTTTCTTCTAACATTACTTATACTTATGTTATTTATGTCTTACATGTGTGCTTGGTCGACTTAACTTCCTTGTCTTCAAATAAGGACCCATCAAATTTGACTATCTCTCTAAAAGATATTGGGAATCCTCCTCTTCATCCCATTCCAAAGTCATCTCATCATCCTTAACTTCTGGAGTAGGGAACATCATTTATTGGTGAAAAGCGAGAAACAAAAAGATTCGGGCGATGCACATGTACTTTCAAGCTTCCTCTCAAGAGATCCAGAGAGGGTGATTCTATTTCTACACTGTCCTTGGTTCCTACGTCTAACTTGTCACCACCTTCTCTTTATTGCCTTCTCAAAGCCCGATTTCGGACATCACAGGTTCTCCATTGAAGAATTCTCTAGCTTTTCTTCACCACGACTTAGGACTTAACTCTACTCTGGTACAAAATGCTCCTCTTCTCAAATTCTAGCACCGAGACTCTTTTCCCTTCAAATTTTAAGGAGGTGTTAACACCTATCCTCCAATCTCCTATATTTTCTTCCCTAGACTCAACTGAAGTTTCCTATCCTGTTTCGAGAGAAGCCCTTATCTTTTTTTTTCTTCCAGCATTTCATTCTAGTATGTACCTATTTTTCTACTTTGCATTATATGACCAACTTAATTTAATTTTTAGATCATAAAGAATTTGTTCCTACTCCATCAATTGTCTTCTTCTTCTAAAAATATGTTATCACCATGAGAAACAAATTCCCTTATACCTGCGAAGGTAGCGACTCGAGATAAAAGTTCAGAACCAAAAAATGATAATAGCTCCTTAATGATTGAAAATGCTCAAACTTCTTAGAAAAGACTAAAACTTGTGATTTGGAAGAGATTCTAAAAACCTTGGAAAAAGAGCTTTCTTCGAGTTGAGAAGAAACATAGCAAGCCCAACTTGAAACTTCAGCTAAACTTTTGGCTTTAGAGAAGGTCTTAGCAAAGAAGAAATCAAGTTTTTTTAGAGCTTCAAAGCCATCCTTTTTACTTCTTATAAAGACAACGTCGAACGATGTTTAGACACAAAATTTTCTTCCTTCCATTTTACTGGGTTAAACTACAAAAGGAGATTTGACATCTGCCTTAATCGAATCTATGGCGATCTTCCCGAATTTGGGGTTGACGATCCCATTGATCCTACTAAATTTCTAAACTTCAACGACCCTACATTAGATAATGATGAACAAGAAAATAATGAGGAGGGAAAGTCTAAAGATGATGATGAGAATGATAATGTTAGGGACCACATTCAAGATGGTTTTTCAAGGAACGATGGAGATGGTGGCTCGGGTCAGCGTAGATTTGGAACTCCTTAGGATCTAGGTCATGTCTTTGGTTTTTATTGTCCTTATATTGATCATGGCCCTAGTGTTCGCCACCATTAACGAATCCTCCTGATGGTTCAACCCCTCATGGTCAAAGTGAGTTTAGCCAATCTTCCTTCGAGATGGAAAAGTTTAGCCTTTCAAGCCAAGTGCTTCGATGACCCCTCTACTGGTAACTTTTTCTTTGAATTTTATTATTTAGTTTATCTTATTTTATAGCAGATAACCTCAATATTACTTGACCACCATCATAGTAGGAGAAATAGGAATTATATAGAGATTTTATTAGATAAAAAGAGAGATGAGATCTTGAGGCTTGATAGAGAAGGAGAAAGGTTATGTAAGGACTTTAATGAGTCAAACGATAGGTATATGAGACTCTTAAAATGCCTCAAGTACCTTGAGGACTCTATGAATAAATGGGTTTTGCTCTTCTACAAAAATTCCATTTCCATCAGTCCAATTTAATCAGGAGAATGAAGAGCCCACCGCTCTTTTTTGGATGTTGATCGGGGACAAGAATAAATTAATGTAGTGTCTCTATAGGCGATGGCTATAGAGATCTAATGGGACATTTTTATAAGAGATACTTGGAGTGTTGCTCTAATCCACATCCTGGAAGTATTAGAAATTGCCTAGAGTCTTCACCACTCCACTAACTATTAGCTCCTTTCTTCTAAAAAAGATTAAGTTTATAAGGATGATTCATCAACAAGTACTATAAGGAGTCATTCTCTATGAACCTTTATGATATTGTTGTATAGTTTTAATGTTCTATCCAAGTTGATGTTGTAACAACATAACATACTGATGTAAAACTATATTTTTGGCTTTTAATTTTATTATATCATTGACATGCAGGTTTCTAAATTTGCTTCAATCTCTTCTTTATCCCCTATTTCTAATGACACTGTAAGTAAATTGGTCAAGCTAGAAAGGCTCTTTAAGGAAAATTCCTCTTCAATTAAATTTTTTTGGTTATCGAAACATTGTTTCCCTCACAACCTTTATAGTATGTACACTTAATTCAGATTTCAATTTCTTAACAGATCAACGAGACTAGTATCTTTATGATATTTGAACCCATTATGCGAAACTATTTTGTGGTGAACTTAGCCTATCTTCCCAATAATGGGATCATCGAGGTTTTCCTCCAGTTAACACTCCCATTAGCATTGGAGCTCCCTTTTGAACTACATTTCCTTTTCACCTTCTTATTTTCAAAAAAATTCGAAGTGTCCTTTCTCATTCTAAGAATTAGAAAAATTATAATATGCATGTAACTTTGATTATTATTATTTTATATGAATTTAATGATTCTACTTATTCTCCAAGTTATTAATAAAATTCCTTATAATTGTATTTTCTCTCTTTTATTGAAAATTAAGTATTACTGATTTTCTATTTTAGGATGAAAAGTTGTCTTTATCTCTTGACAGTGCTAGACATAGTCAACGTCTTGGAAACATCCAATCCAAATTCGTGACAGCCACGAAGCATCGCTCCACTCATTCTATTTTTGGTTCGTCAACTATTGATAATGCTAAAGCCAACAAATGGTATAAAAAGTACATTCAGGTGAAATCTATTTTAAAAGCTTCCCAAGAGATGTCAAGGACCTTGAAAAGATAATCTCTACTAAAGATGAGGAGGTTTTGGATTTAATCGAGAAGCTATTTCACATTCCGATCCTCAAAAACTGGAATATGACATAAAAATCACTCAACTTAATCAGTGCATTTTGATCCAGAGGTAGACCTTACAAAGTTTAAGAGTGAGTGTTAATCGCATGAACTTATATTAACCGAGGGTGACATAGAATTACCTATTCCGACTCTAACTTAATCTTCTAAAGAGGTGCTTTTGCAGATTTTCTCTTCAGCTTGAGGTCGTTTAGCGCGTAGCAGTAGTGTAATCGATCTAGCTCTTTCATTGCCAAAAAAATCTAGTGAACTTGCTAGATTAAGTAGAAAATTAAAATTGGAGTATAATCAGAGAATAAATAATTATTGGTATAAAACGTACAAATAAACATTTTTGAACCTTAGGCTTGAAGTTAATATGTTGGAACACTAAAAGAATGAACTTACACTGAGGATTCAGACACTTGAGAATCACAAATGTGGCTTGTCTCACCAAATTTCTCAACTGCGAAGTGATAATAAAGCTTATGAGAAGGCGTTGATAGCTCAGGTCAACTCTATTGGTTGGGCTTAATAATTGAATAAGAATTCATTCCCCTTGAATCAATCACTTTTCGTCCATCTCCCTTTGAGGGGCGCTTTAGCCAAGCCCAGTGATGGGACCAAAGGCTTAATTAATCATTGCTCTTTGGATGGATGCTTTAGCCAATCCTTTTGGGAGGATCGAAAGCTTCTCATCCATCTCCTTGGAAAGGGTGCTTAGGTCAGGCCAATGGAGGGACCAAAGGCTTGATTGACCATCACTCTTTAGATGATTGCTTTGACCAGACTTTTTGACGAAGCCAAAAGCTTCTCATTTGTCTTTCTTGGATAGGTGCTTTGGCCGGGCCCGGTGGTGAGACCAAAGGCATAATTGGCCATCTCTCTTTGATGGGTGCTTTGGATAGGGCTTTCAGTGAGACCGAAGTCTTTTCCATTTCCCTTGGATGAGCGCTTTGGCTAGGCCCAATGGCAGGTCCAAAGGCTTGATTGATCGTCACTCTTTGGATGGGTGCTTCAGCCTTGGCATTTGGCGGCATCAAAGGCTTCTCGTTCATCTTCTTTGGCTGGGTGCTTTGGCCTAGTTTAGCGGTGGAATCAAATGCTTAGTTGACCATCACTCTTCGGATGGGTGCTTCTTATAGGCCTTGTGGCATGATCGAAGACTTTTCCTCGGTTTCCATTTTATTCAAACTCCTCCTTATTTTAAAATATTGCCTTGATTACCAATTTCAACCTTCACTATTTGAGATCTTATTTGTCCTTTCTTCTAAATCTTTAAAAGCTCATATTTGAAAAATTGTTATAGCTCTCTCTTCCTTACATAATATTCGATGATTCCTGATAAAGCTCTATAATCATTAGTATGCCCATTTTTTTTATGATAGTGGCAATATTTTCCTCCTTTATGTCTTTGTTCTCTTCTTGGTGTTTTCTTAGAAGTCCAATAGTATAGTCTTTTTCTCATGTGCAAATACACTCTTTCTTGAGAAGTGCAAATAGGAGTAACAATTTTGCTCTTTGGTCCTCTTGCCGTGTGATTTCTTTGCTCACCTCGATAACTTTTTCATTGATATACAACCTCTTCATGGTTCTCATCCAATCTCCTTTTCATTGTTAAGAATTTCTTTTATTCACCAAGGGTTGAGTTAACAAGGTCTTTCCATTTTCGAGAAAACTGATTAAAGTCATGGTTTAGTTCTGTCTCAAAACTTATTCCCCGAGCTTAAAATTAGATGTTTCGTCTAGCTTGAGCAAACGGGTCATGGTATCATTCTTATGTTCTTGGTTTGGTTTCTCTCTGCATAGTTTTTTGCTAAGGCGAAGATTGGTTCTTTCCCTATATGAAATGGGTTCAGACTCCATCGATATGGGATATATTGTGTGATCCTCTTATTTTCTTCTAAAGTTTGAAGGGCTAAGTTCCTTAGGTTTAATTTTGTTCCTTGCTAAATAATAGGATATCTCATGAATTGCTCGAGATGTTCAAATAAGGCTCTGAAGATCCTTATTGCGATTTAACTATCATGATCAAAGCTTAAAAGGGACTGGTTTAGTTCTACAAGTAGACTCCTTAAGTTCGACTCTCAATGAAAGTACCACTAATGTTAGATTAAAAATTAGGCCTTATATAAAATCAAGTGTTCAACTCAAAAAGAGAGAGGGGTTTCTATTATTCAAATGTCAGGTCAAAGAGGTAGATATGATTATCAATATGCAAGTCAAAATGACTAGTCCTTTTTTCAATAAGCAAGTCACAAATTCATATGAAAGGCATGAGTTTAAATGAAAGTGTTTTCACAAAAAATGGGCAAACACTTCCAATCATTTTATTGTAGAGCTATGAATACGAGGGGTATAACACATGTAACGACCCATAAAGTTTTGTAAATTTTTAATGGTTTTATTTAGCGTACTTAATTAGATTTTTGAGAAATTTTAGATAATAATATTTTGAAACAAAATTTTTCATTCTAAATCCAAATATAATAAATTTAATACACATGCGTTTCAAACATATATATATAAAAAAAAAAATCAAACTTACATTTATTAAAATCAAACATACATATAAGATAATATAATAAATTATAATATAGTATAGTATAACTGACATGCCTAAATGTATATGTCTTAATAACTAACGCATAAAGTTCCTATACGTATATATCATTATACTAATAAAAAAATCAAACTCCCTGTTAATAAATATTTCATATTTGTAAATAATTTCAAATTCTCACTTTTTACGTGATAAACCTACTAATAAAGAAGAAAAGTACATATTGAATAGTAGTGTGCTCTACTGCATGCACTGACACATTCTATTAAAATAAATTGTTCGAGGTAACGGTACCTTTAATTTTGACTTTATTTCTTCCGTTTCAAAATTTGAACGTGATATCCATTCAAGCTATTAATCGCCTTAATTGGTCTAAATCAGTGGGTAGCTATCATTTTTTCCTACCGTTCAAATTATTATTTTCTTTAGTAAATTTTTCAATCTTTGGATAGATTTCCCCATTCCTTGAATTCAGCTTACCTTGCCGTTTCCATTTTCAATGTATTCAATAAATTTATTCGTGACCTTCTTTGACTTTATATTGGCTCATTTATTTTCTTTACTATTTAATTGCTGTAAATATTCACCAAATCAAAACGTTTGACAGTTACTCTTCATTTCCTTTTATTTTGATTAAATCACGTTGATGAATCAATGGGCAATTTCCATTTCTTTTACAATTAAAACTTTGAAACGTGCTGGACAAAAATAATAACAAATTGCTCAGCTCAAATCCAGGGAATTTGACAGTTGATATTACCTTATTCTTTCTCCTATTTTATACATATTCGTTTCCTTTTTTTTTTATGATTTCGGTTACAGAATAAATTTAAGCTATATATTTTCTTCCTATTGAAGTTTTATTACCTCTCCATCCTCTCTGCTTTTAATATATATGCTTGCCTAAATTCATCTTCATGTTTCTCTCGCCATTGAAAAAAAAAACAAAACAAGACTAGCTGTTTCATCTTTTGCCTTTATAATTTTCCGTTTGCTTACCTTTCTTTGCCCATTCTTTTTTCCCCTTTATCCTTGCCTTTTCAAACTGATGACGTGATGTACAAACATCAAAATTAATTGCTTTAAAATTCTAGCTATATCATAGGGTGACTGTTGATAGTGCATTCATTTTGTTTCGTTCAAAATTCCCTTCCGTTTCAAAATTCAAAGTGTGCCATCCAATCAAATTTATTGCTTTAATAATATTTCCTAAATCTATGCTTCTAGGTGTTGTTATGTCATCTCTGTATTTTGGGGTGATAAATTTTTGAACGTTTGATAATAATAATAAATCTGCTTAATATAATAGGCAATGAATTGAGATCTAGGAAATAAATAAATATAAAACTTATAACCTGCCAAATAATAAAATTGCTGTAATTGTATCGTTGATTTTGAAACATACAAAATTCTATACGTCCTTTACGCATTCATTTATTTCCTTTCTAATTTCCTATACGTTTTATTCCATTCATTTATTTCCTCTCTAAATTCCTATACGTTTTATTCCATTCATTTATTTCCTTTCTAATTTCCTGTACGTTTCCATTTCAATCAAATTTATACCCTTCCTATTCACTTTTCTCTCCACAATCAGCCTTTCTTCTCTCCTCTCTATTTTTCTTACCTCTCCACTTATGTCTGCACCCCACTTTTCACGTGAAACCACTCCTTCCTCCTCCGCCTCCCCTCCTTTTCTTGTATAGCCGGTAGATGATGCAAGTTAGTAGTATATATGTACATATTTAACTTGTATCTATATTTTGATTTTTTTTCGTTTATAATATATGATGCATTCAGTTAGTTGATGAATGTAGTTTGTTTAAAAAGGTTAGATTAGATAAGTTGATACAATTTAGGTCTGCATTTGTATTTTATGTATTCGATTGCATGTTTTATACATTTGTTTACACATATTTTATGTTAAGGATTTCAATTTTAATATTGCAGTAGACTAGGGTACTTTTATATTGGTATACTGATATGAAGGGACAAACCCATATTGATTCTCTGACTAACATTTATTTTAATAAAATGAGTATGTTTATAGCATACATATTTACAGTAATAGGTTACAAGGTATATTATAAGTTACGAATATTGATTTGTAAGCTATATGTATACATAGTATAATAATTCTTTGAGTCTATGTTTAAATGTTTACAAGGTAAGCTATACATATATATCTATAAGCATATATTATATTATATAAAGCAAGACTGTTTGATTATACACATGGAATAAAGTACTGTAAGTATATGAAGTTAAAAATCTCTGTTTTTTTCTCTTACGGTCAATGATAAAAGTATATGTATATTTATTAATTTTTTATATGTGTATATGATATATTTAAATCAATGTTAGTTTATACGTATATAAGTCGGTTTATATAAATAGATTTACGTATAGTATATATACATATAAAGCTTTGTCTATGTGTTATATATATTGGTTTTGTCATTTACAGTTGTGTACAGTTGGTAACATTTCAAAACATAACATGATAATTTATGATATTGGTAAAGTAGTACATATTTTTTTGCATAAGGGTTTGAATTTATACAAAGTGTTTGTATTTATATTATAGAAATTTAGTTATCTTTGGTTCATCGGTCTGTTGTTTAAATAAAGTATATACACTGATATTTTACAAAGCGTATTAATTTAATTTATGTTTAAATTTATTTTGATTTGGAATAAGTATAATACATATATCCCTCTTATTTAAATATATGTTTTAAAGGAAAATTCGTTTTAGGGAATAATTTATAACTTATATTTTCTTTTCCGATTATATCAATACGATTCTGATTCGTTTCCATCAAACTCTATCTTTCAGCTTTGCACGTCAAGATCCACTTTCATTCTTACTTCGCTTTGCGATTTTGTTTGGATTTGTTCGATTTTCTAGAGCGTGACCAAAATTCATAGCTTGCTCTGTTGTCGATCTTCTTTAGCCTCGAAAGGTGAGCAATCACTCACGATTAACATTCTTTTATTTATTAAATTTGATTTCAATTGAAACGACAATTGAAATATGCTGCTGTTAGTTGTTTTACTGTTATGACTGCGATTATCTGTATCTGTTCACCTATGACACCCGAAACCATTATCGGTTAATTATGTATGTGATAATAATACAGATTGGTTGATAATTGATTGTTTGATTGATTGTTGTTTAAATTGGATGTTAATTTTTATTGTTAAGTGATAACTAGTTGCTAGTTTAATTTGGGTAGTATAGTTTACAAATTAAACGGATTATATATGATGGACCTTAATTTATTAAAACCTGACCCCGACATATGTAAATTTGATTAGTTAAATTTGACCCTTTAATTGTCGTAGAAATAGAAAATTTTATACTTTAAATCTTTTGAACGTAGTTTGGATTAATTGTTGTAGTTTAAAACTGAAATTTAAAAAGGAACGACAAGTGAAAAACTGTAATGTAATAATCTTTAATCTACATGAAATGATAGTGTAGATTCTAGAAGTAATCATACAAATAGCAATGCGAATTAATACGATTATTTCGGGGTTATTTGATTTATTTATTGAATTGTTATTGATTGTTGTTATTGCCTGTTTATTTACTTTGACACCATCCCTGTCATCACTGCAAGTTCCCTTTGTTATGTTTGTTTTGAATTGAAATGGGTTGAAAAGATAGACCCAAGTAGTTTCCATTTAATTTAATTTGGAATTACGGGTTGAAATGCTATCCACCCGTATACATTTAGTGTACGGATTGAAATGATAATATCCGTAACACTTGACCATGTGATAAGAAATATATGGTCTTATTTAATGTAAATTCTTAAATACATGTATAAAGGGTAATGATAAAGATAGAGTTAATTATGTCTAGTTTAATCAAAGATTTGATTTAATACATAAATCATGATAAATATCTATGTAAATTTTATTCGGAAAAATTTTGCAATAATATTGAACAATTAAGATTGGGAGATAAATTTGGGTTATTTTTAATGGTATTTAGATAAGGATTTATTTATTTAAATCAATTTAAAATTTATCGAAGGAGATATTTCACGTTTAAATAAATTAAGAAATATTGAGTAAAATGTAATTTAAGGTCACTAAAATGATATTGAATCAAATAAGGGAGGGTTCAAGGCTAGATAATAACGATGTAAAAAATCGAGAATCTATATGAAACTGTTAAATTTAAATTGTTATATATAAGCTATGAACCATAGTGGAATTAAATGGTGTAGAGGTTCGGTATGTATTTGGAACCAAGATAGTTGAATTGGTTATGTAGATAACTAACCGAACTTAGTGAAATTTGAGTTTGAACTAGATTGGAAATTTTATTTAGAAAACTAGATTGGGAAAATTTTAGTTGAAATGTTGAATACTTAAATATGGAAACATATTGAAATAAACGGGGAAATTGGGATATCAAATCCAAATTTGGGAATTATAGATTTAAGTGGTTATTTTAGGAAGATTTAAACTAATAAAATGAGATTGGATTTAATTTAAATGGGAAGGTCGGGTTGATGTGAAACGATTTGTTAAGTTAAGGAAATTGAAAGTACTTTACTGTATACATTATTAAAATATATAAATACTATCTTGGGAAATATGATTATTTAAAGCGAATTTGATATTTGGGTTTGAGGTATAAATTAAGTAAATGACCACGGTGTAATAGGGTATATTTCTACCCTGTAGATAGTTCTATGGACCTTAGAGGATGGACATCCCAAACATCCTTTAAGTTATATTGTATTTCAGTTGATATTTCATTTGAGTTGAATTTATTGATATAAGAATGTTAATCCTGACTCGAGTGTTTTGTGTTTTGCTTTACGCTCGGGTCAGACTGAGTAATACAGCATTAGAGACTCACCTTTGGAGATTGGAGCTTCATTTGGAGATCCAACTATCGTTTCAGCTTTCAGTTTTCTAGTTGACTGGTTCAGAGAAGTCATCGGCTCGTACTGAAGACTTTTCTGTATTCAAGAGATTCTGATGTATTCATTTTAAACTCTGATGTATATAGTAGCTTCATGAACTACTATTTTTTCTATTCCGCTGCATTATATTACTCTGTGTCTGTGATCTGTGTTTGATTTATTTACTGTATATTTTAAGTTTGCCAAATTAAATTAACAATTCGGTATTTTGAATTATTCAAGTCGGACATGTACGGTTTTAGTGTCGATTTGAATGGTCCAAATAGCGGGTCGTTACAGTTGGTATCAGAGCTTTGGCTCTAGGCAAAACTTAGCATATATGGTAAATTTATTTACAGAATCACTTTCGTTCGAGTTGAATCTCTTCCTTTTAACTCGATTTCCTTTGAATTTTGGAATGTCCCTCGGTTCCAAAATTCATTCTTGTCTCTCTCTATTTATATTCTTTTGATTCTGGAGTATCCAATAACTCCCCTAAATGATTGTAAAGGGGGATGAAAACTCCTTTGCAATTGGCATTGATTCACCGAAGATTTGTGTATCCTCGGTTTATGATGCTGCTATATCTATATGCCGAATTCTATCTATGGCAATCAAATGTCGATTTGCTTTAGAATTCCACATCAATTATATTCCTGAAGTCACGGTTGACCCGGTTAAGGTCGCTCGAGATTTATAGAGGTATATCCATCTTCTATTTTGTATTTTGATTTTCTCAACTTTGTTGAGTCTATCTTCGTATCAGGATTCTATTGATTAGAGTTCCTCTAATTTAAATCTCCATCTTTGTTTGAAATCCATTCTTAAAATTATCCTTTGAAAATCGGGTATGTTTGCATTTTGAAATTGTTTTATATATCGAAATTATTATTTTGATAACTATGATTTTATTCTTTATATAAAAGTGAAAATGTTTTCGATAAGGATAAATCAAATAAGAAATGTTATTCTATATAAAAAGGTTTTGAAAGGATTTTGAAATTTTGAAAAATTATAAGAAATTGATTATATAAAAACGATTTATAACTGAAGTGTTAAATTTGAAATTCGAGAATTGAATTCCGGTATTTTGAAATTGGTTTTAAGATTTTGGAAATTATATAAAAATAATACGATTTAAAAGTATTTTTCAAATAAGAAATGTTTTAAATGAGTTCAAATGAATTCCAATAAATTTGAAGAAATTTCAAAGGAGTTTTCAAGAAAATAGAAGTCCAGAACTCACTTATGTCGCTGGGGAATAATTTCGGTGATGAGTGCACGCATCATCGATATTGATTTTCGAGTTTCAAAGTGGGGGAGAGGCCACTTTAATAGCTTCGCTATGCGAGTGATTTTGGAAAACCGTTTGATTTCAAATTCCGAAGTATAATTTGATATTTGTGAAAGATATATGTATATATTTGAAATAATTTAAAATATACCGGTGTCCGATCCTCGAGTTTTTATTTGACTTAGAATAACCCTGTGTATAAAAATTGATTTTCAACTTTGGATTTGAAGTTTGATTTCACCGACTATTTTGAAGGTTCAAGCACTTCCAAATCAAGGTTAAAAAGTTTAAAAGGCTAAGAAATTTCGAAAGGTATAAAATATTTGATAAAGCGTATAAGTTGAGTTTTGTATGTTTAAGTTTGAAACCTTTTGTTTAGTAAATGAATATGACTATTTTGAATTATACTAATATGGAATTTAGTTTTGAAATGTATTGAAAAAATTTAGTTTTAAAGAATGGTTTCAAAAAAAAAAAAGTTAATTGGATATTTCAAGTAGAAATAAATAGTTTAAAGGTTTTAAAGGGATACTTATAAATTTGGAAATCGTTTTTGAGTATAATTGATTTTGAGAAAATATTTGGTTTTGAAATTAAATTGAAATTAAAAAACCAGTACTTATATGGTAATGTTGGAAATAAATTTGTTTGACTTGAATCAGGAAACTGGGATTATTTAATAAACCTGTTATTTGGGAACTTTGAAATTAAGAGATCTAAATTGGAAGAAAATTTGGTAAAATCATATATGATTTTGAAACTGAATTGATATTGAAATGATTTGAAATTGAGAACCTTACATTATTAAGCACTTGATTTGGGAGTGGTCGAACTTATATAAAATGGATTTGTATAAGTATGAAGTTGATTTAAAATCTATTGATTTGAAAGGTACTCAATTTGGAAAGAGATTTTATATAATCGAAGTCTATATAAGTATGATTTGATCTACTATTGATTTGGAAAGTATTCGATTTGGGAAGAATAGAATCCTATATATATATGGACTATATATAAGTACAATATTTGAAAGTGATTTGAAAGGTACTATATAATATATATTTTCCAAGTAAGGATATGGAAAGTGCCTTCTGCTTGATATCCGCTTTGTGGCCATAGCGTGGATTCATTCTATCGATATTATTCTCTCTGATTTTCGGTTTTCTGGATGTAATACTCGAGTATTCCCACCGTGGGTAACCCATGGTTTCTTTTTCTCTCGTGAATGCACAGCGAAATTGCCTGGCTGAGTCTTGCCTAGGGGTACGGATTGTTTCCTGGGGGAACCAGGCGTAACCATTGTGTATCCTGCAATCTGTGTAGGTCGCGAATAGTAGCGCAAGTGCCTGGCTGAGTCTTGCCTAGGGGTACGGATTGTTTCCTGGGGGATCCAGGCGTAACCATTGTGTATCCTGCACTCTACTAGTCATCATGGCGTAACTCGCAGGGCTGAGAAAGCTTACGGATATGGATTGTTTCCTGGGGGACCCAGGCGTAACCATTGTGTATCTGCGAACCATGATCGGACAAAGGTTTTGGTTTGGTTGTTTTGTTTGGATTGTACTTTCCATATCTGTTTTTAAAGGTTTTCAAGTATTTTCACTGGGTGTTGAAACAAGTCTACTAAGTACTTGAAGAATTCTAGCTTTGCGCCTGATCAACGCATGGCCAGAGTCTGCAAGAACGAGGATAAACTTGTTAAAACATTGAGTTATAAAAGTATTTTTGAAAGAAAAATTGGTTTCGATATAAAGGTATTTTATTATAAAAGTATTTTTCCCAACAAAGAAATTTTGAATAAATATTTGAAATTTAAATTCTTATGGTTTGAAATAAATTATTCGTGCCCGATTCTATTCTTTTGAATCTACCTCATCTGCTCACCTTCATTTTTCACCTATATTCCGTTTTCGGAATCTACCTTCCTTTCCTTTTTGAATAAATCTTTTAAATATTGCTTATTT
Organism: Allium cepa; assembly: GCA_030765085.1. NCBI lineage: Eukaryota > Viridiplantae > Streptophyta > Magnoliopsida > Asparagales > Amaryllidaceae > Allium > Allium cepa. The sequence goes on along the minus strand of CM060943.1, from coordinate 545,428,761 downwards.
GTATACTGCATTGTTTTATATAAAATTTTAGTGGTATAAATATCTTTGAAGTTATTAATTAAATAAAACATATTTAAAGAAAATTTAATTTCAAATGAAGTTTTCAAATAAATATTTCAAATAAAATGTATATAGTTAAATAAATTGTTAATCCTTGTCTTTCAATCTATTTATCTTTCTAGTCATTTCTATTCTCCTCCCTTCTTCCTTTTCGGGGACGAAAAGTTTTGAGTGGGGGAGAGTGTAACGACCCATAAAGTTTTGTAAATTTTTAATGGTTTTATTTAGCGTACTTAATTAGATTTTTGAGAAATTTTAGATAATAATATTTTGAAACAAAATTTTTCATTCTAAATCCAAATATAATAAATTTAATACACATGCGTTTCAAACATATATATATAAAAAAAAAAATCAAACTTACATTTATTAAAATCAAACATACATATAAGATAATATAATAAATTATAATATAGTATAGTATAACTGACATGCCTAAATGTATATGTCTTAATAACTAACGCATAAAGTTCCTATACGTATATATCATTATACTAATAAAAAAATCAAACTCCCTGTTAATAAATATTTCATATTTGTAAATAATTTCAAATTCTCACTTTTTACGTGATAAACCTACTAATAAAGAAGAAAAGTACATATTGAATAGTAGTGTGCTCTACTGCATGCACTGACACATTCTATTAAAATAAATTGTTCGAGGTAACGGTACCTTTAATTTTGACTTTATTTCTTCCGTTTCAAAATTTGAACGTGATATCCATTCAAGCTATTAATCGCCTTAATTGGTCTAAATCAGTGGGTAGCTATCATTTTTTCCTACCGTTCAAATTATTATTTTCTTTAGTAAATTTTTCAATCTTTGGATAGATTTCCCCATTCCTTGAATTCAGCTTACCTTGCCGTTTCCATTTTCAATGTATTCAATAAATTTATTCGTGACCTTCTTTGACTTTATATTGGCTCATTTATTTTCTTTACTATTTAATTGCTGTAAATATTCACCAAATCAAAACGTTTGACAGTTACTCTTCATTTCCTTTTATTTTGATTAAATCACGTTGATGAATCAATGGGCAATTTCCGTTTCTTTTACAATTAAAACTTTGAAACGTGCTGGACAAAAATAATAACAAATTGCTCAGCTCAAATCCAGGGAATTTGACAGTTGATATTACCTTATTCTTTCTCCTATTTTATACATATTCGTTTCCTTTTTTTTTTTATGATTTCGGTTACAGAATAAATTTAAGCTATATATTTTCTTCCTATTGAAGTTTTATTACCTCTCCATCCTCTCTGCTTTTAATATATATGCTTGCCTAAATTCATCTTCATGTTTCTCTCGCCATTGAAAAAAAAAACAAAACAAGACTAGCTGTTTCATCTTTTGCCTTTATAATTTTCCGTTTGCTTACCTTTCTTTGCCCATTCTTTTTTCCCCTTTATCCTTGCCTTTTCAAACTGATGACGTGATGTACAAACATCAAAATTAATTGCTTTAAAATTCTAGCTATATCATAGGGTGACTGTTGATAGTGCATTCATTTTGTTTCGTTCAAAATTCCCTTCCGTTTCAAAATTCAAAGTGTGCCATCCAATCAAATTTATTGCTTTAATAATATTTCCTAAATCTATGCTTCTAGGTGTTGTTATGTCATCTCTGTATTTTGGGGTGATAAATTTTTGAACGTTTGATAATAATAATAAATCTGCTTAATATAATAGGCAATGAATTGAGATCTAGGAAATAAATAAATATAAAACTTATAACCTGCCAAATAATAAAATTGCTGTAATTGTATCGTTGATTTTGAAACATACAAAATTCTATACGTCCTTTACGCATTCATTTATTTCCTTTCTAATTTCCTATACGTTTTATTCCATTCATTTATTTCCTCTCTAAATTCCTATACGTTTTATTCCATTCATTTATTTCCTTTCTAATTTCCTGTACGTTTCCATTTCAATCAAATTTATACCCTTCCTATTCACTTTTCTCTCCACAATCAGCCTTTCTTCTCTCCTCTCTATTTTTCTTACCTCTCCACTTATGTCTGCACCCCACTTTTCACGTGAAACCACTCCTTCCTCCTCCGCCTCCCCTCCTTTTCTTGTATAGCCGGTAGATGATGCAAGTTAGTAGTATATATGTACATATTTAACTTGTATCTATATTTTGATTTTTTTTCGTTTATAATATATGATGCATTCAGTTAGTTGATGAATGTAGTTTGTTTAAAAAGGTTAGATTAGATAAGTTGATACAATTTAGGTCTGCATTTGTATTTTATGTATTCGATTGCATGTTTTATACATTTGTTTACACATATTTTATGTTAAGGATTTCAATTTTAATATTGCAGTAGACTAGGGTACTTTTATATTGGTATACTGATATGAAGGGACAAACCCATATTGATTCTCTGACTAACATTTATTTTAATAAAATGAGTATGTTTATAGCATACATATTTACAGTAATAGGTTACAAGGTATATTATAAGTTACGAATATTGATTTGTAAGCTATATGTATACATAGTATAATAATTCTTTGAGTCTATGTTTAAATGTTTACAAGGTAAGCTATATATATATATCTATAAGCATATATTATATTATATAAAGCAAGACTGTTTGATTATACACATGGAATAAAGTACTGTAAGTATATGAAGTTAAAAATCTCTGTTTTTTTCTCTTACGGTCAATGATAAAAGTATATGTATATTTATTAATTTTTTATATGTGTATATGATATATTTAAATCAATGTTAGTTTATACGTATATAAGTCGGTTTATATAAATAGATTTACGTATAGTATATATACATATAAAGCTTTGTCTATGTGTTATATATATTGGTTTTGTCATTTACAGTTGTGTACAGTTGGTAACATTTCAAAACATAACATGATAATTTATGATATTGGTAAAGTAGTACATATTTTTTTGCATAAGGGTTTGAATTTATACAAAGTGTCTGTATTTATATTATAGAAATTTAGTTATCTTTGGTTCATCGGTCTGTTGTTTAAATAGAGTATATACACTGATATTTTACAAAGCGTATTAATTTAATTTATGTTTAAATTTATTTTGATTTGGAATAAGTATAATACATATATCCCTCTTATTTAAATATATGTTTTAAAGGAAAATTCGTTTTAGGGAATAATTTATAACTTATATTTTCTTTTCCGATTATATCAATACGATTCTGATTCGTTTCCATCAAACTCTATCTTTCAGCTTTGCACGTCAAGATCCACTTTCATTCTTACTTCGCTTTGCGATTTTGTTTGGATTTGTTCGATTTTCTAGAGCGTGACCAAAATTCATAGCTTGCTCTGTTGTCGATCTTCTTTAGCCTCGAAAGGTGAGCAATCACTCACGATTAACATTCTTTTATTTATTAAATTTGATTTCAATTGAAACGACAATTGAAATATGCTGCTGTTAGTTGTTTTACTGTTATGACTGCTATTATCTGTATCTGTTCACCTATGACACCCAAAACCATTATCGGTTAATTATGTATGTGATAATAATACAGATTGGTTGATAATTGATTGTTTGATTGATTGTTGTTTAAATTGGATGTTAATTTTTATTGTTAAGTGATAACTAGTTGCTAGTTTAATTTGGGTAGTATAGTTTACAAATTAAACGGATTATATATGATGGACCTTAATTTATTAAAACCTGACCCCGACATATGTAAATTTGATTAGTTAAATTTGACCCTTTAATTGTCGTAGAAATAGAAAATTTTATACTTTAAATCTTTTGAACGTAGTTTGGATTAATTGTTGTAGTTTAAAACTGAAATTTAAAAAGGAACGACAAGTGAAAAACTGTAATGTAATAATCTTTAATCTACATGAAATGATAGTGTAGATTCTAGAAGTAATCATACAAATAGCAATGCGAATTAATACGATTATTTCGGGGTTATTTGATTTATTTATTGAATTGTTATTGATTGTTGTTATTGCCTGTTTATTTACTTTGACACCATCCCTGTCATCACTGCAAGTTCCCTTTGTTATGTTTGTTTTGAATTGAAATGGGTTGAAAAGATAGACCCAAGTAGTTTCCATTTAATTTAATTTGGAATTACGGGTTGAAATGCTATCCACCCGTATACATTTAGTGTACGGATTGAAATGATAATATCCGTAACACTTGACCATGTGATAAGAAATATATGGTCTTATTTAATGTAAATTCTTAAATACATGTATAAAGGGTAATGATAAAGATAGAGTTAATTATGTCTAGTTTAATCAAAGATTTGATTTAATACATAAATCATGATAAATATCTATGTAAATTTTATTCGGAAAATTTTTGCAATAATGTTGAACAATTAAGATTGGGAGATAAATTTGGGTTATTTTTAATGGTATTTAGATAAGGATTTATTTATTTAAATCAATTTGAAATTTATCGAAGGAGATATTTCACGTTTAAATAAATTAAGAAATATTGAGTAAAATGTAATTTAAGGTCACTAAAATGATATTGAATCAAATAAGGGAGGGTTCAAGGCTAGATAATAACGATGTAAAAAATCGAGAATCTATATGAAACTGTTAAATTTAAATTTTTATATATAAGCTATGAACCATAGTGGAATTAAATGGTGTAGAGGTTCGGTATGTATTTGGAACCAAGATAGTTGAATTGGTTATGTAGATAACTAACCGAACTTAGTGAAATTTGAGTTTGAACTAGATTGGAAATTTTATTTAGAAAACTAGGTTGGGAAAATTTTAGTTGAAATGTTGAATACTTAAATATGGAAACATATTGAAATAAACGGGGAAATTGGGATATCAAATCCAAATTTGGGAATTATAGATTTAAGTGGTTATTTTAGGAAGATTTAAACTAATAAAATGAGATTGGATTTAATTTAAATGGGAAGGTCGGGTTGATGTGAAACGATTTGTTAAGTTAAGAAAATTGAAAGTACTTTACTGTATACATTATTAAAATATATAAATACTATCTTGGGAAATATGATTATTTAAAGCGAATTTGATATTTGGGTTTGAGGTATAAATTAAGTAAATGACCACGGTGTAATAGGGTATATTTCTACCCTGTAGATAGTTCTATGGACCTTAGAGGATGGACATCCCAAACATCCTTTAAGTTATATTGTATTTCAGTTGATATTTCATTTGAGTTGAATTTATTGATATAAGAATGTTAATCCTGACTCGAGTGTTTTGTGTTTTGCTTTACGCTCGGGTCAGACTGAGTAATACAGCATTAGAGACTCACCTTTGGAGATTGGAGCTTCATTTGGAGATCCAACTATCGTTTCAGCTTTCAGTTTTCTAGTTGACTGGTTCAGAGAAGTCATCGGCTCGTACTGAAGACTTTTCTGTATTCAAGAGATTCTGATGTATTCATTTTAAACTCTGATGTATATAGTAGCTTCATGAACTACTATTTTTTCTATTCCGCTGCATTATATTACTCTGTGTCTGTGATCTGTGTTTGATTTATTTACTGTATATTTTAAGTTTGCCAAATTAAATTAACAATTCGGTATTTTGAATTATTCAAGTCGGACATGTACGGTTTTAGTGTCGATTTGAATGGTCCAAATAGCGGGTCGTTACAACACAACTATTATATTTATGTCATGATTAATTTTCAGAGCCCAGACCACATATAGGTTATGTAGAAAGTAAATTGCAGTAAAGTAAAAAACACAAAGATTGATAATGATTTGGCCAAAATGTGCCTACATCCACTGTCCGTTTTCATTATTCTTCTTATAGATATTTGACACATGCCTAAGATACAAAATACAATGATCCGTAGCTCAAAAGATAGTAATATATAACTCAAGGGAATCTATTAGGCTATTCATGTCTGACTATTCCGACCTGCTTATTCTTTTTCAGCTATTCCTGATAGGAAGATCGTGTTAGGTTATTTCTGCTAGGATGCTCTTGTTAGGCAAATCCCGTTAGGCTGTTCCTATTAGGTAGATCCTGCTAGGTTGTTCTTGCTAGACTTCTGCTGTTGGGAAGATGCTGCTAGGTTGTTCTTATTAGACAAATCATACTAGGTTGATTTTGTTATCTCTGACTTGTTTGCTATTACAGTTGCAAGCTTGGCTCTCTTGAATTGTCCCCCACTATTGTTGGAAGCTTTGATATTTATATGAGTGGAGAGGTATGGTGGTCATTTCAATAAATCAAGAAATTTCCATCTATAGCTCGCTCGGTTTGAATATTTTCATATATACACGATATAATCATAAGTTTCCATATGAACTAAGATTTCATTCCATATATATTACTGGTTTGGCTGAGAGATCTGACCGGTACTAGTTGGATTAGTGTGGTGTACATGGACGTGTTGTTGGGCAGGTTTTGCACCATCTCCTCTGTATGATTGTGGAATAGGGATCTTAAGGCTAAATTAACACTAAAAGAAGGGGGGGGGTGAATAGTGTTTTCTAATTTATATGAATCTTTTTGAAACCTTTTGAAATTATACTCAGAATTATGTGATTGTTAATCACAGAAACAATCACAGAATTAGAACATGAAGAAAAGTAAATGCATTAAAAGTAAAAAGAAAGAATGCACAAGGATTTTATAGTGGTTCGGAGTTACCTTACATCCAGTCCTGCACAATTCCTTGTACGGATTTCTTTTCAACTAGTAAATACAAATACAATCTCAATATCACGACTATGAGACACACCCTCCATAATCCCGGTCTCTAGGTAGAGTCACTTGATTTTCGGACCACAAGCACACCCACTATATTTAAGGGCTACTAAGCACACCTACTAGATTTGCGGGCTACTAAGCACAGCCAATTGATTTACGGGCTACAATCTCGCCCACAAGTATAGCGAATGATTTTGATAGTGTTTTATGGACTCAGATCTTCAACCATAATTAAAAATGATCTTATAACTCTTGAAAAGCACATTAATCTTCATTGGAGTGAGAGAGATGATAGAAATCAGAAAGAAAATGATAGAGAATCAAACGAACGACGATCAAGTATGATTCTGATTGAAATTCGATAGAGTATGGTTATATTTTTGTTTAGAAAATGAAAGAGGATAAGGAGGATAAAAGAAGAATGAAAAATGATAGTAAAAATTCGTTGGGAAGATGGGTATTTATAGAGGAATAACGATCATGTACATTCGTGAAGAGATACGATGAATAAACACTTCTTTTTATATTTGATTTTTGAAAATCACGACTAGTATATCGACATATAGGGGTAGAGTATGTCGGCATACTTCTTGTGATTTTGAAAAACACTTTAAAATATTATTTTGAAATTGTGTTGCTTTGTAAAATAATTTGATACTTTGTAAACATGCTTAAGTAAAATTAATTCACTTTTAAACCATAATAAAACTTGAGTAAAATTATATGATAAGATTTTTGAAAAATAAACCAATATAAATCAAAATTTAATACGAAAATAACTTAGAAAAGTATCAAAAACTTAAACTAATATTTATAAGTATAAGAAATTGAAAACTATTTAATTTTTTTTTTGAAAAGTATATTTAAAAACTTACTTAAAGAGAGAGAGATCAAGTGCTGTCAAAAGTTTAACATAAGTCTATGACTCTATAACTTACCTGGAATATCTTGAAATTTTCCACTCTTCGATACTCATGAGCCTTCGTTCTCTATCTCTTGAGTCTTTATATCAACATCTTAATCTCTACGATCTTTATTTGATATTGTACAGTCTTCTTAAATCATTACCTGTCTAATATCCTACACTATTCACTATATACCTTGATAAAACATTAGTATTTATAGTTTATACGATTTCCTAAAGTTGTTGTCATCAAAATCAATATCTCAGGTACTAACGATCTCCCCCTTTTTGATGACAACGACTTTGTATATGAAATATAATATACTCCCCCTTAATATATGCCTAATAAAACTCCCCCTTAATCCATGCCTAGTATTTTATATATTTCTCCTCCTTTGTCATCAATCAAAATAACTAACTATAACTGTAATTCTAACCCCATGTCTTTATATTAATTCTAACCCCCCCTTAATAAAACAGTATATACTCATAATGATTAAAAATATATATAAATAATAAGTGATATGATCATGAAATGCAAAATGAAAAAAATGATAAGTGAAGTATAAATCATTAATAGTAACCAAACCATGCTATATATTGATTCAATTATCATATTTACAGACCAATCAATCCATACACACGATAAAGTCAAATTAAAGTTAAAATACACACTATTCTTAAATTAAACAAAGAGGAAGTCCTATTCGAACGAGAATTCTTAATGATAGGAGACTTATGAAAGAGACAATGAGGATAATGAAGGTAAAATTTTCCCTTTTGTTCGACCAGATTTCCATCTCGATTAAGGCATATTTCTCCCACGCATTGAACTTCGTCATCTTCCTCCATATGTTCTTCCTCTTCTTCTTCTTCCTCTTCCTCTTCTTTACTGCTCTGGAGAGGATTATGGATGGCCAAATTTGTTATTCTTTGATAACTATTGGATTCGTAGGATTATCTAATAGATATTTCTACAAATTACGCAGAATTCTACTCTTTTTCTCTTGTTCCTTCGACATACGGAGTCGTATGACTTGAATTTTAGTCAACATCTCCAGAACATTCTTCGTATCTCCCTCCAATTTGATGACTTTGGACGTAGTATTGTTTTGGAAGGGTTCGGGGTGGGACAATGGAAGGAAAACGTCGAATTTTTGTTGGGATTTGAAGAAGAGGCCATAATTTATTTGATTCAGAAGTTTAGAATGGAGAAAATGCAGTAAAATGGAGAAGAAAGTAGAATTATGGTGTTTATATATAACCACTAATTTAAATTTTAGAGGGAAAATTTTAAAAATGATTTTTACCATTATATGTTGACATATATGTCTCATGTATGTCGACATACATGTAAAATTTTTTTTTTTTTTATTTTTCTTGTAAATTATGTAATATTATGTTATTATTTTTAAATTTTCGATAGAGAACAAATTCCTAATTCTCTTTTTAACTTAGTAAAGGATGTTTGATTCAATGGTTTAGTTAATATATCAGCTATTTAATTTTCAATATATATAAATTCAAGTGATATTATTTCTTTATTTACATTATCTTTCAGTAAATGATGTCTTATATTAATATGTTCAGTTCTAGCATGACGAGTTGGATTTTTAGATATATTAATCGCACTCGTATTACCGCAGTATATTGTTGATTTAGTAAAATTTAAACCAAAATCTCTTAAAGTTTGTTGCATATAAATAACTTGTGAACATGCTAATGCGTTGAAATATATTATGCCTCTATCATAGATAGAATATTTTGCTTCTTACTAAACCAAGAAACCAAAAAGTGTCCCAAAAAGTGACAAGTTTCAGTTATACTTTTTTTATCTGATTTATGTCTAGGATAATCCACGTCACTATATGAAATTAGTTCAAAGGAGTCATCTTTTGGATAAAAAAGTCCATAGTCTAGTGTGTTATTAAAATATCTAAAAATTCATTTTACGGATTTTAAATGAGCTTCTTTAAGTTGGGATAGATATATTGCACAGAGACAAACACTATGCATTATATTAGGTCTACTAGTAGTTATATAGAGTAGTGATCCAATCATTCCTCTATATAGTTTTGATCTATGTCTTTTGATTTTTCTTCTTAATTTATTTTTTCATTAGTTTCCAATGGAGTTGGTTTACCACTTGTATTTGAATACCAAATTTCTTAACTAACTCTTTAGCACATTTTTCTTAGCTTTCCATTACTTAGTTGTTTAATTTGTAATCCTAGAAAACAGTTTAGTTCTCCTATATGACTCATTTCAAATTCCTTTGTCATTATTTCTGAAAATTCTTTATTTAAATTTTCGTTGGTAGATCCGAAAATAATATCATCTACATATATTTGTATTAATTGAATATTTTTTTATTTCTTTTAAAAAGAGTATTATCTACTTTGCCTATTTCAAAGTTTAATTATAATAAATGGGATTTAAGTCTATCATACCAAGCTCTGGTAGCTTGTTTTAAACCCTATAAAGCCTTCTTCAATTTGTAAACATGATCAGGTAATTTTTCATCTTCAAAAAGTGGAGGTTATTCTACATGTATGTCTTCTTTAATAAATCCATTTAGAAATGAATTTTTAACATCCATTTGATATAACATGAAATTATTATGGTTAGCGAAAGAAAGTAAGATTCTTATAGCATCTATTCTTACTTCGGGTGCAAAGGTTTCATCAAAGTCTACACCCTCTTCTTGACAATAACATTGTGCAACTAATCGAACTTTATTTCTTACAACCTCTCCTTCTTCATTCGTTCTATTCCTATATACCCATTTAGTTCCTATTATAGACATATTCTTAAGTCTTGGGACCAATTTTCATACATCATTTCTAGTGAATTGATTTAATTCCTCTTGCGTAGCAAGAATCCACGAATCATAAGTTAATGCTTCCTTTGAATTTTTAGGTTCAATAGTTGAAATAAAAGCAACATTACTCATTTTGTTTAATTGCTTTCTAGTTTTAACAACTTATTCAATGTTTCCAAGTATATTTTCTATAGGATGATCTCTAAGTATCCAGTTCTTTTATTTGGATATGAATTTTTAGAATTATTATTATTATTCTCATTTTCTGTATTTTCGTTACTTCTAATTTCATTTGGGTTGTCAATATTTTCGTCTTCATCAATATTTTGATCAATACTTTTAAAATTTTCATCAAATGAGACATGTAATGTCTCTTCAATGGTATTAGTTCTAGCATTAAAAGCTCTATAAGCTTTGCTTCTATTTAAATATCCAATAAAAATTCCTTTATCTGATTTAGCATCAAATTTGTCTAAATTATTTTTAGTATTTAAAATAAAACATTTACTACCAAAAACTCTAATATGGTACTTTAGGTTTCTTATTACAAAATATCTCATAAGGAGTCTCCTTAGCTAATAGTCTTACTAAAATTCTATTTAGTATATAATATGCAGTACCAACCACCTCAGCCCAAAAATTCTTAGGTAAACTACTATCATTTAGCTTAGTTCTAGCGCATTCTTAAATTGTTCTATTTTTATATTCTTCTACTCCATTTGTTGTGGTGTTCTTGAAAATGAAAACTATGGGTTATACCTTTCTTATTATAGAAATTCTTAAAATTTTTATTTTTGAATTCTCCCCCATGATCACTTCGAATAGTTTTAATTTTTCTAGACATTTGATTTTGATTCGTTTAACAAAGGTCTTAAACATTTCAAAAGCATCACTTTTAAGTTTTAAGAAAATCATCCACATAAACCTTGAATAGTCATCTACGATTACAAATACATATCTACTATGATTTATAGATTGTATTTTAGAGGGACAAAAAGATCTAAGTGAAGAAGTTCAAGGGGATAGGAAGTAGAAGTCATATCATTTGATTTAAATGAACTTTTTCCAAGTTTACCTAATTGTTGACATGCATCGCATAGATTATTAACTTTGAACTTCATTTTGGGAAGACCACTAACTAAATCATTTTTAGAAATTTCAATAATAAGTTTGAAATTCAAATGACCAAATATTTTATGCCAAATCCAAAGGTTACTTGTTTCTGCCAAAAGACATAACTTATCATTTGAGATTTTTATACTTAATATATAATTGTTTCGTTTCTAATACCTTCAAAGAAAATGTTTGCCTCATTATCTTCAATGTGACATTTATATTTTATGAATTTAATTTTAAAACCTTAATCACACAACTAACTAATACTTAAAAGATTATATTTTAAATTCATAACTAACAAAACATTGGAAATAATAGGAGTTTTAGAATTATCGACACTGCCGATGCCAATCATATAGGCTTTAGAATTATCACCAATATTGACTCATCCTCCATCTTTGTAAACTATATCTTTTAAAATCTCTGGATTTCCAATCATGTGTATTGAACAACCACTATCCAATATCCATTTATCCTTTTTCATCTGTAGTGTCTGATCTTCAGATGTTTGTACATCAAAAGCCATGTAACACATCTATTTCTGCAATTTATTCCTTTTCAATAAATTATGTGACTTTTCATAATGAATAGATGCAAATCCATGAAACATTTTAATGGTGATTTCACAAATTATCCTTTCAAAAATAATGTTAAAATTATTATTAAAGAATACCATAAAAAATTTCTAAAATCAGATTATGAATACTTTGAAAACCATTGCTCTGATACCAAATATAAGATTGATGAATAGGGATCTTAAGGCTAAATTAACACTAGAGAGGGGTGAATAGTGTTTTCTAATTTATATGAATCTTTTTGAAACCTTTTGAAATTATACTTAGAATATTTCAATAATTAATTACAGAAACAATCACAGCATCAGAACACGAATAAAAGTAAATGCAGTAAAAGTGAAAGGAAAGAACACACCAGGATTTTATATTGGTCTGGAATTACCCAACACCAGTCTCGCACAATTCCTTGTACAAATTTATTTTCAACTAGTAAATGCAGATACAATCTCGATTTCAGGGCTATGAGACACACCCTCCAGAATCCTTGCCTCTGGTTAGAGCCACTTGATTTCTGGGTCACAAGCACACCCACTATATTTACGAGCTACCAAGCATAACCAATTGATTTATAGGCTATAATCTCATCCACAAGTATAGCGGTTTGATTTAATAGAGTTTTACAGAATCAGGTCTTCAATCTTGATTACAAATGATCCTATAACTTTTGAATAGGCACTTCTTTTGAAATTTGATTCTTGAAAATCATGGCTAGTATGTTGACATATAGGGGCAGAGTATGTCGACATACTCTTTGTAATTTTGAAAAACACTTTAAAATATTATTTTGAAAAAGTATTGCTTAGAAAAATAATTTGGTGCTTTGTAAACATGCTTAAACATAATTTATACAGTTTTTAATCATAATAAAACTTAAGTAAAATTATATGATAAGATTTTAAAAAATAAACAAATATAAATCAAAATTTAATAAAAACAATAACTTAGTAAAGTATCAAAAACTTAAAATAATATTTATAAGTATAAGAAATTGAAAACCACTTTAATGTTGTTTTAAAAAGTATATTTGAAAACTTATTTATAAATAGAGGGAACGATCTATCCGAATTTTAACATAAATCAATGACTCTATAACTTGTCCGGAATATCTTGAAATCTTGAACTCTTACTCACGAGTCTTCATTCTCTAGCTCTTGGGTCTCCATATCAACATCTTCAATCTCTTAAATCTTTCCTTGATACTATGCAGTCTTCTTAAATCATTATCTGTCTAATATCCTACACTATATATTATATACCTTGTTAAAAACATTAGTATTTATATTTTATATGATTTCCTAAAGTTGTTGTCATCAAAACCACTATCTGAAGTCTAACTTAAAATAAAACGTCATGGAATCCTTCCAACTTATTCGATAGCTCTACTCGATAAGCAAGTCTTCCTATTCTTTTCAAAATTTAAAACGGCTTGTTATAGTTCAGGTCTTATCGCTCTGTCTTTTCCCGATCTTCACAAGTCAATGCTCCTAGCTCAGCATCCTTCTCCACTGAACAAATGACTATGTTTGGTACCCTGGGTACCAAGCATGATATTCTATTCAATACTTTAGGATACTGGATAACATCTCCTATTTGGTACCAGTACCGAATATGAGGAGGATTCTGACCTTCTTTCTACTCCTTCGCTCTCCCTATCAACTCCTTCTGCCTTGCCTTCTCTCTTTTCCTTCCTTACATTGGAAATGGTTAGACTCCATACCGGACCATTCCTCATGTTCTATAAAAATAATGTGGTTAGCATTAATCGAACTCCTAACCTCTCCCTTTGAAGCTTAATGCCCAAACATTATGATATGCATATTTTTGTGTCATAAATCCTTCATAAATCCTTCATTTCAAGTCAAAGTTGAATGAAACTTGGAGAAATATCTTTGTGTCATTGAGTAGAGTATTCCAATGCCTTTAAATGTTCCATTTTATTAGAGTAGGTAGTAGCTCTCCAAGGTGGGGTCCGGGTCGTTTATGTGATGGATAATTTTTAAGATGATTATATCTTCCAATCCATAGCTCAGATTGAGATGCAGTTTCAACCTAGGTACATGTCCTGACCTTAGGAACATTTTACAAGTGCTTTAACTATATTTTCAAACAATTCGATTTTTCTTCAAACGCTTCGTCATGCCCTTGTAATTACATGATGGTGCTTTTATTATGCATCTTTCAGCCGTTTCTCTACTCCTTGATCGTTTTGCATTCATCATGTCGTAGTTGAGGAAAGCCCACAACACTTGACCCCTAAAGCATACTTTCATAGAACACAAAGTGTATTTTGTTTCATCCAAACTCGATTTTCTTTCTCAGGCGACCGTTATCGCGAACCACAAATATCTAATCCTCATTCCCATCTTTTCGGTAAGTTTTCACTACTAATATGTCGTAGAGCCATGTTCATTTGGGGAAAGCTTATTGATCATTCCAAGATCTGCTTTATCAGTATGATATTCACAGTTCATTATTTCCGAAGAGTATAATCATCTAGTTTGATTTCCCACTGATTCTCATCTCTATCCGGTAGGCTTTTGCTCCCTTTAGTTCAACCTCCATGCCCTAGTCTCGAGGGACGTGCACTATCTTATTAATGTTCTGAGGACATCAAGGTACCATTGGGAAAGGAATATATAGTGGTTCCATGGTATGTGGACTTTCAGATGTGCATTTTGTTGCATTGATCGTAGTTTGTCCAACTAAGACTGGTGGTTGCGATGTATTTTTCCTACATTATTGCTAAGTTATTTCACCAGTGACTTCTTCATCGCTACCATGCATACTTATGTCGGTCAATAACCAAAATGTTTGACTAGGTAAGTGGTTTTTGCTGAATTTTTGAATGTGAGTTGATCATGCACTTACGTTATGAAGCTAATCTTGTTCTGATGTTTATGCATTGATGCGTTTGATGTTTATTTATGTCTATATTGGCCTTTTCTTAAATAGTAATAGTGATATGTTTGTTCCACATGATTGCTTGGTTTGCTTGTTCCAATTGCAACTTTTCTCGCAACTATCATGCATACTTGTATGGGACCAATCGGTAAGAAGTTTGGTAGGGTATACAGTTTCTATGACTGATGCTTCTCTTTGCGTATACTTTATATTTCCTGATCAAGATTAGTAATTGCGTTGTATTTGTATAGTATCCTTGCTTAGCCATTAACTTATTAGTAATCTTTTATTGCTTCCTCATGTACTTGTATATGGTTCATCACTGATAAGTTCGACATGATAGCATACTTGAAGTAGTTACATGTTATTTTGTTTGCTTTTCCACCAGCTTTTCCTTTGCTCCTATATATTTGCACAGGATCAATCACTAGCAAGTTCGCTAAGGTGAGCGATTTTTGGCAGAGTCTCTTTGTAATCTAGTCCCTTGTGTTATTTTTTTTTCATGCATAAATTCCACATGCATTTTATACAAGCCTGTCTTAGTGTCAGTCTGTTAGTTGTCCCCATTTGCAAGTCCAATATCGACAACTTGCATAGAACCGCCCGACTGATAGTCATGTTTTACTATGGGCAAGCTCAGCTATCTGCCAGCGTTAGATATCTAAGGTCAATCATTGAGGATAAGTCAACTAGGCGGCAGTCATGTTCTGATCGTCAGTAAGTCGGTTTCTCTATATCCATCCCAATAGCCTGTAGCCGATCGTCAATGGTGAACACTAGATTAAGGGATTACTTTGGTCCCCTATTGTTGACGAGAAGATTTAGGGCCAATTGTCTGTGACAAATACCCATTGGTAGTCGTGTCTTGGCAATGGGTTAATCTAGCTCGCCATTGACGGCTGAAGATTTGGGGGCCAATCGTCAATGGCGAGCACCCATTTGGTGGTTTTGTCCTAGTCATGGGCTGACCTGGCTCGCCATTATTAGCTAAATGTTTAGGATAAATTGCCAATGGCAAGCACCCATTTGGCGGTTTTGTCTTGACCATGGATTGATCTCGCTCGCAATCACCGACAAAATAGTTTAGGGCCAATCGCCAATTACGAGCATCCATTTGGTGGTTATGTCCTCATCATAGGCTGATCTAGCTTACCATTGCTGGCCAAAGTTTAGGGTCGCTTGTTAATGGAAAGCACCCATTTGATGGTTATGTACTAACCGTGGGCTGATCTGGCTCGCTATCGCTGGCCAAAAGGCTTACGAGAGATCTTCAATAGCAAGCACCCATTTAGCGGTCATGTCTTGACCATGGCTTGATCTAGCTCGCCGCTACTGGCCAAAGTTTTAGGATCGGTCATTAATGAAGAGAACCCATTTAGTAGTCATATCCTGGCCATGGTTTCATCTAGCTTTCCATTGCCGGCCAAAGGTTTGGAGGCGATCGTCAAAGACAAGCACCCTCTAGCAGTCTTGTCCTGACCATAGGCTGATCTGGCTTGCCATTTCCGGACAAAGGTTGGGGTTAATCGTCAATGGCAAGCACCAATTTGGCGGTCATGTCCTGACCATGGGCTGATCTGCCTCACTATTGCCGACCAAAGGTTTTTCCAAGCTTTCATGATGCACGAGGGTTGGATGCCCCCAGTGTGTAACGACCTTGCCTGTATAGTCTTAGAAAAGGGACTTTATTAAGCATGGTATGGCTTTTGGTAGCTTGGTAGCACTGGTCATCTATCATGGTTTCGCACTCCCTATTCATAGGGGTTGGGAAGATTATGACGATTGACTAATCCAAGTAGTTGCTATAGTCGGTGCGCAAAAATAAAACATAGGTTTTGGGCATTCCATGTTCCTCGGATACTGCTCCGGAAATGATAAGAATATATGTTCTATTCCTAGACCCTGCAAATAAAATATAATCCAAGGTTTCATTCCTTGAGCATGCGATGCTTTATCCTAGGTTTTATTGTTCATTACTTTATGCTGGAGCATCGCGGTTTTCAAAACAGCCTCGTCTTGCTTCTCTTTAGTCATATCCAGGGATATGTTTAGCAATTCTTCATTCTCCTTTAATTCATAGTGATTCTTTTATAAGATAAGACTATAGTTTCGATGGAAAGCATAACCAATAATTCCTAAGCGAAAGAAAAAGGAGTATTTCCCATTTTAGTCTCGTGGGAGGTGCAATACGCATAGTCCAACGGCAACTCAATCATCTGTGCTCCCTTGTTGTTTTCCAAACGTTCCTTTATAAGAGTTTTTAGAACCATATTGATTTATTCAACCTATCCATTGGCCTATGAGTGAGGCGCTATAAAAGATTTTCTTGATTCTATGTCGCCAATAGAAGTTAGTGAATTCTTGACTGTTAAACTACTATCCATTTCCGAGATCATCTAGAGTGGAACTCTGTACTCGATAAAGTAATCCACAGCCACTATTGCATACTCAGCTCCACTCATAGCTATTAGAAATTCTCCATTTAGACAGATTCCCATGAGATTTCCTTTTCTAGTGTCTGCCCTCCAGTGTGGCCTCCTCGACTGCTTTGATGAACGTTATCTTATATTTCCTTAGACTTTCTTGTAGCCATGTATCTTAGTAGCGGATTACTGAAAATCTTTATGTACAGGATGCCATCCTGCATGGTGTACTGAACTGCCTGTCATATAAACTTTCATGCTTCATTCCGGTTCATGGGTGAAGTTTTTGCTAGAACCAAGTCAAAAGTAGTCCATTCTCAAGCGAGCCAAATTTTCCAAATCATTAGCAACTCGATATTTCTCCCATGGGATGTGCTTAACTTCGTAGCATTCTTGCACGTCAAGCAAAGCCTTCGCCCTTTTTTTGGGTAGTATGCCAACCATTCTCTTTTGACTTAGAACTCTAAAAGTGCTCGATTCACAGCCATTCGCAAGTTGCTATGGGTATATAGTGTCCCGAATCATAGTTTTTTTGGCTATTTCCAATCCTATTATTAGTGTATCATACTTTTCCATTCAGTCTAGCCTACATGGTAAGAGGTTTATCCTAACCGTAGGGGTCAAGAACGTTCATTCTTCACATTGTTGTCCCTGCATTTTATGAGGGTATTTAGTCTATTTACTATCATATTTTATATTCATATAAGTTGACTCTGTCTCTGGAGCTTTTTGAAAAGATAATGTTCCACCATCTCAGAGATGTCCAGCCCAGCCTATGGTATGGGTCATAATTGCACTTCACTACCTCTGGAGAAGTTGAACCTAGTCTTTCATCTAATAGAGTTGAACCCTATTCCTAGGACTAGGAAGTTTTTGCTCCATTGTCTAATCACTTTGTTCCTCATAGGTTTTATGCACATCATATTTAGATATCTAGTAGGAGGATATGCTTTGATGTCCATGGGGAAAATTGACACCGTGCCTTAAAGCGTTGTCGATACCCTTCTTACATAAGGACACAGTCCGGCTGAGGGACTACAGTCTATAGTTTATAGCACTCTCACTGGAGTTACCTTAGGCTTTAACCTGGAGCATACCGGTTTCTATTTCTACCATAGTTTGGTCTTTGGTCCTCGATTCTTTGTATTTTAGGGTTTCTCTACTGGTGAGGTAAATTCTTTCATGAGTCTCCGTAAGCTATGAATGTGGAAACTTTCCCTGTCACTTGAAGTGTTTCCTTTTATCAGGCCTATTATTCATTTTTTGCAAGCCCCTATCTTGAGGCATTTTGTTTCCAATCAGGTTGTCATTTGTCAATTCTGCATTGATATCAAAATCCTCCAAGTGCATAAACATGTAGGCCGGGTAGTATAAGTACTCCAAGTTGGCAGTTGGATTATTCTTAAGTTCCCCATATAACTACATTTTTCCTATTAATTCCTTAAGTAATAGCCACATGAACAATCCATCTATTGAGTTGATGCATAACAAGTGCTATAGCATCGAATCATGCAAGATTGTTCTGTAAGTTTTATCCATTCTTTTGCTTGATATCCAACTGTTAATGGATTGGTGCTGCAAACGACTAAACCAACTAGTCTTTGAGAATTACATGAACAGAGGAAAGTAATGAAGTCCTCTCCCTTCATATTTCCAACTACTTCCATATGCTAAATGTAGTGCCTCAAATGTGTTTAAGGGTTGGTTTTCTAATGTATTGTTCCATAACCAATGTTTTAAAATCTGAAGGTTGATTGCAAATCTAATGTTCGGGGTGAACTGATTATGGTTCATCTTGTCAAGCTCTGATTTCTTATTCCTCTCTCCTAACACACGACACATTAGCTCGTTGACTCACTCCTACTACTGGAATGCTTCTTTAGTTTGCTTGGAGGGCCACGTAATGCCACCAGTGTAATGGATCAACCATCTGAGTACCGGTTGGTATAAACTCAGGTAGTCCCGTTTCGGTAGCGAAGAATGTGGTTCCAACATCAACATTGACTTCTGGTGAGACATCCTTTCTTGGTCCAGCATGGGCCATATCATTGGTCTGGCACCGATCAGCTCTGTATTGGTTCAATTTGGTTCAAGCTATGCCAGTTCGGTTTGAGGAAACATATTACATGGCTCCTTCCTACCATGCATGTTCCCTTGCGGCCATTTTTGATGGGTTGTAGAAAATATTCTAGACTTGGTCTCTTTGGACTTGCATTTATGTTGCTTTCTCCATGAGTCTAAGGAATACTCCATTATCTCCAAATACTTAGCTAGGAAAGAAGCTGTCATATTTTCCATCATCATTCGTAGTCTCCAGACTCTTCTATAGTCGCTATACCAGGCTGCCTCCCTGATGTAGCACATTCCAACCTCATATGCTTTGTCGTCTCATAGACGAATTCCTTTAAAGTGGCTGGTTTCTCCATTGTCAATCTCTTAGTAAACTTCGTGCCAAGGTGCAGTCCACTATACAAGTCATCAAGGTGAACCATTTACTCGTGTTATGAATTCCAACACTTGCAACATTAAACTGGATAGGTAGTGTCACAATGATTCATCTTCCCTTTGGTTCACATTAGATGATGAGTATCCATCTTTTCAATGTTTAATATGCACCGTGAATCGACTAATAAACTTATTCCATAAAATCTTCCAAGAATGAACTAATCCTTAGGGTTAACCATGGAAGTACTTGTAGTGAAGTCCGCCAACAATCGAGGATAGCACCTACACAAGACTTCCTCTGTACTCAACTCATCAGCATGTGTTGAGTATACTGCCGTAAATGTACTACAGGGCCAGTAAGTCCTTAATATGGTTCCATGGCAGGCGTCCCAAAAATCTCTAGGGTCTCTAGTGTAACATCCCGCCTTTTCGCACACTTTAAACCGAGACACGTGCCAATTCAAAGCATACGCAAGGGCGGATTGTTATGGGGTAAATAAGAAAAAAACAGAGAAGAAATAAAACAAAATAGAATCTCACAGCGGAAGGATAAAATATAATAATCAATATACAGTTCATGATAACTGTTTACAAAATATTTATTTTACTTATACAATGAATATCAGAGTTACACATACCAATACAATCAATGCAGCGGAAATTTAGAGTGTGGTGCAATACTATAAATAATATAATACGGATTCTTCGTCTTTGTCCTCCAAAGCTAAAATCTTCGATCCTGAAACGCTCGGACTGACCCGAGCGAATTTGAAAAGACAAAAACACTCGAGTCAGACTAAAAGATCTTATGTGAGTTAAATTAACAGAAATAAATATGAGTATAGTAACTCAAGAGATGTTCGGGATTTACATCTCCTAAGGATCCGTTAAACTATTTACTATGTAGTATATTGCGCTATTATAATAGTGTCTATTTATAAAATAAACTTACTTTTTAATAGCGTTAAGGAGTTACCCATATAGCCCTTAACACAAATAATGCCAATAGTCTATACAGTACCGTAATACCTCCTGATCGGGAAGCTACCAGAGGATACTCCATAGGTACGACACAAATAGAAACTCGTAGTAAAGGCTCGGTATGGTAGGTGACACGGCACAACTAGGCAATGCCAGGGTAGATATACCAATTGCTATCCAGGCTGGTGGAAACGCGTAGCCGCAGTTACCGCCCACCTCGGACTAACTCCCCAAAATCAAAATATAGAAGTGGCCACTGAATCAATCCAAGTCAAAGTATAATATCGAAGAGGAGGGTCCGATCAGAGGAATGACCTCATTGGCCTGAGAATCGCTCCTGTTTTAGCCACCTTATGCCAACTCACGGGAGTCGGGTCCACGTATTTACCTTACAGGAAACGTCGCCACCACCTACTTCATTCTGGAATCTCCACCGCGTACACGGTTAGTCAAAGTGGTTTCGGTATCGACAGAGAGTATGTCCATATCCGATCCCGGTCTCTTTGCCAACCCATCGTTATTATAACACCGCGGTCATTTAAAAATAGGTTATACTTTAAAAATCAGAATAAACATTTCCATTTTAAAATTATGAATACGATATCATTTTAAAACCCAAAACAATAAGATATCCTTTATCCCAAATATAAACCTTTTCAAAAATCCAAATGCTTTAAAATTTATAACGTCTGAAAGCCAAATATCCTTTCAAAGCATAATATTTCGAAATTCATAATTTAAAACCATAACTTTTAAAACTTGAATGGTTTGGATATTCAACGGTATATGAATTAAAAGGTTTAACTTAAATGTTACTTTGTAAAGAAAATAGTTCTCATGGCTTTACAAATACATTTCTTTATTAAAGTCTAAACCAAAATTTATATTATCTCTCTCAAGTTCCAAAACCACTTCAAGTCATTTATATATACGTATATCCATTTTGAGTATCAATATTTCAAACTAAAGTTGGATTTTATTCTTTCAACAAATCAATTGTTCTATTAATTAGTCTTGAATATTCATATAAAATCCATAAATAATAAGACTTCAATTTCTAGTAATAAAATATATATATTTTTCCCAATTCAAATTATACTAGAATATTCATTTCAATTTATTTTGGGAAAAATCCAATTATAAATATCATATCTTAAAATTTCCATCTTAACATTTAAACATATGATATAAATTATTAAACTCCATTTTCTTAATTTTCTTCCATTTTTAATAAAGATTTTTATACACCTTTTAATTTCAAAATTTTCAACTTCATATGTATATATATATGGAAGAAAAATATTTATACAATATAAAATTTAAGATTATTATAAACCGTATTCCATCCAAACCATAGAAATCACATTTAAATAGTTATATATATACCGCGGTGCCTGTATATAATTTTCTATCCTATGGTCAAGTGATACGGATATTTATCATTTCAATCCGCAATTTAAAAGATATAAAATTTTGCGGTTATATATCATTTCAAACCACAATCCCGAATGAAATGAAATATGCATGATAATTTGCAATTTAATGATATACAATAAACATCCATTCACCAACATCATCCATCATCCAAATCGCAATCATCAATCAATATCAATCAATAACAATATTATATTTGATAATATATAACAGGTAATAACTGGCAATTTTATTCAATTTAAATTTAACGACCATAAATTTAACAGTTTATATTCAGTAATAAATTATATAACTGTTAACTAGCATTTTCATGCAAACACAAATTCTAACTGTCAATTAATACGCAATAAATAAATTAAATTAACAGTTAAATTCAATAAATGCAATTCAGCGGATATGAATGAAATAAGCACGCCAAATACTCATAAATAAATTCTATTCATTTCTAAAATTTATTTAACAAACATAAAAGCTTCTAGTAGTTGTGAGTGGGTTAAAACACTCACCATTGGAATTTAAATCGAATTTAACTTCAATTTAAACTCAAAATTTTGACGGCCTCCAAATTCATCCAAACCAGCGTCAAAACGTCAGAAATTCCGATACGATCCCAGCAAAACAAACCGCGCGTGAATCCGAGCTCGTATGCAAAAGTTATGGAAATTTGAAAAATGAAAAAATTCTGGTCCTGGGTCGACTTCGGGTTCGACTTCGGTGCGCCGCCTCAATTCCCCGGTGCTTGCTTGGAGTTTCCGCCAAAACGACCCGGAGCGACCCGAGTCATTTTCTTCCTGACCCGAAGTTGCTCTAGGGTTTTCTCCCCTAAAACCCGAAGCGCGACCAGAAGCTGCTGCAGATCCAATTTTTTTTTTTTTTTTTTTTTTTTAAATTTGAATTTTTTTTTTTGAACTGACTGGATCTAGGGTTAGCCCCCATTGAAGAAGAAGAGAAGCTTGAAGAAGATGAACGTACAGCAAATAGACAATAGAATGGAGCTAGGGTTTATAACTGTATATTTATAGGTAGGGTTGGGTTAGAGTAGATAGACTAGATAGATGAACGTACGAAACAAACTAAGGCCCAAAAAGCCCGTTCTGACCCCGGAACGAAATTTGTCAAACCCATATATCCAGATAGGTATTTTAAAATATTCTGAACGCGATGGAAAAAGTTTCACGTCCAAATTTGATCGTATGAAGAAGTTATGTTGAAAACAAGATTTCCAAATCGATTTCAAATTGATTTTAATAAAATTGATTTTCAAGGCGTTTCGCGTCCGTACGATCAAACGACATGTCCGATCGATACGAAACTTGAAACCCTATAATAATTCACCGATACGGATCCGATGAAATTGGTTTCGTCGAAATCCGAGTCCGTGGCCAAAATGGCTATTTTTAATCTTCATTAAATAAATTAAATAAATTATAAAAATCCAAATTTTATATTAAATTCTAAAATTGGCCAAATTTTATTTCTTATATGATTCGTAATCAATTGAAAAGATTTAACAGGCTTAGCTGTGAATTAAAAGTTGACAGTATATTAATTGCAATGTTAATTTCTACACTTTCTTATATTTAAGAATTTTATAAATTATATTCTCAAAACCCATACTTAAGAGATTTTTTTTTTAACCTTTATATTCTAAACTTTTACCTAAAATAAAGATGCTACTAACATTAGTTCAAGATTTCACTATAATGTTTACAAATTCCATTTTAATTAATATTTTACGTTTAATTCCATTTTATTTGTAATAATAAATACCATTTGTTGAATTAAATACTCAAATTATAAATTATAAATCTCGCTTTCTAAAGTCTATATCAACGAATGGTCCAATTAAAATAAAATTAGTATAGACCTCACCTTATAGAACTAACTACTGCAATTACAAACCAAAACTACGCAACTGCAAAAATTTAGTGAATACATTTGGGATTTGATTTCGAAATAAACTTAACAACAAATAAGATAGGTAACGAACAATAATTATTGTTGTCAAATCTATTTCAAAAGTCTACACTCAAATATTACCTTAAAGTAAGTCTTACGTTTCTATAAATTTATTCATACTTCCGTTACTATATTTATGCTTAATAAAGTAACGTTCATTCTTAATAACAACATTATAACTATCCAACATATAAAAGAACTCTATTCCCAAATATATTCATTGACAAATAAGTTAGGAAATTTATAATGGTTGTTATTCTTTCTTAAATTTACCTCCAAATTAACGTACTATCAAATTTCATTCACTTATGTTCTATCCAACATTCCTTTATATTTTATTTCCATAAATTTGTTAATATTTACATTCATTTATTAACAATTTACTTCCATAATACAATTGCAATCTAGTAAAGTTTTTATTACATTAATACTATTTCAACTTTATTCTTTTAGTATTAATTAAACAATCGTATTAAATTAAGAGATTATAATGATTTTCACTGTTTATATATACTCCATTAAACCCAACAGTCGTTCCAATCACCTTTGTATTGCATTAAATTGGTTATCCCTCACTGCCATTTATTTTACTTCCTAAATTCCCATATAGTTACAATTTTACCAATATATATAAACACATAGGAAATTTAAATTCTTGTCATAAATTCTTAAATTTAATTTTTATTCAAGTGCAACAATTACGCTATTTCCCTATTTATATTTCACCTAATTTTTCAACAATTAGATTAAATAACCGTTTCTACAATTCATAATTAACTATACATTTAAATCTCCTATACAGTAATTAAACAAATTTGTGGGTATAAATAACCTTTGCTTATATACATTTCACTTGTGCATTCCTTTTTATTTTTATAAACTCTCCCTTATTAACTAGGCACATAAACAACCCAAAAAAAAATCTATTTAGATCTATTTCAAACTATTTCCATTCTTAACAAAATAAAATAAATGGTTAACCTACACTTGTCATTCTTTTATATCCAAATTCACTAACAACATTATTAACAACAATGTTGCTATAGACTTTAATAAAATAAATTATATGAATGGTAAAATTTGGTAATTATGGCAAACGCCCAAATATATGCATAAATTTACTACTTGTTATTATGAATCCCATCTATTACTTTCTAAATGCCTTTGTCTTCTCATATCCCATTTACTACCAAACCGCAGATTTAGTTATAGCTTATCAATACGTAATCACCTAAACAAACAAATTTTATTACCCTTTTAAGTGCGTTTATTATTGACCATTTATGAAAATTACTTACCTTCACATATTGCATTGGTTTATTCAACGGTCACTTTTACTTAGTCTCTATTTATAATTACAACCAAATGTACAATCACCACTGTTTATTTTATATTAATTGAATTCCATTCTAGTAAATATTTTTATTAATATCCACTGATTCAACATTTGTATGTTTCTTAAAATTAACTTTCAACAAAATGTGACAATTTACATTATACAAATCTATTGTCATAAATTTTATTGTTACTTTAAATTCCAATTACTATAACAAATTTCTACACTTACTCAAATAAAATCTTAAGACTTTATTTCATTCTAAATTAGATTAGAACATATTATATTAATTCATTTAATATTACCAAATTTAACGGGTCGTTACATCTAGTAATCCTATCACTCGGGAGAAGTACTTCTAAGCTAAGCTCTAATTCCTCATTCCACTTGTTCACATTTGAACAAATTATCTAATGAATTGAGCTACCTTATCCTCTGCTTTGAGTGTGTAACGACCCGTAATTTTACCACTTTGAAAATAAAATATTTTATTGATTTTTAAATATTTAAATTCAGAATTATGATGTACAAATAATCATGTTTTGAACAATAACATATACCCACGTTAACAACAATATAAATCATCAAAAGCAAACATCTTATCATCAAAAGCAATATCTAGTCATTGAAAGCAAACATCTAATCATATATTTATGTAATAAAGATTTGATGTGACATATTTATATAATAAAGATTTGATATGATGTTATAAAAAGGTTTGGAAAGACATAAAGTAAGATTTAATGTGGATTTGACTTAATGCATGAAATGAAATGAGGTGATGTGGACATAATATTTTATAAAAAGATGTATAGTTGATTTGATTTGTACCATGGTTTAAAAACAAAATATTTAACGGCATCGCGCTTTTGCCGTTCGACGTTGCGTATTTGCAGTTTGAAAATATAAGTTTCAGAAATTTGATAAATGGTATAAATATAATTTTTTAGCCTTAATAATCTTTATTTTATTTTTAAATGACGATAGAAAATTAATTTTTAAGTTTTATTTACATTGATAGATAGTTAAATAAAAACAGTAAATATGGCTGGAAATATTATTTCGGATTTACGATCGATTACCGAACAAAAGTTGTTTTCAACGTGGTTACAACGTAGTTTCTTTTAAACTTATATATTCACATTTTCTAACATTTAGCAAATAAAACAGAAGTTTATTTCTAAAAAGTAAATAAAATAAAAAGATTTTGATTTATTGATTTGATAAAGATTCTTTAATAAATATCATAATTACCAAATGCAAATCAACATCCCATCCACATTTATACTAAGTGGTTAAGTGTTACATCATGCATGGAAAAAGGAACACTTTTATTATTAATTCATATTTAATAAAAAATGGAAAAAGAAAAATCATCACATTTTGTACAAGATCAAATCCATCTATCTCTTCACTTCTTTTTCACATTAATGGCAAGTTAAATCATGCTTTGAAAAGTGTGCTAAGGGAGATAAAAGTTGATTTGATATGAAGGGTATTTTGGTCTTTTGGGTTAAGGGTAGTAAGGTAATTTTGGTTGCAAACTTCAACTATAAATAAGCAACTCCACTTGTTTATTTTGCACACTTCACTCCTTACTTCCTTCTTCATCTTCTCCATCTTCATTTCCATGGCCATCTCTTTCGTAGAAAACTCCACCTCCAAAACCCCACACATCCACACCCCTTTACCTATGGCCATACCCCCACCACAACCGTACACACCCTCCACACCACCAACCCGAGCTCCACACCACCTACCTGAGCCCCCTACCATCCATACTCGCCTCCGAAACCACACATACTCTCACCCGAGCTCCACCTACCCAAGGCCGAGCCCAGACCTCATCTCCACCCGACCCATACACCCCTACCCGAGGCGACACTCGTTCCCACACATCAACACAAACCCACACCCTCCTTATACAAAACACACCCTCCAAAACTCAAGCACTCCACTTCTAAAAGTTGATATTTCTAGTTCGTAGTCAAAATAATTCATAGTATTCGTATTTATAATTCGAGGAAAAGAAGCATGCTAGTTGTAGAAAAATGATTGCAAATAAAATGAAAGTGGGTAAACTCTTATCTCTTTTAAAATCATAATTAATGTTATGTTATGATGATCATGTTTACACCTTTACGATGATTTTGATAATTAACACCATCCAGTGTTAATATGAATGTTTGGATGAATTTTCATTTTGGATGAATTTGTCATTTTGGATGAGTTTGGTTGAATGGATGATTGTCGATAATAATTTGACATCTTAGCTAATTTGGTTATATTTACTTATGTGAAATTATTTACTATTCACTTTGTTACGTAAAGACCATTTATATGGTATATTTGGAAAAGTGAGCCTTCAAAAAAAAATCAATTTTGGAAAAGAAATTAAATTTGGAAAAGATAGAAATTGATTTGGAAAATCAAAAGAAATTAAATTTGGAAAGATAGAAATTGATTTGGAAAATCAAAAGAAATTAAATTTGGAAAGATCGAATAAATTTGGAAAAGTTAGAAATTGATTTAGAAAATCAAAGAAAAAAAATAAAAGGTTGAAATTATATTGAAAATGGAAGTTTATATTTGAGAATTTAAACATAATAAATTTTAAAAGTCTAAAGTTTCAAAATAAATACGATATGGTTTAAAAAGTTTAAAGGATAGAAAATTTTAATACTATAATAATATAATATGAGATATTTTGAAATAAGTGAAAAATAGATAATAAATAGTCAAAATAATAATTTATTGATTTTAAATAGTTTGTAAAGGGTTTATAAGAAAGAAAAGATGATTTGGAAGTCTTATGACAAATATTGAAAAACAAGTAAAAATTCGGCGCGTCACGTAACGGTAGTTCGCGATTACGCGTCTAAAATTTCAAATAAGTGTAGAGAATGGGTTATACCTCATAATTCTTCGAGATAAGAATTTTTCGGATTATTTTATCCATGTTTTGTAAATGAAGAAAGAAAATCAAGATTTCATCTTGTGTAAATTATGACCAAATCAAGTTTTCAGATAAATCGCGCTTTTATAGAAAAGCAACCAAAGTCTAAAAACCTTTGAAATGAATATTTTTAAATGTTTAAATTATGAAATAGATTTGAGAAATATGTTAAAATGTTTTAAAAGAGATTTGAACTGAAAAATATATATTTTCAAATATTAGAAAGTTTTTTAAATCGAATAAGCTTTTAAGCACTTTCCACGACCTTTTCTACTACCGTTCAATAACTTTAGAAATGAAGTTTAATTTAGTGATTCTTTCCTGAATCGTTTATAAATGATTTTAAATAAATAAGTGATAGAAGATGATTTGGAAGTTTAATAAGAGTTTAAATAATGGTAAGAGAAATCGTTTATAACACTTAAACAATAATTGGAATATTTCCTTAGAAGTATTGAATGTAATAAGAAACTGAGTATGCAGAAACGACTAGTAAATTTGTCCCGCCCTTGAGATCTAGAAAGATAAAACAAGGTGTGTAACTAAGCTTAGGAATGGAGCAACCAGTGCCCTGAACTTACTTGGCCTCTATTTTCTCTTTCTAGGCGAGGGGTGGAATAGATCGAAGGGATAGCCCGGATGCTCTAAATGAAAGATAACACTTAAGTTTTTCCAAAATAAAAATGATTGGAAAAGGCTGTTCAGTAATGTAAATAATGTTCTAGTCAAACTCTGTATTAAGTTATGAGGAGGGCAGTCTGTACTATCTGCATAAAATTTAGAGGAATACGAAAATTAATATGGGATAAAATTAGTCTAATCTTTTACTAATATAATTGGTTATGGGTTTATAGCAAACGATGTCTTAAATAAGATTGTTTTTGACCCAGTTAAGACATTTTTTCGAAAGCAGAAATTTTATTTGAAAGTGAAGGACAAGAAGATTTCCAAAGATAAAAGACTTTGATTTATCTATAAAAAGTAAAATATGAAAAGAGGCTTTACAAATCCTGTATACACATATTCACATGTTTATCGATGATCGGATTTTGAAGAAAGCGGGATCAGATTTGGCTGATTCCTATCCGAAAACCACTTTGAGTCAATTTACGTTTTGAAGGAAAACATATTGAAGATAAGATCATGAGGATATTCATGATGTAGAGATACTTGTCACTAGACCCTTGGAAACATTAACCATATCATATATTTGGCAGTAGTGCTCCGTTATGAAAATCTTCGAATTGCAAGGACTAATCGCAATTGAGCCTAGGGGTGATTTCCAAAATAGAATGTTATAGGAGGAGTGTTTTTGATTTCATTTAGTCCCAGAACGAACCTGTATGGATGAATGTATGACATTGCATTTTAAAATCACATTAATTGATCTATGTAAACGTATCATCTGGTGGTAGAGAAGGC
The DNA here is from genome assembly GCA_030765085.1 of Allium cepa. Lineage (NCBI taxonomy): Eukaryota > Viridiplantae > Streptophyta > Magnoliopsida > Asparagales > Amaryllidaceae > Allium > Allium cepa. Next base: position 545,398,754 of record CM060943.1, on the reverse strand, counting down.
AACTTCTCTTAGCTTAACGCTCTTTTCTGAGACTTACGAGCTCAGGAGTTATATGTTTGTATAAATCAGTTGTGTGATTATGGAATGGCAATGTGGCATTCAAAATAAGAAAGATGATGTGCTATGTGAAAGGTAACCGTGATGTCTGGCCTCACACTTGGAAATGACTGAAACATGGTAGATGCAGAAAGGCTATGTGGTTCACAACCATTAGGGTATGATCATCCCCTTCTAGATATATTTCTACCCCCTATGACGTTCGGGTTTAAATTAATATGGTGTATGCTAAAGCACGTTCGGATAGGTCGGGAACGATCGGGATGATGGCATATTTGGTACTAACTAGTAAGAGGTCGGCCGGTCTAATGTTGGTAGAGGACTATCAGTTTGGCCTTGATATATTCCTTTAGAGATGTACTGCCAGAAGGTAGTCCCTTCATTTGGTCATTTGTATGGAAATTCATTCTCCAATAAGTGCCTACCATTTTGTTTGTAGAACCTGCTTTGTGGCTAGTATGATGGAATTTAATCAATGCAACAATTTCAGCTAAGATTAATAAGTTACTTGCAAATGTTTTCGAAGAATGTCATTAAAAATAATATCAAACGTTTTGATAAAAATGTTTTGGTTATCACAAGGTAATCCGTGTTTATGTACAGCGTGGTCTTATGAGATACTATTTCTTTTCAAAAGGATTTTGTCACAAACTTTGAACTATGACACTAGTTTATGAATTGAGTTTCTCACGCTGGTTTTCCATACTGATCCAGGTATTTTTATACACGGGTTAGATCCGAGTGGTTCCAAGATTAGCTGAAGACATTTGGAGTTTCCAAAGGAGAGTTAGAGATCTTCATCACATATGAACATATTCTATTTTCGCTGCATTTGTTTGATGTTTTTCAGCAATTATAAGGTTAGGTATTACAATTGTCCAAGCTGAATTTAGGTTAGACTCAGATATAAGTATTTTCAAAATTTTCTGTTGTAAAGATTATTGTTCAATAATATATGTTATTCCATTCATGTGAGATTATTTTCTATCTATTTTTCTTTCTTACCTTTAATGTTCCATTTTTTTCGTTCAATTTGGGTTGGACATGTGCGGCTTATTGTCGACTCGAAGGGTAGAAATGTGGGTTATTACAAGGTTACTATCAATGATAGCTCGGCCTTTCCCTTCGAGGGGAATGACTTCTTTCATCTTCCTTATGATGATTTGATCTTCAGTTACGAGCATGGTCAAAGCTCTTAGATCAGTCCCAATAATCATTTTATCCTTCATTGACCACAATTTCAATGAGGGAATGAGAAACGTTTGCTGCAGCTGCCCCTAGTTCGGCATCATCCATGTGCAGTTCGGTATGGAACCGCTTCTCAGTCTTGCTTTAGGCTGAATCCTTTCTCGTTTCATCCCTCCGGCGTTCTTTCTTCTATCTCTTTGACTTTCTTGATCAGATTTCTTGTCAGATTGTGACCTACTTTGTTTTTTGGATATCCTAGACTGGGGTCGCCCTCGTGTTCAAGTGTTGCAACCAATAGTTTGCGGCTGTCCCAAGCGTGTCATGAGTTGGTACACCATTGCATGATGTTAGGTAGCGAAACATTTGTTAAGCTTGTCCACTACTCTATCCAGGTTGCCTCTGGTAATTACGCCTACTAACAGTAGAATGCTTGATAAATGATTATTATCATTAACACTTGTCTGCTTAGGTGCGCTGGTGTTTCTTGAATTCCTGATGGTAGCACTAACCTTGTTCTTTGATCTCAAAAGAATATCGAGAATTAGTTTCTCAATGAAAGCACCAAAAAAATTTTGTACAAAAAAGGGGCAAACTCCTCCAATCGGTTTGTTATGAAGCTGTGAATACAGGGTGTATAACACAACTATTATATTTAAATCATGATTAATTTTTAGAGAGCAGATCACATATAGTTATGTCGAAAGTAAATGTAGTAAAGTAAAGAACACAAAGACTTATAGTGATTCGTCCAGAATGTGCCTACATCCACTACCCATTTTCGTTATTCTTCTTATAATATTTGATACAATGTCTAAGATACAAAATACAATGATCTTGAGCCCAAAAGATAATTAGACATAACATAAGGAATTCAGTTCGGCTATTCCTATCTAGCTATTTCTGCATGCCTATTCATGTTCGGTTGTCCCTGTTAGGAAGATCCTGCTAGACTGCTCCTATTAGGAAGATCCTGCTAGGCTGTTCCTATTAGGCAAATCCTGCTAGGTTGATCCTACTAGGAAGATCCTACGTTTTTTATCTTTCTTTTCCTAACTTGTCTACCATTATCGTTGTAAGATTGACTCTCCCGAATTGACCTCCATTGTTGTTGGAAGCTTTGGTATTTATAGAAGTAAAGAGGTATGGTGGTCATTTTGGTAAATCAGGTAATTTCCATCCATAACTTGCTCAGTTTGGATATTTCCATATACACATGATATAATCAGAAGTTTCCAAACGTACTATGATTTTATTCCATACATATCTTGCTTGGTTCGGCTGAGAGCTCTGTCCGGTACTAGTCAGTTTGGCATGGTGCACATGGACATGTTGTTAGCCCGGTTCCAGCACCATCTCCTTGGTTCGTGGAATAACTTGCCTCGAAACGTAAAAAAAAATCATCATAGACTCCCGCCAAATATCTAGTAGCTCCGCTCAATAATTTTTTTTTCCTATTCTTTCGAAAATTCGAAATAGTTGTTACAATTCCGCTCCTGTTACTCTATCTTTGCCCGGTCTTACAAGACTATTCTCCTGGCTCGACACTCCTTCCATCGATCAAACAACCATGTTCGGTACATTAGTGTTCGAACACAAGGAGGAGTTGGAAATAGGTAGGCACTCAACATTTAGACTCCCTACCAGACCATTCCTCATGTTCCATAAAAAATAAAATGCTTGCAAGGAATCGAACTCCTAACCTCTCCCTTGGAAGCTGGATGTCCAACCACTTGAGCTATGCATATTTTTTGTGCTATAACTCCTTCATTTCAAGTCAGAATTGAATAAAACTTGGACCAATAGCTTCGTATCGTTGGGTAGAGCATTCCACTGCTTCTGAATGTTCCATTTTTTTGGAGCAGGTAGTCGTTGTCCAAGGTGGGTCCCAGATCGGTTAGGTAGTGGATAAATTTTAGATGATAGTACCTTTCAATCCTAGTTTAGATTGAGATATGGTTTCGACCTAGGTGCACATCTCGACCTTAGGAACACTTTACAAGTGTCATGACTATATTTTCTAACTATTCCGATTTTTCCACTAGCGCTTTGCTTAGCCCTTATGATTACATGATGGAGCTTTTATTATGCATCTTTCGGCCATTTCTATGCTCCTTGACGTCTTTTCGCATTCCCCATGTCATTGGAAAAAATGCCTATAATAGAAATAAATTATGCAAATTGTCTTTGATTCGAGTCCTTAATTGCAAAATCCTGATTTTAATTTGACCTAATGGCTGTGAAAATCCCAATCACAAACTTTTCTTTACACACTCAAATATGAAAATTGAGGAAGAAAGATCAATCATAATTTAGCCCCTTTCTAGTAAGTGGTACATGTCTACTTATAGAGAACTCTTGCCCTTGGATTTATGACACGTTTCATCTTAAATAAATGGATAGTTGAGATTTGCTGACATGGCAAAAGATTTGATGATCAATATGCGATAGTAAGGGCTCCACATGGAATTTGGGAATATCAATCTTGATGTATTTTCAACATTCAACAACTCTAATTATCAGCATAGATGGTTCCTTTACTCCTCAATATGTGATAGCTCTTTAAAGGCTGATAGCTTGATCGACCAACATGTGACAACTTTGAAAAAATATTGACCTTTGATAGCTTAACTTACCAACCAATGGTAACCCTTTGACTTCAATATGTGATGGCTTTATAAACCCAACCTACGATGGCTTATTACTTCCATCATACAATAGATTTATAAACTCAACTTGTAACAGCTTTTCACCTTCATCATGCAATGACCCTATAAACTCAGTATGTGATAACTTAGATATATCAAAACTTTTGATATTTTATGAAGTCATCGTGCATGGCTCAAACATATCAGCTATTGATAGTTTTTGGAATCAACATGAGATAGCTCAAACATCTCAACCTTCGATAGTTCTTGGATTCAATATGCAATGGCTTAAACATCTCAACCTTCGATAGTTCTTAGAGTCGACAAGCGATATCTCAGACATCTCAACCTCAAATGTTCATGAAGTCACCATGCGATAGGTCGTATCAACCTTCGATAGTTCCTTGAGTCAATATGCAATAACTCAAACATAAACGTTCGATAGCTTGTTTTAGAAAAATCGGGATAGCTTTGAAATCATCAACTCTTCCATTGCCTGTTTTAGCAAACTTGTGATAACTTTAAGACCATCATCCTTCGATAGCTTGTTTAAATAAGCATTAACTTTGACACCTCACCTTCAATGGCTTGTTTTCTTTCAATCTACGATAGCTAGTACTTTTTGGGTATAACAGGGGTATGTCATTAAGTGTCGAAATAAGGGTTGTTACATATCTAGTATTTAGATATAGATCCAAATTCAAACTCCACCTCCCCATTTTATGGCCGACCATAACATAGGCTAAATGTTCCGTCATATACTCCAAACCTATTTAGTAATTAATATCGTTTAAATCATATTTAAACTTATCAATCTCATATGCTGAGACATACATATATTACTTTTATATACACACCTAATTAAGTGCTATTGACACTTAGAAAATACTAAAGGCGCCCAATATATTAAATAAGTTATATGGTGTGTTATTTTACAGAATTCACCAATATGGTTATGTGATTGGTAGCTATAAACTATGTAGTTAAAACCCCACTAAATTCCTGCTATAATATGTAGCACTCTTCCAACGCTATGCAATTTAAGTTTAGTGCTATTAAACAATAGATATGTTTTATGCCCTTTTATTTTCCTCTACACCCGCTAAATCAGGGATTTTTAGCACCCGCTTTAGCAACATTAATACAAAAAATTGATTTGACTAATTCTCTTTTAAATCAATTCATCAAAATTAGGATAAAAACCTAATTTTTAGGCACAATCGCTCAATATAAGTAAGAAATCTATTGTAGTCACCAAATCCAAACTACATAAATCATGGTATTCTTTGGTTTTTAATTATATAAGATTAAACAATATTTTTTTCCTACACAAATGATATGAGAATTATAATAAATTAGCTATATATATTTGGTTTTATATCTAATGAAGCTTTTTGCAGCTTCGCTATTTTTCTCTAATCCCCATTTTATCCTCGTTATAAATTTTTGCACCCCACCGCTATAGATCCACTAAGTGCTTTAACTGCACAGGCTATAAATCAAATCAGTGATTGACATCGAATATTAAAAATCAATGTTCACTCGTCACCTTAGCTATCAGAATAAGAGTTTGGTAGAATTCATTGCTTATACTGGTAAAATCCAATTTTACAATTTAAGCAGTACCTTTTAGTAACCATTATTTACATCATTTCTCTTCAACAACATTATACCACTATAGATTTTATAATATTCGGATTTGGTTGAAATTCCAATATCATCTACAGTTGACTTAGTTGGTCCTTGAATAAAGAACTTAATTACGCTGTAATCCTCTGGCCAGAGACTTTGACTTTGAGTTGACTACAATTGACCATGATACTAACCTCCTATAATTAAGGAGAAGAATTCTCTATTGAGTAGTATTTCACTTTCAATGCTTTAGCTCAGACCCAACTATTGTCGTTCAAACAACACCATGCCATTATTTAACTATAATCAAAGTGGAGTATCCGTATTGAAGTTCAACAGTATTTTCAAGTCGATTTAACTATGTAATGTTGTCACTTCGAGATTTCCTATTTAACCTTAATTATTATTAACCAAGTTGAAACTCTTGGGTGAGTCATTCCATAATTATCCAATAACTATCAGTACGTAATCGGTTAATGCCACCAGCAGTCATGAGTAATACAGTGCCTAACATTTGGACATCGTTATATGCTCTAGTACAAACGGATGTGTCAATATTATCTCCCCAAACATTTTTTCCATATATACTTATAATAATATGTCATTTCATTTTGTGATAATTTTCTTATGATTACAACTCCTTTTAATTATTACCACATAGCATATCATTTAAGGATTTTCTAATTAGTATAAACTAATTAATTAATTAACTATATCATAATATAACAAAGTATATAATAGAAATTAAATACTGTGTTGGTTGTAGAGTAAGATATATATAAAAAATCACATAATTTTCCCTAGGGCTTAGCCCTACCTTGTTGGTATAAAAGAAGTTAGACAACTTAGGCATTTACAAATTCGTGATAACGGGACTCAAATCAAAATAAATACGAAATATGAAAAAATAAAAGAAGTCAGTGATGGATCTATAATTATTAATATATATATAGCATATGAAAAGTAGAAGAGAAGGACAAATAGGTGTTTAAAACATATTAACAAGATGAGAATACAACCGATTCAAAGGGAGGAAAGTAGAGATCTAAATCATATTGCAAAATTCACATAGATGAAAGGGATGCAAGAGATGGGAATTAAAAGCATATAAATATGATGAATTTGTATATAAATAAAATAGAAGGTTACCTTGAGATGTAGCGAAAGTAAACACCTTGAATAATTAAAGGATACCTAGATTCAACGAATCAGTCTCTGGATCATGCAACAATCAAGAGATAACTACTTTTATTTTATTTTGTTTATTTTGGATTTTTGGAACCTAAGGCTTCCATGAAAACATGGTTATAGATGATGAGAGAGGAAGATAAAATTTTATCAAGAAAGAAAAATGAATTCATCGAAAGAAATGAAGGGAGATTTGTTTTAAAGGAATAATAAAAACCTTTCATATTCCTCCTTAGAATCATCCCCCTTTAATACTCTACTTAGATCTAAATAAATCATCTCTCTCCTTTAAATGCACGGCCGACCATAGATGGTGTCTTATGGGCTCTCAAAATTCCTAAAATCCATTAGCATTAATCCCATTTAAATCTAATTTAAATGTTCCACTGATATCATTATTGCTACACTCATCTACAACTTTTATATACACACTTTATTGAATACTAATAGTATTAAAAAATCAAATAAAATTTTAATATATTAAAAATATTATTTTATTTAATTTATTGAAAATCCACTTCGTATTTATTCTATTTAAATTCAATTTAAACAATCTACCAATATCGTACATCAATACGTGCATTTATAACTTTTATATACGCACTTTATTAAATACTAATGGTGTTTCAAAATAAACTATAATATAATATTTAATATTTCATAAATATTAATTAGTTTTAAATGCTTATAAATTAATTAAATTGCGTCATTCATTCAAAGTATTCATCATTTCATTGTGTGACTCAAAGATATAAATTCAATCAGCGATTAATATTGAACAATTTGAATATTAATGTTGTACACACCACCTTAACCTGTGGTATGACAGTTTGAATAAATTAATTACTTACACATCTTTATGGTAAAATACGATTTTACTTATTATAAGTGGTACCCTGTAGTAACAATTATTTATACTAATTCTCTTCATCAAACTGTATCACATTAGGTCTTATGGAATTTGGTATTAATAAAAATTCCACACATTCGGCTTTATAAGTCTATACACAAAATCCTTTGTTCGAGAATAATTATTATTATAGTCCGTACTGCTCTGACCAGAGACTTTGATTTTGAATTGACCGTTGTTGTTTATGATACTAATCCTATATAACTAAGGAGATGAATTTTTAATTGAATAGTATTTCACTTCCAATGCTTCAACTCAGACCCAACTACAGTCTTTCGATGGACACCGTGCCTTGATTTAACTATAATCAAAGTGGAGTGTCCATATTGAAATCCCATAGTATAATCAAGTCAAGGGAACTATGTAACATCGTCACTTTGAGATTCTATGTTTTGACCTAATTATATTAACCAATATAAAAGTCTCGAGTGAGTCATTCCATAATTATCCAATAACTATTAGCACGTAACCCTTGGTCACCCCAACAGCCATGATTAATACATTACCCATCATTTAAAGAGTGTTACACACTCTAATCTTAATAGATATATCAATATCCCATCACGAAACGTCTTGAATAGGAATATTTTAAATAATATGTCATTTTATAACATATTACTTAAATAATTATATCATATTATAACAAGTATATAATAGAAAGAAAACATATTTTATTTTGAACAAGATTTATTACTGAGTTAGATATATGTAACAAATTACATAATTGCCCTTAGGACATATCCTTAACTCTATCAGATTCCTTATATAAGAGAACTGGAATCTACTTCAGTAAAGTTTATGGACATGTGTAAATAATTATTTTAGAGTGCTTTCAACTTAACTTTGAACATTGTGTGGTATGCTGTACCGATTTGACATGGCATTTTGGAATCTGCTTTAGGAAAATTTATGGACATGTGTAGATAATTATTCAAAGTGTTGTCAACTTTACTTTAAAACATTGTGTGGTATACGGTATATATCTGACATAGCATTTTGGAATCAGTTTTATATACACAATTATTTCAGAGTGTTGGAAAATCAACTTTAATACATTGCTTTGTACACTATGCTGATATGACATGGAATTTTGGAATATACTTTAGTAAAGTTTGTGGACATGTGTAGAAAATTATTTTAGAGTGTTGTAAACTCAACTTTAACACATTGCGTGGTACATTGCATTGATTTAACATGTGTTATGGAATCCGATTTACTAAAGTTTGTGGACATGCATAGACAATTATTTCAGAGTGCTGCCAACTCAACTTTGACCCATTACATAACAAACATAGAAATACAAACAAATGAAAGGGTACATAATACATTGCATTATAGAGGTAGAAAGCATTACATAACAAACATAAAAACATAAATAAATGATAACGTACATGATACATTGCATTGTAAGAACACATTATTACTCTCATAAACTATTAATTACATCAAATAGAAGATGATTTAAGTTGGTTTTTAAGAAGTGTAATTTCATGCCTTAAGTTTGAGAAAAATGCTTCACCTCTTGAGCGACCGACTAATTTAGCCAAAAGTGGATCATGCACCACCTTTGGTGACATCCGAAGAAACGATGTTCGATATTTGGATATGCTATTGTAATAATGTCAGTATGAGATACAAGGCCATTGCAGCAAAACACGTTGCATTTCATCTCTTTGATAAGCATTAACTCTCGCTTTTGAACCAATGCTACACTTACTTGGTTTTGTAGTGAGCCTAATTACTTTTGTATTTCTGCTATGCAATTAACTACACGTTGAGGTAGAGAGTCATCGATCCACTTGTAAAATTCATATATGTGGAAGTGGCATCTTAAATAACGACGTCCAACATTTAGTCCATATTTCACAACTGACACTGAAGATTCATAAGCACCGAAATAGTAGATTGTTGTCGAATTCCTCGCTATAACCTCTTCTTGTTGTTGTTGCAAACGAGTTATTTATGCCCTAATAGTGGATAAGGCGGTGCATGTACATTGGTTGACATTCTACAAAAAATGAAATGACCTTTTCCTTATAAAAACTTTGAGAAGTGATGGTGAAAGGAAGAATAATATCAATGTTATTTGTAGGGTTTTGAAAAGCAAGATAAGTAAACTACACTATATCTTTAATTATGAACTATATCATTGTACGTCATGTAACAACCCGCACCCTAATAGGCCTGAATTATCGCTACATCAAAAACCAAAGTCCACAAAAGTATGGATCGTTTGTGTAACAACCCGCCCCGAAAAAGACCTAAATTTTGACCTAGAAAAGGCCTATCAAAACATAGACCCATTCAACGGTAAGCTGTTGATAAAATTAAGAAAATAACAATATAGAGCCATAACTAAAATTTTAAAAATCACAGTGGATGGAACAAAATATAACAGCAAAGTGTACCCATTTATTTCAAAACCATAAAAATGTCATAATACAAAATTCCATAAAAACCGTAACATAATATCTGTTACAACAATTGTTTAAATACTAGGTACACATAAAAGCAAGTAATAATAACAAATACTACCACAAGTCAAGCTTCTCTATCTCTAAGCATCGTCACCACCATCACTCCGTCCTTAACCTATGTTGTAAAGAGGAGGGAGTTAGAACAACAAGTGTGGTGAATAAAAACCTCGTGTAACGGCCCTCCTTTTCGCACAGTTTAAATCGACACACGTGCCAATTCAAACCATACGGAAGGGCGGATAGTTATGGGGTAAATAAGAAAAAAACCGAGAAAGAAATAAAACAAAATAGAATCTCATAGCGGAAGGATAAAATATAATAATCAAATATACAGTTTATAATGCTGTTTAAAATATTCGATTATACTTATACAACATACATCAGAGTTACACATAACATATAACAATGCAGCGGAACAATATGAGTGTAGTGGAATATAGTAAATAATAATAATAGAAATCTCCGTCTTCGTCCTCCAGAGCTAGTCTTCGATCCTGAAATTCTCGGACTGACCCGAGCGAATTAAAAAGACAAAACACTCGAGTCAGAACTAAAAGATCTTATGTAAGTTAAGTCAACAAAAATAAATATGAGTGCAGTAACTCAGAAGATGCTCGGGATTTACATCTCTTAAGGATCCGTTAAACTATTTACTATGTGGTATATTTTGCTATTATAATAGTGTCTAATTGTAAAATAAACTTACTTTTTTCTTAGCATTAAGGGGTTACCCATATAGCCCTTAACACGTAATAGTCCGAGTAGTCCATCCAATATCAGCGCATCTCCAGATCGGAAGACTACTCTAAATATTCCACGGGCTACGGGAGAAAACCAAACTCGTACAAGGCGCGATAGGGTAGGTGACACGGCACAACTGGGATGCCAGGGTAGATATACCAATTACGCTTCCGGGCTGGTGGTAACGCGTAGCTCAACTACCGCCCACCTTGGACAAACTCCCCCCTAAAATCAAAAATCAAAAGTGGCCACCGAATCAATCCAAAGTCAGAGTATAGTATCGAAGAGGAGTATCCGATAAAGGGCGCTAACCCCCTTGGCCCGTCAATCGCTCCTGTTTTAGCCACCTTATGCCAACTCACGGGAGTCGGGTCCACGTATTTACCTCAAAGGAAACGCCGCCACCGTCCAACTTCATTCTGGAATCTCCACCGCGTACACGGTTGTAAAGTGGTTTTCGAGGTTGGCAGAGAGTATGACAACTTCCGATCCCGGTCTCTTCAATAACCAAACGTTATTATAACACCGCGGTTATTCAAAATAATTTATACCTTTAAAAACCAGAATAAAACATTCATTTCAAAACTATATAAATACGATATCATTTATATTTTAAAGACCTAAATCACTATGATATCACTCTTGTTTCAAATATATCTTTCCAAAAATTATAGCCTTTTCAAAACTGTATACCTTGAAACCATAGCTTTGAAACATAACTTTTAATACTTAATGGTTCAAATACTATATTACTTTATAAAATAAACAGCTTGAAGCGACCCGCTATTTTGGACCATTCAAATCGATAATAAAACCATACATGTACGACTTAAATAATTTAAAATACCGAATTGTTAACTAAAATTTGGCAAAACTTAACATATATAGTAAATAAATCATCATAGATCACAGACACAGAGTAATATAATGCAGCGGAATAGATAAAGAATAGTAGTTCATGAAGCTACTATATACATTGGAGTTAGAAATAAAATACAACTGAATATCTTAGATGTAGTGAAGTCTCCAGTATGCGCAGATGACTTCTCTGAACGAATCAACAGGATGACTGAAAGGATAGATAGCCGGATCTTCAAGCAAGGCTCCAACTTCGAAGGTGAGTCTCAAATGCTGTATCATTCAGTCTGACCCGAGCGTAAAGCAAAACAAAAAACACTCGAGTCAGGATTAACATTCTTATATCAATAAATCCAACTCAAGTGAAATATCAACTGAAATACAAATAACTTAAAGGATGTTTGGAATAACTATCCTCTAAGGGTCCATGGAACTATCTACAGGGTAGAAATATACACTATAACATCGTGGTTCTTTCATCTTAATTTATACCTCAAAATCAAATATCATTTCACTTCAAATATAGCTATTTTCCAAAATAGTATTTAGATATATTAAATAATTTATACCGTAAAATATTTTCAATTACCTCAACTTAAAAAATTGTTTCAACATCAACCCGACCTTCCCATTTAAATTAAATTCAATCTCAATTTATCAATTTAAATTCAACTCAATTCCTAAAATAACCACTTCAATTTTATCGATCTCAAATTCGGATTTGTAGTCACAAAATACCCCTTTATATTCAATATTTTTAAACCTTTAAGTATTCAAAGTTTCAACTAAATTTTTATCCAATTTAGTTTTCTAAATAATAAATTCAAATTTAGTTCAACCTAAATTTTCATTTTAATTCAATTTAGTTCTAAATAACAAATTCAACTATATTGATTTCAAATACAGATCCGAATCTCAAATTTGAACCATTTAAATTCCAATATAGTTTAAGGCTTAAAAATTTAAATGTTTAATTTAACCGTTTCATATAGATCTCGATTTAACCTCATTATTATTTAGTTTTGAAATACTTCCTCATTTGATTCAAGATTATTTAATTAACCTTAAATTCCATTTTCTCAATATTTTCTTTAGTTTACTTAAACGTGAAATATGCATTTAATCGTTTAAATCAAAAATCCAGTTATAAAATCCTACCTTTTTAAAATTTCCCATTTAAAATTTTTAGATTGATTTAATTAAATAAATCCTTATTTAGATACCATTTAATAAACTCAAATTTATCTCCCCATCTTAATTTATCCCAATTATTTCAAAAATCTATTTGAAACATAATTTACATAAATATTAACATAGTTTATGTATTAAATCAAACTTAATTAAATTAAATATTATTAAATATATATATATATATATATAGAAATTTAAGAATTAACATTTATTAAAACCATATATTTCTTTCCAAACAAAGAATTTATTTCCAAAATAATTATATAATGAACCACGGTGTCTGTATATATTCCTTATCATCTGGTCAAGTGTTATGGATATTTATCATTTAAATCCGTACACTAAATATATACGGGTGGATATCATTCCAATCCGTAATCCCAAATTTAATTAAATGAAAATCGCTTGGGTCTATCATTTCAACCGATAACGAAATTCTCCTATTCTAAAGTCTGTTCGGGTATGTATCATTTCAACCCATAGTGAATTCTAAACTACAGGGAACTTGCAGAGTGATAACAGATAACAAAAATATAGCAGGATATGATAATAATATACAACAGGAATATATCATCAGTAATTAAATAAAGTATAAACAATAGAATATGGTGTCATATCCCGTAGGTGAACAGATACAGGTAATAGCATAAATATAACAATTTAAATAACTACAACAACATATTTCAATTGTCGTTTCAATTGAAATCAAATTTAATAAATAAAAGAATGTAAATCGTGAGTGATTGCTCACCTTTCAAGGTTAGAGAGAAAGACAATGAAGTTGAGTTATGAAATGCAAGCACGACTTCCAAAGCAAAGTTAGATGGTACGATTCGACGGAAAAGCTGATAGATAGAAATTGATGGGAACGGATCAAATTAGCTTGATAAAATTGAAACGAGGATTATATGATTAATTTATTACTTTCTTTCAAAATGATCATTAAATCAAAACACGCATTTTAAAAATGAAATATATATATATATATATATATATATATATATATATATATATATATATATATGCACACCCATGAGAACCATAAAACTTTAAAATGCTTCCATGTCATATTAATGTTAAATACAAATATATAATTATTCAAATTGTCACATATATAGTACATTCATTTTATGGTTGTCGTTTCCATGTAATAAATATTTATTTTGAACCAATATTAAAATAGTATATATGTATAGTTAAAAAAATCAATGTTCTAACATAAAACACATATATTAAAGATCAACACACATATATATAATATCTTTTGAAATGAATACTTATGTATATATATATATATAATTATTATAGTTTATTACTTTTCTTTTCAAAATATCCAGCAGGAAATCAAACAAACTTATGCACATATATGTGCAGATAAACAATATTCTTTATAATACGTTGTTAACTTACTCCTTTTTTTTCTCTTTTTCTCTTTTTATTTTTTTTATATTTTTTATAAAACCTTTATATATAACAAAATATATGTATAAAATAAAATATTTGTATATATAAAAATCAAAACGTTTCAAACATATATTCAAAAACTGGATCATATAAATAACAATGTATTAAGTTAATGCATAGTATAAAATTCATTTATATAACACTCTTATATATATATATATAAATCTTGTATAAGTAAACCTTTATAGCTTCATAACTTATTTACTTTCACATATAACAATATCTGTACAAAAGAATGCAAACTTTTCTCAAATCCTTTTGAACGTTTATAAGAATTTTTTTAAACAATAAACATACCTTCTTATTTAGGAAAGAAAGTAAGCAGACACTTGTAGGAGAAACGTGAGTGGAGGTTGAGGGTTGTACGCGGTGGGAAGGGAAGAGGGGCAGAGATAGCTTCAGGCGATGGGTATATACGTCGTAATTTTTTTTTATATCTGGCGTAGGCCATGGAAAAATTTAGGAGGAGGAAAAGTAAGCAATGGTGAGGAGTAGATCTCGAAAATGAAGAAGGAGCAGGCAACAATGAAATATATGAAGAGAGAGGTAGTGGAAAGCTACAGAAAAAAATATAATATAAAAGGGAATAATAAATGAAATATCAACGTTCATGCGTTGATTCGGCAGCGAAGTTAAAGCAAATAAGAAGAGAATGGATTGATCTAAAGGAAATGCAATGAATGGTTTAGAAATAAATAAATGTAAAACGTATATGTTTTAATTTCAAAAAGGAAAGAAATAAATACGGGGATGGCAACAGTCAAAATGCACGTTTAGGCTAATAATAGAATATAAAAGTAAGAAACTCAAAAGGATAGGCACAAAGACGTGAAATCAGGGAGACAAGGGAAGTAAGTGATCTTTCAAATTTATAACATTGGCAATAAATATAAAATAAATGAAAATTAATAGATGGATGCTTGATTGACGCAGTGATTAAAATAAGGTTGCGTGTCAGTCACGATGAAATTTGAAACAGAAGAAAATGTAAATGAATAAAAGGGGTAAGCCAGATTTTCCGCTTAGATTTAGAGAAGACGCATCAAATGCTGAAAAAGGGAATTATGAAACGGCTAGATTCTAGCAAATAATAAATATGGTAAGAAAAGTAAATAGGCAGGTTATAAATCAGATTGGAAAGAAAAGTGGAGAGGTTAATTGATAAAAGAATTAAGATAATGAAAATGCATAATAATATTGTTGTAATCTAATGTCATTTATCGTTAACTAGCATCAATCATGTCAGACACCCATGTTAAAAAAAGAAACGCATATAGGAGCATGCATTTTCTTCTGACTTGCAACATCATTCATCATTTTGGCATTCGTGGCATTCAACAAATTAAGGTGGTGGTCAAAGTCGTGAAATGGTAGCAAATTAACGATGAATAGGATCCAATAATTCTTAGTGCAATGCACAAAATTGGAAAAATCAGCATGTGCCCTCTACGCACATGTTAAGATTTGCATAATTTCACTAATAACCATTATGATTTTGCATTTTTGCGTGATAAATGTAGATAGTTTGATTTTTTAACAATTTACACTGTGTACTAGTGATTATTTCTTGTTTGAGCGGTTGTTAGCATGTGCCTACTGAATACATATTAACATAATCCCATAAAAATTTATGTGTACTTAAAATGTTCTTTTGATAAAGTTTTTTTTTCAAGATTATTATTAACATTTAGAATATCATTTGACTTATCCGAAGGTTGATGATTTTCAAATCCTATTAGGATTAAGGTCGCTAATTGATTATTGTTGAAAGCTAAGGATATTAAGAAAATACTATTAATCTTGTACACGGAATTTGTTATTAAAATCGTATCAGTAGAGTTACATGTATGATTATAAACAATAACATTCATAATTTACAACTACGATGTTGCAGATCCTTTTAATTTATACTATTTATTCTCTACCTATTAATTTATACGTTTTATTCTCTACCTATTAATTTATACGTTTTATTCTCTACCTATTAATTTATACTATTATTTTCTACCTATTAGTTTATTAAAAATTATTAAAATTTTATGGGTCGTTACACTCTCCCACACTCAAAACTTTTCGTCCCCGAAAAGGAAGGAGGTAGGAGAACAGAACAACCAGAAATAAAAGTAGATTGAAAGTCAGGGGTAAATAATCGATTTAACTATATAAATTTTACTTGAGATATTCATACTTTTCAAAACCCATTTGTAAAACTTCTTGCTTCCTTTATAAATACCATTTATATTTTAAATAACACCTTTATATGAAAACTATTTTAAAATAATTATTTACATCATTAGTTATATTTAAAGAAGCTATTTGAAAACATTAAATTCATAACTCATGAATTTTTTAATTTATCTCAATATACTTTTCAAATATTATCAATAAATTAATAATCATTTTCTTTAAATATGTTTTACTTAATTAATAACTTCAAAAATATTTATACCACTAAAATTTTCTATTAACCAATGTAGTATACAGATAAGCAATCTTTAAAAGATTATATTCAAAAAGGAAAGAGGGTAGATTCGGAAAAACAGAATCAAGGCGAACAACGAAAGCTGAGAAGATAAGGTAGATTTAAAGAATAAAATCGGGCATGATTCGTAAATTTCAAAGCATAAGAGTTTCAATTTCAAATATTAACACAAAATTTCTTTGTTGAAAAATACCTTTATAATAAAATACCTTTATATCGAAATAAATCTTTCTTTCAAAAATACTTTTATAACTCGATGTTTCAACAAGTTTATCCTCGTTCTTGCAGACTCTGGCCATGCGTTGATCAGGCGCAAAGCTAGAATTCTTTAAGTACTTGGTAGAATCGTTTCAACACCCAGTGAAAATACTTGAAAAAATTAAAAAAAAAACAGATATGGAAAGTACAATCCAAACAAAACAACCAAACCAAAACCTTTGTCCGACCATGGTTCGTAGATACACAATGGTTACGCCTGGATCCCCCAGAAAACAATCCATATCCGTAAGCTTTCTCAGCCCTGCGAGTTATGCCATGATGACTAGTAGAGTGCAGGATACACAATGGTTACGCCTGGATCCCCCAGGAAACAATCCGTACCCCTATGCAAGACTCAGCCAGGCAATTGCGCTATGCATTCACGAGAGAAAAAAAACCATGGGTTACGCCACGGTGGGAACACTCGAGTATTACATCCGAAAAACCAAAAATCAGAAAGAATAATATCGATAGAATGAATCCACGATGTGGCCACAAAGCGGATATCAAGCAGAAGGCACTTTCCATATCTTTACTTCGAAAATATATATCATATAGTACCTTTTCAAATCACTTTCAAATATCATACTTATATAAAGTCCATTATATATAGGATTCCCTTTTTCCCAAATCGAATACTTTCCAAATCAATAGTAGATCAAATCATACTTATATAGACTTCGATTATATAAAATAGCTTTCCAAATTGAGTACCTTCAAATCAATGGATTTCAAATCAATTTCATACTTTTACAAATCCAATTTATATAGTTCGACCACTCCCAAATCAAGTGCTTAATAATATAAGGTTCTCAATTTCAAATCATTCAATATCCATTCATTTTCCAAATCATATATGATTTCACTAAATTTTCTTCCAAATTAAGTATCTAAATTTCAAAGTTCCCAAAATAATAGGTTTAGAAAATTATCCCAGTTTCTAAATTAAATAAATTCAAGTCAAACAAATTCATTTCCAAAATCTCCATAAGAGTACTGGTTTTTAATTTCAATTTAATTTCAAAACTAAAATTTTTCTCAAAATCAGTTATACTCAAATGGTTTCCAAATTTATAATTATCCCTTTAAAACTTTTAAACTATCTATTTCTAGTTGAAATATTCAATTTACCTTTCTGGAAACTATTATTCAAAACTCTATTTTTTTTTAAACATTTCAAACTAAATTTATATTCTTTATCAAACATTTTATACTCTTCGAAATTTCTTAGTTTTAAAATTTTAGACCTTGACTTGGAAGTGTTCGAACCTTCAAAATGATAAGGGGAAATCACATTTTTAATTCAAGAGTTGAAAATCAATAATAAATCAATTTCAATATATAGGGTTATACCAAAACAAATTCGAAACTCGAGGACTGAACATCGGTCTCACTTTAAATTGTTTCAAATATATACATATATCTTTCGAAAATATCAAATTATACTTCGGAATTTGAAATCATAACGGTTTTACAAAATCACTCGCATAGCGAGCTATTAAAGTGGCCTCTCCCCCACTCTGAAACTCGAAAATCAATGTCCATGATGCGTGCACTCATCACCGAAATTATTTTCCAGCGACATACGTGAGTTCTGGACTTCTATTTTTTTGAAAACTTCTTTGAAATTTCTTCAAAATTATTGGAACTCATTTGAACTCATTTGAAACATTTCTTATTTGGAAAAATACCTTTAAATCGTATTATTTTTATATATTTTCCAAAATCTTAAATCCAATTTCAAAATACCGGAATTCAATTCTCGAATTTCAAATTTAACCCTTCAGTTGTAAATCATTTTTATATAAATCAATTTCTTACAAGTTTTCAAATTTTGAAATCCTTTCAAAACTTATATATATATATAGAATAACATTTCTTATTTGTTTTATATAGAGGTATATAATCCTTATCGAAAACAATTTCTTTTTATATATAGAATAAAATCGTAGTTATCAAAATTATAATTTCGGTACAAAACAATTTCAAAAATACAATGTAACAACCCGCATATTTATCGATTTTATATTTAAATATTTTATCAATACTCGGAATTTAGTCCGAAAAGCTACTTTTTGCATACGGTCGAATTAGGACTCGGGACCACTCCCATTGAGTTTAAAATGCCGTTTGCGACCTTTTTGAGTATAAGCTTCGATATGTTTGGAGAAAGTTGATTTTTGCTACTTTTCACTTTGGGTTTGGGTTCAGCCCTATGTTTAAACTTATACTCAAAACTGAGCCACTCCTCCCCATTCACCCTCATTATCTTCTCTTTTCAGTTCTAAGGCAATAATGCTGGGAGAGATTGGAAATTAAAACTCCAAAACCCTAGTTCCTCTTGCAACCTCAAATTCCTAGCTCCAAATTCAAGAGAACCCATTGGTAAGCATTCTCTTCTTCTTCTCCAACTTATTCTCTTACCAATTTCAGAAATTCCTAAACCTAATTTTGGGAATGTTCTTTTTTTGAGCATAGATTCAAGCTCATTTGGGTTGTGTTGAAGAGAGGTTGATTCTCCATTTGCTTTCAAGCTTCTTCTTGTTTGATTTTGTAAAAAGGTGAGATTTTTATCTCACATCTTTGTCTATAATTATCTTCGATTGTTAGGTATGAATTCCTAACACTTATTCATGTGCAATTGATTTTGGTTTGGATTGATTTCGTGTATATTCAAATTTTTGGTGTTTTGGTCTAATTTATGAAAATCCTATTATGGATATTTGGACATTGATATTTGAGGCGTATCGAAGAGCCGTTTAGGCTGGGTTGTCGTTCGACGTAATTCCTTAGTTGTCGTCGCTCGATCGATCCTTTCCGGTATCCGTTTGGCCATTTTTGGCCTAGGTTCAGGGAATGCCCTGAACCCTTCATTCAGACGTCTGAAACGTAATATTCAAACGTCTGAATATTGTTCTGGGAAGATTTCTATTCCCAGATTCAGACGTCCGAATATATGGTTTCAGACGTCTGAATTGGTTCATTTGGAACCAGAAAAGAAATAGGCTAAAAAGTGCCTATTTCAGACGTCTGAAACACTTGATTCAGACGTCTGAATTGTGTTCTGGAAATCTTTATATTTCCAGATTCAGACGTCTGAACCACTTGTTTCAGACGTCTGAAACTGCTGTGTTTTCCCTATTTGCCTATTTGTTTGAGAATTCCAATTTAAATCGATTCGTGATGATCCTATTTGTTGTTATCATTTATTATGACTTTGATGACTCCTTTTTAGGGATTTTTGAATATCCATTTCGATGGATTCTTTATCGGTTTCTTTGGATTTTATTCATGTCTTCGAATGTGAATTTTAGCGATTGATTGTTCCTACAATATTCTTTGTGATTTGTCACTTTAAAAATATAAAGGTACTAGTAGTAAATATCAAAACTCTTTCTTCAAATGATTTCAACATTATTTTATTACAAAGATCGTTTTCTCAAACCGATTTCTAATCTATTAGTATATACAAACCTTTACCTCACTCGTATGAGAAATCCAATTAAACGACTTAGTAAAACAAGTGGTATGAAACACTTGCGTTTACTTCGTCGGTTAATTCTTGGACTTGTTCGATTGAATCTCTTGTGACAATTTTCTAGTGGAGATCTATAATTTGTTCATAAATATTTAAGTTAAGCTAGTGGTTATGGGACATGATGCTAAGCTCATATATTTACTAGCTTACTGTAATCGACACTTCTCGTTGATCATGACGATTATCTTTGTGATTTAGACTAGCAATGTGCGATGTTCTTTGTCTACGAGGGAGACTAAACCCCGTTTTGTGGAGTTTCGACTCAATTTGGTGGGGTAGCAACCCATGGTCATCGGGCCGTTTGTGGAGCTTCGGCTCAATTTGTGATGGTTAGCAACCATGGAATTAGTGTTCCGTTTGTGATACACGTGTTGGTGGGCTTTATGCTCCCGTTTGTGATAGGCCTCCCCCTCTTTGTGATTTCTGGATTTCTTGAGATGATTTCTAGAATTTACGTTTCACCAATTTTCGTGATTTCCATCGATAAGCTTTATCGATATTTGTGTATTGGTGAATTTGTGCGTCATTGACTTTTTGTGATTTCTGGATTTCTTGAGATGATTTCTAGAATTTGTGCTTCACCGATTTTCGTGATTTCCATTGATAAGTTTTATCAATATTTGTGCATTGGTGAATTTGTGTGTCACTGACTTTTGTGATTGGCATTGATATAATATGTCATTTATTGTGGTTTGGTGAACGAAATGGGGAGTATGACATTTCTTTGATTCTTGTGTAGATTTGGTGATATTGATTAATCTCTCGTTGATTTTTCAATTACTTATATATATCACAGCTTGGCATTGTGATTATTATGTGTTTAGTCATATCTCTTATTCTATGTCGTTTCATCTGATATTTATAGTTAGACTGATCCGTTTATTATTTTCTTATTAAATAATACTCGGGTCAGACCGAGATGTTACAGGTGCTTCTGCTTGACTTCTCCCCTGGGATTGATTTCTCTGACTTTTGGTTAACTACTTAGATTAGTAGTTTTTGGTTTGTATGCATTTGAGAGATAGACTCCATAATGTATACTTATTCTTTTGTGTAGTTCGTGTAACTATTCTTTTGTGATATTGTGGATCTTTCTTACCACTACTCTGATGTACACTTTTATGTGTAATATTCATATCTTATTCCGCCTTTGTGATATGAATTCTCTGTGACTGATTTGTGTTATATTTATTTCTATATTTGTTTCTGAAGATATTATAGCCACTGTGTAGTAGCTTTGAGTTTGTGTCCGTATGTCAGATTTCCCTCTTGATAAAGAAATGCATGTTATACTATCTGACATATCGATGCTCGCGCAAAGCAATTACACGGCGGGTCGCTCCTCAACAGCCTTATTCTCCGTGCTAGTTGACAGCATTCACCGTAATGTTCTTGTCTAGCGTGGGTATAGAGATGGGGCGTCACAGCTTGGTATCAGAGCCAAACTTTGGAACAATATGGAATATTATAACAAGGATCATCGTCCTAAGTCCATCTTAGGAGTCGTGCTTTAGGATTTAATTCGAGTCTTCGTACCGATTCATCCTATTTTCCTTATGATTCCTTGTTTATCTATCAAGATTGCTTGATATTCAATTTGGTGAATAACCTTTTTCTTCTTCTTCTTCTTTCTTTCTAAAGGAAGATAAATGTCTAGACCAGGCCGCTCCAGAGCCGTGCCATCTAGCACTCCACCCCAGGACGGAGTTTATATGACTGCTCAACAGCTTCTTGATTTAGTGACGAATGCTCAAGCAGCTGGAGCTAACCCGGAACCTACTCACCCAAAGTCGGGATTTGCACGATTGTGCAGCGATTACACTAATTTGGGCGGGGAGCCATTTAAAGGTTCCGAAACTGTTATTGAAGTACAGGCTTGGCTAAGGTCATGCGATCGAATCTTTTCTCGCATGAATCTTATTGATCTTCACCGAGTTCAGGTGGCCTCTAGTATGCTCCGAGAAAGAGCATTGGACTGGTACGAGCTTTTTATTTCTGAGATTAATGAAGCGGATCTCACCTGGGGGCAATTCCGAGAACGCTTCGAGTTGAAATTTGTACCAGAAGCAGAGAAAGTGACATTGGCTCGACGATTTATAGACCTTATTCAAGGTGAGTCCTCCGTGACTGATTACGTCGCCTCCTTCGAGTCGCTTTCCAAATATGGGGTTGAATACATCAACACCCCTTTAAAGAAGAACCAGAGGTTCGTCTATGGCTTAAACAAAAATCTCAAGAAGCCATTACTTCTAAAATTAGAAGTTTCTTTCGACCAACTTGTTGATATCGCTCTTCGCCTTGAAGAGGTGGATAGGGAGAATGATGTTGAAGTGGTGGGTTCCAAACCAAGCTTCAACAACAACAAGAAGAGGCCAAACAAATTCAAAGGCCCCTATCCTAATAAGAAAGGGAAGCAAGAAACCTATGTGGCAAAGACTTCTTCCTTTGGTCGTGGGGAATGCTATAATTGTGGTTCGAAGGACCATTACGCGAACAAGTGTCCAAAGTCTCTCTCTTGTCGCTATTGCAAAGGTCTCGGTCATGTTATATCCTCATGCCCCAAGCTTCAGGGCAGGAAAGAGGGAAAGCTTTAATGTTGCTCAAGCCCCTGGCAACACATCTCGTGGCCAAGGTATTTCTCATTCCATTCTTGATGGAATTATTTTATTTCATGATCAACCTATTAGAGTTCTCTTTGATACGGGTGCATCCCATTCTTTCATTTCAAAGGAACTTGTTGACACTTTTTCTTTGGATGTTTTATGTTTAATGACTTCTTTGAGAAGTGCGAATCCGGTTGGTGGATCCGCGACAATCAGTTTATTGTGTAATGATGTCGAGATTATTTTGTGTGATTTTTCTTTCCGAGCCAATTTGCATGTCATGCGTTATTTAGGCTTTGGAATGATTTTGGGAATGGATTGGCTTAACCGTTATGAAGCTCATATCCTATGTCCTGAGCGGACTATTCATCTTCGACATCCTCAATCTGTTAAGCAAATTTCTATTAATCTTAAAGATTCAGATTCCAGCTTGGTTGCATCTTTGTATTCTTTAAATCCTCGTGATGACGACGATGATGATGAGGGTGATATTATTTCTCTTATTCACGTCGTTTGTGAATTTTTCGATATATTCGAGCCCGTTTTAGGATTACCACCTAAGCGAGCAATTGAGTTCAGAATTAATCTTATTCCTGGAGCTCAACCTATCACTCGTCCTCCTTATCGTATGTCCAATAAAGAAAACGAGGAGATGCGTAAACAATTATCCGAATTGGAGACGAAGCAATTTATTCGCTCTAGTTCCTCGCCTTGGGGAGCTTCAGCTATTTTTGTGAAGAAATCCGATGGAACACTTAGGCTTTGCGTTGACTACCGCAAGCTTAATGATCTTACTATCAAAAATAAATATCCTTTACCTCGGATTGATGATCTATTCGATCAACTTAGTGGTGCTAGAGTCTTTTCACAATTAGACTTAGCTACTGGATTTCATCAGCTTCGTATTGCAGAGGATAGTATTCCTTTGACATCGTTCCGTACTCGTTATGGATCTTATGAATGGCTCGTTATGCCATTTGGTCTAACGAATGCTCCGGCCTATTTCGTTGACCTTATGAATAGAGTTTTCAAAGACTTTCTCGACCGGTTTGTTCTTATCTTTATCGATGATATTCTTGTGTATTCTAAAACCGAGGAGGAGCATGAAAAACATCTTCGGATTGTGTTGGAAACTCTTAGGAGTAATCAATTAAGGGCAAAATTTTCTAAATGCCACTTTTGGCAATCTCGTGTGAAGTTTCTCGGTCACATTATTTCCGAATCTGGAATTTCCGTAGATCCTTCAAAGATTGAAGCGATTCAAGATTGGAAGAGACCGGAGAGTGTGACAGAGATTCGTAGTTTTCTCGGATTGGCGGGCTATTACCGTCGTTTTATCAAAGACTTTTCTAAGATTGTCGTGCCTCTCACTAGCTTAACGAAGAAAGGTGTTAAATACATTTGGTCGGACAAATGTGAAACTTCTTTTCAGAAACTAAAGGAACTTCTTCTGATGCTCCTATTCTTGTTATTCCCGAGGGGAATCAAGATTTCGTTGTTTATACCGATGCTAGTCGCGTTGGTTTGGGTGCCGTTCTTATGCAAAGAGAACGTGTTATTGCTTATGCTTCTAGGCAATTGAAGCCTGTTGAGACTAGATATGCCACCCATGATTTATAGCTCGCGGCTATTGTTTTCGCCCTTCGTATTTGGCGTCATTATATTTTAGGAGAGAAATTTGTTCTTTATACCGATCATAAGTCCTTGAAGTATTTATTCTACCAAAAGAAACTTAATTTGCGTCAACAGCGTTGGCTCGAATTTCTTGCACCATATGATCTTGACATCCTTTATACTCCCGAAAAGGGAAATCGTGTTGCCGATGCACTTAGTCGCAAGCAACAAGCGGTTGTTTCTTTGATGATATCCGAATGGAATGATCTCGAGATATTATCCTCTTGTGAGATTCGAGACCGTGTCTCTGATTTATGTTCATCACTTGTGTTATGTAGCATTGAGGCTCATCCTTTTCTTGTAGACCGCATTCTTGAAGCTCAAAGGCTAGATCCCGAAATGGCCCTTCTTGGCCAAAATATTAGGGATAAAATTGATATTGAAGGATCGAAATAATTTGATATCGATTCTCGTGGCGGCATTCGAAAATTTGGTAGACTTATCGTACCAAATATTGTTGATCTTTGTAAGGATATTTTAGAAGATTCTCATCGTTCTAAATTCACCATTCATCCCGGTAGTAGTAAAATGTACGCGGATATGAAGCGACTATATTATTGAGAGGGAATGAAATTTGATATTGCTAACTTTGTTAAGCGTTGCATGACTTGCCAGCTTGTTAAAGCCGAACATCAAAGGCCCGGTGGGTTATTGCAACCTTTAGAAATTCCAATTTGGAAGTGGGACCAAATTTCCATGGATTTTATAGATGGCCTTCCCCGTTCTCGTTCGGGTCATGATAGCTTATGGGTGATTGTCGATAGGCTTACTAAATCTGCCCATTTTATTCCCGTTCGGTCTAACCGAACCGTTCCTCTTTTGGCCAAGCTCTTTATCAAAGAGATTGTTAAATTGCATGGGGTTTCTACTTCTATTGTTAGTGATCGTGATCCATTGTTTACTAGTGGATTTTGGAAGAGTCTTCAAAAAGCTTTGGGAATGAAGCTTAATTTTAGCACCGCTTATCATCCTCAGTCCGATGGACAAACCGAGCGTGTGAATCAAACTCTTGAAGATCTTCTTCGTGCATGTGTGCTAGATTTTGGGGGAAGTTGGGAAGATCATATTTCACTTGTTGAATTTTCCTATAATAATAGCTTCCAATCTAGTATTGGTATGGCACCTTTCGAGGCACTCTATGGAAGGCCATGCCGATCTCCTTCTTGTTGGCTTGAGGCCGGTGAGAAGCTGGTTTTAGGTCCAGGTTTTATTCGTGATTCCGCAGAAAAGATTGATCTTATTCGTCATAGGATGAAAGAAGCCCAGAGTAGACAAAAATCCTATGCCGATAATCGAAGAAGGAAATTAGAATTTTCTGTTGGGGATTCTGTTTTTATTCGTGTTTCACCAATGAAAGGTGTTGTACGTTTCAGTCGATCGGGAAAATTGGCGCCTCGATATATTGGGCCATTTCCTATCACTGAACGTATTGGTTCCATGGCTTATCGCCTTTTATTACCGGCTCAATTTTCTTCTATCCATGACGTGTTTCACGTTTCTCAACTTCGGAAATGCCTTCGAGATTCCGATTCTATTCTTAAGCCCGGTGTTGTGGAAGGGATTGACGTTTCGCCTAATTTAACTTATGAGCAACATCCTATTCGTATCATTGCTTCGGAGGTCAAACGACTTCGAAATAAAGATGTTCCGCTTGTTAAAGTTCAATGGTCTTCAAATTCTAAGGATTGTTCTTGGGAATCTAGAGAGTATATCAAGCGAACACATACGGACTTA
Organism: Allium cepa; assembly: GCA_030765085.1. NCBI lineage: Eukaryota > Viridiplantae > Streptophyta > Magnoliopsida > Asparagales > Amaryllidaceae > Allium > Allium cepa. The sequence continues at coordinate 545,372,114 of CM060943.1, read as the reverse complement.
CTTTCTCATGCTCTTTGAGGTGAACTTCTTATTTCAAATTTCTTTTGTGTTGAATATGCTTTTATGGTTGTTACTACATATCTTCTTATTAAATATTGCGAGGACGCAATTTCTTTAAGGAGGGGAGTCTGTAACAACCTGCATATTTATCGATTTTATATTTAAATATTTTATTTAAATACTTTATCAATACTCGGAATTTAGTCCGAAAAGCTACTTTTTGCATACGGTCGAATTAGGACTCAGGACCACTCCCATTGAGTTTAAAATGCCGTTTGCGACCTTTTTGAGTATAAGCTTCGATATGTTTGGAGAAAGTTGATTTTTGCTACTTTTCACTTTGGGTTTGGGTTTGGGTTCAGCCCTATGTTTAAACTTATACTCAAAACTGAGCCACTCCTCCCCATTCACCCTCATTATCTTCTCTTTTCAGTTCTAAGGCAATAATAGTGGGAGGGATTGGAAATTAAAACTCCAAAACCCTAGTTCCTCTTGCAACCTCCAATTCCTAGCTCCAAATTCAAGAGAACCTATTGGTAAGCATTCTCTTCTTCTTCTCCAACTTATTCTCTTACCAATTTCAGAAATTCCTAAACCTAATTTTGGGAATGTTCTTGTTTTGAGCATAGATTCAAGCTCATTTGGGTTGTGTTGAAGAGAGGTTGATTCTCCATTTGCTTTCAAGCTTCTTCTTGTTTGATTTTGTAAAAAGGTGAGATTTTTATCTCACATCTTTGTCTATAATTATCTTCGATTGTTAGGTATGAATTCCTAACACTTATTCATGTGCAATTGATTTTGGTTTGGATTGATTTCGTGTATGTTCATATTTTTGGTGTTTTGGTCTAATTTATGAAAATACTATTATGGATATTTGGACATTGATATTTGAGGCGTATCAAAGAGCCGTTTAGGCTGGGTTGTCGCTCGACATAATTCCTTAGTCGTCGTCGCTCGATCGATCGCTTCCGGTATCCGTTTGGCCATTTTTGGCCTAGGTTCAAGGAATGCCCTGAACCCTTCATTCAGACGTCTGAAACGTAATATTCAGACGTCTGAATATTGTTCTGGGAAGATTTCTATTCCCAGATTCAGACGTCTGAATATATGGTTTCAGACGTCTGAATGGTTCATTTGGAACCAGAAAAGAAATAGGCTAAAAAGTGCCTATTTCAGACGTCTGAAACACTTGATTCAGACGTCTGAATTGTGTTCTGGAAATCTTTATTTTTCCAGATTCAGACATCTGAACCACTTGTTTCAGACGTCTGAAACTGCTGTGTTTTGCTTATTTGCCTATTTGTTTGAGAATTCCAATTTAAATCGATTCGTGATGATCCTATTTGTTGTTATCATTTATTATGACTTTGATGACTCCTTTTTAGCGATTTTTGAATATCCATTTCGATGGATTCTTTATCGGTTTCTTTGGATTTTATTCACGTCTTCGAATGTGAATTTTAGTGATTGATTGTTCCTACAATCTTCTTTGTGATTTGTCACTTTAAAAATATAAAGGTTTCAGTACTAGTAGTAAATATCAAAATTCTTTCATCAAAACGATTTCAACACTATTTTATTACAAAGCTCGTTTCTTAAACCATTTTTCAATCTATTAGTATATACAAGCCTTTACCTCACTCGTATGAGAAATCCAATTAAACGACTTAGTAAAACAAGTGGTATGAAACGCTTGCGTTTACTTCGTCGGTTAATTCTTGGACTTGTTCGATTGAATCTCTTGTGACAATTTTCTAGTGGAGATCTACAATTTGTTCGTAAATATTTAAGTTAAGCTAATGGTTATGGGACATGATGGTAAGCTCATATATTTACTAACTTACTGTAATCGACACTTCTCGTTGATCATGACGATCATATTTGTGATTTAGACTAGCAATGTGCGACGTCTCTTTGTCTACGAGGGAGACTAAACCCCGTTTTGTGGAGTTTCGACTCAATTTGGTGGGGTAGCAACCCATGGTCTTCGGGCCGTTTGTGGAGCTTCGGCTCAATTTGTGATGGTTAGCAACCATGGAATTAGCGTTCCGTTTGTGATACACGTGTTGGTGGGCTTTATGCTCCCGTTTGTGATAGGCCTCCCCCTCTTTGTGATTTCTGAATTTCTTGAGATGATTTCTAGAATTTGTGTTTCACCAATTTTCGTGATTTCCATCGATAAGCTTTATCGATATTTGTGTATTGGTGAATTTGTGCGTCATTGACTTTTTGTGATTTCTGGATTTCTTGAGATGATTTCTAGAATTTGTGCTTCACCGATTTTCGTGATTTCCATTGATAAGTTTTATCAATATTTGTGCATTGGTGAATTTGTGTGTCACTGACTTTTGTGATTGGCATTGATATAATATGTCATTTATTGTGGTTTGGTGAACGAGATGAGGAGTATGACATTTCTTTGATTTTTGTGTAGATTTGGTGATATTGATTAATCTCTCGTTGATTTTTCAATTACTTATATATATCACAGCTTGGCATTGTGATTATTATGTGTTTAGTCATATCTCTTATTCTATGTCGTTTCATCTGATATTTATAGTTAGACTGATCCGTTTATTATTTCCTTATTAAATAATACTCGGATCAGACCGAGATGTTACAGGTGCTTCTGCTTGACTTCTCCCCTGGGATTATTTCTCTGGCTTTTGGTTAACTTTTTAGATTAGTAGTTTTTGGTTTGTATGCATTTGAGAGATAGACTCCATAATGTATACTTATTCTTTTGTGTAGTTCGTGTAACTATTCTTTTGTGATATTGTGGATCTTTCTGACCACTACTCTGATGTGCACTTTTATGTGTAATATTCATATCTTATTCCGCCTTTGTGATATGAATTCTCTGTGACTGATTTGTGTTATATTTATTTCTATATTTGTTTCTGAAGATATTACAGCCACTGTGTAGTAGCTTTGAGTTTGTGTCGGTATGTCGGTTTCCCTCTTGATAAAGAAATGCATGTTATACTATCTGACATATCGATGCTCGCGCAAAGCAATTACACGGAGGTTCGCTCCTCAACAGCCTTATTCTCCGTGCTATTTGACAGCATTCACCGTAATGTTCTTGTCTAGCGTGGGTATAGAGGTGGGGCGTCACATACAACATACTCGATTTTTCAAATGTTGATTTAAGAATGGATTTCAAAACAAAGGTAGAGATTTAAATTAGAAGACTCTAACCAATAGAATCCTGATTCGAAGATAGACTAGATCGAAGATGATTAAATTACAAAATAGGAGATGGATATACTTCTATAAATCACAGGCGACCTTAATCGGGTCAATTGTGCATTTAGCAATATGATGGATACAGAATTCTATGGCAAATCGACATTCGATCGCTAGTGATAGAATTTAGCATAACAGGAGATAGTAGCATCTAAACCGAGGATACAAAAATCTTCGGTGAAGCATCTAAACTGAGGATACAAAAATCTTCGGTGAATCGAGGCCAATTGTAAAGGAGTTTTCATCCCCCTTTACAAATCATTTAGTGGAGTTATTGGATACTCCAGAATCAAAAGAATATAAATAGAGAGAGACAAGAATGAATTTTGAAATCGAGGAACATTCCAAAATTCAAAGGAAATCGAGTCAGAAAGGAAGAGATTCAACTCGAGCGAAAGTGATTCTGTTTATAAATTTACCATATATGCTAAGTTTTTGCCTAGAGCCAAAGCTCTGATACCAACTGAAGCGACCCGCTATTTTGGACCATTCAAATCGACAATAAAACCATACATGTCCGACTTGAATAATTCAAAATACCGAATTGTTAATTAAAATTTGGCAAAACTTAACATATATAGTAAATAAATCATCACAGATCACAGACACAGAGTAATATAATGCAGCGGAATAGATAATGAATAGTAGTTCATGAAGCTACTATATACATTGGAGTTAGAAATAAAATACAACTGAATATCTTAGATGTAGTGAAGTCTCCAGTATGCGCAGATGACTTCTCTGAACAAATCAACAGGATAACTGAAAGGATAGATAGCTGGATCTTCAAGCAAGGCTTCAACTTCGAAGGTGAGTCTCAAATGCTGTATCACTCAGTCTGCCCGAGCGTAAAGCAAAACACAAAACACTCGAGTCAGGATTAACATTCTTATATCAATAAATGCAACTCAAGTGAAATATCAACTGAAATACAAATAACTTAAAGGATGTTTGGAATAACCATCCTCTAAGGGTCCATGGAACTATCTACAGGGTAGAAATATACACTATAACACCGTGGTTCTTTTATCTTAATTTATACCTCAAAATAAAATATCATTTCACTTCAAATATAGCTATTTTCCAAAATAGTATTTAGATATATTAAATAATTTATACCGTAAAATATTTTCAATTCCCTCAACTTAAAAAATTGTTTCAACATCAACCCGACCTTCTCATTTAAATTAAATTCAATCTCAATTTATCAATTTAAATTCAACTCAATTCCTAAAATAACCACTTCAATTTTATCGATCTCAAATTCGGATTTGTAATCACAAAATACCCCTTTATATTCAATATTTTTAAACCTTTAAGTATTCAACGTTTCAACTAAATTTTTATTCCATTTAGTTTTCTAAATAATAAATTCAAATTTAGTTCAACCTAAATTTTCATTTTAATCCAATTTAGTTTCTAAATAACAAATTCAACTATATTGATTTCAAATACAGATCCAAATCTCAAATTTAAACGATTTAAATTCCAATATAGTTTAAGGCTTAAAAATTTAAATGTTCAATTTAACCGTTTCATATAGATCTCGATTTAACCTCATTATTATTTAGTTTTGAAATACTTCCTCATTTGATTCAAGATTATTTAATTAACCTTAAATTCCATTTTTCTCAATATTTTCTTTAATTTACTTAAACGTGAAATATGCATTTAATCGCTTAAATCAAAAATCCAGTTATAAAATCCTACCTTTTTTAAATTTCCCATTTAAAAATTTTACATTGATTTAATTAAATAAATCCTTATTTAGATACCATTTAATATACTCAAATTTATCTCCCCATCTTAATTTATCCCAATTATTTCAAAAATCTATTTGAAATATAATTTACATAAATATTAACATAGTTTATGTATTAAATCAAACTTAGTTAAATTAAATACTATTAAATCTATATATATAGAAATCTAGGAATTAACATTTATTAAGACCATATATTTCTTTCCAAACAAAGAATTTATTTCCAAAATATTTATATATGAACCACGGTGTCCGTATATATTCCTTATCATCTGGTCAAGTGTTACGGATATTTATCATTTAAATCCGTACACTAAATATATATAGGTGGATATCATTCCAATCCGTAATCCCAAATTTAATTAAATGGAAATCGCTTGGGTCTATCATTTCAACCCATAACGAAATTCTTCTATTCTAAAGTCTGTTCGGGTATGTATCATTTCAACCCATAGTGAATTCTAAACTACAGGGAGCTTGCAGAGTGATAACAGATGACAAAAATATAGCAGGATATGATAATAATATACAACAGGAATATATCATCAGTAATTAAATAAAGTATAAACAATAGGATATGGTGTCATATCCCGTAGGTGAACAGATACAGGTAATAGCATAAATATAACAATTTAAATAACTACAGCAACATATTTCAATTGTCGTTTCAATTGAAATCAAATTTAATAAATAAAAGAATGTAAATCTTGAGTGATTGCTCACCTTTCAAGGTTAGAGAGATAGACAATGAAGTTGAGTTATGAAAAGCAATCACGACTTCCAAAGCAAAGTTAGATGGTACGATTTCGACGGAAAAGCTGATAGATAGAAATTGATGAGAACGGATCAAATTAGCTTGATAAAATTGAAACAAAGATTATATGATTAATTTATTACTTTCTTTCAAAACGATCGTTAAATCAAAACACGCATTTTAAAAATGAAATATATATATATATATATATATATATATATATATATATATATATATATATATATATATGCATACCCATGAAAACCATATAACTTTAAAACGCTTCCATTTCATATTAATGTTAAATACAAATATATAATTATGCAAAATGTCACATATATAGTATATTCATTTTATGGTTGTCGTTTCCATGTAATAAATATTCATTTTGAACCAATATTAAAATAATATATATGTATAGTTAAAAAAATCAACGTTCTAACATAAAACACATATATTAATGATCAACACACACACACACACATATATATATATATATAATATATTTTGAAATGAATACTTACGTATATATATAATTATTATAGTTTATTACTTTCCTTTTCAAAATATCCAGCAGGAAATCAAACAAACTTATGTACATATATGTGCAGATAAACAATATTCTTTATAATACATTGTTAACTTACTCCTTTTTTTTTTATATTATAAAACCTTTATATATAACAAAATATATGTATAAAATAAAATATTTGTATATATAAAAATCAAAACATTTCAAACATATATTCAAAAACTGGATCATATAAATAACAATGTATTTAGTTAACGCATAGTATAAAATTCATTTATATAACACTCTTATATATATAAATCTTGTATAAGTAAACCTTTATAGCTTCATAACTTATTTACTTTCACATATAACAAGATCTGTACAAAAGAATGCAAACTTTTCTCAAATCCTTTTGAACGTTTATAAGAAAATTTTTAAACAATAAATATACCTTCTTATTTAGGAAAGAAAGTAAGCAGGCACTTGTAGGAGAAACGTGAGTGGAGGTTGAGGGTTGTAGGCGGTGGGAAGGGAAGAGAGGCAGAGATAGCTTCAGGCGATGGGTATATACGTCGTGCAAAAAAAATTTATTTTTTTTATATCTGGCGTAGGCCATGGAAAAATTTGGGAGGAGGAAAAGTAAGCAATGGTGGGGAGTGGATCTCGAAAATGAAGAAGGAGCAGGCAACAATGAAATATATGAAGAGAGAGGTAGTGGAAAGCTACAGAGAAAAATATAATATAAAAGGGAATAATAAATGAAATATCAACGTTCATGCGTTGATTCAGCAGAGAAGTTAAAGCAAATAAGAAGAGAATGGATTGATCTAAAGGAAAGGCAATGAATGATTTAGAAATAAATAAATGTAAAACGTATACGTTTTAATTTCAAAATGGAAAGAAATAAATACGGGGATGGCAACAGTCAAAATGCATGTTTAGGCTAATAATAGAATATAAAAGTAAGAAACTCAGAAGGAGAGGCACATAGACGTGAAATCAGGGGGACAAGGGAAGCAAGTGATCTTTCAAATTTATAACGTTGGCAATAAATATAAAATAAATGAAAATTAATAGATGGATGCTTGATTGACGCAGTGATTAAAGTAAGGTTGCGTGTTAGTCACGATGAAATTTGAAACAGAAGAAAATGTAAATGAATAAAAGGGGTAAGCCACATTTTCCGCTTAGATTTAGAGAAGACACATCAAACTGAAAAAGGGAATTATGAAACGGCTAGATTCTAGCAAATAATAAATATGGTAAGAAAAGTAAATAGGCAGGTTATAAATCAGATTGGAAAGAAAAGTGGAGAGGTTAATTGATAAAAGAATTAAGATAATGAAAATGCATAATAATATTGTTGGCATCTAATGTCATTTATCGTTAACTAGCATCAATCATGTCAGACACCCATGTTAAAAAAAGAAACGCATATAGGAGCATGCATTTTCTACTGACTTGCAACATCATTCATCATTTTGGCATTCGTGGCATTCAACAAATTAAGGTGGTGGTCAAAGTCGTGAAATGGTAGCAAATTAACGATGAATAGGATCCAATAATTCTTAGTGCAATGCACAAAATTGGTATAATCAGCATGTGCCCTCTACGCACATGTTAAGATTTGCATAATTTCACTAATAACCTTTATGATTTGGCATTTTTGCGTGATAAATATAGATAGTTTGATTTTTTAACAATTTACACTGTGTATTAGTGATTATTTCTTGTTTGAGCGGTTGTTAGCATATGCCTACTGAATACATATTAACATAATCCCATAAAAATTTATGTGTACATAAAATGTTCTTCTGATGAAGTTTTTTTTTTCAAGATTATTATTAACATTTAGAATATCATTTGACTTATCCGAAGGTTGATGATTTTCAAATCCTATTAAGATTAAGGTCGCTAATTGATTATTGTTGAAAGCTAAGGATTTTAAGAAAATACTATTATGTAATCCATATCTTGTACACGGAATTTGTTATTAAAATCGTATCATTAGAGTTACATGTATGATTATAAACAACAACATTCATAATTTACAACTACGATGTTGCAGATCCTTTTAATTTATACTATTTATTCTCTACCTATTAATTTATACGTTTTATTCTCTACCTATTAATTTATACGTTTTATTCTCTACCTATTAATTTATACGTTTTATTCTCTACCTATTAATTTATACTATTATTTTCTACCTATTAGTTTATTAAAAATTATTAAAATTTTATGGGTCGTTACACAGCTTCTTTAAATTTCACAATAAATTTCCAATATCAATTTGAACCTCCAAATAAACCATTTTAATTCCCATATATTTCAAAGCTTTAATATTAAATGTTTCGGAACTAAATTTTATAATTCATATATATATACCAAATTTACTTTACTATCATTTAGTTTTGAAATATTTAATTTAATAAATCCAGTATCCTTTATATAAACTTCAAATTTCAACAAATTTAATATTCCTTAATTTATTTAGACTTGATATTTTTTACTTAAACCATCTTAACCCCGAATTTAGTTTCTAAAACTATATTCTTTTAAAAATCTAAATTCCAATAAGTTCCAAAGTATTTTATTAAATAAAATTCTTGATTAAGTAAAAACCTCAAGTCAATTTCAAAACTATCTTCTCAACTTTGATTTATAAAAATCAATATAAACTCTATATTAGAATATAATTTAAGTAAATACTTACCCATAATATATTTTTAATAAAATCAACTTTATTATTAAACTTACTTCATACTTTAAACAATTTTATACATAGTTTAAAAACCAAGAATTTAACCATATATAAATTAACCTTTATCAAATATCCGAAATCAATACCTCATAAAACCATATATATATTTCTTTAAAAACCATAGAAAAATTATTTCAAAAATAAATAAATATATATATATATACACACCGCGGTGCCTGTATAAAATTTTCTATCCTATGGACAAGTGATACGGATATTTATCATTTCAATCCGCAATTTAAAAATAAAAATGCGGTTGTATATCATTTCAAACCGCAATCCCAAATGAAATAAAAATGCATAATAACTTGCAGTTTATATAATATAGATACAACATCCATTCTTCCATCATATCAATCATCAAACATTCATCAATTTATCATCCAATTCAAACAATCACATCAATAAATAATAATTAATTACTGACAGTAAATTTTTCAATAATGAATTAAATAACTGTTGAACTGTAGTTTATATGCAATAATAAATAAATATAACTAGCAGTTTATATGCAATAATAAATTTAACTAAAATTTTAACTGGCAATTTATATGCAAAAATGAATTAAATAACAAGTAAATTATATGAATGCAAATTTACTGAGATAACAATGAAATATATACCAAACAGTTATAAATAAATTTCTAACACATCATAAATCAATTTAGCAAACATAAAAAATCTTAGAAGTTGTGAGTGGGTTAAAACACTCACCTTTTGGACTTAAATTGAATTTAAATCCAATTTAAACCCAAAATTTTGACAGTCTCCAAATCCATCCAAACAACCGCCAAAATGTCCGGAATTTAATTCCGACCCTAACAAAAGAAATTGCGCGTAAATCAGGGATCATACGCGATAGTTATTAAGGTTTGAACATTTGAAAATTAAAATAAAATAGAATAAAACAAACCAAAGAGGGAAAGCCACGTCATCCCTGCAATCTCCCTCTCTCTCACGCGTTTTCTTCCAGTGCTCATGCACGAACCCGTACGACACGCCGTCAGCACCAACTTTAACCACCGCTTATCACCTCTAGACGCCGCCAATGACCAAGGGAACGACACCCTGCGCCTACCCTACTCCGACCGCACCTCCTCCATGAGCCGCGCTCGCTCTATATCCAACAGCCACCGTACAACATATGCCTCCAATCATCAATTTCCGACCACTTCAGGCCGCTAGAGGCTATACGACCATCACTAGAAGACTCCATATGAAAAAAATCTACGAAACCATATTCCAATTTCGCTGTTCGAAGTCCGGTTCAAAAAGCTCTAAATCGACCTTAGGGTTTCGAATTTTACAGCGTTTGACCGCGATTTCCGGTTGACTCGAACTCAATTGCAAAAACAGAAGCTGCGCGTAGATTTGTATCGATGAGATCTTCGATTCTATAATTTTTTTGAATTTTTTCGAAGAGTTTGAATTTTTATTTGATTTTTGAATTTTGAAATTGGATCTAAAATTGGATCTAGGGTTAGCATCCATTGAGGAAGAGGAGGAGCTGACGAGATTTACGTATAGGAATAAGGAATAGGGGCTGCTAGGGTTTATATCTGGATATTTATAGGCAAATTTGAAATAGGATGGATCGGATGAGATAGATGTACGCGCGAAACGATATATGGCCCGAAAAGCCCGTTTCGATTTCGGAACGGAATTGGGTTAACCCATATATCAAAATAGATGTTTTAAATTATTCTAAACGCGATGGAAAAAGTTTCACGTCCAAATTCCATCGTATGAAGAAGTTATGCTGAAATCAATATTTTCAAATTGATTTCAATTGATTTCAAGGCGTTTTGCGTTCGTACGATCAAACGACAAGTCCGATCGCTATGAAACTTGAAACCTTACAAAAATTTTCCGATTCGGAACCGATGAAACTGGTTTCGTCGAAATCCGAATCAGTGGCAAAACTGGTTATTTTTCCATTATTTAAATAAATTTAAAATAAATTAATTAAATCAATTTCGCGTTTAAATTCTGAAATTTGCAATCTTTATCACTTTATAATTCTCAAACAATTACAATAATTTAACAATTTTTAAAATGTCAATTTATTAAAGATTAATCAATATAAGTCCTCAATTTCATAAAAATTCAAAAATCATAAATAAAATTTCCAAATTTCCATTAAATTGAATTGACCCATAATTATTCCATTCATTAATTTCATAGAAGATTTTTACCATTGGATTCAAACTATTGCATAATATTTTCTTATTCCATCTTTATTTCAATTAACGAAAATTTAGCGTTTAATTCTACTTATTTCAATAAACTCAATCATTTAACTTTAATTTCAAATAAATATATAAATCCTGATTTCCATTCATTATCATAAATTGGCTTTGCATTAAATTTATTAATTATTGACTCTAATTAGCAAAGTCTATATCTAGGCACATTTAATATTTCCCAAATAAATCCACTTAATAACATATAAATTAAATTCCTTTCATGTTATTCCAATTTATCCTGTCATCTATAATTCTTTACTTTTTTTTACATCAATTTATATAACCTTTAATCCATTCCCAATTTTACCAATTCCAATCAATTAGAACTTCACAATTGCTTACATTAATTTGGATTGTACTGCATTTATTATATTTTTTCCAAATATATACATAAATTTCCATTTAAATATTCTCTGTAACTTATTTCTTGGTTCCATACTTTTATTTCCTAAATTACTATCTTGTATTAAGTTTACGTTTCTATTCTAATTTATATTTAATTATAACCTAACAGATGCTTAGATCAATTGGATTGTATTGAATTCGGTTATTTATCAACTGCCATTTACACTACTACCTTAATTTACACCGTTACTATTAAAAAATCTTATTGCATTGGTAAATTAAATGTTTGGTTTAAATTACTTAATTTAAATCTTTATGCTCAAGAGCAGCAATTAACACTTTCCATTATTATAACAAATTTGAATTCTGGTCTAGTTATTTCTTTATTAACAATTCACAAACTCACATTCACATTTTTTTTCTTATATTTAGCTCATAACCAAGTATGACAATTCACATTATTTCAATCAATTGTAATTTCATTTTAAATTTTAAATTTTAATTACACTGCTACATTTAGTTTCTACAATTCGCACCGATATAAATTAAATTCCAATTAAATCCAATTATTACATTTATAATAAGTCATAACATTTGAATAAATTTATTAAATTGGAATGTTCATTCAAGTTTATAAATTATTAACTTGCATTAACAAAATTCCTTATGTTCAATTTATATCCAGGTAAAAATCTTTTTACTACTTAATTCATTTGAAATTTATTCAAATTACTATAAATAAGTTTTAATTACCATTGCTATATTTTAGTTTAGCGTTCATTCCAATATTAATTTATCACCTTTATATTTCTACTAAATTTACTTAGAAAATCTTACTTAACTAAGAAATTTAATTGTCGAAATTTACGGGTCGTTACACTCCTCCACTCAAAACTTTTCGTCCCCGAAAAGGAAAAAGAAGGGAAAAGAAAAATTAAGAAATCAATATATCTTATTCAAAGCAAAATTTTTATGAACAATTAAATTAAATTTGTATTTTTATTTAAAGTAACAAATTTACAATCATTATATCTTTTTATACTTAAATCAATAAAGTTTGGAGAATATTTTCAAAAAAATTCTAAGTCTAAAATTTTTGAAAAATTTCGGCAGAGTCTCCTTTGTACAGAGAGGCTCGGGAGAAAAAATGATATAAAAAAAACAATATATAACATATATTTCCCAAAATAATATATATCTCAACACGGGAAAACAATATAATAGCGCTATAAAACGTAATCCGAAAATGTACCTATTTGTCGGGCAATATACGCTTAATTATGAAACCAAATGCAGTAGCAATTTCCTGCATTTCATTCATATAATCTAAAAGGGTTAACAATTATATAGAGTGAAATATTTAAAGTGGTTTCAATTATAAATAACCAAATCAGTACAACAATAATCAATTGCAACAAACAGCATATAACCATCACACAAACATCAACACAAAGCAATTATTCATTCATATCAAACAAAACAAATAGTTGTTCGGGTTCAAACTTTAAATTGTGTAGAATGAAAAATAAACTACTAAGTACATCAATTACCCAAAAGTCTTAGATGAAACTAAATAGATTATTTATACATCCAAACAATCTTAAAGTATCCTCACCCAAACAACCATAAACCAAACAGCAACAATTCCAAACGACAAATCAAATTTATTTATTATTTATTTCATTTCATACATTTGTTGTTTGATTTTTTTTCCTCTTTTTTTTATATAATGATTTCCTATAATTCACATTTATTTCTTGCAAAATTTCATTTCATTTATTTATTTATTTGCATTACATTCATTTCTCAAATTTCATTTACTTATTTAGCGCTTACATTTCTATTATATTAAATTTTAGAAATACGTCAACTTCAACTTAAGTTTATAACTCTATAACATCAATTTCTTATTTATTAAGGTGCTTCATTTTTTTTTCCACTCTTAATATTATTTATTAATCATATTCTTCTTTCCATTTATTTTATTTTAAATAACTTCAATCCTTCTTAAACTTATTTGCATTTCTTTATAACTGTTCTATTATATTTAATAAGTAGTCTGTCAGTCATAACTTAGATTTATAACAATTATAACGTTAGATTCTTTTTAATAACCGCAATTTATTGAGCACTTCATTATATACTTTTACTTGTACAATTTCCATTACATTTCTTATTAAACATTTCAACTTTTTATATTTGGTAAGTTATATATGTTAAAGAAAATGCAAATGAACTTATACAAGTTTTATCTCATCCTGTAATTAAATTTAATGTTCAATAATATTACTCTTTGTTTCATATGTTAAAATTTTCAAATTTCCTTTAATACCATTAATAACCTAGCATTAAATCTCTTATTTCATTTAGGGTTTCAATTATTGGTTAAATTCCGTTTCACTATATTAATTAAACTATTAATAAATGGAAACTTAAAAATTAAACACCGGGTTTAATTTCAAATTATTTTAAAATAATAGATAAATATACTTACAACTTATCTATATCCAAGTATATTTAAAACAAATTAAAAATTTACTTCTGCTTATCAAAAATAAATCTGTAGTAAAACTACTACAGTGACCTTCCCACTTCGAAACTTGAAAATGAAAGTCGATGATGCGTGCACTCATCACCGAAATTATTTTCCGGTGACAAAGAAGGTAGTATGGAATTTTTTTTCTTTTCAACGTTTCTTTTAAAACGATTCTTTCAAATTATAACCAAATATTTATATCTGAACATACTTCTAAAATATTATTATCATATTCCAAAATCATTCGAAAGAAAATTTCAAAACCCCCGGAACTTAAGTCCTAAATTCCCAATCTTCATTTATTTTATTTTCAACTTAGTTTCAACTATTATTTATATTTTCATTACCTAACAGCCAATATATAGCAACCAATTATATCTTGTTTATAAAAAATTTCTTTATATATATAGAAAATATAATAGGCAAAATTATTTCATTCACCTATATTAAAAACAAATATTGTGTCAGTCTGTCCTATTAAGTGTTTAGAAACCCCTATTGATGTCACAGCGTCCCATGCACCAACAGAGTTTATAAATACAAAACGGAACAAAGCAACACAATATCAAAACCTTTTTATAACACTAACAAATACGCTCTCTCATATATATACACTCAGCGACTCCCATAGGGTATTATTACCCTATTAGTAAAGAGTCAAACCCCACTAAGCTAAGGTTTATCACTAAACCAAAGCTCTGATACCAACTGTAACGACCCTCCTTTTCGCACAGTTTAAATCGACACACGTGCCAATTCAAACCATACGGAAGGGCGGATTGTTATGGGGTAAATAAAAAAACGAGATAGAAATAAAACAAAACAGAATCTCACAGCGGAAGGATAAAATATAATAATCAAATATACAGTTTATAAAGCTGTTTAAAATATTCGATTATACTTATACAACATACATCAGAGTTACACATACCATATAACAATGCAGCGGAACAATATGAGTGTAGTTGAATATAATAAATAATAGTAATAGAAATCTCCGTCTTCGTCCTCCAGAGCTAAAGTCTTCGATCCTGAAATGCTCGGACTGACCCGAGCGAATTGAAAAGACAAAACACTCGAGTCAGAACTAAAAGATCTTATGTAAGTTAAATCAACAGAAATAAATATGAGTGCAGTAACACAAAAAATGCTCGGGATTTACATCTCTTAAGGATCCGTTAAACTATTTACTATGTAGTATATTTCGCTATTATAATAGTGTCTAATTGCAAAATAAACTTATTTTTCCTTAGCATTAAGGGGTTACCCATATAGCCCTTAACATGTAATAGTCACAGTAGTCCATCCAATATCAGCGCATCTCCAGATCGGGAGACTACCCTAAATATTCCACGGGCTATGGGAGAAAACCAAACTCGTACAAGGCGCGATAAGGTAGGTGACACAGCACAACTAAGCAATGCTAGGGTAGATATACCAATTACGCTTCCGGGCTGGTGGTAACACGTAGCCGCAGCTACCGCCCACCTCGGACAAACTCCCCCCTAAAATCAAAAATCAAAAGTGGCCACCGAATCAATCCAAAGTCAGAGTATAGTATCGAAGAGAGTATCCAATAAAGGGCGCTAACCCCCTTGGCCCGTCAATCGCTCCTGTTTTAGCCACCTTATGCCAACTCACGGGAGTCGGTTCCACGACCTCAAAGGAAACGCCGCCACCATCCTACTTCATTCTGGAATCTCCCCCGCGTACATGGTTGTAAAGTGGTTTTGGGGTTGGCAGAGAGTATGACAACTTTCGATCCAGGTCTCTTCAACAACCAAACGTGATTATAACACCGCGGTTATTCAAAATAATTTATACCTTTAAAAACCAGAATAAAATATTCATTTCAAAACTATATAAATACGATATCATTTATATTTTAAAGACCTAAATCAATATGATATCACTCTTATTTCAAATATATCTTTTCCAAAAATCATAGCCTTTTCAAAACTATATACCTTGAAACCATAGCTTTGAAACATAACTTTTAATACTTAATGGTTCAAATACTATATTACTTTATAAAATAAACAGCTTCTTTAAATTTCACAATAAATTTTCAATATCAATTTGAACCTCCAAATAAACCATTTTAATTCCCATATATTTCAAAGCTTTGATATTAAATGTTTCGGAACTAAATTTTATAATTCATATATATATATATATACACCAAATTTACTTTACTATCATTTAGTTTTGAAATATTTAATTTAATAAATCCAGTATCCTTTATATAAACTTCAAATTTCAACAAATTTAATATTCCTTAATTTATTTAGACTTGATATTTTTTACTTAAACCATCTTAACCCCGAATTTAGTTTCTAAAACTATATTCTTTTAAAAATCTAAATTCCAATAAGTTCCAAAGGATTTTTATTAAATAAAATTCTTGATTAAATAAAAACCTCAAGTCAATTTCAAAACTATCTTCTCAACTTTGATTTATAAAAATCAATATAAAATCTATATTAGAATACAATTTAAGTAAATACTTATCCATAATATATTTTTAATAAAATCAAATTTATTATTAAACTTACTTCATACTTTAAACAATTTTATACATAGTTTAAAAACCAAGAATTTAACCATATATAAATTAACCTTTATCGAGTATCCGAAATCAATACCTCATAAAACCATATATATTTCTTTAAAAACCATAGAAAAATTATTTCAAAAATAAATAAATAAATAAATAAATAAATATATATATATATATATATATATATATATATATATATACCGCGGTGCCTGTATAAAATTTTCTATCCTATGGACAAGTGATACGGATATTTATCATTTCAATCCGCAATTTAAAAATAAATATGCGGTTGTATATCATTTCAAACCGCAATCCCGAATGAAATGAAAATGCATAATAACTTGCAGTTTATACAATATACATACAACATCAATTCGTCCATCATATCAATCATCAAACATTCATCAATTTATCATCCAATTCAAACAATCACATCAATAAATAATAATTAATTACCGACAGTAAATTTTTCAATAATGAATTAAATAACTGTTTAACTGTAGTTTATATGCAATAGTAAATAAATTTAACTAGCAGTTTATATGCAATAATAAATTTAACTAAAATTTTAACTGGCAGTTTATATGCAAAAATGAATTAACAAACAAGTAAATTATATGAATGCAAATTTACTGAGATAACGATGAAATATATGCCAAACAGCTGTAAATAAATTTCTAACACATCATAATCAATTTAACAAACATAAGAAATCTTAGAAGTTGTGAGTGGGTTAAAACACTCACCTTTTGTACCTAAATTTAATTTAAATCCAATTTAAACCCAAAATTTTGGCAGTCTCCAAATCGGTCCAAACCAGCGCCAAAATGTCCGGAATTTAATTTCGATCCTCACAAAAGAAATTGCGCGTAAATCGGGTATCATACGCGAAATTTATTAAGGTTTGAACATTTGAAAATTAAAATAAAATAGAATAAAACAAACCAAAGAGGGAAAGCCACTTCATCCCTGCAATCTCCCTCTCTCTCACGCGTTTTCTTCCAGTGCTCACGCACGAACCCGTATGACACGCCCTCAGCACCAACTTTGACCGCCGCTTATCACCTCTAGACGCCGCCAATGACTAAGGGAATGACACCCTACGCCTCCCCCACTCCGGCCGCACCTCCTCCATGAGCCGCGCTCGCTCCATATCCAACAGCCACCGTACGATATATGCCACCAATCATTAATTTCCGACCACCTTAGGCTGCTAGAGGCTATACGACCACCACCAGAAGACTCATTAAAAAATCTACGAAACGCATATTCCAATTTCGCCGTTCGAAGCCCGGATCAAAAAGCCCTAAATCGACCTTAGGGTTTCGAATTTTACAGCGTTTGACCGTGATTTCCGGTTGACTCGAACTCAATTGCAAAAACAGAAGCTGTGCATAGATTCGTACCGATGAGATCTTTGATTCTATAATTTTTTTGAATTTTTTCGAAGAGTTTGAATTTTCATTTGATTTATGAATTTTGAAATTGGATCTAGAATTGGATCTAGGGTTAACATCCATTGAGGAAGAGGAGGAGCCGATGAAATTTAAGTATAGGAATGAGGAATAGGGGCTGCTAGGGTTTATAACTGGATATTTATAGGCAAAGTTGAAATAGGATGGATCGGACGAGACAAATGTACGCACTAAATGATATATGGCCCGAAAAGCCCGTTTCGACTCCGGAACGGAATTAGGTCAACCCATATATCAAAATAGATGTTTTAAATTATTCTAAACGCGATGGAAAAAGTTTCACGTCCAAATTCCATCGTATGAAGAAGTTATGCTGAAATCAATATTTTCAAATTGATTTCAATTGATTTCAATTAAATCGATTTCAAGGCGTTTCGCGTTCGTACGATCAAACGACAAGTCTGATCGCTACGAAACTTGAAACCCTAAAAAAATTTACCGATACGGATCCAATGAAAATGGTTTCGTCGAAATCCGAGTCAGTGGCCAAAATGGCTATTATTCCTTTATTTAAATAAATTTAAAATAAATTAATTAAATCAATTTCGCGTTTAAATTCTGAAATTTGCAATCTTTATCACTTTATAATTCTCAAACATTTACAATGATTTAACAATTTTTAAAATGTCAATTTATGAAAGATTAATCAATATAAGTCCTCAATTTCATAAAAATTCAAAAATTATAAATAAAATTTCCATTGAATTGAATTAACCCATAATTATTCCATTCATTAATTTCAAATAGAAGATTTTTACCATTGGTTTCAAACTATTGCATAATATTTTCTTATTCCATCTTTATTTCAATTAACGAAAATTTAGCATTTAATTCTACTTATTTCAATAAACTCAATCATTTAACTTTAATTTCAAATAAATATATAAATCCTGATTTCCATTCATTATCATAAATTGGCTTTGCATTAAATTTATTAGTTATTGACTCTAATTAGCAAAGTCTATATCTAGGCACATTTAATATTTCCCAAATAAATCCACTTAATAACATTTAAATTAAATTCCTTTCATGTTATTCCAATTTATCCTGTCATCTATAATTCTTTACGTTTTTTTACATCAATTTATATAACCTTTAATCCATTCCCAATTTTACCAATTTCGATCAATTAGAACTTCACAATTGCTTACATTAATTTGGATTGTACTGCATTTATTATATTTTTTCCAAATATATACATAAATTTCCATTTAAATATTCTCTGTAACATATTTCTTGGTTCCATACTTTTATTTCCTAAATTACTATCTTGTATTAAGTTTACATTTCTATTCTAATTTATATTTAATTATAACCTAACAGATGCTTAGATCAATTGGATTGTATTGAATTCGGTTATTTATCAACTGCCATTTACACTACTACCTTAATTTACACCGTTACTATTAAAAAATCTTATTGCATTGGTAAATTAAATGTTTGGTTTAAATTACTTAATTTAAATCTTTATGCTCAAGAGCAGCAATTAACACTTTCCATTATTATAACAAATTTGAATTTTGTTCTAGTTATTTTTTTATTAATAATTCACAAACTCACATTCCCATTTTTTTCTTATATTTAACTCATAACCAAGTATGACAATTCACATTATTTCAATCAATTGTAATTTCATTTTAAATTGTTAATTTTAATTACACTGCTACATTTAGTTTCTAACATTCGCTCCGATATAAATTAAATTCCAATTAAATCCAATTATTACATTTATAATAAGTCATAACATTTGTATAAATTTATTAAATTGGAATGTTCATTCAAGTTTATAAATTATTAACTTGCATTAACAAAATTCCTTATATTCAATTTATATCCAGGTAAAAATCTTTTTACTACTTAATTCATTTGAAATTTATTCAAATTACTATAAATAGGTTTTAATTACCATTGCTATATTTTAATTTAGCGTTCATTCCAATATTAATTTATCACCTTTATATTTATACTAAATTTACTTACAAAATCTTACTTAACTAAGAAATTTAATTGTCGAAATTTACGGGTCGTTACACCTCGAGTCTTACCTTTTCAGTATTTGCTCAGTATATTTCAAAATAAGAATGTCTACGAACATAAAACCATTAAAAACCATTTAATACTTCTTTATAAGGAGAGGACGCAGGTCCAACCACTTAATACCTTCCATTCTAGAAGCATTTTCTAGAATCCCATATCACAATCACATGTCCTAAATAACTCACAATTTAAAAGATGGTACCCAAGCCACTTAATACCTTTTATTAGAAAATAAGCAGACTCTAGTCATTTAATACCTTAATTAAGGCAGACCACATCTTTTAATATATATTTCCAAGGCGTGCTCCTCAATGGTACTATCTAGCCAACATCACATAAAATCTCTTAGGCCACTTAATACTTCCTTATGGAAAATAAGCAGACTCTAGTCATTTAATACCTTATATAAGGTAGACCCCACCATTTAAAACCTAATTCCAAAAGCGGACCCCCCATTGAGATACCACTCAATATAACCCCTTGACCATTTAATACTTCATATGTGGAGAAGAGGCAAGCCCTCAAAATTATTACGTAGGAAATATAACATAAAATAATAGAAGAATACAAAAACGTGGAATTTGAAAGCTTTTCTAATTCAATCAAATTTTAAATAGAGAAGTTAATAAATGGAAACTTTTTTCAACTTATTAAGTCACCAAATTTGTGAATTAAAATCTACCAAAATATTTCTTCACCCTTTTTAGTTTTACAACCTCTTTTCCAACTTTTTATAAAATTAATGGTGGTGTAATTTAAAAGTCATCTAAAATCACTTTTAATCAAAAATTTAACTTATAAAATTTTCATTTCAAAATCTTTTGAAAGGCACATTCAAAATTTTCAAGGGGTTTTCAAAGAAACTTTTTTATTAAATTATATCCCAAGAGGTAGGACTAAAATTTATTCTTTCTTTTAAACCTTTGCACTCTATCTTTTAAAGATCTAATTTACTCCTTGTGGTGATAAATGTATTCTTTCTTATGGATGTTTGCTCCTTTCCTTTCATATTTTATTAATACCTAACACCTTCATTTGTTACCTCCATAAGTGTTGATTTGTCCGTATTAATTGTCAGCCTAACGAACGTTTCCTTAAGGTCATTTATTTCCTATTAACCTTTCCATCTATGATTTGTAGCCCTCTTACCTTCATACTATAGGGCCTACAATGATAAGGAAGTCTATGTCCTACAAAGAAGTATAACCTTAACTCTATTCATTTACCAACACATAATTGCTTCATCTACCCATTTGAAATATGGTAGTAGCTACTTCTATAGTTGGAATTTATAGAGTTAAGCGTAAATTCAGAATAAGTGTGTGTATATATATTATGAGTTTTAGAAAAGTCTTTTGTTTTTTGTCAAAAATAACAAGTACACCACTTATGCGTATAGTATACTACCCCCATTAATCAGGTAACTTAGGCTCTAATACCAAATGTAACAACTCTCCCCAAAACGAGCCTAAATTTCAACTAAGAAAAGGCCCATCAAAACTTAGATCCATTCTAAGGTAAGCTGTTTGTATAACTTAGAAAATAACAGCACATAGCCATAACTAAACTTTCAGAATTCATAGCGGATGAAACAAAATACAATAGCAAGGTGTACCCATTTATTTCAAAACCATAAAAATGTCATAATACAAAATTCCATAAAAATCGTAACATAATACACATTACAACAATTGTCAAAATACATGGGTACACATCAAAGCAAGTAATAATAACGAATACTACCACAAGCAAAGCTTCTCCATCTTTAAGTATCATCATCGCCATCACTATGTCCTTAACCTATGTTGTAACGAGGAGGAAGTCAGAACAACAATTTTTTGATGAATAAAAACCTCATGTCTTACCTTTTTAGTACTTTGGCAGTATATTTCAAAATAAGAATATGTCTACAAACATAAAACAATTTAAAACCATTTAATAATTCTTTGTAAGGAAAGTAGGCAGGTCCAACCACTTAATTCCTTCCATTCTAGAAGTAGGATTCTAGAATTCCATATCCCAATCATAAGTCATAAACAGCTAACCTTGTAAGAGACGTTATCCAAGACACTTAATACCTTTTATTGGAAAATAGGTTGACTCTGGTCATTTAATACTATAAGTAAGACAGACCCCATCATTTAATATCTATTTCCAAGGTGTGCTTCTCAATGGTACTATCTATTAGAAATCATATGGAATCCCTTAGGCCAATTATACTTTCTTATGGAAAGTAGGCAGACTCTGATCATTTAATACCTTAACTAAGGCAAACCCCATCATTTAATTCCTATCTCCAGAAGCAAACCTCCAATGAGATACCACCTAACATAACCCTTTGACCATTTAATACTTCATCTGGGGAAAAGAGACGAGCCCTCAAACAACCACTTAATACCTCAACGTCAGGAAGCAAGCCCTTTGTCTTATGGCCCATACTCATAATGACGTTTACCATTAGTCAGACTATTCATAGGAATTGGTAGCCAGATTAGCTGGGCATATTTTCTCTATAGAATTTGGAAATAACCTCACATCATTACAAATACTTATCATAAGGATATCTTACATCAATCAAAGTGTATATAACTGCTGGTAGCCTCAAAGTGAAGGGAAGACTTCCGTCAACTCTATTAACCTTGCATCCTTATGACTTAGCCATAAATCAAATACTTTATACACACACACATACATGTATACATACACTCATATCACCGTTTCATGAATCAGGCCTTATAAGGAGCCTTCCTTATTGCGCCTTAAAATAATAATTATGCTATAAGAGTTTTTTCATATTTTCGCCTAACAATCAACTACCTTCCTATTGGGGGAAGTAAATGAAAATAATTACCTAATTAACTATGCCATATATGCAATAATTATACGTTAATTATACTATAGAGATAAATAAATATTCATGTCTAATGAATTCTAAACGCATGGGTTTTTCGCCCTAAACTAGCGTTAAATGGCAATTCCCTAATTAAATATTATTAAAAATCTTTTTTATTCAAATTCCCAAGATTTCAACATACCAAATAAGGGATTCTTATATCCAAAATAGGGAATAAATATCCATAACCAAAACTACAATAACAGACTTGTAAATAATACTGAAACTTAATTTATTACACCAATTCAATGGAATATCCTAAACAATAGGAATTTCAATATAAACTCCGCATTCTATTCAAGTCCTCTTTTAAAAGGAAATAGATAAGAATAAATGGTGTAGATTAAGAATAGAATTCGTAATTTAAACCTTTTATTTCATTGAAGAATCACAATTTGAACCAAAGAAGAAGGAGAAGTGAAATAGACTATGAAATTATCAAAAATTGCATAAACGAAACAAATTCCATCAAATTAATGTAAATAATTGGGGATCTCAACATAAAATTGACATTTCGAAATAAAAAGAAATTTTGGGGGATTTTATCTATCATATTTCACAATTTCAAAATCCTTTAGGCATATTCAAATCCCAAAGAAGATATAATAGCAATTACTAAAAAAAAGACTAAGGTTTCCATTTTCAGATTAGCCTTAGTTTTACTTCAATGGATTTGTAGCCTTTCAAACCCTTTCAGAATCTCTCTCTTTTGATATGTACATGCACAATAGGGAAGAGGTATATGTATTTATTAGATTCAGAATAGTTGGAGGATGATAGGATAAGAATAGGTTGGAGGAAGAAGGAATAAATAGAAAATAGATTGGATTCTTACCTGAATTCTCAACGAAGTTTCTAAATCTAATTGGGGAGATAATAATGGTAGAGTTTCGCTCAACTCCCCAAAATATTTGTGCATAAAAAGTGAAAGGTATAGGGTCTAATTAATAGTGGTTGGAAACGCACCAGACCGATGAATGAGAACAAGTTAAAAAGGGATAAATCTAGAACATACAACTCATCAAAATAGGCTCCACAATAAAGAAGTGGTCGACCCCCATGCTCCAAGTGGTTGACCCCAACAACGACCTCTAGGTCAACCCCATGAGGTGTTGGGTCGACTTCTTCCCTTATTTTTGGAAGGTATTTATTTATTTTTACCGTTGATTGATTATTTATTGATTTAATTTCCTAGTTAACTTTTAACATTAATTGATAATTTTCAACATTACTTAACCCTTAAGTCTAATCAAAATTAATTTTAAATTTCAAATTAGGAAATCAATTATTTACTTGAATCTATTCAAATTATTTTAAATCTAAAAACTTCAAACGCTCATAACTTCTTCATTCGTGCCCGTTTTCAACATATTATGTATGGAAATTAATTTGAATTTCATAATGAATGCAACGGAATAACTTTCGTGGTCAAATTCCAACTTTTATAAAATTTCTATTTTCTACCTTATTACATTTAATTTAATTTACTCCATTAATTCACTTTTCTTTTTACGAGGTGTTACATTCTCCCCCCTTAAAAGGAATTTGTTCTAAAATTTTCAAGGGGTGAACAGTGTAATGTGCAATAACATCCATGTTATACGACCAAGTTATCTACACAACCATCTACTCAACAATAGTGTAATGTGATTATGTACTGTAGACATACTAAAATGGGCACAATCCTAACATGAGTGTGTACTCATGTCATGCAAGTATATATGCGAACACCTTAAACATGCATAAAAATTTCTACATGAGTGTAAAGTGATGGTGAAAAAGTGTAGCAACCATCTCCTACCATCCAGTCTAACAACCACGATGCAACAAAATCCTAATTTTTGAGAGAAAATTTACCAGAGAAAGGCTTAGGATGAGAAGTCCTTATGCCTTCTATCAAAATTTCTCCCCATTGTACTCGGACTAATCCAATTCTTTATTGTGGAGTTTTCGAGTTCTGTGCTCTACAATGAATGATGTGCCACTAGACGCCATTGGCTCCGTCTTAAAATCCCCCAATTGATTAGGATTTACAACAATTGTTATGCTATGAAGGCATTTCCCTAAATGCAAAAACATCATGGACTCCAACCAATATGAAAGTTTTCTTGTTTTTTCCCCGTATTGGGAAAAGGCCCAATAAATATGATGCCAATTTTTCCAACTACCAAAATCGTATGACCTTCACACGTTGCCCAATCAATTCTGACTTTCCAAAGCCTCGTAGTACAAATCTGGTCTGAGTAGAATTTTCAGTGGTTTCCTATCCATAATTCGGCGATTTGCATAACCTATTAAAAATGCTTCAAGGGTGCCATACCAATCATCTATTGATGACTACAATCCTACGTGAATTCTACTAAGGGTAAGCATTACTCCTAAGGTCCTCCAAAGCCCAAGATGCAAGCTCTTAATAAATCTTCCAAGTTTCCATCTATTCCTTTAGTTTGTCCGTAAGTCTTCAGTCGGTAAGTAATACTCCGATTCAATAAAGTTCCTAGTTCCTAAAGCTACTAGCAAACTCATCCAGATTTGTTAGTAAACTAAGGGCCCCTATCACTAATGATGCAAAGCGCAACTCCATAAAGCTTTATTGGAGTGTTACAATTCCACTATTTCTAACGAAAAATTTCTGTCACCTTCTTCTTAGTCTTTGATCAATTGGAAATTACATTCTCATTCCTATACATTTTCTCTTTTCCTTGCATGGTGGCATTCTATGATCCAAAACTCTTGTGTTTCCCAGAATCTATAGTTTTAGGATTGAAACATTTACTCACTTTAGGCTGCTAACCTCATTTCCTCATTAACTTCCCATTTTGCATGTGGTCTATCGTTAGTTAAGTGTTCCTACAAAAATTTCTTATTTACTTTTCTCCCCAACATATATCAAGTGATTTAAATCACATTCATAAAGTCTATATAGGAATAAAACAGAGACATATCTTATGCCACATCATCCACTTTTCCACTAACTAAGGAAGACAACCAGCAACTATAATCCAAGAACCCCAAAAGGAAATTTTACTAGAAATTTCCATTTATTATTAGCTAATATAAATGGTATTGAGGTCCTAACACTCCTTTCTAAATTAAGATGAGCTATTTTTAATATTTCATTCCATTGCTACCCATTTTCTTAATTTCCCTTTTTCAGTCTTTAATAAATGTAGTCCAATTATTGCTTTAATTAATATCCATAGCAATTGATCATTACTTTCAAAATTGGATCATTTTCAATTAATTCTTCTCCAATCTTTTTAACCATCTTCGGGTTCCAAAATAACCAATCATTACTCAAATTTATTTCTTCCACAAATGCACTATTTAATTTCCTTAATCAGTCACCATTAGAGTACTTTTCCTTTGATTAATTATTTTTACTGCCCGTTAAATTTGTAATTAACGTCCATAAATCCTAATCAGTCAATTACTAACTAATACGCGTATAGTCGTAGTCTATGCTATCTATATATATTTTAATCGCTCAACATAGCTGTACGATATCTATATCTAATTACTAATTCTACAACTAGATTGCTCATTTTCATATTTTAATTTGTCGAAAGTAGCCTTCCAAAAAGATTATCGTCATAAATTTACTGCAATTGAGATTTTTGCTTTGTTTGAAATTACAAGGAATTATTTCTTTTTCTATTATTGAAATAGAATGTGTAAACTATGGAAAACAATATCCATCTTTTATACATCTCTTTTCTTTTTAGTGTATTCCTTGTTACTTCAAACAACACACTTTTATACAAATTTTTGGGAACCGGGTAAATCATTGAAATTACACAAAAATTGCTCAAAAATTTAAATACAGAAATTCATATCCTATGGGCAACCTTATTCCCAATTACAGATCTGCAATATCTTTAACCTTACCAACTTCTTCAAATAGAGGTTTGGGACTGACTTTAAATATCCAGATCAGGTTGTACGTTCTATTTCTAGTATATTCATATCCTAAAAAAAATCTTAGTCTATCCTACCTAGATCATCATCCATATCTACTCCATAAAAATTATAAAATTGTCACTTTTTGCACAAAAAAATATATTTTATACGAATAAACATAATTAAGAACAAGTATTTATTGCTTCATTTCTCCAATACTTAAAACATGAAGTATCAAATTTAATATCTCCATCTTTGAAAATGTAGATTTAAAAAAAACCTTTATCAAAGATTCAAAATTCCTTTATTTCCAAATTGGAATAAAATATTCTCCTTTTTTAACTTTCCTCATCGAAACTTTTTCTTAAAAGTTAGACTTCTAATTTATGGTAATCAAAATTTTCTTGGTTTTTAAAAAAGGATTACGAAAAACTTTCCTTTTCAATAGCTTACTAAAATAATGATTTTCTCCTTTTTCAAAACATGATTTTTAACATAAAAGGTCCAAAACTTAATTAGCATTCCAAAATAACAATTATACCATTTTAAAGAGTGCAATAACATTTATTGCTCAAATTATACTGTTATTTGAAAAAATATTTTTTGTAACTTTTCTGGAGACTCTCAATCTTTTGCAACCTTTTTCTTTGTCAAATCTAATTATATTCTTATTCAAATAAGTTTTGAAATTCAAATTCAGAAAAATGTATAAAACTTTTTATCTTTACCTAAATGCTTTTCCTTCTACAAAACATCCAATTTATTTAAAAATCCAATCAATGGTCATAGGTACATTTTATAACTTCATACAATATAGAAATAGATGGAGTAAATAAAGAAAACTCCTACCTTATTCTATTACTCCTTTCAATATCTCATCTATTAGAATTCACAATTATATGATTGCCTAAATTCCAGGCATTATTCTCTTCATTACCTTATATGAGAATGTCCGTCTTACCTATCCTATCAGACATTCCTTTCTTTCTATTTTTGATTTCTCTATTCCAAATTATGTGTTATTTCTATTTATGAACTCTTAGAAAGAGTTCTAAGGAAATAAATTTTAGGTTTATAAACAACAACAAAAATAGAAGAATCAAGGAACCAAAAATTAAAATCTTTTTAATCATATTAAAAGGTTAACAAATGAAAACTTATTAATTTACAATTAAAACCATCCACCATTTTGTCTTTAAAGAAATTCACTGCATTTAAAAATTGCATTGACTTTCCAAACTTTTCTAAAATTAATGATGGTACATTTCCAAAGTTATCTAAAACCATATTTATAATTTCAAAAGTTTCCAACTTATACAACCCCTAAGAAGCTATGGAGGAAAGAACTTTCAAAACTACTGCGTAGGAAATATAAAATACAAAAATAGAAGAATACAAAAGCAAGGAATTTGAAAGCTTTTCTAATTCAGTCAAATTTTAAATTGAGAAGTTAATAAACGGAAACTTTTTTCAACTTCTTAAGTCGCCAAATTTGTAAATTAAAATCACCTACCAAAATATTTCACCACCCTTTTTAAATGTACAACTTCTTTCCCAAATTTTTATAAAATAAACGATGGTATAATTTAAAAGCCATCTAAAATCACTTTTTATCAAAAAAAAATCAACTTATAAGATTGTCATTTCAAAATCTTTTGAATGGCACTTTCAAAATTATCAAGGGCTTTCAAAGTAACTTTTTTATTATCTTATGTCCCAAGTGGTAGGATTAAAATTTGTTTTTCTTTTGAATCTTTGTACTCTATCTTTTAAAAATCAAATTTTCTCCGTGTGGAGATAAATGTATTCCTTCTTATGAAAGTTTGCTTCTTTCCTTACTTTTGTATTTTAATAATACCTAACACCTTCATTTGTTACCTTCATAAATACTAATTTGTCTGTATTAATTGTCAGCCTAACAAACGTTTCCTTAAGGTCATTTATTTTCTATCAACCTTTCCATCTATGGTTCATAGCCCTCTTAACTTAATATTTATATGGCCTACAACGATAAGGAGTCTAGGTCCTATAAAGAAGTATAAACTTAACTCTATTTATTTTCCAATTCATAGTTGCTTCATCCACCCTTTTGAAATATGGTAGAAGCTACTTCTATAGTTGGAATTTATAGAGTTA
This sequence comes from Allium cepa, assembly GCA_030765085.1. Classification (NCBI taxonomy): domain Eukaryota; kingdom Viridiplantae; phylum Streptophyta; class Magnoliopsida; order Asparagales; family Amaryllidaceae; genus Allium; species Allium cepa. The sequence continues at coordinate 545,342,943 of CM060943.1, read as the reverse complement.
AGCGTAAAGTCAAAATAAGTGTGTGTGTGTATGTATATATATATGAGTTTCGGAAAAATCTTTTGAAAAATGTTTACAAAAATAGCAAGTACGCCACTTATACATATAGTATGCTTTCTCCATTGATTGGATAATCAAGGCTTTGATACCAAATGTAACAGCCCACCCCAAAACAGGCATAAATTTCAACCTAGAAAAGGCCCATCAAAACTTAGATCCATTCTAAGGTAAGCTATTACTAGAAGTAAGAAAATAACAGTATAGAGCTATATCTGAAATTTCAGAACTCGCAACGAATGGAACAAAATATAATAGCTAGGTGTACCCATTTATTTCAAAATCATATAAATGCCATAGTACAAAATTCCATAAAAACCGTAACATAATACCCATTACAACAATCGTCTAAACACAACAGTACACATAAAAAAAAGTAATAATAATAAATATTGCTACAAGCCAAGCTTCTCTACCTCTAAGCATTGTCACCATCATTACTGCATCCTTAACCTGTGTTGTAATGAGGAAGGAGCCAAAACAATGAGCGTATGATGAATAAAAACCTTGACTCTTGCCTTTTCAGTACTTGGGCGGTATATTTCAGAATAAGAATATGTCTACAAACATAAAACCATTAAAAACCATTTAATACTTATTTACAAGGAAAGTAGGCAGGTCCAACCACTTAACATCTTCCATTACAAAAACAGAATTCTAGAATCCCATATCCCAATCATGCGTCATAAATAGCTAACAATTTAAGAGATGGTACCCAAACCACTTAATAACTTTTATTGAAAGATAGGCAGACTCTGGTCATTTAATACCTTAATTAAGACGGACCACATCATTTAATATCTATTTCCAAGGCGTGCTCCTCAATGGTACTATCAAGCTGACATCTTATGGAATCTCTTAGGCAACTTAGTACTTCCTTGTGGAAAATTGCAAACTCTGGTCATTTAATACCTTAATTAAGTAAAACCCCATCATTTAATACCTATTTCCAGAAGCGGATCCCCATTGAGTTATAACCTAATGTAAAACCTTGACCATTTAATAATTTATCTATGGAAGAGAGATGAGCCCTCAAACAACCATTTAATGCCACAAAACCAGGAAGGAGGCCCTTCGTCTTATGGACTATACTCATAATGACATCTCATATTGGTCCAACTATCCATAGGAACTCATAGCTAGATTAGCTGGACAGATTTTCTATAACGACCCCAATTTTGATTAACGTTATTTAGGACATTTAATTAGTTAAATTAAATGAGATAATGAAATGGTTAAGGGATTGAGATTTTTGCTAATAACGGTAGTCATGCCTAATAAAAAATGAACTAAAGGGAAAATAAAATGAATTAGGTAAGGGAAATTGCATAAGGACAATATAGAAATAAGCTACATTCTCATACCGTAAACCCTTTGGGCCACTTTCATTTTACAAACGTTCATAAACTAAACAAATTATAACCAAGGTTGGCCACCATTAGAAGAGTAAGAGAAAGAGAATCTAAATCAAGAGGAAAAGCTTAATCAAATTCAATCTAAGATCAAATCTCAACTCCTTAACAACAAAGCAAAAGGTGAATAATAGGTTACATCTCATATTTTTGATGTTTTTGACTTCTAAATCAGATCCAGATATTTTTGCAAAGTATATTGCTATGTTTTTTATTGTTAAAATGGATATATATGCTTGTAGATGATTTATGCTACTTTATATTGGACTATATGATAAGTTTTAACGTGAAAACCCTACTAAATGGCATCCAAATGCCTTGAGATTTTTATATAAGGTTAGAAAAATATTTTAGAGAAAGGATTCAAATTACATAATTACCTGAATTAATGTGGATTTATTATTAATTTTCCGGTGAGAAAAATGGCTAATTGGGTTTAAAATTAATTATGGCTAATTTATATTGTTTTTAGGTTAGAAATTAATATATGTTAGAAGACATATTAAAAGTGATTTTTGTAGAATTTTTCTAAGTGTTTTAATAAGTATATAAAATAATTTAAGTATAGGACTAAAATGTTTTATATATTTATAAAAGAAGAAGGGGAATTTTGCAAACATTTTCAATTATTTACTTCTGAAATTTCGACGGCACTTTTAAAAATGAATTTGGAAAAGAAATTAGCAACCAATCATATACTGACAAACAAAGCAGGTTAGTTGAAAAGAAATTACCTTTTAAAGTTAAAAATTAGTTTTTATAAGACTTTGTTGTTTCGCCACTTTCGGCACCTACCTTTCGACAAGGTACTTCTACTTCCATCTCCATGGAAACCAACGCGCATGGTTTCAAAGACTTGGTATGTAGTGAATTGGACATAGGTGAAAGGTATATAGTCGAAACAAAGGGTTCCAAAGGGGTCGTAACCTTGCTTTGCTTTAAAAAAAAAGCGACTGCTTTGCTTTCGAAAAGAATGCTTTCGACTTAGGTAGCTTTCGAATTGATCAAATTGTTTTAAGAGTGGTTTCGAAAGAGGTTACACCTTTTGTTTTATTAAGAAGTTTTCGAAGGGGGTTGAAACACCTTGCTGCCGCATCCTACCTTTCAAAGTAATGTTGTCAAATGGGTTTCTCTATTTTAAAATTTAAGCCGTTTCTTCAATGCTTTCAAAGGGATTGATTTCGACACCATCCACTTCTTTACTTAAGAAATTACTTCCGAAAGAGTGCTTTTGACTTAATTGTTTTAAGACCCTTTGTTCTATTGAAATTTAAACCCAAAGGTTCCGAAAGATATGGTTTTAAATGGTTTTAGAAGGCTGTTCCATATGTTTTACTTGAACCCAAATGCTTTCGAAAGGTTTGATTTATGTAAAGAGATTAATGCTTTCGAAAGGTTTAAGTTAAAGGTTTCGAAGGGGTGGTTCCCCTTATTTCGAAAGGTTTTAAAACGAAGGTTTCTAATGTTTTTGAAAGGCATATTTAAAGTGTTTTGAAAAGAGGATGTCTAAGGTTTATTAAGCTTTCGAATGAAATGATTTCAATGTTTTAGAAAGGTTTAATGTAAATGGTTTCGAAAGGTATGTTTTGGCCTTCGACCTAAGGTTATAAACAATGTAGTTTACTTAAATCAAAAGGGGTACTTTCAATGGTTTTGAAAGGGGTATTTTCAATGATTTTGAAAGGGGTACTTTCAAAGGTTTTGAATGTTTTCATCAACAATGTTTTGTGTAAAGTATATATCTAATATAGCAAGTGATTTGAGTAAAGCATAGAGTAATTTCCTTGTTTAAGTATGATTTAAAAAGGTTAAATCATTTTGAAAGAAAGGTTTTCAAGGAAGATTTTAAGGTTAGATGACCCTGAGTAAAATGACTCAGATATTAGAATACCAGATAAAACTGGTATGGGGTTGTGCCCTATAATTTAGCTTGTAGCCCCTAGCTAATATAAGTCCAAAATTCTAGTGTGTAGGGATTTGTCATAGGTAAAACTAAAACGATGTTCCACACAAAAAGGAATATATAGAGTAGAGATAGGTTATTAGTGAGATCGTAAAACCATTAGGTTCAGTTGACCTTGGAAGAAGTAAGTTAGGGAAGATCATCCAAAAGAGTATCTAACAGAAGTTAGACTATTTATTTATTTTGTCTAGTAGGCCCGACTCAGCCAAAGGTCAGTAGTTAACCAAACAAAACTATAGTGTTTGGACAGATAGTCCATTTATTACCCGATTTGTATGCGTACATAATACTGCCATTATTGTTTTAACCAGTTTGGTTGCAGGATTCAGATTTGCAAAAGAAAAGTTTTAAAAAGGATATTAGTAAGGGAAAACCCATTTCACTAAGCGGCATGGTCTCACTTAATATCAGATAACCGAGATATATAGTTTTATTCACACTAGGCTTAATGTTTGACTCGAAGTTTATGTTTTTCCCCTTAAATCTCGGGTGCTCAAAATTGATTTGAGTAGGTTTAGAGTTAAGGTTTACAAGTTTTAGTAGATGGACGAATAAAGCTTTCGGAGATGAGTAGAAGGATATGCTAGCTATTTAAGAGTTGATGTTTTTGTTTATTCCGCTGTGATGTATTAAGACAATTGTGTCTATATAGTACTCTGATCATCCAAAGGGGCATCTTCATATGTCGCTCTTGGTGTATTTATGTAGTAATTATATTTGATTTGAACTTGGGAAACTTTTGGGATTATGTAATTGGATATGGAACATGTTTTGTGAAATATAATCATAAAAAACGTTTTTGAATCTGTGATTTTGTTTCATACATGTGCTTCTGATATTATGGATACCATTGACGTTACTTATTTTTTCGCTAGAAGATAATACTATAGACGACTGTAGCATTTATAGCGCTTAGCTTTGGGCCTCAAGATATGGGATGTTACAACTTGGTATCAGAGCATAGGTTTATGAAAAACTTTAAAATAAATGATTTGGAAAACATAATCCAAAGGAATTAGAGAAATGATCGGGGTATGGGACACTCTATAATAACGTACTTGTATTTGCTATATATAAGTATACACTTTATCTCTATTCTCCTATCTCTCTTAGGCTATTCTTTCGTATCTTATGAAGACTCGAATGCAGATATGGATGCTAGAAGTAGAAGAGTTAAACTTGGTGAGGGAAGCACCACAACTAATGGAAATGTCAGACCAAATACTATTAGAAATCCAAGTCAGACACAAGCTGCAAATGTGGGTGCTGGAGTCTCGCAAGTTGACATGGGAGCAATGTATCAGTTTATTTTAAACATGATGCAAGCGGGAGTTGCTGCTGGAATAGTTGGAGGAAATGCTGTAGGAGGAAATCAGGGAGCTCCCATGGTTAACAACTATGCTGTTTTGAGTAGGGATTATGCCCGGCTAGGAGGAAAGCTGTTTATTGGTACTGAAAAGGCAATCAAAGTAGAGAAATGGTTGCTTCACTGTGAGAGGATTCTCATAGATTTAGGGCTCAATGATGAGTAGAAGAGAAGGCTTGCTTCTAGACAGCTGCAAGGAGCAGCGTTATATTAGTGGAATAGTGTTACAATTGGAGTTAATGAGGAGACTATGACGTGGGCTGAGTCCAAAAGAAGGTTTAAAGAGAGGTTTTTGTCGGAGATTGCTAAGTCCACTCTACTCAGGAAGTTTGCTAAGTTGGAGTAGGGAGATATGACTGTGCTTGAGTATGCAACAAGGTTTGAAGAGCTAGTGAGATATGGTTATGTTACGGTGGATACCGTGATTAAGAGAAATGAGAAGTTTATTAAGGGGTTGAAGCCTGAGCTTGCTAAGGCTACGTTATCGCATATCAGGGATCTATGTGATGTTGTAGTGGAAATGGATTTGAAGCATGAGGAGATGCTTGCTTTTTTGGAAAGGAATAAGGCAAAGGAAGTCCAAATAGGGTAGAGTCAGAAAAGAAAGTTTTTTCATAAGAAGAAAGCTCAGGAAGGTGGAGCTGCCAAGAAGGGAAAGGCGGAGGTTGTCTGCTATAAGTGTGATAAGATAGGGCATTTTGCGAATGAATGTCGCCCAGGAGATAGAAATAAGGTAATCGAGAAGAAGAATATTAGATGCCTCAACTATGATCAAATTGGACATTACAAGAACCAGTGCAAAGAGCCAGCTAAGAATGGAAAGGGAAAAGTGTTTGCATTAGAGCCAGCTGCCTCGAGGCCAACAACAGAGGAAAAAGGAAAAGCTATGTTGGGAGGTACGCTTATGATTCATGGTATGTCAGCTAGCATTTTATTTGATACCCATGCATCGCATTATTTTATATTCCATTGTTTGATAGATAAGCTTTATCTAGAACCCTCATACCTAGTTACTTCCTTAACAGTTGCAAATCCAATAGGAGGTTATGCGACTCTTGGGATGAAGTATGCCCATCTAGAGTTTGAATTGTTAGGTCATAACTTTGTTTGCAGTTTTCATGTGTTTGATTTTGTAGGGTTCGGAATTATTTTGGGTATGTATTAGTTAAGTAAATACGATGCTAGGATATTTTGCCATGATAGAGAAATATCACTTAGACACCCTGACTGTAGTGATTGGATTATATACTCTGTAGAAAACCCTAGTTTTCAGGTTAATGCTTTGTTGGGTGTTGTAGAGGCAGAAGACGAGCTGAATCGCATTTTCTTTGTTAGAGAATTCGCAAATCTTTTTGAACCTGTAGTTGGATTGCCTTTGAAATGGGCTATTGAGTTTCAGATAGATTTCATACCAGGAGCAGAACCGGTGAGTAGACAGCCAAGCAGGATGACATCTATTGAGATGAGTGAGTTAAAGGTGCAGTTGGTGGATTTGGAAGGAAATAATTTTATCAGACCAAATAGTTCGCCTTGGGGAGCAGTCGTAGTGTTTGTTAAGAAGCCGGATGGATCGTTAAGGTTATGTATCGATTATTGTAAGTTGAATGAGAAGACGATAAAGAATCGACATCTGTTGCCTAGAATTGACGATTTGTTCGATCGATTGAGTGAAGACAAAGAATTTTCTCAGTTGGATTTAGCGACAAGGTTCCATCAGCTTAGAGTAGTAGAAGATAGCATTCCGTTGACAACATCTAGGACTAGATATGGATCGTATGAATGGTAAGTAAAGCTGCGACGCCCCACCTCTATACCCACGCTAGCCAAGAACATTACGGTGTAATGCTGTCAGCTAGCACAGAGAATAAGGCTGTTGAGGAGCGACCATACATGTAATCGCTTTGTGCGAGCACCAATAAGTCAGATAGTACAAGGAAGTCCGACGTGCCGATACAAACCCAGGGCTACTACACAGTGGCTATATATATTCTTCAGAAACAAACATAGAAACACAAATCAGTCACAGACATCCATATCACAAAGGCGGAAATAGATATGAATATAACACATGAAAGTGTACATCAGAGTAGTGGTCAAACAAGAACCACAATATCACAAAAGAATGGTTACAAGTGCTAGACAAAAGAATATGTATACATCTAGGAGTCTATATCTCAAAGGTATATAACAAAAACTACTAATCTAGGTAGTTAGCCAAAAGTCAGGATGATAATCCCAGAAGTGAAGTCAAGCAGAAGCACCTGTAACATCTCGGTCTAACTCGAGCATTATTTATAAGAAAATAATAAACGGATCAGTCTAGCTATAAATATCAGATAAAACGATATAGAATAAGAGATATGACATAACATATGACAACCACAAAGCCATACTGTGATAAGTATGAAAAATTGAAAATCAACAAGAGATTAATCAATATCACAAGAATCTTCTCAAAGATCAAAAGGAAAGTCATACTCCTTATTTCATTCACCAAGCCACAAATATTGACAACATTTAAATGCCAATCATAAAATTGGTGACATTCAAATTCTAGAAATCATCAATAGAAATCCAGGAATCACAAAAGGGGGGATTCCTATCACAAAACGGGAGCCTGAAAACTCACCAACATGTGTATCACAAAACGGGATGCTATCCCATGGTCGCTAACCATAAAGCCGGTGCAACGACGTAGTACAACGGTACGCCCGAGGAACCTGAAACTCGTAAAATTCGAAACAACGACGTAGTACAACGGTACGCCCGAAGATCCGAACTCCATAAAAACGTGGGTCGCTAGCCCACAAAAATTGGGTCGAAACCCCAGGAAATAAATAGGCCGTTAGCCTATAATAAAAATGAGACGAAACTCAATAAAATGAGGTACCGTCCCCTTCGTGGACAAAGAAACATAGCATAGCGCTAGTCTAAAACACAAAAATGATCCTCAATGATCATCAAGAAAGTGTCAATTACTCTAAGCTAGTAAATATATGAGCATAGCTTCATGTCCCATAACCACTAGCTTAATTTAAATATTTACGAACAAATTGTAGATCTCCACTAGAAAATTGTCACAAGAGATTCAATCGAACAAGTCCAAGAATTAACCAACAAAGTAAACGCAACCGTTTCATACCACTAGTTTTACGAAGCCGTTTAATTAGATTTCTCGTACGAGTGAGATAAAGTTACAAATCACAAAAATGATTGTAGAACAATCAATCACCAAAATTCACATTCAAAAACATGAATAAAATCCAAAGAAATCGATACAGAATCCATCAAAATGGATATTTCCAAAAATCCCGAAGAAAAGGTCATCAAAGAAGTATTAAATGATTACAACAAATCGGAATCAACACGAATCGATTAAAGTTGGAAATTCAAGCTAAATAAGAAAATAGGCAAAAGACTGCAGATTCAGACGTTTGAAAGAAGTGATTCAGACGTCTGAATCTGGAAAACTAAAAATTTCCAGAGCATATTTCAGATGTCTGAACCCTATATTTCAGACGTCTGAAATAGGCAATTTTTCGCCGATTTCCTTTCTGGTCCAAAACAAACCAATTCAGACGTATGAAATATAGATTCAAACGTCTGAAACTGGGAATAAAAATCTTCCCAGTATAATATTCAGACGTCTGTATCTAACGTTTCAGACGTCTGAAACTGGGGTTCAGGGCATTCCCTGAACCTAGACCAAAAATGGCTGTAATAAATACCGGAGCGATCGGACGAGCAACGACGACTAAGGATTTACGCCAAGCGACAACCCAGCCTTAAAAGCTCTTCGATACGCCTCAAATATCAATGTCCAAATATCCATAATAGGATTTTCATAGATTTGGATTTCAAAACACCAAAAATTGGAATATACACCAAATTAATCCAAACCAAAATCAATCGCACAAGAATAAGTGTTAGGAATTCATACCTAACAATCGAAGATAATTATAGACTAAGATGTGAGATAAAAATCTCACCTTTGAACCCAAAACAAATGAAGAAGAAGCTATAGAGTAAAGGCAAGGACAATCACTATTCAATTCCAACCCAACAAGCTTGAATCTAATGCTAAAAAGAGAAACATTTCCTATGTTAGGTTTAGGAATTTCTGAAATTGGTAAGAGAATGAGTTGGAGAAGAAGAGGAGGAGGCTTACCAAAACTTATTCTATAAATTTGGAGCTAGTACTTGCTTTTCAAATGGAAACTAGGGCTTGGAGTTTTTATTTCCCATTCCTCTCTCCATTGTTGCTAAAGCTTGAGTATTAGGAATTAGAAATGAAGTAATGAAGAGAAGAGGGGTGAAGCTTGGGTCTAATGGGCTGAAACAAAACCAAAGCCCTAAGTGGAAAAGTAGCAAAATTCCACTTACTCCAAACATATCAAAGTTTATACTCAAAAAGGTCGCAAATCGCGTTTTGGACCCAATGGAAGTGGTTCCGAGTCCTAATTCGACCGTATGCAAAAAGTAACTTTTCAGACCAAAATCCGACTAACGATAAAATATTTTAAATAAAATATGTAAATATTCAATCGTAAAATATGCAGGTTGTTACAGACTCCCCTCCTTAAAGAAATTGCATCCTTGCAATATTTAAGAAGAAAATATATAGTAACAACCATAAAAGCATATTCAACACAAAAGAAATTTGAAATAAGAAGTTCACCTCAAAGTGCGCGAGAAAGTAAGTCTGAATGTGTTCGCTCGATGAATTCTCTAGATTCCCAAGAGCAATCCTTAGGATTCGAGGACCATTGAACTTTAACAAGCGGAACATCTTTATTTCGAAGGCACTTGACCTCCGAAGCAATAATACGAATAGGATGTTGCTCATAAGTTAGATTAGGTGAAACTTCAATTTCTTCCACAACACCGGGCTCAAGAATAGAATCGGAATCTCGAAGACATTTCCGTAATTGAGAAATGTGAAACACGTCGTGAATAGCAGAAAATTGATTCGGTAATAAAAGGCGATAAGCCACGGAACCAATACGTTCAGTGATAGAAAATGTCCCAATATATCGAGGCGCCAACTTTCCCGATCGACTGAAACGTACAACACCCTTCATAAGTGAAACATGAATAAACACAAGATCTCCCACAGAAAATTCTAATTTCCTTCTTCGGTCATCGGCATAGGATTTTTGTCTGCTCCGGGCTTCTTTCATCCTATGACGAATAAGGTCAATCTTCTCTGTAGAATCACGAATAAAATCTGGACCTAAAACCAGCCTCTCACCGGCCTCAAGCCAACAAGAAGGAGATCGGCATGGCCTTCCATAGAGTGCCTCAAAAGGAGCCATACCAATACTAGATTGGAAGCTATTATTATAGGAAAACTCAACAAGAGAAACATGATCTTCCCAACTTCCACCAAAATCAAGAACACATGCACGAAGAAGATCTTCAAGGGTTTGATTCACACGCTCAGTTTGTCCATCGGACTGAGTATGATAAGCGGTGCTAAAATTAAGCTTCGTTCCTAAAGCTTTTTGAAGACTCTTCCAAAATCAACTAGTAAACAATGGATCACGATCACTAATAATAGAAGTAGGAACTCCATGCAATTTAACAATTTCTTTGATAAAGAGTTTGGCCAAGAGAGGAACGATTCGATTGGACCGAACGGGAATAAATTGGGCAGATTTAGTAAGTCTATCAACTATCACCCATAAGCCATCATGACCCGAACGAGAACGGGGAAGGCCGTCTATAAAATACACGAAATTTGGTCCCACTTCCAAATTGGAATATCTAAAGGTTGCAATAACCCACCAGGCCTTTGATGTCCGGCCTTAATGAGTTGGCAAGTCATGCAACACTTAACAAAGTTAGCAATATCAGATTTCATTCCCTCCCAATAATAAAGTCGCTTCATATCCGCATACATTTTACTACTGCCGGGATGAATGGTAAATTTAGAACGATGTGAATCTTCTAAAATATCTTTACGAAGATCACTAATATTTGGCACGATAAGTCTACCAAATTTTCGAATACCGCCCCGAGAATCAATATCAAAGTCTTTCAAACCTTCAATATCAATTTTATCCCTAAAATTTTGGCCAAGAAGAGCCAATTCGGGATCTACCTTTTGAGCTTCAAGAATGTGGTCTAAAAGAGAAGGATGAGCCTCAAGGCTACATAAAACAAGAGATGAACATAAATCGAAAACACGATCTCGAATCTCACAAGTGGATAAAACACCGAGATCATTCCATTCAGATATCATCATAGAAACAACCGCTTGTTGCTTGCGACTAAGTGCATCGGCAACACGATTTCCCTTTCCGGGAGTATAAAGAATATCAAGATCATAAGATGCAAGGAATTCGAGCCAACGTTGTTGACGCAAATTAAGTTCCTTTTGAGAAAATAGTTATTTCAAAGATTTATGATCGGTATAGAGAATAAATTTTTCTCCTAAAAGATAATGAAGCCAAATACGAAAGGCGAAAACAATAGCCGCGAGCTCTAAATCATGAGTGACATATCTAGTCTCGGCTGGCTTCAATTGCCTAGAAGTATAAGCAATAACATGTTCTCTTTGCATAAGAACGGCACCCAAACCAACGCGACTAGCATCGGTATAAACAACAAAATCTCGATTCCCCTCAGGAATAACAAGAATAGGAGCATCAGAAAGGAGTTCTTTTAATTTCTGAAAAGAAGCTTCACATTTGTCCGACCAAACGTATTTAACACCTTTCTTAGTTAAGTTAGTAAGAGGCACAGAAATTTTGGAAAAGTCCTTTATGAAGCGACGGTAATAACCGGCTAATCCAAGGAAACTACGAATTTCCGTCACATTCTCCAGTCTCTTCCAATTTTGAATCGCTTCAATCTTTGAAGGATCCACGGAAATTCCGGATTCGGAAATAATATGACCGAGAAACTTCACACGAGATTGTCAAAAGTGGCATTTAGAAAATTTTGCTTTTAATTAATTACTCCTAAGAGTTTCCAACACAATCTGAAGATGTTTTTCATGTTCCTCCTTGGTTTTTGAATACACAAGAATATCATCAATGAAGATGAGAACAAATCGATCGAGGAATTCTTTGAAAACTCTATTCATAAGGTCAACGAAATAAGCCGGAGCATTCGTTAAACCAAGTGACATAACAAGCCATTCATAAGATCCATATCGAGTACGGAACGAAGTCAAAGGAATTCTATCCTCTGCAATACGAAGCTGATGAAAACCAGTAGCTAAGTCTAATTATGAAAAGACTCTAGCACCACTAAGGTGATCGAATAGATCATCAATCCGAGGTAAAGGATATTTATTCTTGATAGTAAGATCGTTAAGCTTGCGGTAGTCAATGCAAAGCCTAAGTGTACCATCGGATTTCTTCACAAAAATATCCGAAGCTCCCCAAGGAGAGGAACTAGAGCGATTAAATTGCTTCGTCTCCAATTCGGATAATTGTTTGCGCATTTCCTCATTTTATTTATTGGACATACGATAAGGAGGACGAGTGATAGGTTGAGCTCCAGGGATGAGATTAATTCTGAACTCAATTGCTCGCTTAGGTGGTAATCCTAAAACGGGCTCAAATACGTCGGAAAATTCATGAACAACGTGAATAAGAGAAATAATATCTTCCTCATCATCATTGTCGTCATCATGAGGATTTAAGGAATATAAAGATGCAACCAAGCTGGAATCCAAATCTTTAAGATCAATAGATATCTACTTAGCAGATTGAGGATGTCGAAGATGAATAGTCCGCTCAGGACATAGGATTTGGGCTTCATAACGGTTAAGCCAATCCATTCCCAAAATCATTCCAAAGCCTAAGTAGCGCATAACATGCAAGTCGGCATAGAAAGAAAGATCACACAAAATAATCTCGACATCTTTACACAATAAACTGATTGTTGCGGTGCCACCAACCGGATTCGCAATTCTCAAAGAAGTCATTAAACACAAAACATCCAAAGAAAAAGTATCAACAAGTTCTTTTGAAATAAAAGAGTGGGACGCACCCGTATCAAAAAGAACTCGAATAAGATGATCACGAAATAAAATCATGCCGTCAAGGAAGAATGAGAAATACCTTGACCATGAGATGTGTTGCCAGGGGCTTGAGCAACATTAAGCTTTCCCTCCTTCCTACCTTGAAGTTTGGGACAAGAAGATAAATAACGATCCGAACTTTTGCAATTGCGACAAAAGAGAGGTTTCAGACATCTGTTGGCATAATGGTCTTTAGAACCACAGTTGTAGCATTGCCCACTACTAGGAGCAGAAGCCTTTGCTACCGGAATTGCTTGCTTCCCTTTCTTGTTGGGATAAGACCCTTTGAACTTAATAGGCCTTTTCTTGTTGTTGTTGAATTTTGGTTTGGCACCCACAACATCAACATCACTCTCTTTATCTGCCTCTTCAAGTCGAAGAGCGATATCAACAAGTTGATCAAAAGAAACTTCTAGCTTTAGAAGTAATGGCTTCTTGAGATTTTTATTCACGCCATAGATGAATCTCTGATTTTTCTTCAATGGGGTATTAATGTATTCAACCCCGTATTTAGAAAGAGATTCAAAAGACGCGACATAGTCTGTCATAGAGGATTCACCTTGAACAAGGTCAATGAAACGGCGAGCCAAAGTCACCTTCTAAGCTTCTGGCACAAATTTTAATTCGAAGCATTCTCGGAATTTCTCCCAAGTAAGATCCGCTTCATTTATTTCAGAAATCAGAAGCTCATACCAATCCAATGATCTTTCTTGGAGCATACTAGAGGCCACCTGAACACGGTGAAGATCAATAAGATTCATGCGAGAAAAGATTCTATCGCATGATCTCAGCCAAGCCTGGGCTTCGATAATAGTCTCGGAACCTTTGAATGGCTTCCCACCCAAATTGGTATAATCGCTGCACAAACGTGCAAATCCAGACCTAGGGTGAGTTGACTCCGGATTAGATCCGGCTGCTTGAGCATTCCTCACTAGATCAAGAAGTTGCTGGGCAGACATAAATACTCCATCCTGGGGAGTAGCATGAGATTGACTGCCGCTGGGACGGCCATGTCTAACCATTTCTCTTCCTTAAGAAAGAAGAAGGAAGAAGAAAAAGGTTATTCACAAACGAATATCAAGCAATCTTGATAGGTAAACAAGGAATCATAAAGAAAATAGGATGAATCAGTACGAAGACTCGAATTAAATCCTAATCCACGATTCCTAAGATGGACTTAGGACGATGATCCCTGTTAAATTATTCTACATTGTTCCGAAGTTTGGCTCTGACACCAAGCTATGACGCCCCACCTCTATACCCACGCTAGCCAAGAACATTACGGTGTAATGCTGTCAACTAGCACGGAGAATAAGGCTGTTGAGGAGCGACCATCCGTGTAATCGCTTTGTGCGAGCACCAATATGTCAGATAGTACAAGGAAGTCCGACATGCCAATACAAAACCAAGGCTATTACACAGTGGCTATATATATTCTTCGGAAACAAACATAGAAATAAACATAACACAAATCCGTCACAGACATCCATATCAAAAAGGCGGAATAGATATGAATATAACACATGAAAGTGTACATCAAAGTAGTGGTCAAACAAGAACCACAATATCACAAAAGAATGGTTACAAGTGCTAGACAAAAGAATATGTATACATCTAGGAGTCTATATCTCAAAGGTATACAACAAAAACTACTAATCTAAGTAATTAGCCAAAAGTCAGGATGATAATCCCAGAAGTGAAGTCAAGTAGAAGCACCTGTAACATCTCGGTCTGACCCGAGTATTATTTATAAGAAAATAATAAACGGATCAGTCTAGCTATAAATATCAGATAAAATGATATAGAATAAGAGATATGACATAACATATGATAACCATAAAGCCATACTGTGATAAGTATGAAAAATTGAAAATCAACAAGAGATTAATCAATATCACAAGAATCTTATCAAAGATCAAAAGGAATGTCATACTCCTTATTTCATTCACCAAGCCACAAATATTGACAAAATTTAAATTCCAATCATAAAATTGGTGAAATTCAAATTCTAGAAATCATCAATAGAAATCCAGGAATCACAAAAGGGGGGAGGCCTATCACAAAATGAGAGCCTGAAAACTCACCAACACGTGTATCACAAAATGGGACGCTATCCCATGGTCGCTAACCATAGAGCCGGTGCAACGACGTAGCACAACGGTACGCCCGAGGAACCTGAAACTCGTAAAATTCGGAACAACGACTTAGTACAACGGTACGCCCGAAGATCCGAACTCCATAAAAACATGGGTCGCTAGCCCACAATAATTGGGTCGAAACCCCAAGAAATAAATAGGCCGTTAGCCTATAATAAAAATGAGACGAAACTCAATAAAACGAGGTATTGTCCTCTTCGTGGACAAAGAAACATAGCATAGCGCTAGTCTAAAACACAAAAATGATCCTCAATGATCATCAAAAAAGTGTCAATTACTCTAAGCTAGTAAATATATGTGCTTAGCTTCATGTCCCATAACCACAAGCTTAACTTAAATATTTACAAAAAAATTGTAGATGTCCACTAGAAAATTGTCACAAGAGATTCAATCGAACAAGTCCAAGAATTAAACAACGAAGTAAACGCAAGCGTTTCATACCACTAGTTTTACGAAGCCGTTTAATTAGATTTCTCGTACGAGTGAGATAATGTGACAAATCACAAAATTGATTGTAGAACAATCAATCACCAAAACTCACATTCAAAAACGTGAATAAAATCCAAAGAAATCGATACCGAATCCATCAAAATGGATATTCCCAAAAATCCCGAAGAAAAGGTCATCAAAGACGATATTAAATGATTCCAACAAATCAGAATCAATACGAATCGATTAAAGTTGAAAATTCAAGCTAAATAAGCAAAGAGGCAAAAGACTGCAGATTCAGACGTCTGAAAGAAGTGATTCAGACGTCTGAATCTGGAAAACCAAAATTTTTCCAGAGCATATTTCAGACGTCCGAACCCTATATTTCAGACATCTAAAACAGGCAATTTTTAGCCTATTTCCTTTTTGGTCCAAAACAAAACAATTCAGACGTCTGAAATATAGATTCAGACATCTGAATCTGGGAATAAAAATCTTCCCAGTATAATATTCAAATGTCTGAATCTAACGTTTCAGACTTTTGAAACTAAGGTTCAGGGCATTTCCTGAACCTAGACCAAAGATGGCCAAAATAAATACCGGAAGCGATCGGACGAGCAACGACGACTAGGATTTACGCCAAGCGACAACCCAGCCTTAAAAGCTCTTCGATACGCCTCAAATATCAATGTCCAAATATCCATAATAGGATTTTCATAGATTTGGATTTCAAAACACCAAAAATTGGAATATGCACCAAATTAATTCAAACCAAAATCAATCGCACAAGAATAAGTGTTAGGAATTCATACCTAACAATCAAAGTTAATTATAAACTAAGATGTGAGATAAAAATCTCACCTTTGAACCCAAAACAAATAAAGAAGAAGCTATAGAGTAAAGGCAAGGACAATCACTCTTCAATTCCAACCCAACAAGCTTGAATCTAATGCTAAAAAGAGAAACATTTCCTATGTTAGGTTTAGGAATTTCTAAAATTGGTAAGAGAATGAGTTGGAGAAGAAGAAGAGAAGGCTTACCAAAGCTTTTATTATAAATTTGGAGCTAGAACTTGATTTGCAAATGAAAACTAGGGCTTGGAGTTTTAATTTCCCATTCCTCTCTCCATTGTTGGTAAAGCTTGAGTATTAGGAATTAGAAATGAAGTAATGAAGAGAAGAGGGTGAAGCTTGGGTCTAAGGGGCAGAAACAAAACCAAAGCCCTAAGTGGAAAAGTAGCAAAATTCCATTAACTTCAAACATATCAAAGTTTATGCTCAAAAAGGTCGCAAACGGCGTTTTGGACCCAATGGAAGTGGTTCCGAGTCCTAATTCGACCGTATGCAAAAAGTAACTTTTTGGACCAAAATCCGACTAGCGATAAAATATTTTAAGTAAAATATTTAAATATTCAATCGTAAAATATGCGGGTTGTTACAAATGTCGTTCAGACTAACTAATGCACCAACATTCTTTGTAGATATGATGAACTGAGTTTTCCGAGAGCACTTGGACAGGTTCGTTTTAGTTTTCATAGATGATATTTTGATATACCCTAAGGATGATAGAGAGCATGAAGTTCATCTTAGAGTGGTGCTTGAGACGTTGAGGTAGCATCAGCTAAAGGGGAAATTTTCAAAATGTAATTTCTAGAAGAAGGAAGTGAAGTTTCTTGGTCATGTAATCTCCGAGAAAGGGTTGTCTGTAGATCCGACTAAGATCAAGGCAGTGAATAATTGGAAGAGACTAGAGATGGTGACTGAGATAAAGAGTTTTCTTGGATTAGTTGGAATTATCTAAGGTTCATAAAGGATTTTTCACGAATAGCAGAATCGATGACCAAGCTAACGCAAAAGAATGTGAAGTTTATCTAGACCGATAAGTGTGAGGAGGCATTCCAGAAGCTGAAACACTTATTGACTAATGCACCCGTGTTAGTTGTTCCAAAAGCGAATCAAGATGTAGTAGTATATACGGGTGCATGTGGAACTGGGTTAGCAGCCGTGTTAATGCAAAGAGGTAAAGTGATTGCATATGCATCTTGATAGCTTAGATTGCATGAGATTAGATATCCAATGCACGATTTGGAATTAATAGCGGTGATTTTTGCGTTGAAGGTGTGGAGACATTACCTTTTGGGAGAGAGATTTGAACTGTATACAGATCATATGTCGCTAAAGTATTTATTCTCCCAGAAGGAGATGAATATGGGACAGAAGAGGTGGTTAGAGTTTATAGTCGCTTATGATTTTGGTATTGAGTACACACCAGGAAAAGGCAACAAGGTTGCATATGCACTTAATAGAAAGCACTAGAGTGCAGTGTTGGCGATGATAGCTGAGTGGAAAGATTTGGAAGCGTTGATGACATGTAGAGTATAGTGGAGATCTAAAGCTAAATCTAGTAAAGAGGCGAATAAGTTGTCATGTTTATAAGTTCGACCTGTGATGATCGAAAAGATTGCTTCTAAACAGTTGGAGGATCTATTATTAATGGAACAGATTAGGAAGTTAAGGGATGGAACAGAGAGCGATGACTTGAAAGATTTTAGTCTTGACCAGAATGGGTGGTTGAGGAATAAAGGAAGGTTATGTGTTCTGAATGTAGGAGACATTAGGAAGGAAGTTCTTGAGCAATGCCATCGTTCAAAGTTCACTATTCATCCGGGAGAAACAAAGGTGTATCAGGACATGAAGATGAGTTTCTTCTGGGAATGTATGAAGAGGGATGTAGGCTTATGGGTGAAGAAGTGTCTGAACTATCAACAGGTGAAAGCCGAACATCAAAAACCAAGTGGGTTGATTCAACCTTTAGATGTCCTAGTATGGAAATGGGATTCTATTCTTATAGATATTATAGAAGGGTTGCCAAGATCTAATAGAGGAAATGAGAGTATATGGGTCATAGTGGACAGGTTAACCAAGAGTGCCCATTTCATTCCAATTAAGTCAACTAGGATGGCTCCTGCTTTAGCTAAGTTATTATGAAGAATATAGTCAGATTACGTGAATTCCTAGTAGTATAATAAGTGATAGAGATTCCTTATTCGCTAGTGAGTTCTGAAAGAGTCTATAGGAGATTTTGGGAAAAAAGCTCAAGATGAGTATCGCTTACCATTCACAGACCGATGGGCAAACGAAAAGAGTTAACAAAGTCTTAGAAGATTTGTTACTAGCTTGTGTGCTAGATTTTAGAGGATCATAGGAAGACCATCTACACTTATTCGAATTTTTGTATAACAACATTTATCAAGCTAGTATAGGGATGACACTGTTTGAAGCTTTGTATAGAAGGCTATGCAAATCTCTAATTTGTTGGTTAGAGATAGTGGATAGGTTGGTCTTGGTCCAGATTAAGTTAGAGAAGCTACAGAGAAGATTGGGTGGATTCGAGCTAGAACGAAGGAAGCTTAGTCTAGGCAGAAGAGTTGTGCTGATAGAAGACGGGAGGACTTATAATTCTCAATAGGAGACCATGTTTTCATCAAGGTATCACCAATGAAAGGTGTAATTCAGTTCGGGAGATTAGGGAAATTGGCACCGAGGTTTGTTGGACTATTTCCTATTGTAGAGAGGATCGAGAAACATACATATAGAGTAGAGTTGCCAAATAGTTTAGTAGGAGTCCACGATATTTTCCATATTTCTCGTTTGAGAAAGTGTACTTGAGACCCGTAGACTATTAGTAATGGAACCGAGCTTGACTATAGCTAGGAAGTCAGTTCGTGTAGTCGCGAGAGATGTTAAGAGGATAAGGAACAAAATAGTCAAATTAGTTAAGGTCTAGTGGAACTACGACGGGAGAGACTATACTTACGAGACCGAGAGCAAGATTAGAGACGCTTATCCTGATTTGTTTCATGGTACGTTTTACCTTTATGATTGATTTGTTGTATACCTTATCGTAATTTTAAGGATAAAATTCTTTAAGGAGGGGAGTCTGTAACGACCCTAATTTTGATTAACATTATTTAGGACATTTAATTAGTTAAACTAAATGAAATAATGAAATGATGAGATTTGTGTTAATAAGGGTAGTCGTGCCTAATAACAAAGGAAATAAAGGGAAAATAAAATGAATTAAGTAAGGAAATTGCATAAGGGAAATATAGGAATAAGCTACATTCTTATACCCGAAACCGTTAGGGCCACTTTCATTTTACAAACATTCACGAACTAAACAAATTATAACCAAGGCCGGCCAACATTAAAAGAGTTAGAGAAAGAGAAGCTAAATCAAGAGGAAAGGCTTAATCAAATTCAATCTAGATCAAATCTCAACTCCTTAACAACAAAGCAAAAGGTGAATAAGAAGTTAAGTCTCATATTTTTTATGTTTTTGGTTTCTAGATTAGATCTGAATATTCTGCAAAGTGTATTGCCATATTTTTTATTGTTAAAATGGATATATATGCATGTTGATGATTAATGCTATTTCATATGGATTTTATGATAAGTTTTAATGTGAAAACCCTATTAAATGACATCTAAATGTCTTGCGATTTTTATATAAGGTCAGAAATAATATTTTAGAGATGGCTATCAAAATTTCATAATTTTTTGAATTGATACGGATTTATTATTAATTTTCTAGGTACGAAAATGGTCAATTGGGTTTAAAATTAGTTACGACTAATTTATATGGTTTTTGGGTTAGAAATTAATATATGTTAGAAGACATATTAAAAGTTGGTGGTTAGCCGAACAAAACTATAGTGTTTGGAAAAATATCTCATTTATTACCTGATTTATATGCATACATGATATTGCTATTATTGTTTTAACCAGTTTGGTTGCAGGATTTAGATTTGCAAAAGAAATGTTTTAAAAAGGATACTAGTGAGGGGAAACTCGTTGTGCTAAGCGGTGTAGTCTCGCTTAATATCAGATAACCGAGATGTATAGTATTATTCACACCAGGCTTTATATCTGACTCAAAGTTTATGTTTTTCCCCTTAAACTCTCGGTGCTCAAAATTGATTTGAGTAGGTTGAGAGTTGAGGTTTGTAGATTTTAGTAGGTGGACGAATAAAACTTCCGGAGACGAGCAGGAGGCTGGTGCTAGCTATTTAGGAGTTGTTTTTTTATTCCACTGTAATGTATTAAGACAATTTATGTCTATATAGTACTCTCATCATCCAAGGGGGCATCTCCATTTTTCGCTCTTGGCGTATTTATGTAGTAATAATAATATTTGATCTTAATTTAGGAAATGTTTGGGATTATGTAATTGAATAAACATGTTTTGTGAAATGTAATTAGAAATGAGGTTTTTGAATCTGTGATTTTGTTTCATATTCATGTGCTTCTTATATTATGGGTACCATTAGCGTTACCATATTTTGTCACCGGAAGAAAATACTATAGATGACTGCAGCATTTATAGTGTTTAGCTTTGGGCCTTAAGATAAGGGATGCTACATTTTCCAATAGAATTTGGAACTAACTTCGCATCATTACAAATACTTATCATAAGGATATCTCACATCAATCAAAGTGTATACAACAATTGAGCTTCAATGTGAAGGGCAGACTTCTGTCATGTAACTCTATTAACCTCGCATCCTTATGACTTGGCCATAAATCAAATATTCACTCTCTCTCTCACACATAACACACACTCGTCTCACCGTTTCATAGATAAGGTCTTATAAGGAACCTTCCTTATTGCCCCTTAAAATAATAGTTAAGCTATATAAGAGTTTGCTCTTATTTTTTCCTATCAATCAATTACCTTCCTAGTGGAGGAGATAAATGAAAATAATTACCTAATTAACTATGCCATATATGCAATAATTATATGTTAATTACGCTAATAGAAATAAATAAATATTCATGCCTAATAAAATTCAAATGCATGGAATTTATGCCCTAAACTAGCGTCAAATGTCAATTCCCTTATCAAATATTATTACAAGTCCTTTTTCTTCAAATTCCCAAGATTTCAATATACCAAAATAAGGGATCCTAATATCCAAAACAGGGAATAAATATTCAAAACCAAAAATGCAATAAAAAATTTGTAAATAAAATAGAAACTTAATTTATTACACCAATTCAATGGTATATCCTAAACAATAGGAATTGCAATCTAAACTCCATATTCCATTCAACTCACCTTTTACAAATAAATAGATAAGAATAAGTGGTGTGAACTACAAATAAAATTCATAATCTAAACCTCTTATGTCATTGAAAAATCATAATTTGAATCAAAGAAGAAGGAGAAGCGGAATAGACTATGAAATTATCAAAAATTGCGTAAACAAAACAACTTCCATCAAATTAATGTAAATAATTAGAAATCTCAACATAGAATTGACATTTCAAAATAAAAAGGAATTTCAGAGGATTTTATATATCATATTTTTGCGATCCCAAAATCCCTTAGGCATATTGTAATCCAAAAAGAGATGCATTAACAATTATCGAAAAAGAAATACTAAGGTTTCCACGCATAGATTAGCCTTAACTTCACTTTAATGGATTTGTAGCTTTCAATCCCTTTCAGAATCTCTCTCTTTTGATATATACACACACATACAATAAGGAAGAGGTATATATATTTATCAGATTCGGAATAGTTGGAGGAGAATAGAATAAGAATAGGTTGGAGGAAAAAGAACAAATAGAAAATAGATTGAATTCTTACCTGAATTCTCTATGGAGTTTCTGAATCTAATTTAAAGAGAAAACAATGGTAGAGTTTTGCTAAATTCCCTAAAATATCAATGACTAAAATGTGAAAGGTCTAGGGTCTAATTTATAGTGGTTGGACATGCACTAGAACCGTTGAATGAGAATAGATTAAAAACGAATAAATCTGGAATGTAAAACTCATCAAAGTAGGCTCCACAACAAGGAAGCGAGTGCTCCAAGCGGCCGACCCCTTGATGTGCTGGGTTGACTTCTTTCCTTATTTTGGGAAGGTGTTTATTCTACTTTATCGTTGCTTGATTATTTTTTATGTCATTCCCTAATTTACTTTTTAATATTAATTGCTAATTTTTAACATTACTTAACGTCCAAGTCTACTCACAAATTTCAACTTTCAAATTATGGAATTATTTATTTATTTTAATTATATTCAAATTATTTTAAATTTGAAAACTTCAAACTCTCATAATGTCTTCATTTGAGTTTCATTTTTAATATATTACATATGGAAATTAACCAAATTTTGCCACGAATGCAACGGTATAAATTTCATAGTAAAATTACAACTTTTATAAAATTTCCATTTTCTACCTTATCACATTTAATTTAATTTACTTCATTTACTTATGGTTCATTTTACGAGGTGTTACAGTTGGTGTTTATTGTCCGGCAAATAACAAAATTATATTAGAGCACTATCGATATAAATTCATAGCGGAATCGTAAAGTATAATAAAACATATGATTACTAACTAAGGTTGACACCTTTGATTTTTAGTGTCCTTATCAGTGTCGAGCATGCTTATGAAACTCTGTCCACCGTTCCTACATTGCACCAGCACATGTCCCTCTAAAGCTATTATATGGGTTGTAATGACGAGAGGGTTAGAACAATGTTCTGATTACTGGTAAATTACATACTTTGAACATAACACTAGTTTATGTCGATTGCCTTCCATTACATGTTGGTTATTTTGTTTTACTTAGTCGTCTTGACTCCATGTACGCATACGATGAGCCCCATCTACTCACGGTAGACTAGAACTATGTATGTATGTGTGTATACACACACGCATACACACACACAACATATATATATATATATAAGTACTATAGTCCTTTTGTGGACCAGGATACTTTCCTCGTTAGCATCCATAGCCTAGAACCTCGTCAGGATCCATCGTCAATGCAGTATCACGTCCTCGTTGTTGTTTATTCCAAGGAACTCTCATAGTGCCTAATAAGGATGTCACAATAGTTTAGTCGTATTCTATTCGTATTAGAAAGACCTCCATTAAGTATTATCTAGCCTTGCCTCTAAACAAAAAAACTAACAAACAACTGTGGGGGTGTATGACTTAAACGTGACATATGCTAGTAGAAGGTGTAGTCTGTTTAGGTGGACCCTTCATCTTTCAACTGACCGCTCAGGACCGATGACGTTCTCGACCTAGGAAACAATTCCTACTCTCGTATATGATACCAATCTCACTGTCATTGCACCGACCTTGTTCATCATCCAATTTATATTGCCTAACACAATCGAGGAAATACTCACCTGTTACTTTATTGTCCCTAAAAGATTGAAGCAGACTCTACTTGTCCTTTGACACTTCAACCGAGGAGAACCATCCTACTGGTGTTCCCTTCATCTATACGCGAACGTATAATCCCATGGGTCCCACATTTGGATATGTCCCACATCAATATGATGTATACACAAAAAGCCGGTAGCCCCTTACAGTGGGAAGACTTCTATTATGTAATACTATCGACCTCACATTCCAACCCATTCTAATCACTATGTCATTCTTATTTAGTCTAATCCATTAACTGACTTTAATAATTCATACTCATCATAAACGTATACTTGAGGCTATGTATATACTCATACTTATTTATTTACTATACCTCTAATGTTCGCTGTTAATATTTAGTTATTTTTACGTAACTGACTCCTTATTCCTTTAATGTCATTAATGCTTACTTTTAACTCAAAAGATTTAAATATCTTTTACTATTTAATTCCCCTTTTTTTATTAGCTCTACTTTACTATTCCTTTTAAATTCTTATTATCTTCTTATGGTTACTACTTTCTTATTTCATTTATTTACCTACATTTTGTCATTTATTACTTAATTTCTAACTTGTCTTTATTGCACATGTTCATTTTATAATTAGATTATTATTATTTCTACTTATAATTATTTAGTTTATACTTAGAGATTTCTTAAATGAATTCTTTTTGAAAATGGGTTAAGATTTTATTAGGGCATTACGGCCCAAATACAGACATTATCACTAGATACAAGCACACACTTTTACGTCAACTGATACAAACACAATTATTCCCATTCTCTCCCCTTATTTTGGATCTAAATTTCGAAGCTTCAACTCCTTCTTCAACCATGAAAATAGATGGTCATAACTTGTACTTAGGATTTCTTCCAATTTCAGCCTCCAACCCTTACTCCAGTCACGATTGTTGTTTGTCTCCTGCCCGTGGTAATATACTTCTCGCTTATTCTCTTGAACATCATTTACATGTCTATTTAATCTAGTTTACTGAAGCCACTCGTGCTTTTCTCCTTCTGGAAAATTCTTCAGTTGTGCTACTTGCAAGTAATCCAAACAACAACTGTCAACCTAATGCTATTTATTTTGGATTTCAGGTGTTCGTTCTTCCCCAAACTTTCCAGGTACGAAACAATTTGGTGGATATTGTAGCTTGGACTTACTAGATCACAAGCCTGCTTATAGTTATCCTAAACTAATTTCAAAAACTTGCAGCTAAAAAATAAATGCATGTGAGATTCTTTCTGGTTTTCACATAGCCAACACATCGTTTCGTCCGTCATGCCACATTTAGATAGCCGATCTCTAGTAGGAAGTCTACCTAGAATTGTTTTTTTATTGTTAAGGCAATTTTAGGGTTATTGGTTCTATCCTAAATAATTCTACTCCAATTAAGTTTTCCCTCCTTTAATCCATTTTCCTCCCAAGCTGATCTAAGATGAAATCCTTTCATGTGTATTTCTATATGAGATGTCACTTTCTCGACCAGAAAAGAGTGGCATATATTCTATTTGCTTTTTTTTTCACTATTGCAAGGTAACACATCACACATCCACCTACCATCCTGAATACTGATTCTACCTTGCTACCTAGAAAACTATAGGCCGAATAAGTGTCATACCCCCTGGCATTCTATCGAAAATTGCTTTTAATCCAAGGATCTCTCCATACGTCAGTTTCTTTTCCTCTAGAAATTTCTTTACCACAATTTTTCGCAAGTTTTTCCCTGATTCTCAAAATAGCTTTCCATGTGGATGAAGCATATTATCAGTTGCCATTTTCCAAAAATTTCCTTTTATATATCTTTTTCGCATCTATCTAGCCTAGAGACCTTTTGAATTGATTATTCTCTAAGCTTGTTTTATGGTGAAAGGCTCTCTCAAGACTTTGAGTCTTCTAAGTCCTGCATCTCCTTCTTCCTTTGGGCTACAAAGATCCTAATGCTTAATTTTGTGCAGACCTCCTTTTCATATAAAATTTGAGTGGAATTTTCTATTTTTTTCACCGTGGCATCCGAAAGTTGGAACGTTTGTAACCAAAAGTTGACCTTCACCTGAATCACTATGTGACTCTATTCTACCTGCAAAGGATAAATGTCTCGAACTCCACCCTTGTAGTTTATCTCTGATTTTTATGATCAATGTAGCACATTCCCTATCCATTTCTTTGTTAGAGGATAGAGGAACCCCGAAATATTTCATTCGAAAAATTCACCCTCTTTATCTTTTAAGATATCCAGCACCTCAATTTTGTTCTTGCAAATTTGTTTAAAGTAGAATTTAATTTTTTTCTCATTCAATTTGAGAGCCGCTTTCCTTTCCAAATTTTGGAATATATCTATAATAGCTTCGGTTGTATCACTACTTAATTTTACGCAAATGATCGGGTCGTCAACATATAACAGATGGCTCACTCTAGGTTGGAAACTAAGAAATATCTAGAATTAGTTGTTATGACTAGCCAACTCCATTTGGAGGTAAAATATTCCATGACAACTACAGAAAAGGTAAGGAGGTAGGGGATCTCCTTGCCTTATCTCTTAATTTCTATTAAAAATCACTTTGGGATCCCATTCACAAGCATAAAGAAGGTATGAGTGGTAATACATTCAGGTATCAATTCAACAAAATTGTTTGGGAACCCCATACATCCAAGCAGTTGAAGGATAAAGTATATATTTATCTTCTCATATGCTTTATGGAGGTCTACTTTTAGACCTAACTTATCTGCCTTTTTTTTGAAATTTTAGATTAACTCATGTGCCAAAAGAGAGTTTTCAGATATGCTTCTTCCTTTTATAAATGCATTTTGACATAAAGTAATCAAATCTGGTAAGACTATCTTCAATCTGTTGTACCTTGCTTAGGATTTTGTAAATCACATTGCAACATGCTATAATCTATAATCTTTAATTTTGGAAGGCCTGCTTATTTTTGGGATTAGGCAGATGAAAGTGTGATTGATTTCTTTTAAAATTTTACCCGTCTGTACGATTCTCGTATAGCTAAGACAATTTTGCTTTTCAGGTTGTTCGGTGCACTTTGAAGAAACCAAAACCCAGCCCGTCTAGCTCAAGGCTGGAGTCAGTATGCATTTGACACTATAAATTTCTATAACTTATCAAAAAGGAGATTTGTGTTATGTTTTGAATTACAAGGGGTTATCTTTTTGTTTTTATTGAAATAGATAGTACAAAATATGGTAAACATCTATATTTTGTACATCTCTTTCTTTTAGGCATATTCCTTATAATTTCAAATGTTGCATTTTTATTCTTGTTTATAAAACTAGATAATTTATAGAAATTTACATTCCAACACACTTCATTCCAATGAATTAAATTACTATTTAAATCCCAATTCATCTTATGATAACCTTTAATCCATATTTACTAACATATGTCGTTTACCCAACAAATCTAGAATTATTATACAATTCATTAACTTAGGGGCTATTTTCACCCTTACTTTCCAGATTCAAGTGCATATAATATTTAATTCAAATTAACAATTCACAGAATTTATATGCATAGTTTTCAAATTCATTACGTTTTTACTTTTAAGCCTACAACTACAGAATAATTATATTAAGGCATAGGAACATATTTACAACAATACAAATCTAATATCATATAAAAATTTATGATTTCTCACTCCCCTTCATGCTTTTCAAATCTCCAGTCTAAACCCTTTTATTTTTGTTTGACTTTCTTTTTCTCCCTATTGACATATGTAATGCAAGCATATACATATTTATTAAAAATTAAGATCTAAGAAGAGACTTGAATTTAATTCAGATTTGGATTTAGATTTAACTTTTCTTCGCAGAATTTATTCACCCCTTATTCTTATTCACTTTTATTTTTCGCTATTCTTCACACACACATATATAATATACAAAGTTATATTTTTTTATATTTTCTATAGTTTGTAGAGAAAAAAAGGGCAGAGCTTCGCTCTTTGATACAAAAAATATGAGAAGAAAAGTGACTGGTTAGGCTTGTATTTATAGATGCACAAGTCAACTCCATCAATTAGGTTTTAATTTATCAAATTCGAGCTGTTAGGCCTAGGTTTAATTTCGCCACCACGGCAACCATCGGTCGACCATTTTACCCCTGCGGTCAACCGCTAGCGATCGACTGGCTCTAATAAAGGGGTCAATCGGTCGTTGAATATTGTAACGATCCAATTTTTCGACACCCGAAAATCGATATTAATATGTCCACTATATTAAATGCCGAACAATCGAATGCCGGAAAAGCAGTCCGTTAGGGCTAAAGAAGAAAGAGGTAGAAGAAGAAAAAGAAATAATATCAGAATCTCACAATCGCAGTGGAACAATATATGATAGATAAATGACTAATCTTTAAAAACAAAAAGATATATGTTTATACATTACAACATCAGAGTACAATAAAATTCATAACACACAATGGACAGCTATCATAACCTGTCCTCATAAACCGACGATGTAGTTAATCAAACACAGCGGAATATTCATCAAATATGTGTGATACGTCTCGCCATCCTGCTCGTCTCCTGAACTTCACAGCATCCTTTCCTGTATTCTATAATACTCGGTCTGACCCAAGCATTATAGTTAAGCAACACCTGATTCAGTTTGGAAAACCACGTGAGAAAACACACTCAATTGGATTATTAAAGTTTTCAAAATCCTTTGAAATCAAAGGTATCTCGTAAGACCACGCCACAAATAAACATACCGGGTTTTTACCTTACGATAACTAAAAGATTTTTATCAAATCCATCTGATATTATATTAGTGTCTATAGAAAGTAAATTAGAATCTAGCTGAAATGCTTGCATCTCATGTTTCAGCATAGTTGGGTAAAATCAAAACCGTACAGGCGCTTATTGGAGATTGAATTCCATAAAATGGCAGGGCTACCGGGGTACCGCCCGTCATAGTACGTGGTCTAGATCACCGTACCGAGGATCCAACCTGATCCTCTACGTCACAAGACCGGAGCTATCCCTTACTGGATAGTCCGAATAAGATCACCCCATGGTTGAGATCAGCAACCGCCCACACAGCCGAATAAAAGGGACCTCTAGACAAGGGTGAACTTACCTTAATTGGTTGCTAGTCACTTAGCCTTGTGTGCACCTCCTCTGTTTTATCCATTCCCGGTTGATGAGGCTCGAGGTTATGCGTTACCTTTTTAGCACACATTCACTTAGTATGATCACCGTCTTCCTAACGGTAGTCTGATAGCATTCATCCATATAAGTCCGTTACGGGTCCGAACGGAACCAAAAGCATTACTCCTACTACATCCATTTTGGAATCACCCTCAGGATTAGTAGCAATTAGCCCTTGCACTTCACTGCACCATCTTCGAATCCAAGCTCTTGCCTTCCTTACGAAAACGGTCAAACCTGAACGAAGCGGTTTTCGGGAAATTAATCCCAATACCGGTCTCTTCGAAACGATCAGCGCATTGGCCAATATTAATAGTCGGTTAT
The DNA here is from genome assembly GCA_030765085.1 of Allium cepa. NCBI lineage: Eukaryota > Viridiplantae > Streptophyta > Magnoliopsida > Asparagales > Amaryllidaceae > Allium > Allium cepa. The sequence continues at coordinate 545,313,804 of CM060943.1, read as the reverse complement.
TTAACTGTCAAATAACATCCACAAACAATCATCATATTTAAATAATTTTCCAAATTATTAAATTATTTCAAAATATCTTCGCAAGCTATTTCCCATACTTTAACACCACGAAAATAGTTTCAAATCACTCTCCTCTTGCAGAATAAATTCACAAATACTGTTTATTTCCACTAAAAAATTTCAAATCTAAATACTTAATATTTTAAAATAATTTAAATTACTTTATCTAAAATATATACTTGAAAAAACTTAAAATAAAAACTATTTAAAACTCTTTATTTAAAATACTAAGTATGAAATTTTCTAAAAATTCTCAAGTAAAACATAAGCCAAAACAAAAAAAATTATAAAATTAAAAATTATGAAATTCTATACAAATTTCAAATAAAAACTTAGCCTGCTATCTTTAAAATAAAACTACTTTATAAATTATAAATATTAATAATTATCTTTATAAATCATAATACCAATTAACCTTTCAAAATAATTACTACTATAACTAGTTTAATAAATATTTACCTTTAAAATTTTAAACAACTTAAATAATAATTTCTCAAAAACATTCCTTTAAAACAACTTTAAAACTTTTAACTTATACTTAATAATCTGCTTTGAAAACGTACTTGGTTTTTCAAGGAAATACACTTTTCTTTCCCACCTTTAAAAAAAATAAACCACTATTTATTTTTTTAAACAAATTATCCATTCCTTTATAAATTCTCATCATGAATTTGTAGTTCCAAATATCCACTGATATCTTATTTCACTTTACAAACCCAGTTCGTAAATTCCATTGTCTCATCTTCCTTTTTAAAACACAGTTTCAAACATTAAAAAAAATTCCAAATCGATTTCCAAAATTTTGCTCCATTTTAAAATAAATTCCTTTATTTACTCAATTTTATTTCAAAACCCATTAATTTCAGATTTAACTTCTTTATTAATATATAAAATCTTATTTAAATTGAAACTACCCATTTCATATTTATTTCAAAATTCTTCTTTTATTTTTTCCTAAACCGTTTAAATCCTGAATTGAAAAATAAATCTTTTATTCCTTTAAATAATATCACTTTAGTTTAAAAATTCATTTTTTCCCATTTATTCAAAAATATTCTTTTCCCATACTTTGGAATTTATTTATTAGAATTTAAAAATCAACTTTTATCTTTTTCTAAATCATTATTTAATTTATCCAATTTCTCTATAATTATTTTATTTAAAAGTTATCTCTTTTATTTTCCCTTCAAAAATTCAATCTATATAATTTTGATAACTCAATATACCCAAATATATTCAATCAAACCATAGCATCCATTATTTCCAATTACCAATATAATTTATCACAAATTATCCAATAAATCATAACACAGAATATTTAAACAATCTAAATATTTTTGAGGAATCCAGTTGGATCCCTCTAACCTGTTTCCCTACATCCACAGATGTTAGCACAATATAAAATACCAATTTTGCGACGACCCGACTTTCCACTCTCGGAAAATCGCATCATCTTTAAGAAGAAAGAAAGGGATAGAAAAGAGAATAGAAAGAAGGGAAGAAAGAAACAACATCAGAATCTAATAGCGGAACGAATAAATTATATTAATAACATAAATATTACATTGTTTACATCAATATCAGAGTTACACAGACATACAACACATACTAGACAGTTACAAACACCTGTCTAGTTATACAACTCAATACAGCAACTCAGAGAACACACAGCGGAATACTCTATAACTATACGCAGAAGCCTCCTGCTCCATTGTTCCTCCACAATTCGTCAAAGCAGACCTGAATCCTAACCTGAATTCCCTTGACTACTCATAAAAATTTGAGTACCCAAGAGTTTATGAAAAACAAAAATAAACTCCGGGTCAGACATGAGTCTGGTGTGAGTAACATGTTAAAGTTGCTTAACTTTTAAAAACCTTTGAAAAGAAAAGGTATCACGTAAGACTTCCCACACATAAACATGGAAAAGTTTTTACCTTACGCTAACCAAAACAATTGATAGGAAATCCGATGATATTAAAATAGTGTTTAGGGTTTTCAAGTAAATATGAAATAGCCGAAATTGTTACATTTATTAAATTCCAGCTACATAAGTATACAATCAAAACCGTTGGCACTTATTGAATTTTGGATTCCATACAATGGCAGGGCTACTGGGGTACCGCCCGTCACACTACGTGGCCTAGATCAACGTACCGAGGATCACTCCCGACCCCCGGCATCACAAAGCCGGACCCATTCCTTACTGAATAGTTCCGAACAAGACAACCCCGTGGTTGTAGCTAGCAACCACCCACACAGCCGAATATAAAGGGACTTCTAGACAGGGATCAATCTTGCTCTCCAGTGGGTGCGACCCACGAAGCTTTGCTGCACCTCCCCTGTTTTAGCCATTCCCGGTTGATGAGGCTTGAGGCTACGATTACCCTTATAGGACACATCACTTAGAATGCTCGTCGTCCACCTGACAATGTTCTGAAAGCATTCAATCCATACAAGTTCGTTTCGGGTTCGAACGAAACCGAAGGCATTATCTCGTTACACTCATTTTGGAATCACCCTCAGAGTTAACGACAATAACCGTTGCACTCTAAACCACCATCTCGAATCTATAAGAACTAATTCCGTCAACTCATTACGGAATCACCCACAGAGTTATACTGACTCATAGTCCTTACAACTCGAGTCTTCACAAAGCTCCACTTTGATTCACGACCTAACGTTATTTGGAATCGATGTGGTTTTCGGATATCCAAATATGGAAACCCGATCCCGGTCTCATCGAAATCCAAAGCGTGTCTTTTAAGGTCCAAGTTGTTTTAAAAGGTTTTAAAACATTTCAATTACAGTATCTATATACACACAGATAGATAACTCATAAATCATAACTGATAATCAACATTATCACATAACAGGTAATCCACATCATCAATATCAAATAGATATACCATATATCATCATCACAATAGATAACCTATGTTATCATCACAATACAACCAAACATCCATACCACACAATATCATTTATCTCATTACTGAGATCACAAAGCATCCAAGACAATCAATGACATCCATTCATACATAAGCAATGATTTACTTATCACAATATAATTAGTTTAAAATGAATTAAATTAATTATCTCCAATCCCTAATTAATTTAAAATGAATTAAATTAATTACTTCATCTTTAATTATTTTAAAATAAATTAAATTAATTACTACATCAATATAAATCTTGCTTACTCTAACATTTAATTGATTACAATCAATTAATCAATCAATCATAAATTACTTTAATTAATCACTCTTGATTAATTACCCTTAATTACATTCATGTAATTATCCTTAGTTAATTTCATACAAATTAATTATCCTCACTAAACAGTAATTAACCTTTAATTACTTCAATTAATTAATTAATCATAATTAATTACATTAATCCTTAAGTAATTATATTAATTAATTACCTTTAATTACTTATTATTGATTAATTAATCATAATTAATCAACTTCAATTACATCATTAATTACAATAATTAATGATCCTTAATTATTTCTTAAATTAATTACCTAAGTAATTAACTAACTTAATTACACTATTAAACCAAATTAATTATCCTTAAATTAATTTCTTAATTAATTATTTGATTAATTACTAAATAATTAATCCAAATTATCTCGTACTTAAACATCTCCACTTAATTACAACTGTAATTATTAAACAATTACTTAACTAAGTAATTTCCAAATCATTAATTACATAAAGTAATTATTTATAAAACCCAAGTGTTTAAAATTAATTAAACTTAATTAATTAAATTAAACAATCTCATTAAACTAAATTAAGTACATTAAGTAATTAATTCCTTAATTACTTTACTAAGTAATTATACTCAAACCATTCATAAATGATTATTATTAAATTAATTAATCTAATTAATTATAAAAATTAACTACATTAATTAATTGTCAAATAATCATGGTTAATGACCTTCATTAACCATCCTCAAATTATTTTATAAGGTAATTAACTTAAATTAATTACAAATTAAATCATCTTTAATCATTCATTAATTAAAGTTAATTATTAAATTAATTAACCTTAATTAAAAACTTAATTACATAATTAATATTCATTTATCATTAATTAATGTTCTAATTAATGATCTTAATTATAAATTGATTAACCATTAATCAATTATTAATTCCAAATTTGATTAATTAATTTAATTAATCAATCAATCATAATTATCTTATTAATTAATTCTAAAACATAAATCTTAATTTAATTTTCAAAAACATAACTTAATTATGTTTAGAACAATTTAATTTAAAACAAAGTACTTATGAAATTACCTTTAAATTTCAATTAAAATTCAAATTTAAAACTTATCAAAGTTTAAATAAATAAACCTTTTAAATTGCCAATCATACAAATGCTATGGAAATTTTTAAAGTTAAAGCCATTTCAAAACTTTCAATAATTTAAATTTCCATTTTAATTTGAAACTTCAAATTTTAAATCTTTTTTTAAAATATAAAACTGAACTTCAAATTTAACTTTTGAATTTCCAGATTTAAATAACTTTAAATCTACTCACATTTTTAAAATCTTATTATTAAAAATGTTTAAACTATTTATCAACATGATATAGTTAATTAAGATAAATTTAAAACTTATATTTCTATTTTAAAAACTGGATTTTGAATTTGAATCAAAAGTTCAAACTTGAATTTGAATTAAACCTAACCTTACTTTTAAACAAACTACAGATTTAAAAATATAAAAAAAAACAGATTTTAAAAGAACACAGTATTCCCTTGAAACCTGAACACTGCAGTGACCCGAGGAAACCAATATCCTACTTCGAGTCAACAGCCTCTCCACTCCGAGTTTCCTACCATACTTGCTTCGAGTAAACTCTAACCTTTCCCCTCATCTCCCCTGAAACAATCCCAAACCCAACAGTTCATCAGAGAACTCGTCGCCGCCCCCTCTGCCGACCATCTCAGGTGATCAAGCCACAACCAGCAACCCACCACAACTTCAAACATCAACCCAGATCAAAAAATTCATCAAAGAATCTTAAATGCCCCTAAATCAAAACCTGGAATTTTTTTTACAGGTTCCTACTCACAGCCTGTCAACATCTATTTCAAGTTGCTTCGATCACCTGAGGACCACTCATTTCAACCCCGAGCTACTTCATTCACCTACTTCACATTCCCCAAGTACCAGAACACTCGAACCATCCTACACTTCTCCCTGACCAAATGCTCAAACCCACATCAAAATTAGGGTTCAAACCAAAAACTTCTCAACTGCAACCAATCTAGTAATTATTATACTCATTTCAGATTTTTCTATGTATCTATGATCCTTACTTAGTAACTCAGAAGAGTTTTGAGTTTTCTTAAACTACAGAATGCAAGTAATTGCTCAAAATCATTTTTTTGCTCAAGAACAAACAGTAAATGAAACAATATTCTAAAATTCCTATTACTTGATTTAAAAATCAAGTTCCAGTAAATGCTTTTAGTTTATAAAACTAGATTTCAATGTTAATATGACTGGATTTAAATCAAATCAACATAAAGTGGTATTACTTATTTTTACAGAGATATTACTCTGTAATTTTACTTCTTCTAATATATTTTTTTAAACCTTATCTTAAGGAAATAAACACATTACTTATAAGTTTGAATACTAATCCAAAATCAGCAAACTCTTTTAATTATTTTAAAACCCAGATGTTATCTCAATTTAGATCAATGGTAGGAAATTCTTTAAATAGAATGATAAGTCTGGGAATACAGCAAAGAAAATCAACATGCACATTCAATCACAATTTCAACAGACCTTATATAAGCACACAAACATATTTATCTTAACATTTAACAAGCAACCTATTTATAGTTTGAGATATAAATGTTACTCACCTTTATTTGAATGCAGACCACTGTTTTGAATTTTCCCGAAAACAAACATGTGCAGGCTTGACCCTTTTGCTAGCATGCAGATGAAGATGATGTTGTTGCTAACTCCTCAAGTACATGCAGATATGTTTGACAATACTTCAAACTAAGGTTGTGAAGAAACAAAATGCAGGCTTGTTAAAAATGTAGATGTGCTCTTCTGCTTTCAGGTGGCATGCAGATTATTGGTGAATATATGCAGCTTGAATGTTGAATTTTTGCAGACATCTATTGATTTTGAGATGAAGGTGGGTTTGATTGTTGAAGAGAAGTGGAGTATGCAGGTTCTTCATTTTTTGGTTAAAAATGCAGATTTACTTGATTTTGAGGTATGCAGATGTTGGAACATGGTTTAGATTATGCAGATTGATTTTTAATATGAAGATGGATCTGATTTTAGAAGTTTTGAAGATTTCTTTTGATTAAGGAAAAAAAATGAACATGCAATATGAAATGAAGATGCAAACTATACAAATGTATTTCAGATTTTATTAAAAGAAAAGAAAATTTAAAACTAAATTTTAACACTTGTCAAAAGTTAGACACTTGTCTATTTACTTTTTTTTAAAATGCAACACATGTTATCCTTTAAAAATAATTAGTATTTAAATTTACAAAATAATGCATGAATTAGCTTAGTTTCAATTTGTTAATTTATACTTAAACATGTGTATAAATTTACAAAAGAAATAAAAACAAACAATGTTTTACAAATTAACTTATACATATAAAAATTAAAACAATTAAAATTTTATACTTTGGAATTTAAATTCAAACTAAATTCAATAATCAAACAATTTCAAATTAAGTTATAAATAAAAATTCAATTTGAAATAAAAATTACAAATTCTTATTCAAAACTTATTTTAAAAAGTCATTACAATATCAGTATTATTTTTATAAATCTCTTATTATTAAATTAAAATTATTTTAAAAGAAATTGTATTTTTATCAATAAAATATCCATTTTATTAAGTCATGAAATCATTTTATTGAATTTATTCTAAATTTAAAACTCAATCTAATTTAATTTAAACACTTAAATATTTTTCTTATCAATTTTAAAATCATATTTTTATTTATGAAATAGATATTAAAAACTCAATACTAATTTAAAACAAATTTCCAAATTGAAATGTATATATATTAGAATTTTAAAACATGATTCAATTATTAATTTAAACCAAAATCATTTATTAAATTTTGAAAAGCTTAAATATTAAATAAAACAAATTTTCCAAATTACAACAAATATTAAAACTAGAAAATATGCTTTACTTATTAAAATTAAAACAATACTAATCTATTTAAAATATAAACCAAATATTTATATTGTAAACAGAAATCAAATTTATTATTCTTAAAAGATAAAATAACCAATTTAAATATTTATTAGAGAAGATTATTAAATTTATCTGAATAATTAATAACAAAATATCAATATCAATTTAATTTTTAACATAGATTATTAAATTGATATTGTTAAAAATTCCGGGATGCTACAATCCTTCCCCCTTAAAAGAATTTCGTCCTCGAAATTTAAAACAAAGGTAATTTAATAATCTTATCAAATTTTAATTTAAAAACACAAGCATATATCAAACATATGCTAACAATCAAACAACCAATTCAACCAATCAAACAAATCTAATTATCCAGACAAATTCTGGATAGAATTTCTTCGAGTTTCCCCAGGTTTATATATATACCAGGTTACTTGTTCCAGAGAATCCAAACAATCAATATCATGAAGCTACAAAGCTCCTATACAACTATATCTATAACACTAGACAAGATATCAAACTACAAACGAGTCTGACTCAACAACCAAAACTCTAGAACTGCTGGTTCCATAACCAGAGATAGATCATACACGTACTCCCTCAGAGATACGTGAAGCTCAACGAATCTCAGTTATCCAAACTGGCAATCCAATCCCATAGATCAAAAACTTAATCTCCAAGATACAGAAAAGATCCAAAACACTTCAGAGCTAACTTCTCTAACTTACCCAAACTCATAGCTCACTTTCGATCAGAGAAAAACTATCCAAAATCAAATCTCTGACTTTAGATTCCAAATCCCTCTGACTCTTATCCACAAAACTCTTCAGATGATCCTGAGCTGTCCACAGCCTTACTGATCAACTCAACCTTCGCTGATACTTCTAGAAACAAACAAGACCAATCAACACAACAAAATGATCTCCTCAAGATCAACCAAAACCAAGAACAAGATCTCAAACTCAACTCCTTAACATCAAAAAACAACAACTCACTTCTCCTATCCGGGAAAAGAAAAGCAAATACTCTTCTAAACTGCTTTCGCTGCTCAACTCTGATCTGAAGTAGATGAGAATGCTTAAGAAGAACACTAGCACAAACAGGACAATACACCCCAGAGATATGATTCAACAAATCCATAAGAAAAGATTCAGAAGTTCCTCCAAAACTCCGAGTTGCTACACCAACTCAACCTCCTTGAAACCACCTTACTATTGAACCATGCGTACCACTCTTGGAATTCCAGTCGATAAGGAAACTCAATCTCCAGATGCGAACAAACTCCGACTTCCTGAAGACATCCAGAAAAACTCAGATAACCCAAGAGAACACTCAGACAATCGCAAGTCACTTTTGCAAACCACCCAAACCAAATCCAAGGAAAAACTGTTCTTCAAGAAACTCGGACCTCAAAGTAAACAGAAACTCCCGCTGAACACAGCCACAATACTGAAACAGACTCACCTCCTTAAACTTGTTCCAAAGGAAACATCTTCGGGAACATCCATAGTCACTGCATCTCATCACGCAGCTACTATTTCTTAAGGTATTCAAAATACCATCACTCACTTCTGTACAGCCGACAGATCCAAATTTTACTCATCCAATTTCAGAAATAAACTCCGACCTTAACAGGTTTCCTTCAGAGATTAATGAAGTCCTTCATCACTACAAAACTCGCTCGAGACGGTATTAGGTCTACGGTTTCGACATAACACCTCTAACCTCAAACATTCAAACTCCAACCAATGGTAGGTCGTTTTACACACACTACTACCCCATCTATCTACATAACTTATATTAGAAAACCTGAACAGGTAACCCAACAGATAGGCAGAAATATATATATATATATATATATATATAATAAAAATTACAAATACGCTCTCTCAAGAAAGACACTACTACAGAGCCTAGGTATTCACTCAACCTAATGCTCCCTAAAGAAAGACATACTTCAGAGCCTAGGTATTCACTCAGCCTAATGCTCTGATACCAGCTGCGACGACCCGACTTTCCACTCTCGGAAAATCGCATCATCTTTAAGAAGAAAGAAAGGGATAGAAAAGAGAATAGAAAGAAGAGAAGAAAGAAACAACATCAGAATCTAACAGCGGAACGAATAAATTATATTAATAACATAAATATTACATAGTTTACATCAATATCAGAGTTACACAGACATACAACACATACTAGACAGTTATAAACACCTGTCTAGTTATACAACTCAATACAACAACTCAGAGAACACACAGCAGAATACTCTATAACTATACGCAGAAGCCTCCTACTCCATTGTTCCTCCACAATTCGTCAAAGCAGACCTGAATCCTAACCTGAATTCCCTTGACTACTCATAAAAATTTGAGTACCCAAGAGTTTATGAAAAACAAAAATAAACTCCGGGTCAGACATGGGTCTGGTGTGAGTAACAGGTTAAAGTTGCTTAACTTTTAAAAACCTTTGAAAAGAAAAGGTATCACGTAAGACTTCCCACACATAAACATGGAAACGTTTTTACCTTACGCTAACCAAAACATTTGATAGGAAATCCGATGACATTATAATAGTGTCTAGGGTTTCCAAGTAAATATGAAATAGCCGAAATTGTTACATTTATTAAATTCCAGCTACATAAGTATACAATCAAAACCGTTGGCACTTATTGGATTTTGAATTCCATACAATGGCAGGGCTACTGGGGTACCGCCCGTCACAGTACGTGGCCTAGATCAACGTACCGAGGATCACTCCCGACCCCCTGCAACACAAAGCCAGACCCATTCCTTACTGAATAGTTCCGAACAAGACAACCCCGTGGTTGTAGCTAGCAACCACCCACACAGCCGAATATAAAGGGACTTCTAGACAGGGATCAATCTTGCTCTCCAGTGGGTGCGACCCACGAAGCTTTGCTGCACCTCCCCTGTTTTAGCCATTCCTGGTTGATGAGGCTTGAGGCTACGATTACCTTTATAGGACACATCACTTAGAATGCTCATCGTCCACCTGACGATGTTCTGAAAGCATTCAATCCATACAAGTTCGTTCCGGGTTCGAACAAAACCGAAGGCATTATCTCGTTACACTCATTTTGGAATCACCCTCAGAGTTAATGACAATAACCCTTGCACTATAAACCACCATCTCGAATCTATAAGAACTAATTCCGTCAACTCATTACGGAATCACCCACAGAGTTATACTGACTCATAGTCCTTACACCTCGAGTCTTCACAAAGCTCCACTTTGATTCACGACCTAACGTTATTTGGAATCGATGTGGTTTTTGGATATCCAAATATGGAAACCCGATCTCGGTCTCATCGAAATCCAAAGCGTGTCTTTTAAGGTCCAAGTTGTTTTGAAAGGTTTTAAAACATTTCAATTACAGTATCTATACACACACAGATAGATAACTCATAAATCATAACTGATAATCAACATTATCACATAACAGGTAATCCACATCATCAATATCAAATAGATATACCATATATCATCATCACAATAGATAACATATGTTATCATCACAATACAACCAAACATCCATACCACACAATATTATTTATCTCATTACTGAGATCACAAAGCATCCAAGACAATCAATGACATCCATTCATACATAAGCAATGATTTACTTATCACGATATAATTAATTTAAAATGAATTAAATTAATTATCTCCAATCTCTAATTAATTTAAAATGAATTAAATTAATTACTTCATCTTTAATTAATTTAAAATAAATTAAATTAATTACTACATCAATATAAATCTTGCTTACTCTAACATTTAATTGATTATAATCAATTAATCAGTCATAAATTACTTTAATTAATCACTCTTGATTAATTACCCTTAATTACATTCATGTAATTATCCTTAATTAATTTCACACAAATTAATTATCCTCACTAAACAGTAATTAACCTTTAATTACTTCAATTAATTAATTAATCATAATTAATTACATTAATCCTTAATTAATTATATTAATTAATTACCTTTAATTACTTATTATTGATTAATTAATCATAATTAATCAACTTCAATTACATCATTAATTATAATAATTAATGATCCTTAATTATTCCTTAAGTTAATTACCCTAAGTAATTAACTAGCTTAATTACACTATTAAACCAAATTAATTATCCTTAAATTAATTTCTTAATTAATTATTTGATTAATTACGAAATAATTAATCCAAATTATCTCATACTTAAACATCTCCACTTAATTACAACTGTAATTATTAAACAATTACTTAACTAAGTAATTTCCAAATCATTAATTACATAAAGTAATTATTTATAAAACCCAAGTGTTTAAAATTAATTAAACTTAATTAATTAAATTAAACAATCTCATTAAACTAAATTAATTACATTAAGTAATTAATTCCTTAATTACTTTACTAAGTAATTATACTCAAACCATTCATAAATGATTATTATTAAATTAATTAATCTAATTAATTATAAAAATTAACTACATTAATTAATTGTTAAATAATCATGGTTAATGACCTTCATTAACCATCCTCAAATTATTTTATAAGGTAATTAACTTAAATTAATTACAAATTAAATTATCTTTAATCATCCATTAATTAAAGTTAATTATTTGATGTGCACGTAAATATGCATATTTTTACCACCATATTTATTCTATTTGAATTAAATAAATGATCATATCGGGTATTTTAACTTGTTTAAACCAAAAATTCAAATTATTCCAAATTGTCACATATTCATCTTCATATATGGGCAAAACGGTCATTTGTGTGCATATATTTCTTTGAGAAAAATTAATTGAAAATTTGTATATATTTTTGTAGGAATTTGATCTCAAATAGAAGTGGTTTCATGTAGATATGCATGCACAAAATTAATACAAAGGAATGAAGATGGAAATAATTCAAGTGAAGAACATGGAGGACCCCACCTACCCACCTACCTTAATGTACAAATTAAAGGCTAATGCACATGCTTTTGGACTTAATAGCTTCATGTACATTTAAGTGGGGGATTATTAAAGCTAATGATAACTTGGCCACCACACTTCCTCCAAGGGCATTTTGGGTACTCCCCAAAAATATGCATTAGGGTTTCTAACTTGTATAAATACCCCTTATGTTTCATGTAGCCATCTTCCTCTTGGTTAGTTAGTTTTAGTTTAGAAAATAAATCAAATCTCTCTTTCTTTCGATGGCTACTTAGCCATTTCTTCTCTTATGTAATTCTTTTCTTTTATGCAATGTTAATTATTTTTTCTTTTTAATTACATGTTCATTTCCTTTTATGCAAGTAGTGTAGAATTTCCTTTATGCAATTAGAATAGTTTTCCATTTCACGTTGCTCTCTTTTCCTTTTCTTTTTCTCTCATGTTGCAAGCTACATTTGTTCATGTGATAACAAATATGAGAGGCTAAACCCCTTCAATTTAGGGGTAATGAAGCTCTCTAATCATGTAGCTTCAACTTAATTTGATGTTTATGCTCTCTTTTTATGCTTAATGAGAATGAATGAAGTGGTTTAATGATGTTGTTTAGCTTTGAATTTGATAGTCTATGTTGTTTATAACAAATAGGCTATTCTTAAACAAACAAGACACAAATTGCCTCTTCATCTACATATGATTATGGCAAAGAAGTGAATGTTGAAATTGAAATTTGATGGCTTATATTTCTAATTAATGGTTAATAGGCCATGCTTAAAATAAATTTTGCTTTTAAATTTGTTGTCATATTTATGAGATTTAAAAGTGTATTAGTGGTTGTGTTATAGTTTGATGGTTTATATTGAGCTAATTAATAGCACATATATACCATACTTATGATAAGCACATCAACTAATTCACTAATGATAAGAAAAGAGAGATCATAACTTCATTTTGTTGATTTATGTGATCTAGAGAGTGGAAATTGCCTCTAAATTGTCTTAACACTCTCATATTTTTATCTATTTTCTTTTGTCATTTTTTTTAGTTAATCACTCTTCCAACTTTGGTTAATTTGATTGAGTAGGAAATTTAAATCATCAATTCCCTGTGGATCGACACGTATTCGCCACGTGCTACATTCGTACACCGTGCGCTTGCGGTTATTTTTTAATTCTAAATTCGTTCGACGGTTTTCTAAACCGATAGAATTTCCGTCGACGAACATTATTAAATTAATTAACCTTAATTAAAAACTTAATTACATAATTAATAATCATTTATCATTAATTAATGTTCTAATTAATGATCTTAATTATAAATTGATTAACCATTAATCAATTATTAATTCCAAATTTGATTAATTAATTTAATTAATTAATCAATCATAATTATCTTATTAATTAATTCTAAAACATAAATCTTAATTTAATTTTCAAAAACATAACTTAATTATGTTTAGAACAATTTAATTTAAAACAAATTACTTATGAAATACCTTTAAATTTCAATTTAAATTCAAATTTAAAACTTATCAAAGTTTAAATAAAATAAATAAACCTTTTAAAATGCCAATCAAACAAATGCTATGGAAATTTTTAAAGTTAAAGTCATTTCAAAACTTTTAATAATTTAAATTTCCAATTTAAATTTCCAATTTAAATTTCCAATTTAAATTTGAAATTTCAAATTTTAAATCTTTTTTTAAAATTTAAAACTGAACTTCAAATTTAACTTTTGAATTTCCAGATTTAAATAACTTTAAATCTACTCACATTTTTAAAATCTTATTATTAAAAATGTTTAAACTATTTATCAACATGATATAGTTAATTAAGATAAATTTAAAACTTATATTTTTATTTTAAAAATTGGATTTTGAATTTGAATCAAAAGTTCAAACTTGAATTTGAATTAAACCTAACCTTACTTTTAAACAAACTACAGATTTAAAAATTAAAAAAAAAACAGATTTTAAAAGAACACGGTTTTCCCCTAAAACCTAAACACTTCAGTGACCCGAGGAAACCCATATCCTACTTCGAGTCAACAGCCTCTCCACTCCGAGTTTCCTACCATACTTGCTTCGAGTAAACTCTAACCTTTCCCCTCATCTCCCCTGAAACAATCCCAAACCCAACAGTTCATCAGAGAACTCATCGCCGCCCCCTCTGCCGACCATCTCATGTGATCAAGCCACAACCAGCAACCCACCACGACTTCAAACATCAACCCAGATCAAGAAATTCATCAAAGAATCTAAAATGCCCCTAAATCAAAACCTGGAAACTTTCTTACAGGTTCCTACTCACAACCTGTCAACATCTATTTCAAGTTGGTCCGATCACCTGAGGACCACTCATTTCAACCCTGAGCTACTTCATTCACCTACTTCACATTCCCCAAGTACCAGAACACTCGAACCATCCTACACTTCTCCCTGACCAAATGCTCAAACCCACATCAAAACTAGGGTTCAAACCAAAAACTTCTCAACTGCAACCAATCTAGTAATTATTACACTCATTTCAGATTTTTCTATCTATCTATGATCCTTACTTAATAACTCAGAAGAGTTTTGAGTTTTCTTAAACTACAGAATGCAAGTAATTGTTCAAGAAATGAAACAATATTCTAAAATTCCTATTACTTGATTTAAAAATCAAGTTCCAGTAAATGCTTTTAGTTTATAAAACTAGATTTCAATGTTAATATGACTGGATTTAAATCAAGATCAACATAAAGTGGTATTACTTATTTTTACAGAGATATTACTCTATAATTTTACTTCTTCTAATATATTTTTTAAAACCTTATCTTAAGGAAATAAACACATTACTTATAAGTTTGAATACTAATCCAAAATCAGCAAACTCTTTTAATTATTTTAAAACCCAGATGTTATCTCAATTTAGATCAATGGTAGGAAATTCTTTAAATAGAATGATAAATCTGGGAATACAGCAAAGAAAATCAACATGCACGTTCAATCACAATTTCAACAGACCTTATATAAGCACACAAACATATTTATCTTAACATTTAACAAGCAACCTATTTATTGTAACGACCCGCAATTCCATACCCCTTGAGTTAACACTATTCTACCTAAATCAACTCAAGTTGTACAGAAATACGAACCGTTTGGGTTAAAGAAGAAGAGATAGAAGGAGAAAATAGAAAACAACAGCAGAATCTAACCATCGCAGTGGAAAAATATAATAAATGTTAACGTTTAAAATCGAACGCTAACACCCCGGTGTATATAGAGATTGAGTGAAAGCACCACCCGTGAACACGGGAACTACAAACAAGTAGAAAAGTCACAGAGAAAGCAGAAAAGACAACAGTTTTTATAGTGGTTCGGCTTCAAGTAAGCCTACGTCCACTTTAATCCTCTTTATTACTGAATCAATTACAACTTTACAACAATCTCCAATTACAATACGGATGAGACAAACAACTAGAACTTTGATATAGAAGAATTCTTTGAATCCATGTTGATTGCGTTAGATTCCCTCTTGAAGTTTGTTGAGATGCCTTTCGTATTTGAAGTGTCGAGTCAGTCGAGAATTCAGCAGAGTATCGGCGCTTAAAGAGATCGGCCAAAAGTCCTTTGAAAGTTGGAGATGGCCATCTATTTATAGGGAATTCTGAGCAGAAAATATTGCCAAGTCCTAAATCGCCACCGACCTAAATTGGGTCGTGGACGACTTAAATTAGGTCGTGGAACGGTCGCGATTCAAATGCTGGGTCGACACTTAAGAACGACATCCTTGTTGAACTCTACAAGTCCTGAACCGTGTACGAGTTAAGAGGCCGCATGCTAAGTAGCTGCATCGGACTTTCCTTCCTTTGCCTGGGTCGTGTACGACTTAACATAGGCCGTAGGTCGGTTGCAACTCAAGTATGATCTTGTTCCTGTCCTGAGCAGTTAGGGCGGCAAACTTCCTGGATAATTAGATCGGCTTCTATCTCAGGCCAGCACCTGTGTTAGGTCAGTAGCTTTTCTTAGGTCGGTAGGTATCTTAGGTCGGTAGCTATCTTAGGTCGGCATCCTGTTTTAGACAGTTGGGTCGGTATCCTTTAAGTTTTGGGTCGGCGTTCTTGTTAAAGCATTAGATCGGTACCCATGTTAAAGCATTAGGTCGGCAACCATGTTAAAGCATTAGGTCGACAACCTTTTAGGTCGCTGAGCCATGGACGGGGCGGAGTTAACATTTGCTCCTCGAAGTACACGCCTAATGGTTATGTCGTGTGCTTCGATATCCTCTAACCCGTTCACTCTCTAAGTCGGTAGGTCGTGTACGACTTAAAAGTTAGGTCGTATGAGCCGCTTCAGGCCTCTCTACTATAAGTCGTACATCCCCTCCTTTCTTTTCATTACCTGCCTCTTCATTTGTTTTTGTTGTTAACTCTTTCCCGAGCTTCCAAAGGCGATTTCGAATCAATCAGTCACTGACTAATCTTGAGATTACATCGTGTAAGTTATCTTGTTTTCTTCTCCTGATCCTTTACCATCTTCTGATTCGTGAATTCCATTTTTCTCCATCCTAACTCACCTCTCCATGCAATGCGCCATCGTGAATTTTCGATAGTTGACGAACTCTAGTTGGCTTGATTTAGGTTTAAACGTTTTGATTGGTGGGCTTCAATGCTTCAAGCTAATCGATTTTCGAGTTGCGTTAGGGTGACAGGCATTGAATTTGCGGTGATTTAGTTTTGGGATGATTCGTCATCAGGTGAAAATTAGGGCTTGTGTTGGTGAAGAGGCTAACGGGTTAGCGGGTTAAGAAGGTGAAGGGTTTCTGATTAGATGGGGGGTTTGTCGATGAAGTGAAATGCTGACTTGGATACGACTCAGTAATTTTGGGTGACCTATAACCCTTCACGACTTAACTAGATACAACATAAGCTTTGAGTCGCGGCTGAGCTAAGACCTATCTCCTCAACACGCTTTGCGGCTTATAGGACCAACGATTTAACGAGCCAACCACTTAACTTTCAGGACATCTTTTAAGTTGTGGATGACTTAACTTTTAGGTCTTGGACGACTCAACCTTTAGGTCATGGACGACTCATCACTTGAACAATCTTTTACTTGCCGAATTGTTTCCTTTAGCCCAAGCCAATTGCATCCCACCCTGTTAGGTCGTGAACGACTCATGACTTAGAGAACTTTTGGACTGTGACTCAATGACCTGAACAAAATTTAAAAACTTAGAGATGTTGATAGAACTTGATTGTATTTCCAATTTGAATTGCCAGGATAAACTGCTTGAACTCTGTTGCGTTTCTTTACAGATTACACCAGCTTTATTGCTATCAACCTGTTAAACACAACACTTGCAGAAAAATGGGACAAATATACTTGTCATTGATCGCCCACATCAAATGACAGATTAGTCGACATAGAACATAATCAACTTTAAAGAGATTGTATGTAATGCTGTGAATCCAACTCAAATGAAGTATTAAAGCAAAGCATTGTTTGACTGAAACTGATTTGTTTGCATCAACACTGCGCTTGTGCTTAGATTTAAAACAACAAACTTTGAAACTTTAAAGTTGACAAATGTATGTTAGTTCAATTTCAGTTACATCCGCTTATTGCTTTATTAGTTTTACACAGCACTTCACACATTTTAGGAAACGTGCACCTTCGTGTTTGAATATCCAGTTGTTTGTGTAGAATGACTTCCCACCAAGAAGAAGAAGTGGAAGCTCAAGCGGAAGAGACCTTTTAGATAGCTGTTCCTATAGAGATACCTCCAGAGAGGACTTCGACTATCCTTACTCCGAGAGCGTTTATTCAGCTACGTACTCATTTTGGTTTTGCTGAAAATGATGCCTTACTTCCCGGGCCAAATGACACCGCCGACAGTCCTCCCCATGGTTTTGTCGCAATCAATCGTCAAATGTGCCTAAGCAGGGCGATTCCTCCTTTTAACGACTTCCTTCGAACCCTTATCCTTCGGTTGACAATCTCTCCGTTCCAACTCTATCCTAATGGTTACGCCATCTTGATGGGGTTGTGTGTTTTGTTTAGGAGAACTTTTGATCGCTTGCCAAGTTTTGAAGAAATTCGCTACTTATGCTCATTTGCAAAGAGTAAAGACCATCCTTCCCTTATTATTGTGAGAAGTGCTAGAAACCGCAAGCTTATTTCTGATCTTACCGAAAGTGTTCATGGATTTTTGAACCAGTTTTTCTTTGCTCGCTGCCCCCCAGGGTTTTATGCCATCTGGAGAGTAGGAAGTAAGATTACCTGTTTCTATTTTCTCCATTTTCCAAACTTTTCGAGATCCGAATTACCGATTGCTAATTTCGTTCTTTGTTCTTTTTAGCACTTCCTCTTCCCTCTAGAGATCCAAGCTACAAGCAAGTTTTTGAAAGATTAAGTGCTGTGACTGCTAGAGAGAGAAGTATAAAGTTTTTGTTGAGGGATGAATTTTTGCATCAGTATGGACTTTTACACGCTTCTCGCTCTACACACCCCCATGAGGTTCCAGACTCCTCACCTAAAGCATTAGATGCCCCAGTTTCCACTGACGAACCCATACCAAAAGAACCTACCTCCGAGGCTTCTCTGGTGAAGTGCTCTACTACTGTCGATGTTGCGGGGTCGTCTGGCAAATTCGCACTTGCCCCAGTCATTGAGGAAGAAGAGCCTCAGAGATCTCCTCAACATCCACAGAAGTCTGGTGAAGAAGTCGGGAAAACAAGCCCTGTCAAGCAGAGCGGGGACGACACTTTCGAGGGGTTGAGCGACCTCTTTGTCACCTCATAGGAGCTCTTTAAAGACGACCCTGTCACTACTAGGGTTTCTTCTTCAGTAGTGGAAGCGACTTCTTCTCTGCAACAAGTTCCGTCGACCCAAGAGTTGACGTTAACTACTACCTCTATGATTACTCCGTAATCAAAGAGTGGTTCGTAGTTTGATGCGCGTAGTTTGCACATCACACACACTTAGAATTTTTCGGCACTTTCATGCACCTAATTCTTTGTACTTTGAAGATTCTACAGTTACGCTTCTTTTCTCTAAAGACTTTTAAGACTTGTCTTTTTTTAAATTTCAGATTCTCCGATGGGACGCAGCGGCTCTTACTATGACGACTTTCAGCGCTACGGGAGGCGTAGTCAATATGGTTATAGACGCTACCTTCCCGTTCACAGAGAAACCGACGAAGAAAGAGCCGCTCGAAAGGATCAGGAGAGGAGGGCTCAAGAAGAGCGTTATGAGAGAAAAGAAAGGGAGGAGCACCATGATTCTTCCCAGAGAGGTGACGACTCTCACAAAAGGAAGTCGCATGATGATCGGGGAAAAAGCCATATAGTTGAGGACCCAAGCAAGCGTGCCCGGCACGGTGAGAAGCATGCATCTACAACTCCTGAAAAGGCCATTGCCCCCCGTTTCACTCGACATCCCTTCTGACTCTCCTGCTCTCAGGAAGACAGACGTTCAGGCAATAGTTAACAGGCCTAAATTTCAAATTGGACGATGCCCAGCCACCCTGCAAAGCCGGTTTCCACAATGGTGCTTAAAGGGGGTTCGCTTCGATCTCGACTTAGTTCCAATTGACAAGCCTGCCATGCTACGAAATCTCGATGCCGTCAGACTTGATATTGAAAGAATGTCGGGCTGGCAAAAGCTTGTTGACGAGCTTCAAAGGGTAAACCGTGCGAATCTCGAGGCCATGCTTACTATGGAAAATGACAAGGCTGAATGGCAGAAGGTTCTTGAGCAGCATGATACCGAGATGAGGAGCATAACTGCTTATAATGCAGAGCTTCGGAAGAAAACCGACTCTCAAGAGGCGGAGATCGAAATGCTTAAGCTTCAACTCTCCAAAGCTAAAAGAGAGCGTGATGAGGCCGTGGCCGGCAAAATTGCAGCTGAAGAATCTCATGAGGCAACGAAGACCAGCATCAGCTCGACATTATTTGACTTCTACCTGCATAGCGTATTGGGGCGCAGTAGTCTCGCCTTTCTAGGTCCCAAATATGAAATTACTCTGGCTGAGGTGTGGGAGGCCGCACTTGATATGCTTGGTGCTAAAGGTGCTGGCTACGTCGAATCAGCTCTTGAGGAGCATTACTTGGATGACGAAGCTCGCGCCGCTCTCGCCAAGGGAAAAGAACAACTTGCAAAATTAAGAACTGAAATGGCAGAAGGAGAACGTTTAGGAAAAACAACTTCAACTGATCCAGTTCAGCCTTCGCCTTCGGCCGAAATCGACATTGTCGGTTCCAGTTTTCATTCTCCATCCCTAGTTAAAGTTACAACTGAGATCACAAGCACATAGGGTGGAGATGAAGGCGAAGAGAGCGCCGAAGCACAGGCTTATGAGGTTGATATCAGGAAGCCGACTTCTCCAGGTAACTCTACTGTTAATCTTGCCCAATTAGACTACTCATTTGCTTCTTATGAGTTCGATGAGCTTCTTGACTATTTCCTGAACCTCAATGAGCCTTTATCTCCTCTCTTTACTGACTTTAACTTCTTTTCTTCTGTAGAGAAAGTGTCGAGCATCGATCAGACTCCCCCTCCTCCAATTATTCCTCCTCCGCTTCTCCAGGTCACTCCTCCATCCGCCTCTCAACCCGGGTCGCAAGAGGAGCGAATAGAAGCTCTTCATGGATTAGATGATCATATTGCTTCTCAAGACCCGAAAGGAGAAGAAACTGAGGGGAGTGAGAAGACTCCAGAACCAACTGGTTCCGATGATGAACCGTTAATTACACTTTTCTCTCCAGGGAGTGGGTCTTCTTTCAAGAAGAGAGCGAAGCAGGGAGTCTCTAAGAAGAAGAAGGAGGCTTCTGCTAGCGGGACACAAGCGGGAGAAGAACCTATTGTATCCCTTTCCCCTTCCTCTCCTACAACTCGACCTAAAAAGTTAGTCATTCGGTCGAGCGAGACCTCGAACGGTGGTAGGAAGAAGAAGTGACGGGACTGGTCTTTATGTTCTTCATTTTGCTTTTTGGCTTTTTGTTTGCAACGACCGGAGATTGTACGGGTACCGGCCTCCGCTTTTCTTTTTCTTTTTATTTTGAAACCTGTACCTGTACAAAATTTTGACAGTATTAAATAAAATGATTCTTTTCATTTGTACAAACTTCTGTCTGTATTTGAGAATGCATTTACTATTCATTTTTGTACAAGTTTCTTTTTATGATATTGCAGTGAGCTTGTGGTATGTTGTTCAAGCGTAATTTCACCAATGTAGTTATACCATGTTGCCCCTATACCATAAGCTCATTGCAATATTTTATACTTTGAGGGGACTTGTACTCTTATTTTCTGGAGAATAACTATTCCATACTTGGAGGAATATTATTCTGCTCAAAATAGAGTACAACTCACTCCATATGAGTTTCTACGCTTCATCCTTCGAAGATATCACTTTTTTCTTTTGTGCATACACACATTTTACCAAGTGAATTTTCCTATGTGGTAAAGCGGGCCTCTGAAGGGCGCTTTAACTTCTTTTTGAGGAAGAGTATTTTCAAGAATAGAAGAACCAGTCTTCCTTTGAAAGCTAAAGTGTGCCTTTGAAGAGGGCTTCTTTTTTTTTTTTAATTGCGCCTCGGTGGAGGGCTTTTTGATCTTTGCTTTGCATTTCTGACGAAATGCTTCTTTGAAAAGTTGTACCTCTAAGAAGGGCTTTTTCATGTTTTAACACTTGGAAGTTTTATTTCAATCTCGGTGAAACGTGTGCCTCCGAAGAGTTGTGCCTCCGAGGAGGGCTTTCCACGTTTCAACACTTGGAAGTTTTATTTCAATCTCGGTGAAACGTGTGCCTCCGAAGAGGTCTTTCTGTTTGATTGCACCTCTGGGAAGAGTTTTTTTGTTTGATTGTGCCCCTGGGAAGGGGTCTTTTTGTTTGATTGGGCCTCTGGGAAGAGGTCTTTTGTTTCTGCCCCTTGGGAGAGGCTTTTATTTTTCCCTGTTCGCTGGGAAGCGGGCCTCCGAAGAGGGCTTTTCACATTTCGACTCATGGGAGTGTATCACCGATCACAGTGAAATGTGTGCCTCTGAGTAGGGTTTTTGCCTGGAAGTTTGGAGTTTCTTTCTCTCAGTTGGACGGATTCACGGGAGTGTATCAACCGATCAGTCTGCAACTTTATGTCGAGAAAGAACTCTCTTTTTCTGGTTGGGCCCGCTCGAGGTCTTTTAGCATTTCAACTGTGGTGAAATGGGCCTCCGAGGAGGGCTTTTCACGTTTCAACACTTGGAAGTTTTATTTCAATCTTGGTGAAACGTGTGCCTCTGAGTAGGGCTTTTGCCTGGAAGTTTGGAGTTTCTTTCTCTCAGTTGGACGGATTCACGGGAGTGTATCAACCGATCAGTCCGCAACTTTATGTCGAGAAAGAACTCTCTTTTTCTGGCGAGGCCCGCTCGAGGTCTTTATCCTCCGAAGAGTTGTATCTCTGGAGAGGGCTTGTGCCTCCGAAGAGGTCTTTTGCTGTTTGATGCTTGCTCGCCCACGTCTCTTTGCAAGTGTCATCCCTTTTTAGTTGCCAATAATTTTCCTTATCCAAAGAAATATACTTCATAATTAAGCGAGTTGGTGGTGGTAGACACATGCTATTTAACTGGATGCTTGTTTGTACAAACATTCGCAGTTAGTTAGAAATGGTCCACTTCCATTCACTTCGCTAACTTTTGTTCGAAGCACTTCTTTTGTAGGATTTAAGTATGGAAATTTTGAATGGTTTAGCGTTTGCTTGCTGGGTGATGTCGGAGATCGCTTGGTCTTGCGATGGGTAAGCTTTGTTTTTATGGCCTGCATTATTAAATCGACATTTTAGTAACACAATTAACGTATTTTATATGTCGAAATAAAACAAAGCAGTTTATAGTAGTAGAGAACACAATATTTATAGTGGTTCGGCCAAAAGCTGGGCCTACATCCACTTTATAGCTTTTCATTATTCACTTGCTTTACAATTGCTTTCAATACAAGAATCATATATTCGTAATTCTTTTACAACATTTCAGCAAAGCTTTTAAGTAAAATATGGACGCAAATGATTGTTGTTCCAAGCTCTTGGGATTGGTTATCCTTCGACAGTTGTGAGTTTGAATATGCCATCAAGAAGTTTCGTGCCTATAACATATGGCCCTTCCCAGTTTGGCCCAAACACACCTATGGCTGTCATAATTCTCTTCAGGACTAAGTCCCCAACTTCAAAGCTGCGCTGACGAACTTTGGAATTGAAGTGCCTGGCTATTCTTTGCTGGTGAGCTGCAATTCTAAGCCTAGCCTCTTCTCTTCTTTCATCGAGGAGGTCAAGTGCTTCCAATTGCAATTTTTCATTCTCATCTTGATCAAAATGGATCCTTCTGTGTGAGGGGACTTCAGTTTCCACTGGAATCATCGCTTCTGATCCGTATGCCAATGAAAATGGAGTATGCCCAGTCGCAGTTTTGTGGGTGGTTCTGTATGCCCATAGTGCAAGCGATAACTTATCGACCCAACCACCTTTTGCTTTTTCCAGCTGCTTTTTGATGGTTGATTTGATGATTTTGTTTACTGCTTCCACTTGCCCGTTTGCCTGCGGATGAGCCACTGCTGAGAAGCTTTTTCGGATCTTGAATCGTTTGCAGAAAATTTGGAACTCCTCACTTTCAAACTGAGTACCATTGTCTGTGATTATCTTCTGAGGCACACCATACCCGCAAATGATATTTTTAGTCACAAAACTTATCATTTTCTTAGAGGTGATAGTAGCCAATGGTTCAGCTTCAGCCCATTTAGTGAAGTAATCAACAACAACGATAGCATATTTAATCCCCGATTTGGCAGTCGGCAAAGGCCCAATGAGATCTATTCCCCAGATGGCAAACAGCCATGGACTGACCATTTGAGTTAGCTCAGTGGAAGGTGCTCTAGGAATTTTAGCAAATCTCTGACATTTATCACACTTTCGGGAATAGTCAGCAGCATCCTGATTAATTTCTGGCCAAAAGTATCCAAAACGGAGGATTTTCTTTGCTAAAGTTTGACCACCTGTATGATCCCCACATTCCCCTCCATGTACTTCAGTCAGAATTTTCTTAGCTTCTTCCTTTGTCACGCATCGGAGTAATGGCATTGAAAATCCTCGTCTGTACAAACGACCATCTTGAACTATATATCTAGAGGCCTTCCTTATCAGCTTCTGTCGTTCTTTTGAACTTTCTGGCAAAGAACCATTGAGTAAATATTCAAGTATCCGAGTCATCCATGATTCTTGCTCTTGGGATACATTCATAATCCAATCAACATCCATTTCATCTGTGCTTGGAGCTGACAAGACTTCGACGGGAACTAATCCCAATAGTTGAGCTTCACCAGTACTCGAATACTTTGCGAGAGAATCCGCCTTCATGTTCTCCTCTCGGGGTATATGGTTTATTGAATAACGGTCAAAATTTTGAAGAAGCTCCCAGGATTTTGATAAATAGGCGGGTAGATTCCCTCCTTTAGCTTGAAATTCCTTCTTGACTTGGCAGACAATAAGTTGAGAATCACTGAAGATCTGCAATGCCTTAATGTTCAGCTCTTTAGCAATCCTCAAACCAGCAATGAGGGCTTCGTATTCTGCTTCATTGTTTGTCGAAGGGAATTCTAGTCTCAGCGCATAACATAGCGATCGCCCTTCTGGGGTTTCAAGGACAACCCCTGCTCCAGAACAGTAATCATTCCTTGGGCCATCGACATACAATTTCCATTGGATGGGGATGTAATTAGTGACTTCTTCCTCACTATCACCTTTATCCGTACATTCTGCGATGAAATCTGCTAAAGCTTGTCCATTGATTGCTCTCTGGGGATGATAAGTGATGTCATATTGGCTGAGTTCAATGTTCCATTTCAAAAGACGACCCGAAGTCTCAGGACGGAATAGGACTTTGCTTTAGAGGTTGATCAGTGAGGACTTTGATGGGATGAGCTTGGAAATACGGCCTCAATTTTCTTGATGCGATCAACAAACAATAGGCGAGCTTTTCCAACTTTGAATAGTTCATCTCTGCCCCAGTGAATCTTTTGCTGATATAATAGACTAGGCGTTGAATCCTTGTGTCTTCTCGTATCAATACCGCGCTGAGAGCATGAGATGAAATTGCCAAATATACGAAGAGATCTTCACCATTGTCAGGCTTTGAAAGTATCGGAGGCACTTCCATATGATGAACCAACTCATCGAATGCCTTCTGACATTCAGGAGTCCACTCAAAGTTTTTTCTTCCTTTCCTCGGAGCATCAAAGAATGGATGCATTTGTCAGTGGCTTTCGAAATGAACCGACTCAAGGCAGCAACCTTTCCATTGAGACTTTGCAATTCCTTCTTCGTTCTAGGAGCCTTGACCTCTCTCAGGGCAGTGATCTGAGCTGGATTAGCTTCAATGCCCCTAGCGCTCACAATGAAACCCAAAAACTTTCCGGACTCCACTCCAAATGAACATTTCAAGGGATTAAGCTTCATTCTGTACTTTCGAAGTACTGCGAACATCTCTGCCAAGTGATCCATGTGGTCCTCTTCTTTGTTAGACTTCACTAGCATATCATCAACATAAACTTCCATTGTCTTGCCAATCTGTGGTTTAAACATGGCATTAACAAGCCTTTGGTAAGTTGCCCCTGCATTCTTGAGTCCGAAAGGCATGACCTTGTAGCATTAGAGTCCAACATCTGTGATGAAGCTTGCATCCTCTTGATCTGGCTCATGCATCATAATCTGGTCATATCCGGAGTATGCATCCATAAAAGATAACAATTCATGCCCTACCGTCCCATCCACCAGCTGATCGATCCTGGGCAGCGGGAAACAGTCTTTAGGGCAGGCTTTGTTCAAATCTGAAAAGTCAATGCATACTCTCCACTTTCCGTTAGCTTTTTTAACCAGCACTGGATTTGATACTCAATTTGGATAAGTAGATTCTCTGATGAAACCGTTCTCCATGAGCCGATCCATTTCTTCTTTTAACGCTGTCGTCCTCTCAGGACCCTGAGTTCTTCTTTTCTGTTTCACGGGTGTAAACTTTGGATCAATGTTAAGAGTGTGTACTGCAATCTCTGGGGATATTCCACACATGTCAACATGAGTCCAAGCGAATACATCCAAATTTGCCTTCAAAAACGAAATCAGAACATTCTGAACCATTGTGTTGAGTTGTGAACCCACATTCAGCACTTTGTTCGGGTCCTTTGGGTCAACGGATACCAGCACTGCTACCTTTACCGGTACTAACCTATTCTCCCCTGCAATGGCTTTCCTTGGATCCATCTCTCTTCGTGCGGCACTACATTCACCAATGCAGGGTCCACCCTGTAATTGCTACACGGTTGGTTCTTTGGTGCGGACTAGAGCCGCCGCACCTTTTCCTATCTCTCTTTTCCTTGATTCACGCAGCTCTGTAAGATAACATTCTCGCCCTGCATCTTGGTCTCCTTTGATCACGCCAACTCCATTATCCGTGGGGAATTTTATAGTTAGACACCACGGGGCAAGAACAGCTTTAAATGCAGCAAGAGTTAGTCGGCCTAAAAAGGCATTGTAGGCAGAGAATTCTTCAACAATTATAAAGGTTTGCTTTCGAGCCACCCTCCTCAGTCCATTTCCAAGTTCTACAAACAAATCTATGGTCCCAATCGGCTGTTTGGGTTCTCCAGAAAACCCCGCAATCTTAAGTGATGAAGCTTGAACGTCAGCCATTGGAATTTTCATTTGATCAAAGGTCTTCTTGAAGAGAATGTTGCATGAAGCTCCACAATCAACTAGAACCCTTCTCATAGTAGCCGGCCCAATACCAGCGGATATGACCAAAGGATCTATGGTAGGAGCCTCGATACCCAAAGAATCTCTGGCACTGAATACAATATCATCTGTGGAAGTCTTTTGTTGCTTTAAAGGCGCATCATTCTCTAAAACAAAAACATTCTCTTCAGCTGGTACATGCCTCAAGGCCCGGGCATACCTTTCCATCTCGCCCCAGCTTTTGCCTGCTGGGTGAGGCCCTTCAGTTATTATATTGATGATAGGTCTTTCCGATTCATGTTCTACGGCCTTCTCACTTGAGCCAGGACGGTGAGCGGGAACTTGTTGTCCTTGAGTCGACGAGGCTTGGGCATTTCTATTTCTTTTCACATACTGCTGGAGTTATTTTTCCTTCAAGAGTTGTTCAATTACCTCTTTCAACTGACGGCATTGGTTGGTGTCATGGCCGGGTTGGTTGTGGAAGCGGCAGAACCTTCCACTTTTTTCCATCTTAATCCCAACTCTCATCCTTGGTCGCAAAGAAGATGTTCTCAGGGGTATCGGTCAAGGGTGTGAAATTGAAAGGACGGCTTTTCTTAGCATCTCCTTGTTTCTTTCCACCATCATTTCCCCTTTTCTGAGTGTTAGGTTCTTTCTTGTTCGAAGCAGCACCATTGTTCTCGGCTTCCACTGATACCGCCTTAGCCGGAGTTTGGAGGCTCTCCAAGCGCATGAACTCATCTGCTTTCTTGTAGAATTTGTCAAGTGAGTTTGGTTCTTTCATTTTCAACCATTTTCCAAATTCACCCGATTTGTCAATCGCCTTCATCAAGTATGTTAGGACCATGCGCGGCTCAGCATTATCTACCTCGGCCAATGCTATGTTAAAACGATTTAAAAATGATCTGATAGTTCTCTCGTATTTTGCTCTAGACATGACAGCGACATTATATCCTTTGCTTTAGAAGCATACAATCGAAATTGCTCCTTGAATTTCCTGGTCAAATCGGAGAATTGATCAATGGACCTGACTGGCAGCTTTGTAAACCACAATAGAGCCACACCTTCAAGATAAACCGGGAAATATCGACACTTGATCTCATCAGACGCTCTGGCACCCGTCATATGCCAGTCGTACTTGTACAGAAACTCGTTAGGATCACTCGTCCCCTTGTAGGCCGGAATAGTAGGGGGAACGAATTTCCTTGGGAACTCTGCCTTCAAGATCTTTTCAGTAAATGGAGTTTTGCTTGGAGCAAAACCCCACTCTTTCTCATCTTCATCTCTTCGCATATTTTCCTTCATGATTTGGCGAACCATACCCGAAAAATATTCTTCATCATTTAGAGGCTCTAGAGGGCAAACATCAGCCACTCTCTCTGAATTCTGTCTTGACAATCGTTCACGGAGGGTTGGCTGCAGCCCTGATCCTCCCGCTTGAGGAGGAGTCCTTTCTACAGGGTCTGCGGCTCTTTGAGAAATGTTCCTTTCAACATCCTGAACTCCCACAGTAGGGATCCCATCATTATTAACTGGTTGACGATTTGCTCCCAGCAGATCATTCAACTTACTTAAGACCAGGGCATTCTGGGCTTCCAACTGCGCATTCTGAGCATTCAATTGTTGATTCAACCCCAAAACTACGGCGTCCAATTCTGCTCGTGTAACTCCAACAGTTGGAGCTGCTTGACTTGAAGGAGGAGAGGTAGAAGTATTCTCTTGAACATTGTCGGATCTTACAGAACTTCGTTTTCTCGCAGGAGCCATTATTTCCAATAAACTTCTGTTTTTAAAAGAAATCCTTTCAACAGACCTTTACGGAGCAATGATGGAAGTATCCTGAGTTCAATTCTCAGTGAAAGCACCAAAAATGTTAACGTTTAAAATCGAACGCTAACATCCCGGTGTATATAGAGATTGAGTGAAAGCACCACCCGTGAACACGGGAACTACAAACAAGTAGAAAAGTCATAGAGAAAGCAGAAAAGACAACAGTTTTTATAGTGGTTCGGCTTCAAGTAAGCCTACGTCCACTTTAATCCTCTTTATTACTGAATCAATTACAACTTTACAACAATCTCCAATTACAATACGGATGAGACAAACAACTAGAACTTCGATGTAGAAGAATTCTTTGAATCCATGTTGATTGCGTTAGATCCCTCTTGAAGTTTGTTGAGATGCCTTTCGTATTTGAAGTGTCGAGTCAGTCGAGAATTCAGCAGAGTATCGGCGCTTAAAGAGATCGGCCAAAAGTCCTTTGAAAGTTGGAGATGGCCATCTATTTATAGGGAATTCTGAGCAGAAAATATTGCCAAGTCCTAAATCGCCACCGACCTAAATTGGGTCGTGGACAACTTAAATTAGGTCGTGGAACGGTCATGATTCAAATGCTAGGTCGACACTTAAGAACGGCATCCTTGTTGAACTCTACAAGTCCTGAACCGTATACGAGTTAAGAGGCCGCATGCTAAGTAGCTGCATCGGACTTTCCTTCCTTTGCCTGGGTCGTGTACGACTTAACATAGGCCGTAGGTCGGTTGCGACTCAAGTATGATCTTGTTCCTGTCCTGAGCAGTTAGGACGGGAAACTCCCTGGATAATTAGATCGGCTTCTATCTCAGGCCAGCACCTGTGTTAGGTCGGTAGCTTTTCTTAGGTCGGTAGCTATCTTAGGTCGGTAGCTATCTTAGGTCGGCATCCTGTTTTAGACAGTTGGGTCGGTATCCTTTAAGTTTTGGGTCGGCGTTCTTATTAAAGCATTAGATCGGTACCCATGTTAAAGCATTAGGTCGGCAACCATGTTAAAGCATTAGGTCGACAACCTTTTAGGTCGCTGAGCCATGGCCGGGGCGGAGTTAACAATAAATAATAAATAATCTTTACTCAACATCAAATATTTCGGTTTATATATTACATCATCAGAGTACATCAATCACAGCTCAACATCAATATCATACAATGGATACACAACTCAAACAGCGGAATATATATATTTAAACAAGTACAAGAGTACGTATCGTCATCCAGCTCGTCTCCTGAGCACCCTAGCATCATATCCTGTATCCTATAATACTCGGTCTAACCCGAGCATTACAGTTAAATAACACCCGAGTCAGTCTGGAATACCAGCGTGAGAAAATCACACCCAGTTGATTATTAAAGTTTCAAAAATCCTTTGAAAACAAAAGCATCTCGTAAGACCACGCCACACATAAACATGTCGGGTTTTTACCTTACGATAGCTAAAACGATTTTTATAGAAATCCTCTGATATTATAATAGGGTCTATATACAAATACTTATAAAATAGACGAAATTGTTACATTATTAAATTCCAGCTACTAGCCACAGAGTGGGTAATACAAACAAAAACTCGTACAAGGCTCGTAAGGCGAATGGATTTCCAACCAATGACTAGGCACTGGGGTACCACCTGTCACAGTACGGGGCCTAGATCACCGTACCGAGGAGTACGCCCGCTCCCCTGCAACACAAGGCCGGGACTACCCCTTACTGGATAATCCCGAGTGAGATCACTCCGCGGTTGGGATCAGCAACCGCACCACTAAGCCGAAATAAAAAGGGACATCTAGACTGGAATGACCTCACCCTGCTTGGGTGCTACCCACCTAGCCTTGCTGCATAACCCCTGATTTTCAGTCATTCCCATTTGATGAGGCTTGATGCTAAGCGTTACCTTTATAGAACATATTTCTTAGAATGCTCAACGTCCACCTGACGATGTTTCGCGTGCATTCATCCATACAAGTCCGTCCCGGGTTCGAACGGAACCGAAGGCACTATTCCTACTACATCCATTTTGGAAATATCCTCAGGATTAGTAGCGACTAGCCCTTGCACTTCACTACTCCATCTTCGAATCCAAAATCGTTTACACGCAACGTACAAACCAGATCGAAGTGGTTTTCGAGAAATAAATCTCGATCCCGGTCTCTTCGAAACGATCAACGCATTTGGCCAATATTGATAGTCGGTTATTTAACTATTAATTAACATTCACAAACATCCATCAAACAATAAATAATTTCCCAAATTATTTATTAACCTCAAAAATATCTTCACAAGATATATTTTCACCTTTCAAATTCCTTTGAAAATAGTTTTCAAAACCATCATTCCTTTCAGAATCAACTTTCCCAAATATTTTATATCTCCTCTGAAATCACCAAGCACAAAAAAATAGATTTTAAAAATAATTTAAAACACTTTACTTTGAAATATACTTTAAAACATTTAAACTAAACTACTTTAATAATTTGTTAGAATACAACTTATATGAATATTTGAAAATAAAGTTACTTAATAAAGTAATAAAACTAGATTTCCACTTTTGAAACAAAATACTAAGTCACTTTTAAATAATTACTACTATAATAGATTTGAGAAAATACTTACTTTAGAATTTAAATATTAGAAATAAGAAATTTTCCAAAACTTGCTTTTTAAAACAACTTTTAATCTTTTAACTTATATTTAAAAATTTACTTTGAAAACGTACTTGGTTATCCAGGGAGAATTCCAACTTCAATCACTTAAATCAATTTTCCAAATTGATTTCCAATTTATTCCATTTGAAATAAGTTTCTTTAATTACTCAATTCCTTTCAAATTTCATTAATTATGCACTTAATTATTATTGTTATTATTTTCATTTGATTTTGAATCTTTTAACTGAAATATACAAATTTCAGTTTTTCCCAACTTCATCTTTAATTTTTCCTCAAAAATTTAAATCTTACAATTTAAATAAATGTTTTATTCTTTTAATTAATACCATTGAAGATTAAAATCCATTAACTTCCTGTCTATTCAAATTTCCATTCTATACTAGGATCTATTTAGTAGAATTTCAAAGTCACTTTATTTCTTTCCAATTCATTTAAAATTTTATTCAAATTTCTATAATTATTTTACTTACAATTTCACTTCTTTTCTTTCCAAAATCCAATTTATATATTTTTAGTAATTCATCACACCCAATAATTTCCAATCAAACCATAGCATTCAATATTTCAATATAATCCATCATAGCATATCAAATAAACACAACAGAGGGTATTAAATAATTTTAAATAAATGTTGAGGGGTCCAGTTGGATCCCTCCAACCTGTTTTCCCTGCATCCACAGACGTTAGCACAGTAATATGCCAATTCCAGAATATACCATAACATAGCACATCAATCAATTTCAACCATTCAAACAATTATTTAAATTTAATCATTTAAATTTTAAATTAACCGAGTGAGATTAACTCACCTTTGATTTCGTTGCAATCCATCCTATCTCAACTTGTTCTTCATTATTTTCGACCTTGTATAAACATTGTATGGTTTTATTAATCCACTTAAATACCTTAAAAATAAATTATCAGTTAATAAATTTGATTGACAAATTTTCCTTTAAAACCCTTTACTTTCGAACAGATTATAGATTTCAAAAATCCAATTTTTATAAATTTTCAAACACTTAAAAATTCATATATTTTCCTCAAAACCTTTTTATATATAAATTTTCCTGACTTCCTGTAGGTATTTAAACTAACACAAGAACAACTTTATATCCAGAAATTTACTGTACAATTAACATCCACTTACTGTAATTCATTATAAATTTTGATGCTTATATTTAAAATTGATAAGAGAATCATATATGTGTTCAAAATAAATTTATTAACAACAAAAACCTCACCTCGACCCTGCCTCGAAGCTGAATTCGTCGATACCCAACTCACATCAACGTTGACGACCACCGCGAAGCCGCTTGACCCAAACAGATCGACGAACTCTCGAATCTCCAACGCGCGGCAACCTCATAGCCGCGAGCCTCTCCTTGACCTCAACGGCCCACGGCATCGATACAACGTAGCGCTGCAACCCCAGATCACGACTGCGTCGCTCGACTTGCACTCGAGCTTGACTAAGATCTCGTATCGATCCCCCTCTCTAGCGCTTGCCCTCACGATCCATGCTATGAGTGAGTCGATTTTGTTGAGAAATAGGAAAGGGGGTTCAATTTGAAATTCGATTTTGATCGGCCCGGGGTTGAGAAAGAAAAAGAGGAAGAGAGGTTCGGCCATTTTATTTCGATTTCATTCATTTTTTTTATTCTACCCAGTGCTGTAAGGCTTTGAAAGGAGAAAGGGTTTCGGCCCCGATTATGTTGAGTTTGCTCTTTTTTTTATAACGTGGCTAAAAGCTTCTCCTTGAAGCTTCTTCTTTTATTATATTATTAAAATTATTATTATTATATTTAGTTCGAGCATTTTGATTGTATTTAATTCGAGCATTTTGATTGTTGATTGAACGGTTTGGAATTGGGAAAGTATGTGACTAGATGACAGGAATTAAATTAAATTTCATTAGATTAGTATCAATTAAAATTTCAACGTTTTTATATATATCGCATGCTCACACAACAACTCCAATCACTACGAAATTTGAAATCCGATAATAATACAATATTACGGACCCAATGGAACTGGTTTCGTCAAATTCCGAAACTGTGCCTCGGAAATCTATTTTAAATTCAATTTAAACTATAAAATTTCAAAACCGAACAAAACACTTCCAAATTCAATTTCAACACTTTTATTATCTTTAATATCCTCAATATAAATTTTATAAGTCTTCTAATTATTTTTAATAGGCTCAAAACTCTAAATTCAACATTTTACTCACCTTCAAATTATTTAATTCAATAATTTAATCATCAAATCATTGGTGATATTTGAATTCAAGTTAAAAATTAACATTTAAATATTCAAAATCAATTGAATATTCCAATTTAAATTGCTTAAAAATTCCTGGTCATCACATTTCTCCCCCCTTAAAAGAATTTCGTCCCCGAAATTACTAATTAGGAAGAATGGTCCAATACCCGTTTACTTTTCCTCAAAATCAACAATTCAATATCTTACCAACGATCTTATTTTTATAAAAGACCCATTATCCTTCTTACTAACTTCCCAACTCTCCCATAATTTCAAACTATACTATTTGTTTAACCATTCAAGTTTCAATTTAAAACCAAATTTTGAATTATCAAAATTTTCTCAAAATTTTCTAACTCCCTAAATTCCCGAAAAATTTGGCCAGCGTCTCCTTTGCGCGGCTAGCTCGGTACTACTACAAAAATGGCTCTACAGCCTCCCAAATCCAAAAAGAAAACAAAAAAGCCAAGTGGCTCAATCCAAATCCCAATCAAATTTCATACCAAATTTAAATACATACCTTTTTGTCGAGCATTTCAAATTCATCTTTTGAAATCAAAAACCAATTCTCTTTTCCCTTTTATAATATCTGCATAACCTGCTTAGCACTAATATCCAATAACAACATCCCAAAACATTTTATCGATTTCCTTACCAAATGTCAATATTCATCCAAATATCAACTTAGAATATATTTGCAATAGTCAATTTCCAATTAAGAATTAACCTTCCCTTACTTAAGTTAACATAAGCATGTTATATGTTTCTTTATTTATTTGCATGTTACCACTTTAGTTTATATTTATTCCCATTCAAATCGATTCTTTCATTTTCATATGAATCCAATTTATCTTTAACTCTGAATATTTAAATTTTATTTTTCATTTATAACCAATTCATGTCATTGTTTAAGTTAGTTTCATTTACTAATTATATTTCAATTCCCAGTTTGAAATCGTTTTGTCCTTAACAAAAATTCTCCAAAAATTTCAAAAATTTTCTAACTCCCAAAATTTCCGAAATTTTTTGGCAGAGTCCCCTTTGTACAGAGGAGCTTTTGCAATTTGACAAAAGAAATAAATATACATACATCGACCCACACGGTCGGAAAAACCAAAAACAGTTCATATTTCCTATTTATATTGCGTAGGCGTACCTTATTTAGCATTTTAAGCAAGCGGCTTATTATTTTTAGCAAATAGCACTACCAAATCCAGCTACACGGCTTCCAGGTACCTGTACTTACTCAATTTAAACATGTAAGTGCCAATGTATGAAGTTTAACAGCATATCACTTATTTGCAATAGTTAAAACATATGAATTCTAAAAGAAACCCATACCAAACATTTTCCGTAAGCAATTTATATAGTTTCCAAGCTAATTCAACTGTTTCAACTTATTTACAAACCATTTTCATTCAATTTGAATGGTTTTCAATCCATTCGTATATAACTTCATCCATTTGAATGGTTTAAAACTCAATCGCTTACATTTAATTTTATTTATAAGCAAACCGAACTCATATTTAATTCAATTTCTCTCGAAATCAATTTATTTTACTCCTATCAACTCATAGAATTTTAATTACTTCCATTTATGTCAAATGACAATTTATTTTATGCAATTCAACGAGATTTATTGGAATAAATAAGTATTTATGTTTTATAACCATTTTAAATGGATTTCAACTCAGTTTATACTTAATTCTAATCCATTTTTAAATTACCCACAATCCATATATTCACATTTTCATTGCATTTCAGGTTTGAATACATCCACTTGTATTTCATTTATTAACCCAAACTAGTTTCATTATTTAAACAAGTTCCATTCAAAACCATTAACAACATAGGTTCATTTTAATTACCAATTAAATTTTCTTTTTATTGTAATTCATTCACGACCATCTATTTAGCTCGACACATTTCATTTCAATTTTATTCCAATCCATTCATTTACATTCCATTCCACATTTGTTTATTCCAAACTATTATATTTAGCTCAAAATAAACCAAGCTATATCATTCAACAACCATTTCTCAACTTTAATTAATTTACTCAATTTATTTCACTCCAAACATAAGTTCACTTCCATTTGATTCTTATTTATACCGTTCATTTATTTATTCAATAAAATTAGTTTATCCACTCAATCCATTTTGAATTTTCATTTTCTTAAATATTATTTACAACCCACCAAATTTTATTTCGATCCAAATTCATTTTTACTTGATTAAAACTCAATCCAATATCATTAAACTTGGTTTAAGTAGAATTCAATTCAACTCTCCCCGTTATATTCAACTTAAGTCAACTTATTTTGATTTATTCAAAAAAAAAATTCCTATACTTAAGCTCATTTCATTTTGCAAATAAAATATCCCTTTCAAACTACAAACTTATTTGATTAGTTATTATAAATTTCAAATTTCCAAGTTCGATCCATTCTCAGTTCACTTAAATAAATTACA
The DNA here is from genome assembly GCA_030765085.1 of Allium cepa. Lineage (NCBI taxonomy): Eukaryota > Viridiplantae > Streptophyta > Magnoliopsida > Asparagales > Amaryllidaceae > Allium > Allium cepa. Next base: position 545,277,627 of record CM060943.1, on the reverse strand, counting down.
AGGTCATTTCAATTTATTTCTACATATTTGGATTTTATTCACAATACAAACCATTATTATTTTAATCCAATTTCATTTTTTTATTCGATACCTTTCCAATTTATTTAGTTTGTTAACACTTCAAGTTAAATTTTAATTTATAACTCAAGTTCTGAATCCATCATTTATTTCCAATTTATTAATCACAGTTCAATCATATTTTCTTCATCGACAATTTAAGTCGAATTTTATTATAACTTGAGTTTTATTTCCAAACTTCATTATTAGCTTACAATTCAGCCTCTTTTTAACTGCATTGAGTTCTCATTACATATTTCATTAACTAATTTATTAACAAATTAGTTCTTCCCATATTTATAATCCAACACTTAATCTCAAAATCTCTTCATTTAATTTTCTTAAGTTCAATTTATTTTATAATTCAAGTTTTGATTTCCATTTTATATTTCAATTCATCAAAAATATTTATTTTTGGGTTTTCTATCACACCTTTCAAATTTTAGAAGTCACCACTTATTATTTTCACAACTCCATTCATTATAGGCTCAAATATATTCTTCTTTTATTTTTAACTCAAGCCTTACGCTTACTTATAACTCAAGCATATTTTATTCCATGCATTTTTACTTCTATCGCAAGTTATCACAAGTTATTCTAATTTATTTAATCCAATCCAATTCCTTATCCAATTTATTTTCCCTTTACTCAGGTAAGAATCTAATTCCATTCAATAACCCAACTGGATTTTTATTCCAATTCAATTCTACTTTTAACTCGGATTTATTTAATCTCAATTTAATTTCAACTAAATTTGAATACAACTGGATATTATATTCAACCTAATTCAATTACTTTCAATCCAGGTAAATTTTTATTCCCCAATCCAAGTTAATTTCAATTTTACAACTTCTCACTTTAAATTTTAATTCCAACATTCAAAGCCTATATTTTCTTCCTGATTTTAAACTCATCTCAATTTTATAAGCTTACAATTTATCTCATCAGGATTTTTAAATTCCCGGCTTTGGTTTAGAATCATCTTGAAATTTCCAACATCTCAAATCACATTTCTCAAAAGCCAAACCAATCCTGGTTTTATTCCCAACAAATTTCTTTTGGAATTTTCAAAAACAACTAGCTTTCCTGACAAATCAATTTGGTAGCAATCTGTCACTCAGAAATTCGAAAATGAAAACTGATGATGCGGCCGTCATCATCAGAATTATTTTTCCAATAACCCAAGTGATTTCAATGCTATATCACTTTCAAAACCCCTTTAAAACAATTTCCTTTCAGAAATATCTCCAAAACAATTGTGCTATTATTCATCTTCAATACTTTGACAAACACTTCCAAATTTCCGGGATTTAAATTTCCAAATCCTGCTTTAAATCAATTTTACTATAATTTTATTTGCATAGCTTATGCTCATACAAATTCTTATTTGATTATATTTCAATTTATAAATTTATAATTTATAATGTATTTATTTCCTTAACTTTGGTTATATTTTCTATTTCTAGTTAAATTCTCACCTAACAATGATAATACTTTAATATTATCATTTCTAACATCCAAGCAACCATATATTAGCTAAATAGTTTTTCAAAAACTATTATTTATATCAAAATATATTTTGGGTAAAATTATTTCAATTACCCATATTTAAAACAATACCGTGTCGATTGTTCCATTTAAGTGTTTAGAAACCCCTTCGATACAGTTGCGCAGACTGTGTTGACGAAGGTTCATATGTCACTCAATAAATAAATCAACACAATATTAAAACAATTTATATTCACTAACAATTACGTGCTCATATCTATTAATACGCTCAAACTCATTATAGAGGACTATGGTCTCTATTTTAAATGAGTAATTCCCACCAGAGCCAAGGTTATCTCCAACCTCGCTCTGATACCAACTGTAACGACCCGCAAATCCGTACCCCTTGAGTTAACACTATTCTACCTAAATCAACTCAAGTTGTACAGAAATACGAACCGTTTGGGTTAAAGAAGAAGAGATAGAAGGAGAAAATAGAAAACAACAGCAGAATCTAACCATCGCAGTAGAAAAATATAATAAATAATAAATAATCTTTACTCAACATCAAATATTTCGGTTTATATATTACATCATCAGAGTACATCAATCACAGCTCAACATCAATATCATACAATGGATACACAACTCAAACAGCGGAATATATATATTTAAACAAGTACGAGAGTACGTATCGTCATCTAGCTCGTCTCCTGAGCACCCTAGCATCATATCCTGTATCCTATAATACTCGGTCTGACCCGAGCATTACAGTTAAATAACACCCGAGTCAGTCTGGAATACCAGCGTGAGAAAATCACACCCAATTGATTATTAAAGTTTCAAAAATCCTTTGAAAACAGAAGCATCTCGTAAGACCACGCCACACATAAACATGTCGGGTTTTTACCTTACTATAGCTAAAACGTTTTTTATAGAAATCCTCTGATATTATAATAGGGTCTATATACAAATACTTATAAAATAGCCGAAATTGTTACATTATTAAATTCCAGCTACTAGCCACAGAGTGGGTAATACAAACAAAAACTCGTACGAGGCTCGTAGGGAGAATGTATTTCCAACCAATGACTAGGCACTGGGGTACCACCTGTCACAGTATGGGGCCTAGATCACCGTACCGAGGAGTACGCCCGCTCCCCTGCAACACAAGGCCGGGACTACCCCTTACTGGATAATCTCGAGTGAGATCACCCTACGGTTGGGATCAGCAACCGCACCACTAAGCCGAAATAAAAAGGGACATCTAGACTGGAATGACCTCACCCTGCTTGGGTGCTACCCACCTAGCCTTGCTGCATAACCCCTGATTTTCAGTCATTCCCATTTGATGAGGCTTGAGGCTAAGCGTTACCTTTATAGAACAAATTTCTTAGAATGCTCATCGTCCACCTGACGATGTTTCGTGAGCATTCATCCATACAAGTCCGTCCCGGGTTCGAACGGAACCGAAGGCACTATTCCTACTACATCCATTTTGGAAATATCCTCAGGATTAGTAGCGACTAGCCCTTGCACTTCACTACTCCATCTTCGAATCCAAAATCGTTTACATGCAACGTACAAACCGGATCGAAGTGGTTTTCGAGAAATAAATCTCGATCCCGGTCTCTTCGAAACGATCAACGCATTTCGCCAATATTGATAGTCGGTTATTTAACTATAAATTAACATTCACAAACATCCATCAAACAATAAATAATTTCCCAAATTATTTATTAACCTCAAAAATATCTTCACAAGATATATTTTCACCTTTCAAATTCCTTTGAAAATAGTTTTCAAAACCATCATTCCTTTCAGAATCAACTTTCCCGAATATTTTATATCTCCTCTGAAATCACCAAGCGCAAAAAAATAGATTTTAAAAATAATTTAAAACACTTTACTTTGAAATATACTTTAAAACATTTAAACTAAACTACTTTAATAATTTGTTAGAATACAACTTATATGAATATATGAAAATAAAGTTACTTAATAAAATATAAAACTAGATTTCCACTTTTGAAACAAAATACTAAGTCACTTTTAAATAATTACTACTATAATAGATTTAAGAAAATACTTACTTTAGAATTTAAATATTAGAAATAAGAAATTTTCCAAAACTTGCTTTTAAAACAACTTTTAATCTTTTAACTTATATTTAAAAATTTACTTTGAAAACGTACTTGGTTATCCAGGGAGAATTCCAACTTCAATCACTTGAATAAATTTTCCAAATTGATTTCCAATTTATTCCATTTGAAATAAGTTTCTTTAATTACTCAATTCCTTTCAAATTTCATTAATTACGCACTTAATTATTATTGTTATTATTTTCCATTTGATTTTGAATCTTTTAACTGAAATATACAAATTTCAGTTTTTCCCAACTTCATCTTTAATTTTTCCTCAAAAATTTAAATCTTACAATTTAAATAAATGTTTTATTCTTTTAATTAATACCATTGAAGATTAAAATCCATTAACTTCCTGTCTATTCAAATTTCCATTCTATACTAGAATCTATTTAGTAGAATTTAAAAGTCACTTTATTTCTTTCTAATTCATTTAAAAATTTATTCAAATTTCTATAATTATTTTACTTAGATTTTCACTTCTTTTCTTTCCAAAATCCAATTTATATATTTTTAGTAATTCATCATACCCAATAATTTCCAATCAAACCATAACATTCAATATTTCAATATAATCCATCATAGCATATCAAATAATCACAACAGAGGGTATTAAATAATTTTAAATAAATGTTGAGGGGTCCAGTTGGAACCCTCCAACCTGTTTTCCCTGCATCCACAGACGTTAGCACAGTAATATGCCAATTCCAGAATATACCATAACATAGCACATCAATCAATTTCAACCATTCAAACAATTATTTAAATTTAATCATTTAAATTTTAAATTAACTGAGTGAGATTAACTCACCTTTGATTTCGTTGCAATCCATCCTATCTCAACTTGTTCTTCATTATTTTCGACCTTGTATGAACATTGTATGGTTTTATTAATCCATTTAAATACCCTAAAAATAAATTATCATTTAATAAATTTGATTGACAAATTTTCCTTTAAAACCCTTTACTTTCGAACAGATTATAGATTTCAAAAATCCAACGTTTATAAATTTTCAAACACTTAAAAATTCATATATTTTCCTCAAAACCTTTTTATATATAAATTTTCCTGACTTCCTGTAGGTATTTAAACTAACACAAGAACAACTTTATATCCAGAAATTTACTGTACAATTAACATCCACTTACTGTAATTCATTATAAATTTTGCTGCTTATATTTAAAATTGATAAGAGAATCATATATGTGTTCAAAATAAATTTATTAACAGCAAAAATCTCACCTCGACCCTGCCTCGAAGCTGAATTCGTCGATACCCAACTCACGTCAACGTTGACGACCACCGCGAAGTCGCTTGACCCAAACAGATCGACGAACTTTCGAATCTCCAATGCGCGGCAACCTCATAGCCGCGAGCCTCTTCTTGACCTCAATGGCCCACGTCATCGACACAACGTAGCGCAGCAACCCCAGATCATGACTGCGTCACTCGACTAGCGCTCGAGCTTGACTGAGATCTCGTATCGATCCCCCTCTCTAGCGCTTGCCCTCACGATCCATGCTATGAGTGAGTCGATTTTGTTGAGAAATAGGAAAGGGGGTTCAATTTGAAATTCGATTTTGATCGGCCCTGGGTTGAGAAAGAAAAAGAGGAAGAGAGGTTCGGCCATTTTATTTCGATTTCATTCATTTTTTTTATTCTACCCAGTGCCGTAAGGGTTTGAAAGTAGAAAGGGTTTCGGCCTCGATTATGTTGAGTTTGCTCTTTTTTTATAACGTGGCTAAAAGCTTCTCCTTGAAGCTTCTTCTTTTATTATATTATTAAAATTATTATTATTATATTTAGTTCAAGCATTTTGATTGTATTTAATTCGAGCATTTTGATTGTTGATTGAACGGTTTAGAATTGGGAAAGTATGTGACTAGATGACAGGAATTAAATTAAATTTCATTAGATTATTATCAACTAAAATTTCAGCGTTTTTATATAGATCGCATGCTCACACAACAACTCCAATCACTACGAAATTTGAAATCCGATAATAATACAATATTACGGACCCAATGGAACTGGTTTCGCCAAATTCCGAGACTGTGCCTCGGAAATCTATTTTAAATTCAATTTAAACTATAAAATTTCAAAACCGAACAAAACACTTCCAAATTCAATTTCAACACTTTTATTATCTTTAATATCCTCAATATAAATTTTATAAGTCTTCTAATTATTTTTAATAGGCTCAAAACTCCAAATTCAACATTTTACTCACCTTCAAATTATTTAATTCAATAATTTAATTATCAAATCATTGGTGATATTTGAATTCAAGTTAAAAATTAACATTTAAATATTCAAAATCAATTGAATATTCCAATTTAAATTGCTTAAAAATTCCGGGTCGTCACATTTATAGTTTGAGATATAAATGTTACTCACCTTTATTTGAATGCAGACCACTGTTTTGAATTTTCCAGAAAACAAAAATGTGCAGGCTTGACCCTTTTTCTAGCATGCAGATGAAGATGATGCTGTTGCTAACTCCTCAAGTACATGCAGATATGTTTGAAAATACTTCAAACTGAGGTTGTGAAGAAACAAAATGTAGGCTTGTTAAAAATGGAGATGTGGTCTTCTGCTTTCAGGTGGCATGCAGATCATTGGTGAATATATGCAGCTTGAATGTTGAATTTTTGCAGACATCTATTGATTTTGAGATGAAGGTGGGTTTGATTGTTGAAGAGAAGTGGAGTTTGTAGGTTCTTCATTTTTTTTTAAAATGCAGATTTACTTGATTTTGAGGTATGCAGATGTTGGAACATGGTTTAGATTATGCAGATTGATTTTTAATATAAAGATGGATCTGATTTTAGAAGTTTTGAAGATTTCTTTTGATTAAGGAAAAAAAATGAACATGCAATATGAAATGAAGAGGCAAACTATACAAATGTATTTCAGATTTTATTAAAAGAAAAGAAAATTTAAAACTAAATTTTAACACTTGTCAAAAGTTAGACACTTGTCTATTTACTTTTTTTTAAAATGCAACACATGTTGTCCTTTAAAGATAATTAGTATTTAAATTTACAAAATAATGCATGAATTAGCTTAGTTTCAATTTGTTAATTTATACTTAAACATGTGTATAAATTTACAAAAGAAATAAAAACAAACAATGTTTTACAAATTAACTTATACATATAAAAATTAAAACAATTAAAATTTTATACTTTGGAATTTAAATTCAAACTAAATTCAAGAATTAAACAATTTCAAATTAAGTTATAAATAAAAATTCAATTTGAAATAAAAATTACAAATTCTTATTCAAAACTTATTTTAAAAAGTCATTACAATATCAATATTATTTTTATAAATCTCTTATTATTAAATTAAAATTATTTTAAAAGAAATTGTATTTTTATCAATAAAATATCCATTTTATTAAGTCATGAAATCATTTTATTGAATTTATTCTAAATTTAAAACTCAATCTAATTTAATTTAAACACTTAAATATTTTTCTTATCAATTTTAAAATCATATTTTTATTTATGAAATAGATATTAAAAACTCAATACTAATTTAAAACAAATTTCCAAATTGAAATGTATATATATTAGAATTTTAAAACATGATTCAATTATTAATTTAAACCAAAATCATTTATTAAATTTTGAAAAGCTTAAATATTAAATAAAACAAATTTTCCAAATTACAACAAATATTAAAACTAGAAAATATGATTTACTTATTAAAATTAAAACAATACTAATCTATTTAAAATATAAACCAAATATTTATATTGTAAATAGAAATCAAATTTATTATTTTTAAAAGATAAAATAACCAATTTAAATACTTATTAGAGAAGATTATTAAATTTATCTGAATAATTATTAACAAAATATCAATATCAATTTGATTTTTAACACAGATTATTAAATTGATATTGTTAAAAATTCCGGGATGTTACAAATTCCACTTTGAGGTGGAATATCGCGGTATATTGGGCCATTCGCTATTATGCGAGATATGGTCTCATCCGCTATATAATGCGGGAATCTATCACTCCAATATATATATATATATATATATATATATATATAATATCACATCCAGACAATTCAATCATTCAATCAATAATTTAAATGTAACTATTAAATTTAAATAAAAATCCAAATGAGTGAGATTAACTCACCTTTGTTTTTGTTTTGCAAACCATTTCCGTCCCGGCTTGTTCTCCATGATTATTGACCTTGTATAAACATTTTACAGTTTATCAATATTCGAAACAATTGGGCAAATTCAATTTCCATTTAAAATTTTTATTTAATCTAATAATATAATTTTAAATAATTTCCTTTAACAATTTCCAAGAAAATCAAATAAGTTAATTAAACAAATTTATCACCATACTACGATATTTAAAATAAACAAGTAAGTGCATTTTTATTGTAATTTTAATTTTTTTTGAAACTATATATATACTTATAAAATATATAGAAAAAAAATCTGATTTTATATGAACCAAACATTTTAAAATTTCTATTTTTTTTCAAAATCCTCCTTGCACTTATATTCTACTATTTGCTCAAATATATTTAAATTAAGATATGAGTGCTGTATATGTTATCTGATTTCAATCCATGCATATATATAAAAATATATATTTTGAATTAAATTAAAACCAAAAGAAAATCACTATAAAATATGCATATACTTCTTTGTATAAAAAGTTTTCTGTTTTAAATCTTACTGAATAAAATATTTCTGCATAAACATATATCTATATATATAAATTAATTTAAAAACATATACCTAACTGCTCTTACAGGTCGCTCGACAAACCCTACCCTCAGCTTCCCTCTGTCACACCAACACGAAGACGCATGCCTTGTCAACTCGAGACCGCCGCCACCTCGGATGCGATGCTACCTTCCCCTACCAATCATGCACAAGCCTCAGCTGCCAAAACCCAATTCGCCACTTCCTCTATCCACTGAAATCTTTGCGGCCATAAGTAAGACAAATCACGAACTTTGAATCTCGCGAGCTTCGGTCGCGTCGAAAGCGATCTCGAAAAGGAGTAGCTCCTTATCCCCTCCTATGATTTTGCGAACGACCCTGATTTGAAGACCGAGAATATGAAAAGAAGGGGAAGACTGCGATCTTCTTCTTTTTTAAGAAAAAACGAACGAATCGACATAGATTTGAGGCCATTAAAATTTTCAAGCAACAGGGAAAAAGAGCGAGAAGCCGATCCTTAACCTCAAGCACAAATATATTATCTTCTTTTTTTATGTGAAACGCGTGTCAAACCAGAAGACACGTGTTGTAAAATTATCTCTACATGTCTACTCTTGCAACAGTGGTTTAAATGCAATTATATTATATTTAAATTTAAATTTAAATCGTCACAATTACACAACTCACAATCTCGACCTCCTATCGAGGCGTGCCGCTAGGCGTTTATAATGTTATACGCCTATTTCGAACGCAATGGAAAAGGTTCTGAGTCCTAACTCGATTGTATGAAGAAGATAGCTTTTTTGGACCTAGTTATAATATTAAATTTCGATATAGATTTCAGCGCATTTATCTACTGTACAGCAAGACGATCACTCCAAACACAACGGAAATTGAAATCCGATAATAATACCCTATTATAGATTCAATGGAACTGGTTTCGTCGAATTCCGAAACTAAGCCTCGAAAGGCTATTTTTGAATATCGATTTAAACGATATAATGTAAAAACTAAACATAACACTCTCAAATTCAAATTTAAAACTTCTATTATCTCCAATATTATAATTATAAATTTTATAAACCTTCAAATTATTTTTAACAGACTTGAAATCCCAGAATTCATTTTTTACCTGATTTCCAATTGTTTAATTTAATAGTTTATTGTCAACCGAATAGTGATATTTGAAATTCAAGTTGAAAATTAACCTTTGAATATTTAAATCAATTAAATATTCCGATTTCAAATATCCAAAAATTCCGAGTTGTCACATTCCTCCCCACATAAAAGAATTTCGTCCCCGAAATTACTAGTTAAGAAGAATGGTCCAATACCCGTCCGCTTATTTTTCCAAAACCAAACAGTTTTAACAACTTTCCCAACATAATATTTTTATTAAAGACACATTATCACCCTTACTAACTTTTCCAAACTCATCCATAAGTTCCAAACAATATTACTTCCTTAACCACTCAAATTATAATTCAAATTAAAATTTAAATTCAAAATTTAAATTATCAAAATGTTCTCAAAGTTTTTCTAACTTCTTAAATTTTTGAAAAATTTCGCCAGCGTCTCCTTTGCGCTGCTAGATCGGTACAACTACAAAATGCCTCTACGGCCCCCAGATTCAAAAGGAAAACCGAAGCCAAGTGGCTAGATCAGAAAATCACCAAATTTCATATAGAAATTTAAATACATACCTTATATTGGGCAATTCAAATTTATCTTCTGAAATCAAAAGCACCAATTTATCCTTTGCTTTTAAATACCGGTATACTATTTAGCAATAATATCAAATCACGGCATTTAAAATCATTTTATACATTTCTTTACAAAATACCCAATATCTATTTCACTTAAGCCCGTATGATGCACATATATCATCCGTACGCAATATCCAATCCGATCACTCACTCAATCACACAATTTTACTTCCGAACTAGTATTGTCCACCCGACTTTCTAGTGCGGACTCAGATTTGGTTTCTTGATCAGAAGCCGTCATTCTCCTTGCATAGCCGTTTACTATGATAGAGAATTTCTAGAGTCAATCAAAAATCCATATCCATAGTTCGCCGTCGAAAATGGAGCGAAAAATCCTAACTCGGATCGATATAACTATCTCGAAATTTTGTGCTCGAATTTTAGATCAAATCGCTATGCAAATAAAATAATACACATACATCCTACGTATTTAACCCAATTGATTCTTAGCTAAATCAATTTTCTTTTTATTCACATATATTTTTATTTTCATTCACTTATTTACAATTATTCTTTTACACACCCTTATTAAACCTTCATTCAAATATTAACTTAGCATATTTCTCCATTTCAAATTTACTTAAGAATTTCACTATATATCTCCTAAGTTAAATTTAAGTATTTTATTAACTTCTTATATTTATTTTTATGTAACGACCCGAAATTCTCGGACCCGAAAATCCCAGATAGTTAGGGAAAGAAGAAAGAGATAGAAGAAGAAGAAACACAACAAAGATTCTCACATTCGCAGCGGATCAAAATATAATATCAAATAATAACAGTTTACAAAAGAATTCTGCATCTGTCAAATTCATTTATAATACATCAGAGTTACACATATATACAGATAATGGATATACACACTCATCATGCCTCAGATATACAACAATATAATACAGCGGAGACACTCCATACGTTCTTACCATCCAGCTCGCCTCCTGAGCTCCAGAATGTCCTTACCTGAAAATCTATAATACTCGGTCTTTGATTTTTGCAATCCAAATCCAATCTCGACTTGTTTCCTTTAGATTTTAACCTTGTATAAACATTATGGGTTTTATTAATACTTGAAATAATTAAATTATCAATTACCATTTAATAAAATTTGATTTACCAATTATTTTATTCAAACCAATTTTCCAATAATAAATAATTACCCCTTTTCTTTTGAAACCATACACCAAACATTAATTTATTGTTTTTTCCAAAATCTAATTTTATATAAATATTCAACATTTTAAAATTTCCTTCTTCCTTAGCTCTTATCTACATAAAACTTCCATTTACCTAAGTATATTATAGCATGCCGGTTATATTTATTCATACTTGTATATAAATTTCACCTACCGGCATTTCTTGTCTGTAGATATTATTTTTTCTGTGTATATACATATATATAAATTAAATAAAATAAATGAATATATATATATATATATATAAAACTTCTACCTTACTGAAATTATATATTTTTATAGAATACAAATTATAATTAATAAATAAGTAAACTACTTCACTGACAACAGAACCAAGGCCACCACGACCTTGCCATCTCAACATTCATGCGAGCCTCCTAACCCCGAAAACAAACCACTGCCCATTGCCTCTGCATCACGTCGCTTTGAAACCCACCCTCACGCCTTGCGCGACGACACCCAAAGCCGTGCGCCAAGCCAAACCCTCGCAACCCCTAACAAAGTCACGCCGCTCGCCACACCCCATCTGACATCGCGACAAGGCTAGGTCGCCACGCGGTTCAAAGAACTTGTCAACGAATCACCGACCTCTACCAAAAACGTAAATCAAGACTTCACCACCCCAATCGCAAGACTACCCTCCTCCCTGTCGCAGTGCACGCGAGTGCGAGCGATTCTACTCCGCGATGGACTTTGAATTCTCAGAGGAAGAACGAAAATGTGGGGTGAAATTATGCACGATCTCCCCATCTGAATTGCGTGAGGAAAGAACTTCGTGCTCGAATTGAATTCGAGATTCGTATGAATCGAAGTATTTTTTTTTAACTGAAGAAGGGGATTTCGTTGAAGAAATAGCGGTGCTTCCTGTTGAAGAAAAAGTAGGTATACGGGGAGACAAGAGAAGACATTAGCTTGCTCGAGTTAACAAGATATAATGTTTTGAAATGAGATGAAAAAGTTTTGATATTGAAAGAAAGCGGGCTGCTGTGTCGACTTAGGGTATAAATATATTTTAATTTAAATTTAATTTCAAATTATCTCAACAAACACAACACGAAATTTTGACTACCTAATGAGGCATCCCGCTAGGCGTTCATAATGTTATACCCCTATTCAGAACGCAATGGAAAAGGTTTCGAGCCCTAATTCGATCGCATGGAGAAGATAGCCTTTTGAACCCAGTTATCATATTAAATTTTCGATATAAAATTCAGCGCGTTTATATGTCGTACGCTCACACAACAACTCCAAACACTATGAAACTTAAAATCCGATAATAATACAATATTACGGATCCAATGGAATTGGTTTCGTCAAAATCCGAGAATGTTCCTCGGAAGGCTATTTTTAAACGTCAATTTAAATGATATATTTTCAAAGCTTAACAAAACACTGTTAAATTCAATTTTAGCACTTTTACTATCTTCAAAACTATAGTATACATTTTACAAGTTTTTGGAATAAATTTTATTCAGCTTAAATCCAAGATTTACCACTTAAACCAATTTCAAATGTTTTAATTTAATAATTAAATTATCTAATAAATACCGACATTCAAATTCAAGTTAGAAAATAACTATGAAATATTTAAAATCGATTAATATTTCGATTTCAAACAAACAAAAATTCCAGATCGTCACATTCCTTCCCCCTTAAAAGAATTTCGTCCCTGAAATTGCTAGTTATGAAGAATGATCCAATACCCATTACTATTTTCCAAAACCAAACAATTTCAAACAATTCTCAAGCAATCTTTTTATTAAAGACACACTAACCCTTTTTCTAGCTTTCCAGACTTATCCCTAAGTCCCAATAATGTTATTTACTTAACCATTCAAATTTAAATTTAAATCCAAATTTCAATCATCAAATCTTTCACAAAAAATTTCTAACTCTCTAAATTTTTGAATTTTTTTGCCAGTGTCTCCTTTACGCGACTAGCTCGGTACAACTACAAAATGCTCTACGGGCTCCCAAATTCCAAAAGAAAACAAAAAGCCAAGTGGCTAGATAAAAAACACAATCAAATTTCATACAGAAATTTAAACACATACCTTTTTGTCGAGCAATTCAAATTTATCTTCTGAAATCAAAACCAATTTTCCTTTCCCTTTATAATACCTGCATATCCTACTTAGCAATAATATCCAATCATAGCTTTTAAAATCATTTTATACATTTCCTTACAGAAGTTTTCATATCTACTCTTATTCAAAATAGTTTTCCTATTTCCATATGAATTCAATTTATCTTCAACTCTGAATATTGAATTTTATCTTCCATTTATAACTGATTAATATTATTATTTTAAATTAGTTTCATCCACTTATTTACTTCAATTTCAAATTTGAAATCGTTTTGTCGCTATCAAATTTTTTTCCAAAATTTCTCAAAAATTTTCTAATTCAAAAAAGTTTCGAAATTTTTTGGCAGAGTCTCCTTTGTTCGGAGGAGCTTTTGCAATTTACAAGAGATATAAATATATATACATCGACCCACACGGTCGGAAAAACAAAAACAGTTCATATTTCCTTTTTTATTGCGTAGGCGTACCTTTATTTAGCATTTTTAAGCAAGCGGATTATTATTTTAGCATTAGCGCATCCAAATCCAGCTAAACGGCCTCCCGGTACCTGTACTTACTTAATTCAAATATGTTAGTGCCAAAATCATGTAACTTAACAACATTTTACATATTTAACTAGTAAACATATGAGTTTCTATAAGTAATGCAGGTTAAACAATATTTATAAGCAACTTATAGGGTTCCAACATTAATTTTAATTGTTTACAACCAATTCGTATACAACTTCATTCAATTTAAATGGTTTACAACACAATTGCTTACATTCAATTCATTTTTAAGCTAAATAAACTCATATTCACTTCAATTGATCTTAAAACCAATTTATTTAATCTTTATCAACTCATTTATACTCGAATTGGATTTTGTTTGTAACTCAAATCATTTCTATTATAATCCATTTCCGTTTTATTTTTACAACATCTCCACTTATTTTAATTCATTATAAATCAAAGTCGAATTCTATTATAATTCGAGTTTATCTCCAAACTTCATTATTAACTTACAATCCATTTTATTTAACCGAGTTAAATTTTATTAACATACTCTATCAAATAATTTATTTAGCTAATTAGCTTACTTCTGACTTTTATATCAATATTCGATTTTGTTACAAAAATCACTTCATTAAATTTTCCTGAGTTCAATTTTTTTTTATAATTCCAGTTTGGATTTTCTTTCATTTTCCAAAATTCCCACACTTTTATTTTAAAAATTAAGAAATACTTTTTAATTCACATAATATTATTAAAATAGCCTTTTATAAAAATACTTCTTATAACTCAATGTCTCAACCAGTCCATCCTTGTTCTCACATAAATTCGGTCATACGTTGATCAGGTGTAGGACTGAAAATCTATAAATACCCAGCAGACCCATTTTTAACATCTAATAAAAATACTTGAAAAATAATTTTATAGAAAATATCGAAAACATTTTTTTAAAAGACAGAGGAAATATCTTTGGTGAGAATTCTCTGGAAATCATCACCATCATCCATGGTCGCAGTTACATCTTGGGTTACGTTGCCATCGCAACAAAAGTCCATGTAACTACGGTTACATTCCAGGGTTACGTTGCCATCGCAACAAAAGTCCATGTAACTGTAGGCATCAGCGCCCTCGATTTTCACTGTCAAAATGAAACTTCTCCACTCCCACATAGGTCGCAGTCTACTGATGTAAAATCAAACGTAGGCTGTTGGCTCTCAGCGGCACACATGACTTTCGCTATGTTACCATATGTCGCAGTCTACCGATATAAAATCAAACGTAGACTGTTAGCTCTCAGTGGCGCACACGACTTTCGCTATGGTCTGCAGTAGATCGCATTGACATCGAGTTACACTGTCGTCACAGCATAACCCAAATGCCTCTGTAGGCATCAACGCCCTCGACTTCCGCTACACACTGCACATGATCCTCAGGAACTAGTTTTTTTCGGACTCCTCACATGATCAACTTTAGAACCCCCCCTTTAGGGTTCAAGACAGTACCACCCCGTGGCACTCCTGGGAAGTTCATTTTAAGAGAGCGCCTTTTTCCCCAGAGCCATTTCCAAAACACTTTATACTATACACATATAGTATCTTCCGAATCATACACATAGTCTGAATCTTTTATAAATCTCCTTTTCTCAAAATCTATTATCCCAAAATCGATAATTCTCAAACTAGGCTTTCAAATTCCAATATTGATTTTACCCAAAAATCAAAAGCCTTTCCAAATCCAAAGGTTCCAAAAACCTTTTTCCAAAACCCTCATAAGATGCTCTATATATATATATATATATATATATATATATATATATATATATAAATTTTTTTAAAAAAACTTTGGATCATTTCAAACTTGTATAGAACTCCTTTTATACTTCAAACACTTTCAAAATCCTTTTCTTCCGGCAATAGATTCAGCAAGGGGAGTTTTATCTTATATAACAAAGATATATAACTTCGTTTATTCAAAATCAAATATTAAAATTTGATTACTCTATAAAGTCACTTACCATTTTACTTACTTCCATAAAGTAAATTTTTACCATAGAAATATCCAATATCCACTTTACTTCATCATATGTTTCACAAAATATACCTTTCATTTCAAAAGAAATCATTTCACATTTCTTACCCATAAATTTCCAATATCAATTTCATTCAAATCCGTACGATGTACACATATCATCCATACGCTACACCAATCTGATCGCTCATTCGATCACATAATTTTACTTTCGAACTAGTATCGTCCACCCGAGTTCCTAGTACGGACACAGATCTGGTATCTTGATCAGAAACCGTCATTCTCCTTGCATAGCCGTAACTATGATAGAGAATATCCAGAACCAATCAACAATCCATATCTAGGTTTGCCGTCGAAAATCGAGTGGAAAATCCCAATTCAGTTCGATAAGCTATCTCGAAGTTCTATGCTCGAATCTAGATCAAATCACTATGCGAATAGAATAATATACGTACATCCTACGTATTTATTTTCATTGATTATTAGCTAAATCAATTTCTCTTTCTATTCACATTTCCTTTAATTTCTATCCACATAATCATAATTTTTTCAATTCCATTGGATTATCACTTTAATCCTTATCCCAAATGGATATTCAATCATAAACAGTTTGAACTCTGACCGGCTTCAACTTAGAAAATAGTTTGAATTTTTTTTAAAAATAGATAAGTAGTTGAAAAATAATTATTAGTTTGTAAAATAGCTGTAAAATAGTTAAGTAATTGTAAAATAGTTGGAAAATAGTTAAATAGTTTCATAAATTTTAGATAATTGCAAAATAGTTGTAAAATAGTAATTAATTTGTAAAATAGTTGAAAAATAGTAATTAGTTTATAAAATAGTCAAAAAATTGTTAAATAGTTCCAAAAATAATTGTAAAATAAATACAAAATAATTTGGCTTTAAAAAGAAAGGTTGTATATATTAAATAGCTTGGAAAAATAAGTTTATATTAAAAAAAATTATATTGAAAATAGTCCATAGTCAAAACTGTTCACTTCCTCATCAATTCAATTTAAATTTCCACTTCCATTTAAATTGACCCAATTTCAAGTAGAATAACTTCAATTTCGATTGAAATTGATTTAACCCCAATTCAAGTTGAATCAATCTTGATTTCTTTCCCAATTCAAATCAAAGTCCATTTGATTTTAAACCTATTCAACTTTAATTACAATTCCAAATTATTCCAATCAATTTGGACTAATATCAATTGAACCCACTTCAATTTCAAATCATTTCAATTCAATCCAATTCAAATTTTCCATTTAAAATTTTAAACTTATACATCTTCAATCACAAATCCAATCAATTTAAATCAGATTCAATTTGAACAAATTCAATTCAAATTTCAAATTTAAACCATCCCGAATTAAATAAATTCGAGTTAATTTTTTAAATGTTGATTTGATCCTTTAAATCAAATCAACTTATCTCTTTAAACCATTTAATTCTGAATCCATTTCAAACTTATCTTCATTTAGTTTTAATTTGGTTGTATTTCTATTACCACTTAATTCTCATTATTAAAATTTTCAAATAATATAACAATCAATTACCTTAATATTTATTAGAAAGAAATATTGCTTTATATATCAAAATATAATCTTATATAAAATCATTTAAAATCTTTATATAAGAAAATAACAAGTACGATCTCATACACACACACACACTCAACTCATCCTGGGGTACCATTGACCCTATCCTTAATGAGTAATCTCATCAGAGCCAAGGTTCTCGCTTAACCTTTCAGCTCTGATACCAAATGTAATGAACCAAAATTCTTGAACCCGAAAATCCCAGATAGTTTGGAAAAGAAGAAAGAGATAGAAGAAGAAGAAGAAACACAACAAAGATTCTCACATTCGCAGCGGGTCAAAATATAATAGCAAATAATAACAGTTTACAAAAGAATACTGTATCTGTCAAATTCATTTATAATACATCAGAGTTACACATATATACAAACACTGGATACACACACTCATCATGCCTCAGATATACAACAATATAATACAGCGGAGACACTCCATACGTTCTTGCCATCCAGCTCGCCTCCTGAGCTCCAGAACGTCCTTACCTTAAAATCTGTAATACTTGATCTTTGATTTTTGCAATCCAAATCCAATCTCGACTTGTTTTCTTCAGATTTTAACCTTGTATAAACATTATTGGTTTTATTAATACTTGAAATAATTAAATTACCAATTACCATTTAATAAGATTTAATTTACCAATTATTTTATTCAAACCAATTTCCCAATAATAAATAATTATCCCTTTTCTTTTCAAACCCATGTACTAAAAATTAATTTATTGTTTTTTCCAAAAATCTAATTTTACATAAATATTAAAAATTTTAAAATTTCCTTCTTCCTAAGCTCTTATCTACATAAAACTTCCATTTACCTAAGTATATTACAGCATTCCAATTATATTTATTCATACTTGTATATAAATTTCACCTACTGGTATTTCTTCTTTGTAGATATTTATTATTATTATTTTCTGCGTATATACATATATATAAATTAAATTAAATAAATGAATATATATATATATAACTGATACCTTACTGAAATTATATATTTTTCTAGAATACAAATTATAATTAATAAATAAGTAAACTACCTCACTAACAACAGAACCAAGGCCACCACGACCTTGCCTTCTCAGCATTCGTGCGAGCCTCCTTACCCTGAAATCAAACCACTGCCCATCGCCTCTGCATCACGTCGCTTTGAAACCCACCCTCACGACTTGTGTGACGACACCCAAAGCCGTGCGCCAAGCCAAACCCTTGCAACCCCTAACCAAGTCGCGCCGCTCGCGACACCCTATCTGACATCGCGACAATGCTAGGTCGCCATGTGATTCAAAGAACTTGTCGACGAATCATCGACCTCTACCAAAAACATAAAACAAGACTTCCTCTCCCCAATCGCAAGACTACCCTCCTCCCTATCGCAGCGCACGCGAGTGCGAGCGATTCTACTTCGCGATGGACTTCGAATTCTCAGAGGAAGAACAAAAATTTGGGGTGAAATTATGCGGCGATCTCCCCATCTGAATTGCGTGAGGAAAGAACTTCGTGCTCGAATTAAATTTGAGATTAGTTTGAATCTCAAATATATTTTTTAACTGAAGAAGTGGCTTCGGCCATTGATTTTTAAAAAAAAGGAAGAAGAGGATTTTGTTGAAGAAAGGAGGGTGCTTCCTGTTTGAAGAAAAAGGAGGTATACGGGGAGACAAGAGAAGACGTTAGCTTGCTGAGTTAACAAGCTACAGTATTTTGAAATGAGGTGAAAAAGTTTTGATATTGAAAGGAAGTAGGCTGCTGTGTTGACTTAGGGTACAAATATATTTTAATTTAAATTCAAATTCAAATTATCTCGACAAACACAACACAAAATTTTGACTTCCTATCGGGACGTGCCGCTAGGCGTTCATAATGCTATACCCTTATTCCGAATGCAATGAAAAGGTTTTGAGCCCTAACTCGATCGTATGGAGAAGATAGCCTTTTGCACCCGGTTATCATATTAAATTTTCGATATAAAATTCAGCGGGTTTATATGTCGTACGCTCACACAACAACTCCAAACACTACGAAAATTGAAATCCGATAATAATACAATATTACGGATCCAATGGAACTAGTTTTGTCGAAATCCGAGATTATGCCTCGGAAGACTATTTTTAAACGTCAATTTAAACGATATATTTTCAAAGTTTAACAAAACACTGTTAAATTCAATTTTAGCACTTTTACTATCTTCAAAACTATCAGTATACATTTTATTAGTTTTAGAAATAAATTTTATTCAGCTTAAATCCAAGATTTACCACTTAAACCAATTTCAAATGTTTTAATTTAATAATTAAATTATCTAATAAATAGTGACATTCGAATTCAAGTTAGAAACTAACTATGAAATATTTAAAATCGATTAAATATTCCGATTTCAAACAATCAAAAATTCCAGGTCGTCACATTTTACTTCACTACTGAAGTTTATATCCATTTTTATTCACTTTTCCCTTACAATTTCATTTGGATTCAATTTACCTTCGAATTTAAATATTGAATTCTATTCATCTCAAACCATATTCAATTTTGTTTAATTAGTTCCACTTACTAATTTATTACTATCTCAAACCATTTTCACTTTCAAACTTTTATTATTTTAGTTCACTTTGAAATAGCTCTACAACTTCACTTTACTTTACACAATCCCAATATTCAATTTCTAATCCATTTTACAAGTTTAATTAATTTGTTTACTTACTAATTTCATTTCAATACTTTGCTTTATTTAGTCCAACTTGACCAATTTTCCATTTCACTTTATTTAACATAATTCAAATATTCAGTTTCAATCCAAATTTTAAGTTTCGATAAGTTTTTTTAACTTAATTACATTCCATTCACAATCTTTTGAATTTACTTCATTTAATTGACTTGCTTTACTAACTTATTTTATTGTCACATTTACTTGAAATTGTAAATTCATTTATTCATTCACAAACTTATTTGTACCTTAATAAATTTTATTTAAGTAACCATTTCACTTGGTCTTCTTAGATTTTTCTTTAAATTCACTTTTACTTAATTATATTTAATTACACTCCGTTTCAAATTAAATTTTAAACTTCTATAAGTGTTCCAAATTTAATTACAATTGCGAACTTCTTTTAATTCACTTCAATTAATTAGCTTACCTTCCAACTTATTTGGGTTTCACACTTACTTTTGTTTAACCATTTTCAAATTGAATCTCGTTCCAAAAAAATTCAATTTTTTTTATAAATTATCAAACTTATTTATATTCTATAAATATATTAAATAAGATTTCAGAGCTTTTAAACAATTACACAACCTTTCAAAATTATTTTTGAAATCAATTATATATACACAACCATAATTATTCCCTTGCATCCCAAAATCAATTCCCATTTTGCAACAAATACTAATTCAAAATCTCTAGGCAGCAATTTCTCCTTTGGAAACTCGAAAATGAACATCGATGATGCTGCAGTCATCACCGAAGTTATTTTCCAACGACTGAAAAGAGTTCAATGCTTTTACCCTTTTAAAAACATTCCAAACATTTCTAATTCCAAATCTCACCAGATTTCATTTCCAATTCAAAAATATTTCTGAAATAATATCACCATTATTCCTTCAAAATCTTTGAAAATCATTTTTAAACTCAAAATAATTTAATTTCCAAAATTTTGAATTCTGAATCCTTCCAATTCATATTCAAATATTACTTTGGAATTTTTTATATTTCATTTTCAATTATAAATCACATTTATAATTTACATTTACAAATCCCATTTGTTAAATGAATTTAACTCCAAATCTTTGGTTATACCATTGTTTCCTTATTTTCAATTACCATAACAACAATGATAATAATTTAATATTATCACTTCCTTACAACCAAGAAACCATATACTATAATAATTTACGAAATATTTTTATTTTTTAATTTTTTTATACATAAAAATAATTTGGGTAAAATTATTTTATTTACCCTATTTTAAAACAATATTGTGCCGGTTTATCTTGTTTAAGAGTTTAGAAACCCTTATCAATGACATTGCGTCACGCACATCAACCAAAATCCATAAACACTCGATTGATAAGTCAACACAATATAAAAACAATTTTATATTCACTAACAAATACGCGCTCATCTCTATTATTATACTCAAACTCATTCTAGAGTACTACGGACTCTATTTCTAATGAGTAATCCCCACCAGAGCCAAGGTTCTCGCTTAACCTTCAGCTCTGATACCAATTGTAACGACCCGATTTTTCGACACCCGAAAATCGACATTAATATGTCCACTATATTAAACACCGAACAATCGAATGTCGAAAAGGCGGTCCGTTAGGGTTAAAGAAGAAAGAGGTAGAAGAAGAAAAAGAAACAATATCATAATCTCACAATCAAAGCGAAACAATTATGATAGATAAATGACTAATCTTTAAAAACAAAAAGATATCTGTTTTATACATTACATCATCAGAGTATTATAAAATTCATAACACACAGCTGGACAACTATCATAACCTATCCGCACAAACTGATGATGTAGTTAATCAAACACAACGGAATATTCATCAAATACGTGTGATACGTCTCGCCATCCAGTTGGTCTCCTAAACTTCACAGCATCCTTTCCTGTATTTTATAATACTCGGTTTGACCCGAGCATTATAGTAAATAACACCCGAGTCGGTCTGGAAAACCAATGTGAGAAAGCACACTCAATTGGATTATTAAAGTTTTCAAAATCCTTTGAAATCAAAAGTATCTCGTAAGACCACGCCCCAAAAAAGCATGCCGGGTTTTTACCTTACGATAACCAAAACATTTTTTTCAAATCCGTCTGATATTATATTAGTGTCTATAGAAAGTAAATTAGAATCTAGCTGAAATGCTTGCATCTTACGTTTCAGCATAGTTGGGCACAATCAAAACCATACAGACGCTTATTGGAGATTGGATTCCATACAATGGCAGGGCTATTGGGGTACCGCCCGTCACAGTACGTAGTCTAGATCACCGTACCGATATCCACCCTGATCCTCTTTGTCACAAGACCGGAGCTACCCGTTACTGGATAGTTCGAAAGAGATCACCCCGTGGTTGGGATCAGCAACCGTCCACACAACCGAATAAAAGGGGCCTCTAGACAAGGGTGACCTTACCCTAATTGGTTGCTAGCCACATAGCCTTGTGTGCACCTTCCATATTTTAGCCATTCTCGGTTGATGAGGCTCGAGGCTATGCATTACCTTTTTAGCACACATTCACTTACAATGCTCACCGTCCTCCTGACCATGGTCTGATAGCATTCATCCATACAAGTCCATTCTGGGTCCAAACGGAACCGAAAGCACTACTCCTACTACATCCATTTTGAAATCACACTTAGGATTAGTAGCAATTAGCCCTTGCACTTCACTGCTCCATCTTTGACTCCAAGCTCTTGTCTTCATCACGGAAACGTTCAAACCAGATCGAAGTGGTTTTCGAAAAAATTAATTCTGATCCCGCTCTCTTCGAAATGATCAGTGCATTGGCCAATATTAATAGTTGGTTATAACTATCAAATAACCTTCACAAACAATCATCAGATTTAAATAATTTTCCAAATTATTTATTTATTTCAAAATATCTTCGCAAGCTATTTTCCATACTTCAACCTCTTGAAAACAATTTCAAATCACTCTCCTCTCGCAAAATAAATTCCCAAATACTGTTTATTTCCACTAAAAGTTTCCGAGTCTAAATACTTTAGATTTTAAAATAATTTAAATTACTTTATCCAAAATATATACTAAAAAACACTTAAAATAAAAACTATTTAAAACTCTTTATATAAAATACAAACTATGAAATTTTCTAAAAATTCTCAGGTAAAACATAAGCCAAAAAAAATTACAAAAATAAAAATTATGAAATTCTATAAAATTTCAAATAAAAACTTAGCCTACTATCTTTAAAATAAAACTACTTTATGAAATATAAATATTAATAATTATCTTTGTAAATCATAATACCAATTAACCTTTCGAAATAATTACTACTATAACTAGTTTAATAAATATTTACCTTTAAAATTTTAAACAACTTAAATAATAATTTCTCAAAACATTCCTTTAAAACAACTTTAAAACTTTTAACTTATACTTAAAAATCTGCTTTGAAAATGCACTTGGTTTTTCAGGGAAATACAATTTTCTTTCCCACCTTTAAAAAAATAAACCATTATTTATTTTTTTAAACAAATTACCCATTCCTTTATAATTCCCATCGTGAATTTATACTTCCAAATATCTGCTGATATCTTATTTCATTTTCTAAACCTAGTTTATAAATTTCATAGTGTCATCTTCCTTTTTCAAACAAAGTTTCAAACATTAAATAAATTTCCAAATCGATTTCCAAAATTTTACTCCATTTTAAAATACATTCCTTTACTTACTCAATTTTATTTCAAAACCCATTAATTTCAGATTTAACTTCTTTATTAAGATTTAAAATCTGATTTAAATTGAATCTACCCATTTCATATTTATTTCGAAATTCTTCTTTTATTTATTTCCTAAACCATTTAAATCCTGAATTGAAAAAAATCCTTTGTTCCTTTAAATATTGTCATTTTAGTTTAAAAATTCATTTATTCCCATTTATTCAAAAATCTTCTTTTCACATACTTTGTAATTTATTTATTAGAATTTAAAAATCAAATTTTATCTTTTTCTAAATCATTCTTTAATTTATCCAAATTCTCTACAATTATTTTACTTAAAAATTCTCTCTTTTATTTTCCCTTCAAAAATCCAATCTATATATTTGATAACTCAGTATACCCAAATATATTCAATCAAACCGTAGCATCCATTATTTCCAATTACCAATGTAATTTATCACAGATTATCCAATAAATCATAGCACAAAATATTTAAACAATCTAAATATTTTTGAGGAATCCAGTTGGATCCCTCCAACCTGTTTCACTACATCCCCAGATGTTAGCACGATGTAAAATACCAATTCCACTTCGAGGTGGAATATCGCGGTATATGGGGTCATCCGCTATTATGCGGGACGCATAAGGTCTCATCTGCTATATAATGCCGGAAATCGATCACTCCAATATATATATATATATATATAATAATATCACATCCAGACAATTCAATCGTTCAATCAATAATTTAAATTTAACTATTAAATTTAAATAAAAATCCAAATGAGTGAGATTAACTCACCTTTGTTTTTGTTTTTCAAACCATTTCCGTCCCGGCTTGTTCTCCATGATTTTCGACCATGTATAATATTTTTACAGTTTATTAATATTCGAAACAATTGGACAAATTAAATTTCCATTTAGAAAATTTATTTAATCTAATAATATAGTTTTAACTAATTTCCTTTAAGAATTTCTAAAAAAAAATCAAATAAGTTGATTAAACAAATTTATCACCATACTACGTTATTTAAAAAAACTGGTAAGTGCATTTTTATTGTTATTTGAATTTTTTTTGAAACTATATATATATACACTTATAAAATATATAGAAAAAATCTTATTTTATATGAACCAAACATTTAAAATTTCTATTTTTTTTTAAAAATCAAATAAGTTGATTAAACAAATTTATAACCATACTACGTTATTTAAAAAAACTGGTAAGTGCATTTTTATTGTTATTTGAATTTTTTTTGAAACTATATATATATACACTTATAAAATATATAGAAAAAATCTTATTTTATGTGAACCAAACATTTAAAATTTCTATTTTTTTTAAAATCCTACATGCGCTTTTATTCTACTGTTTGCTCAAATATATTTAAATTAAGATATGAATGTGTACATATGTTATCTGATTTCAATCCATGTATATATATATAATTTGAACTAAATTAGAACCAAAAGAAAATCACTATAAAATATGCATATATTTCTCTGTATAAAAAGTTTTATGTTTTAAATCTTACATAGTAAAATTTTTCTGCATAAACATATATATAAAAATTAATTTGAAAACATATACCTAACTGCTCTCACAGGTCGCTCGAGAAACCCTACGCTGAGCTTCCCTCTACCACACCAACACGAAGACGCAGGCCTTATCAACTCGAGACCACCGCCACCTCGGATGCGATGTTGCCTTCCTCCACCATTCGTGCACAATCCTCAGCAGCCAAAACCCAATTCGCCTCTTCCGCTATCCACTGCAATCATCGCGGCCACAAGTAAGACAAATCGCGAACTTCGAATCTCGCGAGCTTCGGTCGCATCGAAAGCTAAATCTCAAAAAGGAATAGCTCGTTATCCCCTCATATGATTTTGTGAACGACCCTGATTCATTCGATTTGAAGACCAAGAAGAAGGAAAGAAGAGGAAAACTGTGATCTTCTATTTTTAAAGAAAAAACGAACGAATCGACCTAGATTTGGGGCCATTAAAATTTTTAATCTACAGGGAAAAAGAGTGAGAAGCCGATCCTTAACCCTAAGCACAAATTTATTTTCTTCTTCTTTTTTAAGTGAAATGCACGTCAAACCAGAAGACACGTGTTGTAAAATTTTCTCTACGTGTCTGCTCTTGCAACAGTGGTTTAAATGCAATTATATTATATTTAAATTTAAATCGTCACAATTACACAATTCACAATCTCAACCTCCTATCAAGGCGTGCCGCCAGGCTTTTATAATATTATATGCCTATTCCTAATGCAATGGAAAAGACTTCGAGTCCTAACTCGATCGTATGAAGGAGATAGCTTTTTAGACCTAGTTATAATATTAAATTTCGATATAGATTTCAGCATGTTTATCTACCGTACGGCTAAACGAACACTCCAAACACTACAAAAGTTAAAATCCAATAATAATACCCTATTACAGATCCAATGGAACTGGTTTCGTTGAATTTCGAGACTGTGCCTCGGAAGACTATTTTTAAATATCAATTTAAATAATATAATTTAAAAACTAAACAGAACACTCTCAAATTCAAATTTAAAACTTCTATTATCTCCAGTATTATAATTATAAATTTTATAAACCTTCAAATTATTTTTAACAGACTCGAAATCCCAGAATTCATATTTTACCTGATTTCTAATTTTTTAATTCAATAGTTTATTGTCAACCAAATAGTGATATTTGAAATTCAAGTTGAAAATTAAATTTTGAACATTTAAAATTAATTAAATATTACAATTTCAAATATCCAAAAATTTTGGGTTGTCACATATATTTTAAGTCTTCATTTCATTCCTTTTATTTCATTTATTTTCTTCTCCACCTGATCCCTTTCCGTTTGAGATTTATGTTAACGTTAACTTAACGTTGCTTAGACATTAAGTATTATTTTACCATTAATTTAATTTAATTACTAATATTTATATCCCTATTACTCCCCTTAAATGTTAACGTTCTTTTTTATTAACGTTCGTTTTAGCTTTAGTTAATTCTCATTTATTTATTCCATCTTCAGTGCTAACTTAATTTGATTTAACATTGGTCTTCTTTGATTATTTCCTTTTAATCTTTGATTTGATTGTATTTAACACAGCAAATTACTTAAATGATACGATTTACATTTAATGTTTACATTAACATAAGTTATTAATACTTACTTTTGCACCATATTTATTAACTTATATGCTTTAAATAGTTTTAGTTTGATTAAACACCCTTGACTAACATTTATATTTAACGTTTACATTTATACTTAATTCCCATTTCAATGTTAAGTTATTAACATTTACTTCCTTAATTGATTCTGATTTGTTTTCGATCCGATAGTTAATAACTTTTTCGTTTGAACTCCGATAGTTTTATATATGAAAACTGATTAGAAAATTACTACAAACACAACGGTGCAAGTTTCATAGCTAATTTTATCATTTGTAAAATTCCCATTTTTAGGCTTTTAATAATTCTTGATCGATTATATTTAGTTAATTTCTTTTTATTTTATGGAGTGTTACACATCATTCTAATAGTGGTCAAATAATAGAATCAATAATAGAACAAATGTCCATATGATAGAATCAATAACGACTATATAAACAATGTTATTGTACATCATACTAGTATGTCATCAACAATGAAATAATATACAATCTATACACACTCAATCAGATGAATAATCACTCATCCCAAGTATATCGTTTCATCATCATCAAGTTGTCGTCGTCATTCTTTACATTATCAAAATGAGGAAGACTACCATCTTCCATCCGACTACAACCTATTAAGCTGCAGCTTACTAATTTATGATTGCAAAAGACATCTTTCATTTATATGCTGCTGACTAACTGTTTGAGAATGAGACAATGACATGTCCTAAAGTGCAGCAATACATCGTCTATGCTCATCTAGCCTAGGTGCATATTGTTGTTACAAATAATATTTCAGTAGATGACATTTAACTAAGAGTGTACAATGAATTACTAATTTATTTAATTACCATGAAAGGAGGGTATAATCCAATTGAAGAAATACCAGCAATCTCATGATACGAAGGATAGACTATGGGCTGCTCGATAAGAGTATCGCTAATGTCATATGCTTTAAAACTAGAGTCGAGATAAAAATCTGTAATGCCCTAGAAATTTTAATAAATAATTTAAAACATTAATAAGGGTAAAAATGTAATTTTATATACAAGAAGAAAATATTAAATTCTCATAAACATTGAAATGTGTGACAACTCGGATTTTCGAACCAGTTAAAATTGCCAAAAAATCGATCCGTTCTAAAGCTACTAATGAAAACTACTAACTTAATACACCATATTTGATAAATATTCAACATTACCAAAAGTATAGGATACAATTTCAATTATACAACTTATCAGAATAATTAATTTATTTATTAATCCTGCAAAGTGTGCTTTAATACATACCAAATACAATGACTATAAATCTACCACTGCACAACTCTAATGAGAGAGACAACACTATCCTTACCTGCGAACTCAATAAACAATGTAAATATGGAATAAAATAGTAAGCAGGAAAGATAAACTAACACAAGATAAACAACAACCAATAATAGATAACAACTTGTGACTACCTACATACCCCTATCTAATTGGGTGTCCAATTAGATACAAGATCAAACCAACGTAGTTCTTCTACCACAAATAGGGCTCATGGAGCTTACAATGCAACAAACAATATGCAATTTCCAAAACTACCCACTTAGGCTTAATCTTTAATTTTAGATTTTCAAATCTAATTACGTTTACGTAAATTATCTCTTTGGACTTTATTCTCGAATTCTTATTTCAAAACTTTTGAAATATGTCTTTTATATTCAAATTATACTTTACTTCGGGATCTTAAATCAAATCACTTTTGAAAAGTTTATTTGGAAATTTCAAATACTGTAATAAAAGCATATCAAACCATATGCAACCAGATCGGGATGTTTCTCCCAATAACAAGTCAACTGGGTCCCAGCCTTCATATAATCAATAAATAAGCATATCCTTTATTCCAAGAGTGCACTATACCAAAAACATGTGCCCGCTTTTTAGTTACGTGTTATTCGAATCATTGGTAACATAACAAATCATTTTATATCCTAAAGTGATAAATCATTTCACACTAATATTCACAGGTACTTTCAAATCTATAATAACTTTCATTTCCCAAATCCGTTCAAAATTCATCTTAAAACCATCGAGTTTAGTCTTCAGAATTCTTTCCATTTCATAAAACATTTTTATAAAACCATTCTTATATAAATCACTTTTATATAATATAACTTCAAAATATTCATTTCCAAACATTTCTGTTTCCTTTAAAAGGAAAACATTTCATAAAATTTCAATTTGAAAACCAATTTTCAAAACAATTCATTAAATTGAAGTGAACTAAATATTACCGATAAACACCTTATAGTCAAATCATGAAATAAATCACAATGTTATGCTACAATTATTTTCTACCCTGCCCATGCATATGGATAATTAATTTCTCATAAACCGGTTGAGCAAAGTCAGCAATCAATAAATAATAATCAGTGCTCATAAACTGATGGAGCGTAATCCAGACAACCAAACAATCAATTAACAAAATAAACACAATAATAAATGATAATCAATGCTTCATTCCATCAAATATTTATAACACGTTTTATTTTATCTTGAGTTAAAACAATGTGATATTTATTTTGGATCATCCAGGCTTTCCCTTCGACATCTTATGTCCCTCGTCCAAGTCTCCTTGGATCTCACAGACGAAACATGTGTACTAGTCGTTTCCACATACCCAACTAAGTATTTAACTTCTAAATTTTAAAATACTTAATTAACCATCCAAATAGTCAAACAAATAAATAAAACCATTTTTTAGCAAACAAAGTAAACAAGCATTCAATGAGGGTTTTTAAATAACACTTAACACTTAAAGTTCCTTCAACTTAACAATGATTTTAACGAACTTAAAGGAAGAAATAACTCACTATGGATTCCACTCCGTCAAACTTTAAGGCAAGGAAATTAAGATCTAACTCATACTTCCTACCAAGCTTGAAAACCAAATGAAAATAAGCCCGATTTTCTCCTTCCTAGTGCTTGGTCAAGACTTGGGATGGAGGTTGGCCAAAAGTATAGAGAAGAAGTGGTGGAGCTTTGACTTGAATTCTCAAAATTATACCCGAAAAATAGGTCATTTTCTCTCTAGTTTTTGACCCTCTTACTCACAAAATTTGAAAATGTGGTGTACTATAAAATTGTTGTAATTTCTTTTCTCTTATATTTGAAAAAAAGAAACACTAGATTTCGACTAGTTATGAGGAAGTTATGATCAAAAAAAGAGAGGGTATTCTCGGATTGACAAAAAATGAAGCCCAAAAATGCACTGCAAAGAATTGAAATTGTGACACACCTATGTTCAAAACTGGAAAAAGCGCTTAACATAGAAGTTGTTGCCATTGGATTTTTTATGATCTGAAAAAATTAATTTATTTATTTGTATAGTTTTGTAGAAGTTACGATAATAAGAAACAGAGGTATTTTTGGCCATAAAATCTGGGCCGAAAATGACTTTGAAAAAATTGAAATTTTGCTATAGTAACACTTAGATTTTGAAAAAACGATGTAAACGATCATTGTAGCCAACTTAATTCTCTTGAGTTTGAAAAAAATAATTTTCCGATTTGGATTATTTTTAGAAAGTTATGGCCGTAAGAAGAATAGGTAAAATATGAAAAAAGAAGAGTTTGATTTTAAAGAGACTGGATATCGATTTTATTTGAATATTTTGACATTATTTCTTTATATTTTTTTATATGTAATGGAAGCCATTAAAGAAAAGAGGAAGTAGGTGAAGAAACTTGAGAAAAAAAAGAAGAAGTGTGAATGAAATGAGAGAAGGAGGTGGGTTTATAGAAAATTACCCAACTAACCTTACTTCAATCAAAAGCAGTCTCTACTTTTACAATACTTAATATTGGCTTTCACATCTTTACTTTATGTCTCAGTCACTGAAAGATTAATTAAAGAATATAACAATTATGTTAGCTTTGATTTGATGTGATTTGATGTTTACATTTTCTTACTTATATAATTCTTACTTACTTTTACTAATGACTTCTAAAAGTTTTCTAATTATATTTTGTAAAAGTAAACATGTTTAGTTATTAAAATGCGTAATATATATGTTAAAACATGTTAACTAAGGGCAGCACCGTTGCAATAACTTATTTTGAACAAAAGTTGAATTTCAACGAAACGTTTTACGGTCACATATTGACGTTTTAGTTAAACTATTTATTTATGTAAACCAAATTTAAAAAATATCAACGCTCATAAATCAACTAAAATAATTTATTTAACCATTGAAACTTAATTTTTTTGAAATTAGCATTTTGTCACTTTTGTCGATATAAGCAAATGTTACTATTTTTGTATATTTCTATTTCCAAATCCTATCTAATATTATTTAAATTATATAATCTACCTATTTTATATTTAAAATCACTTTAAATAGTATATTTTAAAGTGGTCAAATTCTGGGTTGTACATTCTCTCCTACTTAAAAGAATTTCATCTTCAAAATTAAAAGAACGAAAAACATAATGAAAAAACGACAATTAATGAAATTTAAGCACACCAAAAATAGTCATATCACCCATAACCCTGATCGAAGATACGGTGCCTTATCCTATCTATTTTATTTATAAAATTAAGATAGTTTCACTTATAAAATTCCTAGGTTGATTTACTAACGTAGATAAATTTTACTTAGGCATCTAACCTAAGCTCTGATACCACGTGTGACTACCTGGATTTTTGGACCAGTTAAAATTGTCGAAAAATCGGTCCGTTCTAAAGCAACTAATGAAAACTACCAACTTAATACACCATATTGATAAATATTCAACATTGCTAAATGTATAGGATACAATTTCAATTATATAACTTATCAAAGTAATTAATTAATTTACTAATTTTACAAAGTGTACTTTAATACATACCAAATACAATGACTATAAATCTACCACTACATAACTCTTACGAGAGAGACAACACTATCCTAACCTACGAACTCAATAAACAATGTAAATGCGGAATAAAATAGTAAGTAGGAAAGATAAAATAACACAAGATAAACAACAACCAATAACAGATAAACATGAAATGGTTATATTATTTTAGGGACTGCATTGCTACCACTTGTGACTGCCTACGTACCCATATCTAGTTGGATACTTAATTAGATAGAGGATTAAGCTAACGTATTTCTCCTACCACAAATAGGACTCATGGAGCTTACGATGCAACAAAAAAATATGCAATTTTCAAAACTACCCACTTAGGCTTAATCTTCAATTTTAGATTTTCAAATCTAATTACCTTTATGTAAATTATCTCTTTGGAGTTTATTCTCGAATTCTTATTTCGAAACTTTTGAAATGTATGTCTTTTATATTCAAATTATACTCTACTTCGGGATTTTAAATTAAATCACTTTTTAAAATTTTATTTGAAATCCCAAATACTGTAATAAAAGCATGTCAAACCATATGCAACCAGATCGGGAGGTTTCTCCTAATAACAAGGCAACAGGGTCCCAGCCTTCATACAATCTATAAATAAGCACATTCCCCTATTCCAAGAGCGGACTACACACAAAAAATGTGCCCACTTTTTAGTTATGGGTTATCTGAATCATCAGTAACATAACAAATCATTTTATATCCCAAAACGATAAATCATTTCACACTAATATTCACAGGTACTTTCAAATCTATAATAATTTTCATTTCTCAAATCCGTTCAAAAATCATCTTAAAACCATCGGGTTTAGTCCTTGAAATTCTTTCACTTTCATAAAACATTTTTATAAAACCATTCTTATATAAATCACTTTTGTATAATATGACTTCAAAATATTCATTATCAAACATTTCTATTTCATTAAAGCGAAAACATTTTTTAACATTTCCGTTTGAAAACCAATTTTCAAAAAAAATCATTAAATTGAAGTGAACCAAATATTACCGCTAAACGCCTTGTAGTCAAATCGTGAAATAAATCACAATGTGTTATCCTACAATTATTTTCTCCCCAGCCCATGCATATGGATAATTAATTGCTCATAAACTGGTTGAGCAAAGTCCACAATCAATAAATAATAATCAGTGCTCATAAATTGGTCGAGCGCAATGTAAACAACCAAACAATCAATTAACAAAATAAACACTACAATAAATGATAAATCAATGCTTTATTCTATCAAATATTTATAACACGTTTTATTTTATCTTTAGTTAAAACGATTTGATATTTATTTTGGAGCATCTAGGCTTTCCTTTCGACATATTTCGTTCCTCATCCAAGTCTCCTTGGATCTCATGGATGAAACACGTGTACTAGTCATTTCCGCATACTCAATTAAGTATTTAACTTCTAAATTTTAAAATAATTAATTTACCATCCAAATAGGCAAATAAAGAAATAAAACCATTTTTTGGAAAATAAAGTAAACAAGCATTCAACAAGGGTTTTCAAACAACACTTAACACTAAGTTCCTTCAACTTAACAATGATTTTAACGAACTTAGAGGAAGAAATAACTCACTTTGAATTCCACTTCGTCAAACTTTAAGGCAAGGAAATTAAGATTTAACCCACACTTTCTACTAAGCTTGGAAATCAAATCAAAATAAGCCCGATTTCCTCCTTCCTAGAGCTTGGCCAAGGCTTGAGATGGAGGTTGGCCAAAAGTATAGAGAAGTGGTGGAGCTTTGACCTTGAATTCTCAAAATTAGACCCGAACAATAGGTCATTTTTTCTCTAGTTTTTGACCCTCTTACTCACAAAATTTGAAAAAGTGGTTTACTATAACATTGTTGTAATTTCTTTTTTCTTGAATTTGAAAAAAAGAAACACTAGATTTCGACTAGTTATGAGGAAGTTATGATCAAAAGAAAAGAGGGTATGCTTGGATTGACAAAAAATGAAGTCCAAAAATGCACTGCAAAGAATTGAAATTGTGACATAGCTATGTTCAAAACTGGAAAATGTGCTCAACATAAAAGTTGTAACCACTGGAATTTTATGTGCTGAAGAAAATAATTTCTTTATTTGGGTCATTTTGTTAGAAGTTATGATAATAAGAAGCAAAGGTATTTTCGGTCATAAAATATGGGCCGAAAATGACTTTGAAATAATTAAAATTTTGCTAGAGTAACTCTTAGATTCTAAACAAATGATGTAAATGATAATTGTAGCCAACTTAATTATCTTGAGTTTGAAGAAAATAATTTATTGATTTGGATTAGTTTTGAGAAAGTTACAGCCGTGAGTAGAAGAGGTAAAATATGAAAAATGAAGAGTTTGATTTTGAAGAGAATAGATATCAATTTTATTTGAATATTTTGTAAATATTTTGGCATTATTTCTTTATAATTTATTTATATGGCATGGAAGCAATTAAAGAAGAGAGGAATAAGGAGAAAAAGCTTGAGAAAAAACGAAGACGAAGTGTGAATGAAATGAGAGCAGGAGGTGGGTATTTATAGAAAAATTACCAAACTAACCTTACTTCAACCTGAAGCAATCTTCACTTTTTCAATACTTAATATTATCTTTTACATCCTTACTTTATTTCTTAGTCACTTAAAGATTAATTAAAGAACATCATAATTTTGTTGGCTTTGATTTGATGTGATTTGATGTTTACTTTTTCTTACTTTTGTTAATTCTTACTTACTTTTACAAATGACTTCTAGAAGTTTTGAAATTATACTTAGTAAAAGTAAACATATTTAGTTATTAAAATGCATAATATATATGTTAAAACATGTTACTTATTTTGAACAAAACGTTGAATTTCGACAAAACGTTTTAAGGTCACATTTTGACGTTTTAGTTAAACTACTTATTTATGTAAATCAAATTTAAAAAAATATAAACGCTCATAAATCAATTAAAATAATTTATTTAACCATTGAAACTTAATTTTTTAAAATTAGCATTTTGTTACTTTTATCGATATAACCAAATGTTACTATTTTTATTTCCAAATCCTATCTAATTTTATTTAAATCATATAACCTACCTATTTTATATTTAAAATCATTTTAAATAGTATATTTTAAAGTGGTTAAATTCTGGGTCATTACAGAACTACACTTCAAAACCAATTCCATTGCATCCAAAATGTTGTTTATGGTCAGGAAACATATAAAACTTATTGAATTTGATAAAATAGATCAGAACTAATGGAAACTAGACCCAGCGGTAGTTCTGTAAATAATAATTTCAGAATATAACCTAATAACCCTATTTTTCAACTATAAATTTAAACCTAACTCTCACTCCTCTCCATTCTAAACCTTACATGTCACCTCTCTAATTCTGTATGTTCTTTTCTTATTCTTCCTCCTTAAAATTTCTAAACCCAAACATCATTATCTATTATCTTCTCTAATTTCTTAATCAAAAATTGAAGATGATTAGTCAAATAAAAAGAGAGGGGGAGAGAGTCAAATAAAATGATGAAGAGAAGTAGAAGCATTAAAAAAAATCAAGGAATTGAAGAAAGGAGACACCAATCCGAATTGGATAAGGAAGAGGTTTATCGAACAGCTCTCCAAGGTTTATGGATTTATCTATGAAATTACTATGATGTAGATAAGTAGTTAAATTTTATTCATATACCATTTTAGAAATAAAAATATGAATTTTAATCTTAAGTCAATGATTTTATTCAAAAATACTTATGAACTGAAAGGGTTGGAAAACCCTATGAATGAATTGATAGAATAATCATTGTAATTTGAGAGGGAATGGTAAATTGGATTGAAACCACTCTAATTCTATAGATCTGATTTTAACAACCTTAAATATACATAAATAATTGGTTGAAACATATGTGCACAATTGATTGAAATACTGTATACAATCAATGGAATAAAACAACTTAGAGTTGGGTGAGAACAAGATGAAGACCGTAGCCAAACACTTGGAAAAAATGGATCTAACATGTATACCTGAATCCCCTAAGAAGAAAAACAAAACAAATAAAATGAAAACGTTACTGACCTGAAACCATTTATTCAGGCATCAGAATTTCAAAAGGTACAAAATAGAAAGGAATCCTTCCAAAACTGACCAGATTTATATGTCTAAACCCTTAATCATATGTTTAAAGTCTAAGTCCAGTGTTTGGATATAAGATCAGATGCCTAAATGTCTATAACTAATTTTCGATATACGGGATTATACGTTGAATTAAAATTCAAACGTTTAAGTTACTGCAGTAATTCCATATTTAACCTGAACAAGGAATAGGCGAAGTAGAAATGATCGGGGAAATTTATTTCCATTTCCTTGTCTTTCAGAATATCAAGTAGTTGAATGGAATTGTGGAATAAGCCGGACAAGTATCACACTTAGTGACATCCTAGGTTTTCGCTTCATAAAATTTTTAAACGTGAAAATTACTATGGTGAGCGATTACATCGCAATTAGAAGCTCTTATCATTCATAGCTAAGTCCAATTACCTATTGTTGAAAGTAGAAAAGAGTATGCGAAGAAATCCGTTATAGTAGGAGTCGTTGGTTCTATAGGAGATTTGGATCGACAAATTCACTCCTTTTTGCTACTTGTGTAATGGTATAGAGCATAGGACACAAACATTAATAAGAAGGTTACTCAATTCTTATGTGACAAGTTATTATTGGGAATGTTAACCCAAAAGATTATATCGTTATTATCAATCCGAATGTGCAGACTTAGCATGGTGAGGTATACTCGGTTAGGTATAATTCAAATGATTACCATTGAAAATATTAACTCAATATATAGTAAAGCGGTCACCATTGAGAGCGTTAACTCAATGTATAGATATGTAATCTATTGTTGAGATCATACACTAGAGATATGTCTAGGATTATTCAGTTTCAGTATGTTCCATTCCACCTATGAGTGGAAACTTTTGTATATCACAATTGGACTTAGTCAGATATAGGATAGTCAACTTATATTATGGAAGTAATTAATCCCTTTCACTAAAGAACACCCCTAGGTGTAAGTTATAACTAAACTTTAATTACTTTCCAACACCATACCACTGGTGAAATAATTCACTCACTAGATTTTGTCAAACCCCCTTTATTCCTCCCTTTTTTCTCTATTTCATAAGGATGGGTCAGTAGGTGATTTAGCCGGAATACAATGTGTGGAGGAGGTGATATGACATTCCAAAGATATTTATATTATAATTACTTTCCCACTTACTTTATATTATATTATATTTATCAATCGGACTCTTATGGATCTTCATTTGAAGATTATTATATGGACCATGTTTATGTTAAGACTACTACCTGATTTGATTTATTTTTAGTACTTACATTTTATTTACTTTCATTGTGGGATCTAAAACTGTAAACTTTTCTAACTTTGTAATTATCCATGTATCATGTAAACCATAAAAACCATATGACTCGTACTTCTTGGCACGACGCGAGTTTAGATGCCATTTTGTGATTTGGACGGTATGCATAAAGGTGCAAATTGTCACATGTGGTATCGGACCATATGTTCAGAATTCCTTAGGGATTAGGCACGTATATCAGAATGTACGTATATATTATCAAAGTTACTATAGTATAAGTATAATGCAAGCACACTTATTAAACTCCACTAATGCTTACCACTGTCTAGGGAAAATTGCTAATAATTAATGATTATAGATAAGTGAGATGAGCAATCAAATTGGAAATAGTTCTGGGGAAGGAGTTGAGGATCTAGGCAAGAACGTCCTGATATGGATTTGCTAGTATCTTCAAGCAAGGGACTAGACCGAATTTAACCCTAATGGAGGATCTATAGTGCAAGTGCAAGGTGTAGCTCTAGCTCCTCCGCCCTCTTTGGATTTCTCTAAGCTATGTCCGAACTTCCAGAGTCTGTGTGGAAAGAATTATTTTAGGATTGAATCATTTGTTGAGACATAGACAAGGTCGGGTAATTAAGATTGGATTTTTGCTACGACGGGTTTGGAGAATGCGATGAAAAATAGTTTGCTTTATGGCACTTGAAAGTAGAGGCCTTGAACTAGTGAGAGATTGTTATTATTGAAACGGATAAGATATGGATTGCTTGAATTGATTTTAAGAGGTGTTTTGAGACTAAGTTTATATCAAAAGCACAATGAGGAGTGGAGCTAGAGAAATTCATTCATTTAGAGCAAGAAGACCGTGGTGTTAAGGAGTATGTCAATAAATTTAATAGACCGGCGAAGTATGGCCTAAACCTAAAAAATACATCAGTGAGAAATGCACTAAAGTTTTATAAGGGATTAAGCCCAGCTTTGAAGGATATCACCTTTGAGTCATGTACTTAATGGAGCTACTTTTGAGAGCTTGGTTGAAATGAAACTTCTGAATTCAATCACTAAGGACGGGCCTAAGAAAGCAAAAGGAAAGCTAGTTCAGCAGAGTCAACGCAAGGGTGGAATGAGGGCTTAAGGCAAGATAAAGAAGCAGAAGCTTAGGTGTAAGAAGTGCAGTATAAGATGACATTTGGCTAAGAACTGCAAGATGAAACAAGAAAGGATCAAAAGCTACAATTGCAACAAAATAGGTCACATGAAGAAGTAGTGTCCGACCTTGGCTAAGACTTCTCCCTATATGGTTCTAGCTTACGCGCTAGATGATGTTCCTAGCTCGAGCATAGCTCCAACTGTGGAAAAGGGAAAGAAATTCATATTGGAAGCTGTGTTAACTTGTTTTGATTTAACTATTCACACTTTATCTAACATTGGAGCATCACGCTCATTTATTTTGAGTATACTAATAGATGAATTGCATTTAGAGACTAGTACAGTTATAGACCCTATTATAGTAGTGAATCCTATTGGAGAATCGATTCATTTATCATGATTGTAGGGGTTTGAAATTGTATGTTCTAGGTGTTGAATTTGATTATGATGCTTTCGTACTAGGAATTTCTGGATTTGATTTAAATTTGGAATGGACTAAATGACTATGAATGAAGCAATACTAGATTGTGAAAGGAATATTGTTAGTTTAGTGTAACACCCCATATATTTATAACATACATTCAATTGGTTAAATTAAATTAAATAATGTGATGATTAATAGGTTGAGATTTGATTAAACGAAGGGTTGTTGTGCCATGTTAATGTGCAAATTAAAATGAGACAACATAAAATAAGGTTTTAGGAAATGGGTAAGGGAAATATGGGTAATAGGAGAAGCTTATACCCTAAACTCCTAGGAAAAGAAATTCACGTTCATTTCGTTTTAGCAAACTAAAAACATCTAAGGTCGGCCACCATTATTGTTCTCAAGAAGAAGATAAAGCTAGGATTTAAGAGAAGAAAGATAATCAACTAATTTAATGTCAAATCCCTCATCTTTTAATCTCAAAACTAAGATGAATAATTACTACATCTCATTTTCTTATGATTTTCGATTTTAAGATTAGATCCAAAATATTATTTCAAGCATATGCCATGTTTTTGACGATTAAAGTTATATATGCTTATTGGTGAATTATGCATGTTCATATTAGTTTTTATGGTATGTTTGAAATGAAAATCCTATTAAATGACATCCAAATGCCTTAATATTTTAAACATAGGTCAGGAATGATGTTTTAGAGATGGGTTTCAATTTTCATAATTTTACGAATTAATGTGGATTTTACAATAATTTTTTAGTGAAGATAATGATTTATTGGATTATAAATATTTGCCGCTAAATAAATAATTATTTGGATTTGAAATTTTTTTATGTTGGAAGACATATTAAAATAGATTTTCTGGAATTTTTCAAAAATTTTCCTAAGTGTTTTGATGAATATATAAAATTATTTAAGGTATGCGACTTAAATGTTTAATATATTTAATTAAGGAGATGGGGCATTTATAAAATAAAATCATTATTTAATTCTAAAATTAATGGTAGCATTTTTTTGAAAAATATTTGTTAACTAATAAGAATTTGACAAACAAAGGAAAATTGGTTGAAAAGTTATCTTTTTTAACTTAAAAACAAGGAGAACATACTTTTAGCATGTTTCAGCCTTTTACGGCATCAAACCTTACGACCTAGACCTTCCGACAAGGTCGAAGGGTATCAAAGCTTTCGACAAGGTCAAACTAATGCATATGGTATCAAGTCGCTTGGTATGTAATGAATTGGACAAGATAGAAGGGTATTTAGCTGAAAGATTAGTTGCCAAAGGGGTTAGAGTATGTTTGTTTTATAAGACGAAAGAATCGCCTACTTTGCTTTCAAATAAGAGCTTTCGACTTGGTTGCTTTTGGTTACGTCAAATAATAAAAATAAAAGGTTTTAAACATTCCGACAAAGTCGAAAGTTTACTGCCGCTTTTCTAAAGTCTTTGCTTTCGAAAAAGTCGAAAGGTTTACTTGTTTTTAAAACCAGTAGCTTCTCCTATGCTCTCGAAAGGTGTCAAAGCTTTTGACTTAGATGTTTTACCTTTTTTCTAATAGAAGTGTAACCCAAGCTTTCGAAGGAATTGTTTTAAACGCAGAGGCCAATTGTTTTAAATGATATATTTAAAGCTTTCGAAGCAGAGCTTTCGACAAAGTCGAAAGGTTGCTTCCAATGAAGCCGAAAGGTTTTTAAAAGAAGATTTTCCACATGCTTTAAACTGAACCCAGTAACTTTTCGAAAGGTTTATGTTTTAAGAGTTGGGTGCTTTCGAAATGTTTTAAATGCCGAATGGTTTGAATCGGGTCGAAAGCAAAGATTTCGAAGGATTTAAAGGATAGTTTTCGAAGGGGTCAAAAGGTAGCTTCCAACAAGGTCGAAAGGTTTTATTTCTGAATGGTTTCGGAAGGTTTTAAAATGGAAGGTTTTCTAAGGTTTTCTAAGGCAATGTTTTAGGTTGTTTTTAAAGTAGGACGTTTAAAGTTTTATTGCTTGAATTTCAATGGTTTCAAAAGTTTTAGTTCAACGGTTTTGAAAGGTTTGAGTTCAATGGTTTTGAAAGATTTTAGTTCAATGGTTTTTGAAAGGTTTGAGTTCAATGGTTTCAAAATGTTTGTTGAATGGTTTCGAAAGGTAAGGTTTTGGCCTCTTAGCCTAGATAATAAAAAGGGTTTTTCTTAGTTTTAAAAGGGATGCTTTCAAAGGTTTGAAAAGGGGTATTTTAAATGTTTAAGTGTTTTCATCAACTAAAGTTTAAGTAAAGAATATATATAACGTGGTAATGTGATTTTGAGTAGAACATAAAGATTTTATATTTTCCTTGTATAAGTTTGATTTAAAGGTTTTAAATCATTTTGAAAATGTTTTCAAGGAAAATTATGGAAGGGTATCCCTTAGTGAAAATGACCAAGATATTAGAATACCAGATGGAACTGGTATAGGGTCGCGCCCTATGCATTAGCTATTGGCCCTAGCTAATTATTATCCAATATTCTAGTGTGTAGGACTTGGTCACAGGTAGACTAAAGTTATGACTACACACCGAAAGGAATATATGCTGTATATAGATAGGTTATTGATGAGTCCGAAAAACCATTAGGATCAAGATGACCTGGGAGATGATTAAGTTAGGGATGGACCGTCCAGAAGAGAAGTATTTAACAGATAGTTGAGGACGGACCATCTAGATGAGGAGTATCTAACAGATGTTAGATTAATTTTGTTATATTGTCTGGTAGGCCCGAGTCGGCCATAGGTTAAAAGTTAGCCAAACAAAACTTACGTGTTTGAATAGATAGTTCATTATTACCGATGTTTATATATGTTTACATATTGATGCTTTATAATATTTAACCAGTTTGGTTGCACAGAAAGGTTTTGCAAAAGATATGTTTTAAAGAATGTTAGTGAGGGAAAACCCATACGGCTAAGCAGCATGGTCTCACTTAACATATTAAACTGGGATGTATAGTATTATTCACACCATGCTTTATGTCTAACCCGAAGTTTATGTTTTCTCCTTAAACTCTCGGGTGCTCAAAATTGATTTGAGTAGGCCAAGGGGTTAAGTCTTTTCAGGTTTAGTAGGTTGACAAATAAGGCTACCAGAGGCATGCTGGAGGCAAATGGATGGTTACTTAGGAGTTGTAGTTCTTGTTTTATGTTTTGTTGAATTTTCGCTGTATTTGTATCAAGTCTATTATGACTATATGATTATGATCATCCAAGAGGTACCTTCATATACCGCTCTTGGCATATTTTGTAATAAGTACATTTTATTTGTGCCTGGGAACGTATTGGGATTAGATAAGTTGAATATGGAACATATGTTTTAAATGTAATAAAGTAAAATTTGTTTTGAAATCTGTGTTTTGTTTCATATTCAAGTGGTTTTGATATTATAGATACCATTAACATAGCCGTATTTAGTCGCTGGAAGCTAATACTATAGATGACTACAGCATCTGTAGCGCTTAGCTTTGGGCCTCTAGATAATGGATATTATAGCTTGGTATCGGAGCATAGTTTATGAAATACTTCAACTAAAAATGGTTTGTGAAAACATAATCCTTAATAATCAAAGTTAAGATTGGGGGAATGTGATAACGCTATAGTAACGTGCTTGTATTTGCGATATATAAGTATAGTTATATCTCTAGACTACTATCTTAGTTATGTTATTCATCTTTATCTCATGAAGCTTGAATACAGATATGGAAGGAAGAAGAGGCAGAGTTAATCTTAGAGGAGAGAACACCGCCACTAATAGAAATGCTTGACCAAATGTATTAGTTCTCCGTCAACATGATGCAAGCCAGAATTGCTGCTGAAGTTTTCGAAGGGAATGTTGTTGGAGGAGGAGTTCAGGAAGCTCCAATAGTCAACCATTATGCTAACTTGAGCAGAGACTATACCAATCTTAGAGGGATGTCGTTCATTGGAACTGAAGATGCGATCGAGGTGAAAAATTGGCTGCTACATTGTGAGAGGATTTTTTTCTGACTTAGGATTGAATGACGAGTAGAAAAGGAGATTGGCTTTAAGACAGCTTTAGGGAGCTGCTCTATTCTGGTGGAATACTATTGTAGCTGGTGTTGATGAGGAAACCATGACTTGGGTGGAGTTTAAGAGGAGGCTTCAAGAAAGGTTTATGTCGGTGATGGCACAGTCGGCATTGGTTAGGAAGTTTG
Organism: Allium cepa; assembly: GCA_030765085.1. Classification (NCBI taxonomy): domain Eukaryota; kingdom Viridiplantae; phylum Streptophyta; class Magnoliopsida; order Asparagales; family Amaryllidaceae; genus Allium; species Allium cepa. The sequence goes on along the minus strand of CM060943.1, from coordinate 545,234,475 downwards.
CTAAACTAGAACAATGGGAGATGTCTATTTTAGAGTATGCAATACGGGTATGCCTCGGTTGATATAGTGATCAAGAGGAATGAGAAGTTTATAAGAGGCTTGAAGTGTGGAGTTGATAAGTGCTACCTTGCCGCACTTAAGGATCCAAGTGATGTAGTGGTAGAAATGGCATTGAGGCAGGAAGAGGCGTTAGCTTGTTTGAGGAAGAAAATGAAGGAGGTCTAAGTGGGACAAGGCAAGAAAAGAAAGTTTTTCCATAAGAAGAATGCTCAAAAGGGAGGAGCGCAGAAGAAGGGAAAAGCTGAGGTGGCTTGTTATAAATGTGATATGAAAGGACACTATGCTAATGAGTGTCGTGCCAGAAATGGAAAAGGAAAAGGGAAAGAAGCAGTTGGAAAGAAGAATCTCAGATGCTTTAATTGTGATTAGATCGGCCATTATAAGAACCAATGCAAGGAGTCTGCTTTAGAAGGAAGGGGGCAAGTTTATGCATTGGAGCCCACAACTTCAAGGACAGTTGCGTAGGAGAAAGGGAAGGATGTTCTAGAAGGCTTGCTACAGATTCACGGTATGTCTTTTAGAATTCTATTTGATACTGGTGCATCACATCCTTTTATTTCTCGAGGTTTGGTAGATGAACTTAACCTATAACCTTCATATTTAGTTACTTCCTTAAGGGTTGCAAATCCAATAGGAGGGTATGCAATACTTGGATGAGGTGCGATCATTTAGAGTTTGATTTGCTAGGTCATACTTTTGATTGCTATTTGCATGTGTTTGATTTTGGGGGATTAGGGATTATCCTCCGGATGCATTGGTTAAGTAAATATGATGCTAGGATATTTTTCCATGATAGGAAAATATCAATTAGACAGCCTCATTATAGTGATCGGATAGTTTATACCATAGAATACCCCAGTTGTGAAGTGAATTCTTTATTGGGTATCATGGACTTGAAGGATGAGTTGCATCATGTCTTTGTGGTTAGAGAATTTGCTGATGTGTTTGATTCGGTAGGTGGGCTACCACCGAAATGAGCCATTGAGTTTCGGATTGATTTGGTGCCTGGAGCGGAACTGGTGAGTAGGCCGCCAAGCAGGATGATACCCACCGAGATGAGAGAGTTGAAGGTGTAGTTGGTGGATTTGGAAGGCAAGAATTTTATCCGACCAGGTAGTTCACCTTAGGGAGCTGCCACAGTGTTTGCTAAGAAGCCGGACGGATCGTTGAGGCTATGTATCGATTATCGTAAGGTGAATGTGAAGACGATAAAGAACCGATATCCATTGCCGAGAATTGATGATGTGTTCGATTAGTTAAGTGGAGCTAAAGTATTCTCTCAGCTGAGTTAGCAACGGGATTTCATCATCTTAGAGTGTCAGAGGATAGTATTCATTTGACGGCGTTCAGAACAAGGTATGGATCGTATGAATGGCTAGTTACGCCATTCGGACTAATTAATGCACTAGCATTCTTTGTGGATTTGATGACCAAATTTTTCAAGAGCACTTGGATAGATTTGTGTTGGTCTTCATAGATGATAGTTTCCTATACTCTAAGGGTGAAAAGGAGCATGAAGTTCATCTGAGAGTTGTGCTTGAGATGCTAAGGGAGCATCAGCTGGAGGCTAAGTTTTCAAAGTGTCATTTTTGGAAGAAGAAAGTGAAGTTCCTTGGTCATGTAGCTCAGAAAAAGGGTTGTCTGTAGATCCAACTAAGATCGAGGCAGTGAACAATTGAAAGAGACCCAAGATGGTGACCTAGATAAAGAGTTTTCTTGGATTGGTTGGATATTATCGAAGGTTTATAAAGGATTTTTTGTGGATAATTGCACTAATGACTAAGCTTATACGTAAATATGTGAAGTTTGTATAAACTAATAAGTGTGAGGTAGCACTCCAGAGCTTGAAACAGTTATTGACCATTGCACCGGTGTTAGTGGTTCTGGAGGAAAATCTTGATTTAGTGGTTTATACTGATGCGTGTGGAACTAGATTGGGAGCTATGTTGATGCAAAGAGGTAAAGTGATTGCTTATGCTTCTACACAACTCAGATCATATGAACTTAGGTATCCTAAGCATGATTTAGAGTTAGCTACCGTTATATTTTTTGACAGTATGGAGGCATTACATTTTGGGAGAGCGATTTGAGCTTTATACAGATCATTAATCATTGAAGTACTTGTTCTCTCAAAAGGAGCTGAACATGAGACATCAGAGATGGTTTGAGTTTATTGATGTTTATGATTTTGGAATTGAGTATGCATCCGAGAAAGGAAACAAGGTAGCGGATGCACGTAGCAGAAAACATCAGAATGCAGTATTGGCTATGATTGCTCAGTGGAAAGATTTGGAAGCATTATCAGCTTACAGAGTGCAGTATAGACCCCAGGCAGGTTCTAGTGCGGGAATTGATGTATTGTCTTGTTTAGAAGTTCAACCGTTAATGATTGAGAAGATAGCTTCTAAATAGGAGGATCCAGTTTTGGCTGAACGAATTAGAAAGTTAAGGGAAGGAATAGAGTGCAATGACTTAAAGGATTTCAGTCTTGACTAGAAAAGGGTGGTTGAGAAAGAAAGGAAGTTGTGTGTTCCAAATGTAGGAAACATGAGGAAAGAAGTTTTGGATGAATGCCATCGTTCGAGGTTCACTATCTATCTAAAAGGAACGAAGATGTATCAAGACATGAAGAGAAGTTTCTTTTGGAAAGGTATGAAACAGGCATTGGTTTATGTGTTAAGCAGTGCTTGAATTGCCAGCAGGCAAAGGCTATTGGTCAATCCTAGTTCAGTTGTTGTTCGATTAGCACATACCATAGTATGTTACAAAGGTAGGAAGTTTTCTTGGTTTGGTTAGCTATTATAGGAAGTACATTAAGGACTTTGCAAAAAAATTCACACTATTGACATACCTTGCCAAGAATAATTTAGTATTCTCATGAAACTCAAAGTGCAAGGATGCTTTTATTAGTGCACCTATTTTGTACTCCCTGATGGTTCGAAGGCACTTGTCGTATATACTGATGATTGTGGTACAAGACTGGACGTTGTGTTCATGATGGAGGGTAGAGTTTTTTGTTATGCTAGTCGACAGTTGAAAGTACATGAGATGAACTATCTAACCCATGATCTTGATTTGGCAGCCATTTTTTTTTGTCCTTAAATTATGTAGACATTATCTTTTGGGGGAGCGATTTGAGTCATTCATGGGTCATAAATCTTTAATTATTTATTCTCCCGAAAAGATATGAATTTAAGGTAGCAGAGGTGGTTGAAGTTCATAGCATCATATGATTATAGTATCTCATATACTCTAAGCAAGGGCAATGTTGTAGCCGATGCCTTGGGTATAAAGAATGTGATGTTAAGTCCTATGGTTTTGGATTGGAAGCACTTGGAGTTTATTTTCACATTTGATTTCTGACCTTCATCTACATTACACTAACGTTGTTGGCAGATTTAGATGTCCATCCTTCACTTATGTACCATATTGGTTCAAGTCAAAAGCAAGACGTAGAGTTATTAGTCATTTTTGAGAATTCGAATAGAGAAGAGCATTCAAGACATTTGGACCATTGTTCCATTGATTCAAGAGGATGGACGCAAAGAGATGGTAGGTTGTGTATCTCTCATGTTGAGGAGTTGATTGATATGGTACTAGCATAATCCCATCGTTTTGGGATTACCATTATCTCGGTGATGACAAAACGTATCATGATATGAAGAGGGTTTTTTACTGGCTAAGTATGAAGAGACATGTATCAGAGTTTGTTTCCAACTATGTAACTTGTTGGAGAGTAAAGACAGAACAGAAGAAGCAGGATAGATTATTACAACTATTGAAAATTCCATAGCGGAAATAAAAAAGCATCTATATGGATTTTATTAATGGGTTACCTAGAAGTAGAAAGGAGAATGAGAATATTTGGGTCATAGTAAATCGACTGACCAGACGCGCTAATTTTGTTCCAGATAGGAATATTAGGACAACTGCATCCTTGGAGACCTTATAAGTGAGAGAGGTAATATGTTTGCATAGAGTTCCTTCTAGTATTGTCGGTTTTGGAGAAGTCTTCAAGGGGCCTTGGGCGCTGAACTAAATTTAAGTACCACCTATCATCTACAAACCTACACCCCAGTAGGCCTGAATTTTCGCTAAATCGGAAACCCAAATCCACCAAAGTATGGATCATTGTTTTGGTGTTCTGCATATAAAATAAATGAATGCATATCAAAGCACTAACGATATAACTCACAACAGAATAGCAGAATATAATCAGTTGCATAGTTATTGACTAAGATTGATGCTTCAAACGTTTAGTGTCCTTGTCAAAGTCGAGCATGCCAAAAAAACCTTTCTATCTAAGATATCCAGTAGGTTGTAATGAGGAGGGGGTCAGAACAATGTTTTGGTAACTGGTAAATTATACATTTTATACATAACTTTAGTTCATGCCAATTTTCCTCCATCACATTTTATGTTTTTTATTTTTATTAGTTGTCCTGACTCCATATACGTGCACAATATATCACATCTACCCATAGTAGACTATAGCAACTTATAAATATATAAGTACCACGGTCCCTCACTAGAACAAGATATTATGCCCACTAGTATCCTAAAATCAATACCCCATCAGGATCCATCACTCTCGCCGTATCATATTCTCGTCGCCACGTGTATCGAAGATCTACGCAATTCCTATTAGCGGCTTTTCAATAATTTAGTCGTACTCTAACTTGCCTTTTTGTGGATTTTTGATTTGTTTGCTTCCCAGTTTGTAGATTTGGCTCTACAAACTTTGAGTATGGTGGACTCAGCACCACCGGCGGTAGACTCGGCTCCACAGACTATCTCATGCATTTGAAAGACTTCTCTAAAAAGGTTAACTAGCCTTGCCTACTAACAAACAAACTAGCAAATAAACATATACATTCCACCGGTCCTATGGTTGGATATGTCTCACGTCGCTATAATGCATACACAACTGCTAGTAGCCTCTTGCAGTGGGCTGACTTCTATTGTGCAACACCACAACCTCGCATCCGAACCCATTCTAATGACAATGTCACTTTATTCATTTAATCATTTATTAACTATAATAGTTCACACCCATCATAAACGCATACTTGAGGCTACGCATACAGACATATATAAATATAAATATATATGTATATATATTCATTCTTACTTAATATTCTTGCCTTTAGAATTTATTGTTAACCATAATTCTTCTTTGTGCATTTATATCTTACTTGATTTGAGACTATTTACCGCTTTTTTTAAAATGATTTACAATGGTGTTATATCAAAAATTCACAATAGCAAAAAATGATGATTATCTTCCAAAATTCGAAAGAGGCAGTCCATTAGCTTGTGTGAAGCCTAAATCATCAGTTCAGGGTAGCTTGAACCTACGATCGAGACGGCTAATGAGACGATGCACTACCCAGATACAAAAGGCCAATTACGCGGGAAGCAAGTCATTAACTTGTGTCACTTAAGTAGCACCACTAAATGTTTAACACAAGCTCAGATCATAGCTGCTAAACAAACAACTTCAGCAATCCAAATAGAAAACCTTCCACCAATGGCGTTATAGTATATTAGCTATAAATAGACGCCAATCCCAAGGCACGAGGATCTTTTGGCATGAAACAGAACTGACATAAAATCATAGTGTACTTTCCAATATTTGAGATCTATTCAAAACTACTAATGGCGGAAATGCCTATATAGTAAACCTCTTGGCAATATAAGAGTAACTAAATAAGGAAAGGAAAGTAGACGTAGGGACTTCCGGCCCGAACCACAATAGAAGTCTCGGTGTTATTTACTTTTAGCATTTACCTTCTTCTCATTTATCATCACAATTCTATAGTTCAACTTTCCACGACTCCTTCTTAATTACATCACATCTCAGTAATCTCATAATTGGGACATTTAACCCAACCAGCATTAGGAGTTATACTTTCGGATCTCAGGGTGTTGGTGTAGACGAAATTCTGCACTAACATTTTTGGCATTGGAAGGAGAGCCCAAACCTTTGTCATTTATCCGCTCTTGAAAGTCCACTGACACCATCATTCTAACCATGGATGACTTCGAGAATGAGGAACACCTCAACCTAACATCTAGCTTATTAGGGAAGACAATGATGAGCACCTCACCGCCTTCATCTTGGAAAAAAACCGAGACCAGGAGTACGATCCCTTCTCTGAGCTTCAAGCTCTCTAGTTCAGATAGCTTTCAAAGTATCTTCAAGAGTCCTTTTAAGAGTTTGCTTAACTCCGTGATGATCAAGGGCATGGCAAACAAAATCAAGGACTTAAGTGTCATAGTAATGGCAAATAAAGGTTCATATCTCCTTGCTAAAAGAGTCTTCCCGGTTATCTCTACTAATCGATCTCGAAAGAAGGTCAAACGAGACTAAGTCCTTACTCAGGTCAATCGAACTCTATCTCGGATCTTTCTGGAAACACGTAGAGAGCTCCATTATCCAAACTATCCCCATCCATTAAAGAAGGTCCACAAGGAAGAAACTACCATGTTTACCATCAAGCGAATGAGCATAAAGAAGACGAGTGTTGATGAATTTCTCAGGCCGTAGAGAGCTTTGTGCGGAAGGGAGATTGATTGAGTTTATTATATAGTTAGTTAAATATCACATCCTTATAAATGTCTAACTTTATTTCTATGTTTCAAGAGAAATTCATGTAGTGTCACTTGACTAATTAGTTACTCCTTTCAGGTTTAACTCCTTCCTCTCTTGGTAAGTACGATCCAGTTTCGATACCCATGAAATTTTATCTAGTATGCCTCCCTTTTAGTTATATTCGACTATTGTCTCTACATTGAGAGTCCAAGGGACGAAACTCTTCTATTAATCTACGAGGTCAATAAAGAGTTTCACATTTTCTTAATGATGTTAATTTCCCAACAATTCTCTTTTTCAAACTTAAATAAAATATGTTTTCTATCAAATAATGAGATCTACTGAATACTAAATTCGAAAAGTCTTTTATAAAGTAATTTGAAAGCACTCGAATTCCTCTTTTACTAAGTTACAATTAGCTTTCCTTATAACTAGTAACTTAAAATGGGTTTAAGTGGCCGACACCAGCCAAAAGTGGATGTAGATGGCTGACATCCGCCAAAAGTGGTTATAGATGGCCGATGTCTTCCAAAACTGGCTATAGATTTAGACCTGATGATAAGTTGGTAGACCTTGCTATAAGAGCACCTTAACAATGATAGGCTACAAAGTGTAAGGACATCGCCTGAGTTTAAAAGGATGTCAAAACGTACAACACATGTTGATAGTGAGTCATGATCAAATGGAATCATACACTGGGTAAATCCCTAGTTAGATTAGAATATTGGGTAGATTCCCATGATAGTGAGCCATGATCATGTAGTAGCATGCGCTGGGTGGATTCTCGGATAAATTAGAATATTGGGTAGATTCCTGATGATAGGGAGCCGTGGATGAAAAGTTCCATGCACCGGATGGATTCCCGGTTAGATTAGAATATTGGGTAGATTCTCAATGGTAGTGAGCTATGGATGAGAGGTTCCATGAATCGAGTAGATTCCTAGTTAGATTAGAGTGTTGGGTAGATTTCTGATGATAGTGAGCCATGAACAAGGAGTGCCATGCGTTGGGTAGATTCCTAGTTAAGAATATAATATTGGGTATATTCCTTATAATAGTGAGCCATAGTCAAGTAGTATTATGCATTGGGTAGATCCATAGTTAGATAAGAATACTAGGCAGGTTCCTAATAATAGTGAAGCATGATCGAGATTATGCATAAGATCAAGATTGAGATAGAATTCCTAATAAGGTTAGAGTTTTAGGAGGAGTGTTCATAAATAAAAATGAGCATTGGGTAAGGATTCTAATCCGAGCCGTAAGGATGGCATCAAGCTAGTAGGAACAGCCGTCAAAAACCCCAATCCAGTGAGATGCCAAGGGGAAAGAAGAATCCCAAGATGGAATAAAAAAGGACAAGCAAAATGGCTCGAGTTGAAAGAACCAGTCAACCAAAAAAACAAAATGGGACCTCAATGTTATAGACAGATTATCCAAGTGAATATTAGTACATTTGGAACATAGTATACAACAGAAAGAAAGAAGGGGCGATGTCTCATAAGGCTTCATACACATTCCTAACCCTAGTTCGACTTCCTTCATGCCCCACTCTAAGCGAGAATTGAAATGCTTCTTCATCTTGTCGTATGTCTTAGATATCTCTTCCTTCTTAAATTGTCTGAACGAGATTCTTCGACTATGCTTGGTACAAACAAGAATGTTTAATGCACTAGGCACTGGGCCGAGGAAGAACTCCCTTCAGGTTGGGAATGAGACCTAAAAGAAAATTTGTAGTCTTGTGAGAAGAAGGAATTCCCATAGCGGCATACCCTCTACAATTGCCTCTTCCTCAAGCTGAAGGGGCTAATCGTAACTTCGTTGGTATGCTTTGTGTTCTTGCAACTTGAATGTTGAAAGGTCTTAGTAAGCTTCATCCAACTGCAGTCTACTTGTAGTCGCCGTCTCCTACAGCCCTGAAACTACCGATTCTGAAGCCTGACCAGTAACTGACACTAGCTTTGGGATAGAAGACATATTTTTGGATGTTACCTCAAGAGTTTGTTTCAAAGATTCATTATCTTTCAAGATAGCATGGATGTCAGCATCGAGATCAGGACTATATTTCATCAATTCGACTATCTTTTCATTAAGACTCCACTGCACGGATGCAAGTTCTCTATCTGACCTTAAGTGGTTGGGACATGATTTCCCACAAAAAGAGATTTAAGTTAGAAACAAAAAAGACAAGTCATCATAAGAACAATTCTATGTCAAATACAGACAATAGTAGAAAAATAGGTGTACAGAATTCATCATCCTCTGAGATAGGCTAATTTCTTCTTCATAGCTAAAACGATCTTAAGGCTTCTACTTCTAATATCATCAAGGGACCCCAAGGGTTTGGCCGCATTAGAAAAAGTGATGTCCTTCCCTAAACCACCCTTGGTACAGAGAGTTCAAATGGAGAAGAGTCTACAAGGGTCAATCTAAGGTGGGCTTGCGACATACATTAGGGAACATATTTCGAAACATGCTCATTTTCAGACGTCTTCCCTTCAGTAATAGTTAAGGGAGGTGGGGCTACACTTCGATAACCAGGAAGAGCCGCCGGAGTTATTGTTAGGCTTGGATCGTAGAATCTTCTGAGGAAGATAACCATTTGTTCTTCAACCATGAGTCTCCTGGATGCAATTTAGAGAGCAGAGCAAACTCTTGAAAGACCTAGTCTTGGTCATCTAAAGCGAGCTTTAATTTATTCCTAAGATCCAAGATTTGGTTGGTTAACCTGGTACCTCTAAGCCTAAGGGACTTGATCATCCAAGTTTCTGGTTTGGCTCCTCTTCCATAATACTTCACAACGAGAGGTGAAATTTGACTTTCTTTATTTAAACATGATTAAGGGAAAAGTACTTTAGAATAGGCACAACGAAGACAGTAAGGGAATAATTCGACACCAAATAGAAGTACCACCACCGTCAATAAGTACCACAAACAAAAGCATAATAAAAATGCATCGGAGTTGTTACAAACCAAAAATTTAAACATCATCGGTGGGAGATTTTTAAGATTCAGAATCATGGCTCTCAACTGCCCTCATCCTACTTTGAGTGCCTAATTTCTATCGAAGCTCATGCTTTCTCATCCTTATAAGAAAAGCTCTTTTCAATCCTTTTTCCATTGGGATTGAACCCTATGAAGGGAGTCACGCCTTTATCCTAGTTGTACTCGTATGCACTGTAGAGGATTCCAAAGGCTTTAGCGACGGTAGCTGCCTTCTAAGCCTCTTCCTTAGAAACCAAGCCCAAGACCCCTTTCTTAGCTTCCCCTAACTCTTTTTCGTCCTTTTGATGCTTGACCTTCCAATCTCTTAAAGCCTTCTCTAGTTCATTAATTTTGGTTTCAAAAGCATTCAGCTCTAGAAGCTTCTTCTCCCTTTCACCTTGAGTGTCCTTCTCGGCGTTTTCCTTATATTCAGCAAAATACTTCCTAATTTACTCAGTCTTCTCTTTATATTCGACCAATTGTCTCCCAATAGCATCAGCCTTCTCCAATTCTCCCTTCATCTTCTGAAACCCTTAGTGCAGAACATAGAAGTCAGCTAAAATATGAAGAAAGAAGGTTGTTACAGAAACTAAAAACATTTCATAGAAAAGAAGAAAACCTTTACCCTCAGGTGATCCTCAATCCTCGTACTAATCATTCTCCCAAAACTGCCAATGTCATCAGCTACCTCCACTCGAGAATTCCCCAAAACCTTGGGTAAATGATCATCAATAGAAGATCAGGTTACCTCAATCACCTAGTCCACCCGATCCTTTGGGGAGGACGTTAAAACAAGGTCATGTGGCGAAGGTATGGCTTTAGCGAAAAGGATGCTCTTCTTACATTTCTTAGTTGCAGATGGACCTTCCAAAGCTGGTTTTGGTCGAAAAGAAGTGAAAGAGGATGGCTTGTTCCGTAGCAACCAACATATTTCGAATATATCGTCAAAAGCCACTGGCGTATAAAAAGAAGAAATATGTTAGTTAGTAAATTTATATTTCATAAAATTTATGTACTTTAACATATGCTATAAGATATTTAAAATAGAGATTTACCCTCGGGGGCAATATTTCATCTTTCGTTCTCGGCATTTTTGGAGTTAGTGGATTCTGCAGGATTACACAGATCAATCATATTTAGGTGCATGGTTTTAATTAATGGGGATCATATCCAAGAAACCTAGCTGAAGGTGATAATAACCCATAAGCCTTGAGATTGGCCTCGGCAAGAACAACATGTTTTAGCCTTTCCACTTTCGAAATTTTCATCACCTTCTCATACTTAGATTCGAAAAGATCCCAACTGTTTGGAATCTTATCCCTCCCAATTTTAGCTAAAGAGATCAAAAAAAAGAAAAAGAAAAAAGATAGTAAGAACGATGTGATAAAATTTTATAAGTAAGAGCATTTCAAAAAAGAAAAGTTTGAAAAATTACAAGTCTCCAGTAACTCCGTAACCATTCGAGGATCATCTGTCTTCACGTAGAACCAACAGGTATTTGTTACATTGCTAAGCGATTTAATCAAAGGCATCTTCTTCCAGAATCGAAGAAAATACACGGGAACTAACGACTTACTAGGTGATCTATGCAGGTTGTATAAGTAATGAACCTCAGAAGCGGTTATGTTTTGGTACCCTCTCTTTTGATATAAAATAGCTTATGAGAAATGCAGATTAAGGATCTTAAGGCTAGGATAAACACTAGAGGGGGGAGAATAGTGTTTTAGAGAATTGTTAAATCTTTTTGAGTTTTTTTATTTGAACACAAATGTATGCAATATTCAGACACAGATATGATCACAGAATCAAACACAAATGCAAATATAAAGAAAAAGCAGCAAAGGAAAGAACACAACGGATTTTATACTGGTTCGGAGTTACCCTACATCCAGTCCTGCACACAAGTACATATTTCCTTTCAAAAACAATCTTTACAATTACACCCTCGATTTCAAGGCAATGAGGTACACCCTCCAGATTCATAATCCTCTGGGTAGAGATAATTGATTTCCCGGGCAACAAGTTCACCCAATTGATTTCCAAGGCTACAATCACACCTTATCTCGCTTGATTGATTTCCAAGGCCATAATCACACCTTTTCACGTTTAATTGATCACAAAGAAGCCTATAACTCTGAATAGCACTAAGAAGCTTGTTCAGATAGCGATAGAGAATCAAACCAGAGATAATCTAGTTAGATTCAATGTTGATTTCGGCAGAGTAATGGTAGGAATATGTATAAGAAATGTGGAAGAAGAAGAAGAGTGAAAAACCAAAAAATTTGTATAAAAATTCGTTGAAAACATCCCCTATTTATACAAGAACAACAGCCATATCCATTCGTGAAGAGATATGATGAATAGACACTTCTTTTGAAATTTAAATTTTGAAACCAACTGACACTATGTCGACATGGGTAGGTTGAGCATGTCGACATTCCAAAGGAATTTTTGGTGATTTGTTTTTCTTTGAAAATAACTTCTATTTTATATTAAAACTATTTTAAACTTTATAAATATACTTGTCTATAGTTAAAATACATAAGTAAATATATAGAATTATATATACAAAATTTTACAATAATTTTGTATTTAAATCTAAGTATAAATATTTAATAATTAAGTATATTATTATTAAAGATAGTTAAGACTACACAAAATTTGATTTTGAAATCAAAGATTATTGTTAAGCTAAAAGTATTTGAAATCAGGATAGATGTTTTTGATGCTTTTAAAAGGAAGGTTTCGAAAACAAGATATAATTTTGTAAAAATCATTTTGAATAAAAATTAGCGGATATAAAACAATGTTCCACTAGATTTTTCATAAATTCCATCCTACTTAGTGTAATGACCCGCCATCTGTCTCCACAGAATGACGCATCATTAATAAGAAAGAAATGGATAGAAAAGAGAAAGAAGAGAAGAAATAAGAAACAACACATCAGAATCTAAACAGCGGAACGAATAAAATACTACATAGTATACAACAACTATCAGAGTACACAGATAATACAACACATGCTAGACAGTTATAAACACATGTCTAGTATTTACAACTCAATACAATACAGAGACAAAACAGAGAACACACAGTGGAAACTATATATCTAAAGTCGAAGCCTCCTGCTCCATTACACCACCATAATTCGTCAAAGCTAACCTGAATCCCTTGGCTACTCGTAAAAATTTGAGCACCCAAGAGTTTAAGAAAACAGAAGATAAACTCCGGGGTCAGACATGGGTCTGGTGTGAGTAACAAGATAAAGTTGTTTAACCTTCAAAACCTTTTGAAAAGAAAAGGTATCACGTAAGACTTCCCACACATAAACATGAAAAAGTTTTTACCTTACGCCAACCAAAACATTTGATAGGAAATCCGGTGATATTATAATAGGTCTAGGGTTTTCAAGTAAATATGAAATAGTCGAAATTGTTACATTCATTCAATTCCAGCTACTAGCCACAAAAATGGGTAATACAATCAAAACCGTTGGCACTTATTGGATTTTAGATTCCATACAATGGCAAGGCTACTGGGGTACCGCTGTAACATCCCGCCTTTTCGTACACTTCAAATCGACACACGTGCCAATTCAAACCATACAGAATGGCGGATTGTTAGGGGGTAAATAAGAAAAATAGGAAAGAAATAAAACAAAACAGAATCTCACAGCGGAAGGATAAAATATAATAATCAAATACACAGTTTAGAAACCTGTTTACAAAAACATTGATTTTATTTATATAATACATATCAGAGTTACACTTACCAATAACAATGCAGCGGAATTAAATAGTGTAGTGGAATAATAGTAGATAATAGTACAACAAATCTTCGTCTTCGTCCACCACAGCTAAAACTTCAAATCCTTAAACGCTCGGACTGACCCGAGCGAATTTGGAAAGACAAAAACACTCGAGTCAGAATTAAAAGATCTTATGTGAGTTACATTAACAGAAATAAATATGAGTGTAGTAACTCAAGAGATGCTCGGGATTTACATCTCCTAAGGATTCGTTAAACTATTTACTATGTAGTATATTGCGCTATTATAATAGTGTCTAATTGTAAAATAAACTTACTTTTAAATAGCGTTAAGGGGTTACCCATTTAGCCCTTAACACAGAATATATTCCCATAGTCTATACAGTACCGTAATCTCCCCCGTACTGGGCGTCGTCAGAGGGCACTCCATAGGTATGGTACAAAACCAAAATCGTATAAGGCGCGATAGGGTAGGTGACACGGCACAACTAGGCAATGCCAGGGTAGATATACCAATTACGCTTCCGGGTCGGTGGTAACGCATAGCCGCAGCTACCGCCCACCTCGAGCCACACCCCCAAATCAAAGAAATCAAAAGTGGCCACTGAATCAATCCAAAAGTCAAAGTATAATATCGAAGGGATGTGTCCGATCAAAGGTGCTACCTTATTAACCCGTCAATCGCTCCTGTTTTAGCCACCTTATGTCAACTCACGGGAGTCGGGTCCACGTATTTACCTTAAAGGAAACGCCACCACCATCCTACTTCATTCTGGAATCTCCACCGCGTACACAGTTGTTAAAGTGGTTATCGGGGTTGGCAGAGAGTATGACAACTTCCGATCCCGGCCTCTTCAACAACCAAACGTTATTATAACACCGCGGTCATTTAAAATAATTATACTTTAAAACCAGAATAAAATATCCATTTCAAACCCATATAAATATGATATCATTTCCTTTTAAAACCCGAATTAATACGATATCATTTTATTCCAATATATATACTTTCCAAAATCATAGGGTTTTCAAAGTAAATATTTAGAGGTCAAAACTCTTGAACATAAAATTTCAAATTATACTACCTTGAAAATCATAACTTTGAAACAAGTTTCCATCTCTTAAATGGTCAAATATTAGATTACTTTTATAAAACAAAATAGCTTCTTTAAATTTTACAAATCAATTCCAAATATCGATTTAAACTTCCAAATACCATTTTAATTCTTTTGTTTCAAAGCTTTAAATATTTCACCATTTCAAAAACAACTCATTTGACAAACCTATATATATCAAATTCAATTACTTATTATTTAGACTTGAAATGTTTACTTAATGAATTCAATATAATCTAAGTAAAACCTTTACCTTCACATAACTGGATATTCCTTCAATTTATTATATATTCATTTAAATCAACCTGATATTCATTTAAATCACTCTACACAAAATCAAGTTGTAAATCGTATCCTTTAAAAATTCTAACTTTTTATTAAATTCCAATTTAACTTAATATTCATCTTCAACCTTATTCTCTTTTAAGTCATTAAAACTCTAGAATTTAAATTTCAAATAAATGCTTGATCTCAAAAAAAAAATCAGACTTTATTTTATACTTCAAATCCATTTTATACAAAGTTTAAAACCTGGAATCTACTATATATAAATAACCTTTATTAATAACCAAATCAAAACCCATAAACCATATATATATAGCTTTACAAACCATAAAAACATTTCAAAATAATTTTTTATATATACCGCAGTGCCTGTATAAAATTTTCTACCCTATGGTCAAGTGATACGGATGTTTATCATTTCAATCCGCAATTTAAAATAAAAATGCGGTTGTATATCATTTCAAACCGCAATCCCGAATGAAATAAAAATGCATAGCAACTTGCAATTAATAAAATTAATCATCCATTCATCCATCAAATCATACATCCATTTATCACAGTCATCATCCAATTTCAAACAATCATCAATACATAACAGGTGATAAATAATGGTACCAATTATCAGTTTATACTCAAAATAAATTTAATAACTGTTAATTGGCAGTTTATGTGCAAAAATAAACGTAAATTTAACTGGCAGTTAATATGAAATAAAATTTAACATAACTATGCCTGGCAGTTAATATGAAATAAATAAATTCTAACTGTCAAATTTATATGCAATAAATAAATAAATTTACTGTTATATTAAATAAATGCGTTTAAACAGAAATAGTGAATAAAACATGCCAAACAGTCATAAAAAATTTCTACCCATATCTAAAATTAATTTAACAAACATAAGAAATTTTAGAAATTGTGAGTGGGTTAAAATACTCACTTTTTGAATTTAAATCGAATTTTAAATTCGATTTAAACCCAAAATTTCACAGTCTCCAAATCTGTCCAAACCAGCGCCAACAGATCCAGAATTTAAATTCGATCCTAATAAAAAAAATCTCGCGTGAATACGAGGTCGTATGAGAAAGTTATTCAATTTTAATGAGTTGAAACAAAAATTAATTAAAACAAAATTAAACAACAACCTAATGAAAGCTTGCCACGTCATAAAGCTTCTTCTCAACTCACGTATGCTTGTCCAGGGAATGAACCCATTTCAACGCACGCCCAAATTGACTTAGGTTTCGAATTTCCTGATTTTGACCGCGATTTGCCGCTGACTCGAGTATCGATTTCGAAAACAGAGACTGCGCGTAGATTCGTATGGATGAAATCTACAACATATATTTTTTTTTGGAATTTTTCTGAGATGTTTGAATTTTCATTTGAAAATTGAATAGAAATAGATCTAGGTTTGCATCCATTTGAGGAGGAGAAGGAGTTGAAGAAAAGAACGTACAGACAAATGATAGAAGATGGAGGCTAGGGTATTTTTTTTTTTGATCGTCTATTTATAGATAGATCGCAAAAGAATAGGTGTGCACGAATTTTAACGTGCAAACGGAAGTGGTCCCAAAAGATAAATAATATTAATTACACAGGTTGTGGATTTAGGAAATAAATAAATTCCTTATCATTTACATTTTATTTTAAACGTATTTACAAATGTAAATCTAGACGTTTCGTTTACGTTTCAAAATATATCCACAATTTTATTAATTTCCAAATTGATCTAAACAAATTTAGATGTAAACTAAAAGCTGATAAGTCTATCCATTGCAGTGTTAATTTCTCCATTTCCTTATATTTAGAATGGAAACGTTCACTTTATTTCCTCAACATTCTTTTATTTTCCTTAAAATGCTTATTTGTTACTTGCAATTCATAATGTAAACATTCTTATATTCTAAAATGATCAACTTATACAATATTAAATCAATTCTTATATTTCCAAATAATGTACATTCATAATGAAAACATTCTTACATAAATTTTATTAATTGCACTTTGTTTCTTTTCCTTTTTCAATTGAAAGATTTTAATAAATTTATTTCCAATTAATTTTAATCTTCCACTTCAAAACAGACCCTAATTGATGAAATCAATTAAATAAATATGTGAACATTGTAATCCTTATTTATAGTCAAGCAAACATGTTTATAAAATTACAGGTTTCAACAAGCATTAAATTACATACTAAATAAATCTTTTTCTCTATTCAATTAAATAATCAAATGTTTATTCCATCTAAAAATTTTAAGTAGAAGGATTCCATGTTGGGTTCAAAATCTATTATTTTAATATCCTTGAATTTTAGTTTAATCTCTATAAACGAAATATTTAAACGTTAATTTCATTTATTTTGCAATACTTAATTAAACCAAAATATCGTTTTCTAAACTTAAATCTATGCTCCCATTGATTCATTCAATTTGCACTTATTATGTATTATTTTGACAACTCATTTATAACTTTGAATCTATTCCCCAAATTTCACATTTCTATCGTTATATACATTTGAATTCCATCCTATTTAATATTTTAAATATTACGTCATTATCATTAATGAAATAAATATATTGTTAATTATTGCAATTGATTTTCCGTTATAACTTAATATACTAAATAGGTGGTAAATCTTAAATACTTGTTCTCATTAACGATTTATTTCTACTTACAAATTAATGCAATTATTACCTATTTCCATCTTTATCTCCAATTAACATAAAATGTTATATTCAAATTCCATAAATTTCAATAGATTCAAATTATCATATCTATGAAGAACATTTACTTATTATCCATTTATTACCTTTCTTATTCAACGTAACATTTAATTTATATTTAATGCAATGATTTCCAATTCAATTGAATTGAATTAAATATATATGTATCACTCATAATAACTTGTGGTCACAACTCTTGATCACCATTAATAAGTCTATTATTTATAATCCAATAATCGCCATTCCATATATATATACGAATTAACTAATTCAATATTTCCATTTCGTTTTCCTATCCTAAATTTATTACTAAGTGTATTTACTCCATTCCAACAAGTTGGAATTCCATTTTTACTATACAATCATTTCCCTATTCACTTTTATTACTAACCCATCATCATTGCATTTATTGTCTTTTATTGATTTAATCAATTTACCCCATATTCCCTTAAACTCATATTAACGAAACATTCAATTCTATTTATCTCATAAACTCCATTTCATAAATCTACCTGCAATTTCTACCTAGAAATAAGGTTACATTTCCATTGAAAATACATTTACATCTTACATTACTACATTAATAGTTAGTAACGTTTTATATCATCAACCATCACTTATGAATAATTAGTGTTTCCTATTTATTTTGTTACATTCACTTATATTCATTTATGAATAAATTGGTATTCCCATTAACCTATTAATAATTACTAACTTTAATTATTGCAATTCATTTATCTAACATAAATTTTGAATCTATTTCCAAATTTTCATATTTCAATTAATTAACACCTTACAATAGTTTACAAATAAAAGGGATTGTACTAATTACATTATTTATTTTCTTGCATTACTTTATTACCTCCGTTTATATTCCATTTCCGTAAATCAATATTTTATTCCATTGACAAATTCAATACTTGCAACAATTTCCACTATTACTATTAATTGCAATATATAATTTAATTTGCAAATTTTAATTACCTTTGATACATCAAATTTCAATATTTTCTTTCATATAAATTAATAATATTTTTATTTCTTTCTAAATTTTAAAATAAAATCCTATTAATTTAATTCATTTCAAACATCGAATTTACGCGGGTCGTTACACTCTCCCCCACTCAAAACTTTTCGTCCTCGAAAAGGAAAAGAAGGGAAAAATTAAATACAATACATCTTATCCAAAATATTTAACTTATAAACAATTAAATTTACAAAATTAATCACTTTAAATAAGATATCCTATTTATAACTATTTAATCCTTTATATTTAAATTATTAAAGTTTGGAAAAACATTTCCAAAATATTTCCAAGATACTGCATTTTCTTATATAATCCAAAGGGTTACAATTTATATAAAGTGAAATATTTAAGCAGTTTCAACCATTAATCAATCAATCAATACAACAACCATCAGCTTTACAAACAGCATACATACACAAGACAAAGCAACCATTTAATCCAACAAACAAATAGTTGTTCGGGTTCAAAACTTGAAATTGTATGGAATGAAAATAACTATCAAGTGCATCCTTTACTCAACAGTCTTAGATGGAACAACGATAGATTATTTATTCATCCAACAACTTCAAATTCTCTTGCCCAACCAACCATAAGTCTAACAATAACGATTCAAACCAACAACCAAATTAACTTATTATAAATTTATTTCATGCTTTAGTTGTTTAATTTCTTTTCTTTCATTTATTGAGTGATTCCTTCATTACTTACAATTTTCATTTTTCATTTATTACAATATTCATTATATTTGCATTCCGTTTTATTTACTTAAGTTTATAATCATCTATTTATAATACTTAAAATTTCCATTTAAACTTAAGTTTATACATTTAATTCTCATTTTGTAACAGCAAATTCATTGAATACCTTTATTACCTCAAGCTTCACTTATAAGATTTCCCCTTACATTTTCTTACTAACATTGCAACTTTTATTATATGGTAAGTTATATGTATGCTTTAAGAATGTAAGTGAAAATTATACAAGTTTCTTCTCAATTCCCTTAATTAATTAATGGTTTAATAATTATATATATTCGTTTTATAAATTACAATTTCAACTTAATTTTACTTTCATTCATTTATTTAATGCTAATATTTAATAATAGTAACATTTTAATTACACCTAATTTGTAACCTTATAACATCAATTCTAATAAATAAAGAATTTCCTTTATCCATTTACTAAGGTTTACAACCGTTTATTTACATTAC
Source organism: Allium cepa (assembly GCA_030765085.1). NCBI lineage: Eukaryota > Viridiplantae > Streptophyta > Magnoliopsida > Asparagales > Amaryllidaceae > Allium > Allium cepa. The sequence continues at coordinate 545,214,706 of CM060943.1, read as the reverse complement.
TTCTCTTCCTATTGTATTTTTTTTTAAAGGTTCAAATTTGCTACACTTAATTGTACTATTAATAAATATGGAACTTAAGAACCAAATACCGAGTTAAATTTTAAATCATTCAAAATAATAGATAGATATCTACACTTAACATATATATCCAATTATAATTTAAACGATAAAATTTTCTTAACAATTCTGCAGTAAATTACTACAGTGGCTTTCCCACTTCGAAACTCGAAAATGAATGTCGATGATGCGTGCACTCATCACCGAAATTATTTTCCAGCGACAGAGAGGAAAGTACAAAACTTATTTTCTCCAAAAATCTTCTTTAAAACAATTTCTCTTAAATTATATTAAATATTCATATCAGAAAATACTTATAACAATTATATTCCAGAAATTTTACGAAAAATTCCAAAACCTCGGATCTTAAGTCCTAAATTTCCAAATTTCATTTATCTTATTTTTAAATCTTATTTCTATCATTATTCAAAACCTTTATTACCTAACAACCAATCTATTACAACCAAATATATATATTATTTTGAAAAATTATTTTATAGAAAATATAATAGGTAAAATTATTTCATTCGCCTATATTAAAACAAATATTATGTCGGTCTGTCCTATTAAGTTTAGAAACCCCTATTGATGTCACAACGTCCCATGCACCAACCAGAGTTTATAAATACAAAACGGAACAGATTAACACAATATTAAAACCTTTTTATAACACTAACAAATACGCTCTCTCATATATATACACTCAGTGACTCCCATAGGGTATAACTACCCTTTTAGTAAAGAGTCAAACCCAACAAAGCTAAGGTTTATCGCTAAACCAAAGCTCTGATACCAACTGTAACATCCTGCCTTTTTGCACACTTCAAATCGACACACGTGCCAATTCAAACCATACGGAATGGCGGATTGTTAGGGGGTAAATAAGAAAAATAGGAAAGAAATAAAACAAAACAGAATCTCACAGCGGAAGGATAAAATATAATAATCAAATACACAGTTTAGAAAGCTGTTTACAAAAACATTGATTTTATTTATATAATACATATCAGAGTTACACTTACCAATAACAATGCAGAGGAATTAAATAGTGTAGTGGAATAATAGTAGATAATAGTACAACAAATCTTCGTCTTCGTCCACCAGAGCTAAAACTTCAAATCCTAAAACGCTCGGACTGACCCGAGCGAATTTGGAAAGACAAAAACACTCGAGTCAGAACTAAAAGATCTTATGTGAGTTACATTAACAGAAATAAATATGAGCGCAGTAACTCAAGAGTTGCTCGGGATTTACATCTCCTAAGGATTCGTTAAACTATTTACTATGTAGTATATTGCGCTATTATAATAGTGTCTAATTGTAAAATAAACTTACTTTTAAATAGCGTTAAGGGGTTACCCATATAGCCCTTAACACAGAATATATTCCCATAGTCTATACAGTACCGTAATCTCCCCCGTACTGGGCGTCGTCAGAGGGCACTCCATAGATATGGTACAAAACCAAAATCGTATAAGGCGCGATAAGGTAGGTGACACGGCACAACTAGGCAATGCCAGGGTAGATATACCAATTACGCTTCCGGGTCGGTGGTAACGCATAGCCGCAGCTACCGCAGCTACCGCCCACCTCGAGCCACACCCCCAAATCAAAGAAATCAAAAGTGGCCACTGAATCAATCCAAAAGTCAAAGTATAATATCGAAGGGATGTGTCCGATCAAAGGTGCTACCTTATTAACCCATCAATCGCTCCTGTTTTAGCCACCTTATGCCAACTCACGGGAGTCGGGTCCACGTATTTACCTTAAAGGAAACGCCACCACCATCCTACTTCATTCTGGAATCTCCACCGCGTACACAGTTGTTAAAGTGGTTTTCGGGGTTGGCAGAGAGTATGACAACATCCGATCCCGGTCTTTTCAACAACCAAACGTTATTATAACACCGCGGTCATTTAAAATAATTATACTTTAAAACCAGAATAAAATATCCATTTCAAACCCATATAAATATGATATCATTTCCTTTTAAAACCCGAATTAATACGATATCATTTTATTCCAATATATATACTTTCCAAAATCATAGGGTTTTCAAAGTAAATATTTAGAGGTCAAAACTCTTGAACATAAAATTTCAAATTATACTACCTTGAAAATCATAACTTTGAAACAAGTTTCCATCTCTTAAATGGTCAAATATTAGATTACTTTTATAAAACAAAATAGCTTCTTTAAATTTTACAAATCAATTCCAAATATCGATTTAAACCTCCAAATACCATTTTAATTCTTATGTTTCAAAGCTTTAAATATTTCACCATTTCAAAAACAACTCATTTGACAAACCTATATATATATCAAATTCAATTACTTATTATTTAGACTTGAAATGTTTACTTAATGAATTCAATATAATCTAAGTAAAACCTTTATCTTCACATAACTGGATATTCCTTCAATTTATTATATATTCATTTAAATCAACCTGATATTCATTTAAATCACTCTACACAAAATCAAGTTGTAAATCGCATCCTTTAAAAATTCTAACTTTTTATTAAATTCCAATTTAACTTAATATTCATCTTCAACCTTATTCTCTTTTAAGTCATTAAAACTCTAGAATTTAAATTTCAAATAAATGCTTGATCTCAAAAAAAATCAGACTTTATTTTATACTTCAAATCCATTTTATACAAAGTTTAAAACCTGGAATCTACTATATATAAATAACCTTTATTAATAACCAAATCAAAACCCATAAACCATATATATATAGCTTTACAAACCATAAAAACATTTCAAAATAATTTTTTATATATACCGCAGTGCCTGTATAAAATTTTCTACCCTATGGTCAAGTGATACGGATGTTTATCATTTCAATCCGCAATTTAAAATAAAAATGCAGTTGTATATCATTTCAAACCGCAATCCCGAATGAAATAAAAATGCATAGCAACTTGCAATTAATAAAATTAATCATCCATTCATCCATCAAATCATACATCCATTTATCACAGTCATCATCCAATTTCAAACAATCATCAATACATAACAGGTGATAAATAATGGTACCAATTATCAGTTTATACTCAAAATAAACTTAATAACTGTTAATTGGCAGTTTATATGCAAAAATAAACGTAAATTTAACTGGCAGTTAATATGAAATAAAATTTAACATAACTATGCCTGGCAGTTAATATGAAATAAATAAATTCTAACTATCAAATTTATATGCAATAAATAAATAAATTTACTATTATATTAAATAAATGCGTTTAAACAGAAATAGTGAATAAAACATGCCAAACAGTCATAAAAAATTTCTACCCATATCTAAAATTTATTTAACAAACACAAGAAATTTTAGAAATTGTGGGTGGGTTAAAACACTCACTTTTTGAATTTAAATCGAATTTTAAATTCGATTTAAACCCAAAATTTCACAGTCTCCAAATCTGTCCAAACCAGCGCCAACAGATCCGGAATTTAATTTCAATCCTAATAAAAAAAAATCTCGCGTGAATACGAGGTCGTATGAGAAAGTTATTCAATTTTAATGAGTTGAAACAAAAATTAATTAAAACAAAATTAAACAACAACCTAATTAAAGCTTGCCACGTCATAAAGCTTCTTCTCAACTCACGTATGCTCGTCCAGGGAATGAACCCATTTCAACGCACGCCCAAATTGACTTAGGTTTCGAATTTCTTGATTTTGACCGCGATTTGCTGCTGACTCGAGTATCGATTTCGAAAACAAAGACTGCGCGTAGATTCGTATGGATGAAATCTACAACATATATTTTTTTTTTGGAATTTTTCTGAGATGTTTGAATTTTCATTTGAAATTTGAATAGAAATAGATCTAGGTTTGCATCCATTTGAGGAGGAGAAGGAGTTGAAGAAAAGAACGTACAGACAAATGATAGAAGATGGAGGCTAGGGTTTTTTTTTGATCGTCTATTTATAGATAGATCGCAAAAGAATAGGTGTGCACGAATTTTAACGTGCAAACGGAAGTGGACCCGAAAGATAAATAATATTAATTAAACACATTATGGATTTAGGAAATAAATAAATTCCTTATCATTTACATTTTATTTTAAACGTATTTACAAATATAAATCTAGACGTTTCGTTTACGTTTCAAAATATATCCACAATTTTATTAATTTCCAAATTGATCTAAACAAATTTAGATGTAAAGTAAAAGCTGATAAGTCTATCCATTGCAGTGTTAATTTCTCCACTTCCTTATATTTAGAATGGAAACGTTCACTTTATTTCCTCAACATTCTTTTATTTTCCTTAAAATGCTTATTTGTCACTTGCAATTCATAATGTAAACATTCTTATATTCTAAAATGATCAACTTATACAATATTAAATCAATTCTTATATTTCCAAATAATGTACATTCATAATGAAAACATTCTTACATAAATTTTATTAATTGCACTTTGTTTCTTTTCCTTTTTCAATTGAAAGATTTTAATAAATTTATTTCCAATTAATTTTAATCTTCTACTTCAAAACAGACTCTAATTGATGAAATCAATTAAATAAATACGTGAACATTGTAATCCTTATTTATAGTCAAGCAAACATGTTTATAAAATTACAGGTTTCAACAAGCATTAAATTACATACTAAATAAATCTTTTTCTCTATTCAATTAAATAATCAAATGTTTATTCCATCTAAAAATTTTAAGTAGAAGTATTCCATGTTGGGTTCAAAATCTATTATTTTAATATCCTTGAATTTTAGTTTAATCTCTATAAACGAAATATTTAAACGTTAATTTCATTTATTTTGCAATACTTAATTAAACCAAAATATCATTTTCTAAACTTAAATCTATGCTCCCATTGATTCATTCAATTTGCACTTATTATGTATTATTTTGACAACTCATTTATAACTTTGAATCTATTCCCCAAATTTCACATTTCTATCGTTATATACATTTGAATTCCATCCTATTTAATATTTCAAATATTACGTCATTATCATTAATGAAATAAAAATATTGTTAATTATTGCAATTGATTTTTCGTTATAACTTAATATACTAAATATGTGGTAAATCTTAAATACTTGTTCTCATTAACGATTTATTTCTACTTACAAATTAATGCAATTATTACCTATTTCCATCTTTATCTCTAATTAACGTAAAATGTTATATTCAAATTCCATAAATTTCAATAGATTCAAATTATCATATCTATGAAGAACATTTACGTTATTATCCATTTATTACCTTAACTTATTCAACGTAACATTTAATTTATATTTAATGCAATGATTTCCAAATCAATTGAATTGAATTAAATATATATGTATCACTCATAATAACTTGTGGTCACAACTCTTGATCACCATTAATAAGTTTATTATTTACAATCCAATAATCGCCATTCTATATATATACACGAATTAACTAATTCAATATTTCCATTTCGTTTTCCTATCTAAATTTATTACTAAGTGTATTTACTCCATTCCAACAAGTTGGAATTCCATTTTTACTATACAATCATTTCCCTATTCACTTTTATTACTAACCCATCATCATTGCATTTATTGTCTTTTATTGATTTAATCAATTTACCCCATATTCCCTTAAACTCATACTGACGAAACATTCAATTCTATTTATCTCATAAACTCCATTTCATAAATCTACCTGTAATTTCTACCTAGAAATAAGGTTACATTTCCGTTGAAAATACATTTACATCTTACGTTACTACATTAATAGTTAGTAACGTTTTATATCATCAACCATCACTTATGAATAATTAGCGTTTCCTATTTATTTTGTTACATTCACTTATATTCATTTATGAATAAATTGGTATTCCCTTTAACCTATTAATTACTAACTTTAATTATTGCAATTCATTTATCTAACATAAATTTTGAATCTATTTCCAAATTTTCATATTTCAATTAATTAACACCTTACAATAGTTTACAAATAAAAGGGATTATACTAATTACATTATTTATTTTCTTGCATTACTTTATTACCTCCGTTTATATTCAATTTCCGTAAATCAATATTTTATTCCATTGGCAAATTCAATACTTGCAACAATTTCCACTATTACTATTAATTGCAATATATAATTTAATTTGCAAATTTTAATTACCTTTGATACATCAAATTTCAATATTTTCTTTCATATAAATTAATAAGATTTTTATTTCTTTCTAAATTTTAAAATAAAATCCTATTAATTTAATTCATTTCAAACATCGAATTTACGCGGGTCGTTACAACCGCTCGTTACAGTACATGGCCTGGATCACCGTACCGAGGAGCACTCCCACTCCCCTGCAACACAAGGCCGAAATCATCCCTTACTGGACAGTCCCGAACAAGACAACCCCGCAGTTGGTGCGCAATTCCAACCGCCCACATAGCCGAAATAAAAGGGACCTCTAGACAGGGGAAAATCTCGTCCTACTTGGGCATGACCCACTTAGCATTGCTGCACCTCCCCTGTTTTAGCCATTCCCGGTTGATGAGGCTTGAGGCTACGATTACCTTTATAGGACACATCAGTTAGAATGCTCATCATCCACCTGACGATGTTCTGAAAGCATTCAATCCATACAAGTTCGTTCCAGGTTCGAACGAAACCGAAGGCATTATCTCGTTACACTCGTTTTGGAATCACCCTCAGAGTTAACGACGATAACCCTTGCACTCTGAATCACCATCTCGAGCCTGTAAGTACTATTTCCGTCAACTCATCACGGAATCACCCCAAAGTTATACTGACGAATAGTGCTTACACCTCCAGTCTTCAGTCTTCACATTAGATTCACGACCTATCGTTAATTTGGATCGATGTGGTTTTCGGATATTCAAATATGAAAACCCGATTCCAGTCTCATCGATATCCAAAGCGTGTCTTTTAGGTCCAAGTTGTTTTAAAGTTTAAAACAATTCAATACAATTATCTATATACACACAGATAGATAATTCACATATCACAATAGATAATCAACATTATCATCACAACAGATAATCCATATTATCATTATCAAAGATAATCCATATCATTCTCACAATGCAACCAATGCATTCATATCACACAACATTACTAATCTCATAGTTGAGATTCCAAACCACTCAAGGTAACCAATATCATCCAATCATAAGCAATGATCTATAATCACGCCATCTATAATTAATTTAAAATGAATTAAATTAATTACTTCCATCTCTAATTAATTTAAAATGAATTAAATTAATTACTTACATCAATATAAATCTTGCTTACATCACCATTAATTAATTACAAATTAATTAATTAATTAACCTCTAGTTAATCAACTTAATTAATCACCTTTGATTAATTATTCTTTAATTAATTTCACAAAATTAATTACTCTAAACCATATATAGTAATTAACCTTTAATTACTTCATTAATTAATTAACCATAATTAATTACATTAAACCTTAATTAATTACAATTAATTAATTATCCTTAATCACTTATTATTGATTAATTAATCTTAATTAATCAATCTTAATTACATCATTAATTATATTAATTAATGATCCTTAATTATATTTAATTAATTACTCAATTAAATTAATTACTTTCAGTAATTAATCTCAATTAATTCATAATAATTAATCACCTTTGATTAATTACATTCAGTAATTAACTACCCTTAATTACTTTATCAAATTAATTACTCCTTGATTAATTCTTTAATTAATCCCTTGATTAATTATGCAAAATAATTCCATCGAAATTACATGCACAATTTCATCATTATCCACTAATTACATCCAGTAATTATCTTTAATTACTTCACTGAGTAATTACATTCCATAAATTACATTAAGTAATTACTATCAACCAACAAGTGATTAAAATTAATTAAACTTAATTAATTAATTTAAATTCATCACAATAAACTCCATTAATTACATTTAGTAATTAATTCTTTAATTACTTTCATTTAGTAATTAAACTTAAATAAATTTCACAATTGATTATCATTTAATTAATGAATCTAATTAATTATTATAAATTAATCACATTAATTAATTGTTTAATAATCTTTAAGTTAATGACCATCATTAACTATTAACCATTCTATAATTACTTTTCTTAAGTAATTAACCTTCATTAATCATTATTAATTTCAAATTAATTAATCTTTAACATCTAATTAATTAACCTTAATTATTTAATTCATTAAGTGTTAACTGTAACTTAGTTAGTTCATAATTACTTGATCAATTAATAGCTAATCATTAGTTAAATCTAATTAATGATCCTTAAATATGGATTAATTATCCTTAATTAATCGATTAACTTAAACTTTAAATTGATAATTTAAAACCTTTAATTACCTTAATTAATGATCCATTTCATTAATAAATAAATTATTCATTTAATTACCTTAATAATTAAATGAAAATATAAATCATTAAATTCTAATTTTACTTTAAGATAAAACCTTTCTTATCTATAGTTAAATTATCATTCTTAAATACATTTGAAAATATTAATTTCAAATTCAATTTCAAATTTCATTTTAAAATTCAAGTTTTTAAAATGAAATTCAATTTATCTTTAACCAAATTAAAAACTTTGAAATCCACATGTTAAAGAATACTTATATAAAAGAATTTTAAAGATTTAAATCTAAATTCCTTTTTAATCTCTAATTGTTTAAAGTATATTTTAACTTTTAAACTTATTTACAATATTAAATTTATAAATTTTATTTCCAAAACTTAAGATTCAAATCAAAGTTGAATTCAAATTTTAAAATTCTGATTTAACTCTGTTTAAATCCTCTACTACATTTCAAACTCTATTTAAACTCAAATTCTTTAATTACTTTAAACTTTCTTAAACACTTTAATATTATTAATTCAATTTGAATTTAAAAACGCATTTTCCCAAACTAGATTCAAATTCAATCTTGAATCTATTTTTTTAAATTTAGATTTAAACTTAACTCAGATTGAAAAACTAGATTTAAATCTCATTTAAAACTTTATTTCATTTTAAATTCAGTTTTTAAATTTTAGTTTACAATTAAAATAGAATCATAGGTTTCAGAACTAAAACCTGCTAACATGCTTAAACCCGAGCAAGTGCCAAACCCACTTCGAGTCAATAAGCAAGAAACTTCGAGCAACACACAGCAATCACTCGAGTAATACTCGAGTTCAATATACTGCATCTACCTGGCAAACTTCTGAAGCCAAAAGTGCACGGTGCACGTGCACCGTGCCTCCAGCTATCTCCATCCACCTCCGGTGGTCTCACCACATCGACAACCAACCCCATGACCAACCACCACCATCAGATCATCTTTCCAAAACACAAAATCGAATTCAAGTTTCATTCCAAAACCTGGAACCAGAAATACCAAAAACCCATCAAACCTGTCATCGCTTCCCCCTTGGTGCTCCGTCCACCAGAGAACTTCCACCACCGGCCACAGCTTCGCCTACACTTCATCAATCACCTCCCAAAGGCCCATGACACTCGGTCATCCCTGAAGATTGTATCGACCACAACAAAATGTCCAGACAAAACTAGGGCTATAGGTAATAAATCATCACCACAGTTTCCATGTTGATTTGCATCAACATCAATTATTTTTCCCAACTTTATCGATAACTCCCTTACCCACAAAATGAACCCCGATCCCTCAATATAGGTCGTCAGAAATCCCCTAATTTCCCTTTTTTGTTCTTTACAGAATTACACCATTTCCCCATCATTTTAAATTATGAATTAAGCTTCAAAAATCATGATTTGGAGTAATAATGTGGTTTACATTCTTAAATTTATAAATTAAGATGTTTGCATTTCACTCATATCAAGTTTGTTCAGTCTTCCCCCTTGATTCCCAGTGATGCTACCATCCTATTTACTTAAATGTATTTTAACTAAATCTTTACTGGAACACAAGAGTTTCAAGAAACTTAAGTTTTAACATGACTAAACTAAAAGATTTGAATTTAAATTAAAAACCAGAAATTTAAAACTGGGAACAGAAATGTTCAGATATTCAAATGCACTCTTCAAACAGCAGAATTCATCAATAATATTTGCACAAACATACTTGTAAACATACCCAATTGCAATATTTTCTACAGAAATAACATGCAACCTTAATTTATTTTAAGTTTAAAAGTTACTCACTATATAAAATCAGAAGACAGAGCCATGAATTTTGAAAAACTTTGTGCTTTTAAAAACTGGGAAGCTTCAATCTTGAATTGCCTAAATGAAACTGAGTTGTTTGTTTCTTAAGTTTTGAAACTTTAAATCCTGCTTTGCATTTGTTCCCTGATTTAACAATACAGTTACATGCATGCTTCTTTGAGACTCCAGATTTTTGAAATGCAGGTTTGAAACAGTTTTTCCTTGAATGCTACAGATTTGCTTCCTAGATTCTTGAAAGAAGGAAATGCAGGTTTGTTTGCATGCTTTGATTCAATTTGAGAAATGATATGCTTGCTTCTGATTTGCAGGATTTTGGAGATGATTTTCAGAGTTTTGTTGAAGATGTTTCAAATTTTATTTTTTGAGGATGTATGTGTTCTTCTTTGCATTTAGATTTAGAAAGAAACAAAATGAAAGAGAAATTGTTTATAAAAACTGAAATGCTTACAAAAAAAAATGACACTTGTCTTCCAATTTAAACACTTGTCACTTTGTCATGTTTATGGATTAACACTTGTTCTTTTAATTAGTATAATGTTTGCATTTGTCTTTAATGTTAATTTGTTATAATTAAGTAATTTAGTTATAGTTAAATGCTAATTAGTTATTTAGTTAACATGTTAATATAAGATAAATCCATGTTTAATTAATTAGTTAGTATCTACTTATTTATATGTAGAAAATTTTAAAATGAATAAATTCAATTATATTTATAAAATAAAGGTTTATACTAATATTTTAAAATCAAAACAAATTAAAAATACTTATACTTTAAATTTAAAAGCTTTGAATTCAAATTCAAATCAAGTTATATATATACATATATAACTACACAATTACATTTTGAAAAAAAATTATTTTTTTATTAAAAATCTATTTGTTAAAAAAATGTTATTATATTTTTTAAAAATAACAAAATTGATAACTATAAATAACTTATAAAAGAAATTGTTTCTCTCATTAATAAATTATTTATTTTATCACACTATATCAAAATAAACCTTATTGTTATTTTTATTTTAAATTTAAACTTGAGTTAAAACATATTTTAAATCATTTCAATATTTACCTTGTGTATTTAGAATCATTTAGTTATTTATTATATACTTTTTAAAAAGTTGATATCAAATAAATCAATTTAAACAAATTAAATTTTTATCTTATCAATTTAAAACCATATTTATTTATTAAATAACTCTTTAAAAATTTAACTTTTAAATAAAATCAAAATTCCCAATTTTACTAAAGATATATATTTCTATAGAATACAGGATTTATTTATTTATTAAATTTAAAACAAGATCTATTAACAATATATACATATTCTATATACATTGTAAATATAAAACAATTATTAGATTTAAAAAGATAAAATCTATCAATTAAAAATTTATTTTATTGGATTATTAAATTAATTCAAATCTTATCATAAAGTTTATCAAATCAATTTAATTTTTATTCAGATTATTAAATTGATATTGCTTTAAAATTTCGGGTCATCACATTCCTTCCCCTTTAAAAGAATTTCGTCCCCGAAATTTAAAACAAAGGTAATTTAATAATCTATTTAAAGATTAAATTTTTAAAACACAAGCATATATCAGACATATGCTAACAATCATAGCAATCAATTCACCCAAATCAAACAAATTTAACTATCCAGAAAAAAATTATGGATAGAGTTTTCACGAGTTTCCCCGGTATATATATACCGGAATACTCGCTCTACAGAATCCAAACAATCAAAACTATTAAGCTACAAAGCTCTTATTCATCTAGATCTACAAAACCAGACAGCATATCAGACTGCCAACGAGTCTGATTCAACAAACAAACCCTCTAGAACTGCTGGTTCCAAAACCAAAGATAGACCATACACGTACTCCCTCAGAGATACGTGAAACATATCGAATCCCAGTTATCCAAACTGGCAATTCAATCTCGAAAACCAACACTGATCCAGCCAAACACAGAAAAGATCCAAACATCTCGGAGTTAGCTTTTCAGCCTTATCCCATCTTATAACTTCTTTGGACCGGAGAAAACTCCAACAACAACGAAGTCTCCAACTTCGAATTTCAAATTCCTCTGTCTCTTATCCCCAAAAAGTCTTCGACGATCCTGGGCTGCCATCATCCAAATTGATCAGCTCAACCCCTTGTTGATTCCTCTAGAAACAATCAGAACCAAAAACAACCCAATCCAATGATCTCCTCAAGATCAATCAAAACCAAAACACAACGCTACTCCATAACCATCAAAAGACTACAAACTTCTCTTAATCCGAAAAAGACAATCAGAAACACTCCCAAACTGCTTCCGCTGCACAACTTTGATCCGAAGTAGATAAGAAAATGTTGTCGAAGAACACAAGCACAAACTGGATACCGCTTCCCAGAAATATAGTTCAACAGATCCATAAAAGAAAAACTCAGAAATTCCTCCAAAAATCTGAGCTGCTTCATCAAATTCTATCTCTAGGAATCATCCTTCAACTAAACTGAACCACCAGTTCCACTCCTGGAATACTAGTCGATAAGAAAACTCAATCTCCAGATGTGGACAAATCTCTGATTTCCCAGAAGACATCCAGAAAATCTCCAACAATCCAAGAGAACACTCAAACAATCGCAAGTCACTTTTGAGATTAACCCAGATAAATTTCCAAAGAAAACTGTTCTCTCTTTACCCAACAGAACAGCTTACACTGGCCTAGCCAATCCATTGAAGAAACGGATCCACACTGCAGCTTCTGAACTCCATCTTCAGAAAAACTACTCAGCTAAGACCTCCCTGTCGGCTCATGGAACATTTCGAGTTGCACTGTTGACACCGATGCCAAAACTTCCTGATCCAAAGCTCTTTGAGAAACTCGGACTTCAAAGCTAACCACAACATCCTGCTGAATCCAGCCACAACACCGAAGCAGACACACTACCCTAAACTTGTTCCAAAGAAGATATCTTCGGACACATCCATAGTCACTGCATCTCATCACGCAGTTACACTTCCTGAGGTATCAAAATGCCATCACTTGCTTCTGCCCAACTGACAGATCCAAACTCTACTCACCAAACTCTGTACTACAAAGATGGACTCCGAACGTTAACAGGTTACCTTCAGAGTTCGATGAAATACTTCATCACAACAGAGCTTACTCGAGACGGTATTAGGTCTACAGTCTCGACAGACACACTTCCATCTTCAATATACAAACTTCAACTAATGGTAGTAATCGTGTTACACACACCACTACCTTATCTATCTTTATAACTTATATTGGAAAACTCGAACAGGTAGCCCAACAAATAGGTAGAAATAGATAAATATATATAAATATTTCTAAAATTACAAATACTCTCTCTTAAGAAAGACATCACTACAGAGCCTAGGTATTCACTCAACCTAATGCTCTGATGCCACTGTAATGACCCGCCATCCGTCTCCACAGAATGACGCATCATTAATAAGAAAGAAAGGGATAGAAAAGAGAAAGAAGAGAAGAAAGAAGAGAAGAAAGAAGAAACAACACATCAGAATCTAAACAGCGGAACAAATAAATATATTAATAACTTAAAATATTACATAGTATACAACAACTATCAGAGTACACAGATAATATAACACATACTAGACAGTTATAAACACATGTCTAGTATTTACAACTCAATACAATACAGAGACAAAACAGAGAACACACAGTGGAAACTATATATCTAAAGTCGAAGCCTCATGCTCCATTGCTCCTCCAAAATTCGTCAAAGCTAACCTGAATCCCTTGACTACACGTAAAAATAAGAGTACCCAAGAGTTTAAGAAAACAGAAGATAAACTCCGGGTCAGACATGGGTCTGGTGTGAGTAACAGAATAAAGTTGCTTAACTTTCAAAACCTTTTGAAAAGAAAAGGTATCACGTAAGACTACCCACACATAAACATGAAAACATGAAATCTGGTGATATTATAATAGGTCTAGGGTTTTCAAGTAAATATGAAATAGCCGAAATTGTTACATTCATTAAATTCAAGCTACTAGCCACAAAAGTGGGTAATACAATCAAAACCGTTGGCACTTATTGGATTTTGGATTCCATACAATGGCAGGGCTACTGAGGTACCGCCCGTCACAGTACGTGGCCTAGATCACCGTACCGAGGAGTACGCCTGCTCCCCTACAACATAAGGCCGGAACCATCCCTTACTAGACAGTCCCGAACAAGAAAACCCCACAGTTGGTGCGCAATTCCAACCGCCCATATAGCCGAAATAAAAGGGACCTCCAGACAGGGGAAAATCTCGTCCTACTTGGGCATGACCCACTTAGCCTTGCTGCACCTCCCCTGTTTTAGCCATTCCCTGTTGATGAGGCTTGAGGCTACGATTACCTTTATAGGACGCATCACTTAGAATGCTCATCGTCCACCTAACGATGTTCTTAAAGCATTCAATCCATACAAGTTCGTTCCGGGTTCGAACGAAACCGAAGGCATTATCTTGTTACACTCGTTTTGGAATCACCCTTAGAGTTAACGACGATAACCCTTGTACTCTGAATCACCATCTTGAGCCTGTAAGTACTGTTTTTGTCAACTCATCACGGAATCACCCCAGAGTTATACTGACGAATAGTCCTTACACCTTGAGTCTTCACTCTTTACATAAGATTCACAACCTATCGTTAATTTGGATCGATGTGGTTTTCAGATATCCAAATATGGAAACCCGATCCCGGTCTCATCGAAATCCAAAGCGTGTCTTTTAGGTCCAAGTTGTTTTAGAGTTTAAAACAATTCAATACAATTATCTATATACGCACAGATAGATAATTCACATATCACAATAGATAATCAACATTATCATCACAACAGATAATCCATATTATCATTATCAAAGATAATCCATATCATTCTCACATTGCAACCAATGCATCCATATCACACAACATTACTAATCTCATAGTTGAGATTCCAAACCATTCAAGGTAACCAATATCATCCAATCATAAGCAATGATCTATAATCACACCATCTATAATTAATTTAAAATGAATTAAATTAATTACTTCCATCTCTAATTAATTTAAAATGAATTAAATTAATTACTTACATCAATATAAATCTTGCTTACATCACCATTAATTAATTACAAATTAATTAATTAATTAACCTCTAGTTAATCAACTTAATTAATCACCTTTGATTAATTATTCTTTAATTAATTCAAAAAATTAATTACTCTAAACCAAATATAGTAATTAACCTTTAATTACTCCATTAATTAATTAACCATAATTAATTACATTAAACCTTAATTAATTACAATTAATTAATTGTCCTTAATCACTTATTATTGATTAATTAATCTTAATTAATCAATCTTAATTACATCATTAATTATATTAATTAATGATCCTTAATTATATTTAATTAATTACTCAACTAAATTAATTACTTTCAGTAATTAATCTCAATTAATTCATAATAATTAATCACCTTTGATTAATTACATTCAGTAATTAACTACCCTTAATTACTTTATCAAATTAATTACTCCTTAATTAATTCTTTAATTAATCCCTTGATTAATTTATACAAAATAATTCCATCCAAATTACATTCACAATTCCATCATTATCCACTGATTACATCCAGTAATTATCTTTAATTACTTCACTGAGTAATTACATTCCATAAATTACATTAAGTAATTACTATCAACCAACAAGTGATTAAAATTAATTAAACTTAATTAATTAATTTAAATTCATCACAATAAACTCCATTAATTACATTTAGTAATTAATTCTTTAATTACTTTCATTTAGTAATTAAACTTAAATAAATTTCACAATTGATTATCATTTAATTAATGAATCTAATTAATTATTATAAATTAATCACATTAATTAATTGTTTAATAATCTTTAAGTTAATGACCATCATTAACTATTAACCATTTTATAATTACTTTTCTTAAGTAATTAACCTTCATTAATCATTATTAATTTCAAATTAATTAATCTTTAACATCTAATTAATTAACCTTAATTATTTAATTCATTAAGTGTTAACTGTAACTTAATTAGTTCATAATTACTTGATCAATTAATAGCTAATCATTAGTTAAATCTAATTAATGATCCTTAAATATGGATTAATTATCCTTAATTAATCGATTAACTTAAACTTTAAATTGATAATTTAAAACCTTTAATTACCTTAATTAATGATCCATTTCATTAATAAATAAATTATTCATTTAATTACCTTAATAATTAAATGAAAATATAAATCATTAAATTCTAATTTTACTTTAAGATAAAACCTTTCTTATCTATAGTTAAATTATCATTCTTAAATACATTTGAAAATATTAATTTCAAATTCAATTTCAAATTTCATTTTAAAATTCAAGTTTTTAAAATGAAATTCAATTTATCTTTAACCAAATTAAAAACTTTGAAATCCACATGTTAAAGAATACTTATATAAAAGAATTTTAAAGATTTAAATCTAAATTCCTTTTTAATCTCTAATTTTTTAAAGTATATTTTAACCTTTAAACTTATTTACAATATTAAATTTATAAACTTTATTTCCAAAACTTAAGATTCAAATCAAAGTTGAATTCAAATTTTAAAATTCTGATTTAACTCTTTTTAAATCCTCTACTACATTTCAAACTTTATTTAAACTCAAATTCTTTAATTACTTTAAACTTTCTTAAACACTTTAATATTATTAATTCAATTTGAATTTAAAAACCCATTTTCCCAAACTAGATTCAAATTCAATCTTGAATCTATTTTTTTAAATTTAGGTTTAAACTTAACTCAGATTGAAAAACTAGATTTAAATCTCATTTAAAACTTTATTTCATTTAAATTCAGTTTTTAAATTTTGGTTTACAATTAAAACAGAATCACAGGTTTCAGAACCAAAACCTGCTAACATGCTTAAACCCGAGCAAGTGCCAAACCCACTTCGAGTCAACAAGCAAGAAACTTCGAGCAACACACAGCAATCACTCGAGTAATACTCGAGTTCAATATACTGCATCTACCTGGCAAACTTCTGAAGCCAAAAGTGCATGGTGCACGTGCACCGTGCCTCCGGCCATCTCCATCCATCTCCGTTGATCTCACCACATCGACAACCAACCCCACGACCAACCACCACCATCAGATCATCTTTCCAAAACACAAAATCGAATTCAAGTTTCATTCCAAAACCTGGAACCAGAAATACCAAAAACCGATCAAACATGTCATCGCTTCCCCCTTGGTGCTCCGTCCACCAGAGAACTTCCACCACTGGCCACAGCTTCGCCTACACTTCAACAATCACCTCCCAAAGGCCCATGACACTCGGTCATCCCTGAAGGTTGTATCGACCACAACAAAATGTCCAGACAAAACTAGGGCTCCAAGTAATAAATTATCACCACAGGTGAGGTGAATATGTAGGGAATTCACCAAAAAATAAACTTTTAATAATAAAATATCAGAGTATGAACTATTGCAAAACATAGTATAGTATATATATAAAAGTAACTCAAACTTTAACTTGCAACAGTGGAAAAGATAGTAATCATCTTTTGACACATTTGATAGAACGCTCAATCAAAATACGCATAGAGTTATCATTTTTCTTTATAAAAAAACCTCTACTTTATCTTGGTGACCCTCATTGCAAGTTTCCATCTACTTAAAAATGTGTTTCCATCGAATTAGAAACGTGTTTCACTAAATTTAACTTACTAAGAAACGTCAGTCTGTTACAAGATTGCACCCATCTGATGTGTCTCAAGGCACACTACTAAACTACTAAGGGAGGTATAGCGATAAATTTATTATTTTTCAGGTTAACCGATGTTACAAAATATGATGAAATTACGAAGATCTAAGATACATAACCTTAAGGCAATTGTCACACCAAATCACACCCCAACCATGAAGCTAAAAGTAGAAGGAAAAAAATTATAATATACAAAATATAGTACTTAATAGCCTTTCTACAGCCTGCCACTTCTAAAAATTCTAAGAACTCTGTGAATACAATATTTTTGAGTTCACATTATATTTTTGAGTTCACATCCACTCAGGCGAAACATACTCCGTAATTCTAACAGCAAACCAAGATCCATCCAGAAACTACTGGATAGCCATCAACGTCGTAGATGAACCATCCGAAACTCCAACAGGCACCACAATACTAAACTACCACCCAAACAATTTACGAAAACCACCCCAACAATTCCACATTCAGGTCCCTTATGGAACGACACAGAAGATAGATTCCAACAAAGCATATCCATCCGTTCACATCCTGATCACATCCATCCTCCTCCAACAAAATCTGACCGTACAGTCCTCCTACTAGGTTCAGTCAACGTAGTCAATGGCCACATTCGTTTCGCTATCAACAATGTAACCTTAGACATCCCTCATACACCTTACTTAGTATCTCTGAAGCACAAAATGAACCACGCTTTCGATCAAAACCCACCTCCAAAATCTTGTGACTATAAAAACTACGATATATATGGAGTGTATACAAAAATGAATGCTATATTGACTAGCTCACTTTACAGGTTAGAGTTCAATTCTATAGTTGATGTAGTGTTTCTTGTAGTGTTAATCTTTATGTTTGACATAAAAGAATTAAAATTTCTACTTTGTTTCCAGGGGAAAAGTTGAGGGATTCCCCATTTACAAACAGAGAGAACGACTCAAGAAAGTTTACTTCATTACCCTATGTACATTGTTTCTATATAACTAGTCACCGAAGTAAGGACGATCCAAGTTTGTACTTAAACAAGAATATATAAATGCTAAGAAAATTGACTAAAAATACATAACAAAAAAGTCATGGTTCGGATCCTTAAATGTTGTTAGACAATTTTGCTTATCATTCGATATGGAGAGAATGAGATTTCAACCTTTTTATTATTAGGAGAAAACACACAAACACTAAAGGAGGAAATAAGTGGTTTGGATATTTTATACTCGCAATAAATTCAAGGTGACAAGTCTAAGAACTGAGTAGCATGTTAGAAAGTAAGAGTCGCTAGTAATATGAACGTATAAATGCTGAGTATAGTTAGGCTTTGAATGCAGCAAATTTATTGCAACATGGCCATGTATGAGTATAAAATCTCAGCTGAAATAATGCAACAGTGACTAAAACCAAGTTCTATTATACAAGATGCATGTGCTTGTGTAAAATGATTGATAGTAAATTAAAACGTTTGATATTCTGGTAGGAGCAAATTGTTTGTTCTCAATCTCTAGGAATTTGTTACTATTAAAACTGCTACAGGTATAGAAATAAGCAAGTGGACCATTCATAAACACTGCAACTTCAACCAACTCCTCCCTACTGCAAGTTTCAGCAACCACACTCAAAATAGCCCTTCAACCAACTGTAACAACAAACACTGCAACCTCAACCACCAATCCCCTCACACACATTTCACCTCACCTGAACGTGCACACTTCACCAAACTTACAACCTTGTTTCAATATAAGAAGGTCCTTGCAATATATCAATGAAATGCAAGTAGAAAAATTTGATCCTGATGCAACCACATATGGACTCCTTATCAACTGTTATGGACACCTAAATGATATCGAATCAACTAAAAGGGTAATAGAGGAAATAGAAACAAGAAATGTTTCAATGGATTGGAGTATAAATTGCGAATTGGCTTCTATTTATAACACACTTTGGTTCTTTGAAAAAGCTGAGCTAGTTCTGAAGAAGGATGAACAATTGATCAAATCTGATAATAGAATAGCTTACTGTAACCTATTACTCTGTGTGAAGAAACTGACCATTTGAAGAAACAGTCAGGATATGGAATGTGCTAAAAAGTTACTTTCCAAGAGTTTATAAGATGAGCTATTACATATTCCTGCATAAGTATGGCTAGCAATCTCCATCGAGATACAGTACTGGAATTAAATCCATAGTATGGCTAGCAATTGATTGAACAAAAATCCAGATATAATCAGAGAATAATATTTTTACCTAATAATCCACAACAAAAGAGTTCGACAATGGGAGCAAGCATAACCTTCAATCGCCAGCAAATCGATCCGAACCGAGGTACAGCAAATCACGGTCGTGAGTTAGGGGAAGAGCAAAGTGATTTAGAGATTTGGGATGCAACGGACGTGGATTTGGGGGAAAGAGAATGACATTTATGTTTTGGAGGGAGAACGAAAAAAAACGAGGGGAAGAAATGAATTTGGGGACGACCGTGCTTTCCAGGGTGTATGGTTTTCTAGCCAAAATAGGCACGAATTTGATACGGCTCAAAGCCGTATCAAATTTAATACAGCTAAAAGCCGTATCTAAAGGTTTAGATACGGTTTCTAGCCGTATCAAATTTGATACGGCTTTGAGCCGTATCGAATAAGTCGGATAGGGGTATGGCTAACACAGCTTTGTGGTGTAGTGTAACTCCCCTACCCACAAAATGAACCACGATCCCTCAATATCGATAGGTCGTCAGAAATCCCCTAATTTCCCTTTTATGTTCTTTACAGAATTACACCATTTTCCCATCATTTTAAATTATGAATTAAGCTTCCAAAATCATGATTTAGAGTAATAATATGGTTTACATTCTTAAATTTATAAATTAAGATGTTTGCATTTTACTCATATCAAGTTTGTTCAGTCTTCCCCCTTGATTCCTAGTGATGTTACCATCCTATTTACTTAAATGTATTTTTACTAAATCTTTAGTGGAACACAAGAGTTTCTTTTGAAACTTAAGTTTTAACATGACTAAACTAAAAGATTTGAATTTAAATTAGAAACCAGAAATTTAGAACTGGGAACAGAAATGTTCCAGATATTCAAATGCACTCTTCAAACAGCAGAATTCATCAATAATATTTGCACAAACATACTTGTAAACATACCCAATTGCAATATTTTCTACAAAAATAACATGCAACCTTAATTTATTTTAAGTTTAAAAGTTACTCACCTTATAAAATCAAAGACAGAGACATGAATTTTGAAAAACTTTGTGCTTTTAAAAACTGGGAAGCTTCAATCTTGAATTGCCTAAATGAAACTGAGTTGTTTGTTTCTTAAGTTTTGAAACTTTAAATCCTGTTTTGCATTTATTCCCTGATTTCACAATACAGTTGCATGCATGCTTCTTTGAGACTCCAGATTTTTGAAATGCAGGTTTGAAACAGTTTTTCCTTGAATGATACAGATTTGCTTCCCAGATTCTTAAAAGAAGGAAATGCAGGTTTGTTTGCATGCTTTGATTCAATTTCAAAAATGATATGCATGCTTCTGATTTGCAGGATTTTGGAGATGATTTTCAGAGTTTTGTTGAAGATGTTTCAGATTTTAGTTTTTGAGGATGTGTGTGTTCTTCTTTGCATTTAGATTTAGAAAAGAAACAAAATGAAAGAGAAATTGTTTATAAAAACTGAAATGCTTACAAAAAAATAAAAGAAAAAAAATGAAACTTGTCTTCCAATTTAAACACTTGTCACTTTATCATGTTTATGGATTAACACTTGTTCTTTTAATTAGTATAATGTTTACATTTGTCTTTAATGTTAATTTGTTATAATTATGTAATTTAGTTATAGTTAAATGCTAATTAGTTATTTAGTTAACATGTTAATATAAGATAAATATAAATCCATGTTTAATTAATTAGTTAATATCTACTTATTTATATGTAGAAAAATTTAAAATGAATAAATTCAATTATATTTATAAAATTAAGGTTTATACTAATATTTTAAAATCAAAACAAATTGAAAATACTTATACTTTAAATTTAAAAGCTTTGAATTCAAATTCAAATCAAGTTATATATATATACATTTATAACTACACAGTTACATTTTGAAAACAATTATTTTTTTATTAAAAATCTATTTGTTAAAACAATGTGTTATTATATTTTTTAAAAATAACAAAATTGATAACTATAAATAGCTTATAAAAGAAATTGTTTCTCTTATTAATAAATTATTTATTTTATCACACTATATCAAAATAAACCTTATTGTTATTTTTATTTTAAATTTAAACTTGAGTTAAAACATATTTTAAATCATTTCAATATTTACCATGTGTATTTAAAATCATTTAGTTATTTATTATATACTTTTTAAAAAGTTAATATCAAATAAATCAATTTAAACAAATTAAATTTTTATCTTATCAATTTAAAACCATATTTATTTATTAAATAACCCTTTAAAAATTTAACTTTTAAATAAAATCAAGATTCCCAATTTTACTAAAGATATATATTTTCATAGAAAACATGATTTATTTATTTATTAGATTTAAAACAAGATATATTAACAATATATACATATTCTATATACATTGTAAATATAAAACAATTATTAGATTTAAAAAGATAAAATCTATTAATTAAATATTTATTTTATTGGATTATTAAATTAATTCAAATCTTATCACAAAGATTATCAAATCAATTTAATTTTTATTTCAGATTATTAAATTGATATTGCTTAAAATTCTGGGTCATCGCCCTTAGGGTTCCATCCCTTTAACAGGCTCGAAGTGGGTTTCATTGCACGAATAAATTTTATTTTAAGATGCCAGTGCTTTTCTAGGAGTTTTAACAAAATTCCTAATAAATTAAAACAAAAAATTACTTGAACTCTTGATAATCTTGATACTCATGAGTCTTCAATCTTAATATCTTGAATCTCTATACTGTACGATCTTTATTCTTGGTACCTGCATGGTTAAATCCTGCATATACATATATATATATCAAAACTTTTACTGTTAGTGTTTATATTTTATAATCTATTCTAAGGTTGTTATCATCAAAACCATCATCTCAAGGACTAACAATCTCCCCCTTTTTGATGATGACAACCTTTTTATAAAATATTACTTCTATCCTAATAACTCCCCTTTAATCTATGCCTAACTACTCTATTTTATATTTCTCCCCCTTTGTCATCAACAAAAACAAACTCCAAATATATCAACAAAAACTATATCACTCCCCCTAAATCTAATACTCTATCACATGTGATTATAATGATAATGTTATCATAAATAATCAACACTTAGATCTAAAACTTTAGTCTTAAACTACTAACTATCGTAACTAAGTATCCATATAATAAAACATATAAGAACACAAATTATTCATTAATTATATTGCTGTATTTACATTTTCGTGGGAAATGTAAGAAAGAACATACACTAAAATGAAAAAGAGAAAAGAAACTAATGAGTGTCTTTGAAAATGGGAGATCTATGAATCGAACAATTTGGATAGTGGAAACAGAAATTTTCACGTTGTTCGACAAGATTTCCATCTTTGTCAAAGCACACTCATTAATTTCTTTTCTCTTTTTCCTTTTAGTATATGTTCTTTCTTACGTTTCCCACGAAAATGTATATACAACAATATAATTAATGAATAATTTGTGTTCTTATATGTGTTATTATGTGGATACTTAGTTACGATAGTTAGCAGACTAAGTTCCAGTTTTAGATCTAAGTGTTGATTATTTATGATAACACTATCATTATAATCACATGTCATAGAGTATTAGATTTAGGGGGAGTGATAGTTTTTGTTGATATAATTGGAGTTAGTTTTTGTTGATGACAAAGGGGGAAATATAAAATAAAAGGCATAGATTAAGGGGGAGTTATTAGGATAGAAGTAGTATTTTATAAAAAGATTGTCATCATCAAAAAGGGGGAGATTGTTAGTCCTTGAGATGATGGTTTTGATGACAACAACCTTAGAATAGATTATAAAATATAAATACTAAAGGTAAAAGTTTAGATATATGTATATGCAGGATTTAACCATGCAGGTACCAAGAATGAAGACTGTACAGTATAGAGATTCAAGATATCAAGATTGAAGACTCATGAGTATCAAGATTATAAAAAGTTCAAGAGTTCAAGTAATTTTTCTTTTTAATTTATTAGGTATTTTGTTAAAACTCCTAGAAAAGCACTGGCAACTTAAAATCCAATTTATTCGTGGAATGAAATCCACTTCGAGCATGTTAAAGGGATGGAATCCTAAGTAGGATGGAACCTACGAAAAATATAGTGGAACATTGTTTTATATCCGCTAATTTTTATTCAAAATGATTTTTACAAAATTATCTCTTGTTTTCAAAATGTTTTCAAAAACTTCCTTTTAAAAGCATCAAAACCATCTATCCTGATTTCAAATACTTTTAGCCTCAAAATAATCTTTAATTATCCATAGTTTTAACTATCTTTAATAATAATATATTTAATTTTTAAATATTTATACTTAGATTTAAATATAAAATTATAGTAAAATTTTGTATATATTATTCTATATATTTACTTATGTATTTTAACTATAGACAAGTATATTTATAAAGTTTAAAATAGTTTTAATATAAAATAGAAGTTATTTTCAAAGAAAAACAAATCACCAAAAATTCCTTTGGGATGTCGACATGCTCAACCTACCCATGTCGACATAGTGTCGGTTGGTTTTAAAATTTAAATTTCAAAAGAAGTGTCCATTCGTCATATCTCTTCACGAATGGACATGGCTGTTGTTCTTCTATAAATAGGGGATGTTTTCAACGAATTTTTATATAGATTTTCTGGTTTTTCACTCCTCTTCTTCTTTCACATTTTTTATACATATTTCTACCATTGCTCTGCTGAAATCATCATTGAATCTAACTAATTTATCTCTGGTTTGATTCTCTATCACTATCTCAATAAGATTCTCAGTGCTATTCAGAGTTATAGGCTTCTTTGTAATCAATTAAAGGAGAAAAGGTGTGATTGTGGCCTTAGAAATCAATCAACCGAGATAAGGTGTGATTGTAGCCTTGGAAATCAATTGGGGGAACTTATTGCCCGGAAAATCAAGTATCTCTACCCAAAGAATTGTGAATCTGGAGGGTGTACCTCGTTGCCTTGAAATTGAGGGTGTAATCGTAAAGATTGTTTTTTAAAGGAAATCTGTACTTGTGTGCGGGACTGGACGTAGGGTAACTCCGAACCAGTATAAAATCCGATGTGTTCTTTCCTTTACTGCCTTTACTTTATATTTGCATCTATGTTTGATTCTGTGATCATACCTGTGTCAGAATATTACTTACATTTGTGTTCAAATTAACAAAAACTCAAAAAGATTTAACAATTCTCTAAAACACTATTCACTCACCCCTTCCTCTAGTGTTTATCCGAGCCTTAAGATCCTTAATCCTCATTTCTCATATACCAAATGTGAGAAATGCGGATTAAGGATCTTAAGGCTAGGATAAACACTAGAGCGGGATGAATAGTGTTTTAGAGAATTGTTAAATCTTTTTGAGTTTTTGTTAATTTGAACATAAATGTATGCAATATTCAGACACAGATATGATCACAGAATCAAACACAGTTGCAAATATAAAGTAAAACCAGTAAAGGAAAGAACACACCGGATTTTATACTGGTTCGGAGTAACCCTACATCCAGTCCCGCACACAAGTACGAATTTTCTTTCAAAAACAATCTTTACAATTACACCCTCGATTTCAAGGCAACGAGGTACACCCTCCAGATTCACAATCCTCTGGGTAGAGATACTTGATTTCTCGGGCAACAAGTTCCCCCAATTGATTTCCAAGGCTACAATCACACCTTATCTCGCTTGATTGATTTCCAAGGCCACAATCACACCTTTCTCGTTTAAGTGATTACAAAGAAGCCTGTAACTCTGAATAGCACTAAGAATCTTGTTCAGATAGTGACAGAGAATCAAACCAGAGATAATCTAGTTAGATTCAATGTTGATTTTGGCAGAGTAATGGTAGAAATATGTATAAGAAATGTGGAAGAATAAGAGGAGTGAAAAACCAAAAAATCTGTATAAAATTCGTTGAAAACATCCCCTATTTATAGAAGAACAACAGCCATGTCCATTCGTGAAGAGATATGACGAATAGACACTTCTTTTGAAATTTAAATTTTGAAACTAACGGACACTATGTCGACATGGGTAGGTTGAGCATGTCAACGTCCCAAAGGAATTTTTGGTGATTTGTTTTTCTTTGAAAATAACTTCTATTTTATATTAAAACTATTTTAAACTTTATAAATATACTTGTCTATAGTTAAAATACATAAGTAAATATATAGAATAATATATACAAAATTTTACTATAGTTTTATATTTAAATCTAAGAATAAATATTTAAAAATTAAATATATTATTATTAAAAATAGTTAAAACTACGGATAATTAAAGATTATTTTGAGGCTAAAAGTATTTGAAATCAGGATAGACGTTGTTGATGCTTTTAAAAGAAGGTTTTGAAAACATTTTGAAAACAAGATATAATTTTGTAAAAATCATTTTGTATAAAAATTAGCGGATACAAAACAATGTTCCACTAGATTTTTCGTAGGTTGCATCCTACTTAAGGTTCCATCCATTTAACAGGCTCAAAGTGGATTCTATTCCATGAATAAATTGGATTTTAAGATGCCAGTGCTTTTATAGGAGTTTTAACAAAATTCCTAATAAATTAAAAAGAAAAATTACTTGAACTCTTGATAATCTTGATACTCATGAGTCTTCAATCTTGATATCTTGAATCTCTATACTGTACAGTCTTTATTCTTGAAACCTGCATGGTTTATATACATATATGTATAAACTTTACTGTTAGTGTTTATATTTTATAATCTATACTAAGGTTATTGTCATCAAAACTATCATCTCAAGGACTAACAAAGCTAAAGCAGATAAAGTGCTAAACAAGACCATCCCAAGCGGAATTGGGTTAAACCCATAAAATTCCAAGATATCGTCAAATAAGGGGAGAAGAGGAAGCGATATTCCATGCGCTAAATGTTCCAATGTCCAAGTGAAGATTCCTTCAGGGATTCACTCCAGTCGTTGTCTAGGCTAGGAGCCATTACTTCAACCTCCTCAATCCCATAGCTCTCGATCTAGTTCTCCAAATCCTTCTGATCAGTTATCAGTTTATCCATTGAAGAGTCTAGAGAAGATTAATATTAAGCTAGCTATTCAGTGAGAACTCTGAAATATCTACTGGAAAATTTTAAGGTCTTACGGTTCACAAAAGGAATTGGCCTAAAATTATATCCTACAGCTCAAGTTCAAAACACAAAATTCAGGATTCTCTTAAAAAAAATCGATAAGGCAACTATCGACCCGAGTTAATGGAAAATTCGTTCTGGAGACAAGATCGTAATTTATAGGTTAATAGGCATCATGGATTAACCAATCGATCAACACCCAAATCAAGATCAACTATTAATATTACAACGGTGATTGAAATCAAATTTGTTATAAGTTTGGAAAGAGGAAAATGCTAGCAAATAGTGATAACGGTAAAAGATACTGATAATATCATTGGAAAGATAAAAGATTTACTATTTCAGTCAGAGATTTATAGTAATCTGTGAAGGTTTCTATGTTTTAATGGCGATAGTAACTGTTAGCAATAAGAGTAAGAAAGAAGGAAAGATGAAGGGTTTATTTAAATCCCAAAACCAACAGTGGAGATCATTCAGTCAGAAACGTTGCAATACCAGTATACAAATCATAATGGGATAAAGAAAAGGAAGGCACTTTTCTAGAGAAACCAATAGGATTGTGATAGTTTTCATAAGCATTAAATGCAGAATCAGGATCCATTATTTTAAAATCAAACCTCGGCCTCTCTGCTTCATAGGTCTCGCGAAGCAAGAATCTCCTCGGCCTTACGGTCCAGTTTAACCTCTGCCTTTCAGGACCAAAGTAATTTCGCTTAGTTTTAAACATTTTGACCTTATGGTGCCAAATCAGATTTTGCCTTTCGACGCTGAAGTGATCTCGTTTACCACCTAGCCTAAAAGGGTTTAAGTGATAAGAATAGTTTCAAACATTTTGACCTCATGGTCCCAAATAGATTTTTCCTTTTGGCACCGAAGTTATCTCGTTTACCACTTAGCTTATATAGCTTCAAGTGGCAAGCATGGTTTCAAACGTTTTAACCTCACGGTCTCAAGTTAGATTTTGCCTTTTGACACCAGAACAGTTTCGCGTACTACTTAGTCTAGATGGTTTCAAATAGCAAGTACAGGTTTTCAAAAGTTTTGACCTTACGGTCCCGATTCAGATTTTGTCTCTTGTCGTCCAAACGATTTCACTTATCACCTAGCTTAGATGGCTTCAAGTGGAAAATATGGTTTCAAAGTTTTTGACCTCGTAGTCCAAATTAAAATTTTCACCTTTCGGTTTTCAAAACCTTTAATTACTTTTCACTTGACCCAAGCAACCAGCTTAGTTCCTGTCCTTGAGCAGCAAACGAAATTTGACCTTAAATGAGATGACTGAGCCCGAAAGATAATCAAGGAAAATGAACTAGGCCCGCTCACTTCAAAGTTCACTCCATATTTCACATATAAAGTAAACTTGGAGGAGCATGTGTTATAACAAAAATTCCCAATAGTAAAAATGGCGATTATCATCCTAAAGTCGAAACATGTAGCCTATTAGCTGGTTCGAAGCCTAAAGCAACAATTCAAGTTGGTAAGAACCTACGATCGAGATGGCCATAAGATGATGCACAGCCTGGATACAAAAGGCCATCCAGGCAAGTTGCAAGTCATTAATCTGCATCTCTTAAGTAGCACCACTAGAAGTTTAGCACAATCTTAGATCATAAGTGCTCGATAAACAACTTTAGTAATCCACATAGCAAACCTTCCACAATGAAGTTGCAGCATATTAACTATTAGTAGGTGGTAATCCCAAGGCACAATGATCCTCTGGTACGAAAAGAACCGACATAAAATCATAGTGTGCTTTCCTATATTAGAGTTCTATTCAAAACTCATTAACGACAGAAATTTGTAGATCGTAATGACCCGTAAATTTTGATAATTAAAACTATTAAATTAAATAAGATTTTGAAATCTAATATTGTGGAAAATTAAAATTTTGATTTATTAATGAGAATATAATTAGAAGATGATTTAATAATGTTGTTTGAATATTATTGACAACCATTTTAATGTAATATTAATCAATTGAAATAATTGAAAAGTTAATTTGGCTATAATTGTAATTAATGGAATTAAATTTGTAATTAATCGAATTAATGCAATTGAAATATTAATAATATTTTAAAAGATGACAACTGCAAATAATGAATGTAATAAAATGTGAAATAATGTTAATTAAATTCATAAGGTTTTGGTTGATTCAAAAATAAGAATGTAAATCAAAATAAAAGAGTCCATTGGAATTTAAATTGTAATTAATGAATTTATTTCAATTAGAATTGAACTACGAAATTTATGTAATATTTAATAATTAGATTAGCAAGGAAAAATTAATTTTAAAAGATTATAAATTTCTATGTAATTAGAAATGATAAAATTGTTAATTATTTAATTTAAATTTAAAATGATTAAACCAATTTAATAATAAATTAGCCATTTTGGCCACTGTCTTGGATTTTGACGAAACCAGTTTCATCGGATCCGTAATAGCGAATTATTGAAGGATTTCAAGTTTCGTAGCGATCGGACTTGTCGTTTGATAGTGCGAGCTCGAAACGCGTAGAAATCAATTTAATGAATTCAATGAATATAATCTAATTTTGAAAACTAACTTCTGTGCACAATGGAATTTAGGTTTGAAACTAGTTTTATTGAGTTTAAAAATATCGAAAACATCTATTTAGATATATTGGATGACCTACTTTCGTTTCGGAAATGGAGTGGGCTTTTTGGGTCATCGTTATCATTTCGACTCAATTCAATTTGTCCATTCATTCTTATCTAGCTTCTTCCCTATTAACAGATTTCTTTTTTGAAACCCTAGCAGTTTTTTTTCTTATTTCCGTACGTGCATTTCCATCTTCTTCTTCCTTCCTTCCTAATGGCAGAAACCCTAATTTCCAAATTCAAATTTCAAATCAAAATCAATTCTAAAATTCAAACTCCTCAAATTATAGCAAATTATATATCGTTGGAAAGCTCTCGAGAAGCGTAATCTACTGTAATAATTTGTTTTTCAATTTGATGCATCATTTGACCAGTAATTGATGATTTATTCTCGGTTGTTTTTTCGATCCAACGGTGGATCATCGATTTTACGACGATCGGGAAGTGCATGGAGATTGTCGAGCAGCACCCATCCATGTGCTTCGTTCGTGATAATGATGCTTGGTTTTGCTAGAATTCATGAAAGAAGCAATGGTGGTGTTGCAGAAATAGGGCGGCGGAGGCGATTGCACGCGGACCAGGGTGGTCGGCCGGAGGTAGAGATGTGGATGCGATGTCAAATCTGGTCCATCCGGTGTGTGGCAGTGGCATTTATCGAAGTTAGGTTAGCGGCTATGCTTCTGTATGAACGCCTTTTGTTCGAGACTGGGTTTCAGGCAGTCACGATGCAAACATAGGTGACGCATCTATTTTCTACTTGCCCTTATTTATATTTTAATTTCAATTCAAAATTTAAAGTTCTAACATGCATAACTTTTTCATACGAGCTCGATTCACGCACGGTTTTCTCCATTGCGATTGTATCGAAATTCGGAACATTAAGGAATTGGTTTGGCTGTATTCTGGGACTGTTAAATTTTTGGGCCTAATTTGGATTTTAAATCGACTGAAAATCAAAGGTGAGTTTTTTAACCCACTCACGAATGCTAAACTATCTTATGTAAGTTAAATTTAATTTACGATATGATTAGAAATTGATTAATTGCAGTTTGGTACTTTAAATTGTCATTCTAGTTTAATTTGAATTTATATTGAATTCATTTACCATTTAAATTAATACTGAAATTTAATTGCCAATCAAATCCCTAATAGTTATAACCAGTTTATTTGTTGTGATTTATTGGTTGATTGAATAATGATTTCGATGGATGTTTAATTGTTAATATTGGATGATTGGATATTGTATTTATTTTACATATTGTTATCGCACTGCAAGTTCCCTCAGTTTGTTGTTAGGAAAAATCACTACGGGATGAAATGATACATACCTGAATGGACTTATAGATTAGGAAAAAATTGTTATGGGCTGAAATGATAAATTCGAGCGATTTTATGGATTTTGAATTTTATTCGGTATTGCGGGTTGAAATGATATATACCTATAAATTTAAAATTTATTGCGCATTGAAATGATATATATCCGTATCACTTGACCATAGGGTAGAAAATTATGTACGGACACCGGATTGGTTAAATTAACTGATTTTAAATCCTTAATTTTCGAATCTAGTTAAATGATATTTTGAAATAAAATTTGATTTATATGAATAGAATTGTTTTCAAAATCCAAGCTTTAAAATGTTGAAATTGAAATTGGTTTAAATGAATTGTTTACAGAATTTGAATTGGAATTTTAAAGATGAATTTTGAAATATAAACGTAATCTATAAAAATTGAGTTATTGTAAATGTTTGAATATTTAAACTTGAAATCTATTGAATTTGAAATGGTTTAAATTTGTAGTTCAAACATGGATTTGAAATCGATATAAATTGAAATGGTTTTAATGAGAATTTGAATTGAGTTTTGTTGATTTGAAATCTAGATATGGTCCAGATTTGTTGAAATGAAAAAAATCATTTAATTTTATATTATTTTCAAATTCATTATTTTAATATAAATTTTTTCAAAATCTATTATTTTAAAATTTAGATTATTTAGATTTTCAACTATTTACTATATAAACCATTCCTATAATCAATCCATTTTCTACTAAACTATTTTTGACTATTTTAAAATCCTTAAACTATTAAACTATTTTTAACTATTGTAACTATTATAAACTATTTTAATACATTAACTATTTTAATATATAACCCGTTTAATATATAAACTATTTCTAATATATAAACCATTTTAATCTATAATCTATTTTTTAAAATATAAACTATTTTAATGTACAACTATCTCAATATATATAAACTACTTTCAATATTCAAATTGTTTAATGTAGGAACTGTTATGATTTAGATTTAATTGATTCAAATGCGAATATTTTGATATGATGGTTTAATTATTTTGTGATTATGATTTGGAAGTGAATATGATTTTGAGGTAAATAATGGTTTCTAAAGTGAGTATGATTTTTAAATGATTATGATTAGGAAGTGAATATGATTTTGAGTAAATAATGGTTTCAAAAGTGATATGATTTTGAAATGAATATGATATTTTGATATGAAGTATGAACTATTTGAAATGTAAAAGAACCAATCTGTATGAAATAAGCGTTTGGTTGTTAAAGAGACCGGGATCGGATATTGTCATACCCTCTGCCGATACCAAAAACCATTTTAACAACTATGCACGTGGTGGAGAATCTAGAATGAAGTATGATGGTTTGATGAATGCTATTTTATGAGGTATGAATGCAGCTTTGACCCTCTCGGGTTAGCATGATATGACTAAAACAAGAGCCATGCATGGCCAAGTAGGGTTGCTCCCCCTATTGGGCACATTTCTTCGATACCATATTTATTACTTTGTGATTGATTTGATGGCCACCCTTCGATTTTGATTATGGTAGTGTTTTTCGAGGTGGGCGGTTGTCACGACCCGTCTTCCACAACCCAGAAAGACGCGTCATGATTTAAGAAAGAAAGGGATATAAAAGAGAAAAGATAGAGAAGAAGAAAGAAACAACATCAGAATCTAAACAACGGAACGAATAAATTATATTAATCACATAATACTTTACATAGTTTACAATCATTATCAGAGATACACAGCATAATCAACTCATACTAGACAGTTATAGACACCTATCTAGTTATACAACTCAAAGACGAACAACATCTCGGAGAACACACAGCGGAATACTCTATAGCTATACGCAGAAGCCTCCTGCTCCATTGTTCCTCCAGAATTCGTCAAAGCTAACCTGAATCCTAACCTGAATCCCTTGGCTACTCGTAAAAATTTGAGTACCCAAGAGTTTAAGAAAAACAGAATAAACTCCGGGTCAGACATGGGTCTGGTGTGAGTAAACGGTTAAAGTTGCTTAACTTTAAAAAAACTTTTGAAAGAAAAGGTATCACGTAAGACTTCCCACACATAAACATGGAAAAGTTTTTACCTTACGCTAACCAAAACATTTGATAGGAAATTCTGTGATATTATAATAGGGTCTAGGATTTTCAAATAAATAAGAAATAGCCGAAATTGTTACCTTTATTAAATTCCAGCTACTAGCCACAAAAGTGGGTAATACAATCAAAACCGTTGGCACTTATTGGATTTTGGATTCCATACAATGACAGGGCTACTGGGGTACCGCCCGCCATAGTACGTGGCCTAGATCACCGTACCGAGGAGCCACCCTAACTCCCCTGCAACACAAAGCCGGACCCGTTCCTTACTGAACTGTTCCGAATAAGACAACCCCTGCGATTCTAGCTATCAATCACCCACACAGCCGAAATAAAAGGGACCTCTAGACAGGGGTAAATCTTACTGTCCAGTGGGTGCGACCCACGAAGCTTTGCTGCACCTCGCCTGTTTTAGCCATTCCCGGTTGATGAGGCTTGAGGTTACGATTACCTTTAGTTAACACATCACTTAGAATGCTCATCGCCCACCTGATGATGTTCTGAAAGCATTCAATCCATACAAGTTCGTTCCGGGTTCGAACGAAACCGAAGGCATCATCTCGTTACACTCATTTTGGAATCACCCTCAGAGTTAACGACAATAACCCTTGCACTCTAAATCAGCATCTCGAATCTATAAGATCTATTCTGTCAAACTCATTACGGAATCACCCACAGAGTTATACTGACGTATAGCCCTTACACCTCGAGTCTTCACAAAGCTCCACTTAGATTCACGACCTAACGTTATTTGGAATCGATGTGGTTTTCGGATATCCAAATATGGAAACCCGATCCCGGTCTCATCGAAATTCAAAGCGTGTCTTTTAAGTCCAAGTTGTTTTAAAGGTTTAAAACAATTAAATTCAACTATCTATATATACACAGAATAGATAATCCACAGGCCATAATTGATAATCAACATTATCAAATAACAGGTAATTCGTATAATTCATATCATAATAGATAATCCATATATCAATATTCCAAATTGATAATCACAATTCAACCAAGCATTCCTATCATACAACCATACTTATCTCATTATTGAGATCACACAGCATTCATGACAACAATGTCATCCATTCATACACAAGCAATGATTCACTCATACCATAACATAATTAATTTAAAATGAATTAAATTAACTATCTCTAATTAATTTAAAATGAATTAAATTAATTACCTTCATCACAATAAATCTTGCTTAAATTAACATTAGTTAAATCAATTAATTAATCCTAATTAACCTTGATTAATTAACTCTAAATAAAGTAATTAATCCTTAATTATCTTCATTAATCATATCAATTAATGAACCTTAATTAATCATACTTAGATTAATTGCTTTTAATTAATCAACTTAAATACAGTAATTAATTATTCTTAATTACTTTTTAATTACTTTATAAATTCATTTATTTATTACATCAAGTAATAAACCTTTAATTACTTCAACAAGTAATCAACCCATTAAAAATTACTTCCCAAATCAGTAATTACCTTATCTTAATTACTTTTGTAATTCATCCATTACTTACCTTAAGTAATTAGCCTTACCAAAACTTATTAAGTAATAATACTTAATCATTTATCAAGTGACTATTATTAATTAATTAACAAATTAATTAACTTGCTTGATTACACTCATCTCATAAAACAACATTGAGTAATCCATCCTTAATTACTCATTTACCCAAATTAATCTTCAATTATCAGATTAATTATCTCCAACTATTAATTAATAAACCTTAATTATTAATCAATTCTTAAACCAAAGTAATTAATCACTAATTACTTTATAATTAATTAATCAAACTTAATTAACTAATTAATTAACTCTTAATCATTAATTAATAAACTTAATTATTAATTAACAATCTTAATTACAAATTAATTAATCCATAATTAAAATTAATTAATTCTTAATTACAATTAATTAACCTAAATAAAACAGTTAATTAATTCTTAATTAACTTTCATTATAAATTAATAATCCTTTAATTATTAATTAAGAAAACCCATTTAAAACTTAATAAAACCTTTATTAATTAATTATTATTTTAATTAACTCTTAATTTACTTAGTTAATAAGTAATTATAATTTAATTAACCATTTGTCATAAATTAAATTATCATCTTAATAGTTAATTAAATAATTAATTACTTAATTAATTACTTAATTAAACCCCTTTGAACAAAAAATTAAATAAATTAGTTAACTTAACCTTCTTTAATTAACTAACTAATTACAAATTATTAATACTTAATTATTATTTAAGATAAAATAATTATCTTAAATAAACCTTAGAAATCTTTATTTAACTTAATTCATAATTTAAGTTAAATTATAAAGAAGTCATTAATTACTTTCTTTAATTATTAATTAACAATTCTAATTCCAAATTAATAAATTATCTTAATCTTTATTTGTTAATTAATAAATCATTTCCACAAATTAATTTAAATAAACCTTTACTTAAAATTCTCTTTTATATTTCAAAATAAGATTTGAAATAATGTCAAGATTTAACTTAAGATATTTAAACATTATACAAGTTTATTTATAAAAAAAAACAATTCAATTTCAAAATCAAGAACTTTAAATTTAACTTAAAATTTTCTTAAAGCTTAAAACTTATTTATTTAAATTTGAAATATTTGTTATCACTTTAATTTGGGTTCAACCCTTACTGGAACCCAAGAAACAAAGCACAAAGATTTTTAAGTCCTTAAAACCGTTTAAAACCAAAACAGTTAACACAGCAACTCAACCCAAAGCCACGCGAGTTCCCCGAGTTTCCCCCCCCCCCCCCCCCATAACCCGAGATCTGCTTCGAGTAAACAAAGCAACCCAACACAGAAAAACTGCAGACACCAACCTACTACTCGTGCTCCTGCACCGGAGTTTGAGCCACCTCCGGCAACGTTGACTTCGCCGACAAGTCATCCCACCTCTCCACAGGCCTCCACGACCAACC
Organism: Allium cepa; assembly: GCA_030765085.1. NCBI lineage: Eukaryota > Viridiplantae > Streptophyta > Magnoliopsida > Asparagales > Amaryllidaceae > Allium > Allium cepa. The sequence goes on along the minus strand of CM060943.1, from coordinate 545,178,316 downwards.
AAACTCCAAAATCTTCCCTTAATCAAAATCGAGTATCCAGTGTATACAGAACCCCAAACCCATCATCAGAACTCTCCCAAAATCATCACCTCCGATCGATGATATCCACTACAACTCCGGTCCTAGCTCGCTGGACTACCATGCTTGCTCCTCCCCAAAAATCATACCACTCGATGCAGTATAGACGATACAGTGGCTAATTTACAGCCGACCCCCAAAAGCTAGGTTAAAAACAAATCTCAAGCAAATTTAAACTTCTCAGTGAATTAAAAATTCTTTAACCATTTTTCCTATATTCCCTGATGCATACACAAACTCCATGAAGAATTTCAAGCAATCCAATTGAATAGATTATCAGTTATAGTTCAAAACCAAATTTTGCAGTAAAGCCCAAATTCATACACAATACAGGTTTAAAAATTTTGAATTTCTTTTCAAAATTCATAACTTCCAATGATACTTTGATTTATGTAATTGTTTTGACCAAATTAAATACTTGTTTCCAACATTGAATATAAATTGTTTACTGCATTTTTTTTCTACAGATAACTTTAAATTTTCAGAACTTAGTTTTATTTTTAGTTCTAAAATTTAAACTTAAACTACTTATTTTGTTTTAAATCTATGTTCTAATAGTTGCCTAACAAAATAGCTTGAAGTTTTGATATGAACTTAATTCTGTAATAAACAAAACAGAGATGATCAAGGCAACAAGCATACACAGGTTTTAAGCATAACAAACATAATAACACATATCTATGCAGAGGCAAACTTATATGTATGTAATATCATCACCAACTCATAGCAACAGCTAATAACTAATTATGTTTTAGTAAAAGTTTACTCACTTTTATTTAGAAGAAGAGCAGAGTTTGAAGATGACTGGAAGTTGCAAAAGACTTGAACTTGAAGCTGAAGCCATTGATACAGAGATGTCTCATGTTTGCATTTGAAAAACTTGGGAAACATTTGAGCTTGAAACTCAAGAAACTGAAGCTTTGATCAGATTTTCTTGCATGCATTTGAATATTTGGTGCAGACACTTAAGTTTGAAGCTTTTCAAAACTGGAGCTTTGCATGCATTTGAAACTTTGAGGAATTTAAATGAAGATCTCAATTTAAAGCTTGCATGCATTGGAAGTTTTGAGGAAAAGATTACAGATCTGGAAGGAGTGTTTACAGGTTGTTTGAAATCTGGGTAATGAATTTATAGGTTTTGGTTTAGAGGAGTAAATGCAGATTTTAAATTGAATATTTCTGGTTTTGGGTGTTTTGAATAAAGATTGCATGATGGTTTTAATTTTCTCTTAGACATGAATACCAAGAATTCAAAGGAAATAAGCAAGAGTGATTATATATGATAATTTCAGATTTTATAAATTAAAAAGAAAATTTAAAACAAAATGGACACTTGTCTCAACTTTGCATTAATGTTGTAACACTTGTAAACAAGGTGTTTTAAAATTAAACATTTGTTACTTCTTATGTATTTGTTTTAAAAGAAAATTCAAAAGACTTTTAAAATTATTTTCCTAATTAATAAACATGTTTTCTAAATTTTAAAAATGCTTTCTTATTAAATATCAAATAAACAAATACACTTACATATTTATAAATGTATGCTAATTTATATAAAATACAATCTTTAAAAAAAAGAAATGCAACTAAATGTAATTTAAATAAAATTATTTACAACATTTCAAACTTACTTTAAATACTATTTTAAATAATCTTTGTATTCCTTTTATTAAATATAAACACAAATCAAATTTGTTTAGATAAACTTTTATAAAAGAAAAATAAAACAAAATCTTATTTCTAATTAAAATATTACCTATATATTTCAAAATTCAAACTATATTATCATCTTATATTTTAAGATGCATGTATATCTTTGAATTCAAATTTGTATTCAAATTAAAGTCAAACTTGAAAACCAAATCCAAAATCACTTTAAATAAATGAATATCAATTTTTAAATAAGCTTATTATTATTAACAAATAATATATTCTATTTTGAAATCAATTTAAAATACACAGATTTAAATACACAGATATAAATGCATTTTAAACACACTTATAAATTTTGAAAACAATACACCAATTTAAAATTTTATCTACACAAATAAAATAATTAATCTTAATATAAAACCAATTTATAACCAAAATTAAAACATTATTTAGTTATTTATTCTTGAAAATAACAATTTAATCAATTCAAATAATTTAAATTAGAGATTATCAACATTTTAAACTCCTGGAAATTCCGGGATATTACAGCGGTAGTAGCTGCTATGCGTTATCACCACTCTGGATCCGTAAAACAGTAGTATCCTACCTTGGGCATTGCCTCGCATGCCATGTCATATGCCTTATCGAGCCCATTGTGAGTTTGGTTTGTATCGTACCTATGGAGTGCTCCATGAGTATCCCACCGGTTTGGTGGGGCTTACACTATCTGTATGGACTACGGTATTTATATAAAAATGTGTTAAGGGGGATATGAGAACGCCTTAACGCTATTTTAATACTTTACTATAGACATAATTTAATAGCGTATTGTACTATGTATGTCTATAGCTTAACGGATCCTTAGGAGATGGAATCCCGAACATCTCTTAAGTTATTGCATGCACGTTAGACACTGGACATGAGATGTAAAATCCAGTAAACATCTTTGAAGCTGTTACACTTATGTTCATTTACTATTGATTTTACTTACATAAGGTCTCTTAGTTCTGACTTAAGTGTTTTGTCTTCTCATTACGCTCAGGTCAGTCTGAGCATTACAATGTATTGAAGACCATTTTATTCGAAGGATGAAGATGGAGATTAGTCTATTATTTACTATATTCATTTCACTGCATCATGTTGTTCCACTACATTATTTATTTATTCCTATTGAATATGCTTGTATATGATTTTTGTTTGATGATAATAAACATATATATATATATTTAAATGTATTTGTTAATGTACTATTTATTTTCACATATTTAAATAAATATTTGCTTAATAAAATAAATAACACAGGATTTAAATTCAAACAGATATTTTATTTAAAAAATATTTTAATACAATTTTGAATAGAACAAAATTGAGCTCTTACTATATACAATTTTTGATTACATCGCAATTTCGATTACGTCACCATATAATTATCATTTACAATAGCACCTCATTACATATCACTCATTCACTCGTATTTATCTTCAACTCTATTCCAGATTGAATCCAGCATCTGAGTTATCTGCAAAATAAACACTGACACGGTAAAATTGAAAAAGGAAAGAAATATTTTTTCAGTGTAAAATAAAATGTGTATTTTGAAAATGTTATTTTCCTCAGATATTTGAGGGTTGTTCGTCATCATTTAAATTTGAATTCATCATACACGAACAGCTTGTGACATGCATAGTGTATCACTGTACATGCCACAAGGCCGTGCACATCGATATACACTTGATAAAATTACAGGGATAGGTGAGCACATGGTCAAACCCAATCAAAAGTCGGGTTCAACTCAAGTGCAATACAAATAAAGTCACGACACGAGCACAAGGTCAAACCTGAGCATTAAGCTAGATTCAACTCAGGTGCACTACAAAACTTCACAAAATTGTCGAGCACAAGAATTCAAATACAACCAACCAAGAACACAGTCTCGACCAAAACAACCAGACTCAAGTGGATATAAAAGTGGAGATGACCAGTAATCAAGTGCAGGTTCACCAGATAATATTTTTTACAAGACCAGTCAACTTGAAAGTAATATCAAAGGTAACAACGGTCCGGATAAAGGCATGGCACAGAGGCAAAGACTAGATAAATATATATACACATATGTATATACATATACGAGTCCAAATGAATGGGTCACACTACACCAGAAATGACAACAATGGACAAAAACTATATTCGAGCATGAAAGCAGTTTCAAGATTAAATCAAGGTCAAAACAATTTCTAGGTAGTATTTTCGAATAAAGATAATGTTAATTTGCAGTTTTTACAAAAATCAAGTAGCGGTCCTCAAACAAGTCTGGCAACAACATGAAGATATCATGAACCGGCTCAAATGCAACAAAACCAAAATGACTCAAAGCACATGATGATATACAACAGAGAGGACTACAACAACATATATATATATATATATATATACACACATACATATGTATGTGTGTATGTATATGGTGGTAACACAAGTATAAATTTATCAATGCATTCAAGGAACAAAAATACACAGTGCATACATATTCAACCAAACCAAAGATGTGTGGATATAAGAAAACAGAGGTGGACAGTGCAACCAAGCTACAGACTTCAAGAATAGTTCAAATGAAACAGCTACCAAAGTTTCATCAGTTTAGAAGCAACATGTACAACATGAAATGATCGAGTTCAATATCCAAACAGACCATAAGTAAAACCAAAATGCACATATCAACAGTAGTGACTATGTTCAAGCCTCAACTTTTACAAGTACATATGCATATGGACGTGACTTAAAATACAAACAGTCAACATGTGTAAAGTGTAGATTTCAAGTCTAACATTTTTAGTGATGTACACGTGAAGACCAATAGAAAGTGTCGACCAAGCACATGTACAAAGCTACAATAACTCAACACAATGCATATGTTAGTAGTGATGTACACATTGAACCAAACAACTATACATAATGTGAAGACATCAAGTGAAGGCCAAACCAGCTAGAACGCACATAAGCAATAATGCACATCAACTATCAAGTGCAGACTCAAGTTAACAAAGTCAAGGCCAAAAACTACCAGAGTCCATCAAGCAACAACTAATAGTACACGTACTAGAGAATAAAAGAGACATTGCAGTAACAAAGTCAAAATATGTAGCAGGTGACACAAAATTGAACAGAGTCAATGTCAAACCAAAATCAAAGCTGTGGTGCCTACGTGGTAACAAGTTCGAACAAATCAAAAAATTAAGAAACCGATGTTAACAGCAGTTTCAAATCAATTCGAAGCTGTGAGTCAATCAATTTCAAAAGAGGAATATACAGTATATCGAACAAAGTCCAGAAATCATGGCCAAAGTCAATCACGACCAAAGTCAAGTTTAAATGTCAGAGATTTCAAAGGCATGGTAATCAAGGAATCGAGGAAGTTCAAAATCAAAGCCGTGATAATCAAGTCACAAAATATACGAATTTGAACAAGTCAGTACCAATCTTAAGTATTCAAGCAAAATCGAACGGCCAAGCTACAATATTGACGAATTCAAATAAATATATATGAACGAAATTTTAGGATTTCCAATCCTAATTAAACCCATCTCATCTTCGCTACAGGATCATCGAGTTCTAGCAAAACTAACCAGATAAGAAAATTGGAAAAATAAAATCATATACCAATTTTAACAATCGAATTCAACTAAATTGAAGTAGCCGTGAGCAATCTAAGTGATCGAAGAAAGAAATCGAAGCATCAGCAATCAATTCGACAAAGCAGTGACTTCATCACGAGGCCCTAATTGAGGAACGAAGCATCCATAAGCGCAGACAAAAGAAAAGGAACAGGCTGAAGAAACGAAGTGATAAAGGCGACATTTTTTACTGTATTGTTTGGGCCGGTTCCTTTTATTATTTGTGCTTTAGTATTTTAAAATTAGGATTTTGATTTTTAAATTGTTTTTTAATTTGTATTTTCTCTTTTAAACTTTTTTGAATTCTAGTCATGTGACTATGGGACGAACTACGGTGGTGTAGTTCGAGAATTCGTAACTCAGTGGCTGAGTTGTGGTAGGCTTTTGAGCGTAGAGTTAGGTTAGTCGATAGCGGGTGTCGTGAGTTTACGTATGTAAGCATCTGACTACTTAATTTCTAGCAGAAACCTTGGGGGTAGCACGTAGGTAGGGTTTTGCTGAAGCTGGGTAAATCTGTGTGTTTAGTTTTCTGTTTTTAAAATTCTGCAATTATATGTGCTGTTATTATTCTGCTATTATCAGCGATGCAATTATTTTATATACTTCAGCATTAAATTTTTATAATTGATAGTACCACCCTATCACCCCCCGCTCTAGAGTGAAATAGATCCTACAATTCCTGTGTATGTATAACTCTGATCGTAAATGTTTAATCAAATGTTATTTGTAAAATAGCATCATGAACTGTTTATTTGATTATTATATTTTTGTCATTCTGCTGTGAGATTCCATGTTTTATTTTTCCTTCTTTTCTCTTATTTTCTTATTTACCCCATTAAAAATCCTCCTTTTTGAATGGTTTGAGTTGACATGTGTGGTTTATTGTCGATTTATATCGTCCAAAAAGATGGGTCGTTACAAGTGGTAACAGAGCTTTGGTTTAGCGATAACCTTATCTTTGTGGGGTCTGACTCATTAGTGATTAGGTAGTAATACCCTAGAATGAGTCTGTCTGTGTGTGTGTGTGTGTGTGTGTGTGTATGAGAGAGCATACATGTTAGTGTTAAAAATGTTTTTATATTGTGTTAATTTGTTCTATTTAGTATTTGTAAATTTTGGTCGGAACATGGGACGCCATGGCATTGATAGGGATTTCTAAACACTTAATAGGGAAGACCGACACAATATTGCTTTTGAAATATAGGTAAATGAAATGTTTTTATCTAGTATTATATTTTGTATATACAATATTAATTTATAAATGAGTACAGTTGTATGTGATATATTTGTTTGTTAGGAAGTGAAATTTTATAAATATTGGTTGTGAAATAAAATTTACAAATAAAGTAAATATAAATTGGAAATTGAGAACATAAGTTCCGGGGTTTGAAATTTGTTTTCAAAAGATTTTGGAATATAATATTAGTATTATTTGAAAATATTTTCAGATATAAATATTTTCAATGTAATTTGAAAGAAATGTTTTAAAGGAATTTTAAAAGGAAATAAGTCATGTACTGCCCTCTTTTGTAGCTGGAAAATAATTTCATTAAATATGACCACATCATCGACTTTCGTTTTCAAGTTTCAAAGTTGAAAGACCGCGGTTGTAGTTTACTAAACATTTGTTTTGATAAACAAATCTTAATTTTTAATTTCTAAATATGACGGGATATATAAAAGCTTCGAGTATATATACATACATATATATATATATATATATATATATATATATATATATTATTTCAAATTGATTTGAAATGGAACCCGACATCTAGTTCTTAAGTTTCTATAAAGTAGGGATTTCAATTATTGTAATGAAATGAAATCTCAACTATTTTAATCGTTGAAAACTTCTAAGATGAAAAATAAGAAATTAGATGCTAAGTGATTAATGAAATATATAAGAAATTGGAAATTTGTAATTTGTAAATCAAAAGATATGAAAATTTAGAAGATGTAATTATTGGACATTTTTGTTAACTAAAATGAATAAGATAAACTTGTGTAACATTCAGTTACATTCTTAAAACATATGTATAACTTACCAGAACTATTTAAAAGTTGTAATGTTAATATGAATATATAATAGAATATTATATAAGTAAAACTTGGGTAATGAAAGTGTTCAAATGGAGTTATTTCTATAAATAAGAATTTTGATGTACAAGAAATGGTATAAACACACGTTAATGTTTTGAAATGCTAATAATTAGATTGAATAGTAAAAGTGAATACCATATCAAGTAAATGATTATAACTCTAGAAAATGATTGAAATGATTCGGAAATAGATTTAATATTCAATATAACTATATATGAAAGAAATAAGTGTGAAAAAGAGTTAAAAATTTAAGTATGAGCTGATTCACAAATGAATCTTGATATAAAAAGGAAATCAAAGTAAATGATAATGGTGAATTAAATCTGTAAAGAAACTTATATAATATTTTAAGAATTGATTTATGGATGATCTACATAATTAAACGGGAATAACCTACGTAAGTAAATAAATGTAAATTAATGGAAAAATGACATTGTATGAATGAATGAAAGTAAATAAAAGAGTAAAAAGGGAAACCGATTGAATAAACTTGAATAAGGTTAAATTATTTGTTGTTTGGCTTATGGGATGTTTTGGAAATAATAATTCAAACGTTTAAGGATATATGAATAATCTATTAAGTTATTATCTAAGGCTGTTGAGCGTATGGTTCACTTAATGGTTTAATTGTCAACCTTTTAATATTAAAAGTTTCTAAACTTGAACAAACCATTGGTTCTGATTGCTATGTGTATGATGGATACTTTGATTGCATATAATGGTTATATTGTTTTATTTGCATATGTTTTGTGTTAATTTGCTTTTGTTACTTATTGAAGACAACCAAATATTTCTCTTGTATATAATTCTCACTATTTTGGATTATATAAGTGAAATACAGGTTATGAAAGCAAAAGCTACTGCTATTGGTTTCATAAATAAAGTTGTTGCTTGACAAATAAGTATGTTTTTGGATTACGGCTTTGCAACGATATTTTAATTGTTTTTCCCATGGTTGGGATATTTTATTATTGAAATATGACATATATATTGTAATCATTGATATTATTATTTTTTCGGACCTATCCGTACAAAGAAGACTCTGCCGAAATTTTTTGTGAATTTAAGACTTAGATATTTTTCGTGAAAGTGAAAATATTTTCAAACTTTTATTAGACTTGAATATGAGAGATTTAATTGTTTATAAATTGATATATTTTATTTAAAATACTTAATTATGTAAGTTTAAAATTTTTATAAATTGAATATTTTGAATAAAATTATATCAAGTTTCTTAATTCCTTCTTTTCCGTTTTCGAGGACGAAAAGTTTTGAGTGGGGGAGAGTGTAATGACCTGTAGATTTTGATAATTAAAAATATTAAATTAAATAAGATTTTGAAATCTAATATTGTGGAAAATTAAGTTTTTTTATTTATTAATGAGAAATTAATTAGAAGATGATTTAATAATGTTGTTTATGTAATATCAATGAATTGAAATAATTGAAAAGTTAATTTGGCTATAATTGTAATTAATGGAATCAAATTTTTAATTAATGGAATTAATGCAATTGAAATATTATAATTAATATTGTAAAAGATGATAACTGTAAATAATGAATGTAATAAAATGTGAACTAATGTTAATTATATTCATAAGGTTTTGGTTGATTTAAAAATAAGAATGTAAATCAAAGTAAAAGAGTTCATTGGAATTTAAATTGTAATTAATTAATTAATTTCAATTGGAATTGAACTTCGAAATTTGTGTAATATATAAATATTAGATTAGCATTGAAAATTTAATTTTAAATGATTATTAATTTCTGTGTAATTAGAAATGATAAAAAAATTAATTATTAAATTTGAATTAAAAAGCGATTAAACCAATTTAATAATAAATTATATAATTAACGTGAAAATAGCCATTTTGGCCACTGTCTTGGATTTTGACAAAACCAGTTTTATCGGATCCGTAACAGAGAATTATTATAGGATTTTAAGTTTCGTAGCGATCGGACTTGTCATTTGATCGTGCGAGCTTGAAACGCCTAGAAATAAATTTGATGAATTCAATGAATATAATCTGATTTTAAAAGCTAACTTCTGCATATAATGAAATTTGGGTTTGAAACTAGTTCCATTGAGTTTAAAAATATCAAAAAAGAACTATTTCGATATATTGGATGACCTACTTTCGTTTCGAAAATGGAACGGGCTTTTTGGGTCATCGTTATCATTTTGACTCAATTTGATTTGTCTATTCATTCCTATCTAGCTTCACCATATAAATAGATTTCTTTTCTGAAATGCTAGCAGTCTTTTTCTTATTTATGTACGTACATTTCCATCTTCTCCTTCCTTCCTTCCCAATGGTAGAAAACCTAATTCCCAAATTCAAATTTCAAATCAAAATCAATTCCAAAATTCAAACTCCTCAAATTATAGCAAATTATATATCGTTGGAAAGCTCTCGACGTGTGTAATCTACCTAGAAATTTGTTTTTCGATTTGATGCATCGTTTGACTAGAAATCGAGATTTATTCTTGGCCATTCATCCTAGGGTCTTCGATCCAACGATGGAATATCGATTTTACGACGATCGGGAGGTGTAGTGTTGTAGAGATTGTCGAGAAGCATGCATCTATGTAGTTCGTTCGTGCTAATGATGCTTGGTTTTGCCAGAATTCATGGAAGAAGGTAGCGGTGGCGCAGCTGAAATACCGCGGCGGAGGCAATCGCACGTGGGCCATGGTGGTCAGTCGGAGGTAGAGACGTGGATGGCGACGTCAAATCTAGTCCAGGCGGTGCGTAGCAGTGGCGTTTATCGTAGTTAAGTCGATAGCTGTGCTTCTGTATGAGCATGTTTTGTTCTGGACTAGCTTTCAAGTAGTCACGATGCGAACGAAGATGACGCGTCTATTTTCTACTTGCCCTTATATACATTTTAATTTCAATTTAAAATTTAAAGGTTCTAACATGCATAACTTTTTCATACTAGCTCAGATTCACGTGTGGTTTTCTCTATTGCGATCTTATCGAAATTCCAAACACTATGGAATTGGTCTGGCTGCATTTCGAGACCGTTAAATTTTTGGAACTAATTTGGATTTTAAATCGATGAAAATCAAAGGTGAGTGTTTTTACCCACTCACTAATGCTAAACTATCTTATGTCAGCAAAATTTAATTTATGATGTGATTAGAGATTGATTGATGTTTGGTACTTTAAATTGCCATTCGAGTTTAATTTAAATTTATATTGAATTCAATTTCCATTTAAATTATTATTGAAATTTAATTGCCAGTAAGTCCCTGATAATTATAACTAGTTTATTTATTGTGATTTATTGGTTGATTGAATAATGTTGCGATGGATGTTTAATTATTGATATTTGGATGATTGGATATTATATCTATTATATATGTTGTTATCACACAACAAGTGCCCTCAGTTTGCCGTTAGGAAAAATCATTATGGGTTCAAATGATACATATCCAAATGAACTTATAAATTAGGGAAAAATCGTTATGGGTTGAAATGATAAACTTAAGCGGTTTTATGGATTTTGAATTTTATTCGGGATTGCGGGTTGAAATGATATATACCTGTAAATTTAAAATTTATTGCGGGTTGAAATGGTATATATCCATATCACTTTACCATATGGTAGAAAATTATATACGGACACCAGATTGGTTAAATTAAATGGTTTTAAATTCTTAGTTTTGAATCTAGTTAAATGATAATTTGAAATTAAATTTGATTTATATGAACAAAATTGTTTTCAAAATCCAAGCTTTAAAATGTTGAAATTGAAATTGGTTTAAATGAATTGTTTACTGAATTTAAATTGGATTTTTAAAGTTGAATTTTGAAATATAAATGAAATGTATCAAAATTGAGTTATTATAAACATTTGAATATTTAAACTTTGAAATATATTGAATTTTAAGTGGTTTAAATTTTTAGTTCAAACATGGATTTGAAATCGATATACATTGAAATGGTTTTAATGAGAATATGAATTGAAAGATTAGAATTGAGTTTTGTTGATTTGAAATCTGGATATGGTCCAAATTTGTTGAAATGAAAGAAATAGTTTAATTTGATATTATTTTCAAATTCATTATTTTAATATAAACTGTTTAAAAATCTATTATTTTAAAATTTAGATTATTTAGATGTTCAACTATTTACTATATAAACCATTCCAATAACCAAACCATTTTGTACTAAACTATTTTTAACTATTTTAAAATCCTTAAACTATTTGAACTATTTTTAACTATTGTAAGGATTATAAACTATTTTAATACATTAGCTATTTTAATACATTAGCTATTTTAATATATAACCTATTTTAATATATAAATTATTTCTAATATATAAACCATTTAATTTATAATCAATTTTTAGAATATAAACTATTTTAATGTATAACGATCTCAATATATATAAATTACTTTCAATATTCAAATTGTTTGAAGTTGGAACCGTTATGATTTAGATTTAATTGATTCAAATATGAATATTTTGATATGATGGTTTAACCGGTTTTGCGACTATGATTTGGAAGTGAATATGATTTTGAAGTAAATAATGGTTTCTAAAGTGAATATGATTTTGAAATGATTATGATTTAGAAGTGAATATGGTTTTGAAGTAAATAATGGTTTCTAAAGTGAATATGATTTTGAAATGATTATGATTTGGAAGTGAATATGATTTTGATGTAAATAGTTGTTTCGAAAGTGATATGATTTTGAACTGAATACGATATTTTGGTATGAAGTAAGATGGTTTGGTTGTTAAAGAGACCGGGATCGGATATTGCCATACTCTCCGCCGATACCGAAAACCACTTTAATAACTGTGCATGTGGTGGAAATCCCGAATAAAGTAGATTGATTTGGCGAACGCAACTGTATGAGATATGAACGTAGCCCTAACCCCCTCGAGTCGGCTTGATATGACTAAAACAGGAGTCATGCCTAGCCAAGTAGGGTCGCTTCCCTATCAGGCACATTTCTTCGATACTGTATTTATTACTTTGTGATTGATTTGGTGGCCACCCTTCGATTTTGATTATGGGAGTGCATGTCGAGGTAGTAGTAGGTGCTATGCGTTACCATTAGTCTGGATCTGCAAAATGATAGTATCTTACCCTAGGCATTCCCTCGCATGCCCTGTCATATGCCTTATCGAGCCCATTACGAGTTTGGTTTGTATCGTACCTATGGAGTGCTCCCTGAGTATCCCACCGATTTGGTGGGTTTTACAGTATCTGTATAGACTACGGTATTTGTATAAAAATATGTTAAGGGGGATATGGGTAACGCCTTAATGCTATTTTAATACTTTACTTTACTGTAGACATATTATAATAGCGTATTGTACTATGTATATAGATAGTTTAACGGATCCTTAGGAGATGAAATCCCGAACATCCCTTACATTATTGCACGCACGTTAGACACTGGACAGGAGATGTAAAATCCCGTAAACATCTCTGAAGCCTTTACACTTATATTCATTTAATGTTGGTTTAACTTACATAAGATTTTTTGCTCTGACTCAAGTGTTTTGTCTTTTCATTACGCTTGAGTTAGTCTGAGCTTTTCAGTGAATTGAAGACCATTTTATTCGTAGGATGAAGATGGAGATTAGTCTACTATTTATTATATTTATTTCACTGCATCATGTTGTTTCGCTGCATTATTTATTTATTTATTCCTGTGTATGTATAACTCTGATTGTATTGTAAATGTGTAGTCAAAATGTTATTTGTAAAACAGCTTCATGAACAGTTTATTTGGTTATTATATTTTTGTCATTCCGCTGAGAGATTCTGTGTTTTTTCCTTCTTTTCTCTTATTTTCTTATTTACCCCATTAACAATCCTCTCTTTTGAATGGTTTGGGTTTACATGTGTGGTTTATTGTCGATTTAAACCATCCAAAAAAGGTGGACCGTTACATAGATTCAATGCAATAAACCTCTTGGCAATATAAGAGTAACTAAATAAGGAAATGACAGTGGATGTAGGGACTTTTGGCCCATACAACTATAAAAGTCTTGGTGTTATTTACTTTCAGTGTTTACCTTCTTCTCATTTATCATCTGACTCCGTAGTTCAACATTCCGTAGCTCCTGCTTAATTACATCATATCTTGGTAATCTCATAATCGGGATATATGACCCAACTAGTTTCGGAGCTCTGCCTACGAATCACGGGGTGCTGGTGTAGAAGAAATTCTGCACTAACAAATGTGTAGAAGAAATTCTGCACTAACAAATGACTTTTTCCATTCTTTTACCCCTTCCTTATTTTCTACTTCTGTTCCGTTTTAACTTTTAATTTATTCTTGCATATTCTTCAATTTCTTTTCTTTATTTAATTCTTATCTTTATTTATATCCTATACCTATTCTCTTAAGATATTTATCATGATTATATCTCTTTATTTAACACTTAGAGATTTTCTGTATTTTAATGCATTAGAATTACGCCTCTTGTAATGAAAAGTTTTACACTGTAAATTTCTGTATCTTATCCGGGAATTAAGGTTTGTGTTACGTTTAGAATTACAATGAATTGTCTCTTTCTGTAGTTATTGAAATAGACAATACGAAATAGGGTAAACATCCCTATCTTATACATCTCTTTCATTTTGGGTGTCTCCTTGTCATTTCAAATGATGCACTTTTATTTATAGTTTTAAATTTGATAATCTATAGAAATTCACATTGCAACATCTCATGTTCCGACGAATTAAAATACTACTTAAATCCCTATAATTTATCATGAAACTATTTTATACTTTTATTTCAATAATCATTCAATTTACAAAACGGGAGTTATTACATCATTTACAAGTTCATGTTTTACTACTATTCAATAATAAATTTAGGATTTCTAATATCCAAATTCTTTCCAGATTTACATTTATTCAGTATATATGTACATCAAGTTAACAAATGTAGGTAGAGTTTATAATTTCATTGCATGTGTATGAGTTTAGCCTACAACTCTAATTTAGATTCCATGCATAAAGGATACAATGATATTAATCTAATATTATACAAAGTATATAATTTTTCTCACTCAGCTTTTTAGCTTTCCAGATCTCTAGATCTAATCCTTGTTGCTCCACTTTGACTTGCTTTTATCCTTATCTGGATTTATATACCGCAAACATATATAGATTTATCAGTGATCCAGATTAGATGTAACGTCCCTCCACTTTGAAGGCCAAAACTATGTGCATGAATGCCACAATCATCCATAATATTAATTTCTGGTAATAAAATGCTGCTATGTTAATTATATCAATATTTAGAAGCACATGAATATGAAATTTTTTTAAACACAATTTAACAGCAAACTTTCACATTTCATTTCACAAAAGATATTCCATATTCATTACATAATCTCATTCGCAATCCCACAGTCAGAGAAAATATAATTATTACAATATACTCCATGAGCGACATGTGAAGATGCCCCCATGGTTGATCAGAGTCTAGCACTTGGCAATTATATAACTAGTCATTACATCCATACAGATAAAATCAGACAAAATAGTGGATTGGTTAAAAACTCCTAAATAGCTTGATTGCCTCACGCATATCTCCGAAAGCTTATCCGTCCCAACTACTCAAATGAGTATTTGAGAGTTTAAGGTGAAAAAAAACTTCGAATTAGACAAACATTCTAGTATGAATAATAATCTACCATCTCGAACCGAAAATAGATATTTAGTGAGACCAGACTGTTGAGTGGAACAGGTTTTTCCCATACTAGTATCTTAACCAAAACACATTGACCATATACTACGCTCCTGCATCCATAATGGTGAGACCATAGAAATTAAGCATTTACAGTTATGTAACGTATATTGGACTACCTATCCCAATTTATTAGAATATCCATCTTAATTCTCATCTGACTATCTATGTTAATTACAAATGACTATCCATCTTATATTTATGTAAACTGCCCATCTCACATGTAATTATTTGGATTACCCATCCCCTACCATATGAACTACCCATCCCACTTGGTTCAATTATCAAAGTTATGTGGACGATCCATCTCACATATAATTACTTGGACTACCCATCCTGAACCATATGGACTACCCATCCCATATGGTTTCATTTACTTAGAATAATATGGACTATCCATCACATATCCTATAGTCTTTCTAGGACGACTATGAATCCTTCAATATCCATATAGAGACTATCCAACTCCAATGTGATGTTGATTATACATCACACATCCCATAGTTTTCTAGGATGACTATGAACCCATCACTTATCAATTTAATTCATGTTTAATCCAAATGTTTAACCTATGTCTACTGGTGTCCCCAATTAGGTTGTGTCCCCGATAACTTATAGCATGTTGAAATGATGTGCATTGGTATCCCCAATGATTAATGTCGAATTCATGAAACAATTGGCAAAATAAATAACATACATTGGTGTCCCCAATTAATGTCGAAATAAAGGCCTATCGCTCGCCGCTATTTATAAAGAAGATTTGCGCCATTCATGCTGCATAATACAATACCGAAACTCAATCCATGGTTAGAAAACAAAATTTTAGATTTTTGTAAATCATATGGCTAATTGCCGAAATCATAAGGTTATCGACCTTCTTAACATTGGCTATCTTGCCCTTTAAAACATAGTTTAAATTTTCATAAAACTAAGCATTGCTGGCATATAAAACGAAGGGAGGCGGCATCAACACCGTGCGCACCCCATGATGAACCTCTATACAAGGTCAAAAGACAAAAATTATATTCTTTTAAGTATAAAACCTTATGTTGATAACGAGGTTGTCAACATACATACATTATAGGTTATCTACCTCTCAAAGAAAAACTTTTGTTATCATAAAAACAAGGCAGTCCGGCCTATAAAGCCTCACTGGCGGTATAGAAGAAATGCGGCACCAAAACTGCCTGGCAAGGTCATCAAAAACAAAGGATTATAGGATGCTGATACTAATGAATGGCCACATTATTACTCTAAGTCAAAACAGTTACTTGCGACATTGCTAAAGTAATAGGGAAAACACGGTACTGCGGCTATTACGTCGCAAAAAAAATGTCGGCATTGATGACTTACCCCATCAATGATTCCCACAAACCTTAGATGCGCTATTCCCATAACGAAAATGCCATATGCATTGCCAAATGCATCCCATAATTATGATATAAGTATCCCATGTGTTATTTCACGTCGGTGCCGCTTTTCATTAATAACTCTGAACAACATGAGAGTGTCGCATATCAGTGGCATAGTTGTACGTATCATAAAAACTATTTTCTTCCCTTATAAAGTAAATTATTTCTACCAACTCCTAGTTCTTGTCAAAGTATGATTGGTCAGTAACAAAACTTTATATTTTCTTCTTAGATTTGCTGGAACAAAATTTACTTTCCCAAATCATTCGTCGACTTGATTAATTATTTTTCTTAATTAATTATTAACTTGAAAATTCCTTTCTAGTATAATAAATAATATTAATTCATAATCACTTGGGAATATTCCTCAAATAATCACAGAAATTCAAAAAAATTATATTTTTGCCAAAATTTTGGTGCTGTAAACATTATTTAATTATTTTTAATAATTAAACCCGAAACAAACCAAATTTTCACCTTATAAAATTCATAAATTTTTTATTTTAACTTGAAAAATTATGAAATTAAATGTACATCTCAAAAATATTGTTTTACATAACATATTATAAATCAAATCAATTGGAGATTAAAAGTTAGGTTTTTCCCTTAAAACCCATTCAAATAAGTTCATAAAAAATTTCATAAATCATTGTTCTATCCAAACAATAATTATACATCCATAACTTGGCAAGAACTATCAAAACAATTCAGATACTACCCATAGTTGAATAAAAGAATAAGAAATAAAGATGGTCTACGTGTTATTCGCCTTAGATTTGATGTTGGTGTTGAAATTTGATAAAGCCTTTAATTCCCTTGGTTTCCCCTTTGACTTGCCTTAGTTTTCCTCTTCTAGTCTCCCTACTAAATGTGTGAACTCTTCTTTTAGGTTTTAGATTACTTTGATGTTGTAAAATGGGAATGAATGAGAAGGTGGGGGTTTTAGAGAAAAAAGTAGACCTATTCCTAATATACCCTTCTCATTTATTCCTCCTTAGATTAAGTTTAAACAATCTTGCTTAGTTGATTAATGACGGCTCGACCTTACAAATTTTCAAATCAAATCTCCCTGTCCTACTACATTATTCTATGTGATCCATCCAATTAGATTTCCTGAATAACGTTAAACAAAAATTAGGGGTGTTACATGCTCTCCCTTAAAGAATTCCACCCTCGAAATCCAGTAACGACTACATAACAAGCATATTAAACATGCAAATAGTGCTATTATATCCTACTACTATTAAGTCTATAATCAATAGTTATAAAACATTCCATCATAACAGCTCGGGATAAGTATCCTTGATCTTGTACTCTTTTCTCAAGTACAGTCTTTCTCATTGTCACTCCACTGGACTTTTATTAATTTGACCGTCCTGTTCCTGAACCTCTTCTCATCATTGGCTACAATATGGACTGGTTGTCTCATAAAAGTCAAATATGGTTCTACACTAAATCTTCTAATACAGTCAGAGCAATAGTTGTCTTTGGATCATGCACATACTTCCTTAGATGAGAAACGTGAATAATATTATGGAATCCTACCAAACTACTATGTATGTGAGTTTTCCTATCCTCTATATAATAGAGAATGCTCTAACATATTTCGGTGCCAGTTTTCCGACTTATCAAATCATACCACACCCTTTTTCAGCCATATCTTAATGAAAACATGATCTTCAACTGAGAAATCTAAGTCTTTACCCTCTTATATGTGTAATTTGTCGGTCTAGACTGAACTTCTCTCATCTTAGCTGGGATTAACTCAATCTTCTCGGTGACTTCTCTCACCATATCTAGACCAATGACCAATCTATCTCCAGTCTCTAGCTAACATGTTGGTGATTTGCATGAACTTCTATACAAGGCTTCAAAAGGCATTATTCCTATATTACTCTGATAACTATTTGTCATGATCCGAAATCCAATGTTCGAAAATTGACACTAAATACCTCACTTGTATTCGACTTCCAAAGATTCAAACATCGAATTCCAGTCGGATAGAGCTTATAACAACATTAGACGAATATAAAACAGTGGAAACAAAAATAAATATCATATATCAACACAGGAACAACATGATACAATATCCAATACAACATCGATCCCAAAAATCAGAGTGATATAACTATGATACAACAATAATATGATAATAGACACTTTAACAAGTTTCCAACATACTACAACTTCGACAAGGTCTTCAAGACTCCAACAATTCGAAAGATTTCCAAATCCAAAGCTTCCAGAAGACTTCAAAATCTAAGCTAGCTCCAAAACACGGATAACCTGCTTCTAGGCTGCCCGTGTAGAAAATTATGGGCACCCAGAGTTTAGGAAAGGAACAATAAACTCCAGGTCAGTCATGGGACTGGTATGAGTAAACAAAAACAGTTGTTGAAATAAAACAGTTCTTTTTTTATCAAAAGCAAAACAAAGGAATTTGAAAGAAATCTGCAATGCCTTTTTGAAAATGAAACTGCCATAAGGCCTCCCACCACACACGCAGTGCAAGCGCAAACTTGGAGGAGATTTCTCCTTATAACAGTCAAAAATGCTTGATACGACAAAAACTCTTTTAAATATTATTATTAGTGCATAGTGTGAAAACATTTTCGAAAGTATAATATTAGTCTTAGCTAGCATAGGTACCATTATACTATGCTTACTATAGCTACCACCTGAGGTGGCAGGTTATACAAGTTAAAACCGTATAGGGCTCGTATTGTTTTGTTTGGATTTCCAACAAATGGTCAGGCAAAGGAACTTCCCACATAAAAATGGAACGGCTCTGGAGGGACGTCCCCGAGAACCTAACCGGATCTCTTCTACACAAGGCCAGGTTACCTCTGTGACTAGTACCAACTGACACAAGTATGCAACCTCCCGGTAGTTACCAACCTTTATCCGAAGCGCTTCTCAACCGACAACCACAAAGCAATAAGTTTGCAGCAACCACAAAGTAAGTATCTGGGCTCCATACCATGATACCACTTATAATCCAGAAGGAAATGGACATACCCTCAGAGGGCGCTACCCCCAAATAACCTTGCTGCCACGATTCCTGTTTCGACCATAACTGGGTTGTTAGATTCGACGAAGTCTTGTCCACAAAGCTACGCTTTTTTCACAAAGCCATGCTTCAATCAACAATGATTAGCAGCACTCAGCATGTCACACTGCCAAATTGGGAGTATATCACTAATAACCTTCAACTACATAACCTCTGAGCTAGTACTTCTCAGAGAACGGTGTTAAGCTAAGAGAATAAATTCTCCGCCACCAACAGATATGTATTTGAAAGAAATCAGCTTTATATCTCAGTTTGTAATGTCAAACATACAACCATACAAGTATGTTCCGGGTTCGAACAGAACCGAAGGCACTTCCGAAGAAGCCCTTGCAATCGGGGCATCCACAATCCCGATCGGACTCCCCATCACATATGGAGATCTCTATACCGGAGCAACTCGGTGCAGAGACATTCAATAGGTTATCCTATCATTTTCGAAGACGCCCGGTCTTCACGACCGTCTTCAATTGCCATGCATTTCGTCGTATCACATATTCGGAATGGGTTATATGACACAAAGGTCCTCTCCCGGCTAAACCGAATAGTGAGCGTCATTTTTAAAAACATATGGATACGTCATTCACAAAGATTCATAGGTTCGATGTGGGTTTCGGATAACCAACTTGAATCCGACTCCCGGCCGCATCCAAATTCAAAAGCCGTTTTACGGGTCAAAGGGGTTTCATATTCACATAGAAAAATACAGAATCATAGCTCATCACAAAGCAATTCATATCACATAGCATCACAATTACAATCAAAGATATCAGTCAGTACACATCATACAATAGTTATCAATCATCTACAACTAAGATGAATCAGTCGTGTGATTTAAACTAATTAATCACTTAATTAATTTCATTAATTATCTTTAATCAATGATTAGTTATCCTTAATTAAATTTAATTAAATCTTAAATACTTTTATTAATTAATTATTTCCTTAATTAATTATCTTAATTTATTACAATTGATTAACCTTAAGTATTCCTTAATTAATCATTAAATATTACGTAATTAATTTAAATAGTTTATTTTAAGTAAATCATTTATTACTTAAGTAAATCATAAATTACTTATTAAATTCAAAAGATAAACCTTCTTATCTTTGTTAACCATTTTGATTTTCTTGTAAACCGAATTTAAATTCATCCTATGAATTGTCTTGAGAGATCAAAATTGTTTTGCATAACATTTTATCTTAACATCATTCTTAATTACATTTTATAATAAATTTTATAAAGTAATGTGACAAAATTTAATTAAATTAAATTACTTAAAAAAATATCTTACTTAAACTTTAATTTGTTTTAAATCCCAAATCAAAATTATCCTTTAAAAACATGAGTTTAAAATTGTTTTAAAAGTTTTGAATTTTATTGTTTTTATTTGAGCAAAGTGTCATGTATGCTGACTCCCCTGAAGTTACTTCGAGTCTTCCCCGAAACTTCATCCTGCTTACTTCGAGTCATTCATAAAAACTACCCGTGTGCTATTTTTTTTCCAATTTTTTTTCTAAGTACAAAACTCATACAACCCCAAATCACTTCGGGCCAATACTCGAGTTCAAACCCTTACTCCCCTAAGCTTGCTTCGAATTTTCCTTTTCTTCTCTAATTTGCTACCCCTTGATATAAACCAGCTGTGTGCACATGCATAACTCCTCCGGCCGCCTCCAGTTGAATTGATGGTCGTTAACACGTCCACGATGATGCTCTCAAACCTCTCAAACACTCAAAAATTCGAAATAATCACGATCTTGTATTTTAGTCCTCAGACCCAAAACTGGAACGAACAAGTGACTCAAAACAACGCCTCGCTCCCCCTCTTCTGATCATCAGAATTCGCGACACCCTATCCAGAGCTCCACTAGCCTCCCACACTTCTGATGGACCCTGCCCTATGACGTCCGATGGTCTATAGATGGCGCGGCGATCACGTTTCTAACCCTGACTTATTTAACACCTTAAACCCTAACGCGATCAAAATCAACACCCATGTTGATTTAGAATTAAATCCAATATTTTTCCCAAACTCCACGGTATTCCAACAAGCCTCGACCATGATTTCGGGCACCCAAACGCCATAGATCACCAGAAATTCGAGAAAATGGCCACTTCGTTCATCTCTTTTTTCCGATGGATACTTCATAAAAAAATTCGATTTTACTTTTAAAAATCATAAATTTTAAAGACAATTCAACTTATATACTCAAAATCTAGAATTGTGTCCGATGGCATTTCTGTCATATTAGTTTTACCTGTAATTTTCCATTTCCAGACACAAATTTTTGTTCAACTTACCCACATTCATTTTTAAAACTTAGGACATGATCATTCAAACATATTCTCTTTTGATCTCAAAGCCTATTAGAGCTTTTGGATTTTTATTTTTATTTTTTTACAGAATTTGAACCTGTAGGCACGGAACAGGGTTCTTGTTGATGTACACCGACATGCATTCAAATTTTTATGTATAAACATATACATGCAAACTTATATTTTATCATTCAAACTTAAATATGATTCACAGCAGCAATTTCAAGATTTAAACATAGAGAGTTTACTCGCCTATTATGGGACTAAAAGCAGAAATAGAAAAAGAGAGAAGCTCTGGAAATTGAAACTGCAACTTTTATTTCAACTTGATACTGAATTCTTATTTTACCTGCAACTAATTGATTAAAGTTGCTTAGCTTCTGGTGTAATTACTTGATTAATTCTTTAACATAACTAAATTTTAAATTCTAAAGAAGGATTTAACATACAGTTTTATTTTATGATAACAGAGAAATGTAGATGTCGTCAGGCTTGAAAACTGGGAGAAGAAGATTTTAATTGCTGATTGAGAATCCGATGATAAAACTGGATTGTTAGCTGAAGCTTTGATTTGTTTAAGCTGAAACTTGTGATGTTTACAGCCTTGACTTTACAATGCTTGATCTTGAGTTTGCCGATTAAAAGTTTGAAAGAGGAAGCCAGTTTTTATTTTGTTTTGTTTTCCGGTTTGTGAATTTGTGTTTTTTTTTAACTTGCTTGATTTCTGATTTGAGGATTTGAAATTTTTTTTTCTCAAATCTGTTTCTTTTAGGCTTTTGAAAAATGAGATAAAAGAGTAAGAAGAAGAAGATGAATTACCCTATATAATTTTTATTTTATTTTCTATGAATTCCTAAGGAAAACAAAAATGAGATAATGACACTTGTTTAATTCCTTCTACATGAATTACATTTGTTGAATTATTTGTTAAATTTAAACACTTGTTAATACATATGCTACCTGTCTTCCGTGTGTCCCTTGCATGAGACAAAAAATTTAGATGTTTTTCTCTTCTTAATTATTTTTTTTAAAATGCATTTCTCTTTTTCTTGTATATATAAAATTAAAAGAAAATATTTTTAACCCAATTAGGCATTAAATAAATTACCTTTATACACATTAATTTGAAATCCAAAATATTTTACTAAAGCATTCATTTTAAAATTTAAATTAAATTCAAAAATCAAACTCAATATATAAATTCAAATTTACCCACATATGCACACATACATATATATTCACATATATGTACAAAATTTAGATTCAAATGATTTTTTTTAGTATTTCAAATTTTATACTTAAAAGAAATTTGAAATTTAAATTATCACTTGTTATTTATTTATTTTGAAACTTTTCAAATTATATTACAAAAGTTCAACAATTACCAAATTTAAATTGATAAATTTTTGGTATGTTACAAATTTTCCCTCCTTAAGAAATTTCATCCTCGAAATTTTAAAAGAGAGAGAAAAGCAAACAAAGAATATACGAATTCAGAAAAGGATAGAGAAATGGCTTACCAGTTTAAGCCGACATATCCACCCTGCAATTGGGATAAGACTTTTGCATACTGTCTTCTGTCTTTCAAGTATAGTCCTTTGGATCACCGCTCCACTGCACTTTAACCAGTTTCCCAATTTTGTTCCTTAATTGCTGTTCATCACGATCCACAATCTTTATTGGTTCTCTTTTAACTATTAAATTTAGTGTGATCTCGAGCTCCTGTTAAGCTGCCTCTTTGATAATACTGTCTGGACGTACTTTTGAAGATGTGAAACGTGAAATACATCGTGTACGCCGAATAACCAGTTAGGTAGCTGCACTCGATATGCTAGAGGACCAATCCGTTCCAAAATAGGAAAAGGACCAATGTATCGTGGTGCCAGCTTACCAGTCTTCCCAAATCTTAAAAAACCCGCATTGGAGATACTTTCAAGAAAACGGAATCTCCAACTTGAAATTCCAAAGCTCTTCTTCTGCGGTCGTAATAACTCTTCTGGCGACTTTGAGCAGTTATTAACTTCTTTCGAATAAAATCAACTTTTTCAGTGGCTTCTTTAATCATATCTGGTCCAAGAACGAGTCTATCACCGGATTCAATCCAGCATGCCGGTGATCGACATGGACGACCATATAAAGCTTCAAAAGGAGCCATTTTGATACTGGCTTGATAGCTTTTGCTATATGAAAATTAGACCAAATGTAAATAGTCCTCCCAAGAACCACCAAAGTCGAGAATACAAGCTCGCAAAAGAACTTTTAATATTCGATTTATCCTTTCAGTCTGCCCATCAGACTGTGGATGATAAGCAGTACTGAAATTCAATTGTTTTCCCAACGTGGCTTGAAACGCCTCCCAAAATCTACAAGTGAAGATCGGGTCACGATCACTCACTATACTGCTCGGTATACCATTGAGGCGGACAATCTCTTTGATATATAGCTCAGCTAAACTTGCTGTAGTCCGAGTGGATTTCACTAGAATGAAGTGAGCAGTTTTGGTTAGACGGTCCACTATAACCCAAATTGCTTCATTTCCCTTCTTAGTTTGTGGCAATCTATCAATGAAATCCATCGATACCTGATCCCATTTCCACTTCGGTACTTCCAAAGGTTAAAGTAAACCTGCCACTTTCTTTTGATCGCTTTTAATTTATTGACAAGTAGCACATCGACTCACATATATAGATATGTCCCTTTTCATTGTCTTCCACCAAAACATTCTTTTAATATCACGATACATTTTATTGACTCCTGGATGGATGTAAAGTTTGGACTTGTGGCATTCGTCCAAAACTTCACGTTTCAGCACCGGAATGTTTGGGACACAAATTATTCCTTTCAATCTTATAACTTTATTGTCATCGACTTTAAAACTAGTACTTTCACCACGATGCATTTTCTCATAAATTTGATAAGGAAACTCATCTTCTTTTTGTTGGCTGGCTACTTTCTCAAGAAGAGTAGGAGTAACGACAAGATGAGCGAGAATGGCATGTTTTCTACTCAAAGCATCGGCGACTATATTGGCCTTTCTAGGTGTATACAGAATATATAGGTCATAGGATGCTAGAAATTCCAACCAACGTTGTTGTCGTAGATTCAAATCTTTCTGGGTGAAGAGATACTTTAAAGATTTGTGGTCGGTGAATAATTCGATTTTTTCACCCAGAAGATAATGTCGCCAGATTTTTAAGGCGAAAATAACAGCCAAAAGCTCCAAATCATGAGTTGGGTAGTTTCTCTCATGCGGACGTAATTGTCTACTCGCGTAGGCAATTACCTTCCCATTCTGCATTAATACTGCACTTACCCCTTCACCACAAGCATCGGTATAGACAGATAAGCCTTGGTTCCCGTTAATGATAGCGAGAACACGAGCAGTAGTCAATCTCTTTTTTAATTCCTAAAAAGCTTCATCACATTTTGGAGTCCAATTGAACTTGGAATTTTTCATTGTTAGCTTAGTCAATGGGCTAGCAATCTTAGAAAAGTCCTGAACAAACTTCCGGTAATAGCCTGCTAAACCCAGAAAACTTCGAACTTTTTTCGGAGTCGTGGGTCGCTTCCAGTCAAGAATAGCGGAAATTTTGCTCGGATCAACAGAAATCCCTTCTTCATTAACAATATGGCCAAGAAATCTGACTTCTTTGAACCCAAAGTGACATTTAGAAAATTTAGCGAATAAGATGTTCCTTCTCAAAATTTAAAAAACAATGCTGAGATGTTAGGCATGCTCCTCTTCGGTTTTGGAGTAGATTAGGATATCATCGATAAGTACAAGAACAAATTTATTCAACACCTCCCAAAACACACGGGTCATCAAATCTACGAAGTACGCGGGGGCGTTAGTTAGTCCGAAAGGCATGACTAACCACTCGTAGAACACATCCGGACCCCTAAAAGCAGTTAGGTGAACACAATCTTCGGCAGTTCGCAACTGATGGAATCCCTAGGCTAGATCCATCTTAGAAAAAAATCGTGCACCATGAAGTTGATCGAATAAGTCGTCGATCCTGGGTAAAGGAAACTTATTCTTGAGTGTTTGCTTATTGAGTCCACGATAGTCGACACACAATCTCAAAGACCCGTCAGATTTGGCAACGAATACTACCGCTGAACCCCATTCAGAAACACTAGGACGAATCAATCCCTTTTTTAGCAAATCACCGGTTTGCTTGACTAGTTCAATTCTTTCCCGCGGTGCCATCCTGTGACTAGCATGAACGACAGGATGAGCATTCAGAATTAAATCAATTCTGAATTCAATTTCTCTATATGGTGGTAAAGATTCTACTTCTTTGAATACATCGAGAAAATGCTGGACAATAGGAATGGACTCCAAACTAGGTTCTGGATATCCCAACGTATACATCAGTTTATCCCTTTTCGGACTAGGGTCTTCACAAGAAATTTCAACGGAATCTCCAAGTTTAGTTTTGACAAGAATCGTTCGACTGCTGCAATCTAATTTGGCTTCGTATCTCGATAACCAATTCATCCCGAGGAAGATTTCAAATTCATTGTAGTTGAGAACATAAAGGTTAATAGGACATTTATGGCCAGAATAAGAGATAGGCACCCTCCTACAATGTAGACAAAGATTTGTAGGACCCCCCACTGGATTCTTCACACAAATAAGTTCATCGACAAACTTGAGTTTAAGTTTTAATTCATCCACGATCTGTTGGGAGATAAAGCTATGTGAATCTCCCGTGTCGAATAAAACTCTAACAACTGTTTCACCAACAATAAGGTTGCCCTCCAAAACTCCCTTTCCTTCATTCACCTTAGAAGTTGAGGGGTTATCTTGTTGCGCACACTTTCGCTATTTGTGCTCGTTTCTTTTTCGGGCAATTCTTAACTCCATGACCTGGCTGGTGACAACAATAGCATTCCTTGGATCTTCAACTTGTCTTTACAAGTTGATCTTTCTTAATTTGTTTCTTTGGCTTCTCACAATCATTTACTAAATGACCTTTCTCCTGACAGTTATAACAAGTAACATTTCTAGCTAAACTCTCTTGATTTCTCCTCTTCTTTTCCTTGCTTTGAACCGGTCTCTTTCCTTTGAATTTTCTTTTCTTCCAATTCGAACTACTTGAACTCCCCTTCTCTTCTGGAACTTCCTGCATATCTAGAGTAGCATATCGATAACCCATATCAATCACGAAAAAGATTCTTTAATGTGAGCTGTCATCCTCTCGTGATACTCCTTATTCATTCCCCGAATGAGTCTTTCATTTTTCTTCAAGGGTGTACTCACTAGCTCCGGACCAAATCGAGACAATTCATTGAATTTATTCAAGTACTCTTCAAATGATAAACTTCCTTGCTTCAAATCTAGGAACTCCTGGTACATTCGAGAGATGTCAGCAGATGGAACGTATCACTGCTCAAACACTTCTTTAAATCGTCTCCAAGTAAACTTATCTTCTGACTCATCCACAGCAACTGTCTCTCACCAAGCTAATGCTTCCTCCTGGAGTTGCCAAGAAGCTATTAATCGCTTTTGATCATCTTCCAACTTCAATCCCCTGAAAATTCTTTCACAGGATCGGATCCAGGCTTGAGCTTCTACTACAGATTCCTTGCCAGTAAACGGCTTTCCACCAAGTCTCGAAAAGCTTTTATATAGATCATCCAGATTCAGGTAAGATTGAGTAGGCACGGTTGCAGTTGCAGGGACTTGACCAGTTACGGTGGTATTTCCTCGTTCCCTACCTTGTCCTTTTCTTCCGCTCATTCTTACTATCTGTAAATAGCAAGAAAACTTAATTTAGGCATATGGACAAGATATCTTAGGAAACATTAACAGTTAAAAGGAATAGACCAAGAAATTAGGGTTTCGGTCTTTTGGTTTATACTCATTCTAGGGTATACTTCACCCTATCTCTAATGAGCCATCTAATGTGTTATGCTCCGTAGCTAAAGTTCTTACTCAACCTTCAGCTCTGATACCACTTTGTCATGGTCTAGGCTTTTCAACCATCGACGGCGACCAATCTCGACTGGTAGGATTTTCAACCATCCTAGCCCCGCCGTGGCTTACAATGGTACCCTGCCCTTGCTTTTACGTCCAGCCTTTCGACTGTCATGCCTTACGGCTAACCAACCCCGTAAAGAGGACGTGTAGGGGTAAGAGTCTCTTGCTCGCCACCAAACAAAAAGCGAGAACCCCCCATCACGTTTCATCTAGATAAGCAAGGTCAGTCATAAGACTGGTATGAGTAAACAAAAACAGTTGTTGAAATAAAACAGTCCTTTTTTTATCAAAAGCAAAACAAAGGAATTTGAAAGAAATCTGCAATGCCTTTTTGAAAATGAAACTGCCATAAGGCCTCCCACCACACACATAATGCAAGCGCAAACTTGGAGGAGATTTCTCCTTATGACAGTTAAAAATGCTTGATACGACAAAAACTCTTTTAAATATTATTATTAGTGCATAGTGTGAAAACATTTTCGAAAGTATAATATTAATCTTAGCCAGCATAGGTACCATTATACTATGCTTACTATAGCTACCACCTGAGGTGGCAGGTTATACAATTTAAAACCGTATAGGGCTCGTATTGCTTTGTTTGGATTTCCAACAAATGGTCGGGTAAAGAAACTTCCCACATAAAAATGGAACGCCTCTGGAGGGACGTCCCCGAGAACCTAACCGGATCTCTACAACACAAGGCCGGGTTACCTCTGTGACTAGGTAATAACTGACACGAGTATGCCACCTCCCGGTCGTTACCAACCTTTATTCGAAGCGCTTCTCAACCGACAACCACAAAGCAATAAGTTTGCGTGTATATGTTTATACATAAAAATTTGAATTTTATTGTTTTTATTTGAGCAAACTGTCATGTATGCTGACTTCCCTGAAGTTACTTCAAGTCTTCCCCGAAACTTCATCCTGCTTACTTCGAGTCATTCATAAAAACTACCCGTGTGCAATTTTTTCCAATTTTTTTTCTAGGTACAAAACTCATACAACCCTAAATCACTTTAGGCCAATACTCGAGTTCAAACCCTTACTCCCCTAAGCTTGCTTCGAGTTTTCCTTTTCTTCCCCAATTTGCTACCCCTGACACAAACCAACTGTGTGCACATGCACAACTCCTCCGGCCGCCTCTAGTTGAATTGTTGGTCGTCAACACGTCCACGATGATGCTCTCAAACCTCTCAAACACTCAAAAATTCAAAATAATCACGATCTTGCATTTTAGTCCTCTGACCCAAAACTAGAACGAACAAGTGACTCAAAACAACGCCTCGCTCCCCCTCTTCTGATCATCAGAATTCGCAACACCCTATCCAAAGCTCACTAGCCTCCCACGCTTCTGATGGACCCTACCTATGACTTCCGATGGTCTATAGATGGAACGGCGATCACGTTTCTGACCCTGACTTGTTTAACACTTTAAACCCTAACGCGATCAAAATCAACACCCATGTTGATTTAGAATTAAATCCAATATTTTTCCCAAACTCCACGGTATTCCAGCAAGCCTCGACCACGATTTCGGGCACCCAAACGCCATAGATCGCCAGAAATTCGAGAAAATGGCCACTTCGTTCATCTCTTTTTTTATCAATGGATACGTGATAAAAAAAAATTATTTTTAAAAATCATAAATTTTAAAGACAATTCAACTTATATACTCAAAATCTGGAATCGTGTCTGATGACATTTCTGTTCATATTAGTTTTACCTGTAATTTTCCATTTCCAGACACAAATTTTTGTTTAACTTACCCACATTCATTTTTAAAACTTAGACCATGATCATTCAAACATATTCTCTTTTGATCTCAAAGCCTAACAACAGCTTGAGATACAGCTTTTGGATTTTTATTTTTTTTACAGAATTTGAACCTGTAGGCATGGAACAGGGTTCCTGTTGATGTACACAGACATGCATTCAAATTTTTATGTATAAACATATACGTGCAAACTTATATTTTATCATTCAAAATTAAATATGATTCACAGCAACAATTTCAAGATTTAAACAGAGAGAGTTTACTCACCTATTATGGGACTAAAAGCAGAAATAGAAACAGAGAGAAGCTCTGGAAATTGAAACTGCAACTTTTATTTCAACTTGATACTGAATTCTTATTTTACCTGCAACTAATTGATTAAAGTTTCTTAGCTTCTGGTGTAATTACTTGATTAATTCTTTAACATAACTAAATTTTAAATTCTAAAGAAGGATCTAACATACAGTTTTATTTTATGATAACAGAGAAATGTAGATGTTATCAGGCTTGAAAACTGGGAGAAGAAGATTTTAATTGCTGATTGAAAATCCGATTATAAAACTGGATTGTTAGTTGAAGCTTTGATTTGTTTAAGCTGAAACTTGTGATGTTTGCAGCCTTGACTTTACAATGCTTGACCTTGAGTTTACGGATTAAAAGTTTGAAAGAGGAAGCCTGTTTTTATTTTGTTTTGTTTTCTGGTTTGTGAATTTGTTTTTTTTTTAACTTGCTTGATTTCTGATTTGAGGATTTGAAATTTTTTTTTCTCAAATCTGTTTCTTTTAGGCTTTTGAAAAATGAGATAAAAGAGTAAGAAGAAGAAGATGAATTACCCTATATAATTTTTATTTTATTTTCTATGAATTCCTAAGGAAAACAAAAATGAGATAATGACACTTGTTTAATTCCTTCTACATGAATTACATTTGTTGAATTATTTGTTAAATTTAAACACTTGTTAATACATATGCTACCTGTCTTCCGTGTGTCCCTTGCATGAGACAAAAAATTTAGATGTTTTTCTCTTCTTAATTATTTTTTTTAAAATGCATTTCTCTTTTTCTTGTATATATAAAATTAAAAGAAAATATTTTTAACCCAATTAGGCATTAAATAAATTACCTTTATACACATTAATTTGAAATCCAAAATATTTTACTAAAGCATTCATTTTAAAATTTAAATTAAATTCAAAAATCAAACTCAATATATAAATTCAAATTTACCCACATATGCACACATACATATATATTCACATATATGTACAAAATTTAGATTCAAATGATTTTTTTTAGTATTTCAAATTTTATACTTAAAAGAAATTTGAAATTTAAATTATCACTTGTTATTTATTTATTTTGAAACTTTTCAAATTATATTACAAAAGTTCAACAATTACCAAATTTAAATTGATAAATTTTTGGTATGTTACACTATTATTATAGAAAAACTCAACTAAGTGCAAATGGTGTTCAAGTACTTTATTGACTCTCGTCGTCTGCCCATCCGTCTATGGGTGATAAGCGGTACTCATCTTAAGCTTGGTACCTAATACCTCCTATAGACTCTTCCAGAATTCACTAGTGAAGAAAGCATTTCTATCACTGACTATGCTACTATGAATCCAATGCAGTCTAGTAATATTTTTCATAAACAACTTAGCCAATACAAGTATCGTCCTAGTTGACTTTACGGGAACGAAATGTGCACTCTTGGTTAGTCTATCTACTATGACCCAAGTACTTTCATTTCCCTTGTTCAATCTTGAAAACCCATTGATAAAATCCATAGATGTCAAATCCCATTTCCAAACCGGTATATCTAGGGGATGAACCAACCTACTCGTTTTCTGATGTTCGGCATTTACTTGCTATCAATTCGAATGCTGCCTTTTCCATAAGCCTTCTTCCCTTTTCATACCTTTCTAGAAGAAAATTCTCTTCATATTCTGATACATCTTAGTTCCTCTAGGATAAATTATAAATTTTAATTGATGACAATCCCTACGTATTTCTATCCTTAGTCTTCAACATCTGAAACACACAAATGTCCTATTTCTTTAAACATCCTCTCTGGTCAAGACTAAAATATTTCAAATCAGCAATCTTAGTTCCACTTTCCAATCTTCTAATCCTTTCGGCTAGCAATAGATCATCTCCCTGCTTAGAAGCAATATTCTCGATCAATACTGGTCAAACTTCCAAGCAACACATCAAGGCAGTACGTTGACTAGAACTACCAGTCGATCTTAACTACACACTAAAAGTAATCAATGCCCCTAAATCCTTTCATTCCGCCAACATAGCTAATACCACATTATGATGTTTTCTACTAATTGCATCTGCCACTTTGTTTCCTTTCCCTGGCGTATACTCAATGCCAAAATTGTAAGCTGCTAAAAACTCCAACCACCTCTATTGTCTCATATTCAGCTCTTTTTGAGAGAATAAATACCTTAAAGGCTTATGATTCATATACAACTCGAATCTTTCTCCTAAGAGGTAGTGTCTCCACACTTTCAATACGAAAATTACCGCTGCCACTGTAAATCATGAGTCGGATATCTAGTTTATGTGGTTTGAGCTGTAGAGAACCTAGACAATTACTTTAGCTCTTTTACATCAATACAACTCCCGATCATGTTCCATGTGTATCTGTATACACCACTAAATCCTGTTTACCATCTGGCATAACTAACACACGCGCATTGGTCAACAAATGCTTTAACTTAAGGAATGCTTCCGCATATTTATTAGACCAAACAAACTTTATATCCTTTATGGTTGGTCTGGTCATGGGTCTTACTATCCACGAGAAATCCTTGATAAATCTCCAGTAATAACCAACTAATCTAAAGAAACTCCTTATCTTAGTCACCATCTCAGGTCTCTTCCAACCATTTACAGCTTCGATCTTAGTTAGATCCATTGACAACCCTTTATCTGAAACAACATGACTAGGAAACTTCACTTCCTTCTTCCAAAAGAGAGACTTTGAAAATTTTGCTTTTAGTTAATGCTGCCTTAACATCTCAAGCACTATTCCAAGACGAATCTCGTGATCTCTTTCATTTTTAGAATATATCAAAATATCATCAATGAATACCAACACGAACCTATCCAAATGCTCTTGGAAAATTCGGTTAAGCAAATCAACGAAGAAAGCAGGCGCATAATCAATCCACATGGCATCACTAACCATTTGTGCGAATTATATCTCATTCGAAACACTGTTAATGGAATACCGTCCTCCGCCGCCCTTAATTGTTGGAACCCTATCGCCAAATCTAATTAAGAAAATACATCGGCTCCACTCAGCGGGTCGAAAAAATCATCGATTCTCGGCAAAGGATATCTATTCCTTCTCGTCTTCTCATTCATCTTACAACAATCACGACCTCTCCAGTTTCTTCATAAACACCATGACCCCTCTCTAAGGTGAACTGCTTGGTCTAATAAAACTCTTTCCTTCTAAATCCCCTAACTGCATTCATCTCAGTAGGTGTCATCTTGCCAAGGGTTCTACTTATGGGATTAGCTCCAAGCATAAGATCTATTCGAAAACTCAATACCTCATTTCGTTGGCAGTCCTATAACGGGCTCAAAAAAGTCTGTAAATTCTTTTACAACATAAACCCGATTTAACTCATCTTCCACTTCTGTGGCACCTAATAAAGCCCATTTTTTAACTCGAATTCTTAACTGGGTATATGATTCGGTGACTACTATCAAGGTGTCTCAATGATATTTTCTTATCGTAGAAAAATATCATGATATCATAATTGCTCAACCAATCCATACCCAAAAAAATCCTAAAACCGGCAAAATCAAACACAAACAAACTATAGGTAAAAGTATGACCATGCAACTCAAGCTCTAGATAGTCACATCTCATCCCAAGAGTTACATAACCTCTTATTGGATTACCTACCTTTAAGGAAATAACAAGGTATGATGGTTCCAAATTTAACTTATATATTAAACATGCAAGATAAATGAATGTAATGCTCTAGTACCAAACAGTACTCTAACTTGTGCAATGAATCAAAAGAGTGCCATCACAGACTTTCCTTTCTCAGCTGCAGTCAGTCTCGATGAAGACGACTCCAAAGTAATTACCTTTACCTTTCCTGCCTTTGTCGCTTTTGGACATTTGTTATTGTAATGCCCCACTTGGTCGTAGTTAAAGCACTTCACATTCTGCCTTCCCACAGCCACCTTACCATCACCAAATTGACAATCATTAGCATAGTGCCCCTTCTTGTCACATTTATAATAAACGATATCTACTTTCCCTTTTTTGGCAGCTCCACCCTTCTACGCTCCCTTCTTTTTAAAGAATTTCCCCTTCTTACTATGGGAACCTTAGTCTCCACTAACTTCAATTTCCCAAAGGTTGAAAGAATTTCCTCATTCCCGATAGTATTTCCACCACTACATTTGTTGTATCCCTGGGATGTGGCATAGTTTCCCGAGCAATCTCTGGCCTTAAACCCTGAATAAACTTCTCATTCCTTTTGATCATGGTGTCAATGGTAGTTTATCTATAATGAACCGCCTTTCATTCCATAGAAAGACGCATCATTAAGAAGAAAGAAAGGGATAGAAAAGAGAGAAGTTAGAAAAGAAACAACATCGGAATCTCACAGCGAAACGAATAAATTATATTATATAACATAAGATATTACATAATATCATATACATCAGAGTTATACAGCTAATACAACACAAACTAGACAGTTATAGACATCTATCTAGTTACTACAACTCAAGTACATCATTGAAAAATAGATACTACACTAACACAGCGGAACCACTATATATATCTACACATTGAAGCCTCCTGCTCCATATCTCCTCCGGAATTTGTCAAAGCTAACCTGAATCCTTTAGCTACTCGTCAAAATTTGAGTACCCAAGAGTTTAATAAAACAGAAAATAAACTCCGGGCCAGACATGGGTCTAGTGTGAGTAAACGGTTAAAATTGCTTAACTTTGAAAACCTTTGAAAACAAAAGGTATCACGTAAGACTCCCCATAAATAAACATGGATAAGTTTTTACCTTACGCAAACCAAAATATTTAATAGGAAATCCAGTTATATTATAATAGGGTCTAGGGTTTTAAGTAAATAGAAAATAGCCGAAAATGTTACATGATTAAATTCCAGCATACTAGCCACAAAGTGGGTAATACAATCAAAACCGTAAGGGCACGTAGGAAGAATGAGTTTCCATCAATGGCAGGGCTACTGGGGTACCGCCCGTCACAGTATGGGGCCTATATCACCGTACCGAAGATCCACCCTAAATCCCCTGCAACATAAGGCCGAAACCATCCCTTACGGGATAGTCCCGAACAACACAACCCCGCAGATGGCCGTCGCCAACTACCCACACAACCGAATAAAAAGGGACCTCTAGACAGGGGTAAATCTCATCCTACTTGGGTGCTATCCACTTAGCCCTGTTGCACCTCCCCTGTTTTAGCCATTCTCGGTTGATGAGGCTTGAGGCTACGATTACCTTTATAGAACACATCTATCTTAGAATGCTCATCGTCCACCAGACGATGTTCTGAAAGCATTCAATCCATACAAGTTCGTTCCAGGTTCGAACAAAACCGAAGGCACTATCTCGCTACGCTCATTTTGGAATCACCCTCAGAGCTAACGACAATAGCGCTTGCACTCTGAATCTTCATCTCTAATATGAAAGTACTACCCCGTTAAACTCATATTGGAATCACCCTCAGAATTTTAACGACGAATAGTCCTTACACAACGAGTCTTCACTCTTCACTCGAGATTCACAACCTAAGGTTTAATTTGGATCAACATGGTTTTCAGAATTCCTAATTTGGAAATCCGATCTCGGTCTCACCGAAATCCAAAACGCCATCTTAATGTCCAAGTGATTTTAGTTTGAACAATTAATTCAATTTAAAAATATTGAATTCACATAGCATCATTCACAGATAAATATCACACACTTATCACAGCTATAATCAATATCACTTTATAGCACATCACAGATTATTCAAACTATAAGCATCAACCAAATCCAGATATTCCACCCAATCAATCATCCACAAACAGGAATCATTAATCCAAATTATAATTAATTTAATCAACTTAAATTAAATTAATTACTTGAGAATTAGTCACAAAATCCTTCTTAAACAATCATTAATTAATTACAACCATTTATTTAATTAATCAACCTTTAATCACTTTATAAACCAATTAATTAATCTTTAATTAATAGATTAATCATCCTTTAATTATCTTCTAAATTAATCACCCTCGATTAACTATTACTTAATTACATTAAGTAATTAGCCTTGAAGTTAATTACACAAATTAATTATTCTTTAATCACTTAGTAATTAATCTTAATTACTTCCATTAATTAATTTTTTAAATTAATTACATTAATTAATTATGTCATAATTACTTCATTGATTAATTATCTTTTAATTAATCACATTTATTAATCAATTAAATCTTTGATTATTATCACTAATTATATTAATTAATGATCCTCTAATTACTTTCATTAATTAATTATTCTTCTAATTGCAATTAATAATTAATTCTTTAATTAATCATATTTATTAATCAACCTTGATTAATCCCAATCAGTAACTAACTTCCTTTAATTACTTATATTAATTAGATCCACTCCTTGATTAATTACATTAATCAATCCTTTAATTACACTGAGTAATCATCACTTAATTACATCCCTCAAGTAATTATCCTTTAATTACTTTCCATAAGTAATTCCCTTTTAATTAATTACATCGAGTAATTATCCATTAATTACTTCACTTAAGTAATTACACCTCATTAATTACATTAAGTAACTATACTTAATCCCATAATCAAGTAATTATCTTTAATTAATTAAACCTAATTAATTAATTAAAATTAACCATATTAACTTAATTAATTACAATGAGTAATTAATTACTTTAATTACTTCATTAAGCAATTACCCATTAATTACTTCTTAACTTTAAGTAATTAACCTCTTAATTACTTATCACCTAATTACTTCTTAATTGATTAACCTTGATTAATCAATTTTTAATTAAGAAACTAATTACACTTGATTAATTTCACAAATTAATTCGTCTTAATTTGATTACCCAAATTAATCATTTTAGTTAATTAGGTAATTATACTTTAAATACTTTAGTTAATAAAACATGATCAAATTAAAATAAATCATTTATTACATTAACTCTTAACTTCTATTTTAAAATAAATCAAATTTTAAAACTTGAATATGATTTATTAAAATCATTATTCTTTGATTCGAGTTAAATACTTTTTACTTAAATCATAATTATATTCCAACAAATTTTATTTAAGTTGAAACATTAAAAACTAATTACAAATTTATTCTAAAGTAATATTTATCAAAACTATTTTTAAAACAAAATTTTTAAACTTTAAAATCCATACTTTAAAAGTTAAATTTGTTTAAAACATCATTTTTTAACTTAAAACATTTTATACATTTAAAACTGTTTAAAACTTTGCTTTAAAATTTGGTTTACTTTTAAAAATTTGAAATCATTTAAGTTCAAAATCTGGATAAGTTCAAAAACTGGAAATAAACATTATTTCTGAGCAAAACACGGCAGTTCCTCGAGACATACTTGTGACAGCACTCGAGTAAACTCGATGCACCCAAAACAAGTTCCCACCATTGCAAGCTTCGAGTCTAACACGAAGAAAACACAAAATATTCATGGGCCAAAACGTCTCCTTTCCAAAACCAAAAGTTCTGATGCACGCCAATTCCACTGTGCACGTGCACGGCCAGAAACTCCGATGCCGACCAACTCTCTAGCCTTCGGCAACTCATCTTCGACCATGACAAACTCTCCAGCTATGCAGCACAACAAGAATCAACGGCAACCCAAAATTCGACATCACGAACCACCTAGAAGCGAACATGATCAGCAAATTACCGGCCGATGATGCAACCACGTCACCTGAAACCCAAAATCTATGACCACAAACGCACCTCGAGTCACCGAAGCCATCCCCCCTACGCGATCGAACCCAGTGCACCACCGACGTCGTACCACCTCGAAAAAACCGACCCCCAAAATTCTTCCACTTAACCCTAAAACACCATCGACTGCTTAACTCGATCATCAGAAAAATATACACATATTTTTCCATCAATCTACCATACACCGGCCTCCTCCGTGCCAAAACTCGAACCTCAAGTCATCGCCGATCATCGGTAAATGGCCAAAACCCATAAATCGAACAACATTCATTATCTCGTTGAAGCCCAAATGAAAATTTCCAATTCTTATTCCTAAATTCATGGTTTGATTAAACGAATCAGACTATATAATCAGATTTTTTAAATTATCATATTTGATTTTTATCCATTTTCTGATTTTTACTGTAACCTTTAAACTTACAGTATTTTATCAAATAAAATCACTTAAATTTATTTTTAAAAACAAGAACTCATTGTTATTAATAATTTCTTTTCTAAAATCAAAGTCTAGTTTTGATTATACAGGGAGATATGAATTTTTTTAGTTGATCTTGCAACGGACATTTACAGAGAACATAAAACATACAGGCATGCATTCAGATTTGTACAGCACAAACCATATTCTAGATGAAAAATCTAAGCAACTAAAATGATTATAACATAATCACACAATTCATTCAACACCAAAAGATTTGTTTTTAAAAAATGTTTACTCACCAATTATTGAAGAGCAGAGGACAGTGTTCTGTTGCATTCTTGTTTCCAGGAACAGATAAAATTGAACTAGCACTTGAGTTGAATTTATTTTCTTGCTATTTGATTAATGAAGTTGAACTTGCTGTTTTGTTAGTTGAATATGCACAGTTGAGTTTGCTATTCAATTTGTTGCTGAACTTCATTTGCATTTGAGAAGATCAGTTTGATTACAGGTTTGAAAACTTCGGCAGATTTTTGAACAGATGTGTATTTGGCTTTGAAACTTCTTTAAAATCTGTTTTTGAGCTTTATAGAAGAGAAGAAAGAAAGTATAGAGAAATATTTTTAACTGAAGAAAATAAATGAACAGCCCTTCTCTTTTTTTTAAAACATTGTTATATCCTTAGTTTCTCTAAAATAAAGTGTTGCCAATTGTTACTTTAGATTGTTAAAATACTTCAAGTGTATTTGCATGCTCCAATTATCTTACACATGTTTAATACTAAATATGATAATAATTTCTTATTTTTACAAATGTTTTTAAATTGATTCCTTATTTATATTAACTTGTTTTAATGCTTATATCAATTTGGCTTATAAATTACCTTTATTAAGTACATTCTTTTATGTTTATTTGTATATTTTAAAAATGTATTTTCAAAGCTAAATTTTAATGAAATAAAATTTAAAAAGAAAAGAATACTATATTAAACCTTATTTTAAAGTTTCAAACTAAAAATTATTTTCTTTAATATATATGAATTAATTTTATTTCAAAAACCCATTTTTAAAGGAAACAAATTAAACTTTTATTATAATATACTATTTTTAACTATTATATTTTTAAATAAAATAAATATTTTCTTTAATTACTTTTGAAAATAAGATAGATTTTAAAATAAGCTATTGAAAAGTTTCTATATTAAGTCCAATCAAATCTTCCAATTCTCAATATATATACATATATACATACATACATACATACATATATATATATATATATATTATAAATTTGAATATATTTCTATTAAATTTAAATTGAAAACAAACTTCCTTTTCACAATGTAGAACACGCATATACATTATAAAAAGAATGTGTTTTTAATTAGCTTAGAAGGATAAATTTTATTAATTAAATGTTTTTAACTTTGAAAAGAATAAAATTTGCCAAATTAAATTATCATTATTATAAATTTTGAAAAGATAACATTTGTCAAATTAAATTATTATTTCTTTTGAAAAGATAATTAGATTATTAAATCAATATTTCACATTTTAAAATAATTATTAATGGAAATTATTAAATAAATATTGCCTAAATTTTCGAGACATCACATTCCTCCCCCTTAAAAGAATTTCGTCCCCGAAATTTAAAAGCAAAGATAATTTAATAATCCCATATAGATTTTAATTTTAAAACAAAATGCTATCAACCATACACTAGTAATCATAGTAATCAATTCAAACAAACAATTCTAACTATCCAGACAAAATTCTGGATAGGATTCCCTAGAGTTTCCCAAGCACAAACATTGCGATACTCGCTCTACAGAACCTAAATTAGCTACACCACTCAGATCAAGAGCTCTTATATATCGAGATCAACAATCTAAACAGGATATCAGACCACAGGAAAGTCCTGTTCAACTTCCAAATCTCACTAGAACTGTTGGTTGTAAAACTAGTGATAGACCATACACGTACTCCCTCAGAGATATGTGAAATACATAACGAATCCCAACCATCTGAACTGGAAATTCAACCTTGTAGATCAAACACTTAACTTTAAAAACATACAGAAAAATCCAATACACTTTTTGAGCTAGCTTCCAGTCTTACCCAAATCTCATCGCTCTTACGAATGGAGAAAACTTATCCAAAAATTAAATCTCCGACTACGAATTCTGAATTCCTTTGTCTCTTATCCACAAAACTCTTCTGCCAATCCTGGGCTGCCTTCAACCTTCTTGATCAATCCAAACTTCGCAGATTCCTCTCGGACCAAATCTAGATCAAGAAATAAACGATCTCCGGATCCTACTCAACAAGATGGTTCTCCCAAGATCCATCAAAATCCATCACTCGAACTTTATTGCACAAACATCAGAAGACTTCAAACATACTTCTCCTATCCAAAAAAAAAAATAGGTGCACTAGACAACCAAGCCTTCATATTCCGAATGAACTTCCTGTAGAAATCCTCTGATTCAAGACAAACACAAACTTCCGAGGAATCCTAGGTTACTTCTATTCTGGAATAGCTGCTCCTTGCTTCCACTGCACAACTTTGATCTGAGGAAGATGAGAATGTTGTTGATGAACACAAGCACAGACTTGATCAACTCATCCCGGAAACATGTTCATCAAATTCCATAAAATCTATGTGACTTATCCGATTCGGTCACAAACACCACAGCAAAAATCCAGCCAAAAACAGGGTCGATCAATCCTGCCAGCTTAACC
Source organism: Allium cepa (assembly GCA_030765085.1). NCBI lineage: Eukaryota > Viridiplantae > Streptophyta > Magnoliopsida > Asparagales > Amaryllidaceae > Allium > Allium cepa. Next base: position 545,137,332 of record CM060943.1, on the reverse strand, counting down.
AGACCCCTCTCTCTAAAAGCCCTCCTACTAGGCTGAAACACCGAAAAAGCTCCAAGAACCAAGTCGATACAGATCTCAATCTCCTGATGCGGATGCAAACCTTGACTCCATCGAAGATATTCAGAAAATCTCAAACCACTTTGATAGCTCCCACATCCTCTAGAGATGCCTCAATCCAAAGCAAAGATCACTAAGAGAATTTCCGAACCATCGTAAGTCACTTTTGCGATTCTACCCAGTTCAGATTCCAAAGAAACTGTTCTCTTTTCACAAATCAGAACAGCCTGAGTCTTCCTAACCAAAAAGAAGAAACTGATTGTCCACCCAAACCACAAATCAAATCCAGCTGAGCTTCCATAAGAAGTGGACAAGCCTTCACCATCTGTCTAGCCTATTGACAGAAGAATCACAAAGATTCCTGAACCATCAAAGAAACAGACCATTCTACTGCTTCCGGACTCTACCTCTAGGACACTGCTAAGCCAAGAGACCTTCCTGATAGCACACTCAACACCTCTGAGCTGCCATTGCTGCCAAAGACTTCTTTATCCAAAAGCTCCTCGAATCATAAAGCTATATTAGCCAACTCCACAAAAGAGTTTTAAAATGGCAGATATCTCTCAGGAAACTCGGGCTCAAACTAATCACAAACATCTTGCTGAACTGAGTTCCAAACTCCAATACATACAAGACTCCTTCTTAAGGTTGCCAAGATACCATCACTAGCTTCAGCACTTCCAGCTGATCCAAACCCTATAAAATTCGCTTGCACGAGCGCAACCAAGCTTACACTCCAAAGATGGACTCCGAACCTTAAAAAGGTTTCCTTCAGAGATTGGTGAAATCCTTACACAATACAGCAAAGCTTACTCAAGATGCCCAATTCTGCCTTGGCAGATACACTTCCAATCTCAATTACTTGGACTTCTTCCATTAGTGGTAGTCGTGCTATACACATCACTACCTCCCCCACCCCTAGAACTTATATTGGAAAACCCGAACTGGTGACCCAAAAAATAGGTAGGTATATATATATATATATATATATATATATATATATATACAAGTACGCTCTCTTAGAAAGAAATCACTCCAAAGCCTAGGCATTCACTCAACCTAGCGCTTTGATACCACAGCATAACGGCCCGCCTTTCATTCCATAGAAAGATGCATCATTAAGAAGAAAGAAAGGGATAGAAAAGTGAAAAGTTAGAAAAGAAACAACATCAGAATCTCACAACGGAACGAATAAATTATATTATATCACATAATATATTACATAGTATCATATACATCAGAGTGATACAGCTAATACAACACAAACTAGACAGTTATAAACATCTGTCTAGTTACTACAACTCAAGTACATCGCTGAAAAATAGGTACAACACTAACACAGCATAACCACTATATATATACACACTGAAGCCTTCCGCTCCATATCTCCTACAGAATTTGTCAAAGCTAACCTGAATCCATTGGCTACTCATAAAAATTTGAGTGCCCAAGAGTTTAATAAAACAGAAAATAAACTCCGGGTCAGACATGGGTCTGGTGTGAGAAAACGGGTTAAAATTGCTTAACTTTGAAAACCTTTGAAAACAAAAGGTATCACGTAAGACTCCCTATAAATAAACATGGGTAAGTTTTTACCTTACGCTAACCAAAACATTTGATAGGAAATCCAATTATATTATAATAGGGTCTAGGGTTTTCAAGTAAATAGAAAATAACCGAAATTGTTACATGATTAAATTCCAGCATACTAGCCACAAAGTGGGTAATACAATAAAAACCGTAAGGGCACGTAGGAAGAATGGGTTTCCATCAATGACAGGCTACTGGGGTACCGCCCGTCACAGTACGGGGCCTAGGTCACTGTACCGAGGATCCACCCTAAATCTCCTGCAACACAAGGCCGGAACCATCCCTTACTGGATAGTCCCGAACAAGACAACCCCGCAGATGGCCATCGCCAACTGCCCACACAACCGAATAAAAAGGAACCTCTAGACAGGGGTAAATCTCGTCCTACTTGGGTGCTACCCACTTAGCATTGTTGCACCTCTCCTTTTTTAGCCATTCCTAGTTGATGAGGCTTGAGGCTACGATCACCTTTATAGAACACATCTATCTTAGAATGCTCATCGTCCACCTAACGATGTTCTGAAAGCATTCAATCCATACAAGTTCGTTTCGGGTTCGAATGAAACCAAAGGCACTATCTTGCAACACTCATTTTGGAATCACCCTCAGAGCTAACGACAATAGCCCTTGTACTCTGAATCTTCATCTCGAACCTGAAAGTACTACCCCGTTAAACTCGTATTGGAATCACCCTTAGAGTTTTAACGACGAATAGTCCTTACACCTCGAGTCTTCACTCTTCACTTGAGATTCACAACCTAACGTTTAATTTGGATTGACGTGGTTTTCAGAATTCCCAATTTGGAAATCCTATCCCGGTCTCATCGAAATCCAAAACTCCATCTTAATGTCCAAGTGGTTTTAGTTTGAACAATTAATTCAATTTAAAAATATTAAATTTACATAGCATCATTAACAGATAAATATCACACATTTATCACAGCTATAATCAATATCACATTATAGCACATTATAGATTATTCAAACTATAAGCATCAACCAAATCCAGATATTCCACCCAATCAATCATCTACAAACAGGAATAATTAATCCAAATTATAATTAATTAAATCAACTTCAATTAAATTAATTACTTGAGAATTAATCACATAATCCTGCTTAAACAATCATTAATTAATTACAACCATTTAATTAATTAATCAACCTTTAATCACTTTATAAACCAATTAATTAATCTTTAATTAACAGATTAATTATCCTTTAATTATCTTCTAAATTAATCACCCTTTATTAACTATTACTTAATTACACATTAAATAATTAGCCTTGAAGTTAATTACACAAATTAATTATTCTTTAATCACTTAGTAATTAACCTTAATTACTTCCATTAATTAATTAATTAAAATTAATTACATTAATCCTTAATTAATTACATTAATTAATTATATCATAATTACTTCAGTGGTTAATTATCTTTTAATGAATCACATTTATTAATCAATTAAATCTTTGATTATTATCATTAATTATATTAATTAATGATCCTCTAATTGCTTTCATTAAGTTATTATTCTTTTAATTACAATTAATAATTAATTCTTTAATTAATCATATTTATTAATCAACCTTGATTAATCCCAATCAGTAATTACCTTCCTTTAATTACTTATATCAATTAGATCCACTCCTTGATTAATTACATTAATCAATCCTTTAATTACACTGAGTAATCATCACTTAATTACATCCCTCGAGTAATTATCCTTTAATTACTTTCCATAAGTAATTCCCTTTTAATTAATTACATCGAGTAATTATCCATTAATTACTTCACTTAAGTAATTACACCTCACTAATTACATTAAGTAATTGTACTTAGTCCATAATCAAGTAATTGTCTTTAATTAATTAAACCTAATTAATTAAAATTAACCATATTAACTTAATTAATTACACTGAGTAATTAATTACTTTAATTACTTTATTTAGTAATTACCCATTAATTACTTCTTAACTTTAAGTAATTAATCTCTTAATTACTTATTACTTAATTATTTCTTAATTAATTAACCTAAATTAATCAATCTTTAATTAAGAAACTAATTACACTTAATTAATTTCACAAATTAATTTATCTTAATTTGATTACCCAAATTAATAATTTTAGTTAATTAAGTAATTATACTTTAATTACTTTAGTTAATAAATCATGATCAAATTAAAATAAATCATTTATTACATTAACTCTTAATTTCTACTTTAAAATAAATTAAATTTTAAAACTTGAATATGATTTATTAAAATCATTATTCTTTGATTCAAGTTAAATACTTTTTACTTAAATCATAATTATATTCCAACAAATTTTATTTAAACTGAAACATTAAAAAGCTAATTACATATTTATTCTAAAATAATATTTTTCAAAACTATTTTTAAAACAAGATTTTAAAACTTTAAAATCCATACCTTTAAATTTTAAATTTGTTTAAAACATCATTTTCTAACTTAAAACATTTTATACATTTAAAACTGTTTAAAACTTTGCTTTAAAATTTGTTTTGCTTTTCAAAATTTGAAATCATTTAAGTTTAAAATCTGGATAAGTTCAAAAACTGGAAACAAACGTTGTTTTCGAGCAAAACATGGTAGTTCCTCGAGACATACTCGAGATAGCACTTGAGTAAACTCGATGCACCCGAAACAAGTTCCTACCATTGCAAGCTTCGAGTCGAACATGAAGAAAACACAAAATATTCTCGGGACAAAACGTCTCCTTTCCAAAACCAAAAGTTCTGATGCACGCCAAGGCCACTGTGCACGTGCACGGCCAGAAACTCCAATGCCGACCAACTCTCTGGCCGTCGGCAACTCATCTTCGACCACGACAAACTCTCCAGCTGTGCAACACAACGAGAATCAATGGCAACCCAAAATTCGACATCATGAAACACCTGGTAGTGAACATGATCAGCAAATCACCGGCCGACGATGCAACGATGTCACCTGAAAAAACCAACGGCTATGACCACAGACGCACCTCGAGCCATCGAAGCCATCCCCACTACGCGATCGAACCCGGTGCACCACCGACGCCGTACCACCTCGACAAAGCCGACCCCCAAATTCTTCCACTAAACCCTAAAACACCATGACTTCTCAACTCGATCATCAGCAAAATATACACATATTTTTCCATCAATCTACCATACATCAGCCTCCTCCGTGCCAAAATTCGAACCTTCAGTCATCGCCGATCATCGGTAAATGGCCAAAACCCAAAAATCGAACAACATTCATTATCTCATTGAAGCCCAAATGAAAAATTCCAATTCTTGTTCCTAAATTCATGGTTTTATTAGACAAATCAGACTATATAATCAGATTTTTAAATTATCATATTTGATTTTTACCCATTTTCAGATTTTTACTGTAACCTTTAAACTTACAGTATTTTATCTAATAAAATCGCTTAAATTTATTTTTAAAAACAAGAACTCATTGTTATTAACAATTTCTTTTCTAAAATCAAAGTCTAGTTTTGATTATACAGGGAGATATGAATTTTTTTTAGTTGATCTTGCAACAGACATTTATAGAGAACATAAAACATGTAGGCATGCATTCATATTTGTACAGCACAAACCATATTCTAGATGAAAACTCTAAGCAACAAACATGTTTATAACATCATCACACAGATCATTCAACACCAAAAGATTTGTTTTTGAAAAAAAAATGTTTACTCACCAATTATTGAAGAGCAGAGGACAGTGTTCTGTTGCATTCTTATTTCCAAGAACAGTTAAAATTGAACAAGCACTTGAGTTGAATTTATTTGCTTGCTGTTTGATTAATGAAGTTGTGCTTGCTGCTTTGTTAGTTGAATCTGCGGAGTTGAGTTTGCTGTTGAATTTGTTGTTGAACTTCATTTGCATTTGAGAAGATCAGTTTGATTACAGGTTTGAAAACTTCTACAGATTTTTGAACAGATGTGTATTTGGCTTTGAAACTTCTTTAAAATCTGGTTTTGAGCTTTTTAGAAGAGAAGAAAGAAAGTATAAAGAAATAATTTTAACGGAAGAAAATAAATGAACAACCCTTCTCTTTTTTTAAAAACATTGTTATATCCTTAATTTCTGTAAAATAATGTGTTGCCACTTGTTACTTTGGATTGTTAAAATACTTCTAAGTGTATTTGCATGGTCCAATTATCTTACACATGTTTAATACCAAATATGATAATAATTTCTTATTTTTATAAATGTTTTAAAATCGATTCCTTATTTATATTAACTTATTTTAATGCTTATATCAATTTGGCTTATAAATTACCTTTATTAAGTACATTCTTTTATGTTTATTTGTATATTTTAAAAATGTATTTTCAAAGCTAAATTTAAATGAAATAAAATTTAAAAAGAAAAGAATATTAAATTAAACCTTATTTTAAAGTTTAGAACTAAAAATATTTTTCTTTAATATATATGATTAAATTTATTTCAAAATCCATTTTTAAAGGAAACAAATTAAACTTCCTTTATAATATATTATTCTTAACTATTATATTTATAAATAACATAAATATTTTCTTTAATTACTTTTGAAAATAAGATAGATTTTAAAATAAGCTATTGAAAATTTTCTATATTAAATCCAATCAAGTCTTCCAATTCTCAATATATATACATATATTATAAAATTGAAAATATTTTTGTTAAATTTAAATTGAAAACAAACTTCCTTTTCACAATGTAGAACACACATATACATTAGAAAAGAATATATTTTTAATTAGCTTAGAAAGATAAATTTTATCAATTAAATGTTTTTAACTTTGCAAAGAATAAAATTTGCCAAATTAAATTATCATCATTGTAAATTTTGAAAAGATATCATTTGTCAAATTAAATTATTATTATTTTGAAAAGATAATTAGATTATTAAATCAATATTGCACATTTTAAAATAATGATTATGGAAATTATTAAATAAATATTGCCTAAATTTCCCGGACATAACAGTATCCATGCCTAGATAGCTTATTAAACTTAGAAGAGCATACCAACATCGACATGTACCCTAACTCCAATTCCATAAACTTCTTGAGCAGAGCGGACATGGCTCCCTCAGATAAAAAAATTTCTCCGAATCTCTTTCAGAATTCTGCCCAAGAAAATTCCTCTTTTAGTACACCTACGGTTACCCCATTCCACCAGAATAAAGCAGCTTCTTCCACCTGTCTCAAGGTCAACCTCCTTTTCTGCTAATTATTCGGAAACAAATCAGTCGAAATTCTTTCATAATGCAACAACCAGTTCTCTACTTCAATAGCATCTTCAGCTTCAAAAAAGGCTTTCTAAGAAGACTAGTATAATCTCGGTTCATCTTAGCAAAGTTATTATCAACCAGTGACACGAGATTAACTCCTTCTGCCATAACAGCATTTCCACTAAACCAGCAACAGCTCTAGCTTACATCATGTTGACAAAGAACTAATACATAATCCTCATATCTACTAGCGGGTTTCTGTCACCTACATTTGCATTTGTGTTTTGATTAGCATTTGCCTGTCGACCTTTGTTCCTTACGATATTTGTAACGTCCTGCCTTTTCGCACACTTTAAAACGACACACGTGCCAATTCAAAGCATACGCAAGGGCGGATAGTTATGGGGTAAATAAGAAAAACAGAGAACAAAATAAAACAAAACAGAATCTCACAGCGGAAGGATAAAATATAATAACAAATATACAGTTCATAAACAGTTTACAAAAGCTTGATTTTACTTATAAAATGAATATCAGAGTTACACATACCAAATACAACAAGCAATGCAGCGGAATAGAAAGAGTGTGGTGCAATATTATATATAAAATAATACTGATTCTTCGTCTTCGTCCTCCAAAGCTAAAATCTGCTATCCTGAAACGCTCGGACTGACCCGAGCGAATTTGAAAAGATAAAAACACCCGAGTCAGACTAGAATATCTTATGTGAGTTAAATAAACAGAAATAAATATGAGTACAGTAACTCAAGAGATGTTCGGGATTTACAACTCCTAAGGATCCGTTAAACTATTTACTATGTAGTATATTGCGCTATTATAATAGTGTCTATTTATAAAATAAACTTACTTTTTAATAGCGTTAAGGGGTTACCCATATAGCCCTTAATACAAATAATGCCAATAGTCTATACAGTACCGTAATACCTCCTGATCGGGAAGCTACCAGAGGATACTCCATAGGTACGACACAAATAGAAACTCGTAGTAAAGGCTCGGTATGGTAGGTGACACGGTACAACTAGGCAATGCCAGGGTAGATATACCAATTGCTATCCAGGCTGGTGGAAACGCATAGCCGCAGTTACCGCCCACCTCGGACTAACTCCCTCAAAAATCAAAATATAGAAGTGGCCACTGAATCAATCCAAGTCAAAGTATAATATCGAAGAGGAGCGTCCGATCAGAGGAATGACCTCATTGGCCTGAGAATCGCTCCTGTTTTAGCCACCTTATGCCAACTCACGGGAGTTGGGTCCACGTATTTACCTTACAGGAAACGTCGCCACCACCTACTTCATTCTGGAATCTCCACCGCGTACACGGTTAGTCAAAGTGGTTTTCGGTATCGACAGAGAGTATGTCCATATCCGATCCCGGTCTCTTTGCCAACCAATCGTTATTATAACACCGCGGTTATTTAAAACAGTTTATACTTTAAAACCAGAATATAATCCCTTTCAAAACCATAATATTACGATATCATTTCTTCTTTAAAAACACAAACAATTTATTTTCATATTATTTTATAAAAGCCCAAATCAATGATATCGTTTCCCAAATAAAATTTTCCTTTCCAAAAATTATGTCACTTTTTATTATTTAATATCCCATGTAACCAATATTTTGTTTGTAACTTTCAACATAATTCTTCGAAAATCCATAGTATTTTAAAACCATTATTTTCAAAACTAAATGGTTTGGATATTCAACGGTATGCGAATTAAAAAGGTTTAACTTTACTGTTGCTTTATAAAGAATAAATTACATGGCTTTCCAAATATTTCTTGTTTTAAAGTTAAACCAAAATCCAAAATATTACTTCAAGTCCCAAAACCATTTCAATTTTATATATATTTATATCCATTTTTGAGCATTAATATTTCAACTAAAGTTGGATTTTTATCCTTTCAAAATCAATATTCTATTAATTAATCTTGACCATTCACATAAAATCCATAATTAATAAGACTTCAATTTCTAGTAATATATATATATATATATAGAATTTTTCCACTTCAAATTATACTAGAATATCCATTTCTATTTATTTTGGGAAAATCCAATTACAGATATCATATCTTAAAATTTCCAACTTTACATTTAAACATAGGATATAAATTTACCAAACTCCATTTTCTAAATTTCTTCCATTTTCAATAAAGAAATTTATATTCCTTTTAATTTCAAAATTTCAACTTCATAGGTATATAAATATGGAATAAAATATTTATACAATATAAATTTAAGATTTATAGACCGTATTCAATCCAAACCATAGAAATCACATTAAAATAGTTATATATAGACCGCGGTGCCTGTATATAATTTTCTATCCTATGGTCAAGTGATACGGATATTTATCATTTCAATCCGCAATTTAAAAAAATAAAACTTTGCGGTTTTATCATTTCAAACCACAATCCCGAATGAAATGTAAAATGTATGCTAACTTGCAGTTTAATGATATCAAATAAAACATCCATTCAACAACGCATCCATCATCCAGTCACAAACATCAAGCAATATCAACCAATAACAAAATATGTTTGGGAATATACAACAGGTAATAATTGGCAGTTTAATTCAAATTATATTTATCAACTATAAATCTAACAGTTTATTTTCAGTGATAATTGACATAACTGTTAACTAGCAGTTCTTATGCAAACAATAATTTCTAACAGCAAATTAATACGCAATCAATCAATTTAATTAACAGCTAAATTCAAAAAATGCAATTCAACAGATATGGGTGAAATAACATGCCAAAAGCTCATAAATAAATTTCTATTCATTTCTAAAATTTATTTAACAAACATAAAAGCTTCTAGTAATTGTGAGTGAGTTAAAACACTCACCTTTTGAATTTAAATCGAATTTAAATTCGATTTAAACCCAAAAATTCGTCCGTCTCAGAATTCGTTCAAACCAGCGTCATCAAGTCCGGAATTTAATTACGATCCTAACAAAAAAAATCTCGCGTGAAAACGAGTTCGTATGTGAGAGTTATGGCAAAAATTGCGATCGAAAACAATTTAAAACGAATAACTAAAATGGTACACAAATTTACCTAAATCTAAGGCCACGTCAGCATCTATTGTTCTTCCTCACGTAAAGAGAGTCATGCGCATCAGAGCACCGTACGCACGCTGTTTGCAACGCACGAACCCAACTTCACCATTGTTGACCGCGCTTTGACCGCCTAAAGCTCACAACTCCGGCCACCAGAGAGCTCGCGACCACCACCATCGTGCTAGGCACCCCAGGCCGCGCCTCCCCCTGATGCCGCGCGTCCCCAAACGCCACCGGCCGCCATCAAATTTCGAACCCTAATCCAATTTTAGGGGCCAATCCGACCGTTGAAACGACGAACAAACCATATAGATGCGATCCCCTCAGTTCCCTCTCCAATACCCAGAAATCGTTTCTCGATCCGATGAAGTTTGCGACGATGATGATGGAGGGCCACGGGCTGTTTGAATTTATTCGGAGCAAACGACAGCTCCAATTGAAAAACGAATTGCATTGCTGGATTACGTATGTTGAGAACATCGACATATATTTTTTTGAGAATTTTCTGAAATTTTTGAGTTTTGACTTTTGATTTTTGAACTGTGGTTAGATCTGGAATTGGATCTGAGATGTATCCATTGAGGAAGAAAGAAGGTTGAAGAAAATGAACGTACAGTAAAAGAATAGAGACTAGGGTTTAAGATCGCATATATATAGACAAATAGAAGAAGGCTAGGTGGGTACGGATAACGAACGCGCTAGACGGTAGTTGGCCCAAAAAGCCCGTTCTGACCCCGGAACGAAATTTATCAAACCCATATATCCAGATAGGTATTTTAAAATATTCTAAACGCGATGGAAAAAGTTTCACGACCAAATTCGATCGTATGAAGAAGTTATGCTGAAAACAAGATTTCCAAATTGATTTCAAATTGATTTTTTTATAAAATCAATTTCAAGGCGTTTCGCGTCCGTACGATCAAACGACAAGTCCGATCGATACGAAACTTGAAACCCTATTACAATTCACCGATACGGATCCGATGAAACTGGTTTCGTCGAAATCCGAGTCCGTGACAAAAATGACCATTTTAATATTTATTAAATAAATCAAATAAATTAAAAATCCAATTTTTATATTTCAACTTCTAATATAGGCCCCATTTCATTATTTATATACTTCAATCAATTCTAAATTATTTACCAAGCTTGGATGTGAATTAAAATCTATCAGTATATAAATTTGCAGCTAAATATCTGCACTTCCTTATTATTTAGAGATTATAAATTTTATTCTAAACCCAATTATTAAATCTTATACCTTTATACTCACCTCTTAAATCAAATTAAATAAATACTTGATTTCCATTCCAACTCATCTTTGGATTGCAATTAACCTTTTTACCATAATTAAATTCCAAATTATTAATAACCCTTATTTTTCTTAACTATTTATTAATTCCAATCCAATTGAATTCAACACTATAAATTTGATTAATTTATTATATTCACTTCCTTTCTATTATTCAAAGTTATTGTTGTAAATACGACGAATACTAACATTAGTTTAAGATTTCACTCAATGTTTACAAATTCCATTTCAATTTAATAACGTAATATTTTACGTTCAATTCTATTTTATTTGTCGTAAATACCACTTGTTGAATTAAATACTCAAATCATAAATAAATCTTGCTTCTAAAGTTATACCAACAATGGTCCAGTTAAATTTGAATTAGCTTTACCTTTATTTTATGAAATTAACTATTGCAATAAATCCAAATTAATAAAGAAGGTTAGATTCCTATACTACTTCTTTGGTCTCAATTAACCTTTTATGGCGAGTATGAATTTCAATGTATAATTGAAACTTTTATATCCATTAAATTTTTACTATCATTCAATATCTACATATTCTAGCTAAATTTCAACTAACATATAAATTAGCTATTCCAACTTCCATTAATTTCGATTATCATACTATAGAAATTAAATTCCCTCAACCACATAAATAAAAGTTGATCCCCATCTATTTACATTATATCACGTTTGCATAAATTTATTTAATGGTCACTTGTAATTAATAACTATCCATTTTTCAATCCAAATGTAAATCTTCCACCTTTGAATTCTTATATTAAATGGAATTTAATATTTATTGATTCAACATTTATATGTTTCTAAAAATTAGCTCCAACCAAATGTGACAATTTACATTTCATTTCTATGCAATATATACTCATCTTATTCCATTCATTTGGTTACTGCATTGAAATCTATTTATTAACCAATACTAACGTTATTATCATTAATTATGATTGGATTCCAAGTTTTTATTCAATACCTTGAACAATAACTTACATATTAATCAAATCCTTCTTCTACTTTATTCAAATTGGATTATATTCCAATTTCTATAAGCTAGGTCTTAAATCATCATTTACATAATTAAATTTAGCGTTTATTCCAATCTTCGTTTATAATTTAAAGTTTCTACTAAATTAAATTACAAAACTTAACTTTAACAAATAAAATCCACCAAATAAATTTTCTAATGTTTATATATTTGTAAATCAATTCAGTTATGATTTCATTAATACCATTTTAATCAACTAATAATGACTTATAACCACAAACACAAATTTTCGTTATTTCAATCTATATCATATAAACACTTAAATTATTAACCTTTAATTACAGTTACTATCTAATCCCTACATTTACTCCATTAAAAATCCTAAGACTTCTATTTCAATTTAAATTAGATTAGAAAACATATCCAATTAACTCATTTAATATCATTGAATTTAACGGGTCGTTACACTCTCCCCCACTCAAAACTTTTCGTCCCCGAAAAGGGAAAAGAAGGGAGAAGGAAGAATAAAACAGTATACTTAGTTCAGATATTACTCATAAACAATATTTTACTGGATTAATTTCCTTTAATGCTTGAATTATTAAAGTTGGAAAAATAATCTCACAAAATTCTAAGTCCCAAAATTTTCGAAAAATTTTGGCAGAGTCTCCTTTGTACGGAGGGACTCTGGAGAAAATATAATATCCAAATATACAAATATATTACATATATATCCAAAATAAAATATCCCAACACGGGAAAATATATAAAATAGCGCTTTAAACGTAATCCGAAAACGTACCTATTTGTCGGGCAATATACGCTTATTATTATGGAACCAAAAGCAGTAGCAGTTGTTTCCACTACCTGTATTCACTTATATAATCTAAAAGGTTAAATATTTATATTAAAGTGAAATGTTTAGGTGGTTTCAACCATTAACCAACCAATCAGTACAACAACCATCAACCTTACAAACAGCATACATACACAAACAAAGCAACCATTTAATCCATCAAACAATTTGTTGTTTGGGTCCAAAACTTGAAATTTGTATAAAATGAAATTTACTATCAAGTGCATCTTTTACTCAACAGTCTTAGATGGAACATAGATAGATTATTTATTCATCCCACAACTTCAAATTCCTTACCCAACAACATAAATCAAACAATAACAATTCAAACCAACAACCAAATTACTTATTATACATTTATTTCATGCTTCAGGGGTTTGGTTTTCTTTCTTTCATTTATGGAGGGATTTCTTTATTTCTTACAAATTTTCATTTTCCATTTATTGTAAAATTCATTATATTTGTATTCCAATTTATTGACTAAGTTTATATCATCTATTTATACTACTTACCCTTACTTATAACTTAAGTTATACAATTAATTCTTATTAATAACAGTAAATTTATTGAATACCTTAATCACCTCAAGCTTCACTTGTAAGATTTCCCTTTACATTTTCTTACTTAACATTGCAACTTTTTATTATATGGTAAGTTTTGTATGTTTTAAGAATGTAAGTGAAAATTTACAAGTTTCCTTTCAATTCCTTTTTATTAATTAATGGTTCACCAAACATATATTCGTTTTATAACTACAATTTCAACTTACCCTCAATTTCATTACTTTATTTAATGTTTACGTTTCTATAATATTTAATTACAATAACCCTCTACTTACACTTAATTTATTAACCTTATAACTTGCATTCCTATAGGTGAAAGATTTTACTTATTCATTATCTATGGATTTTAGTCATTTAAATTTTTCTACTTTCCATTATATTAGAATAGGGGAACATTAAAACATACTTAAATTAATAATCCTATAATCAATTCTTATTTAGAATTTCATTTTATATACTTAAGTTCATATCACCCATTAATAATACTTAACTTTATTTTCAGTAAAATTTCAATTATAACCTAAGTTTATACCATTAAATTCTTATTTATAACAGTAGTTTATTGAATACTTCATTATTTCCTAAATTCCTACTTGTAAAATATTCAATTCTAGTTTTTATTTAACATTTCAACTTTTTATATTTGGTAAGTTATTTATGTTAAAGAAAATTGCAATTGAACTTATACAAGTTTAATCTAAATTCTTTTAATTCATTGATTTTTCAATAAATCTTTACCATTATTTATCAGTTAAAATTTTAACTTCCCTTATACCTAGCATTAATTTTCTTACTTAAATTAGAGGTTTTAATCCATTTATTACTTACTTTATATTTCCCTAAAAATAATTTAAACCATTAATTAGTGGAAAATTTTAGAATTAAATACCGGGTCAAATTTCAATTTATTTTGAAATAATAGATAAATAACTTCTTACACTTATATATATCTCTAATTATATTTAAAACAATTAAAATTTTAGATAATTTCAAAATAAATCTGCAGTAAAATTACCACAGTGGCCTTTCCCCTTCGAAACTCGAAAATGAAAGTCGATGATGCGGCCGCCATCACCGAAATTGTTTTCCAGCAACAGAGAGGAAAGTACAGAATTTAAATTTTTTCCAAACTCTTCTTTTTAAAACATTTCTTCCGAATTATACTAAATATTTATGCAAGAAAATTTTATAAACCAAATCAATATATTTCACAAATACTTTGAAAGCAGATTTGGAAAAATCCCGGACTTAAGTTCTAAAATCTCCAATTAGATGTATCATAATTTCAACTTAGCTTCAGTTATTATAAATATTTTATTTCCTAACACCCAATCTATAGCAACCAAATATATATATATATCTTTATAAAAATATTTTTATATATAGAAAATATAATAGGCAAAATTCTTTCATTCACCTATATTAAAACAAATATTATGTCAGTCTGTCCTATTAAGTGTTTAGAAATCCCTATTGATGACATAGCGTCCCATGCATCAACCAGAATTTATAAATACAAAGCGGAACAGATTAACATAATATTAAAATCTTTTTATTAATACTAACAAGTACGCTCTCTCTTATATATACACTCAGCGACTCCCATAGGGTATTATTACCCTATTAACAAAGAGTCAAACCCCACAAAGCCAAGGTTTATCGCTAAACCAAAGCTCTGATACCAACTGTAACGTCCCGCCTTTTCGCACACTTTAAACCGACACACGTGCCAATTCAAAGCATACGCAAGGGCGGATAGTTATGGGGTAAATAAGAAAAACAGAGAAGAAATAAAACAAAACAGAATCTCACAACGGAAGGATAAAATATAATAACAAATATACAGTTCATAAACAGTTTACAAAAGCTTGATTTTACTTATAAAATGAATATCAGAGTTACACATACCAAATACAACAAGCAATGCAGCGGAATAGAAAGAGTGTGGTGCAATATTATATATAAAATAATACTGATTCTTCGTCTTCGTCCTCCAAAGCTAAAATCTGCTATCTTGAAACGCTCAGACTGACCCGAGCGAATTTGAAAAGATAAAAACACCCGAGTCAGACTAGAATATCTTATGTGAGTTAAATAAACAGAAATAAATATGAGTACAGTAACTCAAGAGATGTTCGGGATTTACAACTCCTAAGGATCCGTTAAACTATTTACTATGTAGTATATTGCGCTATTATAATAGTGTCTATTTATAAAATAAACTTACTTTTTAATAGCGTTAAGGGGTTACCCATATAGCCCTTAACACAAATAATGCCAATAGTCTATACAGTACCGTAATACCTCCTGATCGGGAAGCTACCAGAGGATACTCCATAGGTACGACACAAATAGAAACTCGTAGTAAAGGCTCGGTATGGTAGGTGACACGGTACAACTAGGCAATGCCAGGGTAGATATACCAATTGCTATCCAGGCTGGTGGAAACGCATAGCCGCAGTTACCGCCCACCTCGGACTAACTCCCCCAAAAATCAAAATATAGAAGTGGCCACTGAATCAATCCAAGTCAAAGTATAATATCGAAGAGGAGCGTCCGATCAGAGGAATGACCTCATTGGCCTGAGAATCGCTCCTGTTTTAGCCACCTTATGCCAACTCACGGGAGTTGGGTCCACGTATTTACCTTACAGGAAAGGTCGCCACCACCTACTTCATTCTGGAATCTCCACCGCGTACACGGTTAGTCAAAGTGGTTTTCGGTATCGACAGAGAGTATGTCCATATCCGATCCCGGTCTCTTTGCCAACCAATCGTTATTATAACACCGCGGTTATTTAAAACAGTTTATACTTTAAAACCAGAATATAATCCCTTTCAAAACCATAATATTACGATATCATTTCTTCTTTAAAAACACAAACAATTTATTTTCATATTATTTTATAAAAGCCCAAATCAATGATATCGTTTCCCAAATAAAATTTTCCTTTTCAAAAATTATGTCACTTTTTATTATTTAATATCCCATGTAACCAATATTTTGTTTGTAACTTTCAACATAATTCTTCGAAAATCCATAGTATTTTAAAACCATTATTTTCAAAACTAAATGGTTTGGATATTCAACGGTATGCGAATTAAAAAGGTTTAACTTTACTGTTGCTTTATAAAGAATAAATTACATGGCTTTCCAAATATTTCTTGTTTTAAAGTTAAACCAAAATCCAAAATATTACTTCAAGTCCCAAAACCATTTCAATTTTATATATATTTATATCCATTTTTGAGCATTAATATTTCAACTAAAGTTGGATTTTTATCCTTTCAAAATCAATATTCTATTAATTAATCTTGACCATTCACATAAAATCCATAATTAATAAGACTTCAATTTCTAGTAAAATATATATATATATATATATATAGAATTTTTCCACTTCAAATTATACTAGAATATCCATTTCTATTTATTTTGGGAAAATCCAATTACAGATATCATATCTTAAAATTTCCAACTTTACATTTAAACATAGGATATAAATTTACCAAACTCCATTTTCTAAATTTCTTCCATTTTCAATAAAGAAATTTATATTCCTTTTAATTTCAAAATTTCAACTTCATAGGTATATAAATATGGAATAAAATATTTATACAATATAAATTTAAGATTTATAGACCGTATTCAATCCAAACCATAGAAATCACATTAAAATAGTTATATATAGACCGCGGTGCCTGTATATAATTTTCTATCCTATGGTCAAGTGATACGGATATTTATCATTTCAATCCACAATTTAAAAAAATAAAACTTTGCGGTTTTATCATTTCAAACCACAATCCCGAATGAAATGTAAAATGTATGCTAACTTGCAGTTTAATGATATCAAATAAAACATCCATTCAACAACGCATCCATCATCCAGTCACAAACATCAAGCAATATCAACCAATAACAAAATATGTTTGGGAATATACAACAGGTAATAATTGGCAGTTTAATTCAAATTATATTTATCAACTATAAATCTAACAGTTTATTTTCAGTGATAATTGACATAACTGTTAACTAGCAGTTCTTATGCAAACAATAATTTCTAACAGCCAATTAATACGCAATCAATCAATTTAATTAACAGCTAAATTCAAAAAATGCAATTCAACAGATATGGGTGAAATAACATGCCAAAAGCTCATAAATAAATTTCTATTCATTTCTAAAATTTATTTAACAAACATAAAAGCTTCTAGTAATTGTGAGTGAGTTAAAACACTCACCTTTTGAATTTAAATCGAATTTAAATTCGATTTAAACCCAAAAATTCGCCCGTCTCAGAATTCGTTCAAACCAGCGTCATCAAGTCCGGAATTTAATTACGATCCTAACAAAAAAAATCTCGCATGAAAACGAGTTCGTATGTGAGAGTTATGGCAAAAATTGCGATCGAAAACAATTTAAAACGAATAACTAAAATGGTACACAAATTTACCTAAATCTAAGGCCACGTCAGCAAATATTGTTCTTCCTCACGTAAAGAGAGTCACACGCATCAGAGCACCGTACGCACGCTGTTTGCAACGCACGAACCCAACTTCACCATTGTTGACCGCGCTTTGACCGCCTAAAGCTCACAACTCCGGCCACCAGAGAGCTCGCGACCACCACCATCGTGCTAGGCACCCCAGGCCGCGCCTCCCCCTGAAGCCGCGCGTCCCCAAACGCCACCGGCCGCCATCAAATTTCGAACCCTAATCCAATTTTAGGGGCCAATCCGACCGTTGAAACGACGAACAAACCATATAGATGCGATCCCCTCAGTTCCCTCTCCAATACCCAGAAATCGTTTCTCGATCCGATGAAGTTTGCGACGATAATGATGGAGGGCCACGGGCTGTTTGAATTTATTCGGAGCAAACGACAGCTCCAATTGAAAAACGAATTGCATTGCTGGATTACGTATGTTGAGAACATCGACATATATTTTTTTGAGAATTTTCTTAAATTTTTGAGTTTTGACTTTTGATTTTTGAACTGTGGTTAGATCTGGAATTGGATCTGAGATGTATCCATTGAGGAAGAAAGAAGGTTGAAGAAAATGAACGTACAGTAAAAGAATAGAGACTAGGGTTTATGATCGCATATATATAGACAAATAGAAGAAGACTAGGTGGGTACGGATAACGAACGCGCTAGACGGTAGTTGGCCCAAAAAGCCCGTTCTGACCCCGGAACGAAATTTATCAAACCCATATATCCAGATAGGTATTTTAAAATATTCTGAACGCGATGGAAAAAGTTTCACGACCAAATTCGATCGTATGAAGAAGTTATGCTGAAAACAAGATTTCCAAATTGATTTCAAATTGATTTTTTTATAAAATCAATTTCAAGGCGTTTCGCGTCCGTACGATCAAACGACAAGTCCGATCGATACGAAACTTGAAACCCTATTACAATTCACCGATACGGATCCGATGAAACTGGTTTCGTCGAAATCCGAGTCCGTGACAAAAATGACCATTTTAATATTTATTAAATAAATCAAATAAATTAAAAATCCAATTTTTATATTTCAACTTCTAATATAGGCCCCATTTCATTATTTATATACTTCAATCAATTCTAAATTATTTACCAAGCTTGGATGTGAATTAAAATCTATCAGTATATAAATTTGCAGCTAAATATCTGCACTTCCTTATTATTTAGAGATTATAAATTTTATTCTAAACCCAATTATTAAATCTTATACCTTTATACTCACCTCTTAAATCAAATTAAATAAATACTTGATTTCCATTCCAACTCATCTTTGGATTGCAATTAACCTTTTTACCATAATTAAATTCCAAATTATTAATAACCCTTATTTTTCTTAACTATTTATTAATTCCAATCCAATTGAATTCAACACTATAAATTTGATTAATTTATTATATTCACTTCCTTTCTATTATTCAAAGTTATTGTTGTAAATACGACGAATACTAACATTAGTTTAAGATTTCACTCAATGTTTACAAATTCCATTTCAATTTAATAACGTAATATTTTACGTTCAATTCTATTTTATTTGTCGTAAATACCACTTGTTGAATTAAATACTCAAATCATAAATAAATCTTGCTTCTAAAGTTATACCAACAATGGTCCAGTTAAATTTGAATTAGCTTTACCTTTATTTTATGAAATTAACTATTGCAATAAATCCAAATTAATAAAGATGGTTAGATTCCTATACTACTTCTTTGGTCTCAATTAACCTTTTATGGCGAGTATGAATTTCAATGTATAATTGAAACTTTTATATCCATTAAATTTTTACTATCATTCAATATCTACATATTCTAGCTAAATTTCAACTAACATATAAATTAGCTATTCCAACTTCCATTAATTTCGATTATCATACTATAGAAATTAAATTCCCTCAACCACATAAATAAAAGTTGATCCCCATCTATTTACATTATATCACGTTTGCATAAATTTATTTAATGGTCACTTGTAATTAATAACTATCCATTTTTCAATCCAAATGTAAATCTTCCACCTTTGAATTCTTATATTAAATGGAATTTAATATTTACTGATTCAACATTTATATGTTTCTAAAAATTAGCTCCAACCAAATGTGACAATTTACATTTCATTTCTATGCAATATATACTCATCTTATTCCATTCATTTGGTTACTGCATTGAAATCTATTTATTAACCAATACTAACGTTATTATCATTAATTATGATTGGGTTCCAAGTTTTTATTCAATACCTTGAACAATAACTTACATATTAATCAAATCCTTCTTCTACTTTATTCAAATTGGATTATATTCCAATTTCTATAAGCTAGGTCTTAAATCATCATTTACATAATTAAATTTAGCGTTTATTCCAATCTTCGTTTATAATTTAAAGTTTCTACTAAATTAAATTACAAAACTTAACTTTAACAAATAAAATCCACCAAATAAATTTTCTAATGTTTATATATTTGTAAATCAATTCAGTTATGATTTCATTAATACCATTTTAATCAACTAATAATGACTTATAACCACAAACACAAATTTTCGTTATTTCAATCTATGTCATATAAACACTTAAATTATTAACCTTTAATTACAGTTACTATCTAATCCCTACATTTACTCCATTAAAAATCCTAAGACTTCTATTTCAATTTAAATTAGATTAGAAAACATATCCAATTAACTCATTTAATATCATTGAATTTAACGGGTCGTTACAATATTGGTCGAACATTTCCATCGGTAGTAGTGCTTCCTCTACCAAGATTCACTCTTCCATTTCCCTGCTTCCATATCTTGTTTTCTCGTAATCTCCATACAAGCCTAAATAAGATATAGAAGAATGGTTTAAGAGAAAGGGGAGTATACATACATATGTATGCACGTGCATACGTATGCACATACATACATGCATACATAACAATTACAAGCACGTTACTATAGCATTATCCTATAACCCAGTCTTATTCTCTGATTCAGTAGGATTATGTTTTCAAAAAAATTAAACTTTTAAGTTTTGCATAAACTTATGCTCTGATGCCAAATTGTAACGTCCCCCACTTAAAGGTTCGAAACTAAGTGCTATTGATGTTGCAGCCATCCATAGTATTAATTTTCAATGACAAAATATGGCTATGTTATCAAAATCACATAAATATGCAATTTTTTAAACATAATTTAATGGCAAACTTTCACATTTCATTTTACAAATGATATTCCATATTCATTACATAATCTCATTTCCAATCCCACATTCAGAGAAAATATAATTATTAAAAAATACTCCAAGATTGACATATGAAGATGCCTCCTTAGTTAATCAGGGTCTGACACTTGGTAATTATATAACTTGCCGTTATATCCATACAAATAAAATCAAACTGCATAGCAAATTAGTTAAAAACTCATAAAGAGCTAGATTGCCTCCAGCACGTCTTCGGAAGCTTATTCATCTTATTGAAAACTTGAAATCCCTTACTCCTGACCTACTCAAATGAGTACCTAAGAGTTTAAAGGGAAAAATAAAAACTTTGGGTTAGACAAATTTGTTTGGTGTGAATAATAATAAGCTACTATCTCCAACCAAAGATAGATATCTAGTGGGACCAAGCCGTTGGATGGAATGGGTTTTCCCCACACTAGTATTTTAACCAAAACACATTAAGCATATACTGGGCTCCTACATCCACAATGATTAGACCATAGAAATTAAGCATTTTCAGTCATGCAATGTATATTGGACTACCCATCCCAGTTTATTAGACTATCTGTCTTAATTCTCATCCAACTATCTATCTTATATACAAATGACTATCTGTCTTATATTTATGTGGACTACCCATTTCACATGTAAAGATTTGGATTACCTATCCCCTACCATATGGACTGCCCATCCCACTTGGTTTCGTTATCAAAGTTATGTGGACAATCCATCTCACATATAATTATTTGAAATACCCATCTCTTACCATATGGACTACCCATCCCATATAGTTTTATTTATTTAGAATGGTGTGGACTATCCATCACACATCCTATAATTTTCCTAGAATGACTATGAACCCTTCAATATCCTTTTAGAGACTATCCATCTCCGACGTGATGTGGATTATCCACCACACATCCCATAGTTTTCTTAGGATGACTATGAACTCATCACTTATCAATTTAATTCATGTTTAATCCAAATGTCAACTTATGTCTATTGGTGTCCCTAGTTAGGCTGTATCCTCTTTAATTTATAACATGTTGAAATGGTGTGCATTGGTATCCCCAACCATTAATGTCGATTTTTATGAAACAATTGGCAAATCAAATAACATACATTGGTATCCCCAATTAATGTTGAAATAAAGGCCTATGGCTCGTCGTTGTTTATAAAGAAGATGTAAGGCATTCATGTTGTATAATACAATGCTGAAACTCTATTTAAGGTTAGATAATAAAATTTTAGATTTTATAAATCATATGGCTAACTGATGAAATCATTAGGTTATCGACCTTCTTAACATCGGCTATCTCGCCCTTTAAAACATAGTTTAAATTTTCATAAAACCAAACATTGCCGACATATAAAATAAAAGAAGGTGGCATCAATACCACACATACCCCATAATGAACCTCTATCGAAGGTTAAAAGACAAAACTTATGTTCTTTTAGGTATAAAACCTTATGTCGATAACAAAGTTGTCGATATACGTACGATATAGGTTATCCATCTTTCAAAGCAAAACTTTTGTTATCATAAAAGTAAGGCAATATAGGCTATAAAGCCTCAGTGGCGGTATAGAAGAAATGTGACACCAATACCGCCTAGCAAGGTCGCCGAAAACAAAGGATTATAGGAAGTCAACGCTGATGAATGGCGACATTATTACGTTAAGTCTAAACGGTTACTTACGATATTGTTAAAGTAATAGGAAAAGCATGGTACTTCAGCAATTATGCAGCAAAACATATAATGTAGACATTGATGACTCACGCCATCAATGATTACCAATACCCTTAGATGCGATATTCTCATAACAATGATGCTGCACGCATCCTATACTTATTATATAAGTATCCAATGCATTATTCCACATCAATGCCGCTTTTCGTTAATGATGCCGAACAACATGGGAATGTCGCATATCAGTGGCATAATTGTGGTTAACATAAAAAATATTTCCCTTTTAAAGTAAATTCTTTTTACCTACTCCTAATTCTTGTCAAATTATGATTGGCAAACAAAAAACTTAACATTTTCTTTTCAGATTTTTTAAAACAAAATTTACTTTCCCAAATCATTCATCGACTTAATTAATTAATTTCTTTAATTAATTATTAATTTAAAAAAGCCTTTTTAGCATAATAGATCCATAGTAATTCATAAACACTTGGAAAAAATCACAAAAATTTAAAATTTTCATATTCTTTATCATATAAGAATTTTAGGGGGCAAAAACATCATTTAATAATTTTTAACAATTAAATTCGAACTAAATTCAACTTCCACATTATGAAATTCATAAATTAATTATTTTCCTTGGAAAATTATGAAATTAAAATTCTATCTCCAAATATCGTTTTACATAACATATTAGAAAATCAAAGCAATTAGAGATTAAAAACTTAGATGTTACCTTTAAACCTATTTGAATAAGTTCATAAAAATTCCATAAATCATTATTCTATCCAAATAATGATTACACATCCATAACTTGGCAAGAACTATCAAAACAATTCAAATTCTACCATTTGACTAAATTCAAGAACAAGAAATACAAATGGTCTACTTATTAGTTCACCTTAGATTTGATGTTGGAGTTGAGATTTGATAATGCTTTTAATTCCCTTGGTTTCCTCCTTTGATTTGCCTTAGTTTTCCTCTTTTAGTTTCCTTAGTAATGGCCGACCTCTTCCCTTAGGTTTTGGATAATTTTTTATATTGTAAAATGAGAATGAATAAGAGGGTGAGGGTTTTAGAGACAAAAGGTAGATCTATTCCTAATATACCCTTCTCATTCATTCCTCCTTAGATCAAGTTTAAACAATCTTGCTTAATAGATTAATAATGGCTCGATCTTATAAATTTTCAAATCTCATATCCAACTAAATTTCCTAAATAATGTTAAACTAAAATTATGGGAGTTATATTAGAAAAGAGATTTGGATTTGGATTTGTATTTTAGATTCGAATTTATAATTTATCTTGGCTTTGGTGATTTGATTTGAACATACACTCTCCTCAATCTTCTTCTAAAATTCCCCGATTATGTATACATATAAATTAGAACTATTTCTAAGAATTAAAAAATTTGGAGGAGAAGAGAAAACGACATAGCTTCCATGCTGATTAGAAATTTGGGTTTGTAAGTGAGGGTCTAGGTCTGTATTTGTAGAGGTTCAAATCAATGCAAGCTGTAGGTTAAACTATTTTAAATCCGAGCCATTCTGGCCTCTATACTATCGATTTTAAACTACCCACGGTCGACCACTAGCCCTACATAGTTGACAACTACCAGTCGCTCATGGTGCATTCATGGTCGACTATGTAGCTTTTAATATGTGAATTTTGTGTGTTTATTGATTTCATTTATTTAATTGGTTATTTAACCGATCATTAATATTTATTTCCTTTAAAAAAAATCTTAAGGTCTAAGCTAACGTTAACTGTCCATTAAATTTAACTAACAGTAATTAACGTTAATTAATCACTTTTATTTCCTTGATTACATATATAATTATTTTTGATTCCAAAACTTCAAATGTCAATAACCTTTTTATTTGAACTTCGACCGAAAAACTTTATGCATGAAAATTGATCAGAAAATTGCCACAAATTCAATGTGCAAGTTTGGTAACCAAATTCTAATGTTTGTAGAAATTCTATTTTTCAGCATTATTATTTATTTATAATTTTTTTAATTAATTATCGTAAAATCACGGGGTGTTACATATCACTCAAAGATGAATGGGAAGACTGAGAGGGTGAATCGAGTATTTAAAGACTAGCTACAAATGTATATCTTGGACTTTGGAGGTTCTTGGAAGGATTAGTCGTTGGTACCATAGTCTGCATATAATAACAACCATCAAATAAGTATTGGAATGACACCATTCGAGACGCTGTATAGAGGTTATGTAAATCCCCATCTTGTTAGTAGGATATTATGGATATAATCATTCTTGGCTAGAAATGATTAGAGAGACTTTGAAGAAAGCAGACTTGATCCATAGAAGGATAAGTATTGTACATGATAGACAAAAATTATATGCTAGCAGGAGACACACAAAGTTGGACTTTGCATTGGGTGATATGGTGTTTATGAAGGTCTCACTGCTAAGGTACGTTATGACGTTTGGTAGTTTGAGAAAGTTAGCACCGAGGTTTGTAGGGCATTTTCCGATCTTGGAGAGAGTGGATGGGTTAGCTTATAGAGTGAAGCTTCCTGAAAAGCTGGCAGGGGTTCATAATATTTTACATGTATTACACTTGTGGAAGTGTTTATACGATTCAGCTAATGTGGTCGAGCCGAGTCTATTAGAAGAAGTTAAAGTGGAGAGAGAGTCGCTTGTTCGTCATGCTTCTACCTGCATTATTAAGCATGAGACAAAGCAACTTCGTAATAAAGTAATTAGATTTGTTAGATTTCAATAGGGAGATGACCTAGTAGAGAGTACTTGAGTGCCCGAGAAGAAAATCTGAGCTACCCATTTAGAACCCTTTTTTGGTATGTTCCATTTAAGTATGATTGCTTGAATGCATATTATTTAGCTTAGTATATTCCATAGGTAAGTGTGTATGGATGCTGGGCATAGCTGTAAATGTGTCATCAAGATATGTTTTAAATGATGGTTGCTAATGGATGTATTTTATCTGTTCATGTTGCACGTATAGGCTGATATGTTCGTATTGGTCCATGATACACTTTACCTTGTCTATTTTGTTATATGCATAATGATTGTCGTATTTTTGCATATGAATTGGATGGTTTCTCTTTCTTATAGAATTGCAATTATATAGGGCATTGCTACATGATATAAGCACTTGCATTTCAAAAGGTTGACTAGTTCAAGAGATCACTTAATCATGCATTACCTATATGTTCATATGCATTCGATACCTACATGTACATGCTGCTTTAGAAATTTGAATCTAAGAACAATGCTAGCAAGTGGTTGATGGTTGGATAGATGGCTGTGGATATTAGTTTTCTTACAAGTAAGTTGCAATTTTCCATTATTGGAGATTTCTTGGACAAAATCTTTTTAAAAGAGGACAATGCAACACTCCACAAATTTTAATGAAAAAATAAAAACACTAATAATGTTAAGAATGTAATTTAGACAAAATGACAAAATAGTAAATGTTATAAACAATGGAATTTGGCTTCGAAACCTATTCCATTGCATCTAGAATGTTATTTATATTTAGCAAACATATATAACTTGTTGCATTTAGTAAAACAGGTCAAAATTAGCGAAAATTGAACCCAGTTCTATAAATAATAATTTTAGGATTTAACCTAATAACCCTACTTTTCAACTATAAATACAGATCTAACCCTCACTTCTCTCCATTCTATATCCTAGTAGCCGCCTCTCTAACTTTATACTTTCTTTTCTTCCTCCTAAAAAATTCAGAGTCCAACCATCATTCTCTATTCACTTCACTAAATTTCTAATAAAAAAAATAGAAGAACATAAATAAAATTAAAAATATAGGGTAAGAGAGTCAAATTGAAAGAGGAAGAAAAGGAGAAGGAGAAGCACAGACAATTCAAGGAATAGAGGAAGGGAGACACAAATTCGAATCGGGTTAGGAAGAGGATTTGTTCGAATAACCCTTCAAAGCTAGTGGATTTATCTATGAAATGCCTATGATATATATAAGTGGTTGATTTTTTTAATATACCTTCTTAGAACTAAAAATATGATTTTTAATCTTGAACTTATGCTTTTATTCAAAAGTACTTATGAATTGAGATGATTAGTAAAGCCTACGTAATGAATTGATATAATAATCATTTTAATTTGGGAAGGAAGGGTAAACTAGATTGAAACCACTTTAATTCTTTATATCTAATTCTATTAACCTTAAATAAATTTAAATAGACTGAAATATATGTAGATAATTGATTAAAATATTACATACAATCGATGGAATAAAACTACTTGAAGTTGGATATAAACAAAATGAAAACTGTAGCCAAATAGTTGGAAATAATAAATCTAGCATGTATACTTGAATCTGTGAAGAAGATAAACAAAATTAAATAAAATGAAAGATATAGACCTGAAAATTTTATTCACATGTCTGAATTAATAATCAGACGTTAAATTTCAAAAAATGTGAACAAAAATGAATCGATTCAAAACTGGCTAGGTCCAAACGTTTGAACCCTTATTCAAACGTTTGGAATCTAAGTTGAATGTTTGAATGCTTATGACAAAATTTTTGTATAAAGGATCAGATGTTTGAATAAAAATATAGACGTCTAAGTTGCTACAACAAACCCTATTGAACTTGAAGCTAGTATATGCCAAGTACCGAAAAAGTATCACACCCGGTGACATCCTAGGTTTTCACTTCACAAAGTTGTTAAACGTAACACTCAATGTGGCGAATGACTATATCGCAATTAGAAGCTCTTATCATTCATAGCCATGTTCAGTCACCTATCGGTGAAAGTGGAAAGGAGTATACAGAGAAATCTATCATAGTAGGATATGTTAATTCTACATAAGAGTTAGATCGACTAATTCACTCATTGTTGCTACTTTTGTAATGTTATAGAGAGTAGGACACAAGCGCTAACGAGAAGGTTACTCAATGCTTAACTGACGAGTTATTATTTGGATTGTACAAAGTATTATATTGGGACTGTTAACCCAAAAGTATAGGTTTAACATTGTGAGGTATACCCGATTAGGTATATATCAAATGATTATCATTGAGAATGTTAACTCAATATACAATAAAACTATCACCATTAAGAGCGTTAACTCAATGCATATATAGTTGGTCTATTGTTGAGACCATACACTAGAGATATTTTTAGGATTTTTCAGTTTCAGTGTGTACCACCTGTGAGTGGAACTTTTATAAATCATAACCAGACCTAGTCATGTTTAGGAAAGTCAACTTATATTGTGGAAGTAATTAATCCCCCATATATATAGGACACACGTACTAAAGAACACCCATAGGTGTAGGTTATAACTGAACTTTAATTACTTGTCAACACTATACCACCAATGATATAATTCACTCACAAGACTTTGTCAAACTCCCTCCATTTCTTCCTCTTTATCTTTATTTCATGAGGACGAATCAGTAGGTGATTTGGATAGGATACGGTACGTGTAGGAGGTGACACGGCGTTCTAGAGCTATATCTGTTATAGTTATTTCCTCATATACTTTTTATTTTATATATATATATATATATATATATATATATATATATATATATATATATATATATATATATATATATATATATCAGTCAGACTCTTATGTATCGTCATTTGGAGATTGTTGTATGGACCATGTTCATGTTAAGACTACTATTTGATTTTATTTATTTTCAGTATTCATAGTTTATTTCCTTTCACTGTGAAATTTAGAAGTGTAAAATGTTCTAAATCTATAATTGTCTATATATCATGTAAACCATAAAAACCCAATGACTCGCACTTTTTGGAATGACGTGAGTTCAAATCCCATTTGGGTTTTGGATCTGTATGTCCGAAGATGCAAGTTGTCACAAAATCCATCGGCTATTGCAAGTACTAGGATGACATTGGATCAAAAAATGAAGGGATCTGAACTCTTCCAAAGGCTAAATTGGGACTACATGATCGGTGTAACGACCCAAAATTTTTTATAATTAAATTTGTTAATTTAATAAGATTTTGGTAATTAAATCTGGAATAAATAGAAAGTTGAAATTTGTTAATGCATTAATAACGGAAATGAGATGTAATGATGTTAATTTTGATATAATAATAGGTCGAATAAAAAGAATGGAAAATCAAGATTTGTTAATTTATTGAAATTTAAATTTAATAATTGGATTAATTGCAAATAATTGAAATTAAATATTTAAATATTACGTTAATGGAGATTAAGATGAAAGTTGAGAATATTAATGTAATAAACCATGAACCAATGAAAATTTTATCTATTTGGTGATAATGGATTGAATAACAAGATTTAAAATCAAATAAGTGGATTTATTGGAATTTCAATTGAATTAGTGAATTTATTTAAAATTGAAATTTAATACGGTAATGGGTAAATTAATTAACTTAAGATTGATATCTGAACTTGTCTAAATTATTGTGAAGGTTTAAGAAATCAAAAATGATAAAGTTTGCTAATTATAGAATTGGAATTGAAGATTTGATTCAATTAATTTATTATTAATTTATTTAATTAACTGAAAAATAGCCATTTTGGCCACTGACTCGGATTTCGATGAAATCAGTTTCATCGGATCCGTAATGATAAATTATTGTAGGATTTCAAGTTTCGTAGCGATCGGACTTGTCGTTTGATCGTACGAGCTCGAAACGCCTAGAAATCAACGAAATTAAAATCAACTGAAATCAATTTGAAATAACTTGATTTATGCATAACTTCTTCATACGATGGAATTTGGATTTGAAACCTATTCCATTGCGCTTAAAATATTCAAAAACATCTATTTTGATATATGGGTTGACCAAATTTCGTTCTAAAGACAGAATGGGCTTTTCGGGCTATTTTATCGTTCTACGTGTAAATCAATCATGTCCATCTATTCTATTTCAACTTTACCTATATATACCTTGTTATAAACCCTAGCATATTTCTTATTTACGTACAATTCTATTTGCTTCTCCTCTTTCAATGGCAGATAGAACCCTATATCCCAAATTGCAATTCAAATCAAATCCAAAGCCAAAATTCAAACTTTTCAAACTATATCATATTTTAGAGCGTCGGAAAGCTCTCGACGAGCGCATCTCAGATCTGTGATTCGTTTTCAAATCTGGGTTGCTATATAGCTGGAATCGGGTGAAGAAGTTACGCTCATTCTATGAGAAATGCGGAATACGGATCTTAAGGCTAGGATTAACACTAGAGGGGGGAGGGGGTGAATAGTATTTAAAGAAATTACTAAATCTTTTTGAGTTTTTGTTAATTTGAATACAAATGCATGCAATATTCAGACACAGATATGATCACAGAATCAAACACAGATGCAGAAATAAAGTAAAAGCAGTAAAGGAAAGAACACACCAGATTTTATACTGGTTCGGAGTTATCCTACATCCAGTCCCGCACACAAGTACATATTTCCTTTCAAAAGCAATTGTACAATTACACCCTCGATTTTAAGGCTATGAGGTACACCCTCCAGATTCACAATCCTCTGGGTAGAGATACTTGATTTTACGGGCAACAAGTTCACCCAATTGATTTCCAAGGATACAATCACACCTTTTCTCGCTTGACTGATTTCCAAGGCCACAATCACACCTTTTCTCGTTTAATTGATTACAAAAAGCTTCAAACTCTGAATAGCACTGAGGATCTTGTTGAGATAGTGATAGAGAATCAAACCAGATATAATCTAGTTAGATTCATTGTTGATTTCGGTAGAGTAATGGTAGGAATATGTATAAAGAAAATGTGGAAGAAGAAGAGAAATGAAAACCAGAAAATATGATTGAAAATTCATTGAAAACAACCCCTAGTTATAGAAGAACAACAGCCATATCCATTCGTGAAGAGATATGACGAATAGACACTTCTTTTGAAATTTAAAATTTGAAATTAACTGACACTATGTCGACATGGGTGTATTGAGCATGCGACATCCCAAAGGAATTTTTGATGGTTTGTTTTTCTTTTGAAAATAACTTTTATCTTATATTAAAACTATTTAAACTTTATAAATATACTTGACTATAGTTCAAATACATAAGTAGATATAGAGAATAATATATATAATTTTACTATAATTTTGTATTTAAATCTAAATATATTATTATTAAAAGATAGTTTAAAACTAAGGATAATTTGATTTTGAAAATAAAGATTATTTTGAGGCTAAAAGTATTTAAAATCAGGATAGATGATTTTGATTCTTTTAAAAGGAAGGTTTTGAAAACATTTTGAAAACAAGATATAATTTTGTAAAATCATTTTGAATAAAAGTTAGCGGATACAAAATAATGTTCCACTAGATTTTTCGTAGGTACCATCTTACTTAGGGTTCCATCCCTTTAACAGGCTCGAAGTGGGTTCCATTCCATGAATAAATTGGATTTTAAGATGTTAGTGCTTTTTTAGGAGTTTTAACAAAATTCGTAAAATAAATTAGTTGAAATATTGAACTCTTGACAATCTTGATATTCTTGATACTCATAAGTCTTCATTCTTGATATCTTGAATCTTTGTACTGTACAGTCTTCATTCGTGTTACCTGCATGATTAAATCCTGCATATACACATATTTCTAAACTATAATGTTAGTATTTATATTTTATAATCCTATTCTAAGGTTGTTGTCATCAAAACCATCATCTCACGGACTAACAATCTTCCCTTTTTTGATGATAACAACCTTTGTTTATAAAATATTACTTCTGTCCTAATAACTCCCCCTTAAACTATGCCTAACTATCCTATTTTATATTTCTCCCCCTTTGTCATCAACAAAAAATTAACTCTAAATATATAACTCCAAACTATATAATCTCCAAACTTTATAACTCCCCTTCATTCTTGGACTAAAGTACTGATAGACATTAAAAATCATATAAATATTAACGCATATTTATACATGTTTTCCACACCAAATGCCAATCCAAATCAATTCAAATCAAATCAAATCAAACAATTCAAATCAAACAAACCAAATCAAACAAAGTCAAATCAAACAAACCAAATCAAACAAACCAAACAAATCAAACATTACAAGGAACTTCCATCCATCCTTCTTCTCCAAATATAGGGTCTGCTTTAATGGCATCCCAATTTTCATTGTCATTAGCGAGAGAGACTGGAGGATGTGCTTCGTTATCATCCTTGTGTAGGGAGGAAATCATCCATCGTATTGCATTGAAATGTCTTTCTTGCTCTTTAATCATCTGCATTTGACTCAATTTTAAGTGTCGTTGGTTACGGAGAATGAATGAATGAATATTCTTGAAAGAGTTAAGAGTCTCTTCAAGATTTTCTGATAGATTATGAATTGGATTGGCTATATTCGAATTTGTGAGAAGAATGAGAGACAAAGTTGATAAGAGGTAATATTCAGTGATGAATTCTGGAAGAAATAGGTATTTATAGGTGTAGAAATTCGTTTGAAATGAATAGACATAAGGTAGCTATTCAAATTTCAAATTCAAAATGAAATGTCATTTCTGACCAGTATATGTCGACACAGTCCAGTGAATTTTGATGACTTATTTTGATTTTGTGAATAATTGTGTGTATGTATATATATTTATATAATATACTAACATTTATTCTGGAGATAAGATAAGCTAGATAACAGAAAGGAAATTCCATTTCATTTCATACTAAGACGATACAACGATTAAACACAAAGAACTACACGAACATTCAAATCAAAATAAACTAAAACAAATACAACGAGATACGAAAAGGTAGAACTAGTTAGAGGATGACGACGAAGATAATCCAACCTTCTTGTTGACTTTGGAAATAAACTTGCTCATCTTGGATGAAATTTTACCCAACTTCTTACTAACGAATCTTTTAAGAATCCGTTGATTCTCAACAATAGTCTTTTGGTTTTTGAGAAGGGTTTTGTTAGATGGATTAGGAGGATAGTCGATGCTTTCTAAAGAAGTTTCACCTTCTTCTTCTTCTTCAATTTCCCTTTCATCCCCTTCCTCTTCTTCTTCCTCTTCTTCTTCTTCCATCTCCTCATGAGCCAAATGCTCTTCCTTTTCGGCAATATTCTCATAGGGTTGAAAAACAAATGGAATTTTCATAAGCGAAATGTTGGAATGATTGAAAACTTTTCTAAAAACAAATTCTTCTCCTTTGAAATCCACTCCAAAATAGTTAAAAATTCGAGTGAGATAAATTCCATGATATAAAATATTCTCACCCATTTAAAGATTTTTGGGACGAAGTTCATCCAAAATAACCTGCCCCCAATTAATATCATAATTTCCAAAAATAGCAAAAAGTTCTTTACAAACTTTTGAAGTAGGGTTGTCAAAATTTCCCGAACTTAGGGTCAAAGTATGTTGTAAAAGAAGATTGACAATTCTAGCTTTTGGACGAAAGTTTCGATTTTTGAATTCAAAATTATCATTTCCTTCGAAAATGTGATGAAATGTCTCACGATCATTTTCATCGATTTTAAAATTAGAAAGATCGATTCTCGTACTCTTGCAATTGAGAATGGTACCCCAAAGATCATAATTCAAAACAATTCTATTGCCTTTGACACTACTTCAAATTTCATCATTGTTTCCATTATAAAATCCACGATTAAGATTTGCATAGAAAATTTTAACAAGATTTGGATAACAAACAAAATCATTTTTGAGAAGCATCAACAAGACTAAGAATTTGATTGTTTGCAAAAAGAGAATCAATTTCATAAGAAGAGAAATCTTGAAATATAGCAAACTTTCCGGGATGGACTTTTGCATAGTTAGCATAATTGATGTATGCTTTTATAACCTCCGGATCATTGAAGAGTTGCTCTTTTATCTTTCTGGAAATTCTCATGATGGAGGGGTTGCTTGAAGAAGCCATTAGAGTAGAGATTAGAGAGTAGAGAGCTTGAAATTTTGAAGATAGAGTTTGAATTTGAAAATGGGAGTGAAAAGTTGTGATAAAAGATAGTGAATAAATAGATTCTCAAAGGACATGCTATCTGGTCAAAAGATGCCTTTTTAGAGAATTGAATGAAGTGAAAATATGGAGAAAATTCAACCATTTGAATTCAAAATTTGAATTTCAAATTCTGTACCCATGTCGACATCATGGTAGGGACCATATCGACATGTGCTTGTGAATTTTTATGATTTATTTTTCCTAAATACTCTAATATATACACACACACACACACA
Source organism: Allium cepa (assembly GCA_030765085.1). NCBI lineage: Eukaryota > Viridiplantae > Streptophyta > Magnoliopsida > Asparagales > Amaryllidaceae > Allium > Allium cepa. Next base: position 545,103,042 of record CM060943.1, on the reverse strand, counting down.
CACACACACACACACACACACATATATACTTGTTATTTTTAATGTTTATATATATCTAGAATATTATTAGAATTATAGTATATTCCATAACATATTATTACACTAATAAAAATAATAATAAAAATAAAAATAAAAAATAATAATACAAATTAAATTTCAAATATCACACCAATTCAAAATCAATCAAGCAATCAAGCATCTAATTCTAAGCATGCAATTCCAACCAATTGTATTGTAAATGTATACCTTTTTCTGAGTCCGTTTCCCTGAATTCGTTGGAGTCGTGAACTGCCGTGAAACACAAATTTGAATTATCTGTCTTCTGATCATCATCGCTTGAGGAAGAGTCTGAGTCATCTAGAGTAGTAGTAAATGCATGCTTCCGTTTCTTTAATGAATCATTGTTTATAGGAGGATTTTGTCTCTTTGGATACGGACGTCTCTTTTGATATGGCCTAGTTCATCACAGTTGAAACATTTGACATTGTTTGGCACTACATTCTGATTTCCAGAGTTCTTATAGTTGTTTCTCTTGAGATTATTCATCTTTCTGTATGTCAAAAGTTTTGAAAAATTCCTGGTCATCAAGGCTATCTCTTCATCATTATCGCTGTTTGAGTCTGACCCATTAGTCAATGCATTAGATACCATTGATTTCTTTTTAGATGCTTTGCTTCCCTTCTTCCAATCATTTGGACTTCAAACGACATTAGATTTTCAATTAATTCTTCTATCTTTAAGGTACTGATGTCATTTGCCTCTTCGATCGCAAGTGTCTTTTGATCCCATTCTAGAGTAAGAGAATTTAAAAATTTTCCGACTTGATCTTCTTTCGAAAATTCCTTTCCCAAAGATATTAGAGAACGCACAATATCCTGAAATCTACTATACATATCTGAAATAGACTCATTAGAATTCATTTTAAATAATTGAAACTGATTTGTGAGCATGGAAATTTTGGTCTGTTTAACTTTGCTTGTTCCTTCGTGAGTAACTTGCAAAGTTTTTCATATTTCCATATGCAGATTTACAAACTGACACTCTATTAAATTCATTTCTATCAAGTGAACAAAACAGAGTATTCATTGCTTTAGAATTATTTTGTGCAGTCTTTTGCTCAGCGGTCCACTGTGCAAAATCAGTTGTGGGTTCAGAATATTCAGTTTGTGTGATATTCCAAGTGTCTAATCCTACAGATTGTAAATAGATTTTCATCCTACATGCCCAATATGCATAGTTACTGCCATTAAAAAATGATGGTCTGACAGTAGACTGACCTTTTACAAATGAACTATTGACAAGGATACTAGTGTTAGTAGCAGTACCAGTGTTGGTAGCCATTTTGAAAACTTTTCAAAAATCAGATTATGAAACTTTGAAAACTTTGCTCCGATACCAAATGTGAGAAATGCAGAATACGGATCTTAAGGCTAGGATTAACACTAGAGGGGGGATGAATAGTGTTTAAAGAAATTACTAAATCTTTTTGAGTTTTTGTTAATTTGAACACAAATGCATGCAATATTCTGACGCAGATACGATCAAAGAATCAAACACAGATGCAAAAATAAAGTAAAAGCAGTAAAGGAAAGAACACACCGGATTTTATACTGGTTCGGAGTTACCCTACATCCAGTCCCGCACACAAGTACAGATTTCCTTTCAAAAGCAATTGGACAATTACACCCTCGATTTCAAGGCTACGAGGGACACCCTCCAAATTCACAATCCTCTGGGTAGAGATACTTGATTTTATAGGCAACAAGTTCACCCAATTGATTTCCAAGGCTACAATCACACCTTTTCTCGCTTGATTGATTTCCAAGGCCACAATCACACCTTTTCTCATTTAATTGATTAAAAAAAGCCTATAACTCTGAATAGCACCGAGGATCTTGTTGAGATAGTGATAGAGAATCAAACCAAAGATAATCTAGTTAGATTCAATGTTGATTTCGGCAGAGTAATGGTAGGAATATGTATAAAGAAAATATGAAAGAAGAAGAGAAATGAAAACCAGAAAATATGATTGAAAATTCATTGAAAACAACCCCTATTTATAGAAGAACAACAACCATGTCCATTCGTGAAGAGATATGACGAATATACACTTCTTTCAAAATTTAAATTTTGAAATTTAAATTTTGAAATTAACTAACACTATGTCGACATTGGTGTATTGAGCATGTCGACATCCCAAAGGAATTTTTGATGGTTTGTTTTTCTTTTGGAAATAACTTATATCTTATATTAAAAACTATTTAAACTTTATAAATATACTTGACTATAGTTAAAATACATAAGTAGATATAGAGAATTATATATATATATATATATATATATATATAATTTTACTATAATTTTATATTTAAATCTAAATATATTATTATTAAAAGATAGTTTAAAACTAAGGATAATTTGATTTTGAAAATAAAGATTATTTTGAGGCTAAAAGTATCTAAAATCAGGATAGATGATTTTGATTCTTTTAAAAGGAAGGTTTTGAAAACATTTTGAAAACAAGATATAATTTTGTAAAATCATTTTGAATAAAAGTTAGCGGATACAAAACAATGTTCCACTAGATTTTTCGTAGGTTCCATCCTACTTAGGGTTCCATCCCTTTAACAGGCTCGAAGCGGATTCCATTCCACGAATAAATTGGATTTTAAGATGCCAGTGCTTTTCTCGGAGTTTTAACAAAATTCCTAAAATAAATTACTTAAAATCTTGAACTCTTGATAATCTTGATACCCATGAGTCTTCATTCTTGATATCTTGAATCTCTATAATGTACAGTCTTCATTCTTGGTACCTGCATGATTAAATCCTGCATATACATATATTTCTAAACTATAATGTTAGTATTTATATTTTAAAATCCTATTCTAAGGTTGTTGTCATCAAAATCATCATCTCACGGACTAACACGTTCATCATGGTCCGATCATCGTCTACTGATCATCGAATTGATGACACTGGAGCGTAGAGGGCGGTGAGCGCAGCACATCGGAGTTGTTAATTCGTCGAATTAACGGCTAGATCTATGGTAAATTTGCATTAGGGTTCGAGTTTCTTTCGGTGGCTATGGGGGTTCTCGGCCGTGTGGGCAGTTCGCCGTGGCGTCGCGGCCTTGGTGTTCGCGAGGAGGAGGCGGCGCGCCTAGCCCTGGCCAGATCGACGATCGGCTTTCGCATGGAATTAGTGGGGGTGCAACGATCATGGGCGCGTACTGTTAGGCTAGGGTTTCTTCATTGATCGAGCTACCTGATGGTTGCGTGGAGCATTCAGAATGCGGGCGACGTGGCACTCTGGGATTGGTTCGTTTTTTCTTATTTATTTCATTTCAACTTTAGATTCAATTTTCCAATGCGTGTAACTTTTACGTACGAGGTCCAATTTACGTGCGTTTTCTTGTGTTGGGATCATATTGAAATTCCGAACATTTTGATGCTAGTTTGGATGAATTCTAAGACTGTTCAAATTTTAGGTTTAAACTGGATTTAAATTCAAAAGGTGAGTGTTTTAACCCACTCACAACTTCTAAAATTTCTTATGTGTGTTAAATTAATTTCTAATGTGATTAGAAATTTATTTATGACTGTTTGGCATATTTTTACCATCATTCCAGTTAAATTGAATTTATTGAATTCAATTGTTATTTAATTTATTATTGCATATAAACTGCCAGTTAAATAGTTGTTTAATTTATTATGGAATATAAACTGCCAGTAAATACCTATTACTTATCATCTGTTCTATATTAATGTTATTGTTTGAATTGGATGATGATTGTGATAAATGTTTGATGACTGATATTGGATGAATGGATGTTGTATTCTATATTGTTATAAACTGCAAGTTGTATGCATTTTTATTTCATTCGGGATTGCGGTTTGAAATGATATATAACCGTATTTTATTTTAAATTACGGATTGAAATGATAAATATATGTATCACTTGACCATAGGGTAGAAAATTATATACAAATACCGTGGTCTATATATATAAAAATATTTTGAAATAATTTCTATAGTTTTGTAAAGAAATATATGGGTTATATAAATATTGATTTTTGATGTTATATAAATGTTATTTTATTATTGGTTTTTAGCTATGTATAAATTTGTTTTGAAATATAAAATAAGTTAAATAATAAAGTTTGACTGTTTTTATGTGATATGGTTAAGTATCTGTTTAAATTATATTGTATGTAGAGTTTATGACGACTTAAATAAATTTAGGTTGGAAGATAGATATGAAATTGATTTGAATTAAGTTATTTAAGAATTATACCCAAATAAATTAGATTTGAAATTTAAATAAAATTGAGGCTTTAAAAAGTATGATTCTTATAACTTGATTTTGGTTTAAAGTGATTTAAATGAATATTTCAAGTATAATTAAATTTAAGGAAATATTCAGCTATTTGAAATTTGGGTTATATTTAAATTATAAAGGGATTTATTAAGTATAATATTTCAAAACTAAATAATAGAAAATTGAATTGCTGAATTGTAATTATCAAACTTAGTTTTGAAATTGTTGAATACTTAAGGCTTGAAATATACTGAATTTGAAAGGGTTTATTTTGTGGATCAATCGTTTGTGAAATCAATATAATTTGGAATAGTTATTTGAAAACCGAATTGTATTGAAATTTATTGATTTGGGATTTGGTTTAAATATAAAATTTTGGAATTCGAGTTGTTTTGGAATTTATTTGCGAAATTGAAGAAGCTGTTTATTATATAAAGTATTTTAATATTTGAACCATTTAAGGGATGAAAGTTATGTTTCAAAGTTACGAATTTCAAAGTATTATGATTGAAAATGTTATAATTTCAAGTGTTTGGTTCGAACTGTTATAACATTGAAAGTGCTATGATTTTGGGGAAGATGATATATTTGAAATAAAAATGATATTATATTGATTTGGGTTTTATAAAAATGATATCATATTGATTTGGGTTTTAAACGGAAATGATATCGTATTTATATGAGTTTGAAATGGATATTTTATTCTGGTTTTAAAAGTATAAATTGTTTTGAAAAGACCGCGGTGTTATAATAATGTTTGGTTGTTAAAGAGACCGAGATCGAAAGTTGTCATACCTCTGCCAACTCCGAAAACAACTTTAACAACCGTGTACGCGGTTGAGATTTCAAAATGAAGTAGGATGGTGGCGGTGTTTCCTTTGAGGTAAATACGTGGACCCAACTCCCATGAGTTGGCATAAGGTGGCTAAAACAGGAGCGATTGACGGGCTAAGAAGGTAGCACCTTTTATCGGACACACTTCTTTGATACCATTCTATTACTTTGTGATTGATTTGGGCCCTTTTGATTTTGGGGATGTGGCTCGAGGTGGGCGGTAGTAGCTGCTACGCGTTACCATCGGTCTGGAAGCGTAATTGGTATATCTACCTTGACATTGTCTAGTTGTGCCATGTCACCTACCCTAGCGCGCCTTGTACGAGTTTGATTTGTGTCGTACCTATGGAGTATCCTCTGCTAGCCTCCCGATCAGGAGGTATTACGGTACTGTATAGACCATTGGCACTATTTATGTGTTAAGGGGAATATTGGATCACTCCTTAACGCTATTTTAAAGTAAGTTTATTTTACTAATAGACATTGTTATAATAGCGAAATATTACTACATAGTAAATAGTTTAACGGATGCCTAGGAGATGTGAATTCCGAGCATCTCTTGAGTTACTGCACTCACGTTAGACACTGGATATGAGATGTCAAATCCCATAAACATCTCTGACGATGTTCCACTCATATTTATTTCTGTTGATTTAACTCACATAAGATCTTTTAGTTCTGACTCGAGTATTTTGTCTTTTCAATTCGCTCGGGTCAGTTTGAGCAACATGATTTGAAGACTTTATCTCTGGAGGACGAAGACGAAGATTTGTATACTATTATTTATTATATTTAACTACATCACATTGTTCCGCTGCATTGTTATTGATTATTCTCTGTTATGTGTAATTATGATATGTATTGTATAAATATAAGCAAATGTTTTACAAAAACAGCTTCATGAACTGTTTATTTGATTATTATATTTTATCGTTCCGCTGCAAGATTCTATTTTTTTCTTTCTCTGCTTTTTCTTATTTACTCAATAACAATCCGTCATTCTGTATGGTTTAAGTCTGACGTGTATGGTTTATCGTCGATTTAAAGCATACAAAGGCGGGATGTTACAATCGGAGTTCACTCCGCGAGAATAGTCAGGTAACATGAAGCGTTGTGGAGCAACTCTGGCCAAATAGACATCGAAATCACCATTTGCCAAGAAAAATGTCGAAGCTTTCATCCATCTGGCCAGTGGTAGTGCCAATATATACCGTGATCCAATAATCCAACTTCTTCTGAATATGCCATCATATGATAGAGGATCTCCTGGTCTACGTGTCTCACCAATCATCTGAAATCAACATTTTTTTTATCAAATGCCAAATAAGAAGAAAGGTTGGTGTATGCAAAGCAATCCTTCGTTTGGAAGCATGATATGCAATAGCAAGAGAATGAAGATCAAATATTTGACCAGTCTGTATCAAGTGGATCCAGTATTTAGCCAATGGTGCCTGCAAAACGTTATTCCTACTCCTCAAATTAATCTTAGATTGAGACTCTATCGAATCGTGTCTAACCCCATGGGCGTATGAGGAACATACTGTAGATGCTTCCACAATCTCATGCGAGAAAAGTATGTTTCTGTCACATGGTTGTCCTAATAATGCGGAGATGTATGTTTGTCGTGTACTCATAGTAGCAGCACGATAAAATATAGCAAAGCCCAAACATTTGCTTCACCTCACTTAGAGCGTAAGAGTCGAGAGGCATGTACAAACATCTACGTATAGACGACCTCTAGTTTGTAGTATGGATCTGATCTGCATTGGTTATCGCTGCAATGTACCATATTCTAATGATCATTTTTGGTTCGAAAAGAAGTGGAATATCAGAGAGAGACCTCGTATCACTCGTAATCGTAACATGACTGTCCCTATGTTGTGTAATGTAATGCTGTGGACCACCACATATCAACTAAGATGGAACTGAGAGGGCGAGCGGAAGATTAGGGAGATCTATAGGAAATAGGCACGGCAGCCTATCTAGGTGCAGAGGAGCGAGTGTATCATAAAACCTGTAGATGGTCTTGGATGTGCTCAAACACTGTGCAATCACTGTTCGGTCTCCCAAACTGCCGAAGAAACACAGAATAAATGCATCTCGTTTCTTTCTCCGTGCAATATTTGAATAAAATTGAAGTGTTTGATATGGTATTACAATATCCGACCATGATTTCTCCATTTAAAATCAATCCTCCAAATACAATCAAAATCAGCAGTTTTAATAAAAAAACAGTGAACCATCCATTAATAACATTATCTTGTTTTAATGCCGCTGCTAAAAGAACCAACAATGCAGAAAGCATCGATCGAAGTAAAATAACGCGTATGGATACGGAAGTGCTCAGAGCGCAAATTGACCAACTTCAAGCTGAGTTTGAAGCAACCCAGTCCAAAGGTCAGTCAGTTCTTTTCACATTACATTTTTTTTGTTGTTTTTGGAAGAGATTATATTTCCAACTTTGATTCACTTGGTAATGTGATTAATCGAAATGTAATTTTGTGATATGGATGTTGGTTATCTTTTTTGTTTTTGTTTTGTTGTATCCGAACTATTTGAGATTGCTTGCTAACTGTTTGATGATTTGCGCACATGATTTATTGATCGTTAATGTTTTATCTCCTATTTTAGTTTGAAGGTTAACAATTTTATTTCAAGGGAGAAGTGTTCTGTTCATGATAGTGCAACAAAAACAGAATGTAGCAATGGAAATAGATCTTTTCTATCTTCATTTATGGCAATTTTCTTTACTCACCCATCAGCTGTTTTCAGCAAATAATGCAAGAATGAGGCTAATGAGACTATCAGAAGCAGCAGAGAGTCTTCAAAAGAGGGCAGCCAATAGCATTGTAGTTGGCAAGGAAATCGAAGCTAGGGAGCTGCTTATCCAAAAGAAGAAGCTGATGAAAGCCTTAGAAAAATCGAAGAGCCGTGTTGATGTATTGGACAAACTTGCCATGAAAATTAATGAGGTGACACTCTTCAGCTTGTATATAGTATCTACTGTTAACTTCATTGTGTTTGTTGTTATTAGCTTGTTTAGCAGCGTTTAGGACATGCATACAATCACAACGACAATATATTGGAAAGTATATCGTAATTAGATAAAAATGTGCATAGCAAATGATTTGTAATCACGTATCATGGGTTCTGGGATCTTTGATAATTCCACTGAGTTTATTACATGTTTTCATGTTGATCATAATAATAGTGTTTCAGTCAATGAGCTTATTGGAATGCTATATGTTTTCAGGCAATTTCTGTAAAGGAATCACAACTAATTGGAAATGTTTCTCTGTATTCCGACTTTACTCAAGAAGAGACTGATCCTCAAATTCATTTTGTTGACCCAAAGGTTGACCTCGATGAGCATTCAAATATTACCGATTATTTAGGAAAAACTAACATTGGTTTGGATCAAAATTCTGACATCGAGACCGAAGTGTCTACAGAGAACTTCCTAGATGCTTCAAGTGTTCGCAAATCACACAATGATAGTCAGATTAGCAGTTTGAAAGCAATACCATCATTCGAAGAATTCATGCTATACATAGATGGGAAACTTCAAAATGTGGAATCAGAACTCGAAATGGTCGTGAGGCTCACACCATTGATTTTGAGCAGCGAAGAAATTGATGAAGACACCAAGTTGCAGCAAACAACAAATCTTGTGAATGACATACATGGTATTAGGAAGAGGTATACTTAATAAAATGTCACTCTCCTGTGCTATATTATACAACCGTTAGGAAGAGATATAGATGGATGTTTGAAGATGTTATATTAGGTTTGAACAAAAAGATTATTCATACCTTTTCCTTTCCATTGTCAGGATTGCAAGCATCATTAACAAACACATAGATGAGAAGGATAGCTAAAGATGCCAGAGTACTACATGGGTGAGGTTATATAGCCTCTTTCAGTTTTTCTCATTAAGATCAATATATTTTGTCTGTCAAACATTTGCAAATATTTCATGAATCGTCAAGATTAGAAATTTATAACTTCTACAATGTTTCGGTTTGTAATGAATATAGTTATACTGATAATCTGTTGTGACGTAATTATACTTGCATCACTAACACTATAACGTTTTTTTTAACTATTAGATGCAAAATTTGCATTTTGCTGTCAGCTATGTGGCCTACTTATGTTACCGTCCACTTCATAAATGTAATAAATCCAATACTCCCTTCATAAGTCATAATTGGCATGTATGGATGTGCATTTTTGGAGGCCCTATATGAAAATTCTCACTGGATATATACTAAAATAATGATACAATTTATGAGAAAGTCTATTTGAACGTAAATAGATCATACGTTAAGTGACACGATAGATCTTAAACTTTAGATCATCTTGTTTCAACCTCATATGTAAACATAACGAGATCCAATGACCAATATATAAACATTGTGTTCAAATAGCTGTCCCCATTATATATAACCTTAATTCTATCATATATATTTAACAGAGATAACCTAGGAAAAGTTAATGGAACATTAAAACATAATTGTGAGAATGATTCTTTAAAGAACCAATCAAAACATGGTTGAGATCATCAGTTGGCAATGAACAATCCAAAAATAATTAAGGAAAATGATTCTCAAACTAATGATTAAGAGAATCACTTATAATTACACTAACCATTTTACTTAAATTGGTATGAGAGAATCACCTATGATTTAAACTATCACCACTCAAATCTTACAAATCAATAAGCTCTTGCTCTCATATTATGTTAATGGTATCAATGCTTATAGTTTAGCTTTAGCTACATCAAATCCAATTTCATCATGTTTAATCCTACCACCAGCACCAACATCATTTACTTTGTCACCTTCAAACCAACCATAGACAGCTAACTTCTTTGGAAAACATTTTCAGCCAAAATTACAAAACTTTTGTCCTGGACGCCTGGTGCCCATGAAGTTGCTGGTGCACCATCTGCAACAAATCGTGACTGAAGAATACAGAGAATGTGTATAAAATGACCGCATCCTCGTTATGTGGATCAACACCACTGTCTCAAATTTCTTAATTATGTCGTATCTCTTATAAGAGACCAATGTTGGTATGGCCAATGACCATTGATAACAGTGGTATGACATTTGATTGTGTTGTCAAAGGTCATGGGTTCGATCGTAGACATATTGTAGCCAAGTTCATTGACAGAATGAAACAATGTGGATGTGAACGACAATGAGAAAATATTTCTATCTGTCTTTGTATCTCATATCATTTGGTTCAAATTTCAGCTACAAACAGTATCCAAAAAAGAAAACCAAAGCGTTTCCAATTTTCTTCCATCTATTCATGAAGCAGCTATTCAACTTGCTAAAGCCAATCATCCTGTTGACAATGATGACCTAATTCATTATATGCTTCACAAACTCCCATGAGATTTTGATGCTTTTGCTATATAAGTTGCATTAGATTTAACAGTCCATCTACAGCTTCAAAACATTATACCACGTAGAGAGGTTACTATTGCCTAGCATAATCATATGTCTATTCTTTTGAAGCATTTTGAAATATGTGTCTCTAAAAGTGCGTAGTTTGTATGACTATAGGCCGAACCGGTACCATTACTAGTTGGGTGTAAATGGTGCATGTTAGAGTATAGTCCAACGCAAGTGAGCTTATGCTTATCTGCATATATGATGTCACTCTGCTTGTTTTTATTCCATAGCTATCAGAAAAGTATTTCTTTAACATAGTCTAGAGTCATCAAAGATATTATATCCACCAACATCGTTAATCCATGGGATTTAAATAAAAGGGAAAACCACTTTATATCCCTAATATTAATCAAAATGGACAAAGCGTTCATTCTAGGTCTTCTTAATTTTAAATTACAAAATATCACCTTCGTTTAACAAAAAGCCATACCCTATTTTATTAAAGGAAGTAAAATTTTGAAATGCGATGGATTTCTTGAAAAGGCCGAACCAAAAGTCCATTTCAGCAATAAATCACAATTTTTTGTGGTCTCTCTAACTATGAACATGTTGAAATCAAATTAGTGAAAGTCATATTTTTAAAAATGATATTATTTCCTAAGAAAAACTTATTAAAAAACATCAATAAAAAGGACAACCCAACATATAATTAGTTTTTAGGACAATTATTCTCGTAAAGCTAAATGAATATAGCACTATCACTTGAATATCACATACTTTCGTTAGTGTTAAATGATAATAGGTGTACTGATTAAAAATAGAATATTTTTGTAAATGCTAAAGTGAAAATAACTTTATTAGTTGAAACCAACATATTTTAACGAGTACAAAGTACAAAATAGCTTTATTAATTTTAATTAGCATATTCTCGTGAATATAAAATAAAATTTATTTTATTAAAAATACTTACAAATGTGATATTTTTTAATATTCCGAATGACATTAGCTTTATTAATAATGTCACGGTCTTAACGGTCCAACCGGTACAACCTTCAAAGCCTCCAACCATGACTTATTATAATTATGTTTATGATTCGGTCTTCAAAACTATGCTTATTAATATGCTGGTCTTCCTTTCCCACACAAATAATTAATACTCTCAAACATATTCAAGGTTTTAAATATCAGATTTCAATCACGTTTCGTCTTGAAATTTTTACACAAGTTATCTCGTATCGGAGGAGATCACGGACGAGATGAGTACATATCGGGTGTACATCTCGGATTGACATCTCGGGTCTTATAATGCATCTCGGGAATATCTCGGATGTACTTATGTGTCTAAAATTGATGTGTCAAAAAATTGTTTAACGGTTTTAACTTTCTTAGTAAAAATAAAAATGGTAACATACTTGATTTACATGGAAAAAAGAATATTTTTAGAAGAGTAGTAGCTTGATAAACTTAATTGATTTGAAAATGATTGAATAATATCCTTTTATTTGAACATAATAAAGAAGTGAAACCTTTTGATATGACTCATTAAGATAAAAAGTAAAGAATGTGTTCAAGAAGTTGGTAAATTATAATTGGATTGTGTAGTTTTATTTTGAAGCAATATGAAAATAAAAAATATTATAGAAAATAAGAAAATTATATAATTTCGGGTGAGATATCAGATTGAGATTTTGATCCATATATCGGGTGAGATTTGAATATCTCGGACGAGATGAGTGTCGATAGAGATATGGAGGAGATTTAATGTCTCATCTCATTTAATTGTGAAAAGGAGACTCGGGCGATATATAGAAGATTTAAACCATGAACATAATTAATAATAACAAAATAATTTATTTCTCTTTCAAATACCCCTTTCAAATGTTTCTTTTGCAACACAAAAATACATTCTCCTTTCGTGGACCATTCTCCTTTCGTGTGCTAAAACAACAAACCCAAAGATAAATCAAATATCACAGCCATCTCTTGTATTATTTGTTCTTTATGGAATAGAGAAAATCTACAAATATGGTACAATTTTATGGGAACAAAAATAATTGTTAATATTTAACAAATGGTTGCTAGGCTTCAACTTCAATGAGAAACAGTACAATCATCAACTCATTGACGAAAATTGGCTAAATCAATCATCCTTACCTACCTTTGTCCTTTGTTTCCTAAATAATGAGTAACGCATCACGATTTCCAATTTGAGAGACTGCAATTTATTAGCATAAAATATTGAATTGAAATTAATTTGGGACAAGTGGGTCAACCTGAGGTGCGGTTGGTTAGGATATACAATGCCCACTGTGCTAGATTTTAGATTTGAAGTATGTATTGTGGGTTTAGTGCATAATTCTTTAGAATTTACAAGCAAACCTTGATTTTTCGAATCTAAAAAAAAAGGGTACAGTTAGGGATTTCAGTCATGACACAAATCAACGAAAGTTTGCGATATCGCAATTATTTGAAAGGAAAACTACAATGATTCTTCATGTAATTTGATTTGGAACCTTCAGTCGTAAAATGCTTCTCGTGTGGGAAAAAAAAAAGAATGGGGAGAACTACAGAAGTTCAGAAGTCGACGATTCAGATTTTGATGATCGATTGATTCTACAACTACAAAGTGAATCGATTGATTTCTAATTGGAATTTAAATGATGATAGTGTGTAATATCCGTGGTTCAAATTTTCATTCTTTATAATCCGTGGTTCAAATTATGGCTGATACGGGACAAGTTGTTTCGGACGTGTACTTAGGTCTAAAAAAAGATAGTCTCTAAAATAACATAATCCTTTTGCTATAACGTGAAACCACGTTGTCCTTGGTGATAAAATAAAACTTAAGTTACACGACTAACAACTTTTAGAATTTGATATTTGTTTGTTCAAAAGTTGTGATAGCTATCCGTCTTTGTCATACAAAGATACATATTAAAGCTTTCTAACATATACAATTCAACGTGTATAGTCAATTTAATTTAGTAAAGTGGAAGTAATTTTCTTTTTCTGCAGAGGAAGATGGAAAAAAAGAAAAATCTAAAAGAAAACGAAGTTCAACCTCCTTTCAATGTTATAAAAGGAAGATAAATTTTGTTCAGTAGGATTTGAAAAGGAAGCTAACTTCACAGAACAGTTTCTTTTTTCCCCCCTCCTTTTGTGGTTGAAAAAGAAGATAAATGGTCATTTACAGAAGATGGGAAAAAAATTTCCCCTGTGAAACAAAGATGATATTCCTTTAAAATATATTTAATATATGTGTGTATTACCACATACACTTTATATACAGAAAAATAAATATAATTTTTCAAAAATGGATATAAAGCTGCAGATGTACTTTTTTATGCATATGTTACAGTGGTGATGATAAAGTCAACCACGTTTCTACATAAAATTTAAGTAAATTCAGGTATGGATTTCATGAAGTAAGATATTATTTTGATGTGTATGTTTTGATGGAAAATCCATGAAAGTTGTGGTATGATCATGAAAGCCGATCTTCAATCCTACTTTCTATGTAGAAGCATATCGTTTTGAAAGTCATGTGAACTAAGAAGAAAATGGAGATTTAAATCAGACATTTAAGGGCTGATATGAATCGAGGAATATCAAAGGACATGCTGTCATTTTGTTACATTTAAAAGTTCCGACTTCCCATACAACTGGGTAAAAATGCAAAATTATGGTTAATGAAACAAGTATACTGGCATGCACAATGTGCACAAGTATGTCCATCAATTTGTCCATTCATATTTCACCATTTTAATGCACAACACCTCCAATCTAGTATCCCTGAAGGAAGACAAGTATTTGCATAATTATAGATTTTGTTAAAAATTCAGCTTTAGGGTATAATTAGTGGAGATAATATGACACATTATGAAAAGAAATCCAAAGCTGTGTCAATCACTATAATTTAATCCAAATTCCTCCCAAAATCAGTCATGATTTCTTAAATTACACAATATAGAGACATAAACATCAGTCTCCAAACACGTGTTACTTAAAAATCAATTTTCACCAGCAATTTCATTTTTCTTGTAAGCCTCAAACATTCTGTGTAACACCACTAGGCACCCTATCATGATGTGTCTCATCAGAGGTCCACCCATGCTTAGTAATATCAAATTTCTCCCCATCACCCCACAATGCATAAGCCTCTTCACCATGAACGGCATCATCTCCAATGGTCAGCTGTTCCTCAGACATTCTCAATGGTATCACAACCCTGATCACCAGACAAATCACAGATGTCACCACCACGTTCCACCCAATTACGAAGAGCGCCCCTACAATCTGCTTTACTAACTGGTACCCTCCTACCCCACCGTAGAATCCTCCCCTAGAGTTTAATACCGGCAGGAAGAGGTTGCAGAGGGTGGGCTCGGCTAGAAGGCCTGTGGTGGTGCCTCCTAGAAATCCAGCAACTGCGTGTGTGTGGAATACGCCGAGGGTGTCATCAACCTTTTGTAGGAGGGAGGAGCGTTTGTGTAGGACCATCATTGTGAACCATGGAATGCTTCCGGATAGTATGCCCATTATTATTGCTGCCCATCCTTGCACTAGTCCTGTAAGTATTTAATGTTTATTATTTTTCTTGTTTTTTCTTTCGATATCTAGAATACTGGTTGATTGTAATATTTACATGATTATAACTTAATATGACCTTGGCCAATTTATTTTTGTAGTTCTAGAGCATGTTTTGGCAGTTCTTGCAAAGTTGTCAAACCCTCCAACTAACTGATTGGATTATAATGTTTGGGTACTCCTAATAAGAAGTTAGCAAAATTAGCTAGAAATTCGAGGTTGCTTACGACTTATGAAGGAATATTCTGATCAAGCAAGCAAAGTAGCCTTATGATTTCATAACAAATGCATATTTTATGTACATACACATCTAATTATGTAATTTATTATACATTTATTACTCATGAGTCGTGATAGCATGCATCAAAATTAACTTATTCTATCTTAAAAGTAAAATTACATTCAAACACTTCTACTTCTACTTGAAAGTTCATTTTCAAAATTCATTTTAAGTAGATTCAAAACAAATTGTTGCAAAACGGACTCTCGTACCGTATGAAAACAGGAGATGAAACTTATACTTGGCTTACTACCTTGAATTTACTTTTCCAATGACATCAGTCAGCTGTTTGAAATACATTGCCATGATATTTGAAAATTCAAATGAAGTTTGAGCTGTTTAAAGTGGAATACTTTGCACCTGACCATCTTGGTATGCTTGAAGTCTGAACATCTCCTAGGAAATGCTATCATTTAAGTATTATTGGAGCTTTAGACATTGGAGATGGGACGTCATAGGCAAAATAATATTAAAGTACCAAAAGCCGGATATTCTACTCCATGTTTATGTCGACATTATAGTGACATCCTCATTATGACAAAATTTCAATATGGTCATAAATAGATTATTTTTTCTAGAAATTAAAAGACCTTGGAAATTTTCAAACATGTTTTCTCCACTTAATTTCCTCAGTGGACTCATTCTTTACTACATGTATATAGAATATAAATGGAAAATTTGACTTGGTGTTCTTATGTCAAGTTTGTAGGTTATTACCTGCTCCAGGAGTGATGCAAACTAGTCCAGTGATCATGCCTTGAACAGCACCAATAACCGAAGGTTTTTTGAAGTAAATGACATCAAGACATGTCCACACCAATAAACTCGTAGCAGCACAAATGTTAGTGTTAAGAACAGCTAGCGACGAATCTATATTTGCAGAGTAGGGATCTCCACCGTTGAATCCAGCCCAACCCATCCATAACAAACCCGCTCCTGTTAACATCATTATCACGTTGTTTGGTGGAAACCTTTCTCTATCTTTCGTTGATCTAGGCCCAACCTGTAAGACATTTGATCTTATATCACATTACTTTTACTTATGGTGGACGCTTCAAACCATTTCTGAATATACGGATTAGAAATTTTAGGATTTTATGATATTCACAATAGACACATATATATGAGTAGTAAGAAGCAAAAAGATTACCCAGTAAGCAGCGGTAAACCCAGCAACACCCGATGAGAGATGTATTACATAGCCACCAGAGTAATCAATAACTCCCCAATGAAAAAGGAACCCACCGCCCCAAATGCTAAAGGCACCCACCGTATAGGAAAAGGTCAACCAAAGGGGAACAAACACCATCCAGGCCTTTATATTCATTCTCCCAAGCAAAGATCCAGCCAGCAAAATCAACGTAATAGCAGCAAACACGCACTGAAAGTACACCATAGAAGCCATAGGGTAGTAGGGCGTGATCATATCAGTCTCAACCTCATCCCCTCCTTTATGGTAATGAGTGGTGGCAGGCAATGCTGCTTGCTTGATAAGGAACTTCTGACCTAAGGCGGGCTTGGCCTTACCCCACATAGGGAGAAGTTTGTCTCCGAAGGACATGTTGTAGGCCCACCCCACCCAGCAAATCCAGACCGCTGCGAATGCGTACAGCGCCATGAAAGCGGAGTTCACTGCCCATTTCTTTTTCACTATGCTGCCGTACAGGATCACCAATCCTGGCATACTCTGCAGCCCTACGAGTGTCGCGGCTGTTAGTTGCCATGCGTTGTCTCCTTTGTTTAGCCAGTCTGGTACCGAGGCTGTTGTGTTTTGGTATGCTATTGGCACCACGGTTGCCATTTTGGTCTATAGTTTCAGTAAAAGATTTGATGGTGTATCTTTATAAAAGAAGATGGGATATGTTAGTCTTTGCACTGCATATTAGCCGCCTTTGTAAAGGTGTATGAGTCTGCACACAACTCTCTGTACTTGGTACTTTTAGACAAAGTTTGCTAATCAGTGTCATGAATATTAATGAGCCTTTGGTATAACATGCTATATTACGCTATATTGTTAAGCCGCTGATTTGAACTGTGAAGTAGATAGATTGTTGAATGTGTGATAAAGTTAAAGAAGGCAAGTGTGCAATTGGATGGACATGAACATTTTAGCATTTGTGCTAATTGACTGACTTTTATGTTAGTTTTGGTGTGAACCCTAATGATGAATTGTGAAGTTTATCAAAGTTGAATGGTCGTAGGAGACTAGTATGTTTCGGGTGAAGTCAAGTTTCTCTTCGAGAATCCTTTTATCTTTTATTGTTGAAATGCAGAAAAGGTTGAATAAAAGAAGCATCAAAAGCGAAAAGTGGTTGAAGATCCTATGGAGCATTAAATTGTACTATTATCATTGTATTGTGCTTATTGTAATATATGTTTTGATGTCAACTTTTAGTTCTCAAGTCGTTCAGATTGTCGTGTGGCTAGAATTTAAGATTGTAATTTATAGTTAGATATTCGTAGTTAAATAGAATCTAGCCATTCAAGAGGTTTGTTACAAAAAGTGGCTCTCAAGTCCTTGTTCGGGATCCTTCCGTTTACATTCGTGTAAATTTAACCCCTATTGATAGCTTTTACCAATGTTATTTTCATGTTGCTCTTGCTTTTAGTACGCAGCGGTTATTGTTTCATTTTCCATTTTCATATGTTGTATATTTTCCAATATATTATTACTTGATGTTTGGTTAAAATTAATAAAAAATTAAATTAAACATTTTTAGTCAAGGCTAAAGACAGCTGTGTTGTGAAATAGCAAAGAAACAAGGAACAAAGACATTGCCAATAGGTTAATGGTCCGTATGGACCGATTCAAATATATTTTTTAATCAAAATCAATTTATTTTGATTTTCCAAAAGACAAAATGTTGTTTGTTTATTCAAACGGGTCATCTAGATAGGAGATAACATAAGCTTTATGCTAAGGGCCTTTGCACCGAAGGTCTCTATTTTTGATGTTGTTGTAAGAAAAGTTCCTATGATAATAAGTATGTAAATTAAGTCTTTATTTTTTATAAATCAAAAAGCGCAAACTATCTTGCGCTTTTCTTATAAAAGCTTGCACTTTTCAAAAAATTAATTTTTTTTGAAAATTTCAAATTTTTTTTAACAAATTTCAAAATAAAAAAGTGCAAACTAGCTTGCGCTTTTCTGATAAAAGTTGCAAGTTAGCTTGCGTTTTCTGTCAGAAAAGTGCAAAACACCTTGCGTTTTCTACTTTTCAAAAAATAGGGACTAAATTTACATACTTATATAACTTTTCTTATAACAACATCAAAAATAGGGACCTGTAACTCGTTTCTTGTTATGCTAAATTGCTTATTAATGTCACTGAAGCTAAATTACAACATAAGCAGGTGCGGCACCAACTAAATAATTCTCACATGGAGTACTTCTATATTAATTACAATATAAGTTTGGTGGATTCTTTGCAGTTAAGATCAGTAAATTTTGAATCAAGGACCGTTTATGCTATATAATAAATAACTGTAATTGAGTGGATGTGGGTAAATTAAATGAACATCCGTAAAGTGGCACTGATAAAGTGACTCCAAATTTGTTTAAGAAAGGGCTTTTGTTTTATAAATTTTTTCGATGATTATCATTGCATTTATTTTAAATGGAGTCCCCTTGTATAAGCAAGTAATATAATTACTTAATTATCCCCAATAATTTTGCAAACTCTAATTACGCGTTTAATTTTTGATAGAGCCTTCATCGACTTCATCTTCGAAGTAAGCTTCTTTAGGGGAAAATCTTCCAGAGCACATTTTAGTTTCTATTTTTTTAGAATAAAAATGATATTTTATTCAAGCAAAACATTCATTTTGATATCTCGGGGATCTTTAGTGTGACAACGTGCACCTCCGGACATAGAGATTCAAAGTCCAAAATGGCGTTTGAACTCGCGTCGTGTCAAGAAGTACGAGTCGTTAGGTTTTATGGTTTACATGATACAGAGATATTTGTAAATTTAGAATCGTTGACTAGTTTACTAGCCAACCACGAAAGATACGAGTGCGTTGTGAAAACAAAGTTTATTTGTTAATTACTAGGTTTAAAAATAGAAAAAATAAAAAGTTAAATACGCAGCTCAAATGTAAATAATACAAGATATATAGTGGTCCAACAAAACTGTCTACGTCCACTGTAAAATTTTTTTACTATATATTTCTCTTATAATTGTAGAAAATTACAAAAGAAAAAAAGAAAAGAAAAAAGTGGCACTTACGACCAAGGTTGTAAAAATCAGCAGACGGACGCTAGTCAGTTAGTACGAACTAGGGATTAGTTGTTAAGACGGGGATTAATCGATGATTAATCAGAGCTAGGAATATTTGATATCTCGAGTATTTTGGATAATAAATTAGAATTTTGAGATTTTGAATATGCTTAGGAGTAGTCCAGAAGGAAGACAAGCATATTGATGCTTATATGTAGTATTAAACCTTAAATAATTCCTAACAAGCACCTAATTTCATATTTTGTTTCTTACATGGAGAGGTGAACCTTGTCTAGGCAGAGCCTAGGCAAATCGTTAGGCGGTAAGTGTGACAACCCGTCTCGAAATGTGTCTAATTTTCAATCCAGTAAAGGCCCATCGAACAGTAGACCCATTCCGAAGCTGGCTGTTAGTTGATAAAATTGAACAATACAAATAACTATCTATTAATGCTATCAGAATCTCACAGCAGAAATGATAAAATATAATACAAAAAACAATACCCATTTTCTAAAAATTCGAATATCAAAATAAAACATAACGTCTCAATATCCATGGTACAATATATCAAAATACAATAACATCACGCCCAAATAGGCATTTCCAAATATAACAAAAACATAAGTAAATAGATATCTGCCACCGAGATACTGTCTCCGCCTTTTTCTTCTAAATCTGCATCTTGTCTAACTTGTGTTGTAATGAGGAGAGAGTTAGAACAAAAATGTCTAGTGAATTAAAATCTCGAGCCTTTCCATAATAGTATTTGGCAGTATAACTTAGATAAGAATACATCTTACATATCCTAACTATATTTCTTATAAACACCTTCAACTGTAAGCTCGAATGCTCTCTCGGTCTAATCCTATAACTTAGACTTTTCTAACCCAACTTTATAACTCACCTTCAACTGTAGGTCCAAGGCCATCCCTAGTCTCATGCATCTATCGTCAGTCACGTCCTAACAATGTGAGAGAAAGTACCCAATACACTTAATACCTTTTCAAATGGAATTAGGAAGACTCTGACCATGTAATACTTATATCTTAGATAGGTCTCTGTCATTTAATACCTAACCCAAGGTGGACCCCTCTTTGGTACTATTTAGCCGACATCACATAAATCTCATTATGCCACATATACTTCTTTTTGGAAGAGGCGGACTTTACAATATTCACTTAATACCTCAAAGTCAAAGTAGACCCTTCTCGAGATTTTCATCTACTGTGCCTAAATGATATCCCCGACCATTTAATACTTTCTAATTAGGGAGGAGGCAAACTCTACAATTGCCATTTACTATCCCCGATTCCTGAAGCAGGTCCTAAGTATTATGACATGTAACCTAACTGTGACGTCTCACATTAGTCCGACCATTCAAAGGCACATATAATGGGATTAACTGGGTAGACTTACTCTACATAATTGGAACAACGTCCTTCATTGGTACTTATTATAGGCGATGCCTCACATCAGCCCCAAAGTCACATTGTTGGTAGCCATAGTAGTTAGGCATATTTTTGTGTGTTTTTGACTGATCTCGCATCCCTATAACTTAGTCATAATTTACACTCCCCTAATCACATGATCACACACCTCACCGTATTCTACTAAGACCGCAAAAGAAGATCCTTTATTCCACCACTAATAATAATCATCATTAACTTCCATCCTATGAGGTTTTAATGCTAATTACTAACCTATTTATTATGTAATTAATAGGTTATTAATTATATGTTATCCATATGCTAATATATATATATATATATATATATATATATATATATATATATATAAATACATAACCAAAATATTCCTAGACGTGCGAAGATTGTGCCATATACTAATTGTTAATTGTCAAAACTTTCAGTTTATACAAGTCTAATTCCATACCATAACATATAAATTAGCTAATATACTTAGCCCAACAATAGACTTGTACAAGAAAATAGAATCAATTGCCAAACTTATTTTATATTAACATAGTAAAATCAACACAAATAGAATTTACAATTTAAATCCTTTTACACTCTATTCAAATTCTGCATATAAAATGAATAGGAATTCATATTTAAATTACATAAATAAGAGACGAAAACTACGAATAGAAGAATCCAAACTTTACATACAATTTTCTGACTTATTTTCATTTTAAAACCCTTAATCACATCAAAATAGAAAAGTGAGAAGTAAAATAGAATGTAAAATATTAAAATTGTAATAACCACACGATTCTGCTATTTTAATATAGAATAACTGAGATTCCAAAATACATGAATTGACATTTCGCTTTGGGGAATTTTGGAGATTTTAATTTGATGCTTTCATGAACAAAATTTTCCAAGACATATATCAAATCCAACCTATACTATACAATTACTAAAATGAGAAAAACTACGATTTCCTGTGATGCCCCACCTCTATGCTCACAATAACAAAGAGTATAAAAAGAAATACTGTCTGTTATCACGAAGAATAAGGCTGGATAGGAGCGGCCATCCGTAGTTGGGCCTTACGCTAGTATTAGTTATTTCGATAGGAGTGGTATATATTTTTAATTTTTCATCTGTTATTTATTTACTCCCATCGACATATCCAATTCCAGTATAAAACGAACTACAATGGTTCATAATAGTTTAGGACAGAATATAGAATAATAACAAAGATAATATAAATAAATGCGGAACACAGATTAAACGGCAAAGTCTCATATATATAATAACTGATGTCAGTTACAATACATTTGATACAATACATATGATACAACTACAACAGTCGGCTCTGGAAGTTATATATACAAGTACATTATCGATTAATATACATGAATACATATCAACCTATACTATGACACGACAACTCCAAAAGACAAGAAAAGTCTTCATAGCTCTAGCAGCAATCCGAATCAAGATATCTACAACCTGAAATAAACTCGGGTCTGACCCGAGTATTAAATTCAAAAGAAAATAATACATGGGTCAGTCTAATTCAAACTCAGTTATTAGTGCATAGAAGCAATAATAATTAAATAATGAATAGAAGACAGTCACAACAATTCACGTCTATCCGACCCTTTTTAAAAGAAATCGGATAACCGTGAATAATACACATAATAGTGTTAAACAACAAATCAGCAGATTTAAATCATCAACAAGGATAAATAAAAAGAATATCGATGAAGATAATTTAGAAAACATCAGAATTGCCTAAACGGCAATTAACAACAAAATCTAATTATTTAAATAAACAATTAGAAACTCATAATCTAATTACCTGAAAGATAATTAGACAACAACAAAATGATCAAATCAACAAATCAAGTGAAACCAATCAATATAAAACGACAGATTCTGTATTGGCTGCGGTGCACGCACGCATGCACTGCCTCGCCAATGCAGTGATGAGATACACAAAAGCTCGGTAAAAGCTCACAGTCGTGCACAAGGTGAAATCCGAGATACGAGCTGGATTCAACACAAGTGAATTTGAGAAGCAAATAGACTGCAAAGGTCAAGTCAGTGTTGACATGACTCAACACAATGCACAGTTTAAGTTCACCAACGAGCACAGGGTCAAACCCAAGAAAGAGTCAGGTTCGACACAACTGCATTTCAAATAAAATGGTCGACTAAGTCTCGACCATAGATCAATTCGACAATAGAAAACAGAGATAGCAACATCTCTGTTCAATTCGTTAGTAGTTTAATATCCAGATAGAAGCAAGGATGGATATCATTATAACATAGCAATGTACACACTATGAGTATACAAGGAAAGACTACAACAAGATTGCAGTAACAAGCGAGTTACAGCAATTAAACAGGCTGCACATTCTAGTGCTAGCCGAGATGGAAGGCTACGACTCAAAACCCATGTGCAAATTGAAATAGGCCGAGATAACTGATGGCATACAAGTGCAAGAATCATCAAGACCCACAGACCAGCACAACCAGAGGCACAAGAATGAAGTGTCTCCAAACTATAATTTGGACTCATGAATGCTCAAAATAACAAGCCAGTGGAACATAAAGTGTCCATCAATATAGGTACAAAGTTTGGCTTCAAAAGTGCTTAAACCAAGTGTAGACTCATGCATGAATGAACACAACAGTTCAGAGACAAGCTCTAGTTCAACTTAAAGCAATGCAAAGAAAGCACTAGTTCAAAACATGAGACATAGCAGTTCAAAATGCTCAAATGTACGCATGACATCAAAAGGAAACCAGACTGGAAATGTGCAACAGCAAGTATGTGTGCCTAAGGTGCATAATGTATGTACTGAAAACTGGGTAGTGCAACAAGTAAGGAGTGCATAAATAAAAATTCAGTGAAGCCAATATGGCAATAAAACTGAATACTGTACCCAAGTGAATATATCAATATGTGAGCAGTAGCATGCTTACACATATACATGCAAAAATAGAAAGTGATGTGTTCCATACAGCATAATATGCAGTGAAGACATAATGCACAATTTAACAAATAAATGAAATTGGACAGTGGTCAAAGTGAAAAAGGCAAGATGAACACAGTGAAGAACTGCCCAATAAAACAACATGACTGGACACTAGCATGACCACCCAACATATATGTAGTTGTGAATAAAGCAAGCTAATGTCATAACATGAATGCAACAGTTCAAGGCATAATAACTGGAAATGCACATGAACCATGCAGAAAACCCAAGGAACACAAATCAATGCAAACTATGTCCTACTTAATACAGTGACAAATTGCATAAATAAGTTCAAGTGTGCTACAGCTTGTGAATATGAATTTGCAACATGAATCTGGATATCAATTTCAAACAAATATGTATATAAACATGAAGATGTGCAACATGACAGTAAGCAGTGCCAGAAGACCACCAAGTTCAATCAGTCAAATTTTATGTCAATAATAACACATGGCAATGCGGACTCGACTGGACAGTGTAAACATATGAAGGCAAGATACAATTGAACTCGACAGTGACCAAGGTTACATAGTTTACAGTGACGAGCACAGTGAGATCGTCAAAGTCATGTAAATGAACAAATCCACCTTCATTACAAGATAAAATGCCAGGAATCAAAATCAAATATGACCGAAGTCAAATACAACCAAGCCGTGGTGGCCAAGTAAATAACCCAGTCAAAAAATCAACAATGCGACTATACAAGAAAATAGGAGAAGTCAGAGAAAACAGCAGCATAAAAGTGAAATCGAATGGCCGATCAAACAAAAGTCCATCAAAAATCAAATGGCCGAAGTCACAAAATCGAAACGGTGATGGCCACGAGATATTGAACAGCTCAAATCACAACGAGTGAACCCAGTAACATAAAAATACACGAACTTGATAAAGTCAAAGAAAGCATCAACAACGAACAACATCAAATCGAAGCCGAAGAAAAGGAAACGACCAAACAAACGAACACAATTAGTTCGAAAATGATGTGAGTAATGTAAAATTACTCACTTTGTTGTCGAATCGATGCAGAGAAGTCGAGGCCGAAGTTCACTTGAGCACGTCGAAGCAGCCCGCAGCAAGGAAGAGCTTCAATCGAGTTAACGCTTCTGATTCCCAGCAACACGCGATCGAAGAAGCCCATTCTCCGAAGTCCTAATTTCTCGATCGAACGAAGAAAAGGGCAAGCCACCATTTTTTTTTCTTTCTCGATTTAGGTTTAGGGTTCGCAAGTGAAAACGGGTAAAAGGGGATACGGGTTTTTTCTTGTAACATTCTCACGGCCAAGATTACACAAGGGCCACAAAATTTTTAAAGTCCATTATTCTTATAAAAATTTTTATAGACAAATTTTAATTAAAATTTCTTAAAACTTCAAATGGTAATTAGAACAATTGAACGTGGGCCAAGTTCAAATTTGTAAAGCCCGCTTAAATCCTAACCAATTTCTTAAAAGAATTTCTACCAATTAAAATGCCAATATCAATTAGCTCCCAATTTAATCGTCATCTAACGATAATTAATTAATGCGAAATCCAGGGTGGTTACATTTCCACTCACAGATGACTCCCAGCCTTTTCGTTTGGATTTGAATATGCCTGCTTTTTAATCTCTTTTGAGATCTCTTCCGTTTTAAATATACAACAATTGGATTGTATATAAAATAGATTCAAAATTTCGATGATTGAAGGAGAATAGAATTAGAAATTGAATATTAATATCTAAAATCCCTTGCCTTAAGAATTTTCTAAATTGTGTGGAAGAAAAAACGGACATAACTCCACTTACGTTCCTAAATAATTTATGAATAAAAGTAAGCGTGCTAGGCTTCTATTTATAGTAGTTAGTTTTCACAAGAACCGTCGTATTTAAGTCGGTTTAAAATAATAAAATCTGGGATGTTCCTAGCCTAAATAACCTGAGCTGTCACAACGTGCATCAATCGATCGTTCCTACCTAGGCAGTCGACCCACCCTAGTTAGGCGGTCGACCAGTTTCCTATATACGGGAATGTTTTATTATTTCCATTTAATTATTAATTAATTAATTTTTAATGTTATTGTTTCTTTTAACGTTTACTTAAACTCCAATCCTAATCACCGTTAACCTTTAAAATTTCAAATCTTAATATTAATTTCATTTTTGAATTTGAATTCCTTGAATCTTTTAAAATTTGAAAACTTCAAACGTCGATAACCTTTTCATTTAAGCTCCGATTTTGAAACTTTGTACATGGAAATTGATCAGAAAATTGCCATGAACGCAGCGATAGAACTTTCGTGGCTAAATTTCGACATTGATAAAATTGTCTCAGAGAAGAGTGTTAAGCTAAGAGAAGCTTCCTTCTCCGCCACCAAGCGGATGTACATTTGTAAAAGTCAGACATTGTGTTTCTGAAATACAATGTCAAACATTCGTCCATACAAGTTCGTTCCGGGACTGAACGAAACCGAATGCACTTTTTTTTGGCCATTATTAGGCGAGAAGCCCTTGCAATCCCAAAAAAATCTCCACAACGAGGAGAGCACTGCTATGAATAACTCTATAATGAAAGCGACCCAAATCATGTCAACAAGCAGTCCTCACGCTATGAAGATCCACGGTCTTCAATGATCATCATCTTCAACATATCTTCACTTTCGAACGTATACATTTGTTCGAAGTGGTTTTCGAATAGGGATCACCCAAATCCGACTCTGGTTCCTTCGAAGCCTATTATCAGTAAAAAGATGTTAAATTCATATGTGGATATGAATCATCAATCAATTACTTCATCTTTTATTAAATCAAATATCTTTCTTAGATATACTCTTTTCAATTTATTCCATTTTCTTTTCAAGAGTATATGGAATCATTAAGCCTCATTTATCAAATCATTTGATTTATTTAAACTTTTCTTAAATCATGGAATAATTCCAAATCATTTCTCTTTTACTTAGAAAAACCTTTCGAAATCATTCATTAAACTTAATCAAAGATTTCTTATATTCAAGCTATAACTTTTAACTTAGAAAATATTCCTAAATCATACATTAAATCTTAATAAAAGATTTCTCTCTTAACTTCAAATCATATTCTTGCAAATCGAATATTTTCATGATAGAGTATTACTGCCACCTTAGATATGGTAAATTTCACCTCCAGGGACTAGTGGCAAGTAATCCTACATCATGAAGATCTTTGTCTTTAATGTGTTTTATTTCAAAAATTAGTTTGAAGAGGTTTTCAGATAGGAATCACCCAAATCTGATCCCGGTTCCTTCATGTTAATCATCGATAAAAAGATGTTAAGTTCATATGGGGTTTCGAAAACTAGTTTGAAGGGATTTTCGGATAAGAATCACCCAAATCCAATCCCGGTTCTTCGGACGGGAATCACCCAAATCCAATCCCGGTTCCTTCGTGCTAATCATCGAATAAAAAGATGTTAAGTGGTTAATTAACATTCAAATAATTTGTTTCTTTTCTTTTATCTGGGAAAAACTTAAATATGATCTTTTAGAGCATTCGGGCTTTCATTTCGATCTATTTCACCCCTCGCCTAAAAAGAGAAAATATAAGCCAAGTAAGTTCAGGGCACTGGTTACTCTATCCCTAACCTTAGTCAAACACCTTGTTTTATCCTTCCAGATCTCACAGGCGGGACAAATCTACTAGTCATTTCCGCATGCTCAGTTTGTTATTAAACTCATCTTCTTCACATTTTACTTAAGTGCTACAAACAATTTCTCTTAACCATTTATTAAAACTCTTATTACAACTTCCAAATCATCTTTAAATTACTTAATTACTCTTTTAAAATAATTAATAAAATATTTAGAAAAGAATTGTTAAGTTTAAACTCATATTCAAAAGGTTATAGAATTCGCAATATAAAAGTGTTGCAGAAAGTGTTATATAAGCTTATTTGATTTAAACAAATTTTTAATATTTGAAAATTCAAATTTTCCATTCCAAATCTCTTTTAAACCATTTTAATAGATTTTCAAATTTATTTCATATCTTTAATCATTTAAAAATATCATTTATAAAGAAATCCCTTTTTGTATTCCGAACTGCAAAAACGCGATGCTTTTAGAAAATTGTTTTGGACATATTTCAAACTCTACTTGATGAAATCTTGGTTTTCTTTCTTTGTTGGAAAACTATGGATATAATAGACCAGAAAATTCTTATCTTAGAGAATTTCGAGCTATATTCCACTTTGTATTCTCATTTAACTTTTATGGCGCGAAATCGCGAACTACCGTTACGCGATACGCCTGTTTTTGACTTGTTTTTTAATTTCTTTTCAAACTTCTTGGAACACTTTTAAACGTTTATAAAACATTTTAAATCATTTTAAACTATATTTTTATATTTCAAACTCATATTCCATTTCATTTCACTTTACAATATCATATTATTATAATATCATTTTCAATCTTTCTAGATATTTTGAAATCATTAGGAGGCTAAATAATTTCCATACACACATTTATATGGATTTAATTCTCATTTAATTAACTATACTTACTAACCATTGTCTTATCATTATCAAACAAAGTTATCATCCATATCACAAACATATAATCAATCATAATATCAACCAATTTTTCATCCTAGTTATCAAACATTCAAACAAATTATTCAAGGGTTTTAATAGACATATTAAAATAGTTGTAAAGACGATTTAATTTTAATTAAACATTGAGTACTCACGATTAGTTCTACTCCACCAATATTTTTTGTAGACTTTCCTTTTGATTCTGCCAGCATTTTTTTTCCAGCTCTAAAGCTTCCCGATCTCCTTCCTTCTTCTTGAATGGGTTCGGCCTAGGCTATGTAGGGCTCGGCCATGCTTCTTGGGGGTGGTGATCACGTCTTGAAGGTGAAGAGGGTGTGGCCGTGGGTTATGGGGGTGGAAAGGAGGAGTTTGAAGCGGTATTGGTGTAGTTTTAAGTGGATATTTGTTTAATAAACAACTTATAATATTTTGGCATTATTTTATTAAGAAGAGAATCCATTAAAGAAGTGAAGAAATGATTTGAAAAAGGAAGAAGAAGAAGTGTAAAAATGAGAGAAACTGGATGCTTATTTATAAAAAAAGTTTTGGATTCAAATAATATTTTGGAAAAAGACCAAAATATCCTTTACTTACTTTTTAAGCAACCTTATTTTTTCAACACTTAACATCACATTTCAAATCATTACTTTATATTATTTTCACTTAAGAAGTAAGTAAGGATTATGTTTGGCTTGATTTGATGTTTACTTTTTGCTTTAAAATGACATGTTTGTCCTTTTGTGCTTACTTTTTCTTAATGAAGTTCTAGAATTTTCTAAGTATTTTAATTAAAAGCAAACTTTATTATTGAATTAATTAACACTTATACTATTTTAATATATGTTTCTATATAAGAAAATATAGGTGCGGCAACATTGCGATAACTTTTAATCGACAAAACGTTAGTTTTCGATAAAATGTTTTACAGTCACATTTTGACGTTTTAGTTAAACTATTTATTTATGTAAATCAAATTTAAAAATAAAATTTTATATTTCCATTTAAAAATATAAATACTCACAAATAAATTAAAATAATTTATTTAACATTGAAACTTACTTTTTTAAAATCAATAATTTATCACTTTTGTCGATATAGGAAAATGTTACCATTTTTGTGTATTCATTTCTTTCCAAATCCTATCTAATATTTTTTGAATCATATAAGCTCATGTATTTTATATTTAAAATCACTTTAAATAGTATATTTTAAAGTGGTCAAATTTTAGGTCGTTACATTCTCCTGTACTTAAACGAATTTCATCCTCGAAATTACCCAAAACAAAAGTTTGCCTAAAACATTTATCATCGAACTTAATTCCATAATATACACAGATCATCCGTATTAAATATCTTATTCTGTCTCCTATTCAATCCATAGCTTTTCTTTCGAACTAGTATCGATCCCCCGATCCTCTAGTGTAGACTCTGATCAGGCTTCTAGACCAGAACCTTTGCTTTCCTTGCATATTTCTCAACTATGAAAGAAAACTAAAGTACTTAACCACAAACCCTCATCAATGTTCCTCGTCGATAATCAAGTGATAAACCCTTTTTTGGACCAGTGTAAACACCTCAAAGTTCCATACTCGAATCTTAGATCAAAATTTGTGCAATTAAATGATCTATATATAAATTACGTATTTATCCCTATTGGTTTTTTCTCAGTTATTCCAAGTTATCTTTATTCACATCCTTTATTTTTCACATTCATATTTTTTTATTTCCTTTAACAAAAATATTATTTATGAGTCATCTCGTAAAACTATTACTTAAGTTTATATCATCTTATAACTTATGCAAATCAATCAGTTTTAAAGACTTAAGTCCAAATTCTTAATTAATGCTAGAATTCATTAATAAAACATTTTCCAGCTTATAATTACCTTTTTGAGGAGTCATTATTTTACTTAATAGTTCATGAATTAAATCTATATTTATATGATATACCATTACATCCTAAGAGTATATAAATCCTAAATTTCAAATTGATTTTACTTAAGTATGTCTGTCCAATAAATTTAGACTTTGTTGTAATTTACCAATATCTCAAATTTATAAGTTATAAAACTTATTTCTTATTTAATACTATTATTAATTTTCTAGATTTTAAAAAAACAAATTTTAAAGCCACCCATATTTAAATCCTCAAACTCTTAACTCTTAAATTTATTTTTTTCTATATAAATCAGATTTATAAATTATCCTTATCTTATTTCATTTACTTAAAGTATTTCAATCTTTTACCAAAAGTTTTCAAAAATTTCTTAGCTCTGAGTTAGGTATGCTTTGGAAATTTTCGACTGTCCAAAATCATCGAGAATCCCGCTTTATCTTATCAACTAGTGATTCTAAATTTACATTTAGTTTAAACACTTTTATAAATATTACTAATCAATGATTCTCATTATTTCTTCAACTTAAGAAAATTATATATATGAGTAACTCCAAAATAATCCAAGGATCCATGTACTACCAATAGTATCATATATCCTCTTAACAAGAAGAGTAATACTTAAGAGAAGTGCTTACCATCCGAACACATCACTTGCTCATTTTTAGTTTATTTTCGAGCCAATCGAATTAGTTATCATAAAATACATCTTTTTATTTGAAATAATATCATTTTCAAAATCCTTTAGAGATTACTTTATAATACCTATTTTATAAATTAATTTTATAAATTTATCTTATATTGATTAACTTTATTTAGATTTCCATAATTCTTTTACTAGAATTTAAATTCTCATTCCTTTTATATATTTTTTCCTTTTATATAATTATTTTCTAATACTTTCTATCTTACATGTTCATTCCTTAAATAGATCTTATTATCAAACACCTTGCAGTCAAACCGTGAAACTTATTTCATAAGGTTTTTGCATTAAGCTTTTAAATCAAACAATTGATCAATTTACGTTAGTAACTTAACATCATTATTTCTTAATTTATTATTTTGGAATATGTATTAAAGATCTTAATTACATTATCAGATTTCTTACTTATCGATTATCTTTATGAAACATTTTATAGTCAAACTGTGAAATTCGAGTCATAGGATGTTCATATTTAAATTTCACTAATCCTTATTTCTAATTATACAACTTTTCAAAATATATACTTTATAAACAAAATATAATCCTAGGTAAAATTATTTCATTTACCAATTTTTCAAAATCAGTGTGTCGGTTCGTCTTGTTTAAATGTTTGGAAACCCTCATCGATAATGGTGATCAGGCGCATCGATCAGAATCTACAAATCACTCAATAGATTAATCAACTCAAATAGTTACTATACATACTCATATATAATACACTCAAACTCATTCTATGGTGTTACCAACCCTATCTCTAATGAGTCACTCATCCTAGGGTATTACTAACGCTATCTCTGATGAGTCTTTACCTTAAGAAAGCCATGGTTCTCGCTTAACCTTCAGCTCTGATACCAAATGTAACGATCTGTTTTTCCGATTCCTTTGAATCGACAATAAACCACACGTGTCTAACTCAAATTGCATGAAAAGACGGATCATTAAGGGTAGAAATAAAATAAAGATAGAACATAATCTCACACGAATGGAATAACATATATTATTTCAATAATAATCTTTATAGCAGAAAATTTTATAATACAATATCAGAGTCTAACCTAGATTCAGTCGAGATAGTTATAGTACATACCCTTACAAATGCTGAGAAACAACAAAACAAATGAAATAGATGTAGCGGATAATAGAATACATCCATACGATGATGAAGATCTCCAGCTCTCCTCTGGAAACTCCAGCCGTCTTCAACTCAACCTGAAACTACTCGGATCCGACCCGAGTATTAAAAATACCCGGATCAGGCTTGATAAACTAACATGAGATACTTGAAATTTTAAATGCATAGATTATGACGATGCTATCAAAACCTTTGCAAAGTAGGTTATTTCATAATACCACACCCACACATAAGTACGGACGAGTTTTATCTTATGATAACCAAAACACTTTTATACCAAAATTCACTTGATATTATTTTTAATGACATTCCTTTAAAAACACTTTCAAATAAACTTATTCAAATAAGGCATCAATACCTAGACTAATTCTAAGGTAATATATCTAGATTGGATCAACGGAATATACCGAACGAAATATATGATAACAGAAAGGGGTAGTTGAAATGTCTGCAAGTCATTACAGCTATTTTGGGAATACAATCAAAACCGTAAATCTCGTATTGGGATTGGATTTCCAACATGATAGGAAACTAGTGGAAAGATCAATATGTATCCATGGCTTACATCCAATACTCAAATGCCATTATACAATAACACAAATGACTAAAAGAGGATACAATCTGTGAATAACATCCAAGGACTCGGACTTCGTGCATCCCTACCATGAGCCTCAGACGTATCTGGTACCTAGGGATCAGAACATCTGATATTCCAAATCACTACTATCCGAAATGCGATCATACATCTGACCACATAGATACCCATCACAACCAGGGTGTGAGGTTCGCGAGGCTATGATCAATTTCTTCAAAGCCACGCTTTTCATACAAAACCACTCTTTAATCATAACAAGCTCCACTTTGAATGCCACACTGCCATTCCTTTGATCACTATTTGACTCCCACAAGCATACAACCTTGGAGCTCTCATGTCTCAAAGAACGGTGTTAAGCTAAGAGAAGTTGCCTTCTCCGCCACCAAGCAGATATACATTTGTAAAAGTTAAACATTGTGTCTCAGAAATGCAATGTCAGACATTCGTCCATACAAGTTTGTTATGGAACTGAACAAAACCGAAGGCACTTTCCTCAGCCACTACTAGGCAAGGATCCCTTGCAATCCAAAAAAAATCTCCACAACGAGGAGACCACTACTATAAATAACTATATAATGGGAGCTTCCCAGAGCATGTCAACAAGAAGTCCTCACGCTATGAAGATCCATTGTTTTCAATAATCATCATCTTCGACATGTCTTCACTTTTGAACGTATACATTGGTTCGAAGTGGTTTTCGGATAGGGATCACCCAAATCCAACTTCGGTTCCTTCGAAGCCAATTATCGATAACAAGATGTTAAATTCATATGTGGGTATCAATCATCAATTAATTACTTCATCTTTTATTCAAATCAAATATTTTTCTTAGATATATTCTTTCTAATTTATTCCATTTTCTTTTCAAGAGTACATGGAATCATTAAGCCTCATTTTTCAAATCATTTGGTTTATTTAAACTTTTCTTAAATCCTTTAATAATTCCAAATCATTTTCTATTTTACTTAGAAAAACCTTTCCAAATCATTCATTAAATCTTAATCAAAGATTTCTCATATTCAAGCTATAACTTTTGACTGAGGGAAAATATTCCCAAATCATTCATTAAATCTTAATAAAAGATTTCTTTCTTCACTTCAAATCATATTCTTGCAAATCGATGATTTTCATGATAGAGTACTACTGCCACCTTAGATATGGTAAATTTCACCTCCAGGGACTAATGGCAAGTAATCCTATATAATGAAGATCTTTGTTTTTAATATGTTTTATTTCGAAATTAGTTTGAAAGGGTTTTCGGATAGGAATCGCCCAAACTCGATCCCAGTTTTTTGGATTGGAATCAACCCAATCCGATCCCGGTTCCTTCGTGCTGATCATCGATAAAAAGTTGTTAAGTTCATATGGGGTTTCGAATGCTAGTTTGAAGGGATTTTCAGATAGGAATCACCCAAATCCAATCCCGATTCTTCAGACATGAATCACCCAAATCCGATCCCGGTTCCTTTGCGCTAATCATAAAATAAAAAGATGTTACGGGGTTAGTTAACATTCAAAGAATTTGTTTCTTTTCTTTTATCTTAGAAAAACTTAAATATGATCTTTTTGAGCATCCGGGCTTTCCTTTCGATCTATTCCACCCCTCCCCTAAAAAGAGAAAACATAGGCCAGGTAAATTAAGGGCACTGGTTGCTCCATCGCTAACCATAGTTAAATACCTTGTTTTATCCTCTCAAATCTTACAAGCAGGACAAATGTACTAATCCTTTCCACATACTCAGTTTATTATTATATTCAATCTTCTTCACATTTTACTTAAATGATACAAACAATTTCTCTTAACCATTTATTCAAACTCTTATTAAAACTTCCAAATCATCTTTAAATTATTTAATTATTCTTTTAAAATCGTTCACAAAATATTTAGGAAAGAATTGTTAATTTTAAACTCATATTCAAAAGGTTATAGAATTCACAACATAAAAATGCTGCAGAAAGTGCTATAAGCTTATTTGATTTAAACGATTTTTTAATATTTGAATATTCATATTTTCCATTCCAAATATCTTTTAAACCATTTCAATAGATTTATCAAATTTATTTCATATCTTTAATCATTTAAAAATATCATTTATAAAGAAATCCTTTTTTGGATTTCGAACTGCAAAACCGCGATGTTTTTAGAAAATTGTTTTGGACATATTTCAAACTTTACTTGATGAAATCTTGATTTGCTTTATTCATTGGAAAACTACGAATATAGTAGACCAAAAAATTATTATCTTGGAGAATTCTGAGCTATATTTCACTTTGTATACTCATTTAACTTTTATGGCGTGAAATCATGAACTACTGTTACGTGATGTACCTGTTTTTGACTTATTTTTCAATTTCTTTTCAAACTTCTTGGAACACTTTTAAATATTTATAAAACATTCCTATATCATTTTAAACAATATTTTTATATTCAAACTTATATTCCATTTTATTTCACTTTATAATATCATATTATTATAATATCATTTTTAATCTTTTTAGATATTTTGAAATCATTAGGAGGCAAAATAATTTCGATACACATATTTGCATGGATTTAATTCTCATTTAATTAACTATGCTTATGATTTTGAATAGTAGAAATTTGCACTATTACTGTATATACAAACTTTCAATTATAATACATTTTAATTTACACTACTATCCTCACTACATATCGCTCATTCACTCGTATTTATCTTTCACTCTATTCCAGATTGAATCCAGCATTTGAGCAATCTACAAAATAAACATTAACGCAGTAAAATTGAAAAGAAAATATTTTTGCAGTGTAAAATAAAATTTATTTTGAAAATGTTATTTGCCTCGGTTATTTGGGTTGTTCGTCATCATTTAATTTTGAACAGCTTGTGACATGCACAGTGTATCACTATCCATGCCATAAGGCTGTGCACACGATTACATACTTGATAAAATTATAGGGATAGGCGAGGACAAGGTCAAACCCAATCAAAAGCCGAGTTCAACTCAAGTGAAATAAAAATAAAGTCACGATACAAGCACAAGGTCAAACCCGTGCTATAAGATAGATTCAACATAGGTGCAAATTCAAACAAAATGGCCAAGACACATAAATCAAGCCTCGACCAAATTTCAAGTCGTACACATGGAAAACTAAGGCTAGACAGTCCAACCAGACCAAATTGAAATAGCAACCAAACTACAAACAGTTTTGAAAACAATGATTGACATGCACGATATGCAACATGAATATACACAAAGGGTAATACACAGTGAAGACAAAACAAGCATGGTGAATGCAATAAACTGGATAGTGCAATTTAAGGAACAAGTCCATCATGTAATAGCAAATGATAAATCAAGGTTGAAAATTTTCCAGATATCATGAACCAGCTCAAATGCAACAAAACCAAAATTACTCAAAGCACATGATGATATACAACAGAAAATGACCAGACCGCAACACTACAGATGCAAGCAAAGACCAGTCAACAGCAAGCTAATGATCAAACAAAATGAAACCAGACTCCATAAGCTTCACAACATATACATGCGACCAAACCTCAATATAGTGAATAATGATATGCTGCAGTTCGAACCAAAAATAAGATTGCAGGGGATTTCAAACCAAAGTCAAATTCAAATGCCATAAATTCGAAACCGTGGTGAGCAAGGAAAACATTGTCAAAGCAAATCAAAGCCATGATAACCAAGCAATTAATAATACACGAATTGAATAAGTCTAAGGAAATCACAGTCATTCAAACATAATTAAGTGGCCGAAGAAAATTATCAGACGAGTTCAGATAGTTAATTCGAACGAAACTTTAGGGAACTAAAACCCTATATGAACCATAACATCATCGGCATACCAAAATCATTCGAGTTCAAGAATAACAGAGAGCGAAGAATCAATTTAATAACTCGAATCAGCTCAAGTTCAAGCAAGCTAATTAGTAAAGCAAAAAGAATAAATCACATACCATTTTAGTCGAACTCGATCAAATTGAAGGAGCCGTGTGCGAAATGAAGAAATGGTCGATTGCCGAAGCAAATCAGAGGATTAGTCATTGTGATCGACCAACAAACAATCGGCTAATTCAATTATCAAAAGCCCTAATTTTTGTTAAAGAAGAACGAGCAAGTAAAAAGGATGGAGCCATTTTCGAAGCATCAAGAAAAAGAATACAGGCCAACAATTACAAAAGAAAAAGGCATATTTGTTTTTCACTTTAATACATTTGGGCCGATCGTTTAATTGCTTTGGGCTTTAGCTTTTAAATACGGTTCGTTGTTTCTTTAATCTTTTGAAATTTGCATTTTTTTCTTGTAAACTTTTGTAATTTTTAGTAATGTGACTAGGGGACGAACTACGGTGGTGTAGTTCGTGAATTCGCAACTCAATTGCTGAGTTGTGGCAGGGTTTTGGGCATAGATCTAGGTTAGTCGATAGCGGGTGTCGTGAGTTTACGTGTGTAAATGTTTGACTACTTGATTTCTAGTAGAAACCTTGAGGGTTGCACAAAGGCAGGGTTTTGCCGAAGCTGGATAAATCTGTGTGTTCTATTTTCCGCTTTTACTATTCTACTATTATCTATGCTGCTAGTACTTTGCTATATCCATGTTATGATTATTTTATATTCTTCTACATAAATTTTTTATAATTATTAGTATCACCCTATTTACCCACCTCTAGGGTGAAATTGATCCTACAAGTGGTATCAGAGTTAGGAACAAAAGCCAGTTTTGTTTTTAAAAGTTTGATTTTTCTAAAACCAATTTTTGTTTTAAAAATTTAAAATTTTAAAATGGCTTCTTTTAATAATAATTTTGCTGAGGGTCGGTCTAATATTATTCCTCCTTTTTTTGATGGAACAGATTTTTTGAATTGGAAATTAAAAATGGAATATTATTTAAATTCTGTTAATTTTAAATGTTGGGATATTATTGAAAATGGGTGTGATATCACAGATGAGTAAAATACTTTGATTACTGCTCTTGCTATGCGTATACTATATTCTCATATTAATCAAGATAATTTTAACTTTATCTCTCATTGTGAAAATGCACAGGAAATCTGGAATACTTTTGGTGCAATATATGGTGCAAAAGTCAACAACCGTGAGAGATCCCCCATAATCAACTCAGAAACATGCTTAATAGGATTGAAAAAAGGCAGACTGATGATGATGATAGAGCAGCTAAGGTGGCACTACTAATAAAGAGACTCAAAATGTGGAACCACAAATACGGAAATCCAGCTCCAAATCAAAAATTGAAAAGCAGAATAGTCAAAGCACTAGACAGTTCAGAAGAGCAGGAAATTATTTTTCACAAGTGCAACAAACCCAGTCATATCAAGCCCAATTATCCTCAGAGTCGACTCGGCCAAGAATAGAATTCAAAAAATGTGAAGTTTTGCAGTTACGTGGAATAAAAGTGATGATGATAACAAAAGCACTAGCAGTGAGAGTGAGAAAATAGATCTGTGCCTTCGAGGTGATATAGCTGATAGCGATGATGATGAGCTAAGCGAGCTATCAAAACTTACTCACTCAGAATTACTTTATATTTCCATGAAGTAAATGGCTGTTTTGAAAGACTTAGGGAGAAATACACCGAAATTGAATCATAAAGAGATACTATGATAGATTTAGATAAACAGCTTGATACATTGGTTAAAAACTATCAAAGCAAGAGCCCTAAGTGTGAAATGTGTCCAATATTTGAAGAAGAGATTAAAAAATCGGAAGTTAAAATTAAATCGCTTGAAAATGAAATTCTGATTTTGAAAGAAAGTGAAAATACAAGGAGAGAAAATTCCATTAAAAAGTGCACACAATTATTGAATGAAAACTTATCTCTCAAAACACAAGTCCAACAATTGTCTACAATTTTAGGAAAATTTTCCAAAAGTGAATAATCGTTGAATATGCTATTAGGGAAACAAACTATTAATACTGTTAGATGAGGACCTAGATATAATCACTCTGAACATGTTAGAAACGAGATTAATCATGTCAAATCCGAGTGCACAATCTGTAGAAGAATTGGAAACAACCACAATAATGGTTGGTATAGACCCAAACACGTGAAAACAATTCCAATTTGAGTTCCAAAAGGCACGAATATAAAATCCTTTAAAGTTAAACAAATATAGGTGCCAAAAGGAAAATATACAAATAGTTTTGGGTCTCCACAAACTTACTTTACAAAATTTTTTGCCATTAACAACCATGGACCTATAAAAAAAATGGGTCACAAAAATCTTTTCTCGTGTAGGTGTAGTGACGGGCTAAGGAACAACAACAATGTTATCTGGATTCTAGCTGTTCCAGACACATGATGGATGACAAATCAAAGTTCATTAGCCTAGTACAATGGTGGTAGAATCGCAAGGGCAATAACAAAAAATTATCGGTAAAGGTATAATGGTATATTCTTCTTGAATGATTTATTAAATGTGATAATCTGCACCATAATCTAAATTAAATCAGCCAGTTATGTGATGAAATAATGAATATTGTATTGATTCTGGCTTTTTCAAAATTATTGGCCAATTATATTTTTGTGCCAAGAACACGATAAGTACATCTATAATCTTTGGACTAGTTCATATTTGAACTAATGATGTTATTTTATTGATATCTGAACACTCATGATACAAGTGGATACATTTATTTTCTGGATCTGATACTATGTTCACTATTTGTTTATTTGCACGGGTTCAATACAATTCCAATTAAATGCTGTAAAATGATTTTAAGGAAATTTGTTGCAACTTTACGGTCTGGTCTATAACATCCAACTAATGATATTCTTGAGTCAAAGGAAAATTCGGATGCAGATTACACCGGTAATCTAGTTGATAGAAAAATTACTAGTGGAATGTTATTTATGTTAAGACATTCAGTAGCTGCATCATTTTTCAAAGAAAATATCTGCATATTTTTCATTTTAAATAATTTTCAAATAGCATAAATTTTCTTATAAAACCCCTTCTAGAAAATCATTTTTTTGTTGACTTTGTTTCAGATAAGTCAATTTTGGAAAATTTGATAATTATTTTTTGGATATGATCTTAAATAACTACATTAAATAATATGACTACCTACTGATTATCAAAAAGAAAAATAGTGATTAAAAAGTGGCGAGTGTTGATATTGATCATATATTATAACTTGAGATAGTATACTTAGTAAATTTCTTTATAAATTTAAACAAGAGTTATAAAAAAAAATTATTGGTAAAAATTCCATGATCATTTCTATTTCTATCATATTTCTATCGACATCACTCATCAAAATCCAATATAGTATGTCACTATGTGGTATTTTAAATGGGAAATCATTCGTTTTTCAATTTAATTTTAGCAATAAAAACATCCAAAGTATTCACTCTCATTTAAAAGTCCTCACGGTTATGCATGAGTAAATTACTTTAAATTTTTGATTATGTGATTCCATGCTCATTTAAAAGGCCTCACGTTTATGAATGTATGGAATGCATATAAAAATTGATTGATTTAATTGATAAGTTGATTCTAATCCCATTTAAAAGTCCTCACAGTTATGCGTGGTTATAAGATACTTGAATTCATTTAAAAAAAAATTGGAATACTACTAATCTCATTTAAAAGTGCTAACAGTTATGCATGGTTAGTAGATATTCAAATTCTTGATATAAATATACCATAAATAGACGCAGCTTTATGGTTTTACATCACCCCTACCATTCTAAAAGTGGAATATCCAACTAATAGAGTATTTATGATTTTTTATTGAAATTTAATATTTATACCAAATTGAGTAGTAATATTGTATTAATGTCTATCACTTTATCTCTATTTTTCCAACACTATTACTTTTTTTGCTGATAACAAAAGGGTGAGAGAAAAGTTAAGATTCTGGAAAATAAAGGTCAAATATTTTATTTTGTATTTTCTATTTGCATATAGACTCATTTGCATATTTTTATTCATGCAGGCTTGGTGTAAAGAGGGAGCATTCAAATAGGTGGAGCTTGGTGCAGAGAGGGAGCATTCAAATAGGGGAGAAAAATTAATCTATCAATAACCAAATACACTCAAAATCTTAAATATATGTTTGTTATCATCAAAAGGGGGAGATTGTTGAATATGCAAGTATATGATTTTTATTTGATGATAATAAACACATATATATTCATTTAAATGTATTTGTTAATGTACTATTTTATTTTTCACATAGTTAAATATTTGCTGAATAAAATAAATAATACAGAATTTAAATTCAAATAGATTTTTTATTCAAAAAAATATTTTATTACAATTTTGAATAGTAAAAATTTGTGCTCTCACTATATATACAAAATTTCAATTACAATACATTTTAATTTACACAACTATCCTCACTACATATCGCTAGTTCACTCGTATTTATCTTCGACTCTATTTCAGACTGAATCCAGCATCTGAGCAATCTGCAAAATAAACACTAACGTAGTAAAATTGAAAAGAAATTTTTTTTTGTAATGTAAAATAAAATGTTATTTTAAAATATTACTTGCCTCAGTTATTGGATTGTTCGTCATCGTTTAATTTTGAATTTATCATACACGAACAGCTTGTGACATGCATAGTGTATCATTGTACATGCCACAGGGCCATGCACACCAATATACACTTGGTAAAATTACAGGGACAGGTAAGCACAAGGTCAAACTCAATCAAAAGCCGGGTTCAACTCAAGTGAAATACAAATAAAGTCACAATACAAGCACAAGGTCAAACCCGAACTATTAAATGAAATGGTCAACACACATAAAATAAGTCTCGACCAAAGTTCAATTCGTACACATGAAAAATAGAGGCTAGACAGTCTAACCAGACCAAATTGAAACAAGAACATAACTAGAAACAGTTTTGAAAACAATGAGTGACATGCACAGATATGCAACGTGAATATGTATAAAGGGTAATGCATAGTGAAGACAAAACAAGCATAGTGAATGCAATAAATTTGACAGTGCAATTCAAGGAACAAGTCCATCATGTAATAGCAAATGATAAATCAAGGTCGAAAATTTTCTAGATATTATGAACTAGCTCAAATGTAACAAAACCAAAATTACTCAAAGCATATGATGATATACAATAGAAAATGACTAGATTGCAACACTACAGATGCAAGCAAAGACCAGTCAACAGCAAGCTAATGATCAAATAAAATGAAACCAGACTCCATGTAACGACCCGGAAATTTCGATTTCGAAATTTCCAGATAGTTAGTGAAAAGAAGAAAGAGAAAGAAGAAGAAGAACGGAAAAGAAACACACAATCTCACATTCGCAGCAGATAAAATATAATAGCAAATAAATAACAGTTTACAAAGCAGAACTGTATCAGTATGTTTACATTATACATCAGAGTTACATCAATTCCACAGCACTGGACAGTTTAAAATAACTTGTCCCATAAAAATAACAATATGACACAGCGGATAACCACTCAATACGTTCCTGTCCTTCAGCTCTCCTCCTGAGCTCCAGAACGTCCTTACCTGCAAGTCTGTAATACTCGGTCTGACCCGAGCATTACATCAAAGTAACACCCGGGTCAGGCTGGAAACCAGCGTGAGTAAACTCATCTAATACGGAATACAAAAGCATACAATATAAATAACCCGGGGTAACTTATATCAATCTACACTCCACAAGTTATTATAGACATCAACCATTTCACACATCAGTTTCT
Source organism: Allium cepa (assembly GCA_030765085.1). Taxonomy (NCBI): domain Eukaryota; kingdom Viridiplantae; phylum Streptophyta; class Magnoliopsida; order Asparagales; family Amaryllidaceae; genus Allium; species Allium cepa. Next base: position 545,060,371 of record CM060943.1, on the reverse strand, counting down.
AAGTGCCAAAACTTAGATTTAAACGGTCCAATTTACTTAAATCATTCCACTTCAACCTATTAGTTTCACATATCAACTTATAAGAATCGAAGTGGTTTCGGATATTAACTAATACCCGACTCCGGTCTCTTCGAATTCAACATTATCTGAATTCAAGTTATTCAATTAAATACTACTCGACTTCCATTATCAGATATCCTTTTTACATTGTAATTCATGATAAATAATCTATTATCACCGTCCATCTAACATAGCACATCACCAAGCAACTTATATCAGAGATATCAACCAATTTAAAATATTCATCATCATTCAATCATTGATCAGCAAGATTGATCACTTCCAATAATTACATTAGTTAATGATCCTCTTAATAACTTTCATTGGTTAATTATTCTTAAATTCCATTTAATAATTAACCTTTAATTAAATTACATTTATTAATCACCCTTGATTAATTACACCCATAAATTTCCTTTCTTAATTCCTCTATCAATTAAACCAACCCTTTGGTTAATTAATAATCTTTTAATTACACTAAGTAATTATCATTTAATTTCTTCCATCATGTAATTATCCTTTAATTACTTTTCCAACATGTTCAAAGGGTTAGGATTTAATTAAATAATAAAGGTTAATTAATTATTAATTAATTATGTAAATAAGAAATTGATTTATAATTAATTAAGGTAATTAAGAATAAATTAAGGTTAATTAATTATAAATTAATTAATGTTTAATTACTTAATTAATTAACTCTTTAATCCAAAATTAATTAATTAATTCCATCACTAATTACTAATAAATTAAAGTAACTTAAATTACAAAATTTAATTAACTTTAATACAAAACAATATTCATTTATCTTCAAAAACTCTTACATAATTAAGTATTCAATTTTATTAAAAACTAATTACTTTTTTTTTTGAAAATGTTAGATTTAAAAATGTAAATCCATTTCAAAACTTCAACAATAAAAATGTGATTACCTTTAAAAATAGAATTTTTACATTTCAATAGTTGTGAAGTATAAAGTGTTTAAATCCAACTTAAACAAGATTGAAGTTTGAAAAAAACAACTAAAAACTAAACTTCATAAATTATCTTAAAGCCGGGCCCAAAACACTACCCAGACCCATCTCCATCTTCTCCTACCTCTCTTCAACTTCCTGTAACCCATACTCGAACAACAAACTACCCCAACTCGAGTCACACACGAGCAAAACGCGGCCCTTACACGAGTCTAACTCGAGCGCAACCTTGAGTGCTTATCCCACGCACACACGAAGACAACCAGACACGCACACGCACCACCTCGCCGTGCACCTGCACAACGTCACCGCGCCACCATCACCACCGCCGGCATCACGCGCACACCACACTTCGATCCCTCATTCGACAACTCAACCCAGAAATCAAAATTTCGAGCTCAACCAAAATCGAGCTGTTCGAACCAACGTCGAACTGCAGCCACCATGAATAAATCACCTTCCTCGGCAACGTCGACCTCCTTGCGTTACCAAACCCCGGCCACATCTCCACATGACCCTCTCGCACCTTCACCCCAAACCGATTTAAGCTCGGTCATCCCAATATTTCACGCGATCAAAATCATCAAGCTCGAAAAACACAGTTCCTAAAACCCTAAAAACCCAAATTCCAAATCCAATATTGTAATATAAATACGATCCATATTTTTCTAGTGTTCTACAACATCTAACAATGCTTAAATTTAAATTTCAAGAGTTAAAATCAATTCTGGCTCGAGAATTTTACAAAAGCCCCAAATACAGTAGTCTTAAAAATTCAAATTCATTTGCATGTTATAAATTCTGATTCCAATTTTAAAATTCACTACATGCAATATAGATTCAACATATATATTTGTTTCATCAAAAATTTACAAGATTTATATGCTATGAATATTTGACTTACTGTATATTTTTGTTCTGCAGTTTACAGTATAATCAATGTATGTATAAAAAATTTTAATTCTTGTATCAAGTGGTATTTAGATTCCACACCTAAAAATATCATCTTCTATCTTCTTGCAGAATTATAATTGAAGACTTGTTCCAGAAATTTTATCTGTATTTGGATTTACAGAGGGGTAAAATCTGTAGACATGCACAGCAAGATTTCAATTGAAATAATACTTCACAGAATAAATTCATGCAAGCATATCATCACTAACAATCCACATACAACTTTTATACTTAAGTTTAATTTAAAGATTTACTCTCCTATTTTTAGAAATACATAGGCTTCAGGTCAGAGTTTAAACTTTGATTACTTCAGTTTTTATTTGAATTACTATTTTTACCAACATGCAAATCAATATATATTTATATTAACATGATTCCAGATTTTATCAAGCATGCATACATAGATTATAACATACATAACAGGTTTTCTTCAGAACATCAAATTTAAACTAATTTAGAAGTCACATTTACTCACATTTATTTAAGACAGATGTAGCATGCATTCACTCAGATGTATATATAGAATTCCCATCTCAATATGCCAGATTAACTCATTTTTACATTCAGGCAAACAAAATTTCTCAACTTCACTACTAAAGTTCATCACAGCATAAACAAACTCAACTTAAAGGGGTAGTTTTACTCACCTGCAAAGTAAAAGAACAGAGAGGCCTGAAAGAAAATCTGAAATTGTTGCTTGATTCCTAAAGTTGAGACTTGCAATTGTAATTGAAATCTGAATTATTCTCTACTTGATCTATGAGTTGATCAATAACCCAGTTTCGCAACATAGAGTATGTTGAATTTTCTCTGATTAACTTTGATCAGCATTCTTTTCTCTTCAGGTTTTGATTTTTGTTTTGCAGATTTGCAATTTGAATGAAGAAAATAGTCTTTACTCCCCCCCCCTTTTTCTTTGCTTCCAGGATATGTTTAAGATAATAATGAAGAAGAAATTTTTGAAGTGAAAAACGTCCTGGGTTCTCACTTACATTTTTTTTTTTCTTCTTGCCACATGTTCATTTTGTTTACACTTGTTTATTTCCTATTCCATTTATTTAAACATTTGTCATCAATATGTACTTTTATGTTTAAATCCTTGTCCTATTTTTATATCCAATTTATAAGTTATGTTTTAAACCCCTACCTCATTTTAATTTATGAATCATATTTTTATGTTTGTATATATGTGTTATAGAATTTACATTTGTTACTTTATGTGTTAACACTTGTTCTTAGCATGAGAATTGTTATTTAATATGTGTATACCCTTTTATCACTTATGCTTTATAAAGATTTGGGTATCTGTTTATCAATTTAAATCCTTATTAAATATGTTCTCTTATATTAAAAATTCCAATGAATATGTATTGAAACTAAATTATAGATAATAAAAGCTTTAAATGTAAAAATAGAATATAAACCAATTTACAATTTAAATTAAATCATATATAATATATTTGATTCATTTTAAATGTAAACACAAAACTTATTCATATATTCTTAAATCAAAACGTTAATAAGATATATATATTCATTTAGATTGAAATTTAAATCTAAATTCAAATTCAATTTATAACCTAATTTAATATCAATTTAAATAAATCTGGGATATCACATATCTCCCCCCTTTGGAATCTTTTCGTCCTCGAAAAGGAACGAATGTAGAATTTATTAAATATTTAAAACCGGTTAAAATTTTCTTTGATCATTTTTCAAATACCTTTAAAATCTATATATATTGCCAAAATAGTTTTTATAAAAATACTTTTATAACTCGATGTTTCAACACGTCCATCCTCGTTCTCACAGAAATTCGGTCAGACGTTGATCAAGCGTATGACTGAAAATCTATAAGTACTTAGCAGACTCGTTTCAACACCGAGTGAAAATACTTTGAAAGTAATTTTAATGAAAATATAGAAAACAGTTTTTGAAAATAGAGGATATATCTTTGGTGAGAATGCTCTGGAAATCATCACCCCCATCCATGGTCACAGTTACATACCAGGGTTACGTTGCAGTCACAACAAAAGTCCATGTAACTGCAGGCTCTCAGCGGCCTCTCGATTACGCCATGGATCCCCACACAACAGATCACAGTTACACCCAGGGTTACGTTGCCGTCGCAGCAAAAGTCCATGTAACTGCAGGCTCTCAGCGGCCCTCTGATTTTCGCTGTCAAAATGAAACTTCTCTACTCCTACATAGGTCGCAGTCTGCCGATATAAAATCAAACGCAGACCGTTGGCTCTCAGCGGCACACACGACTTTCGCTATGTTATACCATAGATCGCGGTCTACCGATATAAAATCAAACGTAGACCTTGGCTCTCAGCGACACACACGACTTTCGCTATGGTATACTCTACTCACAATCCCCAGGAACTAGTTTAGTCCGGACTCCTCACAGGATCAACTTTAGAACCCCCCTTGGGGCTCAAGGCAGCACCACCCAATGGTACTCCTGAGAAGTTCATTCCAAGGGAGCGCCTTTTTCCCCAGAGCCATCATCAAAACATTTTATACTATACATATATAGTATCTTCAAATCATACACCTAGTATGATATCATACAAAGCTCCTTTACACAAAATCGATTATCCCAAAATCGATAATTCTCAACTAGGCTTTCCAAATTCAATATTGATTTTACCTAAAAATCAAAAGCCTTTCCAAATCCATAGGTTACCAAAACCCTTTTCCAAAATCCTCATATGATCCTTTATATATATAGATATATAAAATTTTCAAAGCTTTGGATCATTTCAAACCTGTATAAAACTCTTTTTATACTTCAAACATTTTCAAAATCCTTTCCTTCTGGCCAAAGATTCATCAAGGGGAGTTTTATCTTAAATAACAAAGATATATAACTTTGTTTATTCAAAAATCAAATATTCAAATTTGATAACTCCTTTCAATATCACTTTTATTCAAATTCGTACGATGTACACATGTCATTCGTACGTCATACCAATCTGATCGCTCACTCGATCACACAATTTCACTTCCGAACTAGTATCGTCCACCCGACTTCCTAGTGCGGACTCAAATCTGGTTTCTTGATCAGAAACCGTCATTCTCCTTACATAGTCATAACTATGATAGAGAATATTCAGAACCAATCAACAATCCATATCCAGGTTCGCCTTCAGAAATCGAGTGGAAAATTCCAACTCGGATCAATATACTATCTCGAAATTCTGTGCTCGAATCTGGATCAAATCACTATGCGAATAGAATAACATACGTACACCTTACGTATTTATCTTATTGGTTATTAGCCAAATTAATTCCATTTCTATTCACATTCATTTTGATTTTCATTCATTTCTCATAATTGCTTCAATCCATCTGGATTATCACCTCTATTCTTATCTCGATTGGGAATCCATCCAATAACAGTTTAAATTCTGTCCAGTTTATTTAGAAAATAGCTTAAAAAAAAAAAAATTAAAAAATAGATAAGTAGTTGAAAAATAATTACTAGTTTGTAAAATCGGTGTAAAAATAGTTCAGTAATTGTAAAATAATTTGAAAATAGTTAAATAGTCATAGAAATTTTAAATAATTGCAAAATACTATAAAATAGGAATTAGTAGTTGGAAACAATAATTAGTTTATAAACAGTTGAAATATAGTAATTATTTTATAAAACAGTTGAAAAATATTTTCAAAAATAATTGTAAAACAAGTATAAGATAGTTTGGCTTTTAAAAGAAATGTTGTATATATAATAAATAGCTTTGAAAATAGGTTTATATTAAAACAATTTATATTAAAAATAGTCCAGAGTCAAAACTGTTCAATTCCCAATCAATTCAATTTAAATTCCACTTTCATTTAGATTGACTTAACTCCAATTTAAATAACTTCAATTTCTATTGAAATTGATTCAATCCCAATTCAAGTTGAATTAATCTAAGTTTCCTTTCAAATTTAACTTTATTCAACCTTGATCTAAACTTTCACTAATTCAAATAAATTTCAATTGAATTAGTTCCAGTTTTAATTCATTACAACTCCCGTTTGAACTAATCTCAATTTCAAACTCCATTTTCAAACCAAGTTAAATTATTCTTGATTTCTTCTCAAATTCAATTCAAATTCCATTTGAATTTAAAACTTATTCAACTTTAATTACAATTCCAAATTATTCAAATCAATTTGGACTAATTTTCAAATTGAACCCACTTCAAATTTCAAATTGTTTCAAATTAAGCCAATTCAAATTTTCCATTTGAATCTTATACTCATACATCTTCAATCATAATTAATTCAAATCGAATTCAATTTGAACCAACTTCAAATTCTAGTTCACTATGAACCATCTCGAATTACATAAATTCGAGTTAATACTTCAATTGTTAATTTAATTCCTTTAAATCAGTTTACCTTTTTATCTCAACAATGGATTACCATACTCCATTTCTCATTCATTTAAACAATTCCAATTCACAACTTTGAAGATTATTAATAGCAATAGGTTGATATTATCCAATTTATTTTAAAACATCCATTTATTTCAAAATTCCAGATCTCAAACCCATTTTGAGATCACACAAACTCCCAATTCAGATTAACCATTTAACTTTCCAAGTTAAACTTAATTTCATCATAAAATTTACAAATCAGGTTGAACATCCCAACATAATTAACTTTTCCCAAATTAAACTCAATTCACTTAATCCAATCAACCTTACCCAATTTGAACTTCCATTTCAAATTTTGAACTTCTCATAAATAATCTTCCCACTAATTAAGTTTAAAAGCTTATCATTTTGGGTATCACATCATATTCCAAATTTAAAACTCAACACTCAGAGTTTATCTCAAACCATCTTTGATATTTAAGTATATCCACACATATACATGTTTATTTCTTTTACATACCAAGTTACACTTTAAAATTTTAAACCACCTTGGTTTTTAATTCAAAACAAATTTCCTTTAAAATTTTGAAACATATCTTGTTTGAAATAGGTCCATTTCATTCAATTGCCTTATCTAATATTATTTATTGTTTCTTTAAATTAATTACATCAATAATTAATTCAAATTAATCACATTCGGTAATTAACTTATTTCTTAATTACCTTTGTTAAGTATTTGTCCTTTAAATTACTTACCTCTAGTTACTTCATTAAGTAACTTTTTCTTAATTTATCATTTCAAATTATTATCCATTATATAATCTCATTAAATAAAGTTTAATTAGTTACATAAATTAATTGATTATCCTCATCCTGCAACCTTTCCCAAATCCAAGATTTAATTTCAGTTCGAATTTATTTCAAACTTATCTTTATTTAATTTCAATTTGGTTGTAATTCTATTACCACTTAATTCTTACTATTACTTTTAATTTAATTAATATTACAACCAATTTCCTTAATATAATAGATAATCTATTTCTTATATAAGATTCATTTACTTTTGAATCATTAAAAAAAACTTTATATAAGAAAATAACAAGTACGCTCTCTCATATATACACTCAACTCATTATAGGGTACCACTTACCCTATCCTTAATGAGTAATCCCACCAGAGCCAAGGTTCTCGCTTAACCTTCTGCTCTGATACCAAATGTAACGACCCGGAAATTTCGATTTCGAAATTTCCAGATAGTTAGTGAAAAGAAGAAAGAGAAAGAAGAAGAAGAACGGAAAAGAAACACACAATCTCACATTCGCAGCAGATAAAATATAATAGCAAATAAATAACAGTTTACAAAGCAGAACTGTATCAGTATGTTTACATTATACATCAGAGTTACATCAATTCCACAGCACTGGACAGTTTAAAATAACTTGTCCCATAAAAATAACAATATGACACAGCGGATAACCACTCAATACGTTCCTGTCCTTCAGCTCTCCTCCTGAGCTCCAGAACGTCCTTACCTGCAAGTCTGTAATACTCGGTCTGACCCGAGCATTACATCAAAGTAACACCCGGGTCAGGCTGGAAACCAGCGTGAGTAAACTCATCTAATACGGAATACAAAAGCATACAATATAAATAACCCGGGGTAACTTATATCAATCTACACTCCACAAGTTATTATAGACATCAACCATTTCACACATCAGTTTCTAAGTGCCAAAACTTAGATTTAAACGGTCCAATTTACTTAAATCATTCCACTTCAACCTATTAGTTTCACATATCAACTTATAAGAATCGAAGTGGTTTCGGATATTAACTAATACCCGACTCCGGTCTCTTCGAATTCAACATTATCTGAATTCAAGTTATTCAATTAAATACTACTCGACTTCCATTATCAGATATCCTTTTTACATTGTAATTCATGATAAATAATCTATTATCACCGTCCATCTAACATAGCACATCACCAAGCAACTTATATCAGAGATATCAACCAATTTAAAATATTCATCATCATTCAATCATTGATCAGCAAGATTGATCACTTCCAATAATTACATTAGTTAATGATCCTCTTAATAACTTTCATTGGTTAATTATTCTTAAATTCCATTTAATAATTAACCTTTAATTAAATTACATTTATTAATCACCCTTGATTAATTACACCCATAAATTTCCTTTCTTAATTCCTCTATCAATTAAACCAACCCTTTGGTTAATTAATAATCTTTTAATTACACTAAGTAATTATCATTTAATTTCTTCCATCATGTAATTATCCTTTAATTACTTTTCCAACATGTTCAAAGGGTTAGGATTTAATTAAATAATAAAGGTTAATTAATTATTAATTAATTATGTAAATAAGAAATTGATTTATAATTAATTAAGGTAATTAAGAATAAATTAAGGTTAATTAATTATAAATTAATTAATGTTTAATTACTTAATTAATTAACTCTTTAATCCAAAATTAATTAATTAATTCCATCACTAATTACTAATAAATTAAAGTAACTTAAATTACAAAATTTAATTAACTTTAATACAAAACAATATTCATTTATCTTCAAAAACTCTTACATAATTAAGTATTCAATTTTATTAAAAACTAATTACTTTTTTTTTTGAAAATGTTAGATTTAAAAATGTAAATCCATTTCAAAACTTCAACAATAAAAATGTGATTACCTTTAAAAATAGAATTTTTACATTTCAATAGTTGTGAAGTATAAAGTGTTTAAATCCAACTTAAACAAGATTGAAGTTTGAAAAAAACAACTAAAAACTAAACTTCATAAATTATCTTAAAGCCGGGCCCAAAACACTACCCAGACCCATCTCCATCTTCTCCTACCTCTCTTCAACTTCCTGTAACCCATACTCGAACAACAAACTACCCCAACTCGAGTCACACACGAGCAAAACGCGGCCCTTACACGAGTCTAACTCGAGCGCAACCTTGAGTGCTTATCCCACGCACACACGAAGACAACCAGACACGCACACGCACCACCTCGCCGTGCACCTGCACAACGTCACCGCGCCACCATCACCACCGCCGGCATCACGCGCACACCACACTTCGATCCCTCATTCGACAACTCAACCCAGAAATCAAAATTTCGAGCTCAACCAAAATCGAGCTGTTCGAACCAACGTCGAACTGCAGCCACCATGAATAAATCACCTTCCTCGGCAACGTCGACCTCCTTGCGTTACCAAACCCCGGCCACATCTCCACATGACCCTCTCGCACCTTCACCCCAAACCGATTTAAGCTCGGTCATCCCAATATTTCACGCGATCAAAATCATCAAGCTCGAAAAACACAGTTCCTAAAACCCTAAAAACCCAAATTCCAAATCCAATATTGTAATATAAATACGATCCATATTTTTCTAGTGTTCTACAACATCTAACAATGCTTAAATTTAAATTTCAAGAGTTAAAATCAATTCTGGCTCGAGAATTTTACAAAAGCCCCAAATACAGTAGTCTTAAAAATTCAAATTCATTTGCATGTTATAAATTCTGATTCCAATTTTAAAATTCACTACATGCAATATAGATTCAACATATATATTTGTTTCATCAAAAATTTACAAGATTTATATGCTATGAATATTTGACTTACTGTATATTTTTGTTCTGCAGTTTACAGTATAATCAATGTATGTATAAAAAATTTTAATTCTTGTATCAAGTGGTATTTAGATTCCACACCTAAAAATATCATCTTCTATCTTCTTGCAGAATTATAATTGAAGACTTGTTCCAGAAATTTTATCTGTATTTGGATTTACAGAGGGGTAAAATCTGTAGACATGCACAGCAAGATTTCAATTGAAATAATACTTCACAGAATAAATTCATGCAAGCATATCATCACTAACAATCCACATACAACTTTTATACTTAAGTTTAATTTAAAGATTTACTCTCCTATTTTTAGAAATACATAGGCTTCAGGTCAGAGTTTAAACTTTGATTACTTCAGTTTTTATTTGAATTACTATTTTTACCAACATGCAAATCAATATATATTTATATTAACATGATTCCAGATTTTATCAAGCATGCATACATAGATTATAACATACATAACAGGTTTTCTTCAGAACATCAAATTTAAACTAATTTAGAAGTCACATTTACTCACATTTATTTAAGACAGATGTAGCATGCATTCACTCAGATGTATATATAGAATTCCCATCTCAATATGCCAGATTAACTCATTTTTACATTCAGGCAAACAAAATTTCTCAACTTCACTACTAAAGTTCATCACAGCATAAACAAACTCAACTTAAAGGGGTAGTTTTACTCACCTGCAAAGTAAAAGAACAGAGAGGCCTGAAAGAAAATCTGAAATTGTTGCTTGATTCCTAAAGTTGAGACTTGCAATTGTAATTGAAATCTGAATTATTCTCTACTTGATCTATGAGTTGATCAATAACCCAGTTTCGCAACATAGAGTATGTTGAATTTTCTCTGATTAACTTTGATCAGCATTCTTTTCTCTTCAGGTTTTGATTTTTGTTTTGCAGATTTGCAATTTGAATGAAGAAAATAGTCTTTACTCCCCCCCCCCTTTTCTTTGCTTCCAGGATATGTTTAAGATAATAATGAAGAAGAAATTTTTGAAGTGAAAAACGTCCTGGGTTCTCACTTACATTTTTTTTTTCTTCTTGCCACATGTTCATTTTGTTTACACTTGTTTATTTCCTATTCCATTTATTTAAACATTTGTCATCAATATGTACTTTTATGTTTAAATCCTTGTCCTATTTTTATATCCAATTTATAAGTTATGTTTTAAACCCCTACCTCATTTTAATTTATGAATCATATTTTTATGTTTGTATATATGTGTTATAGAATTTACATTTGTTACTTTATGTGTTAACACTTGTTCTTAGCATGAGAATTGTTATTTAATATGTGTATACCCTTTTATCACTTATGCTTTATAAAGATTTGGGTATCTGTTTATCAATTTAAATCCTTATTAAATATGTTCTCTTATATTAAAAATTCCAATGAATATGTATTGAAACTAAATTATAGATAATAAAAGCTTTAAATGTAAAAATAGAATATAAACCAATTTACAATTTAAATTAAATCATATATAATATATTTGATTCATTTTAAATGTAAACACAAAACTTATTCATATATTCTTAAATCAAAACGTTAATAAGATATATATATTCATTTAGATTGAAATTTAAATCTAAATTCAAATTCAATTTATAACCTAATTTAATATCAATTTAAATAAATCTGGGATATCACACTCCATAAGCTTCACAACATATACATGCGACCAAACCTCAATACAGTGAATAATGATATGCTGCAGTTCGAACCAAAAATAAGGTTGTAGGGCATTTCAAACCAAAGTCAAGTTCAAATGCCAGAAATTCGAAACCGTGGCGAGTAAGGAAAACATTATCAAAGCGAATCAAAGCCGTGATAACCAAGCAATCAATAATATACGAATTAAAAAAGTCTAAGGAAATCACAGTCGTTCAAACATAATAAGGTGGCCGAAGAAAATTATCAGATGAGTTCAAACAGTTAATTCGAATGAAACTTTAAGGACTTAAAACCCTATATAAACAATAACATCATTGGCATACCAAAATCATTCGAGTTCAAGAATAATAGAGAGCAAAGAATCAAATCAATAACTCGAATCAGATTGAGTTCAAGCAAGCTAATCAGTAAAGCAAAAAGAATAAATCACACACCATTCTAGTCGAACTCGATCAAATTGAAGGAGCCGTGTGCGAATTGAAAAAACAGTCGATTGTCGAAACAAATTAGAGGAATGGTCATTGCGATTGACCGACAAACAATCAGCTAATTCAATTATCAAAAGCCTTAATTTTTGTTAAAGAAGAACGAGCAAGTAAAAAGAACGGAGCCATTTTGAAAGCATCAAGCAAAAGAATACAGGCCGACAATTACAAAAGAAAAAGGCATATTTGTTTTTCACTTTAATATATTTAGGCCGGTCGTTTAATTGCTTTGGGCTTTAGCTTTTAAATACGATTTTTGGTTCTTTATTCTTTTGAAATTTGCATTTTTTTTCTTTTAAACTTTTGTAATTTCTAGTCGTTGACTAAGGGACGAACTACGGTGGTGTAATTTAAGAATTCGCTACTCAGTGGCTGAGTTGTGGCAGGGTTTTGGATGTAGAATTAGGTTAGTCGATAGCTGGTGTCATGAGTTTATGTGTGTAAGCGTTTGACTACTTAATTTCTAGTAGAAGCCTTGGGGGAAGCATGTTGGTAGGGTTTTGCCAAAGATGGATAAATCTGTGTGCAGGCCTAATGAAGAGAACCTTTGTAGGCAATCAAAAGGTTGATGAATGGAGTAGGATATTCGTATGACACTATATTCTGACTTGCGAGTAGGTTTTAGTGTACAGGACCCAAAAGGATAGTCGCATTCAGAGATCAAGCCATCATTAACCAAGAACGAGTTCGGGAAAGACTAGAGTTAAACCAGCATGCCAATAATTCTTTAACTATCGATACAATGGATGAGGGGCGCGGCCAACTGGATGTTTACATTGTTTGCAGTAGGGTACGAGCACTTAGCTCTTTAGAGGTCTTTCAATTAGTTGAGGGGTGGCTGCGTGGGGTCATGCCATGATGAGAAAAGAGACGGATGAAGTAGAATATCTACATTGTAGGCCTAACAAATTTATCCTTTATAAATATAGAAAATCCTTGACTGAATTCCATACAAGGTAGACCTTGTTGGCGGGATTCAGGGAGTAGACAAAACGATTACATATAGCCCTCAAGGTACGCAATGAGTGGTACCTTATGGATGTCCGAGCAGTAGTATAGACTAGTGTGGACGCAGTTTATGTTTTCAAAGTAGACGATAGAACATTTGTATTGTAGACCTCACGAAGCTGTCCTTTATAGATGTAGTTATAGTACGCTCTAGGAGCAAGACATTGGAATCCTTTTTAAGGAGGATATAGAAAGTACCATGGGAGGTACCTAGGACCGATGCGTGTTGAGACTTGGTTTTGATCCATGACATAAAGGTATCACTACGACATACAGATTTGGCGACTGCTACAACAAAAAGAGAATATATACTATAAGAGGACAAGACTTCAAAATCGGTGCATCAATTATATTATTTTGTTTTTGTGTCTTAGGTCAATTTTGTTAAAATCTCTCATCGTTTACGTATATATTAGCTTATATATTTTATCGTCTTATTTCCAAATAACTTATACATATATAAGCATGAATAATTATTTAAAGTTATATATATTATATTATAAAAGTGTTTAAAGTTATATATATTATTATAACTGTGTAAACTGTGCAAATTGCACAGATTTTACCAGGTCAATCGACTGGCCCAGAGGCTCAGTCGACTAACCCAGAAAATTCTATGCAACATGCACATGTGCACAGATATACAAATATATATATATATATATATATATATATATATATATTTATTAATAGGTTTGAATATTCAGTCGACTGACCCAGAGGTTTAGTTGACTGAATTTCTATAACAGCTACTTTTTGGAAAGACACGACTGTTTGTGAAGAGTTACGAATCTCTACGAAAAGATTTGGACGCAAACACTTCAATCAAAACTCTTCATCAACAGTTGTTTCTTTCTAACCTCTATAAATACATACTCTAACTTGATTCCAAATCACCGAATTTTCTTATCTAGATCTCTTGAATCTATTTGCAATTATACTTTCAATTATTCCGCATTAAAGCAATATTATACCTTTCTATTCTTCATAAACTTCAAATATATATATTTATACCGGAGAAGAAGATTATAGAAAGGGTGTACTACAAGTGACAAATCCATGTTATTAGAACACACAAAGTCAAAATAATCTTTTGTATTTGTTGAAGTCTTGTTCTGCTGCTCAGGCATGTGAAGTCCTCTTCGGTTGCTGATGCGAAATCCCGTTCTGCTGCTCAGGTCCCTATTCGGTTTTTCAGGGGTTGTATAGACCTGATCCTCTAGGTTAAGTGAGGGTTGTTATTTTAGTGAAATTCCAGAAGGAGTTTGGGACTGGACGTAGGATGGTGCTTCGAACTAGTATAAAAATTCCTAGTGTCATTTTACTTTACTGCTTTTATATTCCACACTATTTACTGTATAACTATCATCACTATGCTCTGTATTAGTGTATATCCATATTACACGATCCATAGCACAGTTTCATTTGGTATCTGATCATAGTAACTTTCATTTGGTATCAGTGGTCTTTCATATAGCACAGTAACTTTCATTCGATATCAGAGCCCGGAATTCTATCGATCGTCACAACATCATAGAATAATGACTAGAAAACGATCCATTCGAAATACAACAGGAAAAATCCCTGTAAAAGCCACCTGTGAGGACTACAAAAAGGTACTTTCCGATTTAAAAATTTTAGTAAAAGATAATAATGAATTAGTTAGTATAAGTAATAAGATTTCAAAGCTTAATTTATTATTTTAGAGAAGATGAAATATGCTGAACTTGAAAATGAGAAATTGAAAAATGAGAAGTTAAATTTAAAAAATCAACTTGGTGTTTTAAAAAATAATCTAGATGAACAAAACACCATATTTGAAAAAGTGAGAGAAAAATTTTCAAAAGAAATTATGGATTTGAAAAGACAAAATGATTTATCGCAATCATCTTTAGATAATTTATAATCTCGAATTTTCTTTTTGAAAATGAGAATTGTACGTTAAAAAAAGGAGAATTCTGAATTAAAAAAGCAAATTGATATTTTAAAAAACAGTAACATTTCTTTTGAAAATAATAATTGTTACTTTAAATCTAAATTTAATAAACTTAACATTGAAGTCGCAAAATTTAATAAAGGTCAAAATGATTTAAACATGATTTTATCTAGTTCCAAACCTTTACATGATAAAAGCAGTTTAGGATATAATAAAACTGATCATAGAAATAGCACTAGATACGCTTTCATGTATAGTAAATATGTTAGTGCTAGTACTAGATTATCAGTAAAGTCTAAATCCAATTTTTATAGAAATTAAAATACTGCCATGACCAAGAATGTTTGTAATTTATTTAGAAGTACAAAATCACTGACATGAAATATGAATAAAAATTATCTAAGTATTTGGGTTTCTGTTAATTGGAAAAATAGAGAACAATACATTGATGATTATTTTGATATGGTTAATAATGAAAAATATATTTTTAAAGGTTCAAAAACACCCAAATTTGTATGGTTTCCTAAAAATTAGGAAATTATAAGAACCTTGGGTATAGCATGTTTAAATGTTAATTTTTTCTGATACCTTACATTATTAGTAGTTATTTTGTTCTATATTGTTCATGTTGTTTATTACTTTTTGTCGATGACAAAGGGGGAGAAATATTATCACTAACATTAAGAATGCCGGATATAGAGTGTCAAAGATTCAAGGGGAGTAAGTATTTATATTATATATACAGTCAATCTATATCTATTTACAGGTTGTCATCAATCAAAAAGGGGGAGAATGTTGTGACTTGGTTTTAATTCATGACACAAAGCTATCACTATGACATACAGATTTGATGACTGCTATGACAAAAAGAGAATATCTACTACAAGAGGACAAGACTTCAAAACCGATGCATCAATTATATTATTTTGTTTTTGAGTCTTAGGTCAATTTTGTTAAAATCTCTCCTCGTTTACATATATATTAGCTTATATATTTAATCGTCTTATTTCCAAACAATTTATATATATAAGAATGTATAATTGTTTAAAGTTATATACATTATATTATAAAAGTGTTTAAAGTTATATATATTATTATACCTATGTAAACTGTGTAAATTGCAGATTTTACCCGGTCAGTCGACTGGCCCAGAGGCTCATTCGACTGACCCAGAAAATTCTATGCAACATGCGCAGGTGAATATATATGAAGATATATATATTTATTAATTTGTTTGAATATTTAGTCGACTGACCCAGAGGTTCAGTGGACTGAATTTCTATAACAACGACTTTTTGAAAAGACATGACTATTTGTGAAGAGTTATGAATCTTTACGAAAAGATTTGGATGTAACACTTCAATCAAAACTCTTCATCAACAGTGACTTCTTTCTAACCTCTATAAACACATACTCTAACTTGATTTCAAATCACTGAATTTTCTTATCTAGCTCTCTCGAATCTATTTGCAATTATACTTTCAATTATTCTGCATTAAAGCAATATTATACCTTTCTATTCTTCATAAACTTCATATATATATATATATATATATTTATAATCGAGGAGAAGATTATAAAAAGGGTGTACTATAAGTGACAAATCCGTGTTATTAGAACACACAAAGTCAAAACAATCTTTTTTGTTTATTGAAGTCCTGTTTTGATGCTCATGCATGTGAAGTCCTCTTCGGCTGTAGAGGCGAAATCCAGTTCTGCTGCTCAGGTCCTTGTTTGCCTGCTCAGGGGTTGTATACGCCCGTTCCTCTGTGTTAAGCGAGGGTTGTTATTTTAGTGAATTTCCTGAAGGACTCTGGGAATGGACGTAGGACGGTGCTCCGAACCAGTATAAAAATTCCTTGTGCCATTTTACTTTACCGCTTTTATATTCCGCACTATTTACTATATAACTATCATCATTACGCTCTGTATTAGCGTATATCCATATTACACAATCCATAGCACACTTTCAATGCAGTCTTTGGGCATGTAGCTATATATATATATATTGGAGATTAAGTCTTAATCTACTAGGGAGTAGTTGGGTACGATTCACACATAGAGGCAATATTATTATAAACCCAATAAAGCTAATATAACAGAAAATGAAAATAGAATGGTATATGTAGAGTTATGCTTAGAAGCGTATAATTATCCATTCACCTAAACTAAAGTTTTGACCCCATGTAACAACCCGCATATTTAACGATTTTATATTTAAATGTTTGATTTAAATATAGCGTCGTTATTCGGATTTTGGGGTCCGAAATGTTACTTTCTGCAAATGGCCGAATTGGAACTCGAAACTACCTCCATTGGTTCCAAAAGGGCATTTGCGATCTTTTTGAGTATAATCTTTGATATATTTGGAGTAAGTTGAAATTTGACCCTTTTTGTACTTGGGCTTGAGTTTGGGTTCAGCCCATTGGCTAGCTAACTCACTTAACCTTCTACTTCAGCCCCTTCCCCTCATCTCTCTTCATTTCATTTTATTTCTTAAGCTAAAAACTGAAATGGGGGAAAGGAAAGAGAAATAGAAATTAGCAAGCCCTAGTTTCTCCTTTGTAACTTGATTCTTTCTCCAAAATCAAAGAGAATCCATTGGTAAGTTCATCTCCACCTTCTCCATCTTTACTCCTCTTCAATTTTAGTAATTTCCTAACCCTAACTTAGGAAATACTTGCTTTGATTCTAGATTGAAGCTTGTAGTGTTGAAGTGGAGTGTAGTTGGTTGATTCCTTGCAATTGTGCTTCTTCATCTTCTTTGTTTTGTGTGCAAAGGTGAGTTTTGAGCTCACATCTACTTCTCTTGATTTCATTGATGTTGGGTATGAATTCCTAACACCTTGTTCATATGCACCTGCAATTGGTTTGGGTTGAATTGGGGAATATTCCAATTTTTAGTGTTTTGGGTTCAAATCTTTGAAATCCTAACTTTGATGTTTTGATCATGTTTTGGTGATGCATCGAGGAACATAAAGGGCCGGGTTGTCGATTGGCATAAGCCCTTAGAGCCAATGTTCGTCCGATTGCATTTTGGGAGAGTTTGCTCTTCATTTGAATAAGGCTAAAAAACAGCCCAGGCATGATTCAGTCGACTGAAAACGTTGTTCAGTCGACTGAACCTGGAACCCGAAAGTTTCCAGGCATGATTCAGTCGACTGAAAACTCAATTCAGTCGACTGAACCTGGAAACAGAAAGTTTCCTAAACCTGGAAAATTTCCAGGTATAGGGTCAGTCGACTGAAAACTCTGTTCAGTCGGCTGAACCTGCTGTTTCAGCCCACTTTGCCTTTGGGATTGAATTTCCAATTTGAATCGATTCATGATGATCCCATGTACGATTATCAATTGTTTTGACTTTGATGGTTCCTTTTAATTTTAATCCACGGGTTTTTATAAAATAATCTCTCGAATCGCATTTAAAAGTTCGTTTCTCTAATTTATAAATTCTATTTAAAACACACACTTTCGCACTTCGAACGAAGTGGAAGGGTGATTAAATGGTTGGGCAAAACACGGACCATGAATCTGTGCGTTTATCTTTCCGATTAATCCTTGACCTATTCGATTGACTGTTTTGACCTTCGGGTTTGGTTTATCGATGATATGAGGTAAACTTTGTACTGCTTTGAGTGTGAAAGGGACCGACGGACAGTAAACCGTTTAGTGCGAACGAGTGGTTATGGGACATACGTTAACACTTTTCGGATTCCTTTACGAGTGTTGTGACACATTCCGCCAGTTAGTGGTGTCCAGTACTGGGTCTTCGACCTTCACCACTACGGTTTGTTGCCTCTGGGATAGTGTCTTCGGACTGTCTCCCAAGGTTTGTTGCCTTCGGGTATGTTGCCTTCGGGTGTGTGCCTTCGGGTTTGTTGCCCTATATAGTTTCGCTCTGATGATGGCCTTATGTGCCGCATGGGTGATACTTGGGTTTGGAGTCTTCGGGCTCATGGATCCTTGTTTGTACAGTACTGAGCTCGAGCAAATTTTATGATGTTTCATTGATATGTATATTCCCTTGGTATCGCCCTTCGTTGTTGGTCTTTTTGAGCCGCATGGAGTATAGCGATTACCTTGTGGAACTTGTATACCTTATGGGTATTTGTTATTGCCTTCTGGCTTGTTTTGGGATAATTGTATCCTTTGTTTCTATATGTTGCCAATGATATGAGGCTTGTTCTATACGATTCATCTCTTGTTGATGATTGTGTTATCTCCCCTAGAGATATTTATTATACTGTATGACCTTGCAGGTTTATTATTGTTCAGTTTATCTAACTGCTTTGTTATCTAGACTGACCCGTGTATTTTATACTCGGGTCAGACCGAGATGTTTCAGGTTAGGTGCTTTTGGACTAGCCTATTTTGCTTCCTCATGGACTATTCGCTAGCTTCTTTTTGTTATAGCGTCTTTTGTAGTCCTTATCTGTTGTAACTCTGATTTATACTCTTTCGTCTCGTCTGTATATTGTGGTCTCCTGTACCACTTGACATGTATTATTTTGATACTCTGTTGTGTATCTGTGTATGTGTATATTATGATCGACTGTTCTGTGATGTATATTACATTTGAGTTGTTATATTTTCTTCTGATAGATCCTATAGCCATTGTAGTTTTGCTTTAAATATTTATTGAATAGGTCGAATTTTAATGTGTTTCTACTTTTCGACGTATTTAGTGAATAGTTAAGGTAAGATTGCACATGGTCGCTTCCATTATACTCTATTGTCCGCGTTAGCCGACAGTATTATCTATGTATTACTCTTTGTTAACGAGGCTCTCGGAGTGGGGCATTCACAGCGTGGTATCAGAGCTGAGTTCAGAACAAAATATGATAAACACAGAATAGATGCACATATTATGGTACATCAAAGTGTACAAGTGATACAGATCTTGAATCATCGTGTTTCTTTATTCCATCAAGGTTAGATAGATATTGGAAATACGTCTAAGAATGCATTTTATTCCGTAGTATCCCATATTGTAATATCTACCTTGTGAATAATCTTGTTCTTATCTTACTTTCGGCTTATGTCTGGAAGAGGCGGAGGTCGACGTTCGGATGCTGGGCAATTTAGTGGCTCACATCCGTATGGCGTATATATGTCTGCCGATCAGTTTATGGAGTTATTTAGGAGCACTCAGCCTCCCGTTCCTCCTCGAGTGTCTCCACCTCGCAAGTCTGCTTTTGCACGTCAGTGCAGTGATTTTGCTCATCTTAGAGGAAAACCGTTTAAGGGCTCCGGTCTGTTCTTGAAGTCCAAGCTTGGCTTCGCACGTGCGAGCATATTTTCTGTCGCATGGATCTTTCTGACCATGATAGAGTTCTTGTAACTTCTATCTTATTACAAGAGCGTGCTCTTGGCTGGTATGAGCTTCTTGTAGCTGAAATTGATGAGTCTACTCTTTCTTGGACTCAGTTTCGGGGACAATTTGAACTCAAGTTTGTTCCTGAATCTGAAAAAGTTTTATTGACCTGTCGCTTCCTTGAGTTGAAGCAAGGGAAATCTTCTGTTTCTGAGTATGTCGCATCGTTCGAGGCTTTATCTCAGTATGGTCTTGAATTTATCAGCACTTCTTACAAGAAGAATTTGAAGTTTGTTTCTGGCCTTAAGAAATATCTTAAGAAGTCCTTGTTGCTCCAGCTTAAGCTTTCTTTCGAGGAATTGGTGGATTCGGCACTTCATCTCGAGACCGTCGAGAAGGAGTGTGATAGTGATGTAGATGTTGAGGTTTCTAAGAACCCCAACAAGAGGCCGTTTCCAATTCAGAAGAAGCCTTTTCCTTCTAAGAATAAGGAGACCGGTGGTCCTAGCTCTCAGCCTCAATCTTCCGAAACGCCTTTCGTTCGAAAGTGTTTCAATTGTGGTTCTCCGGATCATATTATTCGAGTTTGTCCTAAGCCTCTCTTCTGCCGTAATTGCAAGAAGGAAGGTCATCATGTTTCAGCTTGTCCTACTGCTCCTGCTAATGCAAAATCTGGCAAGCTCAATGTGGCTAATGCTTCTAGAGGTCCTTCTCAATCCAAAGGTATATCTCCATTTATTTTGGAAGGTTTTATTCTATTTCATGATCATAGTATTCGAGTTCTTTTCGATACGGGTGCTTCACATTCTTTCGTATCGAAGAAGCTCGTTGATGATTTATCTTTGGATGTTTCTTGTATGGTTACTTCTTTAAGGATTGCGAATCCTATTGGGGGATCCGCGACCCTTAGTTTGTTTTGTGATGATATTGAGATTGTTTTATGTGGCTTTTCTTTCCGTGCGAATCTTCACGTTGTTTCTCATTTGGGTTTTGATATGATTTTTGGTATGGACTGGCTAGTGAGGTACGATGCCAGGATTATTTGTTCCGAGAGAATTTTATATCTTTGTCATCCTGATTCGCCTTCTCAGTTATCTCTTGTTCTTCGGGATGTGGATAATTACGAGATGGCTTTGTATTCTCTTGATTCGCGAGATGGTGATGATGTATCTCGTATTCCTATTGCTTGTGACTTTTCTGATGTTTTTGAGCCTGTATCGGGTTTGCCACCCAAACGGGCAATTGAGTTCCGCATTGATCTCATTCCAGGCGCGCAACCAGTTAGTCGTCCTCCCACGTGGATGTCTACAAAGGAAAATGAGGAACTCAAGAAGCAGCTTTTAGAGCTCGAGTCCAAGCAGTTGATTCAGTCCAGTTTTTCTCCGTGGGGATCCGCGGTCGTTTTTGTGAAGAAGTCTGATGGAACTCTTAGGCTTTGCATTGATTATCGCAAGTTTAACGAGTTGACCATCAGAAATAGGTATCCATTGCCTATGACCGATGACATGTTCGATCTATTGAGTGGTGCCAAGGTCTTTTCTCAGCTTGACCTTGCCACAGGTTTTCATCAATTACGAGTCGTGGAGGATAGCATACCTCTTACCGCTTTCCGCACTCGTTATGGTTCTTTTGAGTGGCTCGTTATGCCGTTCGGTTTGACGAACGCTCCTGCTTTCTTTGTTGATCTCATGAATCGGGTATTCCGGGAATATCTCGATAAGTTTGTTCTTGTCTTCATTGATGATATCCTTATTTATTCTAAGTCTGAAGCTGAGCATGCTAATCACTTGAGAATTGTCTTGAGTACTCTTCGTCATCATCAGCTTAGAGCCAAATTCTCCAAGTGCCACTTTTGGGAGAATAAGGTTAAGTTCTTAGGCCATGTTGTATCTTCCGATGGCATTTCTGTCGATCCCTCAAAGATCGAAGCCATCCAGAATTGGAAGAGGCCTGAAAATGTTCATGAGATTCGTAGTTTCCTTGGATTGGCGGGTTATTACCGTCGGTTCATTAAGGATTTTTCCCGTGTTGTGCTTCGTCTCACTTGCCTTACTCGGAAAGGCATTCGTTTTATTTGGTCCGACAAGTGTGAAGCTTCCTTTCTGTCATTAAAGGAACTTCTCACTAATGCTCCTATTCTTGTGGTTCCCGAAGGGAATCATGATCTTGTTGTCTACACCGATTCTTGTGGTAGTGGTCTCGGTGCTGTGCTTATGCAGAGGGATCGGGTAGTTGCTTATGCTTCTAGGCAACTGCGTCCGAATGAAGTTCGCTATGCCACTCATGATCTTGAGTTAGCCGCCATTGTCTTTGCCTTGAAGATTTGGCGACATTATTTATTGGGCGAGCGCTTCATTCTCTATACCGATCATAAATCTTTGAAGTATTTGTTCACTCAGAAGAAACTCAATATGAGACAACAGCGTTGGCTCGAGTTTCTTGCTTCCTACGACTTTGGTATCCAATATACCCCTGGTAAGGGTAATTGTGTTGCAGATGCGCTTAGTCGCAAACATTCGGCTGTTATTTCTATGATGCTTGCCGAATGGAATGTTCTTGAGACTCTATCTTTTTGTGAAATTCGTGATCGAGGTTCATCTTCTGATTCTCCTATTCTATTATTTAGTTTGGGAGCTCGACCTATTTTATTGGATCGTATTGCCGATGCTCAGCGGCGTGATCCTGATTTGTTGCATTTTACTCAGCTTTGTGAGTCTGGATCTTGTGATGAGGCGTTGCAAGATTTTAGCATTGATTCTCATGGGTGTCTTCGTAAGAAGAACCGTCTTTTTGTGCCTTTTGATTTTGCACTTAGGCATGACATTCTTGATGATTGCCATCGTTCTAAGTATACCATCCATCCCGGTAGTAGTAAGATGTATGCCGATATGCGTCATCTTTATTATTGGGAAGGCATGAAGCGCGATGTGGCGAGTTATGTGAGCAACTGCATGACATGTCAACGTATGAAGGCCGAACATCAGCGTCCTTCTGGTCTTCTTCAACTTCTTGAGATTCCATTGTGGAAATGGAATCAGATTTCTATGGATTTCATTGACGGCCTACCTCGTTCGAGATCAGGTCATTCTAGTATTTGGGTTATTGTTGATCGCCTCACCAAGTCTGCTCATTTTGTCCCTATTAAGTCTAATAGAACTGCTTCGCATTTGGCCAAGTTGTATGTCAAGGAAATCGTGAGACTTCACGGTGTTCCTAGTTCTATTGTGAGTGATCGTGATCCTTTATTCACGAGTCATTTTTGGAAGAGTCTTCAGCAAGCTTTGGGAACAAAGCTTAATTTTTCTACAGCTTATCATCCGCAGTCTGACGGACAAACTGAACGGGTAAATCGTATCTTGGAAGATCTTCTCCGTATTTGTATCTTTGATTTTAGTGGTAGTTGGGAGGATCACCTACCTCTTGTAGAGTTCTCCTACAATAGTAGTTTTCAGTCTAGTATCGGTATGGCTCCTTTCGAAGCCTTATACAGAAGGCCATGTCGATCACCTTCTTGTTGGTTAGAATCTGGTGAGAAACTTATTCTTGGTCCAGATTTTGTTCGTGATTCTTCCGAGAAGATTGATCTTATCCGATTGAGAATGAAAGAGGCGCAGAGTCGTCAAAAATCCTACGCGGACAACCGTAGGAAGCCTCTCGAGTTCTCAATTGGCGATCTTGTTTTTATTCGTGTTTCTCCTTTGAAAGGGGTTATGCGCTTCAGTACGACTGGGAAATTGGCTCCTCGTTATATAGGACCGTTTTCTATTACTGAACGTATTGGCCCTGTGGCTTATAGAGTTTAACTTCCAGCTCATTTATCTGGCATTCATGACGTGTTTCACGTCTCGTAACTTCGGAAGTGTCTTCGAGAATCGGATTCTGTAATTGATTCTCCTGATTTACAAGAGCTTGAGGTCTCACCGGACTTATCTATTGTACAGCAACCTATTCGCGTGCTTGACACGGAGGTGCGACACCTTCGGAATAAGGACGTGCCGCTCGTTAAAGTTCAATGGTCCGCTAATCCCAATGACTGTAATTGGGAAACCAGAGAGTATATCGAGCGATCTTATCCAGGTTTTCTATCCTTGCTTCATAATGGTAAGTCTATTTCTATGTCTCAAGTTTATTCTTTCTTTTGTATGTTGTATGTATGTAGTTGTTACAAATATCGTCTCTAGGAATTGCGGGGATGCAATTTTGTAAGGAGGGGAGATCTGTAACAACCCGCATATTTAACGATTTTATATTTAAATGTTTGATTTAAATATAGCGTCGTTATTCGGATTTTGGGGTCCGAAATGTTACTTTCTGCAAATGGCCGAATTGGAACTCGAAACTACCTCCATTGGTTCCAAAAGGGCGTTTGCGATCTTTTTGAGTATAA
The DNA here is from genome assembly GCA_030765085.1 of Allium cepa. Lineage (NCBI taxonomy): Eukaryota > Viridiplantae > Streptophyta > Magnoliopsida > Asparagales > Amaryllidaceae > Allium > Allium cepa. The sequence continues at coordinate 545,035,528 of CM060943.1, read as the reverse complement.
TCTTTGATATATTTGGAGTAAGTTGAAATTTGACCCTTTTTCTACTTGGGCTTGAGTTTGGGTTCAGCCCATTGGCTAGCTAACTCACTTAACCTTCTACTTCAGCCCCTTCCCCTCATCTCTCTTCATTTCATTTTATTTCTTAAGCTAAAAACTGAAATGGGGGAAAGGAAAGAGAAATAGAAATTAGCAAGCCCTAGTTTCTCCTTTGTAACTTGATTCTTGCTCCAAAATCAAAGAGAATCCATTGGTAAGTTCATCTCCACCTTCTCCATCTTTACTCCTCTTCAATTTTAGTAATTTCCTAACCCTAACTTAGGAAATACTTGCTTTGATTCTAGATTGAAGCTTGTAGTGTTGAAGTAGAGTGTAGTTGGTTGATTCCTTGCAATTGTGCTTCTTCATCTTCTTTGTTTTGTGTGCAAAGGTGAGTTTTGAACTCACATCTACTTCTCTTGATTTCATTGATGTTGGGTATGAATTCCTAACACCTTGTTCATATGCACTTGCAATTGGTTTGGGTTGAATTGGGGAATATTCCAATTTTTAGTGTTTTGGGTTCAAATCTTTGAAATCCTAACTTTGATGTTTTGATCATGTTTTGGTGATGCATCGAGGAACATATAGGGCCGGGTTGTCGATTGGCATAAGCCCTTAGAGCCAATGTTCGTCCGATTGCATTTTGGGAGAGTTTGCTCTTCATTTGAATAAGGCTGAAAAACAGCCCAGGCATGATTCAGTCGACTGAAAACTTTGTTCAGTCGACTGAACCTGGAACCCGAAAGTTTCCAGGCATGATTCAGTCGACTGAAAACTCTGTTCAGTCGACTGAACCTGGAAACAGAAAGTTTCCTAAACCTGGAAAATTTCCAGGTATAGGGTTAGTCGACTGAAAACTCTGTTCAGTCGACTGAACCTGCTGTTTCAGCCCACTTTGCCTTTGGGATTGAATTTCCAATTTGAATTGATTCATGATGATCCCATGTACGATTATCAATTGTTTTGACTTTGATGGTTCCTTTTAATTTTAATCCACGGGTTTTTATAAAATAATCTCTCGAATCGCATTTAAAAGTTCGTTTCTCTAATTTATAAATTCTATTTAAAACACACACTTTTGCACTACGAACGAAGTGGAAGGGTGATTAAATGGTTGGGCAAAACACGGACCATGAATCAGTGCGTTTATCTTTTTGATTAATGCTCGACCTATTCGATTGATTGTTTTGACCTTCGGGTTTGGTTTATCGATGATATGAGGTAAACTTTGTACTGCTCTGAGTGTGAAAGGGACTGACGGACAGTAAACCGTTTAGTGCAAACGAGTGGTTATGGGACATACGTTAACACTTTTCGGATTCCTTTTCGAGAGTTGTGACACATTCCGCCAGTTAGTGGTGTCCAGTACTGGGTCTTCGACCTTCACCACTATGGTTTGTTGCCTCTGGGATAGTGTCTTCGGACTGTCTCCCTAGGTTTGTTGCCTTCGGGTATGTTGCCTTCGGGTGTGTGCCTTCGGGTTTGTTGCCCTATATAGTTTCGCTCTGATGATGGCCTTATGTGCCGCATGGGTGATACTTGGATTTAGAGTCTTCGGGCTCATGGATCCTTGTTTGTACAGTACTGAGCTCGAGCAAATTTTATGATGTTTCATTGATATGTATATTCCCTTGGTATCGCCCTTCGGTGTTGGTCTTTTTGAGCCGCATGGAGTATAGCGATTACCTTGTGGAACTTGTATACCTTATGGGTATTTGTTATTGCCTTCTGGCTTGTTTTGGGATAATTGTATCCTTTGTTTCTATATGTTGCCAATGATATGAGGCTTGTTCTATACGATTCATCTCTTGTTGATGATTGTGTTATCTCCCCTAGAGATATTTATTATACTGTATGACCTTGCAGGTTTATTATTGTTCAGTTTATCTAACTGCTTTGTTATCTAGACTGACCCGTGTATTTTATACTCGGGTCAGACCGAGATGTTTCAGGTTAGGTGCTTTTGGACTAGCCTATTTTGCTTCCTCATGGACTATTCGCTAGCTTCTTTTTGTTATAGCGTCTTTTGTAGTCCTTATCTGTTGTAACTCTGATTTATACTCTTTCGTCTCGTCTGTATATTGTGGTCTCCTGTACCACTTGACATGTATTATTTTGAATACTCTGTTGTGTATCTGTGTATGTGTATATTATGATCGACTGTTCTGTGATGTATATTACATTTGAGTTGTTATATTTTCTTCTGATAGATCCTATAGCCATTGTAGTTTTGCTTTAAATATTTATTGAATAGGTCGAATTTTAATGTGTTTCTACTTTTCGACGTATTTAGTGAATAGTTAAGGTAAGATTGCACATGGTCGCTTCTATTATACTCTATTGTCCGCATTAGCCGACAGTATTATCTATGTAATACTCTTTGTTAACGAGGCTCTCGGAGTGGGGCGTTACAGCGTGGTATCAGAGCTGAGTTCAGAACAAAATATGATAAACACAGAATAGATGCACATATTATGGTACATCAAAGTGTACAAGTGATACAGATCCTTGAATCATCGTGTTTCTTTATTCCATCAAGGTTAGATAGATATTGGAAATACGTATAGGAATGCATTTTATTCCGTAGTATCCCATATTGTAATATCTACCTTGTGAATAATCTTGTTCTTATCTTACTTTCGGCTTATGTCTGGAAGAGGCGGAGGTCGACGTTCGGATGCTGGGCAATTTAGTGGCTCACATCCGGATGGCGTATATATGTCTGCCGATCAGTTTATGGAGTTATTTAGGAGCACTCAGCCTCCCGTTCCTCCTCGAGTGTCTCCGCCTCGCAAGTCTGCTTTTGCACGTCAGTGCAGTGATTTTGCTCATCTTGGAGGAAAACCGTTTAAGGGCTCCGAGTCTGTTCTTGAAGTCCAAGCTAGGCTTCGCACGTGCGAGCGTATTTTCTCTCGCATGGATCTTTCTGACCATGATAGAGTTCTTTTCAAAAGTTTACCTTATATAGAAAACTTTTCAAAAGTTGTTTTAAAAGTTTACCTTATATTATCATAAAAAATATTGGTAAATATTTATTTTGTTTATAAATATATATAATAGTTTGTTTAAAAATAAAATAGTTTAAAATTGTATTTTATAATAAGAGTTTGTTTTGTTTTATTTCAAATAGCCCTTGCACTCTAAATCACCACCTCGAACCTATAAGTACTATTCCGTCAAACTCATTACGGAATCACCTACAGAGTTATACTGACGTATAGCCCTTACACCTCGAGTCTTCACTTGCTCCACTTGGATTAACGACCTAACGTTTAATTGGAATCGATGTGGTTTTCGGATATCCAAATATGGAAATCCGATCCCGGTCTCACCGAAACCAAACGCCATTTTAATGTCCAAGTTGTACTTAAGGGTTTTAAATACTTAACTCATTTCATTATTATCTATTTCACAAGATAGATAAACTATATATCACCATAGATAATCATATCCCTATCATAACAAATAATCTGTATCAACATCACAACAGATAATCATCACACTCAGATAATCCATCACAACCCATCATACGTTAACCAAACATCCATATCATACAAATACAACTCATCTCATTACTGAGATCACAACCATTCAATCAATAACATCCATAAGCAATGATTTATCATCCATTAATTATAATTAATTTAAAATGAATTAAATTAATTACGACCATCTCTAATTAATTTAAATTAATTTAAATTAATTACTCATTTAAATCCTGCTTAACATCCATTAATTAATTAACCCAGTTAATTAATTATTCACTAAGTATTTAACTTGATTAAACAACTTTTGATTAATCATCCTCTAATTACAATAAGTAATCAGTCCTTAATTAATTTCACAAAATTAATTAACCTAAATCATAAGTAATTAATATTTAATTACTTCATTAATTAACTATAATTAATTACATTTATCCTTAATTAATTACAATTAATTAATTACTTAATAATTAATTATTTCATATTTAAAAAAAATCCTTAATTACATCATTAATTATATTAATTAATGATTTATAATTCAAATTAATAACTTTGTTAATTACATTTAGTAATTAATCTAAAATTAAAATACAATTATTAATCACCTTTGATTAATATTAAACCAGTAACTAACTGCCCTTAATTACTCACTAACAAATTAAACTAAATTAATTGTGAAGATAATTAATTTGTTAGTGAGTAATTAAGGGCAGTTAGTTACTGGTTTAATATTAATCAAAGGTGATTAATAATTGTATTTTTATTTTAGATTAATTACTAAATGTAATTAACAAAGTTATTAATTTGAATTATAAATCATTAATTAATATAATTAATGATGTAATTAAGGATTTTTTTAAATAAGAAATAATTAATTATTAAGTAATTAATTAATTGTAATTAATTAAGGATAAATGTAATTAATTATAGTTAATTAATGAAGTAATTAAATATTAATTACTTATGATTTAGGTTAATTAATTTTGTGAAATTAATTAAGGACTGATTACTTATTGTAATTAGAGGATGATTAATCAAAAGTTGTTTAATCAAGTTAAATACTTAGTGAATAATTAATTAACTGGGTTAATTAATTAATGGATGTTAAGCAGGATTTAAATGAGTAATTAATTTAATTTAATTTAAATTAATTAGAGATGGTCGTAATTAATTTAATTCATTTTAAATTAATTATAATTAATGGTTGATAAATCATTGCTTATGGATGTTATTGATTGAATGGTTGTGATCTCAGTAATGAGATGAGTTGTATTTGTATGATATGGATGTTTGGTTAACGTATGATGGGTTGTGATGGATTATCTGAGTGTGATGATTATCTGTTGTGATGTTGATACAGATTATTTGTTATGATAGGGATATGATTATCTATGGTGATATATAGTTTATCTATCTTGTGAAATAGATAATAATGAAATGAGTTAAGTATTTAAAACCCTTAAGTACAACTTGGACATTAAAATGGCGTTTGGTTTCGGTGAGACCGGGATCGTATTTCCATATTTGGATATCCGAAAACCACATCGATTCCAATTAAACGTTAGGTCGTTAATCCAAGTGGAGCAAGTGAAGACTCGAGGTGTAAGGGCTATACGTCAGTATAACTCTGTAGGTGATTCCGTAATGAGTTTGACGGAATAGTACTTATAGGTTCGAGGTGGTGATTTACTGTGACGGGCGGTAACCCAGTAGCCCTGCCATTGATGGAATCCAAAATCCAATTAGTGCCTGTACGGTTTTGATTGTGCCCAACTATGTTGGAACGTGAGATGTAAGCATTCCAGCTATTTCTGTATTTTATTTTGAAAACCCTAGACACTATTATAATATCACTGGATTTCCTATCAAATGTTTTGGTTAGCGTAAGGTAAAAACTTTTCCATGTTTATGTGTGGGAAGTCTTACGTGATACCTTTTGTTTCAAAGGTTTTTTTTAAAAGTTAAGCAATTTTAACCCCGTTTACTCACACCAGACCCCTGTCTGACCCGAGTGTTTATTTTCTGTTTTATTAAACTCTTGGGTACTCATATTACGTATGAGTAGTCAGGTGTTTTAGGATTGCTTTTACGAGTTCTGGAGGAGATAATGGAGCAGGAGGCTTCAGCGCGTAGATATATATGGTGGTTCCGCTGTGTTTGAGTTGTATCTGTTTCTCTGATGTACTTGATTTGTAATTGCTAGACAGAGGATTATAACTGTCTAGTTTGTGTTATATTAGCTGTAAAACTCTGATGTATATGATACTATGTAAAGTTTTATGTGATATATTATAATTTATTCGATTCCGCTGTGAGATTCTGATGTTGTCTGTTCTTTCTTTCCTTTCTTTTCTCTTTTCTATCCCTTTCTTTCTTCTTAGCGATGCGACTTCTTGGAGTATGGAAGTTGGGTCGTTACATTGTGGTATCAAAGCTCTAGGTTGAGAGAATACCTAGACTCTGGAGTGGTGTCCTTCTTGAGAGAGAGTATTTGTAATTTTGAATATATATATATATATATATATATATATATATATATATATATTTATTTCTACCTATTAGATTGGGTTACCCGTTCAGGTTTTCCAACATAAGTAATAAAAGTAGATAGGGCAGTGGTGTGTGTAACACAACTACCAATGGTTGGAATTCTAGTGTTTGAGATTGATAGGGAATCTGCTAGGGCAGCATTGGGAATCTTGAGTAGTTCTGCAGTTGGTGAAGAATTTCACCGATCTCTGAAGGAAATCTTTTTAAGATTCGGAGTTTATTTTGGATTTTAAGCTTGGTTGCACTTGTGTGAGTGGATATTCTTGAGTTTGATCAGTTGGGGGTTTTGAAGCCAGCTTTGGTATCTTGGCAATTTTGGGAAGGAGTTCTGTCTATATTGGAGATGAGACTCAGCTTGACAGAAAGTTTTGTGCTTGGTTTGAAGTCAAGTTTTCTGAGGGATATCTATCTATCTAGAAAGCTCTATTGTGAAGTGGCTGGTGTAGCTTTGGGATTCGATGAGCTTTTGGATAAGGAAGTTTTTGGCAGCAGTAGCAGCAGTGAGTGTCTTGTTTCTTCGTTGGTTCAGAAGTCTCTGTGCTTCTTCTGTCAGTAGTCCGGGTAGATGGTGTAGCTTGTTCATTTATTCTGGAAGCTCAGTGGGGTGTGATGTTTGTGGTTGAAGGTTGACCACTAGTTTTTCTTTTTGGATAGAAGGCTTTAGCTATTTTGATTTTTGAAGAGAGAACGTTTTCTTGGGATCTGAACTAAGGAGAATCGCAAAACTGACTTGCGATGGTTCGGAAGTTCTCTGAGCAATCTTTGTTTGGATTGAAGCATCTCTAGAGGATGTTTGAGATATAGAAGTGGTTTGGTATTTTCTGGATATCTTCGAAGAAATTAAGATTGGCATCTGTATCAAGAGTTTGAGTTCTATTTCGACTTGATTCTTGGAGCTTTACCGGTAGTTCAGCATTTTAGGAGATTATTTGAGTGTGATCTGTTTAAGTTGGCAAGATTTATTGGATCCAGTTTTCTGGTTGAATTTTTGCCATGGTGTATGTGACCGAATCGGACTGGTCACTGAAATTTTATTGATGAACAATGATCTGAGATTAATTGATAAGTATACTTGTGTTCATCAATAGCATTTCCAAATCAGAGTTGCGCAGTGGAAGCATGGTGGCAGCTATTCCAGAATTGAAGCAACGCTTGATTCTTTGGGAATTTGAGTTTTGTCTTGGATCAGAAGATTTCTTCAGAAAATATATATTTTGGAGCCTTCTGATGTTGTGTAGTAGAGTCTGTGTGGTGGATTTTGGATGGATCTTGAGAGAACCATTTTGTTGAGTAGGATCTGGAGATTAATTATTTCTTTGTCCAGATTTGTTCTGTGTAGCATCTACAAAGATTAGATTAATCTAGAAGGTTGGAGGCAGCCCAGGATCGTCAGGAGAGATTTGTGGATAAGAGTATTGGATAATTCTGTATTCTCTTAAAGGATTTAAGTGTTTAGTCTACCGGATTGAATTGCCAGTTTGGATGGCTGGTCTTGGAATCAGTAGTTCTGAGAGATTTGGAAGTCGATCAGGACTTGCCTGTGGTCTTGTATCCTGTTTAGATTTGTAGATCTAGATATATAGGAGCTCTAGATCTGTGTGGTGTAGTTAGTTTATATTCTGTAGAGCGAGTATCCCGGTATATATATATATGCTTGGGGAAACTCGATGGAATTTTATCCAGAATTTGTCTGGATAATTAGATTTGTTTGAATTGGTTGCTATGGTTGTTAGCATAGGTTTGATTTATGCTTGTGTTTAAAATTTAAATTTAATGAGATTGTTAAATTACCTTTGCTTTTAAATTTCGGGGACGAAATTCTTTGAAGGGGGAAGGAATGTGATGTCCCGGGAATTTAAGCAATATTTATTTAATAATTTCATTCATAATTATTTTAAAACGTCAAATATTGATATAATAATTTAATTCAAATAGAAATTATCTTTTCAAGATTAATTGTTATTTAATTTGATAAATGATATTTATAATGATGATAATAATAACCTTTGGGAATTTTATTCTTTTCAAATGTTAAAAATATTTAAGTAATAAAATTATCTTTCTAAACTGATTTAAAGATACTTGTTTATAATGTATATATATGTATACATTGTAAATATGGTTTTGAATTTAATTTAAATTTTATAAAGAATATTTTTCCAATTTATTTTATATATAAGATGTATGATTTATGAACTAATTAAATTGATTTAAAATCAGTATAGAAAACTTTTCAAAACTTGTTTTAAAAGTTTATCTTATATTATCATAAAAAAATATTGGTAAATATTTATTTTGTTTATAAATATATATAATAGTTTGTTTAAAAATAAAATAGTTTAAAATTGTATTTTATAATAAGATTTTGTTTTGTTTTATTTCAAGAATTGCTTTTCTTTTGAAATAAGATTTAGTTTATTATATTAAGGTATAACATTTTGATTTGGAAACTTTTGAATAAAATTGAAAATAACATTTCTTTTCTTTTTAAAATTTGCTCTTCTAAAAGTTTAGCTTTAAAAATATTATTTTGAAGACATTCAAATAAACATTAAAATTTTGTAATTTTATAAAGGTTTGTATGTAAGCATGTAGAAAACTAAATGTAATTAAACATTTGAAACATGATTAACTAAGTAAGAAATGAACTTAAAACCTTTATAAAATTTAAAATTTTCTTTTTATTATTAAAATGAATATGTGTCAAACTCTTAACACATTATAAAGACACTTGTAAATCTTTTGTTTTACTTAAACAACAAGTGGCATGATATTTATTTTTGAGATTTATTTTTGTAAATAAAAGAAACTTAACAAATTCATTTTGCTTAAACATTATCTTCATTTGTAGCTGAAACCAAATTCAATTTAAAAACCTGCAAACAGATTCAATCAAAAGTCTACAAAATCAAAACCCAAATACAATCTAAAATCTACAAACCAGATCTGCAAAACCCAGATTTTCAACATGAAAACAGTAGAATCAACATCACCCAGCAAAATAGATTCAGATCTGTTTCAAGAGAGGAAATGAAGTTCAATATTTAACTAGAAATCAACTTCAAACTAGCAAATTGCAGTTCAAGAGGAGATTCCAAAAATTGCAGTTCCAGGAAACATATCATGTTCTCTGCATTTTCCAATTGACAAGTGAGTAAGCCTTTTGTTTTTTTTTAAAAATAGTTTTCTCTTTTTAAATCAAAGTTAAACCAAATATATAAAACACAAGTTCTAATTCACATAAATAAGAAACTGCTCTGTTTCTTTTGTTTAACCTCAAATTGCTAAGTTTTGTTGGCTGTGCATGTGAGTTGATAACAATAAGCAAGTTTATATGACTGCTTGATTTATATGCCTGATGATAATCATGTATCGGTATTTATTTATTTTTGAAAATTGGTGTATATGAGAAATATGATATCTGCATATTATTATAAACCTGTAAAACACCTCTGTTTGATTTTTTTTTAGTTCAGGTTTGATTTTTCTTATTCCTTTATCACTTGATCTAGGCCTTGTTAAGATCTAAGTTGCAAATGGAATAGGATTGTTATATCATAAATGTTAATTTAAAATTTTAGTTAATTAAATTAACTTAGTATTGTTCTGAGAAAAGAGAAAAAAGAAGAAGAAAATGAAACCTGTTACTTCTGAAACTATAATAATAGATAATTCTTTGCAAAAGTAAGCATATCTAACATCTTTAGTTATTAAATCAAGTCTAAACTTGAATGCATGTTAGAAACATGAACTTAAAAACAAAATATCACATTTAAAATAAAAAACATCTGTAGAGTTAGTATTTCTGTTATAAGCAAGATTGGGTTTTGTATCTTTATGATCATCTCATGGGTTTGTGGGGGTTGTAATATTGCCTGGGGATAGTGAATAGATGCATGAATAGGAGGAAAATCTCTGTTGTGTTGACAGTGGGGGTTGGCGACAGCAGTGGTTAAATATAGGTTTCATGCCCTATTTTTGAATGGTTGAAGTTTGGTTTCATCTCGGGTTCTCTGTAGCACCGAGTGATGCAATACTTTGGGAATCGGGAGAGGGGTCGTAAATGGAGCTTTGGCCGGAGTTGTTTTCTCGGATGGTCGGAGGAGGATTTTCTAGCTAGTGACAGGTTTTGGAAAATTTTGGATGCAGTGTGAGTTTCCAGGTTTCAGGTCAACTTGATTTTGATTCAAGTGGCTATGGGAAGTTTGGTAATGGTGATGATGATTGGGGGTTAGATGGTGACTTGTTGGAGTTGGTCAGGATGGTTGGAGGTTGTCGAAGTGCCGGTGCATATGCACCGTGCACAAAATTTTCTGGTGAACATTTTTCTGGGTTGTGCAGGCAAGTGACTCGGGTACTACTCGGGGAAATGGGATATTGTCTCGGGGATTAGGCCATGAAAACTCGAAATAGGAAATAGGGGTCTCGGGTAGTTTTGGTTCAGGTTGAAAAAAAAAAACCTGCAATTGTGCAGTTTTTAAAATTTGATGAATTTAAATTTTTAAAAAAAATCAGGATTTTGATAAGAATTTAACTACCAAGTTTGTATCAATTTGAATTCAGATGAACTTTTTAAATTCAAAGTTTAAAATGAAAATATTTAAATTTGAACAAGATTTATATTAAGTTGAAAATCAGGTTTAATTAATTTTTTTTTCACGTTATTTAAATTTAGTTTAAATTTAAACAGTTTATATATTCTTCTTAAAAATATTGATCAAATTCAATGTTTTAAAAAAAAATTAAAGATGAATTGATTTCAGATAAATGTTTTAACCTGAAAACTTCTTTCTTAAATATTTGAAAAAAAGTTTGAAATTTTTAACTTGAAAACTTGAGAAGTTTAAATAATCAGTTTATTTTAAAATTTTGTTTCCTTTAATAAATTTAAGTAAATTTGAATTTAAAATTTGCTTACATAAGTATGAATGTTTTCACTTTCATTTTAAAGTTATAATTTAATTAAATTTGGATAATTTTTAAATAGTTAAACATTTTGAAATCTTAAATTTTAAAATGAAATTTGAATTTAATCTAGAAATGTATTGTTTTAAATACATTTTGAATGTTAATGAAATCACTTATAATTAAATAAATTATCTTAAGATGATTAAGATAATAAAGGAATTAAATTAAGGAATTTATTTATTTGATTTTAAATAATGATTTAGAATGAATTAAATTAGAAATGATTAATGATGATTAATTAAAGATAATTTTCTTAAGGAAATAATTTAAGGAAATATTATTAATTAATAAGGATAATTAAGTAATTAATTATTATGATTAAAATTTTGATAATTGATTAGATTAATTAATTTAAGGTAATTAGTTTTAAATTGTTAAATCTAATTACTTGATAAAAGTAATTAAAGAATTAATTACTTATTGTAATTAATTTTGATAATGTGATTTGTTAAGTTAATTAATTTAGTTTAATTAATTTAAGGAACCATTTAATGATTTAATAAGTGTAATTACTTAAGGTAATTAATGTAGCGGGATTTCTTAAAGAAGTAATAAGTGATAATTACTGGAATGTAATTAATTAAGATGATTTTTAATTAAGTAATTTTGGTAATTACTTTGAAATTAATCAAGTGATTAATTAATGAAGATAATTAATTGTGAAGATAATTAATTTGTTAACGAGTAATTAAGGGTAGTTAGTTACTGGTTTAATATTAATCAAAGGTAATTAATAATTGTATTTTAATTTTAGATTAATTACTAAATGTAATTAACAAAGTTATTAATTTGAATTATAAATCATTAATTAATATAATTAATGATGTAATTAAGGATTTTTTTAAATAAGAAATAATTAATTATTAAGTAATTAATTAATTGTAATTAATTAAGGATACATGTAATTAATTATAGTTAATTAATGAAGTAATTAAATATTAATTACTTATGATTTAGGTTAATTAATTTTGTGAAATTAATTAAGGATTGATTACTTATTGTAATTAGAGGATGATTAATCAAAAGTTGTTTAATCAAGTTAAATACTTAGTGAATAATTAATTAACTGGGTTAATTAATTAATGGATGTTAAGCAGGATTTAAATGAGTAATTAATTTAATTTAATTTAAATTAATTAGAGATGGTTGTAATTAATTTAATTCATTTTAAATTAATTATAATTAATGGTTGATAAATCATTGCTTATGGATGTTATTGATTGAATGGTTGTGATCTCAGTAATGAGATGAGTTGTATTTGTATGATATGGATGTTTGGTTAACGTATGATGGGTTGTGATGGATTATCTGAGTGTGATGATTATCTGTTGTGATGTTGATACAGATTATTTGTTTATGATAGGGATATGATTATCTATGGTGATATATAGTTTATCTATCTTGTGAAATAGATAATAATGAAATGAGTTAAGTATTTAAAACCCTTAAGTACAACTTGGACATTAAAATGGCGTTTGGTTTCGGTGAGACCGGGATCGGATTTCCATATTTGGATATCCGAAAACCACATCGATTCCAATTAAACGTTAGGTCGTTAATCCAAGTGAAGCAAGTGAAGACTCGAGGTGTAAGGGCTATACGTCAGTATAACTCTGTAGGTGATTCCGTAATGAGTTTGACGGAATAGTACTTATAGGTTCGAGGTGGTGATTTAGAGTGCAAGGGCTATGGTCGTTGACTTTGAGGGTGATTCCATTATGAGTGCAACGAGATAGTGCCTTCGGTTTCGTTCAAACCCGGAACGAACTTGTATGGATTGAATGCTTTCAGAACATCGTCAGGTGGACGGTGAGCATTCTAAGATAATTGGTCCTTTAAAGGTAATCGCAGCCTCAAGCCTCATCAACGGGAATGGCTAAAACAGGGGAGGTGCAGCAAGGCTTCGTGGGTAGCTCCCAATGGAGAGCAAGATACATCCCTGTCTAGATGTCCCTTTATATTTCGGCTGTGTGGGGCGATTACTAGCTAGAATCTCCGGGGTGGTCTTGTTCGAAACTGTTCAGTAAGGAATGGGTCCGGCCTTGTGTTGCAGGGGAGTAGGAGTACTCCTCGGTACGGTGATCTAGGCCACGTACTGTGACGGGCGGTACCCCAGTAGCCCTGCCATTGATGGAATCCAAAATCCAATTAGTGCCTGTACGGTTTTGATTGTGCCCAACTATGTTGGAACGTGAGATGTAAGCATTCCAGCTATTTCTGTATTTTATTTTGAAAACCCTAGACACTATTATAATATCACTGGATTTCCTATCAAATGTTTTGGTTAGCGTAAGGTAAAAACTTTTCCATGTTTATGTGTGGGAAGTCTTACGTGATACCTTTTGTTTCAAAGGTTTTTTTTTAAAAGTTAAGCAATTTTAACCCCGTTTACTCACACCAGACCCCTGTCTGACCCGAGTGTTTATTTTCTGTTTTATTAAACTCTTGGGTACTCATATTACGTATGAGTAGTCAGGTGTTTTAGGATTGCTTTTACGAGTTCTGGAGGAGATAATGGAGCAGGAGGCTTCAGCGCGTAGATATATATGGTGGTTCCGCTGTGTTTGAGTTGTATCTGTTTCTCTGATGTACTTGATTTGTAATTGCTAGACAGAGGATTATAACTGTCTAGTTTGTGTTATATTAGCTGTAAAACTCTGATGTATATGATACTATGTAAAGTTTTATGTGATATATTATAATTTATTCGATTCCGCTGTGAGATTCTGATGTTGTCTGTTTTTTCTTTCCTTTCTTTTTTCTTTTCTATCCCTTTCTTTCTTCTTAGCGATGCGACTTCTTGGAGTATGGAAGTTGGGTCGTTACAATAACCAACGGATTTAAGTCGGTTTAAAATAATAAAATTCAAAGCCATTCATGGCTTACATAAGCTTAGCCGCCAAAATATGCACTTGTCGACCTATCCTACCTTGGTGGTCAACCGATCCTAGGCAGGCGGTAGATCGGTTGCTTATATATAGGAATGTTTTATTACCGCCATTTATTTACTATTCAATTCCTTAGTTAATTTTTAATGTTAACGTTTCTTTTAACGTTTATTTAAACCCCAATCCTAATCATCGATAACTTTTGAAATTCCAAATTTTAATATTAATTTCATATTTGAATTTGTATTCCGTTTGAATTATGTTAAATTCGAAAACTTCAAACATCAATAACTTTTCCGTTTGAACTCTGATTTCAAAACTTTTTATATGGAAATTTATCAGAAAATAGCCACAAACGCAGTGACAAAACTTTGTGGTTCAATTCTGATATTTACAAAATTTCCATTTTGACCTTATTGTCAATTAATTACTTCTTTTTAATTTTTACGAGGCATTACAGTAAGCCTCGCCTAGCGCCAAGAAAAGCCTAGTAGAAGCTTAGAATGATTTTTACAATAGTGCTTAAGACTAACAAAGTTATGCAATTTTAAGGACTTAAGAAGTAACAAGAGCACTGAATTGTGTAGTATTCAAAATTCTTAAATATTTTAACCAGATTTTAATCCATTTGAAGTTGCAAAGCAATGGGTTATTTATAATATTTGAAGTGGATGATGGACATTTAAGATCGCACTATAGATTTGGTGGGAAAATCATTTGACCATTGATCGGATTGTAGAAGTGCATAGTTGACAGCTATAAAGTGTGTCATATGATGTGCGGCAGATGAGAAGTACTCATTGACTCTCTGTACCAGGCATAGGCTTGCATTAAATGCCCATTTAATATTGATGGCAAGCCATGTCAGTTCAGCTGTCCAATTACAGGACTTTAGATAGATGAATGGACAACTTTATCGTTCACTTGATCGACTTGATTGCCCATATGGTTGAGCTGGTCAATCAGCTATTGACAACATGGAGAGACTTGGAATCTTATTGAGGATCATGCGGAGAAGACGGTTCATGTTAGCATAATGAGGCCGAGAGGGAGACCTAATGCCGGTTGGAGTCGGTGGTACTGAAGCCATGCTAGGGGTATTCTTAGATGATGTGCTATCTACTGGAGTGGAATTAGATAGCAAGCCGCCATCGGCTGATGTGATGCCATTTGCATTGTGTTGGGTTTAGCTGCTACTGGAAGAAGTGCCTTATAGGAGAGCCGGTCGAGGGACCGAGTGGTACCTAGTCCAAATCTTGTCTATATGTGAAGGTTGCTGTAGGACAAATGGCCAAACCTCATCCTGTCGCATTGCCGAGCAAAAAGATTGGCTTGAGAACAATATGGACATGTGCCAGCCTTTGCGGGCCGATGGTAGATTAGTTGGGCTGGTTTTGATTGGAATGGGCCTACTAACTACTTGCAATAAAATTGAGCAACATTTTGCTCCCTAAGTCAATATTTGTTTACAGGTGTGAAGAATCATACAAATCTTGCCGGCTAATGGCTCTATAAAGCATTTAATGTGCTTTCCACATGCTTTGGGCAAGCCATAATGCTGTTCGCTTTTCCAGTTGCTTTTCCAAACATGGCAGGAAACCTGTCACAACTGCCCATGTGCATTAATTGACTTAATATTGTTCTCTCTTAAATGGGTTGAGATTCTTTTTGCCTTTTGAATTCAAAGCATGCGATTGAAGGCATGGGAATAAAAATACCTTTCTTATCTCTTATCCCATTAAATTGCTCTTCATTGAAAAATTTAAAGCTTGTGAATCATTTACAATTCTTCACTAGTAAAAAGCCGCTAGTCTCATCGCCTATTTCATTTCCAAACTCTTTTGCATGCATGCATTTTTTTAAATTTATTTGGGATGTTGAGAAAGGAGAAAGCTCTTTGGTGCTTGAACTGCTACTTTTCGATTGCAGCTTAAATCATTGGCTGGAAACTTCTGCTTAGGATAGACTATGCCTTGCTGCTTGGCTTGGACCTTTTCCTACCAGGGCCAAGGTTCTAAGGATATCAGATTTAGACTAATGATCTAGGTGAAGCTAGGATGCTTCCATGCTTTGTGGCTTTGACACTCCCGACCTCAGTTTTGTTTGTACGCTTTCGCGCTTCTTTGGAAGGATTATGGGTTGTAGCCTCTGCATCTTTTGCCATGGTCGAAGCATTGGTTTCATCCTTAAGGAGGTTGTCTAGAATCTTTTTAGGGTCCCTTGTAAGACTTGATGTGGAAGGCTTTCGAAGGTGGTAGCACGCTCAATTTTCTTTAATAAGTTTTGGATCGCTCGAAGTATCTAAAGTGCTTCTCCAACGATGTCTAGGGCTTTCTGGGCGATGATAAGAGTGTGGATTAGCCTACCTTGGAAGTGATGTTGGCATGCTTCTTCTTCTCTGCTCTCTCTTTCTTCTTTTCAACAAGTTAGTGATAAGAATATCATTGTATGCCTAGCATGGCGGGCATTGTTCCCCCGTGCTCTTTTAAACAGAAGAAAATAGATCTTTTATTACAGTTGCTTATAATTTTCACAAGCGACCAACGAGCCCGGTTAAAGGCAATATGGCCTAATCAAAGTTAGCCGAACTAGTCCTTGCTTAGCCTTGTCATTGGCCGGCCCAAACCCATGGTCTCAAATCAGTCCATCAACCTAGTAAGGCACCATAGTAAAGCCTGGCCTCTTCAAGCAACCTTATCATGAATAAGACTAGGACTTAGACTAGATCAGTCCTACCCGGCTCCTATATATTGGTTTTCCACCAACAGCTGAAGACCATTAGGTTTGCCTGGCTCCACGTCAGCTAACGTTCGGCTCACATCTAAGTCCATCTAGGCAAGCAACACATCAAGAAAGAATAGTCTACCTTCGGGTATGGCTTCCATATAGCCAGATCCAGCCAACACCTGGCCTCCCTTTGGGATGCCCCATACCAGGTCCATTACCCACCTACCCTCATATGGTCCTTAGCTAAATTCCAAATCTCTTCTATGTTGTTGATATCTAGACGGCCAACTAGGCCATGCGGGTACTCAAATGAAAGACAAATCTGTCAATCCATCCAATTAGACCACCATTAATGGTGCGGCTGATCTGATGGGGCTTACCATCACCATGAAATGCACATTTAATGCAAGCCATTACATTATACAGAGAGGCGATGAGTGCATTCTCATCCATAATTTATCTTTCAACTTGCTTTACAACTGTCAATCATCCACCTCTATAGCCAAATAACGATCGAGCCCGATCCTCACCTTTTCTCATAGCATAATCTCCATACCTTATCCATTCTAGCTACTATAAATACCCCATGCAATGATATTTCAAGGAGGTTGGATTCTAGTTAAACTAGTTAAATTCTAGTTGAATCGTCATCATTATCTCAGCTCGAAAATTCTCTCACAGCAAATAGAAGACCTAGTACTCTCTTAGTTTTAAGCGCTTTATTTCTTATTATTCTCTTGTAATTCCTTATAGTTGTAAGATAAATATATAGTAAGAGAAATTCACAGTGGACATAGGCAGCTCTGCCAAATCACTCTATATCTTGTGTTATCTACCTTTCACATGCATATTTAACTCCGCATTTTTCAATTTAAGCCCAGTGATTATCAAGTAACCATTGCGCTTCATAACACATTAGTTCCATTTTGTGGTTAGCTAGAAAACTAGTCAATATTTTGGCGCTAGAAGAAGGGCCTCCACCTAAAATCTCTCCTTTTTCCGCACTTTTTCTACTATGAAAAGGTCTGGTCTAACTTGTTAACATGGACAATATTTCATCATTTGATGGTAATAACTTCAATGAGCACAAAACCAATGGCAACACTTTCGCTCGAGCTGCCTAACCTAATCCAAGCTGTGACGAAGAAAGATGGTATTGTTTGATGCTACAACTGTCAAATGTGGGTCAGTTTTCCCATGAGGTCGATGGCTTGAGGACATAGTTGGATGCTCAAGCCATTATCAACTTTTTCCTACAGCTCCTCCAACAATCGACCTATCGAACTCGTAGACAAATGCCTCCTGGCGGCAACGATCTCCTAAACATAACCGAGGCCCAGGATAGGGTAGTGGTAGAACTTTGTTGATGAACGTCTTCATCAATCCCAAGAGGTAGGCCGCATACATGCCTAGTCGAATTAATCTTCCCTAGACATGGCCTCACTAGTTAGGCCAAACCATCGTTGTTCCTTCTTAAAGGAACAATAACCGCTCCTGCTCAATCGTGAATTTATACATTTGACCATCTCAATGGCGGCCCCTGCCATCAATGGAGCATGCATAGCCCCCTTGGTGCACTCCCAATCTCATAAGGATATGGTTGAAAGCAGGCAAAGGAGAGAGCGGGCCATGCTTTCCATATCCCTTTTGGTTTATAGGAGTGGTCCTCAGATGATCCTCGTCTTTCTCCATTCTTTCGTTAATTTCCTACTTCATCCTGATTTAGACATAGGCCTTAGTCCATAATTGGCCAGAACATCCCATAATAGGCGATTCTAGCCTGAGGTTAGAAATGAACGCCTTTCACCAATAGCTTAATAAAATGCAATCCCAAGGGCCTGGGGCGAGGCATTCTCAAATGACTAGAGTCGGGAATCATTCTTCAATGAAATCCTAGATATTTACATCCATCGTGGTATGCCTTGCCATAAATTGATATATATTATTGGAGTACAAACCCATTCGACATTCAACTTCATCATCTAGGTTCAATAGCTCTCCAGTCCTACCAATTGTTTTCCCTCCCCCTCCACCCTTGTAGGACTGGCCTCCTACTGGTTCTTGCACCTACGATCAGGTAGTATCCACTCCTGGGACCAACTATGTACGTACTTCAAAACTTGTTTCTTCACGTTCACATGCCTATAATTGTAGCCATCGAACAGGGAAATATTAGGTAAGGTCCTTTTGAGAGCCTACGGTCTTATGTCAACCGGTTCAACTGGGAAATAAACATTAATTTGGTCATGACCCTATGTTTAGGGGTTCGATACAAATCCAATATGTGGAAAGAACTGTAGAAACAGTCGGATTGATCTCCAACCGATTTCTATCATTGTGTGAACGACATGATGAGGATGGAAGAGTAGATCATTCTATTAGCAACAACGATCACTACAACAATGTTCATTAGAACGATGTCCGAAGGTGTCCAGAGAACGACCCTCCCTATAAGCCTAGGTATCATAATTACTCTCACTTGAATATGGACATCGCCATCATCTACTTTGCCACTAGGAGCCAGGCGCGGTATCAAAGACCCACCAATATTAGAGATGGGAAGCAAGAGGAACCTTTTCGCAATAGTAAGTACTACGAGTTCCATCAAGTCAGTGGCTACTCCATAATAAATAGTCGTGTGCTCAAGGGCGAGATTAAAAGGCTCATCCAAGAAGGCATAGTTTTGGAATTTATTTGCCACTAGGTTGAGCAAAGCATGAACTATAAAAATAGTCAAATCACCCACCTTAGCCCAACAACACAAATGTCCAAGCCATCACCGAGGTCTTAAAGGGTACCACATTTGGTAGGTAGAAGCCGGGTCCTAGTCTCGATATCAAAGGGAGGTGGGTATTGTAGGGCAAGTTTACTCATTAGTGTCTTCAGCATCCAAGGCACCTTGATTGGAATCAGGTCAACCAACTAACTTCACGATCGAAGACAAGGTAGCAGTCTCTTGCCCCCATCACGACCCCATGATCATCACTCTAGTATTGGATAACTCAAATGTGCATCGAGCCTTCATGGATGGGCCAACTCGGTCAATTTCATGTTTAAGAATGTGTTTGAAGCCCTCAGGCTTCTTGCTTCTATCCTTACTCCATGTGCCTTGCCTATTTATGGCTTTGAGGGTGTAGGCATTGTTCTGATAGGCATAATCTCACTCATAAGAATATTCGGCCAAGAGACCCTTGCTGTGAAGATCTAGGTAAAATTTGTAGTAGTTGATTACCCATCTGCTTATAGCCAATTAATATGACGAAAAACAATTGCCAAGCTTGATGCTATTTTTCCCCCAACCGCCTCATCATGAAGTTCACCATCTAAGACAGCATCGGCGAGATCAAGGGAAACTAGTAGAATGCTAGAGAATGTTATGGAACTTCCCTTAGGTAAGTAAAGGAGTTATCATGCTACATCAAAAGCATCCAACAATCAGTAATGGGTTTCTAACCAAATCCAGTATGCTGACTAATGCCCCGGTTTATTCCAAGGTACTCCTTACCCCGAAGCGGTGGCAGAAACTCCCACTCTCTCATAATCAGTCGACTTGTTGGAGAGCTGAGGGATGATTACCTCAACCCCAACCATTCATTACAGATAAATTTTTAATTGAAATATGGAAAGTTATGTATATATGTTTGTTTTTATTCTACAAAGCTTTGAGGTTGAGCTGTGTACATCCCACCTCGCCATCACACATCCTACACTAGAGTGAGCAAACTGATATGATCAGATCTGGGTCGTGATCATGGTCGTTTCATACTCGACAATGTGTCATCAAGGAGAACCCCATAGTTTATGCACTCAGGTTTGAGCCTGGGCTTGTCTGCCACTCAACATTTGACATCTTGAAGCTTGAGGGAACCCATGAGCAAACTTGTGTTTCAGCTCATGCAACTCTCTACATCTAGCCATTACTTGGCCACCTCAATGGAATTCACTTTGGGATCAACAGTCGTCTCATACCCGACAACGTGTTATGAAAGAGAATCTCATAGCTCGTGTGCTCGAGTTTGAGTGTAAGCTCATCCACCACTCAATGATTGATCGCTTGAAGCCCTGGAGGTCTTGCAAGAAAACTTGCATTTCAAATTATATTTATGCAAACCATTACTATACATCCGGCTATCACTTGGTACACTAATGGATGTATACAACCTCTCTTAATATAATATTAATAGTGGGAATAATCCTAAAAGAAAAAAAATTTGCAGCATAAATACAATACTACTGGATACTCGGGTTATTTGGCTAAATAAGTCGAACAGACTATCAAGCAACACTATAAATTTCTCAAATCAGAGTTGCGACAAAAGATCTTTTTCATTCAGTTCAAAGAAGCATGAGGGCACAATGCCCGCCCTATTGGTCATACACTAATATTCTCATGACTAATTAGTTGAAAGGAAAAAGAGAAGAAGAAGAGGCATATCAACAGCTCTTCTAAGATAGGCCAACTCGCACTCTTATCACCATCTAGAAAGCCCTGGCTTCGCTAGAGAAATATGTCAAATGATCAAGAACCTATTGAAGAAAACTAAGCAAGCTCTCATCTTTGAAGCACTTTAGATACTTCGATCGATCCAGAAATTGTTGAAGAAAGAGGACTTGCTACTAAATCCAATGCTCTCTCCATCAAAAGGTCGCGAGAAGATTTCAAATAACCTTGTCAAAGAGCCACCAAGGCTTCGGTCATGGCAGAAGAAGTAGAGGCTATGGCCTATGCGCCTATGAGAGAGGCGCAAAAATATCCAAACTGAGCTTGAACTAGAAGTTTCAAAGCCTCAAAATAAGGAAGTACCCTAGCTTCACCTGGATCATTAGTTCGAAATCGACGTTTGACTATTATCAAAAAGCTAGTTGGCAGGCAGGGCTTCGAGGAAAGCGGTGAAGCGTAATCTCCTCCAAGGAGAAGTTTCTAGCCTATGGTTTGAACTGAAATCAACAACAGGCGGTTCAAACACCGAAGAGCTTTCTCCTTTCTAGTCATCCTAACTAAATTTGATAAAAAGGCATACGAGCAAAGGCATTTGGAAATGAAATAGATGATGAAGCCAACGACATTTTATCGATGATTACAAATGACTCACAAGCTTTGAATTTTTTTCATGAAGAGAAAATTTGTGGGTTCATAGAAGAGTGGGGGCATTTATATACCCGCTCTTTCAATCACATGCGCTGAACTCAAAAAGGCAAAATTATCCTAATCGTCCAATAAAGATCGGCATTAAGTTAGGTCAAGAATGTGGGGAGATGTAATACATCCTTGTTATGTCTGGAAAATTGATCGTCACAAGCAATTGCATGAAGCCACATGGAAGGCTCATTAAATGCATTGTAGAACTATTATCAAAAAAGATTTAAATGGTGCTTACTTAAGCCTGCACCCGTAAACAGATATGAATTTGGAGTGAAAAACGTTGCTTATATTTGTCACAAGCAACTAGAAAAGCCATAAAGGCAATATGGCCTATTCAAAGCCAGTCCAACCAATCTTTAGTTAGCCCAGTCAAGGGCCGACCCAAGCCCATGGTCTCAAACAATCCCTTTAAACTAGCAAGGCACCATGCTAAAGCTCAGCCTCTTCAAGCAACCATCATACGAGCAAGACCAAGACTGGGCCCGAATCATTCCCACTCGACTCCTCTACATTAGACTTCGAATAGAAGCTAAAGACCAACGTGTTTAGCCTAAATCTACATCAAATAATGCTCGACCTCTATCTAAGCCTATCTTGACAAGTAGCGCATCGAGAAAAATAGCCTGCCCTTGGGCATGGCTTTCATACAGCCAGATCAAGCCAGCACCTGACCTCCCTCTTGGATGACCCATGTCCGGTCCATTGCCCGCCTTCCCTATATGGTCTTTACCTAAATTCCAATCCTGTTATGTATTGACACATTTACTTGGCTAAGTAGGCCATGCGAGTACTCAACTAAAAGAAAAGACTGTCAATCAGTTCAATCAGAGAACCACCAGTAGGGTGGCTGATCTGATGGAGCCTATCATTAGCATTAAATGTACGTTTAATGCAAGCTTACACCTTATACAGAGAGGTGATGAGTGATTTCTCATCCACCGCCTAGCTTCTAACCTACTTTATAGTTGTCCGCCATCCACCTCTATAGTCAGATCAACGGTCATGCCCGATTCCCTCCTCTTCTCACAACACAATCTCAACCATACATTATCCATTCTAGCTAGTAAAAATTACCCCATCCAATGATACTTCAAGGAGGTTGGATTCTAGTTGAGCTGGTTGTATTCTTGTTGAGTTGGTAGATTCTAGTTGAATTGTCATCATTATCTTAGTTTGGAAATCCTCTCACAGCAAATACAAGCCCTAAGACCTTGAGATTAACTACTCACTTAGTCTTAAGTTCTTTAGTTTTTATTATTCTCTTGTAATCCCTATAGTTGAAAGAGAAATATATAGTTAAATAACTTCACAGTGGACGTTGGTAGCTTTACCAGACCACTCTATATCTTGTGTTATTACCTTTAAATTGCATACTTAACTCGTCATTTTCCATTTTAAGGCTGGTGATTAGTAAGCAACCTTTACTCTTCATAACACATTAGTTTCATTTCAAAGTTGTCTAGAAGACTAATCAACAGATGCAAACCCTGATTTAAGAAATTTGTTGTGATGCTTGATCATCTTTGTCACTTATTGAGAAAAACACCTTGAGTATCCAATAATCCTTGTATTTATTTTTCCTAAATTTTTTTAAGGTTATGTTTACTAGCAATATGATAATATGGAATTTTGGATACATCCGTTAATGTAGCCAAGTGAAGGCTAGACGTAGAGTGGCGATTTGTGTGATACGAGCTAAAATGCAAATTTGCTTGTGGTTTCTCATAGGCAGTAAGTAGTCGAGTGTAGAGTGGAAGACGAGACTAGAGCCCAAGCCCACTAGGCTGTAAGGTTAAGTTGGGTGATACATCACCTCTCATGAGGCAACCTATGGTCCTAAATTGGATTGGAGCGAATTTGCTTAGCTATGACACTCTAGTTTAAGTGAGTCACATGATGGTGATGTAGGCTATACCCAGCCTACTCACAAGGACTTGCTGGTGGGATGGGCTATATGCAGAGGAATGGTATTTACATTATTCTCCTTTTTTAAAGGAGAAATCATCTGTAATGATGAGTCCAACATGAGGTTATGATGCCCTCGGCTTTCAGATAAGGTAGCTGGTTATAAGACCTTGGTCTGCTCTCAATGCCTCAGGATTGGAGGTTGTATTGGAAAGAAACATAGAGTTGATCTACCCATTAGATCTATTAAGGAACCCATCGTTGATGGTGGAATGTTCTTGCTAGCGCATGAGAACACCTTCTTTGCTTTCCTAAGGGAAGTTCTGTGGCATTCCTCACATTTTGTTGGTTTCCCCTTATTTTACCAACCCCGTCTTGGACGAAAAAATTAACGACTACACAGTTGTAGGAGATGACAATATCCAGTTTGCATGCACTTTTCGTCTTATTAATAGGAATAAGAAGATGGATAATCAACTACTACAAAGTTTACGTGGATCTTTGTAGTGAAGGGCTCTTGGCTGGATGCTGTTACGAGCAAGGTTGTGCCCATTGGGACAATGCCTACGATGTGTAAGCTATAAATGGATAAGGTGCATGAGATGAGGATGGAGGCAGGAAGTTCGAAAACTTTAAAGACATTCCTGAACATGATGTTGATCGAGCTTCCTCCATCTACGAAGACTCAATGCACATTGGAATTGGCTAAGGCAAGAGTAACGACCACGGGATCGCGATGGGGTAGGGCACTGCTTCCCTATCCTAGATCATGAAGCTGATTGACGACTTTGATTCCAATTGACGAGCTTTGGATGCCCAAAACTCTAATCAGTAAAACTGCTTGGTAGTTCCCACTTCTCTTTAATACCAAGATTGGGCCCCACTATTGCTTCCAGCCACATGCGATCTACCACATATGGTTAGGACCTCGATAATGGCGTAAACATTAGTGCTATTAGGCTAAGGCTGCTGATTCTATTGTTCTTCTCGGTTTTCCCTTTGTTTGACCTGATGTCGAATAAGTTCTAGGAGTACTCCTTTCCCGATTATCCTTCAATCTCATTCTTGAGAATACGAAAGTCTATTGTGATATGGCTCTTGATTTGATGGAATTCACAGCACTTAGCATTGTCACGAGGTCCTTCTTGCTTTCCATCTCTGATGGTGGCGGGCATTTGGTATCGCATAATGTTTCTGGTGGGAGGTAGATGGTAGTGATTTCCTTGTTTATATATGAATAATTATGATACCTTGGCATAGGAAGGGACAGCCTCTAGACAGCTCCTGACGTCGGCTTGACGAACGCTGTTGCGGCAATTGTTGTTGTGAGGGCTAGTCTAAGAGGGACATTTTGCCTCATTGTTGCTATCTAAAAGATATTCTTCTTCCATCCTCATCATGTTGTTTGTCCATAGATGGAATTCGGTTAGAGATGAAGTTGATTATTTTTAGAGCATTTCCACATCTTGAAATTGTATCTAACTGTTGAGCATAGAGGCATAACCAAGCTGCTCATGTCCATACCCGAACTCTTTGTTAAAGCGGCTAAGATAGGAACACAAGCTTTAAGGACCTTGCTTGACACTGCCCAGCTTACTATGTGTCTTAAAGTGGGTGTAAAGTTGGGTCAGGAGTGGATACTACCCGATCACAGGTGTAAGAACTAGCGGGAGGCTGAACTGCAACTGTGGAGGGGAAGAGTAAGCACTTTATTAAGCCAAAGAGCTGTTTGGCATGGGTGATGGAGCTAAATGTCGTAATGTGGTTAGATGAGTCTACACTCCAATCATACTTTTCAATTGGAAATAAGGTATACCACCAATGGATATAAGCATTTAGGATTTCATTAGAGAACGGTTTCACGTTCTCGTCATCTGAGAATGCCTTGCCCTAGCATTACGGACTTGCACTCTATTGATCTGTTGGTGGAGGATGTTCATTTCTTCCTTGAGGCCGGCACCGGCATATTGTAGGATGTTCTGGCCAACCAAAGGCGAATGGCTTAGCCTATATTGGTGCGGTGTAGAAGATTGGTGATGAGATGGTGAATGACGAGGATGAGCTGGAGATCTCCCTTTATGCACCCATGGGTATTTAGAACGCATGGCTCGCTCTCTTCTTTGCCTGTTTTCGACAACATCCCTATGGGATCGGGAGTGCACCGAGGGGTCCATGCAAGCCTTGTTAATGGTAGGGAAACCACCATTGAGATGGTCAAATGTAGTAGTTTGCAAATGATCAGGAGCTAGTGGCCGTTCCACTAAAGAGGAATGACGGTAGGTTGACCTTATAGGCAAAGCCATTTCCAGGACAAGATCTATTTGGCTTTGCACAAGTGCAGCGTATCTTATAGAATTGATTGTGATATACATTAGTAGAGTTTCTAACACCACCCTCTCCTAGGTCTTGGTGATGTTCAGGAGATCGTAACCCTCGAGAGGCATTGGCCTATGACAAGGCAGGTCGACCAAGTCGATTATCAAAGGAGCCGATGGGACAAAGTTCATGGTGGCTTGAGCATCCATATGCATCCTCAAACCATTTACTTCGTGGTCCAGTTGACCCACGGTGGCATCTGTAGCAGTACAACATGCCATATTTTTTCATTGGAGCCAAGGTTTGGCTTGACAACACTAGCGAGAGTGTTTCCATTGGTTTGGTGCTCATTAGAGTTGTTATCTTCGAATAATGCAAGATTATCCATGGTAGCAAGTCAGTTCACGTCTTATGGAGTTGAAAGGTGTGGAAAGGGGAGATTATTTGGCAGCCCTCCTTCTAGTGCCAAAATGTTGACTAGTTTTTTTGCCAATCTCGAAATGATACAGGTGAATTGTGAAAAGCAAAGGTCAGTTACTAATCACTAGGTTTTAAAATAGAAAAAATATGGATTTAAATACACAACTGAAAGCTAAATAACACAAGATATAGAGTGGTTCGGCAAAGCTGCCTATTTCCACTGTGAAGTCCCCTATTAAGTATTTCTCTTACAACTACAGAAAATTGAAAGAGAATAATAAGAAAAAATGGGCACTTAAGACTAACAAAGCGCAATCTTAAGGTCTTATGCGGTAACAAGAGCTCTAATTGTGTATAGTATTCAAAATTATTGAATGATGGATGGTTGAGATTGCACTGTAAAGCTAGCAAAAAATGTGCTTGACCATTGATATAACTATATAGGTGGATGGTCGATAGTTGTAAAATGTGTCAAAAGATGTGCGACGGATGAGAATGTACTTATTGCATCTCTGTACCAGATGTGGGCTTGCATTAACGTATTTAAAGTTGACGGTAAGCTACGTCGGTTCCATTGTCTAACTATAGTGATTCAGATGGATAGATGGACAAATTCGTTATTCACATAAGTGCCCACATAGCTAAGTTGGCTGAGCTGGCCAACCGGTTGTCGGTAACATGGAAGAGACTTAAATTCTTGATAGGGACCATGCAGGGAAGATTGTTAATGATCAAAAGCGAGTCGCCCAGGAGGGAGGCCTGATTCTTGTTGGAGTTGGTTGTACTGAAGCCATACTAAAGATAGGCCATGTTAGGGCCATTCTTTCCTTATGCGTTGTCTATTGGGGCCGGCTTGGATAGGAGCCGATCGTCAGCTGACATGTTAGTATTGGGCAAATTGTGTTGGCTTTTAGCTATTGCTGGAAAAAGTTCGTTATAAGAGAGCTAGTAAGGACCGAGCCGGACTTGATCCAGATCTTTTCTATGTGTGAAGATTGCTTTAGGAGGAGACGGTTGTAACATCCCCGGATTTTAGCCCAATTTGATAATTGAATTAATTTTTGAAATTAATTTGTGAATTTAATAGAGTTTTTCAAAATAAATATTAGTTGTTTATAGATGTTAATTTTAAATATAATTTGAAAATGTGAATTTGAAGTTCAAATGTTAATATATTGGAATCTAATTAATTTGAAAATTTGAATGAATAAATATATCATAAGATTGCAAATAAAATTTGTTGATTTGAAATCAAATGGAATATAAAGATATTTCTATAAAAAAGTCTGAGATTATTTATTCATTTATAAATACAAATTGATTATATATTAAATTTTGAATTTGAATTAAAAATGTAAAATTAGATCTGAATGTAAAATTAGATTTGATAAAAAGATTTAAAACATTGGAACATACAAAAATATAGTTGTATATTCAAGAATGTAAAATGTAAAAGAACATTTACATATCACAAAATTATGATAGAGTGAAGACATAAATTCATAATTTAAGTTAAAACATGATTTGTAAATAAAATAAAATAAAAATAAAGTTTAAATGTAAATGCATGAATTAATTTAAAATAAGGTTTAAATTTTAATTTGTATAAGTATAAATAATACATATGAATGTTTTAAATAATTGTTTCAACATTTGTAAACCATTAATAAAAGGATTTAAACATAAATTTAAATATGTAAACAAAGTTGTAAATTAAAATAAAACAAGGTTAAAAACATAAAAGTACCCATTTTAACAAGTGTAAATAGTTTTAAAACATGTATGACCAAGTGTAAAAACATTAAGGCTTAAATTAACAAGTGGCAAGTTGAAATTTTCTTTTAATTTAAATTAGAAATACATAATAGAAGATAGTAAGAAAACTGCTTATTTTCTTCTTCAATTCAAAAACTGAAACAAACCTCACAAATCAGAAAACAAATAAATGCAATAGAAAAGGAAAGAAAGAAAAACAGGTCTATTTTCTTTCATGAGGAAAATTGAATCAAAAGATCAAATGGAAACCTGAAAGCTGATAAAAAATAGGAGCAAAACAAAATCAAAATCAGTAGCAAAACCAAAATCTAGATTTAGTTTAAAAAATAAAGAGCAAGATGCAAATCAAAGTTTAAAAAAAAATCTGGAAGTCAAACTTCAAATCAGAAAACAAAAACTTCAACAAATGCATGTTTTCTCAAACTTCAACCTGGGATCAAAAAGCAGATTTTCGAAAAAAAAAGATAAAAACCTGGAAATTGAATCATCGACAAAACTGAAAGCAAAGTTCACATGACAACCCAAACAAATCTGCAGATTATCAAAACAAAAGGAAAAAAAGAAAAAAATGCTCTCTGTTACAAATCTTTTCAGGTGAGCAAAACTTGACCGAATCTGCACTTATATCTTGATGTTGTGATTGATTTTTTTTGAAAATATAGTGGATGTTATTCTGCATATAGAATATGTATCCATGTGTATCTGAGCATTGCTTGTATATGAAAAGAAGACAGAGAAAAGAAAACAACATATCTCTGTGTTAATAACAGGTTGACAAAGAATAAGAGGAAGAGAAAAAAAATCATCATATCTCAAATTCTAAAAAGAATTAAGCACTAATCTCTAAATAAAAAATTCTTATGACAGTGTAATTCAAATTTTAAAAATAGTTTCAAATGTTTTTATGCAATAAATATTTTAAAATTTGGAAATTACAATGATAAATAAATTTTTATCAGAAAACCAAGTATCAAGATTTTAAATTGCAGTTATATGTTTGGATTCGCACTTAAATATTATGAATTTTGATAACAATATCAAGTTTTTTAGATAAGAATTCGTTGAGAAATTGAGAGATGATCGAGAATGGTGCTTTCGTCAAAACCCAGTGATCAACGACCAGTTGGACGTCGCGATTAGGGGTGAAGCTTGCTGGTGCATTGGTGGGTACGCGAAAAATACAAACTGATTTTATTTTGCATCGTAGTGTTTGGAAAATGGCATTTAGGGTTTAAGAACCCAAATTGGGTCGAGCTGTTCATCGCGCTCGTGTGGCAGCGTGGGATGATCGGAGTTGATCGCAATCATGGGGATGGCTGCTGGAGGGTTCGACGAAGCTTTGGTGATGATGGTAGGACTTCTCAAGGTCGAAGGCGATGGTGGGGGTGCGAATTACCGGCAGTGTTGGTTTCTGGACTTGGTCAAAAATGGTTCGATTTCGTTTCGAAGATGCTGCTGTTGATTTGGGTTCTCGCTTGGGTTTGTAGGGGTTTGTGTGGTCAGTGACGATCACTAGTGGTCGGCGATGCTGGTGTTGGTGCACCGCATGCACGTCATGTCGGGGGGTGAGTTGCTCGAAGTCAGGTTCGAGGAAGTAGGGTCGTAGCTCGGGTTTGGCCTCGGGGTGTCAAGCGAGCGATCTATCTATACAGTTGGTTTAAAATTCGATCGTGAAACAAAGTAGAGGAGGAGAAGTTCTCGGCGAAAGTATCGGGTAAACTAGTGTTTTACTCGAAGGATGGCTCGAAGTGAAAGATTTGCCTGGGTAAATTCAATAACTACAGTCTTCTATTTTTCAAATCGAAATGTGTTTCCAAATTTTAAGCTTCTACCAGGCATTAACTTGAGTAGTTAACCAAGCTTAACTAATTTATTAACTATTACCTTTAAACAATCAATGCTAATTTAAGTTGTAATTTATTAAAGGTTTGAACGTGAAATTATTTTTGAATTTAAAGATATCTTAATAAGCACAACCTTTAATTTAAGGGTTTATTTTAAATAAACTAAGTAAAGATGATTAAGGAGTGGATTAAGAAGAAATAAATTAACTTAAAGGTTTAAAAGAAATTGGTCAATGGTAATTAACTCTAAATTGTTTTCAAGAATTTAATAATGTTAAGCGATTAAGACAAGTGGGATATCTTATGTTAATTAAAGTTTTAGGCAATTAAAAATTAATTAATTAAGTTCAATTAATGATAAGTGTTTGATTTGAAGTCATTAAGGACGAAAAAAATGAATGATTTAAAATTTGATAATCAATTGTTAAAGGTTAATTTATTTAAAGGGTAATTAATTAATGTGATTAATTTTAATAATTAGATTGAATAATTAATGAAAATCATTTGTGAAATTGTTTAAGTGCAATTATTTAATGGAAGTAATTAAGAAATTAATTACTAAATGTCATAAATTGAGTTAATGTGATTTGTTGAGTTAATTAATTAAGTTTAATTAATTAAATCAATGGATCGTTTAATAATAATTACTTAATGTGATTAATCAAGAATGATTAATAAGTATGGTTTAAATAAAGATTAACTACTTAATGTAATTAAATTAAATTGTAAATTAAGAGTTAATTAGTAATAAATTAAGGAATAATTAAATTTTTATTTAACCAAGTTTTAATAATGAATAATTAGAGATTACTAATTAATTGTTAAAGAATAATTAATTAATTAAATAAAGATTAATAAATTGATAATGAAGTCAATTAAGAAGTGATTAATTAATTAATGATTGTGATTAATTAATTAATGATCGGTTAAGCAAAGTAAGGTGATTAATTCTTAAGTAATAGATTTAATTTGAATTAATTAAATTAATAAAAGTTTGAATTAGAGATATATTTGCTTATGAATGATTGTATTGCCTTGCATTGATTGTTACCTCTGGACTGTAATATTCTGTAATGTGAAATATGTTGTGTATTGATCTGTGATATTTGTGATATGTTTTCGGTGTAAACACCCTTGGCTGTAAAACGGCATATGAAATTCGATGCGACAAGGAGTCGGATTCCAGTTGGTAATCCGAAACCCACATCGAATTGTAATGATGAATCTTTGTGATTTATAAATTTGTTTTATCTATGAATCTGTGAATGAAGATAAGCGTTATAGCTAATACTGCTTATCGATATTGCTGCGCTTTAATCTGTAATGTGATGATTGATGCTGTGCACAATTGTGTATAAACCCCTGGACCACACTATATACACAAAAATATGGATTGCACGTGGAAATCGGTTAAGTCGCAGACTTTTTAAAAATAGTTTTGAATTTGGAATTTTAATTCAAATGGTTTTGGAAATGAATTGAGTTTAAAGTGATAAACTTTTGAAAAGGTGTTTTAAAAATGAAAGTTATTTTGAATAACTAAAGAAAGATTGGAATTTAAATCATTTGATTTAAATTTGAATTCAACATCAGAAATTGAATTCTATATTTGGTATTTATGACGTAAAATGGTTATACAAATTATGATTTCAAATTTGAAATGGAATGATTTTGAAAGCTATATCTTTGTGAAAGATAGTTGAACCCTAATTTGAAATTGAAGAAGATTATAAATGATGTGTCTTTTATATATATGAAAGATTGAAATGAGAATTGTTTTGAAAGCTACGAAATGAGTCTTTAATTTAAAGACCGAATGAGTCAATCCAATTTGAAATGGAATTGTTTTGAAAGGTTACATATGAATCTTTGTCAAAGATTGGTAAACCTTGTTTAAAATTGAAAAGGGGTTTTAAAGTGAATTTTTTGTTTAAAAGATTTAAATGTGGAAATTGTTTAAACCATTGAAAGGTTTTTGAAATGAATCTTTTTGGTTAAAAAGATTTATAAATGGTAATGTGTTTAACCATCTGAAAGAAAATTTTTGGGTTTTAAAGTTATGACTTAACTGAATTCCATTATCCATATGTTTTTAGATATTGCGCTCATTATTCGGTTTAGCCGGTAGAGGACCTTTGTGTCATATAACCCATTCCGAATAATGATACGACGATATGGATAGCATTTGAAGACCGGTGGTGAAGACCGGATATTTTTCGAAAACGAAAGGATAACCCGTCGAATGTCTCTGCACCAACTGGCCCCCGGTAAAGAGATTTGATCACCTTTTGTGATGGGGAGTCTGGACGTGATTAGGGATTATCCGGATTTGCAAGGGCTTCTTCGGAAGTGCCTTCGGTTCTGTTCGAACCCCGAACAGACTTGTATGGATGTGTGTCCGACGTTACACTTTGAGATGTAAAACCGGTTTCTATCAAATACATTTCTGTTTGGTGGTGAAGATTTGCTCTCTTAGCTTAACACCCTTCTCTGAGACGTACGAGCTCAGAGGTTATGTAGTTGATGGTTACCAGTGATACATTCCCAATTTGGTAATGTGGCATACGAAGTGCTGCTGATCATTTGTTGATCAAAGCATGGATTTTGGTGAAAAGCGTAGCTTTGTGGACGAGACTTCGTCGAACTTCACAACCTGGAATGGTCGAAATAGGAAGAATGCAGCAAGGTTATTTGGGGGTAGCCCCCCTGAGGGTATGTTCATTTCCTTCTGAATAGAGGTGGTATCATGGTATGGAGCCCAGATAATTAACCTATGTGGTTGCTGCAAATTTATTACTTTGTGGTTATTGGTAAATCCCGGGATAAAGGTTGGTTACGACCGGGGAATGGCATACTCGTGGCAGTAGTTACCCAGTTACAGAGGTAACCCGGCCTTGTGTTGGCAGAGATCCGTTTAGGTTCTCGGGACGTCGCTCCAGAGGCGTACCCATGTGGCAATGGGAAGTTCCTTGGCCCGACCATTTGTTGGAAATCCAAAGAAACAATACGCGCCCTGTACGGTTTTAGTTGTAGAACCTTCCATCTAATATGGTAGCTATAATAGGCATCATATAATGGTACCTATGCTGGCTAAGATTAATGTTGTATTTTCGAAATGATTTTCTACACCGTGCACTTATAATAATAATATCAAATGTTTTCTCGTATCAAGCATATTTGACTATCATAAGCAGAAATCTCCTCCAAGTCTGCATTTGCATTGTGTGTGTGGCGAGAGGCCTTATGGTAGTTTCATTTTCTAAAAAGCATTACGGATTTCAAATTTAACTTCTTTGTTTGTTTTTAAAAGACCAAATGTTTTCATTTGCTCATACCAGTCCGATGACTGACCCGGAGTTTATTGTTCCCTTCCTAAACTCTGGGTGCCCACTATTTTCCACACGGGCAGTCTAGAGTTGGGTTTTTCAAATAGTAGATATAGATATCGATCTGGCAGCCTTTAGCTTTCTCTCTAGCATTCTTTGGAGATCCTGGATATTGGAATCTTTGGATTCATATGAGACCTGCTCGTCCTGGTGAAATGTGATGGTGGTACGAGCTAGTGGTGTAGAGTTTTGGCTTTGGAGTTAGAGTTGCTGTTGCTGTCTGGAGTTATCTCTTGGTTATTCGCTTTCTGCTGTTATTTATTGTCTCTGATAATATTGATTCATATTGTATCATTGTTGTATCGAATGTTGTATATCAATGATATTCATTTCTTTTTCTTATGCTGTGTTGTTTACTTAATTGTGTTATAGACTCCGGCGAACCAGATTCGACGTTTGGATCCGCGGCATTTGAATACAAGTGTCGTATTCGGTGCTGATTTTCGAAGGTCGAGTCAGGGTCGTCACATTTGGTATCAGAGCTGAAGGTTGAAACTTTATCTCAGGAGTATAACACATTAAGTGACTCATTAGAGATAGGGTGAAGTACACCCTAGAATGAGTATACCCCTAAGATATCCGTTCGAATGCCTTAGTAAATTCTCTTACTATACACTCATAGTGAGTATGAGTGCAAGAAGAGGACGAGATAGGGGACAGGGGAATACCACTACAAATGGTCAATACTCTGCAATAGTGGAAACAATCTTTCTCTATCAGTCTCCTTTGATTCGTCTTTTCAATTCTTTGATAGTTTCCTGGGAGATCCAGGAAGAATCTTTGATATATTTGCATGAGACACAAACTCCAGATGGGTCAGAATTGTTTGTTTGGGTGAATTGTTTGCTTTGGTTGCTATGGTTGATGGGTATATTTTGATTGTTTAAACTAAAGGTTTTGGATTATATCCATATATCTGTCTATCCTTTGGGATTCAGATATATATACTACGAGTGGTTAGTTATCTTTCGAACTAATCAATATTCCTGTATATTCATAGATCTGGTGACCCGAGTATCTTGATTCGTTCTTGTATCCATTATTGATATTCTGATTTGGGAAGCCAAATGCAGAATAAATATTTAATTTTATCGAAAAGATACTTCTCTGTCTTTCATCTGTTCTTGATTGTCTCCCTTACAAATTTCGAGGACGAAATTTTCTTAAGGGGGGAATCTGTAACATCCCCTGATTTTAGCCCAGTCTAATTTGATAATTGAATTGATTTTTGAAATTAATTTGTGAGTTTAATAGAGTTTTTCAAAATAAATATTAGTTGTTTATAGATGTTAATTTTAAATATAATTTGAAAATGTGAATTTGAAGTTCAAATGTTAATATATTGGAATCTAATTAATTTGAAAATTTGAATAAATAAATATATCAAAAGATTGTAAATAAAATTTATTGATTTGAAATCAAATGGAATATAAAGATATATTTATAAAAAAGTGTTTGATTATTTATTCATTTATAAGTACAAATTGATTATATATTAAATTTTGAATTTGAATTAAAAATGTAAAATTAGATTTGAATATAAAATTAGATTTGATAAAAAGATTTAAAACATTGGAACATATAAAAATATAGTTGAATATTCATGAATGTATAATGTAAAAGAACATTTACATATCACATAATTATGACAGAGTGAAGATATAAATTCATAATTTAAGTTAAAACATTATTTGTAAATAAAATAAAAATAAAATAAAGTTTAAAAGCAAATGCATGAATTAATTTAAAATAAGGTTTAAATTTTAATTTGTATAAGTATAAATAATACATAAGAAGGTATTAAATAATTGTTTCAACATTTGTAAACTATAAATAAAGGGATTTAAACATAAATTTAAATATGTAAACAAAGTTGTATATTAAAATAAAACACGGTTAAAAACATAAAAAGTACCCATTTTAACAAGTGTAAATAGTTTTAAAACATGTATGACCAAGTGTAAAAACATTAAGGCTTAAATTAACAAGTAGCAAGTTGAAATTTTCTTTTAGTTTAAATTAGAAACACATAATAGAAGATAGTAAGAAAACTGCCTATTTTCTTCTTCAATTCAAAAGCTGAAACAAACCTCACAAATCAAAAAACAAAGAAATGCAATAGAAAAAAAAAGAAAGAAAGAAAAACAGGTCTATTCTCTTTCACGAGGAAAATTGAATCAAAGAATCAAATGGAAACCTGAAAGCTGATCAAAAAACAGGAGCAAAACCAAAACCTGGATTCAGTTTAAAAAACAAAGAGCAAGATGCAAATCAAAGTTTAAAAAAATTTGGAAGTCAAACTTCAAATCAGAAAACCAAAACTTCAACAAATGCATGTTTTCTCAAACTTCAACCTGGGATCAAAAAGCAGATTTTTTAAAAAAACAGATCAAAACCTGGAAATTGAATCATCAGCAAAACTGAAAGCAAAGTTCACATGACAACTCAATCAAATCTGCAGATTATCAAAACAAAAAGAAAAAAAATGCTCTCTATTCCAAATCTTTTCAGGTGAGAAAAACTTGACCGAATCTACACTTATATCTTGATGTTGTGATTGATTTTTTTTAAAATATAGCGGATGTTATTCTGCATATATGAATATGTATCCATGTGTATCTAAGCATTGCTTGTATATGAAAAGAAGACAGAGAAAAGAAAACAACATATCTTTGTGTTAATAACAGAATGGTAAAGAATAAGAGGAAGAGAAAAAAATCATCATATCTCAAATTTTAAAAAGAATTAAGCACTGATCTCTAAATGAAAATTTATCATGACAGTGTAATTCAAATTTTAAAAATATTTTCAAATTTTTTTATGAAATAAATATTTTAAAATTTGGAAATTACAGTGATGAATAAATTTTTATCAGAAAACCAAGTATCAAGATTTTAAATTGCAGTTATATGTTTGGATTCGCACTTAAATATTATAAATTTTGATAACAATATCAAGTTTTTTAGATAAGAATTCGTTGAGAAATTGCGAGATGATCGAAAATGGTACTTTCGTCAAAACCCAGTGATCAACGACGAGTTGGACATCGCGATTAGGGGTGACGCTTGCTAGTGCATTGGTGGGTACGCGAAAAATACAAACTGATTTTATTTTGCATCATAGTGTTTGGAAAATGGCATTTTAGGGTTTTAGAACCCAAATTGGGTCGAGCTGTTCATCGTGCTCGTGTGGCAGCGTGGGATGATCCGAGTTGATCGCAATCATGGGGATGGCTGTTGGAGGGTTCGACGAAGCTTTGTTGATGATGGTAGGACTTCTCAAGGTCGGAGGCGATGGTGGGGGTGTGAATTACCATCAGTGTTGGTTTCTGGACTTGGTCAAAAATGGTTCGATTTCATTTCGAAGATGCTGCTGTTGATCTGGGTTCTCGCTTGGGATTGTAGGGGTTTGTGTGGTCATTAAGGGTGGTCGTGACGATCACCAGTGGTCGGTGATGCTGGGGTAGGTGCACCGCGTGCACGTCATGTCAGGGGGTGAGTTGCTCGAAGTCAGGTTCGGGGAAGTAGGGTCGTAGCTCGGGTTTGGCCTCAGGGTGTCAAGCGAGTGATCTATCTATACAGTAGGTTTAAAATTCGAATGTGAAACAAAGTAGAGAAGGAGAAGTTCTCGGGGAAAGTATCGGGTAACCAAGGTTTTACTCGAAGGATGGCTCGAAGTAAAAGATTTGCCTGGGTAAATTCAATAACTACAGTCTTCTATTTTTCAAATCGTAATGTGTTTCCAGGTTTTAAGATTCTACCAGGATTTAAGTTGAGTGTTTAACCAAGCTTAACTAATTTATTAACTATTACCTTTAAACAATCAATGCTAATTTAAGTTGTAATTTATTAAAGGTTTGAACGTGAATTTATTTTTGAATTCAAAGATATCTTAATAAGCACAACCTTTAACTTAAGGCTTTATTTTAAATAAACTAAGTAAAGATGATTAAGGAGTGGATCAAGAAGAAATAAATTAACTTAAAGGTTTAAAAGAAATTGGTCTATGGTAATTAACTCTAAATTGTTTTCAAGAATTTAATAATGTTAAGCGATTAAGACAAGTGTGATATCTTATGTTAATTAAAGTTTTAGGCAATTAAAAGTTAATTAATTAAGTTAAACTAATGATTAGTGTTTGATTTGAAGTCATTAAGGACGAAAAAATGAATGATTTTAAACTTGATAAATCAAGTGTTAAAGGTTAATTTATTTAAAGGGTAATTAATTAATGTGATTAATTTCAATAATTAATTAGATTAAATAATTAATGAAAATCATTTGTGAAATTGTTTAAGTGCAATTATTAAATGGAAGTAATTAAGGAATTAATTACTAAATGTCATAAATTGAGTTAATGTGATTTGTGGAGTTAATTAATTAAGTTTAATTAATTAAATCAATGGATCGTTTAATAATAATTACTTAATGTGATTAATCAAGAATGATTAATAAGTATGGTTTAAATAAAGATTAACTGCTTAATGTAATTAAATTAAATTGTAAATTAAGATTTAATTAGTAATAAATTAAGGAATAACTAAATTTTTATTTAATCAAGTTTTAATAATGAATAGTTAGAGATTACTAATTAATTGTCAAAGAATAATTAATTAATTAAATAAAGATTAATAAATTGATAATGAAGTCAATTAAGAAGTGATTAATTAATTAATGATTGTGATTAATTAATTAATGATCGGTTAAGCAAAGTAAGGAGATTAATTCTTAAATAATAGATTTAATTTGAATTAATTAAATTAATAAAAGTTTGAATTAGAGATATGTTTGCTTATGAATGATTGTATTGCCTTGCATTGATTGTTACCTCTGGACTGTAATATTCTGTAATGTGAAATATGCGGTGTATTGATATGTGATATCTGTGATATGTTTTCGGTGTAAACACCATTGGCCGTAAAATGGCATTTGAAATTCGATGCGACAGGGAGTCGGATTCCAGTTGGTTATCCGAAACCCACATCGATTTGTAATGATGAATCTTTGTGATTTATAAATTTGTTTTATTTATGAATCTGTGAATGAAGATAAGCGTAGCTTATACCGCTTATCGATATTGCTTCACTTTAATCTATGATGTGATGATTGATGCTGTGCACAATTGTGTATAAACCCCTGGACTACACTATACACACACAATTATGGATTGCACGTGGAAATCGGTTAAGTCACAGACTTTTTAAAAATAGTTTTGAATTTGAAATTTTAATTCAAAGGGTTTTGGAAATGAATTGAGTTTAAAGTGATAAACTTTTGAAAAGGTGTTTTAAAAGTGAAAGTTATTTTGAATAACTAAAGAAAGATTGGAATTTAAATCATTTGATTTAAATTTGAATTCAACATCAGAAATTGAATTCTATATTTGGTATTTATGACGTAAAAAGGTTATACAAATTATGATTTCAAATTTGAAATGGAATGATTTTGAAAGCTATATCTTTGTGAAAGATAGTTGAATCCTAATTTGAAATTGAAGAAAGTTTTAAATGATGTGTCTTTTATATATATATATATATATATATATATATATATATATATATATATATATATAAAAGATTGAAACGGGAACTGTTTTGAAAGCTATGAAATGAGTCTTTAATTTACAGACCGAATGAGTCGATCCAATTTGAAATGGAATTGTTTTGAAAGGTTACAAATGAATCTTTGTCAAAGATTGGTAAACCTTGTTTAAAATTGAAAAGGGGTTTTAAAGTGAATCTTTTGTTTAAAAGATTTAAATGTGGAAATTAAATCATTGAAAGGTTTTTGAAATGAATCTTTTTGGTTTAAAAGATTTATAAATGGTAATGTGTTTAACCATCTGAAAGAAAAGTTTTGGGTTTTAAAGTTATGACTTAACTGAATTCCATTATCCATATGTTTTTAAATATTGCGCTCATTATTCGGTTTAGCCAGGAGAGGACCATTGTGTCATATAACCCATTCCGAATAATGATACGACGATATGGATAGCATTTGAAGACCGGTGGTGAATACAGGATATTTTTCGAAAACGAAAGGATAACATGTCGAATGTCTCTGCACTGACTGGTCCCCGGTATAGAGATTTGATCACCTTTTGTGATGGGGAGTCTGGACGTGATTAGGGATTATCCGGATTTGCAAGGGCTTCTTTCGAAGTGCCTTTGGTTCTGTTCGAACCCAGAACAGACTTGTATGGATGTGTGTCTGACGTTATACTTTGAGATGTAAAACCAGTTTCTATCAAATACATTTCTATTTGGTGGCGGCGATTTATTCTCTTAGCTAAACACCCTTCTCTGAGACGTACGAGCTCAGAGGTTATGTAGTTGATGGTTACCAGTGATACATTTCCAATTTGGTAATGTGGCATAAGAAGTGCTGCTGATCATTTGTTGATCAAAGCATGGCTTTTGGTGAAAAGCGTAGCTTTGTGGACGAGACTTCGTCGAACTTCACAACCCGGAATGGTCAAAACAGGAAGAATGCAACAAGGTTATTTGGGGGTAGCGCCCCCTGAGGGTATGTTCATTTCCTTCTGGATAGAGGTGGTATCATGGTATGGAGCCCAGATACTTAACCTATGTGGTTGCTGCAAATTTATTACTTTGTGGTTGTTGGTAAATCCCGGGATAAAGGTTGGTTACGATCGGGGAATAACATACTCGTGTCAGTATTTACCTAGTTACAGAGGTAACCCGACCTTGTGCTGGCAGCCGGTTAGGTTCTCGGGACATCCCTCCAGAGGGGTACCCTTGTGGCAATGGGAATTTCCTTGGCCTGACCATTTGTTGGAAATCCAAAGAAACAATACGCGCTCTTTACGGTTTTAGTTGTAGAACCTGCCATCTAATATGGTAGCTATAGTAGGCATAATATAATGGTACCTATGCTGGCTAAGATTAATATTGTATTTTCGAAATGATTTTCTACACCGTGCACTTATAATAATAATATCAAATGTTTTCTCGTATCAAGCATATTTGACTATCATAAGGAGAAATCTCCTCCAAGTCTGCATTTGCATTGTGTGTGTGGCGGTAGGCCTTATGGTAGTTTCATTTTCTAAAAAGCATTGCGGATTTCAAATTTAACTTCTTTGTTTGTTTTTAAAAGACCATATGTTTTCGTTTGCTCATACCAGTCTCATGACTGACCCGGAGTTTATTGTTCCCTTCCTAAACTCTGGGTGCCCACTATTTTCCACACGGACAGTCTAGAGTTGGGTTTTTCAGATAGTAGATATGATATCGATCTGGTAGCCTTTAGCCTTCTCTCTGGCATTCTTTGGAGATCCTGGATATTGGAGTCTTTGATTTCATACGAGACCTGCTCGTCTTGGTGAAATGTGATGGTGGTTCGAGCTAGTGGTGTAGAGTTTTGGCTTTGGAGTTAGAGTTGCTGTCTGGAGTTATCTCTTGGTTATTCGTTTTCCGCTGTTATTTATTGTCTCTGATAATATTGATTCATATTGTATCGTTGTTGTATCGAATGTTGTATATCAATGATATTCATTTCTTTTTCTTCCGCTGTGTTGTTTAATTGTGTTATAGGCTCCGGCGAACCAGATTCGACATTCGAATCTGTGGCATTTGAATACAAGTGTCGTATTCAGTGCCGATTTTCGAAGGTCGAGTCAGAGCCATCACAATGGTCAAGTCTCATCTTGGGGCCATGCTAAGTAGAAAGTTGGTTTGAGACCAACGTAGGTCTAGGTCGGCTTACGCGGGCTGGTGGCAATCAATTGGCCCGACTTTAATTTAGGCCAGACCACCTTTGATGGGCGACTAACTACTTATGAGAAAATTGAGCAACAAGAACATTATACACTTTTAGATCTCATAGTGGACGAAAATAAAATATAAGTAATGAAGATAACCAAATCAGATAACAGTCTCAACATAACATGATCCATTCAATAATGTCTCCAAATAAAAATACATAAGGCTCCGACTGATATATATAATATAATGTGATATACATGTAGAATAAATGTAAGTAAATTTATCTTTGGAGTGTTAGGTCTCCTCATCCACGCACCTTGTGCTACCTATTTTACTTATTACTCTTACCACCTTTGATAGATTTTAAAGAGGAAAAAATAGAGAGGGTTAGAAAAAGCCCAATGAGTGAATTGTATCTCTAGTAGTATGGTGTTGAAAAAAATTAAAGTTCAATTATAACCTACACCTAAGGGAATTCTTTAATGTGCATGTTCTATATATTTAAGAGATTAATTACTTCCATAATATAGCTTGACTACTCTTATTGTGACTTTAT
Organism: Allium cepa; assembly: GCA_030765085.1. Classification (NCBI taxonomy): domain Eukaryota; kingdom Viridiplantae; phylum Streptophyta; class Magnoliopsida; order Asparagales; family Amaryllidaceae; genus Allium; species Allium cepa. The sequence goes on along the minus strand of CM060943.1, from coordinate 544,993,799 downwards.
GCGGCTAAAGTGTCGCTAAATCCCTGCTAAAGAGCGCAGAGTTCTTCGACCGCCATGGCTTTTCAGTTTAGTGCTATTAAATAGTAGATCCGCTTAAAGCCTGATTTTTTCTGCTACACTTGCTAAATCAATTATTTTTTCACATGCTTTATCAACATTGATAAAAAATAGTTAATTTGACTAGTTCTATTTTTAACCAAATCAACTAAGTTAGGGTAAAGACCTAAGCTTAAGGCCTAAGTGATTGATAAAAGTTATAAATTTACTTTAGTAATTAAGTCTGGGCTGCAAAAATCATGATTCTACTTTTTGTCATATAAGATTAAAAAAATAAATTATTTTTCCTATATGAATGATGTGAGGACAAGAATAAATTAACTTTGAAGATGTAATTTTATTTGCAGTAAATTTTTTTGCACCTTCGCTTTTTTCCGTCTACCCTCACTATAAATTTTTGCAACTCCACCACTACAAAACCGCTAAACGCTTTAGCTGCATAGTTGTGACTAAATCCTATTTTGATTATAAAGATTTCTACTCACAACATGCCTACTGAATAAGATGGGTACATCTCTAGTGTATGACCACATACCTATATATTGAGTTCACATTCTCAATAGTAACCATTTGAGTTGCGCCTAACACAGTATAGCGCACCATGCCTAAGCTTACACATTCTGGTTAACAATCTCAATATCTTTTGGGTTAACTCCCAACATACTCTTTTAGGTTAACAATCCTAATACAATCTTTTGGGTTAACAATCTCAATAATAACTAGTAACTTAAATGTAGAATAACCTTCTCATTAGTGCCCGTATCCTATACTCTATACCATTATACAAGTAGCAACAAGGGTGGATTAATCGATCCAAATCCTCTATAGGATTAACAGATCATGTTGTGATGAATTTCACTGCCTACTCTTTCCAGCTTCCATCAATAGGTGGCTACAACCGGCTATGAATGATAAGAGCCTCTAATTGCAATGTAATCACTTGTCGCACTAAGTGTTATGTTTAATAACTTCATGAAGTAAGAGCCTGGGGCGTCACCAAATGTGACACTTTTCCAGCTTGCTGCATGACTCCATTTAGCTGCGTGAACTCTTAAAAGATAAGGAAGTGAGAACAAGTTTCCCCGATTCATCCTATTTTGCCTGTACAGGTCCTAGTTCAACCAGGGCTTGCTAAAGTAAATCAGACGTCTGATCCTTTATATAATTATTTTTGTTATTGGCATTCAGATGTCCAGACATCTAACTTTGATTCCAAAAGTCTAATTAAAGGTTCAAACATTCGAATAAGATGAGATTTGAACTATTTCTTTTATGTTTTATATTCTCTGAAACTATGTATTCTGTACAAAATTCTAACATCTAAGTTCTTGTTTCCATGTCTGTTATCTTCTTTATTTTTGATTATTTTTTCGTCTTCTATACAGGTCCAAGCATACATGTTATATTCATTTTTAACAAATGTTTTATTACCGTTTCATTTTTCGCTTATGCAAAACCTTGGGTGATTTTTTTTTAATGATTGTATATGACTTTTCCATTAATTATCTACATATCTTCCAATCAATTATCTACATGTATTTCAATCAATTCTCTATATATATTCAAGGTTATAAAATCAAATCTAGGTAAATTCAAATAAATTTATCCATTTATTTTTTAGTATGTAAATAACTCTAAAATTGTTATACAAAATCAGATCTATGAATTAATTGCAGTTTCAATTCAATTCACCCTACCCTTCCAAATTATAATGAATATTTTATTTATTCATTGCTTAGGTTTTCTAATCTTATCGATTCATCAACATTTTTTAAGTAAGGAGTATTGATTTGGATTTAAAATAATATTTTTAATTCTAGTAAGTTAGATAAATGAAAATCAACTACTTATGTATAGCACAATCATTTGGTAGAAAAACCCACTCTTCTTGAAGTGTCGTGCGAAGAAATCTTTTACCCCATCCGATTTGAATTGGTGTCTCTTTCCTCTATTCCTTAATCTATTTATGCTTCTCCATCTCCTTCTCTTTCTCTTACAATTCGACTCTTTTACTCCCTTCCTTTTAATTTAATTTATCTTCTTTTATTTTTGATTTTAAAATTTAGAGAAGATGGTAGAAAATGATGTTTGGATTAAGGAATTTTTGAGATGGAAGAAAAAGAAAATAACGTACAGAATTAGAGTTGTGGTAGCTAGGGTTAGAATGAAGAGTAATATGGGTTAGGGATTTATTTGTAGTTGAAAACTAGGGTAATTAGGTTAAGTTTTGAATAAATATTTACAGAAATGACATTGGGTTTTGCTTTCGCTGTTTTTGACACATTTTATCAATTTCAACAAGTTATATATTTTATGACTATAAGTGGCATTCCAATCGTAATGAAATAGGTTCCAAGGCCTAATTTCAATGTCTGTAAAAATCTACAATTTAGTCTTTATGTAAAATCGTAATTTTACTCGCATTAGTATTTTATTTATTATCTAAAATTTTCAGGGTGTTACATTCTCCCTTCTTTAATATTATTTCATCCTCGAAATTTCCAAGGATGGAAAAATGCAACTTTCTCATACAACCAGTATCTAAAATCACCTACTCAACCATCAACCACTTGTCCTTGAATTCAAAATTTCGATGCATCGTGTACATATAGATATGGAATGAAAATAAATATATTGGTAATGTAAATTAGGTGGCCTTATGAAATGGTCGATCTCTTGAATACAAGTGCTTATGCCATGTATTCAAAATGTAAGCAATGCCCTATATACTTGCAATTCTATATGGATGAGCAATCATTCAATACATGTGCAAAAACGTGATAATCATTGGGCATATAACTAAGATAATACATAGATAATGTGATGTGCATCGTAGGTCAATATGAACATATTAGCCCATATGTGAAATATTAATTAATAGAATATACCCACTAGCAACCATCATCCAAAACATGTCCTAATGACACGTTCATATCCATTCCTAACATCCAAACACTTCTACCCATGAAATGTACCAAGCTAAACACTACGTGCACAAGTAATTCTACTAACTTAAATGGAAAGATACTAAAAAATAGCTTTGGATATGTAGCTCATATTTTCTCCTCAGATTACTCTCAACTAGATCATCTCCCCACTGGAGTTTAATCATTTTACATACTTAATTACAGAGTTGCTTTGTCTCATGCTCAATAATATAGGTAGGTTGCTAATGAAATAGTGACTCTCTCTTCACATCGACTTTTTCTAATTGACTCGGCTTGACCATAATAGCTGAATCATGTAAACACTTTTATATATGTAACACATAGAAAAAATTGTGAACACCTGCCAGCTTTTAGGGCTATATAAGCTAACTTCTCTATTCTATCCAAGATTGAAAAAGGTATCAACGCTAGCTTTCCTGAACTACCGAACCTCATAACATGTCTAAGCGGCAAGACCTTCATAAAACCATATTGCCCATTGTGAACTCCAACTATGTGCATCTCGTGCCACCATATTGTATTCTCCTATCCTATGTAGCCTTCTTTCTCTAACAAATCAAATCTACTTTCTCTAAAGTCTGTCTAATCATGTCTGGTCCAAGAACAATTCTACCTTTAGTTTCCCACCAAAAATATGGAGACTTACACACCCTTCCGTACAATGCCTCGAATGGTTCCATTCTTATGCTTTCCCTGTAGTTGTTATTATATGCAAACTATACTAATGGCATATAATCCTCCCAAGAACATAAAAAGTCCAAAATGCATACCCATAGAAAATCGTTCAATATTTGATTCACCATCTCAATTAGTCCATCCATCTACGGATGATAGTACTCAAATTTATTTCAGTACTCAAGGCCTATTGAGGACTCCTTCAAAACTCACTAATGAAAAGATGATCTCAATCATTGACAATTCTAGAAGGAACTCCATGCAAAAAACTATCTTCTTTACTTATAAAGTTGCCAAAAGTGCAACTATACTCATACTTCTAACTATAATAAAATGTGAGCATTTAGTCATTGATAGACTATGACCCAATTACTCTCGCTTCCTCTTCTACTCTTAGGTTACCCATCAAAAAATATGTTAATTGGGTTTTAAACCTAGTAGAATTTAGTAGGAGTTAGAACATCTAGACTAAGCTAGAATGACATGAAACATGAACAAGGCATCTAAAAGAAATAAGCCAATAGAACTTAAGAGAAACAAGCCAAAAATCAATTAAGTAGATGGATCGCTGGCGATCCATCATCCGTGGATCACTTGCAACCCAAAAGGAAGAATTATGAGTTGTCAAAGCCTCTTACATCATGATCTACTACAACTTCTAAGAATACTTGCCAAGTTTCATAGTATGACGAACAATCTAGTTTAAGTACTGAAAACTCATCTGATTCAAGGCGTTTGACCAAAAGCAGCTAACTTAAAATGGAGCAGAGAACTCACACTAAGTTGGATTGACTTTAAATTTAGGGATAACACTTAAAAGACAAAATAGAAAAATCATAGAAAAAATAGGATCATTTGGTGGTCTTTTGATGGATCGCTAGCGACCAAACTAGATGGATCGCTAACGATCCATGTAGATTGGGCCCACAACTTGAAATTTATAGGGTAGGTTCCACTCACACTAGATAGAGTACCTATAAAGTTTCGTTTGGTTTCGTTAAGTTTTGAGCGGGTTATGAATGATTCTTCCCCGAATTGGGCTAGTTTGATCTATCAGGTCCGACCTATGAGGAGTGGGCCCTATGACCTATGATCTATATAGGAAGCTCTCCTTCTCATCTACATTACTTGTGTGAAGCTTCATGTGATTTGGTTAAGTATTAAGTGAGTTATGGTGATTCTTCTGGACCAGATGAACCATGAAGACAGATGATTAAACAAACTCCAAACGACTTGATATTTGGACAAGGAACTTAAGTAGAAGATGGAAAGAAAATCAAACTAAGATAATTCAAAAATATGCTAAGTGGATGGATAACTAGCGATCCATCCCCAATGGATATATAGAGATCCATCTCCTATGGATAGCTAGCGATCCATCAAGATAGGTCGGATCACCCTCAAACTTTCCAAGCTCTTTCATAGCACTAAGTAAAGGCTTTTGGTAGAAAAATACGCTAAGTTAATGGATAGGTAGCGATCCATCCTCTGTGGACAGCTAACGATCCATAGAAATGGCTCAGATTGATTTGAGATTTTCAGTGATGACTTGGCATTACAACTGGACTCTTCTGCACTAGGAAATTTGATCCATTACTCACCGAATTCCCCTATAAATACTCACCTATCTGCAACATAAAAAGGATCTTCTGGACTAGTGATGGGAACTCTACAGAGATTGTTCTTCACTCTTCTCCTCCCACACAATAGTAATCTAGGGTTAACTGTGATTCTCCAATGAACCCTTGTACTTGTGATTTGATCTAACATTGAAGATTGAATAATATTATAATCCAGTTCAACTTGTAACAACAATCAGTTAATAGAAAATTATAAAGTGGACGTAGGCTTCATAATAGTCAAACCACTATGAAAATCTTCTTGTCTTTTACTATTTCTACTCTTTTGATATTTATTTTCTATATTATTGCTCTGTAAGAACAGGGTTGGTGCTTTCACACTCAATCCAAGGTGTTATTCCATTTTTTGGTTAACATTTTGGTGCTTTCACATGAACCCAACTTAGGCTTAGATCTAGCTATCTACTTTGGATGAAATAGGTTTAGAAGTTATGTCCACAATCTCTGCTTAGAATATTTGCTGTTTGAGAATTAATGGCGTCAGGAAGAAAGAGAACTACCTCTAGATCCATAGGAGCTATCTGCTGGAGAAGAAACAAACCCTCAACAAATTGAAGTCAACAACCCAAACAACTTGTTAATTGGAGCTAACTCTGGAGAAATGTTCCAGGATCTTCCACACATCGTGAAGTTTTGAATAAGGGAGAATTGAACTAGATGGTTGATTAAATTAACCAGAAAATGGCAAACAGTCAAAAGGCTATTATGGAAAACATAGATGTTCTTTTAGCACTCCAATCACTAATTACTCTTTACACGATGCCTAAAGTCGTGGCTATTATGGAGTAAGAGTATTCTTCTTTTTCTGGCTTGAAAAGAAGAAACAGAAGGCAAAAGCAAAAGGAAGTAGTGGGCGGAGCTCCAAGAATCATGATGGAGGAAAAAGTTAACACTACACCCACTGCAGAGCACCCGCTACAAACTCAAACTTAGGGGTGAAAACCCCATGGGAAGATATAACGATGGCTCTCTCTAGTTCTGAAGATGACAAACAATTTGAGGAAGGCAAATGAATGAAAATGCTAACGTAAAAACCACTAAAAGACTAAAACCAGTGCCACAGCACAGTGCCTAGCAATGGATGAGGAACTGCTACTCAAACTGTACTCCCAAAGGTAGGAGGGCTAAGAATATATGATACAAACTGGGATCGATTACAAGTCAAGCTTTCATGTTATACTGTGACCACTCCTAACTGACCATCTTCCAATCCCATCATGGAGCTTCCATTGTCGAATCCTGAATTGTCATCATTGAAAACCATCATAAATCTTCTAAACTTCCATTAAGAAACTCACTTTAGGGTTGACTCGAAGTCCAACTCAGGTGATCGCCTATTTTATTCAAGAAGATTCTGGAAGTCTTGGCTCAAAGTCGAACGAGGATAATCATCCATTTGACTCGAAGAAAACCTAGGAAATTCTAGCCAAAAATCAGACTTCGGTAAAACCCATATTTTCTCTAAGCAAACATGCAACTGACTCCAAGCACCGTCACCAACCTAGCACTTCAAATTCTGTGACTCTGAGCAAACCTTGCGATAAGTCCAAGCAAATGGGAAATTTTATTTGGTCAGAGTTCATGTAAAATACCACCGATCCATCAACGTCGATCAGTCTTCTTTTGCACATAACTCGAACATGCGAACTCCAAATGCCTTGAAATTCGGAATGTAACCTTATAGGGCCTTCCATGTCACCTCAGACTAATCTCACTTAGGTTGAATTTTTTTTGGGGATCGTCGCTGATCCATGACTCCATCCTATATGATTTTCCATTTAATCCGCATTTCCAATCATTCAAGCATAGAACAATCATACATATATCATTCTCAAGCATTATAAACAGCCGTAACTTGAAAATGGACCCGACTGACAACGATTAGAGCATCTTCCCCAATTGAAACCCATTCACTGAAGTAGTTCAGTTAGTATGACTAGCATATGGACAAAGCTAGGGCGATGGATACAATCAACCGCAAGGCCCTCAGGAATCATTAAAGGATGAAAAAACTTACACCATGGAAGAATTCTATAGAGAGGCGAACTAGTTCTACAAACTAAAGGTAGTGCAATTTGCAGAAGGAAAACCCAGCAATTTGCCAAAGAACATACCACGGTGTAGGAGCTACAGGACCTCAAGGACCATCTACCCAAGCAAGGCCACTAAGACCAGTAGAAAAGCGCCCTAGTTAACTGATGAAATCAGACGAAAGGATGAATATCAAATAACATTTTGGTTAGCTGACTACTAAGGAATGGGGTAGCAACCTAAAGCGATGCCTTCTTGTCCATCCTTATCTACTTTTCTTTTCCAAATGAGGCGTACTAGGCCACTAGGAGCAAGGCAGACAGCTCGGTGAAAGAAATGCTTATATGCCCTCGACTAGCCATGTCGATCCCCCTTCTAAGAATTGACGGTTCTCTAGTAGCATCGAGAAGGCTTGTCCGAAGGATCGTTGAACAAACAGATCCAACCAAAATTTCTCTTGAAGTCAATGAATCATCACTTTAAAACCACCGATTCGTCGGATACGCCACCCAAAACTCTTCTTGGAGTCGATGAATTATCGCTCCAAGGTCGTCTAGTCGCCGAACATCCGACCAAAATTCCTCTTGAAGTCAATGAATCATCGCTTTAAGACCACCAAGATGTCGGACACACGACCCAAAACTCTTCTTAGGGTCGATGAATGATTGCTCTAGGACCGTTTGGTCATTGGATATCTGACCAAAATTCCCCTCGAAATCGACAAATTATCGTTCAAAGGCCATCTAGTCACTAGGCATCCGACCATAAAAACTCCTTTACAAACTAAAGCATTGTGAAGGTCCTTTACGAACTAAAGTGTCATGAAGGAGAATCGGTGGATCAATGGTCATCTGATCCAAAAATCGTTCACAAACTAAAAAAATGTGAACGCCAACTAGAATATTAGCGGTAGTCTCATTCAGAACTGCCTAAAGTTATGGAAGTCATGCTCTAGGGCCACAAATAGAAAATCACATCAGTCACTACACAAAATTGTCAGAATAACTTCCAATGACTAATGAGACAAATAGTGCTGAATTCCAGAGCTTCAAAGTCCTCAAAGAAACTAAGCCAAAACTAAACCGACCTTGTGATCAATCAAAGGCCGAATTGAATTAAGCTAAGATTTGGCACCTGGGAGAACCAACTATCTCAAATCCCTAATATATAAGTCTATAAAGATAGAGGCTTTTCTACGCTTTAATCATCTAGAAGACATAGTTGCATCCACATAGCCACATGCAACTAAATGGGTTGTAGAGAAACCCCGGATACAGTTTAAGAGCGCTAGCAGTCCTATAGCATGGGGGCACCACACATACTTGAATAGCTACAAGGAAAGGCAAGACTAATCATACCATTGTTCTGTTACGTCCGATCGAAATTTCTGGCATTCTGAAACCTATGGACTTAACAACCTGGCTAGTGCAACAAATGAAATAGAAGCATAATACTTGCTTACTTCTTTCCAACTTCTCCTTTACCACCTTGGTAACCTGTTCCTTTTCCTCTTAGATTGTATGCCAGTTGAGGACCAATTCTCCAAAGGTAGTTTGGACCAAAACGTGGGAGTCTTTCCTTGAACTCCCACAAGCTCTTTCTTCATAACCATCTCCATGTAGTTGGTTGTCGTAACGACCTGCAAATTTATCACTTTGATAAATTGAATTTATTTTTGAGTAAAATGTTAATAATAAAAATATTATTGTTTTAGGTGATAATAAGTAATAATACACTTAAACAAATATTTACAAGAATATTTTCCTTGGGATTTATATCGATCAGTGGCATTGTATTTGAATACTGATTTATTTAAAGTGAGATTTAATGATTAAATAATTATTATAATTATCCGTATAATGAATTTAAAAAAGTTGTAATTCATTTTTAATAGTTATAAAGTGATAATAAATTATTTATAATAGTTTTATAAAGAGATATATTTGATTTGAAAATATAAGGAAAAATCGATATCGCTTTATCGGTATAATAGTGACTTTTGTAAATAAGTGATAATTATAATTGGAATGTGATCATTTTAATTCATTTAAAATGATAAGAAATTTATTTTGAAATTTTGTTTACAAATATATGTACGTTAAAGTATAAGTGAAAATATGACCAGGAATCGGTTCTCCGATCGGCAACGGTTTATCGAACGAAAGTTGTTCGGAATCAATGCAACATTGTTTATATGTCATTTACACATATGTAACATAAAAATGCATCCACTAACATTCACATGAACATATGTATACATACGTATATACTTATACATTAAAAAATACATATATAGTACAAAAATCTAAGGTATTTGAAGTAAAGCTTCCTCCTTAAGCTTAAACAAGTCAATATATGCATACATGAGTGGATAGATGTGATATGCACATAGGGGAAGGTTATTGCCATGCATTTTGAAGGGGGAGGTGTATTGAAGAAGCTTGGAGGAAGTGGTGTTTATATATCTTCCTTTACACACTTCTTTTTTCCTATAAATATAATACCCTCCTCTCTCTTTTTTCCATTCATCTTCTTCTTCATATTTCTCAACCTTTTGCTTACTTTTTAATGGCTTCTAAACTAAGAGAAATAATGCAAAAAATTATTTCAAAAATAAATTAAAATAAAAAACTATGGTCATATATAGTAAAACACCTCAAAAACGATCCAAAAGCTCTTCATTTCCCTTTATTCTTCACAAACCCCACTTCATTCCACCCTAGGCCAAGCTTAACCCAAGCTACACCATAGTCCTTCCCTCCTTGGATATCACAAAGCTTGGTCGAGACATTTAGGAGCTAAAATCTAAAGGATGGTGAGCTTTGGAACTCGAATAGTGAAGCTATAGCAATTTATTTACGAATCATTGGAAATATAAGGCGAGAACTCTAAAGATTATTACAATATATGTTGGATGATGATATGATGTTACAACTGGATTTATATTATGCTTTTATCATCAAGTTAGGTTGTTTTCATATGAATGTTGAAAATATATGCAAGTCACAATTATACACATCAATAAGCACGAAAGGAAATAACTTTTCTTAGATTACTAAATGGTGTATATGGAAGTGTTAAGCATCTTAAAAATGGTTTAAAATGTGTTTAATTTTTTTGTAAATATTTAAAAGTTTTTCGGTGAAGTTTGAAAAGAAATAGAAAATTTATTCAAAAATAAGCGCGTCGCGTAACGGTAGTTCGCGATTTCGTGCTATAAAAATCAAACTTGTGTAAAAGGTGGAATATAGCTCAGAATTCTTCGAGATAAGAATTCTCCGAACCATTATATCCTTAGTTTTACAATGAAGGAAGAAAATCAAGATTTTGGTAAGTAGATTTTGAAATATGAGTAAAACAAGTTTCAGAAAAATCCAAATTTTGCAGTTCGGAATCTAAAACTGGATTTCTTTGAAAATGATGTTTTAAAAATGTTTAAAATATGGAATAAATCTTATAATTGTTTTAAAATGGTTTTAAAGTAATTTAGTAATAAAATGAATTTTCAGATAAAAAAAGGTTGTTTTGATCAGTATAGCTTGAAAAGCACTTTCTGCAGCACTTTTTCACAGCACTTTTTATAACTTTTGAAAATTAGCTTTAAACTTAACGAATCTTTCATAACTATTTTCAAATGGATAGTTAAGAGTTTTAATAATGATTGGAGGTTTACTAGCTAACTGAAGAGAGTTTAAATAAATGATTTAAAGAAAAAGCTATTATAAATAAATAGTTAAATCTTGGCTCTAAAAGCCGACGAGTAGACTGGAATTTTCTATTAGTGAGATCTGAATGTGAGGTGCCTAAAATAGGGAGATGTCCAAGAGCAACCAGTGCCATGGCTTACCTGGCCTCTTTCCTGGGTGAGGAATAGATAAGGTCGAAATATCGATAATGAGTTAAGTGTAGAAAGGTTTTCAAGAAATCAAAAGCAATAATACGAGAGGTTTAATGATTACGTATATACCGAAAAGAATGTTTTATAAATGTATATCTCTAAAACAGTTTTTGATAAAAAGAACTAAATCGATTGAAGGATGATTTTCTATTCATAAGAACATATTTTTATCGATGATTATTTCGAAGGAATCGGGGTCGGATTTGGATATTCCTTTCCGAAGACCACTTCAAACCAATTTAAGTATTCGAAGTGAAGACATGGAGGTATCGGTGGAAGATGAAATGTTGCGCTATTTGTCGCAGACCCTCGGGGGGAATTTCACCTATCATATTTTGTGGCAATAGTTCTTCATTTAAGATCTTCGTTACAAGGACTTCTCGCTACTAATCCTAGGGTTAATTTCCGACAAGATATGGTCGGAGAGTGCCTTCGGTTTCATTCAGTCCGAGAACAAAATTGTATGGATGAATGTCTAACATTACATTCTTGAGATTTACATCGTTGATTTTTATAAACGTACATCTGTTTGGTGGCAGAGAAGGCACTTCTCTTAGCTTAACACCCTTCTCTGGGACGTATGAGCTCGAAGGTTATATGTTTGTGGAAGTCGACAATTGATCGATAGAATGGTAGTGTGGCATTCAAAGAAAGATGATGGTTAATGTGAAAAGGTAATTGTTACCTCAAGCCTCACACACGAAAATGACTGAAACAGGGTTAGATGCAGCAAGGCTATGTGGTTCGCAACCTGATCATCCCCTTATAGATATATTTCTTCCCACCATGACATTTGAGATGTAAATTATTGTGGATGTATGCTAAGAGACGTCTTGGTTAGGTCGGTAACAGCCGGGGTGATAACATTTTCGGTACTATCTAAGGAAATGTAGGCTGGTCTTGTCTTGGTAGAGGCGTAGATGTTCTATTGACCTCGGTACATTCCTCTGGAGATGTAATACCAGAAGGTAGTCCCTTCACCTAGTCATTTGTATAGAATCCATCCTCCAATAAGTGCCTGCCATTTTGTTTGTAGGGCCTAATATGCTAGAAATTAATAATGGTAACAATTGAGGCTAAGATTGATAAGTTTATTTGCAAATATTTTCAAAGAAATGTCATTAAAAGTAATATCAAGTATTTTTAATGTAAAATGTTTAGGTTATCATAAGGTAAAAACCCGTTCCGTGTTTATGTGGGGTCTTATGAGATACCTTTTTTGTTTTCAAAACACGTATTTTGAGTTCTCACACCAGTCTCAATACTGACCTAGAGTTTATTTTGTTTTCCCTTTAAATTTTGGGTGCCCTATTTTCCCAGGTAGCCAAGTAGTCAGGATTCTGTCTAGAATATTTTAGGAGGAGCATGCCGGAGGAGATTTTAGAGCATGAAGATGGAGCACCCGATGGGGATATCTATCATCTATCTATCTATCTATTATTGTTTTTCCACTGTATCTAAATTAGTTATACCGACAAGTGTAGGAATAGGCAGTTATAACTGTTCCTGGGTGGGTTTGTGCATACAAAACTCTGATGTACCCTAAGGATGAAACTTGTATGTACTATTTACCTATTTTAATGTAATGTGAGAATTTATGTTTCTATATTTTACTTTAACCCTGAAAATCTACCTCCTCGGAACTTGGATTTATGGCACGTGAATAACGTGGACGTATTAGTGTCAATTTCTAAGAGTCGAGGAGACGAGTTTTCAAAGTTATGGATCTCTCCACCACGACAACATTATCTGTTTGGCCGTGCACATCTTTCCAAAATATGGAAGGATCATCCAAGCCACGATAGCTCGATCCAAAAACCAATTATCTCTTAGAACTGACAAAATCATGTTTCAGCAAAGTCAAATTGCTGGATTGATGGGAAAACTCGATCCTTACCTTCTAAGAACTGGTATCGCTCCTCCAGTATCGCAAAGGCCCAAACCATTATGTGCATTTCCATAAGCCGTGCATCACTTCTTAAGCTGTGGAACCACACTCTCGAAGAATGAAATCCTTACGTTACCCGAAGATTGGCAATGTTGAGAAGTTCTAAACTGTTATGGATCGACGGGTCATATTAATCTGATAAGCCATGCAATGCCATAAGCCGCACATCACTTCTTGAGCCGTAGAACCACGCTCTTGAAGCATGATCTCCTCACATTACCGAAGATTGGCAACATCGAGAGGTTCCAATCCATTCTAGATCGACAGGTCGTATTGATCCCATAAGTCGAGCACTATCATAAGCCGCACATCACTTCTTGAGCCGTGCAACCACGCTATCAAAGCACTAACTCCTTGAGTTATTTGAAGATTGGCAATATCGAGAAGTTCCAAACCATTGGTCATATAGATGTCATAAGTCATGCACTCCCATAAGCTGCGCATTACTTCTTGAGTCATGGAACCATGCTCTCGAAGCATGAAATCCTCACGTTACCCGAAGATTGGCAATATCAAGAAGTTTCAAACCGTTCCAGATCAATGGATCGTATCGATCCCATAAGCCGGGCATTTCATAAGCAGCGCACTCTCAAAAGTCACGTATTTCTAAGCATGCACTCTCAAAAGCTGCACATTTCATAGCTGCACACTCTTAGAAGCTGCTCATTTCCATAAGCCGTGCACTCTTAAAAGATACGCATTTCATAAACTGCACAAGCATTACCTGATGTTGTTCTAGCATCAGCAGCAAACACTTAAGAATTCTTTGTACTAGTATTGTCCTGACAATACCGGAAAGCTTGTCTATTGCAGGATTAATAGGGATCAACTCCCGCTACTCAAAAGAACCGACATTGCTCCGGCAGTGCCGCAAATTTCACAAACCAAGAAGTCAGAAAAGAATTCTACCTTTGACTAAAGTTAATGTACAAAATGTCTAAATTCAAGACATCCAAGTCACGAGTTCCCAAACATAGGAGCTGCGATGTACTTTTGACTGAGGGCATTATAACATCCCCTATCTTGAGGCCTGAAGTTAAGCACTATAGATGCTGCATTCATCTATAGTATTAAATTCCAATGACAAAATACAATACTATTAATGGTATCCACGATATCAGAAGCATATGAATATGAAACAAAATCACAAATTCCAAAAGCAGCATACTTTAGTGATTATATTTCAAAACAAGTTTCATATTCCATTACACAATCCCAAAACGCATCCCAGGTTTTGTTCAAACATAATTATTACAAAATACGCAAAGAGCAATATATGAAGATGTCCCCTTGGATGATCAGAGTACTAAATAGATGAAAACTGTCTTAATACATCAAAACATAAATAGAATTAAAACTAATAACTCTTAAATAACTTTTCATGCCTCCTACACATCTTTGGAAGCTTTATTTGTTCACTTACTAAAAATTGTAAACCCTCAACCCTCAACACTCAACCTACTCAAATCATATTTGGAGCACCCGAGAGTTTAAGGGGAAAACATAAACTTCGAGTCAAACATAAAGCCTGGTGTGAATAATACTATACATCTCGGTTTACTGATATTAAGTGAGACCAGGCCACTTAGTGCAATAGGTTTCCATTCACTAATATCCCTTTTTAAACATATCTTTTGCAAATCAAACAACCAAACTGGTTAAAGCAATAATAACAATATCATGTATGCATACAAATCAAGTAATAAATGGACTATCTTTCGAACTATATAGTTTTGTTTGGCTAACTACTAACCTTTGGTTGACTCGGGCCTACCAGAAAAAATAAACAAATAATTCTAACTTCTGTTAGACACACTCCTGGACGGTATGTACCTAACATACTTCTTCCATGGTCAACTGATCCTAATGGTTTTGCAGGCTCACCAATAACCTATCTTTACTATGTATATTCCTTTCTGTGTGTAACATCATTTTAGTCTTATTCATGACAAAGCCCTACACACTGGAATTTTGCCTTATATTAGCTAAAGGCTATTAGCTAAAGAATAGGGCACGACCCTATACTAGTCCCACTTGGTATTCTAATATCTGAGTCATTTACTTAGGGTCAACTACCCCCATCAAATTTTCCTTGAATTTTTTTTCAATTGATTTAACCCTATAAATCATACCTAAACAAGGAAAATATACTCTATGCTTTACTCAAATCACTTAGTCATGCTATATATACTTTACACACAACATTGTTGTTGAAAATATTTGAAACCTTTGTTTAAAACCTTTAAACAATCTCTTTCGAAACCTTTGAAATTGCCCCTTTCGAAACCATTGAAAGTACCCCTTTCGATACAAGTAAACTATTTTACTTTATAATCTTAGGCCAAAAAGCCAAAACATACCTTTTGAAACCATTTACAATAGGCCTTTCAAAAACATTGAAAGTATCCTTTCGAAATCTTTATAAAACCTTGGACATCCTTTTCTCAAAACACTTTAAATGTGCCTTTAGAAAACATTGGAAACCCTTCATTTAAACACTAAGGTAAACCTTTCGAAAACATTGGGTAACTACCCTTTATAACCTTTATTATATACCTTTCGAAAGCATTAAGTCCTTTACATAAATCAAACTTTTCAAAAGCATTGGGTTTAAGTAAAAATATGTGGAACATAGTTTCGAAACCATTTAAAACCATTCCTTTCGAAACCTTTGGGTTTAACTTTCAAAATCCTAAAATGGGACTTAAAAGAACTAAGTCCAAAGCAAATCTTTTGGAAGCAATTTCCTAAATAAAAGAAGTGGTTGGTGTTGAAACCAACCCCTTTGAAAGCATTGGAGAAGCGGCTCATGGTTCAAAACGATAGTACTCTTTTGAAGGAATTGCTTCGAAAGGTAGGATGTGACAGCAGGGGTTTCGACCCCTTCGAAAGCATTTTCCTAAAACAAAAGCGGCAACCTATTTCGAAACCTTTCTTTAAAACAATTGACCAAGTTGAAAGCCATCTCATTCGAAAGTATTCTTTTTGAAAGCTTGGCAAGCGACATTTCCTTTTGAAAACAAAACAAGGTCTGGACCCCTTTGAAAGCCCTATTTCAATTCTATAACTTTTGGTTATCTCCAGTCCACTATGTACCATGTCCTTGATACCCTATGTATTAGTTTTGACTAAGGTGAAGACGGAATTATATGGTCGAAGGTGGCAGTCATAAGTGGAGAAACAAAAAAATCTTATAAAACCAATTTTTAACTTTAAAAGGTAATTTCTTTTCAACTACCTGCTTTATTTCAGCCAATGATTGGCTATTAATACTTTTCCAAAATGTTTTCTAAAAACGCTACCTAATTTCATAAATTAATAATTTAAAACATTTACAAATATCCCCTTCTATTTTTATATCAAACATTTACGTCCCATACCTTAAATAATTTTATATACTTATAAAAACTCTTAGGAAAATTCTCCAAAAATTTCCATAAATTAAATTTAAAATGTTTTCCAGCATATATGAATTTTTGACCCCAAAGCCAACATAAAATAACCATAACTAATTTTAAACCGAATTAACCATTTTATTCACTAGAAAATTCATAACAAATCCACATTAATTCCGAAAATTATGAAACCGTCTCTAAAATAATATTTCTGATCTTGTATCAAAATCGCAAGTCAATTTGATGTTATTTAATAGGTTTTTCAAGTTAAACCTTAACATTAAATCAATACGAAATAGCATAAATCATCAATAAGCATATATCCTTTAAAAAATCAAAACATGGAAAATTATTTGCAAAATAATTTCGAATCTCAACTATAATCGAAAAAAATTAATTAAATGTAACCTATTATTCACCTTTAGCTTGTGATTAAGAAGTTTTATATTTTCTTCTTGAATTAGATTGATTAAGCTTCTTCTTTTGATCCTTGCTTTTCTTCCTTTAGGTTCCTCATAATGATGGTCGGCCTCTCTTAATCTAATTTTAGTTTATGAACGTATAAAATGAAAGTGGCATGAGGGTTTAGATTACTAGAATACAACTCACTCCTATTTTACCCTTATCTATTTCCCTTGTCTATTTCATTTTAACTTCCTCTTAGTTCATTAATTAATTTGGCATGGCTACCCTTCTATTATTCAAATCTCAATTCCCTTAAACATTTACGTTATTTTATTTTATTTAACTAATCAAATGTCGTAAATAACGTTAATCAAAATTAGGGTTGTTACAGGCTTTCAGAGAGCCGCCAGAACATCAAGTCTCACATCAATTGTTCAGAATAATCATCCCTGTAGATTGAGGGGAACATAACTCATTAACACTTGGTCAGGACAAAATACCGCTCCAACTTGTAAAAAAAGGAGAAACTTACCATCATCCAGAGAGAAATGACGATGGAAGGCATTTCCAGAATCAAATCATCAATGCACTAGTTTCCAAAGATAGAAGCAGGCGCTCGACTGAGGTCTCAAATTCCAACTTGTAGAAAACCGGCTGTATCCGAAGACAGAAAATGACAATGAGAAAGCTTGAAATCGAGCAGCTAAATCATTGATTTTCGAACATTGGAACCAACTAATAAGGTTGTTGTCCACAACAATGCTATCAGCTTAGCATATCATATACGACATGAAACAACCAAGGTTAAGTGTCATAGACTCAAGACAAACACTACCAAACTCTATCGGTCCCTGATCAGGATAGGAATGAGCATGATCGTACCGGAGGCATTGTGATGACTCACTCCATAATTTATAATTGTCTTTAAGAACCTAGGATTTGAGACCTAGAAATGAAGGGTTCTACAGATAGAAGTCAGATCATAACAAAAACTAGTTGGAGGAAATCTTGTTTTTCGTGAATAAGAATAACCATGGAATTGGTTAAGCAACAACGTTGCATTTCCAAAGGTAACACTTGACGGTGAAAAAAAAGGCCAGGCAATAGAAATACCAGGGACTCCTATTCTTCTAGAACATGGCATATCCTAAAGTTAAGCAACTTTGAGAAAAACAACCACATTGTGTTGAAAGGGATCTACTCAACTATACATGATCAGATGAATGGTTCAATCCTAACCAGCAAGACTAAAACATTGCCTGAATACAAGAAAAACTAAGAAAAGACTTCTACAATCCAGTCATCGAAGTGCAAGTTTTCAACTAAGTTCCATCTCAAATAAGTTCTCAAAAGTACCTCCAATAGGTACATGACTCAAAGTAACTTCCCTTAAAGATGGACTTAATTCCTTAACAAACTTTGTCAATTTCTTCACTAGTGTATTGATAAGGTCTATGCTACATTTTGCCAGCTGTTTGAACTCGTTGACATATTCCTTAACACTGTAGTCTCCTTGCTCCATGTTAATGAACTTCTCTAGCTCTACTCCCTATTCTACCTTAAAATAAACATAGTCTCAAAACACTTCTTAAAATCAGTCTAAGAAATTCTAGTCTTATCTGTCTCGATAATAACAATCTTCACCAGTTCAAGACCTCTCCTTGCAAGTGACACGAAGCTAATTGTCTCTTTATTGCATCTTCCACACTTATCATAAAAAATTCAATCATAATTCCTCAATCATGCACGATTTAGTCCCAAAATAATTCTTCCACCTAGAGTCCGGAAGTCCGATATAGCTTAAGGAGATCCAAAGCAAGTAGAGGAGCCAAGGTTGCACCTTGCGCTTGCACTACGAGTCCTCCATTGGGATTAAGTTTAATCTGGCCTCTTGCTTAAATAAAATAGCCATATAGGAAAGTTCATGCTTGGAACCTCAGCTACTCCACCTGAACTATTTCCAATTTGATGGCCTATTCTCACTTATTTGTAAATAAAAATAATTATCAGCTTTCCTCAGATAACGTTAAGCATCTCATGTACATTCTATCAATACCAGCCTAATTCCGAAGGAATCCTGATCCCATGCTCTTATATAAAGTGTGACAATTCACAAATCCAAACACATTGATTCAAAGTCCAAAACGGCATTTGAACTTGCATCATGCCAAGAAGTATGAGTCATTAGGTTTTTATAGTTTATATAATACAAAGACATTTATAAATTTATAATATTTTATACTTTCGGATATTACAATGGAAGGAAATAAAATATAAGTACTAAAAATAACCAAATTAGATTACAGCTCAACATAATGTGGTCCATGCAATAATGTCTCCAAATGACAATAAATAAGAGTCTAGCTGATAGATATAGTATAATATAAAGTGCATGGAGAGTAACTATAAATATATATCTTTGGACACCAGATCGCCTTCTCCATGCACCTTGTCATGCCTATTTCACTTATAACTATAAAAACTTATTATTGATTTTAAAGGATGAAAATGGAGAGGACCATGCAAAGTCTAGTTAAGGAATTGTATCACTTGTAATATGGCATGGACAAGTAATTAAAATTTAGTCATAACCTATACCTGAAGGTGTTCTTTAGTGTGCACGTTCTACATTTGCAAGGGATTAATTACTTCCATAATATAGGTTAACTATTCCTATTGCATCTAAATCCAATTTTAATTACGAAGGTTTCCACTTACAACATGCCAACTGAGTAATTCGTTGAACGTCTATAGTGTATGACCTCCTACATATTGAGTTAACATTCTCAATAGTAACCTATTGAGTTGCAACTAATCGAGTATTTTTCACAATTCTAATCTTATACATTTGGGTTAACAATCCCAATATACTCTTTTGATTAACAATCCTAATATAATCTTTTGGGCTAACAATCCTAATAATAACTAGTCACTTAAACGTCGAATTAAAATTCAAATGAGTATTTAAATTTAGGGTTTGAATTTCAAACATATCTGTAGGTTTATATGACGGTTAAGTAAATGTTAAGTTAAATAACAAATGTTAAAAGTTAATTAGGAAATAAAAAAATGAGCAATGGAAATGAATCAGCGCCTAGAATAGTGGAGAGGTTGACACCTCTAACCCCAATGGGTCGACCCCTAGTGGTCGATCGATCAAGTCGGACGGTCAACCCCTATTTAGGGTGATGGCTAGGGGTTTTCCATGTTTGAACACCCAAGATTTATCTCTTTTTCACCTAACACCATCCTTCAGTTCTAGTGAATTTGAACTCCTATAAATTGGACCATATCCTCCCCACTTTTTATTCATAAAGATTTGTGGATTTCCTCGAACCTCTGCTATTCTTGCCTATCCGAATTAGATCCAGAAATTCCATTAGGAATTCAGGTAAGAATTCAATCTAGTTTTCTTTTATTTCTTCTCCTTCCAACTTATTCTTATTTTATTCTTCTCAACTTAATGCAATTCCTATTGTTTAGGACATTCAATTGATTGATTTAATAAACTGGGTTTCTATTTCTATTTACAAGTCTATTTATTGTGGTTTTGGATATGAACATTTAATCCTTGTTATGTATATTGAACTCTTGGAAATCTGAAAGGATAGGACTTGTATTAGTATTACGGTTAAAGGAATCAATATTTAACGCTAGTTTAGTATGTATAAACCACATGCCTATAAGTTATTAAGTGCAAATATTTTTTTTTCTATTAACATAATGAACGTGTAATTATCGCGTATAATTGCATAGTCAATCAGGTAATAATTGTCATTAATTCCCCCTTAGGAAGGTAATTAATATTTTAAGACGTAACAAGAAAGATTCCTTGTAAGGCCTTAGTTATGAAACAGTAAGACAAGTGTAATATATATGGAGAGTATTTAAATTATGGCTAAGTCATAAGGATGCGAGGTCAGTCAAAAGACACACAAAAGTCTGCCTAGCTAATCTGGCTACCAGTAGTATGACTTTGGGGCTGATATGAGATATCTTCTATGATAAATATTTATGATACGAGGTTAGTTCTATATTCTATAAGGTAAATCTGGCCAGCTAATCTGACTACCAGTTCCTACGAGTAATCAGACTAATGTGACATGTCATTATGAGTACGGGTCATAATACAAAGGGCCTGCATCGAGGTCTTGAGGTATTAGTGGTGTTTGATGCCTACTTTTTCCCTCAAATAAAGTATTACTTAGCTAAGGGGCTAATTATTAGGCACGATAAGTGGAATCTCTACCGGGGTCCACTTTGAGATAAGGTATTAAATGACCGATTGAGGGCCCGCCTTTCCATAAACAAGTATTAACTGGATCGAGTAATTCCATGTGATGCCAGCTAGATAATTACCATTGAGGGGTCTGCTTTGAGAATAGGTATTAAATGATCCGGTCTGCCACAATCGAGGCCTTAAGTGGCCAGGTTCTGCCTTTTGTCCAATAAATGGTATTAAATGGCTTGGGTACTATTTCTTGCATTATTAGATATTTATGATGTGGGATTTGGATTACGGGGTTTATAAACCTACTTCGAGAATGGAAGGCATTAAGTGGTTGGTTAAGGACCCGATTCCTTTCCTTATAAGAAGAATCAAATGGTTTTATGTACACAAACATATTCTTATTTTAAAATATACTGCTCCAGTACTGAAATGGTAAGACTCGAGGTTTTTATTCACAAAATATTTGTTGTTTTACTCTCTTCATTACAACATAGGTCAACGACGGAGTGATGACGACAATAATGCTTGAAGGTGGAGTGGCTTAAGCTTGTGGTGGTTATTATTATCTTTTATAATGTTTTATGTTGCACCCATGTATTTTGAATATATGATGTAACAGATTTTGCTTGACCGTTTGATGTTGTTTTGTATTATGAGAAATCAAATGGTTTTGAAATAAATGGGTAAATTTGCTATTATATTTTATTCCATCCATTGTGAGTTCTGAAAGAATAGTTATTTCTTTACACCATTGCTTCATTTTCCAACCAACAACTAGCCTTAGAATGGATCTAAGTTTCGACATGCCTTTTCTAGGTCGAAATTTAGGCCTGTTCCAAGGTGAGTTGTTACATTTGGTATCAAAGCTTTGGTTACCCTATCAAGGAGGAAACTATACGTATGACTTGTGTACTTATTATTTTTGAAAAGGTTTATCATAAAGGATTTTCAAAATTTCTTATTATATACACACACACCCCCTATTTCCTAGCACATACGCACATGCACCAGGCAACCCTTTTCTTTTAGCATATAATACTATCTTAGGAAATCGTCACTAAAGATCCAACCTATAGAAATTTGATATGACTGATAATCAATCTTCTTCCAAAATAGAGATTACGAGCCTTGGAAGACCTCCCATTCGTGGAATGCTTGAATGGTTTAAGTAATATCATAGGACAGTTGAGCAATTTCATATTCCTTCGAATGCATCGGTGGCACCTGCTGCCCCACCTGTCGATGCAGCACCCCGTCTCATTGACTTTCCTAAGTTGTGTAAGGCTTTCTTAATATGGGAGGGAAGACATACTATAGAACCAAGGGATATCTGGTAGCTAAAGCATGGGTTAATGACCACGGGAAAATATTTAAAGAGGTTGGTTGGGAAGATCGACTAAAGAGGAGGACAACCGCTTAGCACCTCAAAGGAGAAGCTCTAGATTGGTAGGACTTGATGATTGAGGAAAACACTAAAAGGTTTTTCTCGTTAGATGAATTCAAAAAAGATTTGTGATAAGGTTATGTCTAAGGCAAAAGTGAGTCTACTACTGGAGAAATTCACTCAGCTTTGGCAAGGAGACTCCACTCTTAAGGATTACATAGCTATGTTCACAAAGCTGGCTAAATTCAAAACGAGTTTGATAGATACACCTACAAAAAAGGCCATGAAATTCGTAAGGGCCCTAAATTCCCTATTGAGAGAGATAAATGCTATTCACCCAAGTACCTAGCGGTGCCACATATGAGACGTTAGTGGAGATTCTAATGCTACACATGGCCAATGTGGACGATAAAGAGGTAGAAAAGGAGAAGGATGCACCTACCCAAAAGCAAGGAGGATCCAAGAAAGGAATCTTTTGGGCTAACAAGAAGTCAAAGAGGAAGTTTAAGAAGGATGGTAAGGGTGCAAGTGATGCCAGAAGAATGGCCATGAGGCTAAAGGTTATAGGGTGACTCTGATAAAATAAGCTTTTAAAGGGAAGTGATTTAATTGCCACGAGGAAGGACACCTCAAGAATCAATGCCCTAGGTTGGCAAAGGAGGGATCAACCAGACAAACTTATGCTATTAAATCCGTCCCTATTGCAAGTAGACCACCAAAAGACAAAGGGAATATGACATTAGAAAATATAACTCTTATTTTAGGGGTTACAATACATGATTTATTTGATTTGGGGACATCACATTCCTTTATAGTTAGGAATGTAGTAAACTTCTTAAACCTTCAAACTAGATTTTTACAATCCTAATAGTGGCCTTTAATCCTAGTGGGGGTTCGATACATCTCTCTTTTATTTGCAAAGACCTAGTGTTGGATATATGAAATGTTGATTTTATATGTAACGTGTTAATTCTAAATTTAAGGAATATTGACTTATCTTGGGTATAGATTGGTTAGCATATTATAGAGCAACTCTTGATTACGATTGGTGGGTTGTACGATTAAGAAGTTGTGGAGGCCTTGACGTCGGAATTCTTTGTACACCCCAAGATTTAGTTGAGTTAAGCCATCTATACTTACTAAATCTATCTATTGGAGGCCTGTCATCCATACTTGTAGTTTATGAATTCCCTAACGTATTTGAAGAATTCTCATGTCTCCCACCCTAAAGGGAGATCGACTTATGAATAGATTTGTAGAAAGACACAAGTAGTCCAACCTTTAAAGCACATGGCCCTCAAAGAAAGAAGAGAATTTGATAAGAAAATCTATGAGCTATTGAAGAAAGGATTCATCTGCCGGAGTATTTCAAAATGGGGAGCCCCTCTTGTTTTTGCCACTAGGCTGACGGATCACTGAGACTTTGTATCGACTATTGCCAATTAAACAAGTTGACAAGGAAGAATAGGAACCCTTTACTTAGGATATACGACATGTTTGATCAGCTTAGGGGAGCTAAAGTCTTTTCTCAACTAGATTTAGCAATTAGATTCCATTAGTTAAGGGTTGTAGAAGAAAGCAAGTCGAAGACTACATTTCACACATTAGATGGACTCTATGAGTGTGAAGTGATGTCTTTTGGATTGTCGAATGTCCTAGAATACTTTGTGGATTTGATGAGTAGGCTATTTAGGGGGCAATTCAATAAATTTTTCATTATGTTCGTAGATGATATTCTGATCTCCAAGGGAAAAATAAGCATGAAGACAGTCTAAGAGAGGTATTAGGAATCTTAAGATGGCACTTGCTTAAGGCCAAATTTGCCAAATGTCACTTTTAGAGAAAAGAAATTAGATTCCTCAGGAATATCGCTTCTGAGCTAGGACCTACAGTAGACATCGCTAAGTGGAAGTTATGCAAGGATGGAAGACTGCTAGAAATGCATCGGAGGTTAGAAGTTTTCTCAAATTGGTAGGCTAGTATGGAAAGTTCATAGGAACATTACAAGAATAGTAGCCCTCTTAACCCATTTGACTAAGAAGAACCATTTCAACAAGAAGAACCTGATCTTTTCGTAGGACGATAGTTGCATTAAGGCTTTTGATAAGCTTAAAAAGTTATTGACTAGTGCACCTATGCTCATTATTCCCAATGGAACCAAACCATTTATGGTTTTCGCAGATGCTTATGGCATATGGTTAAGCGTAGTCCTAACCAAGAAGGAAAAGTAGTTGCTTATGCTAGTAATAGGCAACTGAAGGATCATGAGAAAGGATATCCACTTTACGACTTGGAGTTGGAAGCTATTGTTTTTTCCTTGAAGATGTAGAGGCATTATCTCGTGGAGAAGGGTCTGAGCTATTCACTGACCATAAATCACTCAAATACCTATTTTCCTTAAATGATTTAATTCTTAGGCAACAGAGATGGATGGAATATATAGCATCGTCTGACTTTAGCATTCAATATTCCCCTAGAAAAGTGAACATAACTGCTGATGCCCTTAGTCAGAGGCACGCTCCCTAGGTGCTATATATGAATGGAGGCAGTTGGAGTTCCTCTCAAATTTTAACTTCCAACCACCAACAAAACCATCCAAGGGTTTTAGCAGTTATGGAGATTAGGCCAGCCTTGATAGACCGCATAAGGCTTGAGCAAGTGGAGGATGAGATGTTAGTAGAGATTTTGGAGAAGTTAAGGAAGGGAAAGCACTTTCCCCATGCTAGTAGGTATTCAATTGATGAAAAGGGATTCTTAAGAAGGGATGAATGATTTTGGGTCCTAATGGTTGATAGTTTGGTTAGAGAGGTGCTTATGGAATGTCACCAATCAAAGATGACCGTTCACCCTGGAGGAGATAAGATGTATAAGGATATGAAGTGGATTTTCTTTTAGCTTAGAATGAAGAAGAGTGTAGCTAAGTTTGTTGCTAAGTGCTTGACATGTCAGAGAGTAAAATCTAAGCAAGAATAGCCTGGGGAATTACAATTACCATTGGAAATTCTGACTTGGGAGTGGGAGCACATTTTGATGGATTTTGTAGAACGATTGCCTAAAAGTCAGAGCGGTAGTGAAGCTATTTGGGTTATTATGATTAGAATCACTAAGAGTGCCGATTTTATTTCATTTACGAACAATAGAACAACCATTTCTCTCATGTAGATCTACATCAAGGAGTTAGTTCGATTGCATGGAATTCCAATGAGCATAGTTAGTGATAGGAACCCTTTGTTCACAAGTATGTTTTGGAGGAGCCTACAAGCAGCTTTAGGAAGTTATTTGGATCTTAGCAGTGCATATCACCCACATACTGATGTTTAAACAAAGAAGGTGAATAGAAATTTGGAAGAGTTATCGAGGGCTTGTGTTTTTGATTTTGTAGGACATTGGGAGCAACACCCACCATTGGTCAAGTTCGTGTGTAATAATAGCTATCAAGCAACGATTGGTATGACCCATTTTTAAGCACTTTATGAGAGCCCATGCAAATTGCCAAGTTTTTAGTGGAAAACCACTAATAAAATATTGTTCGGACCTGATTTGATCCATGATACCATGAAAAAAGTGGACTTGATCAAACAACAAATGAAGGCAGCGCAATACCTTCAGAAATTTTATGCAAATAGAAGAAGGAAATAAATTGAGTTTGAGGTTAGAGATGTGATAATTGTCAAAGTCACCCCTCTTAGAAAAATTGTTAGGTTCGGCAAGTCAGGAAAATTAGCGCCTTGATTCTTTAGGCCATTCAGAACTTTAGTGGATAGGAAAATTTTCCTATCATGTGAAGCTTCCCGATAGATTGGCAGGAGTCCATCATTTTTTCCACGTTTATCACCTTAGAAAATTCCTTGATGACACCACTATTAGAGTTGATCCTGATTAGTTGGGTGAATTAGAGATGGTGCCATTAGTGCCTTATGCCACCACATGCATTATGGAGTACAGAACTAGGAGACTCCGTAACAAAATAATAAGGTTGGTTCGAATACAAAGGGTAGACAACTAGTGGAAAGCATGTGTGAAACTGAGGAGAAGATGAAGATCACTCATTCAAAGCTTTTCATCGATAAATTTTCTCTCTAAAATTAGGATTTGGTTGCATTGTGGTTGCTAGATTGGACAGAAGGAAATGGTTGCCACACATTTTCACAACCAGTTTTCACTCATGTTGAAATTTTAAGCATGTTTAGGATATTTTAATATAGAATTGCATGACATAATTACACACTCGTGCTACAATTGAGCTCATTTTAGTATGTTTGCAGTACATAATCACAATTCACTTTGGTTGAGTAGATGGTTGTATAGATAACTTGTTTGTGTAACATGGATGTTATTGCACATTATGTTCTCCGTCCCTTAAAAGATTTTGGGAGAAATCCTTTTTGAGGCGGGAAGAGTGTGATACCACATAAAATCATCCATAAATAAATTGAGTAAATTAAATTAAATTAAATAAGGTAGAATTGAGAATGGAAATTTTATAAAAACTGGAATTAGAACACAAAAGTTGCATTCACGGCGAAATTCTGATCTGTTTTCACATATAATATGCTGAAAACATAGCTCAAATGAAGAAGTTATGAGTGTTTAAATATTTCAGATTAAAATTAATTTAATTCGAATTCAAACTAAAATGAATATTTAAATTTAAGGTTTGAATTTCAAAAACTAACTGCAGGTTTACTTAGGGTTTAAGTATATGTTAAGTTAAACAACTAATGTTAAAAGTTAATTGGGAAATAAAATGAATGAGCAATGGAAACAAATCAGAGCACACCAGAACAATGGAGAGGTCAACATCTCCGACCCCAAGCAGCCGACTCCTAGTGATCGACCGGTCATGGGGGGCGGTCGACCCCTATTCAGGATGGTGGCTTAGGTTTTTTCGTGTTTAAACGTTCCAGATTTATCCCTTTTTTACCTAACTCCATCCTATAGTTCTAACGCGTTTCAAATCCTATAAATACGACCATATCCTCTCCACTTTTTATTCATAAATATTTGGAGAATTCCTTGAACCTCTGCCATTCTTATCTCTCAAAATTAGATTTAGAAACTCCATTAGGAATTCAAGTAAGAATTCAATGTAGTTTTCTTTTTATTTCTTCTCCTTTAAACTTATTCTAATTTTATTATTCTATGATTATTCTAAATCTAATATACGTATATCCCTCTCCCTTACTCTATGTGTATATGTGTATCAAAAGAGAAATTCTCAAAGAGGTTGTAAGGCATGCAAATCCATGGAAGGCCAAGCTAAGAATATTCTATGCATGGAAACCTTAGTATTTCTTTTTCAGTAATTGATTAGTACATGTATATGGATTTGAATATGCCTTAGGGGTTTTGAGATTGCGAAACAAATAGATAAAATCCTCCACAATTCCATTTTGTTTGAAATGTTAGTTTATTATGTCAATGTAATGGAATTTATATTGTCTTTGCATTTTTTGGATAATTTCATAGTCTATTTCACTTCTCCTCCTTCTTTGTCTTCATAATAAACTAAGGGTGTAGAGTATGAATTCTATTCGTATTTTACACCACTTATTTTCCATATAAAATTTCTTCATTTATTTTTGTGTAAAAGAAGAGTTGAATAGAATATAAAGTTTGGATTTTAGTTTCTACTGTTTAGGATATTCCATTGAATTGATGTAATAAATTGAGTTACTATTTCAATTTACAAGTCGATATATTGTAGT
Source organism: Allium cepa (assembly GCA_030765085.1). Taxonomy (NCBI): domain Eukaryota; kingdom Viridiplantae; phylum Streptophyta; class Magnoliopsida; order Asparagales; family Amaryllidaceae; genus Allium; species Allium cepa. The sequence continues at coordinate 544,965,479 of CM060943.1, read as the reverse complement.
TTTGGAAATGAATATTTAATCCTTGTTATGGATATAGAAATCTTGGAAATTAAAGCGAAAGGACTTGTATTAGTATTATGGTTAAAGGAATTGACATTTAACACTATTTTAGGGTGTATGTGCCGCAAGCTTAGAAATTATTAGACGTGAATATTTATTTATTTCTATTAGCATAATAAATGTATAATTATAACATATTCAATTAGGTAATAATTGCCAATATACCCTTTCAGGTAGGTAATTAATATTTTAAAGCGTGATAAGGAAGATTCCTCATAAGGCCTTAACTATGAAACGGTTAGATGAGTATCATATATAAAGAGAGTATTTAAATTATGTCTAAGTCATAGAGATGTAAGGTCGGTCAAAAGACATACTAAAGTCTGCCTAACCAACCTGGCTACCAGTAGTGTGATTTTGGGGCTGGTGTAAGATATCTCCTATGATTAATATTTGGGATGACGTGAGGTTAGTCACAAATTCTGTAGAGTAATATGATTAGCTAATCTAGCTACCGGTTCATATGAATAGTCAGACTAATGTGAGACGTCATCATGAGTGGGTCATAATATGAACGGCTTGTTTTGAGGTCTTGAGGTATTAAGTGGTTGTTTGAGGCCCGCCTCTTTTCCTCTAATGAAGTATTAAATGGCTAAGGGGTTAGTTATTAAGCATGATAGGTGGAATCTCGATAGGGGTCTGCTATGGGTTAAATTATTAAGTGATTGATTGAGGATCCGCCTTTTCATAAAGAAATATTAAGTGGCTCAAAAGATTCCTTATGATGTTAGCTAGATAGTTACCATTGAGAGATTCGCCTTAGGAATATGTATTAAATGATGGGATCTGCATCAACTGAGGTCTTAAATGACCAAAGTCTGTCTATTTTCCAATAAAAGGTATTAAGTGGCTGGGGCACTTTCTCCTGCATTGTTAGATATTTATGACATGTGATTTGGATTATAGGATTTAGAAACCCACTTCGAGAATAGAAGACATTAAGTGGTTGATTGAGGACCCGCCTCCTTTCCTTATAAATATATTAAATGGTTTTATGTATGCAAGACATATTCTTATTTTGAAGCATACTAGTACTAAAATGGTAAGACTTGAGGTTTATATTCATTAGACCTTTGTTGTTCTGACTCCTTCCTGATTACAACACAGCTTAAGGATGGAGTGATGATAACGATGATGCTTGAAGGTGGAGTGGCTTAAGCTTGCGTAGTTATTATTATCTTCTAAGATATTTTATGTTGTTCCCATGTATTTTTAACAAATGATGCAATGAATTTTACTTGATAGTTTGACGATATTTTGTATTATGACATTTTAATTAATTTGAAATAAATGGGTACAATTTGATGTTACATTTTATCCCTTCTGTTGTGAATTCTGAAAGAATAGTTATTGCCTTGTACGGTTACTTCTTTTTCCAACCAACAACCAACCTTAGAATAGATCTAAGTTTCGATGGGCCTTTTCTGGCTCAAAATTTAGGCCTGTTCCGAAGGGGGTTGTTACAACCATGATAAATTTCTCTTCTTACTCTTTATAGTAGGTGGCTAAGATCGGCTTTTAAAGATAAGAGCTTCTAATTATGATGTAATCGCTCACTGCATTGAATGTCATGCCTAAGAACTTCATAAAGGAAGAGCCTAAGACATCACTAAGTGTGATAGTTTTCCAGCTTCCTGCATGACTCCATTCAGTTATATGAACTCTCGAAAGAAAAGGAAATGAGAACAAGCTTTCTCGATTCATCCTACTTGGCCTGTCCAAGTTCAACCTGGGATTGCTACAGTAATTTAGATGTTTGAACCCTTATACAATTTTTTTTGTTAGTCATTCAAATATATGGTTTCTTATTTAAGCAACTAAGTTTGATTCCAAACGTCTGAATACGGGTTCACATATTTGAATCAGGTCAGATTTGAACTGTTTCTTTTCTACTCCATGTCCTCTAAAATTCAGATAGTTGTAAAAAAATTCAAACGTCTAAGTTCATGTTTCCAAGTCTGTTATCTTCTTAATTTTTGATTACTTTGTTCGACTTCTTCGTAGATCCAAGTATACTCGTTAGATTCATTTTTAAAAGTGTTTGGCTAAAGTTTCATTTTTTATGCAAAACTTCGAGTGATTTATTGTAATACTCCAAATTCCATATATAACTTAAATAATGACTGTAATTAATAATAAATATATTTTGAATCTAGTTGAAGGGTAATTTAAAAATTTTAATATAAGGAAAAAGTGCTAATTTTTTACAAATGGTTAAACTAGCTGATGGGAGTCGCACTATTGTGTAGCTTTTGTTTTTCTGGTTAAGATAGAGAATTCATTTGCCTGAATTAGATAACGTATAAATGAGATATAAGGTTTAATGTAAGTGCGTTGGATTCGTACGCAGATAGCAGGTTTGGGCTTGTGCTGCTTTAGGCCAGGTCCATAATTTGAATTTGAAATTAACCATTATTTTAGATTTTCCCACCAAAAGCCCAAAAAATGTATGTATATTCTGTTTCTCATTTTTCAAACTACTCGTTTTCAAAACATCTGATTCCGTCTTCTTCCTCTTCGACCATTTCATTATCACAATCACAAATTTCAATAGAATTCAATGGGACAAATTGCAATTGAATCATGGTGGAGTTCTCTATCATATGGAATAAAGATAAAGAGCTAATTCGAAGGTTGGAATTTCTAGAGTTTTCGGACAGTGGAGGAAACCGAGTTTCTTTAGATTGGAATTAGTAAGTGTGGCTTCTCTAATTCTCGTATAATGTTATGATATTGATATGAGATGCTTTTAGACCGATTTAGGATTAGATTTTTCACCTAGTTACTTGGCCCGGCTACAAAGCGACGATTCCAGAGGTTATCGTTGAGCCTAGACGGTACTCAAGCCAAGATAGATATGAAAGTATAAGGGTTTGGTGTAACCTGATTGGTTTAGTATATGTATGGTTCGGCCTTTTTGCGTGGCTCGATATTGGGACAAGATCATATGTGGATCGACAGTGATGGGATCGACCTTGTTGGATCAGATTCATACATGGATCGGTCAAGCTGGTCCATTCGAGATGGGATCAGCCCTAGTGGTTCGATGTAGATAGGGTCGGTCAAAGTGGTTCGTTTGATAGTGGTTCGGCCTTGAAGATGTTAGGTCATGTGGTTCGGCTTATGTGGTGCGGCAATTTGGGCTCAGTCATAGTGGTTCGGCAAGATCAGGCGTCAAAACACCTGAGGGGAGTTAGCAAGTTGTCGAATTTGCAAAAAGATGATGCGATCGACTCACTTTGAGCCAAACTGTTAGCTCCACCGAGTCGATTGACAGTTTGCTTCAATTCATTCATAAGGAAACCCCGGGTGGGCGATATGTGGGTCAGTCAAGAAGGGTCATGACGCATGGTTCGGTCTACTTTACTCACCAGCCATGGGCCGAGGTATCTTAGTCATGGGCCTGGACAACGGATCCAGCCTATCTTCGTCTATAAATAAAGGGGCAGAGGTCTAATTAAAGGGACCTTTTTTCGAGAACACCTAAGAGACTCTGCCCTTTTTTGTACTCACTTCTTTTCTGTTCAAACTTGTATTCAAGTTGTTTGTTTACAGATTGTGTCTGTATTGAAATGATTAGAAAAATAATGAAAATTGTATTCAAAGTGGACGTAGGCAATTATGCTGAACCACTATAAATCTGGTGTTCTTGTTTTTTGTTGTTCATTTTGCACTCAATTGCATTACTTCTCTGCTTTAATTCACTTTCTTCATTAATCTCTCTACACAATTCTATTCAAGAGTATTAGTGACCAATTTTTGTGCCAAACATTTTGGTGCTTTCACTGAGAGTTGAATTCTTAGCTTGATTGGATCTCATCGTCTACTAGTGGATTTCCATATTCACGAGATAGATCCAGTTGTTTACCAGCAAACTTCCTATTCTACTTAGATTTGAAAGAGATCTAAAGGAAGCTATTAGCCATGGGATTGGATTCACTGAAATACACAAGTTTTTGGGATTGGATGTTGAAGTTTTCACTGGAGTTATATGAAGGACGACCTCTCTCCGAAGGTAATTCAACCAATCTCTCATATATCCGACCTCTCACTCAATGCAGATATCCAATCCCTCGCAAAAAAGCTTACATACCTATCCCTCTGAAATGCTTGTATACCGATCGCTCTAAAAACTATATGTACCAATCGCTTCAAGAACCATATGCGCCAATTGCTTCAAGAACCATATGCACCAAATGCCCTAGAGTATAGTTACCTAGTGTATTCCAACCCAGAGTATACCGAACCATCGTATACCGACCCAGAGTTACCGACCCAGTGTCTACCGACCTAGAGTATACCAATCAAGTGTATATCGACCCAGTGTATATCGACCCAGAGTTACCGACCCAGTGTATGCCGACCCAGTATATTGACCCAGTGTATGCCGACCCAAAGTTACCGACCTAGTGTATACCGGCCCAGAGAAAACCGACCTAGTGAATGCCGACCCGATGTTACTGACCCAGTATTGCAAATCGCATGTATATCGATCCATCCTGTGTACACCGATCCCTCTACTGTATATCGATCCCTCTCTCAAAAAACCATTCGACCGGTCCCTATATCAAAATAAATATGAATCGGGTACGACCCCCACTTTCAAAAAAAAAACTTTTTTGGGTACAACCCGAACCCTAGCTGCAGCGAAGTACCTCCGCATAGTGAATTCAAAACTCAACTTAATGAAGGAACATTCTATCCACTTCCCTTGCATCGTATGACCGAACAGAATATCAAGCGGCAACTTCTGAATGGAAACAAGGGAATAGACAAGCAACCGCTACTCAAAGGATACTCTTAAACGTTGGAGAACATAGATGATATGACTCTAGGCAAATGCCAAAATGACTCTAAGCACCATTCTCCACTGACCCAGCATTTCGAATTTAGTGACTCCAAACAAACTAATGTTTGACCCCAAGCAATTTGTTCCAAATGCTAACAAGGATATCGTACTGATCACGTTTGAGGACAGTCGACCTCAAGATATATTTTGGCAGCTATTTAGCTGGAGAGCCACCTATGACCATGGATCATTTCTGTTAAAAATGAATCAAAACGAAAGTGAGGAGGAATTGAGTAGATTAGGAAAAATAACAATGCTGGCCTGTTCGCTAAGGACTCTAATTCCAGTAGACAAAAGAAGATCTCAAAATTCGACTCATATGTTCTATGAAAGATTCAATCGATAGCCCCTACTTGGAGACTCACGACTCAGAGTGGTATCGAAAACCAAGAGAGAATCAATTGAAGTCCAGATAAAATTAGGGGAACGTTGTATATTCAAAGATGGACACTGATCCTAACACTGGCGATTAAAAATATCTCCAAGGTATGATCGGAAAGTTGATTCAGAAATGAAAGATTTAATAGTACATGCAAGCCTTGCAGAATGGCAAGCTAGGAACTTCGGATTCCCATCAATAAAAAACTATAATTATCAATTGGACCGTTGGCAGTCGACATCCCGCTAGAAGGGGCTAGGGGCAGAGTTGAATAGCGAGCACACGATGCTGCTTCACTTATCAATGAGATTTATACCAATCTTCTTTGGATTATTTCTATTTCAATTTCAATTATGCTTTGGATTATGACTGACTTGAACTAAACTTCTTTCAACACGATGCAGGTGACTAAGTACTCAGAGTTGGCGACCAACTAATCCACACAGACCTTGATCGAACCTGTGGAGTTTCATCAAGGCGAGCATGATTCGATTGCCCATCATCAAACATGTGCCTATGATTTAGGGCCAAGGACTAAAGATTGAAAAGCTCGTCAACGTCATAGCCCAATACAAAGCGAACATGACCGACCATCCATTCATCGACCTCCGCATTTGACTTGGAGACCTAAGCAAGGCTTCGAATGAATATGGCCCTATCATCCACATTAATCGAGTCATAAAAAAACTTCAACAAAATACAAATGCCTTTTTTGAAGCTCATTGACACCGGGATCTATCTAGAGTGGACGTGGTTTGATTATCTACACATCAAATCTTACCTTGAACACAAAAGGTAGTTCGGCAACCTGACTTGAAGTAGCTATGATGGACTGCCTACTCGTCAACCATCGCTCTCAATACATGGACACGACTGCACTTTGAAACATATGAAACTTACTTTTGTCTACTCAATAATCCATTATCCTCATTTTCAAGAAAGAGATAAGAAGCAAATTGTGTGAGACTTGATTATCCAACCCCATCTTGGATGTGATATAACCATCTATCATATACCACCTTCCTTGACTTGATTGGAGAATCGACCATCCATTTTTCAAGTTTCATCCTTGATGCTGGAGGCAGAGTCCCGTTCCATGAGCAAACGCGTTTCGATCGTTCATTCGACAACATTAGCCTCAATGTAAATGAAATACAAGTCAAATGGTGGAAATAAGACTGCTCTCAACAAAATCTATAAGTCCTTGAAGCGGACTAGAGTACTTTGAATCCCCAGAGTATGGACTAGAGTACAAAAGACTTGAGAAAAAACTCTAAGTCCCTGAAGCGGACTAGAGCACTCTGAGTCCCTAGAGCGCAGACTACGGTATAAATGAATTGATGAAAATCTCTAAGTCCTTGAAGAGGAGTAGAGTTCCCTGAGTCCCCAAAGCATTGACTAGAGTATAAACGACTTGAGAAAAATCTTTAAGTCCCTGAAGAGAACTAGAGTACTTTTAGTCCTCAGAGCACAGACTAGAGTATAAATGACTTGAAGAAAATCTCTAAGTCCCTAAAGCAGACTAGAGTACCCTGAGTCCCCAGAGCATGGACTAGAGTATAAACGATTTGATAAAAATCTCAAAGTCCCTGAAACGGACTAGAGTACTCTGAGTCCCTAGAGCGCAGACTAAAGTATAAATGAATTGATGAAAATCTCTAGGTCCCTGAAGTGGACTAGAGCACTCTGAGTCCCCGGAGTGTGGACTAGAGTATAAACGACTTGAGAAAAATCTCTAAGTCCCTAAAGTGGATTAGAGTATTCTGAGTCCCCAGAGCATGGACTAGAGTATAAATGAACTGACGAAAATCTCTAAATCCCTGAAGCGGGCTAGAGCACTCTGAGTCCTGGAGCGCGGATTAGAGTATAAACGACTTGAGAAAAATCTCTAAGTCCCTGAAGTGGACTAGAGTACTTTGAGTCCCTAAAGCGCAAACTAGAGTATAAATGAATTTACGAAAATTAGTAAATCACTGAAGCGGACTAGAGCACTCTGAGTCCCCAAAGTACGTACTAGAGTGTAAACGACTTGATGAAAATATCTACATCCCAAACTATGGAGTAGAGCATAAATCATTCGACGAATCTCTAAGTCCCCGGAGCATGGACCAAAGCATGAACACAAATTGGATGTGAATCGACTGGGGTAAGGATAACTCTAAGTCACCAGAATGCAAAGTGGCATATGAACATCGATAAATAAATTAGTGGATTCCAACCATTCTCTATTTCACAAACTTTAGCCTGAAATCGACATGAGGACTATTAACTCGCTAAGGATGGAGTTTGACCATCCGACTTGTGTTTTGGCCAAATCAATGCTGGGAGAAGGAGTACAAATCACAAAAAGCTGAATAACAGCTCGTTATAGATCTAGCCTAGCGTTCTTTACAACTTAAAGCAATGACTACAAGGAGGCCTCAACATAGAATCAATTGAAGCAATAACCAAAGCTACGGGTGATTGACTATATCATACCTCAGATCGAGAGTCAATATCTATCCGCACTAAGCACCTACAAATGTGAACCAAATGTCCCTTGAAAAACTATGACCACCAAAGTGTAGAAAGGAGAGTAAACCTCGAGGACTTGGTCATTAATTCTCCAGCACCCTCCTTCGATCCGTGAGGAGGAATATGGAACTGGATGAGCATGACACGACTACACCTGAGCCAATTTTACCCCAAGATCTGTTTACAGAACATGAACCAAAGTGGACGTGGCTGACCGTCCAGTACCCAACTTATGCCCAGACACTGACGAGGCACTGAAGTATTCCTCTTGGAATGAAAAGCCATGATACAATCCAGGATAGGTGAGACTCAGCCTCCAACTAACTAACCCGATCCCACGATTCAACGGGAAAGAGAGTAAAGCTAAAGTGGGCATGGCCGGCCTTTCTACTTATCGGTATATGCCCCAGACTTGGAGGGATGAGTGAGAAGTAGGATGAATGTGAACCGACTATTCACCGGTCATTTCTATGTCTTTGGAGTTTAGGTGGGAGTATAAACATAGCTAGGATGATACTCAACCGTCCATGCAGTACATTTATTAACCCGAGACTCGGAGTAGAACCGTGATCATCCAAAGACTGGCTGAGATAGGTCAATATGGAAACTTACATATAGTGTTTACAACTACTTAAGGCTATGACCGAAAGAATGCCTAGAGATAGAATCATTAAATCGATGCCTAAGCTCGTAGGCAATTGACTATCACTCCAACCTGAAGGACGGGTAAAGGATCACGTTGAATGGAAAGCACGTTACTCGAATATACAAGCAATTCAAACTCAAAGCAAGATCCAGCTATGCAGCTTCACGCAACTTGAGGTTGACCCCTACTAGACATTTTCTTCAACATTCTTCTAAGCTTGATCTTTGGCCATTTGTAGATAATCGATCAGAGCATTCAGAGCCCTTCATTATCAAACTTAATAACTCATGACAAGACTCTAGGATTCAACTAAAGTAACCATAAACATTGACCATCTTAACAATATTTCACATTGAATGTTACGCAAAATAGTGACATCTGAACTCAAAGAATCCAAGAATGCATCCGCTAAGCTGACAGTCGACATTACAGTGAACCATGGCGACCCTTCACGGGTGTTGAAGATCGGATCACAGCTTAGTGCAATGATGATAAAAGAATTAGTTGGATTTTTCTGAATATATGATGACATGTTCCCTTGAACCCATTCTGACATCCGTGTGTGATTTCACCGACTATCGCGAGCCATGCATTGAATATCGACCCGAAGCTACAAAAGCTAGCCCATTATGACGGGTAATACAATGACCTAAGATGTCTGAAAGATTACTTAAATATAATATCGAACTAAGCCAATTCGATATCACTTATTTCCCTCGAAGAGCTATCCAAGAATGATAATTAGCAGAGCTCATATCTGAATTCACTATATCAGACAACTACTCGAACATTAGTGGAGAACCAACTAATGAATGGAAAATGTATGCGAACGGAGCATCTGATGATCAGTATTATGGCGCAAGAGTCGTGTTAACGACTCCTGAGGAATGATTGATCCACTATGCCCTAGAACTCGATTTCCTTGTAACAAACAACGATGCTTAGCATGAAGCCTCGACCGCCAGCCCTAAACTTGCTACAGAACTTGGAGTGGAAACTTTACATATCTTTTGTGATTCTGGTTGGTAGTATGCAAAGTTAGGGAAGTTAATCTTTCCATGGGGCATTTTCTTACTCCTTATCTCGGCCGGGTCCAAGAGCTAGTAGCCGACTTCATGTATTATATCATTATGCACATCCTCATCGAACGAAATTAAAAGAGTCAACTCACTGGCCAAGCTGGCTAGTTTCAGGGACGCGCAATGGACATACTTTGTTTTGGTAGAAATACTTAATATTCCTAGCATTGATGGATGGAGATCAGCTAGATCTTAGAGACAGAGCCAAAAAAGGGATCATGGTTGACTCCTATCAAAGACTATCTATAATAAGGAATTCTTACTGAATGGAGGAATGGAAAATGACAGATCCTTCTCAAAGCTTCATGCCAAATCATCCAAGAAGAAGTCAAGTATAAAAAGGAGTTTATCCATTCCCAGCGTATCACCCACGACGTTATCAAAGGAGTCTTGCATGAATTCTATGAAGAATAATGCGATGATTGCATCAGAGGGCAAGCCCTGACAAAGAAAATACTCTACTATGAGTATCATTGGCCAACTATCAATCAAGATGCGGTTGATCATGCTAGACAATGCAATGAGTGCAAGATGTTTACAATAATTCTAGGATTCCCGCCGATAGAAATGACTCAAATGGCTAGTCCATAGTCGTTTGCCACTTGGGGGCATTGACATCATCGTCTTCTTTCTGATCCTAAAGGTGGTGCGAAATACGCCATCATAGCAGTTGATTACTCCACCAAATGGGCAGATGAAGAACTTTTAACCACAACCAAGATGAAGAAAATAATCAACTTCATTGTCCGTAACATTATCCGTCCTTTTGACTTTCCATGATCTATTATAACTAGTAATGAATCCCAATTCGACAGCGCTAAATTTGAATGACTTCTGCCGTCAGCATCATGCTGAAAAGAGATATACGATATTTGCTCCCCCTCAAATAAATGGACAGGTTGAAGTTGTGAACAAAATCATAAAGTCTATTCTGAAGAGAGGTTTAGAAAAGGATAGAGGTAAATGGGTGGATGACTTCCCAACAACATTATGGGCTTATAGAACTACCCATGGGTCCATGACTGGCCGTACTCCATTCACTCTTGCTTACGGCTCTAAGATCGTCATCCATGTAGAACTTAAAGTCCCCTCTCATCGAGTGGCTGAATACAACCCTTATTTTACAAAAAATATAAATAAGGAACTACAATAGAATTGCAATTAAACTAGGTGGAATTGGTAATGACTTACGAGTATATAAAACGCATCCGAGAGCCAATGGCAAGAACTTGTACCCGAACATGCACATGTATATTCGAAATTTTTTAGCTTTTTCAAATCAACAGAAATTGAATTTTCACTTAGGGTTATTAAGAAATGACTAGATTAGATAGCCGAAGCTTACTAGCCCTGTAGAACCGAACATAAATGGCCACAAATGAACTGCAATCCTGAATTTATACTATTGGGAATCGACCAAGTGTCATGAAAACCGAAGAAGGATACGACACTTTAAGAGGATAATTGAAGGATAATGACTATTCAGGAAACATGATGGATTTCTTTCTTGAGACTCTAAATGTCTTTGATTCAAAGCATGTCATGTATGTAATAAGACATACTTTGGGAGGCAAATATTACCCGGCTACTTGGCCCGGCTACAAAGCGACAGTTGCAGAGGTTATGGTTGAGCCTAGACGAGACTCAAGCCAAGATAAATATGGAAGTATAAGGGTTTGGTATAACCCGATTGGTTTAGTACATATATGGTTCGGCCTATTTGCATGGCTCGGTATTGGGACAAGATCATATGTGGATCAGCAGTGATGGGATCGACCTTGTTGGATCAGAGTCATATGTGGATCGGTCAAGCTGGTCCAGTCGAGATGGGATCGGCCCTAGTGGTTCGGTGTAGATGGGGTCGGTCATGGTGGTTCGATGTAGATAGTGTCGGCCCTAGTGGTTCGGTGTAGATGGTATCAACCCTAGTGGTTCGAGATGGTATCGGTACTAGTTGTTTAATGTAGATGGTGTCGGTCATAGTGGTTTGACTGATAGTGGTTCGGCCTTGGACATATTAGGTCGTGTGGTTCGGCAATTTGGGCTTGGTCACAATGGTTCGGCAAGATCAACAGTCGAACACCTCAGGGGAGTTAGCAGGTTATCAAGTCTACAAAAAGATGATGCGGTCGGCACTCTTCGCTTTGAGCCAAACCGTTAGATGCTCCGAGTCGATTGACAGTTTGCTTCAAGTCATTCATAAGGAAACCTCGGGTCGGCGATATGTAGGTCAGTCAAGAAGGATCATGATGCATGGTTCGGTCTACTTTACTCACTGACATGGGCCGAGCTATCTTAGTCATGGGCATGGATTTAGGATCCAGCCTATCTTCGTCTATAATAGAGGGGCAGAGGTCTAGTTAAAGGGACCTTTTTTTGAGAATTCCAAGAAGACTCTACCATTTTATGCACTCACTTATTTTCCGTTCAAACTTGTATTCAAGTTGTTTGTTTACAGATTGCTTCTGTACTAAAGTGATTGGAAAAGTAATGAAGATTATATTCAAAGTGGATGTAGGGAATTATGCTGAACAACTATAAATTTGGTGTTCTCGTTTTTTCTTATTCTTTTTGCACTCAATTGCATTACATCTCTGCTTTAATTTACTTTCTTCATTAATCTCCATACACAATTTAATTTAAGGGTGTGAGCGACCAATTTAGGTGCTAACAAGATTATAATGTAAAATGGCTTAAAGAATAAATATATGAAACAATGATATGAAAAATACATATATTGAATTTAAGAAATTACAAAAACCTTATTCACCATAAACTTGAATCAAAGTCATGTAGAAACCTAATTTATAAGAATATGGATATGGTAAATTACTAGAAACATGTTAAATAGTGTGTTATATATATATATATATATATATATATATAGGATCACTGGAAACAAAGAAAAAAAGGATGAAATAGAAATTTGGAACAAGAAATCAAAAAATAAAGAAATATTCCCATATCTGCCTTATGCACTGATGCATTGACGGCACACACCCGTGCACTAGTGGTACACACTGGTCCATCGCTGAGCAAGTCAGATTGGGCATTCCGATGCATTTGAATGCACAAAGACTTGAGTTTTTGCATGATGATCTCTGTGGAAATTGGGAACATATTTTCTTTTGGTTAATTGTTATGTGGATGCGCAGATCGATGTATGGACGTGAATATATCTGCTATGAAATGGTAGCGGATTACTCTAGACAAGTATGATGAGCAGTTTAATGATGGCGAAGCTCGACTTTTGGATATTTAATTTGGAAATTGGGCGATAATGAGACCCGTATGGAAATGGTGTAATATTAATATGGTCTATATGGCTTGGATATTGGAAATTTTGATAAAATACGAATGTATGGTTAATGATCCAAAAAATTGAATCTTATAGCATACGCAATGGGTCGTTGATTCATGTTAGTAATGAGATGTTCTCCCGTCGAACATCAAGACTGGTTCAAAAGTGTTTTGAAGACCTGCAGCAAACACGGCGGGACCAGGCGCGAGTCCAATACATGACTATCTTTTACCGATGTGGCGAGACCAGATAGTCGTTGACGTGTAATCCTTTACCGCAAAGGGCAAGATTGGATTATATTTATGATTATTTAGTTAGTATAATATTGTTCTACAGCCCGGCTAGGCGGGCCCAAAAAGTGTTATAGTTAGACTTAAATCATGTTATATCACCCTCACAGTAGTATACTTGTACTAGATTTGCTTCACTCATGCATGCATATGTTTGACCCACTCCTATATTTTTCTATCTATATTCTTCAGGTTGATGGTCTTTGGAGACATGATGGATCTGAAGATGAAATTTATATACATCATAAATGACGTGCATATTGAAATCTTGATGTGACAATGTGTGATATTGATTAAATTTGGATTGTACAGACTTATGTATTGGTACATGATTTTGCAAACTGATATCTATATATATTTGTGTGAAATAAAGTATTGACTTGACTATCCGCCGTTAGATTTTGAAAGCTATTAGTTAGTTTAGTATTTATCTTATGCTCTCTCTGTGTATGTTACATGTATTATCTTCCAACGACTCACCGTTTTGGAACTTCATTGTGTAGTTACGGAGTCCTGAACAGTAGTTTGTTACATGGTATTAGAGCATAAGTTATAGGATTATGGACCTATTGAGAGAGCATATATGTATATTTCATAAAATAATAACATATACGTGCTAAATTTAATATCTATGAATACATCATAGCTTATTCCAGACTCCGAGTATTCATTATCTATTGAGAAGTAACTAATAATTCTCATTTACAGATAACTGAAGCATGAATAATTCAACAGGAACTTGAATAGGCACTAATGCTAGTGGGGTTAATACCGATGTGGGTGCAAGTACCGAGTGGGTTTCCTTAAGATTCTTAGTGTGGCCATACCCGTTTTTTTCTATAGACATCTCCAAGAATTTTCTCAGACTGGTACAACTACCACTCCCATCGAACCAATTGCTATAATCGAAGATGTGTTTGCTGTTCCACCACCTAAGGTTGACTGCTCGAAGCTCTGAAAGACTTTTCCAACTTAGATGGAAAGACATACAATGGCATAGAATCATGTGCAGCAACTAAGACATGTCTTTCTGAATGTTAGAAGATATTCGGATTATTGGAAATAAGTGACGCGACTGAAAGGCCGTTGCAGTTTGGCATCTACGAGTAGAGGTAACAAATTGGTGAGAGATTATAGCTAAGATGGAGGAAATACTTATTACATAGGAGAATCTCAAAAGTATTTCAATTTAAAATTCTTTTCTGGAGCTGAGAAGGGAATGTCATTAGGGTAGTTTATTCAACTCAAACAAGAATACATGATTATAAAGGAGTATGTGAACAACTTTAATAAGTTAGTGAAATTTCGATTCGAACTAATCAATACCCAGGCGAAAAAGGCTAAAAAAAGTTCTAAGGGATTGAATTCTCGACAAAAGGTGTTGGCTTTGAATTTAATACCACTGGGGTGACTTTTGAGAAATTGGTCTAAGGTGCCTTATGGAATGCTATGAGTGGAAATGTGAATAGGGATAAAGTATCTAATGGAAATCATAATAAGCACAACAATGAAGGATCGCAAAGTGGACAGAATGAGAAGTAGGTTACTATGTGTAGGAGGAGTGTAACGACCTATAATTTTAATCATTTGAATCTGAAATATTTAATTGATTTTAAATATTGAAAAGTTAATTTTATAAGTTAAATGACTTGATTTTAAAAATATAGCGACTTATTTAATAATTAAATTTTTGAATTTAATATTTGAAATTGTTTAAATAATGAAATCCTGAATATAATATGAATAAAAATGATTTTGAAAGTTGATTTACATTCTATTTAAATAAGAATGAAGAAGGAAAACTTTCAAATTATATTTAAAAGTGATTAAATTGGTTTTAAATTAATTTGTTCAAATTAACGAATTAAAATAGCCTTTCGGGGCACTATTTCGGATTTTAACGAAACCGGTGTCATTGGATCCATAGTAGTGAAATATTGTATGCCGATGAATTTCATGGTGATTAGGCATATCATTTGGTCGTGTGAGATTGAAACGCAGAGGAATTAATTTTAGAAATTATATAAGATAATTGGGTTTAAAAATCTATCTTTTGCGTATGATCGAATTAAGCCTCGAGACTGGTTTCATTCCGTTCAAAATAGAGGCATAACATGCAAAACGCTAGGTGGCATGCCTCATTTGGAGTTCTAAAATTTTCAGACGTTTTCTAACTTTACATTTAAGTTGAAATATATATATATATATATATATATATATAACCATACATCAGCCCACACCTTTCTTTTCCAAATCCATACCCATAAAAGTTGAGACCCATGCCTTCCCTCCCCTATTTATAAACGCGACCAATACCATAAAACATCCAAAATTTTCAAACCAAATTCAACCAAATACTATGGCCCTAATCATTTTGGACTACTACGAGAAAAATCAAAGGAAGTTGTCAGCTTACAAGATGTTCCCGACGTCGAGACGAAGCAAATGGACGGTCGAAACTTGCGGATCTTTATGAGGTGGCCTCGGTTCATAGATGATCAGAGAAAGCAAGGTTGGCTGATTGCGACGTTTCAGTGGACCTAGGGGCAATGGTGTCTAAAGGAAAAACGTAGAAGGAGACGAGGGAGAGGCATGGTTGGAGTTTGGCGGAGCAGCGTGGCTTGTAGTGGCGGGAATCGTGGGTGGAACGGAATCACATTTTTGGGTTCTGGAGGACGTCTGCGGCGAGTTGGAGTGGGGACCTACAGCATGGGTTGCAGATGGTCCAAGAGGGTCAATGGCAAGGGGGCGACGATCTCAACTGGTGGGCGGCGGCGGCATTGAAAAGATTAATGGTATGGGTGTGTATTCGAGCGTAAGAGGGAAGGAGGTTTAAAAATGTGATTAAGTTATTATTTATATGGTTAACAAATTAATTATTAAAATTGTTTGACTTGTAAATTAAACAGATCATTCGTTTTAGGTCCAAATCAAAAATGGTCAGTCGCATTAGTTCGTAATGACAAGATCTAGGATATGAAATCCAGTATTGGTGGCAATTGGAACTAGTGGAATTCTACGTCGAAATTGAACGCCGTTCGTTTTCAGACGGAACCAGTACGCGCTAGCGATAAATGGAATGCTGGTGAGTTAAACTCACCTTTTTAGTTAACTAGAATGATATATAGTTGATAAAAATTGTTGGTTGGATGTTTAGATGATTTACTATTTTATATTGTTGGTTTGGATATATTTCCGCCTTTGGAGCAGATGAGCCCCTATTACGTTCCCATGTAAAAGGAGATGACACTTTGTATACGATCCCACCTCGAAGCAGTTGATTTATATTATATAATCATATAATGTTTGTAATGCTGGGGGAACAAGTTGGAGGGATGCAACAGTATTCCTCATCATTGTTGATTTTATTTTCAGATATGTGTGCTGATATATATGAGTTGTGATGCGGAGGGAACAAGTTGGAGGGATCCAACGGGAATCCTCGCTATTGTTAAATTGGTTTTTAATAATATTTCAATTATATAAATTATTGGACAATAAACCTGATTTGTTGGAAATATGGGTTATGACAACGTTATATCTTAAAAAAACTGAAAACCCGATAGTGATAGGCATTTAATATCAATACTGGTTGAGCATTTGGTAACTATTGGTCGCAAATTTGTCTCTTAAAAACACTATAAATTGCCATTGACTTGGAATTGGTTTTTGTGACAGGAAATGATTTTAAATCCAAAATTAGGTTTAAAAACTTATTATTGTAAAGTTATCAAGTTATATTAATATTGTTTTAAAGAAATATAATTATATCAGTATTGTTTTAAAGTTATTTTCTTATAGTTAATATTGTATTAAAGTATTTATCGAAATGTTAATACTTTGAAAGGTTAATTATTTTAAGAATAATTATGGTTTGAAATTAATAATAAGGATTTATTAATAAGGTTTTGAGAATAGATTATTATTATTTATAATAAAAGGTAAAGATTATTTATGATTATTTGTGAAATGATTTATTTTTATATTTAGACGTTTTAAGTTTAATAATTATTTTTATATCATACCGTTTAAAAGTAAATGATCTTTATTTGTTCATAAATGTGTTCGAGTCTTATAAATAGAGTTTTATAAACGGACTTGGATTTTATGAGAGAAGTTTTTAAAATGGTTTGAGACCAGAAGGAATGTTATTTACAAGGTGAAAAAGTTTAATAAATGGTTAGATATTTATAAATAAGGTTAAAAATGTGTTTATAGATTTATAAAAGGAGTTTTATAAAGGTTTATGGATTTATAAAGACTTATAAATGATTTCTGAAATGTACGAAGAAAACTTTTAGGTGATTGAAAAATTTATAAAAGGGATTGTAAATGATTTTCAGAGAATATGAAATGGTTTATAAATGGTTTGGAGAATTATAAGGAGTTTATAAATGACTTTTAGAACCGAACAAAAAAGAAAATCTTTCTCAATCTTTTAAATATACTTATACCATTGAGATAAGTATATGTGGGCAATTTTCAAGTTGTGAGGTGTGATGTGTGACAATATACTTATACCGTTGAGATAAGTATATGAATATTTCCTAAGTATTGGAAATTTAGGGATTTGTGGATATAACTTTTTGATGGTATTTTTATACATGTAATTTACAAAGTGATTTTAAATGAGTGAAAGATTTACTAAAGGATGTTAGTGGTTGCTTATATGCTTAACTAATGTTGGTTTTTCTCTATGGAATAAATCACCAATTTAGATTTGTGTTTGTTGATATTTAATTAATCGACTATCAAAATCTAGGCCTAAATATGCAATCTTTCTTAATTTTGGTGGTATGGAGATATTACCTACTTAACACCGAAGGATTTTAACTGGGAAATATCTAGGAGAAACACATAAATTATATGGTACAGTTACCGTCAATGGTACTATAGTGTGCATATAAACTCGTTTTGTTCTTCTAGGAAAAATGATGAGGAGATCCATCAACTTAAACAGTTAGGGGGTGATCCTGCTCTTGTGTATTGTCTGATTATTTCCTAAACAACCGGTATTGAGCATTCAGAAAAATTGAAAATTGGATTTTGGTGTGCCAGGGAAGTGGAAGAGTGCACTCGCAAGAGGTGACTTAAAAACCGTAACCACTTCGAAATAGTATACGATTCTATGGAGGAGTTGATATTGAGATGTTGGAATCCATGTGTGGTTCCAAGATCCGCTAGGGTATGGGTATTTATGTGTGATTCCAAGATCTATTTGAGATATGGGAATCCAGGTGTAATTCCGAGACATATTCGGTCATGGGAATCCATGTGCGATTCTATGATCTATTTTGATTGTGGTGCGTGAGCTAGAAACCCGAAAGTAGCCTCATCAGTGGTAATGACTAAAACCAGAGATAAGAGGCATGGCCAGTAGGGTTGGTAAACCTATAGGGTGTAATCAGCTCCACCTAGACGTTATTTGCAGTTGTTGTGCATGCATGGGGTAGTGCACTCATTTTAGCGAGAATAGTATTGTTTTTCATATGGTACGTCACTAGGGATGTATGCTGCTTTGAAAGGTTATCTCTGATCCTTGTGCCGGGGGACCGTTCTCGAAGTACCGTAGGCACCTCTATGCAATCCTACACAATTAGCGAACGTGCCTTATCGGTTTTCGATTATATACCAAGTATTGTTGTGATGTACTCACGAGCATCACAGCTACTTGATTATTATTATTATTTTCACCTTGACATTATTACAATATAAATGGGTTTTCTATAGAAAATGTTTTTATTATCGTGAGGTAAAAATCAGTCCATGTTTATATGCAGCATGGTGTGATGACCCACAAATCCATACCCTCTGAATCGACAATAATCCAGACATGTCTGACCCAAAAAGCACAGACTGATGGAAAATCATAAGAAAGAAAAGAAGATAAGAGAAGAAAAAGCGAAGAGAGAACCAAACAGAACAATACAGAATCTCACATCGCAGTGGATAACATATAATATCATATCAATGATCTTCACAAACCAGAAACTGTATATACATACATCAACCAGAGTTCAACAATCAATCACTAATCACCAGCCTGAATAGTTATAATAACTTTTCCTCACAATTGCTGACATTATACAACAACAATGCGCAAAGCGGATAGCAAAACTGATACATGTATATGAAAATGAGGACTCATGCTAAAGCTCCAAAAGCACCAAATCCGAACTGTAAATATACTCGGTCTGACTCGAGCATTAAAAGGAAGAACGCCCGGATCAGTCTGGTAAACCAGCGTGAGAAACACACCAGCTGAATGTATTAGATTACCAAACTTTTCCTTTATTAAAACAAAAGTATCTCGTAAGACACGTCCACACATAAACATGGACATGTTTTTACCTTACGATAACTAAATCATTTCATATCAAATCATCTTATATTGTAATAGTGTCTAGCATAAAAATAATATTAATCATAGCCGAAACTGTTACATTGATTAAATTCCAACATATAGCCCAAAATGGGTAATACAATCAAAATGGCAAGCACATAGTGGAGTTTGGATTTCCATACAAATGACTAGGTGAAGAGACAACCTTCCGGCGGTACATCTCTAGAGGAATGTACCAAGGACCATAACAAAGGATTCTCTACCAACACAAGACCGCCTACCTCTATAACAAGATGGTACCGAATATATCATCCCCCGGTCGTTACCAACCTTTATCGAGGGCACTCGAAACATACAAACCACAATAATCAAATA
This sequence comes from Allium cepa, assembly GCA_030765085.1. Classification (NCBI taxonomy): domain Eukaryota; kingdom Viridiplantae; phylum Streptophyta; class Magnoliopsida; order Asparagales; family Amaryllidaceae; genus Allium; species Allium cepa. Next base: position 544,945,643 of record CM060943.1, on the reverse strand, counting down.
CACGACGTCATAGCGTGTAAAGATATATCTAGAAGAGGATGATCATATCCTACCAAGGAGCGACCCACTTAGCCTTACCACATCTAACCCTGTTTGGTTATTTCTGGTTGATGAGACCCGAGGTAATGATTACCTTTCATATATCACATCACTTTAAATGCCACATGGCCATTTTTGTTGACTACTAATTTCCTTCCACAAAAATACAACCCTTAAGCTCATATTTCTCAAGGAGGGTGTTAAGCTAAGAGAAGTTACCTTTTCCGCCACCATTGACGTACATTTGTAAAAACCAATGTATGTAATCTTTAGAAATGTAATGTGAGACAAACATCTATACAAGTTGTCCAGGAACAAGACAAACCAAATGTACTTCCCTACCACATCCTATCGGAAAATCCCTAGGATTAGTAGCGAATAGTCCTTGCATTGGATATTTCATAACGAAGAGACTACTGCTACTGGATGCATATTGGTATTTTCACCCAAATGATTGACAAGCAGCCCTCTACTATGAAAATTCAAAATATCAATATCATCATAACCAACCTGCATAATCGTCGTATAAATGTTGGTCCTAAGTTGTTTTCAAATAAATCTGATCCCGGTCTCTTCGCACCAACAACGCAAAAGCATTCTCAACCTCACACAGAAACTAAGTCTCATAGACTTATCACGTCTTCAACTTTCAACTTGCTATCCTTCGGTCAAGAAGGAAGCTCCGTAGATTGGAGTAATACTCCACACTACACAAATCAACATCCTCAACACAAAAGATACTCAAGCCAACACAGAAGACTACGTACTAAGTGTACGACTAAATATTTCCCACATCAAGTCGAGGAACTAAAATGGTCAAATTTGATAGTAGGTTATTTAACTATCAAAGCAAACAAACAAATATTCAGCACCACAAACAATCACTAGTCCCTTTTAATTAATCTTTCATTAATTAAATCACTTGCCAAATATTCACTTCAAATTATCTTTCAAAAGATATATTCTCAAAACATTTCGCATTTCATTATTGAAAAACATTTCCATATACTTATTTAATAATAAGTAATTCACAAATTAATTTATTTTCAACATTTAGAAAATATTACATATACATAAATCAGGATTAAGTATATATTTTATTCTTTAAGGAAAACGTTCTCTTTAAACACATTTATTTGGGTCAAAACGAATGTTGCGTAAAACGTCGTTACGGCAACCCAAAATCACTAGTATAGGGATTTGAAAATTAGATAGATTTATAAATCCCATATACTATACAAAAAATTTCCTTTCGAAAATCATTTACTATAACAATAGTGTTATAGTCCATCATTTCCTTTTTTCTTGAAAACGTCTATTTCAACAATAAATGTTGAAATCTATATATTCGATACTTAACACATTTCAAAAACATCTTTCAAACCTTTCAACTTCAATTCAAAATCACTTTCCAAAAATATCCATTTACTTTAATATATAATTCACTATCCAAAATCATGAATAAAATTCATTTACCGAAATCCAATATTTCTATACATTTATTAAAGGATAATCCACTATCCAAAATCGTGAATATAATCCCTTTATCCAATTCCTTTACATCTCATTTGCATGCCAAAATCAAATTTATAAGTTAATTACTTATAATTGTCTTAGTTACAAATTTGTTCATTTTATAACTTCATCAATTATAAATCTTATTTACTTATAAGATTCAATTATAACTTCTTTTTAACACTTACAAAACTCCTTTATAATTCCATTATTTTTATTTATAAAATATCCATTTTATAAATCTTATATATAAACCATTTATAATAAGTTCAAAATCTCAATTTATACTATTTTACAAAATAGTTAACTCCACATTTCAAAAAATCATATTTTGTTTCCATTTAAATAAACTTATTCTTTCAACAATTTACAAATCGTTATTAAAACATATATAACTCCAAAAATCATACTTAAGTATAATTCACAAAAATCATAATTTTTATAACATAAAAATTATAGCTTTTATTTATTTAAAATAAATCCATTTACTTAACAATTCAAAAATAAAAAAACATCTATTTTCAAAATCTCTTTAAAATCCTTTTTAATTTGAAATCATTACTTTAATACTTTTAAATTACCAAAAATAGGCCCAATGCTGCAATAGCACTAAATACATCAATCATGGCAACCAAGCATCATATATCATATAATAATAGCGTATATCACAATATGTGTAAATAAAACCAATACCGTGAAGGAATCCAGTCGGATCCCTCTAACCTGTCCCTGCAACAAATATACATATTTCAAAATATGTACAAGGGCCGCTTCGAGACAAACGCACGTACAAAGGTCATCCACTCATACACGAGAACATATAGGGTCACATCTACTCAATAGGCGGGAATATATCCAAATATCAATCAATATATATACAATATGTCATATATCATCCAAAAAACCATGAATCATCATAAATAAATTTTATTCTCACTTATATAAAAATATCAGTAAGTTAGAAAGAGTGAGTTGTACTCACATTGGTTCCAATGGCAGTCGTAGTGTTTTATTCCGAATAAAATTAAAAAAGCATTTAATTTTACCTAAGATTTACGCTAGCTTCAACCAACTACAAACAGCTCTAAAATGTAGTGCTCGTTAATACGGACCCAATGCAATTCGTTTCGTCAAAAACGGGCCTCGTATGAAGAAGTTACGACCTTTAGAAGTTTATACAAATTATTATATAAATTAATTTTCAAATTCTTTTTATTTTTTCTGCAAACCATCCTGGTCGTTCGATTGGAACAAGGAAGATCATGGTCGCATCTTTTTGTCTTCTTCCCCCAGGCATTTCACATTCGAACAAACCAATCGGCCGCCACTTCAAATCGATCGTCGAACCTTCCTATCGACGACTATGTGTCGATCAACCTACGCCATTTCGAAGCCCGTACTTGACTCCACCTTCATCCACAATCCGATCGAGTTCGGCTACCCCTCATGCTCGCAAAACCCACTCAAACGCGCAGCGCTCAAGGCCACTTTGCCGACAATCCACTCCATAAAATCCAATCATCGCTGTATGGATTTATAGAGCTTCATCGAGCTCCATAATATTGCGGTTGGATGTTTTTGAATTGGTTTATGGATTAAGAGAAATTAGAGAGGAATGATGCGAAAGACATCGACCATTAAAATATTAAATGGCTGCTTGCCCTGGATGAATTAGGGTTTCGGCAAATGATGAAAATTGAGTTTCTTTTATAGAAAATTTTACGACACTATTCACTCGAAAAAATTTCGAACTCCAAACAAAGCGTGCTACCTGGCGTTTATAATATTTTACCGCTATTTTGAACACAATAGAATATATATATCAGGAGCCAATTCGATCGTATTTGGAAGATAGGTTTTCGAATCGAATTATTTAAATTTAAAATTCACTTAAATGAATTTCTACGTGTTTTAGCTTCCCTCGGACAAACCGTAAATCCGATAGATACGAAACTTGAAATCCAATAATAATATAACATTACGGATCCAATGAAACCAATTTCATCGAAATCCAAGACTGTGTGAAAAATGGCTAATTTTACACGTTAATTAAATATGAATATATTCAATTTCTATAATTAACTTTTAATTCAATTTTAAAAGTTAACTAACATCATTCTAAATCAAATAGAACTTAATACAACTTTATAAATCATTTTAATTCACATTAAATTCAAATTCCAATTATTTCAAAATTTTCAAATATTAAATTAATAATTTAATTATCAAATTAAATCCAAATATTCGAAATATGAGTTATTCAGCTTATAAAATTAACTTGTGAATATTTAAAATCAATTAAATATAAGAATTTCGAATGAATAAAATTCTGAGTCATTACACATGGTCTGACGAGATACTTCTGATTTCAAAGGTTTTTATAACTTTAAAATCCAGTTGGGCGTGTTTTCTCACGCTGGTATTCCAAACTAACTTAGATGTTACTTTATTATAATGCTAGGGTCAGACTAAGCATATTTACATATTTTTGTTGGATGCTTTGGAGCTTTAGGAGATGAGCTGGAGCCCCAAAGACGTATTCATGTATATGGTTACTTTTACGCTGTGTTCATTGTTTCATTTATCAGTAATTGTGAGGACGGGTTGTTGAAATTGTCCAGGCTGAAATAGGTTAGTATACTCGGATTGATGTCTGTATATGCATATATTACAGTATGTTTTGTGTAAAGATTGGTTGTATATTATAGATGATTTATTCCACGGTGAGATTATTTGTTGTTTTTTTCTTTTTTACTTCTTTGCCTCTTTCTTTTTCCCTAACAATCGGATTTTCGGCATTCGACTGCTCGACACGCAATACGGTGGATCTATTAGTTTAGGTTTCGAGAGTCGAAAATCCTGATCATTGCATTTGGTTTCGGAGCTGAAGATTAAGCGAGAACCTTGGCTTTGGTAGGGTAATTGATTAAGAGATAAGGTAATGGAATGCCTAATTATGAGGTTTAGTGTGTGTGTATGAGCACGTATTTTTAGTGATATATAAATGTTTTATATTATGTTGGTTGATCTATTGAGTGGCTTATGGATTCTGGTCAACACAAGTAATTAACGTTATTGATAAGGATCTCTAAACACTTAAAAAAGGCAAGTCAACATAGTATTGTTTTGAAATTAGGTAAATAAAATAATTTACCTAAATTATATTTTATATATAAAGAAATAATTTTTCAGAAATTATTAGTTATATATGGTAAGGTTGGGTGTTAATGAATGGTATGATCGTTGTCATTTGTTGTTATAAAATGTTGTTATGATTATAATGTAAACAAGATAAACAATTAAGAAATGGTTTTATACAACCGTAGTGAAATATATAAATATGATTTATAAAAGCGGTTAATAAATTAAAAGGATTTAAGTGTTGAGAATTTGAGAGTTTAAGTTCCGTTGGTTTTTAAAATTATTTTTCATGGTTATGAAGAAATAATAATGGTATTATTTTGAAATATTTTGACTATAAATATTTTTAAAGGGATTTTAAAGAGATGAAACCACCGAACTCACTTCGGTCGCTGAAAAATAATTTCGATGATGACTGTAGCATCATCGATGTTCAATTTCGGTTTTCCAAGGGAGAAATTGCTACCATTGGACTTTTGTTTTGGTGAAACTAGTTTTGATATTGAAATTCAAAAGTATGAGTTGAAATACAGAGAAATTATTTACAGATTTTTTCACAATAATTTGAAGTAAGGACAAGATCTTTAAACTCTGAAAATTTTCATTTAAGTGTTTTATGAAAATATGGGAAAATAAGTTTTATAACTTATAAATTTTTGGGATTAGTAAGTTGAAATAACATTTTTAATTGTTGAGCATAAATTCTTAAGAAAAGAAAAATTGAAATGAAATTTAACTTAAGTTAAATAAGTGAATTTTGAAAAGAAATTTAGCCTAAGTTAGGCTAAATGAATTGATTTTTAAAATGAAGTTGATGGTGATTTGAAATGAATTAATGAATGAACAAATTAAATGAATTAGTGAATTGGATATAGTTTTAAATGTTGTGAGATAGAATTGAATAATGGGGTGAATTAATGGAATAAGTTAAATGGAATTGAATTTGATTTGTAATGGATATGGACTTAAGTTGTAAAGTGGTAATAAACAAGAGAAGAGTTGTATAAAATATTTATAAATTTAAGTAAAATCTCATAAAATAATTCATAAATTAATTTAAAAATGGAGTGGAATGCTATTAAACATAATTTGATGGAATGTTTCTTAAGTGATATAGTATTGAAAGAAAATACTAAGTAATACGTAAAGGTAAATAAAAAAAAATTAATGAGAAAAAATTGGGTTATGATGTGAAACTAATTGAAACAAATATGTAAGTTGTACATATGTTATATAATTCGCATAACGGTTTGATCCAGATTCGACTACACATTTTCGAGATGATTTACATCAGTCTGAGTTGGAATTTTTCACTCGATTCTCAACGACGAACACTGGATATAGATTTTTGATTGATTTTGGAATTCTATATCATAGTATATGGCTATGCAAGGAGAATGACGGTTTCTACTCAAGGAACCGAATCTGAGTCCACACTAGGGTGGTCATGTGAACGATATTAGTTCGGAAGTGAAATTGTGTGATCAAGCGAGCGATCAGATTTGAGATTTGTGTACGAATGATATGTGTACATTGTACGCCTTTGATAACGTAAATGTTGTTTGCACAAAAAATGGACAAACACCTCCAAGTCGTATTATTTAGTTGATTATATGTGATTTTCAATGATTTTAGATGAGTATGTAAATATGAGAAAAGTAGGGGCTGAAATGTAAAAGACACACAGATTTATAGTGGTTCGGCCAGAATGTGCCTACGTCCACTTTATATGTTATTATCTTCTTTCTTTCAGGTTACAAGTACAATGCGTTGTATACAAGTGTATGAAAGTAGTTTGAAAGTTCCTTCCTTGCTTGAGCTCTCAAACTTGTCTGCCATTGTTGTACCCCTGCCCCTCTATTTATAGAATGAGGTAGGGGGCAGGGGTCTTGGTTGTATATAGCTGCTGGTGGGCCCGGGCTGAAGCAATCTGGACTGGCAGTTGTCTGGTTCGGCGAGGCTTCATCCGGCATGGAGCTTGGAGCGGTGTTGGTCTGGTAGAGCGTGGACCGGCATGGAGTTGGGTATGTGTTGGTCCGGTCATAGGTTGGACCGGTATGGAGATGGGTGGTGTAGTGGATCGGTGGGTATGTGGAGTGTTGATGGTTCGGCGCCAGTGTGGTCCGGTAGTGACCTTGTGCCGAATGAACATAGGAGGACGTGGTTCGGTATGCCGATCGTGGGGAGAGCCGAATGAAGCTGTTTGTATGAGGCGCCAAACGGAGCTTGTGCAGGGAAGGAGATGCCGAACGAGCGTGTGTACCAGGGGATACCGAATGAGCTTGGACCGGCTATGCCGAATGGGATTGCTTCAAAGGAGACGCCGAATGGACTTGTGCTCCTGGAGGTGCCGAATGTACTTGAGTTCCATAGTACGTGGAGATGATGAATATGCTTGTTGGTTTCGAATATGCGTGGGACATGACGCTTCAGGGTCTCGTGGCCTTCTGGGCGAGAATTCGCCCAACATTTGCCCCCCAAAGTGGGGCACGTGCTTGCACGTGTCGCGCTTTGTTTCCTGGTGATAGAAAGGCTTGTTTCGTAACGCCATGGGCTGGACGTTCGTATCCTGCGGATGTCCTGCAAAGGAATTTACAGTTTTAGTGTGGTTTCAAATAACGACCGTTCGTGGTTGGAATATTTGAGATGAAGTGAACTGTGTCGTTAAGGACGATAGAGTGAGCCCCGAAGGGGCTTGGCATCGTCGATGCCTGGTTTATGTTTGTGAAGATGGTTTATTGCCAGCTCAGAGCATGCCTAGGGATCGTTCGCAACCCCGTACATGTGTAAGTAGCTTAGCCATTTCATAATAATTATCAAATATCCATATGACCGATGGGCTTAAAAAGGCGTGTCAAAGTGTAAATTCCCACGACGATAGGGTTAATAACCATTCAGAGCGTGCCTATGGACCATTCGTGGTCGCATACACGTGTAAACGATTAATCCATGTTAGTGAGAGTTTTACGACTTATTCACCGTTATCATAATCTTATTTTATTAGTTAGTTCTGGAGTTCGGTACTTATCTGCATGAGGCGCTCTGTATGCCCCTAGTTCCTGGTTGTTGTTGGCAGAGAGAGAGAGTTCATTCGGCTTTGTGTTTGGTCCGGCTGTTCTCATCCGGCTTTTGGTTGGTCCGGTACCGAACTAACTGGTTCGGCCGTCCTGAGCTCGCCTATATATAGAGGCTACACCCCCCTTGGTTTTTCCTTACCGAATCAGAGAGCCGAATCAACTGTACTGCCGAACCAAATCTTCTGCCGAACCAAATTTCTACCGAATCAGGTACGTACTCTATTGCCGAATGCCTCTTATTACCGAATGTCTCAGAATGCCGAATACACACGTTGGTTCTCAAATGCCGAATGAACATGGGACATAGGTGCCGAATGGGCTTTCGTCATTAGGGCCGAATGAATTTACTTGCACTATACCACCGAACGGATTCGTATACCGGATGAATCCTAATGCCGAATGGAATTTCCGAATGAGGCATATACCGAATGAGACTCGAAAATTTGAATCTTGAGCGAAATCTTAGGCTTTTATACGCTTGCTTTATATACTTGCTTGTTTGTGTTTCTATACTTCTTATTCTAATCTCAAGTCTTTCTTGTGCTGCAGAAAATGTCTCGCAAAGCGGAAACACGATCAGACAGAAAGAAGTCTAGAGGCACAGGAGAGCCTTCTTCTTCCTTGCCCCCAGTCCAACCAGGATCCGGGCAACACCGACCTATTCCGAGGTCTCTAGTGGACGGATATGGTTCACAGGAACTTTTGATCTCTCCCCCGGATTGCTTTCCTAGCTCTCTGAAAGAGGAGCAACTTGATGTCATATCCCGTTCCTTCGGGATTGACAGAGCGCTCATGTTGCTGCCGGAGGCTGGTGTCATGCCGTACAACCCTCCCGAGGGGTATTTTGCCTATAGCCGATATCATTGCATGTGTGGGGCCATTCCTCCTATCAACGCTTGGATAGTAAGCTTCACCACATATTTGAAGGTGGCTCCCTTCCAGCTTCAGCCTAACTCATATGCTATCCTGGTGAGCCTCTTTGTCATCTTCCAGAGGAGGTACGGGCGTCCTCCTTCTAACCGGGAAATCCGATACTTGTACAACCTGAGAGGCTATAAGAAGGGGTCTCCGTATATTAGTCTGGAGGCGGCCGTACCCTTCAAACCAGTTCTGGACTTGTATTCCAAGTTCACCATGTTCAAGAAGGAGTGGTTCTTTGTCAAGGACGATGCTGTTTCTTTCCGCCCTTTCACTTCCGGCTGTAAGATTGATTTCATTTATATTTTTCATGTGTTTTGACTGTAGTGTTTTTTCTGACATGCTTCTATTTCTGGCTAGCGACAGGTGGTATTGCAGTCGTGGAGGACGATTCCTTAGTGCGAATGGCTGCTGAACTAAAGGCTATTCCGGCACGGGACCGGTCGGCCTCTTTCTTGATCAGGAACGCAACCCTCTTGGAGTATAATTTGATCTTACCGCACCAGTCCGTGGTTAAGCAAAGAGACACGGCTGAGGAGAAGGCTGCTAAAGCTAAGGAGGGGGATAAGGTAAAGAGCGGTAAGAGGGAGCCTTTTGCAGAGCGTCCCGTGGTCGGGGGGAAGAAACTGAGGAAGTCCGATGGCCCTTCTCCAAGTACTTGCCCGATTGTCCCGGAGGAGGAAGGTGTAGAAGAGGAGGAAGGAGGCGAAGTTGGAGAAGGGTCGGAGGGTGGAGGAGATGGCGAAGGTCAAGGTGGTAGTGGTGTTGCTGCTCTAACCTCTGAACAAGACCTCGAACTGGATGAGGCTCTCCGTCGGGCCTTCGGGGAGTCGGAGGGAGAGTCGGAAACGGAGAAGGGAACGGAGAAGGCAAAGGAAACCGGCAAAGCTGTGGCTGGCACTGACCCATCCTCTAAGGGTTCCTCAGCTAGGGTGATTCCGGCGATGCAAGGTGAACTTTTGTCTTCTGCCGATTCTATTTTCGATAAGGACTTAGAAATTTTTTACGGTTCACTTCCGTCCTGGAATGAGATCCAGGACTTATTGCAGTATCCCACTCCTCCGCCGGGTTTGTATAACAGATGTGTCTCCTCACTTTTCTTTCTTTTTAACTTAGCACATTTTTTGAATTGCGGATTATTGTATGTTCATAACACTTGTTCTTTATTCCAGGGGCAGGCCAGGCGGGTAAAACGTCGGATGTTCGACACCGCCTTGAACAATTTAAGTCGAGGAGAGCTTCCGCGAAACCTTCTACTGATCGCACTGGGGACGTAGTCAAGTACCGCCCTCTTCTTGGGGTCATCGAAGAGGGCATTCAGAAAAGGAAGCGGAGCCGTTCCTTATTTGAGTCTTCTTCTGCTTCGCAGCTTCCTACTCTGCCTCCCCCTACTCAGCCTCCTCGTGATACTACGGAGGAGAGCACGGAGCCCTGCCCCCCTCCTCCTCCTTCCAAGAGATCTACTGTCATTCATATAAGGCGTCCCGATGTGCCTCGCCCCGTGCCTCGTGACCCTTTTGCCGGTCATCCTGATTTAGACCCAAGTTTTCGGGACATTTCATTTGATGAGACCACGGGCGAGCACCTACTTCCCCGCAACCCCATGGTACGTGTGCTGGATGAGGCCAAGTCCCTAGATCTTGATCTGCTTACTACTCGGGTAGTTACTATGGGGGACGAGGCCAAGGCTAATATTGACCGGGTGGCCGAAGAGACTAAGAAGTTAATGGAGCATCATGCTCGATTGGTCAAGGCCGGGGAGGAGATTGGGAGTGCTAATATTCGGTTAAGGCTAAAGGTTGCCGATCAGGCCAAGCAGCTTGCCGACCAAGCCATCCAGATCTCCCAGCATGAGGAAGCCTCCCAGCGTCTGAAAGAGACCATGGAGAAGGCCAGTAGGGCGGAGTTACGGAAGATGGAGGTTACCTGCAGGGAGCGGATTAACATGGCCATTACAACGGTGGATGAGGTTCGAAATGCGGATCTCGAGCGGGTAGAGGAGTTGTCGGGGAGACTCGAGGCTGCGGAGATGGCTCAGGCTGAGTTGAAGGAGGAGATGGAGGAGATGAGGAGGTCCCTTAGGTTGAAGGAGGAGGAAATGAGGAGGTCACTCCAGGCTGACTGCTTGAGATACCAATCAGAGAGGGACGTCGCCGTCGCTAAGTTGCAAGCTTCCGAGGCTCGGGTGAAGGAGTTTGAGGAAAATGAGGGGATGATGGATGAGATGCTTCAGGACATGTACTTCCATACTTGGAAAGAGGGCGGCTTGTCTTGGATGGACGATTACCCTCGGGTCATGGCCAAGGTGTATCTCCAGGCTTTAGAGGAGGCCAGGGTGAACGCGGGTAAGGAAGGCGGAGAGGCTTTCAACTTGAGTGCGGTTACTGCTCAGTTCTCAAAGGAGGAGCAAGCGGCGGTGAAGGAGGGGATGCGGCTGCTTGCTGCGGAGGAAGCGGGCGTGCAGTTGGATGATGAGGATCAAGCGGCGGATGCTGGTGAGTTATTCTTTTCCCTTTCTTTTCTTTCCGTGTTTTCATAACTTGATCGTTCGTTTAATGAATTCCTCTTCCGATCTGGACAGGTGGGACTTCAGATCCACATGCTGGGGGTTCTGATCCTGCGGCTAAGTAGGCTGGGGGAGTTGGTGATGGAGTGTGGATGCATCTGCCATCTTTTTGTTTCTTTTTTATCACTGTTCATGTTAGTCTTTGATATGCAACTGTAATAAAATTATTTGCAAAGAATAACTTCGTGTGATCTTATAATATAAGCTGATTTTGTCATGTTCAAATGTTGTTGCTATCTTTATGTGCTGTGTGAGAAGTATAATTATGTATATGCCTGTGATTCCACTTGTGTTTGATGTTAAGTTTTTGCTTGAAATATAATTTCACGTTTTGCAATGTCAGTGTATGAATAAGTTATAGTTACGCATTTATGTACAAGAGAAGAGAGTACCGCCCTTTATGTTTTATTCGCAGGCGGTAGCTTTGAGTGTCTTGTGTAACTGTTCACGGGTATAGCAGAGCGCCCTGCTACCCAGCATGCAGGCTTAGAGCCTCATGAGTGAATGCTTCCTATTTGGTTTCCTGTACTTTAGAGTTTGTTATACAGGATAGGAGAAAAATATTTAAATGAAATGGAAATATAGTAAAAGTAAAACTTCCAGTCACGGAAGGCCGTCGATGTGCTTAAGTTCGTGGCAAACGGGTTTTGTAGTCACTTTCCCTAGCTGTGGGTCTTGGAGACATTTGTCACCCATCTTACGCCTCCGCGGGGAGTTTTCTTTTTTACCACAGCCGCACTTAAGACACATCGGAGCCGAGATCGCGCACGGTAACTACCCGAACCGTTATGGTCCGTAATCGTGGGTATTATTCGATTTACCGTGGCCGGCTAGCGTGGGTGCCGTTGGCCGTGAACTACCCCTGGCTGGCCACACCTTATGTTGGGGCTTAAAGTAGGTTCACGGTTACCGACGAGCCGAACGCCGTAATGAGCTGCCATCGGCTATAGTCGGCCTTTATGATGACTTATAATCGGCTCATTACAGTTGGCTTTGAGGGCAGGCGCGCAATGAGTTAACCCGCAGCAGAGGGATGCTGGAGCAAAAGAGTCTCATTGGCGAGTGCATAGAATCGTGGCGTACCTGTTAGGCCTAGTCTAGATGAGGCCGCGGTGCGTCTTGAGTGGAGATGCCATAGGATTTTGTTCAACAGAAAGGGATAACGCTTAACAAGTAGCCAAGACATAAAGGAACAAGTTAAAAAGAGACAAGATTTTTTAAAGTGGTTCGGCACGAAAATGCCTACGTCCACTGATTCTCTTTGTTAATTCACTTCATATGGGCAGTACAAGTTAAGAAAAGTATCGACGGAGGTGTCGGATGTTCCATGCCCTCTGGAACACCTCTCCGTCCACTGTTGACAAAATGTAAGCTCCGTTGTGGAGATCTTTGTGAATTACATATGGTCCGTCCCAGATGGGGTCCAGTGCCCCGGGGCGCGGAAAGATTCGCCTGAGGACAAGATCTCCTTCTTGTAAGCTGCGATGCTTGACTTTGGAATTGTATAGTGCTGCCACTTTTTGTTTGTGAGCTGCTGCTTTGAGTGCTGCATCGTTTCTCCTTTCCTCAATCAGATCCAAAGACATGAGGAGGAGTTCTTCGTTTTCTTCTGGGTTGTAGTGGATCCTACGGTGGGAAGGCACAATAGTCTCAACTGGGAGCATTGCCTCCGATCCATATGCCAAAGAGAAAGGAGTATGTCCCGTTGATGTTCTGAAAGATGTGCGGTATGCCCATAGTGCCGTAGGAAGTTCGTCCACCCAAGCGCCTTTTGACTTTTCAAGTTTCTTCTTGATTAGGGTTTTGAGAATTTTGTTGACAGCTTCAACTTGTCCGTTTGCCTGAGGGTAAGCTACTGATGAGAAGCTTTTATGAATTCCATGCTCTTGGCACCAGTCGGCAAATTCTTCGCTGTCAAATTGGGGTCCGTTGTCTGATACGATCTTGAGGGGGACTCCATACCTGCACAGAATGTTTTTGATCAAGAAGTTGATAACTTTTGCTGAAGATATTTTATTTAAAGGTTCCGCTTCCACCCATTTGGTGAAATAATCGACTGCCACTATAGCATATTTGGCTCCGCCTCGGCCCGTTGGCAGTTCGCCAATTAAGTCAATTCCCCATACAGCAAAGGGCCAAGGGCTGGTCATTTGAGTAATTTCGTTTGTGGGCAGTCGAGGGATCTTGGCGAACTTCTGACATCTGTCGCATTTCTTAACGAAGTCTAGGGCATCTTTGTTCAGTGTGGGCCAGTAATATCCATATCGGAGTATCTTTCTTGCCAAAGTCTGTCCTCCAGTGTGATCTCCGCATCCTCCCTGATGGATGTTTGTTAATATCTCCTTGGCTTCCCTCCCGGCGACGCATCTTAATAGGGGGCTAGAGAAGCCACGCCGGTAGAGGATGCCTTCTTGCATTGTGTAGTGGGGAACTTTCCTCAAGATCTTCTTGGCTTCGTCACGCCTGTCGGGTAGTATGCCATCTTGCAAATATTTCCGGATAGGAGTCATCCAGGTTCCTTCTTCGATTGCAGTTATCAGATTCGCTTGTTCGAAACTCGGGGCTAGCTGCCTTGAGATTACTAGTGCTCCGGGAATGGTGCCGTCCTTCATACTAGCTTGCTTTGCAAGTTCATCTGCCTCTTGGTTTTCTTCTCGAGGAATGTGTTTGATTAGATAATGGTCCAATCGATCGAGCAGCAGTCTGGTTTTCTTTAGGTATGCTGTGAGCCGTTCTCCTCGAGTCTGGAATTCTCCTAGTACCTGGTTTACGATAAGCTGAGAATCACTATGAATACATAAGGAATTGATCCCAATTTCTAGGGCCAGTTCCAATCCCGCTATTACTGCTTCATATTCAGCATCGTTGTTAGTGGCCGTGAACTCCAATCTTAATGCATAGTACAACTTTCTTCCCCTGGGGGTGACGATCACAATACCTGCCCCCGAGCCTTGTTCGTTCGATGCTCCATCTACAAAGAGGTTCCACTTGATGTTTTTTGCTACTTCGGATTGTTCCTTGCCTTCGTTGGTAGTGAATTCGGCAATGAAATCAGCCATGGCTTGTCCTTTGATAGCGGTGCGGGGATGGTAGGTGATATCATACTGACTTAGTTCGATGCACCATTTGAGGAGTCGCCCAGAAGTGTCAGGACGATGGAGCACTTGTCTTAGTGGTTGATCGGTTAGAACCCTGATGGAGTGAGACTGGAAGTAGTGTCGCAGTTTCCGTGACGCGATCAATAAACAATATGCTAACTTCTCGAGTTTAGGATATCTGGCTTCTGCCCCCGTAAATCTCTTGCTTACAAAGTAAACCGGACGTTGTGTGCGGTCTTCTTCTCTTACCAAGGCGGCGCTTAGAGCATGAGATGATACAGCGAGGTATAGGTATAACACTTCACCTTCATTTGGAGTTGAGAGTACTGGTGGTCTCTGAAGGTGTTCGATTAGGTTGAGGAAGGCTTTTAAGCATTCGTCGGTCCACTCGAACCTCCCTTTGTCTTTCTTGAGTGCTTCGAAGAAAGGGACACACTTGTCAGTTGCCTTGGAAATGAATCTGCTTAGGGCGGCCACCTTTCCGTTTAGGCTCTGCATTTCTTTCCGAGTGGAAGGTATCCTTATTTCTTTTAAAGCTCGGATTTGTTCAGGGTTTGCTTCGATTCCTCTGGCGTGGACGATGAATCCTAAGAATTTTCCCGATGATACTCCGAAGGAGCATTTTAGAGGATTCAGCTTCATTCCATATCGGCGAAGTACCCGAAACATATCGTCCAGATGGCTTACATGGTCGTTGGCTTTCCTGGACTTCACCAACATGTCATCCACATATACTTCCATAGTACGTCCTATCAGTTCTGCGAACATTTTGTTGACGAGGCGTTGATAGGTAGCTCCAGCATTTTTGAGTCCAAAAGGCATGACTTTGTAACAATATAATCCGCGGTCGGTGATGAAGCTAGTGTGGTCCTGATCGGGAGCGTGCATGGGGATCTGGTTATATCCGGAGTATGCATCCATAAAAGATAGGAGTTCGTGCCCAGCTGTGCTGTCCACGAGTTGGTCAATTCGGGGAAGTGGGAAGCAGTCTTTCGGGCAAGCGTCATTCAGATTGGAGAAGTCAATACATGTTCGCCACTTTCCATTGGCCTTTTTTACTAGCACTGGGTTAGCGATCCATTCTGGGTAGATGGCTTCCCGTATGAAGTCATTAGCAAGTAGATTTTTTACTTCCTCATCAAGGGCTGCTGATCGCTCTGCCCCCATGCTCCTCTTTTTCTGCTTTACTGGTACCTTGGTGGGATCGATGTTCAACATGTGGCACGCTACGTCTGGAGAGATTCCTGTCATATCGGCGTGGGTCCACGCAAATACATCTAAGTTGTGGCGGAGAAAGTCAATGAGTTGACCCTTTAATTCCGTTTTCAGCTGAGATCCGATTTTTAATAGTTTACTTGAATCGTGCTTATCTACAGATACGAATTCCATAGCCTCTGCAGGCTCGGCGGTAGCCTCCTCCTCTTTATCCCGGGGGTCTAGTTCATTGAAGGGATCGCTTGTGTATCGAAGAGGAGGGGCTTTCTTTAGTTGCTATGCCTCCAAGATTTTCATGCAGAGAGTAGTCTCTGCATCTTTTCCTTTATTCTTTCTGCGGTTGTTGCGAAGCTCAGTTACATAGCAGTCTCGGGCAGCGTCTTGATCTCCTTCTACTTCTCCTATTCCGTTGTCTGTCGGGAATTTCATCTTCAGGCACCAGGGGGCTAGGACAATTTGGAAGTCAGACAAGGCTGGTCTCCCCAAGAAGGCGTTGTAAGCCGAGTGGTTCTCTATTAGCACGAACGTTTGTTTTCGCACCACGGAGCGGGGATGACTTCCTATTTCGACGAAGAGGTCAAGTTGCCCGAGGGGCATTTTTGCATCTCCAGTGAAACCGTGCAGTGGTTTGTCGCAGGGAGACACATCCTTCATTGATAACTTCATTTTGTCGAAAGCATGTTTGAACAAGATGTTTACGGAGCTTCCCGTGTCTATTAGAATCCGAAAAACTTTAGCTGGACCGAACCAGGCAGAGATGACCATAGGATCCATATGTGGGTACTGTCTTCCTTCCAAATCACGCCTACTGAATATGATGTCGTCGTTTTCTTTTCGTTTCGGGTGGCGTTCCTCCGTAATGGAGTTAACATATCCTTCGGCATTTCTAAGCGACTCGCCGTACCTTTCCATCTCTGCCCAACTTCTGTCGGCAATGTGTGGTCCTCCTGAGATGGTAAGGACTACTATCTTCTCTTGACTAGAGCCACTGGTGTTGTGATTGTTGCGACTCCCTCCGCCTACTTCTGGGAGGGGTTGCTTTGAGTTCTCATTGGCAGGAGTTGGAGTCCTGTTCTGACTTTTCACATAACGTTCCAGTCTTCTTCTTCTAATGTGTTCTTCGATCAAGTCCCGAAGATGGTGGCATTCATTGGTGTCATGTCCGTGGGATTCGTGGAAGCGACAGAACTTTCCGGACTTGAGTGCGTTATCTGATTCTTTCTTGTGCGGGGGGCGCTTGTATCCGAGTTCGCCCTGAGTGGCTAGGTAGATGTTTTCGATTGTTTCATTCAAAGGAGTGTAGGAGTCAAATCTTGGCCCTGGTCGATATTGGCGCTTCTCACCCTTTCTGCCCCCAGCATTGTCTCTAGATTCATTTCTTCGAGCGTCCTTAGCTGCAGTGGGCACCTTGTCTTGAATTATCTTGCCTTGTTGCCCTGGCTGCCTCTCCGTAGCAGCGTCTTCAAGTCTCATATACTTTCCAGCTTCATGGAAGAAATCAGGCAAGGTAACTGGTTTTTCCTTAGTTAATCTTCTGGCAAACTTGGTGTCTGGATGCACACCACTACAGAGGGCCATTAGAGTGAGTTTTTCATCGGCATCTTGAACTGCTGCCGCTGCGGCGTTGAACCGTGTTAGATATTGTTGTAGCGTCTCTCCGGTTTTCTGTTTGACATTGGATAGAGAATAAGCATCCCTGGGTTGTTCCACATGGATGCGGAACTGGCTAATAAACCTTTCTTTTAACATCTCCCATGAGTTGATGGATCCTTGGGGTAGATGGCAGAACCAGGAGGTAGCTAGATCTGATAGGAATAGCGGAAAGCATTTACATAATACTCCCTCTGTTGCTCCACTCATGAGCATATGCTGGGTGTATCTCTGCAGGTGTACGATGGGGTCGGAAGTTCCTTTGTAAGGTTCCATGGTTGGCATTTTCCATTCCCGGGGAGTGATGGCAGTTTCGATATTTCGGGTAAAGGGACTGGTGACCCTAGCGCCTATTCCCCGGTCCCTTTGCTCCCGTTGGACACATTCTCTGAATAATCGTGCCATCCGCTCGTCAGAACTTGGAGCGGACAAAAATGAGCTCGGTTCTTCCCTGCGGGATCTATCTCGTCCAGATGACCTGTAGGGATGGTACAGTCTATCACCTCTAGCATTATCCAGTGGTTGTCTTTGGCTGCTTGGATGCACGCTAGGACCAGCTACAGTTGCCCCCTGCCTTGATCTTCCCCTGTGGGGTTCTGTTTCGAGCACATCCATGGGGTCAACTTCGGGCTGGGTTCTAGCTCGGCTCCGTTCAGCGGGGTTTCTATGATTAGGTGGCATGACTGGCTCAGCTACATCCGACCCTCGCCTGGTGCCTCCCCCGCTAGGTTCGGTTCCAAGGGCTTCCTCGAGTCGGAATTCGGGCTGAGTCCGGGCGCGGCCCCTATCATTGTTTTTCCTGTTGATAGCTTGTTCGAAGAGTGAAGACCTTTGTTGCCTCCGGGATCCTCCGGATTGGGATTCACCCCATGATTCAGTGTTGCGGTTGGACTCTTCAGCGTCCCTTAAGCGTGTCATGAGTTGGTCCACCAAAGTTTCTTGTTGGGATGTGAAGCGGTTAGTTACTTCAGCCACAACCCTGTCCAGATCTGCCCTAGTGATTGGTTGTTCCGTTGCGGGACCAGTTGGATTTTCCTGATTTTCATCTGGTACTGCTGTTGAAGTGGGCTGATCTGTGATTGCTGGATCTGGAAGGCTGCTAGTTGCGATGTTCTTTCCTTTGTTAACATCCCTTCTCTGTTTGGAAGGCATGATTTCTAAGCAACGAGTGATGTCGTTAGGAAAAAGGTTGAGTGGGAGAAGATGAAGTTTGAGTTCAGCTCTCAATGAAAGCACCAAAAATGTTTGCACAAAAAATGGACAAACACCTCCAAGTCGTATTATTTAGTTGATTATATGTGATTTTCAATGATTTTAGATGAGTATGTAAATATGAGAAAAGTAGGGGCTGAAATGTAAAAGACACACAGATTTATAGTGGTTCGGCCAGAATGTGCCTACGTCCACTTTATATGTTATTATCTTCTTTCTTTCAGGTTACAAGTACAATGCGTTGTATACAAGTGTATGAAAGTAGTTTGAAAGTTCCTTCCTTGCTTGAGCTCTCAAACTTGTCTGCCATTGTTGTACCCCTGCCCCTCTATTTATAGAATGAGGTAGGGGGCAGGGGTCTTGGTTGTATATAGCTGCTGGTGGGCCCGGGCTGAAGCAATCTGGACTGGCAGTTGTCTGGTTCGGCGAGGCTTCATCCGGCATGGAGCTTGGAGCGGTGTTGGTCTGGTAGAGCGTGGACCGGCATGGAGTTGGGTATGTGTTGGTCCGGTCATAGGTTGGACCGGTATGGAGATGGGTGGTGTAGTGGATCGGTGGGTATGTGGAGTGTTGATGGTTCGGCGCCAGTGTGGTCCGGTAGTGACCTTGTGCCGAATGAACATAGGAGGACGTGGTTCGGTATGCCGATCGTGGGGAGAGCCGAATGAAGCTGTTTGTATGAGGCGCCAAACGGAGCTTGTGCAGGGAAGGAGATGCCGAACGAGCGTGTGTACCAGGGGATACCGAATGAGCTTGGACCGGCTATGCCGAATGGGATTGCTTCAAAGGAGACGCCGAATGGACTTGTGCTCCTGGAGGTGCCGAATGTACTTGAGTTCCATAGTACGTGGAGATGATGAATATGCTTGTTGGTTTCGAATATGCGTGGGACATGACGCTTCAGGGTCTCGTGGCCTTCTGGGCGAGAATTCGCCCAACAAATGTTGGCAATTGAAAATACAAATTAATATGATTGGATATTAATTGTAAATAAGATGCATGTATATAAAAGCAAAAGCTAGTTTGATGCCTATGATTTCATAAGTAAAGATATGGTTGCCCAATTAAAAGGTACATGTTTATATTGTTGTTTGGTTTGATGGTTTTATGGTTGAGCGAGTTGGCTTTAGTTTTCTTTTGTTGAATTTGGATCGTAGAGGCAGTTTTTAGTTTTCCCATTGAGCCGTGCAAAGGAAAATTTGGTGAAATTTTTCAAGAATTCAAAGAATTAGAAAAATTTTGAAATTTTTTGAAGAATTTTTGGATAACCAAAAAATTGATTTTAAGTTATAACCTGAAATGATTGAATGTAATGATCTTAGTTGGAATCTATGAATGAATTTAAGGGCTAAGGAAAGGTAATAATGAAGTTTCAACAAATTGATTTTTGGAAAGCTTAAAGGCTTAAATAATTTGGTGAACTATTTCAACTAATTTGTTTTAAAAAGTAACGGGTTTGAGCATTTTTCTTACTGGTAATTTCAAGGACGAAATTCTTTTAAGGGGGAAGAATGTAACGACCTAGAATTTTTATCATTTGAATTTGAAATATTTAATTGATTTTAAATATTGAAAAGTTAACTTTATAAGTTAAATAACTTGAATTTCAAATATAGCAATTTATTTGATAATTAAATTGTTGAATTTAAAAGTTGGAATTGTTTAAATAATCCCGAATTTAATACGAATAAAAATAATTTTGAAAGCTGATTTATATTCTATTTAAATAAGAATGACGGTAGTAAACTTTTAAATTAGATTTAAAAGTGGTTAACTTGGCTTTAAATTAAATTTTTTTAAATTAATAAGTAAAAATAGCCTTTTGGGACACTGTCTTAGACTTCGATGAAACCAGTGTCATCGGATCCGTAATAGTGAATTATTATATACTGATGAATTTCGTGGTGATTAGACGTATCATTTGGTCATGCGAGATTGAAATGCATAGGAATCAATTTCAGAAATTATATAAGATAATTGGGTTTAAAAAGCTATCTTCTGTATATGATCGAATTAGGAATCGAGACTGGTTCCATTGCGTTCAGAATAGGAGTATAACATATGGAATGCCAGGCAGCACATCACATTTGGAGTTCAAAATTTTCGAACATTTCATAACTTGATATTTTATAACTGTATTTAACCATACATCAGCCCATACCCTTCTTTTCCAGACCCATATCCATACACGTTGAGACAACATGCCTTCCTTCCCATATTTATAAACACGGCCAATACTAGAAAACATTATAAAATTTTCAAACCAAATTCAACCAAATTCTACGGCCTTAATCGTTTTGGACCACTATGAGCAAAATCAAAGGAAGTTGTCAACTAGCAAGCTATTGCCGATGTTGAGACGAAGCAAATGGACGGTCAGATCTCGCTAGATCATGATGAGGTGGCTGTAGTTCGTAGATGATCAGCGAAATTAAGGTTGGCGATTGTGGCGTTTCTGCGGACCTAGGGGCGATAGGTTCTAAAGGAGAAATGTAGGGGGAGATGAAGGCGAGGCACGATTGAATTTTGGTAGCGCGGCGTGGCCCATGGCGATGGGAATCATGGATTGGATGGAATTGCATTTTTGGGTTCTGGAGAGCGACGGTGCTGAGTTTGAGGGGGGGCTTACGACGTGGGTTGCGGATTATCTAAGAGGGTCAACGGCGAGTGTGAGATGGTCTCAGGTGGTGGCAGCAGCGTTGAAAAGGTCAATGGAATGGTTGTGTGTTCGAACACAAGAGGAAATGAGGTTTAAAAACGTGAATAAACTATTAATTATATAATTAATATATTAATTATTAAAATCGTTTGACTTGTAAATTTAATATCTCGTTCGTTGTAGGTCCAAATTAAATGCGGTTAGTCACGTTAGGTTCATATTGATAAGGTGTAGGATATGGAATTTGATTGATGGTAATTGGAACTAGTGGAATTTTACGTTGAAATCGAACGTCGTTCGATTTCATATGGAACAAAAACACGCTAGCGACAACTGGAATGTTGGTGAGTTAAACTCACTATTTTGGTTAACTAGTATGATATATAGTTAATAACAATTACTGATTGGATGTTTGGATGATTTACTATTTTATATTTTTGGTTTGGATATATTCAAACCCCTAGAATAGATGAGACCCTATTACGTTCCCGTGTAAGAGAGGAAGACCATTTGTATACGATCCTTCCTCGAAGCGGTTGATTTATATTATATAATCATATAATATTAGTAAAGTAAAGGGAACGGGTTGGAGGGATTCAATAGGATTGCTCATCACTATTTATTTTATTAACATATATATGTGTGTTGACATATGTGGGTTGTGATGTTGGGGAAACATGTTGGAGGGATCCAAAAGGATTCCTCACTATTGCTGAATTGGTTTCAATAATATTCCAATTTAATAAATTATTGGATAAAAAATCTGTTTCGTTGGAAATATAAGTTATGACATCATTATATGTTAAAAAAACTGAAAATCTAGTAGTATAGGAAATCAATATCAATATTGGTTGAGCATTTATTAACTATTGGCCTCAAATTAGTATTTTAAAAGTACTATAAATTGCCATTTGATTGGAATTGGTTTTCAGATAGGAAATGATTTTAAATCTGAAATTGGGTTTCGAAAAAATATAATTGTAAAGTTATTTAATTATATTATATTTTTAAAATTATTTAATTATATTAGTATTGTTTTAAAGTTATTTTCTTATAGTTAATATTCTTTTAAAGTATTTGTCAAAATGTTAATGTTTTGAAAGCTTAATTATTTTAAGAATAATTATGGTTTGAAATTAATAATAAGGATTTATTAGTAAGGTTTTGAAAATAAATTTTTATTATTTATAATAATGGGTAAAGATTAATTATTTTTGTTTTCGAAAGGATTTATTTTTATTTTTAAATGTCTTAAGATTCATAATTATTTTTATGTAATATTGTTTAGAAGTAAATGATCTTTATTTTTTTATAAACGTGTTTGAAACTCATAAATAGATTTCTATAAATGGACTTGGATTTTATGAAAGAAGTTTATAAATGGTTTGAGACCTAAGGGAAGGTTATTTACAAGGTGAAAAAGTTTTATAAATGGTTAGATATTTATAAACAAGTTTAGAAATGGGTTTATAGATATATAAAAGGAGTTTTATAAATGGTTTTATGAATTTATAAAGGATTTATAAATGATTTTAGAATGTACAAAGAGAATTTTTAAGTGCTTGAAAATCTATAAAAGGGATTATAAATTATTTTTGAAGTTTATAAAATGGTTTATATTTTGGAGAACCATAAGAAGTTTATAAATTATTTTTAGAACCAAATATAAAAGAAAATCTTTCTCAATCTTGTAAATATACTTATACCATTGAGATATGGCATTTTCTAAGTTGCAAGGTGAGGTGTGATGTGTGTGAATATACTTACACCGTCGTGATAAGTATATGAATGTTTCCTTAATATTGGAATTATAGTGATTTGTGGACATACCGATGTTAAAGTATTTTTGTACAAGTAACTTACAAATGATTTTAAGTGAATGAAAGATTTATTAAAGGAGGCTAGTGGTTGCTTATGTGCTTAACTAATGTTAGTTTTCCCTTATGGAATAAACCCTGATATGGATATGTGTTTGTTGATAGTTAAATAACCGACTATCAAATCTTGGCCTAAATATGCAATCCTTCTTAATTTTGGTGGTATAGAAATATTTCCCACTTAACACCGAAGGATTTAACTCGAGAAATATCTAGGAGAAACATGGGAATTATATGGTATAGTTACCTTAGGTGGTGCCATACAGTGTGTATAAACTCATTTTGTCTTCCAGGATAAATGATGAGGATATCGTCCACTTAAACGATTAAGGGGTGATCCCCGCTCTTATGTACTGTCTGATTATTTTCTAAAGAATCGGTATTGAGAATTCCGAAAAATTGAAGATTGGAATTTATAGCGCCAGGGAAGCAGAAGAGTGCGCCCGTAAGAGATGACACGAAAGCTGTCACCACTCCGAAACAATATACGGTTCTATGAAGGAGTTTCGTGATATATTGAGATATGAGAATCCATGTGTGTTTCTGAGACCCATTGGGTTATGAGAATCTATGTGTGATTCTAAGATCTATTTGAGATATAGGAATTCAATTGTGGTTTCGAGAACCGTTGGGGTATGGGAATCCATGTGGGATTCCATGATCTATTTTGGTGGTGGTGCGTGAGCTGGAAGGACGAACGTAGCCTCATCAGCGGTAATGACTAAAACCATAGATAAAAGGCATTGCCAGTAGGGTTGGCAAACCCATAGGGTGTAGTCGACTCCACCTAGACGTTACTTACAGTAGTTATGCATGCATGGGGCAAAGCACTTGTTCTCAGCAAGACTAATTATGTTTTTCCTATGGTACATCAATAAGGATGTGTGCTGCTTTGGAGGGATATTTCTGATCCTTGTGTAGGAGAACATTCTTGAAGTACTGAGAGCACATCCATGGAGTCCTACACAATTAGTGAATGTGTCTTATCGGTTTTTTGATTATATACCTAGTATTGTTGTGATGTACACTCACGAGCATCGCAGTTGCTTGGTTATTAGTATTATTTTCACCCTTAGACATCATTGTAATATCAACGGATTTTCTATAGAAAAGTTTTTGGTTATCGTGAGGTAAAAGTCCGTCTGTGTTTATGTGCGGCTTGATCTTACGAGATATTTTTGATTTCAATGGTTTTGCAAACTGACTTAGGTGTTATTTTGTTATAATGCTTGTGTCAGACCGATGATACTTATATATTTTAGTTGGATGCTTTGGTGCATCTGGAGACGAGCTAGAGACCCAAAGAGTATTCACGTATATGGTAATTTTTTTGCTGTGTTAATTATTGTATTTATCAGCAATTATGAGTATAGATTGTTATAATTGTCCAAGCTAAAATAGGTTAGTATACTCTAATTGATGTCTATATATACATATATTACCGTTTGTTTTGTGTAAAAATTGTTGTACATTATAGACTATTCGTTTCGCTGTGAGATTTTTTATTGTTTGTTTTCTTTCTTTCTTTCCTTCTTTCTTTTTCCCTAACAATTGGGTTTTCCGGCATTCAACTATTTGGCACGCAATAGGTGGACGTATTAATGTTGATTTTCGGGGGTCGAAAATCCCGGTTGTTATAAGATGTAAAAATGTAGAACATGTAGCCAAGAACTATAGGGTGAACCCTCAAAAGGGCATGAAGTGTCATCAATATGAAAAGATGGGAAATTTGGCAAAGGGCTGTAGGTCAAAACCATCATGACAGCAAGGGTAGTCTAGACGACATGAAAGGTCGAAAGGGGTTAAGTGCTATAACTATGACTAGATAGGACATTATAAGAGGGATTATCCAGCATTGTAGAAGGAGGGCCAGATTAAGCATTGGAAGCTATACCCACTGTCAGTATTGCACCAACAGCCACAGAGAAGGGAAAATTGGTTAAGGAAGGTTTTTGTTATTACTATCTGATTTACCTATAAGAGTTTTATTTGATACTAGTGCATCACATTCATTCATAGTCAATGCATTAGTGAAAAGACTAGGGATAGTCCCAGATATTGTATGTGATGTTGTTTCTATATCGAATCCCGCTGAGGGATCGATGTATTTGTCTACTATTTGTCATGATCTTAAGTTGGTTATAAACGATGTATAATTAAATTGTGATGCCTATGTATATATCTTTGCGAGATACATATTGATTTTGGGAATGGATTGGATGACTCGGCATGGAGTGGTTTTAGATTGTGATGGAAGGATTGTTCGTTTGAGTGGTTGTAGGAAATGCGATTTAATAGTTTTTTGTGAGCTAGATGTTTCCATGATGATGTTATAATCATATTCATTAGACCTATCACAAGAAGAGTTGGCATCTAATTTTGTAGTAAAATATTTGCCAGACGTATTCGTCGAGGTTTTCGGACTTCTACCCCAGAGAGAAATCGAGTTTAGAATTTACCATGATAAAGATACTAGGTCGGTGGTGATGCCTTTAAGACATATGGCTCTGAAAGAGAGGAAAGAATTAGATAAACAAGTTTTAAAGTTATAATAAAAGGGATTCATTAGGCGAAGTATTTCAGAATTGGAAATGCCTATCGTTTCGCTACTAAAGCAGACAGTTCACTAAGGCTTTATGTCGATTATTGAGAATTGAAAGAAGCTAAAGAGAAAAGTCGTTATCCATTGCCTTTCATTAACAACCTCTTTGATCAAATTTTTGAGGAAAAGGTTTTCTCATAGCTTGATCTTGCTATAGGATTTCATCAGTTGAGATAGAGGCAGGAAAGGTCGATTAACCAACTAAATAAATTAATATTTTTGGTTAACCAAAATAATTACACGGTTCGGTTAACTAGTGATCGATTAAGGCAGTCGTCAGATTACCGATCGAACTGGTTAATTTAAATCACGATTAACTGGTTAAATTAACTGATTAATGTAAACGATTAACCATTCAAATTAATATGTTAATCGGTTAATTTAACTGGTTAACAAGTTTAATCATTAAATTACTTAAGCATGCAACAATTTATAGCAAGCCTGCAACTATAATTTATAGTCTTACACGCGCATCGAATTCATATACTCATTACTAGCATTACGTTATTACAATATTACATATAACATTATATTTTAAGAGTAATATACTCATTATTGGCATTTCATACATACGACATAGTACGCACAATGCTTAGACTTATAGTAACAGGATGTCGGCATTACAGTCTGCACTCTACGTAACGACCCAGAATTCCTATCATTTGAAATTCGTATATTTAATTGATTTTAAATATTAACAAGTAAAATTTGTAAGTCGAATAAATTTTATTTCGAATATCTAGATTTAATTGGATAATTAAATCGATAATTTAATATTTGAAATTGCAGAAATAATTGGAAATTGGGTTTAATGTGATTAAAATTGATTTGTAAAGTTGTATTAAATCATATTGGAGTTAGAATGATGTTATAGAACTTTTAAAATTGGATTAAAATTTAAATTGTGGAAATTGAATATTTTAATATTTAATTGACGAGTAAAAATAGTATTTTTCAAATAGTCTCGGTTTTTGACGAAACTAGTTTCATTGGATCCGTAATGTTATACTATTGTAAGATTTCAAATTTCGTGTCAATTGGATTTACAGTTTGTTCGGGGCAAGCCAAAACGCATAGAAATTTGTTTAACCGATTTAATTTAAATTTGATCATTTATTTCCGTAACTCGCACATATGATCAAATTGGCTCTCGATACCTATTCCATTTTGTCCAGAACGTGGGTTAAACCCTAGAAACGTCAGCCGGCACGCCTCGTTTGGAGTTCGGAAAATCTCGGGTGAATAGTTTTTCGTAGAATTTTCTATAAAAGGACCCATTATCTTCTATTTCGCAAAACCCTAGTTAACTCAAACCCTAGCCGGCCGTAACTGATTAATGGACGAAATCGTTCGATTCTTCTCTCCTTAATCTCTTCTAATCCACGCATCAATTCAAGAAACTCTCAACTACAAAAACGAAGAGGATGATGAGATCTATCAATCTATATGGTGATGATCGAAAATGAAGCTATGAATCATCGGCAATTTCAATTCAAAGGTCGCACGTTCAGCTCATTTTTCGTGGAAAAAGGTACCACCGAGTTTGACGTCCTTCTGGCAGAAGGAAGGTGGGCTTGTGAGCTTCGTTGCGGTGTGACTTGATCGTCGTATAGCTCGATGATGGTCGAGCGAAAATTCAAAGGGGGGCAGCTCTATGGGTTCACGGTTGCATTTTCTTACCTGATGAAGAACGTGAGTGGGAAGAAGGGGATAGCAGGCCAGATCTAGGGAAAAGAAATCAACGACCGAGATTGATTGGGTTAGAAAATAATAAAGAAATTGTAAATATTAATTATTTTTAATTCGTTCAATCTTTAAAACGTCGTATCTTATTCATACGAGGTCGAAAATCGACGAAACAAATTGCGATGGGTTCATATTGACGAGCACTACGCGATAGAGCTGGATTGGGATTGATTGGAGCTAGTATGAATTTTGGGTAAAATTAAACGCTTGTTTAATTTTATTCGAAATAAAACACTGCAACTGTATTTGAAGCAAGGTGAGAACTTCTCACTCAATCGAATTTGTTTCGATTTAAATTTTAAATAGTTAAATTTAAAATTGCTTGATTGTGTGATTGAATGATGGTTGCTATCTGTTGTATTGAAATAGACCCTATATGCCATATATTAAGCGGAGGTTATTTTATTAAACACATATTCCGCGATATTCCACCTTGAAGTGGAATTGGTATTATATATGTACTTGGAGTTGTTTTTCCCACATTATATAGCGGATGAGACCATTTTGCGCCGCATAATAGCGGATAATATTTTATATAAACCCATGTACCGCGATATCCCATCTTGAAATGGGATTGGTATTATGCTAACATCTGTGGAAGCAGGAAAACAGGTTAGAGGGATCCAACTGGATTCCTCAAATATTGAATTTGTTTCAAATGTTGTGTGTTGATTATTCATAATCTATGTGTGATTATCTTTGTGATTGAAATCATTGAAGGCTAAAATTTAGCCGAATATAATTTTGGTATCGTTGGATACCGAAAATAAATAAAAATTTGATTTTTGAAAATTCAGGTTGAAAGTTTATATTAAAATTTATTTTTGAGAATTGGATAAATTTAAAAGAAGGAATTTTAAAATAATAAAGTTTTATTTTTAATCTTATTGAATAAAATTTCAAAAATATGGGAAAAACATTAATAAATGGATTTCGGGTAATATTAATCAAAGGTTGAAGAGTTTATTCAAAATACGGATTTTAAAGAGTTTGAAAAATAAAAGAATTGGTTTTCTTTAAAAGGAATTTTTTTAAAAGGAAATAAAATTTGAAAAATCCATTTGAAAATTTATTAGGTGTTTTGAAAAGAACTTGCAATCATTTTGAAAATTGATTTGGGGTTTAGTAGAAATTGATTACAATTTGAGATTTGAATGAAATTCACTTGGATTTTTGGGTTGATCCTAGAATCCTCTATCATAGTGTATGGCCATGCAAGAAGAATGATGGTTTCTAGTCAAGAAACCTTATCGAAGTCTGCATTGGAGAAGTCAAATGAAAAATACTAATTTGAAAGCGAACTTGTGTAATCGAGCGAGCGATCGAATGTGATTTTGCGAAATGATGACATATGTACATATTATGTTCTAACATTATTGATATGCTTTGACGCCGAAAGTGAGAGTTGTTGAGTTGGATATCTTTGTAATTTAAATGGGAATTTTCTTCTATGCAAAACTGCTATTAATTTAAAACCTTTTTTTAAAACTATTTTTTTTATTTTTCTTATAAAAACAATTTATTCCATTTTGTTTACAAAACTTTTTTACAAACTATCTTATTTACAAAAACTATCTTATGGACTATTCCACAAACTATTTTATTTACAAAACTATTTTACGAACTTTTTTATTTACAAACTATTTTACATAACCATTTTATATATGAAACCATTTCACAAATGATTTTATATACAAAAAAAACTATTCTAAATTCAAAACCTTTTATAAAGCAAAGATGTTCAATCCCATATGGCTTTTCATATAGCGAAATTAATTTCGGAAAATTTTTGATTTTTGTATAAGATGGACTTTATATAAGTACGCGATTTTGAAACTATTGATTTTGGAAGGTATTCGATCTGAAGAGATAAATCTTATATATAACAGAATTTATATAAGAATGATTTGATATATTCGAGATTATTGATTTTGGAAAGTACTTTATCTAAAAATGAAATCTTATATATAACGGAATTTATATAAGAACGATTTGATATATTCGAGATTATTGATTTTCTAAAGTACTTTGTCTGAGAATGAAATCTTATATATAATGGAATTTATATAAGTGCGATATTTGATGCTATGATTTTGAAAGGGTACTATATATGGTATATTATATTTTAAAGTAAGAGGTATGAGGAAGTACCCTCCATGAAGAAGTTTAGTATGATATGCTTTGACCCGCTTGGACTTGGGGAATCCACAAGATTCGATTGATAAACCCTAATGGACTAGGGTGGATTTGGAAATGAATTCGAACTGATATGGTTGTCCGGACTTAAACTCATGAGTTTCTCGATTTTTTTAAGGGTGAATGGTTCTTTAGTTTACCCAACGGAGGTGCATTCAATCCTAGGATCTGTTGTTTATGGATCTTCCGGGAAGGAAGTGCATCCATTACGTAAATCATTGAATCAGCAGCGTACCACTGTAGTAGGGGTCGATAATCCCTTGTTTACGAACTGGCTACGATATTATTGGAATCTGAAAGGTAGAAGGATCTTCTGGAAAGTTTTATGTCCGTTGCGCAAAAAAAAAAATAGCAGTGGGTCACTGCTATCGTATTATCATCATTTAACATTGAATTTTGAGCGGTACTTCTCATATCTATTTTTTTAAAATATTTTTCACTGGGTATTGAAATAGATCTACTAATAACTTGAAGAATTCTAGCCTTGCGCCTGATCAACGCATGGTCAGAGTCTGCAAGAACGAGGATAAACCTGTTATGACATCGAGTTATAAAAGTATTTTGATAAAGTATTATATAAAAGATATTTTGGTCATTTTGTCAATTCTAAATACTTTAAAAATGTTTAAAATATTGTTTATTTATATACAACATGGTTTAATAGTAAATTATTAGTGTTGCAAATATTTTAGAAGTTATTAATTTAATAAAACATATTTAAAGTAAATGATTATTGATTTATTAATAATGTTTGAAAAGTATCTAGAGATAAAACTAATAAATTTATAAATAATGGATTTATTGTTTTCAATAGCTTCTTTGTAAATATAAGTAATGATGTAAATAATTATTTTCAAATAGTTTACATATATTTATAAAGATGTTATCTAGAATATTTAAATGGTATTTATAAATGAAGTAAGAAATTTTACAAATGAATTTTTGAAAAGTATTAAAGATGACTGATTTGCGAATGAAGTTTTCAAATGAATATTTGAAGTAAAATTCATATAAGTTTCTTTAATGTATAATTTGAAGATATTATAAAATGGAAAAAAATTGATTTGCGAACTTTATTTATAGTAATATACTTGGAAAAAAAAATTTGAATCACTATTTGGAAGTATAGTTTGGAATATTTCCTTTATTTCAAAGTACTATTAGTAAATTTATTGGTTTATTTACTATTTGAATTTTGGTATTAAGCCATAATAAATGTTTTTCCATGATTTGAATATTCATTTTTAAGCAAGTATTTATAATTTATTAAGAAGATTTAAATTTTATACTTTGATTTAGAAATTTAGTGTAAGATTTGAGTATACTATTAGTTTCAATTTAATAATCTTGAGTTTATACTTATTTTAAAAATAATGAGTCTAAATAAATTTTCGGCTTTAAGGAACTTTATTATAAATCATAATCGAATTTTTAGAGATATTGAAATATTTCTTTTCTCTTCAAGGACGAATACCAAAAACTTAAAATTTTATTCAATGACCGAATTAAGTAATAAACTTAAGTAAGGCAGTAGAAGCTTAAGTAAGATTTTATGAAATGATTCGTTAATGACTTAAATCCTTATTGGAAAACAAATTATGTAACTGATTGATCTTTCTATAAATAAATGAATGGAAAAGTAAATAATGAGAAGAAAAACCAGCATAATAAACTAAAGTAAATCTAAATTAGAATTTCAATTATTATAATGGGATAAAATTCTAACTATTTAATAATTGGAATTTCCAAAGTTGAAAGTAAGAAACTAAATGCTAAGTTATGAATGAAATATAAAAGAAATTTGAAATTTGTAACTTGTAACTTGTAAACAAAAAAGGATATGAAAATAAGAAATGACAACTATTGAACATTTATTTACTATAATGAAATAAGATAAACTTGTGTAACTATCAATTACATTCTTAGAAATATATATATAACTTACCAAAATATTAAAAGTTGTAATGTTAAATAAGGATATGTAATGGAACATTATACAAGAAAAATTAAAATAATGAAAGTGTTCAATGAAATTTACTTTTATAAATAAGAAATTTGATATGAAATAGTTATGAACCTGAGTTATAATTTTAGTGATACTTAATAAAATGAAATAGAAAGTGAATATTGTAAGCAAAGAATTATGGACTTAAGAATATTTGAAGCTATTGATTGATAATTAAAGTAAATAATAAAATAAATATTATATTAAATTTAATGATTGTAACTTCAGAAATGGTTAATTACTTTGATCCTCTGTGAAGATTGTATGCTTGTTTGCAAAAGATTGTTGTCATGTTGTATTGAATTATTTTGATTTTGTGTGTTGATGGTATGCTTTTGGTTGAAAGTGATTGTTGTCATGTAATGTTGATTGTTTGTTATTAATTTAAAACAATATAATCATTTCATTTCTATATAATTACTAACCTCTTTGGATTATATAAGTGGAATACAGGTTATGGAAGCAACTACTACTGCTTTTAGTATCCTAAATAAGCGTTATTTGCCCGATAAATAGGTACGTTCTCGGATTACGGTTTTCTAGCGATATTATACTGTTTTTCCCGTGTTGGGATATATTATTTTCAAATTTATGGTATATATTTTGATATTTTGATATTATTATTTTTCCCAGACCTCACCGCACAAAGGAGACTCTGCCGAAATTTTCAGTGAATTTTGGACTTAGAAATTTTTATGAAATATTTTCCAGATTTTGTCAAACTGAAAATAAAAGGATTTAGTTTGTTATAAATTAATATATTTTATTTGAATTATTTAATTTTTTATATTAGTTGCTTATAAATTTAATATTTGAATAAGATATATTGATTACTAAATTTCTTATTTTCCCTTCTTTTCCTTTTTGGGGACGAAAAGTTTTGAGTGGGGGAGGTTGTAACGACCTGTAAATTTCGATAATTAGAATAGTTAATTTAATTAGATTCTGTGACTAAATATTGGAAGAAAATAAAATTTTATGATATATTAATGAAATAATAACCAGAATAAAATGTAACAATGTTAATTAAAGCTATTTATTAATAGTTGAAATGAAATTCCAATAAATGAAATAATGTAAATGTTATACTTGGTTATAAATTAAATATAAGAAAACAGATGTAAATATTTAATTAACTAATGAAATATTATATTGTTAATGGTAATTGCATGAAATTTAGTGGTAGGGAAGCAATTGTAACATTTGCTTCTAAAATATTGAACATATAAGTGTGGTTAAAGGTTAATGGTAACAATTAGTATATATTACCCATTTATTTAGTCTATTAAATTTAAATTGGAAATCAACTGCAATTAATTCACTAAATTAGTGCAGTTAATGTAGGTTAAACTGATAATGGTAGTATGTTAATTCAATAGGATGTAACTAATGCTAAATTTATTCATAATATGATAATTGGTTGAATAAAAATAATGGAAATCAAGTTTTTTCACGTTATTGGAATTTAAGCTATAATAAATGGATTTATTGTAACTAAATGAAATTAAATATTACGTTAATTGAAAATAAGTTGAAACTGGAAATTTTTAATTTACCAAGATATAAACCAATGTAATTATACCAACAAGATGATAATTAATTTAATAACAAAACTTAAGAATCAAATAAATGGATTTATTGGTAATTTATAATTACGGAACTTATTTGAAATTGAATTTAACATTGGAAATTTTGAAATATTCAATAATAAAATTGAGTAAAAATTTGTTAAAAAATTATTTTAAATTTCCAAATAATCTAAAATGATAGAAGTGGTGAATTTTTAAATTTGAATTGATAAGGTGATTAATTTATTTTTATATTAATTTATTTACTTGACGTGAAAATAGCCATTTTGGCCACTGACTCGGATTTCGACGAAACCAGTTTCATCGGATCCATAACAGCGAATCATTGTAGGATTTCCATTTTTATAACAATCGAACATGTTGTTTGATTGTACGGACTCGAAATGCCTAGAAATCAATTTAATTAAAATCAATTGAAATCAATTTGAAAAAAATACGATTTTAATATAACTTCTTCATACGATGGAATTTGGACTTTAATCCTGTTCCACTGAGTTTAAAATTATCAAAAACATTTATTTTCATACATGGGTTGACCCATTTTCGTTCCAGAGGCAGAACATGCTTTTCGGGTTATTTAACACAATCTTGTCCATTCACATTATTTCTGATTTGCCTATAAATACCTCGTTATAAACCCTAATTATTTCTTATTTCCCATTGACAGTACGTACAATCCTTTCTGCTCCTCTCCTACTCAATGGCAGAAACAGATTCAAGCTCCAAACCCTCAAATTCAATTTCAAAACCTAATCAAAAATTCAAAATCCTCTAAACTATATCAAATTATGTATCGATCTGAAGCTCTCGATGAGCGTAAGTCAAATGAGCAGTCTGTTTCTCGATCTGAGTTTCTGTGCGCCCAGACTTTGATGAATTGGTTTCGGCCGTTCGTTTTGGTTTTTTGATTTCGATGGTGGATCGTCATTATGCCAATCAGAGGGCATGGCCGTGCTGCTGCCGTCAAGCAGGTCATTGTTCTTGCGTTTGTTTGTCAAGTTGGTCAATGGAATCGCCAGATAACGGCAGTAATAAAACATTACGGCGATGGAGCTGCTGCGATCGATGAAGATGGCCGCAATCCCGGCGATTAAGCGGCGTTTGGAGGCGAGCTTGGCGTCGTTCTTCGATTTGGAGCTCGAGGGTCGTAGCGGCGGCAAACGTGGATGGAAGGCGGAGGCTGACGTTGATATGTCGGGTCGCGTACGAGAAGATATGGAGCTAGGGTTTTGACGTAGCTGCCGACGTGTGTGTTTTTGCTTATTTTATTTTTAATTTTTAATTTGAATTGTATAACTTCTTACTTATATAACTTTTACAGACATGGTCCAATTAACGCGCGGTTTGTTTTGCCAGGATCATATCGAAATTTCAAACATTTTGACTCTAGTTTGCACGGATTCTGAGGCTGTTTGAATTTTCAGTCTAAATTGGATTTAAATTCAATTTAAATACAAAGGTGAGTGTTTTGAGCCACTCACAACTTCTAAAATTTCTTATGTTAGTTAAATTAAATTTTTAATGTGATTAGGAATTTATTTATGGTTTTTTAGTACATTTAAATTGTTATTCCTGTTAATTTGAATAAATTTAAATTAAGTTGTCACTTAAATTATTATTGAAATTATAATTGCCACTTAATTACTTGTAAATAATAATCTGTAAATTGTGAATATTCATTGTTTAAATTGGATGAAAATTATGATGGATGTTTGATTTTTTTATATTGGATGATTGGATGATGTGTTTGATTTATATATTGTGATCACTCTGCAAGTTCCCTTAATTATTGTTACTTAAGAATCACTATGGGTTGAAATGATAAACCCTAACGGTTTTCATTTATTTGAAAATGTTGATTTTGGTACTGGTTGAAATGATATGTGTATATATATACACACACATATATATTCTTGAATTGGGATATGTGTTGGAATTGAATTATTAAAAAGGTTTAAGTTAAACTTCGAATTTTCTTTTTACTAAAGTGATTAAAATTGATATCTCGAATTATTTGAAATCTTCCAATAATAATATTCACGTTGTACACTGGGTAGGAGATGGAAAATCCCGTAACATCTCTAAAGCCATTGCACTCATATGTTATTTTAGATTAATTTGACCTACATAAAATCTTTTAGTTCTGACTCAAGTGTTTTGTTTTCATTACGCTCGGGTCAGTTTGAGCTTTTCAGTGTATTGAAGACTGTTTTCTAGAGGACGAAGACGAAGATTCAGTATATTATTACTATTATTATTTATGATATCTATTCCACTACATCCTGTTTTGCCGCTGCATTTATATATTTAATTCTGCTTTATGTAACTCTGATTCTGTATCGTATTAGTATAATCAAATGTTTGTAAACAACTTCATGAGATGTTATTTGATTATTATATTTTATCATTCCGTTGCGAGATTCTATTTCTTTTTTTCTTTCTGTGCTTTTTCTTATTTACCCCCATTAACAATCCTCCCTTTTGAATGGTTTAAATTAGACATGTGTGGTTTATTATTAATTTAAACAGCCAAAAGGGTGAGTCGTTACAGGTGGACTAGAGTACTCTAAGTCCTCGGAGCGCGGACTAGAGTATAAACGATTTACATAAAGCTCTATGTCCCCAAAGAACGGACTAGAGTACTCTAATTCCCCGGAGCGCAGACTAGAATATAAATGATTTACAAAAATCTCTAAATCCTCGGAGCACGGACTAGAGTACTCTAAGTCCCCGGAGCGCGGAGTAGAGTATAAATGATTTACAAAAATCTCCAAGTCCCCGAAGCACAGACTATAGTATAAACGATTCAGAAAAATCTTCCAGTCCTCAACTACGAACCGAAGTACAAACAATTTAGCTAAAGTGTGACCGCCTATAAAAAAAACTCTAGGTCCCTGGGGCATGGACTAAAGTATGAACACAAATTAAGCACAAGTCGACCACTCATAGAATGACTCTATCTTCCCAGAATGAGAACTAGAATTCAAACTCCATTAACCGATGAGTAGGTTTCAACCATTCCCTATTCCAGTAATTCCAACCTAAAATCGAAAAAATAAGTACAAACCAGTTCTAAAGACTAGAGATGGGGCAATTAGAAGAAGGCGAACACGATAGTGTCTCATAGAATATGCCAAACGGTGAAGGAGCTACATGACCTTAGGGACCTTCTGTCAAAGCAAGGCTACTAAGACCCAGCAAAAAATCGCCCCAATTAACTGACGAATTCATACGAAAGGAAGATTACTAAATAACACTTTATCTAGCTAGCAACCAAGGAGTGGGACAACAACCTAAAGAGATGCCTTCTCATCCATCCTCGTCTACTCACCTTTTCCAAATGAGCCATAGCGGGACACTAGGATTATTGCAGAGAGCATGGAGAAAGAAATGCTCTTATGCCCTCGACGAGTCATGTCAATCCCCCTTCTGAGAACCAGCCTTGTTAGGGGCATCAAGAACTCTTATCCAAAGGATCATCGAAAAAACAGATCTAACACCTTAGCCTACAGGAACCGATAAAACTATGTTCCTTCGAGCTGAATCTGAAAAATTCCTCTTGAAGTTGATGAATCATTGCTTTAAGACCACCGGGCCATCGGGCGGACGACCCAAAAATCCCCTCAGAATCGATAAATTATCATTGAAGGTTATTTGGTCGCCGGACATCCGACCATAAAAAACTATTCGCGAACGTGAAGGTTTTTCACGGACTAAAGCATCACGAAGGCAAATAGGCAGATCTACGGTCATCTAATTCAAAAACACCCTTCACGAACATGAAGGTCTTTCATGAACTAGAGCGTCATGATGGTAAATTGGTAGATCAGTGGTCATCTGATCCAAAAAACCTTCACAGACGTGAAGGTCTTTCACGAACTAAAGCATCCTGAAGGTAAATCGGTAGATCAGTGGTCATTTGATCCCAAAAAACCCTTCACAAACGTGAAGGTTGTTCATGAACTAGGGCGTCGTGAAGGTAAACTGGTAGATCACCAATCATTTATTCCATAAAAAACCTTCACGAACGTGAAGGTTTTCACGAACTAGAGCATCGTAAAGGTAAATCAGTAAATCAATAGTCATTTGATCCAAAAAACCCTTCACGAACGTGAAGGTTGTTCACGAACTAGAGCGTCATGAAGGTAAATAGGTATATCAGCGGTCATCTGATCCAAAAAAACCTTCGCGAACGTGAAGGTCTTGCACGAACTAGAGTGCTGTGAAGGTAAACTGGTAGGTCAACGATCATCTGATTCAAAAAACCCTTTGTGAACGTGAAGGTCTTTCATGAACTAAAGCATCTTGAGGGCGAACTTGTAGATCAATGAAATTCATGTACGACCGATATCCATGAGGGTGAACTGGAAGATCAGTTGTCATCTAATCCAAAACCTATTGGAGTCAACGAAGCCATGCTCTCGGGCTACAAATTAAAGTCACTCGGCATAATTGAACGATTGATGAAAGAAACAATGGTGAGCTCCAGAGTTTCAAAGTTGCATCAAGGAACTAAGCCAAAACTGAACCAAACTTGCGGTTAATCAAAGGCTGACTCGAATCAAGCCAAGACTTACAACTCAGAATAACAGCACCAGCTGGATTGTGGGAAATCAAATAAGTTTTGGAGAGACCACGGATACAGTTCAAACGCGCCAACAACCCTGTGGCATGGGGGCACTGCACACATTTGAATAGCCATAAGACTGGCCTAGACTAATCATATCACAGTTCTATTATGCTCGATCAAAAATTATGGCATTCTGACAGCTGTAGACTTAATGACCTTGCTAGTGCAACAAATGATATATTAGCATAATACTTGCCCCCTTCTTTCCAACTATTATTTTACTGCACTTGGTGACCAATTTCTCTTCCTCTTAGACCATATGCCAGTCAAAGACCAATTCTCCAGTTATAGTTTGGACCAAAAACTGAGAGCCTTGCCTTGAACACCCATAAGCTCTTTCTTCATAACCAAGTCACAGCTACCCGATCTAAAAACTAATTATCTATTAGAACTGACGAAACTGCGTTCCAGCGAAGTCAAACCGCCAAATTGTTTTATGAACTGGTATCCCTCCTCCAGCACCAAGAAGGCCCAAACCACTATGTGGATCCCGTAAGTCATGCCACACTTCTTAAACCAATAAAGCCATGTTCATAATAAATACCTACCAGGTCGACGGAAGCCAATCGACTCAAACCTTTGGATTTACGGAACACGATTCTTGCCTTTCGGAAACCAATGTTATCCCAGCAACA
The DNA here is from genome assembly GCA_030765085.1 of Allium cepa. Lineage (NCBI taxonomy): Eukaryota > Viridiplantae > Streptophyta > Magnoliopsida > Asparagales > Amaryllidaceae > Allium > Allium cepa. The sequence goes on along the minus strand of CM060943.1, from coordinate 544,907,273 downwards.
TCGAGAAGGCCCAAAACTTAAAATCATAGCGTTGCCCGAAGATGGGCAAAGCCAAAGAGCACTAGAAGACTAACTCCTCGCATTTCCTGGAGATTGGCAAAGCCGAGAAGCATCAAGGACTAACTTCCAACATTGCCCGGAGGTAGCCAATGCTGAGAAGCATCAAAAGCCATACATTTTAAAATCCGTGCCAAAATATACACTGCTCGTGTAGCTTAGAGATAGGCAATATCGAGGAGCATGAAAATCCATGCATTTTGTAAGCGGCGCATATCTCTTAAAGAGCTTAAACCCCTCACGTTGCCAAAAGATAGGCAACACAGAGGAACTTCATAAGCCGAACACTCTCAGAAGCCGGGCATATTGATTAATAGGGATCAACTCCTACTATTCGAAAGAACTGACATTGCATCGGTAGTACCGCGAAGCTCACAAACCAAGAAGTCGGCAAAGAGCTCTGATTTTTAGCCAAAGTTAATCTACAAAATGTCGAAACTCAAGATATCCAAGTCACGAGTTCCCAAAGATAGGAGTTGCAACGTACATTTGACCAGGGGCATCCAGGGAGCTGCCAAAAATGTCAAGTCTCACATCAATTATTCAGAATAGTCAGCCCTGTGGATTGAGGGGCATAGAACATATTAACACTTAGTCAGGTTAAAAGATTGCTCCAACTTGTAATAAAGGAGGAACTTACCGTCATATAGAGGTAGATGACGACGGAAAGCATTTCCAGAATCATATCATCAATGCACCAACTTCCAAAGACAGAAGTAGGAACTCGAATGAGGTCTCAGACCCTAACTTACAAAAACCAACTGTTATCCGATTATAAACAACGGGAAGGAGAGAATGTTCAAAATAGAGTAGCTAAATCATTGATTCCCGAAGATTGGAAAAAACGAATAAGGTTGATATTCACAATAATGTATGTGGCCTAAAACAAGCAAGGTTAAGTGCCATAGATTCAAGACAAACACTGCCAAACCCTACCGGTTCATGATCAACATAGGAATGAACATGCTTATACAATGGGTAATATGATGACTTGCTCCACAATTTCAAGTGCATGTAGTAAGAAAATAGAGTTCCACACCTAGAAATGAGGGGTTCCACTAATAGTCATCAGATCATTGCAAAGACCGATTGGAGGAAGTTTGATTTTTCATGAATAAGAACAATACGAAATCGGTCGAGCAATAGCCCTACATCTCTAAGGGTAATACTTGATAGTAAAAAACCTATGCAACAGAAATGCTTGGGACCCTCACTCTTCTAGAATGTAGCATATCCTAAATTTAAGCAACATTGAGAAAACAACTACATTGGATTAAAAGGAATCTACTCAATTCTACAGGATCGGATGAATGATTCAATCCTCAGCAACGTGACTTTAACACTGCCCGAAGATAGGCAGCACTAAGAAAATACTTCCATAATCCAATCATCGAAGTGCTAGTTTTCGAAGATCGAAACTAGTATGCAACTAGATTAAGAGCACCGTCGAATCGATGGGGAAAATCGTTCGCAATCTCTTATGTGTCGGTGTTGCCTCGCCAACGCCAAGGGCATTCTTTTATCTTTTAAGTACTAGTGTTGCCTTGGCAACACTGGAAATTTTTTCTATTTCCTAAGTACTGGTGTTTCCTCGGCAACACTGGGAGACATCCTACTCTCTAAGTACTGGTATTGCCCCATCAATGCCAAGAAGCTTTAGTCTACGGGGCCGATGAGAAACACTCATTGCGGTGAACCACTAATGCACTAGCTTTTGGAGATAGAAGCTGGTCCTCAACTGAGTTTCCACCTTCTCTTCAGAAAACTACTGTTACCTAATGATATGCAATGATCGGAAGTCAAATCCTTTCATAGGTCAGCCAGATGGTTCGACCTTTCATCACAGAAATCAGCCACTACACAAGAATAAAGCAGAATCGAAAGGGAATCCCAAGATTGAATTGATCATGTACTAATTTCTAAGGACTGTAGCCGGTGCATAACCAAATTTCCTATATTCAACTTAGAAAGAATTTAGACACAGCCAAAAGATTGACAGCCTTGAGGAAATGTTGCTTAAAACCATGCAGCTAGGTTATCAATCCTCAAAGACAGGAGTGAATAAAACTTCCATGACAACGTCAGCAACCGAGAAAAGCATGGACGGCCAAGGACAAGTAGGAGAAATCATGAAAGGTTGAAAATAACATCACCCAACTTCCTTAATTCGAGAATGAGGTTGAGAGCCAGACTGGGGCAATTTAGTAATTCACCCACAGATTTCCATCTCTCACAATGGACCGAATACACGCATTCAAAATAGCTAGTCCCTCAAGAAGGGATAGAAGCACTGATACTTAATCGAAAGAAATGTTTCAAAAGTCCAAACACGAATAACCGTGAGGTTGGTTAGATAACAGTTGTGTATCACAAAATAGATCATTCTGGTAACAAAATCACCAACCAAGGAAACAAAGGGTTTAATGTTAAGAAATCTACCATCGTTCATAGTCTGGCGATGACGAGAAGGATCGATGACCTACTTATGGTCTGACTAGATCATTTAGTTCCAAAGATCATTTGGCACCAACTGGCAGGTATATTCCATCACCTGAAGTATGGTAATGCTGGGAAAAAAGCCCAAAATGAAACTATCAATACATAGGCTCTCAGAAACAGAAGCAAGAATTTGATTGAATCTTCAGCCCTACCTTCTGGCATCTCATGCTATCCGAAGATTCATTAAATCAAGGGAAAATACATAGATTTGAGTCATCTATATATGATTTTCCGAAGATAGAAGCCTATACGTAACATGATTAGGATCTCAACATTAGATACCGAAAATTTTCTTTAGCAAAATATGCCAGAAATGCATCTTTCTAATACATACCGACATCATTACAAAACTCAGATCTTGGGATCTAGCAACAAAGTCCGTAATTACCAAAGATTGGAGCTACTGCGTCAACTAAACTAGGCAATCGAACTTATTGCCTAGGAGGCCTAGTCTCCCAAAACATATTGGCTCAGTAGCCAAAGTAATTGGCCCTGTGGACTAAGGCATCTACGCCAACACTTTGTTGAAACGTACTAAATTAAGCATAAGTAGGAATTAGACACAAAACTGGCTAAACCAAGCTACCTCATAGGTCAATAAAAATCAATTGTCAAAGCTGAGGAGTTAAGCCATTAGTCCCTTAGATAGAAGCTAGCGTGTGGATCAAATTCCAAAAACCACAAAAGAAAGTTATCCGCGATCAAATAACTCATGCACTAGTTTTCGAAAGCTAAAGTTGTGCCTGACCGAACTGCAAGTACAACTCTACAAGAGCAACTATGCCTAGTAATTTAATTATAATCAATCATCCCAATATAATGGGGATAATGAGCGAAGCCTAAGTTGTGGAAGACTCAACTTCTAGAGGAGAGGAAGAACTTCCACTAGACTAAAGATTGGATGACCGAAATATCATTTTCAAAGACAAAATTGCGCATTCAACCCTTTCGGGTATGTTTTACTTTAAATAATATCCTCATATAACCAGTGCCTGAAATCCAAGGGAAGTCAACGTATGTTGACCAATCGGGTCATGAGCGTTGACTGGGACAGATTTAGTGTGTTATCTACATGAGAAGAGTCCAGTATCTGAATACTACAAATAAACAATCTAGTGTAGATAACTTGCTTGCATCTGAAAAAAATCCATACCTTCCTTTAAAATTATCTCTTCCACACTTACCCGTTATCGATCGACGATCGGTAATAGAGCCGCTGTCCGAAGGACGTGCGTAGCTTTTATTTTCAGGATCAATGGAATACGGAAATAGGAAGAGCAATATGATTGAATCTATGACGCCTTACCCTAAGACCCACATTATTAAAGAGAATTACTAAGTAATCATGTCTACTAATGTAGAGAATAGGGCTGGTTAAGGGCGACCCTCATGATAATGCATTAGCTAAGAGTTGTTGATATTTTTTTTCCGTTACCTCATGCATGGTCGACATGCCTAGTCCTTAACTAATATGATACCATGGTGGTTTAGGACCATTTTAGAATAAAAGAAATATACAAATATATATATATATATACATATATATATATAAACACTCACAAAACAACGAACCCAAATCAGAGTACACATACATCTCCCCACATCATACATAATACGACATGCATAAGTAGCATGAACTACAAAATATACATACATAACCATCCCAAAAAAAAGGTAAAATGTCCAAGTCCGAAAGAAGTGGTCCAAACAAAAGAAAGCTAACGGATCCAAGAAGAATTGAGCTAAATCCATACCTAACTTGCAACTTGGTCTGACCCGTGTAATAAATACACGGGTCAGGTAGGCTAGAACTTATCATTAGTAAAGATAACAGTATTAGGAGGAAAGGGAGAACCATTTCGTTGTTGACAACATAACGATATAAGTATCATCAAATCATCTCTAAGGTGAGACATCTATGGGTTCATCATGATTTCATAAGGGAATTAAATTGGTTATCTAACTATGATTCATCTTCTATAGTTATATAAGTGAAATAGGCAAGGATTTAGACTATATAAATAATCATCATAAAACAGTCTAAAACCTCATAAATCCAACATAATAGAACTCAATGAGGGTTTAAAATATCATATCTCCATAAAACCATCAAAATATGTAAGCCTTCATCTTACTCAATGCTAAAATAACATCCTCATAAAAAGGTGAAATCAAAACATCTAAAACTTCATGGAAAACCGCACATGCTTACATCGTGACTAGTACTAATATTCGGTACCATAAACATCATGATGAGTGGAGTCAAGTAACATCATAATATCGTGAACATCATGATGACTATAGTTTATAATATCATAATGATTCCCAGTCACAAAGACCCGAGTTAATAATATCATGATGATCGGAGTCGCAACTACACCATGATGACTCCAATTGAGTACTCGTAGTTTATATTACTAGTAAACATCGTGAATGTGTCTCAACTTCTCGAATAGGAACCCAACAGGTGTTAATGTACGTTACATAACATACGTTCACACCTAACGGTTTACTATCCACTAGTTTGTACCACACTAGTAAAACATCATAAGCATAATGAAAATATACTCTGCCTCATCTCATCGGCGAGTAAATACAATAACCTACTCATCTTATCTCATTGACGAGTACTAGCGGCATCGTGACTTGTCTAATCTCATCTCATCGATAAGTAAAAGCCATCATAATACATTTCAACATCGTAAAATCATCATAAAGCAGTTTACCACACCTCATCGGCAAGTAAAAATAACATCTAGATGGTTATTTATAACCATAATTCCAAATAGGAATTTCTAGCTCTTAATTCGCCTCAATTTTGACCTAGACAGCTTAAAAATCCCGGAAAGCTCAAAACATGAAACTTGTTGCTCCATGTCCAAGATTTATCGAACATACAAATTTATTGAATTTGGTTAAGATACGAAAGCGTTATGACCAAAACAATTCTCAGACATGTGATTGTTGTTGCTGTCGATTTGCTCTCGTGACAGCAACAAACAAGCACGATTTTGATCAAGCAAACATCAAAACATCAAAAAAATCAAAATATGAAACTTGTGGATCTATGTCCAAGCTTTTCAGAAAAATCAAAATTATTGAATTTGGTTAAGAAAGGAAAGAGTTTTGGTCAAAATAATTCTCAGGCCTATGATTGTTGTTGCTGTCAATTTGCTCTCATGACAACAACAAACAAGCAAAATTTTGGTCAAGCAAACATCAAAATTTCAAAAAACTCAAAACATGAAACTTGTATCCCTATGTATATGCTTTCCAAAACATCTAAAATTATTAAATTTGGTTAATAAATGAAAGAGGTATGGCCAAAACAATTCTTAGGTCTGTGATCGTTGTTGTTGTCGATTTGCTCTCGGGACAGCAACAAACAAGCATGATTTTAATCAAGCAAACTTTGAAATTTCAGAAAACTCCAAAGTTGAAACTTGTATGTCTATGTTTTTTATTTCCAAAACACTCAAAATTATTGAATTTGGTTAAGAAACGAATGAATTATGGTCAAAACAATTCTCAGGACTGTGATTGTTGCTGCTGTCGATTTGCTCTCGTGACAGCAATAAACAAGCACGATTTTGATCAAGAAAACATCAAAACTTTGAATAACTTAGTACATGAAACTTGTATCCCTATGTCTAAGCTTTCCGAAACATCCAAAATTATTAAATTTAGATAAGAAATGGAAAAGTTATGGTCACTCAAAGTGGTAACCAGAAACAAGGAATTCAAATCAGCAACTAACAGAGATAAAAACTTTTATAGTAGACTATTTTGAAATTTTTTTTCACAGAAACTTCAAATATTAGCTAGCAATTCATGAGCTTGTACTCACTTAAGCAATTTGGCAAGGTTTTTGATAGCAAGCAGTGATCTTTTGGGGAGATTTGAGGCTCTAGCAAAATGTAAAAGTTAAAAAAGAAGCATGCACAGCAAAACAAAACTGTTACAGACAAAAATACCTAGATTCTAAGATTTTTGATGAAATATCTATAGTTTGGTAGAGATTACCTTTTATTTCCTTATTATAATGATTCCCTTCTTTTATTTGCAACAAATTCGGTGAGATTCGGTTTTAATTTGGGGAAGCCATTGAATTTTCTTTTGGTTTCCTTTAACTATAAGTTGTTTTAAGAAGAGAATGAAAAAGAAAGCTACGTACAAGATGATTTCTTAAGCCATAAGATTCTAATGAGGACTAATGAATCTAGTTCTTACCCAAATAAGCCCAAGCGTAAATATACTTAGTGAAAAATATAAAGCTATGTTCATTTCTTTCCTATATTAACACTATATAAGAAAATTTTCACATTTTAAAAGTGAAATAAAATTCTATTCAACTAATATACGTAACCAAATTATTATTTTAACAAGATAAAATCTATTTTAACAATAAAAAGTCATATTTATAAATAAAACCTTATTTTCAATAATATTTTACAAATTACACATTTTATTCTCAATTTTTTTCCATTACCTCATATATAGTTGACACACCTAGTCCTTAACTAATACGATACCATTATGGTTTAGGACCATTTCAGAATAAATGCAATATACAAGTGTATATAAACAGTCATTGAAAACAAGCCCAAATAAAAGTATACATACATCTCTAAACATCATACGTAATACAACATACATAAGTAGCATGAACTACAAAATATACATACACAACCATCCCATAAAATAATAGGTTTAATGTCCAAGTCCGAAAGAAGTGGTCTAAACAAAAGCAAGCTAACAGATCCAAGAAAGAGTGAGCTAAATCCATACCTAACCTGCAACTATGTCTGATCCGAGTAATAAATACACGGGTCAGGTAGGCTAGAACTTACCATTAGTAAAGATAACAGCAATAGGAGGAAATGGAGAACCATTCCGTTGTTGACAATGGAAAGATTTAAGTATCATCAAATCATCTCTAAGGTGAGACATCTATGAGTTCATCATGATTTCATAAGAAAATTCAAATGGTTATCTAACTATGGTTCATCTTCTATAGTTATGTAAGTGAAATAGGCAAGGATTTGAACCATATAAATAATCATCATAAAACAGTCTAAAACCTCAAAAATCCATCATAATAGAAATCAATGAGGGTTCAAAACATCATATTAAAAATCACCATAAAACCATCAAAACATGTAAGCCTTCATCTTACTCAATGCTATACTAACATCTTTATAAAAAAGTGAAATCAAAACATCTAAAACTTCATGGAAAACTGCACATGCTTACATCGTGACTAGTACTAATAATTGGTATCATAAACATTGTGATGACTAGAGTCGAGTAACATCATAATATCATGAACAACATGATGACTATAGTTTATAATTTCATAATGACTCTTAGTCAAAAGACCTGAGTTAATAACATCATGATGATCAGAGTCGCACCTACATCGTGATGACTCCAATTGAGTATTCGTAGTCTATAGTACTAATAAACATCGTGAATGTGTCTCAACTTCTCGGATAGGAACCCAATAGGCATTAACGTACGTCACATATTGTAACATCCCGCCTTTTTGTACGCTTTAAATCGACGATAAACCACACACGTCAGGCTTAAACCATACAGAAGGGCGGATTGTTATGGGATAAATAAGAAAAAGTAAAGGAAGAAAAACAAAAATAAAATAGAATCTTGCAGCAGAACGATAAAATATAATAATCAAATGTACAGTTCATGAAGCTATTTACAAAATATTCGATTTTTCTTATAAATTATATATCAAAGTTACACATACCAAAGAATAATATCAATGCAGCAGAACAATGGTGTAATGGAATAATGTAGTAGATAATACTACTACAAATCTTCGTCTTTATCCTCCAAAATAAAATCTTCAAATCCTGAAACGCTCAGGCTGACCCGAGCGAATTGAAAAGACAAAACATTCGGGTCAGAATTAAAAGATCTTTTGTAAGTTAAATCAACAGAAATAAATATGAGTGCAGTAACTTAAGAGATGCTCGAGATTCACATCTCCTAAAGATTCGTTAAACTATTACTATATAGTAATATTTCGCTATTATAATAGTGCCTAATAGTAAAATAAGCTTACTTTTTCATAGCATTAAGAGGTTGTCCATATAGCCCTTAACATGTAATAGTCCCAGTAGTCCATCCAATATCATAGTCCCTCCTGATCGGGAAGCCACCAGAGGATACCACATGGGCTACGGGAGAAAACAAAACTCGTACAAGGCGTGCTAGGGTAGGTGACACGGCACAACTAGGCAATGCCAGGGTAGATATACCAATTACGCTTCCAGGTCGGTGGTAACGCGTAGCGTGCAGCTTCCGCCTACCTCGAGCCACACCCCCAAATAAAAAAAATCAAAAGTGGCCACCGAATCAATCCAAAAGTCAAAGTATAATATCCAAGGGATGTGTCCGATCAAAGGTGCTACCTCATTAACCCGTCGATCGCTCCTGTTTTAGCCGCCTTATGCCAACTCACGGGAGTTGGGTCCACGTATTTACCTCAAAGTAAACGCCGCAACCATCCTAATTCATTCTGGAATCTCCACCGCGTACACGGTTGTTAAAATGGTTTACGGAGTTGGCAGAAAGCATGACAACTTCCGATCCCGGTCACTTAAACATCCAAACGTTATTATAACACTGCGGTCATTTCAAAATAATTATACTTCAAAACCAGGATATTTTACCCAAATCAATATGATATCATTTTATTTCAAATATATCCTTTTCTAAAACCATAACAATTTCAAAGTTATAATATTTCTATACCAAAAGCTTGAAATATAGCCTTTCAAACATAAAACTTTGAATTTCATAACTTTGAAGTATAACTATATTACTTAAATAGTTTAAATATAAATTACTTTATATAACAAAATAGTTTCTTCACCTCCACAAATCAATTACAAATATAGATTTAAACCTCTAAATAAACAATTTCAATTCAATATTTTTTAAAGCTTTATTTATTCAATATTTCAAAACCAAATTTTATAATTAATATATATACCCAATTTCACTTTTACTATTATTTAGTTTGAAATATTTACTTACTAAATCCAATATCCTTTAAATAACTTCAAATTTCAATAACGAAATATTCCTCAATTTATTCACTTAAATTACCTTAAACCCGAATTAAGTTATAAAACTATATTCTTTTAAAATCTCAATTTCAATAAGATCTTAATTAAATAAAATCTCAAATTAATTTCAAAACTGTCTTCTCAACTTTGATTTATAAAAATCAATATAAACTCTATATTACAATATAATTTAAGTAAATACTTATCCATAATATATTTTTAATAAAATCAAACTTTATTATTAAAATTTTGTCATACTTTAAACAATTTTATACATATCTTAAAACCAAGAATTGAACTATACATAAAATTACGTTTATCAAATATCCGAATCAATATCTCATAAAACCATATATATTTCTTTACAAAACCATAGAAAATTATTTCAAAATATTTTTATATATAGACCGCGGTGTGTGTATAAAATTTTCTATCCTATGGTCAAGTGATACGGATATCTATCATTTCAATCCATAATTTAAAATAAAAATTACGGTTATATATCATTTCAAACCGCAATCCCAAATTAAATGAAAGCGCGCAATAGCTTACAGTTGATAACAGTATAAAATACAAAATCCATTCATCCAATATCAACCACCAACCATTTATCACAATCATCTTCCAATTCAAACAATAGCATCAATATAGAATGGATAATAAACAACAGGTATTAACTAGCAGTTTACGTTCAATAATAAATTAAATAACTGTTTAACTGGCAGTTTATATAATTAAATAAAAATTTAATTAAATAAATGCAATTTAACTGAGATGATGATTAAAAATATGCGAAACAGTCATAAATAAATTTCTAATCACACCATAAATTAATTTAACAAACATAAGAAATTTTAGAAGTGGTGAGTGGGTTAAAACACTCACCTGTTGAATTTAAATTGAATTTAAATTCAATTTAAATTCAATTTAAACCCAAAAATTTGACAGTCTCATAATTCGTCCAAACCAGCATCAAAATCTTAGAAATTTAAATACGATCCTAACAAAAAAATAACGCATGAAACGGATATAGTATGTGAAAGTTACACGAATTAGAACATCAACCATTTAAATTAAAAATAAATAAAACAGTCAATACAGTAAATGTACACGTCACCTCTTTACCGTTCGAACCCTAGCACATTGTCACGTTCGAGACCATGCTTGAAGGCGCCTCCAGTCATCGAGAAAACTGCGTCGCCTCCTTCCCTACCACGCCGATGGAAAGTGGCCATCCTGACCGCCTCCTTGAGCCGACCACGGCAGTGCCACGCGCGCCCCTCAGGCGCTTCCCTGCCCCACGCATCGCCGCCACTAAATCTCGCCATTCGCAGCTATTAAAGCAACCTATTCCAACAACTGATGCAATGGATGACCTCTGCGTGCCGCGTTCTACACGATGGCGCAAGCTGATCGTCGCCAGGTCGAAGATCCACCGTTAAACCCTAAAATGGACGGCCGACGTTCAAAAGTAAATTATGATCAAATGATAACCTGAATCGAAAAACGAACACCACCAGTGACTTACGCTCGTCGAGAGCTTCAAAATGACATAAAATATGATACAGTTTGTGGAGTTTGAAATTTTGATTTGATTTTGAATTGCAACTGGATCTAGAATTGGATTGTCTGCCATTGAGGAGGATAGAAGGAATTGTATGTACAGACAAATGAGAAATAGAGGTAGGCTAAGGTTTATAACGGGGTATATATAGGCAAGGTTGAAATAGAATAGATAGACCCGATTTATAAATGCGCTGAACGATGAATGGCCCGAAAAGCCCGTTCTGACTCCGGAGCGAAATTGGATCAACCCATATATCAAAATAGATGTTTTAAAATATTTTAAACGCGATGGAAAAGGTTTCAAGTCCAAATTCCAACGTATGGAGAAGTTATGCCAAAATCAGTATTTTTCAAATTGATTTCAATTGATTTCAATTAATCGATTTCAAGTCGTTTCAAGCCCAAATGATCAAACGACAAGTTCGATCGATACGAAACTTGAAATCCTACAATAGTTCACCATTACGGATCCGATGAAACTTGTTTCGTTGAAATTCAAGTCAGTGGCCAAAATGGCTAATTTTTCACTAATTAAATACATTAATAAATTAATTAATTAAATCAAATTTCCAATTTAAATTCTAAAATTGACAATTCTTATTATTTTAAATCTCTTAATCCTTTACAATGATTTTAAACAAATTTAGATGTAAATTAAATGTTGATTCAATCACAAATTTCAGCGTAAATTCAAATTTCATTATATTCATCAATTATAATTAAATTTTCAATAATTCCCTTGAATTCACTATTCATTCTTATTATTAAATTCATTATGGTCAAATGGAGGAAATTAACATTGGGTTGAAAGGTATTACATTAATATTCTCCAATTTCAACTTAATTTCTAATTAACGTAATAATTAAATTTCACTTAATTACAATAAATCCAATTATTAATATAGTTCAAATCCATTAAATTGATAAATATTTATTCCCACTTTTACAATTCAGCAAATTTCCCAATTATGAATAACTTTAACATTTTTTTCTAAATACTACCTTAACTAATATTAACGTAATATTACATTAGACTTATGGTAACTGATTTCCAATTTAAATTAACAAGCAATAAGAATAGAAAACATACATTAACTTTACGCTAAATTCTAGTCACATTAATAAGCTTTTATTACTTACAAATAAATGTTACCATTTATTTTCATAGTACTAATTTCATCTAATATTCCATTTATTCACTTATGCCATTTATAGTCAAGTATAACGTATCTTCATTAATTGTCATTTCATTCAATCCATTAAGTATTAATCTTAATTAGCACTGGTTATATCTTGATGCAATCTTTTATTACATCGTTTATTACTTTACAAAATAAAATAACATTTAAACTCATCAATGTAATACCAAATTTCATTTAAAATCCAATTGATTTCCAAATCAAAGTTCATACATATTTCAAACAACTATTATAATTACTCCCAGAACATTGTTTTATTAAATGACCATTTATTATAATTTAATTTCCTCAATTTAATCCAATGATTACATTTTGTTTTCATATATTAAATTTTCGCTAAGTATACGTGTACATTAATTCCATTGATTTGCATTTCATTCAATTTTTTAGTAGTTACCTTAGTTAAGTCACCTTAGTTAACATTACGTAATATTAGATTATAATTTTACAATCTTAACAAATTCATAAATTGTCAATAGCCAAATATATACATTAATTACTATTAAATGTTCTAAATAAATTTATCTACTTGGTTTCAAACCTTTTTTTTATTCATCAATTACTGTCTTATAAATAAACTTCTGCTTCTAATCAGTTTACATTCATCTTTCTGTTATTATATTAATCATCATTAAAGTGACCTTTAATTACTTGTATGTTCATTCTTCCCAACTTATTACACCCTATTACACTATTTCACACATTAATTCAATAATTATATTTGCTTTCTCATATTCCACTTATAACCAAGTCATACATTTAAATTATTTTATTTAATTTACCTTTTATATCCCATTATAAATTAATGCACACATTAATTAAGATTTTAAATCAAATTAATCATTTCATCTTGGTAACATTCTTTTATTACAATAAGAATATAATTAACATTTACATTGTTTCACTTGTTGGAATTACATCCAAGTTATTAACAATTAACTTACATTTATACTGTTACATTCAAGTTATAAAAAAATTAACTTACCAATCTTATCCAAGTTATTATTTCCATTAATAATTCACTAAATTTTTATTTCCTTTAACATTAAGTTACCAAAATCTTCTTAAATTAAGAAATTTAGTTACCAAATTTTACGGGTCATTACACTCTCCCCCACTCAAAACTTTTCGTCCCCGAAAAGGAAAAAAGAAGGGAAAAGAAGAATTAAGAAATCAATATATCTTACTGAAAATATTAGATTTATACAAAAATAAATTTACAAAACTTAATAATTTAAATAAAATTAAAATAAAATATCAATTTATAACTATTAAATCCCTTTATACTCAAATTAGTAAAGTTTGGAAAACATTTTCAATTTTTTTTCTAAGTCCAAAATTTACGGAAAATTTCGGCAATGTCTCCTTTGTACGGAGAGGCTCGAAAGAAAATATAATATCAATATAACAATATACAACATATATTTTCCAAAATAATATATATCCCAACACGGGAAAACAATATAATAACGCTATAAACCATAATCCGAAGACGTACCTATTGGTCGGGCAATTAACGCTTATTTATGGAATCAAAAGCAGTAGCAATTGCTTCCATTACCTGTATTTCACTTATATAATCCAAAAGGTTAACAATTATATAAAATAAAATATTTAAGTTGTTTTAATCACAACAAACAAATCAATCAACCATCACTTGCAACAAACATACAACCATCACATAGAATCAATACAAATCAATCGTTCATATTAACCAAAACAAAAGGTTGTTTGGGTTTAAAACTTCAAAAAGTACGAAACAAAAAATAAACTACTAAGTGCCCCCTTTACTCAACAATCTTAAGCGAAACTAAATAGATTATACATACATCCAAACAAATTTAAAGTATCCTTACCCAAACAACCACAAACCAAACAAACAGCACTTCGAAACAAGAAATAAAGTTAAAATTTTCAATTTCATAGCATTTATTGTTTGATTTCCTTTTTTTATATTACATTCATTTATTCACTGCTTAATTTCATTTATTTACAGTATTTATCTTTCTATTTATTAAAATAATTAACTTCATCATTTACTTAAGTCTATAATTACTTTACTTAAAACATTTACCTTCTATCATATTTTATTATAATAAGATTTCCATTATAACTTAAGTTTATAACATTACAACATCAATTCTTATATATAAAAGCAATTTATTGAACGCTTCATTGCATACTTTTGCTTGTACAATTTCCTTTACATTTTCTTATTAAACATTTCAACTTTTAATATTTGGTAAGTTATATATATGCTTTTAAAGAATGTAATTGAAAGTTATACAAGTTTTCTCGTTTCTTTTAATTAATTTACTGTTCAATAATCATATCCTTTGCTTTTTTATAGATTACAATTTCAAATTTCCTTTAATTTCATTCGTAACTTAGCATTTAATTTCTTATTTTAATTAAAGGTTCTAATTATAAATTAGTTACATTCAATTTCACTACAATAATTGAAATTATTAATTAACGGAAACTTAAGAATTAAATACCAGGTTTAATTTCAAATTATTTTAAAATAATAGATAAATGTATACTTACAACTTATATATTCAATTATATTTAAAACAATTTAAATTTTAGATTTGTTTATCAAAATAAATCTGCAGTAAAACTACTACAGTGGCCTTTCCCCTTCGAAACTCGAAAATGAAGGTCGATGATGCGGCCGCCATCACCGAAATTATTTTCCAGCGACAGAGAGGGAAGTATAGACCTATTTTTTTTTTCAAAATCTTCTTTAAACAATTCTTCCAAATTATATTGAAATATTTATATCAGAAAATACTTCTTTTAATTACATTATCATTATATTTCAAAATTGTTCAAAAGAAATTCCAAAACCCCAGAACTTAAGTTCTAAATTTCCAATTTTCATTTATTTTATTTTCAATCTTATTTCTACTACTATTTATAAATTTTATTACCTAACAACTAATATATTGCAATCAAACATATATCATTTATAAAATTCTTATTTTATATATAGAAAATATAATAGGCAAATTATTTCATCCATCTATATTAAAAACAAATATTATGTCGGTCTGTCCTTTTAAGTATTTAGAAATCCCTATTGATGTCATAGCATCCCAAGCATCAACCAGAATTTATAAAATGCAAAACAGAACAAATTAACACAATATTAAAACCTTTTATAACACTAACAAATACGCTCTCTCATATATACACACTCAACGACTCATCATAGGGTATTACTGCCCTATTAATAAAGAGTCAGAATCCACAAAGCTAAGGTTTATCGCTAAACCAAAGCTCTGATGCCAGTTGTAACATCTCGCCTTCTTGTACGTACACTTTAAATCGACGATAAACCACACACGTCAGACTTAAACCATATAGAAGACGGATTGTTATGGGGCAAATAAGAAAAAGTAGAGGAAGAAAAATAAAAATAAAATAGAATCTTGCAGCGGAACGATAAAATATAATAATCAAATATACAGTTCATGAAGCTGTTACAAAATATTCGATTTTTCTTATAAATTATACATCAGAGTTACACGTACCAAAGAATAATATCAATGCAGCGGAACAATGGTGTAGTGGAATAATATAGTAGATAATAGTACTACAAATCTTCATCTTCGTCCTCCAGAATAAAATCTTCAAATCCTGAAAAGCTCAGGCTGACCCGAGCGAATTAAAAAGACAAAATACTCGAGTCAGAACTAAAAGATCTTATGTAAGTTAAATCAATAGAAATAAATATGAGTGCGGTAACTTAAGAAATGCTCGGGATTCACATCTCCTAAGGATCTGTTAAACTATTTACTATGTAGTATTATTTCGCAATTATAATAGTGTCTAATAGTAAAATAAACTTACTTTTTCATAGCATTAAGGGGTTATCCATATAGCCCTTAACATGTAATAGTCCCAGTAGTCCATCCAATATCATAGTCCCTCCTAATCGGGAAGCAACCAAAGGATACCACAAGGGCTACGGGAGAAAACCAAACTCGTACAAGACGCGCTAGGGTAGGTGACACGAAACAACTAGGCAATGCCAGGGTAGATATACCAATTACGCTTCTGGGTCGGTGGTAACGCGTAGCGCGCAGCTACTATAACGACCCGTTAATTTAACTGGTTTTAATAACGTTATTAATTGAAATTTTATGGAATTTTAAACGATAAAATTTTGAAATATAAATTTGATATTTGGAATGCGTCTAGTTAAACATAGCAACTGGTAAATTTTCATCCGAAAATATGAAAGTTAATTTCGTGCATAAATTTACTTCAATTTAATCAGTTAAAAAGTGATGAACATAAAATATTTTCGGAACCTAAATATTTTTACATAGAAAAATTCTAAAGCATCTTCTGAGCAAACGTCATTTTTCATTTTTCAAAATTCGAACTTCTTTAGTTCCGTCGATCTTATTTTTCTACGTTTTTCATGCATTTTCCGCCAGTTGAAAATTCGAATTTTCATAATTAAATCTTATAACTGATGTCTGTATACCAATTTGATCGTCTCGTCGCGCAAATCTTTACGGTATATTTGTTTGTGTATTTCGGAGTCCGAGGAATAGCGAAATTTATGGAATGATTTCCGTATCGGTTTCGCATTTTAATCGTTTTAAATCCTTTGTTGATTCGTTATCCACCGGGTCAATCCAACAGCCCACTGACGTTTAATAGTTTGAGAAAATCAACGCCTTAGCTTTTACTTTTCACTGGTTTCATTAGTGTGTCGATTCATTCGTCTTCTACCTCCGTTCATTTATTTGAAAAATATAACTATTGTTTTCTTTGGTTGCTTCGGTATTGTTATTCTCGAACACCACCCTATTCAACTTTGCATTTATTTTTATTTTTACTTCTCTACCTCCTCTTTTTTTCACTTTCCCATTTACAAATCTCATTTTTCCTCTAAAGAACATTTGCAGTAAGCTAAAACAAAATTAAAAAAAAGGAATAAGAAGAAACTAATGCCTTCTCCCTCACCGCTGAACCCATCTCTACACATAGCTTTACTCAATCCACTACCTCGTCACGTGCTCCTTCTTCTCTCATTGCCGAAGCTTTCAACCTCAGCGGCGAACCTCTCCACCGCGGCTGCCACTAAGCCATGCGTCTTCCCTTCTCATGATGTTACTCGTCTCACCTCAAAAACCACATACCTCCTCTTGTATAATTTTTCCGATCGCTTTTAAAAAAAAAGTAATATAAGGGAGAGGAGCTCGGGTCTTTGGTTTGGGAAGCTGCCATGTTGGCTTCATTTTTCACGTGTTGCCACCATCCACCTCCTCCCAGAAACCGAGAACCCACGCCCTCCACCGAAGGCTCCTATACCACAGCCGTACAATTACCGAAACCGACGACACTCTTTCCTTTGCTTTTCCAGCCACCCACCACCTTACGTCCACCTCATTTCCAATTGCAATAGCGTGTGCTACCGAGCTTTGGGCTGAGCATCATATAGCTGCCTCACGTATGCATATATAAAGAACTCAAGAACTGTAGGTAATCTATTTGTTTATTTATGAGCCTCTCCTTTATAGTATATAGTTTCTTATACTTGTAGATCTGGACTAGTTTATATATAAACATATTTATAGGTTGTAATCTTTTACTGTATGTCCTACTGTCATTTAAAAAAAAGTATGTCACATATTGAATATTTCAATATATATATATATATATATATATATATATATATAAGTTACGTATTGCTATATATATGTTGTCTTCAAATTTGATACTGTTTAGGTATAAAGCATTTAAACCAGTTGCGTATGCAAAGTAATGTATATATGTTTATTTTAAGCATTGTTTCAAAGTGTATATACATTGTTTATACCCAACTGTTTTGGATATTGTTTTATTATATATATGATCCTTATATTGTTGTTCTATACGTAAACCAGCATGCGCGAGTTAGTGATACTTACTTATATTTACGATGTACATTTTTTTATATAACTATTACATACACAGTTTTTAGTTTATATAGTATATATCATATAAAGTATATCCAGTTATGAAAATTTTATGAGTTATATAAATTTAGGTTGTTGTAATGTTTGTTGTTATAAACTTATCTAATATATAGAGATATATAGGGTACAATGTGAGTTTATATATATGTCGGTATATATATATATATATATATATTAGTACGTATAGGTTCAGTTATATTAATATATGTATAGATTTATTACATTGAAGAATTGTTCTTGAAATTTTTTAACTTACATGTTGTTACAGTATTATAGACGAAGGTTAAATTTGTTTATGCACATTATCGAAGAATGTATAAAGAAGTATTTTTTTTAAGTACAATAGTATGTTAATTTATAACATGTATTATATATAAGTATATTATCTGTATATTTTATATATGCCTTGAGTTTATGTGTCAGTTATGGATGTTTAAAAGTGGGTAGACTTTTATAGTAGTTTATTTTTGTAAGATCTGTACATAAGTCCATTTATATATATTGGTTACATTATTTTATATAGCATCATTTTGGTTCTCTTATATTTGTCCATATATATAGTATTGCAGTAATGATATATCTTATAACATATTTACTTAAAGTTTTAATGTTGTGAAAGTATATGTTTTAATTTTAAAATTTACTTGTGTCGTGTATATGTAATCTAAATTGAATAGTGGTCTTAAGAATAATGATAATAACAATAATAATATAAATAACTTCAGTTATATCAAAAACTGATTCGATCTATTTCATCGATTCCTCTATCAGCTTGTCCGTCGAATCCGTGCTCATCTTGATTTTCTTTGGAATGCGCACCTGGATTCGTAACTCAATCTCAGTATCCGTATCAGTGAGCGTATCAGTGTCATCTCTTGTTTTCTCTAGCCTCGGAAGGTGAGCAATCACTCACGATTAATGTTATTTTATTTATTAAATTTGATTTCAATTGAAATGACAATTGAAATATGATGCTGTTAGTTATTTACACTGCTTTATATGTTATTACATATATCAGTTCACCTGTGATATATGACACCACTATCTGTTAATTATACAATGATAATACAGTTTGGCTGATAATTGATTGATTGTTGATGTTTATTGGAGTTAAATTGTAAATGTTAAAGTGATAAATAGTATGCAATTGAATTTGATATAGGATAGTTAAATATTGAATTTGATTAGTTAAAATTGTATAATATGACCCCTTTTAAATGTTTAATTACTTGACTCCTAGAAATAGGGTTAATTACACTTGAACCATTTAAATGTATGATTGTATAAATTGATGTAATACAAAATTGGTAACGGACATCAAGTGAAGAACCGTACAAATAATGGTGTAATAATATTTAATCTACATGAAATGATAGTGTAGATTTTGGAAATAATTATATTAATTCGCACAAACAACAATGTGAATTAATACGATTATTTCGGGATTATTTGAATTAATCATTGGATTGTTATTAATGTTTGTTATTGCTTGTTTATTTACTTTGACACCATCCCAGTTATCACACTGCAAGTTCCCTTTGTTATGTTTTGATTTTTGAATTGAAATGGAATCGGGTTGAAATGATAAATACCTAAATGAACTTGACTTAGGATAGAGAATTAAATTAAACCCGATTGGTCAATAATTTGATTTAAATAAATAAAGTTTTTATTTGAATAATAATAAGGTTTTGAAATAAAATTGGAATTTAAAATTTAAATGAAAGAAATATGAATATTTGAAATTTGAAACAAAATATTAACTTAGTAATTGATTGAAAGAACGTGTTTAAAATTTATTATTTAATAATTAAATTTAGAATTATTAATAATTAAGTTTGAAATTATTTAATAATTAAGTTGGAAATCATTTAATAATTTAGTTGAAATTATTACTTTTTGAAATTATTTAATTACTAAGTTTTGAAATTATTTAATAATTGAATGAGATTGAACTAATTGATAATTAAATATAAAAATTTGAATTTTTGATAAGAGAAAATTGAACTTTTGAATAAGTGAATTTGAACTTCGTTAATAAATGAAATTGGGTTTCTTTATTTATTAACTTTTGGAAAATTATTTAAGTAAGTTAATAAGTGAAATTGTACTTTTGAATACGTGAAATTTAGTTTCTTTATTAACTAAAGTCTGAAATTTGTAACTAAGTAAATAAATAAGTGAAATCGAATTTCTTTTACAAGAAATAAAAATGTGATTTATTGGAATCAATATAAGACTTGTAATTTAGAGAATTTGATTTGACAAATTTAATTTAATTCAATTTAAAGTTTTGATATAATGAAGTTGAACGTAAGTAATTGATTTAATGAATTGGAAATTAAATACAAATTGTTTTGAGTGATAAATTTACTTAATGAATATTAAATGAAATCGATCAATGAATTTAAATTGATTTGAATGTTAAATTTAATTAATTTAAATGATTTCGGAATAAGACTGATATACGAACATGAATGTATATTTGAATTGTTTAAAATTTAACCTTTGAAATCAAATTATAGAATTTTAAAATGAAATTTAGAAGTTTTGAAACGAAATTTGGAAATTGATTTAGAAAGACAAACGAAATGTTGATTTACAAATTTTAATTGAAATTTATTTTGATTTGATTTCGAAATATATTAAACGACCAATTGGTGTAATAATTTTAGAAGTTATTAAAGAGACCGGAATCGGTTATGGATATACTCTCTATCTAAACCGAAAACCACATCAATAACTATACGCGGAGTGATAATCCAGAATGAAGTGGTTGGAATGATGTACGTGATGACTGAAGAAAGAGAACGATAATGGATAGCCTTGACACTTGTGTCAAATTGGAAATGACTAAAACAGGAGCCGTGCCGGGCCAAATGGGGTTAGCTACCTCGAGCGAACACACTTCTTCGTAAACTACTCATTACTTGTTATTGATTGGGGCACCCTCGTACTTTTGGGAGTGTTGTTTCGCGATGTTGCGATCGTTGCAGCGATGCGTTTTCACTAGTCCGGATCAGGCAAACGGTAGTTTCACTACCTTGGTATTACTTCATGTGCCTTGTCATACTTGTATTCCTATATACGCGACCACTACGAATTTGTTTTGCGTTATACTTATGGAGTACTCCCTGATATCCCACTAGTTTATCGTGGAGTTTACATTGTTGTATAGTCTATAACGCTTATATAAAAATGTGTTAAAGGGGATAATGGTAACGCCTTAACACTATTTTGATATTTATATTACTGATAGACATTATCTATTTAGCGTATATTACTACATAGTAGATAGTTTAACGGATCCTTAGAGGACGGTTATTCCAACGTCCTTTGGGTTACTTGTATTCCAGTTGTTATTTCACTTGAGTTGAATTTATTGATATAAGAATGTTAATCCTGACTCGAGTGTTTTGTGTTTTGCTTTGCGCTCGGGTCAGACTGAGTGGTTCAGCCCTTGAGACTCACCTTTGGAGTTGGGGCTTCGCCCGGAGATCCATCTATCTATCCAGCTTTCAGATATTCAGTTGATTCCAGTGATGTATTCTGATTCTTGTATTTGACTATTGTATTCGAGACTTCTATTGTAACTTATTTAACTCTGTTATATATATATATATATATATATATATATAGTAGCTTCATGAACTACTATCTTTTGCTTCCGCTGCATATTATTACTCCGTGTCTGTGATTTTGTGATTATTTATTTACTGTATATGTTCAGTTTTGCCAAATTTAAATTTACAATTCGGTATATTGGATTATTCAAGTCCGACATGTGCGGATGCGAATAGTCCAAAATAGCGGGTCGTTACAGTTGGTATCAGAGCTTTTGGTAGCTCTAGGCAAAACTTAGCATATAGTGTAAATGTATTTACAGAATCACTCTCATTCGAGTTCAATCTTTTCCTTTTGACTCAATTCCTTTGAATTTTTGAACATTCCTTCGGTTCCGAAATTCATTCTTGTCCCTCACTATTCGTCTTCTTTTAATTCTGGAGTATCCCATAACTCCACTTCGAGTGATCTTTATAATGAATCGGCGGTCTCGCCAATCTTCGAATTATTTGTAAATGGGTGAAACTCATTTACAATAGGCATCGATTTATCGGAGATTTCTGTATCCTCAATTTCGGATGCTTTCTATTCCCTGCTAATTCTATCTCTTGAGATCGAATGCAGATTCACCTCCGAATTCTGCATCGATCTTATTCTTGAAGTCACGGTCGATCCAGTTAAGGTTGCCTGTGAATTAAATAAGCCTATCCATCTCCCGATTCTGTTAATTGAATTGTCTTATCTTCTGTTTCGAACTTATTATCGAATCAAAATTTTCTTTGATTTGATTTCCATCAAATTTAAATCTCTATGCTTATTTTGAAATCCATTATTGTATCGTCGAGCGAGGAAGTGAATTTGTAAATAAATGTTAAAAATATTTTATATACTGCGTTCTTTGAGTTGTTGATGTTGATTTGCGTTTTCAATCGATTCGTCTGATCAACGTTATCGATAGGATTTCCAAAACACTTAAGCAGAGCAAACTGACACAATATTGTATTCGAATTTGGTAAGATAAAATAAGTTGTATGATTATTATATATAGTATAAATTTCTCTGAAAGTAAATTGTTAATGAATTTGTTGTCAGAAATGATAATATTTGATTTTCATTTATTGTTTTGTAAACCATTTGACTATTGCAATATAAATAAATGAATTTACAAAACTTGTTTATAATTCGATTTGGAATTCAAATGGATTTAAATTAGAATTTGAGAATTTAATTTCTGGCGATTTCAAGCCTAGCTTTAAAGTTTTAAACGTATATTACTCAAGGTATTTTGAATAGAAATCTTTTCAAAGAAATTTTAGATGTTTAAATCGGTGCTCTTCTCTTTGTTGCTGGAAAATAATTTCGGTGATGACGGCCGCATCATCGACATTCATTTTCGAGTTTTGAAGTGGAGAGACCATCAATAGCTTGCTACATATTGTTTTTAAATGAATTTGATTTGAAATATCTAAAGTATGACATGATTTAAAATATATATAAGTATTTGATTTAGATTTGATTTGGACATAATGTCTATATATATATTATTTCTAAATTGTTTGAAGTTAATCGAAAATTTAATTCTTAAAAATTCGGTAAAAGGATGATTTCAATTATAAATGAATCAAAATTTTTAATTAATATTTAAACTGGAGAGAATTGAATTAGAAATTTACTTGTATAACACTCAATTGTATTATATATAACTTACCTAAATTTTCAAAAGTTAACTATGTAATTGAATATTATAAAATATAAATGATATCAAAGGAATTTTTAAATAAATTTGGGTAGTTATATTGAATGTAAATATACTTAATATATATGTGATATGATATATTAAGTAGAATAAATTTAATAATTTGGAATAAAGAAGAATTAAATTTTTGAATAAAGTATGATTATAATAAATGACTATTCAAATTTATGATCTTTGAATTGTTAATTTAAGAAATTGGATAATATATAATATAAGTTGTCTTTATAAATAAAATGTGAGTACGTATAATTAATGTTATTGACTTAAATTTTAATTATAAAATGTTTATGGAGATGAGTAGAATAATAAGTTAAATAAATAATAGGTGTGATTAATAGAAGGAAATTTGTTTTGAAAGTTAATAAATTGAATTAAATCAACTTAAGGAGTATCTTGAATTATTTGAATTTAAATTGAATTTCATTTGAAAGAAACCTTTTGTACCTAACATTAATAAATGTGAAATCAAATCAATTTCATGAAAATCTTGAATTTAAAAACAAACCGTCGAATATAAATTTATTTAAATTGAAATTTATATGGTTTAAATTAATTGTGTTATTTATAATTCCATTTTATTTTCTTTTGGTTGTTTCTATTCTCCTACTTCCTTTTCGGGGATGAAAAGTTTTGAGTGGGGGAGAGTTAACGACCCGTAAATTTAACTGGTTTTAATAACGTTATTAATTGAAATTTTATGGAATTTTAAACGATAAAATTTCGAAATATAAATTTGATATTTGGAATGCGTCTAGTTAAACATAGCAACTGGTAAATTTTCGTCCGAAAATATGAAAGTTCATTTCGTGCGTAAATTTACTTCAATTTAATCAGTTAAAAAGTGATGAAAATAAAATGTTTTCGGAACCTAAATATTTTTACATAGAAAAATTCTAAACCATCTTCTGAGCAAACGTCATTTTTCGTTTTTCAAAATTCGAACTTTTTTGGCTCCGTCGATCTTATTTTTCAACGTTTTTCATGCATTTTCCGCCAGTTGAAAATTCGAATTTTCATAATTAAATCGTATAACTGATGTCTGTATACCATTTTGATCGTCTCTTCGCGCAAATCTTTACGGTATATTTGTTTGTGTATTTCGGAGTACGGGGGTAGCGAAATTTATGTAATGATTTTCGTATCGGTTCCGCATTTTAATCGTTTTAAATCCTTTGTTGATTCATTATCCACCGTGTCAATCCAACAGCCCGCTGACATTTATTAGTTTGAGAAAATCAACGCCTTAGCTTTTACTTTTCACTGGTTTCATTAGTGTGTCGATTCATTCGTCTTCTACCTCCGTTCATTTATTTGAAAAACATAACTGTTGTTTTCTTTGGTTGCTTCGATATTGTTATTCTCGAACACCATGCTATTCAACTTTGCATTTATTTTTATTTTTACTTCTCTTCCTCCTCTTTTTTTTCACTTTCCTATTTACAGATCTCATTTTTCCTCTAAAGAACATTTGCAGTAAGCTAAAAAAAAATTAAAAAAAAAGGAATAAGAAGAAACTAATGCCTTCTTCCTCACCGCTGAACCCATCTCTACACATAGCCTTACTCGATTCACTGCCTCGTCATGTGCTCCTCCTTCTCCCATTGCCGAAGCTTTCAACATCAGCGGCGAACCTCTCCACCGCGGCTGCCACTAAGCCATGCGTCTTCCCTCCTCATGCTGCTACTCGTCTCACCTCAAAAAGCACATACCTCCTCTTGTACAATTTTTCCGATCGGTTTAAAAAAAAAGTAATAAAAGGGAGAGGAGCTCGGGTCTTTGGTTTGGGAAGCTACCCTGTAGGCTTCATTTTTCACGTGCTGCCACCATCCCCCTCCTCCCTGAAATCGAGAACCCACGCCCTCCACCGAAGCCTCCTATACCACGGCCGTACAACTACCGAAACCGACGACACTATTTCCTTTGCTTTTCCAGCCACCCACCACCTCACGTCCACCCCATTTCCAATTGCAACAGCGTGTGCTACCGAGCTTTGGGCTGAGCATCATATAGTTGCCTCACATATGCATATATAAAGAACTAAAGAACTGTAGGTAATCTATTTGTTTATTTATGAGCCTCTCCTTTATAGTATATAGTTGCTTATATTTGTAGATCTGGACTAGTTTATATATAAATATATTTATAGGTTGTAATCTTTTACTGTATATCCTACCGTCATTTTAAAAAAAGAAAAAAGAAAAATGTATGTAATATATTGAATATTTCAATATATATATAAGTTACGTATTGCTATATATATGTTTTCTTCAAATTTGATACTGTTTAGGTATAAAGAATTTAAACCAGTTGCGTATGCAAAGAAATGTATATATGTTTATTTTAAGCATTGTTTCAAAGTGTATATACATTTTTTATACCCAACTGTTTTGGATATGGTTTTATTATATATATGATCCTTATATTTTTGTTCTATGCGTAAACAAGCATGCGTGAGTTAGTGATACTAATATTTACGAAGTACATTTTTTTATATAACTATTACATACGCAGTTTTTAGTTTATATAGCATATATCATATAAAGTATATCCAGTTATGAAAGTTTTATAAGTTATATAAATTTAGGTTGTTGTAATGTCTGTTGTTATAAACTTATCTAATATATAGAGATATATACGGTACAATGTGAGTTTATATATATGTCGGCATATATATATATCAGTACGTATAGGTTCAGTTATATTAATATATGCATTGATTTATTACATTAAAGAATTGTTCTTGAAAATTTTTAAGTTACATGTTGTTACAGTATTATAGACGAAGGTTAAATTTTTTTATGTACATTATCTAAGAATGTATAAAGAAGTAATTTTTTAAGTACAGCAGTATGTTAATTTATAACATGTATTATATATAAGTATATTATCTGTATATTTTATATATTCCTTGTGTATATGTGTCAGTTATGGATGTTTAAAAGTGCGTAAACTTTTATAGTAGTTGATTTTTGTAAGATCTGTACATAAATCCATTTATATATATTGGTTACATTTTTTTATACAGCATCATTTTGGTTCTCTTATATTTGTCCATATATATAGTATTGCAGTAATGATATATCTTATAACATATTTATTTAAAGTTTTAATGTTTTGAAAGTATATGTTTTAATTTTAAAATTTACTTGTGTTGTTTATATGTAATCTAAATTGAATAGTGGTTTTAAGAATAATAATAATAACAATAATATAAATAACTTCAGTTATATCAAAACTGATTCAATCTGTTTCATCGATTCCTCTATCAGCTTGTCCGTCGAATCCGTGCTCATCTTGATTTGCTTTGGAATGCACGCCTGGATTCGTAACTCAATCTCAGTATCTGTATCAGTGAGCGTATCAGTGTCATCTCTTGTTTTCTGTAGCCTCGAAAGGTAAGCAATCACTCACGATTAGTGTTCTTTTATTTATTAAATTTGATTTCAATTGAAACGACAATTGAAATATGCTGCTGTTAGTTATTTACACTTCTTTATATGTTATTACCTATATCAGTTCACCTGTGATATCTGACACCACTATTTGTTAATTATACGATGATAATACAGCTTGGCTGATAATTGATTGATTGTTGATGTTTTATTGGACGTTAAGTTGTAAATGTTAAAATGATAAATAGTATGCAATTGAATTTGATATAGGATAGTTAAATATTGATTTTGATTAGTTAAATTTGTATAATATGACCCCTTTTAAATGTTTAATTACTTGACTCGTAGAAATAAGGTTAATTACACTTGAACCATTTAAATGTATGATTGTATAAATTGATGTAATACAAAATTGGTAACGGACATCAAGTTAAGAACCGTACAAATAATAGTGTAATAATCTTTAATCTACATGAAATGATAGTGTAGATTCTAGAAATAATTATATTAATTCGCACAAAGAACAATGTGAATTAATACGATTATTTCGGAATTATTTGAATTAATCATTGGATTGTTATTAATGTTTGTTATTACTTGTTTATTTACTTTGACACCATCCCAGTTATCACAATGCAAGTTCCCTTTGTTATGTTTTGATTTTTGAATTGAAATGGAATCGGGTTGAAATGATAAATACCCAAGTGAATTTGACTTAGGATAGAGAATTAAATTAAACCCGATTGGTCAATAATTTGATTAAATAAATAAAATTTTTATTTGAATAATAATAAGTTTTTGAAATAAAATTGGAATTTAAAATTTAAATGAAAGAAATGTGAATATTTGAAATTTGAAACAAAATATTAACTTAGTAATTGATTGAAAGAACATGTTTGAAATTTATTATTTAATAATTAAATTCAGAATTATTAATAATTAAGTTTGAAATTATTTAATAATTAAGTTGGAAATTATTCAATAATTAATTTGAAATTATTAAGTTTTGAAACTATTTAACTACTAAGTTTTGAAATTATTTAATAATTGAATGAGATTGAATTAATTGATAATTAAATATAAAAATTTGAATTCTTTGATAAGAGAAAATTGAACTTTTGAATAAGTGAATTTGAACTTCGTTAATAAATTAAATTGGGTTTCTTTATTTATTAAGTTTTGTAAAATTATTTAAGTAAGTTAATAAGTGAAATTGAACTTTTGAATACGTGAAATTTAGTTTCTTTATTAACTAAAGTTTGAAATTTGTAACTAAGTAAATAAATAAGTGAAATCGAATTTCTTTTACAAGAAATAAAAATGTGATTTATTGGAATCAATATAAGACTTGTAATTTAGAGAATTTGATTTGACAAATTTAATTTAATTCAATTTAAAGTTTTGATATAATGAAGTTGAACGTAAGTAATTGATTTAATGAATTGGAAATTAAATAGAAATTGTTTTGAGTGACAAATTTACTTAATGAATATTAAATGAAATCAATCAATGAATTTAAATTGATTTGAATGTTAAATTTAATTAATTTTAATGATTTCGGAATAAGACTGATATACGAACTTGAATGTATATTTGAATTGTTTA
The DNA here is from genome assembly GCA_030765085.1 of Allium cepa. Lineage (NCBI taxonomy): Eukaryota > Viridiplantae > Streptophyta > Magnoliopsida > Asparagales > Amaryllidaceae > Allium > Allium cepa. The sequence goes on along the minus strand of CM060943.1, from coordinate 544,878,563 downwards.
AAATTTAACCTTTGAAATCAAATTATAGAATTTTGAAATGAAATTTGGAAGTTTTGAAACAAAATTTGGAAATTGATTTAGAAAGACAAACGAAATGTTGATTTACAAATTTTAATTGAAATTGATTTTGATTTGATTTCGAAATATATTAAACGACCAATCGGTGTAATAATTACGAAAGTTATTAAAGAGACCGGAATCGGTTATGGATATACTCTCTATCTAAACCGAAAACCACTTTAATAACTATACGCGAATGATGATCCAGAATGAAGTGGTTCGAATAATGTACGTGATGACTGAAGAAAGAGAACGATAATGGATAGCCTTGACACTTGTGTCAAATTGGAAATGACTAAATAGGAGCCGTGCCCGGCCAAATGGGGTTAGCTACCTCGAGCGAACACACTTCTTCGTAAACTACTCATTACTTGTTATTGATTGGTGCACCCTCGTACTTTTAGGAGTGTTGTTTCGCGGTGTTGCGATCGTTGCGGCGATGCGTTTTCACTAGTCCGGATCAGGCAAATGGTAGTTTCACTACCTTGGGTATTACCTCATGTGCCTTGTCATACTTGTAACCCTATATACGCGACCACTACGAATTTGTTTTGCGTTATACCTATGGAGTACTCTCCGATATCCCACTAGTTTACGGTGGAGTTTACAGTGCTGTATAGTCTATAACGCTTATATAAAAATGTGTTAAGGGGGATAATGGTTACGCCTTAACACTATTTTGATATTTATATTACTGATAGACACTATCTATTTAGCGTATATTACTACATAGTAGATAGTTTAACGAATCCTTAGATGACGGTTATTCCAACGTCCTTTGCGTTACTTGTATTCCAGTTGTTATTTCACTTGAGTTGAATTTATTGATATAAGAATGTTAATCCTGACTCCAGTGTTTTGTGTTTTGCTTTGCGCTCGGGTCAGACTGAGTGGTTCAGCCCTTGTGACTCATTTTTGGAGTTGGGGCCTCGCCTGGAGATCCTGCTATCTATCCAGCTTTCAGATATTCAGTTGATTCCAGTGATGTATTCTGATTCTTGTATTTGACTTTTGCATTCGAGACTTCTGTTATAACTTATTTAACTCTGTTATATATATATATATATATATATATATATATATATATATATATAGTAGCTTCATAAACTACTATCTTTTGCTTCCGCTGCATATTATTACTCTGTGTCTGTGATTTTGTGATTATTTGTTTACTGTTTATGTTCAGTTTTGCCAAATTTAAATTTACAATTCGGCATTTTGGATTATTCAAGTCCGACATGTGCGGATGCGAATAGTCCAAAATAGTGGGTCGTTACAGCTACCGTCCACCTCGAGCCACACCCCCAATTTAAAAAAATCAAAAGTGGCCACCGAATCAATCCAAAAGTCAAAGTATAATATCGAAGGGATGTGTCCGATCAAAGGTGCTGCCTCATTAACTTGTCGATCGCTCCTGTTTTAGCCGCCTTATGCCAACTCACGGGAGTTGGGTCCACGTATTTACCTCAAAGGAAACTCCGCCACCATCATACTTCATTCTGGAACCTCCAACGCGTACACGGTTGTTAAAGTGGTTTTCGGAGTTGGCAGAGAGTATGACAACTTCCGATCCCGGTCTCTTCAACAACCAAACGTTATTATAACACCGTCATTTCAAAATAATTATACTTCAAAACGAGGATATTTTATCCATTTCAAAACCGTATAAATAAGTTATCATTTCTATTTTAAAACCCAAATCAATACGATATCATTTTATTTCAAATATATCCTTTCCTAAAACCGTAACAATTTCAAAGTTATAATATTTCTAAACCAAAAGCTTGAAATATAGCCTTCCAAACATAAAACTTTGAATTTCATAATTTTGAAGTATAACTATATTACTTAAATAGTTTAAATATAAATTACTTTATATAATAAAATAGTTTCTTCACCTCCACAAACCAAATATAGATTTAAACCTCTAAATAAACCATTTCAATTCAATATATTTCAAAGCTTTATTTATTCAATATTTCAAAACCAAATTTTGTAATTCATATATATACCCAATTTCACTTTTACTATTATTTGATTTGAAATATTTGCTTACTAAATCCAATATCCTTTAAATAACTTCAAATTTCAATAACGAAATATTCCTCAATTTATTCACCTAAATCACTTAAACCCGAATTAAGTTATAAAACCATATTCTCTTAAAATCTCAATTCAATAAGATCTTAATTAAATAAAATCTCAAATCAATTTCAAAATTGTCTTCTCAACTTTGATTTATAAAAACCAATATAAACTCTATATTACAATATAATATAAGTAAATACTTATCCATAATATATTTTTAATAAAATAAAACTTTGTTATTAAACTTTTTTCATACTTTAAACAATTTTATACATATCTTAAAACCAAGAATTCAACTATATATAAAATAACCTTTATCAAATATCTGAATCAATATCTCATAAAACCATATATATTTCTTTACAAAACCATAGAAAATTATTTCAAAATATTTTTATATATAGACCGCGGTGTTTGTATAAAATTTTCTATCCTATGGTCAAGTGATACGGATATCTATCATTTCAATCTGTAATTTAAAATAAAAATTACGGTTATATATCATTTCAAACCGCAATCCCGAATGAAATGAAAGTGCATAATAACTTGCAGTTTATAACAGTATAAAATACTGCATCCATTCATCCAATATCAACCAGCAACCATTTATCACAATCATCATCCAATTCAAACAATAGCATCAATATAGAACGGATAATAAACAACAGGTATTAACTAGAAGTTTGCGTTCAACAATAAATTAAATAACTATTTAACTGGCAGTTTATATGCAATAATAAATAAATAATAATTTAACTGGCAGTTTATATGCAATGAATAATTGAATAAAAATTTAATTAAATAAATGCAATTTAACTGAGATGATGGTTAAAAATATGCCAAACAGTCATAAATAAATTTCTAATCACACCATAAATTAATTTAACAAACATAAGAAATTTTAGAAGTTGTGAGTGGGTTAAAACACTCACCTTTTGAATTTAAATTCAATTTAAACCCAAAAATCTGATAGTCTTAGAATTCATCCAAACCAGCGTTAAAATCTCTAAAATTTCAATACGATCCTAACAAAAAAAATCGCGCATGAAGCGGATATCGTATGTGAAAGTTACACGAATTAGAACATCAATCATTTAAATTAGAAATAAATAAAACAGTTAACACAGTAAACGTGCACGTCACCTCTTTACCATTCGAACCCTAGCGCACTGTCACGTTCGAGACCATGATTAAAGCCACCTCTAGTCATCGAGAAAACTGCATTGCCTCCAACCCTAGCAGGCCGATCGAAAGTGGCCATCCTGACCGCCTCCTTGAGCCGACCACGGTAGTGCCACGCACGCCCCTCAAGCGCTGCCCTGCCCCACGCGACGCCGCCACTAAATCTCGCCGTTTGTGGCGATTAGAGCAACCTATTCCAACAACTAATGCCATGGATGACCTCTACGCGTTCTACACGATGGCCCAAGCTGATCGTCGCCAGGCCGAAGATCTACCGCTAAACTATTAAACCCTAAAATGGACGGCCGACGTTCAAAAGTAAATTCCGATCAAACGATAACCTGAATCAAAAAACGAACACCACCAGTGACTTATGCTCGTCGAGAGCTTCAGACTGACATAAAATATGATACAGTTTGTGGAGTTTGAAATTTTAATTTGATTTTGAATTGCAACTGAATCTAGAATTTGATTGTCTGCCATTGAGGAGGAGGGAAGGAATTGTACGTACAGATAAATGAGAAATAGAGGTAGGCTAGGGTTTATAATGGGGTATATATAGACAAGGTTGAAATAAAATAGATAGACCCAACTTATAAACGCGTTGAACGATGAATGGCCCGAAAGGTCCGTTCTGACTCCGGAGCGAAATTGGGTCAACTCACATATCAAGATAGATGTTTTAAAACACTTTAAACGTGATGGAAAAGGTTTTAAGTCCAAATTCCAACGTATGGAGAAGTTATGCTAAAATCAATATTTTTCAGATTGATTTTAATTGATCGATTCAAGTCGTTTCAAGCCCATACGATCAAACGACAAGTCTGATCGATACGAAACTTGGAATCCTACAATAGTTCACCGTTACGGATTCGATGAAACTTGTTTCGTCGAAATCCAAGTCAGTGGCCAAAATGGCTATTTTTTCACTAATTAAATAAATAAGTAAATAAATAAATTAAATCAAATTTCCAATTTAAATTCTAAAATTGACAATTCTTATCATTTTAAATCTCTTAATCCTTTACAATGATTTTAAACAAATTTAGATGTAAATTAAATGTTGATTCAATCATAAATTTCAGCATAAATTCAAATTTCATTATATTCATCAATTATAAATTAAATTTTCAATAATTGCATTGAATTCACAATTCATTATTATTATTAAATTCATTATGGTCAAATGGAGGAAATTAACATTGGGTTGAAAGCTATTACATTAATATTCTCCAATTTCAACTTAATTCCTAATTAACGTAATAATTAAATTTCACTTAATTACAATAAACCCAATTATTAATATAGTTCAAATCCATTAAATTGATAAATATTTATTCCCACTTTTATAATTCAACAAATTTCCTAATTATGAATAACATTAACATTTTTTTCTAAATATTACCTTAACTGATATTAACGTAATATTACATTAGACTTATGGTAACTGATTTCCGATTTAAATTAACAAGCAATAAGAATAGGTAACATACATTAATCGTTACGCTAAATTCTAGTCACATTAATAAGCTTTTATTACTTACAAATAAATGTTACCATTTATTTTCATTGTACTAATTTCAAGTTTATACATATTTCAAACAACTATTATAATTACTCGTAGAACATTGGTTTTATTAAATGACCATTTATTATAATTTAATTTCCTTAATTTAATCCAATGCTTACATTTTGTTTTCATATATTAAATTTGTAGCTAAGTATATGTCTACATTAATTCCATTGATTTGCATTTCGTTCAATTTATTAATAGTTACCTTAGTTAAGTTACCTTAGTTAACATTACGTAAAATTAGATTATAATTTTACAATCTTAACAAAATTCATAAATTGTCAATAGCCAAATATATACATTAATTACCATTAAATGTTCTAAATAAATTTATCTACTTGGTTTCAAACTTTTTATTCATTCATCAATTACTTCCTTATAAATAAACTTCCGTTTCTAATCAATTTACATTCATCTTTCCATTATTATATTAATCATCATTAAAGTAACCTTTAATTACTTGTATGTTCATTCTTCCTAACTTATTACACCCTATTACACTATTTCACACATTAATTCAATAATTACATTTGCTTTCTCATATTCCACTTATAACCAAGTCATACATTTAAATTATTTTATTTAATTTTCTTTTTATATCCCATTATAAATTAATGCACACATTAATTAAGATTTTAAATCAAATTAATCATTTCATCTTGGTAACATTATTTTATTACAATAAGAATATAATTAACATTTACATTTTTTCACTTATTGGAATTACATCCAAGTTATTAACAATTAACTTACATTTATACTGTTACATTCAAGTTATAAAAAAATTAACTTACCAGTCTTATCCAAGTTATTATTTCCATTAATAATTCACTAAATTTTTATTTCCTTTAACATTAAGTTACCAAAATCTTCTTAAATTAAGAAATTTAATTACCGAATTTTACGGGTCGTTACACATACCATATGTTCGTACCTAATGGTTTACTAGCCGCTAGTTGGTGCCACACTAGTAAAACATCATAAACATAATGAAAATATATTTTGCCACATCTTATCGGCGAGTAAATACAATACCCTACTCGTCTTATCTCATTGACGAGTACTAGCAGCATCGTGACTTGTATCATCGTATTGATAAGTAAAATCCATCATAATACATCTCAAAATCATAAAATCATCATAAAGTAGCATACCTCATCTCATCGCAAAGTTAAAATAACATTTAGATAGTTATTTATAACCATAGTTCTAAATAGGAATTTCTAGCCCTTAATTCGCCTGAATTTTTACCTGGATAACTTAAAAATTTGGAAAGCTCAAAACATGAAACTTGTAGCTCTATGTCTATGCTTTCTATAACATCCAAATTCATTGAATTTGGTTAAGAAACAAAAGAGTTATTACCAAAACAATTCTTAAGCATGTGATTGTTGTTGCTGTCGATTTGCTCTCGGGACAGCAACAAACAAGCACGATTTTGATCAAGCAAACATCAAAAATTCAGAAAACTCAAAGTATGATACTTGTAGCTCTATGTCCAAGATTTTCATAAAATCCAAAAGTATTGAATTTGGTTAAGAAAGAAAAGAGTTTTGGTCAAAATAATTCTTAGGCCTGTGATTGTTGTTGCTGTTGATTTGCTCTCATGACAGCAACAAACAAGCACAATTTTGGTCAAGCAAACATTAAAATTTCAGAAAAAATAAACATAAAAATTGTATCCCTACGTATATGATTTCCAAAACATCTAAAATTATTAAATTTGGTTAAGAAACGAAAGAGTTATGGCCAAAATAATTCTCAGGCCTGTAATTGTTGTTGTTGTGGATTTGCTTTCGGGACAGCAACAAACAAGCATGATTTTGATCAAGCAAACTTTAATATTTCAAAAAAATCAAAACATGAAACTTGTAGCTCTATATCTGTTCTTTCCAAAACACCCAAAAGTATTGAATTTGGTAAAGAAACGAAAGAGTTATGGTCAAAATAATTCTTAGGCCTGTGATTGTTGTTGCTGTCGATTTGCTCTCAGGACAACAACAAACAAGTACGATTTTGATCAAGTAAACTTCAAAATTTTGGATAACTAAGTACATGAAACTTGTAGAACTATGTTTAAGCTTTCCAAAGCATCCAAATTTATTAATTTTGGATAAGAAACGAAAAAGTTATGGTCACTCAAAGTGGTAACCAGAAACAAGGAATTCAAATCAGCAACTAACAGGGATAAAACTTTTACAGTAAACGATTTTTCAAATTGTTTTCATAGGAACTTCAACTATTAGCTAGAAACTCTTGACCTTGTACTTACTTAAGTATTTTGGCAAGGTTTTTGATAGCAATAAGTGATCTTTTGAGGAGATTTGAGGCTCTAGCAAAATGTAAAAGTTGAAAAAGAAGTATGCACAGCAAAACAAAACTGTTACAGACAACAATACCTAGATTCTAAGATTTTTGATGAAATAACTATAGTATTGTTAGAAATTACCTTTTATTTCCTTATTATAGTGATTCTCTTCTTTTATTTGCCACAAATTCGGTGAGATTTGGTTTTAATTTGGGGAAGCCATTGAATTTTCTTTTAGTTTCCTTTTACTGTAAGTTGTTTTAAGAACATAATGAAAAAGAAAGCTATGTAAAGGATGATTTCTCAAGCCAAAAGGTTCTAGTGAGGTCTAATGGATCTAGTTCTTACCCAAATAATCCTAGGTGTAAATATACTTTGTGAAAAATATAAAGCTATGTTCATTTCTTTCCTATATTAACACTATATAAGCAAATTTTCACATTTTAAAGTGAAATAAAATTCTATTCAACCAATATACGTAACGAAAATTATTATTTTAATACGATAAAATCTATTTTAACAATAAAAAATCATTTTTATAAATAAAACCTTATTTTCAATAATATTTTACAATTTACACTTTTTATTCTCATAAAACACCATTTTTACATAACAATTTATACAAAAATTGTTATCTTGTCAAATAAAACACAACAAACTATTCTAACTTTATTTACACATCAAAATGTTATTTTTAAACAAATTCCATCTTTTATATTAAAAAATACAAATTTACTTCATTTTCCACCTTTTTAAAATCAATAAATGGTTAATATTGGCATTAATTTCCAATATTATTGTATTTACCCAAATAAAATTATAAATTGATTATTTTCACTCCAAATTCTCAAAATAAAGCTTTTAAAACTTTATTTTTGTCAATTTATATTTATTTCAACAATTTAAATGTTGAAATATATCTCTTGATTAATTAATTAACTCAAAGTAACAAAATTCCAATATTTCCATCTTGTTTAACCAAATCTCCTAACAATCAAATTTCAAGCCCAATATTTATTCTCAAACACATTATTTATTTAAAATAACAAAAAAAATTACCCAATTTATCTCCTCCGTTTTTATCTTATTCTCAATATTAAAATATCATTATACTTTAATATTTCAGGTAATCACCAATACCAAGATTGTTACAGAATCATCCACTATATCCAATTTTGGAATAAATTATCGCTTTGGAACTCAAAAACACCGACAGGGACTTGACCGAATTCCCAAGAAGAAAAAGCTAAAGACAAAGAGAAAAACTTTTCTCCAGAACGACGTACAATCGTTCGAGACAAATTTAGCTTCACCATTGGTCGAATTAACACGATATGAGGCAGCTCAAAACCAACATCATTATGCACCCACTTACTAGCCTAAACCTTTGCATAAATTACGAAGCAAAGATTGCATTGTCAGTACCAGGAATTGAAATTCAGATTGAAATATAAAAAATGAACAGCCGTCAGAAGCCAGTAAGTTGAAAACAACATCTTGAGCTGAATTTTGACGATTCACACTGAAAATTCAACAGATGGGTGAAAAGCCAAAGCCAAATCTACATAGTAGCTTCGACATGATCAACTAGATTTCACAAAAAGAAAACTCAAAACAAGTTACTTCCAGAGCACGCCTTATTTTCAATGAAGGCATACTCTAGGGGGTAAATGTTATCCGAGTTTTTGACCCAGTAGGACACACTAGAAAGCAGGAGAACATCGTGACATCAGGACGACTTAAAACTCAACCAAAAAGGCTGAGGCAAGGAGTGAACGAGAGCCAAGCAATGTTACTAAGGCAACGAATGGGTTCGACTAAACCAAGGGACTAGCATTCTTTTGGCTCAATTGGCAGTTGAGCACAAAAAGCTAGTGAATTGCCATCAATACGGAACAAATATGATAAAAGAATATCAAAGAATCTCCAATTCCAAACTCCACAAAATCCTAAGTGCTTGGATCATCTGCTACCTATGATGTAAGTCTCTATGAGTGGATCGTGTAGAATATGTATATGCAAGTATAAGCAACTAACTATATGATATATCTATTTAGAACTTGATATACGATAGTAGCAAAGTAAATAAAAATAATCACACCAGGATTTTATACTGTTTCGGACCTCCCGTCCTACATTCAGTCCCGAAGCTCCTCTTCGGAATTTCCTTTCAACTAACCCTCACTTGACCCGGAGGAACAACTTTACAATAGTAGAGTTCCTTTGTCAAGAATGTGTTCTATAACACGGGTATTTGACTAGTAAGTACAAATGCTTCCAATATATTACTATCTAGAGAATATTGAATGAGGAGTTCTAAATATATGGAAGAGTTAAATACAGGTATTTGATTGCTAGAGATCAAGTATAGATTAAAGTATAAGAGTTAAGAGCGTAAGTGAGCATGGTGAAAAATTTCTCTTGAATTCTCGAATCTATTTATAGTGAGGAGAGATCCTTTGTGTAGTTGCAACTGTTAGTAAGTGCTCTAAGGTCGCTTCTCATGGTGATGAAGAGCTGCAGTGAAGAGGAGCGAACGTGTCTTTTCAGATGTCACAGTTGTACTTTGAATTTACACAGCCGAGTTCAAAAACAGACGTCTGGAAAATATTTCAGATTTCTGGTCTTTATATATTTTTTGTATCTAGTTACATTTCAAATGTCTGATTTTTCTGAGTTTCGAACCGGAGAAATCATTCAGACGTCTGGCTAGTGCACCCAGACGTCTGAATTTGTGCATGTTGCTTTTTCTGTGCCTGTGTCATCTCTCTTCCAGTTCTATCGACTTGTAGCTCTTGATACTTCTTTTGAGTCTTGTTCTTGTCTATTTAGTGATGTTACTTTATCAACTACCTGTAAATATAGATATATATGCATATTCAATTTCCATTGTATAGTTGTTATTATCGAAACCGTAGGATTGATTTCCTAACAATCTCCCCCTTTTTGATGACGACAACTATTCAATGTACTTATATATAGATTATAAATCTCTCCCTGAATATGTGCTTTTTTTAAGTTTTATGATTCTACCTATATTTCTCCCCCTTCGGTATTATTAAAAACAATTATAACATTGAAACTAATCGTCCAACAAAAAGAAAATTTCATTAATAACTTAAAGTAGTTACAAACATAGATTTGTACAAACTTTATAAAAAATCTAAAAAGTATGATTCCCAAAATCTATATTTCCTTGGGAGAATCTTTATTTTGATCATCTTCCTTTGGTTCTTCTTTTTTAGAAGTGCTAGCCTTTGAAGGAGATGTCAAAGCTTCCTTGAGAGGTTCATCCTCAGATAGTTTGGAATGTTTTGCGGGAGGAGAAGGTACTGGGGTTGGCCAATCATCAAAAGGTGGTGTTGGACCGCGAATCCGTTGTCGTGCCTCTTTAAGAACCGATAAGACAGTGGAAAGGAATTTTTTAACTGTGGCTAGGCGTGTGGAAAATGATGTTTCGAAGTTGTCAATTCGCTTAGCCAAAATTTTCTGATTTTGAGATAGAATTTTTTGGTTTCGAAGAGTGAGATCTCGAACACTTTCATTTGGATTTGTATCCATACGAGACTCTAAAATTTCATCCTGTCCCGGATAATCAAATGGTGCGGGAGGAGGAGGAGTGACTTCTTGATGTTGGCCCTCTTCTTGGGATGGATCAATGCGTGGTTGTGGAGGAGGCTCAAATCTTCTAGATTGACGATTGTGCATCCAATCTTCGAAGGACATGAATTCTAGAGGGATGTCAAGTAGGTGCATCAGAGAGAAGAATTTGGTGGAAGCATATTTAGGCGAGATTTCTTCGAATGTCGATAGGTATGATGGAATGTTATGTGCATGAAGAAGTCTCATAATATAAGTTGGGTAAATAATTGACGACCTTGATCGAGTCCAAAAATGCTTTAGCTCGTCGAAGATGAATTTGGCCCAATTTATTCCTGTTCCACTAAATAGAGCATAAAGGTCTTTGTGCTCTAATTCAGTGATTTGCTAGTGACTTCCCATTCGTGGGACCATTGTGTTAATTATCATTCGAGTTAGAAGTTGAGCTTTTGGACGGAGAAATTTGGAAGCAAATTTCGGCATTTCGTCTTCCCAAATTTGATGAGTTATATTGTTCCGTGGCTTGAAGCGCATATCCGGAATGTTGTATAAATCTTCCCCTGTGTCAAAGCAGCTATGGGTTCGACCTATTATTCCTGGAGTTAATCCAATCGTGTTTCCATACACGCTAGACCAGAGCCAGTTATCCTCATTTTCAGTGTTCCACACTGAAGTATTGTCTAGATTGGCGTAGAATAAAAATATGGCTAACTGGTCTATTTGAACATCATTAGGAGTAAAATAAATTAGGGTTTCTAATCCAGCATTTTCACAAAGTTCATCTAGATCATACATAGGAAATTTAAGAAGATTGTAGAATGGACCTATGTGGATTATTATCTTTTAGATGTCTTCATATCTTTTGATGGAATGCCGCGCTTTATTCCTCCACCTTTTGATCTGTTCATCAGAGCATACCTGTGGATTTGAAGAGGAGGCCGGTTGGTCCTCTTTTCTTTTTGACACCTTAGGATTCTTAGTATGAGGTGGCATTATGATTAAATTTTCTTAAAGATGTTGATTTAGAAAGAAAAATTGTTTTTGAGAAAATCGTAGGTGATAATAATTTTGTAGATGAATGAAAAAATGACGTTATTTGCAATAATTTAAATGGTCGATTGGGAATTAGACGTCTAGATTTGAAAGTAGACGTCTGGTTTGACCTAAATTCTATACAGAAGATAAAATTGGACGTCTGATTTTTGATTTAGACGTTTGGTTTATTTGAATGTGTTAAATTGGAGGCGCAGAGAGTTTTATCAGACGTCTGGGTATAAATATCAAACGTCTGGTTTGGTTCGTTTTTGAAAATTTTTGAGGCAGAGAGTAGGGTAGACGTCTGGATCTTATTTCAGACGTCTGAATTGCTCTGATTTTTATTTGGGGAAGATAAAGCAAAATTTCAGACGTCTGGTGGATATTTCAGACGTCTGACTTATGCATAGTGCTTATATTTTAGACGTATATCATTGTGTCAGACGTCTGAAGGTTATAATTAGACGTATGAAATAAGTAGTGTGGCTAAAATAGCATAAAATTGATGGTTTTTGCTTATTTCTCGAATTTTTATAACAAGTAATTTATTTATTGTGAAAAGCATAGATACATATAACAACCAATATAAATTATTTAGAAGATGATGGAGTTTTGTCATTTGCTGACTTGTCATCCATCCATGGTTTAAGTGGAGACCATATGTTTCCACGTTCATGGGTTCTCGGAGAGCCAGAATATCATCTCGGTGAAGGGTCCGAAGGAGTGCGATATGAAGAGAAGGGATCCAAAGAACTACATGGTTTTGGTAGTGGTTCATGAATATATTTCTTCCAGGACGAACAAAAATTCATTGCTATTTGTTCCAAAAAGCTTAGGCGACGTGCCGTAAATTTTTGTTCGAAATATAGTTCTCATTGAAGATCTATCTGTTGTTTTTGATAATGATGAATTTCATCAATTTTCTTCTTTGTGTTAGGATAGACAAACAAAGATCTTTTAGTTTTATTATTGTCGGTAGTAAAACCCATATGATATGAGGACCACCTATTCATTGGCTTCTGCTTTGGTGTGGGCGTAGGAACCGTTGTGGCGTGTCAGCCGAGCTGTCCGTCGATGGTGTTGAGATGGAGATGGATATATAAGAGTCCCCAGAAGACATTTCTATATTTTGTTATAAAAAATATTAATTATTTGTATATAATTTTTATGTAACCATGTGTGTATATATATATATATATATATATATATATAAGCTGAAAACATTATTTATAGACAAACAAACTATCTAAGAATTTAAAGGTTCAGAAATAAGTATAATTTGTGGTAATAAAGTAGATAACTAAAATTAGCCTTAAATGAAATATTAATTTTTAAGGAAGAAGGTCATGAAGTGAACAAATACCTAAACTTCGTTGGAGTTTAATGAAAGATTTTTCATTTAATGGTTTTGTAAAAATGTCGGCTACTTGATTTTCAGTATTTACGTATTCTAATGAAATAGTTCCTTTTTCAACATTGTCTCGTAAAAAATGATGTCGTATATCTATATGCTTGGTTCGTGAGTGATTAACAGGGTTTTTTGATAAATTTATAGCACTTGTGTTATCACAATATATTGAAGATTTATTGATAATTTTACTGAAATCCGTTAGTGTTTGTTGCACGTATATCACTTGTGCACATGTTAGAGATGCGGAGATGTATTCAGCTTCGCAAGTAGATAGAGAAACACAATTTTTCTTTTTGCTAAACCATGAAACTAAAGATTGTCCAATAAAGTGACAAGTTCCACTAGTACTCTTATGATCTGTTCTACATCCACCGAAATCCGCATCGCTATATGAAACAAGTTCAAATGATAATCTTTTAGGGTAAAACAAACCATAATCCCTAGTACTAGATAGATAATGTAAAATACGCTTAAAAGCTCTTAGATGAGATTCTTTTGGTTTTGCTTGAAATCGAGCACATAGACATACACTCATCATAATATCGGGTCGACTGGCCGTTAAGTAGAGTAAAGAACCAATCATGCTTCGATATAATTTTGCATTAAAATCTTTTTCATTATCGTCTTTTTCTAAGGGAACAGTGGTACTCACTGGTGTTGGTTTGCTTGAAGTTTTATCCATTTCAAAACGTCGTAATAGATTGTTACAATATTTTTCTTGATAAATAAAAATTCCATTTTGAAGTTGTTTTATTTGTAAACCTAAAAAGAAATTTAATTCTCCTATGTGTGACATTTCAAATTCATTTTTCATAATATTGGAAAATTGATTACATAGATTTTTGTTGGTTGAACTAAAGATGATATCATCAACATAAATTTGTACAACTAAAATATCGTTATTTTCTCTTTTAATAAATAAAGTTGTATCTGTTTTGCCTATATGAAAACCAGATGTTATTAAGTGATTTTTAAGACATTCATATCATTCACGAGGGGCTTGTTTTAATCCATATAGTGCTTTATGTAATTTAAAACCATGACCGGGATATTTTTCGTGATCAAATAATGGTGGTTGTTCGACATATACATTTTCCTTAATAAAACTATTTAAAAAAGCACTTTTGACATCCATTTGAAATAGTTTAAAATTGTGATGAGTTGCAAAGGCAAGTAATGTACGAATGGCCTCTAATCCTGCTACTAGAGCAAAGGTTTCATGGTAATCGATACCTTCTTCTTGATTATAGCCTTGAGCAACTAAACGAACTTTATTTCTAACAATATTTCCATTCTCGTCTGCTTTGTTTTTAAATACCCATTTTGTTCCTATAACTGATTGGTCTTCAGGTCTTGGTACTAATTCCCAAACATTATTACGTTCAAATTGATTTAATTCTTCTTGCATAGCTATTATCCAAAAATTGTCATTTGAAGCTTCTTTATAATTTTTTGGTTCAAAATTTGACACAAATGCTATATGGCTTATTTGATTGAGTTGATTTCTAGTTACTCTAGAATTAAGATCTCCAATGATATTATCTTTTGGATGATTCTTAAGTATTCTAGGAGATGATGTCATTGTGTTATTTTGCATATTCGTTTCATTACTAATGGAATTTGTTGAATTTGTTAGTGGGATAATTTCTTCTTCATCATTAGTATTATGGTTAAAAAGATTTTCGTCGAAAGAAACATGTAAACTTTCTTCAATAGTATTATTTCGTTTATTAAAGATTCTATAAGCTTTGCTACGATTCGAATATCCAACAAAGACACCTTCATCGGCCTTTGGGTCAAATTTTCCTAAGTTATCTTTTGTATTTAGTATAAATCATTTTGAGCCAAAAGTTTTAAAGTATGATACTTTAGGTTTTTACCAAAAAATATTTCAAAACAAGTTTGTTTTGTCATAGGACGTATGGTTACTCGATTTAATGCATAACAAGATGTGGCAATAGCTTCAGCCCAAAAGTGTTTTGGTAGACCACTACTATTTAGTAATGTTCGTGCACATTCTTGTGATGTACGATTTTTCCTTTCCACAAGACCATTCTGTTGAGGTGTGCGAGGAAAAGAAAAATTATGAGTTATTCCTTTCTTATTATGAAAATTAGTAAAAAGATCGTTTTCCAATTCCCCTCCGTGATCACTTCGAATATTTTTAAATTTAAGTTCATTTGTGTTTTAATCGTTTTAGCAAATGTTTTAAACATGCCAAAAGTGTCACTTTTATGTTTTAAAAACAAAGTCCATGTATATCTTGAAAAATCATCAACTATGACGAAAACATATTTGTTGTGACTTATAGATCGTATTTGTGTTGGTCCAAATAAATCTAAATGTTATAATTCTAATGTTTGTTTTGTAGAAATATTATTTTTGGATTTAAAAGAGCTTTTCTTCACTTTTCCAATTTGACAATCGTCATATAAATTTCCTACTTTGTAATTTATTTTAGGTAAACCTCTAACTAGTTCATATTTAGCCAATTTATTAATATTCTTAAAATTGATATGACAAAATCATTTATGCCATAACCATGGATCATCATGTTTGGCGGTTAAGCATAAATTTGAATTTTTATTTATATTCATGTTTAATACATAAATATTTTTGTTTCTAAAACCTTCAAAAATAAGTTGTTTGTTATTATCTAAAATATTACATCTATCCTTTTCAAAATTTATTTGAAAGCCTTTATCACATAATTGACTAATACTTAGTAGGTTGTGTTCTAGATTTTCTACTAATAAAATATTTGTAATAATAGGAGAGATAGATATACCAGAATTGATGACTTCTCTAATGCCTACACATATCCTTTTGAATTATCTCCAAAGATTACCGTTACACCATCGATGTATGTTATATTTGATAACATTTTTGAATTTTCGGTCATATGCTTGGAGCAACCGCTATCTAGTATCCATTTTCCCTTATTTTTTATTTTGGGTGCCTGCAAAATAAGAGATGTTTTAATTGGTACCCATATATTTTGTTATCGTCCTAATTGTTAGGGAAAGGTAGCCATACCCAAGATGGTTTGGTACCTTTATAAATATAATTTTTATTATAGACTACATTCTCTAAGTAGTTATTAATATGCTTTTGTCTAATCAAATTATTATTTATTTTAGGAATCCAAATTTTCATATTTTTGGTATTCAATTTAGACTTAAGTAAACTTCTAGTTTTTATGTAACTAATATTTTTAGCATTATTTCCTTTTTGTTTAGAAGAATTTTTAAATCCTATTCCATTTCTATTGCCTGGTGGTTTTGAAGTTTTAAAAAGATTTTTCAAATCTTGTTTTCCTTTATTAAATTTTGACACATTGTTAGTAATTTTATCTATATTTTATTTTAATTCTATATTTTCAATTTTCAATAATTCAATACTATTTTTTAAAATCAACATTTTCTTTTAACAGATTGTCCTTTATATAGTAATATCCTTACTTTCTATCAAATTATTTTTTATTTTTCCTTGAGATATTTCAAGTTCTTCTTCTAAAACATTTTTTTTCATATTTCAACATTCCTACCTCAAGTTTTAATCTTTTTATTTTGACAATATATTCTTTTTTCAACTTTTTAATTTGTCTAAATTTATCATCTATTCCATGCTAAGTTCTAATAGTTCGTCATAGCTAAGTTTAGGACATACCTCTTCAGTTTGTGCCATAAAACACACATTAGCCTGTTCTCCGTCACTATCGCTATCACTTTCAGAAGATAAAGAGTCCGAGTCATCCCAAGTTACTTTGAAAGCCTTCTTCTTTTTGAATTTTTCAACTTTGTTCTTCTTTTTTTCATTATTGAGTTTAGGGCAATCCTTCTTCATATGTCTGTATTGATCACATTCATATCACTTGATTTGAGATAGGTTTGTTGTGTTGGACTTCCCTTCTTTTTGGAATTTGGTCATCTTCCTAAATTTCTTGAATCTGTTATAATTCTTGGCAATGAAGACTATTATTCATCTAAATCGGAGTCATCATTTTTTGTTGCCGGGAATGCTATGTTCTTTTTCTTCGAATTTAGTTCTTTTCGTGCCTGCAAGTTAGCTTCATAGGACATTAAATTTCCTATCAACTCTTAAACTTTGAGAGTAGAGAGATCATTATCTTCTTCAATAGCTAATACCCTCCTTTCCCAATCTGATGTTAAAGAGTTGAGTATTCGAGAAACTAAATCAAAATCAGTAAATTTAACTCCTAATGCCATAACATCATGTTGGATAGTTTGAAATCTAGAATACATGTCAACAATAGTTTCATTTTGATTCATTTTAAATGAGGAAAATTGGTTTTGCAAAACTGAAATCTTAGTTTGTTTGACCTTTGTTGTACCTTCGTGTGTAATTTGTAAGGTACGCCAAATATCAAATGCAGTAGTGCATAACATGACACGTGAAAATTCATTTTTGTCTAGAGAACAAAATAAATATTCATAGCTTTAGCATTGTTTGATGCTAAGGTCTTTTGTGCATCAGTCCAAGTATTCATAGTAGTAGTAGGTGCTTCTTATTTATCTTATGTGGCTGACCAAATTTCAAGACTATTAGCTTCCATAAAAATTCTCATACGTCTTGACCAATATGCATAGTTAGATCCATTAAAGAGTGGGGGTCTTGCTGTGGATTGTCCTTCTTGAAAAATACTTGTCATATTAAAGTGATTCAAAAACGTGTTACTGTTCTTTGATCAAAACCTTGCTCTGATACCAATTGTAAGTCTCTATGAGTGGATCGTGTAGAATATATATATATATATATATATATATATATATATATATGCAAGTATAAGCAACTAACTATATTATATATCTATTTAAAACTTGATAGATGATAGTAGCAAAGTAAATAAAAATAATCACATCAGGATTTTATACTGGTTCGGACCTCCCGTCCTACGTCCAGTCCCGAAGCTCCTCTTCGGAATTTCCTTTCAACTAACTCTCACTTGACCCAGAGGAACAGGTTTACAATAGCAGAGTTTCTTTGTCAAGAACGTGTTCTATAACACGGATATTTGACTATTAAGTACAAATGCTTCTAATATATATATATATATATATATATATATATATATATATATATATATATATCTAGAGAATATTGAATGAGGAGTTCTAAATATATGGAAGAGTTAAATACAGGTACTTTATTGCTAGAGATCAAGTATAGATTAGTGTATAAGAGTTAAGAGCGTGAGTAAGGTGAAAAATTTCTCTTGAATTCTCGAATCTATTTATAGTGATGGAGAAATCCTTTATGTAGTTGCAACTGTTAGTAAGTGCTCTAAGGTCGCTTCTCATGGTGATGAAGAGTTGCAGTGAAGAGGAGCGAACGTGTCTTTTCAGATGTGACAGTTGTATTTTGAATTTACACAGCCGAGTTCAAAAACAGACGTCTAGAAAATATTTCAGACGTCTGGTCTTCATATATTTTTCGTATCTGGTTACATTTCCCACGTCTGAGTTCATTAACCAGACATCTGATTCTTTCTGAGTTTCGAACCAGAGAAATCATTCGGATATCTGGTTAGTGCACCCAGACGTCTGAATTTGTGAATGTTGCTTTTTCTATGCCTGTGTCATCGCTCTTCCAATTCTATCGACTTATAGTCTTTTGATACTTCTTTTGAGTCTTGTTCTTGTCTCTTTGGTGATGTTACTTTATTAACTACCTGTAAATATAGATATATATGCATATTCGATTTCCATTGTATAGTTGTTATCATCGAAACCATAGAATTGATTTCCTAACATATGCTACTCCTCAAACCTTCAAACAGGTTAGTTGAAGAACACTACGAAAAGAGGCCAAGGCATTGGCTCGCAAACGAGCCAAGTCAATGGTCGCGAGCGATCACAGGCCATGGGTCGCCAGTGTCCCATAACCTGTGGGTCGCTAGCAAACCATGTCTCTACCTCGTTTCGTGAGACAAACTATCCCTTGGTAGTTTTCTACCTACCTACGAGCAATTGATAAATAGGCCCGACACAGAAGCTCTTCGATCTCTATAAATACCATCCTCCTACCTGCAACATAAACAAGATCTTCTTCGGACTGGTTGATGAAGCTTTGCTGGAACTATTCCCCACTCCCTACCTCCCTCGCAACAATCTCTAAAGGAATTCACTATGATTCTCCAATGTATTCTAACTCTGGGGATCGAATCTAGCTAAAGATAATCAAAGCCTTGTAATCAAACATCTCTTGTAACAACAAGAATGGATGTAGGCTTCATTACTAGCCGAAACACTATAAAAATTCTCTATCTACTTTCTTCTACTACTCTTTTTCTATATATCTTATCTGCCATATTGCTCTGTCAGAACATGGTTGGTGCTTTCAATCTCAAACTAGGGTGTTGGTCCATTTTTTGGGTCAACATCAAGGTTTTAAGTTACCTGGTTGGATTTGTGCATGGATAGATGGTTTGAGCTTGGCTTGAGTTGGGTAGGTCCATAATTTGAATTTAAAATTAACCACCATTTCATATATTCCCTCCAAAAGCCCAATTAAATGTACTTATATTCTGTTTCGCATTTTACTAACTTCTCATTTTCAAAACTTACTGATTCTGTCTCCTTCTCTTTAATCATTTCAATACAAAAATCACAAATCTCAATGGAATTCAAAGGGACAAATTGCAATTGAATCATGGTGGGGTTCTCTATCATTTGGAATATAGATCAAGGGCTATTTCGACGGTTGGAATTTCTGAAGTTTTGGGACAATAAAGGAGACTGAGTTTCTTTGGCTTGGAATTGGTGAGCGTGGCTTCTCTAATTCTCGTATAATGTTATGATATTGATATTAGATGCTTTAAGACTATTTTAGGATTATATTATAATGTAAAATGGCCTAAACAATATAATTTGAAACACTGATATGAAAAATACATAGATTGAACCTATGAAATATAGAAACCCTATTTACCACGAATTTGAATCAAAATCGTGTAGAAACCTAATTTAAATGAATACAAATATGAACACAATTGAAACTTGTTAAATAGTATGTTTATATATAACATAAGATCACTAGAAGAAAAGAACGAAGGATGAAATCGAAATCTGGGACAAGAAATCAAAACATAAAGAAAAATTCCCATATCTGCCTTATGCATCGGTGGTGCACACCGGTCCACCCATGTACAAGTCAGATTAGGCATTCTGATGCATTTAAATTCCTAAATCAATGTATGGCAACTTGAGTTTTTGCGTGATGATCTTTTAGGACTTTGGGAACACATTTGCTTTTGGTTGGTTGCTGTTTGGATATGTAGATCGATGCATGGAGGTGGATATTTGTGCTTTGATTCCTCTAGATAAGTATGGTGAGTAGCTTGATGATGGCGAGGCTCGAGTTTTGGATATTCGGTTTGGAAATTGGGCAATAATGTAAGGCCCTTATGGAAATGTCGAAATATGAATATGATCTATACGACATGGATATTGGAATCTTTAATAGCCGTATGGTTAGTGATATGAATACCTGATTCTTGTAGCACATGCGGAGAATCCTTGATTCATTGTACTAATGTGACGTTCTCCCGGAAAGCATTGAGGCTAGTCTAGGAATGTTTTAAAGTAGACAACAGTCGACATGTGGCACATGCGGTGGGACTAGAGGTGAGTCTAATTCGTGACTATCCTTTACCACACGTGGCACGACCGGATAGTCATTGATGTATAATCCTTTACCACAAAGGGCGAGACTGAATTATGTTTAGGAATCTTTAGATAGTATAATATTGTTTTGTAGCATGGTGAAGGTAGGTCCACAAAGTATTATACTTAGGCTTAAATCATCTTATGTCACTGTCACAGTAGTATACTTGTATTAGATTTGCTTCATTCATGCAGACGTATGGTTGATCCAATGTTATATTTTTTCTATCTATATTCTTCAGGTTAATGGCGTATAGGGACATGATGGATCTGGAGACGAAATTTATACATATTGTAAATAAAGTATGTATTGAAGACTTGATGTGACAATGTGTGGTGTTGATTAGACCTAGATTATACAGACTTATGTATTGGTATTAGAATTTGCAAACCGATATTAATATGCATTTGTGTGATATAAATTATTGATTTGACCATCTACTATGAGATTCTAAAAGTTATTAGTTGGTTTAGTTTATATATTATGCTCCCTCCATGCAAATCATATGCATTATCTTCTAACAAATCACCAATTTGGAACTTTGTTGTGTAGTTATGGGGTTCTAAAATAGAGGGTTATAAGTTAAATCTAGGTAAATTAAAAAGAATATATCCATCTCCAATTTATTTATCAAAATAAATCCAAACTTGTTATACAAAATCAGATCTATAAAATTAAAGGTAATTTCAGTTAAATTCACCTTCCCTCCCAATCAAACGAATATTTTATTAATTCATTACCAAGGTTTTCGAATCTTCTCAATTCACAAACATTTTTGAAATAAGGAGTATTAATTTGAATTAAAAATCATATATTTATTTTTATTAACGTATATACATGAAAATTAACTACTTATCTTCAACATGATTATTCAGTAAGTAAACTCACTCACCTTGAAGGGTTGTTCAAAGAAATCATTTTTCTCACTCGATTTGAATTGATGTCCCTCTTCCTCTATTTCTCTATTTGTTCACGCTTTCCTTCTCTTTTTCTTCTAATTTGACTCTCTTCCTCTCTCTCTTTCAATTTGATTTATCTTCTTTTATTTTTGTTTTAGAAATTTAGAGAAGAGAGTAGAAAATGATGTTTGGATTAAGGAATTTTTAAGGAGGAGGAAGAAGAAAAGAACATACATAATAAGTGTGGCGGTAGCAAGGATTTAGAATGATAAGGAGTGAGGGTTTAGAATTTATCTATGGTTGAAAATAAGGGTTATTAGGTTAAATAGTGAAATTAATAATATGGAAATGCGGTTGGATCTAGTTTTCGATAATTTTGACCCGTTTGATCAAATTCAAAATTTATGTTTTTTGATTATGAATGGTATTCTAAACGCAGTTGAGTAGCTTCCGAGCTTAATTTAAATGTTTGTAAAAATTACTATTTTGTTCTTTATGTAAATTTACAGTTTTTCTCTTATTATTATTTTGATTTAATTTTTTTGCACTTTTTAGGGTGTTATGTTTAGAACCTCAATCCATGGCATTATATCACATACCACTTGAGTTTTTTCTTAACATTTCCATATCACTAAATTTTAATAAGTTATTCAATTCAATTTAATCTTTATTATCATTATTTCCTCTTTTTTGATGTAAAAGTGATCCTCAAAATGGGGAGCACTTACAATTATTTATTATTATATAAAAAAGCTTACAATAGACCTAGAAAGTTATAGTACGAATATGTGATATATCTCGTGAGGTTGGAAAAATAAATAATACAGAGAGATCATAGGAGTACTGATCAATCAAGGACATAGTAACAACCACATAGTATGGCTGAAATGTAGCCAATAATAAACAAGAAAAAATTTCACCACAGTAATGCAGAATCAAATAGGGAACAAAAAAGGGGAAAATAAAAGAATCGACCGAAGCGGTGCATGGTTGAAGCGAGGTGAAATCTATAGTTGGATAAAGGTAAATCCATGGTATGTAGTGCAAATAATGCATGTTCCATGGATAATGAAGATGTTGTGCATCAAGCTGCTTTAAAGCCAATTTGAAAAAAGATGTAGACTCTAACTTTGAGCCAAGGGAGGGGTAGAAAAGATCTTAACTGAAGAATATTGCATACTATCTGATCATTTTGAGTCTTCCATAAAGGTATTTCCATATGCATTATTAAAGTACACCGATTATTTCATTACATAAACACCAACTAGTAATAGTATAAGTAGCATCCTAAACTTTTATGAGACTTTCAAAGGGCTTTAAAAATGTTATTTTTATCTTAAAGAAATTCAGGAAGATATACAATGATAATGTAACTTTTTTTTCTTACTCCAACCCCATCCCAAACTATTTTGTTGATCATCAATATTTGTATGCACAATTCTTACTATAAACATTCGAATTATGTAAGTCAATTTCCTACTAGGTCACTACTAAATTTAAAATTCCATTTTAAATCTTCTTGTGCTTTGGAATAATTAATGAAGATATCATTTTTATTGCTAAAGTCAAGAAAAAGATTTGGGAGTTTCTGTTTCAAAGCAATAGGTGATTACCAAGGATCGTTTCAGAATAAAGTTTCATCCTCATAATGAATGACATTGTTGACGTTTACTTTAAATATAAGAAACTACTCGAGACATCCTTCTAGAAAGAAATTGTTGAGGCTTAGTTTATATATATATATATATATATATATATATATATATATATATATATATATATATATATATATATATTACTCGAGACTTCCTTCTAGAAGAAGGAAATGCAATTATTATTGGATTTGTATAGGTTATAAGTTGCATAATAGTTAGAGTTTGTGATAACTCTTTTCATGCAGTTGATTCGAATTCATTAGGTTAATAATCCTTAAGCCCCCTTTGCTTTTTTATTTACAAACCAAGTCCTGGCTGATGAATAAACTCAAGCCGGAGCATTATATCCCATTTATGCAACAAGAAGAATAAAGGCAAAAACTTGTAGAGACAAGTCAAAAAACTGTATGAAATGCCAAAAATATTGCTCTTTAAGTTTGTTTCAAAATGATAAATAGAAATGCCAGAGAAACCACAAATAAAGCAAACAGTACTTGACTCGTGTCTAATCCAAAGTAATCCTCAGGTCACTCTATATCTGACCCTAGCAAACTTTGGAGCATGACCCAAAGAACTAAGCAGCTCGACCTGAGTCCACCATAGAGCTTACTTCGAATCCCAAGCTCTCAAAGCCAACTTTGTCTTCTCACACAGGCCACCTTTTGAAGATCCAAATTCAGCTTCGAAGTGATACTTGGAGATCAAAAATGCTCATTCCAAAGATAAATTATATGTCTTCCCCAAAGCTTTTGTTAAAGCCAAGACCACGAGAAATTGAGCCATCCATCACAAACTGGTTGAAGTAGCCTTTCTGCTCCATCTCCACTGCACGATTTCGACCTTCCTAACACGATCAAATTTGATCATGTTTCTATAAAATTTAGCCAAATCTATTTCAGTTTAAAACTATGAAATAAAGATATATTACCAATCCTATATCAAGACAAGAAGCTTATAAATAACTTAGGACTTAAAGAAAAAGGGATCTTTCTGGACCTCTCCTCGACTCTATTATTCTATGCCTAAAAGCTACTATTCTCCAAGAAATCTATTATTTCAACCATCTCTTCAAATGAAAATTCCACAAAGGCCAATTATAAAGGAATATCAATTGTGATCAACAAACAATATAACAAAAAGTGGATGTAGGCTTCATTAACAACCAAACCACTATAAAATTTTTGTTTCTTTTACTTTTCACCATTTCGCTTCTTTCTTCTTCTTTCCTATTTCTTGATATTTTTTTATCAGTCTCAGATCTATTTGCGTTATATATTAGTTGATCACTTTGATTAATTTAATAAAGTATATCAAACTATGTGAAAACAATATTTTTTTGACATTCTACAACAAAAAATAATCAAATCTACATGGTGTTTTTGTCCATTTTTAAACGCAAAGAACAACCAAATCAGATTGAACCAATTAAACCCATTTTAAAATATTTGGATTAACTAGATAATACAAAGATTTATGGAATCATTTTACTCATTATTCGTTAGGTTGTTTGTGATTTATGATCACCCCTAGCTATAACTATATTCTATTGTAAATTAAAACTATCACATAAAAGTTTCAATACTATAAAATACGACCTATTTTTCTCTCGATATTCTTACACAAAGATAGCAGGTTGGCCTACCAAGCTTTTAATACTCCAGCCTAGCAACACATGGCTTAGAAAACATTCTGTTAGGTTCATCATGCATGCAAATGCCTCATTCAATGGATTTTGAGGGACTTAAGCATTTCGATGCTTAACGTGACCCAAC
The DNA here is from genome assembly GCA_030765085.1 of Allium cepa. NCBI lineage: Eukaryota > Viridiplantae > Streptophyta > Magnoliopsida > Asparagales > Amaryllidaceae > Allium > Allium cepa. The sequence continues at coordinate 544,853,294 of CM060943.1, read as the reverse complement.
AGCGGCCCGGCCAGTTGACATCATTAATAGGGATTACTTTCATTATTAGGGTACCCGTCAATAATACATGGCCTTAATGAGATTCATCCACTCTCATCGTCCATGCAAATCCACATATAATAGTTCCCGAGAGGCTCAAGCGCCACAATGCTTAATGGGACCCGACAACGGCTCGACCGGTTGGCACCATCAATAGGGGCTTGCATCATCATCAAGGTACTTTTCTCCAATACGACAACCTCACCCCCGCTCGCCTTTCAAAGCCCTCCAATCTGTTCACTAGTATCTCCTTTAAAAGCTAGTCCACCCCAATCGTCTTGTTCTTATTTTGACTAAGAAGGCTTCTCGCAAAAACGCTTGGTTGCCCTTGCATAATGAAGCAATGACTCTGCACTATTCCATCAATATCAGCCTAAATGACACCGTTCATCTGATAAAAGCATCAATATGCAACAACCTTCCCTTTAAGTGAGTTAAAGGCATGCTTTAGGAAAATCCTGTAATTTATTATAAATTGATGACTCTGTAATAAAATTTCGTTTGAAATAAAAGGTGTTTTTTTCTATATATACTTGTTATATTGATTAATTAATAAAATTAATTTAAGTATAATAGATAACCTTAAATGATATGTTAAGCGATAATAGACAAAGAGTTGTAATCATGAGAAATTTATCATAAAATTTAACAATATATTATTTTAAATATTTTCAGTCAACATGTTTCGAGAAAGGATATCGAAACATCCGTCAGGACCATTGTACGTAACACTCTCCAAATGTTGAGCAGTGTTTTAGCTGTTGGAACTGGACAAGCACATAGTGCAAGATAAGGGTGAATTTCGAAAAAAATTCCCTTATTGGATCTATATTGGGCCTATGGAGCCTAATTTATTTAGAACATTTCTAAATTTAGTTTAAACAAAATCTCTTATTTCATTCAAATTTATAAGTAATAGATGGAATTTTTTTAACTTATATTTATTTAAATATAATGGTACACATATGTATCATATGCATATGCATATACGTATGTGCGTGCTCTGTAACGTAATAATTCGTATAAGGTATAACATGCCCATATACAGATGTTGAGATTTTCAACGCAACGAACAGTTAGCTCATCTTATATGTATTGTATGTTATTTAAATATATGTATTATATAAACTTGTTACTTAAATAAATATTAAAATAATATAGATATATACTTATATATATCTCTACTACTAATAAAGAAAATTCATTGAACTAATTTACTTGGTGTCCTTTTGAAATTCCAAAAATGTCCTTGCTTTCCGTTTACATATTTGCACTCAAACAAAATATCAACGTACACAATAACACAAACAGCCCGTGTGCGACGCACGGGCACATAATAGTATATACTGCAACAACCTTGTATTTTGTGATTATTTTAATTCTATATTTTGACTTTTTTAATTGAGTTCATGATTTAAAAACTTTATTTTATTTATTAAAATGAATAAATTTTATTATTTTAAATATAACTCTTGATTTTTATATGAATTATAATTTCAAACATGAATAAATAGAATATTTTCCAAAAATGTGAATTTGGGTCAATGTGGTCAAACTTTGACTTTTGAATTTAAAATTTAAAATTTGAATTTCTGAATTTTATCTTTTATTATGAAAATAAATTAAATTTCAAGTATACTGTTTTTCGTTTCATTGAAATCAGATTTATATTGTGAAAGTTATGCTTTTTACACTATTGTGTGTAAATCGTTATAGGCTGAAATGATAAGCCTGAGCAATTTTTTGTTATTTTATTTAACTTGGATTGCGGGTTTGAAATGGTAGAACCCGGATTTTTCTTTGTAAGTTACGGAGTGAAATGATATATTATCTGTATCACTTGACTTAGGTTAGAAAATATTATACAGACCCGTGGTTATTATATTATTTTTTTTGGAGATTTTAAAGTATTTTTAAAATGTAAATACTATGATATTTTAATTTAAATTGAATTTAAAATGATTTTTATAAAGTGTTAGTGATTTTTCTACAAGTTATATATGTTAAAATAAATGAATGGTAAAGTTGAAATTTGAAATATATATTAATTTTGAAATTTGAGATTTTGTTCAAAAATGGAGTTTAAGTTAAGTAAGTAAAATATGATAATTTGATTTAAATTTAAATTTAAAATGACTTAATAAAATGTTATTGGTTTTCCTATGAATTAAAATGGTTAAATAAATGAATACTTAAAAGTGTAATTTGAAATATAACTTGACTTGGAAATGTGAAATTTGGTTTATAAATAAAAGATAAGTAAATAAATTCGAAATTAAGTTTATAATTTGAAATGGTAGTTAAAAATTTAGTGTTTAGTTAATTTTTAAAAATACAAAGAATAGAAATTGTGTGCTTGAAATTAATAAGTGAATTATTAATAATTTAATTTTTATATATAAAATTTACTTTATAAAAATCATAAGTTAAAGAGTATTTAAATGAACATTTTTGAATGGAAAATGTGAAATTTTATAAGTTAAAATGGTTTAAATTGAAGTTTATTTGTTTCTAAAATTGTATTGAAAATCTGGAAATTTAATTAATAGCACTTCAGAAATGCTATCATTTCTGAAGTTAACTTAAAATCTATTGTAAATGATATTACAGCACTTTGTAAGTGTTATGGTTGATATAAATGAACTAAAGGCTAAATTTAACTAAGGGATATTGCAGCACTTGGTAAGTGCTATAGTTGTAGAAACTAAAACTAAAATCTGAAATCAATTAAAAGGCTACAGTAGCACTTGATAAGATTTGCAATTGGCTGAAATGAGATTTTTAATATAACTGAACTATTACAGTAGTTTTTAAATGCTGTCTTTGCTAAAATGAATTGTTTTCAAATGTAACTTACCGCAGCATTTTCTAAATGCTATGGAAAGATGAAATTTCAATGTTTTAATGTTTTAAGTGAATAAATGAACTCTGAAAAGAGCAAACTTTTGGAAACTGAATATTTGATTTGTAAGTATAATAACTTCGTTTTTAAACGGTTTAAATGGAGTATTTTGATTTGAAATATAAACCATTTTGAAATGTGATTTGGAATGGTATTTAAAAATAAATTGAATGAGGTTTTGAAAGGATATGATATTCGAATTTTGAAATGGTTTGTTGGAAAACTGAATTGAATTGAAACTGATGGTTTGAATTGAATTAATTTGGAAATTTGAAAATTTGGGTTTAATTGAATAAATTTGAAAAATGTAAAGAATCGAAGGAAGGTACCATGATATGAAATGTATGGTTTCGAAATGTTATGATTTTCAAAGTGTAATGATTTCAAGTATTTTGGTTTCGAAAAGGTTATAACTTTGAAAGTATTATGGTTTTGAAAGGTGAATATATGTTTGAAATGGAATTGATAAACTATTTGATTTGAATATAGTTTTGAAATAAAAATGGTTTTGGTTTTGAAAACTTATATTATTTTTGAAATTTATAACCACCAGTTATAATAACGATTGATTGTTATTGTTAACGCTTAAATTTGAACGCTAACACCCCGGTGTGTGAAGTATAGTTGTGAAAGCACCACCCGATAGATCGGGAAAGAATTATAAGCAAGTAATAGCGGAAAAGCAGTAAACAACAGCAATTTTATAGTGGTTCGGCTTATGGGTATAGCCTACGTCCACTTTAAGTACTTTTATTGATGATCACGTTACAAGTTGATACAAATCTTCTCAAGTACAACACACTTTGAATTACAAAAGACTTAGAGCAAGTAGCTTAAACTTCAATGGAAATGAGAGTCTTCGAATCCATGTTGGATGTTTACGATCTCCTTTTGAAGTTGTATGAAGTGTTCCTAGTGTCTCAAGAGCTTCAAGTGTTGAATTGGTTTGGAATGCAGCAGAGTATCAGCGCTTGAAGAGAATGTGCCAAAAGTCCCTTTCTAGTTGGAGTTAGTGCTGTATTTATAGGCGTGATTTTCTGGGCAGAAATTATTTCCAAGTTCTAAGTCGCGGCCGACTTAGTATAAGCCGTGGCCGACTTACCATATGTCGTGGCCGATTCACCGAGCCAAGTCCATGGCTTAATGGAAGCAAGCTTGCCTGAACTCATACCACCTGTCTTAAGTCGTCGCCGAGATAAGCTAGGTTGTGGCCGGCTTAAGGCAAGTCGCGGCCGCGTCACCTGGCCCTTCTACGGTTTCACCTAGGTCGCCCCCGAGTCAACATAGCATTATCTCCATAACACGGCATCGGACTTGCATTTTAGTAGCCTTTAGGTCGTGGACGGCTTAGCATACGTTGTTAAGTCGGTTGCCGACTTAAGTATAGGTCGTGCCCCTTTCCAAGTCCTGATCAATTAGGTCGGCAGCTTCCTTAGGTAATTAGATCAACACTCAATTTAGGTCGGTAGACTTCCTAAGTCGGTACTCCTTAAGGCATTAGGTCGTTATCCATTTAAAGCCTTAGGTCGGAAACTTTTGTAAAGGTATTTGAGTCGCAAAGTACTTTGAGTCGCTGTCCCTTCTGAGTTATTAAATCGGCAACCATTGAGTCGTCATTCGTTTTAAGTCGGCAATGAGTTAAGGTTGTTGGGTCAGTTCACCTTTTAAGTCGTAGGTCTCTTGAGTCGTGGAGGCCTTAAGTCTTATGTTGGCACATTCATCAGATCACTGGATCGGCATCTCTCTTAAGTCGGTAGCCCTTTTTGAGTCTTAAGCCGGCATGCTTCTCAAGCCGTTAGGTCGGGCTCCCTTATGCCTTAGGTCGGCATCCCCTGTTGAACCTTAAGTCGTTATCTTTTTCGAGTCTTATCTTGCTAGGTCGTTAGCTCCTTAACTCGTGGGCGAAACGGGGTTAACAGTTATAGAGACCGGGATCGGATATGGACATACTCTCTGTCGATGCCGAAAACCACTTTAACAACTGTGTACGAGGTGGAGATTCCAGAATGAAGTAGGACGGTGGCGACGATCCTATTGAGGTATATTACATGGACCTGACTCCCGTGAGTTGGCTTAAGGTGGCTAAAATAGGAGCGATCGACGGGCCAAGTGAGGTCATTCCTCCTATCGATCACACTTCTTCGATACTATACTCTTACTTGTGATTGATTTGATGGCCATTCTTCATTTTTGATTTGGGAGTGTGTTCCGAGGTTGGTGGTAGTGGCTGCTATGCATTACCACCAGCCCGGAAGCGTAATTGGTATATCTACCCTGGCATTACCTAGTTGTGCCGTGTCACCTACCATAGCGAGCCTTAATACAAGTTTGTTTTTCTCCCGTAGCCCATGGAGTATTTAGGGTAGCCTCCCGATCTGGGGGTACGCTGATACTGGATGGACTACTGGGACTATTACGTGTGGGGGGCTATATGGGTAAACCCTTCAATGCTATTTTAAAGTAAGTTTATTTTACTGTAAACATTATTATAATAGCGCAATGTAAATACATAGTAAATAGTATAATGGATCCTTAGAGGATGGACGGTCCCAAGCATCCTTTAAGTGACTTGTTTATTTACTGCAGTTCACTTGAGTTGGTTTACATTGTATAAGTATGTATGCCCTGACTCGAGTGTTTTGTATTTTGCTTTACGCTCGGGTCAGCCTGAGTATTCATAGCTTTGGATTTTTCTTTCTGGAGCTAGAAATCGCTGGAGATTCTGCTTATCTAGTTATCTATTTATTTCAGTTTCAGTTTCTCTATGTCAGCTCTTATATTAGTGAACTTCTATGTATTTAGGATTTCTATTGTATTTTTTTAGACGAATATTATTTATTTATTTTGAGACTTTATTATAGTAGCTTCATGAACTACTATGGTATTTTAATTTCCGCTGCGAGTTATTCTGATATTTCTGTGTCTGTGATTCTGTGAATGATTTTATTTGCTCCAAATTTTATTACAATTTGTTATTTTGAATTATTCAAGTCTGACATGTGTAGATTATTGTCGATTTGAATGGTCCAAAATAGGGGTTGTTACAGTTGGTATCAGAACTTTGGTTTTTAGGCAAACCATAGCCCGTGGAGCAAAAAATCATTAGAAATAGGGTAGAGATACCCTAGAATGAGTGAAATCAACCTCAGAATCATTTCTTTGTGAGAGAACGTATTTTCAAAGTATAAACTGATTTTTAAATGATTTTTCAAAGTATTTTTCAAAGATTATTTTGATATAAATTTTCTTGTTTTAAAGGAAAATATTCTAAACTTTCTTCTTTTTGTATCTACCTTGTTCGTATTTTCTTTCATTAGGATATTCATCCAAGTGAATTTATCTATCTTCGGCCTAGTCATTTCAGTAAGGCTTACCCTTCTACTGGGTAGGGCAATCCTTTTGAGTCTTTTGGTATATTTGCTATCACCTCTACATCTTCTGTTCCTACTCCTAGTGATGACCAAGGTACTCTTCGGGCAACTTCTCTTTATTTCAGTATCTTGTTCGTATTTTATTTGATACTGGAACTTTCCATAGTTTTATTTCTGTTGATTTGTGTGATAGGTTTGAGCATCTCCTTTCTCTTGAGTATGCTTCTGTACCTTTATGTGTTTCAAATCCAATTGGGGTCCCGCAAACCTTACTCGGATTTGTAAGCAAGTGAAACTTCTCTATTCTGATCATCGCTTTAGTAGTGATTTCTATGTTCTGGGCTTCGATGCTTTTGATCTATTGCTTGGAATATATTGGTTTGGTAGGCATGATGCCCATATCTCTTGTAAGCCCGGTATTTTTATCTTGTTGATGACCGAGGGAATCCCTTGATTATCCAGTGCCGCATGCCTTAGGATTTTGCTGGCAGTTTTATTTATTCTTTGGATTCTTCTCCTGGTGATCTTCATTCGACCTAAGTAGTCAGATTCAATCCCGATGTATTTGGTGAAGTCGTTGCTTTACCTCCTAAGCGGAAAACTGATTTCCGTATTGATCTTATTACTGGAGCTCGACCTGTAGTTCTTCCTTCGAGAAGAATGGAACCCCACGAGAAGGTTGAGTTGGGAAAGCAAATTGAGGACTTGTTCTAAGGTCTGATTAGACCTAGCCGTTCAGAATAGGGAGCAGCGGTGATTTTCGTCACTAAGTTTGATGGTTCTTTGTAGATGTGTGTTGATTATAGGGAGCTGAACTAGCTCACTATGAAAAACAGACATCCAATGCCTCGTGTCAATGATATGTTCGATCAGCTTTTTGGTGCCTCTGTTTTCTCTCAGCTTGATCTTGCCACAAGTTTCCACCAGCTCAGTGTTGTTGAGGAAAGTATTCCCAAGCCTGCTTTCCGTATATAGAATGGGTTTTATGAATGGTTAGTCATGCCTTTTGGTTTGACTAATGCTCTTGCTTTCTTTGTTGATTTGATGAATCGTGTTTTTTGTGTTGTGCTTAATAAATTTGTTCTAGTCTTTGTTTATGATATCCTCGTCTTTTCTAAGACTAAGGAAGAGCATGAGTCGCATTTTAAATCTATTCTAGAAATCCTTAGAAATCATCAATTGAAGGCTAAATTTTGTAAATACCATTTCTAGAAGGATGAAATCTGATTCCTTGGAAATATTGTTTCCAGTAATGGAGTTTCTGTTGATCCAGTCTAGATCGCTGCGATCAACGTAAGTCTTTCCTTCTTTCTCTTTTCCCATCGTCATTTAATTATTCTATCTTTTATGTTGTTCTTATTTCTCCCTATTCTGTTACAGGATTGGGAAACTCCTAAGACTCCTTCTGAGATTCATACTTTTCTGGGCCTTGCCGGTTATTACCGGAGATTCATTGAGAATTTTGCTCGGATTGCTGCACCTCTCACTTCTTTAACTCGTAAGAATGTTAAGTTATCTGGGTTATTATGGATAGACTAACCAAGTCCGCTCACTTCATTCAGGTCAAGTCTACCTGTCCTGCTTCTAGCCTGTCTAAGATCTACATGAGAGAGATTGTTCGTCTCCATAGTGTTCCTCTTAGTATTGTTTGTGATCGTGATCCTATCTTTGCCAGTCAGTTTTGAAGCTTTTCAAGATTCTTTGGGTACTCATCTGAATCTATGCACTGCTTACCATCCATAGACGGACGGTCAAACAGAAAGAGTGAATCAGATTCTCGAGGATCTCCTTCGTGTTTGAGATCATCTCCACCTTGTTAAACTCACCTACAACAACAATTATCAGGTATAATTTTAATCTTCTTATCATCTTGTCTTAATCCTATTTCATTCTATCTTTTTCTGTGTTTTCCTGTACCTCATTCCTTTTCGAAGACGAAAAGTTTTGAGTGGGGAAGAGTGTAACAACCCTGTATTTTATGATTATTTTAATTGTATATTTTGATTATTTTAATTGAATTCCTGATTTAAAAACTTTATTTTATTTATTAAAATGAATAAATTTTGTTATTTTAAATATAAATCTTGATTTTTATGTGAATTATAATTTCAAACATGAATAAATAGAATATTTTCTAAAAATGTGAATTTCGGTCAATATGGTCAAACTTTGACTTTTGAATTTAAAATTTGAATTTTTGAATTTTATCTTATATTATGAAAATAAATTAAATTTCAAGTACGTTTCGTTGAAATCTGATTTATATTGTGAAAGTTATGTTTTTTACACTATTGTGTGTAAATTGATTTATTTAACAAAATTGTTTATTTTAATTTATATAAATAATATTTTTGTTTGTCATATCATGTTCTAATTTGTGTATATATGTGTAACATGATATGTTATGCATATATTTTATTTTTAAAACATTTTATAAGAGTATTTATAATTTTCAAATGTTTATTTTATTTTGTTTACAATTTTTAAATACTAGTTTCAATTTAATAACTATTTTCTTATTTATTTTCTCTTTTTCATTAAATTATTTATTTATTTTAATTTTCACTTTATTTTGTTTTCATTTTTATTTTTATTTACTGATTTTATTTTTGTTTGTTTTGAATAAAAGAAATAAGAAATTCAAAAGGACAAAGACCTTTCATTTTCTAGTGACTTTTCATGTGCTTGCCTTTTTATTTTGCATTGCCTTTTCATTTCATCTTTTGGCCATACATCTCTTTGCTTTAACCGTGTATCTCATTTGCTTTTCACGTGAAAAATATTTCTCCTCATTTCAAACTCACAACCAAAGAAAATTGTTAATGGCTTCTTCCATTTTTCTATCTTTTCTCTTCTTCTTTTCATTATTTTCAATGATTTTGCCTTCCTCTTCTTCTAGCCTTGCTCGGCCTAGCCTCTACCACCATTACCACCGACCACCACCTCACCATCCATGTCAGCACCTCCTCTTCATCCTTTGACTAATGCTAGTCGTGACCACCAAGTGAAGCCATCACCACAAAACTTTGTATAAAACTCCACCAAGCATGCTTAGCCGACCACAAACTTCACCTATACCCTTCCTATTCACTTCCACCACCCCCTTAAGCCACCACCACCAGCATCTACACCTCCTCTGGCCACCACTTCGGACATGGCCTGACCTGTACCTGATTTTGTCCGAGCCCAATTGTCCCATAGCCGAGCCAAAATGTTGAGCCAAACCTATATTTTGCCTTGTCCCTTTGTATTTCTATGTGTAACACCTACCTCTTCATATCTCCTAGCCTGCATATGTGATGCATACCCGAGCCATTTTGCCACCAATATGGCCAAGCATATGTTCAACTGAGGCCAAGCATTTGAATGGTTAAGGCAAGGTCTAATATCTTGTTCTTTGTTAAATTTTATTTCAATTGTTTCTATGTGTTTTGTGTTAAATATGTTTATTTTTTTTTTATTTTATTGGTTGTTTACATTATCAATATCTTGCCTCTCCACTCACTTGAATCAAAAGTCGTGTTGTGTCGTGCCTTATCGTGCTTTCTGGAATCTATTCCGTGTAGTCTAATTTGCTAACTCCAGTGTAAAGAGGTGAGTATTCACGCTTGACATTCATACTTATAGAATTGTAAATTGATAGCAAGTGAATGTGTAGAAATATTTTACCATGTTATACTTGGCTGTGATATGAATCATATGATGTTAACCCTATTTATAAACTTGTCACATCATCTGCTATGTTATATTCTGTCATACTGTTTATTTATATATGTTTCTCATGCTGCAAGTTCCATGTAGAATAGAATCACTGTGGGTTGAAATGATATGTACCCGAACGGACTTTAAAATAGGAAAAAATCTTTATGGGCTGAAATGATTGGCTTGAGAGATTTTTATTTATTTTATTTAACTTGGGATTGCGGGTTTGAAATGATAGAACCTGGATTTTTCTTTGTAAATTACAGATTTAAATAATATATTATTCGTATCACTTGACCTAGGTTAGAAAATATTTTACAGATCAGTGGTTATTATATATATTTTTATGGAGATTTTAAAGTATTTTTAAAATGTAAATATTATGATATTTTAATTTAAATTGAATTTAAAATGATTTTTATAAAGTGTAGTGATTTTTCTACAAGTTAAATATGTTAAATAAATGAATGGTAAAGTTGAAATTTGAAATATATATTAATTTTGAAATTTGAGATTTTTTTTCAAAAATGGAGTTTAAGCTATGTAAGTAAAATATGATAATTTGATTTGAATTTGAATTTAAAATGACTTAATAAAGTGGTATTGGTTTTTCTATGAATTAAAATGGTTAAATAAATGAATACTTAAAATTAGTAATTTGAAATATAACTTGACTTGGAAATGTGAAATTTGGTTTATAAATAAAAGTTAAGTAAATAAATTGGAAACTATGTTAATAATTTGAAATGGTAATTAAAACTTAAGTGTTTAGTTAATTTTTAAAAATACAAAGAATAGAAATTGTATGCTTGAAATTAATAAGTGAATTATTTATAATTTGATTTTTATGCATAAAATTTACTTTATAAAAATCATAAGTTAAAGGGTATTTAAATGAACATTTTTGAGTGGAAAATGTGGAATTTTATAAGTTAAAATGGTTTAAATTGAAGTTTATTTGTTTCTGAAATTGTATTGAAAATCTAGAAATTTAATTAATACCACTTCAGAAATGCTATAATTTCTGAAGTTAACTTAAAATCTATTGTAAAGGATATTATAGCACTTTGTAAGTGCTACGTTTGATACACATGAACTAAAGACAAAATTTAACTAGGGCTATTGCAGCACTTGGTAAGTGTTGTAGTTGCAGAAACTAAAACTAAAATCTGAAATCAATTAAAGGGCTGCGGTCGCACTTGATAAGTGCTGCAGTTGGCTGAAACGGGATTTTAATATAACTGAACTATTACAACAATTTTTAAATGCCGTCTTTGCTGAAATGAATTATTTTCAAATGTAACTTACCGCAGCATTTTCTAAATGTTGTAGAAAGCTGAAATTTCAATGTTTTAATGTTTTAAGTGAATAAATGAACTCTGAAAAGAGTAAACTTTTGGGAATTGAATATTTGATTTGTAAGTATAATAACTTCAATTTTAAACAGTTTAAATGGAGTGTTTTGATTTGAAATATAAACCATTTTGAAATGTGATTTGGAATGGTATTTAAAAATAAACTGAATGAGGTTTTGAAAGGATATGATATTCGAATTTTGAAATGGTTTGTTGGGAAACTGAATTGAATTGAAAATGATGGTTTGAATTGAATTAATTTGGAAATTTGAAAATTTGGGTTTAGTTGAATAAATTCGAAAAATGTAAAGAATTAAAGGAAGGTACCATGATATCAAATGCATGATTTCGAAATGTTATGATTTTCAAAGTGTAATGATTTCAAGTATTTTGGTTTCGAAAAGGTTATAACTTTGAAAGTATTATGATTTTGAAAGGCGAATATATGTTTGAAATGGAAATGATAAACTATTTGATTTGAATATAGTTTTGAAATAAAAATGGTTTTGGTTTTGAAAAATTAAATTATTTTTTAAATTTATAACCACCGGTTATAATAACGATTGGTTGTTAAAGAGACCGGGATCGGATATGGACATACTCTCTGTCGATACCGAAAACATTTTTAACAACTCTGTAAGCGGTGGAGATTCTAGAATGAAGTAGGATGGTGGCGATGATCATATTGAGGTATATTACGTGGACCCGACTCCCGTAAGTTGGCTTAAGGTGGCTAAAACAGGAGCGATCGACGGGTCAAGTGAAGTCATTCCTCCTATCGAACACTTCTTCGATACTATACTCTTACTTTTGATTGATTTAATGGCCATCCTCTGTTTTTGATTTTGGGAGTGTGTTCCGAGGTGGAAGGTGGTGGCTGTTATGCGTTACCACCAGCCCGGAAGCGTAATTGGTATATCTATCCTAGTATAGCCTAGTTGTGTCGTGTCACCTACCATAACAAGCCTTATTACGAGTTTGTTTTTCTCTCAAAGCTCATGGAGTATTTAGGGTAGCCTCTCGATTTGGAGGTATGCTGATACTGGATGGACTACTGGGACTATTACGTGTTGGTGGCTGTATGGGTAATCCTTCAACGCTATTTTAAAGTAAGATTATTTTACTGCAGACATTGTTATAATAGCGCAATATTACTACATAGTAAATAGTTTAACGGATCCTTAAAGGATGGGCGGTCCCAAGCATCCTTTAATTTGCTTGTTCATTTACTGCCGTTCACATGAGTTAGTTTACATTGTATAAGTATGTATGTCCTGACTCGAGTGTTTTGTATTTTGCTTTACGCTCGGGTCAGCCTGAGTATTCACAGCTTTGGATTTCTCTTTCTGGAGCTAAGAATCACTAGAGATTCTGCTTATCTAGTTATCTATTTATTTCAGTTTCAGTTGTTCTATGTCAGCTCTTGTATTAGTGAACTTCTATGTATTTAGGATTTCTATTGTATTTGTTTTCAGACCGACGTTATGTATTTGTTTTGAGACTTTGTTATAGTAGCTTGATGAACTACTATGGTATTTTAATTTCCGCTGCGAGTTATTCTGATATTTCTATGTCTGCGATTATGTGAATGATTTTATTTGCTCCAAATTTTATTATAATCTGTTATTTTGAATTATTCAACTCTGACATGTGTGGATTATTGTCGATTATTGTCGATTTGAATGGTCCAAAATAGGGGTTGTTACATATATATATATATATATATATATATATATATATATATATGAAAAAAATTTCCTTTAAAAAACAATCCTTTCAAAAAAAATGAAAAATATGTATGTTTCATATATATAAAATATTAATAATATATATATTTAATTAGATATTGATCAAATAATTGATTATATAAATATATACATATACATATGTATGTATGTATGTATGCATAATATATAAAGTTTTTTAAATAAAATATACACGTATATTTTACAATAACAAGATCTTATGTACATATATCTATATATATAATTATATTTATAATATCTAAATTATTTATAAATATATGTATTTGTACATATATATACTTATTTTATTACATCAATTATGAAACCTAAATAAAAATATTTATTTTTTTATTGCATTCAAATGGAATACACATCAAATGAAATTTTTAACTATAATTTTATATTATTAAATTTTCTATACATATAATGTACATATTTAGTATGTATATATTACAATAATTTAAGTCAACTAATGGCATCTGGCGAATTTCCTTTGGGTTAAGCCTTTTTGTTGTTCATCTTTCTTCTGTTCTTTCTCCTTCTTTCTTTCCTAAATCTCATCTTCATCACTCCCTTGCCCTCCATGTCCCGCCTTTATTCCTACTCTCTCCTTCGACGACAGTTCCACTATCAGATCTGATCAAGCATACAAGTGGAATCCCACTGCTAGATCCAATTCATCTCTCCTAGTATCTGTAATCGACTTCCCTGCTTTGGGATTGCCTTCTGCCAGCCAATCATCTCTCTCTAGCTCCAAGAACTCTACTCCATTACTTGCTGTAAACCCTTTTGTTGTTCTGTCCGAATCTCATGGAATTTCCCATTAAAAGCCATCGTCTAGCATTGAGTCCACCATGAACAACCCTATTTCCAACCTCTTTCAGTTAGTGGCAGGCCTCGAATCTGGTCAGGAGGTGGATTCGGACTTGCCAGTTTTCGGGTTGAATCGTTGGGTTGTGATTTTGTTCGTTCAGTTGCTATTAGTAATTTTGTGGTTGTCCACGTTAATGCCGTCTATGGAGTTGATGTTGTTGCCTCATCTATTGCTGTTGAAATCTCAGTTAGTAAAGATGGCCCAATGGTTGTTCATGATATTGCCAACCCTAAAATTTTCCCCGCAACTTATATGACGGGTACTAATTGTCAAGCGCCATATTCTGGTCCCTCGCAAGCATTGCCTCCCCAAACAAACAAGTGGTCTTCTCTATTTACTGCTCTTTCGAAAAATGCTGGTGATTACTCTCTAGATCCTATGATATTGTTGATGTCGGTGGGGTGATGATCTCCCCTATTAAGGTGTTGCGTGTGGGAATTGAGTACCGGTCGGACTATTTGGTTGGTTTTTTCCTTGATTATCTCCCGCCGTATCATCTAGTTAAAGAGCATTGTAATCAAGTTTGAAACTCAGAGGTAGTCTTCATGTGCATTTTAATAACTCTGTGTTTTCTTCAAATTTTCGAGTCCGGAGGAGAGGCAACATGTTCTTAAGTCTGACCCAATCCTTATTGGAAGTAAGCCTTTCATCATTACTTCTTGGCACGTGTTGACAGCGTTAGAGAGTAGGTTTTGTCTATCCCTATCTAGGCTCGCTTCTCTCAGATTCCATCCATTTTGCAACCTATGGCTAGGCTTCACTAGTTGGCCAGCTTAGTTGGTAAGGATAATCATTTCGGTGCTAATACAATTTTTAGGAAAAAGCTTGTTTGTGCTAGGGCCTTGATAGAAATCACTATAACAAGCCGCTACCATCAATTCTTAAGGTCAGGATTGCTGAAGGATACGATGCCGAGGTTTAGGTTGGTTATAGTTGGAAGTCGGATATATGCACGACATGCCAGACATTTGGTCACATCATGGAGAATTATGGGTCAGTTTTGCCATAATCTTTCCCTTCAAGGATTCCTTTACCTCGCCCGCCCCTTAGGAAGTGGTTGCCTATGCCTAGCCCCTCTACTACGGTGAATGTTGGTCCTAACGTCCCTAATATTACTCCTACTGGTGCTAACTTAGAGTGTACTTCTATGCCTCCTGTTGCTCCATTGCCTCTCCGCTGGTTTGACATTCCATTGGTTGGCAGAGTTGTGAGTATTGTTGGGTTCATGTTGATTCTGTGATGAGATATGATCCATTGAGTGATAGTTTCCACATGCATATTGGAGGAGAGGGGGAAGAGCATTCTTTGGTGTACCACAGGAGGGTGAGTGTCTGATATTGTCTACTGAGAGGAACGATGGAAAGAAAAATAAGTTACTATTATAGGATGACAGCTGGGATAGGAAATATCTATTTACATGTGAATCTTTCCATTATTTTCCTGACCCGGTGGCTCTTTTTGTTGAGGTTTGGCATGTTAAAGGGCCTATGTCTGCTGATGTCAGCAGTATTGATGTCGAGGACTAGTTGCCCGACTAGTTGTCCTTGTTAGTTTGTAGTTAAGGTGCTTCTTCATTGCTAATATGCTGTTTTTTTCTCATAATTGTTGAGGCTCATTTGCCTTTCACCTATATTTCATTTGTCAAGTGGCCTGGCCACTATAAAACCAATTATAGTTGTTCTGTGCATGTACAAAACACTCATTTCATATTTATAGTAAGTGACACGGTCCATTATAAAGCCGGCTGGCTTTGCTAAAAGATAATTATTTATACATATATTAATTAGCCAAAAAGCAATAAAATATTGTTAAAAATATTTTCGCGATATATTTTACAAATTTTTGTTCTTTATAAATTCAAACATGATATTTAGTGTCAAGAAAAAATTCCATAATTTTCGAAGTCAAGAATAATTATTTATTATCGCTCCCACATATAAATGATTTTTTTAAAATAAAAATTTTAATTTTTAAATTCTAGGATTTTGGTCAAGAGATGATAGAATGATGAAATAATTTTATAAAATTTAAAACAAAATTTTTGAAACATATATTATTTTGTATGCATTATTCAAATTGTATTTTGATTTAATAATAGTAAATAATTTAAAAAAACACTTTCTATTACCTAAACTATAATTAGTGTAAATATACATATACAAAATATACGATCAATTATTAACAAGATAAAATGAGATAATTAAATATAAGTCATTTAATTTATGCTATATGACATGTGTGTGTGTGTATCAATAAATAAAATAATAATAATTAAAATAAATTTATTTAGTTGTTTATACATCAGATCTATAAAAACTAGTTTTTTAATAAAATACATGCATTTAACTCATATAACCATAATATCATAGTCTAATATCCTATTTAGGTCTAAATAAATATTGTTAATTAAATCTTCTTTAATTACTTGTTGATATCTCATATCGATCGACATATTTACAACTATTATAAATATATACTATAATATTAATTTTCCAAATCATACTCAAAATGTTATAATCAGTATTTCATAAATATTAATTAATTTAATTACTATATAACAATTATAAACTAATTAAATCGTTTGGGCTAAAGAGAAATCGTCATTTCAGTTGTATCACTCGTCAAGTGTAAATTTGGTCAGCGATTAATATTGAACTATTCGAATGTTAGCATTCACTCTTCACTTAGCAGGTGGTGTGACATTTTGGCCTAATTTATTGCTTGCTAAGTTTCTTTAAAATCCAATTTTACTTTAATTAAGTGTTACCCGGTTGTGACACTTGTTTACACTAATTCTCTTCATGAAAACTATATTGCTTTCGACATTGAATTTGAAAATGGTCAAAATTCCAAAATTATCCATATTCAACTCTATGGTCCAAATACAAAGTCCTTGATTTAATAATAGTAATTATTATTAACTATAGTTAACCGTGATACTAACCCCATGTAACTGAGGAGACTAATCTTCTCTTAAGTAGTGCCTCGCTGCCAATATTTCCACTCGACCCAACTATAGTCACTCGATGTACGTATGTCATGATTTGACTATAATCAAAGTAGAGCTTAAATATAGAAGATAGACAGAATTCTCAAGTCCAGCGAACTGTGTAAATTAGTCACATCAATATTTTCTATTTCACCTTAGTTGGATTAACCAACATAAAACTATTAAGTGAGTCATTCCATATTTTTCTAATAATTATCGGTATGTAACCTATAGGTGCCTCTAATTTTCATGAGTAATACACTCCCAACATTTGGAAAGCCCTATGCATCCTAGTTTCAATGGATACATCGATATCCAATCTCGGTGCATCTTGATTAGGAACATTTAAAATGATGTATTTTACAATATTATAATGCAATACTCATGATTACAACTATTTTTAATTACTATCACATACACGCCATTTATGGATTTTCTTTTAAAATGTATTAATTAATCATTTAACTAGTTATCATATACTACATCAAAATATAAAATAGAAAGAAAAACACTTTATTACAAACGAGGATTGATTATAAAGTGAATTAACTTACAACAAATTATAGAATTCCCACTAGGGTATACCCCTAATTCTTTCAATCTCCTACTTGCACTTAGAGCCAATTATGGAACCTCAATCCCATCCCTTTAATCAGCTTCTCGAGAGACAAACGAGCCTGGACTTTGATCAATGGATCCGCTATGTTTTCCTTAGTGCTACTCTTTGTATTACCACTTTTTTCTTGTCCACAAACTTTCTAATTAGTTGGAAATTTCGAAGAATATTCTATGGTTTCTTATGTGCTATGGGTTCCTTTGCGATCTATATCACCGCAATATTATCATAAAATAATGCTAAAGGATTTTCGGTATCCGAAATCTCTCCGAGCTCACTCAAAAACTTGACATCAAACTTCCTATTTAGTTGCTTCATTGAGGGCGATATACACAGCCTCCAAAGTGGAATCAACAACTATTTCTTGTTTGAAACTTTTCAAACTAACGGCTCCGCCCTTAATCATAAAGACATAACCAGACACCAATTTACTATCATTTATGTCATTTTGAAAACTTGAATTTGTATACCCCTTAATAAGAAGGTCTTTATTTCCATATATGAAGAATAAGTCCTTAGTATTTCTTAAGTACTTAAGTGTACATTTCACAACCGCCTAACGTTTTTCTCCAGAATTAGATTGATACCGGCTTACGCATCATAATGCGTACTCCATATCTGGTCTAGTACATAGCATAACATACATTATGGATCCTATAGATGAGGCATAGGGAATCCTCTTCATATGCTCCTTCTCATTGGTATAAGGAACATCCTTCTTAGAAAGGAATCCTATATTGCATTGGAATGTTTCCATGCTTGGAATTTTCTCGACAGGCCTTTTCATTATGATGTCTATGTATAGGGATTGGGTCAGTCCTAACATCTCTTCGATTTATCTCTGTAGATCTTTATTCCAAGTACATAAGCTGCTTCCCTTAAATACTTCATGGAGAAGTTCTTGGAAAGCGATGCTTTCATCGATTGCCACAAAAAAGTGTCATTGCCAATCAATAATAGATCATCAATATAAAGTACCGAGAATATGATAGCATTGCCCTATTCCTTTCTATATGCATATGTGATGCAGCGCACCACGTTCGTAAGTCGCATGCCATAAGTCGGCTGCAACCTATCGAATTAGCGAGTCAACCAGGGGACGAATGCCTGGCCTTAAGTTGGCCGTGACCTAGCGAATCATGCCATAACGAGCTGTGCCGCGCAATATATCTTGAGTCGCCTGATCGACCTAACGAGTTAACCAATAAACCTGAGTGACCTAGCGAGTTAAGTCACAAGTTCTCATGTCGCTGTTTCCTTATGTCGCTCATCAGTTAGATCGCTTGTATATGTTAAGTCGTTCCAGTTATGTCGCTCCACTTCTTAAGACGCTCTTGAAGTTAAGTCGCTAAATCCATAAGTCGTTCCTGAAACAGAGATTCCTTAAGTCGCTCCATGGTTAGGTCGCTGAGATTTCATAGTTCGTTCCAGTGTTATGTCACTCAAGTTGATAGATCGCTCAAGCTTCCTATTGCCGTGCTATTGTTATGTCGCGGTATGTTGTTGAGTCGCTTGTGTCGTAGGTCGTTCCTGATGTTAAGTCGCTTAGTTTAAGATGCTCAACCTGTTGTGTTGCAAATTTGTTAAGTCGCTTATGTGTTGTATTTATTAGGTCGTTTGTTGTTAATTCATTTGTTGTTATGTCGCTGTGTTGTAACCTGTATGTGTCTTATGTCATAGGTCGTGAATGTATTGTTAGGTCGTAGGTCGGCCATCTGTTGAGTCGTCAGTTCTGTATGTTGTAATTTCCCTATAAATAGGGGTGTGTTGTGTCACTTGTAAGGTTGGTTGATTTTTGAATAAAATCTATTTGTGTGCTTTTTGCCACTTTTGTTGAAGTTGAGTGTGATTTCCTTCTTCTTCCATCTTCGGATATTCGAGTGCGCTCGAATCGACGAATTTGAAGCCGATTCACGTAATCTCGTGCGCGAGATCAACGTCGAAGAATCATAGATCTTCTAACGCGGAATCGTGCGCGATCAACGTGTTGAAGATAGCTAGAATCCAGTATCTCGAGAGATCAACGGATTTGGGCATTTATCGTTGTACCAAGTTTACTTGACACGAATTTATTTCATGAGGAAGAAAGTGCGCCAATTTGTATCAAACATTATTAGCACCTCAAGTTTTGTTATTTCCGCCGCGTCAGTTTGGTATCAAAGCCATATCAGATCCAAAGCCGAATCAATTTAGTTCAAAGCTAAGTAAGTTGAGCTGAGCTAAGTTCAAAACCGAGCTAAGCTAGTTCGAAGCTGAGTTAAGTCGAACCATATCAAAGTTAGATTGGAGAGAAGGAAAAGAGATTGTTTGAAGATCATGCCTCCGAGACGTGCTAACCGTTATCATAATGTTGAAGATGTATATAGAAGACAAGAAGCTGAGCAGATGGAGCAGCATATCAATAAGAAGTTTGATGAAGGTATTGGAAAGTTAGAGAAGTTGATGAAAGATATGAATCAAAGTCAAAGGAGAACTTCACCAGTTTCGAACCATAGTGGAAACCGGGTTCCACCATCGGTTTCGGGAGAAAGGAGAATGTCACCCCAATATTATCGAGATAGAAGAAAATCATCAGTTTCTATGAGAAGAGAACACCATGAGTATCGTGGTGAAGAAAGAAGAACCCCACGTGAGTTTGACAATGAATCACATCGTGATGTTGAAAGATATGGTAGAAGAGACATGCATGAACGTAGAGATGTGGATGGTAGAGATAGATATTGAAGTACATCTGATTTTGAGGAATATGGTGATAGAGGAAGTGTTCATTATCGTGATCGAGACCAAGTGCGGAATCGATATCTTGATTCAGAAAATGATCTAAAATGGGAATCAGGTATGAGGATGGAAATTCCAGAATTCAAAGGTGGTATGCAAGCAGAAGAATTTCTTGATTGGTTGTCAAATGTTGAAGAGATTTTAGAATTCAAGGAGGTGCCTGAGAATCACAGAGTTCAGTTAGTTGCTACAAGACTAAGGGGAAGAGCTATGGCATGGTGGCAGCAAACTAAACTAACTCGGGAGAGAATGGAAAATCGAAAGTTGTTACTTGGGAGAAGATGAGAAAGATGATGAAAGCGATTTTCTTGCCGTACAATTATCAATCTCTTATGTATCAACGTTTGCAGAACTTGAGACAAGGGATGAGGACGGTGAATGATTATGTAGATTAATTTTATCAATTGATTGCAAGGAATGATACCATGGAAATAGATGAACAACTAACGGCTAGATATATTGGAGGGTTACGAATGCAGATTCAAGACATGGTTAATATGTTTAATCCAATGTCTGTTGCTGAAGCACGTCAGAAAGCCTTAGCTTGGGAGAAACAAGGGAGACGAGGAGGTGGTGTGTTTACAAGTTTCAATAATCAGAATAATGGTGCTAGTAGCAATGCTAATGTTTCCAAGGCAGTTAGTAAACCATTTGTCAAAGAAGCCGCTAAAGCAAAGGTCAATGACAGTATCAAATGCTACAATTGTCAGGAGTTTGGCCACAAAAGTATTGAATGTACAAAACCAAAGAAGAGAGCAATGGTTGCAGAGGAATGTGAATATGAGAATGAGAAAGCTGAAGTTGATTATTCTCAACCATCAAAGTTTGATGATGATGAAGAAGTTGTGGCAGGAGATGAAGGATGTAACTTGATGATGAGGAGGTTTTGTTTAACGCCAAAGCAAGAAAATGATTCTAGTTGGCTAAGGAGCAATATTTTTCAGTCTACATGTACTATTTTGGGAAAGGTTTGTCGGTTTGTTATCGATGCGGGAAGCTGTGATAACATTATTTATGAAGAAGCCGTTACGAAGTTAGGGTTGAAGACTGAAAAGCATCCTAGATCTTATAAACTGGCATGGCTAAAGAAAGGTGGAGAAGTTACAGTGGGAAGACGAGCTTTTGTTACATTTTCTATTGGGAAGAAGTACAGAGATGATATTTGGTGTGATGTTGTGGATATGGATGTGTGTCATTTACTATTGGGAAGACCATGGCAATATGATAGAGCTGTACAACATAATGGTCGCACCAACAGCTACAGTTTCATGTTTGAAGGTACTCAAATTACTTTGGTTCCTAAGAAGCATGAACAAAGTGAAAGCAAGTCAGAGAAGAAGGTGGAATCAACTAGCCTGTTATCTTCGAAAGAATTTGTTGAAGAGGTGAAAGATAGTGTTGAATTATTTATGTTGGTCGAGTATGAAGCAAGTGAAGATGTTGAAATTCCTGAGGAGGTTAAACCAGTGTTGAATGAATTTGAAGATGTTTTTCCTGCGGAATTACCCAAGGAATTACCGCCGCTAAGAGACGTACAACATCAGATTGATCTAGTGCTAGGTGCTGTGTTACCGCATAGGCCACATCATCGGATGAGTCCAAAAGAGCATGAAGAATTGAGAAGATAAGTTAAGGAGTTGCTTGAGCAAGGGCGTGTTCGAGAAAGTCTCAGTCCTTGTGCTGTACCAGCTTTGTTAGTACCAAAGAAAGATGGTTCATGGAGAATGTGTATGGATAGCAGGGCACTCAACAAAATCACTGTCAGATACAGATTTCCTATGCCAAGATTTGATGATCTATTGGATCAGCTCAGTGGGTATGTAATCTTTTCAAAGATTGATCTTAAGAGTGGTTATCATCAGATTCGTATTAGACCAGGTGATGAATGGAAGACAACATTCAAGACTCGAGAAGGATTGTATGAATGGCCGGTCATGCCGTTTGGTCTATCGAATGCACCGAGTACATTTATGAGGGTGATGAATCAAATTTTCAGACCTTACATTGGAAAGTTTGTTGTTGTTTATTTTGATGATATCTTGATCTATAGTGCGAGCACAGAGGATCATATTCAACACTTGCGGAAGGTGTTAATTTTTCTTCGTCAGGAAAAGTTCTATGCGGCAACGAAGAAATGCGTGTTCATGTCGCCCAGTGTTTTATTTCTGGGTTATGTTGTGTCTGAGGAGGGGATACAAGTGGACCAGAGTAAAGTAGACGCAATCAGAAATTGGCCACAACCCAAAACTATAACAAAAGTCAGAAGTTTTCATGGGTTAGCTTCATTTTATCGAAGATTTATACCACACTTCAGTAGTGTGATGGCTCCTGTTACAGATTGTATAAAAGGAAAGAAATTTTCATGGACGGAAGAGGCAGGATTTGCTTTTGAGCGAATCAAGGAACTTTTAACCTCAGCACCAATTCTAGTGTTGCCAGATTTTCAACTGCTATTTGAGTTACATACAGATGCATCGAAAGTTGGAATTGGAGGAGTGTTGAGTCAGAAGGGTCGTCCAATTGCTTATTTCAGTGAAAAACTTTCTGGAGCAAAGATGAAATATAATAATTATGATGTGGAGTTTTATCCTATTGTGCAAGCTGTGAGGCATTGGAGACATTATTTGTTCTACAAAGAATTTGTCTTATATACGGATCATGAAGCATTGAAACATTTACAAGGGCAGGATAAAATTGCAGCTAGGCATGCATCGTGGATAGCTTATTTGCAGCAATTTACATTCATCGTCAAGCATAAGTCTAGAACAACTAATCGTGTTGCTGATGCATTGAGTCGAAGGAGTAGTTTGCTAACAACTATGCGAGTAGAGGTGATGGATTTTGACTTACTTCCAGATTTGGTTACATCAGATTCTTATTTTTCCAAGATCTTAGACAAAGCCAAGCACGGAAGCATGGATGGATTTGTGTTGGTTGATGGTTTTCTATTTAAAGGAAATCAATTGTGTATTCCAGATTGCAGTTTACGAATGAAGATTATCAAAGAATTGCATGAGGAAGGACATGTGGGCCGCGATCGTACTTTGCAGTTGATCTCACAGTCGTATTTTTGGCCGTCAATGAGAAAGGAAGTTGAAAAGTTTGTTCAGAGATGCCATTTCTGTCAAGTTTCAAAGGGGACTGCTACAAATGCAGGTTTATATAAGCCGTTTCCTATACCTACTAAGCCATGGGTGGATGTTAGTATGGACTTTGTATTAGGTTTGCCGAGAACACAACGTGGCAATGATTCTATCTATGTGGTGGTTGATCGTTTTTCAAAAATGGTACATTTTATCGCATGCAAGAAGACGGCAGATGCAGTTAATGTCGCACAGTTATACTTCAGAGAGATCTATCGTCTTCATGCGTTGCCTGAATCTATTGTTTCAGATAGAGACACTCATTTTCTGAGTCAGTTTTGGATGAGTCTATGGAGAATGGTCGGGACAAAGCTGAAATTTAGTAGTGCTTATCATCCACAGACGGATGGACAGATGGAGGTTGTGAACAAATCCCTAGGTAATCTATTGCGATGCCTCGTGGATGACAATTTGAAGAGTTGGGATTCGAAGTTATGTCAAGCTGAGTTTGCACACAACCATGCAATTAATCGTAGCACTGGGTTCAGTCCATTTCAGGTTGTTTATTCAACTATTCCTAAAGTACCATTGGATTTATCTGTAATACCACAGCAGAAAGGAGTGATCAAACGGGCTAGTGATTTGGTGAATGAATTGCAAGAATGCCACAAGGTTGTGCAAGAGCGATTGCTAAAGGCGAATGAGAAATATAAGCAATCCGTAGATATTAAACGACGAAATGTTGAATTCAAAGAAGGGGATTTTGTGTATGCAGTATTGACTAAGTATCGATTTCCTGTTGGCTCTTACAACAAATTGGCGGCTAGAAAGATTTGTCCTTTGGAAATCATGAAGAAGATCAATGAGAATGCTTATCAGTTAAGATTGACGGATCATATTCATACTGCAGACGTTTTCAACGTCAAACACTTGATTCCATGTCATGGGGATAAGTGTGTCGAAGAAGAGGAGAGTGTGAATTCGGGGTTGAATTCTTTTCAACCAGGGGAGGATGATGCAGCGTACCATGTTCGTAAGTCGCATGCCATAAGTCGGGCGCGACCTATCGAATTAGCGAGTCAACCAGGGGACGAATGCCTGGCCTTAAGTCGGCCACGACCTAGCGAATCATGCTACAACGAGCTATGCCGCGCAACACATCTTGAGTCGCCTGAGCGACCTAATGAGTTAACCAATAAACTAGAGCGACCTAGCGAGTTAAGTCACAAGTTCTCATGTCGCTGTTTCCTTATGTAGCTCATCAGTTAGATCGCTTGTATATGTTAAGTCGTTCCAGTTATGTCGCTCCATTGCTTATGATGCTCCTGAAGTTAAGTCGCTCAATCCATAAGTCGTTCCTGCAACAGAGACTCCTTAAGTCGCTCCATGGTTAGGTCGCTGAGATTTCCTAGGTCGTTCCAGTGTTATGTCGCTCATGTTGATAGATCGCTCAAGCTTCCTGTTGCCGTGCTATTGTTATGTCGCGGTGAGTCGCTTATGTCGTAGTCGTTCCTGATGTTAAGTCGCTAACTTTAAGATGCTCAAGCTGTTGTGTTGTAAATTTGTTAAGTCGCTTATGTGTTGTATGTATTAGGTCGTTTGTTGTTAAGTCATTTGTTGTTATGTCGCTGTGTTGTAACCTGTATGTGTCTTATGTCGTAGGTCGTGAATGTATTGTTAGGTCGTAGGTCGGCCATCTGTTGGGTCGTCAGTTCTGTATGTTGTAATTTCCCTATAAATAGGGGTGTGTTGTGTCACTTGTAAGGTTGGTTGATTTTGGAATAAAATTTGTTTGTGTGCTTTTTGCCACTTTTGTTGAAGTTGAGTGTGATCTCCTTCTTCTTCCATCTTCGGATATTCGAGTGCGCTCGAATCAATGAATTTGAAGCCGATTCACGGAATCTCATGCGCGAGATCAACGTCGAAGAATCGTAGATCTTCTAATACGGAATCATGCGTGATCAACGTGTTGAAGATAGCTAGAATTCGGTATCTCGAGAGATCAATGGATTTGGGCATTTATCGTTGTACCAAGTTTACTTGACACGAATTTATTTCGTGAGGAAGAAAGTGCGCCAATTTGTATCAAACATTATTAGCACATCAAGTTTTGTTATTTCCGCCGTGTCAATATGATTCCTCTGTGTTATAATAAAAACCAAATTGTTTGATTACTTCATCAAAACACTTATTCCAACTCCATGAAGCTTGTTTAAGTCAATAATGGAATTCAACAACATGCAAGCTTTGCTCTCATTCCCACCAACCATAAAACCCTTGGGCTACGACATATAAAAAATTTCTTCTAATCACCATTTATAAAACCGTCTTTATATCCATTTTCCATATTTTGTAATCATAGAATACAATGATAGCTAGCATGCTTCAAATAGATTTAAGCATGGCTATAGGTGAGAAAGTTTCTTCAAAATTAATACCATGAATTTGATAAAATCCTTTCGCATCTAGCCTTACCTTATAAGTGTCCGCTTCCCTATCTGCATTTAGCTTTTTCTCAAAATCCATTTGCAATCGATGGGTTTTATCCCTTCGGGTACACCCGTTAAGGGCCAAACTTTATTTTCATACATGGAATCCATCTTGAATTTCATTGCTCCAAGCCACAATGCCGAGCCTTTACGTTGTAGTGCCTGTTGGAAGGATAGAGGAATGTCGTTTACTAAGGCATGATCCTCCTTTTCGACATCCAAGAGAAAACTATAGTATCTTCCTAGTGTGTGAGATTTCCTATTATACCTTCTAATATGTTGCGTTTTTTTATATACTGGTGAAGTTGGTTCTCCCATTGTTCTGGATGCAATATTAATTTCTTAGATAGCACCCAAGTCTACAACATCGTTGTTAATTTCCTTAGATAGAAATTATGTTTTTAAAAATAAAACTACCGAGAAACAACAACCTTTTATTCCTTGATATTATAGGATATATATCCCATCGAGTTTTTGTGATATCCTATAAATTTACACAATAATAATCTTGCCTCCCGTTTATTTAGACCAACGTTCTTAACGTACTCCGAACAACCCTATAGCTTCAAGTGCTTGAGTTGGGGTTTTTTACCGTACCATATCTCATATGATGTTTTGGGCATAGATTTAATAGTTAACAAGTCCAACATATACACTGCGTTTCCTAGCACATATCCCCAATAGGACAAAGGCAACTCCACCTTACTCAGAACCATATCTAATAGGGTTCGTTTCCTTCACTCCGACACACAACTGTGTTGGGAGTATATAGTGTAGTACCCTAAGAGATAATCCGATGTCCAACATACTCGCCACCTCAATTTGATCGAAGGATCATAATATTACGGCCAGTTTGATTTTCCACAACGTTTTTATATTCAACGAGTTTCTCATATATGTCGGATTTGTTCTTCATAAGATAAAAATATCAGAATCTTGAGAAATCATCGTTAAAGGTAACATATTAAGACTATTATCTTTGCTAACTATAGGCAGTGGGCCATGTATATTGCTATGTACTAACCCTAAGAGCTCATCAACTCTTTCATTTCTCCCACTGAAGGGGTGTTTAGTCATTTTACCTTTGAGACATGACTCACACGTGTCAAATGATTTTGAATCAATTAACAGCAGAAAGCCTTCAATTTTCAATTTATTTATTCGTTCTCACTAATATGACCATCCTACAGTGCCAATGATAACCATCATTTATATTGTTAGATGCATTATTCATAGAACACACATAATTAGTATTATAATTAGTATTAACAACATAAATGCTATTTTAAAGAACACCTTTGTAGACTTAATTTCCATTCAAACTAATGTTTATAATATTATTTGCACAATGAAATATATATCCAATCTTGGAAAATCTAGAAGCAGAAATAATCTCACAAATAAAGTCTTTTACATAATAGCAATTATTTAATACTAATACTAATCCACTAGGAAAAACTAAATGACAGTCTCCTACCGCTGTTGCATCTAATATAGATCCATCAATAATTTGGAGCCTTATCTCTCCTTTTGCCATGTGATGCTAGTTCCTAAGCCTCATTAGCAAATTACATATATGAGTACCAAATCCAGTATCTATAACATATGATATTTTATTGATTACAGTACAACTTTGAATCATAAATGTACTTGACACAGCCGTAGAATCATTCTGTTTCCTTTCCCTAACAATCTTTAAGTAGTCGGGGCATTTCCTTTTCCAGTGACTTTTTATAGCAGCAGTGACATTCACCCTTGTCATCAGTCTTCTTACTTTTATTGTGCCTTTTACCCTCTCTTTTCTGCTTCTTCGAACTCTTCGAAGATGATGCACTGCCCTTCATAGCAAGTATGGTGGCTTAATCTTTAAATGTAGACTCGACCGATCTCAACATATTGAGGAGCTCTACGAGATCCGCATTTAGTTGGTTCATGTTATAACTCAATATGAACGGTTCAAACTAAGAAGTAAGGAAACCAAGGATCAAGTCTACTTTTAGTTCATTGCTTATTTATACATCCAACTATGAAAGCCTATCAACATAGCTCTTCATTATTAGCGCGTAGTCGTCGACTTTCTATTCTTTGGTCATTTTAGTATTGAATCGTTTCATTGTAAGCTCGTACCTTACAGAATGTGTCTGTTCAACAAACAATGCCGTGAGACTATCGAATATCTCATCGACAGACATATTTTCGTGCTACCTCTGCAAAAACTTATCTTATGTAGACAACACGAAAACTTGGACGATCTCTAGGCCTGGCACCCATTTTTCATAAGTAAGTCTTAGTTTGGGGCCCGCTCATCGATGGTTGTTTTTTAGGTTCGCATGTAATAACAATCCAAATGCGGTCGTAAGTTAATGCTATTTTGATTGACTTAGCTAGTCGGCATAGTTAAGTTCGATAAGTTAGTCATTTTAAGAAAAACAGTTTTGAAGCTATCATTTTCTACAAGTTTAAGTAGTAGATCAACAGGATGAATCTGTAACGATCTACATTTCTTACACCTAAAGATGACACTTAATACATCCACGGTATTCATGTGCCAATCATTTAAGCATGCGAAAGATAGGTCATTTGGAGTGAAAAGAAAGAAATATAGAACAGATAAGAAGAAACTAAATAATCAAAGAATCTCATATCGCAACGGAGATATATATTAATCAACATAATATTTTGCAATATCATTTCCAAAATGATACATTAGAGTTATATCAATACAATTCTACCCTCAATAGTTATAACTGCATATCCTAACATATTAGATATAGGAAGCATATAATATAGTGGAATACAAGAAAATAACTGCTATCGACGAAGCAATCTGCTCCAAGCTCCTCCTAAATACATCCGTAGAAAATTTGAACAACTTGGCTGCCCATAAAAATTTGAGCACCTAAGAGTTTTAGGGAAGGAAAATAAAACCCCAGTCAGGCATGGGTCTGATGTGAGTAAACTGAAACAACTGAATTAGTATGCTTAAAACTCCTTTAAAATCAAAGGTATCTTGCAAAACCACATCGCATATAAACACAGATGGGTTTTTACCTTACAATAACCAAAATAATTTTATATTAAAATCCAGTGATCTTATAATAATGTCTAAAGGCCAAGTAAAATATGAAAATAGCTGAAATGCTTGCATCTTACATTTCAACACAGTTAGGCACAAACAAAACCGTACGACGCTTACTGGAGAATAGATTCCATACTATGACAAGGTATAGAACTACCTTTCGATGTACATCTCTAGATAAAATGCACCAGACTTTGGCAAGAACATCTTATACCTCTACAACATAGGAGTGGCCTACAACATGGCTAGTAGTACCGAATATGATCACCTATTTTGGGCCTCGAAGCATACATGAGTAGATAGTAATCGATCAAGATTTTAGGATGACCATACCCTGATGGGAGCGACCCACATGGCCCTGCAGCATGCCCATTTTCTCATTTACCAGTTGATGAGGCTTGACGCTACGTTTTATCTTTATATAGGACTTTTCACTTGGAATGCTAACACTGCACTCCAGGCATTAACGCAATGCTAGCATCCATCCATACAAGCTTCTTCTGGGACTGAACGAAACCAAATGCACTACTTCTATTACATCTTTTTTGGGGTATCCCTCCCAAGATTAATAGAAAATAGCCCTTGCACTTCAAAGCTCTATCCTCGATTCCATATTCTTTAAAATGTCTTCAAGTCGAAACGCCTGAGTTAGATCAAAGTGGTTTTCGGGTAACATATCTTATCCCGGTCTCTTCGAAACAACCTTCGATAATTTTCGGTAAACTCAACCCCAGTTTTTAGGAAATAAACTGACAAGATAAGAGCGGAGATCACCTCTTAACCGTTATTGGATGGATTTCTTTATCATTTATCCTAAAAGAATGAAACAAATTTATACATATAATATAGCACCATCGACAGTAACTGTACCACATAATTTCCATGTTTCTCCTAGATATTCTAAAGTTACGTTTTGGTGTAGATTTTGATAGTCGATTATTTAACTATCAAATAAACAAACATTCAAACATGGATATAATCCTATATGGAATCCACTAAGCCTTAATTAATTTAATCTTTAGTTAATAAAATCGCTTTATAAAACTTGATCAAAAGATCTTTACATAACACTATTTCCAAGAACCTTACTTTCCCTTTTTACTTGGAAGATATTTATACTTATCTTAGGGGTATAAGTATATTATCTAAACATTCAGAAAATTCCTCCTTTTAAATTTCTTTTTGAAACCATTACTTGCTATAAACCGATCCACTTAGCCTTTATAAAAGTTCCCTTTTAAATGCCCCCATCACATTTAAATACCTTTATATATTTTCGAAATCAATTTATAAAACACTTTTATAGGTCTACAAGTCAATTTACAAAACATCTTTACAAACCTCTAAAATCATTTATAAAAAACTTTCCCCATTTAAAATTCCTTTGATAAATCTTCCTCAAGAAAACCCCTTTATAAAATATCTTTTGCAAATCATCCTTTTAAAACACTTTAAATAAACCATTTTACTTAGTAAAACCCATTTTTATAAACAAGTTATTATTTATAAATATCTTTATAAAATAATAATATAACTTGAAAAATCATTTATAAACCTGAACCTAAACTGATTAAGTAATTGAAATTAATTCAAAACCATACTTTAAAATTTCAAAAAGAGGCTTAGCAATCCCAATGGTAGCAATTTAAGCTAGCACTTAACACCAGTTTCAAATTAAAGCCACTTAACCATTTATTTACATAAGTCAACATAATTATAATAGAAAGTAAATTGAAATAGAGAAATATCACAATAAAATATAGTTAGAATACTAAAAAACGAGAACATGAGAATTATAGTGGTTTGGCGTAACTGCCTACGTCCACTTTGATCATAATCTTTATTACTTCTTCCAATAATTGAATACATATACAATCCGTACACCAACAACTTGAACATAAGTTTTTACAGAAAAGAAATGAGTCTTGAAAATGGCTAAGTCCCCCTAGTGTTCTCGAAAAGAGGTCCCCTTACACAGCGCCCCCGCCCCTCTATTTATGGACTAGGTAAGGCTGGACTCCATGCGTAGGCCTAAAGACAAGGTACCTCGTCCCACAGTAGATAGCTTCTGTATACCGAACTAGGAATACCGAGCGAGATACACCAATCGACAAATACCGATCCAGGATGGCCGAACGGTGGTCATCGGGTAATTGAATTCAAGCAAACTCTCAGAGGACTCCACGTAACTCATGGTGAAACATGAAGTGAAGTAATTCCGAACCCCTCACTTTGATGTCGACCTCCACGAATAAGTCAAATCCCTCATCTTGCT
Source organism: Allium cepa (assembly GCA_030765085.1). NCBI lineage: Eukaryota > Viridiplantae > Streptophyta > Magnoliopsida > Asparagales > Amaryllidaceae > Allium > Allium cepa. The sequence goes on along the minus strand of CM060943.1, from coordinate 544,821,997 downwards.
TTGAAACAGCTATACCAGACCAGGCGTACCGAACGGTGGTTGCTGAGAGACATCGTTCGAATCAAGGCAGCCGAGCGATGTTGGTCGAACGATGGTTACCGAGCGATCTCCCCTTGGACGCCTAGACCAATCCACTTTGATTTCCATTCCTGACCGAGCGATATACGTTGAGTCCCTTCCATCATTTTTCTTTTGACCGGGTGACATATGCCACCTCACTAGACCGGACGACACACGTCTTCCCTCCCTCGGCCGAACGAGACCTATTGATCCATTTAGGCCGAACCATCAAGCTCAACCTCGTCCACACCGAGTGACTGATTCCAAACTTCACTTTATCTTGCTTAAATTAGCCGAGCGATGAACACGTCTTCCAGGCAGGATGATGAGTGGACGAACCACCTTGAACGAACAACCTTGTTTGAGCCACTATTGGTCGGTTTGCCACATTTACGTTCCAACGTCAATCCACCTTGTGTTCTTTTGCCTTACAGTCATGCCGGCCAGCATGTAACATACCGATCCATTCTTAGCTCTCCATTTTCAACTTTTCAAAAGTTGGTTGAATACAACCTCTTAAAGGATGAATCACGGTGGATTTTCCAAACATTATACATGCACATATTTATACATGCATATATACGTTCTCACACTTCATTTTAACATCATTTCCATTTACTCATCATTCTATTTATTATTATTATCTATCGTATCCTATTTTACGGCGGGTCGATCAAGTACGAGCGTCGAACCACTTGTTTTGTTTACTCATCATCGCTCGGTATGTTTGCTTACCGAACAACTAAGATATTCTAACCGGTTCAACTGATTAAGGCCCGTTCGCCTCTCCCATCTCACATATAAAAACTCACACTCCAATTCTTTCTCCTTACTTCCCTTCTTAAAGCTAACCAACTTGTTTTCCTCCAACCCTTGTTCACCATTACACTTGTCCTTCCTCCTACTTAAATTAAAACATCCTACTTTGCAATTCCAGACATCTTCGAATCTAAGCAATCCCAAGAACACAGTCCTACCAACCTCAAAAGCTTCTATATTTTTATACAGGTACAGATTCCTCATTCAGTCCACCCTCCTTAGTTCAGAGTCTTGTTCGAAATTCGAGTTTATAGGTTTGTTAGGAGATGGTGGCAAGGAGTGAGTTGAAGGGGATATAGGAACGTGGTTTTAGGATTACTAGATGAAGTAGTATAGTATTAACTTCAAGGTCAGCGGCGTGGATAAAAGGAAGTGGAGTCGGCAAACTTTTGAAGTGGAACTGGGTCAGAAAATTTTTGTTGGGAGCAGGTCGGTTATCAAAGAAAATGCGAATTCATTTTTTTTTATGAGAGCGGTGTGGCTTTGGTAGGGGTTATGCTATAGAGAGACTTGGCATCCTGAGAGAGAGTGTCATTCGTTCGCGAGAGAAAGAGAAAAGAGAGTGTGTGCTACTCAGCATTGAGGGAGTTGTTATAGCTCGTCAAAAGTCTATGGTAGTAGGCTGAATCGACTTTTTGATACGTAGTGGCTCGGTACACGTCATCGTGTTACCGTCCGGTGATAGAGGAATGAGTGTGGGTCAGTCATTCGAGTGTGACTTTAAGGGTAGGCGAGGATCCACAAGGTTGGTTTGGTATACCGAGCGAGTGTGGTTTGGTACAGTCCCGGTAAGCCGTCCGGTGACAAGAGAGTGATGGAGAGGAGAGTGTTTGGTTTGGTGGTGTTGGTCTAGGCTGTCGTTCGGCTTCAGGTCTTAGGTTCGGCATTGATAATCATAATCTCCACCACTCGAGCATAGCATATGCCAAGATCATATACTGCCACGCCTGACCATAGAACAATGACAAAAACTTAGGGACATGTGCATATTGCACTGGTTAGGATAGATCCTCCCCGTCTCTAACAAGTATAAAATCGAGTTCACTTTAATAACAACAAATAATAGCCTTTAACATACGACGCCAATGTCCGACTCCAGGACCCAGACTACCGTGCATAGGATAAGCTCCCGAAGACTGTCAGCGATGATGGTCTTCATAGATGACAGTTTAATGCTTAATCATACTTCGTCGTTCCTTAAATCTTTAAATCTTTCACGCTTATGCTCAAATGATTGCACTAGTACACACCACACGGGGGGAATATTTCTGTCGTTATATCTAATATTGATTATCTTTCAAGTATAGTTCAAATAGGTATTTACCCAAATTCGACGTTCGTTGAGGATGTCTAAAAAGTCGAGCTTCGCCACAGTTTCAGATAAACTTGAGCCAAGTTCTAAGTAGGAAGTAATGGGAACTTCAAATCCATCGACAACTCTTACACAGGATATCCCAAACCCATCGGCTGCAAATATTGACCCGGCTCCTGATGTGATAGATGGAGCTATTATTCTAGATGATCCTATTAATTCCCAAGTTTCAAAAATCAATGAAACCTCCCTTTGCCGGTTATGTTCGATTCACAGAATCCCTTTTGACGATGTATTAGTTCCATCAGGACGAGATCGCCCTCACCTACCCCCAACTAGATATACAGTTTGTAACAAATTCATATGCTGGGTCGATGCGTGCCACCATTCAACTCCTTTTTCCGCAAAGTGTCATAATATATTGGGATCTCCCTGACACAACTACATCCCAGTAGTCATGCTTTCATCTATGGCACTTGCATTCTCTTTATGAGCATTTTATTTAGGCTCCCTTCTCCTAATGACATATGCTACATCTATCGCTTTAAAAGACAATCAGATAGTCCATCTTTCATATTCCTCGAGCCATACCCCAAGTTTCAGATACTGACGGGGGCATGGAGCAAATTCACCTAATATAAGCAGGAATGGTTTTACGTGCGCTGCCCCTCAGGATTTGCGAGAAGATGGTTGGAAGGAAGTAAGCTTCATTTCCGCACTCGTTATTTACCTAAGGCGTGAAGTGTATTTTTTCTAAACTTCCTTCAGTCTTTTTGTAGGCATCAGCCACGTCCTGAAGGTGCTGGGTATTCTGAGGCCATCGAGGCCATTCGTGCTACTCCTGTGGAAAACCGGGAGATCGGACTCATTATTTCCAATGAGTCGCTTTCAAAGTTTGGGCTATTGGTGGAAGGTCATCGAAAAAATCTCCCGTCCGGTGCCATTGCATCCAGATCCATGTCGAAGAAGGGTAAAGAACAGGCTGGACCTTTAGTGCGTCCTACAAGTGGTGCCCCAGACATATCCAAGGAGGGTGAGACTAGAGAAGCTGGGGTATCAGAAGCGCCAGGTGAGAATATAAGCCCTGTTCCAAAACTGGTGGTTGATGCAACTGGCACTGATGAGTCACCTCTTCTTTCAAAGGGGAAAAAGAAACCAGCCTACAAACTAAGGAAGATGATGGTGGGTGGAACCTCGAAAGTGAAGATTTCCCCAGTTGAGAAAGAGTCCTCTCCCCAACACAATTCTACTTCCATCTCACTAATACTCGGAGCATGTAAGATTTCGACGGGGACCAATCCCATCTGCTGTGCATCACCAGTACTTGCGAATTTTGGCAATGAATCGGCTTTCCCATTTCGTTCACGCGAGATGTGTAAAATATCTTAATATTTGAGGTCTATCAACATCCCTTGAACCTGAGCAAGGTAAGGGCAAGTCTCTGCCCCTTTGCTTTATAACCTCCCGCACCTTGTACACAGCCAACTGTGAGTCGCAAAAGATTTCAACCGATTTCACTCCATGTTCCCTGATAAGTTTCAAGCCAACAATCAATGCTTCATACTCGACTTCGTTATTTGTAGCAAGGTAATTAAGCTTTAAAGCATAACAAATTGATCGGTTTTCGGGAGTTACAAGAATTACACCAGTCCTAGAACAACGGTCGTTGGATGCCCCGTTGGTGTACAGTTTCCATCAAATGGAGGGAATAACATCGTCACTGTTTGGTTCATCTGATGTGGTAAATTCGGCGATGAAGTCCGCTAGCACTTGCCTTTGTATGGACCTTAGTGGCAGGTAGGTGATATCAAAGTAACTCAACTCAATATTCCATTTTAACAGCCTTACAGAGGTTTCTGGTCGTTGGAATACCTGTTGCAAGGGTTGATCGGTATAAACAACGATCGGGTGTGCTTGAAAGTACAGACAAAGCTTGCGTGATGCAATCACCAAGCAGTAGGCTAGCTTCTTAATTTTAGGATATTTTCTTTCTATCTTGTTAGCATGTTTACTGAGATAGTACATCGGCTTTTGAACTCGGTCCTCCTCGCAAACCAAAGTCGTACTTATGGCATGTTGAGATATGGCCAAATATACATACAACACTTCACGGTCTATATGCTTCGACGGCACCGGAGGACTTTCCAGATGCCTTACCAAAGCTTGGAATGCATCCTCGCAGTTGGGCGTCCATTCAAAATTTCCCTTTCCTTTCCTTATTACATCAAAGAAAGGAATACACTTGTCCATTGCTTTGGATATAAATCGACTCAGTGCATCCACTTTTTCGTTCAGGCTTTATACTTGCTTTATAGTTCTGGGTAATTGTATGTCTCGAATAGCGTGAATCTTTTCTGGATTAGCTTCAATTCCCCGTGCATTAACAATGAAACCCAAAAAAATTCCTTCTACAATGCAAAAGGAACACTTCAAAGAATTTATTTTCATTCTGTAATATCTGAGTATATCAAACATTTCAGCCAAGTCTCGAATGTGGTCGTTTGACTGCCGTGACTTTACGAGCATGTCGTCAACATAGACTTCCATTGTCCTGCCAATTTGGTCTTTAAACGTCCGATTCACTAGACGTTGTTAAGTTGCTCCCGCATTTTTCAATCCAAAAGGCATCACTACATAACGGTACACTCCAACGTCTGTGACAAAACTAGTGTGTCCTGATCTGGAATATGCATCGAGATTTGATTATATCCCGATTACTCATCCATAAATGACAATAACTCGTGTTTTGCTATTGGGTCGACCAGCTGATCAATTCTAGGTAAAGGAAAACTATCTTTAGGGCATGCTTTGTCTAGATCTGAGTAGTCAACACTGGTTCTCCTTTTTCTATTCGCTTTTCTCACTAGCATGGGATTGGACACCCATTCAGGATAGAAGGCGTCGCGGACAAACCCATTGGCTTTGAGTTTATCCACCTCCTCTCTGAGAGCAGCAAACCTCTCCAGTTCCATACCTCTCCTTCTCTGTTTCACTAGTACATACTTTGGGTCAATATTCAACATATGACTTGCGATGGCATGAGAAATCCCACACATATCAGAGTGGGTCGAAGTGAAAACATCCAGGTTCACTCTGAGGAAATCAGTTAGATCCTCAGTCATCGAGGGAGTGAGTTGTGATCTAATCTTGAGCACCTATGATGGGTCATCATGGCTGACTGAAATGTCAATCTTTAGCTCAGCCGGTGTTGCCTTTGTCTCCTTAGGTTCCCCATCATCGCCTTTTGGATCTATGTCTCTATAGATCCGATCATGTTGCTCAAGCCAAGGCTCGGGCATTACTTGTCAATCTTTAGTGACTCGGCTCCGGACGGAGTTGTCCACAACCTTTCCCTTCTCTCTTCGCTGGGCCTCTCTCAGCCCAGCCAAATAACCCGCACGACCAGTCGCCTGATCACCATGCACAACACCAACTCCTTTATCCATCGAAAACTTCAAGGTTAAACACCACAGGGCTAAAGCTGCCCTAAACTCTGCCAGCTCCGGTCGGCCCAGAAACACATTATATAGAGAATCGACATCCAAAACGACGAACGATAGGATCTGCACCCTCCTACGTTCACCTTCTCCAAGTTCAACTGGCAATTCAACAAAACATACTGCATCAGTAGCCGCACCATTAAAGCTATGATACGAGATTTAGATGGTTTTAGATCCTTTGTCTCCATCTTCATCTGGTCATATGCTTTTTTAAAGATAATGTTAATAGAACTTCCAAAATCAATCAATATCCTTCTCACAAATGCTGGCCCAATCGTTGCCGAGATGACCATCGGGTCAATGGTACGTGCCTCCACCCGATCAGCATCTCTACTTCTGAACACTATATCATCAGTCATCATTCGCTGCCACTTAGCTAGGTCCCATCTTCCGTGTTTGAACAACATTTAAAATCTACATGCTTTAGGGAATCAGCATATCGCACCATTTCTTGCCAATTCTTGTCAGCATGGCGAGGCCCGCCAACTATCATGTTGATGACTAGTCTACCTATAGTACGAGCAAGTTCCTCAAGATGGCATGGAGCTTGCCCGCAACCGGGGTCTGATGTTCCTTGTATACTTTCCAGTGGATTCTTGACAAACCCCTATAACTTTTTCTGTCAAATCAGCTTTTCTATAGCATCGTGGAGGTGCCTACAATCCTTGGTATTATGCCTGTAAGTCTTATGGAAGCGGCAATACTTCCCAGTCCACTTTTGTTTCTCAATGTACTCTTTTGGGCGTGGCTTTCGATATTGAAAGTATTACAAGTCGATAGGTAAATATTTTCCATAGATGCATTCAGAGGAGTGTATTCGTTGTAATTTGGGATCCTTGGTTTCCACTTTCCTGCTTCCCTTTTCTTTCTAGGATTTCCTCCTCCGGATCCTTTAGATTGCTCTGGCTTGTTCTGAACGTTGACCTGGACCTTCCTAGAGTTATCATCGGATTTTTCTACAACAATATTACTCTTTACAATCTCCTTGCCAGGCCCTAGTGCATTATCTCGCCTCGTCCACCTGGCTTCCTCTCTTCTTATAAATTGATGCTCCTTTGAATAAAAACATTCCATAGTAGTCGGAGGTTTTCCTGCCAGCCAATCACCAAACTCCAAATCTGGATCTACTCCTCGCATCACGACCATTAGAATAGCATGGTCATTCGGGTTGCTAACTCCGTAGCAGCAACGTGAAATCTTTGTAAGTTCTCCTTTAATGACTCCCCTGGAGTCTAATCACACTGGACAAGGACATAACGTCCTTGGGACGAGTGGCATGAATCCTGAACTATTCCACAGTATTCGTCGCTAACTCGTCAAAGTTGAATATAGACCACGGAGGAAGTCGGGTGAACCACATGGTAGCGATTCCAGATAAAGTTGTTGGGAAGCATCCACATTTAGTTGCATCGTTTTCCATAGCTGAATCCATCATCCACTCATATCTCATTACATGCTGTCGGGGATTAGTCTTCCCTTCGTAAGCCGGAATAGTAGGCATGTTAAACTTTTTGGGATGCTCAGCTTGTAGGATAGCATCTGTGCATGGAGTATGGATCCTAGATATGCCCCAATCATCATTAGATAAGCCTTGATTTTCCCTCATCGGCTATTTGACCATAGCTGATAGGTCTAGGGTTTGTATGGAGGGTGGCAAGTTGGAATCTGTCCTGCGGGACTGTTTGAGTTGGTGTATCCTCGATTGGCGGTCTACCAAATGCGTGTCTCGGGGAACTGCTTCATTGTGACCTTAGTGAACTGGTCGTCCAGCTTTCACTCATGCCTTGGATCTTAAGTTTCCTGTTCGAACTTGAGTGCGATTATCCTGGTGTAAATGAGGGGCCATGGATCTAAGGAGGAATCCTGGACCATCCCTGGTAAATCGTTCAGCTGCACATGTTTGCGTTGTTTCAGTTCTGCGGCGTCTAGACGTGGGTGGTTCATCAGACGAAGCGGAACTGTCGTACTAGGAGTAGGCAGCGGGACTTCCTCCAGTATTCTGATGCTGTTGTTGAGTAGATGAGTCATGAGGTTGGCGGTCACTTGAATTTTCTCATTAAGTTGTCTCCTACTTTCCAAGAATTCTCTCATCAGCTCGTTGAACTCCGTTTTGATGAAAACTTCAGTTTGGTTTAGGGCGGTAGCGGTCCCTGCACCTGGATTAGCTTGTTGGTTGCTGGGTCCTACTTGTTGGACGCTAGCGGTCTCGTTGACGTCCATATTATAAGATGCTGATCCGGTACGTGGTCTTCCCATTGTATAGTTAACGGTAGGAAGTCTGAGTAGAATCTATGAACTTTTTATGAACGAACTTGGATCTTCCTTGGGGATTTCTTCAATCTAGTTGCGACAAAGTAGATCCTAACAGCTTGAGAATGCTGTTCTCAGTGGAAGCACAAAACTGTTAGCACCAAAATTGGTCAGTAACACCCTTGAGTAGGATTGTATAGAGAGATTAATGAAGAAGGTAAATTGAAATAGAGGAATATCACAATAGAATGTAGTTAGGACTGTAAAAAACGAGAACACCAGAATTATAGTGGTTTGGCGTAACTGCCTACATCCACTTTGATCGTAATCTTTATTACTTCTTCTAATAATTGAATACAGATACAATCAGTACACCAACAACTCGAATACAAGTTTTTACATAAATGAAATAAGTCTTGAAAATGGCATATCTCCCCAGTGTTCTCGAAAAGAGGTCCCCTTACATTGTGCCCTTGCCCCTATATTTATAGACAAAGATAGGCTGGACTCCCTACGCAGGCCTAAAGAAAAGGTACCTCGGCCCACAGTAGACATCTTTTGTATACCAAACAAGGCATACTGAGCAAGATACACCGATTGGCAAATGCCGATCCAGGATGGCCGAACAGTGGTCACTGGGTAATTGAATTCAAGAAAACTCTTAGAAGACTCAGAGTAACTCGCGGTGGAACTTGAAGTGAAGCAATGCCGAACCCCTCACTTTGATGTCGACCTCAACGAATAAGTCAAATCCCTCATCTTGTTTTGAAACAGCTATACCGGACCAAGCGTACTGAACGGTGGTTTTCGAGCGACATCGTTCGAATGAAGGCAGCCAAGCGATATTGGTCAAACGATGGTTGCCGAGCGATCTACCCTTGGACGCCCAGATCGATCAACTTTGGTTTCTATTCCTGACCGAGCGATATACGTTGAGTGCCTTCCATCGTTTTTCTTTTGACCGGGCGGCATACGCCACCTCACTAGACTGGACGACACACGTCTACCCTCCCTCGGTCGAATGAGACTAGTTGATCCATTTAGGCTGAACAATGATTAGCCGAAAGCTCAACCTCGTTGCACCGAGCAATTGGTTCCAAACTTCACTTTATCTTGCTTAAATTAGCCGAGCGATGGAAAACTCTTCCAGATCGAACGATGAGTGGCCGAACCACCTTGAACGAATGACCTTGTCTGAAACACTCTTGATCGGTCCCCCACATTTACATCCCAACATCAACCCACCTTGTGTTCTTTTTCCATATAGTCATGCTGGACAGCATCTAACATACCAAACCATTCTTAGCTCAGGTCTCATCCAGGCTCGACCATAGGCTCTACAACTATCGCTATGTAGCCGGGACAAAGTGTCGGGTAACATATGTAAAAGCAATTCATATCCAAACTAGGATATAACATGTTAATACAACTCAACTAGCATATACATGTCCAAATAACATAATAGCAGGATGGTGATTTGTCCTGCTAAATAGATGTCCAAACAGTTCACTACTTATAGCAAAATGGGAAATTGTTCTACTAAACATATGTCCATATAATAAACAATTACACTATAGTAGAACAGGGATTTATTCAATTACCAGATGTCAAAACAATCAAACAATCAACTTATTCAGACCTTGGATTTATTCTGCTAACACATGTCCACACAATCAATCCATTTACATAACCCCTTCACAATTTTTGCCTATTTAATGGTATCGACATTTGAATTCCTTATGTTTAAACCATTTCTGAAAAAGAAGTACCTTAAAAACAATTTGATACTTGGAAAACAAAGAATTAAAAATTAAAACTCCCTTTTCAAAATAACTAATTACAAGATAAACCCTTTATTAAACCATAATTAATCTTTATTTCTTAACTTAATTATAAATTAAGAAATAATTGAACATAAATAAATAAATAAACAACAATTAAGCATTACATAAATAATTAAACCCCGATTGATCCTTTATTAATTATAAAATAATAATTTAAAACCTTATTAAATAATTAAATATTAATTAATCTCAAATATTTAATGAAATGATATTTAATTAAAACTTAAATAATAAATTAAACCTTTAATAAGTAATTTATTATAAATTAAAACCTTAATTAATTTATAATAAAAAATAATTAGACATAAGATTGGTTATATAAATAACAATAAACCCTATATTTAAATAATAATTAATTAAAAAATAAATTACAACCTTAACTTATAAGTAATTAAAAATTAATCTTATCTTTTGAAAGATAATTGATCGATAACTAATTTCGGTTAATTAAAATTAATAAACCTTGTTTAATACTTAATTAATTATTAATTATCAAAACTATTTAATTAATAAATTCTTAATTAGTTTTCCTTAACATCATTGTTAAGTTTCTAAGATATTTTTAAAACACTTTTAATTGCAAAAACCCAAATTTTGTAAAAATCAGATTTTTAAGCGAAAATACATCCATAGCGACTATGGATACCCGTAATCCCAACTTGTTTTTATCTTTCCTTTTGAAACTTCACCTTAAAGTTTACAAACTTTTTTTCCATAAAAAAGGGAAAAATAATTTGAAAACTTAAGCTTTTGATTTCAAATATTTACTATAGTTTCCATAAGAAGTCTCATATCACTTTTACACAGATGATATCTAGCATATACCATACAAATATGTTTATAACACACACCATTTTTACGACTACCGCATAAACAAGATCATAACTTTAAAATCAAACACATCACTTTATTCCACTGATTCAAGTTTAATGCCTAAATATAAACTATCACATACATATACATCCAAACCATATCATAATCCAAACATTAACATCATATATAAATGCCACCATATAAGCAAATGAAATATCTTTATGAAAATTAGCAAATTACTCACCAAAAATCTTTGAAAACTAGAAATGCTTTAGAACTTGTAAATCTTGGAAAACAATACAAAAAATCACTCAGAAATGGGACATTTTTTTCGATTTTTGGCCATCTTACTTTCGAAATTTAGATAAGTGGGAAAAGAAAAGTTTTAAGAAATTCTTTTCTCTACAATTTCAAAAAACGAATCACTCAATTTCAATTTGTTTTAAGGGAGATATGGTCAATAGAAGGAATGGCGTTTTTGGCCTTGATAACATGGGTCTGAAAATGAGGCAAAAATAAATGCAATTTTTACCTAAAAATATTCAAAATTTGATAAAGTGGCCTAAATAAAATTTGTACCCACTGGAATTCTACTTGGTTGAAAAAATGAAAATCATGATTTCGAGAAGTGTGGAGGAAGTTATGGCTCAATGAAATGGGAGGAAAAAAGAGAAGTTTTTAAAATGAAATGGAGGATATTAAACAAGTTTGAAATCATTTTAAAATTTAAACTTGGATTTTTAAAAACTAAAATTAGGAATGGAAGTCATTAAAAGGTTTCACGAAGCTTTTTGTAATGGTCCATAAATTTTAAAGATTTAAATAATGTATTTAACTAAATTTTTCATGAAAATAATATAACAAAATTTTGCAACACAAATTTGGTATTTGGGATACGTCTATTTAAACATAGCATGAGCGGCAATTTCGTCAGAAAATATGTAAGTTTTACGATTACAAAATTTCATTTAAAATCAATTAAAATTTGTTGGAAATAAAATATTTCCATAATCTATATTTTTTACATAAAAAATGTAGAACATTTTCTAATTAAGACGTCATAATTTGATTCGTTAAATATGGACTTGTCTAGCTCCGTTTAAATTATTTTTGGCAATTTAGTGGCATAGTGGCAGTGAAAATGGAGTCTCGATAGGTAGGCCGTTTCACTAGTATCTGTGTACCTTCTCGTTCGTCTCATCACGGTGATCTCCATGGTACATTCATTTGTTTACTTTGGCGTTCGGTATGCGGTGAAATCAGCAAAATGGTTAGCCGTATCGGTTCTTCTTTTGAGTCTTTTAGGCTTTCTGTGTCCTTTTATTTGTCCATCGGGAGAAGCTAATAGTAATTAACCTTTAATATTCCTAGAATTCAATACCCCCGTTATTCCCCGCCGTTTAATTTATATTCTGGCTTGTTCCCCACTCTCATTCTCTCCCTTCCGCTCTTTGTTTTTGTGCATGCAATAATTTTTTATTATAATTTAATAAACCCTGCCAGTCACCCTTCCCACTTCCCAAAACCAGTCATCAGCCATTTTCCACCGCCGAACTCCACCACAGCCTCGCTGTGCTTGAACCCCACTGCCGATTCGCCATGCTCTGCCTATGTCGAACCGAGTAGCCACCCTCAACCTTACACCACCACACAAACCCTCCCAGCCTCGCTGCGCTTTGCCTCACATGCCTATCAGCTTCCCCTCTCTAGTCTCGCTCTGCCAGCCCCCTAAGGGCCAGCGCTCCGCCACCAAAATGGACCATAACCCATCCTTCCCCGCTTGTGCTCTTTCGTCAAACCCTCTGCCTCTCCTCACTCTGCTATGCCGCCTTGCTCGACCACATGCCCATCGCTTTACCGTCGAACCCACCATGAACCTTCCTAAACACCCTTTTTCCCCAGCCAAACCCGACCACCACCTCCATCAAACTTTCTCCGCCTCTACGTGACCCAGCTTCGCTTCTTCCCACTACTGCGCATCATCCCACGCTCGTGCATAGGCGTAGTCATTCACTTTTATGTGCGTGTTTGTGTCCTTTTGGATCTTATTCTCCTTGTTTGTGCATTCATAACCGCGAAATATGAGAGATCACTCACGATTGGCATTCGTATGTTTAGTAAATTTATTTCACATGAAATACGGTTGAAACGTGTTGTTAAATTTGAATTGGTTAGTAATTAAATCGTTAAGCATGATATGTTATTATTCAAAATTGTTCACCTAGCTAATTGATACATGGCACCTATAACATATTAGTATATATATTATATTTAAATTGTTAATTATGATACATGTTTGTCATTGATATGTTATGTTGTTTTATGTTATTTCTCTATTGTTTTCACACTGCAAGTTCCTTGTTAGTCAGGAAAATCACTACGGGTTAAAATGATACATACTCGAATGATCATATAGATTAGGAAAAATCGTTATGGATTAAAATGATAAATCCGAGCGATTTTACTAATTTAAATTTTTTTGGATTGCAGGTTGAAATGATATATACCCATAAATTTTAAATTATTGCGGGTTGAAATGATAAATATCCATATCACTTGACCATAGGATGGAAAACTATATACGGACACCGATGGTCGATTTTTAACATGATTTCCAAAATTTTGGAAAATACATGTTTTAATAAATATTGATTTTTAAAATATATTATAAAGATTTTATTTTAATATGTGTGTAAAATTTAGATTTATAAATTATATGTTTGGAAATTTTAAAATTATAAGTTAAGTTTTTAAAAATGTATATTATAAAATTTTACCTATAACTTTATTATTTTTAAAATATATAAATTGAGATTTAATTTAATAAAATAAAATAAAATTTAACAAACTAAGATTTAATATAATAAATTTACTATAATATAATAATATTTATTTTAATAAATATATATTGCATCTTAAAATAATTATTTAAAATTTATGTTAATATTATAAAATTGGTTTTTTTAATAACTTTAATAAATAAAAGTTGGTAAAGTGGATTGTAATTTAATTTGTTTAAGAATTGAATTTAAATAAGAATTGATTTGAAACTTATTAATTTTGGGATTTTAAAAGGTGTGAATTTATAACTTGATTTAATTAAAGGTGATTAAGTGATATTTTCAAAATTTAATATAATCAAACTTAGATATTTAATTATTGATTTTTTAAAATTTGTAATTTGAGATTTTATTTAAATGTTTATAAAGAAATGCTTTATAAAATGACCACGATGTGAAATAAGCATTTTGTTGTTAAAGAGATCGGGATTAGATAGTGTCATACTCTATGCCAATACCGAAAACCACTTTAACAGCTGTGCACGTGATGGAGAATCCAGAATGAAGTAGGATGGTTTGACGAACGCTACTGGAATGAAATAAGAGAACGATGATGGATAGCCTTGACTTTCGGGTCATAATTAAAATGACTAAAACAGGAGCTATACCTAGTACAAGTGGGGTCGCTCCCCTTATCGGGCATGCTTCTTCGAAACCATATCTAGGTGCACACCTTTGATTATTGGAGTGTTCCTCAAGGTGGGAAGTAGTAACTACTATGCGTTACCACCAGCCCGGTTCTACAAAACGGTAGTATCCTACCCTGAGCATTGCATCATGTGCCCTATCATATTTATCCTGATCACGCCCCCTACAAGTTTGGTTTGTGGCCCACCGGTTTGGTAGAGTTTACAGTACTGTATAGACCACGATATTTATAAAATGCATTACGGGGAATATGGGTACTGCCTTAACTCTACTTAAAATATTTTACTTTATGATAAACATTATTTATGTAGCGTACTCTATTATATATGTAGATAGTTCCACGGGTTCTTAAAGGATGGAATCTCAAACATCCTTTAAGTTACATTGCATTTCACTTGGACATTTGACTTGAGTTGATTTACTTACATAAGAATGTTAATACTGAATCGAGTGTTTTGTGTTTTTTCTTTATGCTCGGTCATCCTGAGTATCACAGCATTTGAGACTCACCTTTGGAGCATGGAGCTTTGCTTGGAGATCAATCTTTTATCTATTCGGCTTTTCAGTTATTTTAGTTATTCCGGTTATTTATGTTTAGACTAGTCATTTGCTTATGTCTTAGAGAGATTTCCTTGTATTTGGACTTTTGTTGTATTTGCTTTAGACTCTGATGTTTATGTAGTAGCTTCATGAACTACTATTTATTTATTTCGAAGTGTATTTTTGTATTACTCTATGTCTATGATTCTGTTATTGATTTATTGAGTGTATATGCTAAGTTTTGCCAAATATAAATAACAATCTGTTGTTTTGAGCAATTCAAGTTAGACATGTGTGGTTTATTGTTGATTTGAATAGTTCAAAATGGTGGGTTGTTACACTTTTAGGAAGTTTGAGAGAATAGGAAATGAATAAAAAATGAGAAAGAAAAGGGGAAAAATTAGTTTTATATGAAATAGATATAACAAATTACCATTTTACCCCCATATACCTACATCCCCCATCCTCTTGCCACATCACCACTCCTTCCCTCCTTGTACAAATCCACCCACACTACCTCCTCTCCCTCTCATGTCCAATAAAACATGTGAAAACATATTTTGTACCTATTTTGTACTTATGTTTCTAATGATGTGACATTCCCCTTTTTTAACTTAATCTACTAAGGTATAAATACATACATACACATACACATATATATACATATACTAACTTATCTACAAGTGTGAAACTTTAAGCTAAAGAGTTTATAGCGTTTCCGATAATTTTTAGCCAATGAAAAGTCGAAAATTTGGAAAATGAATTCCGGTCGCGTTTTCAATCTTTCTTCAAACTAGTTATTTTTGTAAACAAACTTTGAAAATTATTTCACTATCATTAATTATTATTTAAAAGAATTATAAAATATGTATATTGAATATTTAAAATTAATTAAATATTCGCAAATCAAAGTGCTGAAATTTTGAATCGTTGAATTTTCACCCCTTAAAAGAATTGCGTCCTTAAAATTACACCTCAACCCTTCCCAGGTAACAACCCATCCTAGGAATACATAACACTGTACATGTAATCTCCCCCATTTGAAGGCCCAAACAAACTGCTACAAATACTACGGTCTTTTATAGTTATCATTTTTTGGTGATCAAATGCGGTAATACTAGATACATTGATATACTAGAAACACATGGATGTGAAAAATTTTAAACTAAATTTAAAATAAATTTCTCATCTCATTTCAAATCGAATTTAAGATTCATCACATTATCCCAATTCGTAAACCACATTTAAAGAAATATAATTATTACAAATTATGCCAAAAGCGACATACGAAGATGCCTCCATAGTTGATTAGAGTCTAAATATAGGCACTAAACAACTTTGCCATTACATCCAACTACACAGCGGAATCAAACAGAAAGAACTCCCAATAGCTAGCTTGCCGCCTGCACATTTATGGGAGCTTATACGTCTAAAGAAGACCCCAGAAACCTTAACTCTCAAACTACTCAAAATCAATTGAGCGCCCGAAAGTTTAAGTGGAAAACATGAACTTCGAGTCAGAAAAAAAGTCTAGTGTGAATAATAACCTACCATGTTGACCATATAGATATCTAGTGATACCATGCCACTTAGCGGAACGAGTTTTCCCCTCACTAGCATTTTAACCCAATTCATAATAACTATATACTATGCACCTGCATCCAGAATAGTTAAGATATAATATAATAAAATGTATCATGATGATATGCAAATATGCAATATGATTTGGATTTCTCATCCTAATTCACCTAATTATATGTCTTAAGTTATAGTTTCTAGGGTCACCATTAACCTATTAGTTTTCATGGGCTGACTAATAACCTATTCAATTCTTTATGGATTTCATATCCACTTTCATAGTTTTCATGGGATCACCGTTAACCAATTGATTTCTACCAATACCATTGTCTAATTATAGTTTTTATGGGATCACTATGAACTTATTGGTTTCTACCAATACTATTATCCAATTATAGTTTTCCTGGAATCAGTATGAACGAATTGGTTTCTACCAATAACATTTCTCATATCATAGTTTTCATGGGCTGTCTATGAACCAATTGATCTCTTTCAATAACTTATTCCAGACATAGTTTTCGTGGGATCACTAAGAACCAATTGGCTCCTGCCAATACCATTCCTCAAACTATAGTTTTTTATGCTCTAACTAATAATCTTTTTAACTCCATAGTCTATAGATTCAGTTTGCATTCACTATTGGATCAACCTTGTTGGTCATCCTACCCTTTAACACCCAACATGCCCATATGGGTTATAAAGTGAATATGATAACATAAACATTCATGATAACTGATCAAATGATACACACCGTATAAACATTCATAGTTTATTTCCATATGTCCATTTTTCTAATGAAAGGTGGTAAATACTCTTAACCCACCAATTTATTAAGGAAAGCTTCCTTTAATATTTCAAAATTCAATGCCATTTCAAAACTCTTTTACATTGCCATGAGTTTACTTTAAAAATGAGATCGGTTCTCTAATTTGAAAACTAACGCTTCTGACTATTTCCTTCGGATCATTGTGACGTCATGAGTTACCCTCCATCACTCTCCTTTTCAACATCATAAAGCAACTAAGCCCTTCTTCCCCTTTTATTTAATAATGGGTTCGAAACAACTGGCTATGCCTTTTTTGCCACTCAACTCTAGCGATAGGATCTTTTGAAATCATTGCTAAAGCCATGCGGAAGACCCCTTCCACTGCTACTTTGAAAACACACGGAAGGACTACGTCGACACCATTGATTGCATGCGGCACAACCCTTCCATCTTCTTTGATTAACATACTTGCAGAGTATATAAGAGTGAAAATAAACCCTTCGGCACTATCTACTAGCATGAAATTCCCTTTCCATGATAGTTGGATCAATCAATGCGGCAGTGCACACTAATTAAAGTGTATGTATGCGGAGGGACCCCTTCGATGCTATTAATTGGTGCATAAGGACCCTTCCGCCTTCATTCTGGTGTATGTAAACTACAACGACACCCCTACACCCTTAATGTTTCAAGGGAAGCAGATTCTATGCTTTCGAAGGCATTAATGCTTTCGAAGCCATCAATGCTTTCGAAGGCAAGTGGTGTCGTAAATATCATAAAAATTGTTTTTTAACCAAGTAAAGCAATTTCTTTTGACCTGTTCCCTTATATTGTAAATTTTCTATTGGATAACAAAGCGTTTATATAATTCTTTTCAGAATTTGCTGTCGCTTTAATTCCTAATGCTCTAATATTTAATAAAAATTATTAACTAACCCCTTATATTTAATTAATCATTAAATACTAGTCTTTCTAATTAAGTTCAAACTCATCTAAATCTCTTGAGAAAAATCTCAAAATTCACACAAATTCCAAAATGATAATATCTTTATCATATTAAATTTTCAGCTCGAAAATAATTAATTAATTCCTTAAATAAATTAAAACTCAAAATATCCATTTCGTTTACTCGAAAATTCATAATAAATTATCCACAGCTGGGAATATTATGAAAATTTAAACCCATCTCCAAAATAATGTTTTACATAACATATTCAAAAAGCATGGCATTCGAAAATCATTTTCAAGGTTTTATCCTTCAAACCGAACTACATTATTCCAAAAATCCTTGTTTAAATTATAACATGGTATTTAAATAAAACATATAATCATTCATCCATCATACGGTTTTAAACCTCAAACCTGAATCAAAACATTCAAGGTGACTTATATGAGATAATTTATAACATTATTCACCTTGTTTGGATAAGGAACTTGAGATTGGTTCTACACTTTAATCTTCCTAATTTGAACCTTAGCATCAAACTGATTTTTGAGCTCCTTCTCCTAAACTTATGACCGGCCATGTTTTTCTTTTGTTTATGTTTTTGTTTTTGAAGAATGTAACTGAGAATGAGAATGTAGTAGGGGTTTTTAGGGGTTATGGGGTTCAGCTATTCCTATACTGCCCTTGCCTTATTCTCTTAAGTATTTAACTTACAAACCATTCATTATACATCCATTTAATTAGGGGATGACATTAATCAGTTTTCCAATCTCAATTTCCTTATCACTCCATTCTCTATTATTCTATTTAATTTATCAAATTAAATCTCTTGAATATTTCTAATTAAAACTAGGGGTGTTACAATACATCAATCCGTACAATGTACATTGATCATTTATATGCAAAATCTGACTCAATCACCACTTGAGTACATAACTTCCCTTTCGAACCAGTATCACTCACCCAATTTTCCAGTGCGGACTCCGATAAGGTTCCTTGATTAGTAACCTCTGTTCTCTTTACACAGCCATGTACTAAGATAGAAAACATTGGTCACATACCAAAAATCCTCATCAAGTGCTCGCCATGCAAAATCGAGTAATAGATCCTTATTTAAAATGGTGTGAAACACCTCAAAGCCTTTTACTCAAATCATAGATCGTAACCATATAAAATGAGGAATGATATATATCCTACTTACGCGCTTATTTAATTGGTTCTCCCTATTAACAATTCTATTTCCACTAAGTTATTTATGATAACATTTCATAAAAACTAAACTTAGATTCAACTTGTATAATACTCCACAACATCCTAAGAGTATATACAATTATTTTATTCAACTATTCCATTTTGCATTAATTTTCTTAAGAAAACTCATGATCCAAATATCTGGTTTTTATTTTGAAAACTTTTTGAAATCAAACTCTACATTTTAATCAAAAATATATATAAAGCCAAGTAACTCAAAAATGACACTAAGGAAATGGGTACTGTCAAACAGTATCATACGCTCCCTTACCAAGAAAGGTAATACTCAAGAGAAGTGTTTATCATCTGTGTATATCGCTTCTTCACTTTGAAGTTATTTTCGAGCCACTCGAATTAGTTAAATTAAAAATATTTCTTTTATTTCAAAATCCCATTTTGAAATAATACTTTACATATTTTCAATAAAGCATTTATCACCAACTTGCTTTAGGCTTGCTTTGAATTTATTTCGATTGTACAATGATAAGAGAATAATTTACTAAGTATCCTCCAACGTTCGCTAGGCAAACATCCGATCATCACTTAGAAGATTATCTAGATTATCACAAAAAAATCAAGACCTTTTCCCTAACTAATCCAAAGAAAACACTACTTAGCCTTTCATTCTCAAAATCTTATACTTTAAGCAAAAATATTCTCAAATAATACTTATTATTTTTATAATCTTTGAAAACCATTTTTCAAAGTCCCAGGATTTTAGTCCTCAAGTTTCAACTTAAATTCTTTTTAACTAAAAGACACCTTGTTATAAATTCATTTTATAAAATTAAATTCATAAAACCATTTTTTTCAAATATTTTTTTTAAAATATTCTAACTTTTTATAAACATCTTCAATAAATTAATTTAACCCCACATTATCAATCGAACACCTTATAGTCAAATTGTGAAACTTAATTCACAAGGTGTTCATTTCAATGTTTTCCCAATTTCTATTAACCCACCCCAGATCTTAAATAGGGCAATTACCTACACTGGCTAACAATAATCAATGCTCGACTAAACAAGTATGACTAACAAAATCCTAATTGTTAATAATCGAATATTATTATCTCTTAACAAACAACATCTCAAATAACTATACCATACTATATTATTTTGAAAATCATTCTTTATATAAAAAATATATTTTAGGTAAAATTATTTCATTTACCCAATTTCAAAACAATACCATGTCCATTGGTTTTGTTTAAGTGTTTAGGAATCCTTATTGAAAATGTTGATCATGGATGTCAACCAAAATTAATAAGCCGCTTAACAGATCAAACAAAAAAATATAAACATATTATATCACTAACAAATACATGCACTTATACATATACACTAAACTCATCATAAAGCATTCCATTGCCTTATCTCTTAATGAGTTGCCCCACCAAAGCCAAGGTTATCGCTTAATCTTGCACTTTTATACCAAATGTGACGCTCTACTTTTCTTATACCTAAAGACGATACTTAAAACATCCCCGATATTCATGCGCCGATCATTTAAGTGTCTGAAAGATAGGTCATTAGGGGTGAAAAGAAAGAAATATAGAATAGATAAGAAGAAACTAAACAATCATATAATCTCACATCGTAATAGGAAAATACATATTAATCTACATATTATTTTGCAATTTCATTTCCAAAATGATAAATCAGAGTTATACTAAAATAATTCTAGCCTGGATTGTTATAACTGACTGCCCCTACATATCAAATATAGGATACGTATAATATAGTGGAAACAAGAAAATAGCTAACTATCGATGAAGCCTCCCGCTCCAAGCTCCTCCAAAATGCATCCATAGGAAACCTGAACTACTTGGCTAGCAATAAAAAATGATCACCCAAGAGTTTTTAGGAAAGAAAATAAAACTCCGGGTCATACATGGTTTAGTGTGAGTAAACTCAAACAATTGAATTATTGTGTTTAAACTCCTTTAAAATCAAAGGTATCTTGTAAGACCACACCGTACACAAACAGAGATGGGTTTTTTACTTTATAAAAACCAAAACATTTTTATATTAAAATCTAGTGATATTATTATAATATTTAGAGGTCAAATTAAAATATGAAAATAGTGAAATGCTTGCATCTCACATTTCAACATAGTTGGGCATAAACAAAACCGTACGACACTTATTGGAGAATGGATTCCATACTAAGACAAGATAAGTAACTAACTTCTAATGGTACATCTCTAGATAAAATGCATCGAGGTTTGATAAGAACATCTTGTGCTCCAGCCACATAGGATTGGCCTACCGCTTGATTAGTAGTACCGAAAATGATCACCTCACTTTATGCCCAGAAGCATACATGAGTAGGTAGTAATCGATCTAGATTTTGGAATAACCATACCTTGATAGGAGCGACCCATATGGCCCTGCTGCATGCTCGATTTTTATCATTTCCCGACTGATGATGCTTGAGGCTATGTTTTACCTTTATATAGCACTTCCCACTTGGAATGCTATCACAGCCCTCCAAGCATCAATGCAATGCTAGCATTCATCCATACAAGTTCGTTCTGGGACTGAACGAAATCGAAGGCACTGCTTCTATTACATCCTTTTTGGGGAATCCCTCCTAGGATTAATAACAAATATCCCTTGCACTTCAAAGCTCTATCCTCAAATCCATATTCTTCAAGATGTATTCAAGTTGAAATGCTTGAGTT
The DNA here is from genome assembly GCA_030765085.1 of Allium cepa. NCBI lineage: Eukaryota > Viridiplantae > Streptophyta > Magnoliopsida > Asparagales > Amaryllidaceae > Allium > Allium cepa. The sequence continues at coordinate 544,800,144 of CM060943.1, read as the reverse complement.
AGATCAAAGTGGTTTTCAGATAACATATCTGATCCCTGCCTCTTCGAAACAACTTTCGATAGTTTTCAGTAAATTTAACCCCGCTTCCTTTGGAAATAAATAGATAAGATAAGAGCGGAGATCACCTCCTATCCATTAGTGTAAGGATTTCCTTATCATTTATCATAGAAGGACGAAACAAATTTATACGTGCACGATAGCACCACCGACAGTAATTGTACCATATAATTTTCAAGTTTCTCCTAGATATTACCAAAGTTACATTTTGGTCTAGATTTTGACATTCGGTTATTTAACTATCAAATAAACAAACATTTAAATAGGATTTAATCCCATATGCAATCCACAAAGCCTTAATTAGATTAACCTTTAGTTAATAAAATCACTTTATAAAACTTGATCAAAAGATCTTTACAAAACACTATTTCTAAACACATGCTTCCTCTTTTACTTGGAAAATATTTGTATATATCTTAGGGGTATAAGTATATTATCAAAACATTTGGAAAATTCCCCCTTTCAAATTTCATTTTAAAAACATTAGTTTCTATAAACCGATCCACTTGTCCTTTATAAAAGTTCCCTTTTAAAAGCCACCTTCACATTTAAATACCTTTATAAATTTCCATAATCAATTTTTAAAGCACTTTTATAAGTCTATAAGTCAATTTAAAAAACCTCTTTACATACCTCTAAAATCATTTATAAAACATTTCCCCATTTAAAATTCCTTTGATGAATCTTCTTTACGAAAAATCCTTTACAAAATATCTTTTGCAACTCATTCTTTTAAATCACTTTAAGTAAACCTTTTTACTTAGTGAAACCCATTTTTATAAACAAGTTATTATTTATAAATACTTTTATAAAATAATAATATAACTTTAAAAATCATTTATAAACCTTAACCCAAATTGATTGAAGAAATTGAAATTAATTCAAAAACATATTTTAAAATTTTAGAAAGCGGCTTAGTAATCTCAATGGTAGTAATTTAAGTTACCATTTAACATCAATTTCACTTAAAAGTCACTTAACCATTTACTTACATATGTCAACATATATGTAAATGCATCAGGGAATAACATGTCAATACAACTCAACTAGCATATACATGTCCAATTAACATAATAATAGGATGGTGATTTGTCCTACTAAATAGATGTCCAGACAATTCACTACTTATAGAAAAATGGGAATTTATTTTACTAAACATATGTACATGTAACAAACAATTGCATTATAGTAAAATGAGGATTTATTTTGCTATCAGATGTCCAAACAATCAAAAAATTAACTTATAGCAGAATAGGGATTTATTCTACTAACACATGTCCACACAATGAAACCATTTACATAACTCATTCATAATTGTTTGTCAATTTAATGGTATCGACATTTGTATTCCTTGTGTTCAAACCATCTTTGAAAAAGAATAACCTTAAAAATAATTTTATTATTGGAAAACAGAGGAATAAAACATAAATCTCCCTTTTAAAATAATTAATTACAAGTTAAACACTTTATTAAACCATAATTAATCTTTGTTAATTCTTAAGTTAATTTAATTACAAATTAAGAAATAACTAACCTTAAATAAATAATTAAACAATAATTAACCATTACATAAATAATTACACCCTATTAATCCTTTATTAATTATTAAATAATAATTTAAAACCTCATTAATAATTAAATATTAATTGATATCAAATATTTAATTAATTAATCTTTAATTAAAACCTAAATAATAAATTAAACCATAAACAAATAATTTTTTATAAATTAAAACCTTAATTAATTTATAATTAAAAATAACTAAACACTTGATTACTTAGATAAATAACAGTTAACCCTATATTTAAATAATAATTAATTAAAAATAAATTATATACTTAACTCATATTAATTATAACTAATCTTATCTTTTGATAGATAATTAATTGATAACTAGTCTTCAGTTAATTAAAATTAATAAACCTTATTTAATACTTAATTAATTATTAATTATCAAAACTAATTTGTTAATATATAATTATTAAATTCTTAATTAACTTTCCTTAACATCATTGTTAAGTTTCTAAGATATATATAAAACATTTTTAAATGTAAAAACCCAAATTTTGTGAAAATGAGATTTTTAAGTGAAATTGCATCCATAGCGACTATCGGTATGGATACCTTTCTCAACTTGTTTTTATCTTTCCTTTTGAAACATCCCTACATTTCAAATATAGGAAAAAAAATTTGAAAACTTAAGCTTTTGATTTCAAACTATTAGCTTCCATAAGAAAGCTCATATCACTTTTACAAACAAGATGCTATCTAACATACACTGTATAAATATGTTTATAACACATACCATTTTTACGACCACCACATTATAGGATCGATTTCACCCTAAGGGGGGTAAATAGGGTGATGTTATTAATTATAAAAATTAATTGCGGAAGTTTATATAAAATATTTTCAACACAGATATATCAGAATAGCAGCACAAATAATAACATAATTATAAATGCAGAAATAGAAAGACACATAATTTACCCAGCTTCGTCAAACCCAGCCTACGTGCTGCACCCAAGGTTTCTACTAGAAATTAAGCAGTCAGACGCTTACATACGTAAACTTGCGACACCTGCAATTGACTAGCCTTAACTCTACGCTCAAAACCCTGCCACAACTTAGCCACTGAGTTGCGAATTCTCGAACTACACCACCGTAGTTCGTCCCTTAGTCACATGACTAGACAATACACAAATTTAAAAGGAAAAATACAATTTAAAAGCTAATTAAAAATCGAAACCCTAATTTTATATTAAAGCCTTATTATAAACCCAAAACAAAGCCGGCTCAAATAAAAGTAAACATGAATCCCCCTTTTGTTTATTTCTTTGGCCCGTCCTTGTTTCCTTTTCCTTTGTTGTTCGTTCCTCTATTTCTTTGCTCGAAATTAGGGCATTGAGAAATTAGAAGTCGCCGACTTCAGATTGATCAATCGAATGTTCAATTATGCGTTGCTAGCTCTGTCGATTGACCGTCCCCTTTATTCGCACTCGGCTGCTTCTCGATCGAGTTCGATCTTGACTTTAGTATGTAATTTATGCCTTTTGCTTTTTCTGATTTGCTTGCTTGAACTCGACGCATTTACGGCTGATGATGATATGGTTTATATAGGGTTTAATCCCCTATAATTTCGTTCGTATGTATTTGTTTGAGTTCGTCAATTTCTTTGTTCCGGCCGTTCGATTTTGTTTGGATGCTGGTGATGATTTCTAACTTCTTCAATTTTGTCACTTCGTATATTTGATTACTTCTGGCTTGCTTGGCCACCATGGCATTGAATTCTGACTTGTTCAACTTCGGCCTTGTCGTTGCTTTTGTTAAAATTTAAACTTGCTCGATTTTGGCCTTAGTCGCCATGGCTCTGACTTGATGCTGCTGACTTCGGCTTATTTGTCTTTGTTCATTTTGACTCTGGTCAGTTGTTCGTGGCTTTGACTTGAATTTTAATATTAAACTGTTATTACATTTGATGCTTTGACATTTTTAAAATTGACTTTGGTATAAAAAGAAATTGTCTTTGACTTGTTCCAAGAAATTCTCTTGTGACATATCTGATTTCGGTTACTTGACATTGAATTTTAAAACCTGTTGTTTGCATTGAACTTGCACTGTGTCTTCATTTGTACACATATACGTATGTGATGTCTCGGTTGCTCATGGTAGTCTGCTTTACTTGGTTTTGTAAAAATATGAACTTGTTTGACACTCTGTTGACATTGGCCAGTTGATACTGATGCTTGATTTTGTTCTTTGTTCTCGACTTTGGCTATTGAATTTTTCTCTGCGACTTTAACATTGAAATGAAAATGACTTGATTATTTTGAAACTGTTACCTGCAGTGCACTGTCTACTGCCATGTGCATTTCTGATGACTTCGATCACTTGATACTGCTATGTGAATTTCTGGCTTTTGATTTTCTGGTACTTTGTTTGCTTGAATGGTTTCTACATGCTGACGTGATTTTGAGCTGTCTGATCACTGCTCGATTCGAAGTCTGGTTGCATATATGAACTGGTTCATGTCGCATAGAATATCGAACTGGTGTATGCTTTTTGTATGAGATGATTTGTATTCACTCTGTTGACCCGAGTAGTTGCTGCATTTTCAAACTATTGTGACAGTTCTGTTTTCTTGGGTACTGACCTAGTGTGTTCGTAAGTCCGCACTGTATTTGAATTTGGTCTATTTGTTGTTGCCACTCACTGCTGCATTGCTTCATTAATACATATATATGTGTGCATGTCTTAACGTATTGAGTTGTCTTCACTAGCATTGTTGCGTTGTATCTAGACTGGTCGATATTGCATGTTGACATGTGCATTGCCTTCATACTTTATGTTGTCTGGTTTGTATTCTCTTGAAACTGTCTTGCTTTCATGTGTGGTATTTCCAGTCAAGTAGTCCGGTGCCTCAACTACATATATATGACGCTTGATGTGGTTAGTTCATTGATGATTTTGGAATGTTCGCCTGAGATGAATCCAGCATATAGCTCGGGTGTGACCTTGTGCTCGTGTTGACTTTATTTCTATTGCATTTGTGTTGAACCCGGCTTTTCATTTGGGTTGAACCCGGCTTTTCATTTGGGTTTGACCCATGCTCACCTGTCCCTGTAATTTTATCAAGTGTATATATCGGTGTGCACGGCCTTGTGGTATGTACAATGATACACTGTGCATGTCACAAACTATTCGTGTATTGATGAATTCAAATTTAAATGATGACGAACAATCCAAATAACTGAGGCAAATATTATTTTCAAAATCCACATTTTATTTTATACTGCAAAAATTTACATTCTCAATTTTACTACGTTAGCGTATATTTTTGCAGATTGTTCAGATGCTGGATTCAATCTGGAATGGAGTTGAAGATTAATACGAGTGTATGAGCGATATGTAGCGAGGTGTATTTGTAAATTTGTGATGTAATCGAAATTGTATTGTCATTGAATTTGTATATATATAGTGAGAGTTCAAATTTGTACTATTCAAAATTGTAATAAATATTTATTTGAATAAAATATCTGTTTGAATTTAAATACTGTGTTATTTATTTTATTCAGCAAATATTTATTTAGTTATGTGAAAAATAAAATAATACGTTAACAAATACACTTAAATGAATATATATGTTTATTATCATCAAACAAAAATCATATACTCACATATTCGACAACCACCCCCTTTTGATGATAACAAACATATATTTAAGATTTTGAATTTGTTAAATGTATTTGATCATTCAATTTGCTCCCTCTATTTGAATGCTTCCTCTCTACACAAAGCTCCCCCTTCGTGTATGCATGCAAATAAAAATATGCAAGTGAGCCTAAATGCAAATAGAAAATATTTGACATTTATTTGCCAAAATCTTAACTTTTCTCTCCTCCTTTGGTTATCAGCAAAAGAATAATAGTGCTAGAAAAATAGAGATAGAGTGATAGACATTAATACACAAGTTTAAAAGGAAAAATACAATTTAAAAGAAAATTAAAAATCAAAACCCTAATTTGATATTAAATCCTTATCATGAACCCAAAACAAAGTCGGCCCAAATAAAAGTAAATATGAACCCCCTTTTTGTTTATTTCTTTGGCCCGTCCTTGTTTCCTTTTCCTTTGTCGATTGTTCCTCTATTTCTTTGCTCGAAATTAGGGCTTTGAGTAGGTACAACGTTTGGTTTTAATCAATAGAGAACCTTAGAAGCCGCCGACTTCAAATTGATCAATCGAATGTTCAATTATGCGTTGCTAGCTCTGTCGATTGACCGTCTCCTTGATTCGCACTCGGTTGCTTCTCGATCGAGTTCGATCTTGACTTTGGTATGTAATTTATGCCTTTTGCTTTTTCTGATTTTCTTGCTTGAACTTGATGCATTTACGGCCGATGATGATAGCGTTTATATAGGGTTTAATCCCCTATAATTTCGTTCGTATGTATTTGTTTGAGTTCGTCAATTTCTTTGTTTCAGCCGTTCGATTTTGTTTTGATGTTGGTGATGATTTCTGACTTCTTCAATTTTGTCACTTCGTATATTTGATTACTTCTGGCTTTTCTTAGCCACCACGGTGTTGAATTCAGACTTGTTCAACTTCGACCTTGTCACTGCTTTTGTTAAAATTTGAACTTTCTCGATTTTGGCATTAGTCGCCATGGCTCTGACTTGATGCTGCTGACTTCGGCTTCTCTGTCTTTGTTCATTTTGACTCTGGTCAGTTGTTTATGGCTTCAACTTGAATTTTAATATTACACTGTTATTACATTTGATGCTCTGACATTTTTAAAATTGACTTTGGTATAAAAAGATGTTGTCTTTGACTTGTTCCGAGAACTTCTCTTATGACATATCTGATTTCGGTTACTTGATATTGAATTTTAAAACCTGTTGTCTGCATTGAACTTGCACTGTGTCTTCATTTGTACACATATATGTACGTGATGTCTCGGTTGCTCATGGCAGTCTGCTTTACTTGGTTTTGTAAAAATATGAACTTGTTCGACACTCTGTTGATATTGGCCAGTTGATACTGATGCTTGGTTTCATTCTTTGTTCTTGACTTTAGCCACGAATTTTTCTCTACGACTTTAACATTGAAATGAAAATGACTTGATTATTTTGAAACTGTTATCTGCAGTGCACAATCTACTGCCGTGTGCATTTCTGATGACTTCGGTCACTTGATACTGTTATGTGAATTTCTGGTTTTTGATTTTCTGGTACTTTGTTTGCTTGAATGGTTTCTACATGCTGACGTGATTTTGAGCTGTTTGATCACTGCTCAAATCAAAGTATGGTTGCATATATGAACTGGTTCATGTTGCATAGCATATCGAACTGGTGTATGCCTTTTATATGAGATGATTTGTATTCACTCTGTTGACCCGACTAGTTGCTGCATTTTCAAACTATTATGATAGTTCTGTTTTCTTGAATACCGACCTAGTGTGTTCGTAAGTCCGCACTGTATTTGAATTTGGTCTATTTATTTGTTATTGCCACTCACTACTGCACTGCTTCATTGATACAAATATATGTGTGCGTGTCTTAATGTATTGAGTTGTCTTCACTATGCATTGCTGCGTTGTATCTGGACTGGTCGATATTGTATGTTGACATGTGCATTGCCTTCATACTTTATGTTGTCTGGTTTGCATTCTCTTGAAATGTCTTGCTGTCATGTGTGGTATTTCCAGTCAAGTTGTCCGGTGCCTCGACTACATATATATGATGCTTGATGTGGTTAGTTCATTGATGATTTTGGAATTTTCACCTGAGTTGAAACCAACATATAGCTCGGGTTTGACCTTGTACTCGTGTTGACTTTATTTGTATTGCACTTGAGTTGAACCCTGCTTTTCATTTGGGTTTGACCTGTGCTCACCTGTCCCTATAATTTTATAAAGTGTATATGTAACGACCCGCAATTATGGACCATTCAAATCGACAATAAAACCATACGTGTCCGACTTGAATAATTCAAAATACCGAATTGTTAATTAAAATTTGTCAAAACTCAACATATACAGCAAATAAATCAACCACAGAATCACAGACACAGAGTAATATAAAATACTGCAGCGGAATAGATAAATAGTAGTTCATGAAGCTACTATATAAATATCAGAGTTAGAAATAAAAATACAACAGAATATCTCAAATACAGTGAAGTCTCCAGTACGAATAGATGACCTCTCCGAAGGAATCAACTGAAAGAGATGAAAGCTGAATCAATAGTTGGATCCTCAAACGAAGCTCCAAACTCCAATGGCGAGTCTCAAATGTTGTATCGCTTAGTCTGACCCGAGCGTAAAGAAAAAACACGAAACACTCAAGTCAGGATTAACATTCTTATATCAATAAATCCAACTCAAGTGAAATATCAACTGAAATATCAACTGAAATACAAATAACTCAAGGATGTTTGGGATAACCATCCTCTAAGGGTCCATGGAACTATCTACAAGGTAGAAATATACACTATAACACCGTGGTCATTCAATTTTATTTATACTTCAAAATCAAAACAACATTTCCCTTTCAAATATATCTATTTTCGAAGATAGTACATATATATTAAATAATTTATAAAGTAAAGTATTTGAAATTTCCTCAACTACACAAATTAATTCTAATCAACTCAAGTTTCGAATTTCCATTTATTCAAAGCTCAATTCATTAATTCAATTCAACTCCCAATAACGATTTAATCTTTCGTTATATTCAAAGCTTTAATATTCAATATTTTAAGGTTAACTCTAACAGTTTCATATAGATCTCGATTTAGCTTCATCATTATTATTTAGTCAGGAAATATCCACTTAACAAGTTCAATATCATTTAAATAGCCTTAGATTTCATTTTACAGAATATTTCCTTAAATTTATTTAAAATTAAAACATCCATTTAATCCCTTTTAACAAAAACAAGTTATAAAATCATATCTTAAATCTCGAATTCAATAGTTTCAAATCGATTTAATTGAATATAATTCTTAATTAAATACCATTTCCAATTAATTCAACTTTATCTTCTCAACTCTAGCATATTCAAAATTTTACCAAATCTAATTTCAAATATGAATTTAAACGAATCCATAAACATATTATATGTATTAAATCAATCTCAATTAGATTAAATATTATTATTAGGTCTATACATAAAATTTTCATTTTTATACATATAATATTCTAAGAATCAGTCTTTATTAAAACTATACTTTTCTTTCCCAAACCATAGAAATTATTTTCAATCATTTATATATATATGGACCAACGATGTCTGTATATAATTTCCTACGCTATGGTCAAGGGATACAGATATTTATCATTTCAATCCGAAATTTAAATATACGGGTAGATATCACTTGGACCCGCAATCCCAAATTCAATTTAATTGAAAATCGCTTGGGTTTATCATTTCAACTCGTAACGAAATTCTCCTATCCAAAAGTCCATTCGGGTATGTATCATTTCAACCCATAGTGAATTCTAAACTACAGGGAACTTGCAGAGTGATAACAGATAATACAATAAAATAACAGGCATATATCATCAATAAAAATATAATATAAACAACAGGATATGGTGTTATATCCCACAGGTGAACAGTTATAGAAAATAGCATATATATAACAATTTATATGACTACAGCGTCATATTTCAATTGTCGTTTTAATTGAAATCAAATTTAATAAAATACAAGAACATTAATCGTGAGTGATTGCTCACCTTTCGAGGCTAGAGAAGAATGATAATGAGGTCAGTTATGGATCCCAATACGAACTTTGAAGCAAAGCAAAATTGGCACGAATTTGATGACAAAGCTGATAGATAGAAATCGATGGAAAAAAAATTCAATCGGTTTGATATAAACAGAGTATATATTATATGTGTTATTTAAATTTCCTTAAAAGCTCAATAAATTTAATTTAAGACGGATATTCAAATAAAATATTCACATTGTTTGAAACTGATATTAAATTTAAAATACATATTAAAACAAAACATCATCATATTATTGAAAAATCAATAATTAAATTTAAACACATAAATATTTTTCCTCTTAAATCAATATTACATTAAACACACACACAAAACAAAATATAGGCATAATATATATAAAAATCATCACTTATTTAAAACATGCATTTTAAAATGACATATTTATATATAGTTTACTCAAAATTCAAAGTATATACTGAGAAAATCAATCTATATATATAAACCATACATTATGAAAGCACTACAGAAAAGAGAAAAAAAAACAAAACATACTTTATATATACACACTAGAATCGAGATGAAAATTATACATTTAAATTTTTAGTTTTACAAAATAAATCACTAATGCTTTTACAATACTCAGCTGCCATAATAATATGTGTTATATTCGAACAGGAATAAAAATCTAATTATATTTTCAAAATATGTATATTACTAATATTTTATAATAACAAATAAGATATGATACTAACGTATATATACGTCTCTGAAAAAGCTTGGCTTAAAATTCACATAAGCACTAAACATTAAAAAAATAGGTAGATATAGGTTTATGCTAAAATATCAATTAAATGGAGACTGTTATAATGTGAAAATTTGTGAACGCGGGTTGAAATATAAAGATAGATTTGTCATATATATTGGAAGAAGAGGACAGAGAGGGGAGAAGCAAAGCATGAAAAAAAAATATAATAAAAAGAAGAAAATGGAGGCCATACCTTCAGAGCTCACGCACGCAAGAAGAAATGAAGAAAATGTTGAGATGCAATTGAAAACTATTTGTGTACGAGGCTTATATTTATACACGATTGCATTGATTGAGGTGAGAGAATATAGGCAAGAAATAAATTTAAATCAATTATACACGATTGCATTGATTGAGGTGAGACAATGTAGGCAAGAAATAAATTTAAATCAATTATACACGATTGCATTGATTGAGGTGAGAGAATATAGGCAAGAAAGATTTGAGCGAATATTTACAGTGGTATTGATTGCGTGAATTTAGCAAAAGGAAACTGCAAGAAATCTTTGGCAAACATTTTGTACACGTTTAAAATTTATTAGGAAATAATGCGTTGATTAAAACACAAGAAATATTTACAAAATGGGAAGGTGGTGAAAATTATTTGCGTACAAGGTTGAGTATTTAAATGAAACTAGTATTGATTGCTTGGAGAAACGGCAGGAAATAATTCCTGTCAGGAAGAATTTGCGCGTGATATTTGATTTAGGACATAATTGCGTTGGATAAATTAAATAAAGAAACGTACTAATTAATGGTATAGGAATATTAAGGAAATAAAAGAATTTCGTTTGAATGGTAAGGAAAATCAAAGATTTTGTTCCTATTAATTGCAAAGGGGTAAATGGAAAAGAAGAGACACTTATACACGTGAATTTCAAACAATCTTGAAACGGATTTTGAACTTCTAAAGAGAAATAAATTTGCTTGAAACTGCTACGCGAATTTTTATTCCTATTATAAAAATGAGAAAAGAGGGAAGCGTAGAAATTTACACGTAACTTATCAAAACTAGATTTAAAAGAAATTGAACGTCTAGGGAAATGATTTCTTTCCCACTTGGAATGCAAGGCTATAGATAAATTTATTATTTAACGTCAAAATAAATATTATTCCCAATTGAAACCATATTAACTTTTAAATCATTAAATTAACATATAAAATAATAACAACTATCTACTGCTTTATAGTAAATAAAAAAAATTGTAAATTCACAGAATACAACCTGTTACTTTTATTTCAAAATATCTTTCTTATAATAATTATTATATTTGGAAAACATTTTGAAAAAATTTTATCTTTTAAAACTTATACATAAAATATCATTATGTTAACTACCAAATTAAATGTTCATTTTAATACATTCTCTTTCCTTAATGGAAAGATTTCAACAAATTCAAATATTAATTTCGTATTAAAATCAAATAAAAATCTAATTCAACTACTTCTTTTTATTAACAATAAATCAAACATTATTTAATAATTTCACATAACTCAACATATCCATTAGTTACCAATTTTAGTTCATTTTTTAGATGTTAACTTATTTGAATTACAACAATACAATTAAACTATTTTTTCTCTTTAATTTTATTCAATAGATCAATATTTACAATTAACAATTATTATTAAATTCTTAACATTTGTTGTTTTTAATTCAAATTGTAAATCTCATATAAACTATTATTATTCCCATCATTTTTGTTTCTACCAAATTTTATTCAATATTTTAAAAATTTTAGAATTTTAAATTGGTCTAAAATTTCGGATCGTTACCCATTACCCTTTTTTCTACAGATCTAAACTGCGTTGCAAAAATGAAGATGGGAAGAGATTTTTGAAACGATCAGGAAATCAAAGATTTTTATTCCTATTAAATACGGAGACGCAAACGAAAGTGGAAAGTTTTACACGTGAATTGGAGGCAGGGTTTTAATTCTTTTTTTTTAAATGCACGTGTTGGTTTTATTTTTAACAGCTAAAATATGAAATCAAAGAGTGCGTACAATAGATGCAATAATTAAAACGAACGTACGCCCAAATTAATTAACAAGTAACGTAATCTAAATTTATATGTTTTCTTATTTATTCACTACTTATATTTAATTATACGTAATCCAAACATTAAATTTTTAATTCAAAATATTATTATTTAAAATTTCTCAAAAATTCAATTAAATACGTTATTAAAAACCGTTTAAAATTTATGGGTTGTTACACTCTCCCCCTACTCAAAACTTTTCGTCCTCGAAAAGGAAGGAGGTAGGGGAATAGCAACAAACAGAAAGAAAAAAAAGATTGAAGTATAAGATAAACAATTAATTTAAAACTTTACAAATTTTACTTGAAATATTCATTTAAAAACTTCATTTGAAATTTAATTTTCTTTAATACTTTAATACTTTTCAAAACTCCTTTGACAACAATTATTTACATTATTACTTATATTTACAAAGAAGCTATTGAAAATATTAAATCCAAAATTTACAAAAAAAATTATTTATCTCAAGATACTTCTAAAATTATAGATAAATTAATAATCATTCTCTTTAAATATGTTATAATTAATTAATAACTTCTGAAACACAAAAAATTTTCTGTTATACCATGTAGTATATACATAAACAATGTTAAAAAAGGATATATCCAACAAGGAAAGAAGGTAGATTTGGAAAACAGAATCAAGGTGAAAAACTAAAGCTGAGCAGATAAGATAGATTCAAAAGAATAGTATCGGGCACGAATAGTTAATTTCAAATCAAAAGAATTTCAATTTCAAAGATTAATACAAAATTTCTTGTTGGAAATACTTTTATAATAAAATACCTTTTCAAAAAAAATACTTTTATGTCGAAACCAATTTTCCTTTCGAAAATACTTCTATAACTCGATGTTTCAACAAGTTTATCCTCGTTCTTGTAGACTCTGGCCATGCGTTGATCTGGCGCAAAGCTAGAATTCTTCATGTACTTAGTAGACCTGTTTCAACAACTAGTGAAAATACTTGAAAACCTTTAAAAACAGATATGGAAAGTACAATCCAAACAAAATAACCAAACCAAAACCTTTGTCTAACCATGGTTGCAGATACACAATGGTTATGCCTGGATCCCCCAGGAAACAATCTGTATCCGTAAGCTTTCTCAGCCCTGCGAGTTACGCCATGATGACTAGTAGGGTGTTGGATACACAATGGTTACGCTTGGATCCCCCAGGAAACAATCCGTACAGCTAGGCCGTCTCAACCAGGCAATTTCGCTACTAATGCGACCTACATAGATTGCAGGATACACAATGGTTACGCCTGGATCCTCCAAGAACCAATCTGTACCCCGTCTCAGCCAGGCAGTTGTGCTATGTAGTCGCGAGAAAAAAAAAACCATGGGTTACGCCATGGTGGGACACTCGAGTATCACATCCGGAAAACCAAAAATCAGAGAGAATAATATTGATGGAATGAATCCACAATGTGGCCACAAAGCGGATATCAAGCAGAAGGCACTTTCCATATCTTTACTTCGAAATTATGTATCATATAGTACCTTTTCAAATCACTTTCAAATATCATACTTATATAAAGTCCATTATATGTAGGATTCCATTTTCAATCGAATACTTTCAAAATCAATAGTATATCAAATCACATTATGTAGACTTCGATTATACAAAATTTCTCTTTCCAAATTGAGTACCTTTCAAATCAATAGGTTTCAAATCAATTTCATACTATACAAATCAGTTTTATATAAGTTCTATAACTCCCAAATCAAGTATTTAGTAAATCAAGGTTCTCAAATTTTTTTCTTGTTTCAATAACATTTCAGTTTCAAGATCATATACGATTTCACCAAATTTTCTTCCAAATGAAATATATTCAGTTTCAAAGTTTCTTAAACAATAGGTTTAGAAAATAATCCAAATTTCCAAATCAACAAAATTTAGGTCAAACAAATTCATTTCCAAAATCACCATATAAGTACTGGTTTTAATTCCAATCTAATTTCGAAACCAAATATTCTTCTCAAAATCAATTATACTCAAAATGGTTTCTAAATTTATAATTATCCCTTTAAAACCTTTAAACTATTTATTTCTATATGAAAAATCCAATTTTCCTTTTTCAAATTATTTATTTAACAAAAGTTTCAAATTTACTTAAGTCATACTCTTCATACTTTAAACATACAAAACTAAACTTATATTCTTTATCAAATAATTTGTACTCTTCGAAATTTCTTAGTTTTAAAATTTTAAACCTTGCTTTGGAAGTGCTCGAACCTTCAAAATAGTCAGTGAAATCAAATTTCAAATCCAAGAGTTGGAAATCAGCGACAAATCAGTAAATCAATTTTTTTAAATAGAATTATACTAAATCAAATCGAAAACTCGAGTATTGAACACCGGCTTACTTTAAATTATTTCAAATATATATACCTATATCTTTCGAATATCAAATCATACTTCGGAATTTGAAATCAAAATTGGTTTCACAAAGTCACTCGCATAGCAAAGCTATTAAAGTGGCATCTCCCCACTCTGAAACTAGAAAATCAATGTCGATGATGCGTGCACTCATCACCGAAATTATTTTCCAACGACATAAGTGAGTTCTGGACTTCTATTTTCTTGAAAACTTCTTTGAATTTTTTTCCGAAATCATTGGAACTCATTGAAGTCATTTGAAACATTTCTTATTCAGAAAATACTTTCAAATCTTATTATTATATACATCAAAATCTTAAACCAATTTTCAAAAATACCGAAGTCTAATCTCTCGAATTTCAAATTCAAAACCTTTCAGTTATAAATTATTTTTATATAAATCAATTTTCATAAAATATTTTCAAAATTTCAAATCTTTTCGAAACTTCAAATTCTCGTTGTTTTTAAGGTATATAATCCTTATCGAAAACATTTTCTCTTTTATATATAGAATAAAATCATAGTTACCCAAATAAAAGTTTCGATATATAAAACAATTTTAAAATACAAACAAAACCCGATTTTCAAAGGATGATTCAAGAATGGATTTCAAAACAAAGATAGAGATTTAATTTAGAGGAACTCCAATCAATAGAATCCTGATTTGAAGATAGACTCGATCGAAGATGAGATAATTAAATTACAAAATAAAAGATGGATATACTTCTATAAATCGCGGGCGACCTTTACCGGTCAAACGTGATTCCAAAATTAGACGGTGCAGAATTCTGAGGCAATTCGACATTCGATCGCCAGAGATATAATTCGGAATAACAAGAGATAATAGCATCTAAACTGAGGGATACATAAGTCTCCGGTTAATCAATGCCAATTGTAAAGGAATTTCACCCCCTTTACAAATCATTCAGTGGAGTCAATGGATACTCTAGAATCAAAAGAATATAAATAGAGAGAGACAAGAATGAATTTTTGAACCATAGGGAACGTTCCAAAGTTCAAAGGAAATTGAGTCAAAAGGAAGAGATTCAACTCGAACGAAAGTGATTCTGTAAATAAATTTACCATATATGATAAGTTTTTCCTAGAGCCAAAGCTTTGATACCAACTGTAACGACCCGCTATTTTGGACCATTCAAATCAACAATAAAACCATACATGTCCGACTTGAATAATTCAAAATACTGAATTGTTAATTAAAATTTGGCAAAACTCAGCATATACAGTAAATAAATCAACCACAGAATCACAGACACAGAGTAATAGAAAATAGTGCAACGGAATAGATAAATAATAGTTCATGAAGCTACTATATAAATATCAGAGTTAGAAATAAAAATACAACAAAATATCTCAAATACAGTGAAATCTCCAGTACGAACAGATGACCTCTCCGAACGAATCAACTGAAAGAGCTGAAAGCTGAATCAATAGTTGGATCCTCAAACGAAGCTCCAAACTCCAAAGGCGAGTCTCAAATGCTGTATCGCTTAGTCTGACTCGAGCATAAAGCAAAAACACAAAACACTCGAGTCAGGATTAACATTCTTATATCAATAAATCCGACTCAAGTGAAATAACAACTGAAATACAAATAACTTAAGGATGTCCGGGATAACCATCCTCTAAGGGTCCATGGAACTATCTACAAGGTAGAAATATACACTATAACACCGTGGTCATTCAATTTTATTTATACTTCAAAATCAAAACATCATTTCCCTTTCAAAAATATCTATATGTTAAATAATTTATAAAATAAAGTATTTGAAATTTCCTCAACTACACAAATTGATTCTAATCAACTCAAGTTCCAAATTCCCATTTATTCAAAGCTCAATTCATTAATTCAATTCAACTCCCAATAACGATTTAATCTTTCGTTATATTCAAAGCTTTAATATTCAATATCTTAAAGTTAAATCTAACAGTTTCATATAGATCTTGATTTAGCTTCATCATTATTATTTAGTCAGGAAATATCCACTTAACAAGTTCAATATCATTTAAATAGCCTTAGATTTCATTTTACAGAATATTTCCTTAAATTTATTTAAACTTAAAATATCCATTTAATCCCTTTCACCAAAACCAAGTTATAAAATCATATCTTAAATCCCGAATTCAATAGATTCAAATCGATTTAATTGAATATAATTCTTAATTAAATACCGTTTCCAATTAATTCAACTTTATCTTCTCAACTCTAGCTTATTCAAAATTTTACCAAATCTAATTTGAAATATAAATTTAAACGAATCCTTAAACATATTATATGTATTAAATCAATCTCAATTAGATTAAATATTATTATTAGGTCTATACATAAAATTTTCATTTTTATACATATAATATTCTAAGAATCAGTCTTTATTAAAACTATATTTTTCTTTCCCAAACCATAGAAAATATTTTCAATCATTTATATATATATATATATATATATATATGGACCAACGATGTCTGTATATAATTTCCTACGCTATGGTCAAGGAATACGGATATTTATCATTTCAATCCGAAATTTAAATATACGGGTAGATATCACTTGGACCCGCAATCCCAAATTCAATTTAATTGAAAATCGCTTGGGTTTGTCATTTCAACTCATAACGAAATTCTCATATCCAAAAGTCCATTCGGGTATGTATCATTTCAACCCATAGTGAATTCTAAACTACAGGGAACTTGCAGAGTGATAACAGATAATACAATAAAATAACAGGCATATATCATCAATAAAAATATAATATAAACAACAGGATATGGTGTCATATCCCACAGGTGAACAGTTACAGAAAATAACATATATATAACAATTTATATGACTACACCATCATATTTCACTTGTCGTTTCAGTTGAAATCAAACTTAATAAAATACAAGAACGTTAATCATGAGTGATTGCTCACCTTTTGAGGCTAGAGAAGAATGATAATGAGGTCAGTTATGGATCCCAATACGAACTTTGAAGCAAAGCAAAGTTAGCACGAATTTGATGACAAAGCTGATAGATAGAAATCGATGGAAAAAAAATCAATCGGTTTGATATAAACAGAGTATATATTATATGAGTTATTTAAATTTCCTTAAAATCTCAATAAATTTAATTTAAGACGGATATTTAATAAAATTTTCACATTGTTTGAAACTGATATTAATTTAAAATACATATTAAAACAAAACATCATCATATTATTGAAAAATCAATACTTAAATTTAAACACATAAACGTTTTTCCTCTTAAATCAATATTACATTAAGCACACACAAAAATTAAAATATAGGAATAATATATATAAAAATCATCACTTATTTAGAACATGCATTTTAAAATAACATATTTATATATAGTTTACTCAAAATTCAAAGCATATACTGAGATAATCAATCTATATATATAGACCATACATTGTGAAAGCACTACAGAAAAGAGAAAAAAACAAAACAACTTTATATATATACACTAGAATCGAGATGAAAATTATACATTTAAATTTTTAGTTTTACAACATAAATCACTAATGCTTTTACAACACTCAGCTGCCATACTAATATATGTTATATTCGAATAGGAATAAAAATCTAATTATATTTTCAAAATATGTATATTACTAATATTTTATAATAACAAATAAGATATAAGACTAACTTATATATACGTCTCTGAAAAGCTTGGCTTAAAATTCACATAAGCATTAAACATAAAAAAAATATGTAGATATAGTTTTATGCTAAAATATCAATTAAATGGAGACTGTTATAATGTGAAAATTTGTGAACGCGAGTTGAAATATAAAGATGGATTTGTCAAATATATTGGAAGCAGAGGACAAGGAGGGGATAAGCAAAGCATGGAAAAAGAAATATATAAAATAGAAGGAAGAAAATGGAGGCCATACCTTCAGAGCTCACGCATGTAAGAAGAAATGAAGAAAATGTTGAGATGCAATTGAAAACTATTTGTGTACGAGGCTTATATTTATACACGATTGCAATGATTGAGGTGAGAGAATATAGGCATGAAAGATTTGAGCGAATATTTACAGTGGTATTGATTGCGTGAATTTAGCAAAAGGAAACTGCAAGAAACCTTTGGCAAACATTTTGTACACGTTTAAAATTTATTAGGAAGTAAATGCGTTGATTAAAATGCAAGAAATGTTTATAAAATGGGAAGGTGGTGAAAATTATTTACGTACAAGTTGAGTATTTAAATGAAGTTAGTATTGATTGCATGGAGAAATGGCAGGAAATAATTCCTGTCAGGAGGAATTTGCGCGTGATATTTGATTTAGGAGATAATTTCGTTGGATAGATTAAATAAAGAAACGTACTAATTAATGGTATAGGAACATTAAGGAAATAAAAGAATTTCATTTGAATGGTAAGGAAAATCAAAGATTTTGTTCCTATTAATTGCAAAGGAGTAAATGGAAAAGAAGAGACACTTATACACGTGAATTTCAAACAATCTTGAAATGGATTTTGAACTTCTAAAGAGAAATAAATTTGCTTGAAACTGCTACGCGAATTTTTATTCCTATTATAAAAATGAGGAAAAAGGGAAGCGTAGAAATTTACACGTAACTTATCAAAACTAGATTTAAAAGAAATTGAACGTCTAGGGAAATAATTTCTTTCCCACTTGGAATGCAAGGCTACAGATAAATTTATTATTTAACGTCAAAATAAATATTATTCCCAATTGAAACCATATTAACTTTTCAATCATTAAATTAACATATAAAATAATAACAACTATCTACCGCTTTATAGTAAATAAAAAAATGGTAAATTCACAGAATACAATCTGTTACTTTTATTTCAAAATATCTTTCTTATAATAATTATTATATTTGGAAAACATTTTGAAAAAAATTTCTCTTTTAAAACTTATAAATAAAATATCATTATGTTAACTACCTAATTAAATGTTCATTTTAATACATTCTCTTTCCTTAATGGAAAGATTTCAACAAATACAAATATTAATTTCATATTAAAATCAAATAAAAATCTAATTCAACTACTTCTTTTTATTAACAATAAATCAAACATTATTTACTAATTCACATAACTCAACATATCCATTAGTTACCAATTTCAGTTCATTTGTTAGAGGTTAACTTATTTGAATTACAACAATACAATTAAACTATTGTTTCCTCTTTAATTTTATTCAATAGATCAATATTTACAATTAACAATTATTATTAAATTCTTAACATTTGTTGTTTTTAATTCAAATTGTAAATCTCATATAAACTATTATTATTCCCATCATTTTTGTTTCTACCAAATTTTATTCAATATTTTAAAAATTTTAGAACTTTAAATTGGTCTAAAATTTCGGATCGTTACCCATTACCCTTTTTTCTACAGATCTAAACTGCGTTGCAAAAATGAAGATGGGAAGAGATTTTTGAAACGATTAGGAAATCAAAGATTTTTATTCCTATTAAATACGGAGACGCAAACGAAAGTGGAAAGTTTTACACGTGAATTGGAGGCAGGGTTTTAATTCTTTTTTTTTAAATGCACGTGTTGGTTTTATTTTTAACAGCTAAAATATGAAATCAAAGAGTGCGTACAATAGATGCAATAATTAAAACGAACGTACGCCCAAATTAATTAACAAGTAACGTAATCTAAATTTATATATTTTCTTATTTATTCACTACTTATATTTAATTATACGTAATCCAAACATTAAATTTTTAATTCAAAATATTATTATTTAAAATTTCTCAAAAATTCAATTAAATACGTTATTAAAAACCGTTTAAAATTTATGGGTTGTTACAGTATATATCGGTGTGCACGGCCTTATGTCATGTACAGTGATACATTGTGCATGTCACAAGCTGTTCGTGTATTGATGAATTCAAATTTAAATGATGACGAACAACCCAAATAACTGAGGCAAATATTATTTTCAAAATCAACATTTTATTTTATACTGCAAAAAATTATATTTTCAATTTTACTGCGTTAGCGTATATTTTTGCAGATTGCTCAGATGCTTGGTTCAATCTTGAATGGAGTTGAAGATTAATACGAGTGTATGAGCAATATGTAGTGAGGTGTTTTTGTGAATTTGTGATGCAATCGAAATTGTATTGTCATTGAATTTGTATATATACATTGAGAGTTCAAATTTGTTGTAACAGCCCTAGTTTTAGATATTTATTTTATTATTAATTATTTAATTTCAAAGTATATTTTATATAAATTGTGTCTAAAGATATAGTTTAATTATTTAATTTGAAGATATATTTTATAAAATTGCATATGTCAATAAAATCTAATAATAACTGTGAAATTTTAAGCTAAGTTTGAACAGTTGAATTTCGCGTTCAAAAGACGCGTCAATTATAGGGTATAAAGCAACGTAATAAAACGTGTGTTTTTTTAAAATATTATTTTTTACGAAAATTTTGATGTTCTAGACTGCGTCTGTCTAGCGTAGTGTAAAAATCAAGTTTTAGATATTTTTGGACATAAAATGTCAGTCAGTGTTTTAACGAACGTACGTATTTTATTTGTCAGCTGATTTTATATATTTCTGACATACGTTCTATTTTAAACTGACTACATAAAAACGTTAACGTTAACATTTAAAAAAATATCAAACTAAATTAGAGGAAACTTTGAAAAAAAAAAAATGAATCACAACGTTTATATTTAAAACGTTCAAGCTTTACCCTCTTTTCCTCTCTAACAGTTTCATTGGCAAAGTGTTCACGTTCATTTCATAACTGGAACGTGCACAATCAACTCCCCTATCTCATGCATGGCCAGGCTAAAACCATAACACACATCAATGAATCAAAGAAAACCCTGAATTAATGTTCGAAATTTAATATACTTGAAAAATTTATAGCTGAAATTGTGCATCAACCTTTCCCACTTCAATTTTCAGTTATCAAACTTTATCTCTCGCAAGTTTTCCTATGATCAGTTTCTTTTCCATCAAGATACTGTGTAAATGCTTTCCAAATCAAAGAATCCAATAGCTTTCCGGGTTTGAAACTGATAAGCCTTAAAATGCATGGATGAATTTAGGCTAGAATCTCAAACGTATTGCTCTGCCTTACCTTTTATTCCTACTATCACACCATCAGCTGCTACAATCACGCATCAGGTGTTCATCTTGAAAACTGATGGAAGAATTTGCTCGCATTCTCCAGAGTTATTGCAAAAGAAACTGCCTTTTTATTTCCCTGAATAACTTGAAGCATTTGTCTATAAAAATTCATTTTTCCTCTGCAAAACATTTCCTCTGTGATTCACCTCATCTTCTCCTTTTCTCGAGCTATCAGGTTAGTCCATTTTTCTTCTTCTAAGTCCTCTCTGATAGTTGATTTGCTCGGCCATTTCCCACAGTGGTCTGTAGGCATATAGGATGGTTGTTGAGTATGTTAGGATCTGTAGATGATTTACCATCATCTGAAAGAGTAAGTCCATAGCTAAAGTTGTTCTGAATCAAAGTATGAAACAAATATCAAGACCAGTTTAAAGAGGGACAGTGTATTTTGTTTAGTATGGGATAGCATCCATGTTTGATTAGTCTGCATATTTACCCAGACATATATGCTATAAGTTGCAAAGCAGTAGTAATAGGAACTTAGCTGTAAATACTTTGGGTTTTTGAGTGTGAATTTGTTGCATAAAGGCTGAACTTATCTTAAAACCTTCCTTTGATTGGAGTAGCTGCTGTAAAAGCCACCTGGCCTGAGTTGGTTGTGATGTTGAGTAGGCTTGATGCTAAATTTGAATAGAAGGAGAAACTGAGTTGTTTAGAGATGCAGTTGCATTAGTTTGGAAGTAGTCTGCATATACAAGTTACACCATAGTCTGCATATTTTTTTTTTTATGTTTTGATTTGAAATTTATCACCTATATGATTTGCTGTTCAAAAGATTGTGCATGGTAAAGGCCTGGCCCCTGGTTGTAGTAGGATAAGGTGCATGTTGTTGGACTGAGGTAGAGAAGGGCTTTGATCTGACAAAAATGTGGATAGATGTTGGAATAGGATATTGGAAGTGTTTCAGGTAATGTAGAAGGTGTGTGCACGTGTACACATTTGTATCACTGTGTACATGGTTAAACTGACTGGAGTATTAATGCCTCTGTGTAGTTGCATGGTGATGGCTGTTGTGGAGTGGTTGGTGGGAAGAGTTGGCTTTAAGCACTTATGCAGAGGAAGTTTTCATATGTATATCTGAAGGGGAAGCTTCCCTGTTCTGTACCAATGCATCATATTTATCCTGTTCAAAAATGCATGCATACAAACTTATGATAAATGGTATAACTGGGAGGACAGGTCTAGGTAAAGTTGTTGGAAATTTGAAGCCTATGAACTAAGATTGAGGAAAAAAAAATGGGGAGTATGAAGCAGTGGTGCAAAGGCATTTGGAAAGCACAGTACATATAGTGAGCAAGTTCTTCCAAATTGCATTCATGTCTCACAAAGGTCTGCATATATATATATGGAAGTTGTAGTCTGTTGGTAGAAGAAGAGAAATGGTGACTTTGGTGATGGGATGGTTGGTTGCAGTTCTAGCTGTTGTAGCTAAGTGAAAATAGGCATCAGTAGTATTGGTGCATGGAAGATGTGATCAAAGTTGCAATAGGATTGGCAGAGAAGTTTTGCAAATGCCGGGGTGTTTTTCTCATAAACTCGAAGCAGCTGCCCGGTTTGCTCGAAGCAAACACATGTCTTTCTCGAAGTTATGAGGGGAGTGAGTCGGGGAAGTGTATAAAGATCTGGGAAGTTTCATATTTAGTAGTTTCTGTCCGATGATTTCAAAGCATGGAAATTTTAGAAAAAATGGGTTGAAAGTAATATATATATATAAATCTAAGATTTAAGTATGATAGGCAACAATAAGATGTTGGCGTGTGTACATGTGCATAAGCAAGTTAGAAATTTAGGTGTGCACGTGTACATGTGTATCACGACATAGAGTAGGAAAATTCACCCTGTGTTTGAGTCTGGCTTTAGAAAAAAAAAAAATTTTTCGTAAATTTTGGGTTAACCCGGTTCTCGTTTTAGGGTATGTTTTGGTCACGGTACACGGTGGAGTGGTCGAGCAAGTCAAGTCATTCTCGTTCTATTTTGATTTGACCGTAAAATTCTAAGTCGTGTATTCTATTTTTCTACTTTTGTTCTAGATTTGAATCTAGGCGACATCCGAGAAATTTTATCGGTACTTTCTGTCGGTCTTTACCGGTGAAACGTCGTTTTGAAATTCAATTTTTTCTGCAACTTCCAGGTGAGAAATTCTCACCAGACATACGTATTTATATTTGGTAAATTATTGCAAGTGTATGTGTAAAATTTTATTCTGTTATTATCTGTCTGTAGTATAACATAGAAGGATGAACCCCATTTTAATTGGCACCACATCAGTTATTTATCTGTTGTATTATTTCTGCAGTTATATTATATTATTGTTATTTACTGCTTAAATCACCACTGCAAGTTTCCCTGTTAATTTAGATTGTATGGGCTGAAATGATAGGCCTAAATGATTATTATTGTTCAATTATTCTGTTAACTGCTTAACTGATAACTTGGGATTGCGGGTTTGAAATGATAGAACCCGGGGTTTTGTAAATTACGGGTTGAAATGATATACATCCGTATCACTTGACCTAGGCTAGAAAACTATATACAGGCCCGTGGTTCTGATAATATTTTCTGAAATATTTAAAATTATTTTGGAAGTAAATATTTGATTTAATATCTTTAAAGGATTTTATATTGATTTTGAATGAGTTATAAATGTTAATAAATAAATAAATAAATATTTGAATAAAATTTTGGAATATAACTTATTTTGGAAATTCTGGATTTTTGAAAGGATAAGATTTCAGTTAAGAAATATATATATAAGTTATATTTGGAAATATTTATTAAGTTAAACAATCTACTAAAGCATTTAAATGCTGTCTTTTGAAATTGGACTAGTTTTACCCGTAACTTTAGGTAGCATTTCCTAAGTGCTATAGAATCTGGAATTTGATTGTTTTGAAATTTAAGGAATTTGATAAATTATATTTATGTTTAAGTTTTGGAGACCTTTAAGATATGAGATTTATAACTGTATTTTCCTAAATAAATTAAAGATAAATATTCTGGTATTAAGTAAATTTTGGAAAAATTTAATGGTTAAAAATTTGGAGTTTTATTCAAGACTAAATAATAAACCATTGATTTGTGAAAGAATAAACCCAAACTTAGTTTGAATAGTAAATACTCCAATATATATGGGAATTGTAATGTTTTGGGGATATAAAATGATATTTAATTTATGGTTTAAATCTTAAATAGAGAAATTATTTGTAAAGCTATGAAAATTCTTTTCTTTACAAAGTAACCATAAAATTAACCCATTTATTCTATATACCGTTAAATATCCGAACCATTTGTGTTTTGGGAGTTATGGTTTTAAAGTAAATTTCCAAGAATAATATGTTTTGAAGATATAATTCAAATGGTTGGTTTCCAGATATTATAAATTTTAAGCAATATAGTTTTGGAAAGAATTATATTTTGAATATAACGATATCATATTGTTTTGGGCTTTAAAATGATATCGTATCTATAGTTTTGAAATGGAAATGATTATTCTGGTTTAAAGTATAAACTGTTTTTAAATGGCCACGGGTTATAATAACGTTTGGTTGGCAAAGAGACCGGGATCGGATATGGACATACTCTCTGTCGATACCGAAAACCACTTTGACTAACCGTGTACGCGGTGGAGATTCCAGAATGAAGTAGGTTGGTGGTGACGGTTTCTTGAAAGGTATATACGTGGACCCGACTCCCGTGAGTTGGCTTAAGGTGGCTAAAACAGGAGCGATTCTCGGATTAATGAGGTAGCTCCTCTGATCGAACGCACTTCTTCGTATGCCATTCTATTACTCTTGTGATTGTATTGGTGCGCACCTTTGATTTGGGAGTGTTGTTCGAGGTGGGCGGTTGCTGCGGCTTCGCGTTACCACCGGTCCGGATAGCAATTGGTATATCTACCCTGGCATTGCCTAGTTGTGCCGTGTCACCTACCCTATCGCGCCTTGTACGAGTTTGGATTTCTCCCGTAGCCCGTGTGGTATCCTCTGGTGGCTTCCCGATCAGGAGGGACTATGATATTGGACGGACTACTGGGACTATTACGTGTTAAGGGCTATATGGGTAACCCCTTAACGCTATTAAAAAGTAAGTTTATTTTATAAATAGACACTATTATAATAGCGCAATATACTACATAGTAAATAGTTTAACGGATCCTTAGAGGATGGGCGGTCCTAAGCATCCTTTAAGTTACTTGCTATATATTACAGTACACTTGATTTAGCTTACATTATATAAGTATGTATGTCCTGACTCGAGTGTTTTGTTTTATTTTACGCTCGGGTCAGCCTGAGTTGCAGCTTCAGTTTCTTCTCCGTAGCTAGGACACTCAGTAGATCTATCGTGCTATTGGAAGTTGTTCAGCCTTTATCCTTTCTGGGATTCAAGACTTTGAAGACCCTATCTCTATCTATGTCTTAACTTTGTATTGAGGATTATAGAAATGTAAGTTCTGTTTTGTAAAGTTGTATCAGTGGCTTCATAAACCATTAAAGTTTTAAATTTCCGCTGCGAGATTCTGATATCTGTGTATGTGATTCTGTGATTTATTTATTGTATATTCTGAGTTTTGCCAAATTTATTCTACAACGCAGTATTTTGAACAATTCAAGTCCGACATGTGCGGATGCGAAGGGTTGAAAATACTGGGTCGTTACAGTTGGTATCAGAGCTTTGGCTCTAGGCAAAACTTAGAATGTAAAGTAAATTTGATTATAGAATCACTTTCATTCGAGATTGAATCTCTTCCTTTTCGAATTTGGAACATTCCCTGTGGTTCCAAAGTTCATTCGTGTCCCTCACTTTTTCATCTACCTTAGATTTTGGAGTATCCCATAACTCCACTTCGGATGATCCTTATAGTAAATTGGCGGTCTCGCCATTGTTCTCATAAAGGGGTGAACTCCTTTACCATTAGCAGCGACTCACCGGAGGTTTTTATTTGTCCTCGATTTATATGCTAGTATCTTTGGTTATTCTATCTCCTTAGATCAAATGTAGGTTTACACCAATCACATCGGTCTGACTCTTTAAGTCACGGTTGACCCGGTTAAGGTTGCCCGCGACTTATATATCTTACCCAGTTCCTTATTTTGTTAGTTAATCATCAGATCTTCTGATTTCAATTTATCTTGAATTCTATTTGATTTGAGTTCATCAAAATTTGAGTCTCTATCTTGGTTTGAGAAGTTTATTCCTATATTAAAAAAAAAAAAATCTAATATTATATATAAGTATAATTTTCAGAATTTTATAATTAATTTAACTAGTTGACAAGAGATAATAATTTTGATTTATTTTGATTTTGTAAACCATGTGTTTTGGCTAAGATAAATAATTGAATTTAAAACAAGAACTTGAGAATTCAATTTCTGATAGTTTCAAACCTTATGTTTAAATTTTTAAAGGATGTTATAAGTATTTTGTATAGAAATTTGTTTCCAAAGAATTTTAAAATTTAGTGCTCTTCTCTTTATCGCTGGAAAATAATTTCGGTGATGACTGCAGCATCATCGACGTTCATTTTCGAGTTTCGAAGTGAAAAGACCATTCTGTAGTCTGGCTACAGTGTTTCCTTGAGATTTGAATTGATTTAAATTTCTAAAGTATGACTTAATATATATATATAGATACATAATTTAAATTTGATTTGACATATTTTGTATATATATTTAGTTATCTCTAAATGGTTTGAAGAGAATCAGAAATTTAATTCTTAAGTTTTATCTTGAGGAATAATTCAAATTTGAATAAGAAATTTCAACTTGGAGATAATTGAATTGGGAAGTTTTAGTTGTATAATATTCAATTTCATTTCAAATATAACTTACCTTGATTTTCAAAAGTTAACAATGTAATTGGATAATATACAATATAAAAAGGATTTCATAAATAAAAATTTGAGTAATATACTTAAATTTTAGTTATAAAAGATTAATAGAGGTAAATAAGGAAAAAGGGAATTTAAGGATTTCATTTAAATAACCTGATAATCAAATTTGATTTAATATGGAACCTTAAATCTGACCTAGAAATTTTAATAAAGGTTATTTCCTGAAATGAATATGTTGTGTGATACACAATGTATCTTTGAAAAAATATATTTTTGAAAGGGATATTTTGTAGTAAGGATTATTTATTTAATTGGTGTCTAAATAAATAATTATGATTTAAATAGTTAAGACATATGGTAACATCACTAATTGAGAATTTGTTTAAATGAAAATTTCAAGTGACACTTATTAAAGGAATATCTTATTTACAAAATAGGTATTTTTAATAAAGAGATAGGTTATTTGTTAAATTAAGAGTTAAGTAGAATAATGAACTCTTGAAATGAATATTTCAGAAATTGAACTGATTTGAATTACTAATATATCTACTATAGCATATTTTAAGTGCCGCTGTTCTAAAGAAATAAATGTTTTGGAAAATTTATGATTGAATAAATGAAGATTATTTTTAAAGTGTTATGATTTTAGTAATATGATTTCCAAATAATAATCTATAAATTTTAATGACTTTCAAAGTATTATAATTTTCGAAGTATTATGATTTCAAATTTATTATCTTATTTTGTTTTAAACTATCTTCGAGTGTCCTTGGTTGCCCTATCAGCTACAGAATGGGGTGGCTATGGCTTATGCCAGTCTATTTAGAAATCTTTCTATAATCTTTGTTACTCATCGGGACCTGAGCACCGCTTACCACCCATAGACTGACGGTCAAACTGAAAAGGGTAAAACCCGATTCTAGAAGATCTTCTTCGTGCTTCAAATACCGGAACTATTCGTTTACGGTACTTGTTTATCTAGCTTATCTTCTTGTGTTTCTCTTCTTCGTTCCTTTTCGAGGACGAAAAGTTCTTAAGTGGGGGAGAGTGTAACAGCCCTAGTTTTAGATATTTATTTTATTATTAATTATTTAATTTCAAAGTATATTTTATATAAATTGTGTCTAAAGATATAGTTTAATTATTTAATTTGAAGATATATTTTATAAAATTGCATATGTCAATAAAATCTAATAATAACTGTGAAATTTTAAGCTAAGTTTGAACAGTTGAATTTCGCGTTCAAAAGACGCGTCAATTATAGGGTATAAAGCAACGTAATAAAACGTGTGTTTTTTTAAAATATTATTTTTTACGAAAATTTTGATGTTCTAGACTGCGTCTGTCTAGCGTAGTGTAAAAATCAAGTTTTAGATATTTTTGGACATAAAATGTCAGTCAGTGTTTTAACGAACGTACGTATTTTATTTGTCAGCTGATTTTATATATTTCTGACATACGTTCTATTTTAAACTGACTACATAAAAACGTTAACGTTAACATTTAAAAAAATATCAAACTAAATTAGAGGAAACTTTGAAAAAAAAAAAAATGAATCACAACGTTTATATTTAAAACGTTCAAGCTTTACCCTCTTTTCCTCTCTAACAGTTTCATTGGCAAAGTGTTCACGTTCATTTCATAACTGGAACGTGCACAATCAACTCCCCTATCTCATGCATGGCCAGGCTAAAACCATAACACACATCAATGAATCAAAGAAAACCCTGAATTAATGTTCGAAATTTAATATACTTGAAAAATTTATAGCTGAAATTGTGCATCAACCTTTCCCACTTCAATTTTCAGTTATCAAACTTTATCTCTCGCAAGTTTTCCTATGATCAGTTTCTTTTCCATCAAGATACTGTGTAAATGCTTTCCAAATCAAAGAATCCAATAGCTTTCCGGGTTTGAAACTGATAAGCCTTAAAATGCATTGATGAATTTAGGCTAGAATCTCAAACGTATTGCTCTGCCTTACCTTTTATTCCTACTATCACACCATCAGCTGCTACAATCACGCATCAGGTGTTCATCTTGAAAACTGATGGAAGAATTTGCTCGCATTCTCCAGAGTTATTGCAAAAGAAACTGCCTTTTTATTTCCCTGAATAACTTGAAGCATTTGTCTATAAAAATTCATTTTTCCTCTGCAAAACATTTCCTCTGTGATTCACCTCATCTTCTCCTTTTCTCGAGCTATCAGGTTAGTCCATTTTTCTTCTTCTAAGTCCTCTCTGATAGTTGATTTGCTCGGCCATTTCCCACAGTGGTCTGTAGGCATATAGGATGGTTGTTGAGTATGTTAGGATCTGTAGATGATTTACCATCATCTGAAAGAGTAAGTCCATAGCTAAAGTTGTTCTGAATCAAAGTATGAAACAAATATCAAGACCAGTTTAAAGAGGGACAGTGTATTTTGTTTAGTATGGGATAGCATCCATGTTTGATTAGTCTGCATATTTACCCAGACATATATGCTATAAGTTGCAAAGCAGTAGTAATAGGAACTTAGCTGTAAATACTTTGGGTTTTTGAGTGTGAATTTGTTGCATAAAGGCTGAACTTATCTTAAAACCTTCCTTTGATTGGAGTAGCTGCTGTAAAAGCCACCTGGCCTGAGTTGGTTGTGATGTTGAGTAGGCTTGATGCTAAATTTGAATAGAAGGAGAAACTGAGTTGTTTAGAGATGCAGTTGCATTAGTTTGGAAGTAGTCTGCATATACAAGTTACACCATAGTCTGCATATTTTTTTTTTTATGTTTTGATTTGAAATTTATCACCTATATGATTTGCTGTTCAAAAGATTGTGCATGGTAAAGGCCTGGCCCCTGGTTGTAGTAGGATAAGGTGCATGTTGTTGGACTGAGGTAGAGAAGGGCTTTGATCTGACAAAAATGTGGATAGATGTTGGAATAGGATATTGGAAGTGTTTCAGGTAATGTAGAAGGTGTGTGCACGTGTACACATTTGTATCACTGTGTACATGGTTAAACTGACTGGAGTATTAATGCCTCTGTGTAGTTGCATGGTGATGGCTGTTGTGGAGTGGTTGGTGGGAAGAGTTGGCTTTAAGCACTTATGCAGAGGAAGTTTTCATATGTATATCTGAAGGGGAAGCTTCCCTGTTCTGTACCAATGCATCATATTTATCCTGTTCAAAAATGCATGCATACAAACTTATGATAAATGGTATAACTGGGAGGACGGGTCTAGGTAAAGTTGTTGGAAATTTGAAGCCTATGAACTAAGATTGAGGAAAAAAAAATGGGGAGTATGAAGCAGTGGTGCAAAGGCATTTGGAAAGCACAGTACATATAGTGAGCAAGTTCTTCCAAATTGCATTCATGTCTCACAAAGGTCTGCATATATATATATGGAAGTTGTAGTCTGTTGGTAGAAGAAGAGAAATGGTGACTTTGGTGATGGGATGGTTGGTTGCAGTTCTAGCTGTTGTAGCTAAGTGAAAATAGGCATCAGTAGTATTGGTGCATGGAAGATGTGATCAAAGTTGCAATAGGATTGGCAGAGAAGTTTTGCAAATGCCGGGGTGTTTTTCTCATAAACTCGAAGCAGCTGCCCGGTTTGCTCGAAGCAAACACATGTCTTTCTCGAAGTTATGAGGGGAGTGAGTCGGGGAAGTGTATAAAGATCTGGGAAGTTTCATATTTAGTAGTTTCTGTCCGATGATTTCAAAGCATGGAAATTTTAGAAAAAATGGGTTGAAAGTAATATATATATATAAATCTAAGATTTAAGTATGATAGGCAACAATAAGATGTTGGCGTGTGTACATGTGCATAAGCAAGTTAGAAATTTAGGTGTGCACGTGTACATGTGTATCACGACATAGAGTAGGAAAATTCACCCTGTGTTTGAGTCTGGCTTTAGAAAAAAAAAAAAAATTTCGTAAATTTTGGGTTAACCCGGTTCTCGTTTTAGGGTATGTTTTGGTCACGGTACACGGTGGAGTGGTCGAGCAAGTCAAGTCATTCTCGTTCTATTTTGATTTGACCGTAAAATTCTAAGTCGTGTATTCTATTTTTCTACTTTTGTTCTAGATTTGAATCTAGGCGACATCCGAGAAATTTTATCGGTACTTTCTGTCGGTCTTTACCGGTGAAACGTCGTTTTGAAATTCAATTTTTTCTGCAACTTCCAGGTGAGAAATTCTCACCAGACATACGTATTTATATTTGGTAAATTATTGCAAGTGTATGTGTAAAATTTTATTCTGTTATTATCTGTCTGTAGTATAACATAGAAGGATGAACCCCATTTTAATTGGCACCACATCAGTTATTTATCTGTTGTATTATTTCTGCAGTTATATTATATTATTGTTATTTACTGCTTAAATCACCACTGCAAGTTTCCCTGTTAATTTAGATTGTATGGGCTGAAATGATAGGCCTAAATGATTATTATTGTTCAATTATTCTGTTAACTGCTTAACTGATAACTTGGGATTGCGGGTTTGAAATGATAGAACCCGGGGTTTTGTAAATTACGGGTTGAAATGATATACATCCGTATCACTTGACCTAGGCTAGAAAACTATATACAGGCCCGTGGTTCTGATAATATTTTCTGAAATATTTAAAATTATTTTGGAAGTAAATATTTGATTTAATATCTTTAAAGGATTTTATATTGATTTTGAATGAGTTATAAATGTTAATAAATAAATAAATAAATATTTGAATAAAATTTTGGAATATAACTTATTTTGGAAATTCTGGATTTTTGAAAGGATAAGATTTCAGTTAAGAAATATATATATAAGTTATATTTGGAAATATTTATTAAGTTAAACAATCTACTAAAGCATTTAAATGCTGTCTTTTGAAATTGGACTAGTTTTACCCGTAACTTTAGGTAGCATTTCCTAAGTGCTATAGAATCTGGAATTTGATTGTTTTGAAATTTAAGGAATTTGATAAATTATATTTATGTTTAAGTTTTGGAGACCTTTAAGATATGAGATTTATAACTGTATTTTCCTAAATAAATTAAAGATAAATATTCTGGTATTAAGTAAATTTTGGAAAAATTTAATGGTTAAAAATTTGGAGTTTTATTCAAGACTAAATAATAAACCATTGATTTGTGAAAGAATAAACCCAAACTTAGTTTGAATAGTAAATACTCCAATATATATGGGAATTGTAATGTTTTGGGGATATAAAATGATATTTAATTTATGGTTTAAATCTTAAATAGAGAAATTATTTGTAAAGCTATGAAAATTCTTTTCTTTACAAAGTAACCATAAAATTAACCCATTTATTCTATATACCGTTAAATATCCGAACCATTTGTGTTTTGGGAGTTATGGTTTTAAAGTAAATTTCCAAGAATAATATGTTTTGAAGATATAATTCAAATGGTTGGTTTCCAGATATTATAAATTTTAAGCAATATAGTTTTGGAAAGAATTATATTTTGAATATAACGATATCATATTGTTTTGGGCTTTAAAATGATATCGTATCTATAGTTTTGAAATGGAAATGATTATTCTGGTTTAAAGTATAAACTGTTTTTAAATGGCCACGGGTTATAATAACGTTTGGTTGGCAAAGAGACCGGGATCGGATATGGACATACTCTCTGTCGATACCGAAAACCACTTTGACTAACCGTGTACGCGGTGGAGATTCCAGAATGAAGTAGGTTGGTGGTGACGGTTTCTTGAAAGGTATATACGTGGACCCGACTCCCGTGAGTTGGCTTAAGGTGGCTAAAACAGGAGCGATTCTCGGATTAATGAGGTAGCTCCTCTGATCGAACGCACTTCTTCGTATGCCATTCTATTACTCTTGTGATTGTATTGGTGCGCACCTTTGATTTGGGAGTGTTGTTCGAGGTGGGCGGTTGCTGCGGCTTCGCGTTACCACCGGTCCGGATAGCAATTGGTATATCTACCCTGGCATTGCCTAGTTGTGCCGTGTCACCTACCCTATCGCGCCTTGTACGAGTTTGGATTTCTCCCGTAGCCCGTGTGGTATCCTCTGGTGGCTTCCCGATCAGGAGGGACTATGATATTGGACGGACTACTGGGACTATTACGTGTTAAGGGCTATATGGGTAACCCCTTAACGCTATTAAAAAGTAAGTTTATTTTATAAATAGACACTATTATAATAGCGCAATATACTACATAGTAAATAGTTTAACGGATCCTTAGAGGATGGGCGGTCCTAAGCATCCTTTAAGTTACTTGCTATATATTACAGTACACTTGATTTAGCTTACATTATATAAGTATGTATGTCCTGACTCGAGTGTTTTGTTTTATTTTACGCTCGGGTCAGCCTGAGTTGCAGCTTCAGTTTCTTCTCCGTAGCTAGGACACTCAGTAGATCTATCGTGCTATTGGAAGTTGTTCAGCCTTTATCCTTTCTGGGATTCAAGACTTTGAAGACCCTATCTCTATCTATGTCTTAACTTTGTATTGAGGATTATAGAAATGTAAGTTCTGTTTTGTAAAGTTGTATCAGTGGCTTCATAAACCATTAAAGTTTTAAATTTCCGCTGCGAGATTCTGATATCTGTGTATGTGATTCTGTGATTTATTTATTGTATATTCTGAGTTTTGCCAAATTTATTCTACAACGCAGTATTTTGAACAATTCAAGTCCGACATGTGCGGATGCGAAGGGTTGAAAATACTGGGTCGTTACATTTGTACTATTCAAAATTGTAATAAATATGTATTTGAATAAAATATCTGTTTGAATTTAAATATTGTGTTATTTATTTTATTCAGCAAATATTTATTTAATTATGTGAAAAATAAAATAGTACATTAAGAAATACATTTAAATGAATATTTATATATATGTTTATTATCATCAAACAAAAATCATGTACTTTCATATTCAACACACATAAACAAAACCATAACTTTAAAACCAAACATATCACTTTAATCCATTGATTCAAGTCTAATGCCTAAACACAAACTACCATATACGTATACATCCAAACCATATCATACTTAATATCATATATAAATGCCATCATTTAAGCAAAGAACCATTTTTCTGTAAATAAGAAGTTTACTCATCAATTTTTTTTGAAAACTTGAAATGCTTTAGAACGTTTAATGCTTGGAAAACTACACAAAAAATCACTCGAAAATGGGCAATTTTTTCCATGATTTTTGGCCCGGAATTTGGACAAGTGAAAAAAAGAAAAGTTTTAGTAGATTCTTTTACCTACAATTTCAAAAAAGGAACCACTCAATTTCAATTTTTTTTGGAGGGAAATATGCTTAAAAGAAGCACTGGTATTTTCGGCCTTAATAATATGGTTCCGAAAATGAGGCAGAAAGAAATGCAATTTTGATCCAAAAATATTTGAAATTTGGAAAAGTGGTTTCAATAATAGTTGTAGCCACTAGAATTCTACATGGTTTGAAATAATGAAAATTATGATTTGGAGTATTGTATTGGATGTTATGGTAGAATGAAGTGGAAGGAAAATGGAGAAGTTTTTAAACGAAAAGGGAGGAGATTAAACAAGTTTGAAATCATCTTAAAAGTTTAAACTTGGATTTTTAAAAACTTATAATTAATAATGTAACCCATTAAAAGGTTTCATGAAGATTTTAGGAAGTTTGAGAGAATAGGAAATGAAAAAAAATGATAAGGAAAAGGTGAAAATTAGTTTTATATGAAATAGAAATAGCAAATTACCATTTTACCCTCATGTAGCCTACCCTCCTCATGCTCTTGCCACGTCACCACCCCTTCCTTCCATGTACCAATCCGCCACACACAAGCCTCCTCCCCCTTTCATGTCCAATAAAACATGTTAAAACATGTTTTGCACCTATTTTGTACTTATGTTTCTAATGATGTGGCATTCCCTTTTTTTAACTTAATATACTAAGGTATAAATACATACATATACACTAATACATACATATATGCTTATACTAACTTATCTAGAAGCGAAAACTTATGCTAAAGAGTTCATAATGTTTTCGATAACTTCTAGTTGAAGAAAAGTCAAAAATTCTGAAAATGAATTCCGAACACATTTTCAATCTTTCTTCAAACTAATTTTTTTTTTAAAATTTTGAAAACTATTTCGTCGTCATTAATTATTAATTAAAAAAGTTTTATTTCACTATAAAACCTATATATTTAATATTTAAAATTAATTAAATATTTGCAAATTAAAGTAGTGAAATTTTGGATCGTTATGGAATCATAGTAGATGTTCTTATAATATTAGTAAGATTAAACTTTATGTTTCATTTTACTAATAAGCTCCCACTATTCTTTTATGTTTTTCCAAACCGTAAGTTAAAATATAGAAATCTTTCAACTTCATTAATAGGTTTTAGAACTCATCCATCTTGGAATTCTGAACTTGAATCTACTCAATAGGTTATAGCTCCATGGATGATGAATAATTCCTTTTCGGTTGTATCATATATAGCTCTTGACCTTTTGGTCCCTTATCCTAATTTTTCTTTGATCTTGAGTCTGCTAAATAAATTGAAACGAAATTATTCACTTGTAACTACCATATCGCGACGACTTAAGTATAGTATATGTAACTTGAGTCCGCTCAAAAAATACATATAGTTATCTTATCTCGTTTATTCAATATATTAATAATATTACACATAACATCCCTAGCTTGAGTCTGTTCAACAAATAATGAGTACTCAAGTAATTTATTAGTATATATACGGTAGAGAAAAACATTATGTTGAAGATTGAAGATTCATAATCTTGAATATATATAAAATTTAGTGATATCGATTAATGAAACAGTGTAATTCTTATAAATTACTCTCGTGACTCAAGTGCCGGACATATCAGAAATTGGTATACGTACAATTATGTATGTGCTTATTCCTTAAGGCTATTTAGGGTTTCTTATTATTACACCTTTAAATTTATACATTCAAATTATATAAATATATTTATTATATAACTTTTATATTTCATATTACTTATATAATAGTCTTATGCATAACATTATATTAATTAAATCATATTTAATTAATTAATTTTAATTAATTTTGTTTTAATATATAACTTTTTTTGACAAAGCCAGTTTTTATCGTGGATCGTCCACATTTTATTACAATAGAAGTAGTAAATACAAATAAGATACAAGAGTTAGGCCAATTGCCTAAACTAATAAACATGGTTTGTATAGTGGCCGGGCCACTGAAAACTCACTCTTGAGAACATCACATAAATAGTTTTCACTAGCACCCGTTGGGTACAAACTATGATAATCAAGTTGCACTAAGCAATCTCATAAAAACTTACCTTACTAAACCACGATAAGTCTAAATCGAACTAATTTCAAAAGGTAACAAGTTACCACAGGAACTAAACACAGTTCCCCAATGACCATCCAACCATTTCCAAAACAACATCATAGCAAAATGTGACAAATAGCAACAAACCACAGCAATACTACGAAAACAGCACGACAGCAAGGACCGAAAAGCTCCAAAATATCAAGAAGAAAGCATGTAAAAAAGTAACAATGAGCAGGCATGACCTAGAGCAGACTCAATTCTAAGCCAAAAGAGGACACAACCAACCAAAAACCCAAGATAACCCATGTTGAAGCACTATAACCATAACCAAATGCAGAGACCCCTATTGCAAGCAATTGACAAGGTCAGGATAGCAGATGGTGACATAATGACAAGGCATAGAAGCTGACCAAAGACCAGAAAAAGGAGACAAAAAGGCCAAAGCCATACCAGAGCTACAAGCAGCCAATCGCATAAGCAATCCAAATCCATAGTGAAAAGCAGAGAATAGACACAGAGGAGCCACATTAAAACATAATAAGCAACAGCAAAGGCACTCCATCGCGAAAAGCAGTCCCTTGAGAAGCCTGCAACGATAGACAGAAGAGGATCAAGGCAAAGCATCGAACAAAAACTAATCACCGGACTCAAACACCTATAATGAAGCCAAAGCCGTAACCAAACTCTCTCAACAACCAAAGAAATAAAACTCGAAAACCCAAAACAGGAGTTCCAAAAAAAGATCGAACCTGATGATGAGGAAAAAGGACAATCTACAAAGAAGAGAAGATAGGAGAAGTAAGAATTAAATATATATATATATAGCACATAGCAACATGGAAAGCTAGGGAGAACGGAAGAGTAAAAGAATGGGAAGGGAAGAAACAGAATCGATTAGAAGGAGAGAAGTACAAGTGGAGGCTGTAGAAAAGGAGAAACCCAAGTCTCCATTGATGTGTGCTTACAATTTTAATATGTAACTTTTATACACACACATGTTATAGCCTTTATAGTATAAAACATATATTATATATATTAATTAGTTAATTAATCTAACTAACTATTTTAGTTAAATTGTTTTAATTTCAAAAATCACTATTTATACATACATGTATACTTACGATATCTTAAACATTTTAAAATATCATAACATAACCATAATATGTAACACATGTATATAGTTTCCATTAATTAACTAATTTATTTAATTTTTTAATCATATTAATAAATGAATAAATTATTTGAAATTATTCAAAATTAGTTTCAAGCATTTTGAAAAACCTTATTATATTATAAGTTTTATAATATTTTATACCATTTTTATATTTAACTATTAAATTTAAAATCTTTTATTTTAAACATTCAAACAATTTTGAAAATTAGCCCTAGGCCCAATTCAAACTTGTGCCTTTTCTATTAGGGACAACTTTTGGGCTGTGAGCTTATATCTAACCCTAACATGACTAAATTTAGACCTTATAGGCAATTGGGCTCTGATACCATTATTGGAACTAGGTCATCCTGCATCAGAAGATATGGATAAATTTCAAAAAAAATTCCCATATTGGATCTATATTGAGCCTATGAAGTCTAATTTATTTAGAACATTTCTAAATTTAATTTAAATAATATCTTTTATTTCATTTAAATTTATAAGTAATTGATGGAATTTTATTTATTTTATATTCAATAAGATATAATGGTACACATATGTATCATATGCATTATGTATGCGTTTGCATATGTAACACAATAATCCATGCAAGGCATAACATACCGGTATATAGATATTGGAATTTGCATCGCAACGGACATATTAGCTCATCTTATATGTATTGTATGTTGTCCACGTATATATATGTATATAAAATTGCTTTTTAGATAAATATTAAAACAATATAGATATATACTTTATATGCATGAAAAATATGTGTATTGAATATGTAAAAATATTGAATTAGATATTAATTGAATAAATGAATATATAAATATATAATCATATATACATATACATACACATATAGATACACACACACATATATGCACACATAATGTATAAAGTTTTAAAAAAATAAAATATGCATGTATATTTTATAGTAACAAAACTATATGTATATGTATATGTATATGCATATGTATATGTATATGTATATGTATATGTATATGTATATGTATATGTATATGTATATGTATATGTATATGTATATGTATATGTATGTTTGTATGTATGTATGTATCTATATATAGTTACATTTAAAATATCTAAAGTATTTATAAATATATGTATATATATAACCATATCAATTATGAAAAATAAATAAAATATATATTTTTATTGCATTCTAGATCATATGCATACCACATGAAATATCTAACTATAATTTAATATTATTAAATTATACATACATGCATACATACATATGTATATATTAATTAGCTGAAAAGCATTAAAATAATATAAAAAATAATTTTATAATATATTTTGCAAATTTTAAATATTCAAACATTTTATTTTCTCAGTAAAAAAATTCCAAACTTTTTTGATTAAAAAATAATTATTATCAATTATTTATTATCGACCGCTCATATAAATGATTTTTTAAATGAAATTTTTAATATTTGAATGCTGGGATTTTGGTTAAGAGATAATATAATGATGAAATAATTTTATAAAATTTAAAATATAATTTTTGAAACATATATTATTTTTTATAAATTATTCAACTTGCACTTTGATTTAACTAATATTAAACAATAGTAAATAATTATTAAAATACTTTTGTAACAACCCGCATATTTATCGATTTTATATTTAAATATTTTATTTAAATATTTTGTCGATACTCGGAATTTAGTCCCAAAAAGCTACCTTTTACATACGGTCGAATTAGGATTCGGGACCACTTCCATTGAGTTCAAAATGTCGTTTGCAACCTTTTTGAGTATAAGCTTCGATATGTTTGAGTAAGTTGAATTTTGCTACCTTTTCACTTAGGGCTTTGGGTTGGGTTCAGCCCACTAGCCAACTTAATACCCCAAACTGAACCACTCCTCTTCATTCACTCCCTCTTCCTCTACTTTTAAGTTCTAAAGAGATTAATGGTGAGTGGAATGGGAAATTAAAACTCAAGCCCTAGTTTTCTTTTGCAAATCAAGCTCTAGCTCCAAACTAATAGAAGAAACTTTGGTAAACCTCTCTTCTTCTTCTCCAACTCTATCCCTATTCAATTTCAGAAATTTCCTAAACCTAACTTAGGGAATGTTCTTCTTTTAAGCTTAGATTCAAGCTTCTAGTGTTGAGACTGAAGTGTGGTTGATCTTCTCTTCTCTTCAAGCTTCTCATTCATTGTTTTTGGGTTCAAAGGTGAGAATTTAATCTCACATCTATGCTTACAATTATCTTCGATTGTTAGGTATGAATTCCTAACACTTATTCTTCTGCAATTGCTTTTGGTTTGGATT
Source organism: Allium cepa (assembly GCA_030765085.1). NCBI lineage: Eukaryota > Viridiplantae > Streptophyta > Magnoliopsida > Asparagales > Amaryllidaceae > Allium > Allium cepa. Next base: position 544,759,865 of record CM060943.1, on the reverse strand, counting down.
GATTTGGTGAATATTCCAATTTTTAGTGTTTTGGGTTCAATTATTTAAGAATCATAGCTTTGATGTTTTGATCATGTTTTTGGTGATGAATCGAAGAGCTTATATGGCCGGGTAGTCGATGGCGTAAATCCTTAGTGCCGTTGCTCGACCGATTGCAATTCGGAAGGGATTGGCATTCATTAGATAGGCATGGGAGTGCTGGCAACAGGGTCCGGCCGACCGAGCTCTGTAGCCGGCCGACCGACCTGCTAAGCGAGCACTTCCTGCTCTGTTTTAGAAGTGCAGGTTACATGCTCCGGCCGACCGAGCTCAGGGTCCGGTCGACCGACCTGCTACCCGAGCATTTCCACCTTTGGCTCAGTCAACCAACTCAGGGAGTCCGGTTGACCGACCTGCTCCTATTTGCCAATTTTACCTATATTGTCTATTTTGTTGAATTTCCAACTTTAATCGATTCGTGTTGTTTCCCTTTTGTTGTTATCATTTATTATCGTCTTTGATGACATTTTCTTTGGAAATTTTCGAAATATCCATTTTGATGGATTTGATATCGACTTCTTTGGATTTTATTCACGTCTTCGAATGTGAATTTCGGTGATTGATTGTTTTACAATCATTTCTGTGATTTGTCACTTTAAAAATATAAAGGTTTCTATACTTGTAGTAAATATCAAAGCTCTTTCATCAAAACGATTTCAACACTATTTCAATACAAAGCTCATTTATTAAAACTGTTTTCCAATCCATTAGTATATACAAACCTTTTCCTCGCTCGTATGAGAAATTTAATTAAACGGCTTAGTAAAACGAGTGGTATGAAATGCTTGCGTTTACTTCGTTGGTTAATTCTTGGACTTGTTTGATTGAATCTCTTGTGACAATTTTCTAGTGAAGATCTACAATTTGTTCGTAAATATTTAAGTTAAGCTAGTGGTTATGTGACATGATGCTAAGCTCATATATTTACTAGCTTAGTGTAATTGACACTTCTTGATAATCGATGATGATCATTTTGTGATTTAGACTAGCGATATGCTATGTTTCTTCGTCCACGTAGGGGACGGTACCTCGTTTTATTGAGTTTCATCTCATTTCTTTTATAGGTTAATGACCTATGTATTATTGAGTTTCGTCTCATTTCTATTATAGGCTAATGACCTATTTATTTTGGAGTTTCGACTCAATTCTTGTGGGCTAGCAACCCATATTCTTTTATGGAGTTCGTTTCATTGGACGTACCGTTGTACTACGTCGATTTTTCGATCTATTCGAGTTTCAGGTTCCTCGGGCGTACCGATATTGTACTACGTCGTTGGACCGGCTCTAGGGTTAGCGACCATGGGATAGCATCCCGTTTGTGATACATGTGTTGGTGAGTTTTCATGCTCCTGTTCTATGATAGGCCTCCCCCTTTTTTGTGATTTCTGGATTTTTATTGATGATTTATAGAATTTGTGTTTCACCAATTTTATGATTGCATTTATATGTTGTCAATATTTGTGGCTTGGTGAATGAAATAAGGAGTATGTCCTTTTGATCTTTGAGAAATTTTTTGTGATATTGATTAATCTCTTGTTGATTTTCAATTACTTGTTTATCACAGCTTGGTATGGTGATTATTATACGTTTAGTCATATCTCTTATTCTATATCATTTCATCTGATATTTATAGCTAGACTGATCCATTTATTATTTTCTTATTAAATAATACTCAGGTCAGACCGAGATGTTACAGGTGCTTCTGCTTAACTTCTCACCAGGGATCATTGTCCTAACTTTTGGCTAACTACTTAGATTAGTAGTTTATGGTTGTATACATTTGAGATATAGACTCATAGTTGTGTACTTATTCTTTTGTATAGCACATGTTGCTATTCTTTTGTGTCATTGTGGATCTTTTAGACCACTACTCTGATGAACACTTTTATGTGTTATATATATTCATGTCTATTTCCGCCTTTATGATATGAATTATCTGTGACTGATTTGTGTTATGTTTATTTCTACATTTGTTTCCGAAGACGTTATAGCCACTGTGTAGTAGCTTTGAGTTTGTGTCGGTATGTCGGATTTCCTTTTGAAAAGAATGCAAGTTATGTTTTATCTGGCATATCGGTACTCGCACAAAGCAATTATACAGATGGTCGCTCCTCTACAGCCTTATTCTCCGTGCTAGTTGACGGCATTACACCGTTGTGTCCTTGGCTAGTGTGGGTATAGAGGTGGGGCGTCACAGCTTGGTATCGGATCCAAACTTCGGAACAATATAGAATAATCTAGCAAGGATCATCGTTCTAAGTCCATCTTAGGAATTGTGTTTTAGGTTTTAATTCGAGTCTTCGTACCGATTCATCTTATTTTCTTTATGATTCCTTTTTTATCTATCAAGATTGCTTGTATTCGTTTGTGAATAACCTTTTTCTTCTTCCTTCTTCTTTCTTAAGGAAGAGAAATGGTTAGACCTGGCCATCCCTGCGCCGGTCAATCTAGTGCTACTCCCTAAGATGGAGTTTTTATGTCCGCCCAGCAGCTTCTTGATCTAGTAAAGAATGCTCAAGCAGCCGGTCCTAATTCGGAACCAACTCGTCCTAAGTATGGATTTGCATGCTTGTGCAACGATTACACCAACTTGGGTGGGAAACCATTCAAGGGTTCTGAAACTATTATTGAAGTCCGGGCTTGGCTGAGATCATGCAATCAAGTCTTTTCTCGCACGAACCTTATTGATCTTCACCGTGTTCATGTGGCTTCTAGTATGATCCAAGAAAGGGCATTAGACTGGTATGAGCTTCTGATTTCTGAAATTATTAAAGTGGATCTTACTTGGGAGAAATTCCGAGAGCGCTTCGAGTTAAAATTCGTACCAAAAGCAGAGAAGGTGACATTGGCTCGCCGTTTTATTGACCTTGTTCAAGGTGAATCTTCTATGACAGACTATGTCGCATCTTTCTAATCTCTTTCCAAATATGGGGTTGAATACATTAACACCCCATTGAAGAAAAAACAGAGATTTGTTTATGGCTTAAACAAGAGTCTCAAGAAGCCATTACTTCTAAAATTAGAAGTTTCTTTTGATCAACTGATTGATATCGCTCTTCGTCTTGAAGAGGCAGATAAGGAAAGCGATGTTGAAATTGTGGGTGCCAAACCAAACTTCAACAACAACAACAAAAGGCCTAACAAATTCAAAGGTCCTTATCCCAATAAGAAAGGGAAGCAAGCAACCCCTGTGGCAAAGACATTTTCCTTTGGTAGTGGGCAGTGCTATAACTGTGATTCTGAAGACCATTATGCCAATAGATGTCTGAAACCTCTCTTTTGTCGCTATTGCAAAAGTTCGGGTCATCTTTTATCTTCATGCTCCAAACTTCAAGGCAAGAAGGAGGGAAAGTTAAATGTTGCTCAAGCCCCTGGCAACACATCTCGTGGTCAACGTATTTCTCATTCTATCCATGATGGCATTATTTTATTTCGTGATCAACCTATTCGAGTTCTTTTTGATACGGGTGCATCCCATTCTTTTATATCAAAGGAACTTGTTGATACTTTTTCTTTAAGTGTTGTTGCTTTAATGACTTCTTTGAGAATTGCGAATCCGGTTAGTGGATCCGCAACGATTAGTTTGCTTTGTAAAGATGTGGAGATTATTTTGTGCGATTTTTCTTTCCAAGTCGATTTGAATGTCATGCGTTACTTAGGCTTTGGAATGATTTTGGGAATGGATTGGCTTAACCGTTATGAAGCTCATATTCTATTCCCTGAGCGGACTATTCAACTTCGACAGCCTCAATCTGTTAAGCAGATTTCTATTATTCTCAAAGATTCAGATTCCACTTTATCTGCATCTTTATATTCTTTAAATCCTCGTGATGATGATAATGATGATGAGGAAGACGTCATTTCTCTTATTCACGTTGTTCGTGAATTTTTCGACATATTTGAGCCCGTTTTACGATTACCACCTAAGCGAGCAATTGAGTTCAGAATTAATCTTACCCCTAGAGCTTAACCTATTACTCGTCCTCCTTAACATTTGTCCAATAAAGAAAATGTGGAGATGCGCATACAATTATCCAATTTGGAGACGAAGCAATTTATTCGCTCTAGTTCCTCTCCTTTGGGAGCTTCGGCTATTTTTGTAAAGAAATCCGATGGTACACTTAGGCTTTGCATTGACTACCACAAGCTTAATGATTTTACTATCAAGAATAAATATCCTTTACCTCGAATTGATGATCTATTCGATCAACTTAGTGGTGCTAGAGTCTTTTCACAATTAGACTTAGCTTTCGGTTTTCATCAGCTTCGTATTGCAGAGGATGGCATTCCTTTGACGTCGTTTCGTACTCGATATGGATCTTATGAATGGCTTGTTATACCATTTGGTTTAAAAAAATGCTCCGGCTTATTTCGTCGACCTTATGAATCGAGTTTTCAAAGATTCTCTCGATCGGTTTGTTCTCATCTTTATTGATGATATTCTTGTGTATTCAAAAACCGAGAAGGAGCATGAAAAACATCTTCGGATTGTGTTGGAAACTCTTAGGAGTAATCAATTAAAAGCAAAATTTTCTAAATGCCATTTTTGGCAATCTAGTGTGAAGTTTCTCGATAATATTAAATTCGAATCCGGAATTTCCTTGGATCCTTTAAAGGTTGAAGCGATTCAAAATTGGAAGAGACCGGAGAGTGTGATGGAGATCCGTAGCTTCCTTGGATTGGCAGGTTATTACCGCCATTTCATAAAGGACTTTTCTAAAATTTTGGTGCCTCTTACTAGTTTGACAAAGAAAGGTGTTAAATACATTTGGTCGGACAAATGTGAAGCTTCTTTTCAGAAATTAAAAGAACTCCTTTCTAATGCTCCTATTCTTGTTATTCCCGAGGGGAATCAAGATTTTGTTGTTTATACCGATGCTAGTCACGTTGGTTTGGGTGCCGTTCTTATGCAAGGAGAACGTGTTATTGCTTATGCTTCTAGGCAATTGAAGCCTGCTGAGACTAGATATGCCACTCATGATTTAGAGCTCGCGGCTATTGTTTTCGCCCTTCGCATTTGGCGACATTATCTTTTGGGAGAAAAATTTATTCTTTACACCGATCATAAATCTTTGAAGTATCTATTTTCTCAAAAGGAACTAAATTTGCGTCAACAATGTTGGCTCGAATTCCTTGCATCTTATGATCTTGATATTCTTTATACTCCCGGAAAGGGAAATCATGTTGCCGATACACTTAGTCGTAAGCAACAAGCGGTTGTTTCAGTGATGATATCCGAATGGAATGATCTCGGAATTTTATCCACTTGTGAGATTCGAGATCGTATTTCCGATTTATGTTCATCTCCTGTTTTATGTAGTCTTGAGGCTTATCCTTCTCTTTTGGACCGCATTCTTGAAGCTCAAAGGCTAGATCCCGAATTAGCTCTTCTTAGCCAAAATTTTAGGGATAAACTTGATATTGAAGTTTTGAAAGACTTTGATATCGATTCTCATGGCGACATTCGAAAATTTGGTAGACTTATCGTGCTAAATATTAGTGATCTTCGTAAAGATATTTTAGAAGATTCTCATCATTCTAAATTTACCATTCATCCCGGTAGTAGTAAAATGTACGCGGATATGAAGCGGCTTTATTATTGGGAGGGAATGAAATTTGATATTGCTAACTTTGTTAAGTGCTGCATGACTTGCCAACTTGTCAAGGTAGAACATCAAAGGCCCGATGGGTTACTGCAACCTTTAGAAATTCCAATCTAGAAGTGGGATCAAATTTCCATGGATTTTGTTGACGGCCTTCCCCGTTCTCGTTCGGGTCATGATAGCTTATGTGATAGTTGATAGACTCACTAAATCCGCCCATTTTATTCTCGTTCGGTCCAATCGAACTGTACCTCTTTTGGCCAAACTCTTTATTAAAGAAATTGTTAAATCGCATGGAGTTCCTACTTCTATTGTTAGCGATCGTGATCCATTGTTTACTAGTGGATTTTGGAAGAGTCTTCAAAAAGCTTTGGGAACGAAGCTTAATTTTAGCACCGCTTATCATCCTCAGTCCGATGGACAAACCGAGCGTGTGAATCAAACTCTTGAAGAACTTCTTCGTGCATGTGTTTTTTATTTTGGTGGAAGTTGGGAAGATCACATTTCTCTTGTTGAGTTTTCCTATAATAATAGCTTCCAATCTAGCATTGGTATGGCTCCTTTTGAGGCACTCTATGGAAGGCCATGTCGTTCTCCTTCTTGTTGGCTTGATGCCGGTGAGAAGCTGGTTTTAGGTCCAGATTTTATTCGTGATTCCACAGAAAAGATTGATCTTATTCGTCATAGGATGAAAGAAGCCCAGAGTAGAAAAAAATCCTATGCCGATAACCGAAGAAGGAAATTAGAATTTTCTGTGGGAGATCTTGTGTTTATTCGTGTTTCGCCTATGAAAGGTGTTGTGCGTTTCAGTCGATCGGGAAAGTTAGAACCTCGATATATTGGTCCATTTTACATCACTGAACGTATTGGTTCCGTGGCTTATCGCCTTTTATTACCGGCTCAATTTTCTTCTATACACGACGTGTTTCACATTTCTCAATTACGGAAATGTCTTCGAGATTCCGATTCTATTCATGAGCCTGGTGTTGTGGAAGAGATTGAAGTTTCGCCTAATTTAGCTTATGAGCAACATCCTATTCGTATTATTGCTTCGGAGGTCAAGCGCCTTCGAAATAAAGATGTTCCGCTTGTGAAGGTTCAATGGTCCTCAAATCCTAAGGATTGCTCTTGAGAATCTAGAGAATTCATCGAGCGAACACATCCGGACTTACTTTCTCGTGCTCTTTGAGGTGAACCTTTTATTTCAAATTTCTTTTGTGATGAATATTCTCTCATGGTTGTTACTATATATCTTCTTCTTAAATATTGCAAGGACGCAATTTCTTTAAGGTGGGGAGTCTGCAACAACCCGCATATTTATCGATTTTATATTTAAATATTTTATTTAAATATTTTGTCGATACTCAGAATTTAGTCCGAAAAAGCTACTTTTTACATACGGTCGAATAGGACTCGGGACCACTTCCATTGAATTCAAAATGTCGTTTACAACCTTTTTGAGTATAAGCTTCGATATGTTTGGAGTAAGTTGAATTTTGCTACCTTTTCACTTAGGGTTTTGGGTTGGGTTCAGCCCACTAGCCAACTTAATACCCCAAACTGAACCACTCCTCTTCATTCACTCACTCTTCCTCTACTTTTCAGTTCTAAAGAGATTAATGGTGAGTGGAATGGGAAATTAAAACTCAAGCCCTGGTTTTCTTTTTCAAATCAAGCTCTAGCTCCAAACTAATAGAAGAAACTTTGGTAAGCCTCTCTTCTTCTTCTCCAACTCTATCTCCATTCAATTTCAGAAATTTCCTAAACCTAACTTAGGGAATGTTCTTCTTTTGAGCTTAGATTCAAGCTTGTAGTGTTGAGATTGAAGTGTGGTTGATCTTCCCTTGTCTTCAAGCTTCTCATTCATTGTTTTTGGGTTCAAAGGTGAGATTTTTATCTCACAATCTATGCTTATAATTATCTTCGATTGTTAGGTATGAATTCCTAACACTTATTCTTGTGCAATTGCTTTTGGTTTAGATTGATTTGGTGAATATTCCAATTTTTAGTGTTTTGGGTTCAATTATTTAAGAATCATAGCTTTGATGTTTTGATCATGTTTTTGGTGATGAATCGAAGAGCTTATATGGCCGGGTAGTCGATGGCGTAAATCCTTAGTGTCTTTGCTCGACCGATTGCAATTCGGAAGGAATTGGCATTCATTAGATAGGCATGGGAGTGCTGGCAACAGGGTCCGGCCGACCGAGCTCTGTAGCTGGCCGACCGACCTGCTACCCGAGCACTTCCTGCTCTATTTTAGAAGTGCAGGTTACATGCTCCGGCCGACCGAGCTCAGGGTCCGGTCGACCGACCTGCTACCCGAGCATTTCCACCTTTGGCTCAGTCAACCAACTCAGGGAGTCCGGTTGACCGACCTGCTCCTATTTGCCAATTTTACCTATATTGTCTATTTTGTTGAATTTTCAACTTTAATCGATTCGTGTTGTTTCCCTTTTGTTGTTATCATTTATTATCGACTTTGATGACATTTTCTTTGGAAATTTTCGAAATATCCATTTTGATGGATTTGATATCGACTTCTTTGGATTTTATTCACGTCTTCGAATGTGAATTTCGGTGATTGACTATTTTACAATCATTTCTGTGATTTATCACTTTAAAAATATAAAGGTTTCTATACTAGTAGTAAATATCAAAGCTCTTTCATCAAAACGATTTCAACACTATTTCAATACAAAGCTCATTTATTAAAACTGTTTTCCAATCCATTAGTATATACAAACCTTTTCCTCACTCGTATGAGAAATATTTAAGTTAAGCTAGTGGTTATGGGACATGATGCTAAGCTCATATATTTACTAGCTTAGTGTAATTGACACATCTTGATGATCGATGATGATCATTTTATGATTTAGACTAGCGATATGTTATGTTTCTTCGTCCACGTAGGGGACGGTACCTCGTTTTATTGAGTTTCGTCTCATTTCTTTTATAGGTTAACGACCTATGTATTATTGAGTTTCGTCTCATTTCTATTATAGGCTAACGACCTATTTATTTTGGAGTTTCGACTCTATTCCTGTGGGCTAGCGACCCATGTTCTTTTATGGAGTCGGTTCATTGGACGTACCGTTGTACTACGTCAATGTTCCGATCTATTCGAGTTTCAGGTTCCTCGGGCGTACCGATATTGTACTACGTCGTTGGACCGGCTCTATGGTTAGCGACCATGGGATAGCGTCCCGTTTGTGATACACGTGTTCGTGAGTTTTCATGCTTCCGTTCTATGATAGGCCTCCCCCTTTTTTGTGATTTCTGGATTCCTATTGATGATTTCTAGAATTTGTGTTTCACCAATTTTATGATTGGCATTTATACGTTGTCAATATTTGTGGCTTGGTGAATGAAATAAGGAGTATGACATTCCTTTTGATCTTTGAGAAGATTTTTGTGATATTGATTAATCTCTTGTTGATTATCACAGCTTGGTATGGTGATTATTATACGTTTAGTCATATCTCTTATTCTATATCATTTCATATGATATTTATAGCTAGACTGATCCGTTTATTATTTTCTTATGAAATAATACTCGGGTCAGACCGAGATGTTACAGGTGCTTCTGCTTAACTTCTCACCAGGGATCATTGTCCTAACTTTTGGCTAACTACTTAGATTAGTAGTTTCTGGTTATATACATTTGAGATATAGACTCATGGTTGTGTACTTATTCTTTTGTATAGCACATGCTTCTATTCTTTTGTGTCATTGTGGATCTTTTAGACCACTACTCTGATGAATACTTTTGTGTGTTATATATATTCATGTCAATTTCCGCCTTTGCGATATGAATTATTTGTGACTGATTTGTGTTATGTTTATTTCTATATTTGTTTCCGAAGACATTATAGACACTGTGTAGTAGCTTTGAGTTTGTGTCGGTATGTCCGATTTCCTCTTAAAAAGAATGCAACTTATATTTTATCTGGCATATCGGTACTCGCACAAAGCAATTATACAAATGGTCGCTCCTCAACAGCCTTATTCTCCATGCTAGTTGACGGCATTACACCGTAGTGTACTTGGCTAGCGTGGGTATAGAGGTGGGGCGTCACAACTTTGTTGTTACCTAAAATTATAACTAGTGTAAATATGCATATATAAAATATATGATCAATTATTAATATGATATGATGACACAATAAATACAAGTCAATTAATTTATGTTATATGATATAGTAATATGTGTATAAATTAATTAATAAAAAAATAATTAAAATAAATTTATTTAGTTGTGTATACATCAGATCTATTAAAAATTGGTTTTAATAACATACATACATTTAGCTAATCTAATATGTGAAAACATTGATACTTATAAGGATCTCATTAACTAACGATATAATAATGATATACAAACAAACAATAGAATATTATACAGTAATCATAAGTCATATGATGAATCTCCCACCTCGGATCTCTTATCGATTCGGCAGACTGCTAATTGTTGAATCGAAGACCGTTGACTATCCAATGGTTGTTGCTTTGAAATTATTTTGAGATGAATTTGTTGGATCTATATAGATAAACTTAGCCATCAATGATAGGAAATAGCGGCTAATAAAGGCCCATTTGTATTAGGTTTAGGAGTCCTTTTATAGTGGAAGGAATAGAGTGAAATTTGGATCAAATCTCTTACCCATTATCCAAAATCTATGCCATCCATTTAAAATACCCCTAGCCCATTTTTATTCACCCCTTACATCCCTATTACTATCGAAATATCACCACAATATCACAGGCTAATAGCTTATTTAGGTCTAAATAAATATTACTAATTAAATATGATTTGACTACTTGTCAATATCACATATCGATCGATATATTTATAAATATATACAATAAAATTTATTTCTCAAATCATATTTAAAATTTTATAATTGGTATTTTATAAATATTAATTAAATTAATTAATTGATAATAATTATAAACTAATTAAATCATTTGGTCTAAAGAGAAATCATTATTTCGGTTGTATGACTCGTCAAGTGTAAATTTGGTCAGCGATTAACATTAAACCATTCGAATGTCCATGTTCACAAATCACTTGGCAGCTAGTGTGACATTTTAACCTAATTTATTACTTAGTTTTAGTAAAACCCAATTTTAGTTTAATTAAACATTACCCGGAAATGACTTTTTTATAATAATTCTCTTCGTCAAAACTATATCACTTTGGAATTATTAAATTTGGTAATGGTCAAAATTCCTACATCTTTTGTATTCAACTCTATAGTCCAAATGCAAATTCTTTGATTTAATACTAACAATTATTATTAACTATACTACTCTGGCCATAGATTTTGACTTTGGATTGACTAGAGTTACCATGATATTAATCGAGGTGACAAATTCTCTCTTGATTAGTGCTTGCCTCCAATACTTCCACTCGACCCACTTATAGTCACTCAATGGACATTGTGCCATGATTTGAATTTACTCAAAGCAGAGCCTTCTATATTGAAGATTGATAGTATTCTTAAGTTGAGATACTATGTAAATGAGTCACATCGGTATTTTCTGTTTGACCTTAGTTATATTAACAAGCAGAAAACTATTCAGTGAGTCATTCCATAGTTATTGAATAACTATCAGTATGTAATCTCTAGCTACCCCAGTAGTCATGAGTAATACACTATCTAACATTTGGAGAGCACTACGCACTTTAGTCCTAGCAGACAAATCTATATCCAGACTCGATGTATCTTGACTAGGAACATTTAATATGATATGTTTTATAATATTGTGATCCAATACTTATGATTACAACTATTTATAATTACTATCACATACACACCATTTGTGGATTTTAGGTTAAAATATTTTAATTAATCATTTAATTATTTATAATACATAATAACAAAATATATGATAGAAAGAAAAACATCTTTATTATGAACGAGAATTGATTATAGAGTTAATTAATTTACAATAAATTACAGAATTTCCCCTACAGCATACGCTTAATTCTATCATTACTTATGGCTGTTGGGTACACTAAGTAGTTATGTACTGATAGTTATTGGATATTTATAGAATGACTTGTCCGAGAGTTTTCTGTTGGTTAACAAAAAGTAGGTCAAAACATGAATCCTTGAGTGATAATATTTCACAGTTCTCTGGATTTAAGATAACCATTGAACTTCATTATGGACAATCTAATTGAATATAGTTAAATCACGGCATATCGACCATTAACCGACTATAGTTGGGTCAGAGTTGAGGCATTGGAAGTTAAAAACTATTCAATAGAGAATCACATCCTCAATTGTATGAGATTAGTGTCACGATCAACTGAATTCAACTTAAAGTCAGAATCTCCTGCCTGAGTAGTACGGTTAATAATAAATGTTATTATTGAACCAAGGACTTTTATTTATGAACTTACCAAGTTGATTATGGATGATATTGGAATTTTAACCAAAACAAAATTCCATTAATCCTAAACTAATATTGTGTTGATGAAGAGAATTGATGTAATTAATAGTTACTATAAGGAACTACTTAAATTTGTAAAATCGAATTGTTACTAATGAGATTCGTAAGCGATGTGTTAAGTTAAACTATCCCACCATTAGCTAAGGTGATGTGTGAACATTCATCTCTGAATTGTTCGAACATTAATCACTGGAAAAATTCACACCCATGAGTCACATAACTGAATCTATGTAGTCTTCGAAACACCATTTGATTTAGTTGATTTTAATTTTTATAAATTAATTAAATTAATACTTATAAAATACTAATTGTTGCTGTATTTATTGTATGATGTGTTTTTAGTACATTAGGGTAGCCTCTAGAATTGTTCACGATTCTGTTAGTAATTTATTAGGTATGTATATAAAAGTTATATACATGTGTCCTAGTATACTGTATCTATTAGGATTTAAATTAAATAAATAACTAAATAGGTTGTAGGGATTTGGTCCATGAAGAAAACATTCATCTCTGGAAAAAAAGGGGGATAAGTGGGGTTATTGTGTTTGAATTGGTGAGAGAGAAGTATGGAGATATGTCCTTTGACATCTCACTATAAATTCAGAGCTTGGCCTCCACTTTTTTTTTTATGCTTTGCCTTCTCTTTTATTTCTCTTGGTTGAAAATTCCTATCCATCCCACCTACATTTTCAACTCCTTTAAGTTCTAATCAATCAAATATATTTGGATCCACTGTTCTATGCTTTTTTATTTGCAGAAGTAGGTATCTCCAACACAATAAGGAGATTGTCTTGATCGATGTGTGTTTCTACAACCTTATATCTCATGGTAAATATACAGCGATTACTATGGTTTGTATTTGCTATATCACCTTTCATACACACACATATATGTATATGTATAAGTCACTACATGTATATATGTATGTACGTATATATATATGTGCACGTAAATGTGTGTGTATGTTATTGCATGCCATTCTTATATCTGTTTTATGTATTCAATAATTAATCTATACGAATCATCTTTTTATCATAAGATCTTATTGATTATATGTGTATGTGCATACGCGCGTGCAAAGTGAGCTGGCTAAATTAATTTTAATATATAATAATTATACATATATAATATATACACAAATACATTTATTTATAAATTAAATTAATTCAAAATTGTATATAGATATTTAATTCATTAAAAAGCTTTTGTAAATTAAAACAAAAAGTTTGGCTTAATTATTAATTTAATATAAAATAATTATGTGTGTGTGTATTGTATATTAATAAGAGTGAATTAGGGAAAATGACAAACTTTCAAAAAAATTGGGCTGAAGGACATGAAGTTTTATTTTTAAGCTGGAGGACAAATGCTAGTTATATTTAGCATTATATTCAACTTTTACACTATACAAAATGCTAGTTGTAACTAGTATTACTTTAAGTTTTATACTATACAAAATGCTAGTTATAACTAGCATCATCCTTCAGCCAAAAAAATAAACATGCCGTCCTTCAACCTAAAAAGGTTCCTAAGTTTGTTCTTGTGCCTATATTTCTGTATTAATAAATACATTCTTAGTAATGTATTTATAAATAACACAATTATTTTGGGTTTTTAAAATAACAAATCTTTTATTTTGCCAAAACATATATGCATATAATACACATACACACGTATCGTTTAATCAATACAAATGTTTATATAAATTTTTTATAAATTTAATTTCGATAATATTATATATATTTAAAATTATTACTAAGTCAAACAATGATATTTTGAGAATTTATTATATTTCAGATGCATATTTGAAATTAAATTTTGTGTACTAAGTCAAATAAAGTATTTAACTTGGAATTTGCAATTAAAGACTTAGTCAAATTTGTATTATAATTAAAATCTATTTATAAATAATTTTACCTAAAATTTTCCTACATATAATATGAAATATTTTAATTAGGATATATATATATATATAAGAGTGAAGTACATACATATTAGCTATAAATTCGATACCCACTATGTATAAACTTGTCCACGTACACCATATGTTATTTTGCAAATACACATTATACACGTATCAGTATATAATTACAATACTAATAAACGATATAAAATCTTTTGACTAAATTCATTAATTAAATAAAATAAAAAAATAAATTTAATTAGATTTTATTTAAATTGCTTAGACTGAATCTAATACATCACTTTAGACTTTATATGCCCAAAACGATCCAAAATAGATTTTTTTTTTAAACCTACCTGTTTCATCGACTGCTATAAGCATGGTTCCATCAATAGTGTCAGAGCCCTGATGCTCTTTAAGACCTAAATTAGCAACTTTAGGACCAACTAATAAAGCCTGCCTATCATTTGGGTGTTTAGAATAGTAGTATTTAGGCTTAGGGTTGGATAATTAAGTATTCTACCCTCCCTGGCTGCTAGCTTGACATAATGGTGAAGTTCAAAAGGTTTGCTCAATAGTAATGGCTGAAATTGATTTGGGTCATGTGCTAGTTTTCAAAATTCAATTTTAAAATTTTAACTATATATTTTGAATTTAAAAGTTAAATATAAAATGAATTTTATAGAAATCATAAAATATTTTCAAAAATGTCTTGAAAACAAATTAATATTTTATTTAAATAATTAATTAACTAGATAAAGTAATTAATTAAAAGTTAAATACATATATGTGTGTTGATATATCGGTATATATAACTATAAATGTTATAGTTGAATAAATATATATCTTAAATTAATTAAGATAAATAATAATAATATTTTTAAATTTGTTAAAGTATTTAAATAAATATTTTTAATAAATTAATTAAATAAATGTTAATTAATAAAACACACATATATCGATATGTATTTGAAACAATAAATGTTATAGTTAATATTCATCTAAAATTGTTTGAATGAATAAAATAAAATTTTGAGTTTTTAAAATAATTTATTTAATTTGTTAATTAAACTAATAAATTAAATATAATTTAACCAATAATATACAACAATAACAACTAAGTCATTATTCCCAAATAAGTTAGGGTTGGCTAGAGATGGAACCCAAAACTAAATGACAAAGTCAATTTAAAAGCAACATCAACAACAACAATAACAAACCATGATAATAATAATAAAATAAAGTAAGATAATTAAATAAATAATAATAATAACAATAATAATAAATAAGTAAAATAAAGATAAAAATAAAATAAAAAATTAAAATATGTAAAAAAACAAAAAAAAAAACCATGATGATGATAATAAAAATGGCACCAGTAGTAATAGGGATTGACGACCAAAAACTATGTCTTAAACTTGTAACGACCCGATATTTTGAACCATTCGAATCTGCACAAGTCGGACTTGAATTTGCTCAAAATACTAGATTGTTAATTTAAATTTGGAAAAACTCAGCATAAACAGTAAATAAATAATCACATATCACAGACCCAGAGTAATATAATGCAGCGGGATAGATAAGGAATAGTAGTTCATGAAGCTACTATATACATCAGAGTTAGAATAAATACATCAGAATAACTCAAATACAATGAAGTCTTCAGTACGAACCGATGACTTCTCTAAACCAATCAACTGGAAAAGCTGAAAGCTGAATCAATAGTTGGATCTCCAAACGAAGCCCCGAACTCCAAAAATGAGTCTCTAATGCTGTATCACTCAGTCTGACTCGAGCGTAAAGCAAAACACAAAACACTCGAGTCAGGATTAACATTCTTATATCAATAAATCCAACTCAAGTGAAATATCAACTGAAATACAAGTAACTTAAAGGATGTTTGGGATAACCATCCTCTAAGGATCCGTGGAACTATCTACAATATACATTATAACACCATGGTCATTTCAAATTAATTTATACTTCAGAACCAAAACAACATTTCATTTCAAATATATTTATTTCCAATTTTATCACTTCAATGTTACGATTCAAATCTACTCAAATTCCAAATTCAAATTTAGTCCAATCTCAATTTATCAATTTAAAATTCACTCAATTCCTAAATAACCATTTCACAATTTTTCGATCTCACATCCGGATTTGGAATCACAAAATACCCTTTTACATTTCAATATATTTCAAAACCTCAAATATTCAATGTTTCCAACTAAATTTTTATTCAATTCAGTTTTCTAAATAATAAATTCAAATTATATTGATTTCAAATACAGATGTATATCACAAATAAACCAATTAAATTCCAGTATAGTTCAAAGCTTTAATATTCTACATTTCAAAGTTCAATTTAACAGTTTCATATAGATCTCGATTATGACGCCCCACCTCTATACCCACGCTAGCCAAGAACACTACGTTGTAGTGCTGTCAACTAGCACGGAGAATAAGGCTGTTGAGGAGCGACCATCCGTAGTTAGGCCTTACACTAGTGCTGGTTATCTCGATAGGAGTGGTATATATATTCTTTCATTTTTCATCTCTGATTTATTTACTCCCATCGACATACCCCAATTCCAGTATAAAACGAACTACGATGGTCCATAATAGTTTAGAACAAAATATATAATAATAACACAGATAATATAAATGCGGAACACAGATAAAAGACAGAAAGTCTCATATATATGTATAATAACTGATATCAGTTACAATACATGTGATACAATACATAGATACAACTACAACAGTCAGTTCAGGAAGTTACATATACAAGTACATTAACGTATATAATATACATGAATACATATCTTCCTATACAATTACACTGACTACAATAAATGACGACGACTACTCCAAAAGATATGAAAGGACTTCATAGCTCTAGCAGCAACCCAAAGTAGGATATCTATAACCTGAAATAATTCGGGTCTGACCCGAGTATTAGATTCAAAAGAAAATAATACTCGGGTCAGTCTAATTCAAACTCAGTTATTAGTGCACAGAAGCAATAATAATTAAATAATGAATAGACGACAGTAATTAAACCAAATCAGAATGCAATTCAGAATATTGAATTGAATAAACAAAACAGTTCAAACCGTTGAAATATCGATTAAAATATTAATTCAAGTAGGGCTGCAGTACACGCACGTGTGCACTGCCTCGCCACTATGGAATATGGAATACGCAAAAGATCCATAAATCGAGACAATAATAGAATATCATACACGCCATACCGTGTGGCTGCAGTTCACGCCTGCGTGCACTGCCTTGCCACTATAGTGATGTCGTACCCAAAAAAACTCAATACCGTGTGGCTGCAGTTCACGCTTGCGTGCACTGCCTTGCCACTACAGTGATGATGTACCCAAAAGATCAATGAACCAAAAGCAATGAAAATTCAAATATCAATTCAAAATGTCAATACTGTGTGGCTGCAGTGCACGCACGCGTACACTGCCTCGCCACAACAGCATGTACAGAAATAGCAATAAGGCACAAAGGCCAATACACAAGAATTCACAGTGCGAACTAATACACTAAGCAAGTGGCAGCAGTTTAAACTACCACCAATTGAATTGTAAAATATGTACACAAAAGATCAAATTGCAAACATAAATTGCCAAACTAAATACAACTTCGTTTTCTAAACTTTAGGTAGAAAGTATGCACAAACAAATATGCCCAAGTGTCTGCATATAAAATATGCAAAACAAAAGTTGTAATGAAACAACAAAAATATGCTTAAGTGTCTGCATATATATATATATATATATATATATATATATATATATATATATATATATATATATATATATATATATATGCAAAACCAAAGTGGCAGTGAAACAACAAAGAAATGCTCAAGTGTGTGTGATAGTAGTGGGAGCAGTGAGCATACAGCAGGTCGAAAATGCTCAGGGATGAGTACAAAATGACCAGAGTCGGAGTAAACAAGTCGAAGACGAGTTCAAAATCATGAAACAACGGTTTCAAGTCAAGGCAGTGCCAAATCCAATTTAATTTCGCATATTCAAGTTTCCAAACCAATTCCAAAAACACTGCAGTTTGAATCGAAGATGTCAAAGTCACCAGAAAATCAAACTAAAATGGTGCAACATAAACATCCCGAAATTATACGAATTTGAACAGTTAGACGTGAGTGAGGAAATCACTCAATAAAATTACAACCAAAAGACTACCACTTCAACAACATATATACATATATGCATATATATGTATACATGTATATGAGCTCGTAGCAGTGACAGTAAATGTATACAAAGACTCCAAGCCTTCAAGCAAAGTGCAAATGAAACCAAAATAAAATACACAAGCAGGACCAGAACCAATCAAAGCCGTAAAACAATGTGTTCTGCCTCAACGATAACAGTGGAGATGACCAGATGTCAAGGATGCAGCATGTACACATGAATACATGAAGTAATGCAACAAAGCCACAATACTCAGAACTTCAGTGAAAAAACAATCTCAGACTCGATGCATCAGTGGACAAATTAACAAGTCAAACACCGAGACCCAATTCAAAACAAGGTCAACGCAGTGTAATCGTCCAGTGACGAAGGAAGTCGAAGCCGACCAAAATTCACGCAACAAAAGATAATCGAACGAGAGGCATAGTACTACTTTGAAAAGAATCCCAAAACCAATCGATCGAATTTAACCAGACACGAAAACGAACTTGAAGAAGTCAGAAAAATCTCAAGCAAACAACATAAATCGAACGGCGAGAAAAATGAATCAACAACCTCAAACAATCGAATACGAACGAAAATCACTAAATTCGAACCTTAAATAAGCACGAGGTATGAATTAGATGTGAGTGGATTACTCACCTTGTCGACGAATTTAGAAGAAGCCGAGCCCACCAGAAATCGAGTGAAGCCAGAGCAACCGAGGGAAGACGAACAAAGATCGAACCCTAATTTGGATCGAAAGAAAGCAACGGCCGCCATTTTCTCAAAGAAAAAATATAAAAGAGGATCGGGTTGAATAATAAATAAAAAAGGAACAGGATAAAGAAAATGACAAAAATGGAAAAAGGGGGAGGGGATGATTTATTTGCTTTAGCAAATTATCACGGCCCAATAAAAATAAAAACATGGACCAATATTTAATTTACAAAGCCCATCGACACTTAACAGATTTTTCAAAAGAGTTTCAAACTGGTTTTAAAAAATCCAAACAGCAATTAGCTAGGAAAGGTAATCGTCCAAAGACGATAATTAATCGGTACGAAATACTGGGTTGGTACAGACTTCCCTCCTTAAAGAAATTACGTCCTCGCAATCATAAGGAATAAATGGACAAAAGGTAACAACCATAAGAGCATATCATCACAAGATGAAGATATTTGAAATAAGAAGTTCACCATAAAGAGCATGAAAGAGTAGGCCTGAACGTGTTTGCTCGATGAATTCTCAGGATTCCTATGTGCAATCCTTAGGATTTGAGAACCATTGAACTTCCGCAAGAAAAACATTGTTATTTCGAAGGTGCCACACCCCCGAAGCAATGATGTGAATAGAAGGTTGCTCAAGAATAAAAATCAAAAATCCCTAAGGCATTTCCGTAATTGGAAGACGTGGAAAACGTCATGAATAGTAGAAAATTGAGCCGGTACACTGGCGTAGTACAATATAAACACCAAAAAAATCTTTTAATTTCATAAAAGAAATTCACAAATTCTCTACAAAATTTAATTATCAATAGATAATTCAGAAATCTCAAATCACAAATATTCGAATATCGAAAACGATAATCAAATCAACAATTATTCGATTATCAAAAACGATAATCAAATCTCAAATCAACAAATATTTAATTATCACAAATGATAATTAAATCTCAAATATCTAATTATCACAAGCGATAATCAGAAATTACCACAACGGTAATCAGAACTCATAAACATCCGATTATCAAAAACGATAATCAGAAACCAAAAATATCCGATTATCAAAAACGTAATCAGAAATCACAAATCAACGAATATTTAATTATCACAATTGATAATCAAATCTTAAATCACAAATATTTAATTATCACATCGATAATTAATTCTCAATTATCTGATTATCAAAAACGATAATCAGAAGTCACAAATATCCGATTATCAAAAACGATAATCAGAAATCACAAATATTTCAATTAACGAGTCCGGAGTTAACCGAAATAGCAAACGCACATGACCCATAACCACGAGATTTACTAAATCGTTTAATTCACTTCATCATTTTCTTGAAAGTGCATAATTGTGTATTTTAAAAATAACATTTCACATTCTCAAACGGACAAGTCCGGAATTAAACGAATCAGTAAAAGAAAGGGGTCATAGTCCTCGATTTTGCTGAAACGTTTAAGTCGCTTCCTCGTTCTTTTGAAAGCGCAAACTGTAAAAAAAATTAAAACAATTTTTATTTTTATTTTGAAACAATTTTAATTTTTTATTTTGAAACAATTTTTAAAACACATGATTAAAATAGCAACATCAGAAGCAACTTTGACAAGGAAATTGCAAATTCTCAAAATACCGTAAAAATGGACAACAAAATAAGCATCGTGGGATAACCGCTTGACAATCCATTTTAAAATTGATGGTTACTGAAGTCAAAGCGACAGTAACCTTTTATACGTCAAAATCTCATCAAAATAATTGGCATTAAAACATAATACCAATGAATTTTCATTCATCAAAAATGTCACAAGAATCTTCTCAAAGATAGAAAGGGGTATCTTACCCTAAACTTGTATTCATAACAAATCAATGACACACGAGTTCATCAATGCACAAAAATTGATAAAACTTATCAATAGAAATCAAAAAAATTGGTGAAGCACAAATTCCAGAAGACTACACAAGAAATCCAGATATCACAAAATGAGAGTATGAAAACTCAAATGGGAGTATGGAAACTCAAATGGGAGTACGGAAACTCCAATGGGAGTATGTAAACTCAAATGGGAGAATGAAAACTCAAATAGGGGTATAAAAACTCAAATGGGAGTATGAAAACTCAAATGGGAGCAGGGAAACTCACCTACACGTGAGCATGAAAAATCACCAACACGTGTAACGCAAAGCGAGAACGGGAGCATGGAGACTCACCTACACGTGAGCATGAAAAATCACCAACACGTGTAACGCAAAGCGAGAACGGGAGCATGGAAACTCACCTACACGTGAGCATGAAAAATCACCAACACGTGTAACGCAAAGTGAGAACGGGAGCATGGAAACTCACCTACATGTGAGCATGAAAAATCACCAACACGTGTAACGCAAAGCGAGAATGGGAGCATGGAAACTCACCTACACGTGAGCATGAAAAATTACCAACACGTGTAACGCAAAGCGAGACGCTATCTCATGGTGGCTAACCGAAAAGCAAAAAGGTATGTGTGAATGGAATCACACAAGTGGTGTCTAGCCTAACCAGAAAGCAAAAAGATATGTGTGAATGGAATCACATAAATGGTGTCTAGGCTAACCAAAAAGCAAAAAGGTATGTGTGAATGGAATCACACAAGTGGTGTCTAGCCTAACCAAAAAGCAAAAAGATATATGTGAATGGAATCACACAAATGGTGTCTAGGCTAACCAAAAAGAAAAAAGGTATGTGTGAATGGAATCACACAAGTGGTGTCTAGCCTAACCAGAAAGCAAAAAGATATGTGTGAATGGAATCACACAAATGGTGTCTAGGCTAACCAAAAAGCAAAAAGGCATGTGTGAATGGAATCACACAAGTGGTGTCTAGCCTAACCAGAAAGCAAAAAGATATGTGTGAATGGAATCACAGAAATGGTGTCTAGGCTAACCAAAAAGCAAAAAGGAATGTGTGAATGGAATCACACAAGTGGTGTCTAGCCTAACCAGAAAGCAAAAAGATATGTGTGAATGGAATCACACAAGTGGTGTCTAGGCTAACCAGAAAGCAAAAAGATATGTGTGAATGGAATCACACAAATGGTGTCTAGGCTAACCAAAAAGCAAAAAGGTATGTGTGACTGGAATCACACAAGTGGTGTCTAGCCTAACCAGAAAGCAAACAAAGAGACATCGCATTATTGCTAGTCTAAATCATAAAAGGATCGTCATGATCAACGAGAAGTGTTAATTACATTAAGCTAGTAAATATAAAAGTTTAGCTTCATGTCCCATAACCACTTGCTTAAATTAAATATTTACGAACAAACTGTAAATCTTCACTAGAAAATTGTCACAAAAGATTCAATCGAATAAGTTCAAGAGTTAACCGGCGAAGTAAACGCAAGCGTTTCATACCACTCGTTTTACTAAGTCGTTTAATTAGATTTCTCACACGAGTGAGGTAAAGGTTTGTGTATACTAGTAGATTGGAAAACGGTTTAGGAAAAGTGCTTTGTAGTAAAATAATTTTGAAATCGTTTAGAGAAAAGGGTTTTGATATTTACTACTAGTATAGAAAACCTTTATATTTTTAAAGTGACAAATCACAAAAATGATTGTAGGAACAATTAATCACAATAATTCACATACAAAGATGTGAATAGAATCCAAAGAAATCGATACCGTATCCATCAAAAGGTATGTTCACGAAAATCCCGAAGAAAATGTTATCAAAGTTGCTAATAAATGATAGCAACAAATCGGGGAATTAACAAGAATCGATTAAATTTGGAAACCAAATCAATTCACTAAAATTCACATTCGAAGACGTGAATAAAATCCAAAGAATTCGATTCTAAATCCATCAAAGTAGAAATACCCAAAAATTCCAAAAATAGAAGTTATCAAAGTCGACAAAGGAGATAACAACTAATCGGAAAAGAAGAATCGATTAACAATTGGAAAAACAAAGCAGAACGAGCACAAATGCATAAATGACTTCAACAAAAATAAAAATCAAGTCAATGTCGAAGTCAACAATTAATGGCCATAATCGAGTACAAAACGATTCAACATCATCATCAAAGAATTCAACGGCAAACAAAGTCAGAGTCTTGGAAATCAAGAAATTAGCAATTTCTCAAAAACAAAGTGACCGAAGTCGAATGGAAATCAAGCCGAGGAAAACACAAAATATCAAGTTCAAAATCGCTGAGATTCGAACAAAATCAACATCGGCTAAATCAATTCAAAGCCGAAAACACAAGAACAAAATCCTCATCATCAGAAATCCAACTTGAGTTCGTAAAGCAAACAGAGGCGGAAGCCAAAATACTTTCACGAAATCAAAATAAAATGCACATGAATAAGCGTTAGGAATTCATACCTAACAATCAAAGATAATCATAGGCAAATATGAGAGATAAAACATCGACAAATAGTTATAACACATGTTCCATCTAAGTTATGCTTTATATTTGTTCTAAACCCCAGGCTCTGATACCAAGCCGTGACGCCCCACCTCTATACCCACGCTAGCCAAGAACACTACGGTGTAGTGCTGTCAACTAGCACAGAGAATAAGGCTGTTGAGAAGCGACCATCCGTAGTTAGGCCTTACACTAGTACTGGTTATCTCAATAGGAGTGGTATATATATATTCTTTCATTTTTCATCTCGGATTTATTTACTCCCATCGACATACCCCAATTCCAGTATAAAACGAACTACGATGGTTCATAATAGTTTAGAACAAAATATATAATAATAACACAGATAATATAAATGCGGAACACAGATAAAAGACAGAAAGTCTCATATATATATAATAACTGATATCATTTACAATACATGTGATACAATACATATGATACAACTACAACAGTCAGCTCAGGAAGTTACATGTACAAGTACATTAACGTATATAATATACATGACTACATATCTTCCTACACAATTACACTGACTAGAATAAATGACGACGACTACTCCAAAAGATATGAAAGGACTTCATAGCTCTAGCAGCAACCCAAAGCAGGATATCTACAACCTGAAATAACTCGGGTCTGACCCGAGTATTAGATTCAAAAGAAAATAATACTCGGGTCAGTCTAATTCAAACTCAGTTATTAGTGCACAGAAGCAATAATAATTAAATAATGAATAGACGACAGTAATTAAACCAAATCAGAATGCAATTCAGAATATTGAATTGAATAAACAAAACAGTTCAAACCATTGAAATATCGATTAAAATATCAATTCAAGTAAGGCTGCAGTACACGCACGCGTGCACTGCCTCGCCACTACGGAATATGGAATACGCAAAAGATCCATAAATCGAGACAATAATAGAATATCATACACGCCATACCGTGTGGCTGCAGTTCACGCCTGCGTGCACTGCCTAGCCACTATAGTGATGTCGTACCCAAAAAAACTCAATACCGTGTGGCTGCAGTTCACGCTTGCGTGCACTGCCTTGCCACTACAGTGATGATGTACCCAAAAGATCAATGAACCAAAATCAACGAAAATTCAAATATCAATTCAAAATGTCGATACTGTATGGCTGCAGTGCACGCACGCATACACTGCCTCACCACAACAGCATATACAAAAATAGCAATAAGGCACAAATGCCAATACACAAGAATTCACAGTGCGAACTAATACACTAAGCAAGTGGCAGCAGTTTAAACTTCCACCAATTGAATTGTAAAATATGTACACAAAAGATCAATTTGCAAACATAAATTGCCAAACTAAATACAACTTCGTTTTCTAAACTTTAGGTAGAAAGTATGCACAAACAAATATGCCCAAGTGTCTGCATATAAAATATGCAAAACAAAAGTTGTAATGAAACAACAAAAATATGCTTAAGTGTCTACATATATATATGCAAAACCAAAGTGGCAGTAAAACAACAAAGAAATGCTCAAGTGTGTGTGACAGTAGTGGGAGCAGTGAGCATACAACAGGTCGAAAATGCTCAGGGGTGAATACAAAAATGACCAGAGTCGAAGTAAACAAGTCGAAGCCGAGTTCAAAATCATGAAACAACGGTTTCAAGTCAAGGCAGTGCCAAATCCAATTTAATTTCGCATATTCAAGTTTCCAAACCAATTCCAAAAACACTGCAGTTTGAATCGAAGATGTCAAAGTCACTAGAAAATCAAACTAAAACGGTGCAACTTAAACATCCCGAAATTATACGAATTTGAACAGTTAGATGTGAGTGAGGAAATCACTCAAGAAATTACAACCAAAAGACTACCACTTCAACAACATATATACATATATGCACATATATGTCTACATGTATATGAGCTCATAGCAGTGACAGTAACCAATGTGCAAAATGTATACAAAGACTCCAAGCCTTCAAGCAAAGTGCAAATGAAACCAAAATAAAATACACAAGCAGGACCAGAACCAATCAAAGCCGTAAAAACAATGTGTTCTGCCTCAACAATAACAGTGGAGATGACCAGATGTCAAGGTTGCAGCATGTACACATGAATACATGATGTAATGCAACAAAGCCACAATACTCAGAACTTCAGTGAAACAACAATCGCAGACTCGATGCATCCGTGGACAAATTAACAAGTCAAACACCGAGACCCAATTCAAAACAAGGTCAACGTAGTGTAATCGGCTAGTGACGAAGGAAGTCGAAGCCGACAAAAATTCACGCAACAAAAGAAAATCGAACGAGAGGCATAGTACTAATTTGAAAAGAATCCCAAAACCAATCGATCGAATTTAACCAGACACGAAAACGAACTTGAAGAAGTCAGAAAAATCTCAAGCAAACAACATAAATCGAACGGCGAGAAAAATGAATAATCAACCTCAAAGTATTGAATACGAACGAAAATCACTAAATTTGAACCTTAAATAAGCACAGGTATGAATTAGATGTGAGTGGATTACTCACGTTGTCGACGAATTTGGAAGAAGCCGAGCCCACCAGAAATCGAGCGAAGCCAGAGCAACCGAGGGAAGACGAACGAAGTTCGAACCCTAGTTTGGATCGAAAGAAAGCAACGGCCGCCATTTTCTCAAAGAAAAAATATAAAAGAGGATCGGGTTGAATAATAAATAAAAAAGGAACGGGACAAAGAAAATGAAAAAAATGGAAAAAGGGGGAGGGGATGATTTATTTGCTTTAGCAAATTATCACGGCCCAATAAAAAGAAAAACATGGACCACTATTTAATTTACAAATCCCATCGACACTTAATAGATTTTTCAAAAGAGTTTCAAACTGGCTTTAAAAAATCCAAACAGCAATTAGCTAGGAAAGGTAATCGTCCAAAGACGATAATTAATCGGTACGAAATACCGGGTTGTTACATCGATTAACCTCATTATTATTTAGTCTTGAAATATTACCTCACTAGATTCAATATCATTTAAGTAACCTTAAATTACATTTTTCTAAATATTTTCTTTAATTTATTTAAACGTTAAATATTCCTTAAATTACTTAAATCAAAAATCCAGTTATAAAATCATACCTTTAAATTTCCCATTCAATAATTTCAAATCGATTTAATTAAATAAAATCCCTATCTAAATACCATTTCAAATAAACCCAGATTTATCTTCCCAACCTTACTCATTCCATTCATTGCAAGAAAGTCTATTGAAATATAGCTTTACATAATACTCAAGCATATTATATGTATTAAATCCATCTAATTTAAATCAAATATTACTACTAACCTATACATATAAAATTATCATTTATATAATATCTTAAGAATCTATATTTATTAAACCATATATTTCTTTCCAAAACCATAGAAATTATTTTCAAAATACTTATATATGGACCAATGGTGTCTGTATATATTTCTTATCATATGGTCAAGTGATACGGATATTTCTCATTTAAATCCGTACACCAAATATATACGGGTGGATATCATTTCAACCCGTAATCCCAAATTCGAAAATCGCTTGGGTCTGTCATTTCAACCCATAACGAAATTCTCCTATTCTAAAGTCCGTTCGGGTATGAATCATTTCAACTCATAGTGAATTCTAAACTACAGGGAACTTGCAGTGTGATAACAGATATGATAATAATATAACAGGCATATATCCTCAATAATAATACAATATAAACTACAGGATATGGTGTCATATCCCATAGGTGAACAGTTATATATAATAGCATAAATATAACAATTTAAATACAACAGCATATTTCAATTGTTGTTTCAATTGAAATCAAATTTAATAAATAAAAGAACGTTAATCGTGAGTGATTGCTCACCTTCTGAAGCTAGAAAGAATAAACAAGGGAAACGAGTTACGTATTCCAAAGCGATGCTAGATGGATACGATTCGATGGAGAAAACAGGCATGAGGGACAAAGCTGATAACAGGAAACGAAGGAATCAAATTAGAACCGGATTGATGAAGATAATTGGTATAAGAGAATTTTGAAAAACGATATCCATTTAAAGCACATGTACATATATAAATCAAAATAAATATATTATTTTCAATGCCTCATATATTCGAAACCAACGTATATAAAAAACTCAAAATTAAAAGTGTGTATAACTGATATAACTGTATTACACCTAAAAAAAATACTATTATATACAACCGATATATCTACCATAACAGTTCAAATGTATTGTCGCAACGTAATCATTATCATGCGTTACACCCTACAAAATGCACATTAACTACAAATGCAGGCTGTCAACATATATATGACAAAGAAAATGCGAACAATATGACAAACGCAGACCACACTATAACATCAATTATATAGCAAGAAAACTTTATATATATATATATATATATATATGCGTATAACCAAATATATTAGTATATACAATATATGCGAACTATCAACCGTTAAAAGTAGAACGTATTATAAATCTATACAACAAACACCTATAAACTATATTTGAAATATAAGTATTTGAAATACATTTGTAAAACAAACTATAAACAACTTGTAATATAATATATAAAATAAATATATTACCAATTTAAACTTCACAGATATGAACGAGTTTACATAAAATGATATACAAAGTTGCAATGCATGACTCGCCTATATAAAGTAGGTTATATTATAACTACAACTTATTAAAATATACCTTATAATACTTGAAATCAAAACGGCATTCGGCAGAGAAAAGATCACTGCCACCCAATATAATTCGCATACTTAACTATATGTATAATTTCAATAATATGCGGATAAAACCCAACTGTGAATATGTTTTATGTATATATTTTGTTTCTCTTAAAACAAGACTAAACCAATACTTGAACAAGGTATTGTAACATGCATATATTTAAACTAATATTATCAAACTAACCCGTCATATATACACATATTAACAAGGCATGTTTTATTAAATACATACTACACTGCTGGAATCGTTCACAGCCTAGTTTTATACTCTATGCATATGAGTAAAGAGACCTAATATATATAAATACATACAGGCCAAGACTATGCATGGACATATCAACATGGCTACAAAATGAACAACCACTTTGATATACTTAACAGCAAAATAAGCACAGCTCTAGGAAGGTTTCATATCATACGCCAGATATATCCTATGATATATATACGAAAAATACAGATGTATTAATAAAACTTAAACAACTCGTAAATGCTTACTGGTGAATAACGGAGAGGGGAAGCAAATCGTGCTGGAGATGGTGACGCGGAGGCAGAGGGGACCACGGCGGCAGAGGCCGGTCGTCGGCACTAGGTGGCGCGAGCCGATGTCAGGCTGAGTCGGCTTGGTCGGAGATGGGGTTTGCCATGCGCGGAGGGGTGGCTTGATGAGGTGGTGCTTGCGAGAAGGCCGATGATGGAAGATATCGCTGACACTTTTTTTTTAATTTAGCAGAGAGAAACGGCAACAGAGTGGGGAAGGAGATGAGTGGAGAGAGGTTTCTATAGGTGATGGGAAAATGGATTTGTAGGGGAAGAAGAATATGAGGCTACAGGAATGTAGAGTTGTAAGGAATTAAATAGAAAAATAAGTGGACAGAAATGGAAAGGCAAGCATGAATCCAGGGAGTTACGTAGGTAGAGTATTGATTGGTTTTTTTTGTACTGATGGAAAGATTGACTGAACAGGAGAAAATAAAAGTAATAAATGAAATCAATGTTCATGTTATGATTTAGTAGAAGTTAAAGCAAATATTTATTGTGGCCCGCTTCACATTTTAAATTTTGAAACCGAAGGAAGCGAGAAGTCAAAAAGTGGTACCGTTACAACGGACTGTTATCAATATTTCCATCACGTATCGGACCTCAAAATATAGAAGTAAATATACCACGAGATCAGCACGCCGAGACGATCAAAATGGTATACAGATATCAGTGGTACGATTCGATTATAAAAATTCAAATTTCCGCTCACGGAAAAATGCAGCTTAAAACGCAGAAAATAAGACCGACCGAGCTATAGAAGTCCAAATTTTGGAAACGAACGATGACGTCTCACTCAAAAGATAATTTAGGAATTTTCTATAGAAAAATATTCAGGTTTGGAAATAAATTTATTATCGTCAATTTTTAACTAACTTAAATTGAAATTGAATTACATTATAAAATTTACTTTCATAATTTCTGATGAAAATTTACCATTTGCTATATTTAATTATACGTAATCCAAATATTATTCAAATTATTTTTATTAAAATTTCACCAACTTTAATTAAATATGTCATTAACATCCATTAAAAATTAATAAAATTTTACGGGTCGTTACAAAACTCCTATTCACCAGTTCTATAATCTAAAACACTTAACTTGTGGTTCTGAAACATGGATCGCTAACTTCTATGCGCTTCTATTCGACACCAGCTCTTAAGATATATTCCAATCCTTCAAGTCCCTTTTTACTACTTCCTTCCATGTCAACCTTGGTCGACTTCTACCTCTCTTTTAGCATTCGATATGGCCTATAATTTCGATGCGCTTAGGTGCATCAAGATTCCTCCGTTGGAGAGGCCAAAACCATCTTAAGCGGTGTGGGACTAGCTTCTCTTCAATTAGTGCTACTCCAAGTTTGTCACGTACATCATCATTTCTAATTTGGTCTCGTCTTGTATGACCACAGCTCTATCCCAGCATACACATCTATACTACACTCATCTTCTGGGAATGTTGTCTTTTAGTAGGCCAACATTCCGCACCATACAACATTACAGGCCTAATTGTCATTCTATAGAACTTTCCTTTAAGATTTTTTGGGATTTTACAGTCACAGAGAATGTAAGACGCTAGTCTCCATTTCACCCGTCCTGCTCGAATTCTAAAGCTAACATATTCATCAATCTCACCATCATGTAGCAACATTGATCCCAGATATCAAAAGGATTCTTTCTTGGGCATTACTTGTCCGGCCAGAGTGACATCTCGATTCTCAGACCCGATACCACTGGACTCGCACTTCACATACTCTATTTTGGTTCTACTAAGCCTTAAACCTTTTGAAGTCTACCTCCACAACTCTAGTTATTTATCAACCTTTATCCCACTTTCGTCAATTAGCACAACATCATTAGTAAATAGCATACATCAAGTAATCTCACATTGTATACTCCTCGTAACCTCATCCATCGTAGGAAAAATATAATAGCTCAAAGCTAACCCTTGATGTAATCCTATAAGTTAATTAAAATAATATATGTATGTATGTATGTATGTATGTATGTATGTATGTATGTATACTAAAGAACATTATATAAGTTAATTAAATTATAAATAATTATAAACAAGTTAAACTTGTATAACATCAATGTATAATATAAGCGAAATTGTAAGAAACTCAATTTAGATTCAGGATTAAATACACGCACTACACATATATCATGATTTCAGATGAGTCTAACACTTGAATCTTGAGGGTACTTTAAGGGAAATATGTTATTTCCTAAATCGATATCACTCAAATAAAAGTGTACATTAAGGATAATGAGCCTTTAGTATATAAAGTTGTTACCTACCCATTATATATTAATAGATTACTTGCATACTCTTTAGTTGTGGAGCAAACTCAAGCTAGGGATGTTATGTGTAGTACTACTAATATATTTACTAGACGAGTTAAGTTACATGCATATATTTATTGAGCAAACAAAAGGTACATGCATTATACTTAAGCTATCAGAAATGGTAGGTACGAGTGAATAATCTCTTTCAATTTGCTAAGCAAACTAGTGGTTAAGATGAGATTAGGAAACAGACCATAGGTTAGAAGTTGAATATGATACAAATGGATAAAGTATTATCTGTTGCTTGTGGACCTATAGTGTATTGAGCAAACTCAAGGTTAGAATCCCATAGCAAGTGAGTCCTTGCACCCACTAGGGAAGTTGAAAGATGTATATATTTTCTTAAGGTTTTGAGAAACATAAAAATCTAGTGGGAATTTATTAGATAAATGAAATGAATATATTTAACCTATCTAACAGTATAAGAACAATTATTATGTTTAAATTGTTCTAATGTACTTAAATTAAATTTGCAGCAACATTACCAGTCTAGGACTGTTTTCTGAAAATGATAAGCTCACTACACCTACCTATACTAAATAGCTAAGAGCAATTAAAATAGCACTCATATATGAGCATTTCTAGTCATATACTAATGCATCTTTGAGAGAAACCCCCGTTAAAGGTGATGACCCTAAGGCAGTAAAAGCTTATAACACTTGGGTAGCTGGCTGTGAAATCACTCAAGTTTATATTGTCAACTTTAGGCAACCCATTCAAAGGAAATAAGAAATATATTTATTCACAAAACACCTGAAAGCCTTAAAGCTTTGTTTGGGTTGCAATCTCGTTCCATAAGGTATGAGGTTACTAAGAAGTTGTTCAATACGAAGATGAGTAAGGGCAGTCATGTTGAGGATTTCATCTTAACCTTTAAAGGCTTTATTGATAGACTTTTAGAGTAAGATGTAAATGTAAATAATGAATTATAATTAGATTTGATTCTAGGCTCACTGACTCTCTAAATCAAGCTATTTATATTGAACTACAATATGAACTGTTTAAGCGTAACCCTTGTCGAGCTACTCAGTATGTTGAGGATATCTTAGGGATCGTTTAAGGATCAAAACACATTGTTAGTTGTAAAGGGCAAAGTGAAGTCTTCTAAAAGTTCAAAGAAATGAAAATGGATTTTAAGAAAGGTAAGAAGGTTGCTCCTACTAATAATGGTGAATGCTACTATTTTCATAAGAAAGGGTATTGGAAGCAGAATTGTCTGGACTATTTGAAGAAAGCCAAAGAAAAGACGAAATTATTTCTTCCACTCCTAGAGGTATGTTTATGATCCAATTTGTTTTGCAATTAATTAATAATCTTGCATCTTAGATATTGGATCTAGTACTCACATCTATAATTTGCTATAAGGACTTAAGGGCATACAACATGTGGCAAGGGGTGAAATGAGGCTTCAAGTTGCTGATGTTCTATAGCAGATGCAACTTTAGTTGTAGACTATCACTTGAATTTTCCTAACGGATTTGATTTAGTTTTGAAAAATTGTTATTATGTTAAAAAAATAATTTTGCAGTATTATATTTGTTCATAGATTGTTTCAGAGAGGTTTCGACTTTAACTATAAAGAGAGAGTATTGTGAATAATGTGTTTGATTTAACATATATTTGCAATTGTGTTTTGGATAATGGAATTTATGTACTTAATTTTAGTCATAGATGTGTAGTTGATAAATCTTCTTTTAACGTTAATAATATTAACTTATGATACTGTAGGCTAAGTCATATTAGTGACAAAAGACCGCACAAACTAAAAGCCGAAAGTTTCTACGATCATTTGATTATGCATCATTTAACATATGTAAGTCATGTTATAAAGGAAAATGACTAGGAACACCTTTAGTGGGAGTAATAAAAGATCTAATGAACTCTTGGGTCTTGTATATACCGATGTATGTGGGCCAATGCATACACTGAAAAAGGATAACTCATCTTCACTAGTAAATTTTATCAATGATTTTCTCGAGATTAGGATATGTATCTCATGAAGAACAAATCCATAGTCTATGAGAAATATAAAGAGCATAAGAACGAGTTGGAAAATAAAAAGAACTATAAAACTAAAATACTTTAATCGAATCAAGGAGTTGAGTATGTTGGACAAAAGATCCAGTAGTATTTAAAAGATAATGGATTATCTCTTAGATTAGTCCACCCTATACTCTACAACACAGTGGTGTTTCAGAAATAAGGAATCAAACCCTATTAGATATGGTTTGTTCCACTATGAGCAAGGCTAAGTTACCTCTTTCCTATTGGGATTTACATAAGAAACCGCAGCTTGCCTACTAAATTTGTTCCTAAGATGCCATATGAGATATGGTATGGGAAGAGACCATACCCTGAGTATATGAAGGTATGGGGTTGTCCAGATTATGTTAAGAATATTGGCCTCAATAAACTTTTGGCAACATCCACTATGTGTAAATTTATAGGATATCCCAAGAATTCTATGGGATATATTTTCTATAACATCAAGGAACAAAAATTTGTTATTTCTCCATATGCTGTCTTTTAGGAAATGAATTTCTATTAAATGAAACCAGTTGCAAAGTCGTGGGCTTGGATGAGATCTAAGAAATTAACATAGAGTTCGAGCCAGTGGAAGAATCGAATTTTGAAAATATGAAATCTATTAGAAGGTCTAATAGGGAATCTCACATACTAAAGAGATGCTGTGGTTTTGTCATGGATGACGAGCAAGAAGACCGTGTCTTAGAAGATTCTCTTCTCTAATTCTGAAAAGCACTACAGAGTAAGGACTTTGCATTTTGGCTTGAAATAATGAAATCTGAGATGAATTCTATATGTTCAATAAAGTTTATGGTTTGAATGACGTACCTGAAGGAATAAAACCCATTGGCTGCAAATGTATTTCTAAGAAAAAAGCTAAATGTAAATGGAGAGGAAGAGACCTATAAGGCAAGGCTAGTTATGAATTTTTTTTATCAAATTCAAGGCATTGATTATGAGGAAACGTTTTTGCCCGTATCCATTCCTATATCCGTATAGATAATTCTTGTTATAACTGCATTCTATGATGTGAAAACAACATTTTTTAATGACGATTTAGAATAGGCCATTTACATATCACAGCCCGAGGGTTTTCAAGTCAGTGGGAGCGAGGGAAAGGAAAGAAAATTGTTAAGATCAATTTGTGGTCTCAAACAAGCATCATGGAGTTAGAATAACTACTTTGATAAAGTAATTAAATAGCTCAGTTTTCATCGGAGTACAAAGGAAGCAAGCATCTACCAGAATGAATAAGGAAGTACTATAGCATTCTTAGTCTTGTAAGTCGATAATTTGCTCCTTACTAGCAATCACATCGCTTTATTGCAATTAGTGAAAGCATGGTTGTCCAAGAACTTCTTTATGAAAGATTTGGAAGAAGCGACCCATACACTTGGTATAAAGATGTACAAAGATAGATCCAAGAGATTATTATCCCTATACATAAATACTAGACTAAAACAGTTCAGTGTAGAGAATTCCAAGCGCTGAACTGTTCCAGTGCTATTTGAATCATCCTTTCTTAGAAGGACGCTCCTTATATTGATGAAAAGAAGGAGCTTATGAAGAGGATATCATATGCATCCACGATCGGTTCCATCATGTATGTTATGCTATGTACTAGATCAGATGTGAACTATATATTAGGATGCGTAAGCCGATGTCAATCTATCTCTTAGAAAATCATTAAATGACAGTAAAATGTGTTCTTAATACTTAAGAAATAATAAGACTTATTCCATGTATATGATAATGAATAATTCCTTATAAAGGGGTATGCAGATTCCAGCTTTCAATGAGACTTAATCGGTGTTTGGTTATATATGCACATTGAATGGCAGAGCGATCATTTGTAAAAGTCCCCAGCAAGAGATAATAGTTGATTCAACAATGGAGGCAGAATACATTGCCCTCATTGAAGCAGTAAAGAAATAGTTTGGATATAATGGTTGAGCTAGGAGTGTTTCCAAACATTGAGAAATCCATGATATTGTTATGTGATATAATGTTGCGATGCAGATCGCTAGAGAACTAAGTGCTCATAAGAAGTCAAGGCACATGTAATACCCCAAAAATTTAATGAATGAAATAAAAAAATATTAATAATACAATGACATAAAAATAATTGAAATTAATGAATCATTTAAATAAATTAAATATAAAAAGCAGTAAAATGGTTATTTTACGACTTTAGAATTTGATGACAAAACTAGCACCATTGCGATCGACTCATTTTTTATTCGTGCAATATCTTGATTTGCCTCATTTGGAGTCCGTATGGAGGAAATGTGGTTGAAACATCCTCGAATCGAATGGGAGCCAAAGAATGAGGTTTTTAGTTTGAATTTCAAAATGGGAGGACTGTTTTCCCACCAACTGCTTAAGAAACTAACACATAGATTCAGTTCAAAAAACCACCTAACACTTCTTCTTCTACTTACAACTTTCATATAAACTACCTAAGATCAAATTCAAACATCACTCTCAAAGCACGACCAAATTGAATAAGACCAAAGGTGAGACGACCCGACTTTCTCACCACAGAAAATCGCATCATCTTGAAGAAAGAAAGGGATAGAAAAGAGAAAAGAAAGAGAGAAAGAAGAAACAACATCAGAATCTCAACAACGGAATGAATAAATTATATTAATAACATAAATATTACATAGTTTACAACCATTATCAGAGTTACGCAGATTATACATCATATACTAGTCAGTTATAAACACCTGTCTAGTTATACAACTCAATACGATACAAGGAAACTACTCAGAGAAACCAACACAGCGGAATACTATATATTTACACGTAGAAGCCTCCTGCTCCATTGCTCCTCCAGAATTCGTCAAAGCTAACCTGAATTCCCTTGGCTACTCGTAAAAATTTGAGTACCCAAGAGTTTAAGAAAACAGAAGATAAACTCCGGGTCAGACATGGGTCTGGTGTGAGTAACAGGTCAAGGTTGCTTAACTTTCAAAAACCTTTTGAAAAGAAAGGTATCACGTAAGACTTCCCAAACATAAAAATGGAAAAGTTTTTACCTTACGCTAACCAAAACATTTGATAGGAAATCCAGTGATATTATAATAGGTCTAGGGTTTTCAAGTAAAATACAGAAATAGCTGGAATGCTTACATCTCACGTTCAAACATAGTTGGGCACAACTAATATGTACGACACTTATTGGATTTTGGATTCCATACAATGGCAGGGATACCGGGGTACCGCCCGTCACAGTACGTGGCCTAGATCAACGTACCGAGGATCACTCCCAATCCCCTGCAATACAAGGCCGGAACCATCCCTTACTGGACAACCCCGAATAAGACAACCCCAGCAGTTGGAGCTCAACAACTGCCCATACAGCCGAAATAAAAGGGACCTCTAGACAGGGGAAAATCTCATCCTACTTGGGAATGACCCACTTATCCTTGCTGCACCTCCCCTGTTTTAGCCATTCCTGGTTGATTAGGCTTGAGGCTACGATTACCTTTATAGATCACATCACTTAGAATGCTCATCGTCCGCCTGACGATGTTCTGAAAGCATTCAATCCATACAAGTTCGTTCTGGGTTCGAACGAAACCGAAGGCATTATCTCGTTACACTCATTTTGGAATCACCCTCAGAGTTAACGACGATAACCCTTGCACTCTGAATCTTCATCTTCACTTGAGATTCACGACCTATCATTAATTTGGATCGATGTGGTTTTCAGATATCCAAATATGGATACCTGATCCCGGTCTCATCGAAATACAAAACGTGTCTTTTAAGGTCAAGTTGTTTAAAAGTTTAAAACAATTCAATTCAGTATCTATATACACACAGATAGATAACTCACCAATCACAATTGATAATCAACATTATCATAATAAACAGATGATCCACATTATCATCATAAACAGATAATCCATACTTATCATCAAAATAGGTAATCCATAATATCATCACAATGCAATCAAAGCATTCATATCACACCGCATTACTTATCTCATTTCTGAGATCACAAAGCGTCCAAGGCAATCAATATCACCCATTCATTCATAAGCAATGATTTACTTCATCACAATATAATTAATTTAAAGTGAATTACATTAATTACCTCCATCTCTAATTAATTTAAAGTGAATTAAATTAATTACTTCATCTTTAATTAATTTAAAATAAATTAAATTAATTACTTTATGAATATAAATCTTGCTTACATAACCCTTAATTAATTACAAGTAAATTAATTAAGCATTCAAACTAATCACCTTAATTAATCACCCTTGATTAATTATCCTTTAATTACTTCCATGTAATTATCCTTTGATTAATTTCACAAATTAATTATCGTCAACCAAAAACAGTAATTAACCTTTAATTACTTCAATTAATTAATTAACTATAATTAATTACATTAATCCTTAATTAATTACATTAATTGATTACCTTTTATCACTTATCATTGATTAATTAATCTTAATTACATCATTAATTATATTAATTAATGATCCCTAATTACATTTTAATTAATTACCTTATTTAAATTAATTACATAAAGAAATCAACCACAATTATTAATCATTCCAGATTAATCACATTCAGTAATTAACTAACCTTAATAACTTTATTAAATAAATTAATTATTTCTTATTTAATTATCCTTAATTAATTCCTTGATTAATTATTAAGTAATTATACTCACATTACTTCCATTCTTAAATCATCTTCAATAAATTACATTCAGTAATTACCATTAATTACTTCATCTAAGTAATTACAATCCATTAAATACATTAAGTAATTATCATCAAATCATCTAGTATTTAAAATTAGTTAAACTTAATTAATTAATTTAAACAATCACATTAAACTCAATTAATTACATTAAGTAATTAATTCCTTCCATTAAGTAATTACACTTAAACAATTCACAACTGATTATTATTAAATTAATTAATCTAATTAATTATTAAAAATTAACCACATTAATTAATAGTTAAATAATCCCAGTTAATGACCTTCATTAACCATTCTTTAATTACTTCCATTAGGTAATTAACTTAGATTAACCATTGTTTGTCACAAATTAAATTATCTTTAATTATCCATTAATTAAAGTCTAATTATTTAATTAATTAAGTGTTAACTGTAATTTAATTAATCTTTAATTACTTGATTAATTAACCTTGATTATAACTAAATTGTTTAATTAATAAATCTTTAATCATTAATTAATAATCTAATTAATGATCTTAATTACAAATTAATTAACCCTTAATCAATTATTTATTAATCCCAAATCAGTTAATTAGTTATAATAATTGATTATTCCTTAATTACTCCATTAATTTGATTAATTTCAAATCATTAATCTTAATTAAATTTTTAAGATGAAAACATTTCTTAATTATGACTAATATGTCATTAACAAATACATTTGAAAACAATCGACTTTAAACTTTTCTTCCAAATTTCATTTTTAATTAAAGATTTAAAAATGAATACAAATTGACCTTAAACAAAGCTTAAAGACAATTCAAAACCTTTAATTC
This sequence comes from Allium cepa, assembly GCA_030765085.1. Classification (NCBI taxonomy): domain Eukaryota; kingdom Viridiplantae; phylum Streptophyta; class Magnoliopsida; order Asparagales; family Amaryllidaceae; genus Allium; species Allium cepa. The sequence continues at coordinate 544,721,315 of CM060943.1, read as the reverse complement.
ACATGTTAAAGTAATATTCATTTTATAAAGAAGTTTAAAAGAAATTTAAAACCAAATTTATGTTTAAATTCAAACCGTAGTTAAAATTCACTTTAATATTCAAATTGTTTAAAACATTTTAAATTTGAAAGCTTCTTTTATTACAAAATTGAAATGCATATTAAATTTTGATTCCAGATTTATCTTTAAATTTAAAATCCTATTTACAATATAAAACTTCACTTTGAAATACAAACTACTTAAACATTTCTAAAGTTGTTAAATCAATTTAAATTTAAAAGCTTCTCTTATTTGAAAACTGAGATTTGAACTTAACTCCAACTTGAAAAGTCTAAATTTAAAACTTATCTTAGACTTTATTTTTCATTTTAAACTCAGATTTTAAAATTTATTTTTAAATTTAAAAACTGATCATTAGGTTTCTGTTGAAACCTGTTAAAATTAACTAACCCGAGACACATCCCATATGCTTCGAGTCTACAACCCATCTTCCCCGAGCTAACTACCCCACAACTTCGAGCAACTCAAAAATCTACTTGAGCACAAAAACTCAGGCCAACCAACATCACCAGTACAATTTCTTCACCGTGCATATGCACGGTGGCTCCGACCACCACTGATCATCAGAGATGATCGCAACACACCAGAAATCAACACAACAACCCTCCTCGATCATCAACTCAAGCTCCAACCCTTGAAATCAAAATCTAGCACCAATTTCCAAACCTGGAAACACAAACAAATCCCCCCCCCCCCAAAACCAGTCAACAGCTCAAACTCGCCGCTCCGACCACCTGAAGGTCTACAACTCCGGCCTCGACTTCAACCACGACCCAACGACCAATCGCCAAAAACTTACTACACTCGATCAACTAAAGAACCTGTTGTGATCGAATTCCCTAAGCCTAGTCAAAACTAGGGTTCCAAAGGAGATTTCACTACTGCAGCTTCTCTGATGAATTAAATCACCATCAACAATTTTTCTTAGCATCTACAATCACTTCTCTACCATCTGGAAGAACTCAGTCTCCTCCAGTTACATAGATCACCAGGAAATCAAGAATTCCCATTTCAGTTCAATAACAAACTGCACCTTTAACTAAATTCTAAAAATCTTGATTCTTGTGTTAAAAATCATTTTTCAGTTGATGTTTTCGATTTATAATACTGGATTAAGAAATTACACAGTTTGAATCTTTGATTTCATCTAACATGCACTGATGTTCTTATGTTTCTAGAGACAACAAGCTTATATTTCAACTTACTTAAAATCTTTAAATATTAACCTAAGATAAATCAACAACTTTGATTTATAAATTGCATTCTAGTAGAAACTAATTAAAAGAAAATAAGGATCTTAAATAAAACTTGTGCCAAGAAAACAAAATAGAACAAGGCAATTTAAACAGCATGCATACAAATACATTTCACAACAGACATTTAATTATAAACATATGCAATACTTATTCATTTCAGTATACTAGCATGCAACAAATTTTTAACTTTTAAATTTTTAAAAAGTTACTCACATGCTCCTGAAGAAGACAGAACTTCCATTTTGAAATGCCTTTGAACTTTAAAACTGCATTTCCCCTTAGATTTTAAAAGCTGCTTGCATGCTTCCAAACTTTTAGAATAGATCTTCAAATTTTCTTTTGTTTCTAGGTTGTATGCAGAGCCCATTTCCAAATTTAAGGAAAAAAATGCAGATTTGATTTGAAGATCCAGACTACAGAATTGAAATTGAGGAGTTTGTTTTGCTTTTAGTTTGAAAATGGCAGGTTTGCTTTTGAAGATGATTACTGACTTTTGATACTTTGAATCTCCTTTAAAAACTGACATGCTTCTATAAAAGCATGTTTTAAAAACTTGCAGACACTCCCAAGATTTCCAGATTAAAAAGAAAATTGCTTTTTGCTTTATTTTAAAACTGTTTGCAGGCTTGGTTTTCAGATTTGTTAAATGAGCAAGTTGAAATTTTCTTTGATTAGAAAAAAAATGAGAAAAGAAACAAGAGTGAAGGATGTTTACTTATATAGGCAAATTTTCAAATTTTACTAAATTTTAGAAAAAAAAACCAAAATGTGACACTTGTATAAATTTCAACATTTGTCAACTTAATATGTTTATGTTTTAACATTTGTTAAATGATGCTTTAGGAAATCAACACATGTCTTTATAAAAGTAATTTGTATTTTAATTTACATGTTAATATATATGTTAATCCTAATTAATTTGTTAATTAGTATTTTACATGTATATAAATTTTTAAAAGAAATAAAAACGAATTATACTTATAAATAAAAGCTCATGCATATAAAGATTAAAACAATTAAAAATCTATACTATGGAATTTAAAACTTTATATTCATAATTTAAATCAAATTCAAATCAATTTCTAAAATCTAATATTTGAAAATCAAGTTATATATATAAATTAAATTTGAAATAACAAATGCTATTTTTATTCAAAATCCATTTGTAAAAATAATACATTATTAGTATTGTTTTTCTTAGAAATGACTCATTATTAAATTAAAATAATTATAAAAGAAATTATTTCCTTACTAATAAATTACTCATTTTATTAAACTATATTTTAAAAAAAAACAAAACAAACCTTTTAGTTAATTCATTTAAATTTTTAAACTTAAGCCAAAATTATTTTAAACATTTAAACATCTTCCTTAACAATTTAAAATCATATATTTATTAATTAAATAGTTTTGAAAAATTTAATATTAAATTAAATCAAAATTTCCAAATTATTGATATATATATATATATATGAATTTTAATCAAGATTCATTTTTTAAATTTAAACCAAGATTATTTATTTAATAACTTTGAAAAGCTTTATATTAAATAAAAACTAATTTTCAAATTACAAAAAATATTAGAATTAGAAAATATGCTTTATTTATTAAATTTAAAACAAAGCTAATCTATTTACAATATAAACTATATATTTATATTATAAATAGAAACCAATTTATTAGCTTAAAAAGATAAAATCTTCCAATTAAATATTTATTAAAGGAAAATTATTAACTCAATTTGAATTATTATTAACAAAATTATCAATATCAATTTAACTTTTAATACAGATTATTAAATTGATGTTGTCAAAAATTCCGGGATGTTACAATCCTTCCCCCTTAAAAGAATTCCATCCCCGAAATTTAAAACAAAGGTCATTTAATAATCTCATTAAAGATTTAATTTTTAAACACAAGCACATATCAAATATATGCTAACAACCGTAGCAACCAACTCATCCAATCAAACCAATCTAACTATCCAAACAAAATTCTGGATATAATTTCCTCGAGTTTCCCCATGTACGAACACCGGGATACTCGCTCTACAGAATCCAAACAATCAAAACTACTAAACTACAAAGCTTCTATTCATCTAGATCTACAAAACTCAATAGGATATCAAACTACAGATAAGTCTGACTCAACAACCAGAACTCCTGAACTGCTGGTGCCAAAACCAGAGATAGATCATACTTGTATTTCCTCAGAGATACGTGAAACTCATCGAATCTCATTTATCCAAACTGGAAAGTCAATCCTGAAAACCAATCACTTATCCTCATAAGAATGCAGAAAAGATCCAAAATACTTCAGAGCTAGCTTCCCAGCCTTACCCAATCTTATAGCTCCCTTTTGATCGTAGAAAACTTATCCAAAATCTAATCTCCGCCTCTGGAATCCAAATTCCTTCAACTCTTATCCTCAAAACTCTTCGGATGATCCTAGGCTGCCTACATCCTTCCAAATTAGCCTAACCTCCATTGATGCCTCTAGAAACAAACAAACCAATCATCTCAACAAAATGATCTCCTCAAGATCAACCCAGATCCATGAACTCAAACTCTACTCCTCAAATATCAGAAGACTAAACTCGCTTCTTCTGACCGGAAAAGAAAAGCAGATGTACTCCCAAACTACTTCCACTGCACAACTCTGATCCGAAGTAGATGAAAATGCTGACGAGGAACACGAGCATAAATAGGACAACACATCCTAGAAATATGGTTCATCAGATCCATAAAGAAACTCAAAAACTCCACTAAAACCAGAGCTGCTTCATCAAACTCTAATACTAAGAACCATCCTTCTATTAAACTAAACCACCGGTACCACTCAAGAGAGAATTCCGGTCGATAAGGAAACTCAATCTCCAGATGCGGACAAACCTCTGTCTTCCTGAAGACATTCGGAAAAACTTTGATAACCCAATAGAACACCAACTATCGCAAGTCACTTTTGCGATCAGCCCAGACTAATTCCAAAGAAAACTGTTCTCTCTTTACCAAACAGAACAGCTTACACTTAACTAGCTAATCCATCGAAGAAACGAATCCACTATGCTGCTTCTGAACTCCTCCTTCAGAAAAACTGCTAATCCAGAAGACTTCCTGCTGACATACAGAACACTCCAAGCTGCACTGCTGACACAGATGCCAAAAATCTTCTAATCCAAAGCTCTTCGAGAAACTCGAACCTCAAACCAAACAGAAACACTATGATGAATACAGCCATAACTTCAAAGCACACTCAATTCCCAAAACTTGTTCCAAAGAAATATCTTCGAAAACATCCATAGTCACTGCATCTCATCACGCAGCTACTATTTCCTGAGGTTTCAAAATACCACCACTCGCTTCTGCCTACTAATACAGATCCAAACTCTACTCATCCAACTTCTAAAATAAACTCCGAACCTTTAAAAGGTTTCCTTCAGAGATCGATGAAATCCGAACACCACTACAAAGCTCACTCGAGATGGTATTAAGTCTACAGTCTGGACAGATACACTTCCAACCTCAAACATTCAAACTCCAAACAATGGTAGTCGTGTTACACACACCACTACCCCATCTATCTTTATAACTTATATTGGAAAACCTGAACAGGTAACCCAACAGATAGGTAGAAATGAATAAATAAATATAAATATAATAAAAATTACAAATACGCTCTCTCAAGATGGACACCACTCCAGAGCCTAGGTATTCACTCAACCTAATGCTCTGGTACCAAGTGAGACGACCCGACTTTCTCACCACATAAAATCGCATCATCTTGAAGAAAGAAAGGGATAGAAAAGAGAAAAGAAAGAAGAGAAAGAAGAAACAACATCAGAATCTCAACAGAAGAACGAATAAATTATATTAATAACATAAATATTATATAGTTTACAACCATTATCAGAGTTACGCAGATTATACATCACATACTAGTCAGTTATAAACACTTGTCTAGTTATACAACTCAATACAATACAAGGAAACTACTCAGAGAAACCAACACAGCGGAATACTATATATCTACATGCAGAAGCCTCCTTCTCCATTGCTCCTCCAGAATTCGTCAAAGCTAACCTGAATTCCCTTAGCTACTCGTAAAAATTTGAGTACCCAAGAGTTTAAGAAAACAGAAGATAAACTCCGGGTCAGACATAGGTCTGGTGTGAGTAACAGGTTAAGGTTTCTTAACTTTCAAAAACCTTTTGAAAAGAAAGGTATCATGTAAGACTTCCCATACATAAACATGGAAAGTTTTTACCTTACGCTAACCAAAACATTTGATAGGAAATTCAGTGATATTATAATGGGTCTAGGATTTTCAAGTAAAATACAGAAATAGCTAGAATGCTTACATCTCACATTCCAACATAGTTGGGCACAACTAATACGTACGTCACCTATTGGATTTTGGATTCCATACAATGGCAAGGCTACCGGGGTACCGCCCGTCACAGTACATGGCCTAGATCAACGTACCGAGGATCACTCCCAAACCCCTGCAACACAAGGCCGGAACCATCCCTTACTGGACAGCCCCGAACAAGACAACCCCAGCAGTTGGAGCTCAACAACTGCCCACACACCCGAAATAAAAGGGACCTCTAGACGGGGGAAATCTCGTCCTACTTGGGCACAACCCACTTGATCTTGCTGCACCTCCCCAGTTTTAGTCATTCCCGGTTGATGAGGCTTAACGCTACGATTACCTTTATAGATCACATCACTTAGAATGCTCATCATCCACCCGACGATGTTCTGAAAGCATTCGACCCATACAAGTTCATTCCGGGTTCGAACAAAACCGAATGCATTATCTCGTTACACTCATTTTGGAATCACCCTCAGAGTTAACGACGACAACCCTTGCACTTTGAATCTTCATCTTCACTTGAGATTCACGACCTATCGTTAATTTAGATCGATGTGGTTTTCGGATATCCAAATATGGAAACCCGATGCCGGTCTCATCGGAATCCAAAACGTGTCTTTTAAGGCCAAGTTGTTTTAAAGTTTAAATCAATTCAATTCAGTATCTATATACACACAGATAGATAACTCACCAATCATAATTGATAATCAACATTATCATAATAAACAGATGATCCACATTATCATTATAAACAGATAATCCATACTTATCATCAAAATAGATTATCCATAATATCATCACAATGCAATCAAAGCATTCATATCACACCGCATTACTTATCTCTTTTCTGAGATCACAAAGCATCCAAGGCAATCAATATCACCTATTTATTCATAACAAATGATTTACTTCATCACAATATAATTAATTTAAAGTGAATTAAATTAATTACCTCCATCTCTAATTAATTTAAAGTGAATTAAATTAATTACTTTATCTTTAATTAATTTAAAATAAATTAAATTAATTACTTCATCAATATAAATCTTGCTTACTTAACCCTTAATTAATTGCAAGTAAATTAATTAAGCATTCAAACTAATCGCCTTAATTAATCACCCTTGATTAATTATCCTTTAATTACTTCCACGTAATTATCCTTTAATTAATTTCACAAATTAATTATCCTCAACCAAAAACAGTAATTAACCTTTAATTACTTCAATTAATTAATTAACTATAATTAATTACATTAATCCTTAATTAATTACATTAATTAATTACCTTTTATCACTTATCATTGATTAATTAATCTTAATTAATTAATCTTAATTACATCATTAATTATATTAATTAATGATCCCTAATTACATTTTAATTAATTACCTTATTTAAATTAATTACATAAAGAATTAACCACAATTATTAATCATTCCAGATTAATCACATTCAGTAATTAACTAACCTTAATTACTTTATTAAATAAATTAATTATTTCTTATTTAGTTATCCTTAATTAATTCCTTGATTAATTATTAAGTACTTATACTCACATTGCTTCCATTCTTAAATCTTCTTCAATGAATTACATTCAGTAATTACCATTAATTACTTCATCTAAGTAGTTACAATCCATTATTTACATTAAGTAATTACCATCAAATCATCTAGTATTTAAAATTAATTAAACTTAATTAATTAATTTAAACAATCACATTAAACTCAGTTAATTACATTAAGTAATTAATTCCTTCCATTAAATAATTACACTTAAACAATTCACAACTAATTATTATTAAATTAATTAATCTAATTAATTATTAAAAATTAACTACATTAATTAATTGTTAAATAATCCTAGTTAATGACCTTTATTAACCATTCTTTAATTACTTCCATTAGGTAATTAACTTAGATTAACCATTGTTAATCACAAATTAAATCATCTTTAATTATCCATTAATTAAAGTCTAATTATTTAATTAATTAAGTGTTAACTGTAACTTAATTAACCTTTAATTACTTGATTAATTAACCTTGATTATAACTAAATTGTTTAATTAATAAATCTTTAATCATTAATTAATAATCTAATTAATAATCTTAATTACAAATTGATTAACCCTTAATCAATTATTTATTAATCCCAAATCAATTAATTAGTTATAATAATTGATTATTCCTTAATTACTCCATTAATTTGATTAATTTCAAATAATTAATCTTAATTAAAATTTTAAGATAAAAACATTTCTTAATTATGACTAATATGTCATTAACAAATACATTTGAAAACAATCTACTTTAAACTTTTCCTTCAAATTTCATTTTTAATTTAAGATTTAAAAATGAATACAAATTGACCTTAAACAAAGCTTAAAGACAATTCAAAACCTACAATTCACATGTTAAAGTAATATCAATTTATAAAGAAGTATAAAAGAAATTTAAAACCAAATTTATGTTTAAATTCAAACCATGGTTAAAATTCACTTTAATATTCAAATTGTTTAAAACATTTTAAATTTGAAAACTTCTTTTCATTACAAAATTGGAATGCATATTAAATTTTGATTCAAGATTTATCTTTAGATTTAAAAACCTATTTACAATATAAAACTTCATTTTAAAATACAAACTACTTAAACATTTCTAAAGTTGTTAAATCAATTCAAATTTAAAAGCTTCTCTTATTTGAAAACTGAGATTTGAACTTAACTCCAACTTAAAAAGTCTAGATTTAAAACTTATCTTAAACTTTATTTTTCATTTTAAACTCGGCTTTTAAATTTTATTTTTAAATTTAAAAACTGATCATCAGGTTTCTGTTGAAACCTGTTAAAATTAACTAAACTGAGACACATCACATATGCTTCGAGTCTACAACCCATCTTCCCCGAGCCAACTACCCCACAACTTCGAGCAACTCAAAAAACTACTCGAGCACAAAAACTCAGGCCAACCAACATCACCAATACAATTTCTTCACCGTGCATATGCACGGTGGCTCCGGCCACCACTGATCATCAGAGATGATCGCAACACACCAGAAATCAATACAGCAACCCTCCAAGATCATCAACTCGAGCTCCAACCCTCGAAATCAAAATCGAGCACCAATTTCCAAACCTGGAAACACAAACAGATTACCCCCCCCCCAAAACCTATCAACAGCTCAACCTCACCGCTCCGACCACCTGAAGGTCTGCAACTCCGGCCTCGACTTCAACCACGACCCAACTACCAATCCCCAAAAACTTACTGCACTCGATCAACTAAAGAACCCGTAGTGATCGAATTCCCTAAGCCTAGTCAAAACTAGGGTTCCAAAGGAGATTTCACTACCACAGCTTCTCTGATGAATTAAATCACCATCAACAATTTTTCTTAGCATCTACAATCACTCCTCTACCATCTGGAAGAACTCAGTCCCCTCCAGTTACATAGATCACCAGGAAATCAAGAATTCCCATTTCAGTTCAATACCAAACTGCACCTTTAACTAAATTCTAAAAATCTTGATTCTTGTGTTAAAAATCATTTTTCAGTTGATGTTTTCGATTTATAATACTGGATTAAGAAATTACACGGTTTGAATCTTTGATTTCATCCAACATGCACTGATGTTCTTATGTTTCCAGAGACAACAAGCTTATATTGCAACTTACTTAAAATCTTTAAATATTAACCTAAGATAAATCAACAACTTTGATTTATAAATTGCATTCTAGCAGAAAATAATTAAAAGAAAATAAGGATCTTAAATAAAACTTGTGCCAGGAAAACAAAACAGAATAGGCAATTTAAACAGCATGCATACAAATACATTTTCACAACAGACATTTAATTATAAACATATGCAATAATTATTCATTTTAGTATACTAGCATGCAACAAATTTTTAACTTTTAATTTTTTTATAAAGTTACTCACATGCTCCTGAAGAAGACAGAACTTCCATTTTGAAATGCCTATGAACTTTAAAACTGCATTTCGCCTTAGATTTTAAAAGCTGCTTGCATGCTTCCAAACTTTTAAAATAGATCTTCAAATTTTCTTTTGTTTCCAGGTTGTATGTAGAGCCCATTTCCAGATTTAAGAAAAAAATGCAGATTTGATTTGAAGATGTAGACTACAGAATTGAAATTGAGGAGTTTGTTTTGCTTTCAGTTTGAAAATGGCAGGTTTGCTTTTTAAACATGATTACTGACCTTTGATACTTTGAATCTCCTTTAAAAACTGACATGCTTCTATAAAAGCATGTTTTAAAAACTTGCAGACACTTCAAAGATCTCCAGATTGAAAAGAAAATTGCTTTTTGCTTTATTTTAAAAATGTTTGCAGGCTTGGTTTTCAGATTTGTTAAATGAGCAAGTTGAAATTTTCTTTGATTAGAAAAAAATGAGAAAAGAAACAAGAGTGAAGGATGTTTACTTATATAGGCAAATTTTCAGATTTTATTAAATTTTAGAAAAAAAACAAAATGTGACACTTGCATAAATTTCAACATTTGTCAACTTAATATGTTTATCTTTTAACATTTATTAAATGATGCTTTAGGAATTCAACACATGTCTTTATAAAAGTAATTTGTATTTTAGTTTACATGTTAATATATATGTTAAGCCTAATTGATTTGTTAATTAGTATTTTACATGTATATAATTTTTTAAAATAAATAAAAACAAATTATACTTATAAATAAAAGCTCATGCATATAAAGATTAAAACAATTAAAAATCTATACTTTGGAATTTAAAACTTTATATTCATAATTTAAATCAAATTCAAATCAATTTCTAAAATCTAATATTTAAAAATCAAGTTATATATAAAAATTAAATTTGAAATAACAAATGCTATTTTTATTCAAAATCCATTTGTAAAAATAATACATTATTAATGTTGTTTTTTTAGAAATGATTCATTATTAAATTAAAATAATTATAAAAGAAATTATTTCTTTATTAATAAATTACTCATTTTATTAAACTATATTTTAAAAAGAAAACAAAACAAACCATTTTGTTAATTCATTTAAATTTTAAAAACTTAAGCCAAAATCATTTTAAACATTTAAACATCTTCCTTGACAATTTAAAATCACATATTTATTTATTAAATAGTTTTGAAAATTTTAATATTAAATTAAATCAAAATTTCCAAATTATTGAGATATTTATATTAGAATTTTAAATCAAGATTCATTTATTAAATTTAAACCAAGATTATTTATTTAATAACTTTTAAATCTTTATATTAAATAAACACTAATTTTAAAATTACAAAAAATATTAAAACTAGAAAATATGCTTTATTTATTAAATTCGAAACAAAGCTAATCTATTTACTATATAAACTATATATTTATATTATAAATAGAAACCAATTTATTAGCTTAAAAAGATAAAATCTTCCAATTAAATATTTATTAAAGGAAAATTATTAACTCAATTTGAATTATTATTAACAAAATTATCAATATCAATTTAATTTTTAATACAGATTATTAAATTGATATTGTCAAAAATTCCGGGATGTTACAAAAGGCATTGCGAAACTATTAGACTTGGCTATGTGCCAGTATTGATTTGGGGATGGAAATTTGAAATTAGTTGACATGGTAGGCCAAAAAGAAAGGATGTAGACAAAAATAGTTATTTTGGTGAGTGATTCGTCCTATTATCCTTATATAATGCAACTTCAATGCCATATACATAATGATCAATTATGCACCATGATGAAACAACTAAAATTTAAAATTAGAATAATATTAGTAAACACGCACACTCGTGCATCGGTTGCACCAACAGGTCCATCGGGTGATAATTATTTTGCTAGATTGAACCTGGATGCTAAGGGCCTATATAAAAATAATAATGAATGATTCAGTTTTGTTTCTCTTATATTTTGGAAGGCAAATGAAGGCTGGTGATGCGACAAACGACAATGGTACGAATCGAATGAATGGTCGCAATGATCGATTAATATTTGAAATAAATATATATATGTTAATGCAATATGAAGATGCGATATGATGGTGAGCGTGAAACATGAATGCTACTGTAGCACAAGTAGACATCATGAGACATGGACATGGATATAGATGTGAATGTTAATACGAATACAGGTACAAATCCGGATATAGATGAAAATGCCAATGTAAATTTGTATCTATGACACAAGTAAGTGGTCCAAGTATTGCGTTGCTCTCCTGTAATGCTACGATCGACCAATGGGATGGAGTGGATGCAAGCGATCCTATAAGGCACGAGGCTAGTCTCAAGTCTGAGTCCAGTTAGGTAGCACGAGAAAAACTAGAGACTATATAGGGCATGAGCATAGTCCCGACCATGAGTCATATACACGATTGAAGTGGCAATGGATAATAGGCGACTATGTAGCAAACAAGGCGAATCTAGGGAAATGAGTTTAGATAGATGTGATGCGATATGACTAAATGCATATGACGGTTAGGTATGATGTGGTGACGGAACGTGTGGTGGCTAAGCTATAGACTCATATCATGTTAAAATACTATTTTTGTGGTATATATAGAGTATGTATGGCACACTAACCAGACTTATATCTGACCTACTCCCATTCTTTTGTGTATGTGTATTTCTATGTATATCCAAGTTGATGGAGTGACGGTATAAGGGATGGAGGTCTGTTTTATATTTTATCTATGGTGTAAATAAGAGTAATAGTTAGATTTGACTACATATGTGGATTGGGTTGTATCTATATTTATTCAAACATATGTATTTAATATTGTAGACATATTATGGTGATGTCACTATGGTATTTGTTGATATATTTTATTTTATTTTCTTCTACTATGAGACTCTGAAAGTAGATAGTTGTTAGATAGTGTTAGTTTAGAATTGTATTGATATGCGATATCAATTTTTGTCAGCAATTGTGTATATATTTTATCTCTACCCCAATGATCCATTCTTTCGGTTCTCGAGCTATCCCATCAGCAGGGTCATCAAACTTGAGGCCTAAGGGACATGTCATTACATTTGGTATATGGGCATATGTTAGGAACTAGGATAAAAATTAGAAAGGTATTAAGACAGCGTATTTGTATTTTCTATTATATATGTGTGTGTATGCATGGAATTTTGAAGTACATATGAACATACCTAGTTACCATTCTAGTTTTGTTTACTATTTATTAGGAAGATTCTAATAGATCCCAATTTTACAGATAAATGAAATGAGTAATTAGTTGAAAATAAGAGACCATCATAGACAATGCTGGTAGAATGGAAACCAGGCAGGGACTAGCATACGTGTGGACATACTGGCTATTCCTAGAGTTAATATTCTATTTTGGTTCAGATGTTACCTTCAAACAACAAGCCAAGCTAGCACCAAACCCATCGAACCCGTAACCACCACTACCTCTTCCAATCAAGGTGTGATTCTAGCCCTGCACCACCGACTATTAATTTTCCTAAGCTTCCTAAGGATTTCTCCAACTTTGCTCGGAAGTCTTTTCTTGGCATGGAAGCATACTCGGTGACTCATGCATGGCTTAGTAATTGGGAAAATATGTTCAATCTATTAGGAATTGGTGATGGTATTAAATACATTTTGCAACTTGACATTTAAAAGTGAAGCGGCATGTTGGTGGGAAGTGATAACAACTGAAGTGGATGGGAATAGTATTACTTGAAGGATAGTCATGTCGAGATTCGAGATGAAGTTTCTTTACGGTATTGAGAAAGATGTATTATTGGAAAAATTCATTCATCTAAAGTAGGGAGAAATAATAGTTGGGGAGTATGTAAATCAGTTTAATGAGTTAGCATGATTTGGATTTGAGTTAGTAAATACTCCGAGGAAGAAGTCATTAAAATTTCCAAAGGGATTGGATTCTCCTCAAAGAAATTAGTATCGAATCTGATACCATTTGGAGCTATGTTTGAAGGATTGGCAAAGGCAGCAGTACTGAATTCTATGAATGGAACTATGTTAAGGATCGAGTTAACGAAGGAGAAGGCCAGCAATAGGGTAAGTGTAAGGGAAGTGGAACACAAGGAGGTTAAGGCAAAAGACGTTCAACCACTTGTAGTAGATGTCATAAGGTGGGACATATTACAAAGAATTGTAGGACAAATCTTTCCAAGGGTAAATATTATATTACAACCAAGTGGGGTATGTAGCAAATAGTTATAAGGTAGCTCCAGTTTGGAAGAAAGTGAAATGTTATAATTGTGATCAGTTTGGACATTTGAAAAAGGATTGCCCAGCTTTGAAAAATGATGGTTAGATTGTAAAGGCAAATGCTCTGGATTTCGTTCCAACCATTAGTAAAGCACCACCATCAGCTTTAAAGAGGGGAAAGCGGATTGTGATGAAAGGTGTGTTGATTTTATCTAAATCTCATGTTCGTACTTTATTTGACACTGGTGCATCACATTCATTTGTAATAAGTGCATTAGTTGATAATTTAACTTTTAAACCTAACATTGTGCATGAATCCATTATGATGTTGAATCCTGTTAGGTGATTGACCCGTTTATCAATGTTACTCTCATTTGAGTGAAGTGATGGATGTCCTAAGGATAAATCGGTTAAAATCTAAATTCTTTAAATGTCTTTCTAAAAGTAGTTCGTTTCCGTACGCTTGTAGTATCGACGGATATACTAGCAGTAAAACTAGTGAAAGTAGCTATAACCAAGGATTGGAACATGCCAAAGAATGCTTCATAGGTCGTAGCTTTTGGGTTTGTCCAAATTATATCGGAAGTTCATTAAGGATTTTACAATATAGGCACCTCTGACTCGATTGGCCAAGAAAAATCTAGTTTATACATGAAATTTGGAGTGTGAAGTGGCATTTATTCAATTAAAGTAATTATTCACGAGTGCTCCGGTTTTGGTTACCCCCGTTGGTACCAAACCATTTATTATGTATACCGATGCATATGGTACTAGTCTTGGTGCTTTTCTTATGCAAGAAGGAAGAGTAGTAGCATATGCAAGTAGATAGTTTCAAAACCACGAGAGGAATTATCCGACTCATTACTTGGAGTTGGCTTCTATTGTGTTTGCGTTGAAGTTGGGGAGGCATTATCTATCGAATGAGAGATTTGAGTTTTTTATGGAACATAAGTCTCTCAAATATTTATTTTCTCAAAAGGATCTGAATCTAAGATGGAAACCGTGGATTGAATTCTTATCATCGTATGATTTTGAGATTTCTTATACTCCAAGAAAAGAAAATGTAATTGCAGATGCTTTGAGTAGGAGGCATGCAGAGCTAAATGCTATGTTGTTAGATTGGAGAAACATGGAGTTCATATCTGAATTTCATTTTCAGCCTTGATCATAGTATATATCTAGATTGTTAGCAATAATGGAAATTGGAGATGCATTAATAGATCAAACTAGAGTAAGACAAAGGCAAGATGCATCCTTTGCTAATATTATGGGATAGCAAGTTCAAGGTGAATGGTTGAGACAGTCAGATCATTACTTCAAGGATTAGAATGGTTAAGGAGTGATGGAAGGCCAAGTGTACCAAATATTAAGGAGTGATGGAAGGGTTTCTAGGAAGGCGTCATTGCTCTAGAATGATTATTCAACTAGGAGGGGATAAGATGTATCAGGATGTGAACATGATATTCTATTAGCCAGGAATGAAAAGATAGGTAGTAGAGTATGTGGCGAACTGTATGACATGCTAAAGAGTGAAAGCAGAGCAAAAGAACATTGTTGGCTATTCTTCCATTGGACGTACCATAGTGAAAGTGGGAGTGCATATATATGGATTTTTTTGATGGATTACCCCAAGTAGAAAAGGAAACGAAGGAATATGGGTTACAGTAAATCGTCTAATGAAGAGTGTACTTTATTCTGTATAAAAGTATGAGAACCTCAACGACATTCGCAACACGCTATGTTAAAGAAGTGGTCCGACTGCATGGTGTTCCAGCTAGTATAGTAAGCGATCGGGATCCATATTTCATAAACGAATTTTAGAGGAGTTTACATGAGGTATTGGGAATATAATAGAATTTGATCACAGCATATCACCTATAAAGCAAAGGACAGACGAAGAGATAAGATTTGGGAGTTTGAGGAATTTGGCACCCAGTTTTGTCAACCCTTTTTCATTGCTGGAGAGGATAGGGAGTTTAGCATATAGAGTGGAGCTAGTGGAGAAAATGGTGGTAGTCCATAATCCTATAACCATAATTGCACCTAATAAGATGGAGGAGATAGCATTAGAATCTGAGCTGAGTTCATCCCTTGGTTTGACCCATATTGTGGATCATGGGATGTTAGAAAAAAGATGGTGAAATTGGTTAGATTGCAATGGGGAAATGATCAAATGAAGCGTACATGGCGGTAAGAAGAGAAGATGAGGGCTACTTATCCGCAACTCCTTTTCGGTACATTTCCTAATTTGATTTGGTTCTTATATTTAGGTTATTATATTATTAGGATTTGGATTCTTTAGATGAATTGATTGTTATATTTTATATATGTGATTGAATTTGCAATTATATGTATATGTATAAATGCAAATTTAATTAGGTATAAACTTGCATACATTAGGTAGTTGTGCATCTACTTAATATGTCATCTCATCGCATTTATATAGGATGCATTAGCTACATTCATGCAATTTATGGTAGAAATTGGAAGTTCATGACATTCATGCCTATATGCGGTTCATATCAATTTATATATGTTGTTGTTTGCATAAATTGGATGATGTTTTTATGCCTTGGTTGATATAAGTTTGACGAGCAAACTAGTATTATATTTCCATTCCCTAGGAATTTTGAAAATAAAATTCTTTTAAAGGGGAGAACATTGTATTTAAACAAATATTTATGATATGATGACGCAAAAATAATTGAAATTGATGAGTTAGTTAAATAAATAAATATGAAAAGAGACAAAATGGTCAAAAAATTGGAATTTGATGACGAAACCAATGCCACTGCGACAGTCTCATTGTATTGATTCATGCAGTACGTGGTTTGCCTCGTTTGGAGTCTGTAATCGAAATATCATCGAATCGAATGGGTGCTAAAGAACTAGGGTTTGAGTTTGAATTTGAAAATAAGCGGAATGTTTCCCTCCAACTACTTAAGAAGCTAACATGTACAATTCAATTCAGAAAACCACTCGACACTTAGTCTTCTTCCTCCAACATTCATTCAATCTAGCTAAGGTCAAATTCAAATATCTCTCTTAGAATTCCACCAAATCAAACGAGACAAAAAGCATTTCAATGTTATCAGAAAAGGCTATATGGTAGCTATGATTTAAAGATGGAAATCTGAAGTGAGATGATGAAGTAGGTCGAACAACAAGGAAATGGATTGAAATAGGCATTTCGGTGGGTGATTCGTCATCTAGTCTATATATAATGCAAATTTATTTCCATATGCACAATATGCTAACTATATTAGAGTAGTATGTTGTAAGTAAACACTTAAATTTGGATTAAACTAGGGAATATGAGGGATTTTTTATGAAATTGGATTAGAACTGTATTTTCATAGAAAAATTTTAATTACATGGATCTAAACTTAAATTGATAAGATAAATGATCAAATCGGACTCCAAAATTAGGGCAAGGTTATAGGTACATTTTTAGGCAACCAGAGACAGAGTGGAAGCAACTAAAGGAGGAAAATGACAATGAAATAACCAAAAGTCAAAATTGGAAAGCTATCAATAGATATGTTCAACACTGCACATGTTGCACCAATCGGTCCACTGGTGGACTATTAATTTTCCAAATTGAACCTAGACCCTAAAGGCCTATATAACAAAAAAATAATGATTCAAGAATTGTTTATCTTGTATTCTAGAAGGAAAATGAAGTCTAGTGATGGAAACAGAAACGATACAAATTGAATTAATGGTTGTGATGATAGGTTGCTATTTGAAATAATATATATGTTATTGTGATGTGGAGACATGATAATATGGTGAACATGAAACATGATTTAGTCTATAGCGCAGTAGACATCATGACACATGGATATGGATATAAATACGAATGTGGATATGGATATGGATATGTATATGGATACAGATACAAATGATGATAAGGATGTGAATACATACGTATGATGCAAGTAGATGGTCCAGGTATTTTGTTGCTCCTCTATAATGCTAAGGCGGACAAGTAGAAGGGAGTGGACGTAAGCAACCCTGTAGGTCAAGTAACTACTCCATGGCATGAGTCCAGTTGGGTAACACGAGGACAACAAGTGAACCTATAGGGCATTAGGCTAGTCCAGGGCATGAGTCCTATATGCGATTGACATGACAATGGATAATAGGCGACCCTATAGTGCATGAGGAGAGTCCAAGGAAGTGAGTCTGTGTAGATGTGATGCAATATGGTTAGATGATATGATTGTTAGACATAACATGGCGATGGAACTGTAGTGGCTGAGCAATAGAATCATATCATGTTACAATATTATTTTTGTTGTATATGTAGAGTAGAGTATGGATCACTCAACCGACTTATGTCTAACCCACTCCTATACGTATATATACACATAAGTTGATAGAGTCTAGGGATGAGATGGTATCATGGATGGAGATATATTTATATATTATATCTACAGTGTAAACAAGTGTCTTACCTGGCTTTGACTATATTTTTAGTTTAGGTTGTATCTGTATTTATTCAAACATATGTATTTAACATTGTAGACTTATTGCGGTGATGTGACTATGGTATTTATTGATGTATTATATTATGTTTCCTTCCTCTATGGGACTCTGAAAGTAGATAGTAACCAGATAGTGTTAGTTTAGAATTATATCTGATATTTGCTTTCGTTAGTAATATATATATATATATATATATACATATATTCTCGACCCCCAACAACTCATCCTTTTGGTTCTCGAGTTATTGTTGTCGATTCGGGCATTAACCCAGGGTTGAAAAGGAGGGTACAACACATTCTTGGAATGTTCCACATGATAAAAGAGTTTGTTAGTAATTAAGAAGTTGTAATTGAAGGAGTAGATACAAATGACAACATATCAGATCATTCATCAAGGGACCGACATAATCAGTTTTGAACGAAATAATCAAAGGAATGGATTAAGATTCCATAATTGGCCCTAATTCAAGCGGGAGATTGTGAGAGTTAATGGTATGCATTGGAGGCAATTCTGTAATTTATTGTAAGTTATTAACTCTTTAATAAAATCTCGTTCGAAATAAAAGGTGTTTATTTTTCTGTATATAATTGCTATATTAAATATATTAATTAATTTTAGTATATTTAATAGAATAATCCTTAAACGATGTGTTAGGTGATAATAATTACAAAGAGTTGTAATCATGAGAAATATATCACAATATTAAATAATATATTATTTTAAATATTCCTGGTCAAAATGTTCGAGAAAGGATACCAAAACATTCTTGAAACATCCATTGAGACTAGAATATGTATCACTCTCCAAATGTTAGGAAGTGTATTACTCATGACTGCTGAGGGCAAAAAGGGGTTATATATTAATAGTTATTAGAATAGTATGGAATGACTCGTCCGAGAATTTCCTATTAGTTAACAAAAAAACTAGGTTAAACATTAAATCTCGACTTGCAATATTTCACCATTCTCTCGACTTGAGAATATAATTGACCTTCAACTTGGACAATACACTTTAATTATAGTTAAATCATGGCCTAGCAACCATCAAGCAACTATAGTCGGGTCTGAGTTAAAGGATTGGAAGTGAAACACTATTCAAAAGAAAATTTGTCTCATTGGTTATACAAAGTTAGTATCACAGTCAATTGTAATCAATTCAAAGTCAAAATCTTTGGCTAAAGTAGTACGATTAACAATAACTATTATTATTAAGCCAAGAACTTTTGTATATGGTTTGAATGTGGAATATATTGGAATTTCAATCAAAACCAAATTCCATAAATCCAAAAGTGAGATAGTGTTAACGAAGATAATTGGTATAATCAATCATTACTTCAAGGAATTGCTTAAATTTGAAAATTTGGATTTACTAATGAGAGTTGTAAGTAATGAATTAAGTCAAATTGTCATTCCACTACCTAAGGTGAAGAATGATATATGTATTTGAATAGGCCAAGTATTGATTGTTAGCTAAATTCACACTTATGAGTCGCACAATCGAATATGTTTAGTCTCTTAAACATCACTCAATTTAATTGATTTTTGTAGTTTTAAATTAATTAAATTACTTAATATTTATGAAATATTAATCATTGTTATATTTATTGTATGACACGTGCTTAGTAAAATGGAGTACCCTTTGGAACTATTTAAGGTGTGTTAGTAATTTATTGGATGGATATATAAAAGTTATATATGTGCATATTGATATACGATATCGATAAGGATATATACTATATTCAAATTAAATAAACTGCTAAATGGGTTGAATGGATTTTTGGTCCATTTTGCACACATTCTTAGTCGGCTAGAAAAGGGGAGATAAGGGGGTCTTTGTATTTGACTTAGTGAGAGAGAAAAATGGATATATTTTCTTTAAGAACTTGCTATAAATTCAGACTGGCCTTCAGCTTTTATTTTATGCTTTGCCTTCTGTTATATTACTCTCTGACTGAAAATCCCCATCTGCCCGACCTCCATTTCAACTCCATTCATTCCCAATCAATCAAATACATTCGGGTTTGGTGTTTGGACGCTTTCAATTTTGTAGTTGTTGGTGTCAGGGACATAACTAGTATTGGAGTCGGGTGGGCTACTGCCCGACCCATGAAAAAGGTAAGAAATAAAAACACACAAACTCAGCAAATACATCCCGTTTCTCAAAATTATTTCTTTAAACTTCTACCGATTCTTTCAATAAAAATACAAAATTAATATCCATGGGAACCTTAGCTTGCATTTCCTCCATCTGCACATGCATGTAGCTTGCAATCCTTCCATATTGCTCTAAGAACTCTCGATTCATCAATTCTTCAATTTATTTGTTAACCGAACAAGCAAAATCCTAGCTTTCTTGTGATCAGGTATGGGATATTCTAATTGATTTTTTAATGCAGTTTTCTTGTGTGATTGGAAAAGCATAGCGGTTGGATTGAAAACCATAACCTGTAGTTCTTGTAGTTCGGTATAAGTTTACTTTTGAGTAGAGTTTTCCAAAGTTGATCATATCTTATATACTAAACTTATATAGATATTTGACTTACTGGTTCCATAAATAACAAGTCCAATTTAATTCCATTTTTCATGCTTTATATCATTCAACTTGTAGTTTTAGGAACTATGTTTACAAATTGGATACATGTTTTTATACATTCTCCTCTTTTGGTTGTGAAATTAGTTCAATATAAATGTAAAAAGTTATTTGGCATAGTGGAACTATTGATCTTTGAATATAACATAAATGGTTCTATTGATCCGTGCTTAATTAACTTTCTTCCATTCGATATTTGATCACTAATATAATCTGCCCACCGCAAACCAAATTCCTGGTTACGTCTCTGGTTGGTGTATATCTGATACATAAATTATCTAGATATATGTATTTTCTATGATATTACCTCTCAATGTAAAAGTCATTATATATTATACGGTGATCACTATATTTTGCATTTTTTATATTACCTTTGTTATATATATATATATATATATATATATATATATATATATATATATAAACTAGTATTGGAGTCGGGTGGGCTATTGCCCGACCCACGAAAAAAGTAAGAAATAAAAACACACAAACTCAGCAAATACATCCCGTTTCTTAAAATTATTTCTTTAATCTTTTACCGATTCTTTCAATAAAAATACAAAATTAATATCCATGGGAACCCTAGCTTGCATTTCCTCCATCTGCACATGCATGTAGCTTGCAATTCTTCCATATTGCTCTAAGAACTCTCGATTCATCAATTCTTCAATTTATTTGTTAACCGAACAAGAAAAATCCTAACTTTCTTGTAATCAGGTATGGGATATTCTAATTGATTTTTTAATGCGGTTTTCTTGTGTGATTGGAAAAGCATAGCGGTTGGACTGAAAACCCTAACATGTAGTTCTTGTAGTTCGGTATAAGTTTACTTTTGAGGAGAGTTTTCCAAAGTTGATCATATCTTATATACTAAACTTATATAGATATTTGACTAACCGGTTCCGTAAATAACAAGTCCAATTTAATTACATTTTTCATACTTTACATCATTCAACTTGCAGTTTTAGGAACTATGTTTACAAATTGGATACATGTTTTTATACATTCTCCTCTTTTGGTTGTGAAATTAGTTCAATATAAATGTAAAAAGTTATTTGGCATAGTGGAACTATTGATCTTTGAATATAACATAAATGGTTCTATTGATCTGTGCTTAATTAACTTTCTTCCATTCGATATTTGATCACTAATATAATCCGCCCGCCGCAAACCAAATTCCTGGTTACGTCTCTGTATGTATATATATGTATGTGTGTGTGTGTGTATATATGTGTGTGTGTGTGTGTGTGTGTGAATGTATGTAAATATTATATTATTCAATATTAAAAAAAGTTGACCAAACTAGGAATTCTTGAAACCCTAGGAATGCAAGAGGAAGATGACCGTGGAGGATGGGAGGAGTTTAAAGGTAAGGGAAACATATATTTGCAGAGGAAGTTCAGTAGAACCCTAGGCCGGCGAAAATAGGGTTGGAAAGAAATCCAAAAACTTGGGTTGATTCTTTAGGCAACAGAGTAGAAATTAAGGGTAAAGTAAATTTCTTTTAACTGATTAATGATGGAAAAGAATCCTATCGGTTATTAACGGTGAAGATTTTGGGGAAGCAAATTATTATGGAAGAATTCGTTCTATACATATATGGCAGGTAAAAGGCCTTACTTTGTTACTTCAATGCATATATAAAGAATGTTTAGAATCCTAAAGATCCTTGGGATGTTTACCTAAGAGATAATGGATTCCATTTGATAAAACTTGAAAGGGAGGATGATTATGAATGAATACTAAGTTGGAGTCCTAGGTTAATTGACAGTAAATTAATTTTTTAGGAGAAAATGGGATATTAATTTCAATCTTGAAAGAGCTATGTTAACAACTTACTCAGTTTGGGTGAAGTTTGACAACCTTAACCTGGCATTATGAAACACTAGATGCATCAGTGAACTTGTTAGCCTAGTTTGTAAACCCATAGACATTGATGAAAACATTAAGCTGGTAAAAAGAATAAAATATGGTATAGTACTAGTTGAGCTAGCAGTAGATATAGAGCTCCCAAAAAAAGTTAAAGCCATTGAGAAGCATGGTAATGTGTATATGAAATCTGAGTTTGTTCCTCCGATATGTGGAGAGTTAGTGTATTGGCGACAATAATCAATAGTGCACTACAATCATAGAGAAACCAAAACATGTTTGGGTTGAGAAAACAAAAATGAACATATCAGCATCTACTAGTGTCCCCTAGGTCCCTAATTCTGATAACCCCATAAAAATGATGCAGCAATAAAAATAGATATACAAAAACTATGGTTACTAGCACAGAAACCCCATATGTAGACAAACCATCACCTAAAGTTAGTGGAATAAACTTCCCAGATGAGATAGGAGACTCAAAACTAGGATGAAGTTCTGATCAAAACGTGGAGCGTGATTCTAACCAGTTGTTGAGCATGCATCTAATTAGATGGTAGAGCCTAATCCTAAGCCTGAAAGTGCTGAAGAGGAGATGGAGGAAGAACTTCTACCGCTATAGAAGAAATACAAAAGTTAAGTATTCAAGTGGATACAAAAGATGAAGAGATAGAGGATATAGACACGGGCAAATATATAGTTCCAAATGTAAAATAATTGAAGCAATTTAATAAAAGAAAAGAGAAAGAGGCTAAAAATGTACCTAAGATAGTTTTTGTTCCTATCACAAGGAGCAAAGGTACTAAATCGAAATGTCAGTGATTTGTTAGAATGTTAGGTCATTATAATTTAAAGGCCAAATACAAGCCTACAATTCTAGCTATCTTAGTAAATAAATTCACAGAAAAAAAAACATAGGGATGTTTGAACTACAAATGGGTTAAAAATGGGACCTACTGCACAACGGCTCTAATCTAGCAAAAGGAAGGATTATAATTCTAGGGGATATAAATGTTCGATCAGCAACTATGTGCAAATCTGACAAATAGCAGATAACAATTTACACCAAAAACCAAGGGGGGCTAGAACTATTTTTTACTTTTGTCTATACGAGCAATTGGGCTTCTTAAAGGAATACTTACTGGAAACAACTAATTCAAAGCTAAAATTTTATACATAAAACCATGGATAGTGATTGGAACTTTAATATAGTACTGAGAACTGATGATGAGAAAGGGTGGCTCACATCGAAGGTCTATCAAAATGCTAAATTCAACAGCTGCATGCTTGCTAGTGGACTGATTAATGCATTCCACACTGACTTGAAATTCACACGAAGAAGTGGTGAGATGAAGAAAATAACATCAAGACTTGATAGAGCCTTGGGAAATGCTAAACTATTAAATCAAATCCCTAATATTAAAATAGCAGTACTTCCAACTTCTACAAGCGATCACTGCCTTTTTTATTGTCAATTTAATAATGAAGAGCAAAACCTAAAAGGGAAAACTTTTAGATATGCTAATTAACGGCACTTATGTAATGGTTATAACAATGCAGTCAATTTTAATGAAGTTCAACTTCCAAAGGGAAACTGCTATACATGTATGTGATGCTTATTAAAATTATGAAGAACATACTTAAAGAATGGGATGATAACAGGCCAAAAATGTCAGACGAAGTCCAAAGAATCCATGAAACATTAGAAGAAGTCCAAATCAAGCCTCATAATGATTCTCGGCATGAAAGTTTAAATTAAAATCACTATAATCTTCAGAAACCGCTAAAGGAGTAACTTAAAAGGCAAGTAGTAGAATTAAAAAAAAGGGCAAAGAAAAATGGCTTACAGAGGGAGATGAATGCAATAATTTTTCTACACAAATATATCTCAAAGGGAAAATCATAATAAGTTAACTAACTATTTGAATGAAAAGGAGGAGGTAGTGGAAAAAATACAAGATCTGGAATCTAAAGTAATTGCTTATTTCACCTAACTTTACATTAAAGATTACTTGCGGGCATCACATGAAATAAAAACTAGAAAAATAGTCTCTCCAAAAGGAAGGAAAATGTTGATATCTAGAATACATAAAGGGGAGTTGAAAAGAACCATCTTCTCCATTCATAATGATTCCAGTCCCAGCCCTCATGGTATGCTGACACATTTCTTCAAAATGCATTGGGTAGACCTAAAAGAAAGCATGTTAAAAGCATATCAAGAAGCTATGGACATAGGTAAAGTTCACACATTCATATCCCTGATCCGTAAAGTTCACAAACTTGAAAAGCCCGAAGAATATAGACCTATTGCATGTTGTAATGTAACTTACAAACTATTAAAAAAAATTATATGCATAAGGTTAAACAAGGTGCGTCAAAGTGCTTTTATTAAGGGCTGGATTATAGCTGAAAACTCAACAAGGGCCCATAAATTAGTTAAAGAATTTAACAAAAAAAGGAGTAGATAAGGTGTGTGTGACAATTGATTTTCATAAAACCTATGGCAAAGTCAACAAAGTATTTATAATCCATATGCTGAAAGCTATGGGAATTCCTACCAAACTGGTTTTTCTCCTTTATCATTGTATTAATTCTTCTACATACTCAATTCTTATTAATGGGTTTCCCAAAGGCTACATTCACAGTTTAAGGGATCTCAAGCAGAGGATTCCTTTATCTTTGTATTTATTTTTAGATGTTATGGAATGGTTCACCTTACGGTTAGAGATTGCATGTCATCAGCAATTGATTAGTCCAATCTATAATATCCAACTAGTAGTCACACATTTAATCTATGTGGATGACTAATTGATTGCATGTGTTATCCTGTCTTTTGGCAAGGTCATATCATGGATTTGGCTAAACGGATGATTATTGGGATTCCAGATCGGTTATGAATAAGACTATAGATGATGGTCGAATGGATTTGGATGGATAGCACTCTGGAATTGGAAAAGTTTGGAATTGACACTTTCCTAGGTAATGGATCGGCTATGATCGATCATCCTCATACACTACGTATCAAACCGAATCGATATCACTACGGATCACTCGGTTTAGTAGTACAAATCAAAAATGGTCGACTCATAACTCAACAACCATAAAGGCAATCGACGAAAAAACTTTAGAAACAGAGAGTAGAGGACATGGGGTCGCACCATATCGATCGATGGGCCTACGTGCGAATAAAAATGATCAACACCGATCTTTCTTATGGTGTGCGATCGACCCCAAATTTTATGGATCTGGTCGTTTAGCTCTGGATGTTATTTTGATGAAATTTTAGCCCGATCCATGCATGGCTTCACCTATAAATATAACGAACATAGCTCATTGTGGAGGATCTTCTCTCTACTTTATTCAATCTTCTTTCTGCATCATTTTATCTTCTACCTAGGCTATACTCTACCTAGGCTATACAATGCCATTTTTATTTTAGGATTTCATGGATTTATAGCTATAACAGTAGCATAAACGGATAAAAAGAAAATCTTTGAAGTGAATGTAGGTCGGAGTTAGCCGAACCACTATAGGTCTGTGTCTCTCTTTACTTGCTTTCTAATTTTTAATTTTATTATTCCTTAATTTATATTCTCTTCATTATATTATTTGAGATCTATGACTGGATATTGGTGCTTTCACATTGTCCAATCGGACATCCAATCTCCAACCATGGCTTCTCTACTGCCATTGTAGCCTTTTGTCTTTTTCTAATAATCATCTCTACATCCTCTTTCAACAACTTCTGGTGGTACATATCTTTATATGTCGGGCTAACACAAATTTTGGCTCTGTATATCTTTATTTATCCTTAATTTAAATATTTTAGCTGGCTAAGACATGTTTTTCTTACAACAAGCTTTTCATGAATTTGTTAGTCAAGTCCCAAATTTCAAAGAACAGATTACATCATTGATAGATAAAGTTTGATCCTTGAGGGTCAAACTCTTGAAGTCACCAAAAAAAAGGATGAGGCTACCATTAAAAAGGATATACTTTCCTCTGATTTGGAAGAAGAAAGAAATACAAGGCTAGCAGCTGAAGAGAAGGTGAGATTGCTAAAAAAGGAACTTAAGCAGGCCAAAACTAAAAATAGTCAAATGCCTGCATAAGTTACAAACTTGAAGGACGGTATGGAAAGAAAGGAGATGCTCTTGTCCATGCAAATATCATTGTTAAGGATGCCAAAAATGAAGTCTCCTTGCCCTCCCTAAGATAACAGAAAATATAAATAGGCCCTCTTCATCGCTTATTATGATAATATAGAGAATTATCCAAGGTTGGACTTTCCTTCACTGCCAAAATTAAATGACAAGTTTAAAAAGAAGTTCGACCCTGAACTGGAGAGGATTCCTGGGTCGCTACAAAGACGAATTCCTTGAAGAGGAAGGTATTAATCCTTAGGAACCACTATCTTTTAATGATCCTCTACTTGATGAAGACAGGGATGACGACGATAGAGAGGATGATGATAAGGATGACAATAATGATGATGAAAATAAAGATGATGACAATGATGATAATGATTCTAGGAAGGATGGTGATGGCGACAAAGATCATTCGGGACCGAAAAGCGAGGGTAATGGATCAGGTGTCCACGACTTGGGCCTATCTACTTATGATATGGATTTTCTCGCTCTTTACGATCCTTATAATACTCCTTAGGAAGACATCTATTGTAACGATCCCCATTTTTTATCAAATTTAAATTGATAATTAAAAATAAATTTTTGAATAAAATTGTAAATTAATTTGAATTTTTCAAATTTAATAAGATATTTGTTTATTTGGTTATTGATTTTAAAATTTAATTGAGGCTTTGAAATTTTATATTTAATATCTTATAAATAAAAATTTGGATTTGAAAACTATATAATTTTATAGAAATTTGTTTTCTAATTTTAAGAGACATATGTAATATGTTTATAAAGTTATATTTTGAATAATTACAAATAATTTTAAAAACAATTATTTAAAGCTAAATTCTATAATATACATATGTGTGGTTATTTATTTAAAAGTATAATAACTTGAATTTAAATTTTAAAACAAGAATGAATGAAGGCTTTAGATATGTATACATAGAAAAATGCATTAATTAAGATTCAAAATGGGATAAGTACATATAAAATATATGTGTTAGAGTACAATTTGATTTTTAAATCATATTTCTTTAAAGAATATATATATATATATATCACTAAAAGTAAACTAATATACATATTAAAATTTTATTTATACAAAGCTTTGATATGAATGTATATTTTGAAAGTGTAAAGTTTAAAATGCATAAGAAAACATAAAAACATGTTTATAAAATTAAAATAAAACAAGGTCCAAAACAAAATTTATAAAACAAATTGAAGTAAGGATATAAACATAATTTGAATTGTGTTAACAAGTGTAAGTTAAGGAATGACATAAAGTAACAAGTGTTAACCATGCAAATTACAAGTGTTAGTTTAAGAGGACAAGTGGCAAAGGAATTATTTTGTTTTGAATTAAATTTGAAAACATGCAAGGAAAAAAATAACCAGGCTATCATTATCTTCTCTTCTCAAATCTGAAACAAAAATTCAAAATCTCCTTCCAAACTAAATTCCTGAAACAGAAACCAGGAAAGAAATTGTTAACCCCGTTTCGCCCACGAGTTAAGGAGCTAACGACCTAGCAAGATAAGACTCGGAAAAGATACCGACTTAAGGTTCAACAGGGGATGCCGACCTAAGGCATAAGGGAGCCCGACCTAACGGCTTGAGAAGCATGCCGGCTTAAGACTCAAAAAGGGCTACCGACTTAAGAGAGATGCCGATCCAGTGATCTGATGAATGTGCCAACATAAGACTTAAGGCCTCCACGACTCAAGAGACCTACGACTTAAAAGGTGAACTGACCCAACAACCTTAACTCATTGCCGACTTAAAACGAATGACGACTCAATGGTTGCCGATTTAATAACTCAGAAGGGACAGCGACTCAAAGTACTTTGCGACTCAAATACCTTTACAAAAGTTTCCGACCTAAGGCTTTAAATGGATAACGACCTAATGCCTTAAGGAGTACCGACTTAGGAAGTCTACCGACCTAAATTGAGTGTTGATCTAATTACCTAAGGAAGCTGCCGACCTAATTGATCAGGACTTGGAAAGGGGCACGACCTATACTTAAGTCGGCAACCGACTTAACAACGTATGCTAAGCCGTCCACGACCTAAAGGCTACTAAAATGCAAGTCTGATGCCGTGTTATGGAGATAATGCTATGTTGACTCGGGGGCGACCTAGGTGAAACCGTAGAAGGGCCAGGTGACGCGGCCGCGACTTGCCTTAAGCCGGCCACAACCTAGCTTATCTCGGCGACGACTTAAGACAGGTGGTATGAGTTCAGGCAAGCTTGCTTCCATTAAGCCATGGACTTGGCTCGGTGAATCGGCCACGACATATGGTAAGTCGGCCACGGCTTATACTAAGTCGGCCGCGACTTAGAACTTGGAAATAATTTCTGCCCAGAAAATCACGCCTATAAATACAGCACTAACTCCAACTAGAAAGGGACTTTTGGCACATTCTCTTCAAGCGCTGATACTCTGCTGCATTCCAAACCAATTCAACACTTGAAGCTCTTGAGACACTAGGAACACTTCATACAACTTCAAAAGGAGATCGTAAACATCCAACATGGATTCGAAGACTCTCATTTCCATTGAAGTTTAAGCTACTTGCTCTAAGTCTTTTGTAATTCAAAGTGTGTTGTACTTGAGAAGATTTGTATCAACTTGTAACGTAATCATCAATAAAAGTACTTAAAGTGGACGTAGGCTATACCCATAAGCCGAACCACTATAAAATTGCTGTTGTTTACTGCTTTTCCGCTATTACTTGCTTATAATTCTTTCCCGATCTATCGGGTGGTGCTTTCACAACTATACTTCACACACCGGGGTGTTAGCGTTCAAATTTAAGCGTTAACATTTTTGGTGCTTTCACTGAGAATCGAACTCAGGGGCAAACTTCAACCATTGTTCAACAAAATTCTAACAGAAACCATGGCTTCAGAAAGGAAACGGAAGTTGTTAAGGTTTGAAGGTACTTGCAGCAATGCCATTGCTCTTCCCACGCTAAGTGAAACAGCTTCAAGTATTGGAGTCACAAGGGCTGAATTAAATGCCGTGATATATGGAATATATCAACACATGGAAGTTCAAAGCAATAGGATACTGGATAAGATGAACGCATTGCAGGAAGAAGTCCATCGACTAGAAAGTTATATAAAAACCATTGCCAAAGAGGTCCAGATTTCAGAAGAATGGAATGCTCCTCAACGAGCAACTGGCATTACTATTGGAACATTCCCCCAAACAGAGAATTCATGGCCACGACCAACTATCCACGAACGTTTGTCAAGGCGAACTTTTGAAAGAATAGTTGATGATTACCCATTGAGTCCTGGTAACGATGAAGAATACATACCGGAAATGATTGAACAGAAAGAGAAGAATGGGGGAAGAAGAAAACAGAAACTCTTGAAAAAAGCTCGACGCTTCATGCCCTCCAACTTCACTCCCTTGACCGACACTCCGGAAAGTATCTTCTTGGCAACAAAGGATGTTGTTGTTTTCCCCAAACCATCTCTGATGAGGAGAAGCGCGACAGACAATGGGAAATTCTGTCAATTTCACAATCAACCTGGCCATGAAACTAACCAATGTCGCCATCTAAGGAAGGAGATTGAAGAATTAATCAAGCAGAATGAACTGCAACAGTATGTGAAAAAAGATGAAATTAACTACTCCTCATCCTCTAAGGTGCAGCTGGTTCCCGCTCAACAATGTAGCTCAAGTAAGAGAACCGTGGCACAGGGAGATGAAGGTCCTATCATCAGTGTCATCACAGCAAGCCCTCACCAGGCAGGGAAAAATTGGATGAGGCGGGAAGATGTGCTCACGCTCCAAGGAGACCTTCAAAGTGAAAGGAAGTTTCGATTCTGAAAGATGTTGCCATCCAGTCCTCTTATGCCAAAAAATTCAATTCCTAAAGCCTGGGGCAGCAATTGCTTCTATACCTTACTTGAACATTTTGTTTCAAATTTGTAAAAGAATGCTGATCCAACAATTCCTGTTTCAAAATCTGTAGTAAAAACAATGCCAATAAATAATAAAAACTATAAGTCTTGCTTTCCCTATTATTACGAGTCGCTTATTTTATTTCGATATGTGAAATATTCTGAGAATGTCACTAAGATTATCGATCTAAATTTGCAGGCAATCAATACCAAGCCGATTCATTGCAATATCAAGCAACCCTTGGTAGCATTCAAAAGCAAGCCTTAAACAACAGAATTCCAGGGTCAAATCCTGAATAAGAAGTACTCTAAGCAAACAAATAAGATTTGGCTAGAGTATGTTTCTTCAGTTAAAACCACCCGCCAACAGAAGAAGATGATGCACACTTAAAGATGGCACTAAGGAGTTGCTAATATAATCAATCAAATTCGCAACTGTCAAAAGAAAACCAATTCCAAGAACTTGGAACAGCAACCATCTACATCCATATTTTACATGAAAACTTTGCTAAGATATTGCAAAGAATTTACAAATATATGATTCTCTTGTTAAGGGCAATTGCAAGGCAGGCGAATAACAAAAGCTATAAAGTGGATATAGGCCCAGTTTCGGTTAAACCACTATAATTCGCCATAAAAACAAAGCTTACCAGTCACGAGACCAAGCGATCCGCATCATCCGGCAATCAAGCACTGGGCCATTCAAAATTCCCATATTCAAATCCTACAAAAGGAGAACTTCAAACGAAAGTAAGCAAGGTGGATAGAAGCAGATCATATATAGTTAACTACAAATGTTTGAACAAACAAACAGCAAGTTAAAGAACCTAAATCTGCCACCACCAATTCGCTTAACTATAAAATATACTCCTTTGGGTAAGGGAGAGGCCTGGTAGCTGAAAGTGGTGACACTTGCGAAGCAATGGGGATTGTCAACATGAATCAACGGCAAAGAGACATGCAAGAGCAAGCGTCAGCCAGCAAAAAGAATATTTCAGAAGCACAAGCCTTCTTTGAAGGCATAACTCCTCAGAGGATAAAGACCTCAAGCGGGCTTCACCAAAAAAAAAAAAAAAAAAAAAAAAGGCGTCTTTCTCGTTACAAAGTCGTGGGGTTATCGGTCGACACACTCCCGAGAATCCATCCAACCGAGAAAAGGAAACTCCAAACTTCCTAACAATAACCCTACTTAGGGGCGCGCATTTCACCACAACCGGTCAACATACTCTTGTGAGATGAAATATGAAAAGCCCTCTTCGGAGGCCAAATGCTTCTCTACGGAGACCGAATGCTTCTCCTCAGAGACCAAAGCCCTCTTCGGAGGCGAAATGCTTCTCTACGGAGACCGAATGCTTCTCCTCGGAGACCAAAGCCCTCTTCGGAGGCCAAATGCTTCTCTACGGAGACCGAATGCTTCTCCTCAGAGACCAAAGCCCTCTTCGGAGGCGAAAAGCTTCTCTACGGAGACCGAATGCTTCTCCTCAGAGACCAAAGCCCTCTTCGGAGGCGAAATGCTTCTCTACGGAGACTGAATGCTTCTCCTCAGAGACCAAAGCCCTCTTCGGAGGCCAAATGCTTCTCTACGGAGACCGAATGCTTCTCCTCAGAGACCAAAGCCCTCTTCGGAGGTGAAAAGCTTCTCTACGGAGACTGAATGCTTCTCCTCAGAGACCAAAGCCCTCTTCGGAGGCAAAATGCTTCTCTATGGAGACCGAATGCTTCTCCTCAGAGACCAAAGCCCTCTTCGGAGGCAAAATGCTTCTCTACGGAGACCGAATGCTTCTCCTCAGAGACCAAAGCCCTCTTCGGAGGCAAAATGCTCCTCTTCGGAGGCACAACTCTTCGGAGGATAAAGACCTCAAATGGGACATATGCCGCAAAAAAGAAAGTTCTCTACTCAACAAAAAAGATTGGAGGAGTCATGACCCACCAACCATGAGAGAGTAACTTCCAGGCAATGTAAACCATCTCTGGGGCACATTTCACCAGGAGTTGAAGTGTAACAGCCGCTCTTCGGAATTACGCTTCACCAGAGTTGAAATGCAAACAAAATAGAGACCTCTTCGGGGGCACATTTCACCAGGAGTTGAGGTGTAACAGCCGCTCTTCGGAATTACGCTTCACCAGAGTTGAAATGCAAACAAAATAAAGACCTCTTCGGGGGCGCATTTCGCCAGGAGTTGAAGTGTAACAACCGCTCTTCGGAATTTCATTTCACCAAAGTTGAAATGCAAAAACAAAATAAAGACCTTCCTGAAAGCCCACGTTTCGCCGAGATTGAAATAAAACTTCCAAGTGTTGAAACGTGAAAAGGCTTTCCTCGAAGGCACAACTCTTTGGAGGTACACGTTTCACCAAGATTGAAATAAAACTTCCAAGTGTTGAAACGTGAGAAATCCCTCCTCAGAGGTACAACCCCCTCCCGGGGACACAATTAAAAAGAAAGACCTCTTCGGAAACCCACGTTTCACCAAGATTGAAATAAAACTTCCAAGTGTTGAAACGTGAAAAGGATTTCTAAGGCACAACTCTTTGGAGGTACACGTTTCACCGAGATCGAAATAAAACTTCCAAGTGTTGAAACGTGAAAAATCCCTCCTCAGAGGTACAACTTTGTATAAAAAAAAAATCCTCATCAAAAGCGTACTTTAACTTTCAAAGGGAGAAGTAATTTACCTACTATGGAAAATGATCGTCAAAAAAAAAAAAAAGAAAGAAAAGGAGTTAAAGTACCCTTCAGAGGTCCGCTTTACCACATAGGGGAATTCACTTGGAAAAATATGCACATAAGCAAAAGAAAAAAGTGATTTCTTCGAACGACAAAGCGTAGAAACTTATACGAAGGGAGTTGTACTCTACAAAAATTTTCTTTAAAGAATAAAATAATTATTCTTTAGCAAATAAGAGTGCAAGTCCCCTCGTAGTATAAAATATTGCAGCAAGCTTAAGGTATGGGGGCAACATGGTATAATAGTATAGCTGCATCAGTAAAGTAATACTCAAACAACATACCATAAGCCCGCTGCAATATCATATAAATAAACTTGTGCAAATATGAATAATAAATGCATTCTCAAATTCAAGCAGAAGTTTGTACAAACGAAGAATCATTTTATTCAACTATAATGCAGATACAGGTTTTCAAAAATAAAAGCGGGGGCCGATGCCCGCACAACTCTCGGCCAGTTCATATAAAAGACAAAAAGCTAAAATCTTCACTTCTTCTTCCCTCCTTTGGACCCTTTACCCGGTCGAATGACCAGCTTTCCAGGTCGGCCAGTGGGTATAAGGGAAGTAGGAGAGGTAGGTGTAACCGGTTCAACTTCCGGCTCCTCTTCAGTGGCGGTGATTTTCTTCCCCCTCCTCTTT
The DNA here is from genome assembly GCA_030765085.1 of Allium cepa. NCBI lineage: Eukaryota > Viridiplantae > Streptophyta > Magnoliopsida > Asparagales > Amaryllidaceae > Allium > Allium cepa. The sequence continues at coordinate 544,687,072 of CM060943.1, read as the reverse complement.
GATATCCCACGCTTCTCTCTCCTTTGTGAGGAAGACTCACTCCCCGGAGTGACAAGTTTTGATAGAACAATGTCGTCAGAAGGAGTCCGTTCCGGGGATATGTCACCTCCCTCAGGTCTCTCATCTTTCTGCTCTTGTGAAGCGATGGGATCATCCAAGCCGTGAAGAGCCTCTATTTGTTCCTCCTGTGATCCAGGTTGCGAGGCAGAAGGAGGCACCGCCTGAAGAGATGAAGGAAGGATGACCGGAGGAGTAGAAGTTTGAGCAGTGCTTGGTACTTTCTCTACAGAAGAAAAAAGTTTAAAGTCAGTAAATAGAGGAGATGAAGGCTTGTCAAGGTTGAGAAAATAGCCAAGGAGCTCGTGAAACTCATGTGAAATAAACGAGTAACCCGCTTGAGCAGAATTGACAGTAGCGAGATTAACAGTGAAGTTACCTGGAGAAGCTGGTTTCCTGATATCGACTTCATAAGCTTGCGCATCATCACTCTCTTCACCCTCGTCTCCGCCTTGTGTGCTTGTAATATCAGCGGTAACTTTGGTGGGAGATGCGAGATGGGAACTGGAACCAATAATGTCGACTTCAGACGAAGAAGGTGGCTGGACTAGAGTAGTTGAAGTGGTTTTCCCCAGCTGGTCCCCTTCCGTCACTTCGGTTCTTAGTTTGGCAAGTTGTTCCTTTCCCCTGGCGAGAGCAGCGCGAGCGTCTTCATCAAAATAATGCCTTTCCAGGGCTGATTCGTCGTAACCGGCACCTTCAGCACCGAGCATCTCAAGAGCGGCCTCCCACACTTCAGCTAAAGTGATCTCATACTTGGGACCAAGAAAGGCGAGGCTTCCACGCCCCAAGACGCTATGCAAGTAGAAATCGAATAATGTTGAGCCGAAGCTGTTTTTGGTCGCCTCATGAGATTCTTCGGCTGCGATTTTGCCGGCGACAGCCTCATCGCGCTCCCTTTCAGTTTTGGCAAGCTGAAGCTTAAGCATTTGTATCTCCGCCTCCTGGGAGTTGTTTTTCTTTTGAAGCTCAGCAATATCAGAGACATAGCCGTCACTGATTCTTTTTTGTGCTTCAAGCCTGTCTTCAGCGTCCCTCTGACTGGCATGAGCATCTCTAACTTGTCTGAGAAGCACTTCTTCTTTTTGAGAGTATGAGGTAGAGGAAGCAGCAAGCTCATCTTTCAACTTCTCAACCTTTACTTCAAGCTCCTCGTTGTAGGAAGTAATGCTTCTCATCTCGGTATCATGCTGCTCAAGGACCTTTTGCCACTCAGCTTTATCGTTTTCCATGGTGAGCATAGCCTCTAAGTTGGCGCGGTTAACTCGTTGAAGCTCATCAACAAGCTTCTGCCAGTTTGACATCCTCTCGATATCAAGTTTAACGGCGTCAAGATTTCGTAGCATAGCAGGCTTGTCAATAGGGACTAGGTCGAGATCGAACCTCACACCCTTTAAACACCACTGCGGAAAACGACTTTGTAAAGTGGCTGGGCCCGGTCCCACTTGAAATTTAGGCCTGCTTATTATTGTCTGGATGTCCTCCTTCCCAAGAGCAGGAGAGTCGGAAGTAATGTCAAGAGGGGCAGGGGCAGTAGGCTTTTCGGGAATAGTGGAAGCATGTCTCTCACCATATCGGGCTCGTTTGCCTGAATCTTCAGCTACATGACCTTTTCCCCGGTCGTCGTGAGATTTCCTTTTGTGAGAGTCATCACTTCTCTGCAGAGAATCATGGTGCTCATCCCTATCCCTTCTGTCATAACGCTCTTCTGCATCCCTCCTTTCACGAGCCTTTCGAGCAGCCCTCTCTTCGTCAGACTCTCTATAGGAAGGAAAGTAACGCCGATAATCATATTGGCCACGTCCCCCGTAGCGTTGGAAATCCTGATAATATGACCCGCCGCGTGTCATTGAAGAATCTGAAATAAGAAAAGATAAGCTTTAGAAATCTTTAAAGTATAAGAAGATAAGTGCATAAATGTGCTGGAAAATCCTAAGTGTTGTGTGATGTGCAAGCTACACGCATTAAGCTACAAACCACTCTTTGGTGCAGAGGTGATGATAGCTTGGGTATGAGGAGTTGATGTTTGTGTTGGTGTTTGTCGAAGAAGAGACGTCGCCTCAATTACAGGAGAGATAGTTTTAGATACGTCATCTCTAAAAAGCTCCTGCGAAGTCACTATTATGTCGCTCAACCCCTCGTAAACATCGTCACCATCATGCTTGGTGGGACTTGTTTTCTCAATTCCTACGTCAGCTAATCCCCCGAGAGGCCGTGAAGGTTCTTCTTCTTCCTCGATCGGGGTAAGCACCGTCTTACTGGATGACCCCATAATGTCGGTAGGAGTGGAACACTTCACCAATGAAGCTTCAATATTAGACTCTTTTGATGTGAGTTGTTCGACAGTAACCGGGGCGTCAGGAGTTTTCGTCGGAGAATCGGGAACTTCTGTTGGAACTTCATGAGCATGCGTAGAACGAGAAGCGTGTAGAAGCCCGTATTGGTGTAAAAATTCATCCTTCAGCAGAAATTTTATGCTCCTTTCTTCCGCAGCCACGGCACTCAACCTCTCGAAAACTTGTTTATGAATCGGATCTCTAGAAGGGAGAGGAAGTGCTGAAAAGAGCAAGAAAATGAAGTTAGCAACTGAAAGTTCGGATCTCGGAAAAAGTTTCAAAAACGAAAAAAATGGAAACACTAGTCTTACTTCCTATTCTCCAGATGGCATAAAACCCTGGAGGGCAGCGAGCAAAGAAAAACTGGTTCAAAAATCCATGAACACTTTCAGTGAGATCGGAAAGGAGCTTGCGGTTTCTAGCACTTCTCACAATAATGAGTGAAGGATGATCTTTACTCTTTGTAAACGAGCACAGATAACGAATTTCTTCAAAACTCGGTAGGCGGTCAAGAGTTCTTCTAAACAAAACACACAACCCCATCAAGATGGCATAACCATTAGGATGAAGTTGAAATGGAGAGATCGTCAACCGGAGAAGAAGAGTTCGAAGGAAGTCATTAAAAGGAGGAATCGCCCCACTTAAGCACATGTGGCGGTTGACTGCAACGAAACCGTAGGGAGGATTATCAGCAGTGTCATTTGACCCAGGGAATAGGACATCGTTTTCAGCAAAGCCAAATTGAGTGCGCAGCTGAATAAATGTTCTTAAAGATAGAATAGTCGAAGTTCTTTCCGGAGGATTCTCTATCGGAACTGTTGTCGGGAAAGTTTCTTCTTCTTGAGTTACCACTTCTTCTTCTCGGTGGGAAGTCATTCTACATAAACAACTGGGTATTCAAACATGAAGGTGCACGTTTCCTAAAGTGTGTGAAGTGTTGTGTAGAATCAATCAAGCAGTAAACAAATATAACTGGACTGAAAACTAGCAAACATTTGTTAGTTATGAAATTCAGGGATTATTGTTTTAAGCCTAGATATGCAAGTAAGATGTTAGTGCAGACAAATCAGTTCAGATTGTTGATACTTTGCACTAATATTTAACCCTAATTGATTGATTCGCAAACATTTCATGCAATATAATTAAGTTGTTTGTTTTGTCTTGACTAATCTGTCATCTGACGTGGGCAGTTAATGGCAGTATTTTCGCCTTTGTTCTCTTTGTTTGTTATTTTTAGCAGGTTAGCAGCTTATAAGTTAATGCGGCATAATACAAGGAGATTCAGGCAAGTTTAAAGTTCAAAAAATTCAGACAATTTAGTTCGGTAGCTCAAGGCAAATGCTCAAAGTAGGCCTATGCTCCTAAATGATAACACGTCTGAAGCTCAAGTATTAAGTCGGCTACGATCTAGGAGTCTTTCACGCGTTAAGGCTAAGTTCCTGGGTCTTTAAGTCGGTAGTCCTCTAGGTCGTAAAGGAGTAAAAGAGAGGAAGGCTCTGGTTCAAGAAGTGGTGTGAAATTCTCCAAGTGTTAACTCGGCCGCGGTTTAAAGGCTTAACTCGGCCGCGGTTTAAAGGATTAACTCGGCCACAGTTTCAAGGCTTGGATCGGCAGAAGGTAAAGTCGGTACATCTCCCTCAAGTGATAGCACGGCCGCGATTTAAGGATTGGGTCAACCAAAAGCCAAGCCTCCCAAGGTCACCAGGTCACATCTAAATCAATACCTCGCCACGCTCAACCCGTTAACCCATTAGCCACTCTCTCAACCAAAAAATTCCCACTTCAATTATACTATTTCATGCATTCAGATCATCCAAGACACCAATTCGAAACCTCTGCTAAGTCAGCGCCTGGCAAACCTAGCACAAATTAAGATCGTCTAGCCTAAAGTAGTAAACCATCTTCATCATGTCACTAAACATTTAAAGCCAAATCGAGCAACCTAAGGTTCACCAACCATAATTGTAACGGAATTCATGATGAAGCATCGTACGAAGAGGCGGTTTGATTTTGGGAGACGGAATTCATGAATCAACGATAATCTATGATCAGGGAAGAGGAATGTTTACTTACACAGTGGATAACAGAGGTTGTCAGTAGTTAATTGATCGAGATCGCCTTTGAAAGCTTAAAGATGAGACAATGGCAGGGACGGTTCAGGAGATAAGCAATGAGAAGAGTGAGATAGGAAGAACGACTTAAGCTTTTATATCAGGAGGCACTGGAACTTAAATCGGCGCAACCGGGTTATGATAAGTCGAAGCACACGACTTACGACTTAAGCGTGTGCTTCGAGGGGCAAATGTTAACCCCGTTTCGCCCACGAGTTAAGGAGCTAACGACCTAGCAAGATAAGACTCGGAAAAGATACCGACTTAAGGTTCAACAGGGGATGCCGACCTAAGGCATAAGGGAGCCCGACCTAACGGCTTGAGAAGCATGCCGGCTTAAGACTCAAAAAGGGCTACCGACTTAAGAGAGATGCCGATCCAGTGATCTGATGAATGTGCCAACATAAGACTTAAGGCCTCCACGACTCAAGAGACCTACGACTTAAAAGGTGAACTGACCCAACAACCTTAACTCATTGCCGACTTAAAACGAATGACGACTCAATGGTTGCCGATTTAATAACTCAGAAGGGACAGCGACTCAAAGTACTTTGCGACTCAAATACCTTTACAAAAGTTTCCGACCTAAGGCTTTAAATGGATAACGACCTAATGCCTTAAGGAGTACCGACTTAGGAAGTCTACCGACCTAAATTGAGTGTTGATCTAATTACCTAAGGAAGCTGCCGACCTAATTGATCAGGACTTGGAAAGGGGCACGACCTATACTTAAGTCGGCAACCGACTTAACAACGTATGCTAAGCCGTCCACGACCTAAAGGCTACTAAAATGCAAGTCCGATGCCGTGTTATGGAGATAATGCTATGTTGACTCGGGGGCGACCTAGGTGAAACCGTAGAAGGGCCAGGTGACGCGGCCGCGACTTGCCTTAAGCCGGCCACAACCTAGCTTATCTCGGCGACGACTTAAGACAGGTGGTATGAGTTCAGGCAAGCTTGCTTCCATTAAGCCATGGACTTGGCTCGGTGAATCGGCCACGACATATGGTAAGTCGGCCACGGCTTATACTAAGTCGGCCGCGACTTAGAACTTGGAAATAATTTCTGCCCAGAAAATCACGCCTATAAATACAGCACTAACTCCAACTAGAAAGGGACTTTTGGCACATTCTCTTCAAGCGCTGATACTCTGCTGCATTCCAAACCAATTCAACACTTGAAGCTCTTGAGACACTAGGAACACTTCATACAACTTCAAAAGGAGATCGTAAACATCCAACATGGATTCGAAGACTCTCATTTCCATTGAAGTTTAAGCTACTTGCTCTAAGTCTTTTGTAATTCAAAGTGTGTTGTACTTGAGAAGATTTGTATCAACTTGTAACGTAATCATCAATAAAAGTACTTAAAGTGGACGTAGGCTATACCCATAAGCCGAACCACTATAAAATTGCTGTTGTTTACTGCTTTTCCGCTATTACTTGCTTATAATTCTTTCCCGATCTATCGGGTGGTGCTTTCACAACTATACTTCACACACCGGGGTGTTAGCGTTCAAATTTAAGCGTTAACAGAAATCAAAAATAAAATTAAATAGCTTCAAATTCAAACTGGATTTAAGCATGCAAACATCAAGTTTCAACCTGATGCAAATATAGATCAGTTTTCAAAGCAAAACAGAATCTGGAAAATCAACCTGGAGCAATCAATCAGTAAATCAAGAAAAATTGAAGATCATTTAAAGCATTTCAAATCTGGAAATAAAAGTAGGCAGTGAATTCAAGAAGCAAATCAAACATCAACAACTAAGTTTCCAGTTTTCCAACAAAATATCACTTCCAGGGTCAAGTTCTTCCTTTATTCCTTTCTATCAAATTATTCAGGTGAGCAAACTCTTTTTTTTTAAATTATCAAACCTGATATATCTGAATGATCTTTGAAACATGATCTGATTGTGCCTGAATGACTGTGTGAATATACTTGCATGCCTGTATATGTAGGGGAAGAATGCTGTGTATGTCTGTTTAGAGGTTACAGGTCTAAAACCTGATTAGAATTTTAATTCATTCCACCTACAAACAATTTTAAAAATTGATCTCTGAAAGAAAGATGTTTGTGTGTGAATAAAATCATTTATAAAAATAAAATCAAGAGAAAATATTGAGTAAATGTTTTGGAAATTATAAATAACAGTAAATGGAAGAACAGGTGAAAATTCAAACTCAACAATTTGTAAATTCAAGTACATATGCTGAATCCCCTAAGCAAAATATGATTTTTAAAATAAAAATTGTGAGTTTTAGTTTAGTATTTTGGTTGCAGTTCGTAGTTGGACGGAATTGCATTTTTTACCTTTTTCGGGCGATCGACTAACTCGGGGACGTGTGTTTGTTTTCGAGGCTTGCTTGTTGATCATCGAGGTGGTGAAAAATGGAGAAGGTGGTGATAGGTGGACGTGGCGTCGGTATTTGGGCGGAATAGGGTTTAACCAATGTTTTGATCAGCGTTGAATTTCGAACTATCGCGTAGCCGTCAATGTGCCAGAGGTGATCGGTCAGTGGGGGATTTATGCGTTGTCATGTGGTACGGCTCCGGTCAAGTTCATGTGGCTTCTGGTGATCTTGGGTGGTTGTCGGAAGGGTTTTCAAACGAGCATGTAATTTCCAGGAAGTTTGAATTTTGGATCGATTTTGAATCAAAGTCAATTTCGTGTTTTGGATTGTTCGATTCGGCTTTGGTGATCGTCGGTGATGTTACGGTGGCCTTGACGTCGTTTGGAAGTGGCGGTGGAGCTTTTGCACGTATACGTGCAAATCTTTGTATTAGTACGTTGAGTTGTTGGAGAAGAGGATATGAGCTCGAAGTAATACATGGAGAATTTGGGGTCCTGGATCGGGTTTGTTGTTGGGGAAACTCGTGGGGTTTTAGTAACGATTTGTAGAGTTTTAACATAAGAAAGTTTAAAAGAAAAAGAAAACAGAAGCGGGTAAGGCTTCGGGGAAGTTGGTATTTGACTCGGGGAAAGACGCGGGGTGGTCTCGGTTTGGTATTAAGTGTAGTTTTAGACTTTAAATTAGAATAGGTTTTCAAAAATGTAATTAAATCAAGCTTTAAACTTTTCCTTATTAATTTTGAAGGATAATAAATGTTTTATTTTAGTTTGAAATTAGGATTAATGCAAAAATTATTTAAGTTAATTGAGTTTAAATGAAGAAACTAATTTAAATGATAATGATGTTTTTAAATTGTTATTTGACTTCAGGTCTTTAGTTAATTTATGATAATAAGTAAATATGTTTTCAAAGGTTCATTAAAGTAAGATTTAAATGTTGTGATTAAGTAGAGGTTTATCTTTAAAATTTATTAAGTTTTCATAAATTAAAGAATGTGATTAAGTAATTAAGTATAATTACTTTGTGTAATTAAAATGAGAGTTAATTACTTTGGATAATTAATTTAAGGCTAATTATTGTGAATATTTAAGGAGAATTATTTTGAATAAATTAATTAAGGGTTAATTAATTTATAATTAAGGATTTATTAATTAATATAATTAATAAATGAAAACTATATTAATGAAAGAAATTAAAGGTAATTAATTACTTAAAGATAATTACTTAATTAAAAGTAATTGATTAATGATTAAGGTGGATTAATCAAGTGATTAACATTGATTTAAGATTAGGGATAGTCACTTATCGTAATTAATTAAGGATAGTTAATTTAATGGTAATTAATTACGGGTTAATTAATTAATTAAAGATAATTAATTAAATGGAAAAAAATAAATAATTAAAGGTTAATTATTTAAGAATTAAAGGTCGATGAATTATAATAAAAGGTTAATTAATTTATTATTAATGGTTAATTAATTTATTATTAATGGTTAATTAATAAATGATTAAAGAATAGTTAATCAAAATGATTTGTTATTAATGTTAATAAACCAGGATTAGTAATTCATAAGTAATTAATCTGATTTGAATTAATTAGACAATTAACTGATCTTACTTATGGATGTTTGGATTCTATTGGATGATTGAATTGTTTGATATCCCTAATATGTGATGCTCTGTTTTGATTTGAGCTGTGTTTCATGTAATTTATTATCTGTGATATATATCTGTGATCTGTGAATGAAAAATAAGCGTTATAGTTTATACCGCTTATCAAATATAATTCTGTGTTTGAATTGTAATGATTGATGATGTTGTTGCACTATTGTGTGCAAAACCCATGGACCACACTTTACACACACATGTATGGATTGCACGAGGAAATTTGTTAAGTCACAGATTTTTGAAATAGTTTTAGAATTTTTAAATCCAAATGGTTTTGGAAATGGATTGAGTTTAAAGTAAAAAGCTTTTGAAAAGGAATTTCAAAGACAAAAGTTATTTTTGAATAACTTGATTTAGATTTGAAATTTGATTTAAATTTGAATTCAAAATTTGAGATTGAATTCTATTTATGATTTTAAAAAAAGGGTTACACAAGTTTATATGGGTTTTAAACCATTTTCAAAGTGTTTTTTTGAGGATTTGAATTTAACCCAAAGACTTGTATAAATGAAATCATATGTAACGACCCAGAATTTTGAACAATTTAATTTGAAAATATTTAATTAATTTTAAATATTTAAATGATGGTTTGAATTGAATTTCAAATTATTAGAATGAATTTGGCTATTAAATTTTAGAATTTAATCTATTGAAAGTTGAATAAAATTTGAACCTTCAATTTTAAGCCGACTAAAATTATTTCAAAGGCTTGTAAAATTCATATTGATAATATTGAAGATAATAGAAGCTTCAGAATTGAATTTGAAAGTGATTTGTTCAGTTTTGAAATTAAATCGTTTGAATCGATATTTAAAACTAGCCGTCCGAGGCACAGTCTCGGAATTCGACGAAACCAGTTCCATTGGGTCCGTAATATTGAATTATTACCGGATTTCAAATTTCGTATTTTTCGGAGTTAATATGTGAGCACACGGTGAGTAAACGCGTCGAAATCAAATTGAATTCAAATTAAATTTAAATTTAAATTTAGTCAAACGGTAGCACGTTATCCCCCTTAATCACGCCTAGTATCGCGCCTAAGATCACGAACAAGATCGTGCAAACATGACTCAGTTTACTTTTAAATACCTTCTTCCTTTATCTGTACAAAACAAAATTTGAATCTCAGAAGAAAAAAATGGCCGCAATCCATCTTCTTTCAAAAAAATCACGGCAGCTTCAAAATTTAATGGCCGAAGCCCCCTTCAAACATTCGTTCGAACGAACGAAATTAATTCAAAATCGCGACTCCAGGTATATAAAAAAAAAGAAAAAAAAATGGCCGAAGCCCTAGTTTGAAATCAACAAAGGCAGTCGCGACGTGATGGCGCGCGCGATGGTGGAGGCGTGCGCAAGCATCTGGAGGCGCATTTCTCGAGCACAGTGGCGGCACTCGAGTGAGTCGCGATTGGGAGCACTCGAATGGGGCAAGTCGAAGTCGATTGGAAGCAACGACTTCGAAGTCGTGGCGGCACGCGTGAGTTCGATCAAGGCAGAAAGCGGGGATTCGCGATGCAGATGGAGGCGACCGCGTGGTGGCGAACGACAAGGCGTGCGTGGCTAGGGCATGGAGGCTGTGGCTCGTAGGTTGTTCGATGTTGGCTTCAAACACTAACAGTGAGGTATATGATGTTTGATTTTTATTATTGATTTAATTCAATAAACATTTATATATACATATATATTGAAAAATATATACTGCAAGTTTAAAACAATTTAAACTCTTGAATTATTCAAAAATAAGTATTTAAATTTAAAACAGTAATTTAAATATACTATATACAGTTTTAAGTTAAATTTGATTTAAATAGAAAAAAAATATTTGCAGTAAAGAAATAATATATCATATTATAAGTAAATACGAGTAAGTTATATTAAAAGAAAATTTTAATTTGTAAAACCAAAATTTTAGTTAAACGAATTTATTAATGGATTGTTTGATAAGTTTATTTGATTCATTTAGTTACTAGAAATAAATTACTAATGGAAATTTAGTTTAAAATATAATTTTTAGTTAATCACATTTGTTAAAATAAAAGGAAGAATTTAATCATTAGTTAAATAAATTTTTAAAGGGAATTTAGATTAAAACTTAATTTTTTTATAATTTATTTAAAAGAATTTGATTTAAAGAATTATTTTAAAAGTAAAATAATTAGTTGAAATAAATTTATTAAAAAGGAAAGTTAGTTTGAAAGTAAAATGTTTAGTTAAATAAATTTATTTAACATAAATTTGGTTGAAAGGAAAATAATTTTATTAAAAGAAGTTGATTTAAAGATATTAATTTAAAGTAAAATACTTAGTTAAAATAAATTTATTAAAGAAGAAAATTTAGTTTTAAAATTAAATAGTAGTTGAATAAAATTATTAAAGGAATTGGTTTAGAACAAAACCGATGAATTAAAATTATAAAATGAAAAATTTATTATTCGATCTGTTCGAATATTAATAAATTGTGCATAATATTTATACAAGGTATAAATCAAGGAAATCGAGTCAAGAATGGGAAATGGATTGCTAATAAAAGCAAAGGTGAGAACTTCTCACTCAAAAGGATTTATTTAAATTTTAAATAGTTAGATTTAAAATTGTTAGTTGTGTTGATTGAATGCTTGAATGATGATTGTTATATATATATATATATATATATATATATATATATAATGTGAATAGACCCTATACGCCGTTAGTAAGCGGAGGTTATTTATTACACACATATACCGCGATATTCCACCTCGAAGTGGAATTGGTATTATATTAGTATATAGCAATATATATATATTGGCATATGTATATATTGCAGTTGATTGATTTCCCGCATTGTATAGCGGATGAGACCCTATTGCGCCGTTAGTAAGCGGATAATATTTTTATAAAATCCCATATACCGCGATATTCCACCTCGAAGTGGAATGGGTATTGTGCTAATGTCTGTGGATGCATGGAAACAGGTTGGAGGGATCCAACTGGATTCCTCACAAATATTTATTTGATTTCATCTATTGTGATATTTGATTGTTTATCATGGATGATATATGATGTTTGAAAGTCGTGATTGACTATTGATGTGTTGCATCATCGAATCCAATTTTTGAAGTTTAAAAACAACGATTTTGATTTCTAAAGTGATTTTTGAAAATATACGTTTATAAAATATTTTTGGAATTGATTTATCTTAAATAAATAAACGTTATAATTTTAATATTATAAAAATTATGATTTTTGAGAAATTCAGTTAAAAGTTGATTTTTTGAAAATATGAGATTAATGATTTTATAAAATAGTTTAAACTGGGATTTCTGAATTTATTATAAAAAGTTTAAAAATAGGATTTATGAAATTTGATTATTTTATAAATCAAAATGATGAATTATAAAGGAGTTCAAGGACGTTTTAAAAGAATAATATAAATTGATCCGTATAAAAGATTTATAAATTGATATTTATAAATTAAAAATATCTGGAATTATAAAACGAGCTTTTATAAGTGTTAGAATGAATTGTGAATGAATTTCGTAAATGAAGGAAATCTATAGGATTATAACGGTGAAGTTATAAATAGAATTTTATAAATAAAATTTATAAAGTTATTTAGGGAATAGATGTGGATAAATAAATGAATCTTATAAGTTATAAGATTTATAATTATGAAGTTTAAAGGAACGATTTTGTAAACAAATAAATTATAAGCATTTAACTTATAATATGGACTTTCGGTATATAATTGAATTATAAATTGAATATGTTAATAAAGGAAATTTATTAAAGAAAGTTGATATAAAATAAATAGAAATAAAATTTATAAACATTGTTTTATAAATTCGCAAACTACTTATTTTGATAAGTAAATTGTTGTAATTTATTAATGGAGTTATATTCACATTTTAGACGGTGAAAAATCCTTTAAAAATGAAACGTATAGAAACGATGAAATTTGTTAACGTATTATATTCAAGTTTTTGAATCGTGAACAATATGTTAAAGAAATGGTTTTGAATGTGATGTTTTAAATAGAATTAAAACGATCTAAAGATGTTTTAAAAAGTATTAACTATCGAAACCATAGATTTCAACATTCATTGTTGAAATAGACGTTTTCGAGAAATAGAAGAAAATAGTAGATTATAACACTGTTGTTATAATAGATGATTTCCGAAAGGAAATGTTTTGAGTAGTATTGGGATTTATATATCTTTAATTTCGAATCCCTATACTAGTGATTTTGGGTTGTCGTAACGATGTTTTACGCAACATTCGTTTTGGCCCAAATAAATATGGTTAAGTGAATGATTTCCTTAAAGAATGAAATATATACTTAATTTCGATTAGAGTATATTAAATATTTTCTAAGTGTAGAAAATAAAAAGGCTTGTGAATTACTTATAAATAAATAAGTATGGAAATGTTTTTCCAATATTAAGTGAATATTTTGAATTTATCTTTTTGAAGATAAATTGAAAATGAATATTTGAAAACGAATGGAAATCATATGTTCATAAATATTTTGGGATGTAAATTCAATATAGAATTTATAAATGAAATTGGGAAATTGGGTTTAAAAATAAATATTGATTTATTTTTGAAGAATGGAAAATATATATCTTGTAAAGATATTTTTGGAAAATAAATAATTTGGAAAATTATTTGGAATCTGGTGATGTTGGCATATCTATTGATAGTTCAATAACCGACTATCAATATTTACCTTTAAATAGGTATTTGTTGTGATTTGTTTGAATTTGAATGCCACACTTATTTTTTTTAAAATAAGCGCTCACTATTCGGGTTAACCGGGAAAGGAACTTGGGGTCGTATAACCCATTCCGAATATGTGATACGTCGTTATGAATTGCATTTGAAGATCGGTGTTGAAGACCGGATATTTTCGAAAACGAAAGGGTTTCTTGTTGATTGTCTCTGCACTGGCTGATCCCCGGTATTGAGATCTCCATATGTGATGGGAAATCCGGACGTGATTAGAGATTATTCGGATTGCAAGGACTTCTTTGTAAGTGCCTTCGGTTCTGTTTGAGCCCGGAACAGACTTGTAAGGATTGTGTGTCTGACATTACAAATTGAGATGTAAAGCCGATTTCTTTCAAATATATTTCTGTTGGTGGCGGAGAATTTATTCTCTTAGCTTAACACCCTTCTCTGAGACGTACGAGCTCAGAGGTTATATAGTTGAAAGTTATCAGCAATATATTCCCAATTTGGTAATGTGACATACTGAGTGTTGCTGTGAAATGATCATTGTGTTGATTATTTGTGATAGGATCATTTGTTTGATCGTCTATCTTGGTGATCATTTCTATGATCATTTGTTGACCCAAAGCACGGCTTTTGTATAAAGTGTGTTTTTGTGGATGAGACTTCGTCGAGCCTCACAAACCGGTAATGGTCGAAACAGGAATTGTGCGGCAAGGTTTTCAGGGATCGCTTCCCTAGGGTATGGCCATTCCTTCTGGAAAAGGGTGGTATCATGGTATGGAGCCCAGATACTTACTCATGTTGAAAACACTTTGTTATGATTGTGTGATGATGGTGACGAGCGCTCGTTTAAAGGTCCCAAAGGACCGGGGGTGGCATATCTGAGGGTTTGTAATATCCCTTGGGAAAAAGGGTTCCCGGCCTTGTTTAGCAGAGAACAGTTTGGTTCTCGGGGCGTCCTTCCAGAGGCGTTTCCATGTGGCAATGGGAAGTTCCTTGGCCTGACCATTTGTTGGAAAATCCATTCTTCAAATACGAGCCTTGTACGGTATTAGTTGTATTACCTGCCATCTACTTATGGTGGCGCCCCACTGTTTGGATGGTAGCTATAGTAGGCATAGTTCGAAATGTCTATGTTGGCTAAGATTTATATCTTTATTTTCGAAATGAATTTTTCCTACACTATGCACTAGAAATAATATCAAATGTTCTTTTTAAATATGTATCAAGCATCTTTGACTATCATAAGGAGAAATCTCCTCCGATTCTGCGTTTGCATTGTGTGTGTGTGCGGGAGGCCTTATGGTAGTCTCATTTTTAAAAGCATTGCGAATTGACTTTAAAAATATTCCTCTATTTTTGATTTTAAAGAAAAATAAACTGTTTTGAGTTCTCACACCAGTCACATGACTGACTCGGAGTTTATTGTTTTCCTTCCTAAACTCTGGGTGCCCACCAATTTACACACGGGCAGTCAAGAGTTAAGGTTTATCAGGATATTCTGGAATTGCTGGAGGCTAGATGGATGGCATGACGTAGTACTAGTATATAGTACTTCTTTTTCCGCTATTTGTTTGATGTTGTACACTCAGATGATATGATGTAATGAAATGTAATGTAATAACTGATATAGTTCTTTGTTTAAAGATTATTCATTTATCTATTATATGTTGTTCCGCTGCGAATTGTGAGATTCTGATGTTGTTCTGGTGTTCTGTTTTCTGTTTTCTTTTCTTTCTATTTTCTACTATCTTCTCTCTCTCTCCTTTTCTTTTCTTCTTCCTTAAACCCATAACATTTCGGTTTTTCGACAACGAAAAATTCGAAACGTTACATCATATTTTTTCGAAATAAAAACTATTTGTTTTCAAATAATAAAAGCTTCATATAAGAAATGAATCTCCAGTTTGTGTTAAAAGGAATTCAAGTTTGAAATGAAAATGGTTTTCCGAGTTATGAATAAATCTTTGGAAACGAGTTTGAAAGCTATTAAAACTTTGATTAAAGATTCAATGAGTTAATCCAATTGATATGGAAACTGTTTTGAAATCTATGAATGGATCTTTGTGAAACTGGGTGGACTTTGTGAAATGAAACTTTTTGTTAAAGATTTGAAATGGTAATTTGTTTAAACCATTTGAAGAAAGATTTTGGATTTTTAAAAGTTGTGACTTAACTGAAATCCCATATCCATATGTTTTTAAATATTGCGCTCACTATTCGGTTTAGCCGGGAGAGGACCTTGTGTCATATAACCCATTATGAATAGTGATACAACGATAGCATTTGAAGACCGGTGGTAAAGACCGGGTATTTGCGAGAATGATAGGATAACCTGTCGATTGTCTCTGCACCGAGTAGCTAAGGTATAGAGATTCCCTAAGTGATGGGAAGTCTGATCGGGATTGTGGATACCCGGATTGCAAGGGCTTCTTCCTTTATTGGACGAAGTGCCTTCGATTCTGTTCGAACCCGGAACAGACTTGTATGGTTGTATGTTTGACATTACATTTTGAGATATAAAACTGATCTCTATCAAATACATTTCTGTTTGGTGGCGGAGAATTTATTCTCTTAGCTTAACACCCTTCTTTGAGAGGTACGAGCTCAGAGGTTATGTAGTTGATAGTTATTAGTGATACTCCCAATTTGGTAGTGTGGCACACTAAGTGCTACTATATATCATTTTTTGATCAAAGCATGGCTTTCGTATAAAGCGTAGCTTTGGGGATGAGACTGCTTCAGGACCTCGCACCCCAGAAAGGGTCGAAACAGGAATGATGCGGCAAGGTTATGATGGTCGCTCCCTTTAGGGTGTGTCATTCCCTTCTGGAAAAGGGTGGTATCATGGTATGGAGCCCAGATACTTAACTCATGTGGTCGCTGCAAATCTATTACTTTGTGATTGCTTTGTGATTGAGAGACGCCTCAGATAAAGGTCGCAAACAACTGGAGGATGGCATGCTCGTGTAGTAGTTGCCTAGTTATAGAGGTAACCCGGCCTTGTGTTGGCAGAGAGCTGGTTATGCTCTCGGGACGTCCCTCCGGAGGCGTACCCATGTGGCAGTAGGAAGTTCCTTAGCCTGACCATTTGTTGGAAACCCAATCTTCAATACACGCCTTGTACAGTTTTAGTTGTAGAACCTGACATTTACTTATGGTGGTCACCACTGTTTAGATGGTAGCAATAGTAGGCATAGTACGAAATGTCTATGCTGGCTAGGATTAATATTATACTTTCGAAATGGTTTTTCTACACTATGCACTAGTAATAATATCAAAGAAATTTTCTCGTATCAAGCATATTTGACTATCATAAGGATAAATCTCCTCCAATTCTACGTTTTCATTGTGTGTGTGGCGGAAGGCCTTATGGTAGTTTCATTTTCTAAAAAAGCATTGCGAATTTAAATTTTAAAATTTCTTTTGTTGTTCGTTTTAAAGATAAACTATTTTGTTTGCTCATACCAGTTCCACGAATGACCTGGAGTTTATTGTTCCCTTCCTAAACTCTGGGTGCCCACAATTTTCTCACACGGGCAGTCTAGAGTTAGGCTTTTCAGATAATCAAGAATAGGTATAGATTCGATAGCTTTCGAAGTCTTTGTTTTGGTAGCTTTCAGTCCTTGGGAATCTTCTTCGGTCTTTGGACAACTGACTTTGCTTAGCTTTGTGCATCGTTATTGGGAGTTCGAGCTATTTTTGGATTGGTGCCTTGGAGATGGAGATTACCGATACTAGAGTTCTCTCTTGAAGACCATATTGGAGATATTGTTCCGCTGCTGGTGTTATCTTTTCTTTCCGCTGCTATTGTCTTGTATCATACCTCTGATGTAGATATTTGTTGTATCATTCAGTTGTATCAGATATTGTATTAATGATATATGATGTATTATACATTTCTTCCACTGTGTGGTACTTAATGTCTCATAAGCTCCGATGAACCAGATTCGACGTTTGGATCTGCGACATTTGAGTGTGAGTGTCGTATTCATTGCCGATTTTCAAAGGTCGAGTCAGGGTCGTTTCATTTGGTATCAGAGCTAAAGGTTGAAACTTTAGCTCAGGAGTATAACACATTAAGTAACACATTAGAGATAGGGTGAAGTATACCCTAGAATGAGTACATCCCTAAAGTATCCGTTTGAATGCCTCAGTAAATTCTCTTACTATCACTGATAGTGAGTATGAGTGCAAGAAGATGACGAGATAGGGGACAGGAGAGTACCACTATAAATGGTCAATACCATGTAATAGCGAAAACAACTTTTTCTCCTCAATCTTCTTTGTTTCGGTTTCAATTCTTTGATATCTCCGTGACAGCTCCAGAAAGAAGTTTTGGTGTGATGGTGGCCCTACAAATCGTTGTAGAAAATCCTTACTTCGTATCTTCATCGATTTCTTATCAGTTTTTCGTTTTAAACTCCAATGAATTTGAAAATTTATTTGAAAAAAATTGGTTAACAATAAAACGATATCGGTTAAAACCAAATTTGAAATTCTATTGTAATTTCTTGTGTAGACTAAAGTCCGAAGAGGGACAAGTTGGTATGTACGTTGAGGTATTCCGACCTGAATGTGGAATCTATACCTAGTGTTTGAGAAATTGTAGAAGATTGAATCTATCTTCCTATTCTATGAGATCCGATATATTCTACAAACGATTAGTTATCGCTTCGAACTAATCAATGCCCTTGCATATTCGTAGACCGGTGGACCCGAGTATCTTGTGAAATAATTGTATGAGTTTGTTCTCATATTGTTGATATTCTGATCTGGTAAGCCAAATGAAAAATAAATATTCAGTTTGATCTGAAAAGATATTCTCTATCTTTGCGTGTTTATCTATTCTTTGTTGTCTCCCTTGCAAATTTCGAGAACGAAATTTTCTTAAGAGGGGGAATCTGTAACGATCCCCATTTTTTATCAAATTTAAATTGATAATTAAAAATAAATTTTGGAATAAAATTGTAAATTAATTTGAAATTTTCTAATTTAATAATATTTTTTTTATTTGGGTATTGATTTTAAAATTTAATTGGGGCTTTGAAATTCTATATTTAATATCTTATAAATAAAAATTTGGATTTGAAAACTATATAATTTTATAGAAATTTGTTTTCTAATTTTAAGAGACATATGTAATATGTTTATAAAGTTATATTTTGAATTAAATACAAATGATTTTCAAAACAATTATTTAAAGCTAAATTCTATAATATACATAAGTGTGTTTGTTTATTTAAAAGTATAATAACTTGAATTTAAATTTTAAAACAAGAATGAGTGAAGGCTTTAGATATGTATACATAGGAAAATGCATTAATTAGGATTCAAAATGGGATAAGTACATATAAAATATATGTGTTAGAGTATAACTTGATTTTTAAATCATATTTCTTTAAAGAATATAAATAAATAAATATATATATATATATATATCACTAAAAGTAAATAATACACATATTAAAATTTTATTTATACAAAGCTTTGATATGAATGTAAATTTTGAAAGTGTAAATTTTAAAATGCATAAGAAAACATAAAAAATATTTTATAAAATTAAAATAGAGCCAGGTCCAAAACAAAATTTATAAAATAAATTAAAGTACGGATATAAACATAATTTGTATTGTTTTAACAAGTGTAAGTTAAGGAATGACATAAAGTAACAAGTGTTAACCATGCAAAATACAAGTGTTAGTTTAAGAGGACAAGTGGCAAAGGAATTATTTTCTTTTGAATTAAATTTGAAAACATGCAAGGGAAAAAAATAACCAGGCTGTCATTATCTTCTCTTCTCAAATCTGAAACCAAAATTCAAAATCTCCTTCCAAACTAAATTTCTAAAACAGAAACCAAGAAAGAAATTAAAAATAAAATCAAATGGCTTCAAATTCAAACTGGATTTAAGCATGCAAACATCAAGTTTCAACCTGATGCAAGTATAGATCAGTTCTCAAAGAAAAACAGAATCTAGAAAATCAACCTGGAGCAATCAATCAGTAAATCAAGAAAAACTGAAGATCATTTAAAGCATTTCAAATCTGGAAATAAAAGTAGGCAGTGAATTTAAGAAGCAAATCAAACATCAACAACTAAGTTTCCAGTTTTCCAACAAAATATCACTTCCAGGGTAAGTTCTTCCTCTATTCCTTTCTGTCAAATTACTCAGGCGAGCAAACTCTTTTTTTTAAATTATCAAACCTGATATATCTGAATGATCTTTGAAATAAGATCTGAATGTGCCTGAATGCCTGTGTGAACATACTTGCATGCCTGTATATGTGTGGGAATAATGTTGTGTATGTCTGTTTAGAGGTTACAGGTCTAAAACCTGATTAGAATTTTAATTCATTCCACCTACAAACAATTTTAAACAATGATCTCTGAAAGAAAGGTGTTTGTGTGTGAATAAAATCATTTTTAAAAATAAAATCAAGAGAAAATATTGAGTAAATGTTTTGGAAATTATAAATAACAGTGAAATTAGAAGAACAGGTGAAAATTCAAACTCAACGATTTGTAAATTCTAGTACATATGCTGAATTCTCTAAGCAAAATATGATTTTTAAAACAAAAATTGTGAGTTTTAGTTTAGTATTTTGGTTGTAGCTCGTAGTTGAACAGAATTGCATTTTTTATCTTTTTCCGGCAATCGACTAACTCGGGGACGTCGTGTTTGTTTTCGAGGCTTGCTTGTCGATCAGCGAGGTGGGGAAAAATGGAGAAGGGGGTGATAGATGGACGTGGCGTCGGTATTTGGGCGGAATAGGGTTTAACCCTGGTTTTGATCAGTGTTGAATTTCGAACTGTCGCGTAGCCGTCGGAGTGCCAAAGGTGATCGGTCAGTGGGTGATTTATGCGTTGTCTTGTGGTACGGCTCTGGTCAAGTTCATGTGGCTTCTGGTGATCTTGGGAGGTTGACATAAGGGTTTTCAAAAGAGCATGTAATTTCCAGGAAGTTTGAATTTTGGCTCGATTTTGAGTCAAATTCGATTTCGTGTTTTGGGTTGTTCGATTCGGCTCTGGTGATCGTCGGTGATGTTACGGTGGCCTCGACGTCGATCGAAAGTGGCGGTGGAGCTTGTGCACGTATATGTGCAACTCTTTGTATCAGTACGTTGAGTTGTTGGAGAAGAAGATAGGAGCTCGAAGGAATACTCGGAGAATTTGGGGTCCTGGCTCGGGTTCATTGTCGGGGAAACTCGTGGGGTTTTGGTAACGAATTTTAGAATTTTAACATGACAAGGTTTAAAAGAAAAAGAAAACAGAAGCGGGTAAGGCTTCGATGAAGTTGGTATTTGACTTGGGGAAAGACGCGGGGTGGTCTCGTTTTGGTATTAAGTGCAGTTTTAGACTTCAAATTAGAACAGGTTTTCAAAAATTTAATTAAATCAAGCTTTAAACTTTTCCTGGTTAATTTTGAAGGATAATAAATGTTTTATTTTAGTTTGAAATTAGGATTAATGCAAATATTATTTAAGTTTATTGAGTTTAAATAAAGAAACTAATTTAAAAGATAATGATGTTTTTAAATTGTTATTTGACTTCTGGTCTTTAGTTAATTTATGGTAATAAGTAAATCTATTTTCAAAGGTTCATTAAAGTAAGACTTAAATGTTGTGATTAAGTAGTTAATCAAGGATAAAAGTGGCTTATCTTTGAAATTTGTTAAGTTTTGATAAATTAAAGGATGTGATTAAGTAATTAAGTATAATTACTTTGTGTAATTAAAATAAGAGTTAATTACTTTGGATAATTAATTTAAGGCTAATTATTGTGAATATTTATGGATAATTATTTTGAATAAACTAATTAAGGGTTAATTAATTTATAATTAAGGATTTATTAATTAATATAATTAAGAAATGAAAATTAAATTAATGAAAGCAATTAAAGGTAATTAATTGCTTAACGATAATTACTTAATTAAAAGTAATTAATTAATGATTTAGGTGGATTAATCAAGTGATTAACATTGATTTAACATTAGGGATAGTAACTTATCGTAATTAATTAAGGATAGTTAATTTAATGGTAATTAATTAATTATAGGTTAATTAATTAATTAAAGATAATTAATTAAATGGAAAAAAAATTAAATAATTAAAGGTTAATTATTTAAGAGTTAAAGGTCGATGAATTATTATAAAAGGTTAATTAATTTATTTTTAATGGTTAATTAATAAATGATTAAAGAATAATTAATCAAAATGATTTGTAATTTATTAATGTTAATTAACCAGGATTAGTAATTCACAAGTAATTAATCTGATTTGAATTAATCAGACAGTTAACTGATCTTACTTATGGATGTTTGGATTCTATTGGAAGATTGCATTGTTTGATATCCCTGATATGTGATGCTCTGTTTTGATTTGAGCCGTGTTTCATGTAATTTGTTATCTGTGACATATATTTGTGATCTGTGAATGAAAAATAAGCGTTATAGTTTATACCGCTTATCAAATATAATTTGTGTTTGAATTGTAATGATTGATGATGTTGTTGCACTATTGTGTGTAAAACCCATGGACCACACTTTACACACACATATATGGATTGCATGGGGAAATTTGTTAAGTCACGGATTTTTGAAATAGTTTTAAATTTGAATTTTTGAATCCAAATGGTTTTGGAAATGGATTGTTGTTAAAGTAAAAAGCTTTTGAAAAGGAATTTCAAAGATAAAAGTTATTTTTGAATAACTTAATTTAGCTTTGAAATTTGATTTAAATTTGAATTCAAAATTTGAGATTGAATTCTGTTTATGATTTAAAACAAATAAAAAAAAGGGTTACACAAGTTTATATGGTTTTAAACCATTTTAAAAGTGTTGTTTTTGGGATTTGAATTTTACCCAATGACTTTAACTTGTATAAATGAAATCGGATTTTTCCGAAATAAAACTATTTGCTTTCAAATAATAAAAGCTTTCATATAAGAAATGAATCTCCACTTTGTGTTAAAAGGAATTCAAGTTCGAAATGAAAATGGTTTTCCAAGTTATGAATAAATCATTGGAAACGAGTTAGAAAGCTATTAAATCTTTGATTAAAGATTTAACGAGTTAATCTAATTGAAATGGAAATTGTTTTGAAATCTGTGAATGGATCTTTGTGAAACTGGGTGAACCTTGTGAAATGAATCTTTTTGTTAATGAAATGGTAATTTGTTTAAGCCATTTGAAGAAAGATTTTGGATTTTTAAAAGTTGTGACTTAACTGAAATCCCATATCCATATGTTTTTAAATATCGCGCTCACTATTCGGTTTAGCCGGGAGAGGACCTTGTGTCATATAACCCATTCCGAACAGTGATACGACGATAGTATTTGAAGACCGGTGTTGAAGACCGGGTATTTTCGAGAACGATAGGATAACCTATTGATTGTCTCTGCACCGAGTAGCTACGGTATAGAGATTCCCTAAGTGATGGAAAGTTTGATCGGGATTGTGGATACACGGATTGCAAGGGCTTCTTCCTTTATTGGACGAAGTGCCTTCGGTCCTGTTCAAACCCGGAACAGACTTGTATGGTTGTATGTCTGACATTACACTTTGAGATATAAAACTGATCTCTATCAAATACCTTTCTGTTTGGTGGCGGAGAATTTATTCTCTTAGCTTAACACCCTTCTCTAAGACGTACGAACTTAGAGTTTATGTAGTTGATAGTTATCAGTGATATACTCCCAATTTGGTAGTGTGGCACGTTGAGTGCTGTTGTATATCATTTTTTGATCAAAGCATGGCTTTTGTATAAAGCATAGCTTTGTGGACGAGATTGCTTCAGGACCTCACACCTCGAAAATGGTCGAAACAGGAAAGATGCGGTAAGGTTATGAGGGTGCTCCCTTTAGGGTGTGTCATTCCCTTCTAGAAAAGGGTGGTATCATGGTATGGAGCCTAGATACTTAACTCATGTGGTCGCTGAAAATCTATTACTTTGTGATTGCTTTGTGGTTGAGAGACGCCTCGGATAAAGGTCTCAAACAACCAGGGGATGGCATGCTCGTGTAGTAGTTACCTAGTTATAGAGGTAACCCGGCTTTGTGTTGGCATAGAGCTGTTTAAGCTCTCGGGACGTCCCTTCAGAGGCGTACCCATGTGGCAGTAGGAAGTTCCTTAGCCTGACCATTTGTTAGAAATCCAGTCTTCAATACGCGTCTTGTACGGTTTTAGTTGTAGAACCTGTCATTTACTTATGGTGGTCACCACTGTTTAGATGGTAGCTATAGTAGGCATAGTTCGAAATGTCAATGATGGCTAGGATTAATATTATACTTTCAAAATGGTTTTTCTACACTATGCACTAGTAATAATATCAAAGAAATTTTCTCCTATCAAGCATATTTTACTATCATAAGGAGAAATCTCCTTCAATTCATGTAACAACCTGGGATTTGCATTACCGAAAAAAAAATTTAGGATTTTATTTAAATGGAGCAAATGGATTTTTGGGATAAGGATAATTTATTTAAAAATATGGACATTTTACATAAATGGGTTTTGAAAAATGAGGCGAAGTATTATTTTGGAACAATTAAAAGTTAATGGGAAATTTAAGAAGGGGATTTGGTTAAGTATGGGTTTTCATGGCTATGTTAACACTTAAACAATTTTTATACATGTTTAGAGCCACTCTCTCTTAAGGGGTCCATTAGCCTAACCCAAACCCACTTACCATTCTATAAATCATCTCAAACTCTTAACCCTCATTCATTCCAACCCTAATCAAAAAAAAATGTCTAAAACCCTAAACCTAAAAATGGCCTCCATGCTTAGGAAAGCTCCATCCTCTCTTATATTGGCTTAAGCTAGTTAAAGTAAGGAAGGTAATGCAAAAAAAAATCCTCTTATAATCCGTTTCTAACTCTCATTAATTTCTGAAAATCATGTTGTAACTCTTGGTTTTATGTGTTTTGGTATTTTTTTAGCTCCTTGATCATCATCTCTTAGCTTTGGTTAGTGCCATATAGGTGTTTGTTCTTTTGCTTGAGAGGAATACTAGGTAAACCCTCTCCTAATCTATGTATAAGCATCTCTTAATTTCTGGAATTAGCCTTGTAACACTTGACTTGTTGTGTTTCATGAATATCAAAGCTTGTTGATTATCAAAAGCTTGTTGATTATCATTCCTTCCATTTGGACATTACACACAAGTTGCTTGCTATATTGGTTGTGAGGTAATGCTAGCTATATCCTCATCATTTTCATGCTATGGCTAGATATATATCTATGGTATGATTTGATAATTGTTAATGGTCATTACTAAATCATTTGAGCAAGAAAATTGAATTAATTAGCTCATTTCTCTATGTTTTGCAAAATTCTAAAACTGATTTATGCTGCAACTTTGACCATGAATATCTCTTTCAATATCTGATGAAAACATGCCAAATCACTTCCTAGTGATAGTTAGTATTGCCATCTATAACCCCTTCAAATTTTGTAGCATTCGGTGATCATTTGAATAGTGAAATCTGGGCTCAAAACCGGACCTGAATGCAGTTTTTCTGTGCATTTGCAGCTGGAGTGAAAGCATTTTTCTCTGTTTTAGTTTTGAAACTGAAAATTTGTGACACCGCCACGGTCACATCCATGGTCGAAATCCAACGTTTTTGGACTCGTTGAAAACTGGAGTTCCGAACTCCATCTCTAGTAAGTTTGATTAGTATCTGAATTCATTTGACTCTTCGAAACTGCTGTCGAAGAGGGACCCGGATCTCTGCCTGAAACAGTGTATTCACTGTTTCCGGGTCCGACTTTGGAGAGTCGTTGCGACTTCATTTCAAGTCGGAATCAAGTTATTCTTTTTGTGTTCTGAAGTAGGAATGTCGGACTACTTTCCTACCAATTTTCATGCCATTCGGATTCGGTTTGCTGGTCTAAATAATTTTTGGAATTTGGGTTCGTGTCAGTTTTGGACTATTTTCCAACACTTCTCAGTGAAACCATTTTTTTTCCTGTTTTCAATTTTGAAACTGAAACTTTGTGACACCGCCACGGTCACATCCATGGTCGGAATCCAACGTTTTTAGACACGTTGGAAAACTGGGGTTCCGATCTCTATCTCTAAAAATTTTGATTTGTATCCGAGTTCATTTAACTCTTCGAAATTGCTGTCGAAGAGGGACCTGGATCTCTGCCAGAAACAGTGTATTCACTGTTTTCGGGTCCGACTTTGGAGCGTCGCTGCGACTTCGTTTCTAGTCGGAATCGAGTAATTCTTTTTGCGTTCTAAAGTAGGAATGTCGGACTACGTTCCAACCAATTTTCGTGCCATTCAGATTCGGTTTGCTAGTCCGAATGAATTCGGGCTTGCGTCAGTTTTGGACTATTTTCCAACACTATTTTAAGTGATTTTCTGGTTTTGTCGATTTCGTTGAGACTTGTCTCTGGATTTCGTACACGGGCCTTATAAAAAGGTTTTAAAAGAATTTTTCACTCTGAAATGGCTTTCGAAATTATTATATAATATTATTTTTAATTATTAAATTAATTACTCCATAATAGGAGAGTTTTCAAGGGCCGTTTTAATGTGATTTCAACCAATTATAAATCCATTTTCCGTAATTATTTTCTATAACAAAATCTCACACTCATACTTTAGCACTTCGAGCGATGTGGAAAGGTGCTTAAACGGTTGGGAAAAACTCCGGCCTATGAAACCGTGTGTATTTCCTTTCGGTTAATCCCCGACCTATTCGATTGATCGTTTTGGCCTGTCGGCCTAGTTTACCGATGACATGAGGTGAACTTTGTACTGCTTTCAGTATGGAAGCTTACGATTGGTTAGTAAACCGCTTAGGGCGAACGTGGGGTATGGGACTCACGTTTACACTTTACGGGTTCCTTGCTAAAAGTTCGTGACACGTTCCTTTTATTACCTTTGGGATAGTGTCTTCGGACTGTCTCCCTTAGAGGTATCGTTTTGGCATCTCTACTTAGATGGCCATTATACATCTCTACATAGATGTATCGCTGTTGGCATCTCTACTTAGATGGCCTATTATACATCTCTACTTAGATGTATCGTCTTTGACATCTCTACTTAGATGTTTTTGTTTTGGCATTTGTGCTTACGTTATGCCGATGATATAAGGCTTGTTATACATCTCTACTTAGATGTTTGTTTCTTCTCTATGTGAGAGATTTTGGTCTTTATTACCATGATATATGTTTCTCTTTTGGAGATTATTATGTTATATGTTGCTTCATTATCTTACCGTGACTATTGTTAAGTTTATCTAACTGATTTGTTTAGCTAGCCTGACCCGAGTATTTTATCCCAGGTCTGTTGTTTCAGGTTAGGTCGTTTTGGACTTAGCTTGCTTCAGTGCTTTCGCTTTGGATATATCCTCTATACTATAGATAGCTTTACTTGTTATCCATCCTTTATGATACTCTGATATTATGACTATCTTGTGTATTCATTTGACTCACGAATGTGTGAGTAGTGGCTTTGTACCCACTTTTATATTTGGATCTGTACTTGATGTTGTATTGTGCTGAGACTATTTGCTTATTATCTGATGTTGTTCTGTGATAATGTTCATTCTGCTATTATGTTTTGTTCTGATAGATCTTTTAGCCATTATATTTTTTTCTTTAAGTATTTATTGAATATGTCGAACCACATGCGAAAAAAATAGATTCCATTTTTCGATGTGTTCAGTAGATAGTTAAAGTAAGATTACACATGGTCGCTTCCATTATACTCTATTGTCTGCATCAGCAGACGGTATTATCCATATAATACTCTTTGTTAATGAGGCTCTCGGAGTGGGGTGTTACAATTCAGCGTTTGCATTGTGTGTGTGTGGTGGGAGCCCTTATGGTAGTTTCATTTTCTAAAAAAGCATTGCGAATTTAAATTTTAAAATTCTTTTGTTGTTCGTTTTAAAGATAAACTGTTTTGTTTGCTCATACCAGTCCCACGACTGACCTGGAGTTTATGGTTCCCTTCCTAAACTTTGGGTGCCCACAATTTTCCCTCACGGGAAGTCTAGAGTTGGGCTTTTCAGATAATCAAGAAAAGGTGTAGATTCGATAGCTTTCGAAGTCTTTGGTTTGGTAGCTTTCAGTCCTTGGGAATCTTCTTCAGTCTTTAGACGACTGACCTTGCTTAGCTTTGTGCATCATTATTGGGAGTTCGAGCTATTTTTGGATTGGTGCCTTGGAGATGTAGATTACTGATACTGGAGATCTCTCTTGAAGACCATATTGAAGATATTGTTCCGCTGATGGTGTTATCTTTTCTTTCCGCTGCTATTGTCTTGTATCATATCTCTGATGTATATTGATATTCATTGTATCATTCAGTTGTATCAGATATTGTATCAATGATGTATGATGTATTATTCATTTCTTCCACTGTGCTGTACTTAATGTGTTATAAGCTCCGACGAACCAGATTTGACGTTTGGATCTACGGCATTTGAATACGAGTGTCGTATTCGGTGTCGATTTTCGATGGTCGAGTCATCGTTTCATTTGGTATTAGAGCAGAAGGCTGAAACTTTAGCTCGGGAGTATAACACATTAGGTAACTCATTAGAGATAGGGTGAAGTATACCCTAGAATGAGTACATCCCTAAGATATCTGTTTGAACGCCTCGGTAAATTCTCTTACTATCCGTTGACAGTGAGTACGAGTACAAGAAGAGGACGAGGTAGGGGACAGGGGAGTACCACTATAAATGGTCAATACCCTGTAATAGCGGAAACAACCTTTTCTCCTCAATCTTCTTTGATTCGATTTCAATTCTTTGACATCTTCGACAACTCCAGAAAGAAGTTTCAGTGTGATGGTGGCCCTACGAATCGTTGTAGAAAATCCCTACCTCGTATCTTCATAGATTTCTTATCAGCCTTTTGTTTTAAAATCCAATGAATTTGAAAATTTATTTGAAAAAAATTGGTTAACAATAAAAAGATATCGGTTAAAACCAAATTTGAAATTCTATTGTAATTTCTTGTGTAGACTAAAGTCCGAAGAGGGACAAGTTGGTATGTACGTTGGGGTATTCCGACCTGAATGTGGAATCCATACCTAGTGTTTGAGAAATTGTAGAAGATTGAATCTATCTTCCTATTCTCTGGTCTACAAACGATTAGTTGTCCCTTCGAACTAATCAATGCCCTTGCACATTCGTAGACCGGTAGACCCGAGTATCTTGTGAAATAATTGTATGAGTTTGTTCTCATATTGTTGATATTCTGATCTGGTAAGCAAAATGCAGAATAAATATTCAGTTTGATCTCAAAAGATATTCTCTATCTTTTTGTGTTCATCTATTCTTTATTGTCTCCCTTGCAAATTTCGAGGACGAAATTTTCTTAAGAGGGGGAATCTGTAACGATCCCTATTTTTTATCAAATTCAAATTGATAATAAAAAATAATTTTTTGAATAAAATTGTAAATTAATTTGAATTTTTCAAATTTAATAAGATATTTATTTATATGGTTATTGATTTTAAAATTTAATTGGGGCTTTGAAATTCTATATTTAATACCTTATAAATAAAAATTTGGGCTTGAAAACTATATAGTTTTATAGAAATTTGTTTTCTAATTTTAAGAGACATATGTAATATGTTTATAAAGTTATGTTTTGAATTAAAGTCAAATGGTTTTAAAACAATTATTTAAAGCTAAATTCTATAATATACATAAGTGTGTTCGTTTATTTAAAAGTATAATAACTTGAATTTAAATTTTAAAACAAGAATGAATGAAGGCTTTAGATATGTATACATAGGAAAATGCATTAATTAGGATTCAAAATGGGATAAGTACATATAAAATATATGTGTTAGAGTATAATTTGATTTTTAAATCATATTTCTTTAAAGAATATATATATATATATATATATATATATATCACTAAAAGTAAACTAATATACATATTAAATTTTATTTATACAAAGCTTTGATATGAATGTATATTTTGAAAATGTAAAGTTTAAAATGCATAAGAAAACATAAAAACATGTTTTATAAAATTAAAATAAAGCAAGGTCCAAAACAAAATTTATAAAATAAATATAGGTAAGGATATAAACATAATTTCCATTGCTTTAACAAGTAAGTTAAGGAATGACATAAAGTAACAAGTGTTAACCATGCAAAATACAAGTGTTAGTTTAAGAGGACCAGTGGCAAAGGAATTATTTTATTTTGAATTAAATTTGAAAACATGCGAGGAAAAAAAATAACCAGGCTGTCATTATCTTCTCTTCTCAAATCAAAAAAAATTCAAAATCTCCTTCCAAACCAAATTCATGAAACAGAAACCAAGAAAGAAATCAAAAATAAAATCAAATAGCTTCAAATTCAAACTGGATTTAAGCATGCAAACATCAAGTTTCAACCTGACGCAAGTATAGATCAGTTTTCAAAGCATAACAGAATCTGGAAAATCAACCTGGAGCAATCAATCAGTAAATCAAGCAAAACTGAAGATCATTTAATGCATTTCAAATCTGGAAATAAAAGTAGGCAGTGAATTGAAGAAGCAAATCAAATATCAACAACTAAGTTTTCAGTTTTCCAACAAAATATCACTTCCAGGGTCAAGTTCTTCCTCTATTCCTTTCTGTCAAATTACCCGGGTCAGCAAACTCTTTTTTTTAAATTATCAAACCTGATATATCTAAATGATCTTTGATACATGATCTGAATGTGCCTAAATGACTGTGTGAATATACTTGCATGTCCGTATATATAGGGGAAGAATGTTGTGTATGTCAGTTTAGAGGTTACAGGTCTAAAACCTGATTAGAATTTTAATTCATTCCACCTACAAATAATTTTAAACATTGATCTCTGAAAGAAAGGTGTTTGTGTGTGAATAAAATCATTTCTAAAAATAAAATCAAGAGAAAATATTGAGTAAATGTTTTGGAAATTATAAATAACAGCGAAATTGGAAGAACGGGTGAAAATTCAAACTCAACGATTTGTAAATTCAAGTACTATGCTGAATCCTCTAAGCAAAATATGATTTTTAAAACAAAATTTGTGAGTTTTAGTTTCATATTTTGGTTGTTGTTAGTAGTTGAATGGAATTGCATTTTTTATCTTTTTTCGGCGATCGACTAACTCGGGGATGTCATGTTTGTTTTCGAGGCTTGCTTGTCGATCAGCGAGGTGGGGAAAATGGAGAAGGTGGTGATAGATGGACGTGGCGTCGGTATTAGGCAGAATAGGGTTTAACCCAGGTTTTGATCAGCGTTGAATTTCGACTGTCGCGTAGCCGTCGGAGTGCCAGAGGCGATCGGTCAGTGGGGGATTTATGCGTTGTCATGTGGTACAGCTCTGGTCAAGTTCATGTGGCTTCTGGTGATCTTGGTGGTTGGCGGAAGGGTTTTCCACGAGCATGTAATTTCTAGGAAGTTTGAATTTTGGCTCGATTTTGAATCAAAGTCGATTTCGTGTTTTGGGTTGTTCGATTCGGCTCTGGTAATCGTCGGTGATGTTACGGTGGCCTCGACGTCGATCGAAAGTGGCGGTGGAGCTTGTGCACGTATACGTGCAACTCTTTGTATCAGTGCGTTGTGTTGTTGGAGAAGAAGATAGGAGCTCGAAGGAATACTCGGAGAATTTGGGGTCCCGGCTTGTAACGACCCGCCTTTTTGGACAGTTTAAACCGACGATCAAATACACATGTCGATTCCAAACCATTAAAAGGGCAGATAGTTATTGGGGTAATTAAGAAAAGAAAAGGAAGGGAAATAAAGGAAATGAAACAACACAGAATCTCACAGCGGAAGGCTAAAGTATAATAATAAAATAACAGTTCATGAAGCTGTTAATTAAATGAATACATTTGAAATGAATACATTTGATTATTATTATACAACATTTATCAGAGTTACATACACAACAAATATCATACAACAATGCAGCGGAATGGAATGAATATAATAGTAGTAGATAATATACCAAATCTTCGTCTCCGTCCTCCAAGGAAATGATCTTCAACCTAAACTGAAAACTCAGGACTGACCCGAGCGTAATGAAAAGACAAAACACTCGAGTCAGGACTAAATATCCTTATGAAAGTTAAATCAATCGTAAATAAATATGAGTGTAAACGGCGTCAGAGATGTTTACGGGGTTTGACATCTCCTATCCAGTGTCAACGTGCGTGCAATAACTTAAGAGATGTTACGGGATTTTCCATCTCTCAAGGATCCGTGAAACTATCTACTATGTAGTAATATACGCTAAGTAGATAATGTCTATCAGTAATATAAAGTATCAAAATAGCGTTAAGGCGTTACCATAATCCCCCTTAACACATTTTTATATTCCCAAAAGCATATACAAGACCGTAGTTTCCCCAAAACCGGAAGTCACCAGAGGGCAATCCATATACTCAAGGTACAAATCAAAACGTAGTGGTCGCGAATAGGATAATCAGTATGACAAGGTACATGAGGCAATACCAACTAGGATACTAGTAGTTGCGTGATCCGGACTGATGTTGGGCATAGCCAGCAGCTACCCCAACACCGCGAAACAACACTCCCAAATCAAGGGGGTGCACCCAAATCGCATCACAAATGTAATAGAAATGGTATCGAAGAAGTGTGTCCGCTAGAGGTGGCGAACCTCAATGGCCCGGCGCGGCTCCTGTTTTAGTCATGTCAGGGGTCATCCAATATCGTTCTCTTTCTTCAGTCAACGCGTTCACCAAACCATCCACTTCATTCTGGATCAACACTCCGCGTATAATAGTTATTAAAGTGGTTTTCGGTATCGACAGAGAGTATGTCCATATCCGATCCCGGTCTCTTTAATAACTACGTATTATTACACCTTTGGCTCTTTATATTTCAAATCGATTCATAATTGATATCAAAACATCATATTCGCTTCAAAAATCAAATCCATTCAAATATCATCGTATCTTTCAAAATATCAGATTTCATATTTAAATTCAAGATTTAGATATAAACATTTCACCTTATTGACCAGCTTAGGATTTTAGAAAAATAGTTTTAAGTAGTTTAAAAGTAGTTTAAAATAATTAAAATAGTTAAAAACACTTAAAATCTTTAAAATGGATTTAAAATAGATAAATTAGTTTAAAATAATTTAAATTGGGTTAAGTAGATTTAAAATAGATTAAAATAGTTTAAGTATTCAAAATGGTTTATATAACATAGTAATTTGGAAAACAAATTAAAACAGCTTCAAAATCAATCTATTTCAATTATAACTTCCCAATTCAAATCAATTTCAATTTCCATTCTACCGATTCAATTTCGATTTCAATTCAAAATAATGTCAACTTTTACTTCAAATCAATTCAATTCTACATTCACCTTTAATTAATTCAATTTCAATTTATATCGATTTGGAGCTTGATTTCTCAAAATATCAATTTATAACACTTAACAAAATTTCCAACAATATTCAAGTTTAAATCCAAATTCCAAATATGATTCAATTCCAAACTCGATTTCAAAATATCATTTTCATATCACTTTTACTTAGTAATATTCAAAGCTCGAAATAATGTTCAATCTTTAAAATAAATAGATTTTCGAAATTCAATCATATCCAAATTTTAAATTTTAAAGTCACAACTTAAATTATTTACCAATTTCTTTTAACCAAAATTTATTTCAACATTCCAACTCAAATTTTCGACAAATTCGATTTCTATAAATTGATTTCTATTTATCACTTTTAAATCGAAACATTTACATAAATTTCAAATCGACGATTTCAAAAATTATTAATTTAGCCAATTCGGTGTCCGTATATAATTTTCTATCCTATGGCCAAGTAATTATTTATTTCAATTAAATGTCAGGGATGAGTATATATTACTTAAATTAAATCTCAGTATCATATGTATGCATAACAGGATTTATATAAGCAAATAAACATCCAAACATTCAATTATCAACCAATAGCATCCATCAAAATACATCATCCAATAAACAATACAATTCATGGCAGTTTCATAGTTATCAATGTCAGGTAATTTAATCGCAATTCAATTTTAATTTCAATTTAACTGTCAATTTAATTTTCAACGGTTAATGCAAAAGACAAGCTACATGACAATTAAATTTTTATCAAACAACGACAAATAAGATCATAACACTTCATAATGTCAAATTTAACTAGCATAAAGATATTTAGTACGTTGTGAGCGTTATAAAACACTCACCTCGATTTTACGATTTAAAATCAAATCGAACAACGTTCGATTTAACTCAAAATTTTCTCTAGCTCCAAATGATTCCAATCCAGCTCCATAGCGTAGTGCTCGACAAAACGATTGCAATGCAAAAAGTTTCGTTCCAATCGGACCTCGTATGTAGAAGTTATACATTTTATAAGTTATCGACCTTTGAATTTTATAAACAATTTATATTTGGCTTTAAAATAAATTCATACCCAAAGAAAGAAGCCCAGCCCACTCAAGCTCCATCTTCCCCAACTTTCCTGTACGTGCACGAGAAAGAAACCCACTAAGCCGTGCACTAATCTCCAGTGATACGGAGCTATAGTTGACGAAATTCGAATCCGTCTTCACCGGCGAACTCTCCTTCACGATCTCCACCTCCCCGTACCATCAACTTCAAGCTCGGCCCCACCATGTGGAACGCGACTTCGCGCCCTGCAGTACGAACGCGATTAGGTCGCCCCCCCAAGACGCGGCCGCTCCTTCCCAAACTCGGCTCCTAGGTGCTATTTTCGATGACGAACTCAACTACGCACTCCGATCCGCGAATCGATCGCTAAATCCCACGATTTTGCAAACCCTAGATTGCTTTGCTCACGTCCATCTTCATAAACCAAGGCCGCACCCAGCAACGAGCATACCAGGTCGAAGCAAACGATGAAATAGGATTTTTAAAACTGGTTTCGTGATTTTTAATCGAGTAGAAATTGAGTTATGATTTTTCAAAGTTTCCATTTTTATTTTCCCCTTTCCATTATTTGCTTTCTGCCATTTCGTGTAGAATAAAGGAGAGGGAGACGTGAATGAAAAGCTACAGGGACAAGGTAGAATTTACAGCTGAAAAGAAGGGTTGACCAGTCAAAATATAAATTTTAAATTTCATAATATCCCAATTTATGCAACTTAAAATCTTGAACCCCTATCGAGGCGTGCCGCCAGGCGTTTATAATGTTGTACCCCTATTCCGGACACAATGGAAAAGGTTTCAAGGCCTAATTCGATCGTATGCACGAGTTACGGAAATAAACGATCAATTTTATATTAAACCGATATAAACGAATTTCTATGCGTTTTGGCTTGCCCCGGACGAACGGTAAATCCATTTGACTTGAAATTTGAAATCTTACAATAATATCACATTACGGATCCGATGAAATTGGTTTCGTCAAAATCCGAGACCGTTTGAAAAATGACTATTTCAACTCGCCAAATTAATATTAAAACAATTTCAACGCGTTTCGAGCTGCAACGGTCAAACGACAACTTCGATTGCTACGAAAATTGAAATCCGATAATAACTAACTATTACGGATCCAATGGAACTGGTTTCGTCCAATTCTGAGACTGTTCAAAATTTGGCTATTTTCCAGTCGATGATTAAATATTAAAATATTCAATTTTCACAAATTTATTTTAAATTCAGTTTTAAAAGTTCTATAACATCACTATAACTCTAATATGATAAAATAAAATTTTACAAATCATTTTTAATCATATTAAACCCGTTATTCAATTTATCCAGTAAATTCCAATTTTAAAATCTTATTAACTCTATTTAAATCCAAATATAACTTACATTCACTTTGGAAACCAATTTGAATCATATTAAATCAAATTTCAAATATTCACTCTATTTTCATATATTAAATTTCAATATTAAATTAATCATATCAAATTTGAAATTTAATTTATTCAACATTCGTAATATTAAATTTAACAAATTTGATTATTCTTAAATCACTATCTTTTGAAATATTCAAAACGAACTTATAAAATTTAACTTTTGGAACGAATTAAAATTATAAAACAACTATTTCCATTATACCGTTATTGAAATCCCCATTATTAAATTGTTCAATAATTTCCAAATACTTAATTTAAACAATTTCGATTATCCCATAATTCATTATCTTTTGAAATATTGAAATTGAATTTATACGAATCAACTTTTAAAACCAATTCACAATTTAGAACACTATCTTTATTTTACAGTTATTCAATCATTCAATAAGTTTTAAATATTTAATTTAAACACTTTACGTGTTCAATATTCCATATTTGATTTTCAATAGATTTTACTTATCAATCAATTACTCTATTTTACCCAATGAATTCAACATTTATTATCTTATTCAACTTTTCGTTTCAAAGGCATTCACTAAGTAGCTTTTATTTATCGTTACTTGGATAATTATTGTTGCAATTCATTCTAATTATTATTATTTCAAACGACTTACAAATTTTTTTCTAACACTAAATCACGAAAACTTATTAAATTAGCTATTTTAATTATCGAAAATTTACGGGTCGTTACATTCTCCCCCACTCAAAACTTTTCGTCCCCGAAAAGGAAAAAGAAGGGAAAAGAACTAAGTATTGAATTCACATTAGATATATTTTATTCAAAGTTATCCACTTATAAAACAATGAAATTCCATTTATAAAGTCATAACTACGCTTCCACTAAGTTACTCCAAACGGCTTCCTAACTTTAAAAGTTAGTAATCAAAACAAGTTATAAAAAATTTTAAAACTTGAAAATTTTTCTAACACCCGGATTTTCGGAAAATTTCGGCAGAGTCTCCTTTGCGCGGCTCGATCGAAAAAAAAAAATGACAGTATATATATCACAAATATACATCTCATCAAGTGATGAGGCATCCCGCAGGGAAAAAGTGTAAAAAAACGATATATAATCCGAGATATGTACCTTATATATTGTTAGCGAGCATATACGGCTAATATAGCACGAAAGCGCACTCCAAATGCGAAGCAAGCACAATCCGCACCTACTAAACACTCAATAACTAAGTTAGAACCATGCATATAAAGATAGATCGATATACTTAGCCTACACAACATATATATAACATATTTAGCTTCAAAACTGAGATTCCAATTTTAGGACAGCAAATAAATCCAAGTTTTAGGTCACCAAACGATAAAATTCGGCAACAGAATCTAAACAAAAGTTGTTGTATTCATTTCAGGCTTTCCGGAATGTCCAAAATCATCGATTTCAGATCATTCATTCAAAAATTACGGCCGTTTTACTTAGCGGATACGCCTCAGCCTGGGCAGTGTTGCGCAGGTCAGTGACGTTCACTCGTGGTTTCGACCTTCTAAACGGTGTCAAAACACAAAACACTTAAAACAAAAGTTTTAGCTTAAGTTCTTAGCTTTCCAGAAAGTACAAGATCATCAAAATCCGATAAACCAGTAAAAAGATATGGCAAAAATACTAAGGGTGTATACTACAGATTTTACTTATTTTTACACAGGACAGCGAGTAACATTCAAGTTTTTAACCTAGTAGACGAAGGAATTTTCTCAAGTTATCTAAACAAAATTCGTGCTATAGTTTCTAAGCTTTCCGAAAAGTCCAAAATCGTCGAATTCCGTTCAGCCATTTAAAAGTTATGGTTGTTTTCGTTTCAGCATATATTGGACAAATTTGGATTTTCCCAAAAATTTGCTTTTATTATTTCAAAGTGCAAAACTTCAAAATTTTTAAAGAACAATCATAAACACAAAATCATTTATTTTCTTATTCATCCATGCAATAGGTTTACATTCAATTTGTTTCCGATTTATTCAAGTTTGTTTCATTCGCATTTTAAATTCAAGTCGATTTGCTTCAATTTATATTGAATTCAATTATATTTAATTTCACTTTGCTTCAAATTTGAATTTAGTTATTTTAAAATTTTATTCCGTTTATTCAATTCCATTAACACTAATGAATTCTAGTTAATCAATTTTCATCCATCTAACAACCAATGCATATCAAACATTAACATCCATCTAAAATCTACACTAAATCAATTATACATTTCCAAGTCAAATTTAATTTCATACGCTTCCAAGTTTATTGACATTTAGTTATATTCACATTTAATTAGTTTCCATTTACCAATTTTATTTTTCATTAATTTTAAATTTTATTCATTCACTTATATATCATTCATTTAACAGCTTAAATTTCTTTTATATTTACAACTATTACACATTTTATTATTCATTCTCACACTCGTATATTATTTCTCTACTTATCCTTATTAGCATTTTGAACCTTTTAAGTATTTGGTAAGTTATAGTTATGCAAATAGAATGTAGTTAAACAACATACAACTTCTTTTCATTTAAAGTTGAAATTTCAATTAATTAATTCTTAAGTCATTACTTAAATTTCACTATAATTTAATTTCACATTTACATTCACATATAGTATTTCCATTTTATATTAACATAATTGTGAATCACCTTTAAATGTTAATTTAAATTCTAATTATTTACTAACAATTTTATTTATATTTGCAAACCATTAATTAAATGCATATTTTATTATTCAAACCTATACTTGTATATTATCCAATTAACAATTCATATAACATTTTTGAACTTCTTAAATGTTTTGGTAAGTTATATCTATGCTATAGAATGAAATTTAATACTATGCGAGTTTTACAGTTTCAATTTTATTTTAAGTTCATAATTTCCTAATTCTAAGGATTTCTACTTCAATTGATATTTTCACTTAGCTCTTAGGTTCATTTCTCATTTCACAATTCAGAAGTTCCTTAATGATTCAAGTCTAAATTCATTTCAATCATTTAAAAGAAATCATTAATTATTAAAGGACTTAAGAATTTCAATCCCAGTTTCATTTCAAATCAAGTTTTGAAATAATATATACTTATATAATTTATATATCAAATCATACTATAGAGAATACAAAATAAAATGAAATTTGAATCAAACAAGGTTTAGACAAGCTATTAAGTGGTCTCCCCCACTCGGACTCTCGAAAATAAACGCCGATGATGCGTGCACTCATCACCGAAATCATTTTCTAGCGTCAAGAGAAGGGAATATAACACTTATCATAAAAAAAAATCCTTCGAAAACAATTTCAACTCAATTATACTATCATATAATACTCATATTAAGTTTTTCAAATTCTTGTAAGTCAATTTCAAACACCGGAATTTAAATTCCCAAATCCAAGTTAAAATTCATTTATATTCATTATCAATTGTGTTTACAAGATTTCATTTTCCTAAATCCATTGTTATTTAATCAATTGTTGTAAATATTGACTGATCAAACAATAACGATAATAATCTAATATTATCATCTCCTAACAATCAATTCAATCAAAATGAATAGATATTCAAATAATTCTTTTATATAAAATATATTCCAAAACGATATTGTGTTGGTTTGTCCTATTCGAGTGTTTAGAAATTCCTATCGACGCCTTGGCGTCCCAAGTATCAACCAGAATTCATAAATACTCAACGGAACAAATTAACACAATATAAAACCATTTTATATCAAATAACAAGTACGCTCTCTCATATACACTCAACTCATTCATATAGTTTACCTCTATTTCAATGAGTTATTCCCCACTAGAGCCAAGGTTCATCGCTAAACCAAAGCTCTGATACCAACTGTAACGACCCGCCTTTTTGGACAGTTTAAACCGACGATCAAATACACATGTCGATTCCAAACCATTAAAAGGGCAGATAGTTATTGGGGTAATTAAGAAAAGAAAAGGAAGGGAAATAAAGGAAATGAAACAACACAGAATCTCACAGCGGAAGGCTAAAGTATAATAATAAAATAACAGTTCATGAAGCTGTTAATTAAATGAATACATTTGAAATGAATACATTTGATTATTATTATACAACATTTATCAGAGTTACATACACAACAAATATCATACAACAATGCAGCGGAATGGAATGAATATAATAGTAGTAGATAATATACCAAATCTTCGTCTCCGTCCTCCAAGGAAATGATCTTCAACCTAAACTGAAAACTCAGGACTGACCCGAGCGTAATGAAAAGACAAAACACTCGAGTCAGGACTAAATATCCTTATGAAAGTTAAATCAATCGTAAATAAATATGAGTGTAAACGGCGTCAGAGATGTTTACGGGGTTTGACATCTCCTATCCAGTGTCAACGTGCGTGCAATAACTTAAGAGATGTTACGGGATTTTCCATCTCTCAAGGATCCGTGAAACTATCTACTATGTAGTAATATACGCTAAGTAGATAATGTCTATCAGTAATATAAAGTATCAAAATAGCGTTAAGGCGTTACCATAATCCCCCTTAACACATTTTTATATTCCCAAAAGCATATACAAGACCGTAGTTTCCCCAAAACCGGAAGTCACCAGAGGGCAATCCATATACTCAAGGTACAAATCAAAACGTAGTGGTCGCGAATAGGATAATCAGTATGACAAGGTACATGAGGCAATACCAACTAGGATACTAGTAGTTGCGTGATCCGGACTGATGTTGGGCATAGCCAGCAGCTACCCCAACACCGCGAAACAACACTCCCAAATCAAGGGGGTGCACCCAAATCGCATCACAAATGTAATAGAAATGGTATCGAAGAAGTGTGTCCGCTAGAGGTGGCGAACCTCAATGGCCCGGCGCGGCTCCTGTTTTAGTCATGTCAGGGGTCATCCAATATCGTTCTCTTTCTTCAGTCAACGCGTTCACCAAACCATCCACTTCATTCTGGATCAACACTCCGCGTATAATAGTTATTAAAGTGGTTTTCGGTATCGACAGAGAGTATGTCCATATCCGATCCCGGTCTCTTTAATAACTACGTATTATTACACCTTTGGCTCTTTATATTTCAAATCGATTCATAATTGATATCAAAACATCATATTCGCTTCAAAAATCAAATCCATTCAAATATCATCGTATCTTTCAAAATATCAGATTTCATATTTAAATTCAAGATTTAGATATAAATATTTCACCTTATTGACCAGCTTAGGATTTTAGAAAAATAGTTTTAAGTAGTTTAAAAGTAGTTTAAAATAATTAAAATAGTTAAAAACACTTAAAATCTTTAAAATGGATTTAAAATAGATAAATTAGTTTAAAATAATTTAAATTGGGTTAAGTAGATTTAAAATAGATTAAAATAGTTTAAGTATTCAAAATGGTTTATATAACATAGTAATTTGGAAAACAAATTAAAACAGCTTCAAAATCAATCTATTTCAATTATAACTTCCCAATTCAAATCAATTTCAATTTCCATTCTACCGATTCAATTTCGATTTCAATTCAAAATAATGTCAACTTTTACTTCAAATCAATTCAATTCTACATTCACCTTTAATTAATTCAATTTCAATTTATATCGATTTGGAGCTTGATTTCTCAAAATATCAATTTATAACACTTAACAAAATTTCCAACAATATTCAAGTTTAAATTCAAATTCCAAATATGATTCAATTCCAAACTCGATTTCAAAATATCATTTTCATATCACTTTTACTTAGTAATATTCAAAGCTCGAAATAATGTTCAATCTTTAAAATAAATAGATTTTCGAAATTCAATCATATCCAAATTTTAAATTTTAAAGTCACAACTTAAATTATTTACCAATTTCTTTTAACCAAAATTTATTTCAACATTCCAACTCAAATTTTCGACAAATTCGATTTCTATAAATTGATTTCTATTTATCACTTTTAAATCGAAACATTTACATAAATTTCAAATCGACGATTTCAAAAATTATTAATTTAGCCAATTCGGTGTCCGTATATAATTTTCTATCCTATGGCCAAGTAATTATTTATTTCAATTAAATGTCAGGGATGAGTATATATTACTTAAATTAAATCTCAGTATCATATGTATGCATAACAGGATTTATATAAGCAAATAAACATCCAAACATTCAATTATCAACCAATAGCATCCATCAA
The DNA here is from genome assembly GCA_030765085.1 of Allium cepa. NCBI lineage: Eukaryota > Viridiplantae > Streptophyta > Magnoliopsida > Asparagales > Amaryllidaceae > Allium > Allium cepa. Next base: position 544,645,833 of record CM060943.1, on the reverse strand, counting down.
AATACATCATCCAATAAACAATACAATTCATGGCAGTTTCATAGTTATCAATGTCAGGTAATTTAATCGCAATTCAATTTTAATTTCAATTTAACTGTCAATTTAATTTTCAACGGTTAATGCAAAAGACAAGCTACATGACAATTAAATTTTTATCAAACAACGACAAATAAGATCATAACACTTCATAATGTCAAATTTAACTAGCATAAAGATATTTAGTACGTTGTGAGCGTTATAAAACACTCACCTCGATTTTACGATTTAAAATCAAATCGAACAACGTTCGATTTAACTCAAAATTTTCTCTAGCTCCAAATGATTCCAATCCAGCTCCATAGCGTAGTGCTCGACAAAACGATTGCAATGCAAAAAGTTTCGTTCCAATCGGACCTCGTATGTAGAAGTTATACATTTTATAAGTTATCGACCTTTGAATTTTATAAACAATTTATATTTGGCTTTAAAATAAATTCATACCCAAAGAAAGAAGCCCAGCCCACTCAAGCTCCATCTTCCCCAACTTTCCTGTACGTGCACGAGAAAGAAACCCACTAAGCCGTGCACTAATCTCCAGTGATACGGAGCTATAGTTGACGAAATTCGAATCCGTCTTCACCGGCGAACTCTCCTTCACGATCTCCACCTCCCCGTACCATCAACTTCAAGCTCGGCCCCACCATGTGGAACGCGACTTCGCGCCCTGCAGTACGAACGCGATTAGGTCGCCCCCCCAAGACGCGGCCGCTCCTTCCCAAACTCGGCTCCTAGGTGCTATTTTCGATGACGAACTCAACTACGCACTCCGATCCGCGAATCGATCGCTAAATCCCACGATTTTGCAAACCCTAGATTGCTTTGCTCACGTCCATCTTCATAAACCAAGGCCGCACCCAGCAACGAGCATACCAGGTCGAAGCAAACGATGAAATAGGATTTTTAAAACTGGTTTCGTGATTTTTAATCGAGTAGAAATTGAGTTATGATTTTTCAAAGTTTCCATTTTTATTTTCCCCTTTCCATTATTTGCTTTCTGCCATTTCGTGTAGAATAAAGGAGAGGGAGACGTGAATGAAAAGCTACAGGGACAAGGTAGAATTTACAGCTGAAAAGAAGGGTTGACCAGTCAAAATATAAATTTTAAATTTCATAATATCCCAATTTATGCAACTTAAAATCTTGAACCCCTATCGAGGCGTGCCGCCAGGCGTTTATAATGTTGTACCCCTATTCCGGACACAATGGAAAAGGTTTCAAGGCCTAATTCGATCGTATGCACGAGTTACGGAAATAAACGATCAATTTTATATTAAACCGATATAAACGAATTTCTATGCGTTTTGGCTTGCCCCGGACGAACGGTAAATCCATTTGACTTGAAATTTGAAATCTTACAATAATATCACATTACGGATCCGATGAAATTGGTTTCGTCAAAATCCGAGACCGTTTGAAAAATGACTATTTCAACTCGCCAAATTAATATTAAAACAATTTCAACGCGTTTCGAGCTGCAACGGTCAAACGACAACTTCGATTGCTACGAAAATTGAAATCCGATAATAACTAACTATTACGGATCCAATGGAACTGGTTTCGTCCAATTCTGAGACTGTTCAAAATTTGGCTATTTTCCAGTCGATGATTAAATATTAAAATATTCAATTTTCACAAATTTATTTTAAATTCAGTTTTAAAAGTTCTATAACATCACTATAACTCTAATATGATAAAATAAAATTTTACAAATCATTTTTAATCATATTAAACCCGTTATTCAATTTATCCAGTAAATTCCAATTTTAAAATCTTATTAACTCTATTTAAATCCAAATATAACTTACATTCACTTTGGAAACCAATTTGAATCATATTAAATCAAATTTCAAATATTCACTCTATTTTCATATATTAAATTTCAATATTAAATTAATCATATCAAATTTGAAATTTAATTTATTCAACATTCGTAATATTAAATTTAACAAATTTGATTATTCTTAAATCACTATCTTTTGAAATATTCAAAACGAACTTATAAAATTTAACTTTTGGAACGAATTAAAATTATAAAACAACTATTTCCATTATACCGTTATTGAAATCCCCATTATTAAATTGTTCAATAATTTCCAAATACTTAATTTAAACAATTTCGATTATCCCATAATTCATTATCTTTTGAAATATTGAAATTGAATTTATACGAATCAACTTTTAAAACCAATTCACAATTTAGAACACTATCTTTATTTTACAGTTATTCAATCATTCAATAAGTTTTAAATATTTAATTTAAACACTTTACGTGTTCAATATTCCATATTTGATTTTCAATAGATTTTACTTATCAATCAATTACTCTATTTTACCCAATGAATTCAACATTTATTATCTTATTCAACTTTTCGTTTCAAAGGCATTCACTAAGTAGCTTTTATTTATCGTTACTTGGATAATTATTGTTGCAATTCATTCTAATTATTATTATTTCAAACGACTTACAAATTTTTTTCTAACACTAAATCACGAAAACTTATTAAATTAGCTATTTTAATTATCGAAAATTTACGGGTCGTTACACGGCTCGGATTCGTTGTCGGGGAAACTTGTGGGGTTTTGGTAACGAGTTTTTGAATTTTACCATGACAAAGTTTAAAAGAAAAGGAAAACAGAAGCGGGTAAGGCTTCGTTGAAGTTGGTATTTGACTCGGGGAAAGACGCGGGGTGGTCTCGGTTTGGTATTAAGTTCAGTTTTAGACTTTAAATTAGAACAGGTTTTCAAAAATGTAATTAAATCAAGCTTTAAACTTTTCCTGATTAATTTTGAAGGATAATAAATGTTTTATTTTAGTTTGAAATTAGGATTAATGCAAATATTATTTAAGTTTATTGAGTTTAAATGAAGAAACTAATTTAAAAGATAATGATGTTTTTAAATTGTTATTTGACTTCAGGTCTTTAGTTAATTTATGATAATAGGTAAATCTGTTTTCAAAGGTTCATTAAAGTAAGATTTAAATGTTGTGGTTAAGTAGTTAATCAAAGATAAAAGTGGTTTATCTTTAAAATTTGTTAAGTTTTGATAAATTAAAGAATGTGATTAAGTAATTACGTATAATTACTTTGTATAATTAAAATTAGAGTTAATTACTTTGGATAATTAATTTAACGCTAATTTTTGTGAATATTTAAGGAGAATTATTTTGAATAAACTAATTGAGGGTTAATTAATTTATAATTAAGGATTTATTAATTAATATAATTAACAAATGAAAATTAAATTAATGAAAGCAATTAAAGGTAATTAATTGCTTAAAGATAATTACTTAATTAAAAGTAGTTAATTAATTATTAAGGTGGATTAATCAAGTGACTAACATTGATTTAAGATTAGGGATAGTCACTTATCGTAATTAATTAAGGATAGTTAATTTAATGTTAATTATTAATTAAGGGTTAATTAATTAATTAAAGATAATTAATTAAAGATAATTAATTAAATGGAAAAAAATATTAAATAATTAAAGGTTAATTATTTAAGAATTAAAGGTCGATGAATTATAATAAAAGGTTAATTAATTTAATATTAATGGTTAATTAATAATGATTAAAGAATAATTAATCGAAATGATTTGTAATTTATTAATGTTAATTAACTAGGATTAGTAATTCATAAGTAATTAATCTGATTTGAATTAATCAGACAATTAACTGATCTTACTTATAGATGTTTGGATTCTATTGGATGATTGAATTGTTTGATATCCCTGATATGTGATGCTCTGTTTTGATTTGAGCTTTGTTTCATGTAATTTATTATCTGTGATATATATATTTGTGATTTGTGAATGAAAAATAAGCGTTATAGTTTATACCGCTTATCAAATATAATTCTGTGTTTGAATTGTAATGATTGATGATGTTGTTGCACTATTGTGTGTAAAACCTATGGAGCACACTTTACACACATATATTCATGGGGAAATTTGTTAAGTCACAGATTTTTGAAATAGTTTTAAAATTGAATTTTTGAATCCAAATGGTTTTGGAAATGGATTAGGCTTAAAGTAAAAAGCTTTTGAAAGGGAATTTCAAAGATAAAAGTTATTTTTGAATAACTTGATTTAGTTTTGAAATTTAATTTAAAATTGAATTCAAAATTTGAGATTGAATTCAATTTATGATTTAAAAAAGATAAAAAAAGGGTTACGTAAGTTTATATGGGTTTTAAACCATTTTAAAAGTGTTGTTTTGGGGATTTGAATTTAACCCAAAGACTTTAACTTGTATAAATGAAATCAGATTTTTCCAAAATAAAAACTATTTGTTTTCAAATAATAAATGCTTTCATATAAGAAATGAATCTCCAATTTGTGTTAAAAGGAATTCAAGTTTGAAATGAAAATGGTTTTCCAAGTTATGAATAAATCTTCGGAAACGAGTTTGAAAGCTATTAAATCTTTGATTAAAGATTTAATGATTTAATCCAACTGAAATGGAAATTATTTTGAAATCTGTGAATGGATTTTTGTGAAACTGGGTGAACTTTGTGAAATGTCATCTTTTTGTTTAAAGATTTGAAATGGTAATTTGTTTAAACCATTTGAAGAAATATTTTGGATTTTTAAAAGTTGTAACTTAACTGAAATCCCATATCCATTTGTTTTTAAATATTGCGCTCACTATTCGGTTTTGCCGGGAGAGGACCTTGTGTCATATAATCCATTCCGAATAGTGATAAGATGATAGCATTTGAAGACCGGTGGTGAAGACCGGGTATTTGCGAGAACGATATGATAACCTATCGATTGTATTTTCACCGAGTAGCTACGGTATAGAGATTCCCTAAGTGATGGAAAGTCCGATCGGGATTGTGGACACCCAGATTGCAAGGGCTTTTTCCTTTATTGGACGAAGTGCCTTCGGTTCTGTTCGAACTCGGAACAGACTTGTATGGTTGTATGTCTGACATTACACTTTGAGATATAAAACTGATCTCTATCAAATACATTTCTATTTGGTGGCGGAGAATTTATTCTCTTAGCTTAACACCCTTCTCTGAGACGTACGAGCTCAAAGGTTATGTAGTTGATAGTTATCAGTGATATACTCCCAATTTGGTAGTGTGGCGGCTGAGTGCTGTTGTGTATCATTTGTTGATCAAATCATAGCTTTTGCATAAAGCGTAGCTTTGTGGACGAGACTGCATCAGGACCTCGCACCCCGAAAATGGTCGAAACAGGAAAGATGCGGCAAGGTTATGAATGTCGCTCCCTTTAAGGTATGTCATTCCCTTCTGGAAATGGATGGTATCATAGTATAGAGTCCAGATACTTAACTCGTGTGGTCGCTGCAAATCAATTACTTTGTGATTGCTTTGTTGTTTAGAGGCGCCTCGGATAAAGGTCACAAACGACCGGGGGATGGCATGCTCGTGTAGTAGTTACCTAGTTACAGAGGTAACCAGACCTTGTGTTGGCAGAGAGCTAGTTAAGCTCTCGGGACTTCCCTCCAGAGGCGTACCCATGTGGCAGTAGGAAGTTCTTTAGCCTGACCATTTGTTGGAAATCCAATCTTCAATACGGGCCTTGTATGGTTTTTAGTTGTAGACCGGTCATTTACTTATAGTGGTCACCACTGTTTATATGGTAGTTATAGTAGGCATAGTACGAAATGTCTATGCCGGCTAGGATTAATATTATACTTTCGAAATCATTTTTCTACACTATGCACTAATATAAAAGAAATTTTCTCGTATCAAGCATATTTGACTATCATAAGGAGAAATCTCCTCCAATTCTACGTTTGCATTGTGTGTGTGGCGGGAGGCCTTATGGTAGTTTCATTAACTAAAAAAGCATTGCCAATTTAAATTTTAAAATTCTTTTGTTGTTCGTTTTAAAGATAAACTGTTTTATTTGCTCATACCAGTCCCACGACTGACCTAGAGTTTATTGTTCCCTTCCCGAACTCTGGATTCCCATAATTTTCCACACAGGCAGTCTAGAGTTGGGCTTTTCAGATAATCAAGAATAGGTGTAGATTCGACAGCTTTCAAAGTCTTTGGTTTGGTAGCTTTCAGTCCTTGGGAATCTTCTTCAGTCTTTGGACGACTGACCTTGTTTAGCTTTGCGCATCGTTATTGGGAGTTCGAGCTATTTCTGAATTGGTGCCTTAGAGATGGAGATTACCGATACTGGAGTTCTCTCTTGAAGACCATATTGGAGATATTATTCTCGTAACGACCCGTAAATTTAACCGGTTTTAATAACGTTATTAATTAAAATTTTGTGAAATTTTAAACGATAAAATTTTGAAATATAAATTTGATATTTGGAATGCGTCCAGTTAAGCATAGCAACCGGTAAATTTTCGTCCGAAAATATGAAAGTTTATTTCTCGCATAAATTTACTTCAATCTAATCAGTTAAAAAATGATGAAAATAAAACGTTTTCAAAACCAAAATATTTCACATAGAAAAATTCTAAACCATCTTTTGAGCAAGTTGTCAGTTTGTCATTTTTCCAAATTCGGACATCTTTGGCTTCGGCGATCTTATTTTTCTGCGATTTTTATGCATTTTCCGCTAGTAGAAAATTCGAATTTTTCTAATTCGATAGAATCACTGATATCTGTATACCGTTTTGATCGTCTCGTCATGTTGATCTCTGCAGTATATTCATTTGTGCGTGTTGGCATCCGGTACGGAATGAATCACACAAAACGGTTAATTGTAACGGTACGCCTTCTGGTTTCTTTGAGACCATTCGTTGCCCACTGTTTTAAACAAATGGATAGGTGCTTTTATTATTCCCGAGTCCATGCCGATCTTTTTCTATTCCCCATGCTCATTATATTATTACCTGTTCCATGCCATTTCCAATTCTCTACGGCTTCATGTGTTCGGTGCTCCTTTGAAAAATAAATGTAGCATGAAAATAAATTAAGTTATGCTGCTTCAGATTTGTACGTGTGTATAAATGCTTCCAGGATGGCATCCTCTTCTTCTCTCCTCACCTTCTCTTCCCTACTTGCACCTTGCCTAACACCTTACAACCGCCTCAGACCCGAGCCCGACCACTTATTCCACCTCCATTTCCTCCTTAGACCAGATCTGGCCATGACCCACTTGACATCTCCGACACCTTGTAGCCGAAACCAAACCCGAAACCCATTAGCATCGTCATCCCGCAACCGGCCTCCATCTGCCCTCCGCGTTGCCGACCGTCTCCCTAAGCACGTGAGTAAACCCACTTCCCTCCAGCCATTCATGCATGAAACCCAACCTCCTTCATGCCACCGCGTTCTCACTCCCCTCCACCTTCATCTCCTCACCGACTTCCCCGACTCACGTGCGAACAGCAGTGCCTCACCAAACAGCAGCACTTTCCAAGTTTTTCCGCCTTGAAACCCCTCACCGTGCCCACGTCCATCAGTAAATTACAATACCACCCCTCCGATCCTCCCTCCTCCATGCCTACCTCCACGAGACCATGCGCCACCCAATCTGCAACCTCCATCAACACCGAGAACCATCCCGCTTCACCACATCACCGATACAACTTCCTCTGGTCGCACCAACAACCCAGATCTCTTTCACCCATCTACCTAGTTCGCCTACCATCTCAACGCACGGCAACATCGAAACCACACCTTCCTCTGACCTCACCCAACTCTCGTTCTACTTGCCGTGCTCAAGTATATCTCATCCACGACAATCGGCAAACTCAAAGCTCAACATCTTCCATCACCTGTACCCGCCTTGCTGTTCCTAGCTCAGCCTGTAGCTTTTGTCCATGCGAGTTTGTAAGTTGAATAGGATATTTTGTTTGTTTATTTCTTTTATCCTTGAATTTCATATATTATATAAGTTTGCCTGTACTTGTTGATATTATATGTAGAGATATACATTAAGTATAGGATACAATATGTATAGTTACAGTATATATTATATAAGAGTTTATATATTATACTAATTGAAGTTATATTATATGAATCTGTTTTTTTAGTATACTTCTGATATGATTATAATAGCTAACATATTTCAAACTGTTGTATGAGTTCTATTTGAACTGTCTATATAGTGTATGAGTAGTTTTGCATATATATAAAGGTTTGTAATAGTTTATATAAAGTGAGTTATACACGTGAGTTTTGTTTTTGACAGTGTATATAGAAGTCTGCATGATTTGTTTAGCCGCATAAATTTTTTTTTTTGCTCATATATATAGCATGAAATGTGTAACATGATTTACAAGTAGTCTGTACATGTTTTAACGTGTAACATATATATGGCATGAAATGTGTATTTCAACACAAAAGTAGTCTGTACATGTTTTAACATGTATTGATGTTTTTTTTATACATAGCATATGGTATATTGTTTGAAAGCATACATGTATATAATACCTGATATATATTCCTATTTGTGCGCATAAACACGTGTGCTTAAAACAGTTATAAATAGTGTTTTAGATCGTCGTATGTGTCATGGTAAGGGCAAGTTTATATTTATTATAGTATATGTTGATGTTGAAAACTTTAGTTAAAAATTATGACTTATATTTTAAGCTTTATATATGTATATTGTTTGCGTATTTGTTGGATTTATGGTGTAGGATGTATATATGCTAACCTGCATTTGTGTATGGTTGATTTGATGTATCTAGTCAATATAAAAGAATGATTTTAATTATATATATGTTATTTTAATACTTGTTTTAACTTAAATACTGATTTACTAAGAATAGTAATATATGTATATATATAATTTCTATTCTATCAAGATGATTCTTGTTATCTTCATCGACCCATCCTGATTTGTTCCATCTATTCTTATTATCAGCTTTAATCATTGAATTCGCGCCGATGTTTACTTTGCTTCAATTTGTCATTCAAATTTCAGCGTGCGTATCCGTGTCATCTTCTACATTCTCATGCCTCGAAAGGTGAGCAATCACTCACGATTAATGTTCTTTTATTTATTAAATCCGATTTCAATTCGAAACAACAATTGAAATATGCTGCTGTTAGTTATATACACTGCTATATATGCTATTACCTGTATCTGTTCACCTATGACATCTGACACCATTATCTGTTAACTATTTATGCAATGATAAATCCAGTTTGATTGACAATTGATTGATTTTTGTTGTTTATATCGGATGTTAATTTGTGATGTATAAAGTGATAAATATTATGCAAATTGAATTTAACGTAGGATAGTTAAATTTTTGAATCGACATATGTGTTGAATTTGATTAGTTAAATTTGTATAATATGACCTCTTTCAAGGTTAAATTAATTGACACGTAGAATTTGATTAATTACACCTTGAACCATCGAATGTATGTTGTTTAAATTGATGAAACTGAAATTGAAATTGAACGACAAGTGAAAAAAACGTAATGAAATAATCTTTAATCTACATGAAATGATAGTGTAGATTCTAGGAATAATTTTATTAATTTGCATAAATAACAAATGTAAATTAATACGATTATTTCAGGATTATTTGAATATTGTTGAATTGTTATGAATGGATGCTATTGCTTGTTTATTTACTTTGACACCATCCCATTTATCACACTGCAAGTTCCCTTTATTATGCTTGATCTTGAATTGAAATTGGAATCGGGTTGAAATGATATATACCCAAATGAATTTGACTTAGGATAGAAAATTAGATAAAAATCCGATTGGTCAATAATTTGATTTAAAAATAAAATAATGATCTTATTCGAGCAAAGAATAAGTTTTGAAATGAAGTTGGAATTTGAATGTTATGAAAGGAAAATGTAAAGATTGAAATCTGAAACAAATTTTAACGTAGTAATTGATGAAAGAACGTTGTTTGAAATTTAATTATTTAATAATTAAATTTGGAATTATTAATAAATAATTTGGAATTAGTAATAATCGGGTTTTAAAATTATTAAATTTGAAATTATAATCAAATTTGAAATTATAATTAAGTTTGGAATTATTAAGTTGAATTTATAATTAAGTTGAAATGATTTGATAATTAAGTTTGAATTCATAATTAAGTGAAAATGATTTAATAATTAAGTTTGGATTTATAATCAAGTTTGTAACTATTAAGTTTTGAAATTATTAACAATTAAGATTGAAATTATTCAATAATTGAATAAGATTTAATTATTTGATAATTGAATAAAATTTGAATTCGTTGATAAGAGAAGTTGAACTTTTGAATAAGTGGATTTGAACTTCGTTAATAAATGAAATTGAGTTTCTTTATTAAAGTTTGGAAAAATTATTTAAGTAAGTTAATAAGTGGAATTGAAACTTCTCGTTTATGTGAAATTTATTTCTTTATTAATTGAGTTTGAAATGTATAACGAAGTCAATAAATAAGTGGAAATTGAATTTATTTAACATGAAATAAAATGTGATTTATTGAAATGAATGTGTTTTATTGAAATAAATATAAGACTTGAATTTAAGAATTTGATTTGACGAATTTAACTTAATTAAATTTGTAAGGGTTGATATAATGGAGTTGAACTTAAGTAATTGATTTAAATGAATTGAAAATTAAATAGAAATTGTTTTGAATGACAAATTTGCTTAATGAATATTGAATAAAATCGATAAATGACCTTAAATTGATTTGAATGAAAATTATATCATTTTAAATGATTTCGTAATGAAACTTATATACGAACTTGAATCAATATTTGAATTGTTTAAATAAATGATGAAATCGAATTTTAAGATTTTGGAATGGTAATTTGGAAGTTTTGAAACATAATCTTTGGAAATTGATTTAGAAAGACAAATGAAATGTTGATTTATAAATTCTAATTGGAATTGAATTTGATTTGGTTTGAAATTTTCTAAACAACCAATCGGTGTAATAGTTACGAAAGTTATTAAAGAAACCAGAATCGGTTATGGATATACTCTCTATCTAAACTGAAAACCACTTTAATAACTATACGCGGAGTGATGATCCAGAATGAAGTGGTTGGAATGATGTATGTGATGACTGAAGAAAGAGAACGATAATGGATAGCCTTGACACTTGTGTCAAATTGGAAATGACTAAAACAGGAGCCGTGCCGGGCCAAATTGGGTTTGCCACCTCGAGCGGACACATTTCTTCGTAACTACTACTCATTACTTGTGATTGGTTGGTGCACCCTCGGAATTTCAGGAGCGTTGTTTCACAGTGTTGTGATCGTTGCGGCGATGTGTTCTCACCAGTCCGGATCAGGCAAGCGGTAGTTTCTCTACCTTGGGTATTGCCTCATGTGTCTTGTCATACTTGCATCCCTATATACGCGACCACTACGATTTTTTTTTGTGTTATACCTATGGAGTACTCCCTGATATCCCACTAGTTTACAGTGGAGTTTACAGTGTTGTATAGACTATGACATTTATATAAAATGTGTTAAGGGGGATAATGGTAAAGCCTTAACACTATTTTGATATATAATATTACTGATAGGCATTATCTATTTAGCGTACACTACTACATAATAGAAAGTTTGACGGATCCTTAGAGGATGGTGATTCCAACATCCTTTAAGTTACTTGTATTTCGATTGCTATTTCACTTGAGTTGGATTTATTGATATGAGAATATTAATCCTGACTCGAGTGTTTTGTGTTTTGCTTTACGCTCGGGTCAGACTGAGTGGTTCAGCTTTTGAGACTCACCATTGGAGTTGGTGCTTCGCCTAGGATCCAGCTATCTATCCAGCTTTCAGAGATTCAGTTGATTCCAGTGATGTATCTGATTATTGTATTCGAGGCTTCTGTTGTAACTAGTTTAACTCTGATGTATCTTATATATTTATATAGTAGCTTCATGAACTACTATCTCTTTTACTTCCGCTGCATATTATTACTCTGTGTCTGTGATTCTGTGATTATTTATTTACTGTATATCTGAGTTTTGCCAAATTAAAATTAACTTTTCGGTATTTTGAATTATTCAAGTCCGATATGTGCGGATGCGAATAGTCCAAAATAGCGGGTCGTTACAGTTGGTATCAGAGCTTTGGTAGCTCTAGGCAAAACTTAGCATATAGGGTAAATATATTTACAGAATCACTCCCACTCGAGTTTCAATCTATAACTTTTGACTCAATTCCTTTGAATTTTGGAACATTCCCTACGGTTCCAAAAATCCATTCGTATCCCTCACTATTCGTCTTCTTTCAATTCTGGAGTATCCCACAACTCCACTTCGAATGATCTTTATAATGAATCGGCGGTCTCGCCAATCTTCTAATTATTTGTAAATGGGTTAAACTCCTTTACAATAGGCATCGATTTACCGGAGATTTCTGTATCCTCGGTTTACGATGTTATCTTTCTCCTGTTATGCCTAAATTCTATCTCTTGAGATCGAATGTTGATTTACCTCGGAATTCAGCATCGATCTTATTCTTGAAGTTACGGTCGGCCCAGTTAAGGTTGCCCGTGAATTTAAATAAGCTTATCCATCTCCCGGCTCTGTAAATTGAATTATCTTATCTTCTGTTCGAACTTATTATCGAATCAAAATTCTCTTTGATTTGATTTTCATTAGATTTAAATCTCTATACTTAAGCGAGGAAGTGTATTCGTAATTTAATATTTAAAATGTTTTATATATATTGTGTTGTTTGAATTGTTGGTGTTGATTTGGATTTTCGATCGATTCGTCTGATCAACGCTATCGATAGAATTTAAAACACTTGAGCAGAGCAAACTGCACAATAATATTTCCAAATTTGGTGAATAAAATAGTTTTGTATTATTATATTATATATAAGTATAAAGTTTTGAAATTAAATTGATAATGAAGTTGTTGTCAGATATAATAAATGAATGAATTTATAAAACTTGGCTATAATTCGGTTTGAAAATTTAAAATGAGTTTAAAACTAGAATTTTGGAATTTAATTTCGATAGATTTCAAACCTTGTATTTAAAGTTTTAAAAGGTATATTATTTAAAGTATTTTCGAATGAAAATCATTGAAAGAAATTTTAGATGTTTAAATCAGTGCTCTTCTCTTTTGTCGCTGGAAAATAATTTTGGTGATGGCAGCCGCATCATCGACATTCATTTTCGAGTTTCGAAGTGAAGGGACTTTTCCGTAGCCCAGCTATGCTTTTGTTTGGAAAAGAAAAATAAAATAAATTGATTTGAATTTCTAAACTTGTCTTGTTTTATAATATATATTGAAGATTTTAAATTTAATTTGATATATATTGTGTGTGTGTGTGTGTGTGTATATATTATCTATAAATGGTTTGAAATTAATCGGAAATTAATTCTTAAAATTTTGATTTAAAGATGATTTTCAATGAAGCCAAAAGTTTTGACTAAATACTGAACTTGAAATAATTGAATTTAAAAATTATATTTGGATAATACTCAATTGCATTCTATATGTAACTTACCTAAATTTTCAAAAGTTAACTATGTAATTGAATACTGTACAATATAAAATGATGTTAAAAGAAATTTTAAATAAATTTGGGTAGTTATGATAAGCGTAAATATACCTAATACATGTGATAAGATATGTTAAGAGGAGTAAATCTAATAATAATTTGGAATAAAGAAAATTAAATTTGTTGAATAAAGTATGATTATAATAGATGACTATTTAAACTTATGATCTTTGAAATTGTTAATTTAAGAAAATTTGATAATATACAATATAAAATTGTCTTCATAAATAAAATGTGAGTGCGTATAATAAATGTTATTCACTAAAATTTTAATTATAAAATGTTCATGGAGATAAATAGAATAATAGGTTGAATAAATAATAGATGTGATTAATAGAATAAAATTTTATTTTAAAATGTAGTATATTGAAATTAAATCAAATTAATGAAATATCTTGAGTTTAAATCAATTATTGAATATTAATTCATTTAAATTAAAATTTTGTTTTGAAAGAAACCTTTTTATATCTAACATTAATAAATGAGAGCTTAAATAAATTTAATGGAAACCTTGAATTTAAAAACAAATCGATGAATATAAAATTTATTTAAATTGAAATTTATACGGTTTAAATTAATTGTTTTATTTTAGAATTAAAATCTATTTTCTTCTGGTTGTTTCTATTTTCCTACTTCCTTCCTTTTCGAGGACAAAAAGTTTTGAGTGGGGGAGAATGTAACGGCCCGTAAATTTAACCGGTTTTAATAACGTTATTAATTACAATTTTGTGAAATTTTAAAAGATAAAATTTTGAAATATAAATTGGATATTTGGAATACGTCCATTTAAACATAGCAACCGGTAAATTTTCGTCCGAAAATATGAAAGTTTATTTCGCGCGTAAATTTACTTCAATCTAATCAGTTAAAAGGCGATGAAAATAAAACGTTTTCAAAACTAAAATATTTTACATAAAAAAATTTTAAACCATCTTTTGAACAAGTTGTCAGTTTGTCGTTTTTCCAAATTCGGACATCTTTGGCTTCGTCGATCTTATTTTTCTGTGATTTTTATGCATTTTCCTCTAGTAGAAAATTCAAATTTTTATAATTCGATAGAATCACTGATATTTGTATACCGTTTGATCGTCTCGTCATGCTGATATCTGCAGTATATTCATTTGTGCGTGTTGGCATCCGGTACGGAATGAATCACACAAAACGGTTAATTGTAACGGTACGCCTTATGGTTCCTTTGAGACCATTCGTTGCCCACTGTTTTAAACAAATGGACATGTGCTTTTATTATTCCCGAGTCCATGCCGATCTTTTTCTATTCCCCATGCTCATTATATTATTACCGGTTCCATGCCATTTCCAATTCTCTACGGCTTCATGTGTTCTGTGCTCCTTTGAAAAATAAATGTAGCATGAAAATAAATTAAGTTATGCTGCTTCAGATTTGTAGGTGTGTATAATTGCTTCCAGGATGGCACCCTCTTCTTCTCCCCTCACCTTTTCTTCCCTACTTGCGCCTTGCCTGACACCTTACAACCGCCTCAGACCCGAGCCCGACCACTTATTCCACCTCCATTTCCTCCCTAGACCAGATCTGGCCATGACCAACTTGACATCTATGACACCTTGCAGCCGAAACCAAACCCGAAACCCATTAGCCTCGTCATCCCGCAACCGGTCTCCATCTGCCCTCCGCATTGCCGACCATCTCCCTAAGCACGTGAGTAAACCCACTTCCCTCCATCCATTCATGCATAAAACCCAACCTCCTTCATGCCACCGTGTTCTCGCTCCCCTCCGCCTTCATCTCCTCACCGACTTCCCCGACTCACGTGCGAACAGCAGTGCCCCACCAAACAGCAGCACTTTCCAAGTTTTTCCGCCTTGAAACCCCTCACCGTGCCCACGTCCACCAGTAAATTACACTACCAACCCTCGGATCCTCCCTCCTCCATGCCTACCTCCACGAGACCATGCGCCACCCAATCTGCAACCTCCATCAACACCGAGAACCATCCCGCTTCACCACATCACCGATACAACTTCCTCTGGTCGCACCAACAACCCAGATCTCTTTCACCCATCTACCTAGTTCGCCTACAATCTCAACGCACGGCAACATCGAAGCCACACCTTCCTCTGACCTCACCCAACTCTCGTTCTACTTGCCGTGCTCAAGTATATCTCATCCACGACAATCGGCAAACTCAAAGCTCAACATCTCCCATCACCTGTACCCGCCTTGCTGTTCCTAGCTCAGCCTGTAGCTTTTGTCCATGCGAGTTTGTAAGTTGAATAGGATATTTTGTTTGTTTATTTCTTTTATCCTTGAATTTCATATATTATATAAGTTTGCCTGTACTTGTTGAAATTATATGTAGAGATATACATTAAGTATAGGATACAATATGTATAGTTACAGTATATATTATATAAGAGTTTATATATTATACTAATTGAAGTTATATTATATGAATCTGTTTTTTTAGTATACTTCTGATATGATTATAATAGCTAACATATTTCAAACTTTTGTATGAGTTCTATTTGAACTGTCTATATAGTGTATGAGTAGTTTTGCATATATATAAAGGTTTATAATAGTTTATATAAAGTGAGTTATACACGTGAGTTTTGTTTTTGACAGTGTATATAGAAGTCTGCATGATTTGTTTAGCCGCATAAATTTTTTTTTTGCTCATATATATAGCATGAAATGTGTAACATGATTTACAAGTAGTCTGTACATGTTTTAACGTGTAACATATATATGGCATGAAATGTGTATTTCAACACAAAAGTAGTCTGTACATGTTTTAACATGTATTGATGTTTTTTTTATACATAGCATATAGTATATTGTTTGAAAGCATGCATGTATATAATACCTGATATATATTCCTATTTGTGCGCATAAACATGTGCGCTTAAAACAGTTATAAATAGTGTTTTAGATCGTCGTATGTGTCACGGTAAGGGCAAGTTTATATTTATTATAGTATATGTTGATGCTGAAAACTTTAGTTAAAAATTATGACTTATATTTTAAGCTTTATATATATGTATATTGTTTGTGTATTTGTTGGACTTATGGTGTAGGATGTATATATGCTAACCAGTATTTGTGTATGGTTGATTTGATGTATATATTCAACATAAAACAATGATTTTAATTATATATATGTTATTTTAATACTTGTTTTAACTTAAATACTGATTTACTAAGAATAATAATATATGTATATATAATTTCTATTCTATCAAGATGATTCTGATTATGTTCATCGACCCTAACTGATTTGTTCCATCTATTCTTATTATCAGCTTTGATCATTGAATTCGCGCCGATGTTTACTTTGCTTCAATTTGTCATTCAAATTTCAATGTGCGTATCCGTGTCATCTTCTACATTCTCAAGCCTCGAAAGGTGAGCAATCACTCACGATTAATGTTCTTTTATTTATTAAATCTGATTTCAATTTGAAACAACAATTGAAATATGCTGCGGTTAGTTATGTACACTGCTATATATGCTATTACCAGTATCTGTTCACTTATGACATCTGACACCATTATCTGTTAACTATTTATGCAATGATAAATCTAGTTTGGTTGACAATTGATTGGTTTTTGTTGTTTATATCGGATGTTAATTTGTGATGTATAAAGTGATAAATATTATGCAAATTGAATTTAACGTAGGATAGTTAAATTTTTGAATCGACATATGTGTTGAATTTGATTAGTTAAATTTGTATAATATGACCCCTTTAAAGGTTAAATTAATTGACATGTAGGATTTGATTAAGTACACCTTGAATCATTGAATGTATGTTGTTTAAATTGATGAAAATGAAATTTAAATTGAACAACAAGTGAAAAAAAAACGTAATGTGATAATGTTTAATCTACATGAAAAGATAGTGTGGATTCTTGGAATAATTTTATTAATTTGCATAAATAACAAATGTAAATTAATGCGATTATTTCGGGATTATTTGAATATTGTTGAATTGTTATGAATGGATGCTATTGCTTGTTTATTTACTTTGACACCATCCCAGTTATCACAGTGCAAGTTCCCTTTATTATGCTTGATCTTGAATTGAAATTGGAATCGGGTTGAAATGATATATACCCAAATGAATTTGACTTAGGATAGAAAATTAGATAAAAATCCGATTGGTCAATAATTTGATTTAAAAATAAAATAATGATTTTATTCGAGCAAAGAATAAGTTTTGAAATGAAGTTGGAATTTGAATGTTATGAAAGGAAAATGTAAAGATTGAAAAACAAATTTTAACGTAGTAATTGATGAAAGAACGTTGATTGAAATTTAATTATTTAATAATTAAATTTGGAATTATTAATAAATAATTTGGAATTAGTAATAATCGGGTTTTGAAATTATTAAATTTGAAATTATAATTAAATTTGAAATTATAATTAAGTTTGGAATTATTAAGTTGAATTTATAATTAAGTTGAAATGATTTGATAATTACGTTTGAATTCATAATTAAGTGAAAATGATTTAATAATTAAGTTTGGATTTATAATCAAGTTTGTAACTATTAAGTTTTGAAATTATTAATAATTAAGATTGAAATTATTCAATAATTGAATAAGATTTAATTATTTGATAATTGAATAAAATTTGAATTCGTTGATAAGAGAAGTTGAACTTTTGAATAAGTGGATTTGAACTTCGTTAATAAATGAAATTGAGTTTCTTTATTAAAGTTTGGAAAAATTATTTATGTAAGTTAATAAGTGGAATTGAAACTTCTCGTTTATGTGAAATTTAGTTCTTTATTAATTGAGTTTGAAATGTGTAACGAAGTCAATAAATAAGTGGAAATTGAATTTCTTTAACAAGAAATAAAATGTGATTTATTGAAATGAATGCATTTTATTAAAATAAATATAAGACTTGAATTTAATAATTTGATTTGACGAATTTAATTTAATTAAATTTGTAAGTGTTGATATAATGGAGTTGAACTTAAGTAATTGATTTAAATGAATTGGAAATTAAATAGAAATTGTTTTGAATGACAAATTTGCTTAATGAATATTGAATAAAATCGATAAATGAACTTAAATTGATTTGAATGAAAATTAAATCATTTTAAATGATTTCGTAATGAAACTTATATACGAACTTGAATCAATATTTGAATTGTTTAAATAAATGATGAAATCGAATTTTAAGATTTTGAAATGGTAATTTGGAAGTTTTGAAATGTAATCTTTGGAAATTGATTTAGAAAGACAAATGAAATGTTGATTTATAAATTATAATTGGAATTGAATTTGATTTGGTTTGAAATTTTCTAAACTACCAATCGGTGTAATAGTTACGAAAGTTATTAAAGAAAACGAAATCGGTTATGGATATACTCTCTATCTAAACCAAAAACCACTTTAATAACTATACGTGGAGTGATGATCCGGAATGAAGTGGTTGGAATGATGTACGTGATGACTGAAGAAAGAGAACGATAATGGATAGCCTTGACACTTGTGTCAAATTGGAAATGACTAAAACAGGAGCCGTGCCGGGCCAAATGGGGTTAGCCACCTCGAGTGGACACACTTCTTTGTAACTACTACTCATTACTTGTGATTGATTGGTGCACCCTCGGAATTTCAGGAGTGTTGTTTCGCGGTGTTGCGATCGTTGCGGCGATGCGTTCTCACCAGTCCGGATCAGGCAAGCGGTAGTTTCACTACCTTGGCTATTGCCTCATGTGCCTTTTAATACTTTTATCCCTATATACGTGACCACTACGATTTTTTTTTGTATTATACCTATGGAGTACTCCCTGATATCCCACTAGTTCACGGTGGAGTTTACAGTGCTGTATAGACTGTGACATTTATATAAAATGTGTTAAGGGGGATAATGGTAACGCCTTAACACTATTTTGATATATTATATTACTGATAGGCATTATCTATTTAGCGTACACTACTACATAATAGATAGTTTAACGGATCCTTAGAGGATGGTGATTCCAACATCCTTTGAGTTACTTGTATTTCGATTGCTATTTCACTTGAGTTGGATTTATTGATATGAGAATATTAATCCTGAATCGAGTGTTTTGTGTTTTGCTTTACGCTCGGGTCAGACTGAGTGGTTCAGCTTTTGAGACTCACCATTGGAGTTGGAGCTTCGCTTGGGATCCAACTATCTATCCAGCTTTCAGAGATTCAGTTGATTCCAGTGATGTATCTGATTATTGTATTCGAGACTTCTATTGTAACTTGTTTAACTCTGATGTATCTTATATATTTATATAGTAGCTTCATGAACTACTATCTCTTTTACTTCCGCTGCATATTATTACTCTGTGTCTGTGATTCTGTGATTATTTATTTACTATATATCTGAGTTTTTCCAAATTAAAATTAACAATTCGGTATTTTGAATTATTCAAGTCCGACATGTGCAGATGCGAATAGTCCAAAATAGCGGGTCGTTACAATTCTGCTGCTAGTGTTATCTGTTATTTCCGTTGTTATTGCCTTGTGTCATATTTCTGACGTATATTGATATTCATTGTATTATTCAGTTGTATCAGATATTGTATCAATGATATATGATGTATTATACATTTCTTCCGTTGTGTTGTACTTAATGTGTTATAAGCTCTTGCGAACTAGATTCGACGTTTGGATCTGTGGTGTTTGAATACGAGTGTCGTATTCGTTGCCGATTTTCGAAGGTCGAGTCAGGGTCGTTTCACCTCTATTAGAAATGCGGATTACGGATCTTAAGGCTAGCCATAAACACTAGCGGGGGAGGGTGAATAATGTTTTAAGGAATTACTAAATCCTTTTGAGTTTATGTTAATTTGAATACAAACGTGTGCAATATTCAGACACAGATATGATCACGGAAACAAACACAGATGCAAAAATAAAGTAAAAGCAGTAAAGGAAAGAACACACCGGATTTTATACTGGTTCGGAGTTACCCTACATCCAGTCCCGCACACATGTACGAATTTCCTTTCAAAAGTAATTGTACAATTACACCCTCGATTTCAAGACTACAAGGTACACCCTCTAGATTCACAATCCTCTGGGTAGGCATACTTGATTTCACGGGCAACAAGCTCACCCAATTGATTTTGTAGGCTACAATCACACCTTTTCTCACTTGATTGATTTCCAAGGAAACAATCACACCTTTTCTCACTAAATTTATTACACAGAAGTC
Organism: Allium cepa; assembly: GCA_030765085.1. Lineage (NCBI taxonomy): Eukaryota > Viridiplantae > Streptophyta > Magnoliopsida > Asparagales > Amaryllidaceae > Allium > Allium cepa. The sequence goes on along the minus strand of CM060943.1, from coordinate 544,625,157 downwards.
TATAACTCTGAATAGCACTGAGGATCTTGTTGAGATAGTGATAGAGAATCAAACCAGAAATGATCTAGTTAGATCCAATGTTGATTTCGGTAGAGTAATGGTAAGAATATGTATAAAGAAATGTGGAAGAAGAAGAGGAGTGAAAACCAGAAAAATATGAATAGAAATTCGTTGAAAACAACCCCTATTTATAGAAGAACAACAGTCATGTTCATTCGTGAAGGGATATGACGAATAGACACTTCTTTTGAAATCAACTGACACTATGTCGACATGGGTAACTTGGGTATGTCGACATCCCAAAGGAAATTTTGGTGTTTTATTTTTCTTTGAAAATAACTTTTATCTTATATTAAAACTATTTTAGACTTTATAAATATACTTAACTATAGTTAGAATACATAAGTAAGTATAAATAATAATATTTTGGTACATATAAAATTTTATATTTAAATCTAAGTATAAATATTAAAAGTTAAATATATTATTAAAGATAATTTAAAACCAAGGATAATTTGATTTTGAAATTAAAGATTATTTTGAGGCTAAAAAAATATTTTAAAATCAGTATAGATGTTTTGGATTCTTTTAAAAGGGAGGTTTTGAAAACATTTTGAAAACAAGATATAATTTTGTAAAATCATTTTGAATAAAAGTTAGCGGATACAAAACAATGTTCCACTAGATTTTTTATAGGTTCCATCATACTTAGGGTTCCATCCCTTTAACAGGCTCGAAGTGGATTCCATTCCACGAATAAATTGGATTTTAATATGCCAGTGTTTTTCTAGGAGGTTTAACAAAATTCTTAATTAAATTACTTATTCTTGAAATCTTGAACTCTTGATAATCTTGATATTCTTGATACTCATGAGCCTTCAATCTTGATATCTTGAATCTCTATACTGTACAGTCTTTGTTCTTGGTACCTGCATGGTCAAATCCTGCATATACATATATATCTAAACTATAATGTTAGTATTTATATTTTATAATCTTATTCTGAGGTTGTTGTCATCAAAACCATCATCTTAAGGACTAACAATCTCCCCTTTTTTGATGATGACAACCTTTGTTTATAAAATATTACTTCTATCCTAATAACTTCCCCTAAAACTAATAAACTCCCGCTTAATCTATGCCTAACTACCTAATTTTATATTTCTCTCCCTTTGTCATCAACAAAGACTAACTCCAAACTATATAATTCCCCCTCATTCTTGGACTAAAGTACCTGCATTAATAAACTATACAATGGAGTATATAATAGATAGATTAAGAGATAATTATACTAATAAACATGATAATTAATTAAAGATCATATAAATATCAATGCATATTTATACATGTTTTTTCACACCAAATATCAATCCAAACCAAATCAAATCAAACAATTCAAATCAAACAAACTAATCAAGTCAAACATTATGAGGAACTTCCACCCATCCTTCTCCAAATATAGGGTCTGCTTTAATGGCATCCCAATTTTCATTATCATTAGCGAGAGAGACTGGAGGAAGTGCTTCTTTATCATCCTTGTGCAGAGAGGAAATCATCCATCGTATTGCATCGAAATGCCTTTCTTTCTCCTTGATCATCTGCATTTGACTCAACTCTAAGTGTCGCTGGTTTCGAAGAATGAACGAAAGAATATTCTTGAAAGAATTAAGAGTTTCTTGAAGATTCTCGGATAAATTATGAATTAGATTAGCCATATTCGAGTTTGTGAGAAGAATGAGAGACAAAGTAGATAAGAAATAATATTGAGTGATGAATTTTGGAAGAAATGGATATTTATAGGTGTAGAAATTCGTTTGAAATGAATAGAGATAAGGTAGTTATTCAAATTTCAAATTTAAAATGAAGTGTCATTTCTGATCAGTACATGTCGACATGGTCATAGGAGGGATGTCGACATGGTGCAGTGAATTTTGATGGCTTATTTTGATTTTGTGAATATATATATATATATATATATATATATAATACTAACATTTATTCTGGAGATAAGATAAGCTAGATAACAGAAAGGAAATTCAATTTCATTGCATAATAGATCTATACAATGATTTAGCATTAAAACTGTACGAACATTCAAATCAAAATAAACTAAAAAAAATACAACGAGATACGAAAAGGTAGAATTAGTTAGAGGATGACGAAGATGAAGATAATCCAAGCTTCTTGCTGACTTTGGAAATAAACTTGTTCATCTTGGATGAAATTTTTTCCAACTTCTTACTAAAGGATAGTTTAAGAATCCGTTGATTCTCAACAATGGTCTTTTGGTTTTTGAGAAGGGTTTTGTTGGTAGGATTAGGAGGATAATCAATGCTTTCTAAAGATGTTTCACCATCTTCTTCTTCTTTAATTTCCATTTCATCCCCTTCGTCTTCTTCCTCTTCCTCGTCTTCCATTTCCTTATGAGCCAAACACTCTTCCTTTTCGGCAAGAGTCTCATAAGGTTGAAAAACAAATGGAATTTTCATAAGAGAAATATTGGAATGATTGAAAGCCTTTCTTGAAAAAAATTCTTCTCCATTGAAATCTACTCCAAAATAATTAAAAATCCAAGTGAGATAGATTCCATGATACAAAGTATTCTCACCCATTCAAGATTTTTGGGACGAAGTTCATCCAAAATAACTTGTGCCCAATTAATATTATAATTTCCAAAAATAGAAAAAAGTGCTTTGCAAACTTTTAAAGTAGGATTGTTAAAATTTCCCGATCTTGGGGTCCAAGTATGTTGTAAAAGAAGATTAACAATTCTAGCTTTTGGTCGAAAGTTTCGATTTTTGAATTCAAAATTATAATTTCCTTCGAAAATGTGATAAAATGTCTCATGATCTTTTTCATTGCTTTTAAAACTAGAAAGATCAATTCCCGTACTCTTGCAATTGAGAATGGTACCCAAAAGATCACAATTCAAAACAATTCTATTGCCTTTGACGCTACTTCAAATTTCATCATCATTTCCAATATAAAATCCACAGTGTAAATTTACATAGAAAATTCTAACAAGATTTGGATAACAAACAAAATCATTTTGAGAAGCATCAACAAGACTGAGAATTTGATTGTTACAAAAAGAGAATCAATTTCATAAGAAGAGAATCTTGAAATATAAAAAACTTTCCGGGATGGACTTTTGCATAGTTAGCATAATTGATGTATGCTTTTATCGCCTCCGGGTCATTGAAGAGTTGCTCTTTTATCTTTCTAGAAATTCGCATGGTGGAGGGGATGCTTGAAGAAGTCATTAGAGTAGAGAGTAGAGATCTTGAAGTTTTGAAGAGAGAGTTTGAATTTGAAAATGAGAGTGAAAAGATGTGATAAAAGATAGTGAATAAATAGATTCTCAAAGGATATGTTCTCTGGTCAAAAGACGTCTTTTGAGAGTATTTAATGAAGTGAAAAGGTGGAGCGAAATTCAACAATTTGAATTCAAATTTTTAATTTCAAATTCTGTACCCATGTCGACATCATGATGGGAACCATGTCGACACGTGTCTTTGAATTTTTATGATTTATTTTTCCTAAGTATTCTAATGACCTACGACCTAACTCTATAGGGCCAAGCGACCTAACTCTATAGGGCCAAGCGACCTAACTCTATAGGGCCAAGCGACCTAAGGCCGAGTTAGCGTTTCCAATAGAGGGAGCGACCTAACGACCTAAGGCCTAACGACCTACGACCAAGCGGCCCACGACCTACGACCTACGACCTAATTCCGAGGCGAACGACCTAAAGCATGCGAACGAGTTTAAGGCCAGAAACGATCTATTTAGTGACCGAGACTTTTCCACACAAACGACCTAGCATAGGCAGAACGACCTAAGTGCAGAATTTTACCAAAAACACTAAAAATTGGAGTTTTTGGCCAATCCAATCCAAACCAAATGCAAATGCACATGCTAAAGTGATGAGAATTCATTCCCAACAGTCCAAGATAGTTATAGACAAGATTTGTGAGATAAAAATCTCACCTTTGCACAAATTCAATGAAGAAGAAGCTTGAAGTCAATAAAGAAGCAACTACAAGCTTGAATCCAATGTCTTTACTTTAATTTTGGAGTTGGATGTTGAATTTGCTAATGAACTTGGGCTTGGAATTTTAATTTCCCTTTCCACTCACCATTAATGCTAAAACTAGAGTTAGGTAGGAATTTATGAAGAGATGAGGCGAAGGGGTTGGAACTTAGGTTTAATAGGTTAAACCAACCCAAAGTCCAACGCGAGAAAAGTTAGTGAAATTCCACTACCCCCAAACATATCAAAGTTTATATTTAAAAAGATTTCAAACGGCATTTCGAACTCAATGGAAGTGGTCTCAGGTCCTAATTTGACCGTTTGCAAAATGTAGCTTTTCGGGCCAATATCCGATTAACGACAAAATATTTAAATAAAATATTTAAATATAAAATCGATAAATATGCGGGTTGTTACATCCTATTTTAATTTAGAAGGCCAATTAAATATAACAATCGTTACCATTAACTTTATAATACACTCAAGTTTATTAATTTCAACTAATTATTATGATTACTTGCTTCACTGAATTCATCCAATTACCATTTATTATACCAACTTATTATTTATACAACACTTTCCATTATTTGCTTTCATCCTATTATTCAATTCATTATTGTCAAATGGATGCATTTAACATTGGATTCATGATCTATCACCTTAATATACCCAATTTAACAACTCCTAAACATTGAATTACATTTCACATTAATGTAAAATTTGCTTACATTTATTAAAAATTTATTTCCAATTTCAATTAAAAATCTAAATAAATAGGTTACATACAATACTCATTATTGTTATCCCTTAGTCACATAAATAAGCTTTTATTACTTACAAATCAGTGTTGACATTTATTCTCATACTACTAATTTCATTCACATATGTTCAATTTAACCAAACATACATTTAAATTATTTTGTATAATTGGAATTCCATTCAAGTTCATTAATTATTAACTTTAACTATTGCAATTCATTATCTAATATTACTTTTGATTGTATTTCCAAATTTACTAATTACAGTTAATTAAAACCTTACAATTGTTTACAATTAAATGGGGACTGCACTAAATTAATTATTTATTGATTTGCATTAACTTTATTACCTTAATTTACATTTAGTTACCATTAATCAATATATTATTTCATTGGCAAATTCAATACTTACTTTTTATTTACTTATTTTCCATTTTAACTAAGGGCAACAATTTTATGCCATTTCATTTATTGTGATTTCACTTCAATATAAATTATAAAGTTCTTATTTCTTTCTAAATTTAATTCCGAAAATCCTATTAATTTACCCAATTTAGTTATCGAATTTTCCAGGTCGTTACACTCTCCCTCACTCAAAACTTTTCGTCCCCGTTAAGGAAAAGTGAGGAAAAGAAAGAATTAAATAAACAATACATCTATTCAAAAATATTAACCTTATAAACAGATAAATTTACAAAATAAATTAATTTAAATAAAAAAAACCAATTTATAGACATTATATCTTTTTATACTTAAATTAATAAAGTTTGAAAAGCATTTTCAAAATATTTTCTAAGTCTAAAATTTTATGGAAAATTTCGGTAGTCTCCTTTGTACAGAGAGGCTCGGTAGAAAATATAATATCAAATATAACAATATACAACATATATTTTCCAAAATAATATGTATCCCAACCCGGGAAAAAATAATATAATAACGCAATAAACCGTAATCCGAAAATGTACCTATTTTTCAGGCAATTGCTTCCATAACCTATATATCACTTATATAATCCAGAGTTAACAATTATATAAAATGAAATATTTAAATTTGTTTCAAACAATAACAAACTAATCAATATAACAACCATCACTTGCAACAAGCAAACAACCATCATAAAAATCAACACACATCAATTATCCATTCATATCAACAAAACAAAGAGTTGTTCGAGTTCAAACTTCCAATTGTGCAGGATGAAAAATAAACTACTAAGCGCACCATTTACTCAACAGTCTCTGATGGAGCTAAATAGATTATTCATACATCCAAACAATTTTAAAGTATCCTTACCCAAACAACCATAAACCAAACAAACAACAAATCCAAACAATAAACTAAGTTTATTCTTGTTAATTTCATTTCATACTATTGTTGTTTGATTTCCTTTTTATCCATATACTGATTTATCTTTTTTACTTTTACATTATTTCTTGCAAATTTTCATCTTTAATTCGATTTCTTTGCATATTAATTCATTTATTTGCTGCTTATTTTCAAAATAAATAACTTCCACTTAAGTCTATAATTACTTACTTACAATATTTACCTTCTATCATATTTTATTATAGTACGATTTCCATTATAACTTAAGTTTATAACTCTATAACATCAATTCTTATAAATAAAAGCAAATTTATTGTACACTTTCATTACATACTTTTATTTGTACAATTTCCATTACATTTCTTATTAAACATTTCAACTTTTAATATTTAGTAAGTTATATATATGCTTTTAAAGAATGTAATTGAAAGTTATACAAGTTTTCTCATTTCTTTTAATTAATATACTGTTCAATAATAATCCTTTGTTTTATATGTTACAAATTAAATTTTTTTATTTTTTATTTTTATTTAATTTATAACTTAGCATTATATCTCTTAGTTCCTTTAGAGGTTCCAATTGTCTATTAATTATCCTCCATTTTACTACAATAATTGAAATTATTGATTAACAGAAATTAAGGAACGAAAATACCGGGTTTCATTTGAAATCATTTAAAAGAATAGATAAACGTATTTATATATCCAATTATACTTAAAACAATTTTTTTTTTTTTTAAATAAATCTGTAGTAAAACTATTACAGTGGCCTTTCCACTTCGAAACTCGAAAATGAATGTCAATGATGTGGCCGCCATCACCGAAATTATTTTCCAGCGACAGAGAGGGGAGTACAGGACTTATTTCTTTCAAAATTTCTTTAAAACAATTCTTTCAAACAATATTGAAATATTTATATCAGAAAATACTTCTAAATAATATTATTATTATATTCCAAAATTATTCGAAAGAAATTTTCAAAAGCCTAGAACTTATGTTCTAAATTTCCAATTTCATTTATTTTATTTTCAATCTTATTTCGACTATTATTTACAAATTTTCATTACCTAACACCCAATATAATACAACCAAATATAACCTTTATAAAAATTTACTTTATGTATATAGAAAATATAATAGGCAAAATTATTTTATTCACCTATATTAAAACCAAATATTATGTCGGTCTGTCCTATTAAGTGTTTAGAAATCCCTATTGATGTCATAGCGTCCTATGCATCAACCAGAATTTATAAATACAAAATGGAACAAATTAACACAATATTAAAACCTTTTATAACACTAACAAATACGCTCTCTCATATATATACGCTCAGCGACTCCCATAGGGTATTACTACCCTATAAATAAAGAGTCAGACCCCACAAAGCTAAGGTTTTTACTAAACCAAAGCTATGATATCAAATGTAATGTCCCGCCTTGTTATACGATTTAGATCGACGATAAACCACACACGTCAGACTTAAACCATATAGAAGGGCGGATTGTTATGGGGTAAATAAGAAAAGTAGAGAAAGAAAAAAAACAAATAGAATCTTGCAGCGGAACGATAAAATATAATAATCAAATAAACAGCTCATGAAGCTGTTTTACAAAACATTTGATTTTCTTTACTTATACAATACAATATTAGAGTTACACATACCAGAGAATAATCAATAATAATGCAGCGGAACAATGTGAAAGTAGTGGAAGACTATAATATAAAATAATAAATCTTCGTCTTCGTCCTCCAGAATACGGTCTTCAAATCCTGAAATGCTCAGGGTGACTCGAGCGAATTGAAAAGACAAAACACTCGAGTCAGAAGTAAAAGATTTTATGTAAGTTAAATCAATAGAAATGAATATGAGTACAGTAACTTAAGAGATGCTCGGGATTCACATCTCCTAAGGATACGTTAAACTATTTACTATGTAGTAATATTTCGCTATTATAATAATGTCTATTACAAAAATAAACTTACTTTTAAATAGCATTAAGGCTTTACATTTTCCACCTTAATAAGTAATAGTCCCAGTAGTCCAACCAATATCATGGTCCCTCCTGATCGGGAAGCCACTAGAGGATACCACACGGGCTACAGGAGAAAAGAAAACTCGTACAAGGGGCGCTAGGGTAGGTGACACGGCACAACTAGGCAATGCCAGGATAGATATACCAATTACGCTTCTGGGTTGGTGGTAACGCGTAGCACGCAGCTACCGCCCACCTCGAGCAACAGCCCCAAATAAAAAAAATCAAATGTGGCCACCGAATCAGTCCAAAAGTCAAAGTATAACATCGAAAGGATGTGTCCGATCAAAGGTGCTACCACATTAACCCGTCGATCGCTCCTATTTTAGCCACCTTATGCCAACTCACGGGAGTTAGGTCCACGTATTTACCTCAAAGGAAACACTGTCACCATCCTACTTCATTCTGGAATCTCCCCCACGTACACGGTTGTTAAAGTGGATTTGGGAGTTGGCAGAGAGTATGACAACTTCCGAACCCGGTCTCTTTAACAACCAAACGTTGTTATAACACCGCGGTTATTTCAAAATAATTTATACTTCAAAACCAGGATATAATATTCATTTCAAAACCATATAATTACGATATCATTTTCCCTTTTAAAACCAAATCAATATAATATCATTTTCAAATATATCCTTTTCTAAAACCATAACTTTTCATAGTTATACTATTTCTAAACCAAACGCTTGAAATATAGCCTTTCAACATAAAACTTTGAATTACATAATTTTGAAATATAACCACACCACTTAAATGGTAAAATATAAATTAATTTATATAATAAAATAGTTTCTTCACCTTCCCAAATCAATTCCAAATATAGATTTATCCCAAATAAACATTTCAATTTCCATAGCTTTTCGAGCTTTAAATATCCCACCATTTCAAAACGAATACTTTGATAATTTCATATATATATAATTCAATTACCATTATTTAGATTTGAAATGTTTACTTAATAAATCACGTATCATCTAAGTAAAACCTTTGCACTTCAAGTAACAGGATGTTAACGTAAAAATCTGACGCTAACGCCCCGGTGTAGATTGAAGTTGAGTGAAAGCACCACCCGTGAACACGGGAACTAAAAAACAAGTAGAGAAATCATAGAGAAAGCAGAAAAAACAACAGTTTTTATAGTGGTTCGGCTTAGAGTAAGCCTACGTCCACTTTAAATCTGTTTATTATTGAATCGATTACAACTTTACAACAATCTTCAATTACAATTCTGATGAGACAAACAACTAGAACTTTGATGCAGAAGAATTCTTTGAATCCATGTAGATTGCGTTAGATTTTCTCTCGAAGTTAGTTGAAATGCCTTTCGTACTTGAAGTGTCGAGTGAGTCGAGGATTCAGCAGAGTATCGGTGCTTAAAGAGATTGGCCAAAAGTCCTTTCATGCTTGAGGTAGGTTGGTATTTATAGGAAAATTCTCCCCTTAGGTCGTAAGTCGTGACCGGTCTAAGGTAAGTTGTGGCCGGTCTAAGGTAGGTCGTAGCCGATTCATCTGGCCCTTTCACGGTTTCACAAAGGTTCCCTTGCATAAGTCCTAGGCCGCCTCCGAGTCAACACAACCTTGTATCAGTAATACGACATCGGGCTTACATTTAGTAGCTTTAGGTCATGGACGACTCAAGCTAGGTCGTGAGTCGTGAACGAGTTAACTGGCAAGTCGCAAGTCACGGCTTAACTGATAAGTCCTGGATCGTGTACGAGTTAAGAGGACACTGCGCCAAGTAGCTGCATTGAACTTGTCTTCATTTGCTTGGGTCGTGAACGACTTAACGTAGATCATAGGTCGGTTGTGACTTAGGTTGGTAGCTGTCTTAGATCGGTAGCTATCTTAGGTAGTTGAGTCGGCGTTCTTGTTAAAGCATTAGGTCGGTAACTGTTCAGCCTTAAGTCGGTATCCCTCTTAGGCCTTAGGTCGGCAACCCTCGTTAAGCCTGTTAGGTCGGTAACCTTGTTAAGGTGTTAGGTCGGTAACCCCTTAGGCCTTTGGTCGGCATTCTTCTTAGCCTGTTAAAGTGTTAGGTCGTCCATCTTTAGGTCGCTGGAAAAGAGGAAATAACACTTGCCCCTCGAAGTACACGCCTAGGTCGCAGGTCGTGTGCTTCGCCCAAACTTAACCAAGTCGCGGGCGACCTAAGAGATGGCTTAATCTACACATATTCTTTCTTCTGCCCTATATAAGCGTTAGCTCATTTTCTTCCTCCTCATCAACTGCTCCCACATCCTTTTCTGCCATTAGAGACTTTTCGAGTTCCCAAAGGCGAATCCAAGTTAATCGACAAACAATCCATCTTACTATTATCCCACGTAAGTGAATTTGGTCCCTTATTCAATCGCGACTATTATCGGAGCACAAACCTTTACCTTCTGTCCCCAAATCGCCTTTGCACGCCTTGCATGGCTCTCGAGTTAAGTTGCGATTGATTTCAATCGTTATTGGCAGTGTCGTCATCACGATTCATAGGATTATAGCATTGTGCTAGGTTTATGGTAGCTTTGTGGTGATTTGGATCAGTTTTTGGGTTTTTCTTGAGAAGTTGGTGGATTCTGTTGTTACTGGAAGTTAACGGGTTATCGGGTTGAGTGAGATACTGCCTTGGATGCGACCCAGTGAATTTGGGTGGCTTAACCTCTGGCCGACCTAATCCTCTGCCAACTTGACCCTTAAACTGTAGCCGAGCTAGCACATCTGCCGACCTATTCTTCTGCCGATCTAACCCTTAAACTGTGGCCGAGCTAGCACATCTGCCGACCTATTCTTCTACCGATCTAACCCTTAAACTGTGGCCGAGTTAACCCTTAAACCGTGGCCAAGTTAACCCTTAAACCGTGGCCGAGTTAACCCTTAAACCGTGGCCAAGTTAACCCTTAAACCGTGGCCGAGTTAACCCTTAAACCATGGCCGAGTTAACCCTTGGGGAATTTCACACCACTTTTGAGCCAGAGCCTTCCTCCTTACTTCTGTACTTAACTGCTTAAATCCTGGATTGCTTTAACTTTGTTGCTTTATTTCACAGACCACATTAACTTATAGGCTAACAACCTGCTGAAAACAACAATCACAAAAAACCCAAGGCGAATATACTGCCTTTGACTGCCCACATCAAATGACAGATTAGTCGGCATAAAATAATCAACTTAAATACACTGTATGAAATGCTGTGAACCAATCAACTAAAGTGAAGTGTTAATGCAAAGCATCGCTAACTTGAACTAATTTGTTTGCATCAACATTACACCTGCATATTAAAGCAACGTACCCTGGACTTTATAACTGACAAATAATCGCTAGTTTTTATTCCAGTTACATTTGCTCGTTGCTTGATTGATTTTACACAACACTCCACACACTTTAGGAAACGTGCACCTTTATGTTTGAATATCCAGTTGTTTGTGTAGAATGACTTCCCATCAAGAAGAAGAAGGGGTAGCTCAAGCTGAAGAGACCTTTCCGATAGCTATTCCCGTAGAGAACCCTCCAGAGAGAACTTCGACTATTTTAACTCCGAGAGCGTTTATTCAGCTACGCACTCAGTTTGGCTTTGCTGAAAATGATGCTCTACTACCCGGACCAAATGATACTGCCGACAATCCTCCTCATGGTTTTGTTGCAGTCAATCGTCAAATGTGCTTAAGCGGGGCAATTCCTCCTTTCAATGACTTCCTTCGAAACCTTCTCCTTCGGTTGACAATCTCTCCATTCCAACTTCATCCTAATGGCTACGCCATTTTGATGGGGTTGTGCGTTTTGTTTAGGAGAACTCTTGATCGCTTGCCGAGTTTTGAAGAAATTCGCTACTTATGCTCGTTTGCAAAGAGTAAAGACCATCCTTCCCTCATTATTGTGAGAAGTGCTAGAAATCGCAAGCTTATTTCTGATCTTACAGAAAGCGTTCATGGATTTTTGAACCAGTTTTTCTTTGCTCGCTGCCCCCCAGAGTTTTATGCCATCTGGAGAGTAGGAAGTAAGATTACCTGTTTCTATTTTCCCCATTTCCAAACTTTTCCGAGATCCGAATTATCAATTGTTAATCTCATTCTTTGCGCTTTTCAGCACTTCCTCTCGCTTCTAGAGACCCAATCCATAAGCAAGTTTTTGAAAGACTGAGTGTCGTGGCCGCGGAAGAGAGAAGTATAAAATTTTTGTTGAGGGATGAACTTTTACATCAGTATGGACTTTTGCACGCTTCTCGCTCTACATATCCTCATGAGGTTCCAGACTCTCCGCCTAAAGCATTAGATGCCCCAGTTTCCGCTGACGAACCTTTACCAAAAGAAACTGCCTTCGAAGCTTCTCTAGTGAAGTGCTCTACTACTGTCGATGCTGCGGGGTCGTCTGGTAAATCCGCACTTGCCCTAGTCAATGAGGAAGAAGAGCCTCAGGGATCTCCCCAACGTTCACAGAAGTCCAGCGAAGAAGCCGGGAAAACAAGCCCTATCAAGCAGAGCGGGGACGACACTTTCGAAGGGTTGAGCGATCTCTTTGTCACCTCACAAGAGCTTTTTAAAGACGACCCTGCGACTACTAGGGTTTCTTCTTCAGTAGTGGAAGCGACTTCTTCTTTGCAACAAGCTCCGTCGACCCAAGAGTTGACGTTGATTACTACCCCTACGATTACTCTGCAATCAAAGAGTGGTTCGTAGTTCGATGTGCGTAGTTTGCACATTACACACACTTAGAATCTCTTGGCACTTTCATGCACCTAATTCTTTGTACTTTGAAGATTCTACAGTTACACTTCTTTTCTCTGAAGACCTTTAAGACTTGTCTTTTTTTTTATTTCAGATTCTCCGATGGGACGCAGCGGCTCTTACTATGATGACTTTCAGCGCTATGGGAGGCGTAGTCAATATGATTATAGGCGCTACCTTCCCGTTTACAGAGAAACCGATGAGGAGAGAGCCACCCGAAAGGCTCAGGAGAGGAGGGCTCAAGAAGAGCGTTATGAGAGGAAAGAAAAGGAGGAGCGCCACGATTCTTCCCTGAGAGGTGACGATTCTCACAAGAGAAAGTCGCATGATGATCGGGGAAAAAGCCACATAGTTGAGGACCCAAGCAAGCGTGCCCGGCACGGTGAAAAGCATGCTTCTACAACTCCTGAAAAGGTCACTGCCCCCGTCTCACTTGACATTCCTTCTGGCTCCCCTGCTCTCGGGAAGACAGACATTCAGACAATAATCAGCAGAACTAAATTCAGGTTGGATCAGGCCCGGCTACTCTGCAAAGCCGGTTCCCGCACTGGTGCCTTAAGGGAGTGCGGTTCAATCTTGACTTGGTCCCTATTGACAAGCCTGCCATGCTGCGAAATCTCGATGCCGTCAGGCTTGATATTGAAAGGATGTCGAACTGGCAAAAGCTTGTTGACGAGCTTCAAAAGGTCAACCGTGCGAACATAGAGGCCATGCTTACTATGGAGAATGATAAGTCGAATGGCAGAAGGTTCTTGAGCAGCATGATACCGAAATGAGGAGCATCACTACTTACAATGAAGAGCTTGAAGCGAAAGTTGAGGAACTTAAACAAGAGCTTGCTACTTCTTCTACCACATATACTCAAAAAGAAGAAGTACTTCAAAAGCAAGTTCGCGATGCTCACGCCGCTCAGCGTCATGCCGAGGCACAACTTGAAGCTGAGCAGAAAACAGCAGGAAGGTATCGTGCTGAGGTTACAGTGTTACGGGAGAAAGTCAACTCTCAAGAGGCGGAAATTCAAATGCTAAAGCTTCAACTTTCCAAGACTGAAAGAGAGCGTGATGAGGCCGTTGCCGATAAAATTGCAGCTGAAGAATCTCATGAGGCAACAAAGACCAGCATCAGCTCGACATTATTTGACTTCTACCTGCATAGCGTCTTGGGGCGCAGTAGTCTCGCCTTTCTAGGCCCCAAATATGAAGTTACACTAGCTGAAGTGTGGGAGGCTGCACTTGATATGCTTGGCGGTAAAGGTGCTGGCTATGCCGAATCAGCTCTTGAGGAGCATTACTTGGATGACGATGCTCGCGCCGCTTTCGCCAAGAGAAAATAACAACTTGCAAAAGTAAGAGCTGAGATGGCCGAAGGGGAACGTTTAGGAAAAACCACTTCAACTATTCCAGTCCAGCCTTCTCCATCGGCCGAAATCGACATTATTGGCTCCAGTTCTCATTCTCCATCCCTGGTCAAAGTTACAACTGAGATTACGAGTACACAGGGTGGAGATGAAGGTGAAGAGACGCCGAAGCACAGGCTTATGAGGTTGATATCAGGAAGCCGACTTCTCCAGGTAACTCTACTGTTAATCTTGCCCAAGTAGACTGCTCATTTGCTTCTTATGAGTTCGATGAGCTTCTCGACTATTTCCTGAACCTCAATGAGCCTTTATCTCCTCTCTTTACTGACTTTAACTTCTTTTCTTCTGTAGAGAAAGCATCGAGCATTGTTCAAGCTTCCCCTCCTCCAATCATTCCTCCTTCGGTTCTTCAGGTCACTCCTCCGTCCGCCTCTCAACCCGGGTCGCAAGAGGAGCAAATAGAAGCTCTTCATGGCTTAGATGATCCTATTGCTTCTCAAGAACATGGGGGAGAAGGCCTTGGAGAAGGCAATGAGTCTCCGGAGCGAACCACTTCTGATAACATAAAATTATCTGCTCTTGTTACTCCGGGAAGTGAGTCTTCTTCAAGGAGGAGGAGGAAGCGTGTCACTTCCAAGAAGAGAAGGAAAGACATTCTTGTTTCTGAGGAGGAAGCGAAAGTTGATCCGACAGTAACCCTTCCTCCTTCATCCCCGACTCCCCCAAGCCGTCCTGAAAAGCTGCCTATTAGGTCAGGTGAAGGCTCTAAGGGTGGTGGCAGGAAGAAGTAAAGGGTCCTGCTTCGATTTATCTTTGCTTTTTGCTTTTTGCATGTACTGGCCGGAGATTGTGCGGGTACCGGCCTCCGCTTTTCTTTTCCTTTTTATTTTGAAACCTGTACCTTGTACAAAATTTTGACAGTATTGAATAAAATGATTCTTTTTGTTTGTACAAACTTCTGTCTGTATTTGAGAATGCATTTACTATTCATTTTTGTACAAGTTTCTTTATATGATATTGCAGTGAGCTTGTGGTATGTTGTTTGAGCGTAGTTTTTACCAATGTAGTTATACCATGTTGCCCCTATACCATAAGCTCGTTGTAATATTTTATACTTTGAGGGGACTTGTACTCTTATTTTCTGGAGAATAATTATTCCATACTTGGAGGAATATTATTTCGTTAAAAATAGAGTACAGCTCCCTCCATATGAGTTTTTACGCTTCATCCTTCGAAGATATCACTTTTCCTTTTGTGCATACACACATTTTTACCAAGTGAATTCTTCTATGTGGTAAAGCGAGCCTCTGAAGGGCACTTTAACTTCTTTTTGAGGAAGAGTATTTTACAGAATAGGTGAATCATTCTTCATTTGAGAGTTAAAGTGTGCCTTTGAAGAGGGTTTCTTTTTTTTATTTTTTATTTTTACATTGCGCCTCAGTGGAGCGCTTTCTGATATTTGCTTTGCGTTTCTGACGAAGTGCTTCTTTGAAAAGTTGTACCTCTGAGGAGGGCTTTTTCACGTTTCAACACTTGGAAGTTTTATTTCAATCTCGGTGAAACGCGTGCCTCCGAAGAGTTGTGCCTCCGAGGAGGGCTTTCCACGTTTCAACACCTGGAAGTTTTATTTCAATCTCGGTGAAACGTGTGCCTCCGAAGAGGTCTTTCTGTTCGATTGTGCCTCTGGGAAGAGGTCTTTTTGTTCCTGCCTCCGGGAAGAGGTCTTTTTGTTTGGTTGTACCTCTGGCAAGAGGTCTTTTTTGTTTCTGCCCTTTGGGAGAGGCTTTTATTTTTCCCTATTCGCTGGGAAGCGGGCCTCCGAAGAGGGCTTTTTCACATTTCATCTCACGGGAGTGTATCACCGATCATGGTGAAATGTGTGCCTCTGAGTAGGGTTACTGCCTGGAAGTTTGGAGTTTCTTTCTCTCGGTTGGACGGATTCACGGGAGTGTATCGACCGATCAGTCCGCAACTTTGTATCGAGAAAGATCTCTCTTTTTCTGGTTTGGCCCGCTCGAGGTCTTTTAGCATTTCAACTGTGGTTAAATGGGCCTCCGAAGAGGGCTTTCCACGTTTCAACACTTGGAAGTTTTATTTCAATCTTGGTGAAACGTGTGCCTCTGAGTAGGGCTTTTGCCTGGAAGTTTGGAGTTTCTTTCTCTCGGTTGGACGGATTCACGGGAGTGTATCGACCGATCATTCCGCAACTTTGTATCGAGAAAGATCTCTCTTTTTCTGGCTAGGCCCGCTTGAGGTCTTTTGCTGATTGACGCTTGCTCGCCCATGTCTCTTTTCCATCTATTCATGTCGGCGATCCCCGTCATCTTTTGCAAGTGTCATCCTTTTTTAGTTGCCAATAATTTCCCTTATCCAAAGAAATATACTTCATAGTTAAGCGAGTTGGTGGTGGTAGACATAGGCTATTTAACTGGTTGTTTGTTTGTTCAAACATTTGCAGTTAGTCAGAAATGGTCCACTTCCATCCACATTGCTAACTTTTGTTCGAAGCACTTCTTTTGTAGGATTTGAGTATGGAAATTTTGAATGGCTTAGTGTTTGCTTGCTGGGTGATGTCAGAGATCGCTTGGTCTTGCGATGGGTAAGCTTTGCTTTTATGGCCTGCATTATTAAATCGACATTTTAGTAACACAATTAACGTATTTTATATGTCGAAATAAAACAAAGCAGTTTATAATAGTAGAGAACATAAGATTTATAGTGGTTCGGCCAAAAACTTAGCCTACATCCACTTTATAGCTTTTCATTATTCACTTGCTTTACAATTGCTTTCAATACAAGAATCATATATTCGTAATTCTTTTACAACATTTCAGCAATGCTTTCAAGTAAAATAAGGACGCAAATGATTGCTCTTCTAAGCTCTTGGGATTGGTTCTCCTTCGACAGTTGTGAGTTTGAATGTGCCGTCAAGGAGTTTCGCGCCTGTAACATATGGCCCTTCCCAGTTTGGCCCAAACACACCTATGGCTGTCATAATCCTCTTCAGGACTAAGTCCCCAACTTCAAAGCTGCGCTGACAAACTTTGGAATTGAAGTGTCTGGCTATTCTTTGCTGGTGAGCTGCAATTCTAAGCCTTGCCTCTTCTCTTCTTTCATCGAGGAGGTCAAGTGCTTCCAATTGCAATTTTTCATTCTCATTTTGATCAAAATGGATCCTTCTGTGTGAGGGGACTTCAGTTTTCACTGGAATCATCGCTTCTGATCCGTATGCCAATGAAAATGGAGTATGCCCAGTCGCAGTTTTGTGAGTGGTCCTGTATGCCCATAGTGCAAGCGGTAACTTATCGACCCAACCACCTTTTTCTTTTTCTAGCTGCTTTTTGATGGTTGATTTGATGATTTTGTTTACTGCTTCCACTTGCCCATTTGCCTGCGGATGAGCCACTGCTGAGAAGCTTTTTCGGATCTTGAATCGTTTGCAGAAATCTTGGAATTCCTCACTTTCAAACTGAGTACCATTGTCTGTGATTATCTTTTGAGGCACACCATACCTGCAAATGATATTTTTAGTCACAAAACTTATCATTTTCTTAAAGGTAATAGTAGCCAATGGTTCGGCTTCAGCCCATTTAGTGAAATAATCAACAGCAACGATAGCATATTTAATCCCCGATTTGGCAGTCGGTAAAGGCCCAATGAGGTCTATTCCCCAGATAGTAAACAGCCATGGACTGACCATTTGTGTTAGCTCAGTGGAAGGCGCTCTAGGAATTTTAGAGAATCTCTGGCATTTATCACACTTTCG
This sequence comes from Allium cepa, assembly GCA_030765085.1. Classification (NCBI taxonomy): domain Eukaryota; kingdom Viridiplantae; phylum Streptophyta; class Magnoliopsida; order Asparagales; family Amaryllidaceae; genus Allium; species Allium cepa. The sequence continues at coordinate 544,607,172 of CM060943.1, read as the reverse complement.
GGAATAGTCAGCAGCATCCTGATTAATTTCTGGCCAAAAGTATCCATAACGGAGGATTTTCTTTGCTAAAGTTTGACCACCTATATGATCCCCACATTCCTTTCCGTGTACTTCGGTCAGAATTGTCTTAGCTTCTTCCTTTGTCACACATCAGAGTAATGGCATTGAAAATCCTCGTCTGTACAAAGGACCATCTTGAACTATATATCTGGAGGCTTTCCTCATCAGCTTCTGTCGTTCTTTTGAACTTCCTGCCAAAGAACCATTGAGTAAATATTCAAGTATCGGAGTCATCCATGATTCTTGCTCTTGGGATACATTCATAATCCAATCAACATCCATTTTATTTGTGCTTGGAGCTGACAAGACTTCGACGGGAACTAATCCTAATAGTTGAGCTTCACCAGTACTCGAATACTTTGCGAGAGAATCCACCTTCATGTTTTCTTCGCGGGGTATATGGTTTATTGAATAACAGTCAAAATCTTGAAGGAGCTCCCAGGCTTTTGATAAATAGGCGGGTAGATTCCCTCCTTTAGCTTGAAATTCCTTCTTGACTTGGCAAACAATAAGTTGAGAATCACTGAAGATCTGCAATGCCTTGATGTTTAGTTCTTTAGCGATCCTTAAACCAGCGATGAGAGCTTCATATTCAGCTTCATTGTTTGTCGAAGGGAATTCTAGTGTCAGCGCATAACATAGCGATCGCCCCTCTGGGGTTTCAAGGACAACCCCTGCTCCGAAATAGTAATCATTCCTTGCGTCATCGACATACAATTTCCATTGGATTGGGATGCTATCAGTGGCTTCATCCTCACTATCACCCTTATCCGTACATTCTGCGGTGAGATCTTCCAAAGCTTGTCCATTGATTGCTTTTCGGGGATGGTAAGTGATGTCATATTGGCTGAGTTCAATATTCCATTTCAAAAGACGGCCCAAAGTCTCAGGACGGAATAGGACTTGCTTTAGAGGTTGATCAGTGAGGACTTTGATGGGATGAGCTTGGAAATACGGGCTCAATTTTCTTGATGCGATCAACAAACAATAGGCGAGCTTTTCTAATCTTGAATAGTTCATTTCTGCCCCAGTGAATCTTTTGTTGATATAATAGACTGGGCGTTGAATCCTTGCGTCTTCCCGTACCAACACTACACTGAGAGCATGAGACGAAATTGCCAAATATACGAAGAGATCTTCACCACTGTCAGGCTTTGAAAGTATCGGAGGCACTTCCATATGACGAACTAACTCATCAAATGCTTTCTGACATTCAGGAGTCCACTCAAAGTTTTTCCTTCCTTTCTTCAGAGCATCAAAGAATGGAATGCATTTGTCAGTAGCTTTGGAAATTAACCGACTCAAAGCAGCAACCTTTCCATTGAGACTTTGCAATTCCTTCTTCGTTCTAAGAGCCTTGACCTCTCTCAGGGCAGTGATCTGAGCTGGACTGGCTTCAATGCCCCTAACGCTCACAATGAAACCCAAAAACTTTCCGGACTCCACTCCAAATGAACATTTCTGGGGATTAAGCTTCATTCTGTACTTGCGGAGTACTGCAAACATCTCTGCCAAGTGATCCATGTGGTCCACTAGTTTCTTAGACTTTACTAGCGTATCATCAACATAAACTTCCATTATCTTGCCAATCTATGGTTTAAACATGGAATTAACAAGCCTTTAGTAAGTTGCCCCTGCATTCTTGAGTCCGAAAGGCATGACCTTGTAGCAGTAGAGTCCAACATCTGTGATGAAACTAGTATCCTCTTGATCTGGCTCATGCATCATAATCTGGTTATATCCGGAATATGCATCCACAAAAGATCACAATTGGTGTCCTGCCGTCCCATCCACCAACTAATCGATCCTGGGCAGCGGGAAATAGTCTTTGGGACAGGCTTTGTTCAGATCTGAAAAATCAATGCATACTCTCCACTTTCCATTAGCCTTTTTCACCAGCACTGGATTTGATACCCAATGTGGATAAGTAGATTCTCTGATGAAACCGTTCTCCATGAGCCGATCCACTTCTTCTTTTAACGCTGCCGTTCTCTCAGGACCCTGAGTCCTTCTCTTCTGTTTCACAGGTGTAAACCTTGGATCAATGTTCAGAGTGTGTACTGCAATCTCTGGGGATATTCCGCACATATCAGCATGAGTCCAAGAGAATACATCTAAATTAGCCTTCAAAAATGAAATCAGAACATTCTGAACTATTGTGTTAAGTTGTGAACCCACGTTAAGCACTTTGTTCGGATCCTTTGGGTCAACGGGCACCGGCACTGTTACCTCTACCGGTACTACCCTATTCTCCCCTGCACTGGCTTTCCTTAGATCCATCTCTCTTCGTGCGCCACTACATTCGCCAGTGCAGGGTCCACCCTGTAATTGCTACAAGGTTGGTTCCTTGGTGCGGAGTGGAGCCGCCGCACCTTTTCCCATTTCTCTTTTTCTTGATTCTCGCAACTCTGCAAAGTAACATTCTCGTCCCGCATCTTGGTCTCCCTTAATCACACCAACTCCGTTATCTGTGGGGAATTTTAGAGTCAGACACCATGGGGCAAGAACAGCTTTGAATGGAGCAAGAGTTGGTCGGCCTAAAAAGGCATTGTAGGCAGAGAATTCTTCAACAATTATAAAGGTTTGATTTCGAGCTACCTTCCTTAGTCCCTTTCCGAGTTCTACAAACAAATCAATGGTCCCAATTGGCTGTTTGGGTTCTCCAGCAAACCCAGCAATCTTAAGCGACGAAGCTTGAACGTCAGCCATTGGAATTTTCATTTGATCGAAGGTCTTCTTGAAGAGGATGTTGCATGAAGCTCCACAATCAACTAGAACTCTTCTCACAGTTGCCGGCCCAATACCAGCGGATATGACCAAAGGATCTATGGTTGGAGCCTCGATACCCAAAGAATCCCTGGCACTGAACACAATATCATCTGTGGAAGTCTTTTGTTGCTTTAAAGGCGCATCATTTTCTAAAACAAAAACATTCTCTTCAGCCGGTACATGCCTCAAGGCCCGGGCATACCTTTCCATCTCGCCCCAGCTTTTTCCTGCTGGGTGAGGTCCTCCAGTTATTATATTGATAACAGGTCTTTCTGGTTCATGCTCTACAGCCTTCTCACTTGAGGCAGGACGGTGAGCGGGAACTTGTCCTTGAGTTAACGAAGCTGGGGCATTTCTGTTCCTTTTCACATACTGCTGGAGTTTGTTTTCCTTCAAGAGCTGTTCAATTACTTCTTTCAACTGACGGCATTCGTTGGTGTCATGGCCGGGCTGGTTGTGGAATCGGCAGAACCTTTCACTTTTTTCCATCTAAATCGAAACTCTCATCTTAGGTGGTGTCGGATAATTGACATCATCTTTGGTTGCAAAGAAGATGTTTTCAGGGGTATCGGTCAAAGGTGTGAAATTGAAAGAACGGCCTTTCTTAGCGTCTCCCTGTTTCTTTCCACCATCGTTTCCCCTTTTCTGAGTGCTAGGTTCTTTCTTATTCGAAGCAGCGCCATTGTTCCCGGCTTCCGCTGATACCACCTTAGCCGGTGTTTGGAGGCTCTCCAAGCGCATGAATTCATCCGCTTTCTTGTAGAATTTGTCAAGTGAATTCGGTTCTTTCATTTTCAACCATTTTCCAAATTCACTCGATTTGTCAATCGCCCTCATCAAGTATGTCAGGACCATACGTGGCTCAGCATTATCTACCTCAGCCAATGCTATGTTAAAGCGATTCAAAAATGATCTGATGGATTCTCCCGGATTTTGCTCTAGACTTGACAGTGACATTATATCCTTTGCTTTAGAAGCATACAATCGAAATTGCTCCTTGAATTTCCTGGTCAAATCGGAGAATTGATCAATGGACCTGACTGGCAGCTTTGTAAACCACAATAGAGCCACACCTTCGAGATATACCAGGAAATATCGACATTTAATTTCATCTGACGCCCTGACACCAGTCATATGCCAGTCGTACTTATACAGGAACTCGTTTGGATCACTCGTCCCTTTGAAAGCTGGAATAGTAGGGGGAACGAATTTCCTTGGGAACTCTGCCTTCAAGATCTTTTCAGTAAATGGAGTTTTGCTTGGAGCAAATCCCCACTCTTTCTCATCTTCATCTCTTCGCATACTTTACTTCATTATTTGACGAACCATACCCGAAAAATACTCTTCGTCATTTATAGGCTCTGGAGGGCACACATCAGCCACTCTCTCTGAATTCTATCTTGACAATCGTTCACGGAGGGTCGGCTGCGGTCCTGATCCTCCAGCTTGAGGAGGAGTCCTTTCTACAGGGTCTGCGACTCTTTGAGAAATGTTCCCTTCAACATCCTGAACTCCCGCAGTAGGGTTCCCATCATTATTAACCGGTTGACGATTTGCTCCTAGTAGATTATTCAACTTACTCAAGATCAGGGCATTCTGGGCATTCGGGGCTTCCAACTGCACATTCTGAGCATTCAATTGCTGATTCAATCCCAAAACTACGACGTCCAATTCTACTCGTGTAACTCCAACAGTTGGAGCTGCTTGACTTGAAGGAGGAGAGGTAGCGGTATTCTCTTGAACATTGTCGGATCTTACAGAACTTCGTTTTCTACCAGGAGCGATTATTTCCAATAAACTTATGGTTTTAAAAGAAACCCTTTCAACAATCCTTCGCGGAGCAATAGTGGAAATTTCCTGAGTTCAGCTCTCAATGAAAGCACCAAAATTGTTAACGTAAAAATCTGACGCTAACACAACGGTGTAGATTGAAGTTGAGTGAAAGCACCACCCGTGAACACGGGAACTAAAAAACAAGTAGATAAATCACAGAGAAAGCAGAAAAAACAACAGTTTTTATAGTGGTTCGGCTTAGAGTAAGCCTACGTCCACTTTAAATCTCTTTATTATTGAATCGATTACAACTTTACAACAATCTTCAATTACAATTCTGATGAGACAAACAACTAGAACTTTGATGCAGAAGAATTCTTTGAATCCATGTAGATTGCGTTAGATTTTCTCCCGAAGTTAGTTGAAATGCCTTTCGTACTTGAAGTGTCGAGTGAGTCGAGAATTCAGCAGAGCATCGGTGCTTAAAAAGATTGGCCAAAAGTCCCTTTCATGCTTGAGGTAGGTTGGTATTTATAGGAAAATTCTCCCCTTAGGTCGTAAGTCGTGACCGGTCTAAGGTAAGTTGTGGCCGGTCTAAGGTAGGTCGTAGCCGATTCATCTGGCCCTTTCACGGTTTTACAAAGGTTCCCTTGCATAAGTCCTAGATCGCCTCCGAGTCAACACAACCTTGTATCAGTAATACGACATCGGGCTTACATTTAGTAGCTTTAGGTCATGGACGACTCAAGCTAGGTCGTGAGTCGTGAACGAGTTAACTGGCAAGTCGCAAGTCACGGCTTAACCGGTAAGTCCTGGATCGTGTACGAGTTAAGAGGCCACTGCGCCAAGTAGCTGCATTGAACTTGTCTTCATTTGCTTGGGTCGTGAACGACTTAACGTAGATCATAGGTCGGTTGTGACTTAGGTCGGTAGCTGTCTTAGATCGATAGCTATCTTAGGTAGTTGAGTCGGCGTTCTTGTTAAAGCATTAGGTCGGTAACTGTTCAGCCTTAAGTCGGTATCCCTCTTAGGCCTTAGGTCGGCAACCCTCGTTAAGCCTGTTAGGTCGGTAACCTTATTAAGGCGTTAGGTCGGTAACCTTGTTAAGGCGTTGGGTCGGTAACCCCTTAGGCCTTAGGTCGGCATTCTTCTTAGCCTGTTAAAGTGTTAGTGCGTCCATCTTTGGGTCGCTGGAAAAGAGGAAATAACACAGGATATACTTTAAATTTAATTAACTTGATAATATTGATTTAAATCACTTTGATATTCATTTAAATCCTCTGAACAAAAATCAAGTTATAAAATCATACCTTTTAAAACCTCAAATTTATTTACATTTCAAATCAAATTTTTCCGAAGATAACTCTTCAATACTTCAATTCAATTCAAATTCTCATTTATCTTCCAACCTTAATTTTATTTGAGTCATTATAAACTCTATATACCATAAAATTTAGACAGATACTTAACCATATTATATAAAAGAAATCAAACTTTATTATTTAGCTTATTTTATAATTTAAAACAAATTTATGCATAGCAAAAATCAATAATAAAAATAGCATTTATATAACATCTAAAATCAATATCTGTATACCCCATATGTTTCTTTACAACCATAGAAATCATTTCAAAATAATTCTTTATATATATAGACCGCGGTGCCTGTATAAAATTTTCTATCCTATGGTCATGTGATACAGATATTTATCATTTCAATCCGTAATTTAAATAAAATAATGGTTATATATCATTTCAAACCGCAATCCCGAATGAAATAAAATGCATAACAACTTGCAGTTTAAAATAATATATAATACAACATCCATTCGTCCATTAATCGATCACACATCCATCACAATCATCATCCAAAACAATCAATCAATACCAATAGATAACTGATAATATATATAATAGGTATTTAACTGGCAGTTATATTCAATAATAAATTAAATAATGATTTAATTTAAATAAATGCAATAACTGAGATGATGATTAAAAATATACGAAAAAGTCACAAATAAATGCATAATCACAACAAAATTTAATTTAACAAACATAAGAAATTTTATAAGTTGTGAGTGGGTTAAAACACTCATCTTTTGAATTTAAATCCAATTTAAACTAAAAATTCCAATAGTCTTGGATTTCGTCCAAACCGGTTCCAAAATATCCGAAATTTTAATAGATCCCAACGCAAAAATCTGCGCTTGAAACGGACATCTTATGCACGAGTTATGATAATTAGAACGGTTGAAGATAAAATTTAAAAATAAAAGAATAAAGAAAAGCAGAGCCACTCAAGGAAAGACATGTCGCCACCTAATCCTTCCCTTCACACGAGACGCAGCAGTTACCACGCCTCAATCATCCTTTCTCGCACGCACCTCAACACAGCTGCCACGCCGTCGAGACTTCAGACCGACCGCTTATACGCCACGCGCCGCCCTCGCTCTACTCGACCATGGCCTCGCGACCCCTAAAGTGACAGCCGCCGCTTATTTTTGGAACCCTACATCAACTCTTCGCCGAGATCTAGTCGTTCAAATCCCAAACGAATGACACCGATGCGAAATGTGCGAGCCTCTCTACAAAACCCAGAAACGGTTTAACGATCGGGCGAGTTTGATTTCCACGTGATGAACGACCAAAAATCTTTCTTCGATTTTTGGACAAACAATGCGTTGAATAGAAAAATGAGTTGCAGATCTGTGTTACGCTCTTCGAGAGCTTCGATATATATTTTTCTGAATTTTTTTGAGGAGTTTGAAATTTTAGTTTTGGATTTGATTTGGGATTGCAATTGGAATTAGGGTTTGTCTGTCATTGAAGTGAGGAGGTGAATAGAACGTATAGAAATGAGGAACAGAGGCTGCTAAGGTTTATAGAAGGATATATATAGGCAAGTTGAAAAAGAACAGATGGACCGGTTTATAAACGTGCTTGACGATAAATGGCCCGAAAACCCATTCTGTCTTCAGAATGAAATTTGGTCAACTCATATATCAAAATAGATATTTTAAAATATTTAAAACGCGATGGAACAGGTTTCAAGTCCAAATTCCATCGTATGAAGAAGTCGTGCTAAAATCAAATTATTTCAAATTGATTTCAATTGATTTCAATTTCATTGATTTCTAGGCGTTTTGAGTCCGTACGATCAAACGACAAGTCCGATCACTACGAAACTTGAAATCCTACAATAATTTACCGTTACAGATCCGGCGAAACTAGTTTCGTCGAAATCCGAGTCAGTGGCCAAAATGGCTATTTTTACATTAATTAAATAAATTAATAAATTAGCTAATTAAATCAAATTTCAAAATTTAAATTCTTAAATTGACATATTTCATCCTTTTTGATTTCTTAATCATTCACAAAAATTTAAACAAGTTCGAATGTCAATTTAAAGTTGACTAATTTATAAATTTCCGTACTAACCTTAATTTATTGAATTAAGGATTTATAAGAAAATTCGCAATAATTCCATATAATTATATAAATTAATAATTACTCCATTCATTATTGTCAAACGGATAAAATTAACCTTGGATCATGGTTTATTTCATTATTGTCCTCAAATTTCATCTTAATTTCAATAACGTAATATTTAAACGTTTAATTTTATTTATTTTGCAATAACTTCAATTATTGAAATTTATACTTCAATTAAATTAATAAATCTCGCTTTCTATACTTTAAATTAACCAATAGTCATATCATAGATGGATTAAGCATTGGATTTAAAACTATTACATAAATTTCCTCATATACCATCTTCTTTTAAATTAACATAAAATTTAATTCCAATTCTACATAGTTGCAATAAATCCAATTATTTAATTTTAAATTCCAATAAATCCATAAATCCTGCCTTCCGTTCCTTTAATTCAACTAATTATCATATTATGAATAAAATTTACGTTACTTCTGACTATTTCTTTAATTTACCTTACAAAACGTTAAATTTGGATTTATTGTAATTGATTCCCAAAGTTTATTAACACATTAAATAAATAACCTATATTAATTGCCACTTATATGTTTTTAATTGCATTTATAAGTTCGTTACTTATAAATCCAGATTATAATTCCATATATAACGCTAATTTTATTTCATTACATTAATATGTTTAATTTCCATCTTTCCTTTGTACTAACTACCCTATTTTCATTTTATTACATTTCTACCAATATACACGCTAATTGCGATTAACATTCTAAATACATTCATTTACTTGGGTTCATACTTTCCATTATATCGATTACTAAACTATGCATAAATTTACAATTCCGATTATTTCATTATTACATTCACACCTTCCATTATTGCACTAATTTTCACTAAAGCATTTAAAGATTTCCTATTTAATTTAGAAGGCCAATTAAATATAACAATCGTTACCATTAACTTTATAATACACTCAAGTTTATTAATTTCAACTAATTATTATGATTACTTGCGTCACTGAATTCATCCAGTTACCCTTTATTATACTAATTTATTTATTTACACAACACTTTCCATTATTTGCTTTCACCCTATTATGCAATGCATTGTTGTCAAATGGATGCATTTAACAATGGATGCATTTAACAATGGATTCATGACCTATTACCTTAATATACCCAATTTAACAACTCCTAAACATTGAATTACATTTCACATTAATGTAGCATTTGCTTACATTTATTAAAAATTTATTTCCAATTTCAATTAACAATCTAAATAAATAGTTAACATACAATACTCATTACTGTTACCCTTTAGTCACATAAATAAGCTTTTATTACTTACAAAACAATGTTGTCATTTATTCTCATACTACTAATTTCATTCACATATGTTTAATTTAACCAAACATACATTTAAATTATTTTATATAATTGGAATTCCATTCAAGTTCATTAATTATTAACTTTAACGATTGCAATTCATTATCTAATATTAATTTTGAATGTATTTCCAAATTTACTGATTATAATTAATTAAAACCTTACAATTGTTTACAATTAAATGGGAACTGTATGAAATTAATTATTTATTGACCTGCATTAACTTTATTATCTCAATTTACATTCAGTTACCATTAATCAATATATTATTTCATAGGCAAATTCAATACTTACTTTTTATTTACTTATTTTCCATTTTAACTAAGGGCAACAATTTTATACCATTTCATTTATTGTGATTTCACTTCAATATTAATTATAAAATTCTTATTTCTTTCTAAATTTAATTACAAAAATCCTATTAATTTCCCAATTTAGTTATCGAATTTTCCGGGTCGTTGCATCATGGCTGAAGCTTGCTCGTGGATCAAGGAGGGTAGGAAAATAATTAGCGAATTTTTGGAATGTCGTGGAGGCTCGGCGAGTTAAATCTAGGGTTTAAGCTAAGTTTTTGTTGATGGTTTGTTCCATGGAATTTGTGGCATCGACATTTCTTCGAGTTGAATCGGAGTTGCGGGAAAAGGAAGATGGAGAGCAAGCGAAGATTCTGGAGAAAGGCCGGGGTCTTTGGTGATCAGAAATGATGAGGCAATGTAGATCTTGGCGATAGGTTTTGGTGACTACTATTGTTCTTTTTTTCCGATTTTGAATTGGTGAATGGTTCATCGACCTGGGTGGTCGGGTCGACTCAAGGGCGGATCGTCGACATGCGGATAGTCGGAGTAGTGGTCGGAGGTGACCTGGTTGCATATGCATGTGCATATGACATTCTGATATGCCGGAAGAATAGCTTTAAAATGGAGGAAGGAGGGGAGGAAGAGGATCGGGAAATTTGGGTCTGGTTTCGTTGTCGTTCTCGAGTCATTCACATGGTTATCGAGTGGAGAAAGGGTTTGATTGTTCGGGACTAGCCCGAGAAGAATATAGGACATGCTCGGGTTCTTTGATTGGGGAATTAAGCTATGAAAGATAAGAGGTAAATCAAGTTTTTAAGTAAAGAAATCTTATTAACCCGTTTTAAAAGCAGAGCTTTAGTAAACAAGTTATCAAATTTTAGATTTCTAAATGAGAATGTTTTTGAATTTAATTTATTTGTTTTTAAATAATTATGATAGATTAATTAATTAAATTAAATCCTTAATTATCCCAAAATATAATAAGGTCAAGGGATTAAGTAATTGTTAAAATTTAGTATATTAAGCTTTAAGTCAGTTGAGAGTTCTCAAGGGATTATTTTCAACACATTTAATTTAAGTAAGATAAATGATAAGCTAGTAGTTAATTAAGGTAAATAGTTTATCTTGATTTATTAAGGTCTTAATGTAGTCAAATAAAGGATCATTAATTAATGAAATTAATAAATTAATGAGAATAATTAAAGGTTAAATAAATATGAATGGTTAAGGAATAATTAATTTACTTAATTAATTTAAGGATAATTACTTAGTGTAATTAAAGAATATTTGATTAAGGAGGATTAATTTAAATGGAATATTAATGGGTAATTACTAAATGTGATTTATTTAATGATAATTACTTAATGGGAGTAATTGAGGATTAATTACTTAGTGTAATTAGTTAAAGTATAGATTAATTAAGGAAATTAATTAAAGGGTTAGTTAGTTAATGAATGTGATTAATTAAAGGATAATTAACCAATGTAAGTGATTATAGGATAATGAATCAAGAGTAATTAATAAAGGATCAATGTAATAAATAATTGTTAATTAATTTATGCGAGTAATCAAAGGTTAATTAATTTAGGATAATTAACCAATGGGATAATTACTTAATGAAAGTAATCATGAGAAATTAATGGGTAACTAAAGGATAATTAATTAATGGTTAGTAATTAATTAATGATTAAGTAAGCAAGATTTAAAAGGTGATTGAAGTAATTAATTTAATTTATTTAAATTAATTAGAAATGGTGTGACAAACTAATCTTGCTTATGAATGATATTGTATGCCTTAGATTAGTTGATAGTTGATATGTGATTTGTAATGCTATGTGATATCATATGGTTGAACTGTGATAATATGGTTTGTTTATCTGTGATGAAGGCTATGTAAATATGTAATTCTAGATATAAATGGAATTGTTTAAAACTTAAACAGTTGTTATAAGACGATAATGGATTCGAAGAGACCGGGGTCGGGTATCTGTAAATACCCGAAACCACTTCGATTAGTAATTTTCAGTAACTCTTTATAGATTTGAGATTAAAATCAAATTGGCTAGAATGGAATAATTTAAGTAACCGAACCATTTAAATTAAGTTTTGGTGCTTAGATATTGATGTGTGAAATAAGTGTTGACTATATCAAGTTAAGAACTCGTAGTGAAGTACGAGTTACCTCGGAATTCAAACATGTTTTCAACTTAGTGTTTTCAAGTTATATGGGTTTACTCACGCTGGTTTCCAGCATGACCCGGGTGTTACATTGATGTAATGCTCGGGTCGAACCAAGTATTATGGCTTTTTAGGATAGGACGTTTTAGAGCTAAGGAGTCGAGCAGGATGACAGGAACGTATGGAGTGTATTCTGCTGTGTATATGAGACTGTGTAGTCTGTATTGATTGTAATCTGGGACAAATTGATATAACCGTCTTGTCTATTTGTAAATGGTTGTACTCTGATGAATTGTACATAAATTAACAATTACAGCTTTCTTTGTAATTGCTATTATATTTAATCCGCTGCAAGTGTGAGATGCTGTTGTTATGTGTTCTTATTTCTTCTTCTTCTTTTCTCTAACAATTGGGAATTTTCGGATTTGAAAATTTCAGGTCGTTACATTTGGTATCAGAGAAAAAGATTAACCGAGAACCTTGGCTCTGGTGGGTTTACTCATTAAGGATAGGGTCAGTGATACCCTAGAATAATTTGAGTGTATATATATAAGGGTGTGTTTGTTACTTTCTTATAAAAATATTTTAAAACGGTTTTAAAATTTGTTTTTATACAAGTTTATATTTTGATATATAAAGCAGTAGTTTTTCTATAAATATAAAGGTAATTGGTTGTTGTATTATTTGAATTAAACAAAATAATAATAAGAATTAAGTGGTAAAAGAAATACAATCAAATGGGAATTGGATAATATGAAGTATATAAATAAGGTAAGTCGGAAATGGATTCAAACTAGAAACTAAAATCCTGAATTTGTAGAAGTGTTTTCAGAATAAGATAATGAATTAGTATCCAGATATGATAATCTTGGTTATTATCGTAAATGATTGTTGTGTTTAATAATGAAATACTTGTTAATGAGAAGCAAAATTGAAATGTTTTAAGGAAGTGAACATTTAGGTGAGTATGACTCATAAATTGGAATTGAAGATAATTTATATTGTGAAATTTTAAATCTAAGTCCAGAAAATCGGGAATTTGTTTCAAGTGATAAAAGAAATAATAAATAGTGTTATTTACAATGTAATTGAATGAAAAGGCTTGTTTCAAACTAGAGTTGTTTAAAATTTTAAAGAAATTTGTTTTGAAATAAAACCAAAGATGGTTTAAAATTTAAAGTATAACTTGATGTATAAAGGAAATATGTATATATGAGAGATACACATAATATAAAAGATGATTTGAAATAAACTCTAAGTGTTGATTTTTATTTTTCCCTGGAATGTGATGTGAACCCAAAAGAAAATAAATTTTGAACTTATAAGTGAGAAAGATTATTAATATGAGTTTAAAATTTGAAATGGAAATTCAAGTTGGGTAAAGTTGACTGGATTAAATCGAATTGAATTTAACTTAGGGGAAGTTAAATATGTTTAGGTCGAATAACCTGAATTGGGAATTTCATGATGAAATTGAGATTTAACTTAAGAAGTTAAATGGTTGATTTGAATTGGGAGTTTGTGTGATCTCTAGGTTTGAGATCTAGAAATTGGAATTAGATGCTGTTGATGAATGTTTTAAATAATTTGGATATTTATTTATTTTGACTTATCCTAATATCAATCCTGTTGTAATGAATAATCTATGAAACTAACAAATGGATTAAGGTAATATGCATCCATTACTGAAATAAAATAGAAATAAGATTAAACTTATGAAGGGAAATTGCTTTGAACTTAAAGATTTAAATGTTAGAAATGAGCTTGCTGAAAATTTGTTAAGGATTAGTTTTGAAGTTAAAATTGGGTAATAAATTGGATTTTGAAGATTAAATCATTTAATAAGTTTTGAACTCTTATTTGAATTTTGAAATAAGTTAAGTAAAGGAAATTTAAATGGAATTTTGAAGTTGGACTTAGAATCAAATGGTCTAAAGATTTAAGTTGTTAAATTAAAAACAAAGGTTGATTTGATTTAAAGGATTAAATCAACACTTAAAACTTTAACTTGAATTAACGAAATCCGAGATGGCTTTAAGTTGAGATTTGAATTGAATTAGTTCAAATTGAATTTGATTTGAATTAAATGGAATTGTGATTGAAGATGGGTAAGTATAAAATTCAAATGGAAAATTTGAATTGAATTACTTTGAAGTGAAATTGAAGTTGAATAAGTTTGAAATTCAAATGGGAGTTGATTCGAATTTGGGATAGGAGTTGAAGTTAATTTAAATTGAATTGGAATTGAATTGTAACTGAATCAATTTAAATGGAAATGGAAATTGGAAATTGATTGGAAATGGAGATTGGGAATTGAACAGTTTGACTCTGAAGTATTTTTTCCAAATATATTCTTTTAATCTAAAGTGTTTTAAATCTATTTTCTAGCTATTTACTGCACAACCTTTCTTTTTAAAACCCAAACTATCTTATACTTATTTTACAACTACTTTTGAACTATTTAACTATTTTTACAACAATTTTACAACTATTTACAAACTAATTACTATTTACAACTATTTTGCAACTATCCAACTATTTTACAATTATTTAACTGCTTTACAACTATTTCAAATTTGCTTAACTATTTTACAACTATTTTACAACTAATAACTATTTATCAACCACTTATCTGTTTTAAAAAAATTCAAGCTATTTTCTAAATCAAGTGGTCAGAATGCAAACTGATTATAATTGAGGTGATTAATCTAGTAGAATGAAGCATTTGTGAATAAGTGAATATAATCAAAACGAAGGTGAATAGAAAAGAGAACCGATTTAGCTAATGATCAATGAAGATAAATACGTAGGATATACGTATGTTATTCTATTCGTATAGTGTAACGATCTCGATTTTTGATTTAAATTTAAATTGATAATTAAAAAAAAAATTGGAAAAATTTGTAGATCAATTTGAATTTTCCAAATTTAAATAGGATATTTGTTAAATTTGACATTGATTTTAAAATTTAATTAGGGCTTTCAAATTCTATATTTAATATCTTATAAATAAAAAGTAATATCTCAAAAATTTATCAATTAAAATAAATAATATATCAAGAAAATCTCAAAACAAATAAAATGAGAAAATAAATTATACATAAATGAATTCCAATTTATTTTGAGATTAAAAATATTGAAATAATGAGAGTTTTAAAAGTCAATTAAGTTTAAAATTATATATATATATATATATATATTTATATATGTATATTGCATATATGAGTAAATTTGTATATATATTGAGATTTAATTTAGATTTATTCAAGAGGTATGTATATATATAAATGGACAAAAAAATAAATTATAATTCAAGTTGAATTGAAATTTGAATTCGAATTTAAGATTAATGCTTTAAAAATATGTGGCATTTAAAAGTCATTAAGATGTAATTTATATAATATAAAGATTGGTTAGAAACAAATTTTCTTTTAACATTGTATATATACATGTATAAACAAATGAATAAAGAGGTATATTCATTTATAAAGTAATATGATCCTTCTCGTCTTTGTAAAATTACAAACATACATAGGAAGATGGAGTAAGCTGATTAACAAAATCTAGATCTTATGATTATAATTTAACTAATGGCATGAAAACATCATTGCTTAATTAAAATATTCAATTTAAAAATTTTAGAAAATCTTTCAACTTCTATTTCGAATTTATTTAGTCTCACCAAAATCTGAAAAGAACAGTAACTTAGATTTGGGGTATCACAAATCTCAACACAAAAGAATTCAAAACCATCTTCAATTACAAATCTGGAAACCAGAGAAGAGAAAAAAATTCAAACTGCAAACCTGATCGAAAACAAAGCAAGAGCAATTTTCAAAAGCAGGTAACAAATCAAAGAAAGCAATCAACCAAAGCATGCAAGTTCAAAAACAAATTCAGAAGAACGCAAAGGATCAAGCAAAACAAGTCCAGAAAAATAAAAAGAAATCTGGAAATAAATAAAGGTAAGTAAACTTCTTTAAAAGATTTGAATTTGAGCGATTTATCAGTAGTGAAGCAAAGGTTTTTAAGCAATTGCGTCAAATCTAAGTTGCAGGAAAATTGAAGATCAAAGACAAAACCATTTCTAGTTTTCAAACTGCAAAAAAGAAAAAAAATTAAAAAGCTTCTCTGTTATATACATTCAAACTGTAAGTAATAAAATAAAAATTACTGTTATTAATGATTTGAGTAAATGAACATGACATAGTATAAGCAAAGATTTCTATTCACAATTTACATATCTAAACTCTAAGATTAAAGAAGAAACAAGAAAGTCAGGCAGGCTAAACAGAAATGAAAGTTCCAGTGTCCTCTCTGTCTTCTGTTCTTCATTAACCAAGGTGAGCAAACCATATTTTTTAAAACCTGATCTGCTTGATTTCTTGAAGATTGGAATTTTATTTTAAAAGATGAGTTAGATATTGTTGTATGATTGTGTTAAATTGCTTGCATGTATATGAAGAAGAAGTGGATGCATGTTTGTATTAAGCATGAAAACTCTCTGTTTAACCTTTACAGGTTACCATTTGATCAAGAAAATTCATATCTTCATATATAGATCATTTCAAACTACGATTGCAGAAAGGAAATTGTTTATAACAATGTGAAGCTATTTCTACAAACAATGTTATGTAAAAATATTAAGTAAACATTTTGAAAGTAATAATTTACAGTAAAATTATCATATATCAGAAAAATCAACCCTTTAAATTTTGCAATCTGATTACATAATTAGATTTGTATCATGAAGCAATGATTTTTTTGCTGAAGGTTTCGAAATTTTTAATCAAGTAATGGTTGAGAATTTCCAAGATGAACGGAAATGACATTCTTGTCAAATTCCGATGATTGGCACAGAGTTGATCAACGAGATTGCTGTTGAGGGAATCTTGAGTGCTGTAGATCACTAGAAAAATAACAGTGACATTTATCAATGATCAAGTGGGTTGAACGGCATGATTCTAGGGTTTTAGTTCCAGTTTTGTTCACAGGGTTTAATGAGGGAATTTCATCATCGTTAGTGGATTGTAGCCTATCGCATGAGGGGGAAAGGAGAGAGGGGATACTAACGTTGCTATGGCCAGGGCAGTGTGGTTCCAGGTAGTCGAAAATGTTGTTGGCAAGGTGGATTTGTGGCTCGAGTTTGTTTTCCAGGTGAATTGAATAACTCAATTTTGATTCTGTTCGTTTTGGTCAAACTGGGTGGATCGGAGGGCTTTGGTAGGGCATCAGCGACTTGCTGAGGAGATCGGCGATGGTCGGAGCAACTCCGACTATCTGTGCACGTGTACGTGCAAAATTTGGGTGATGCTGTTGTTTTTGGAGAAGATGAAGGGGAAGCTCGGGGTTGAAACTGAGGGGATCGTGGATTTTCTCGAGTTGTTTTAGAGGAGATTCGAATAGTTTCAACAGTTTTCAAGTTTTAAAATTAAAAAAAAACAAAGTTTGAAATGAAAAAGGAGAGGATGAAGTTGGCCTGGGAAATTTTCTCGGGGGAGTCTCAAATGAATCTCGAAGTAGGGGTTGGGGAAGAATAGGGTTTGGCTCGAGGAAAATTGTGGGGGACTCGGCTTAGTGATGAAAACTGTTTTGAATTAAAAACTTAATCAAGTTTTAAAACACTCTCCTAATTAAATGTTTTCATACCAGTTTTGTTAGTTAGATAATTTCTTTAAAAAAAATTCTTAAGTTTGTTATAAATAAATTTAAAATGATTTAAAGATATAAATAACTTTATTTTGAAAGTTTAATTCAAAATATTAAGGATTTGTTAAAGAGTTTTAAAATGGTTGATTTACTTTTAAAGTTAAATTAACATATTTGTTAAATAAAATTAATGTCTTGAAGTTAATTACTTGATAAAAGTAATTAAGATAAAATTGATTAATAATTAAGTTTAATTAATCAAGTAATTAATGAATGTTTTAAATAAAAATAACAATTACTTAGCGAAAGTGACTAAGAATAGATAATTAAAGACTAGAGATTGATCAATCAAATATTAAGGGTTAATTACTTCAAAGCATAATTAATTAATGTTGTTAATTAATTAGGGTGATGTAAATTAAGATTAATCAATTAAAGAATAATTAATTATAATTAGATTAAATTAATAATTAAGGATTCATTAATTAAAGTAATTAATTAAAGGTCCATTTATAAAGGTGATTAAGATTTAATTAATTACAATTAACGGTTAATTAATTAAGATAATTAATTAAAGGAGTGATTAATTAATGAAAGTGGTTAAGACTTAATCAAATGTAGTTAATGATAATTAATGATTGATTTAAGATCACTAATGAAGGTAATTATGTGAGTAATAAATCTATAACCACACGATTTATTCACCTTAATCAAAGGTGTTTGATTGTTATTGAATGCTATGTGATGGATTGATATATTTGATATGTGATGTGATGTTGTGTGATGCTTTGTGCTAAGCTGTTATATCTGTGATGTATATATTGATATGCAAACCCTTGACCTGTAGAACGACATTTGAATTTCGATGCGACAGGGAGTCGGATTCCAATTGGTTATCCGAAACCTACATCGAATCATAATAGTGAATTTCTGTGATTGATAAATTTACTTTGTCTATGAATCTGTGGATGAAGATAAGCGTTATGAGTTATACCGCTTATCGATATTGATATGATTGGTGCTGTGCACTATTGTGTAAAACCCCTGGACCACACTATACACACACAAATATGGATTGCACATGGAAATGAGTTAAGTCATAGATTTTTGAAATAATCTTAAAATTGAATTTTTTAATCCAAAATAGTTTTGGGATTAGAATTGAAAGCTTTTGAAAATGAATTTCAAAAATAAAAGTTATTTTGGATAACTTGATTGAGGTTTTGAATTTAAATAATTTGATTTAAATTTGAATTCAATATTTGAAATTGAATTCTATGATTTGGGGAACTAGGGTTTAAAAAGTTATTCAACTTATAAATGGGTTCATATGAGTTTTTAAATCATTTCAATGATGATGTTTTGGAATTTAAATTCAACCCAAGATTTCAACTTGTATAAATTGGATTTTTCTGAAATGAAAACTTTTTGTTTCTAATAATTAAAGCTTTCACATAAGAATTGAACTTCCAATTTGTGCTAAAAGGATTTCAAGTCTAAAGTGGAAAATAGTTTTCCAAGTTATAGATAAACCTTTGGAAACGGTTTGAAAACAATAAATTAAATCTTTAATTTAAAGATTTAATAAGTTAATCCGAATTGAAATGGAAATTGTTTTGAAATTTATGGATGATCTTTGTGAAACTAGGTGAACATTGTGAAATGAATCTTTTTATTTAAAGATTTAAATGGTAATTTGTTTAACCATTTGAAAGAAAAGCTTTGGATTTTCAAGTTGAAGCTTAACTGAAATCCCATATCCATATGTTTTAAACTATTGCGCTCATTATTCGGATTAGCCGGGAGAGGATCTTGTGTCATATAGCCCATTCCGAATAGTGATACGACATTATGGATTGCAATTGAAGACCGGTGTTGAAGACCGAGGGTCTTCGAGAACGATAGGATAACCTGTCGATTGACTCTGCACTGAGTTGCTCCGGTATAGAGTTTCCCTAAGTGACGGGAAGTCCGATCGGGATTGTGGATACCCGGATTTGCAAGGGCTTCTTCGGAAGTGCCTTCGGTTCTGTTCGAACCCGAAACAGACTTGTATGGTTGTATGTCCGACATTACACTTTGAGATATTAAACTGATCTCTATCAAATACATTTCTGCTTGGTGGCGGAGAATTTATTCTCTTAGCTTAACACCCTTCTCTGAGACGTACGAGCTCAGAGGTTATGTAGTTGATATTTATCAGTGGTATATTCCCAATTTGGTAGTGTGACATGCTAAGTGTTGTTGTGTGTCGATGATCATTTGTTGATCATTTGTGATCAAAGCATGGATTTTGTATAAAGCGTAGCTTTGTGGACGAGACTGCATCAGGACCTCACACCCCGTAAATGGTCGAAACAGGAAAGATGCGGCAAGGTTATGAGGGTCGCGCCCTTTAGGGTGTGTCATTCCCTTCTGGTAAAGGGTGGTATCATGGTATGGAGCCCAGATACTTACTCATGTGGATACTACAGATCTATTACTTTGTGATACTTTGTGGTTGTTGGTGTCGAGCACTCGGATAAAGGTCCCAAAGGACCAGGGGGATGGCATGCTCGAGTAGTAGTTACCTAGTTACACAGGTAACCCGGCCTTGTGTTGGCAGAGATCCGGTTATGTTCTCGGGACGTCCCGCCAGAGGCGATGCCATTGACAGTAGGAAGTTTCTTAGCCTGACCATTTGTTGGAAATCCAATCAAAACAATACGCGCCCTGTACGGTTTTAGTTGTATAACCTGCCATGGAATGTGGTGGTAACCTGCTATTGAACATGGTAGCTATAGTAGGCATAAGTGTGAAATGCCTATGCTGGCTAGGATTTATATTATACTTTCGAAATGATTTTCTACACTTTGCACTTATTATAATAATATCAAAGAATTTTCTCGTATTAAGCATATTTGACTATCATAAGAAGAAATCTCCTCCAAGTCTGCGTTTGCACTGTGTGTATGGCGGAAGGCCTTATGGTAGTTTCATTTTCTAAAAAGCATTGCGGTTTTTTTCAAATTTAAATACTTCTGCTTGTTTTAAAAGACCAAATGTTTTTTGTTTGCTCATACCAGTCCCATGACTGACCTGGAGTTAATTGTTCCTTTCCTAAAACTCTGGGTGCCCACAATTTTCCCACACGGGCAGTCTAGAGTTGGGTTTTTCAGATATTCAGGTTTAGTAGATTATCTGGAGCTAGTTCAGTCTTTGGATCACGACTGTACTTGCTTATCTTTGTGCATCGTTATTGGAAGTTCGAGCTATTTCTGGATTGGTTCTGTGGAGAAGGAGATTGCTGATACTGAAGTTCTTTCTTTGAAGACCATATTGGAGATTTGTTCCGTTGCTGTGTTACCTTTTCTTTTCCGCTGCTATTATCCTATATCATATCTCTGATGTATATTGATATTCATTGTATCATTCTGTTATATCAGATACTATCAAATGTTGTATATTGATATATTCGTTTCTTCCGTTGTGTTGTTGTACTTAATGTGTTATAAGCTTCGGCGAACCAGATTTGACATTTGGATTTGCGGCATTTGAATACGAGTGTCGTATTCGGTGCCGATTTTCGAAGGTCGTCTCAGGATCGTTATAATTGGTATCAGAGCTGAGGATTAAAACTTTAACTCAGGAGTATAACACATTAAGTAGCTCATTAGAGATAGGGTGAAGTATACCCTAGAATGAGTAATCCCTAAGATATCCGTTCGAATGCCTCAGTAAATTCTCTTACTATCCACTGATAGTGAGTATGAGTGCGAGAAGAGGATGAGATAGGGGACAGGGAGTACCACTACAAATGGTCAATACCATGCAATAGTGGAAACAACTTTCTTCTCAATCTCCTTTGATTCGATTCTATATTCTTCTGATTGCTTCGTGACAACTACAGAAAGAAGCTTTGGTGTGATGGTGGCCCTACGAATCGTCGTAGAAAATCCTTACTTCGTATCTTCATCGGTTTCTTATCAGCTTTTTGTCTTAAACCCTTGATGAATTTGAAATTGAAATTGAAAATTTTAAATAAATTGAAATAAATTGGTTAACTTAAATATAAAGCTAAATTTGAATTGTATCAATAAAACGATATCGATTAAAACCTAATTCTATCGTAATTTCTTGTGTATATCAAAGTCCGATGAAGGACAAGTTATATATACCTTGGGGTATTCAGACCCGAATTTTGAATCCATACCTAGTGTTTGAGAAATTGTAGAAGATTAAATCCATCTATCTATTCTCTGGGATCCGATATATTCTACGAATGATTAGTTATCCCTTCAAACTAATCAATGCCTTTACATATTCGTAGACCGGATAACACGAGTATCTTGTGAAATAATTGTATGAGTTTATTCTCATATTATTGATATTCTGATTTGGTAAACCGAATGCAGAATAAATATTTCGATCTGATCTGATCAATCATTTCTTTATCTATCATATATTCTTTGTTGTCTTCCTTGCAAATTTCGAGGACGAAATTTTTTAAGGGGGGAATCTGTAACGATCCCGATTTTTGATTTAAATTTAAATTGATAATTAAAATATATTTTTGGAAAAATTTGAAGATCAATTTGAATTTTCCAAATTTAAATAGCATATTTGTTAAATTTGACATTAATTTTAAAATTTAATTAGGGCTTTCAAATCTATGTTTAATATCTTATAAATAAAAAGTAGTATCCCAAAAATTTATCAATTAAAATAAATAATATATTAAGAAAATATCAAAACAAATAAAATGAGTAAATAAATTATACATAAATGAATTCCAGTTTATTTTGAGATTGAAAATATTGAAATAATGAGAGTTTTAAAAAGTCAATTAAGTTTAAAAATATATATATGTATATATATATATGTATATGTATATGTATGTATGTATGTATATTGCGTATATTAGTAAATTTATATATATATATATATATATATATATATATATATTGAGATTTAATTTAGATTTATTCAAGAGGTATGTATATATATAAATGAACAAAAAAATAAATTATAATTCAAGTTGAATTGAAATTTGAATTCGAATTTAAGATTAATGCTTTAAAAATAAGTCGCATTTAAAAGTCATTAAGATGTAATTTATATAATATAAAGATTGGTTAAAAACAATTTTTCTATTAACATTGTATATATACATGTATATACAAATGAATAAAGAGGTATATTCATTTATAAAGTAATATGATCCTTCTTGTATTTGTAAAATTACAAACATACATAGGGAGATGGAGTAAGCTGATTAACAAAATCTAGATCTTATGATTATAATTTAACAAATGGCGTGAAAACGTCATTGCTTAATTAAAATATTCAATTTAAAAATTTCAGAAAATCTTTCAACTTCCATTTCGAATTTATTTAGTCTCACCAAAATCTGAAAAGAACAGTAACTTAGATTTGGGGTATCACAAATCTCAACACAAAAGAATTCAAAACCATGTTCAATTACAACTCTGGAAACCAGAGAAGAGGAAAAAAAATTCAAACTGCAAACCTGATCGAAAACAAAGCAAGAGCAATTTTCAAAAGCAGGTAACAAGTCAAAGAAAGCAATCAACTAAAGCATGAAAATTCAAAAACAAATTCAGAAGAATGCAAAGGATCAAGCAAAACAAGTTCATAAAAACAAAAAGAAATCTGGAAATAAATAAAGGTAAGTAAACTTCTTTAAAAGACTTGAATTTGAGGGATTTATCAGTAATGAAGCAAAGGTTTTTAAGCAATTGCATCAAATCTAAGTTGCAGGAAAATTGAAGATCAAAGACAAAACCATTTCTAGTTTTCAAACTGCAGAAAAGAAAAAATATTAAAAAGGCTTCTTTGTTATATACATTCAAACTGTAAGTAATAAAATAAAAATTACTGTTATTAATGATTTGAGTAAATGAACATTACAGAGTATAAGCAAAGATTTCTATTCACAATTTACAGATCTAAACTCTAAGATTAAAGAAAAAACAAGAAAGTCAGGCAGGCTAAATAGAAATGAAAGTTCCAGTGTCCTCTCTGTCCTCTGTTCTTCATTAACCAAGGTGAGCAAACCATATTTTTTAAAACCTGATCTGCTTGATTTCTTAAAGATTGGAATTTTTTTAAAAGATGAGTTAGATATTGTTGTATGATTTTGTTAAATTGCTTGCATGTATATGAAGAAGAAGTGGATGCATGTTTGTGTTAAGCATGAAAACTCTCTGTTTAACCTTTACAGGTTTCCATTTGATCAAGGAAATTCATATCTTCATATATAGATCATTTCAAACTACGATTGCAGAAAGGAAATTGTTTATAACAATGTGAAGCTATTTCTACAAACAATGTTATGTAAAAATATTAAGTAAATATTTTGAAAGTAATAATTTACAGTAAAATTATCATATATCAGAAAAATCAACCCTTCAAATTTTGCAATCTGATTACATAATTAGATTTGTATCATGAAGCAATGATTTTTTTGCTGAAGATTTCTAAATTTTTAATCAAGTAATGGTTGAGAATTTCCAAGATGAACGGAAATGACATTCTTGTCAAATTCCGATGATTGGCGCAGAGTTGATCAACGAGATTGCTGTTGAGGGAAGCTTGACTGCTGTAGATCACTAGAAAAATAACAGTGACATTTATCAATGATCAAGTGGGTTGAACGGCATGATTCTAGGGTTTTAGTCCCAGTTTTGTTAGCAGGTTTTAATGAGGGAATTTCGTCATCGTTAGTGGATTGTAGCCTATCGCATGAGGGGGAAAGGAGAGAGGGGAGACTAACGTTGCTATGGCCAGGGCGGTGTGGCTCCAAGTACTCGGAAATGTTGTTGGCAAGGTGGATTTGTGGCTCGAGTTTGTTTTCCAGGTGAGTTGAATAACTTAATTTTGATTCTGTTCGTTTTGGTCAAACTGGGTGGATCGGAGGGCTTTGGTAGGGCATCAGCGACTTGCTGAGGAGATCGGCGATGGTCGGAGAAACTCCGACCATTTGTGCACGTGTACGTGCAAAATTTGGGTGATGCTGTTGTTTTTGGAGAAGATGAAGGGGAAGCTCGGGGTTTAAACTGAGGGTATTGTGGATTTTCTCGAGTTGTTTTAGAGGAGATTCGAGTAGTTTCAACAGTTTTCAAGTTTTAAAATTAAAAAAAACAAAGTTTGAAATGAAAAAGGAGAGGATGAAGTTGGCCTGGGAAATTTTCTCGGGGGTGTCTCAAATGAATCTCGAAGTAGGGGTTGGGGAAGAACAGGGTTTGGCTCGAGGAAAATTGTTGGGGACTCGGCTTAGTGATCAAAACTGTTTTGAATTAAAAACTTAATCAAGTTTTAAAACACTCTCCTAATTAAATGTTTTAATACCAGTTTTGTTAGTTAGATAATGTCTTAAAAAAAATTCTTAAGTTTGTTATAAATAAACTTAAAATGATTTAAAGATATACATAACTTTATTTTGAAAGTTTAATTAAAAAATATTAAGGATTTGTTAAAGAGTTTTAAAATGGTTAATTTACTTTTAAAGTTAAATTAACATATTTGTTAAAGAAAATTAATGTCTTGAAGTTAATTACTTGATAAAAGTAATTAAGATAAAATTGATTAATAATTAAGTTTAATTAATCAAGTAATTAATGAATGTTTTTAATAAAAATAACAATTACTTAGCGAAAGTGACTAAGAATAGATAATTAAAGACTAGAGATTGATCAATCAAATATTAAGGGTTAATTACTTCAAAGCATAATTAATTAATGTTGTTAATTAATTAGGGTGATTTAAATTAAGATTAATCAATTAAAGAATAATTACTTATAATTAGATTTAATTAATAATTAAGGATTCATTAATTAAAGAAATTAATTAAAGGTCCATTTATAAAAGTGATTAAGATTTAATTAATTACAATTAATGGTTAATTAATTAAGATAATTAATTAAAGGGGTGACTAATTAATAAAAGTGGTTAAGACTTAATCAAATGTAGTTAATGATAATTAATCATTGATTTAAGATCACTAATGAAGGTAATTATGTGAGTAATAAATCTATAACCACACGATTTATTCACCTTAATCAAAGTGTTTGATTGTTATTGAATGTTATGTGATGGATTGATATATTTGATATGTGATGTGATGCTATGTGATGCTTTGTGCTGAGCTGTTATATCTGTGATGTATATATTGATATGCAAACCCTTGACCTGTAGAACGACATTTGAATTTCGATGCGACAGGGAGTCGGATTCCAGCTGGTTATCTGAAACCCACATCGAATCATAATAGTGAATTTCTGTGATTGATAAATTTACTTTATCTATGACTCTGTGGATGAAGATAAGCGTTATGAGTTATACCGCTTATCGATATTGATATGATTGGTGCTGTGCACTATTGTTCAAAACACCTGGACCACACTATACACACACAAATATGGATTGCACATGGAAATGAGTTAAGTCATAGATTTTTGAAATAATCTTAAAATTGAATTTTTGAATCCAAAATAGTTTTGGGATTATAATTGAAATCTTTTGAAAATGGATTACAAAAATAAAAGTCATGTTGGATAAATTGATTGAGTTTTTGAATTTAAATAATTTGATTTAAATTTGAATTCAATATTTGAAATTGAATTCTATGATTTGGGGAACTAGGGTTTAAAAAGTTATTCAGCTTATAAATGGGTTCATATGGGTTTTTAAACCATTTTAAAGATGATGTTTTGGAATTTAAATTCAACCCAAGATTTCAACTTGTATAAATTGAATTTTTCTGAAACGAAAACTTTTTGTTTCAAATAATAAAAGCTTTCGCATAAGAATTGAACTTCCAATTTGTGTTAAAAGGATTTCAAGTCTAAAGTGGAAAATAGTTTTCCAAGTTGTAGATAAACCTTTGGAAACGGTTTGAAAACAATAAATTAAATCTTTAATTTAAAGATTTAATAAGTTAATCCGAATTGAGATGGAAATGTTTTTGAAATTTATGGATGATCTTTGTGAAACTAGGTGAACTTTGTGAAATGAATCTTTTTATTTAAAGATTTAAATGGTAATTTGTTTAACCATTTGAAAGAAAAGCTTTGGATTTTCAAGTTGTGACTTAACTGAAATCCCATATCCATATGTTTTAAACTATTGCGCTCATTATTCGGATTAGCCGGGAGAGGACCTTGTGTCATATAGCCCATTCCGAATAGTGATACGACGTTATGGATTGCAATTGAAGATCGGTGTTGAAGACCGGGTGTCTTCGAGAACGATAGGATAACCTGTCGATTGACTCTGCACTGAGTTGCTCCGGTATAGAGTTTCCCTAAGTGACGGGAAGTCCGATCGGGATTGTGGATACCCGGATTAGCAAGGGCTTCTTCGGAAGTGCCTTCGGTTCTGTTCGAACCTGGAACAAACTTGTATGGTTGTATGTCTGACATTACACTTTGAGATATTAAACTGATCTCTATCAAATACATTTCTGCTTGGTGGCGGAGAATTTATTCTCTTAGCTTAACACCCTTCTCTAAGACGTATGAGCTCAGAGGTTATGTAGTTGATACTTATCAGTGATATATTCCCAATTTGATAGTGTCACATGCTAAGTCCTGCTGTGTGTCGATGATCATTTGTTGATCATTTGTGATCAAAGCATGGCTTTTGTATAAAGCGTAGCTTTGTGACGAGACTGCATCAGGACCTCACACCCCTGAAATGGTCGAAACAGGAAAGATGCGGCAAGGTTATGAGGGTCGCGCCCTACAGGGTGTGTCATTCCCTTCTGGTAAAGGGTGGTATCATGGTATGGAGCCCAGATACTTACTCATGTGGATACTGCAGATCTATTACTTTGTGATACTTTGTGGTTTTTGGTGTCGAGCGCTCGGATAAAGGTCCCAAAGGACCGGGGGGATGGCATGCTCGAGTAGTAGTTTCCTAGTTACACAGGTAACCCGGCCTTGTGTTGGCAGAGATCCGGGTAGGTTCTCGGGACGTCCTGCCAGAGGCGATCCCATTGACAGTAGGAAGTTCCTTAGCCTAACCATTTGTTGGAAATCCAATCAAAACAATACACGCCCTGTATGGTTTTAGTTGTATAACCTGCCATGGAATGTGGTGGTAACCTGCTATTGAACATGGTAGCTATAGTAGGCATAAGTGCGAAATGCCTATGCTGGCTAGGATTTATATTATACTTTCGAAATGATTTTCTACACTTTGCACTTATTATAATAATATCAAAGAATTTTCTCGTATTAAGCATATTTGACTATCATAAGGAGAAATCTCCTCCAAGTCTGTGTTTGCATTGTGTGTGTGGCGGAAGGCCTTATGGTAGTTTCATTTTCTAAAAAGCATTGCGTTTTTCAAATTTAAATACTTCTGCTTGTTTTAAAAGACCAAATGTTTTTTGTTTGCTCATACCAGTCTCATGACTGACCTGGAGTTTATTGTTCCTTTCCTAAAACTCTAGGTGCCCACAATTTTCCCACATGGACAGTCTCGAGTTGGGTTTTTCAGATATTCAGGTTTAGTAGATTATCTGGAGCTAGTTCAGTCTTTGGATCATGACTGTACTTGCTTACCTTTGTGCATCGTTATTGGAAGTTCGAGCTATTTCTGGATTGGTTCTTTGGAGATGGAGATTACTGATACTGAAGTTCTTTCTTTGAAGACCATATTGGAGATTTGTTCCGTTGCTGTGTTACCTTTTCTTTTCCGCTGCTATTATCCTATATCATATCTCTGATGTATATTGATATTCATTGTATCATTCTGTTATATCAGATACTATCAAATGTTGTATATTGATATATTCGTTTCTTCCGCTGTGTTGTTGTACTTAATGTGTTATAAGCTTCGGCGAACCAGATTTGACGTTTGGATCTGTGGCATTTGAATACGAGTGTCGTATTCGGTGCCGATTTTCGAAGGTCGTCTCAGGATCGTTATATATAGTGATTTGATCCAGATTCGAGCACAGAATTTTGAGGTAGTATATCAATCCATTTTAGGATTTTTCACTCGATTTTTGACGGCGAACCCTGAATATGGATTTTTGATTGATTCTGAAAATTCTCTATCATAGATGTGACTATGCAAGGAGAATGATGGTTTTTGATCAAGAAACCAAATCTGAGTCCGCGCTAGGAAGTCGGGTGGACGATACTAGTTCGAAAGTGGAATTGTGTGATCGAGTGAGCGATCAGATTTGAGATTGCATATGGATGGTATATATACATCGTACGTGCTTTAATGAAATAGATATTGAAATTTTGAAAGAATGAGAAATGGTTTTGATAGGAAAAGTATATTTTGAGAAGTATATACGAATAAAGATGGAAGTTGGATATCTTTTGAAATTCACTTTATGGAAGGTAAGTGATATGGTAAATAATTTTACAAAAGAAATCAAATTTGAATATTTGATTTGGAAAAAATGAAGTATGTGTATGTATATTATTTATATATGATAAACTCCCCTTGTTGAATCTAGAACCAGAAGAAAGGGTTTTGGAAAATATTTGAAGTATGTAAAAAAAGGGGGAAATCTATATAAGTGATCCAAAGATTATTTTCAAGTTGGAAAGCATAAGTTGTGTGTGTGTGTGCATTAAGGATTTTATGAAAATGATTTTGGAAAAGTTTTTGGAACCTATGGATTTGGAGAAGGCTTTTGATTTTTGGGAAAATCAAATTTTGGGAGTTTCGAAAGCCAAGTTTGGAACTATCGATTTGAGATATCGATTTTGTGTAAAGGAGATTTGATGTAAATCATAAAGGGTATGATTTGAAAGATACTATAAGTGTATAGTATAAAGTGTTTTGAGATTGACACTGGGGAAAAGGGCGCTCCCATTGGAATGACTCTAGGGGAGGCTCTAAATTGAATCCTGGGAGGATATCCAGACAAACTGAATTTCCTGAGGATTTTGTGTTGTGGGTAGCGAAAATCTAGGACGTTGATGCCTACAGAGACATTTGAGTTATGCTGTAACAACAGTATAACTCGATGTCACTGCGATCTACTGTGGACCATAGCGGAAGTCGTGTGTGCCGTGAGAGCTAACAGTCTATGTTTGATTTTTCCGTGATGGCAATGTAGCATCGGTAGACTGTGACCTATGGTGACATAGAAAAAGTCGAGAGGTCGTGAGAGCCTAAGGCTACATTGGGACTTAACTGATGTAGTCTGCGACCTATGTGGAAGTGGTGAAGTTTCATTTGGCAGCGAAAATCGAGGGTGTTGATGCCTACAGTTACATGGACATTTGCCGTAATGGCAATGTAACCCAAGACGTAATTGCGATCTACGGCGGATTCCATGGCGTAATCGAGAGGCAGGGAGTGCCAACAGTTATCTATGCATTTTGCTGGCATGGCAACGTAACCATCGGGTTAACTGCGACCATGGAGGGGGTGATGATTTCCACAGCATTCTCACCAAAGATATTTCCTCTATTTCAAAAATGTTTTCTATATTTTCATAAAGTTTTCGGAAATATTTCCAAATATTTTCACCGGGTGTTGAAAATGGGTCTGCTAAGTACTTACAGATTTTCAGTCCTATGTCAGATTTACATATGACTGAATTTCTATGAGAACAACGATGAACTTGTGGAAACATCGAGTTATAAAAAGTATTTTTATGAAATTATTTGGTAATAATATATAGATTTCAAAGTGTTTTTTAAATTCTTAAATGAAGGGTTTATTGTTGAAATAGTCAAAGAGCAATATAAGCTGATAATAATCATTTTAAATAAATTCTGGTTTCGTTTCTTTTCGAGGACGAAAAGATTCAAAGGAGGGAGGAAAGTGATAACTTGGATTTTGGTCATCTGAAAATTGGTAATTAATAGATTATTCTTTATTGAGATACTTATTTTTTTGATTGAACAAATAAAACTTTGATAATTATAACATATTTGGATATGTATATAGGTAGATTTTAAAGAGAATTTGGATTTGAAATTCAAATGTAAATAACGTTAAAAATAAATTGGATTTAAAAATAATATGTGTATATGATTTTATTATTATAAGATTAGATTTATATCATTGACTTTAAAGGGTTTTATAAAAGATATATTAAACTTGTATAATTATTTTTAAGTGTATAATTGGGATATTATTTCATTTTCTCTTAAAATTAAATAAGGAGAAATATAAATATTAATACACTTAAGACATGAATAAATATAAAACTAAATTTAAAATATAATATAAATATATATTTAAAACATATTAATATATGGAATTATAAATGTAAGAAATATGTATACATAACTACAAATGTTAGCCTAAAAATATATCTAATGAC
Organism: Allium cepa; assembly: GCA_030765085.1. Classification (NCBI taxonomy): domain Eukaryota; kingdom Viridiplantae; phylum Streptophyta; class Magnoliopsida; order Asparagales; family Amaryllidaceae; genus Allium; species Allium cepa. The sequence continues at coordinate 544,576,305 of CM060943.1, read as the reverse complement.
AAGTGTAAGTTATTTTAGCAAGTGTCCTTAATGTGACGACCGCCCATGACTCCCGCACGGAAACAAGGGAATGGTGCGCTGAAGGTGTGCCAGGCAGCCATGGGTGACCGTCAAGGTAGAATAAACATCGCAGAATCTATCGTACAACTCACAGCGCATGGATAAAATACAATAGAGAAATACAATATAGTGAAGCTCCATAGAACAGGACATCATCATATAAGCATCATAATAGTTTTATACAAACATATGAATCATCCATACATCAAAGCCTCACTACATAACACTCAAACAAATACAGCAGCGGAACACCCAGTACATAATATGAAATAATATGCAAAAGCCTCCTGCTCGTCTTCGTCATCATCAACGTAGATCTCCAAGAACAGCACCTGTCACCTGCTACCTAGTCTGTCCATCTCAACATGGATGAACAGCCCAAGGTAATAAGAGGAGACATAAAACCTTGAGTCAGACAAAGTCTTAGTGAGCAGTAAATCAACTATCAAACATACCAAAAGAGCATATGGGATAAAAGGAATAGGAACCAAACCATCCTACTCCACCTCTTATTACAGTGATAGCCCCCAAACATACTAAGGTGAAGCAAGCATAACATAGCAGACAATTAAGGTAAAGCAATAACCACTCGAGTCAAGGTCGATGTTTTCCAAATACAAACCCCCAAGGCCTAAACCAAGATCAGATAAGCACCCAGAAAACACCGCTCTTGAGGCCGAATGATAGTACAATCAAACATCCATGACTCTGGCTATCACTGTTAACCTTGCTTCGAAATCACCGTTAATTGAATGAACGACTCCTTCCTGAGTCATCTATCAAGGGTTAATGGTAACCCCGGTTCTAGACATAACTCCACACGTCATCATGACCCGTGCCTAGGAATTTTCGCAACTACCCAGAGTACTCGACCACCTACCTGTAGTCTTTAGGGTGTCCAGACCACCTACCTATAGTCTTTAGGGCAACCCTTGTACTCTTGCTTTGAGTCTGCTAGAACCTTCAACAACGATGAAATCCAAGCCTTCTAGTCATCCTCCTTGACGACTATTCTCATCCTAGCCCAAACTACCTCTTGAGCCATCCATTATCAATCAACTTGAACTACCCTTCAAGTTATCAACATGCTTGGAGCAATCCTTCTTGATTATACCAAGGTTACATCATATCATGCCTCGCATCATCTTCATCTTAGCAAAGGCTCATCTTAACATCATGGTTTGCCTCATCGCATCATGGCAAAATTCCGTCTCAACATCATCCAATCCATACATATGAGCTTCAACATCCACTACATATGCCTTAAGCAACTTTCACCCTTCAAGAGCCTTTTCCGTAGCTTTTGAATTGTCTTTGACCATACTTGTCCAAATCTATCAACTAGATAACTCATTCACAACAATCAAACAAGGCAAACATTAATCCAAACAAATAAGTAGTCAATCAAGATCTAAATTGGCATTTATAACTAAAATGGCAATTTCGTAAAATAAATGAGAATAGATCTATCATACATGAATCATGGGTTTTTAGCATAGATCTAACAAATATAAATCATGAGTTTTGTCTCTACAACTTGATGAATGAACTTGCAAAAGTAAACATCTTTATAAATAATGGATCTACACTTGAATCTAAGGAAAAATGCATAAAACCACTATCTACAACACTCCAACAAACCACCAAACCAATATACTCCTTTGGGTCCGCGTGAGAGATAACCACCACTCACCGAATCACCCAAACACTTCAAAAACTATCAACTCCAGATCTGGACAGCAAGGATTCAAGCTTGATTCGTCGAAATCCCGCTTAAAACGATGAAATCTAGCTTGGTTGAATGAAGATCTTCAACTTTGGCTCTTGGATCTTCGATCTTGAATGGATGTTAGAACTAAATTGAAATGGAGAAAAGGAGATGAAGAAATGTTGTAATCGAGCTCTCAAAATGGCAGCACTTCGTCGCTTCAAAAACCGGTGCCAAAAAGTGAGCCAAAGCCCTCTATTTATAGGCTGAAATCCCCCATGAGTCGTCCGCCCCTATGAGTCGTCCACGACTCATGACTCACGACTCAAGCCACTACGACTCACGACCTAACTCCTATACGAGTTAACACATAGATCATGTCCTTATGACTCGGCCATACGACACAACTAGCTGCCGACTCAACTCTTAGGCGACCTAAGGTCTTAACTCGTACCAACGACTCAACCAACTCGGGTTAACTAGTGCTATGGCCCAACAGTTCCAACGGCCCAGATGACCCTACGACCTAACTAAGCCGCTAACGACTTACGACTTAGCATCCTTAAGTCGTCTAAAACTTCTAGGTCGCTAACTCGTTAGCTATGCTAACTCCTAACCCGCTAACACGCTAACTCGCGCAAGCCTATAGGTCGGTGAAGAGCTTAACCCGATCACATCTACTAACTCGTCCCAGCCTTGAGTTGTAACTCGTTAACCCCTATGAGTCGGTCTAACCCTTAACCTGTTAACTCGGCAACTCACTAACTCGGCCAAACCTATAGGTCGCTACCTCTATGAGTCGGTCATCATTGAGTCGGTCAGACTCTCAACTCGGTCTCCTAGTTGACTCGTTAACGACTCAACACTAACACACGAGTTAACTTCCTATACGACTCAGGCTAGAGACAACATAAACAACACTAACGACCTGTAAATTCTACGATTTATCGACACGTAAAATACGGGTCGTTACATTCTCTCCCCCTTAGGAATTTCGCCCCCGAAATTCCAAACAAACAAGAGCAATCAAAACTATTCTGCATGCCTACCATCCATAGCAATCAACAAACCATGCATCCAATTACTAGCCTAGCATGCAGAATTCTAAGATTAGAACAAGCTGCAAATTCATGAGATGTCACGACACCTTAGGGCCATACCTCGAAGAGTTCAGGATGAGCTTCCTTCATCCTCTCTTCCTCCTCCCACGTACAGTCGTTAACATGATCACTCCATTGTATCTTGAGCAACGTAATCGTCTTCCTCCTAAGCTATTTCGTGTCGGTTTCAACAACACGAAGCGGTTTACGAGGTCTCGTAACAACAGGATCAACCTCCAAGTCTTCACAGCTATCAGCAGAAACCACTGCAGTTGGGTCATGCACATACTTCCGTAGATAAGATACATGGAAAACACTGTGCACACCCGCCATCTTTTCCGGTAACTCCAATCTATAAGCGAGCTTTCCAATCCGCTCGATAATCGGGAATGGTCCAACAAATCTCGGAGTTAACTTTCCTTTCTTTCCAAATCGAATAACATTCTTCAGAGGAGAAATCTTCACAAAAACCATATCACCTACGTCGAATTCCAAATCCTTACGACGATTATTGGCATAACTTTTCTGACGATCTTGGGCTGCCTTCATTCGTTGCCGAATGATCTCTATACAACCCGAAGTCTGACGAATCATTTCTGGCCCAAGTATCAGTTTTTCTCCAGTTTCCAACCAACATGTCGGAGAATTACACGGTCTTCCATACAGTGCTTCATATGGTGCCATACCAATTCTTGACTGGTAACTGTTATTGTACGCAAACTCCACCAAATGAAGATGATCTTCCCATGATCCTCCGAAATCCAAAACACATGCTCTGAGGAGATCTTCCAAAACTCGGTTAACTCTCTCAGTCTGACCATCTGTTTGAGGATGATAAGCTGTACTCAAACACAACTCGGTTCCCAAAACTTCCTGGAAGCTCTTCCAAAATCCACTAGTGAACAATGGGTCTCGATCGCTCACTATACTCTTCGGAATACCATGGAATCGAACTATCCACTTAACATACAACTCAGCTAACTTCGATGCAGTCCTAGTCGATCGAACAGGAATGAATCTTGCACTCTTGGTCAACTGATCTACTATGACCCAAATCCCTTCATTTCCTGCTCTTGTTCTAGGTAGACCATCGATAAAATCCATCGATAACTGTTCCCACTTCCACATAGGAACTTCTAATGGATAAAGCAATCCACTTGGCTTTTTCTGCTCTGCTTTAACCAACTGGCAATTCATACACTTGGAAATAAAATTTCCAACATCCTTCTTCATACCTGCCCAATAATAGGTTCTCTTCATATCCCGATACATCTTATTTCCACCTGGATGAATTGTCAACTTCGAGTGATGACTTTCCCTAAGAACTTCATCTCTCAATCCATCTACATCGGGAACAACTAGTCGTCCTTGCTTTCGAAGCCAACCCTCTCGATCGACTTCAAATCCTTTATCCTTTTCTGGATTCAATCCAGATTCCAAATCTCGGATAATCTTGACATGCTTATCATCTCTCTTTTGGCTCTCGCCAATTCTCTCCACAAGAGTAGGCCTTATCGATAAGTTTGCCAACATCTCAGGTTCCAATTCACATCTAGGCCTGAAGTCAAATTCAGCCAAATACTCTAGACTCTTCCATTCTGAAAACATGGCTCCCAATCCTGCATGTCTTCGACTTAACGCATCTGCCACTGCGTTACCTTTTCCCGGAGTATAGGCTATACCAAAATCATGCGATGCTAAAAACTCTAGCCATCGTTGCTGTCGAAGATTCAAATCCTTTTGGGAGAACAGATACTTCAACGACTTATGATCTGTAAACAACTCAAATCTAACTCCCAACAGGTAATGTCTCCACATCTTCAAAGCAAATACAATCGCCGCTAGCTCCAAATCATGAGTCGGATAATTCCTTTCATGCGGCTTCAGTTGTCGACTAGCATACGCAACAACTTTATCCTTCTGCATCAGCACTGCTCCAAGTCCAGTACCACATGCATCGGTGTAAACCACCATCTCATCATTCCCTCTTGGAATAGTCAAAACAGGAGCACTCGTCAGTCGCTCTTTCAGGATTACGAAAGCTTGCTCACACTTATCATCCCATCTGAACACTTGGTTCTTTTTCGTCAATCCTGTTAACGGTGCAGCTATCTTGGAAAAGTCTTTGATAAACCGACGATAATATCCTGCTAATCCAAGGAAACTTCTCACATCAGATGCATTCTTAGGTCTAACCCAATCCTGGATTGCTGCCACCTTAGCAGGATCAACCGCGATTCCATTTCCAGAGATAACATGGCCTAAGAACCTCACTTCACCCTTCCAGAAGTGACACTTCGAAAACTTAGCCTTCAGCTGATGTTTCCGCAAGATTTCCAAAACAATCCTCAAGTGTGTCTTGTGTTCCTCCTCAGTTCTGGAATAAATCAGAATATCATCCACGAACACAAGCACGAATTTATTCAACTGATCTCTGAACACTCTATTCATAAGATCCACAAAATATGCTGGTGCGTTAGTCAATCCAAACGGCATTACCAGCCACTCATAAAAACCGGATGGTGTCCTAAAAGCAGTCTTCGGCACACTATCCTTAGCCACTCTCAACTGGTGAAATCCCGTTGCCAAATCCATCTGAGAAAACACCCTAGCTTCGTGAAGCTGATCAAACAAGTCATCTATTCTCGGCAATGGATACTTGTTCTTCCTAGTCACTTTATTCAGCTCATGATAATCCACACACAACCTCAACGATCCATCCGCTTTGGTTGCGAACACAACTGGTGCACCCCATTCGGACACACTTCTCCGAATGAATCCTTTCTACAAAAGGTCATCAACTTGCACCTTCAACTCTAGCTGCTCCCTAGGCGCCATCCGCCTAAGAGGCATCACAATAGGTCTGGCTCCCTCAACTAGATCGATACAAAACTCGATCTCCCTATGCGGCGGTAACCCTTTGACTTTGTCAAAGACATCTTCAAATCCATTCACAATAGGCACCGATGACAGTCCATCCCGTGGAACAACCAGCGAATACATGAAGCTCATGAAGACGCCTTCCTCATGCTTACATTGTATCACAACCTTTCGCCCTTCCACATTCCCGACTGTCACCTCCAGCTTCTCACAATCAATCCTTGCCGCATACTTCCTAAGCCAGTCCATACCCAAAATAATTCCGAACCCCACAAAGTTCAGAACAAAGCAATCACAAACAAACGAGCAATCATGACTCGACACAACTAGACCACGACATATCATACACAAACATGACGAACCCCCAACTGGATTAGTCACAACCAATGGCCTATCAACAATATCCGGTTCCAAACCTAACCGGCCTACAAGATCATCACAAACAAAAGAATGCGACGCTCCAGTATCAAACAACACTCTAACTGGAACACCACAACTAGAAAGAGTACCTTGAACCACCACACTCTTCCCTTTCTCTTCAGCAGTGGGAGCTTTTGAAGACGACGGCACAGCTCCCAAAGCATAAGCTTGCACAGTCTGCCTATCCCTCCTCGGCTCTGGACAATTCTTCTTGATATGTCCCAGCTTATCACAGTTGTAACACTTTCCTGGCACCTTGGGATTCTTACAATCTTTGAAGAGATGGCCCTTCTGCTGACAGTTGTAGCATGTCACTTCGTCCTTCGGCTTCTTCTGGCCATCCTTACCCTTCTGTTGCTGCAGCTTCCTCTTCTTGTTTCCACCCTGCTGTGGCCTAGACCCTTCCTTGGTTACAGCAACAACAGATCCTTCCTTAGGAAACAAACTCTCATGCCTGAGAGCTTTCTCCACAAGCTTCTCAAACGGATCGTCCAAATGATCCACCAACTGCCTCCCAAGATAAGCGTCCAAGCCCGTCACAAACTTCTCATTCTTCTGATAGGGAGAATCAATATATGACCGAGCATACTTGGACAAAGCTTCAAACTCAGAAACATACTCAAGAACTGGTCTTCCACCTTGCTTGAGCTCCACAAACTTTTTAAACAAGACAGATTTCTGAGCCGTAGAGATGAACTTAGCTTCAAATCTAGCTTGGAATTGCTCTCAAGTAATCTCCTCCTCCGGAGTATCAATGGTGATAGAATTCCACCAATCTGAAGCTCTCCCTTGAAGTTTCCTTGATGCAAGCTTCCTCTTAGTCGCATCCTCAATTCCCAAGTCACCAAAAATCCTTTGACATGCATCAATCCATCTCTGCACCTCAATGGTCGATTCCGTCCCCAAGAAAACCTTTCCTCCAAGAGAAGTATAGTCCTTACAAAGCTTAGCAAAATCCACCGGTCTTGGAGCTTGAACTTGAACTCCAACATCTACTGATGGCCTCGAGGCTGGTATCCTTCTCATAATCGAAGTCATCATGGCCTCAAACATAGGAGCATAGTCAACAGCTTCCCTAGCAGCACGGCCTTCCCTAGCAGCTGGTCTCCCTCTTCGACTCATCCTTAATATCTACAAGAAGGAATGACTTAGAACACCTTGAGAAACAACTGCATAAGGAGTTCAAATCCTTCTAAACTACTATATTATATATAGTAATCATTCATCAAAATACAATTACGTCTCTCTTACGTAGTTACGTCAGCGAGCGTTGACTAAAATCAATTAACCAAAGCTCTGATACCAAATGTGACGACCGCCCATGACTCCCGCACGGAAACAAGGGAATGGTGCGCTGAAGGTGTGCCAGGCAGCCATGGGTGACCGTCAAGGTAGAATAAACATCGCAGAATCTATCGTACAACTCACAGCGCATGGATAAAATACAATAGAGAAATACAATATAGTGAAGCTCCATAAAACAGGACATCATCATATAAGCATCATAATAGTTTTATACAAACATATGAATCATCCATACATCAAAGCCTCACTACATAACACTCAAACAAATACAGCAGCGGAACACCCAGTACATAATATGAAATAATATGCAAAAGCCTCCTGCTCGTCTTCGTCATTATCAACGTAGATCTCCAAGAACAGCACCTGTCACCTGCTACCTAGTCTGTCCATCTCAACATGGATGAACAGCCCAAGGTAATAAGAGGAGACATAAAACCTTGAGTCAGACAAAGTCTTAGTGAGCAGTAAATCAACTATCAAACATACCAAAAGAGCATATGGGATAAAAGGAATAGGAACCAAACCATCCTACTCCACCTCTTATTACAGTGATAGCCCCCAAACATACTAAGGTGAAGCAAGCATAACATAGCAGACAATTAAGGTAAAGCAATAACCACTCGAGTCAAGGTCGATGTTTTCCAAATACAAACCCCCAAGGCCTAAACCAAGATCAGATAAGCACCCAGAAAACACCGCTGTTGAGGCCGAATGATAGTACAATCAAACATCCATGACTCTGGCTATCACTGTTAACCTTGCTTCGAAATCACCGTTAATTGAATGACCGACTCCTTCCTGAGTCATCTATCAAGGGTTAATGGTAACCCTGGTTCTAGACATAACTCCACACGACATCATGACCCGTGCCTAGGAATTTTCGCAACTACCCAGAGTACTCGACCACCTACCTGTAGTCTTTAGGGTGTCCAGACCACCTACCTGTAGTCTTTAGGGCAACCCTTGTACTCTTGCTTTGAGTCTGCTAGAACCTTCAACAACGATGAAATCCAAGCCTTCTAGTCATCCTCCTTGACGACTATTCTCATCCTAGCCCAAACTACCTCTTAAGCCATCCATTATCAATCAACTTGAACTACCCTTCAAGTTATCAACATGCTTGGAGCAATCCTTCTTGATTATACCAAGGTTACATCATATCATGCCTCGCATCATCTTCATCTTAGCAAAGGCTCATCTTAACATCATGGTTTGCCTCATTGCATCATGGCAAAATTCCGTCTCAACATCATCCAATCCATACATATGAGCTTCAACATCCACTACATATGCCTTAAGCAACTTTCACCCTTCAAGAGCCTTTTCCGTAGCTTTTGAATTGTCTTTGACCATACTTGTCCAAATCTATCAACTAGATAACTCATTCACAACAATCAAACAAGGCAAACATTAATCCAAACAAATAAGTAGTCAATCAAGATCTAAATTGGCATTTATAACTAAAATGGCAATTTCGTAAAATAAATGAGAATAGATCTATCATACATGAATCATGGGTTTTTAGCATAGATCTAACAAATATAAATCATGAGTTTTGTCTCTACAACTTGATGAATGAACTTGCAAAAGTAAACATCTTTATAAGTAATGGATCTACACTTGAATCTAAGGAAAAATGCATAAAACCACTATCTACAACACTCCAACAAACCACCAAACCAATATACTTCTTTGGGTCCGCGTGAGAGATAACCACCACTCACCGAATCACCCAAACACTTCAAAAACTATCAACTCCAGATCTGGACAGCAAGGATTCAAGCTTGATTCGTCGAAATCCCGCTTAAAACGATGAAATCTAGCTTGGTTGGATGAAGATCTTCAACTTTGGCTCTTGGATCTTCGATCTTGAATGGATGTTAGAACTAAATTGAAATGGAGAAAAGGAGATGAAGAAATGTTGTAATCGAGCTCTCAAAATGGCAGCACTTCGTCGCTTCAAAAACCGGTGCCAAAAAGTGAGCCAAAGCCCTCTATTTATAGGCTGAAATCCCCCATGAGTCGTCCGCCCCTATGAGTCGTCCACGACTCATGACTCACGACTCAAGCCACTACGACTCACGACCTAACTCCTGTACGAGTTAACACATAGATCATGTCCTTATGACTCGGCCATACGACACAACTAGCTGCCGACTCAACTCTTAGGAGACCTAAGGTCTTAACTCGTACCAACGACTCAACCAACTCGGGTTAACTAGTGCTATGGCCCAACAGTTCCAATGGCCCAGATGACCCTACGACCTAACTAAGCCGCTAACGACTTACGACTTAGCATCCTTAAGTCGTCTAAAACTTCTAGGTCGCTAACTCGTTAGCTATGCTAACTCCTAACCCGCTAACACGCTAACTCGCGCAAGCCTATAGGTCGGTGAAGAGCTTAACCCGATCACATCTACTAACTCGTCCCAGCCTTGAGTCGTAACTCGTTAACCCCTATGAGTCGGTCTAACCCTTAACCTGTTAACTCGGCAACTCACTAACTCGGCCAAACCTATAGGTCGCTACCTCTATGAGTCGGTCATCATTGAGTCGGTCAGACTCTCAACTCGGTCTCCTAGTTGACTCGTTAACGACTCAACACTAACACACGAGTTAACTTCCTATACGACTCAGGCTAGAGACAACATAAACAACACTAACGACCTGTAAATTCTACGATTTATCGACACGTAAAATACGGGTCGTTACACTTAATTTCTTTTATTTTAAATATAATTAATAAAAGATAGAATAGGTTATATAATCCTCTTCATCCCTCTCTCTCATTTCTTTTACCAGTTCATTTTCTGAAGCAAAACAAAGAAAAATAAATCAAAGAAGAAAAAGAACTGTAACCTGAAACCAATTTTCATTTTCTTCTCAACTTGGAAAGGAAATAAAACCAAGACGATTAGTGCAAACCTGATCAAGCAAGGATTAAATCTTCAAACAAGCAAATTCAAACTCAATTCAAGATCACCTATGAAGATCTAGATTTAAAATCAAGGAAGCCTGTTCCTTTGTTATTCTCAAAAACAGGTGAGTAAAACTTTAAACTATTTAAGATTAAATCCAACATGATTACTTGTGAAATAATCAATAAAGATAGAAATATGGTTTGTATAGATTTATAAAAGTATTTTGCCTGGAAATTACAATGTAATTGCTATTGATCAACTGCACGTCTGTGTAAATATATATATAGCCTCTGTTCTTGGTTTACAGCCTTAAAATTCAATTCAAAAATCAATTTCCTTTGCTTCAGTGTCTTTCAGATCATGATCATTAAATGGAAACTGATTGTATTAACCAAATCCTGTTTTTAAAAATGTTTATAAGTATAATTTGTAGGTAATTAACCAGTAAATAGAAATTTACAGTGGAAAAATCAATTCAAGTAAAAATTTGATTATTAAATTTTCATGTCTTGATTGTATAATTGGATTCGTGATTTAAAATCATGATTTTTAATATAGAATTCAAGATTTTTAAGTATATATGTGAGGAGATTTCGCGAGATGAACAGTTTTTGGTTGAATGGGAAATTCTGGTGATCGACGAGGAGGTGTGACTTAAGGTCATGGTTGAAGCTTGCTCATGGATCGCGTAGGAAAATAATTGGCGAATGAGGCATGACGAGTTAAATCTAGGGTTTAACCTGAGTTTTTGTTCATGGTTGGTTTTGTGGCATTTGTGGCATCGACATCGCGTCGAGTTGAATCGGAGTTGCGAGAAAAGGAAGATGGAAAGCAGGCGAAGATTCTGGAGAAAGGCCGGGTTCTCTGGTGATCGTAAATGATGAGGCAAGGTGGATCTTGGCGACGGGTTTTGGAGAGTGCTGTTTTCTTTTGTTCAATTTTGAATTGGTGAATGGTACATCGATCAGGGTAGTTGGGTCGACTCAGGAGCGGATCATTGACATGTAGATAGTCAAAGAAGTGGTCGGAGGTGATTTGGTTGCATGTGCACGTGCATGTGATATTCTGATATGCCTATACTATAGATTTGAAATGGAGGAAGGAGGGGAAGAAGAGGATCGGGAAATTTAGGCCTGGTCTCGTTATCGTTCTCAAGAGATTCACGTGGTTATCGAGTGGAGAAAGGGTTTGATTGTTCGGGATTAGCTCGAGAAGAATATAGGACAGGCTCGGGTTCTTTGATTAGGGAATTAAGCTATGAAAGATAAGAGGTAAATCAAGTTTTTAAGTAAAGAAATCTTATTAACTTGTTTTAGAAGCAGAGCTTTAGTAACCAAGTTATCAAATTTTAGATTTCTAAATAAGAATGTTTTTGAATTTAATTTGTTTGATTTTGAATAATTATGATAGGTTAATTAATTAAATTAAATCCTTAAGTATCTCAAAATATAATAAGAAGAAGGGATTAAGTAAGAGTTAAAAATTAGTATATTAAGCTTTAGGTCAATTAAGAGTTCTCAAGGGATTATTTTCAACACATTTAACTTAAGTAAGTTAAATGATAAGCTAGTAGTTAATTAAGGTAAATAGTTTATCTTGATTTATTAAGGTCTTAATGTAATCAAATAAAGGATCATTAATTGATGTAATTAATAAATTAACGAGAGTAATTAAAGGTTAAATAAATATGAATGGTTAAGGGATAATTAATTTACTTATTTAATTTTAGGACAATTACTTAGTGAAATTAAAGTATAATTGATTAAGGAGGATTAATTTAGATGGATAATTAATGGGTAATTACTAAATGTGATTTATTTAATGATAATTACTTAATGGGAGTAACTGAGGATTAATTACTTAGTGTAATTAGTTAAAGTATGGATTAATTGAGGAAATTAATTAAAGGGTTAGCTAGTTAATGAATGTGATTAATTAAAGGATAATTAATCAATGTAAGTGATTATAGGATAATTAATTAAGAGTGATTAATTAAGGATCAATGTAATAAATTGTTGTTCATTAATTTATGGGAGTAATGAAAGGTTAATTAATTTAGGACAATTAACAAATGGGAAATTACTTAATGAAAGTAATTATGAGAAATTAATGGGTAATTAAAGGATGACTAATTAATAGTCTGTAATTAATTAATGATTAAGTAAGCAAGATTTAAAAGGTGATTGAGGTAATTAATTTTATTTATTTAAATTAACTAGAAATGGTATGACAAATTAATCTTTCTTATGAATGATTGAATGATATCGTATGCCTTAGATTAGTTGATAGCTGATATGTGATTTGTAATGCTATGTGATATGATATGGTTGAACTGTGATAATATGGTTTGTTTATCTGTGATGAATGGCTATGTAAATATGTAATTCTGGATATAAATGGAATTGTTTAAAACTTAAATAGTTGTTATAAAATGATATCGGATTCGAAGAGACCGGGGCCGGGTATCAGTAAATACCCGAAACCACTTCGGTTAGTAATTTTCAGTAACTCTTTAGAGATTTGAGATTAAAATCAAATAGGCTGGAATGGAGTAATTTAAGTAACTGGACCATTTAAACTAAGTTTTGGTACTTAGATATTGATGTGTGAAATAAGTGTTGACTCTATCAAGTTAAGAATTCATAGTGAAGTACGAGTTACCCTGGAATTCAAATGTGTTTATAACTTAGTGTTTTCAAGTTATACGGTTTACTCACGCTAGTATCCAGCCTAACCCGGGTGTTACTTTGATGTAATGCTCAGGTTAGATCGAGTACAGCTTTTCTGGATAGGATGTTTTGGAGCTTAGGAGGCGAACAAGATGGCAGGAACGCATGGAATATATTCCGCTGAGTATATGAGACTATGTAGTTTGTATTGATTGTAATCTGGGACAGGTTAATATAACTGTCTTGTCTATTTGTAAATGGTTGTACTATGATGAATTGTATGTAAATTAACAATTACAGCTTTCTTTGTAAATGCTAATATTTGCTATTATATTTAATCCGTTGTGAATGTGAGATGTTGTAGTTATCTGTTCTTCTTCTTCCTTCTTGTTTTCTCTAACAATCCGAAATTTTCGGAGTCGAAAATTTCGGATCGTTACAGTTATTAAATTAGTTAGGTATTATTTATTGTTTGAATTAATCAATTTTCACATTAGTGGCTACTATACCAAGTTACAACATGTTGACAAAAAAATAAGTAAAGTCAATGGATAAAATAAGAATATAAATTTTCATGATTTTCAAAGAAGAGAAGAAAAATCCGAGTGGAGTGGAAGAAAAGGTGACTTAGATCGTTTGTCGGCATATATTAGACTCATAACCAATAATCTCAACCTGTAGTCCCCATTTAAGTAAGGACTCTGTGAAACTTGGAAACATAGATTGATATATGCAACAAATTAGAATTTTAAGATAGGCTTTGTTCACCATAATAAAGAAAATATTTTACTGATTCCACAGTATACATGAAACTTAGAAAATATGCAATTATATGTACAGTTTTTAACCTATAAATTTGCTATCAGTATTTAATTTTTAATCTACACATTGCTCTTTATAAGGGGAAATTGTTTATACGTTGATGATGCACAAAGCTCTAGACGAACACTTAGATAGTTTACAAATAATAATAAAATTCCAAGGAGAATCACGTGACCCAAGGTATCTCGTGCTTTGAGAATGATGAAAGTATACTTTAAATGAAACTATTGAAATGTAAAATATGTAAGTTTTATAAATGGAACAAAAAAATGTGAGAAAAACATATGGCCATTAACAGTAGTATAAATGATTAAGTAGGAAAACAACAAAGTAATAATTTAATAAAATATAAATTATTGGCCTTTTTGTTAACGCTATCATTAGGAAAGCAAAGTGTACATGGAATCTTGGCTTAAACATGTATTTCATACCATATTAAAAGGTGATAAGTTATGAACCCCTTGTTGCAAGAAGACTGCATTATGGATATAATAGCCCGTATTGTTAGCATCCTATCAACAATAGTTACTTGTAATTAATTTATATGGAAATTAGGTTGAAGGGGTTCTATTTAAAGGGTAATAAGTTTTTAAGGACAACACTTTTGAATAATTAGTTTTAAGGATAATTTACAACATAATGATAAATTCATTTATCTTTTTAAGTTATACAGAAAAATGGTAAATCCTTTTTATCATTATTTTTGTATAACTGAAAATGATAAATTCTTTTATTTTTTCTTGTAAAATGTCCTTAAAACTAATTTTTCAGAAGTAGTGTCCTTAAAACTTATTACCCTGCACAAATAAGCCCTTGAAGTAAAATCCCCTTAATTTATGTTTAAAAAGCATTTGCTAAACTAATATTGATGACAATTCAAAAATAACCTAGATAATAAGAAAAATTTCCAGCAGCACCAACAAAAACATATAAAAATATATTTAACCTTGAAAAATTAATGAATATCTAACTTGTATTTCTCTGATATTATTTATGAAATTGTCAAAAGAAGATATTAATAATGATCTAAAATATGAAAACAACACATCAGCTCACTTTGAATCATTTCTATTAACAAAATTTATCTACAAACATGACAAAGCAATTTTACCAAGGACCCAAGCTTATTTGCCTAATGTTTCAAACAAAATTTTCCTACTTGGGACATATGAAATATAAACCCCTAGCATTTAAATTGTACCAAATAATTCCAACACATGCACCTAAACCTTATTAACCATGATAGCCAACGATAAGATGATGGTAGATATACATCTCTTTAGCAACAATATAGTGAAGAGGACAAACAATTCCTATTTCTTGAAATATGTAGCCAATGAAGTTAAACCTATCTGTTTGAACATAACTCACTTTACCATTTTAGACTTTTGCAAGATTTTTGCACCTATGGGTGTCGACATTGCAATCAACAAGAAGGGAATTACAAACCCCAATCAAGGTTTTATTAGAAGCAGTTAATATAAATGAAAACTTAATCTAGATTTACTTGAGCTCATTTCAGTTAACTTGATCCTTTTTAATTTACCCCTCGGCTTGTATTCACTTGTAGCTTTCCAATCAAAATGCAATTACAAACATTAAAAATATAGAACGACTTAATTCTTGTTTCACTTAAAATCACATGAGTACATAAATCATTTATGTTAATCGATTGGTGACACAAAAGAAATTAGAATTTTCAACTAACCTTAACTTGAATAAAAGTTAGTATCATTAATTTATAACTAAATCAATTGGTAAGAAAATTGTAAATAGAGAAAAAAAAATGAAGGGTAATAGAAAAGGTGTGTCATAAGTTGCTCACATTGTATTAGAGTGGATCTGTAGATTGGATTGTGATTAGTTCTATGTGCAAGATATCCTAAAGAAAATGGGAATATATATATATGAGATTAATAGCACATAACAATAAGGGATTCCTTTGTTACAACAAATGTTCTCATGAATATATATATGCGCTCCAAGAAATGCAGCGATATCCATTCATGACAAATGCACCAAAAGAGCTTCCTTTAACGGTCTTTCCATTTTTACACTAAATGACATGCGTACATAGCGAAGATGCGAGGACGTGCCGAAAAATTTCAACATATTATCAGAGTCGATGGATCGAGAGGACCATTTTAATGTCGTGTTGACCTAAGTACACTCCAGGATGTGGCTTGAGCTTAGCTTTCTCGTGAAGGTGGAGTTATATGTTAGAACGCGACCTGCTCCAACTGTAAAAAAAGATGACTCTTTGTAAACAGCTTGGCCTAATAGTTGAGAGGTGGTAGCGACCTGACCTGATCTAAACTGTTAAGAGGTGTATAACGTCCCGATATTTTCAACCATTCGCATCTGCACGTGTCAGACTTGAATTTCTCAAAATATCATATTAATAATTTGTATTTGGCAAAACTCACATATACAGTAAATAAATAATCACAGAATCGCAGACACAGATTAATATAACAATAAGCACCGGAAACAAATGAATAGTAGTTCATGAAGCTACTGTATATATAATAGAGTTAAAACAAGATACAACAAAAGTCTCGAATACATAGAAGTCTCAATGCAATAGTCAAATAACAATAATCAGAATATAACACAAGAGTCAACTGAATAACTACAAGCTGAATAGATGGATGGATCTCCAAGTGAAGCTCCAGCTTCAAAGGTGAGTCTAACGTTATGGCACTCAGTTTGACCCAAGCGTAAAGCAAAACACAAAATACTTGAGTCATGATTAACATTCTTATATCAATAAGTCCAACTCAAGTGAAATATCAACTGAAATACAAGCAACCTAAAGGATGTTTGGGATAACCATCCTCCAAGGATCCGTGGAACTATCTACTATGTAGTACAATACGCTATTATAATATGTCTATAGTAAAGTAAACTATTAAAACAGCGTTAAGGCGCTACACATATCCCCCTTAACACATTTTACATATTCCCATAGTCTATACAGTACCGTAATCTACCCCGTACTAGGCATCGTCAGAGGGCACTCCATATACAAAACAAACTCATAGAAGGCATGCTAGGGCATGTGAACACGGCACAACTGGGTAGTGCCAAGGTAGATATATCAATTACACTTCCGGGCTGGTGGTAATGCATAGCCGCAACTACCGCCCACCTCGGATCACACTCGCAAATCAAAATCAAGGGTGGCCACCAAATAAATCACAAAGTCCGAATATAGTATCGAAGGAATGTGCCCGGTCGGAGGAATGACTTCACTTGACCCGTCAATTGCTCTTATTTTAGTCACATCTAAGCTGACTCAAGGAAGTAAGGGTCACGTTGTATCTCATATAGGATCGCAGCCGACCATCCTACTTCATTCTGGAATCTCCACCGCGTACACAGTTGTTAAAGTGGTTTTCGGTATTGGCAGAGAGTATGACAATAACCGATGCCGGTCTCTTTAATAGCAAAACATTATTATAACACCATGGTCATATCAAAATATCATACTTCAAAACCAAATTATCATATCCATTTCAAAAATTATAGCAATACGATAAGTAAAATATATCTATTTCCAAAATCATTAAACTTTCAAAGTTATAACACTTCCGAAATTATAAACTTAGAAATTATACCTCTTTAGAAATCATAACGCTTTGAAAACATAATTCATTGGGAATCATAACACTTCCTACTTAAATAGTTTTGATATAGAAAATAGTATATATAATAAAATAGTTTATAAAATAAAATAGTTAGCATATTAAAAATAATCGTAAGTTAAAATAGTTTATATTAAAATAATTAGTATTAAAATAGTTTGTATTAAAAATAATTTATATAAAATACTTTATATAATAAAAATAGTTTCCTCAAAGTTCAAAAACTAATTCAAATTGACTCAAATTCCAAAAACCCATTTAAATCAAATCTCTTCCATTTCAATTCCATTCAAATCTCAATAAACCATTTTATATCGATTTCAAATATAGATTTGAATTACAAAATAAACCATTTCAACTTCATTAGATTTCAAAGTTAATTTGAAAATTTCATATATATTTCAAATTCACTTTACTATTATTTAGTTTTGAAATATTTACTTAATCATTCCAATACCATTTAAAAAAACTTGAAATTACAAATTTAAATAAACTAAATATCCCATTTCAATTTATATAAATTTGAAAATATTCATTTAAATCACTTATAAGCAAAATCAAGTTATAAAATCATATCTTCAAAATTTCAAATCCAATAAGTTTCAAATTGATTTTATCTGAGTATAATTCTTAAATAAATATCATTTCAAATCAATTTCAAATTTAACTTTCCAACCTCAATTTATTACGATTATTATAAAAATCTATCTTTAAAATAAATTTTAAACAAGTACTTAAAACATAATATATATAAATTAAATCAAACTTTAATAAATTAAATATTATTATTAAACTTATTTTTATATTAAAACTAATTTATACATATTTTAAAACAGTAAAATTATAAGTAAATTCTTAAAATTAATAAATTTCAAAACTAACTTATAATTTTAAAATTTTCAAAACATATTATTTTAAAATTTTAAAATTTTAAACTTTTATAAAATACATACATACATACATACATATATATATATATATATATATATCTTCAAATCAATGTTTACTGAAATTATATATTTCTTTTCAAAACATTGGAAATCATTTTCAATATATATATATATATATATATATATTGATCAATGGTATCTGTATAAAATTTTCCATCCTTTGGTCAAGTGATACGGATATTTATCATTTTGATCTGCAATTTAAATATCTACGGGTATATATCTTTTCAACCCACAATCCCAAATTCAATTCGATGAAAATCGCTTGGGTTTATCATTTGAATCCATAACAATTTTCTCCTATTCTACAAGATTGTTTGGGTATGTATCATTTCAACCCTAGGGGATTCTTTACTAACAATGAACTTGCAGAGTGAGAACAGATATGATAATAATATAACATATCAACTACAGGCATATATCATCAATAACAGATAAAATATAAATAGCAGATCATTGTGTTAGAAGTCACAGGTGAACAGATACAAATAATAACATATATATCAATTTAAATAACTAATAGCAAAATATTTCAATTGTCGTTTCAATTGAAATCAAATTTAAGAAATATAAGAAGTGAATCCTGAGTGATTGCTCACCCTTCGAGACTAGGGAAAATAAACAATGGATTGAGTAACGAATCCAAGCACGAATTCCAAAGCAAAGCAAGATTGGCACGAATTCGATAAACAGAGCCGATAACGGGAATTGATGAAAATAAATCAAATCAGTTTTTTATATATAAACTGAAAATATATACATTATTATTATATTATATATTTATTTTTTATTTTTTTGAAATAAATTCTAAAACATATATTTTCAAATCCATATGTAGTTCGAACACATATAAAAATATATATATATATATATATATATATACACACATACATATATATATACTTGAATCAAGCTCATAATTTCCTATATTTACAAATAACAAGTTTTATATAACTTACAAAACTTATGTATATAACTAACACATTACAACTAACATATATAATAAAATTTATACAACAGATAATAGATAGTATCCATATAGGCTTACATTTATATATAACTAACACATATATCTTTATATATATTATACAATACTAACATAGGTAATATAACTGTAATATATAAATCAAGTATCAATATGTATAACAATATATATACAACTCTTATATATTTATATATATACACAATTGATTATATACACCAGTTGCTACACTAAAAATTTCAGAGAAAATAACATACATTATTTTTACTATTATAACATACATATGTATATACTAACTATAAAATAAATCTACAACAAAACTTTATAGACTCACATATACTAATGTATATATAATTAGTTGTAACCTATATGTGTACACTAGATATGAAATCAAATATATGTAGATCTATGAACACTTGTATGCAGATTTCATTTATAAACAAGTATATATATGTAGATCAGACGTTTAATCAACAGATATAAAAAACAAAAACTATACTGTAAGCCTTTATATTATGATGTAAGCCTTTACACTGTAAAGCATTTGTATTTCTCAATAGCAAGCGTATATACACCTTTATATATATATAAGTTAATGTGCAGGCAACACTATATATCAAATTAAAACCAAACTTACCTATATATAACAAAATATATATTTCTCTCTCTAAATATGTATATATAAAATCACTGTGAATATATATATATGTGTGTGTGTATATTTAAGACATAAAATATATAACATATACTGTGAGACTAGGGAGCACAGCTAGTATAAACATTATACATAAAAATATATACATTTCAGTTATCCAAATCACATATAAACCAAACATTTTATATAACTAATATACTATAAACTAACTCATATATAATCATAACAGGTACTGCTAAGGAGGAGGCCGAAGTGATGAGCGGACCAAAGTGGAAGGCTGCTGGTTGGCAGTAGGCTTCGGCCTGAGTGAGGTGCTGGCCGGTGGGTTGAGGAACTGGGTAGCGACGACTCTCGGTGGTGGATCGGCCGATGAAAGGGTAGTGATGGAGGAAGTCAGGTTGTTAGGTGGAATGTGTGGGTGTCAAGCTAGGTCGGTGGTGGATGAAAGAGAGGGGCGGAGTTGTCACGTTCTACTACGGCGAGGAGAGTGGCAAGGCAGTCTTGCTCACGTGGAGGAGAAGTGATGGAATGGGGTGGCATGGGTTCTAGGTTCGGTTGCAGGCGTGTGATGGAAGAGGCGAGCTACCCGGGGTTGGTGCGGTCAACATGAGCAAGCAAGGTGGACGAGCAGGTTTTGTTAGAATGGCAGATGGTGAGGGTCGTTGGTGGATGCTCGGTTGACGGGGAAAAAGTGCATGCTCTCAGATCCAAGCTTATATATTAAATTTACCTCTATATTTAAATATATGTATTTTCAAATAAGAACATAAATGAAAGAAAGGCAGGGAGAATAAGAAGTGAACGAACAGAGTGAAAATGAACCGGACAATATATTGAAATATTGGGAATAGCAAAAGTCCAAAAGCTGAATTGCTGGGAATATAAATGGTTGATGGCTACTGATTATCACAGTGGAAAATGAAAAGACAATGGAAAACCAAAAGTTAAAATTACGAAACTGATACGGCTAGCCGTATTGTCGATTTCGTCGAATACCGAACTTAACGGTACATAGATATCAGTGGTATGATCATCCTATCAAAATCGATAACCGGTACCGAAAATGCTGCTTATTTGTCGAAAATAAGATAAATGAAGCAATAACAGTCAAAATTTGGAGAAAAGAAATATGACGTCTCACTCAGAAGATGATTTATAAATTTATTATATAAAAATATTCAGGTTTGGAAAACATTTTATTATCAACAATTACTAACTGATTTAAATTTAAATAAAATTACACAATAAAATAAACTTTATATTATCAGATGAAAATTTTCCATTTTCTATGTTCAAATAGACACATTCCAAATATCAAATTTTTATTCCCAAATTCAATTATTTAAAATTTCACAAAATTTCAGTTAAATATATATTAAAACTAATAAAATTTTATGGGTCGTTACAAGGTGTTAGTATTGTTATCCAAGTTTTGTGAGGACTCTGTGTATCTTCAAGTTAAATTGAGACACGTTCACCAAAGTGAAGATATGTCAAATTTGGCTCACATTGTATTAGAGTGGATACGTAGATTGGACTGTGATTAGTTCCACATCGTAAGCTATCCTAAAGAAAATGAGCATATATATGAGATTGGTAGCATATAATAATAAGTGATTCCTTTTGTTACAGCAAGTGTTTCCATCAACATATATGTGCTCCAGGGGATGTTGGGATATCCAGCCATGAATCCAAAAAAAATTCATTTCATTAATTTTTATCATGCATCTACAAATAAAAGTTAGAGAGCAGTAAAGTTATATATTTGACATATCAATAAGGGACGAGCTAAATTGGTAATTAGTATCAAATCAACATTGTTTATTCGATAAATTAAGTGCAAATGAAAACGATGAAGCTATAAATATGGAAATTTTTGGATGATTAATGGACTGAAGAAACAATGAATATAGTAAGAAAAATGACAAAAATAATAAAAACGTACATTATAGAAATTTATCGGATTTTATGAGCCTATATTATGATTTGTATTGAATATCTCTGTATATGGATTATAATCTATAAACTATATGCAATCATTCATTGATAGTAATTTGGAGTTATTTTTCCAAATATTTGAATAGTTAATGTGACGACCCAACTTTCTAGCCCTGGAAAGTCATATCATCTTGAAGAAAGAAAGAGATAGAAAAGAGAAAAGGTAGAGAAGGAAGAAGAAACAACATCAGAATCTAAATAGCGGAACGAATAAATTATATTAATCACATAAGTATTACATAATATACAATATTCATTAGAGTTACACAGATAATACATCACATACTAGACAGTTATAGCACATGTCTAGTTATACAATTCGATACACAATACAACACAGAGATACCAACACAGTGGAATACTATATATATATACAATGCCGAAGCCTCCTGCTCCATTACTCCTCCAGAATTCGTCAATGCTAACCTGAATCCCTTGGCTACTTGTAAAAATTTGAGTACCCGAGAGTTTATGAAAAATAGAAATAAACTCCGGGTCAGACATGGGTCTAGTATGAGTAACGGGTTAAAGTTGCTTAACTTTGAAAAACATTTGAAAACAAAAGGTATCATGTAAGACTTCCCACAAATAAACATGGGTAATTTTTTACCTTATGCTAACCAAATCATTTAATAGGAAATTCTGTGATATTATAATAGTGTCTAGGGTTTTCAAGTAAATAGAAAATAGCCGAAATTGTTACATTCGTTAAATTCCAGCTACTAGTCACAAAAGTGGGTAATACAAATCAAAACCGTAGGGTCCCGTAGGGAAAATGGGTTTCCATCAATGGTAGGGCTACTGGGGTACCGCCCGTCACAGTACGTGGCCTAGATCACTGTACCAAGGATCACTCCACACCCCCGCAACACAAGGCCGGAACCATTCCTTACTGAACAGTCCCGAACAAGATAACCCTGGCAGTTGGAGCTCAAAACTGCCCACACAGTCGAAATAAAAGGGACATCTAGACAGGGGAAAATCTCGTCCTGCTTGGGCATGACCCACCTAACCTTGCTGCACCTCCCCTATTTTAGCCATTCCCGGTTGATGAGGCTTGAGGTTGTGATTATGTTTAGAGAACACATCTCTTAGAATGCTCATCGCTCACCTGACGATGTTCTGAAAGCATTCAATCCATCCAAGTTCGTTTTGGGTTCGAACGAAACCGAAGGCATTATCTCGTTACACTAATTTTGGCATCACCCTCAGAGTTAACGACAATAACCCTTGCACTCTGAATCTTCACTTGAGAATTCACGACCTAACGTATAATTTGGATCGATGTGGTTTTCGGATGTCCAAATATGGAAACCCGATCTCGGTCTCATCGAAATCCAAATGCCATTTTAAAGGCCAAGTTGTTTTAGAGTTTAAAACAATTCAATTCAATTATCTATATACACGCAGATAGATAATTCACAATATCACAATAGATAATCAACATTATCATCATAAACAGATAATCCATTTTATCATCCCAAATAGATAATTAATATTATCATATTTAAACCAAGCATCCATATCACATAGATATTACTCATCTCATATCTGAGTTCACAATCATTCAATGAAATATCAATACCATCCATAAGCAATGATTTATAATCATACCATTTATAATTAATTTAAAATGAATTAAATTGATTACTTCTATCTCTAATTAAGTTAAAGTAAATTAAATTGATTACTTCATTCTATAAATCCTGCTTATATAACCATTAATTAACTGTAATCTAATCAATTAATCATTCTCTAAGCATTTATCAGGATTAAACACCTTTGATTAATCATCCTCTAATTACAATAAGTAATTAGTCTTTAATTAATTTCACAAATTATTTATCCTAAATTATTCATAGTAATTAACATTTAATTACTTCATTTATTAATTAAATATAATTAATTACATTTATCCTTAATTAATTACACTAATTAATCACCTCATTATTAATTATTCCTTAATTAATCCATTATAATTTACGTCATTAATTATATTAAATAATGATCTCTAATTATATTTAAATTAAATTACTTTATTTAAAAATTAATTACATTAAGCGATTAATCTTTATTTAACACAATTATTAATCACCCTTGATTAATAAAAAACCAGTAATTAATGATAATTACTTATTAAATAAATTAATTATTCCATAATTAATTATCTCCATTAATTAATCATTTTTCAGTTAATTACATTCAGTAATTATCATCTAATTACTCCCCTAAGTAATTATGCTCCATTAATTACACTAAGTAATTACACTTATCAAATCATCAAATGATTTTCTTAAATTAATTAAACTAAATTAATTAACTTAAATTAATCATCTTATCAAAATTAATTACAATAAGTAATTAATCCCTTAATTACTTTTATCAAGTAATTACATTTAACAATTTACAATAGATTATCTAGATTAATTTATCTAATTAATTATCAAAAGTAATCACATTAATTAATTATTTAATAATCCTTAGTTAATTATCTTCATTAACTAATAACATTTCTTTAATTACTTCCTTAATTAATCTCGTATTCTAAATCATTAATTATAAATTAATTAAATAAGTCATTCTTTAATTAACTTATTAATTAAATCACTTCAATATTTTAATTATCTCCAAGATAATCCATTTCTTTATTAATGATTTCATTACCATTAAAGTGTAAAACATTACACTTTTGAATTTAAATTTAAATTACATTTTGAATTTAAGATTCAAAATGATTATATATTTAAACATTAATCAAATTTAAATATCAACTTATAAGCCTATATAAGAAAATTTCTAACAAAATTACTTAAATTTTCGTTTAAAATTTAAGCTTTAAATACATTAACTTTTAACTTGAAAATTCAAGTTAAAAAAATTATTTAACTTTTCATTCAAAATCCTTTTTATAAAGAACTTTATCAAAATCAAATTCAAATATTTATTTGAAAACAAATTACTTTGAAATACTATTTGATTTAAACTTGTTTAAAACATTCAGGTTCAAAAACTGATTAAAATCACAGATTTGAATTAAAGAAAAACATGAATCTATTATTTTAACTTTGATTTAAAACTTTGATTTAACTTGCTTTTAAAACATTAATTTTAAATTCTTGATTTAAAAATCAAAATTCATTTTAAAACCTTAAGATTCAAAAGTTTCATTTGAATCTATACTTTAAACTTTGAATTTAAACCACTGTTTAAATTCCGTTTTCAAAATCTAAATTAAATTTAAAATCTGAAACTATCAAGTTTTTAATCCTGAAAACCCACATTTAAATATTTTAAAACTTTTATTTCATTTCAGATTAGAATTCAAAAATAAATTTGAATCCACACTTCAAACTGGATTTAAACTTTATTTAAATCTAGTATACAAATTTAAATTTCATTTAAATTTGTTTTTAAAAATCAATTACTGTCAGGTTTTACAAAAACCTGAAGCAAACAACTGACTCGAGTCAAACAAGATTTCTTACCAGTCATTTCCTCTTTTTCTTCGAGTCAAGTACTCGAATAACTCGAGTCTACCCCGAGTTCAAAACTCTACACACCACTAAAGTTCATCAGAACTTCAAACTGCATAGTGTTCGTGCACCGTGGCTCTAGCCATCTCCGGCCATCCACTAGCACTTCTAACATACACATACACATACAAGCCTGGTTTGCTTCCATTCTTTAGATACATAGATATTTATTTTACTTTGTTCTTAGCTTTGCATTTATTTATTTCTTTTTACTTGCCTGGGCAATGTTTTTACTTATGTCCAAATATATAAAGTTGTTTTAGTCTTTGCTATATATGAATTTTAGCCTAAGTATTTAATTCCATTTCTAACATGTGTGTTTATTTTTATTTTTCTTTAATTTTTAAACTTAAACTATCAATACTAAATTTACTTATTATTTATATACTTATGTTAATATTTATGAAATTTGTTTTATTTTAAATATTATTGAAAAACTTTATTTTAAATTTTCAAATCAAAGCTTTCTATCAAAATACACACACACACACACACACACACAGATATATATATATATATAAACTTAAGATGACAATTTCTATTTATATTAAAAATCCATTTATAAAGATATTACATTATTAATATAGCTCATTATTAAATTAAAAATAATTTATAAAAGAAATTATCTCTTTATTAATAAATTACTAATTTTTATCAAGCTATATTAAAAAAACAACAAAACAAACTTTTTGTTTAAATGTTAACTTTGGCTAGAATCATTTTAAACAATTAAATTTATCTTAAGTATTTTAAAATCATATGGTTATTTATTTAATATTAAATTAAATCAAATTTCCAAATTACCAAAAATATTAAAATTAGAAAACATGCCTTTATTTATTAAATTTAAAACAAAGCTTATCTATTTACAATATATACAAACATATATACATTACAAATAGAAAAAAATTTATTAGCCTTTAAAAGATAAATTATCAGTTAAATATTTATTTAAAAGAAGATTATTAAATCAAATTCAAATTTATTATGAACAATATTGTCAAATCAATTTAAATTTAACGTAGATTATTGAATTGATATTGCCAAAAATTTTGGGATATCACAATCCTCACCCTTAAAAGAATTTCGTCCCCGAAATTTAAAACAAAGGTAATTTAATAATCTAATCAAAGATTTAAATTTAAAAAACAAGCCTATATTAATCATATTCTAACAACCATAGCAACCAATTCATCCAATCAAACAAATCTAATTATCCAGATATAATTCTGGATAGAATTTTCTCGAGTTTTCCAAGTAAAAATACCGGAATACTCGCTCTACAGAATCCAAACAATCAATACGACTAAGCTACAGATCTTCCACTCATCTAGATCTACAAAATAAGACAGGATATTAGACTACAGACAAGTCTGACTCAACAACCAAAACTCCCTGAACTGCTGGTTCTACAACCAGAGATAGCTCATACACGTATTCCCTCAAAGATACGTGAAACACTCTAAATTCCGGTTATCCAAACTGGCAATTCATTCCTATAGACCAAACACTAATCCTAAGAAGAACAGTAGAAAAAGATCCAAATATCTCGGAGCTAGCTTCCCAATCTTTCCAAATCTTATAGCTCTTATGGATCGGAGAAAACCTCAACAACAAAGAAGTCTCTAACTTTGAATTCCAAATTCCCCATCTCCTATCCACAAAACTCTTCTGACGATCCTGGGCTACCTACATCCTTACTAATCAGCTCAACCCTTGCTAATGCCCTCAGAAATAAACTAAACCAAAAACAATCCAACAAAATGATCTTTCCAAGATCAATCCAAAAATCAGAACATAACTCTATTCCAAAATCAGCAGACAGATCTCACTTCCCTCGTCCGGAAAAGATAAAACAGGTGTACTCCAAACTGGCCTTAAGATCCTGAAAAATTTCCCAAAGAACCTTCCAATCCAAACACTGCAAATCCCAGTTGTTTCCAAACTAAAACAGCTGCCACCACGCTTCCACTACGCAACACTGATTGAGTAGATGAAAATTATGATGATGATCACGAGGACAAACTGGACAACACCTCCCAGAACTATGGTTCAACAGATCCACTAAAGTAACTCAGAAGTCCCTCCCAAAACCTGAGCTGTTTCACCAAACTCATTCTCCAGAAATCATCCTACTACTAAGCTGAACCACCAGTACCACTCTTGGAATCCAGTCGATAGGAAAACTCAATCTCCAGATGCGGACAAAACTCTGACCTCCTAAAGACATCCAGAAAATTCAGATAACCCAAGAGAACACTCAAATAATCGCAAGTCACTTTTACGATCAATCCAGCCCATTTCCAAAGAAAAACCGTCCTCTCTTTACCAAACAGAACAACCTATGCTTAATTAGCCAATCCATCGAAGAAACAGAACCACTCTGCTGCTCCTGAAATTACCACAAGAAAAACTGCTAAGCCAGCAGATCTCCTTGACGGCACAAAGAACACTCCGGGCTGTACTGCTGACTCAGATGCCAAAAAGCTTCCTATCCAAAGCTCTTCGAGAAACTCGGTCCTCAAACCAAACAGAAACACCCTACTGAACTTAGCCACAACACCGAAGCAGACACACTTCCTTAACTTGTTCCAAAGAAACATCTTCGAAGACATCCACCGTCACTGTGTCTCATCACATGGCTACTACATCCTGAGGTATCAAGATATCATGACTTGCTTCTGCCAAACTGACAGATCCAAACTCTAGCTCATCCAAATTCACTCGAGACAGTATCAGGTCTACAGTCTCGACAGATACACATCCAACCTCAAACATTCAGACTCCACCCATTGGTAGTCGTGTTACACACACCGCTACACTATCTACCTTTATAACTTATATTGAAAAACCCGAATAGGTAATCCAACAAATAGGTAGAAATAACACAAACACACACACACACACATACACACAAACACATATATCAAAATTACAAATATGCTCTCTCAAGAAGGAAATCACTCAAGAGCCTAGGTATTCGCTCAACCTAGCGCTCTGATACCAACTGTGACAATCTAGGATTTTCAACCATCGACAGCGGTTCACTCGGCTAGTAGGCTTTGCAACCATCCCAGCCCCGCCGTGGCTCACAGTGATACCTCGGGTTTGCCTTTACGGCCAGCCTCTTGACTCGCAACCAACCCCGCAAGGCCTTATACTAACCCCGGGGGCATGTAGGGGTAAGATTCTCCCGTTCGCCACCTAACGCAATGAGAGAACACCCTATCACGCTGTAATGTAGCAAACCTGATCCCGGTCTCATCGAAATCCAAACGCCATTTTAAAGGCGAAGTTATTTTAGAGTTTAAAACAATTCAATTCAATTATCTATATACACACAGATAGATAATTCACAATACGACAATAGATAATCAACATTATCATCATAAACAGATAATCCATTTTATCATCCCAAACAGATAATTAATATTATCATACTTAAACCAAGCATCCATATCACATTGATATTACTCATCTCATATATGAGTTTACAATCATTCAATGAAATATCAATATCATCCATAAGCAATGATTTATAATCATACCATTTATAACTAATTTAAAATAAATTAAATTAATCACTTCTATCTCGAATTAATTTAAAGTAATTTAAATTAATTACTTCATTCTATAAATCCTGCTTATATAACCATTAATTAATTGTAATCTAATTAATTAATCATTCTCTAAGCATTTATCAGGATTAAACACCTTTGATTTAATCATCCTCTAATTACAATAAGTAATTAGTCTTTAATTAATTTCACAAATTAATTATCCTAAATTATTCATAGTAATTAACATTTAATTACTTCATTTATTAATTAAATATAATTAATTACATTTATCCTTAATTAATTACATTAATTAATCACCTCATTATTAATTATTACTTAATTAATCCATTATAATTTACATCATTAATTATATTAATTAATGATCTCTAATTATATTTAAATTAAATTACTTTTTTTAAATTTATTACATTAAGAGATTAATCTTTATTTAAACATAATTATTAATGACCCTTAATTAATAACAAACCAGTAATTAAATATCCTTAATTACTTATTAAATAAATTAATTATTCCATAATTAATCATTTTCATTAATTAATCATTTTTCAGTTAATTACATTCAGTAATTATCATCTAATTGCTCCCTTAAGTAATTATGCTCCATTAATTACACTAAGTAAATACACTTATCAAATCATCAAATGATTTTCTTAAATTAATTAAACTAAATTAATTTACTTAAATTAATCATATTATCAAAATTAATTACAATAAGTAATTAATCCCTTAATTACTTTTATCAAGTAATTACATTTAACAATTTACAATAGATTATCTAAATTAATTAATCTAATTAATTATCAAAATTGATCACATTAATTAATTATTTAATATTCCTCAGTTAATTATCTTCATTAACTAATAAAATTTCTTTAATTACTTCCTTAATTAACCTCTAATTCTAAATCATTAATTATAAATTAATTAAATAAGTCATTCTTTAATTAACTTATTAATTAAATCACTTCAATATCTTAATTATCTCTAAGCAATCCATTTCTTTATAAATGATTTCACTACCATTAAAGTGTAAAACATTACACTTTTGAATTTAAATTTAAATTACATTTTGAATTTAAGATGATTATATATTTAAACATTAATCAAATTTAAATATCAACTTATAAACCTATATAAGAAAATTTCTATCTAAATTACTTAAATTTGTATTTAAAATTTAAGCTTTAAATACATTAACTTTTGGTTTGCAAATTCAGGTTAAAAAAAATTATTTAATTTTTCATTCAAAATCCTTTTTATAAAGAACTTTATCAAAATCCAATTCAAATATTTATTTGAAAACAAATTACTTTGAAATACTATTTGATTTAAACTTGTTTAAAACATTCAGATTCAAAAACTGATTAAAATAACAGATTTGAATTAAAGAAAAACGTGAATCTATTATTTTAAATTTGATTTAAAACTTTGATTTAACTTGCTTTTAAAACATTAATTTTAAATTCTTGATTTAAAAATCCAAATTCATTTTAAAACCTTAAGATTCAAAAGTTTCATTTGAATCTATACTTTAAACTTTGAATTTAAACCACTGTTTAAATTCTGTTTTCAAAATCTAAATTAAATTTAAAATCTGAAACTGTCAGTTTTTTAATCCTGAAAAGCCACATTAAAATATTTTAAAACTTTTATTTCATTTCAGATTAGAATTCGATCCACACTTCAAACTGGATTTAAACTTTGTTTAAATATAGTATACAAATTTAAATTTCATTTAAATTTGTTTTTAAAAATCAATTACTGTCAGGTTTTACAAAAACCTGAAACAAACAACTGACTCGAGTCAAACAAGATTTTCTTCGAGTCATTTCCTCTTCTGCTTCGAGTCAAGTACTCGAATAACTCGAGTCTACCCCGAGTTCAAAACTCTGCACACCACTAAAGTTCATCAGAACTTCAAACTGCACGGTGTACGTGCATCGTGGCTCCGGCCATCTCCGGCCATCCACCAGTACTTCAATCCATCAGCGACCATCACCTGACGACATCACGACCCTCCAAAGCCACCACACTTGCTCGAATCAAAATCAAGCGTCCAATCTCAAACCTGGAAACACAATCAGGTTTCGCCCCTCAAAACCTGTCAACACCTCAACCTCGCCGTTTTGACCACTGAAGGTCTGCAATTCCGGCTACACCTTCCCTAAAGACCAAGCTTCCATCTCCCTCAAAACCATTACATTCGATCAACTATAGAAGGAGAGATGATCGAATCTTCCAGTCTGATAAAACTAGGGTTCCCAACCAAGAATCCACCACCGCTGCCTCCTCGATGAAATGCATCACCATCAACCATTTTCCCATCAACTACAAACACTCCTTCATCAATATCCAAGATTCCTACCTCTCTAGATACAAAGATCATCAGAAATACCCATATTTCCACTTTCTAATGAACCTAGAACTGCTCTCTAACCTCTTTACTAAAAATCATAATTTTTTTTTAAAATTCATGTTTTGATTTTAGTATTCAATTTATATTCATGAATCCAGAAAATAGGATGATTAAATTTTCATTTAATTGAGCTTGCACAGTTGCTATGATTTTCCAGAGCCAATACAAGTTTATATAAACTTAATCAAATTCTAAAACTTACTTTAAAATTAAACAAAATTTTTTGTTTGTAAACTAAATCCTAACAGAAATTTAGCCAAAGAGAAAATGAATTTTAAACAACAGGAAGACTGGAACTATGAACAGAGGACATTCTTATAACTTGCGTACAACTGTTTACATTTACATATATATACACACCACAATATTTTATCACAAAATTAGCATGCAACTAGATAAAATTTTAGATTTTAAAAGTTACTCACCATTGCTTTGAGAATGAACATGGCATTTTGGTTTGAAATAGCTTAGGACTCTAAAAACCAAGAATTGTTTGCTTTGATCTCCTAATCTTCTTGTTTGTTGAGTTGCAGTCATTATTTAAGTTGTATAGAAATGGAAATGCTAACTTGTATTTTCTCCTGACTTTCTATGACTTGAACGAATGAAATAGGGATAGATATAGAAGAGTTGTACATAGGGGTAGGTGATATCTGGGTAGCTATTTTAAGTACAAATATTTTTATTTTTTTTATTTTATAGATTGGTCAGAGATTTTATTTTGGAGGCCGGGTAGATTTTTGGAACAATTCGAATGGACTAAAATGTTGCTAGTATTTAATGTTTGAGTACTTTGTGTCTCCTACTTAGCTTACCTTCATGTTAAGATATTTTACTTTTACTTTGTTCATGCCCTTTAAAAAAGAATTTTTTACAAGTTACATACACATACAAGCCTGGTTTGCTTCCATTCTTTAGATACATAGATATTTATTTTACTTTTTTTGTAACGACCCGTTAAGTTCGACCATTTAAAATTGTTTGTTTAATAGGATTTTTGTAATTTATTTTAGTTGAAAGAATAAAGGTGGTAGATAAATATTAAAATGAAGGCTAGAATAAATTATATAGAAGTGACTTAGAAACCTATTTAAAGACATTTGAATAAAATTCAAATGAATTAAGTAGAGAAAGAAAGAAAAATTCTTACCTGGACATAAAATTTAATATGGGAATATTAAACCAATTTAATGCAATAAAAGATTGTGAACGATAAATTGAATAGATTAAGAAACCCTGTTATTGCAAGTCAATAAATTTGTAAACCCTAATGAACATCTCAGAATTTATAAATTTATTGAAATTTAAGACATAGCATAAGCGTAGAACTATAGGTATGATGACAAACTTTTATAAATTGGCTAATTAAGGGTCAGCAAATTTATTTGGAAATCAAACTCAATTAAGGGTAAGTAATTATGATGGATTGATGGCATAAACGTTACTAATTTTTATCATAGTAACGGAAGTGCAGATGGAAGGCAACTGTAGAAATTTAAGTACGTATTAACAATTGAAAGGGACTGTCGATTGAATGGAGTACTTTAGGTTGTCTTACTAAATTTAGAATTTAACATAAGACAAATAGAAATAAATCAATAAACGTATAGATTTTAAGTTTATTATGATGAATTATTTTAGTAATATGACTTAGAATAAATGAAATAATTTGGGTTAATTTGTTTTTAATGGAATTAAAGGTTGCAATATTCATAGGTAAGGATTTAGATGAAATAGATTGATGTATGAAAAATTTAATTGGATAAATGGCAATTAATTCCTTTAATTTGTGCAATTAATGTATGTTTAATTGATAACGATAAAAAGTTGATTTTTTTTGGTGTAACCAACGTAAAATGTGACGCCCCACCTCTATACCCACGCTAGCCAAGAACACTACGGTGTAGTGCTGTCAACTAGCACGGAGAATAAGGCTGTTGAGGAGCGGCCATCAATAGTTGGCCTTACACTAGTATTGGTTATCTCGATGGGAGTGATATAAATATATATATTCTTTCATTTTTCATCTCTGATTTATTTTCACCCATCGACATACCCCAATTCCAGTATAAAACGAACTACGATGGTTCGTAATAGTTTAGAACAGTAAATATAAAATAACAACACAGATAATATAAATGCGGAACACAGATGAAACAGAAAGTCTCATATATATATAATAACTGATGTCAGTTACAATACATTCACACGGTATATATGATACAACTACAACAGTCGACTCAGGAAGTTACATATACAAGTACATTAACGTATATAATATACATGAATACATATCTTCCTATACAATCATACAGACTACTACAAATAACGACGACTACTCCAAAAGATATGAAAGAACTTCATAGCTCTAGCAGCAACCCAAAGCAGAATATCTACAACCTGAAATACTCGGTCTGACCCGAGTATTAAATTCAAAAGAAAATAATACTCGGGTCAGTCTAATTCAAACTCAGTTATTAGTGCACAGAAGCAATAATAATTAAATAATGAATAGACGACAGTAATTAAACCAAATCAGAATGCAATTCAGAATATTGAATTGAAATGAACAAACAGTTCAAACCATTGAAATATCAATTAAAATATTAATTCAAGTAGGGCTGCAGTACACGCACGCGTGCACTGCCTCTCCACTACTGCATAAGGAATATGCAAAAGATCAAACAATCAAAACAAAATAAAATATCATAAAAGCCATACCGTGTGGCTGCAGTTCACGCTTGCGTGCACTGCCTTGCCACTACAGTGATGACGTACCCAATGAATACCGTGTGGCTGCAGTTCACGCTTGCGTGCACTGCCTTGCCACTACAGTGATGATGTACCCAATGAATATTCATAAGCAAACACAAGATCAAACCCGAGTTACCGGATTCAACTCAAGTGCAATAAAATAATGTCAAAGTGAAATACAGTGATCAAATGCAAAAGGTCAAGTCAGTGACTCAATTCAACCGTAGCATTCAAAACACAAAGCAGTGGGACAACTACAAAAATAGGAGGAGGGTGAGGGCACCAGAGGTATGGCACCACAGCACCGAATACAATTGACCAAATGCAAATAAAGACAGAGCATCAATGCAATGTATCCGATTCAAGAACAAAGGCGGTGGACAGAGCATGCATATGAAGCAACCAGGCTTGACTGGAAGGTTCAGATA
Source organism: Allium cepa (assembly GCA_030765085.1). Lineage (NCBI taxonomy): Eukaryota > Viridiplantae > Streptophyta > Magnoliopsida > Asparagales > Amaryllidaceae > Allium > Allium cepa. The sequence continues at coordinate 544,541,476 of CM060943.1, read as the reverse complement.
TGTACCATAAATAAATATCACACCAACTACACAAGGGATCAATGCACACATCTTAATTGAACCAAATCCTATATTGATGCGGAAATGGCCACAACACCAAAGGATCAGGGAAAACAACAACAAGTGGTAAGAGACTAGGCAAATACAACTGAGTTAAAGTGAATGGCAACCACTTGAACCCGAGGTAGTGCAACTGCATGAAGGCCGGACCAAACTACAAAAATGAACAATATGCAAGAGAAGATGACAAAGACCACAAGACTCAAATGACTGAATGCAACCAACAACTCCAGATTAATACAAATGACACTGAATATAAATCAAAATACTTAGCTCAAACCAACAACCAAGTTCAAGGCCTACCAATTGGAATAGTAGGACCGAGATCTCCTACAAGAGACTACAAGATAAAGAAGAGATGACAGTAAGGAGCTACAGAATAAAATAGAGGTGGCAGTATGAAGCTACAGGATAAAACAGTTCCATACCCAAGCAACCAATAAAATGTTGAACCAACACACATACCAGTGGATCAGCAAGGTACAAAGAGCAACACTGTGAACACAGTGAACTCAGTCAAGGCAGCTAGTAAATCAAATGTCCAAAGATGTTGAAGTCAGGTAACTTCAACACAATTTGCAAACTAATGCAGTAAATGTCAAGTAAACAACTGCAGATACAAATTGAAGCAGTGCACAATCATCAACGAAACTCAAGTGTCAACTAGACATCATGATTATGTAGAAAATATTTTCAATGCAATGGTTATATCAAAATAAGCTACAGGAGGATCAAACTCGAAGGATACTTCAACTACAAATGTGTTGCATGAAAAAGAAGTGTAATAAATGCATATTGTAGCAGTGGGTCGTGAAAGCAATGGATTTGAATCACAAACCAAGTGCACAAAAATTACAACATACATGCAACTGTACAGTGTGCATATGGGCAAAATAAACATGCACAACATTAAGGTCAGAAGCACAAGGATGCGCAACTCACACGTAAATGCATCAACAACTTGAAGCCAAGTGATACATTCAAACAACAAATGGATGCACAGAATTAACTCGATGCAGTCTCGAATCAAACCAAAAAGAAACAAATGCAACAGTCTTAAAGCACCATCAACAAAAGGGAACAACAGAGAAACGAAGTCAGTGCCCAAAAATCGAACCAAATCTATTTTGATTTAAAAATCAAGTTGAAGCATAGTATGGTCCACCAAACAAAAGTCCCCAAAATCAAGTGACTGAAGTCACAAAAAAAAATCGAAATCGTGATGGTCACGAGATATTGAACAGTCCAAATTCAAAGCCGAGTTAACCAAGTAACACAAATACACACGAATATGTAAAATCAGAGAAAGCATCAACAACGAACCCAAATCAAACGCAAAACATATTGCTAAGTTGAATTAGATGTGAGTAAACTCACCTAGTCGACGAATTGAAGCCAAGCACACCGCAGCAGCCACGCGAGACGAGCAACCATCGGAATCGAAACCCTAATTCCAGAAAGAAGCCGAAGCCCTAATTCGACAAAGAGAGACCGCCATTTTTCTTTTCGTTTAGGGTTTCGAATAATTGAAAATGAGAGAGAGGGATCGGGTTAGCCAACAGGAATGAAGAGGGGAACGGTTATAAGAACGAAGAGAGGGGGATGGGTCGAACGACATTCAAAAATAAATGGCCGGTAATCACAAATTTCAAAGCTCACAACACATAACAAATTTTATTTTATTTTATTTTTAAGAATTTCTTTTAACAATTTATAAATCAATTTTAATTCAGAATTTAAAAACTTCAAATAGAAGTTTGTGTCAATATTAATCATTTAAGTCGATTATAAATCGATGCGAAATACCGGGTTGTTACAGACTCCCCGCCTTAAAGAAATTGCGTCCTCGCAATCATAAGGAACAAACGGGTAAAAGGTAACAACCATAAAAGCATGTCATCACATGATGAAGAAATTCGAAGTAGGAAGTTCACCATAAAGAGCATGATAGAGAAAGCCTGATCGTGATTGCTCGATGAATTCTCTGGATTCCAAAGTGAAATTCATAGGATTTGAGAACCAATAAACTTTCACGAGAAAACACCTTTATTTCGAAGGTGGCGAACCCCCGAAACATTGATGTGAATAGAATGTTGCTCAACGTCAAATCTGGTGAAACTTCAATTTCTTCAATAATACCGGGCTCAAAAATAGAAATCGGAAATTCCTAAGGCATTTCCGTAATTGGAAGACGTAGAAAACGTCATGAATAGTAGAAAATTGAGCCGGTACACTGGCGTAGTACAATATAAACGCCAAAGAAATCTTTTAATTTCATAAAGGAAATTCACAAATTATCAACAAAATCTAATTATCAATAGATAATTCAGAGATCTCAAATCACAAATATTCGATTATCAAAAACGATAATCAAATCAACAAGTATTCGATTATCAAAATCGAAAATCAATCTTAAATAACAAATATTTAATTATCACAAACGACAATTAAATGTCAAATATCTAATTATCAATAGATAATTAGAAACAATAAATATCTGATTATCAAAAACGATAAATCAGAAATCACGAATCAACGATTATTTAATTATCACAATTGATAATCAAATCACAAATATCTAATTATCACAAACGATAATTAGATCTCAAATATCTGATTATCACAAGCGATAATCAGAAACAATAAATATCTGATTATCAAAAACGATAAATCAGAAATCATAAACATCCAATTATCAAAACGATAATCAGAAATTACCACAACGGTAATCAAATTTCAAATTACAAATTTTTCAATTAACGAGTCCGAAATTAACCGAAATAGCAAACGCACATGACTCATAACCACGAGTTTTACTAAATCGTTTAATTCACTTCATCATTTCCTTGAAAGTGCATAATTGTGTATTTTAAATAAATAACATTTTACGTTCTCAAACGAACAAGTCCGGAATTAAGCGAATCAGTAAAAGAAAGGGGTCATAGTCCTCGATTTTTCTGAAACGTTTAATTCGCTTCCTCATTCTTTTGAAAGCGCAAATCGTAAAGATTTTGAAAACAATTTTGATTTATATTTTGAAATATTTTGAAGAATAACAAATTTTTAAAACACGTGATTAAAATAGCAATGTCAGTAGCAACTTCGACGTACGTCAAAATTTCATCGAAATAATTGGCATCAAAATATAATACCAATGAATTTTCGTTCATCAAAGAGGTCACAAGAATCTTCTCAAAGATAGAAAGGGGTATCATACCCTAAACTTGTATTCATAACAAGTCAATAACACACGAATTCACCAATGCACAAGAATTGATAAAACTTATCAATAGAAATCACGAAAATTGGTGAAGCACAAATTCTAGAAATCCTCACAAGAAATCCAGAAAACACAAGCTAAGAGTATGAGAACTCGAACGCGAGTATGAAAACTCGAACCGGAGTATGAAAACTCGAACCGGAGTATGAAAACTCGAACGCGAGTATGAAAACTCGAACGGAGTATGAAAACTCGAAGGAGAGTATGGAAACTCAAACGGAGTATGAAAACTCAAACGGAGTATGAAAACTCGAACAGAGTATGAAAACTCGAACAGAGTATGAAAACTCAAACGGAGTATGAAAACTCGAACAGAGTATGAAAACTCAAACGGAGTATGAAAACTCGAACAGAGTATGAAAACTCAAACGGAGTATGAAAACTCAAAGGAGAGTATGGAAACTCACCAACACGCGAGCATGAAAATTCATCAACACATGTAACGCAAAGCGAGAACGGGAGCACAGAATCTCACCTACACGTGAGCATGAAAATCACCAACACGGGCAACGCAAAGCGAGAACGGGAGCACGGAATCTCACCTACACGCGAGCATGAAAAATCATCAACACGTGCAACGCAAAGCGAGAACGGGAGCACGGAATCTCACCTACCCGCGAGCATGAAAAATCATCAACACGTGCAACGCAAAGCGAGAACGGGAGCACGGAATCTCACCTACACATGAGCATGAAAATCACCAACACGTGCAATGCAAAGCGAGAACGGGAGCACAGAATCTCACCTACACGTGAGCATGAAAATCACCAACACGGGCAACGCAAAGCGAGAACGGGAGCACGGAATCTCACCTACACGCGAGCATGAAAAATCATCAACACGTGCAACGCAAAGCGAGAACGGGAGCACGGAATCTCACCTACCCGCGAGCATGAAAAATCATCAACACGTGCAACGCAAAGCGAGACGCTATCTCATGGTTGCAAGCCATTAATTTTGACACACGAATGGCCCGAAGACCGTGGGGCGCTACCCCACATGTGTGAGTCGAAATCACACAGATTGAGGTCCAGACTAACCAAAAAAATCAAAAGAGGTATGTGTGAGTGGAATCACACAAGTGGTGTCTAGTCTAACCTCACAATCAAAAGAAAAGTATGTGTGAATGAAATCACACAAGTGGTGTCTAGACAATCCTCAAAGCCCAAGAGATATGTGTGAGACGAAATCACACCGATGAGGCCTAGTCTAACCGTAAAAATGATCGTCATGATCAACGAGAAGTGTCAATTACACTAAGCTAGTAAATATAAAAGTTTAGCTTCATATCCGATAACCACTTGCTTAACTTAAATATTTACGAACAAACTGTAAATCTTCACTAATAAAATTTGTCACAAGAGATTCAATCGAATAAGTCCAAGAATTAACCGGCGAAGTAAACGCGAGCGTTATATACCACTCGTTTTACTAAGTCGTTTAATTAGATTTCTCATACGAGTGAAATAAAGATTTGTATATACTAATAGATTGAAAAACAGTTTCAAAAACGAGTTTGGTATTGAAAATAGAGTTGAAAACATTTTGATAAAAGAGTTTTTGATATTTACTACTAGTATTGAAACCTTTATATTTTTAAAGTGACAAATCACAAAAATGATTGTAGAAACAATCAATCACAAGAATTCACATACGAAGACGTGAATAGAATCCAAAGAAATCGATACCGGATTCATCGAAAGGTATGTTCACAAAAATCCCGAAGAAAAGGTCATCAAAGTTGCTAATAAATGATAGCAACAAATCGGGAAATAATCAAGAATCGACTAAATTTGAAAACCAAATCAATTCACTAAGATTCACATTCGAAGACGTGAATAAAATACAAAGAATTCGATTCCAAATCCATCAAAGTAGGAATACCCAAAATTCCTGAAATAGAAGTTATCAAAGTCGACAAAGGTGATAACAACTAACCGGAAAAGAAGAACCGATCAACAATTGGAAAAACAAAGCAGAACGAGTATAAATGCTTGAATGACTTTAGCAAAAGTAAAAGTCAAATCAACGTCGATATCGACAAGGCAAAGACCAAGACAATTTCTTTTATACCAAAGAAATTTTAAAACTATCAGAGAGAGGCACATGAAAACCAACAAACCATGGATAAACAGACAGAGTCGACAATTGGAATGCAATTTGTCTCAAAGATTGATACCCAAAACCCAATTATATGGAAACTGCATTAAGTACACGAATCAGAGATAAGAATGCATATATATAGCAGTTCGAATAAACAATGCGAGTTCAAATCGAAGTGGGTACTAGTTGCAGCAATATGCAACTTGGTAGAGCATATATACACTGATACTTAGAAGTGTAAACTCAAGTGAGCAAGTGCGATAGAGAATAGCAACAATGCTCACGAATAAGCGTTAGGAATTCATTCCTAACAATCAAAGATGATCTTAAGACAAAGATGTGAAATAAAACATCGACAAATAGTTGTAACACATGTACTATCTAAGTTATGTTTTATATTTGTTCTAAACCCCAGGCTCTGATACCAAGCTGTGACGCCCCACCTCTATACCCACGCTAGCCAAGAACACTACGGTGTAGTGCTGTCAACTAGCACGGAGAATAAGGCTGTTGAGGAGCGGCCATCAATAGTTGGCCTTACACTAGTATTGGTTATCTCGATGGGAGTGATATAAATATATATATTCTTTCATTTTTCATCTCTGATTTATTTTCTCCCATCGACATACCCCAATTCCAGTATAAAACGAACTACGATGGTTCGTAATAGTTTAGAACAGTAAATATAAAATAACAACACAGATAATATAAATGCGGAACACAGATGAAACAGAAAGTCTCATATATATATAATAACTGATGTCAGTTACAATACATTCACACGGTACATATGACACAACTACAACAGTCGACTCAGGAAGTTATATATACAAGTACATTAACGTATATAATATACATGAATACATATCTTCCTATACAATCATACAGACTACTACAAATAACGACGACTCCTCCAAAAGATATGAAAGAACTTCATAGCTCTAGCAGCAACCCAAAGCAGAATATCTACAACCTGAAATACTCGGTCTAACCCGAGTATTAAATTCAAAAGAAAATAATACTCGGGTCAGTCTAATTCAAACTCAGTTATTAGTGCACAGAAGCAATAATAATTAAATAATGAATAGACGACAGTAATTAAACCAAATCAGAATGCAATTCAGAATATTGAATTGAAATGAACAAACAGTTCAAACCATTGAAATATCAATTAAAATATTAATTCAAGTAGGGCTGCAGTACACGCACGCGTGCACTGCCTCTCCACTACTGCATAAGGAATATGCAAAAGATCAAACAATCAAAACAAAATAAAATATCATAAAAGCCATACCGTGTGGCTGCAGTTCACGCTTGCGTGCACTGCCTTGCCACTACAGTGATGACGTACCCAATGAATACCGTGTGGCTGCAGTTCACGCTTGCGTGCACTGCCTTGCCACTACAGTGATGATGTACCCAATGAATATTCACAAGCAAACACAAGATCAAACCCGAGTTACCGGATTCAACTCAAGTGCAATAAAATAATGTCAAAGTGAAATACAGTGATCAAATGCAAAAGGTCAAGTCAGTGACTCAATTCAACCGTAGCATTCAAAACACAAAGCAGTGGGACAACTACAAAAATAGGAGGAGGGTGAGGGCACCAGAGGTATGGCACCACAGCACCGAATACAATTGACCAAATGCAAATAAACACAGAGCATCAATGCAATGTATCCGATTCAAGAACAAAGGCGGTGGACAGAGCATGCATATGAAGCAACCAGGCTTGACTGGAAGGTTCAGATATGTACCATAAATAAATATCACACCAACTACACAAGGGATCAATGCACACATCTTAATTGAACCAAATCCTATATTGATGCGGAAATGGCCACAACACCAAAGGATCAGGGAAAACAACAACAAGTGGTAAGAGACTAGGCAAATACAACTGAGTTAAAGTGAATGGCAACCACTTGAACCCGAGGTAGTGCAACTGCATGAAGGCCGGACCAAACTACAAAAATGAATAATATGCAAGAGAAGATGACAAAGACCACAAGACTCAAATGACTGAATGCAACCAACAACTCCAGATTAATACAAATGACACTGAATATAAATCAAAATACTCAGCTCAAACCAACAACCAAGTTCAAGGCCTACCAATTGGAATAGTAGGACCGAGATCTCCTACAAGAGACTACAAGATAAAGAAGAGATGACAGTAAGGAGCTACAGAATAAAATAGAGGTGGCAGTATGAAGCTACAGGATAAAACAATTCCATACCCAAGCAACCAATAAAATGTTGAACCAACACATATACCAGTGGATCAGCAAGGTACAAAGAGCAACACTGTGAACACAGTGAACTCAGTCAAGGCAGCTAGTAAATCAAATGTCCAAAGATGTTGAAGTCAGGTAACTTCAACACAATTTGCAAACTAATGCAGTAAATGTCAAGTAAACAACTGCAGATACAAATTGAAGCAGTGCGCAATCATCAACGAAACTCAAGTGTCAACTAGACATCATGATTATGTAGAAAATATTTTCAATGCAATGGTTATATCAAAATAAGCTACAGGAGGATCAAACTCGAAGGATACTTCAACTACAAATGTGTTGCATGAAAAAGAAGTGTAATAAATGCATATTGTAGCAGTGGGTCGTGAAAGCAATGGATTTGAATCACAAACCAAGTGCACAAAAATTACAACATACATGCAACTGTACAGTGTGCATATGGGCAAAATAAACATGCACAACATTAAGGTCAGAAGCACAAGGATGCGCAACTCACACATAAATGCATCAACAACTTGAAGCCAAGTGATACATTCAAACAACAAATGGATGCACAGAATTAACTCGATGCAGTCTCGAATCAAACCAAAAAGAAACAAATGCAACAGTCTCAAAGCACCATCAACAAAAGGGAACAACAGAGAAACGAAGTCAGTGCCCAAAAATCGAACCAAATCTATTTTGATTTAAAAATCAAGTTGAAGCATAGTATGGTCCACCAAGCAAAAGTCCCCAAAATCAAGTGACTGAAGTCACAAAAAAAAATCGAAATCGTGATGGTCACGAGATATTGAACAGTCCAAATTCAAAGCCGAGTTAACCAAGTAACACAAATACACACGAATATGTAAAATCAGAGAAAGCATCAACAACGAACCCAAATCAAACGCAAAACATATTGCTAAGTTGAATTAGATGTGAGTAAACTCACCTAGTCGACGAATTGAAGCCAAGCACACCGCAGCAGCCACGCGAGACGAGCAACCATCGGAATAGAAACCCTAATTCCAGAAAGAAGCCGAAGCCCTAATTCGACAAAGAGAGACCGCCATTTTTCTTTTCGTTTAGGGTTTCGAATAATTGAAAATGAGAGAGAGGGATCGGGTTAGCCAACAGGAATGAAGAGGGGAACGGTTATAAGAACGAAGAGAGGGGGATGGGTCGAACGACATTCAAAAATAAATGGCCGGTAATCACAAATTTCAAAGCTCACAACACATAACAAATTTTATTTTATTTTATTTTTAAGAATTTCCTTTTAACAATTTATAAATCAATTTTAATTCAGAATTTAAAAACTTCAAATAGAAGTTTGTGTCAATATTAATCATTTAAGTCGATTATAAATCGATGCGAAATACCGGGTTGTTACATAAAATATTATCATAGCATGATACTTGGTTTGAATAAAAGGGTGGAATTGGGAATTTAATAAGTGAATTTATTTCAACCAGTGCAATAAAAGGATACGTAAATAAATGGTAAGATGAAATGGTAAATTATTGATGTAATGGAAGATATAACAATGTCAATTATGCATATAAGGTAATAAGGTAATGAAACCGAGGTAAATTAATTAATTGAGACTTTAAGTAAAGTTAACGTGTGGAATTGACCAAGGTTCAATAAAATGAGAATTTGATTGGTTATATTTATTGGTTGAGAAAGGTAAATGTGTATTTGGGGAATAAATTTAGTCAGACTTAAATATTGAATTTAATTAATTAATATATATGATAAATGATGATTAAATAAAAACCCAATACTCTATATATATGTATAATATTTGAGTGAAAATAATAATACACTTATAAATGTGGAATTAAGAGTTTACAACAACTATTTTGAGTAAAGAAATTGTTCATTCAAGTAAATTTGAAACATCGCAATAGGTGTAGATTAAGTGTTGCGTTAAATAAATTATAAAGGAATAAATTTATAGAAACGTAGGAACGGAAGAATGAACATTATAGTAACGTAAAACGTATTGTAGGATAATAATTAAGTATAGGCTTGTAAATTAGATGTATGACAATAAATTTTGTACGTAAATCTTTCTATTAGTTGATAAGTCTTATTTTGATCAATTTAAAGGAATACACTAAATTTTGTAGTTAGTACGGAATATTGATGAGTGAATGAATAAGATGAAACAAAGGTGGAATGTATTAGTTGAGGTTTTAAGTTTATTTATGTGATAAGTTACCAAAATTACAATTTTATCTAAATACAGTAATTTATGCGAACAAAAGATGAACATTTTGAAATATTACCACAGTGATATATAAAAGAAACGTTAACTATGTAGTTGGAGAATAATTGATATATTTTGAGTTGGATAATAGAAATCAAGTTATTTATATAATTAGATTTAAGATGAGAGTATAAGTATATGATTTAATAATTGGGTTTTGCGAATGAAATTTATAATTCCCAAATAATAAGAAAACGCAGAGGTTAACACTGCGAAATTTATATACTTATAAATTTTAATTCACATCCAAGCTTGCTAAATTATTTGGAATTAATTGGATTATATAAGTAATGAAATTTGGCCAATATTTAAAGTTGAAAGAAAATTTGGATTTTATGATTTATTTTAATTTATTTAATAAATATTAAAAATAGCCATTTTTGTCACGGACTCGGATTTCGACGAAACAAGTTTCATCGGATCCGTAACGTTGAATTATAATAATGTTTCAATTTTCGTAGCGATCGGACTTGTCGTTTGATCGTACGGACTCGAAACGCCTTGAAATTTACGCATTTTGAAATCAATGTGAAATTTTTGTTTTTTTAGCATAACTTCTTCATACGATCGAATTTGGTCGCGAAACTTTTTCCATCGCGTTCAGAATATTTTAAAACACCTATTTGGATATATAGTTTTAACAAATTCGACTCCGGAGGCATAGCGGGCTTTTTGGACCATGGTTTGTCACGCACGTTCGCGTATCCAGTCTAGCTACCCTACCTCTAGCCTATCTATAAGTATACAGCTATAAACCCTAGCTCCTTTCTTTTTCATTTGCTGTACGTTCATTTCTTCACTCTTTTCTCTTCCCCAAATGTATACATCTCAGATCCAATTCAGATCTATCCACAGTTCAAAATCAAAAGTCAAAACTCAAAAATTTCAGAAAATTCCAGAAAAAATATATGTTGAAGTATTCGATACGCGTAAATTACTGGTGAAATTAGTTTTTCAATTGGAGCTGTCGTTCATCCAGAATAAATTCAAACAGCCCCAAAACCGTTCATCATCGTCGCACAAAAAGTTGTCGGATCGGGAAAACATTTCTGGGTTTTGAAGAGGGAACCGAGGGGATCGCATCTATGTAGTTTGTTTCGAGTTTCAACGGTTGGATTGGCGGGAATTTTCGATTAGGGTTGAGGGAGTATGGGTCGTGCTCTGTTGCCAGGGAAGACGCGTGCGCAGGATCGTAATTTAATTCCGGACTCGATGATGCTGGTTTGGACGAATTCTGAGACGGGCGAATTTTTGGGTTTAAATCGGGTTTAAATTCGATTTAAATTCAAAAGGTGAGTGTTTTAACCCACTCACAACTACTAGAATCTTTTATGTTTGTTAAATAAATTTTAGAAATGAATAGAAATTTATTTATGAGCTTTTGGCATGTTATTTCATTCATATCTGTAGAATTGCATTTTATTGAATTTGACTGTTAATTTAATTGTTTTATTGCGTGTTAATTGGCTGTTATGTTTGCATATGAACTGCTAGTTAACAGTTATGTCAATTATCACTGAATATAAATTGTTAGATTAATAGTGGATAAATATAATTTGAATTAAACTGCCAATTATTACCTGTTGTATATTCCCAAACATATTTTGTTATTGGTTGATATTGCTTGATGTTTGTGATTGGATGATGGATGTGTTATTGAATGGATGTTTTATTTGATATCATTAAACTGCAAGTTAGCATACATTTTACATTTCATTCGGGATTGTGGTTTGAAATGATAAAACCGCAAAGTTTTATTTTTTTAAATTGCGGATTGAAATGATAAATATCCGTATCACTTGACCATAGGATAGAAAATTATATACAGGCACCGCGGTATATATATAACTATTTTTAAATGTGATTTCTATGGTTTGGATGGAATACGGTTTATAAAAATCTTAAATTTTTATACTGAATAAATGTTTTCTTCCATATTTATATGTATATGAAGTTGAAATTTTGAAATAAAAAGGTGAATAAATTTCTTTATTAAAAATGGAAGAAAATTAAGAAAATGGAGTTTGATGATTTATATCCTATATTTAAATATTAAGTTGGAAATTTTAAAGATATGATATTTATAATTGGATTTTTCCCAAAATATTTTGAAATGAATATTCTAGTAAAAATTGAATTTGGAAATATATATATATATATATTTTACTAGAAATTGAAGTCTTATTAATTATGGATTTTATGTGAATGGTCAAGATTAATTAATAGAATATTGATTTCGAAAGGATAAAAAATCCAACTTTAGTTGAAATATTAATGCTCAAAAATGGATATAAATATATATAAAATTGAAATGGTTTTGGAACTTGAAGTAATATTTTGGATTTTGGTTTAACTTTAAAACAAGAAATATTTGGAAAGCCATGTAATTTATTCTTTATAAAACAACAGTAAAGTTAAACCTTTTTAATTCGCATACCGTTGAATATCCAAACCATTTAGTTTTGAAAATAATGGTTTTAAAATACTATGGATTTTCGAAGAATTATGTTGAAAGTTACAAACAGAATATTGGTTACATGGGATATTAAATAATAAAAAGTGACATAATTTTTGGAAAGGAATATTTTATTTGGGAAATGATATCATTGATTTGGGTTTTATAAAAATAATATAAAAATGAATCTTTTTGGGTTTTAAAGAAGAAATGATATCGTAATATTATGGTTTTGAAATGGATTATATTCTGGTTTTAAAGTATAAACTATTTTAAATGACCGCGGTGTTATAATAACGATGGGTTGGCAAAGAGACCGGGATCGGATATGGACATACTCTCTGTCGATACCGAAAACCACTTTGACTAACCGTGTACGCGGTGGAGATTCTAGAATGAAGTAGGTGGTGGCGACGTTTCCTGTAAGTTAAATACGTGGACCCGACTCCCGTGAGTTGGCATAAGGTGGCTAAAACAGGAGCGATTCTCAGGCCAATGAGGTCATTCCTCTGATCGGACGCTCCTCTTCGATATTATACTTTGACTTGGATTTGATTCAGTGGCCACTTCTATATTTTGATTTTGGGGAGTTAGTCCGAGGTGGGCGGTAACTGCGGCTACGCGTTTCCACCAGCCTGGATAGCAATTGGTATATCTACCCTGGCATTGCCTAGTTGTGCCGTGTCACCTACCATACCGAGCCTTTACTACGAGTTTCTATTTGTGTCGTACCTATGGAGTATCCTCTGGTAGCTTCCCGATCAGGAGGTATTACGGTACTGTATAGACTATTGGCATTATTTGTGTTAAGGGCTATATGGGTAATCCCTTAACGCTATTAAAAAGTAAGTTTATTTTATAAATAGACACTATTATAATAGCGCAATATACTACATAGTAAATAGTTTAACGGATCCTTAGGAGATGTAAATCCCGAATATCTCTTGAGTTACTGTACTCATATTTATTTCTGTTTATTTAACTCACATAAGATTTTCTAGTCTGACTCGAGTGTTTTTGTCTCTTCAAATTCGCTCGGGTCAGTCCGAGCATTTCAGGATAGCAGATTTTAGCTTTGGAGGACGAAGACGAAGAATCAGTATTATTTTATATATAGTATTGCACCACACTCATACTGTTCCGCTGCATTGATTGTATTGGTATGTGTAACTCTGATATTTATTGTATAAAGCAAATCAAGTGTTTGTAAACTGTTTTGAACTGTATATTTATTATTATATTTTATCCTTCCGCTGTGAGATTCTGTTTTGTTTTTATTTCTTCTCTGTTTTTCTTATTTACCCCATAACAATCCGCCCTTGCGTATGCTTTGAATTGGCACGTGTGTCGGTTTAAAGTGTGCGAAAAGGCGGGATGTTACAGTTGGTATCAGAGCTTTGGTTTAGCGATAAACCTTGGCTTTGTGGGGTTTGACTCTTTGTTAATAGGGTAGTAATATTCTATGGGAGTCGCTGAGTGTATATATATGAGAGAGCGTATTTGTTAGTATTAATAAAAGATTTTTATATTGTGTTAATCTGTTCCGCTTTGTATTTATAAATTTTGGTTGATGCATGGGACGCTATGTCATCAATAGGGATTTCTAAACACTTAATAGGACAGACCGACATAATATCCGTTTTAATATAGGTGAATGAAATAATTTTGCCTATTATATCTTCTATATATAAAAATAGTTTTATAAAGATATATATATATATTTGGTTGCTATAGATTGGGTGTTAGAAAATAAAAATATCTATAATAACTGAAGCTAAGTTGAAATTATGATAAATCAAATTGGAGATTTTAGAACTTAAGTCCGGGATTTTTCCAAATATGTTTTCAAAGAATTTATGAAAAATAATGGTTCGGTTTATAAGTATTTTCTTATATAAATATTTCGTATAAATCGGAAGAATTGTTTTAAAGAAGATTTTGGAAAAGAATTAAATTCTGTACTTTCCTCTCTGTCGCTGGAAAATAAATTCGGTGATGACGGCCGCATCATCGACTTTCATTTTCGAGTTTCGAAGGAGAAAGGCCACTGTAGTAAATTCTACTGCAGATTTATTTTGAAATTTTCTAAAAATTTTCTTTTATTGTTCTAAATATAATTAGAGATATAAAAGTTGTAAGAACTTATTTATCTATTATTTTGAAATAGATTAAAATTGGACCCGGTATTTAATTCTAAATTTTTCCGTTAATTAATTGTTTAAAATTTGTTAGTGAAATATTAAGTAAGAAAGTTAATGCTAGGTATAAAGGAAGTAAAAGTTTTAACTGATAAATAATGGAAAAGATTTATTGAAGAATGAATGAATTAAAAGAATGGAGATTTAACTTGTATAGGTTCAATTGCATTTTCTTTAACATAAATAACTTACCCATATATAAAAGTTGAAATGTTGAATAAGAAATTGGAATTGAATATTTTACAAGTAGGAATTTAGGAAAAATGAAGTATTCAATAAATTACTGTTATAATAAGAATTTAATGGTATAAACTTAGGTTATAATTGAAATTTTACTGAAAAAGGGTTAAGAATTATTAATAGATGATATGAACCTAAGTATATAAAATGAAATTCAAAATAAGAATTGATTGTATGATTATTGACTTAAGTATGTTTTAATCTTCCCTATTCCAATATAATGGAAAGTAGGAAAAATTGAAATGACTGCAATTAAAAGTTAATGAATAAATAAAAACTTCCACTTATAAGAATGAATGTTAGCAGATGTAGAATTTAAGGGAAATCTTACAAGTGAAGAGTAAGGAAATGAAGATATTCAAAATATTTGTTGTTATTAATGAGAATTTATTTTATAAACTTAAGTAATAAAAAGGAAATACAAATATAATGAATTTTGTGATAGTTGGAAAATAAAACTTGTAAGAAACAAAGAAATTCCTCCATAAATGAAGGAAAGAAAATCAAACCACTGAATTATGAAATAAATGTAAATAAACTATTTTGGTGTTGGTTTGGATTGTTTGGTTGATGTATGTTTGTTGGGTAAGGAATTTTGGAGTTGTTGGAGGAACAATAATCTATCTCTATTCCATCTAAGACTGTTGAGTAACGGATGCACTTGATAGTTATTTCTCACTCCGTAAAATTCTAGAATTTGAACCCGAACAACTAATGGTTGTTGATTGAATGATTGTTGTTTGTGGTGTGTGCTGTTTGTTAAAATGTATGGTTGTTGCATTTGATTTGGATATGAATGATTGAATCTACCCAAACATTTCACTGTAATATAGATATTTAACTTTTAGATTATATAAGTGAATACAGGGGTTGGAAGCAACTGCTACTGCTTTTGGTTCCAAAATAATAAGCGTATTGCCCGACAAATAGGTACGTTTTCGGATTACGATTAAAGCGCTATTTAAATATTTTCCCGTGTGGGATATTTTATTTTGGATATATATGTAATATATTTGTATATTTGGATATTATGTTTTCTCCAGAGTCCCTCCGTACAAAGGAGACTCTGCCAAAATTTTTCGAAAATTTTGGACTCAGAATTTTGTTAAAGATATTTTTCCAACTTTAATAATTCAAGTATTAAAGAATAGAATGATTATAAAACAAGTATATTTAATTAAAGGAAATTAATCCAGTAAAATACTGTTTATAAATTAATAATTGAAATAAAATGTACTGTTTTATTCTTCCTTCTCCCTTCCTTTTCCTTTTCGGGGACGAAAAGTTTTGAGTGGGGGAGAATGTAACGACCCGTTAAGTTCGACCATTTAAAATTGTTTGTTTAATAGGATTTTTGTAATTTATTTTAGTTGAAAGAATAAAGGTGGTAGATAAATATTAAAATGAAGGCTAGAATAAATTATATAGAAGTGACTTAGAAACCTATTTAAAGACATTTGAATAAAATTCAAATGAATTAAGTAGAGAAAGAAAGAAAAATTCTTACCTGGACATAAAATTTAATATGGGAATATTAAACCAATTTAATGCAATAAAAGATTGTGAACGATAAATTGAATAGATTAAGAAACCCTGTTATTGCAAGTCAATAAATTTGTAAACCCTAATGAACATCTCAGAATTTATAAATTTATTGAAATTTAAGACATAGCATAAGCGTAGAACTATAGGTATGATGACAAACTTTTATAAATTGGCTAATTAAGGGTCAGCAAATTTATTTGGAAATCAAACTCAATTAAGGGTAAGTAATTATGATGGATTGATGGCATAAACGTTACTAATTTTTATCATAGTAACGGAAGTGCAGATGGAAGGCAACTGTAGAAATTTAAGTACGTATTAACAATTGAAAGAGACTGTCGATTGAATGGAGTACTTTAGGTTGTCTTACTAAATTTAGAATTTAACATAAGACAAATAGAAATAAATCAATAAACGTATAGATTTTAAGTTTATTATGATGAATTATTTTAGTAATATGACTTAGAATAAATGAAATAATTTGGGTTAATTGGTATTTAATGGAATTAAAGGTTGCATTATTCATAGGTAAGGATTTAGATGAAATAGATTGATGTATGAAAAATTTAATTGGATAAATGGCAATTAATTCCTTTAATTTGTGCAATTAATGTATGTTTAATTGATAACGATAAAAAGTTGATTTTTTTTGGTGTAACCAACGTAAAATATTATCATAGCATGATACTTGGTTTGAATAAAAGGGTGGAATTGGGAATTTAATAAGTGAATTTATTTCAACCAGTGCAATAAAAGGATACGTAAATAAATGGTAAGATGAAATGGTAAATTATTGATGTAATGGAAGATATAACAATGTCAATTATGCATATAAGGTAATAAGGTAATGAAACCGAGGTAAATTAATTAATTGAGACTTTAAGTAAAGTTAACGTGTGGAATTGACCAAGGTTCAATAAAATGAGAATTTGATAGGTTATATTTATTGGTTGAGAAAGGTAAATGTGTATTTGGGGAATAAATTTAGTCAGACTTAAATATTGAATTTAATTAATTAATATATATGATAAATGATGATTAAATAAAAACCCAATACTCTATATATATGTATAATATTTGAGTGAAAATAATAATACACTTATAAATGTGGAATTAAGAGTTTACAACAACTATTTTGAGTAAAGAAATTGTTCATTGAAGTAAATTTGAAACATCGCAATAGGTGTAGATTAAGTGTTGCGTTAAATAAATTATAAAGGAATAAATTTATAGAAACGTAGGAACGGAAGAATGAACATTATAGTAACGTAAAACGTATTGTAGGATAATAATTAAGTATAGGCTTGTAATTTAGATGTACGACAATAAATTTTGTACGTAAATCTTTCTATTAGTTGATAAGTCTTATTTTGATCAATTTAAAGGAATACACTAAATTTTGTAGTTAGTACGGAATATTGATGAGTGAATGAATAAGATGAAACAAAGGTGGAATGTATTAGTTGAGGTTTTAAGTTTATTTATGTGATAAGTTACCAAAATTACAATTTTATCTAAATACAGTAATTTATGCGAACAAAAGATGAACATTTTGAAATATTACCACAGTGATATATAAAAGAAACGTTAACTATGTAGTTAGAGAATAATTGATATATTTGGAGTTGGATAATAGAAATCAAGTTATTTATATAATTAGATTTAAGATGAGAGTATAAGTATATGATTTAATAATTGGGTTTTGCGAATGAAATTTATAATTCCCAAATAATAAGAAAACGCAGAGGTTAACACTGCGAAATTTATATACTTATAAATTTTAATTCACATCCAAGCTTGCTAAATTATTTGGAATTAATTGGATTATATAAGTAATGAAATTTGGCCAATATTTAAAGTTGAAAGAAAATTTGAATTTTATGATTTATTTTAATTTATTTAATAAATATTAAAAATAGCCATTTTTGTCACGGACTCGGATTTCGACGAAACCAGTTTCATCGGATCCGTAACGTTGAATTATAATAATGTTTCAATTTTCGTAGCGATCGGACTTGTCGTTTGATCGTACGGACTCGAAACGCCTTGAAATTTACGCATTTTGAAATCAATGTGAAATTTTTGTTTTTTTAGCATAACTTCTTCATACGATCGAATTTGGTCGCGAAACTTTTTCCATCGCGTTCAGAATATTTTAAAACACCTATTTGGATATATAGTTTTAACAAATTCGACTCCGGAGGCATAGCGGGCTTTTTGGACCATGGTTTGTCACGCACGTTCGCGTATCCAGTCTAGCTACCCTACCTCTAGCCTATCTATAAGTATACAGCTATAAACCCTAGCTCCTTTCTTTTTCATTTGCTGTACGTTCATTTCTTCACTCTTTTCTCTTCCCCAAATGTATACATCTCAGATCCAATTCAGATCTATCCACAGTTCAAAATCAAAAGTCAAAACTCAAAAATTTCAGAAAATTCCAGAAAAAATATATGTTGAAGTATTCGATACGCGTAAATTACTGGTGAAATTCGTTTTTCAATTGGAGCTGTCGTTCATCCAGAATAAATTCAAACAGCCCCAAAACCGTTCATCATCGTCGCACAAAAAGTTGTCGGATCGGGAAAACATTTCTGGGTTTTGAAGAGGGAACCGAGGGGATCGCATCTATGTAGTTTGTTTCGAGTTTCAACGGTTGGATTGGCGGGAATTTTCGATTAGGGTTGAGGGAGTATGGGTCGTGCTCTGTTGCCAGGGAAGACGCGTGCGCAGGATCGTAATTTAATTCCGGACTCGATGACGCTGGTTTGGACGAATTCTGAGACGGGCGAATTTTTGGGTTTAAATCGGGTTTAAATTCGATTTAAATTCAAAAGGTGAGTGTTTTAACCCACTCACAACTACTAGAATCTTTTATGTTTGTTAAATAAATTTTAGAAATGAATAGAAATTTATTTATGAGCTTTTGGCATGTTATTTCATTCATATCTGTAGAATTGCATTTTATTGAATTTGACTGTTAATTTAATTGTTTTATTGCGTGTTAATTGGCTGTTATGTTTGCATATGAACTGCTAGTTAACAGTTATGTCAATTATCACTGAATATAAATTGTTAGATTAATAGTTGATAAATATAGTTTGAATTAAACTGCCAATTATTACCTGTTGTATATTCCCAAACATATTTTGTTATTGGTTGATATTGCTTGATGTTTGTGATTGGATGATGGATGTGTTATTGAATGGATGTTTTATTTGATATCATTAAACTGCAAGTTAGCATACATTTTACATTTCATTCGGGATTGTGGTTTGAAATGATAAAACCGCAAAGTTTTATTTTTTTAAATTGCGGATTGAAATGATAAATATCCGTATCACTTGACCATAGGATAGAAAATTATATACAGGCACCGCGGTATATATATAACTATTTTTAAATGTGATTTCTATGGTTTGGATGGAATACGGTTTATAAAAATCTTAAATTTTTATACTGAATAAATGTTTTCTTCCATATTTATATGTATATGAAGTTGAAATTTTGAAATAAAAAGGTGAATAAATTTCTTTATTAAAAATGGAAGAAAATTAAGAAAATGGAGTTTGATGATTTATATCCTATATTTAAATATTAAGTTGGAAATTTTAAAGATATGATATTTATAATTGGATTTTTCCCAAAATATTTTGAAATGAATATTCTAGTAAAAATTGAATTTGGAAATATATATATATATATATATATATATATATATATATATTACTAGAAATTGAAGTCTTATTAATTATGGATTTTATGTGAATGGTCAAGATTAATTAATAGAATATTGATTTCGAAAGGATAAAAAATCCAACTTTAGTTGAAATATTAATGCTCAAAAATGGATATAAATATATATAAAATTGAAATGGTTTTGGAACTTGAAGTAATATTTTGGATTTTGGTTTAACTTTAAAACAAGAAATATTTGGAAAGCCATGTAATTTATTCTTTATAAAACAACAGTAAAGTTAAACCTTTTTAATTCGCATACCGTTGAATATCCAAACCATTTAGTTTTGAAAATAATGGTTTTAAAATACTATGGATTTTCGAAGAATTATGTTGAAAGTTACAAACAGAATATTGGTTACATGGGATATTAAATAATAAAAAGTGACATAATTTTTGGAAAGGAATATTTTATTTGGGAAATGATATCATTGATTTGGGTTTTATAAAAATAATATAAAAATGAATCTATGATATCGTAATATTATGGTTTTGAAATGGATTATATTCTGGTTTTAAAGTATAAACTATTTTAAATGACCGCGGTGTTATAATAACGATGGGTTGGCAAAGAGACCGGGATCGGATATGGACATACTCTCTGTCGATACCGAAAACCACTTTGACTAACCGTGTACGCGGTGGAGATTCCAGAATGAAGTAGGTGGTGGCGACGTTTCCTGTAAGGTAAATACGTGGACCCGACTCCCGTGAGTTGGCATAAGGTGGCTAAAACAGGAGCGATTCTCAGGCCAATGAGGTCATTCCTCTGATCGGACGCTCCTCTTCGATATTATACTTTGACTTGGATTTGATTCAGTGGCCACTTCTATATTTTGATTTTGGGGAGTTAGTCCGAGGTGGGCGGTAACTGCGGCTACGCGTTTCCACCAGCCTGGATAGCAATTGGTATATCTACCCTGGCATTGCCTAGTTGTGCCGTGTCACCTACCATACCGAGCCTTTACTACGAGTTTCTATTTGTGTCGTACCTATGGAGTATCCTCTGGTAGCTTCCCGATCAGGAGGTATTACGGTACCGTATAGACTATTGGCATTATTTGTGTTAAGGGCTATATGGGTAACCTCTTAACGCTATTAAAAAGTAAGTTTATTTTATAAATAGACACTATTATAATAGCGCAATATACTATATAGTAAATAGTTTAACGGATCCTTAGGAGATGTAAATCCCGAATATCTCTTGAGTTACTGTACTCATATTTATTTCTGTTTATTTAACTCACATAAGATTTTCTAGTCTGACTCGAGTGTTTTTGTCTCTTCAAATTCGCTCGGGTCAGTCCGAGCATTTCAGGATAGCAGATTTTAGCTTTGGAGGACGAAGACGAAGAATCAGTATTATTTTATATATAGTATTGCACCACACTCATACTGTTCCGCTGCATTGATTGTATTGGTATGTGTAACTCTGATATTTATTGTATAAAGCAAATCAAGTGTTTGTAAACTGTTTTGAACTGTATATTTATTACTATATTTTATCCTTCCGCTGTGAGATTCTGTTTTGTTTTTATTTCTTCTCTGTTTTTCTTATTTACCCCATAACAATCCGCCCTTGCGTATGCTTTGAATTGGCACGTGTGTCGGTTTAAAGTGTGCGAAAAGGCGGGATGTTACAACTTTTTTCTTAGCTTTGCATTTATTTATTTCTTTTGCTTGCCTGGGTAATGTTTTTACTTATGTCCAAATATAAAAAGTTGTTTTAGTCTTTGCTATGAATTTTAGCCTAAGTATTTAGTTCCATTTCTAACATGTGTGTTTATTTTTATTTTCTTTTATTTTTAAACTTAAACTATCAATACTAAATTTACTTATTATTTATATACTTATGTTAATATTTATGAAATTTGTTTTATTTTAAATATTATTGAAAAACTTTATTTCAAATTTTCAAATTATAGCTTTCTATCAAAATACACACATATATAAATAAATAAATTTAAGATAACAATTTCTATTTATATTAAAAATCCATTTATAAAGATATTACATTATTAATATAGCTCATTATTGAATTAAAAATAATTTATAAAAGAAATTATCTCTTTATTAATAAATTACTTATTTTTATCAAGCTATATTAAAAAAGAACAAAACAAACTTTTTGTTTAAATTTAAACTTTGGCTAGAATCATTTTAAACAATTAAATTTATCTTAAGTATTTTAAAATCATATGGTTATTTATTTAATATTAAATTAAATCAAATTTCCAAATTACCAAAAATATTAAAATTAGAAAACATGCCTTTATTTATTAAATTTAAAACAAAGCTATCTATTTACAATATATACAAATATATATACATTATAAATAGAAAACAATTTATTAGCCTTTAAAAGATAAATTATCAGTTAAATATTTATTTAAAAGAAGATTATTAAATCAAATTCAAATTTATTATTAACAATATTTTCAAATCAATTTAATTTTAACACAGACTATTAAATTGATATTGCCAAAAATTTCGGGATATCACAGTTAACATCAATGGAACATTATAACATAGTACAATATTGTTTATAACATGTTCTACACAAGTCCGATATTTTACGTATATATCACGATATTCTAAAATATCTAATATCTACATTTGACTGTTATATACCTGATATCGATATTAACTATTTAACATTGGAGTTTGTTGTCAGTTGGAGCTTTCAGTAGACTTGGTATGAGGATAATAGTAGATGGAGACAAATGAGAGCAGCAAAGTGTTCCTTGGTAGTGATTAAGGGGAAGGGAGTTCATGATATCTATGTGCTTCATATAGAGACAATTTTAGAAGAATCGGTATTTTTTAACAGATTCTAGTGTTTTAGATTCTACTTTGTTATGGCATCTTTGCTTAGGTCATGTTGATGATGAGAAACTTGAAGTATTAAAGTAGTATGAGTTGATTGCTGGTGTTTATCGATCGAAGTATTGCCCTTGTAGAGATTATTCTTTTAGGAAGAAGAAGCATGCCAAGTTTTATGTTGGAAAACCTTAAGCAACAGAGTTTCCAAGTATGTTCATTCTTACAGATAGGAACCACACTAGTTACATCTTTAGATGGATCAAGTTACTTCGTCTTATTTGTGGATGATTTCCCACGTAAGGCCTGTGTCTATTTCTTGAAAACCAAAGACAAAATATTTGCCCAATTTATGAAGTGGAAGACTGTGGTAGAGAAGCAATTGATGGAACCGGGCCAGTTGGAAACAAGTAAAATAGGTAGATTTCAAAAAAAACTATGTTTTATTTAATTTGATTAAAAAGGAAGTTCAAATTTTAATTTATATGTATTATAATGAATGTATCAAATACATTCATATGTTTGAAGTGCAAGCGCAACATATAAGTAGTGTATACATGCGTACCTAAACATGTAAAAATTTAGAGAAGGAAACATTTTATTTCCTTCTCTTAACATGTATAATTATAAGTGAAGGTGAGTTTTAAAAGCAGAGAGAGAAACGTTCCACTTCTCCCTCTCTCTCGTTAATTAGATTAATTTAAATGGTATTTAGACTTAAATTTACGCTTAACATATATTGTGAGTATAGCCATTAGTCTTTCGTTAACTAGGATAATTACAATTGAAAGTTTAGATTTAAAATATATGCACATATATATAATTAAGGAAAGGTCAAAAATAAAAATATGATTTTGAATAAAAGTTTATTTTACAAAATTTGAGTTAAAACATAAACATTTATAGGTTCACACAAATAATAGTAAACCATGTCTATATATCGAAAACAACATATACATGAAAGGATTACGATCTAAGTTTTCCATGTACGTACGTACGTACGTACGTACGTACGTATGTATGTATGTATGTATAATTGAAGTTTAACAAAGACAAATCAAAATTATAGCTAGGAAGAAGTAAAATGATATATGATTTTACATAAAAACCACTTACCAATTTTAAATTGAAATAATTTTGCATTAATGCAAACAATAACCAAATAGAATATATTCAAATTAACAGGTTAGTCAATTTGTTATCAATCAAAATTATTTAATAAAAGGATGCTACATATTTGTACATACTTAATTAAAATATTTCGATCAAAATAGTTTTGATTAAGAAATTGTTTGCAATTAAAACAATTGAAATTTGAAAAATTATATAAGCCATGCGCGTGCACACACACATACATATATATACATAATCAAAATTTACTCAATTTTTCTAAATAATAACTGCAAAACATACATCAAACCAATTCAAAAAATTAGGAATATGTAATAATTAAGATCTAAACTACACAAACAACAAAAAGCCGAATGTGATGAAGAAAATAAAATTTATGTCAACATAAAGATTATACAATCAATTGAAGTGTAGTAAATGGATCTAAATTAAATTAGCATGATGAACACTTAATAATTTAGACATGACAAAAGTAGATTTGAAATAGATTGCAATTTGAAAAACGCATATCATA
The DNA here is from genome assembly GCA_030765085.1 of Allium cepa. Lineage (NCBI taxonomy): Eukaryota > Viridiplantae > Streptophyta > Magnoliopsida > Asparagales > Amaryllidaceae > Allium > Allium cepa. Next base: position 544,516,877 of record CM060943.1, on the reverse strand, counting down.
ATCAATTTTATAATTATATGAATTTGTAATTCTAGATAATACATTTTCGTTGCCTAAGAAAATACCTTGGATATTTAATTTTTATTGCTCCGTTCAAAACCATGTTCAACACTTCCAAAAGGCGTAACCCAATTGAGAAAGCTATGCAGCATTCCTTTTGACTTTTAATTGAATATGTATTGTATTTGTTGCTTGAATTTTAAGAAAAGGAAAGAGGGATTTTCTGTCATGGCTAGATGGGAGAGGTGGAGGCGTAGAGCCTAGAAAGAAAATTATGAGAAAAGAGTGGCAAGAGATGTTTAAATAGCATTGGAAAGGAGTCAAAGATAGAAACACTTTTCTTTGGAGTAGGGTTTAGAAGCAATAGTGCTCTAACCTATTGGCTTAACTCTTGACCGAGGGATGGTAAGTTGAGATGATCGAAACCGTATTAAGTGTACGAAACTTGATTTCCATAATCGATCATTTTTATAAGTAGATAGTCATTAGTCGATTAGTCGAACTTGACCATTTAACTTAGGAAGTGTATCAAAGCATCACGGCTTCATACGATTTGAGATTTCCAAGGATGCTCATCGGTATGAAACGTCTCTAGCTCTATGAATTATTTATATATGAGATCCCTCAAGGAGGACTCCTTTATTTATAATTCGCTTACTTCTAAAAGAACTAGAATTAAGATTACTGGAAATTCATCAATTTAGTTTTGAAGAGTCCGGGACCGGTGAGTGTTTTACTTACCAAATACCACTTCAAACTACTATACAAGTCTATGTTTTAGAAGTGGTTGTAAAGTAAAATGTTATGAAGTTGATCGATCTATTCTAAGGTTAAGTCCAAGGGAGAGGTCAGTGTTAACATTTCAGACTAACACTATAGAGTTGAAATGTCAATCCTATGGCTAATTCCAAGGGAGAGGTCAGTGTTAACATTAAGTGGTTGACTTATGTTAGAATCCATGAAAGGATTCGTGATCTATTCGAGCGATGAAGACTCACGTGAGATGTTGAATGTGGCCTCAGCAATGAAAATGACTAAAGATAGAGTAGGATCCATCAATTGGAGTTTAGCTAACTCACGAAAGGTTATATCAACTCTATATCTTTAGTACGCTTATCAATGCTTCTAATGGGAGTTATTGATAATTGGTTCCATGTGTAAGGGCATGAGCCAGTTGTGTTTTTCATATGGTCTATTTTATCTAGATATATACGATGCTCGAAAGATGACTTCTAATCCTTGTGCTTGGAAATCCACTTCAATTTACTAAAGCGCCTCCATGGAAAATCCATATGTAAATGTACCTTAGCAGTTTTGATTCACTTCTAATATTATTATGATGTGAGATACAAGCAGCATAGCTATTCTCTGATATATATTCTACACCCTAATAATTATTATTATATCACTATATTAACTTAATAAATGGTTTTTCCTTTTAAGGGAAAACGGTTACAATGATTTGTCTGATCTCAAAAGTTACTGCTACATGGATTCATGTATCTAAGGATTATCAGACTAAGATTATGTATGATGCATATATTTTTTGTAAATTCCTGACGTACACTTTCGAGTAGGTTAAGTAAAGAAGGTTTTACTTTGGACGCTTCAGAGCTTCAGGAGATGAGCTAGATGTGGAATATAATTGTTTATAATTTTTTTTGATGATAATACACACACGCACACACATTTGATATAGTATTATCGTAATGTCACATAATGAGATAAAAGATCAAGAGTTCATTTTAACAAATATTTTATTGTAATAAAATTTCAATAGTACGCACGATTACAACAAAGAGCTTCCACGATATTTCAAATACAATATTCATATACAATACATATTTTACTCTCTATACGCAACATTTCTTCGAATATAATTTTTTTACAGTACAATTCCTACTCGAATACAATGGTTATTATTTGCGCCAAAAATGGTCACAAATCCCGAATGTAATAAAAGAACCAGTGTTTATGCCTTAGTATCCAATCATAGATCTCAGATCTAGATGATGTAGATAGTAAAAATGAAGAAATAACAAAATTATAATGAAAGAAAGTAAGAGAAGGCACAAGATTTATAATGGTTCAGTTGTCTCTGGTCTACCTCCACTTTGAATTAACCAATTTTATTCCTTTTATACTGTATTTAGAGTTACAATCCTTTGAATAACCAAAATGTCAGATTTTTTGCCAGAAGAAGAAGATCTATTTCTACTTGCAATGGAGGCGCTATTTATAGATGTAGAGCAGGAAATAACTGCCTCGAATCCCGAAATACCCTTTCTTATGCGTAGATGGGCCCACATAATCGACTCAAGGTGGTTTGGGATCGATCCATATCGATTTCGAATTGATCAAGAATCGCTCCAATCGAGCTGAGATCGATCATGGCGAAAGATGATAGTGCAAGTCCTTGCTCTCCAAATTTCATGAAATTCCAATGTATAGTTTTTGAGATATGATCGATCCAAGATTGAGATTGCTAGGGAGGCTGAAGGCTTCGTATCGATTGATTCATATCAGTCACCTTCGTATCCATCATACCACCATCCATCCGGGTCTTGCGCATTGATCCATGCGATGCACTCCTTCCCTCGACCACTTCCTTCATATCGATCGATATGAAATGGCTCCTGATTCTTTCGTATCCATCCAGCGTAATTTCCTTCGTGTGTGTCCTTCATATCGATCAATAAGTGATGATTCAAGATACGCTTCCAAACCATTGTGACTATTGTTTCATATCCATCAGTTTGCTTTATTCCTCGCATCAATCCCAGCTTTGGTCGATAGGAAGTGCACAACATTCCTTGTCGTATCCATCTAATCGATACGCATGTATCGATACGAAAACATTGGTCCACATTCATCAACATGTATCGTTCTTAGAGCCGTCCAATCGATATGAATTGTATCGATACGAGATGTATCGATACAAATGTTGATTGATTCAAACCAAACACCACAGTAATCGATACGAAAGTATCGATACGAGACCATTTTTTTACCAATATTGATCCATCCATAACTTGAGCGTATGAACTCCGATTGATCCAAAATTTGAAGTGTATCCTCACCGAACCTTATTTATCATTTGTGATACATCCCACCTTGATTGGAGCTTGGTCTAATTTTGACGGTATGGACCATAGCCTTGTTTCCAATCGATCTCCAATCCTGATATCCATTATTTTTAGCTAATTTGTTGATATCCTAGCCTTAACCATTGGGTGGGGTAAAATTTTCCCCTTAAAACATGCCTTGCAACAGGAAGGTGTGTTTTGAAAAACTTTATGTCCGATATCCAAAGTTCATATTCCATCCATAGCCATATCATCCACTCCATAATTCAATCCATTACCAAACCATTCTATCCAAGTGCCATAGTCGAATCCTTATCCGAGTCCACGACTGTTTTGAGTCGATATCCGATTTCGAATCCAACAACCGAATCCTTAGCCAATTCCATATCCATCCGAACCCGACAACCGAGTTCTAATCCAACCATATCCAGCAACCAATAACCAAATCCACGACCTCTCCAGGTCGATATCCAAATCCAGGCCCGCTCTGATCCCTTAACCAAATCCGGGACCACTTAGGGTTCATGCCCAAATTCTTAGCTGTTCATAGCCAATGTCCAAATCCATAACCTCTTCGGGTTCTTGATGAGCGTGACCCACACTCGATGACCTATACTAAACAATGCCTTGGCATAAGTCCTAGATCTACGGTGATCCTGGTCCAGTGTCCCTGAACGCTGAGTAGTCCTAAGTCGAATCCTTGTCTCTCCGGACCCTTGTCGAGCATAGTCCATACTAGATGACCTGAAATAATAAATGATAGATAATATAGGGCCTAAGTCCTAGGTCGAATCCTGGTCCCTCTGGACCCTTGCCAAGCATAGTCCATACCCGACGACCTGAATAAGTCGATTCACCATGTTCGGACGAAGCGACTTACCTTTTTCCAGGCATAATCCATACCCGATGACCTTTTTACCAAAAACCTGACAAAAATCAACTCAACATCCAATCCAAAATCCAGATCAAATTAGGAAACCATAAATCTATATCAAAAATTCGAACCAATATCCAAACCAAAAGAGAAGCATCCAAACCAAAATCCAAACAAGAAAATCAACAAAACCAAAAGTCCAAACCAAACCAGAAAAAGCAAATATCTAAACCAGAAAGAAAATGAAGATTTCACAAACTAAAGCATCACAATTCATCATCTTAGAGCATTCCTAGGGGCTATCTCCCTCCCCATGGATGAATAAGTGGCTTAGCCATCTGCCCATAGTTTGCTACTTATTCAATACTACCTCGATCTGTTAATGGCCAACCGAACATCATTCCTGACCTCGCGTCGTTCCTGTTTGAGGTCGATGGTGGCTGCTCCTGTTCCACCTCCACATTCCGAGTCCCGACATATTGCCGCAACTGACCACTCCTTACGTGCTCTTCGATTATATCCTTTTGATGCCTACAGCTGTTAGTATCATGCCTGTCTCGGTTATAAAAGAGATGGTGCCTTCTCGATGCCCTCTCGCATTCCAAGGGTTCCCTCTTCGCCGCCTTTAGTAAGGAAGGCGATCTCGATTTTCCATGTATATCCATTCTAATTTCTCATTCAGTCCGGTGTAAGTGGAGAATTTTGGTTCTCCCCAGTGCTTCCTTGCCTTGCCAAAATCGTCATCTGACTTCCTCTTCCCTTTATCCTTATCCTTACCCAAGCTTTCATCGGATGGTCCTCCATCCTTGACCACGCTTACTTCCTTTAGTTTCGTATCCATACTTGCATCCTCCCATTGAAGGAATCTTTCATCCTCATGAAAGAATTCCTTGAGATGCATTGATGAATCCCGTATTAATGATATTTTGAAATTCGATTTATCCCTGACTCCTGAAACTGCCACCATTAGAACCGTTGATGGATCTAGCTAATCTCCCGAAGCAACCGCCGCATTAAACCGTATTGAGAAACTCCTGAGTGACTTTCCTATCCTCTGCTTCACTGACGTCAGTGTCATCACATTTTTTGGCCTCTTGATATGAACCCGAAACTTCTTCAAAAACTTATCCACCAATCCTGTGCATGTCCTAATAGATTCATTTTCTAACTGCATGAACCATATAGCAGCTACATCCATCAAGTATAGGGGAAACATTGGGCGATAACCTCTTCCAATGCCCTAGCACATCCATGTGTCTTGTATACCTCATCAAATGATTGGTAGGATCCATCCTACCATTGTATATTTCCTGAGGAGGCAGCTTGAACTCCGGTGGATTCTTAGCCATCCTGATGTTACGGGTAAATGGACATCCTGTTTACTCCCTCAGATCTCTCTTTGTCAAACCTTCGCACATATTTCACCTGATAATTTTAGCCAATCTAGTGTTGTCCCCCAAGGGTTGCCTTCCGTCTTCATTTTCTAACTACTTCCTAAGTCTTTGAGGGAATTCTAGTACGTACTCCTCATCACGCACTCCTGTTTTCCTGTTGGAGCCAGGTTGTGCAGCATCTCCTGGCATTCTTCTATGAATTGGTCCAGCATTACATAAGGGTGTGTCCCCGAGTCTAGATCCATCCAGATTGGTAGTTGTGTGCTGATTGGGGGCTGCCCCTGCTAAACTGCCTTATCCGGTTGCCTGTGGAGTCCTTCTAAACCAGCTCCATGGATCTGTGCTTGGACAGCTCCTGCTGCTCCTATCTATTCAAATTTTCTGAAAAGGTTCTGCATCATCTCCTGCTGCCTTCTCAGCAATTGTTCCTACATGCAATCCATCATAGTCCGCATCTCATCCCATGTGATGTAGATGGATGTCGATCTGCTCCAACTCCAAAGGAAGCCTCTTGACTTCCCTCTTGATGGCTCCTCTATAGTAATGCCCTTCTTATCGATTTCCTAACCATGCTTCCTCCAAGATCTGATCCTTTGGCTTTTCAAATCTAAACTCCAAATCTGATATAGCGGGTGCTAGTCTTCTCGGTGAAAGCACCAAAGTGTTTGCGCCAAAAATGGTCACAAACCCCAAATGTAATAAAAGCACCAGTATATACACACAAATCATTCATTTCTATTCATAGATCTTAGATCCCGACGATGTAGAGAGTAAAAATAAAGAAATAACAAAATTAAAATGAAAGAAAGTAAGAGAAGACACAAGCTTTATAGTGGTTTGGCTATCTCCGGCCTACATCCACATTGAATTGATTATTTTTATTCCTTTTATACTGTAGTTACAGTTAAATCCTTTGAATAACCAAAATGACAGAGTTTTTGCCAAAAGAAGATCCATTTCTAGTTGTAATGGAGGCACGATTTATGGGTGCGAAGCTAGAAATATTTGCCTCAAATCTTGAAATACCCTTTCTTATGCGTAGATGGGGACACATAATCGATCCAAGATGGTTTAGCATAGATCCTTGATCGATCCGTATCTATTTTGTGTTGATCAGGAATCGTTCCAATCGAGCTGAGATCTGAATACGTATCTATTTCGTATCGAGCTGAGATCCTTGATCGATCCTCGAGCGTATCTCATATTAATCAAGATGGTTTGGAAGCCGTATTCACTTATTAATCAATACGAATGAGATCGATACGAAATGGCTCCTGATTCTTTCGTATCCATCCAGCGTAGTTTCCTCCGTGTGTGTCCTTCATATCGATTAATAAGTGAATGATATGAGATACGGTTCCAAACCTTCGTAACCATTGTTTCGTATCCACCAGTTTGCTTTGTTCCTCGCATCGATCCCAACTTTGATCGTTACGAAGTTTATCAACATGCCTTGCCGTATCCATCCAATCGATACGCATGTATCACTACGATAACATCAATCCACATCCATCAACCTATATCCTTCCTAGAACCTCCTAATCCATACGAATTATATCGATATGAGATGTATCGATACGAATGTCGATCAATCCAAACCAAACAACACAATGATCGATACGAGACCATTTTTCACCAATATTGATCCATCAATAACTTGAGTGTATGAACTCCGATTGACCTGAAATTCAATGTGTAACCCCACCGAACCTTATTTATCATTCTTGATTGATCCCACCTTGATTGGAGCTTGGTCTAATTTTGACTCTATCGATCATAGCCTTGTTTTCAACCGATCTCCAATCTTAATATCTATCCTTTTAGCCAGTTTGTTGTATCTCGGCCTAAACTAAAGAGCAGGGTAACAATTATTTTCTTACTTTAGTTGTTCTTTAGTTAACTGCTTTCCCTGTCAAATAACAACGTAGCAAAAAGCAAAAGGAAACAAACTGAAGTAGCAAACATATAAATTATTTGAACTCGACATTGCCTCAGTTAATTGGTTTTGTTATTTTTATATTTTTAAATAGGCATAAAAAATAATGAACATGAACTAGTACAATAGGTATACACAAGGAACAATACGATATGTTTATGAGAAATAGAAATTTAAAATCAAGTCAATAATGTGCACGAACAACCTACAACATGCATAACGTATAACTGTACATGCCGCAAGGCTAAGAACATTAAAAGGCTATACAATTGTGCACATTTCACACTTGTGCACACATCAAAATTGACTGCACAAGGAAATTTCAGTGCAAATGCACAAGCATGAAATACCAAGCATATACACAAAACAAATTTGCACAAACAAAACAAGAAACACAATTTCAAGCACAAAAGCATGGTCAAATAGGTTAGGTGTAGTAAGGTTAAGCCCAAAGATTCAACACAGTGCATTAGCGGACAGTTAAAATAAGCAAACGCAAGGTCAATCCCAAAGGTTCAATACAGTGCATTAGTGGACAAGTCAAGACGAGCAAGTGCAAGGTCAAGTTTAGTGGCTCAACAAAAGTGCTCAAGGCTGAAACATAACAACAGAACAATAGCAACACAGAAACATCCAAGTGCATGCACTAAAATAAGCAAAAATTATAATAAAAGCAAGCTCGAAGTCAAGCAAGCACAAAGGTTAGGCGAAGTTCATAAGAGTGCACAAATCAGTACAAGTCCAAGCAAGTGCAAGTGCATACAAGGCCAACACAAGGCCGAACAAAGATCGGGTTTGAGTGGATGTGCACAAATAGGCACAATATCAAAACAATGGGCATATACATGTACCAAACTCAGATGCACAAGCTCAAAGTGAAACACATTTATACAAGCAACAAACAAACTAGTCAAACTAGGCGACAAGAATTATCTCCAGCAACCTCTTCTCAGGCACTAAATAGTAACTTTAGATCAATATCAAGCTGTGTGTACATCATCAAGTATCAAAGGTAACACAACACGTCAATTGATAACAAATGATAGTATCTATTACAGTCATCATCTAATTCAAATTCATAGAAACAACAACTTGGTTCAAAGTCGCACTTAATACCATTCTAACACATCAAAAAGGTCAGACGAACAAAGTCAGACACAGTTGGTGGTGCATGCACAAAACTGCTGGCAACAGAAAATATAAAAAAAATATTCGCATGTTGAACAATTTAGCCAAAGTCAAAGAATATATAAGAGATGAACAAGTCAAAGATCATAAAACCATTTGATCAGAAATCAGCAGCTGAGATGAACAACATCAATTGGAGATTAAAATATTCAAAACAAAATATTTTGAAATATAAGGGAAAAAACTCAAAAAATTCTTTATAAGTTCTACTCTACAAATACCCAATTCATTATCAGCAATCTTTGCAGTCGATTTTGATAAAAGAAAATTAGGAAAACTAATATCATACAAAATTCTCGGTTGAAGTAGCATTCGACAGGGATGTAGACGAGCTATTGAATCGCTAGAGCACTGAAGGATTTGATCGACAAAGAGATAAAAGGGAACGTTCATCGATGGAGGATAGAATCAGAGGATTCCAAGAAGAAACCCTAAAATAATCAAAATGGGAATCAGCTTTTGGAAAGAAGAAGGATAAGGTAACCTAATTTTGAAGACCATATTGTTTAAATTGGGCCGAACTCTTTGTTATTATATAACAATATTATAATTTAGGGTTTCTATTATTTATTTTATTATTGTATTTTCCATCCAACTATTAGAACTCTAGTTTGTTTCTAGGATTGAACTATGGGATGTAGTTCTAAAAATTCTCAACTTAGGGATAGAGTTGAAGAAGGGTTTCGAGATTAGGGTTAGAAAAATCATGTTAGCAATTGCCATAAGTTCACAGGGTCTATAAGTAGTCGATTTTTTAATCTTAGTAGAAATCTTGAGGGCAGTAGTAGGCAAGTATTGTCGAAGCAAGTTAACTTTGTCTATTGCTTTTATTTCTGCTTTTACAATGTTATTATCTATGTTATACTTCTTATTAGTTTGTGAAATTATTATAAACCATATTCACCCCCCTTTCTAGGGTTAATTCAATCCAACAAGTGATATAAGAGCTAGGCTGCTGGCAAAAATGTCTAATCCTAGTTATAGATCTAGCGAGAGTTAGTCCAATGTTAATCCACCTATTTTTGATGGAACAAATTTTTTTAACTGGATATAGAATAAAATCTAGTGATTTAAATGTTGGGATATTATTGAAATGGGTGTGATATGGAAGATAAGAAAAATATTTCGATTAATGCTTATGCTATGAATATTCTCTACTCTCTAATTAGTAGAGCTAAATTTAATCATATCTCTCATTGTTTAACTATGTAGGAAATTCAAACATTCTCAACGCAATATATGCTGAAAAATCAACAACTGCGAGAAACTCTTCAAAGTTGGATCAATAGAAAAACTTTATTTTATAGATTCACAAAATGCAATTCATACGATGATAGTGAAAAAAACGATTCAATAACTAATGAGATAAGTGATTTTTTGTCTAAAGATTTAGTCCTTTTGTGCCCTAAATTAACTAAATCTATTAATGATCATAAACTAAAAAATAATAGGTTGAAAAACGAAAAAATCTAAGCTGCATCAGAAAATAATAAATTGGAAATAGAGCTTGAAAATATTAAGAAAACTAAAAAAAATTAATTGTAAATAATATTTGAATTATGAAAAAGAATTTGCTCATTTTCATGAAAATTTTCAAAAGCTGGAAAATAAATTTTAGATTTTGGCAAAAAAACAAAATTGAGTTCATTTGCATAAACAACATTTTATAAAATGAGTTGGAAGGTTTTAAGATTTTCAAAAACTCCAAATGTGTGAATTTTGAAAGGGAATTAAAAGAGGCTAAAGAAAATTTCAAAATCCTTAAAAACGAAAACATGATATTTAAAAACAGCAAAACAAAGATTACTAAGATTATTCAAATAAATCTGAATTTGAAAAGTTATCGAAAATATCAAGGATTTGGTAAAACTTGGATTTGAAAAATGCAAACTTTTTGAAACCGATATGCTTGAAATTGGGATAAAAATAAAAGAGCTCAAAAGTGAAATTATGGTCTTAAAAATAAAAGTTGCTGAAAAGAGACAAATTACTATTAGTCATTGTTCACTTCTAATAAATGAAAATAAACTTTTAAAATTTAAAGTCAATGTTTTGGATTAACTATTTGTAAATTTTCCATTAGAGAAAAATTATTTAATATGTTATTAGAAAATCAACTCTTTGCAAACAATAAAAAGGGACTTGGATTTGAACAAGTTTGATATATAAATAATTGGCTAGTAACGTTATTAAAGGAAGAAGTATGATACCCAAATACATAAAGTATTGGAAAGATAGGACATAGCTATAATAATTCTCAAAATAAGAACAAACAAAAAACCATTAAACAAATTTGGAATCCAAAAGGTATAAATTTAAATTTTATTAAATTTAAACAAGTTTGGATTTCCAAGGGTACAATTGTAAATACTAACAGTTTGTTATATAAACAAATTTGGATATCAAAGGTTGCAAATGAAAATAGAAATAGTCCTACATCTTTTGTTAGGACACTCGCTTCTTCTAACATTTAGGTATGGAAATGGGCTAAGGAACAACCATGATAGGGGCAGACTTTGAGTTGTGCTATATATAGTTGAAGAGTATAAATTCCATTGTTTCTTAGCATAGAAAAATGTAAAGGAGATCTACATGGTGAACAAAAATACAACATAAAAGTTACGTAAAGGTATGATTTCAAAATCCTATTCGCTTTTCTTATTGTTAATTCTATTTTTGTTGACACTGCTGTAGTATACTTTCAATATCTTGAACTCCTTAACTCTGATTTGCAAATTCAAGATGTTATAGAAAATAGATAGAAAGTTCTATAAAATTTATTTTATGTTTTTTTCTAGAATTTTGACTTAAACAATTGAAAAACTGAAAATCATTCAGTATATTATTTAAAAATTATTTCAAAACTTCTTAACACAGTCATAGTAAATTGACCATAACTTGAATGCCGTTATATCGAATATTGAAATTCTTGCAGTTCTGGAAAGCTAACTATTAGCACCATAACTTTATTGTTTTGATTTTTTGCTTGATTTATTTTTCAAAATCTTTAAAATCAGTAAAAACATCAGTGCATTACTTGAAAAATATTTCTGATTTATGCAAACAAGCTGTAGTATTTCAAACATTGCTTTTGATCGATTTACCATTTTGACTTGAAACAATGGTTTGTTGATTAGCAATATTGAATGTCTAAATCTTGTAAGTTTAGTGCCAAATCAAATTTAAAAATTAAAATTTTCAAATTGTGATTTCAAATGGATTAATTTACAAAACAACAATGGTCAATTGTCTACATACAATAAAAAATACCTTTATTGATGACTAACAAATCATTAGTTGGAGAATTTTTATTTTTGTGTGCCTATGCTCAGTATAAATGAATTTGCCTTTATTTGGTGTAAATAACTTTGTTGAAATTTTTTGTGCAGTAGTTTAATAATATACCATTATATGTCACCATAGGTAACCAAAGTATAGGTGGTATCGATATCACTTCATTCGAGATCATATTTGCATTGGATTTATGTTTCAACTGATTTTAAAATTAGCAGACATTTTTTTCGAAAGCCCTTGCAGAAAATAGATTTTCACAACATCATTTGGATCTAGAAATTTATAAAAAAAAAACTTTTATCTTGATTTTAATATTTACTCTGGAAAAGAAGGTTGTTGACTGCTTGAACCTTGTGAAATTTATCTAAAATTATTAATAGCAATTGATAATGTGATTGGTAGTGATTAAATTATACTTCATAGGAAGTATATGTTAAAAATTTCTTGAAAATTGAATAATTTTTATAATATTTTCCATCAGTACACATTCCGTGATCATTTCTATCACTATCATCCTTCTTGCGGTCCATACATCAAAATTTAATATAGTGTATAGAAGTTGGTATTTTGAAAAATAAGGAATTACACATCAGTGTAATTTATATAATTCTATCCACAAGTATTCACTCTCATTTTAAAGTCCTCGCGATTATGCATGGGGGACTAACTTTAATCTCTAGAATCGTGCTTCCAATCTTATTTAAAAGTCCTTATGATTATGCATGGATGGAATATTTATACAGAGAGGGACAAATGTTCAAGTAGTTCTAACCTCATTTAATAGTCCTAATGGTTATGCATGGTTAGAAAATGTTTGACATTTTTTAAGCAACTACTAACCTTATTTAAAAGTCCTAATACTTATGCAAAGTTAGAAAGTGCTTAACATTTTCGTATAATTTTTAAATAATAATTTCTAAAAAAAATTCCTTCACTAAAAATGCCACATTTCTGTCATTATATAAAATTTCCCTAAACTATAACCCAATCACCACTCTAAAGTGGAATTTGCGTCTAATTAGTAAAATTTTATGGTTTTTGTTTGATTGATTGGAAATTTAATATATATATATATATATATATATATATATATATATATATTTATCTCTATATGATTTGTGTTTCAATCAAAATTTATCATTATCAATTATTATTATTTTGATGATAATAAAAGAGGGAGAGAGGTTAAGAATTTGGTAGTTGAGTAACAATCTTACCGATATTAAAGAGGTATTTTTATTTTTCATAGGAGTTGGTTTAATATTTTCGACAATTGTTATGCAATTATTTTGACATCAATTGTTTTGTGATAATTCTTGGCATTTGGGATTTTTTATTACATGCATCTATGTGGAGGGAGTCTAGTTGTAGGGGGGGTATTTAAATAAGGGAAGCTTGATCATAACACATCAAACAAATTGTTTATCACAAAATCTTAATATATGTTTGTTGTCATCAGAAGAGGGAGATTGTGAAAATTGTAGTTCACGTTTTTTGTCTAATGATAATAAACACACACGCACATATAATGTATAAATATATATATATATATATATATATATATATATATTAAATATGTTTGATATAGTACTATTGTAATATCATATAATGAAATAAACAAATAGAATTTTCATTTCAACAAACATTTTACTACAATACAACTTCAATAGTACACACTACAACAAAGAGCTTCCATAATATTTCAAATACATTATTCATATATAGTATTTTTTTTCTCTCTCATACACAACATATTTTGAAACAAATAATTTTTGCACTACGATTCGTACTCAAATACCATGGTTATTTTCTTGCTGTAGTTTTTCTACGATCGTCTACTTTGCCTGTCAAATAACAACGCAGCAAAAGGCAAAAGAAACAAAATGAAACTGCGAAAATATAAATAAATTTAAACTCAACATTGCATTAGTTTATTGGTTTGTGTTTTTCCATATTTTGAAATATGCACCAAAAATAAAGAACATCGACAAGTACAACAGCTATATATAAGAACCATTACAACATGTTTGTATGGAATAAAAATTTAAAATCAGGTCAATAAAGTGTACGACCAATCTATAACATTCACATTGTACCACTGTACATGCCATAAGGCCAAGCACATTAAAAAGGCTATACGCTTGTGCATATTTCACACTTGCACACATATCAAAATTGAATGCACAGGGTAATTTCAGTGCAAATGCATAAGCATGAAAGACGAAGCATGAAAGACGAAGGCACTAAAAAAACAAGAAACTCAATTTCAAGCACAAAAGCAAGGTCAAACAGGTCAAGTGCAGCAAGGTCAAGCCCAAAGGTTCGACATAATGCATTAGTGGGAAGGTTAAAACAAGCAAGTATAAGGTCAAGCTCAAAGGCTCAACATAGTGCATTAATGGACAAGTCAACACAAGAATGTGCATGGTCAAGCACAGTGGCTCAACATAGCGCTCAAGACTAAAACATAACAGCAAAACAACAACAATATAGAAACAACCAAGTACATGCACTCAAATAATCAAAAACTCAACCAAAGGTAAGCACGAAGTCAAGCAAGCACATATGTTAAGCAAAGTACATAAGAATTCACAAATCAGTACAAGTCTGGGCAAGTGCAAGTGTATACATGGAAGGCTGAACATAGATCAAATTCGAGTGTAAGTGCACAAACAGGCACAATAGCAAAAAAGGGACACATACATATACCAAATTCATATGCACAAGCTCAATGTGAAACACATTTATACCGATGGCAAACCAACACACAAGTCAGACTAAAAAATAAGAATTACCTCTAGTAACTTCATCCCAGGCAGCAAATAGTAACTTTAGATCAAGCCATATGCACATCATCAAGTATCAAAGGTAACACAACATTTCAGGTGATAACAAACACCGATATCCATTATAGTCATCAGACAATTCAAATTCATAGAAACAACAACTCGATTCAAAGTTGCACTTGACACCATTCAAACACATATGAAAGATCAAATGAACAAAGTCAGACACAACTAGAGGTCCATGCGCAAAACTGCTAATAACAACAAATATATATAAAAAAACTATTCGCATGTTGAACAATTTAAATGAAGTCAACAATTATGTCCGAAATGAACAAGTCAGATATCACAAAACCATTCGATCAGAAATCAACAACCGAAATTAAGTGACTCTACTTTTCGGCTATTGAATGTCGACACTAATACATCCATAGTATTCGTACGGTGAACATCCAAGTGCTAGAAAGACAGTAAATTCGGATAAAATAAATGAAGAGTATAATAGAAAAGGAAAAATATAACATCAAAAATCTCACAATAGAATGGTAACTTATAATATCAAAGGAACAATACAAAGGGTTACTCCACATACAAAAATATCAAAGTACCAAATACTAAGTACTATCATCAGCCTGGACAGTTATAACTATCTGTCCTCACAATACTGATATATACAATACAGTAGTGCAACGGAAATAAGAATACTACGACTGGTAATCATCCAGCTCTTCTTCTTAAGCTTCAAGCATTCAAAGCTAAATCTAGAAACATACACGGGGCGGACTCGAGCATTATGATAAAATAACACTTAGATCAGTCTAGTAAACAAACATGAGAAACTCAAGAAATATGAGACAAGTAAGAGTTACCATTGAGACCATATAGATTACAATAATGGTTTTCCCCTCAAATGAAGCCAACCATTCTTTAAATTTTACATAGTGATATGATAGATGATGTCCAGAGTATAGCACATAAATCATATCAGTTAGTTGATAAGTGAAAGCTACAACAATAATAGTTACAATAAATATCGCAAAGGTGCGAACTTCATGGCGGTCTCCTTGGTTCAAACCAAATCCGAACTCCATGATAAAGATCAAAAACTACCTTCTGAGTAATATATATCTTTTGATGGGATATGCTCTAAGGTAAACATAACTGGACCACCCTCGATGTGTGATTCGGGCCATACCAACTCCCGCTAGCAACAGTCTATAGGCATTTCTAAAATAGAGTTATTATACCCTTAAGGCCGCTAAACCCGCTGGCCATGCCCATTCTCTGTTTTAGACCATTTTCCACATGTTGACCTATGTTCGAAATCTCCCACATGAGTCTTCATCGCTCGAACAGAACACGGATCCCCAAATAGATTTCATCATCTTGAACAGATCACGAATTGCTACAAGGATTTAAGCATCTTGAACAGATTTCGAACCTCCATATAGGTTCCCCGCATAAGTCCTTTGATGAATCCTATGGTTGTCCTCTCTCTTGGAGTACTCCTCAAGATAGATAATCCCACATAATAACATCGTTTGAAATGTTAACACCGACCTTTCATTTAGACTTGACCTTAGGATTGACAATTCAACTCTATAACATTCCACTTCTCAACAGCTTCTAGAAATTAAATAACGTATATGGTTTTGAAGTGGTTTCGAGTTCGAGTCATGTCATATAAGTACACTCTTCCTACTTACCGGGCTCTCCAAAACCATTTGATGGATTTTTGGTTAACTCAATTTCGGTTCTCTTTGAAGTAAGTGAAAGATAGAGACGTTTCTTACAATGCTCCTCCCCTGAGATTCTTATTGGCATGAAATCGTGAAGCCTTTCGGTAACTTCTTAAGTCAATGTTTGGTCAAGTTCGGTAATCGATTAACTGATTATCTAGTCAAAACAAGTGCCTATACAAATCAAGATTCATATGCTTAACTCATTTCCGACATTCCATTCCTCACCCAGAAATGAAACTAGGCAAGTTTGATCACTAGTTACATCAAGCCTTGCCTAGACACTTCATTCTTAAGTATCACAAATAGATAATTCTACCTCGTCGGCTTTTAGTGTTAAGTATAATATTAATGATTTCCATATACAATAAGAAATCAACACAATTAACACGTTTTCGACATTTTCCAACTTACTATCCTTGGTAAAGAGGGAAACCAGTAGGTTAGAGCTCTATTGCTCCATCCCTACTCGACGTCAATCTTACCTCTCACAAATAGATAATCCTTACTTCATTGGCTTCTAATGTCAGGCATAGTTAATTAATTTTCAAATAAGTAATTAAATAATCAACCATTTGGCCATTAAGCGATTCTAACCCGTTTCTAAAGCTTTTGCGTATACTTTTAAAATAACTAAAAATACTTACAATAGCTTCTAAAATATTTATCCAAAATAGTATTTGAAAATAACAAATTTACAAAATTCTTTAAAACTTGAAAATGACATGCTTTCAACAAAATATCTCTTCTTTAAAAATTCATAACTTATTCTTAGAAATTCATAAATATCTCAAATTACCTTTGAAATACTCTAATACGAGTTATTAAACACTCGTAAAAAAGATTAAAATAAAATACTTAAATTTAAATATCTTTTCAACCTCTTTAAAATTAAAAATCAAGGCTAAACGAGGCAGTTTTGCACTAGTGATATTTTAGCCACTTTTCAAGATGTTACTTAACTTCTTACTATTCAATCTTTTAATAGCAACAAACACACACACATAGATATATATACATATAAAAGGTTATAAATATAACGAGAAACCCCTAAGGATCTTTCTACAAAGTTCCATAGCAATCGCCTAAAAACAAGGCAATTCACAACTACATCTATAGCGACTAGCACTACATATGCACTTTCAAATTTAGGTCCAATCTAAAACGAAATCCATCTATAACCTATGTAATTTTTTCAAGGTCTTATCACATGTCATGCTTGTCCATTCAAGACCACATACATGGATCACATGCATTACTTACTTTTAAAGTAAGAACCTAAATCAATGGTTTAACATAAGCTAACAACAATTCAATCAATTTAAACACAACCAAATAAAAAAAATTGTGTGTTATATTTTCAATAATAATGAGGTGTTAAGTCGCCTTTAACCACACAAACAACAAAGATCCAAGAACTTGAGCTTAGATCCAACCTAGCAACATATTTCCTTCCTTGCTCCTTTGCTTCATCACCTTGTCTTTGCTTCCTTCCCTAGCCTAAAGCTCACTGTCTCTCCTTGTAGGTGGAGAGTGGCTTTGTTTCTAAAAAAAAGAGGTATAAAGTCTTGAAATATTGTGGTAAGGCTTCACTCCAAGTTTGAGGTAATTTGGAGATGGTATGCAAATTGTTTGCTTTTTGAAATTAAGATAATGAAGAAGAAGATGCCATGGGAACTTTCTCTTAAGCTTTAAAATATTTGTGATTTATTTCCTAACAGTTCCCCTCCTTATATAGGCTTAGGAATATGATGAGAAAAGACCAAAAACAACTCAAAATCCTACTAATGTTAATTACTTCTATCATGACAACTATACACCATATAGCCTAACTTTTAAGTATTTCCATATTTACTCATTTCATTAATATCTAAGATGACATCACCCGTGACATGCTCCAAAAGTTTATTTCAATAAGTGCAAAATGTTTTTATTTCATAAATTGATTTCCTAAGCAAATAAATGTATTAAAAAAACCTAAACAACTTCTAACGGTCGAAAAGCTGTTTATCGATAAAACGATTTTCAGTCACATTATCGATATTTTTCCAAATAATATAGTTTTATTAACAATTTTTAAAAACAATTTTCTAACTAGTATTCATTACTTAAATGTTGTCTAATAAGGTTATAAAATTATATTTATAACACTTAATTATATTTCAGAACGTTTTGATATTCAAAGACGAAGTATTCAAATTTCTGGTTCTGTACACGAGATGGAGAACATCAACTAGAGATTAAAGTATTAGAAACAAAATATTTTGAAATATATGAAAATTTCAGTAGAATTCTTTACAAATTCGACTCATTAAATACCTCATTCATCGTCGGTAATTTTTGCAGTTGAGTTCGATAAAAACAAATCATAAAACTAAAATCATACTAAATCCTCAATTGAAGTAGAACTTGACAAGGAAGCAGTCAAGCAATTGAACTGCCAGGCCATTGTAAGATTTGATTGACAAGGAGATAAAGGAGAATGCTAGTCAATCAAGGACGAAATTTGAGGCTTCAAGAAGAAATCCTAAAACAATCAAAATGGGGGATCGACTTTTGGAACAAAGAAGGACCTAATTTGAACACCGCATTGTCTAAATTATGCCAAAGGCTTTGTTATTAAATAATAATATTATAATCTAAGGTTTTTCTTTTTTATTTTAATATTGTATTTTCCTTCTAACTTTAAAACTTTAGTTTGTAACCAGGATTGAACTATGGGATGTAGTTCGAGAATTCTTAATTCGAGGATAGAGTTGAGGCAGCATGTCAAGTTTAGGGCTAGAACAATTGGGTAAGTGATAGTCGCAAGTTTATATGGTCTGTAACCAGTCGATTATTTAATCTTAGTATAAATATTATGGGCGATAGTAGGCAAGTATTGCCAAAGCTGGGTAAATTTGTGTGTTGATTTTATTTCTACATTTACTCTGTTATTATCTATGCTATAATTTTTATTTATTTTGTGTGTTGATTTTATTTCTACATTTACTCTATTATTATCTATGCTGTAATTTTTATTTATTCTCTGAATTTTTTATAAATCATATTCACCCTTCTAGGGTTCATTCGATCCTACATTAGAGGCTTCTGTTTATCTATCTATTTCTATTTTAGTTGTATTATTATTATGCAAGTATCAGCATTATAAGGACTAATAGTTATAATAGTCCAGGCTGGTGATAATACTTAGATTTTGTAACTTTGAAATTCCTTTGTATTTTTTAGTAGCCCTTTGTACTGTCTTTTTTGGACATTGCATATCATCATTCTTCTGTTAGACTATGATATTATGTTCACTTTTCTTGTTTTATTGCTTTTTCTTTATATTTTACCCTACCTATTTGTCTTTCCAGCACTTGGGTGCTTGGGAGACGAATATCATAGATGTATTTGGTGCCGACATTCGAGGGTCGAAAAGTTAGGACAATACCTTTGGTATCAGAATGAAATTTAGCATTTACCTTAGATTTGGTTGGGTATGGTTATTTAAGGTAGGGTAAGCAACACCTAGAATGAGTTTAGTGTATTATATATATGAAAGTGTATTTGTATTTTTTCCATTAACCTATCCCTTCATGGTATTTCCTTGTGAGTAACTCTTTCTTTGAAAAAACTTTATCTTTAAGTTTTATAAAGTTGTTCTGCTATATTTAGGTAGTAAGAACTATGTGTACTAGAGGTACGACTGCTCGAGGAGGTGGAGATGGATGGGGTAGTATTGTCATTAATGGTGGGAATTTGGTATTGAGGAATGCCGCTCCTATTGTAGAACTAAGAGTGAATATTATGGAAGAGGTCGAGTATGTTTGTCCATAAATGAACTTTATTTTTCTTTGCCGTGATTATAAGAGGTTAGGTGGTAAGAGGCTTGATGGCATGGAGACTATCATCGAGGTTTAGACTTGGATTACTTTATGTAATAGGATTTTCAGAGATGTGGAGTTAGATAATGAGATAAAGCATTGTTTGGAATCACGACATTTGGCTGATGCTGCTATGGATTGGTGGAGTTCGACTACAATTTACTATAGATGTTCATGAGAACAGCTTCTCTTGGGCTTAATTCAAGGTAGTTTTTAAGATGAAGTTTGTTCTAAAGGCCAAAAAGATTGTGTTGTTTAGGAGCGTTCTTGATCAGAAGCAGGGGTTATGTCAGTTGTTGAGTATAAGAATAGGCTCAATGCATTATCTCAATTCGGGTTGGGGTTGGTAGATACACTGCTAAAAAAGAACAAGATGTTCACTGAAGATTGGCATCCAAAATTTTAGAGGTATATGACAAATCATATTTATGGGTTATTTGTGAATCTGATAGGTATGGGCTGAAGGTTGAGAGTTTAGCTCCAAAGTAATCTATTTCTACACCAACCGAGGACAATAAGCGTAAGTATCATCCATAGAGGAGTATTTCTAATTTAGCTTTCCGTAAATGTGGAAAAAAGGGACATTTTTCTCAAAACTATACATCGGGTATGGGAGGACAAGAGGCTAAGGCATCAATAATCAAAGCATCGATTGTTAAGGTACCAAAGTTGGAGCTATAGGCAGACAAAGCACAATTTGCACTAAAGGAGTTGCTACAACTGCCATCAACCTAGTCATTTTGTTAGGGATTGTCCATTGATATAGAAGGGACAACAACCTAGAGTTTCTGCACTTGCTTGAGCACCTTTTACTTTTGTAGCTGCAAAGGCGAAGCAGGTTCTAGAAGGTACTTTATCTATTTATGGCATCCCTGTTCATGTTTTGTTTGATGTTAGTACTTTTCTTAGTTTTGTTTTCTAGTAGCCTTGTTGATAGATTGAGATTGGAGCTAGTTATGACTTTTGACTCTATTTGTTTATCAACCATATGGGAGGCTCAGCCAATCTTTGAATGGTATGTATAGGAGTTCTATTTACTTGTTTTGATTGACTCTTTCCTTGCAGTATACATATATATGTTCTTGGTTTATGGGATTTGATATTTTTCTTGGGATGGTTTGGTTAACCTGGAACAATGTAAACTTGGATTGTGTTAAACAAACTGTAGTATTAAAAAAAGGATTGAAGTTTCTAGTTGGGAATTATGAAGGACCTAGCTTGCTTATGACTAGTTTTCTTTATTCTCTTGATGTGGCAGAAGAAGAGTTGGGTTTAATCTTTGTTGTACAGAAGTTTGCAAATGTGTTGGAAGAGGTGTCTAGTTTACCACCTCGTTATGAGATAAAATTTCATATTGATTTGGTTCAAGATGATAAACTTATTGTGTTGCATGTGCATAGGCTAGCACTGAAGGAGAAGATAAAACTAACTACCTAGTCAAAGATTTGTTAGTGAAAAGGCTTGATTTGACCGAGTCATTCAAATTGGGGAGTGCCCGTCATTATTGCTAAAAAGGCGGATGATTCTTTAAGACTTTGTGTGAATTACCACGAGCTCAATAAGAGGACTATTAGGATAAAGTATCGTTTGCCAAGGATAGATGACTTATTTGATCAGCTTTATAGTGCTCGTGTATTTGCTCATCTGGATCTGCTATAGGGTTTCATCAGCTTAGGGTAGTAGAGGAGTGTGTGCCCTTGACAGCTTTTTGGTTCGATAAGTTTTATGAGTGGTTAGTTATGTTGTTCGGCCTAACTAATGCTCCAACATATTTTGGGGATTTGATGAATCAGGTTTTCCAAGATTTGATCAATCAGGTTTTCCAAGATATGTTGAATAAGTTTGCTATTATTTTTATTGATGATATCATGGTCTACTCTATGACCAAAGAGAAGTCTACTTGCCATTTGAGGATTGTATTAGGAACATTGAGAGAGCATATGTTGAAGGCTAAGTTCTCGAAGTGTCACTTTTTGCGGCTGAAAATTAGATTCTTAGAACATGTCATCTCAACGGAGGGGTATATTTGTTGATCCAACGAAGGTTGTGCTATTTAGGATGGGAAGAGACCAGAAAGAGCAAATGAAATTAGGAGCTTCTTGGGTTTAGTATGTTATTATAGGAGGTTTATTCAAGATTTCTTGAAGATTGCATCATGCTTGATGAATTTGACAAAGAAAGATGTAAAATTTGTTTGGACTGATAAATGCAAGAAGCATTCAAAGAGATAAAGACAAGGTTGACTAGCGCTTATGTTCTTACTATTATAAATGGATATGAAGGTTTAACTATTTATATATATGCATGTGAAATAGGTTCAAGTGCGGTGTTGATGAAGCAAAGAAAGGATTATTGCTTAAGTCAATCGGCAACTCAAGTCGTATGAATCAAGGTATCCAACTCATGACTATGAGTTGTTAGCAGTTTCTTTTGTGTTGAAGATGTGCAGACATCACTTGCTTGGTAAGAAGTTTGATTCGTGCATGAACCAGTAATCCTTGAAGTATCTTTTCACCTAGAAGGACTTAAACATGATGCGACGGCAGTGGTTGGAGTTTCTTCCAGCCTATGATCTTGATATTTTATATATGTCAGGGAAAGCTAATGTCATAGCTGATATGCTCAGTTTGAGGTATGCAGCTGTGGAAAATATTGAGGTCCGTTCTACTCAGATTAGTCATATCGAATCAGCTTATAAATCTTCGTACGACTAGGATTGCTAAAGAAGTAAGCGAGAATGAGGCACCAAAGAGGTGGTCTAGATTCAAGGTGGATAGCCATGGTATAGTACGGATGAATGGAAGATTGTGTATCCTAAATGTTGATGGGATTAGGCAAGAGGTATTGACAGAGAGTCATCATTCACGACCGGCGATACATCTAGAGTTTACTAAGATGGATCAAGACATCAAGCGACTTTCTGGTAGGATAGCATGAAGATAGACATTTCCATCTTTGAGAATAGGTATTCTAACTGCTAATAAATCAAAGGCAGCTATCAAAAGATAGCTAGATTGCTTTAACCACATGAGATTCCTAAGTGGAAGTGGGAGCAAATATTTATGGACTTCAACGATGGGCTATCGAGGTCGAGGAATGGTAACAAAGGTTTTTGGGTTATAGCAGACTGATTAACTAACAATATGCACTTCTTACTAGTTAAGATTACTAGGTTGGGTTCTAGTTTGCCCAAGTTATATGTAAAGGAGATCGTTAGACTGCATAGAGTTCCATGTGATACCATGAGCGATAGAGTTATGATATACATAAGCCAATTCTAGAAAGGGTTGCACGATGCCTTAAGGACAGAGCTGAGTTTTATTGTCGCTTACCTTACATAGACTGATGTGCAGACATAGTGGGTTAATCGTGTCTTAGAGGACTTTCTTTGGGCTTGAATATTAGATTTCAAGGGTTCAAGGGAAGATCAATTACCACTTATTGAGTTCTCATACAATAACAGCCACCAGGCTAGCATTGAAATGACACCTTTTGGAAGCATTGTATGGCAAGCCTTGCAAATTTCCATCGTGTTGGGTAGAACCTATTGATCGTTTAGTACTCGGGTCGAACATGATTTTTGAGGTGTTTGACAAGGTAATAGATGTTTGGAAGTGAATTAAGGAAGCGCAGAATCAATAAAAGAGCTATGCGGACAAGTGGTGCAAAGACGTTGTAAGGACCCATAATTTTATCACTTTGAATGGGAATATTTTATTATTTCTAAATATTGAATTGATTGTTTTAAATGATAAATAATCCATTAAAATTATTATATAAAGATAATAAGTGATTTATAATGGTTTTATAAATCTAGACTTGTTTTATAAAGATATACAACTTCATATTTTAACCGATCGACATCGTATTTTTAGAACTGAATTTTAATATTATTTAATATGTTTTTTAGCTTAAATAATCTTGTTTTAATTAATTAAATATGATAAAAAAATTATTTTCGAGCTTTGTTTACATAAATAAATAGTTTGATTAAAAATCGAAAATATGACTGGGATTCAGATTCCGTATTTTTAACGGTTTAACAAATAAAAGTTATATTTGAATATTGCAACGTTGAAAGTTAAAATGACATATATATGCACATATAATAAATTATAACATATAGTTTACCATAAGTAATTAAAACTAACTGTTATTTTTCAAAGTAAGTAAGGAAGATACTTTTCACAAAAGCTAAAATGAAAAAGCAAACTTAAAATCAATCACAATCACTTACACACCTACACATTAAAGACATCAAGAAGTGATAGAAGTCACATGGAGGGTGGGTTCGGCCAAAGTTATGATGGGAGGAAGGGGGCATTATGGTAATTTCATGCATATGGATTTCTACCCAATAAATACACATGCATATCCTCTTCCTTTCTTCAAAAATTCACTTCACTTCTCTTCCCTTTCTCTTTATTAAGCTCTCTAATAGCTCTTCTCCAATGGCTTCCTAAATAGTAAAAATATTTCAACACCACGTCGAAACTCTGCTAAAATTGTTTCCATACACATACAAAATCAAATCACTTCAAACGTTAGCCAAACTCCACCACTTCCACACTATATTGCACGACCCACGCCACCACCATCGCAAAGTTGAGCTTCCATCTCCACATAAGCTCGGCCGAGCATTACTAAGGTCCATGGGAAAGTTTCATAAACTTCGGTGCGGATAAATGGATAGTTTCTTCGATTAAAAACCACTTAGAGTCGGAAGCATGAAAGTGAGAATGATATTTCCATCTTATTTAAATCTATCCTAAAAATATCTATGGTTGGTGCTACATAAGTATACTTGGTTGATTAGCTTATTTTGGATGCCAAATGATTGATTATTAGTCGATTGGTTGCTCATATTAATCATATATTGACTTGATGAGTTAAATCGAATTTTTTTGATAATCATGAGAAAATCATATACATCATATTTTAAATGATCACTTTACATAGCCATAGTAAATTCATGAGAAATAATCCTTATTATTTTCTAAAATAATGTGTGTATAAGGAGCATCAAGTCTCTTTTTAATTTTAAATCAAAAAGATATCGTTTTTTGAAAATACAAATGGATTTGGAAAAGTAAAGAGGAATATTTAATTTATTTGGGAAAAAGTAAATCAAATGGTTTGGTTCTAAAAATAATAGTTTAGAAGATGAAAAATGATATTCAAATATCATATGGTTTAAATGAAACTAAAAAGGTAGGGAAAATGAATGTTATACTAGTATAATATTATAATAGGTGAAAATAAGTAAAATAGATTTTAAATAAATAGATGGTAAAATATTGTTTTAAATTTGTTTAAAATAGTTTATTATGTTATAAAATGATTTAAAAGTATTTCGGATAAGTTTTATAAAACTTGACTAAAAGGTGAAAAATAAGCTGTCACGTTTTGGCAGTTCGCGATTTTGCAACCTCAAAAATTAAATGGTTGTGTAAGAAAATATATAAGTCGAAATACTTTGAAACAGGAATTTTTCGGAACCTAGTGGGCATGGTTTTCAAATGAAAATGAAAAATAAAGATTTCGTTTGGTCAAGTTTGGAGATATGTCCAAATCAAATTTTCAAAATCGTCGCGTTTTAGTAGTTCATAAAATATTGTTTTCAACTATTTAAAATGGATATTTTCAAATCTTAAAAAATATGAAATAAATT
Source organism: Allium cepa (assembly GCA_030765085.1). NCBI lineage: Eukaryota > Viridiplantae > Streptophyta > Magnoliopsida > Asparagales > Amaryllidaceae > Allium > Allium cepa. The sequence goes on along the minus strand of CM060943.1, from coordinate 544,491,043 downwards.
CCAAATTCCATAAATATGTTAAAATTTTTAAAAAGAAATTTCAATTATAAAATTGGGCATATATGTAATGAAATGGTGTTTGAATCAATAAAGCTTTAAAAACACTATGCATCGACAATTTATCAATGGAATTTGGTAACCTTTGAAAAAATGATTGAACTTAGGTTTTCTTTCTGAATCTTTTTGAAATGTTTACTTTTAAAAGTTAGAGTGAATCAAAGTATTTGACCATCTTAAGGGTGACAGAGAGACAGTCCTAGGTCAGAGTTTGGAAAACCATTTGCCTGCTCCCCCTATCTATCCAGACTGGCCGGAAGGAGGGGATAGTTAATCTGATTTTACTCAGTTTGCATTTTCTTAAGATAATAGAAAAGTGATTTTGAATTTTTCAAAAAGTTAAAACAAGATCTAAAATATGATTTTGATGGTGAAAAGAACATTATAGTTAAACTATTATTAAACTCCGATGAGGGTACTTGTACTATCCGTATGAATTTAAAAGATGATTTTACCTTTATCCGACCAATAATACAGGTTGAATATGGAAATTTATATTGAGTACAATTAATCTAAAATCTATGAATTCTTTTTTACTTAATACTAAATGATTTGGGTTTTTAGTAAACGAGGTCTTATGTAACATTGTTTTTGAACCATTTAAATCATGTTTTCGAAAAATGAAATCTTTTTTGATTATGCTAATAATAGAATATGGAAATATTTTCCTGAAATAATTAGAAGGAATTGATTTGGTATTTCCAAAGTTGAAAGGAGGTATAATAATTCTATATATCCTGAAGTTGAAATGGTTTAATGATATATATCTCTAAATCGTATTTTATTGGATAAAAAGATATTTTTAAAGTTAAATTACATTTTGAGTAAAAGAAGAAAAAAGTGTTAGTTCGTGAGATGATGGTTTTGATGACAACAACCTTAGAATAGATTATAAAATATAAATACTAACATTATAAGTTTAGACATATACGTATATACAGGATTTAACCATGCAGGTACTAAGAATGAAGACTGTACAGTATAGAGATTCAAGATATCAAGACAAAATATCAAGATAGAAGACTCATGAGTATCGAGACTATCACGAGTTCAAGATTTCAAGGATAAGTATTTTTTATTATTAGGAATTTTGGTTAAAACTCGTAGAAAAGCACTGGCATCTTAAAATCCAATTTATTCGTGGAATGGAATCCACTTTGTTCCTATTAAAGGGACAGAACCCTAAGTAGGATGGAACCTACGAAAAATCTAGTGGAACATTATGTTGTATCTGCTAACTTTTATTCAAAATGATTTTTCAAAATAATATCATGTTTTCAAAATGTTTTCAAAACTTTCCTTTTAAAAGATTCAAAACCCTCAATCCTGATTTTAAATAATTTTAGCCTCAAAAACATCTTTATTTTCAAAGTCAAATTACTCCTGATTTTAAACTCTCTTTTTTAATAATATATTTTTAAATATTTGTACTTAGATTATGGTTAAATTCTATATATATTATTCTTTATATTTACTTATGAATTTCAACTATATTCAAGTATATTTATAAAGTTTAAATTAATTTTTATATAACATAAAGGTTATTTTCAGAGAAATTCAAAACATCATAAAATGCTTTGGGATGTCGACATGCATATGGGTACCATGTCGACATGGTGACTGTTTGATTCAAAAATTCAAATTTCAAAAGAAGTGTCTATTCGCCATAACTCTTCATGAGTGGTCATGGCTGTTGTTCTTCTATAAATAGGGGTCAGTTTCAACGAATTTTTAATCACTTTTTTTTTCACTCCTCTTCTTCTTCCTCTTTTCTTAACACATATTCTTATCATTACTCTACCGAAATCAACATTGAATCATACTCGATTACTTCTAGTTTGATTCTCTATCACTATCTCTACAAGATTCTCAGTGCTATTCAGAGTTATAGACTTCTTTGTAATCTATCAAGCGAGAAAAGGTGTGATTGTAGCCTTGGAAATCAATCAAAAGGGAAAAGGTGTAAGCCTTGGCAAATCAATTGGGTAAAATTGTGGCCCGGAAATCAAGTATCTCTACCCAGAGGATCGAAATTCTGGAGGGTGTACCTCGTAGCCTTAAAACTGAGGGTGTAATTTTACAATTGCTTTTGAAAGGAAATCCGTACTTGTGTTGCGGGACTGGATGTAGGGTAACTCCGAACCAGTATAAAATCCGGTGTGTTCTTCCCTTTACTGCTTTTATTTTATTTCTGTATCCGCGATTATTTCTGTAATCATATATGTGTCTGTATATTGCATACTTTTGTGTCTACATTAACATAAATCAAAAAAGATTTAGTAATTCTTTATTAACACTATTCGCCCCCCTTTAGTGTTAATCTTAGCCTTAAGATCCGTAATCCGCATTTCTCACAATTGGTATCAGAGCAAGGTTTTTAAAGTTTCATAATCTGATCTTTTGAAAAGTTTTCAAAATGGCTACCAACACTGGTACTTTTATTAACACTAGTATCCTTGTCACTAATTCATTTGTAGAGGGTCGGTCTACTGTCAGACCACCACTTTTTAATGGCAGTAACTATGCATATTGGGCATGTAGGACGAAAATATATTTACAATCTATAGGATTAGACACTTGGAATATCACACAAACTGAATATTCTGAACCCACAATTGATTTTGCACAGTGTACTGCTGAGCAAAATACTGTTGCACAAAATAATTCTAAGGCAATGGATATTCTATTTTGCTCACTAGATAGAAATGAATTCATAGAGTGTCAGTTTGTAAGTCTGCATATGAAATCTTGAAAACTTTGCAAGTTACTCACAAAGGAACAAGCAAAGTTAAACAGACCAAAATTTCCATGCTCACAAATCAGTTTCAATTATTTAAAATGAATGCTAATGAGTCTATTTCAGATATGTATAGTAGATTTTAGGATATTGTGCATTCTCTAATATCTTTGGGAAAGGAATTTTCTGAAGAAGATCAAGTCAGAAAATTTTTAAATTCTCTAACTCCAGAATGGGATCAAAAGACACTTGCGATCGAAGAGGCAAATGACATCAGTATTTTGAAGATAGAAGAATTAATTGGAAATCCAATGTCGTATGAAGTTCAAATGATCGGGAGAAGAGAAAGTAAAGCATCTGAAAAGAAATCAATGGCATTCAATGCATCAACCGATGGATCGGACTCAAACAACGATAATGACGAAGAAATAGCCTTTATGACCAGAAATTTTAGGAGATTCCTAAAATACAGAAAGATGAATAATCTCAAGAGAAAAACAACTATAAGAATTCTGGAAATCAGAATATAGTGCCAAATAATGGAAAGTGTTACAACTGTGATAAACCAGGCCACTTCAAAAGAGACTGTCCGTATCCAGAAAGGCAAAATCCTCCTATGAACAATGAACCAGCAAAGAAATGGAAGCGTGCATTACTGCTACTCTAGATGACTCAGACTCGTCCTCAAGTTATGATGATCAAAAGACGGATAATTCGAATTTGTGTTTCACAGCTGTTCACGACTCCGACGAATTCAGAGAAACGGACTCGGAAAAAGGCACACATTTACAATACAATTGGTTGAAATTGATTGCTTAGAATTAGTTGCTTGATTGTTTGATTTTTGAATTGGTGTTTGAATTTTAAAATTTATTTTCTATTTTTTATTATTTTTATTATTTTATTATTATTTTTATTATTTTTAAATACTTTCTGAAATATATTATAAGTATAATAATATTTCAAAAATATATAATAGACATTAATAATATATATATATATATTAGAGATCTTAGAAAAAATAAATTCACGAAAATTCAAAAGCACATGTCGACATGGTCCCTACCATGATGACGACATAGCCACCTGAATTTGAATTTCAAAATTTGAATTCAAATGTTTGAATTTTCCTCCACCTTTTCACTTCATTCAATTCTCTGAAAAGATTCCTTTTGACCAGAGAATATGTCCTTTGAGAATCTATTTATTCACTATCTTTTATCATATCTTTTCACTTTCATTTTCAAATTCAAACTCTCTTCATAACTTCAAGCTCTCTACTCTCTACTCTAACGGCTTCTTCAAGCAACCCCTCAACCATGAGAATTTCCAAAAAATCAAAGAGCAATTATTCAATGATCCGAAGGCAATTAAAGCATACTTCAATTATGCTAACTATGCCAAATTCCATCCCGGAAAATTTGCTATTTTTCAAGATTTTTCTTCTTATGAAATTGATTCTCTTTTTGCAAACAATGGTGTTCTTAGTCCAATTGATGCTTCTCAACATTATTTTATTTGCTATCCTAATCTTGTCAAAATTTTCTTTACGAATTTAAATCACGGATTTTATGTTTGAAATGAAGACGAAATTTGGAGTAGTGTCAAAGACACTCAAATTGTTTTGAATTGTGATCTTTGGGGTACCATTCTCAATTGCAAGAGTTTGGGAATGGACCTTTCTAACTTTAAAATCGATGAACATGATCGTGAGACATTTAATCACATTTTCAAAAGAGATGATGATTTTGATTTTAAAAATAGAAATTTTCGACCAAAAGCAAGAATTGTTAATCTTCTTTTGCAGCATACTTTGACCCCAAGATCGAGAAATTTTAACAATCCAACTTCAAAAGTTTGCAAAGCTCTTTTTGCTATTTTCGGAAACTATGACATAAATTAGGCGCAAGTTATTTTGGATGAACTTCGTCCTAAAAATCTTGAAATGGGTGAGAATACTTTATACCATGGAATTTACCTCACTCGGTTTTTAACTATTTTGGAGTGGATTTCAAAGGCGAAGAATTTGTTTCTAGAAAAGTTTTCAATCATTCCAACATTTCGCTTATGAAAATTCCATTTTTTCAACCTTATGAGACACTTACCGAAAAAGAAGAGAGGTTGGCTCATGAGGAAATGGAAGAAGAGGAAGTTGAAGAAGAAGAAGAAGAGGATGAAATGGAAATTGAAGAAGAAGAAGAAGGTGAAACGTCTTTGGAAAATATTGAATATCCTTCCAATCCATCCAACAAAACCCTTCTCAAAAACCAAAAGATAATTGTGGAGAATCAACGGATTCTAAAACGATCCGTTAGTAAAAAGTTGGATAACATTTCTTCGAAGATGAACAAGTTCTTTTCAAAAGTCAGCAAGAAACTTGGACTATCGTCATCATCTTCCTCCTATAACTAGTTTTATCTTGTCGTATCTTGTTGTGTTTGTTTTAGTTTGCTTTATTTCGAATGTTCATGTAGTTTGTTGTGTGCTTAATAATTGTAATATCGAAGTATGCAATGAAATGAAAATTTCTTTATGTTATCTACCATATCTTATCTCTAGAATAAATGTTAGTATATTATATATATATATACACACAATTATTCACAAAATCAAATTAGTCATAACATTTCACTAACCCATGTCGACGTCCCCTATGTGACCATGTCGACATGTACTGGTCAGAAATGGCAATTGATTTGAATTTGAAATTTGAATAACTGCCACATGCCTATTCAATTCAAACGAATTTCTACACCTATATATACTTGTTTCTTCCAGAATTCTTCACTGAAATTTATTTCTTATCATCTATATCCTCCATTTCTTTCACAAATTCAACTATGGCTAATCCTATTCACAATTTATCCGAAAATCTTGAAGAAACACTTGATTCGTTCAAGAATATTCTCTCATTTATTCTACGAAACCAGCGTTATTTAGAATTAAGTCAAATGCAAATGATAAAGGAACAAGAAAGGCACTTAGATGCGATACGATGGATGATCTCCTCTTTGCACAAGGATGATAACGAAGCACATCCTCCTGTCTCTCTCACAAATGACAATGATAATTGGGATGCTATTAAGGTAGACCCAATCTTTGGAAAAGAAGGATGGGTGGAAGTTCCACGTAACGTTTGATTTTTTACTTTGTTTGATTTGTTTGAATTGATTTGGTTTGAATTGATACTTTGTGTGGATTGATTTCTTATTGATTTGAAGATTGGTGTGTAAAACATATATAGATACATTGAATTAGTTATCATGCTTAGAAGTATAATTATTTCGTACTCTATATATATATTCCGTTGTATAGTTTAACAATGCAGGTACTGAAGTCCAAGAATGAGGGGGAGTAAGTTTTTGTTGATGACAAAGTGGGAGAAATATAAAATAGGGTAGTTAGGTATAGATTAAGGAGGAGTTGTTAGTTTTAGGGGGAGTTATTAGAATAGAAATAATATTTTATAAACAAAGGTTTTCATCATCAAAAAGGGGGAGATTATTAGTCCATGAGATGATGGTTTTGATGACAACAACCATAGAATAGATTATAAAATATAAATACTAACATTATAAGTTTAGATATATATGTATATACAGGATTTAACCATGCAGGTACTAAGAATGAAGACTATATAGTATAGAGATCCAAGACATCAAGATAAAATATCAAGATAGAAGACTCATGAGTATCGAGACTATCAAGAGTTCAAGATTTCAAGGATAAGTATTTTTTATTATTATAAATTTTTGTTAAAACTCGTAGAAAAGCACTGGCATCTTAAAATCCAATTTATTCATGGAATGGAATCCACTTCGAGCCCGTTAAAGGGATGGAACCATAAGTAGGATGGAACCTACGAAAAATCTAGTGGAGCATTATTTTGTATCTGCTAACTTTTATTCAAAATTATTTTTCAAAATTATATCATGTTTTCAAAATGTTTTCAAAACTTTCCTTTTAAAAGATTCAAAACCCTCGATCCTGATTTAAAATGATTTTAGCCTCAAAAACATCTTTATTTTCAAAGTCAAATTACTCCAGATTTTAAACTATCTTTTTTAATAATATATTTTTAAATATTTATACTTAGATTATAGTTAAATTCTATATATATTATTCTTTATATTTACTTATGAATTTCAACTATAGTCAATTATATTTATAAAGTTTAAATTAGTTTTAATATAAGATAAAGGTTATTTTCAAAAAAATTCAAACATCATAAAATGCTTTGGGATGTCGACATGTCTATGGGTACCATGTCGACATGGTGACAGTTTGGTTCAAAAATTCAAATTTCAAAAGAAGTGTCTATTTGCCATAACTCTTCACGAATGGTCATGGCTGTTGTTCTTCTATAAATAGGGGTCAGTTTCAATGAATTTTTAATCACTTTTTTCTAGTTTTCACTCCTCTTTTTCTTCCTCTTTTCTTAATACATATTCTTATCATTACTCTGCCGAAATCAACATTGAATCATACTCGATTACTTCTAGTTTGATTCTCTGTGACTATCTCTATGAGATTCTCAGTGCTATTCAGAGTAATAGACTTCTTTATAATTTACTATGCAAGAAAAGGTGTGATTGTAGCCTTGGAAATCAATCAAAAGGGAAAAGGTGTGATTGTAGCCTTGGTAAATCAATTGGGTAAACTTATGGCCCGGAAATCAAGTATCTCTATCCAGAGGATCGAAGTTCTGGAGGGTGTACCTCGTAGCCTTGAAACTGAGGGTATAATTGTACAATTGCTTTTGAAAGGAAATCCGTACTTGTGTTGCTCATGTAAGCGTTTCGATCGGCGGTAGAGTGATGGGGTTTCGGTCGACGGTGGAGGTACGCCAATCGCTGGGAAGATTGGCTATAAGGGTTCTTTGCACGTGTATAACCTGATGGGGAAGATGATGAAGTAGCAGCCGTGATCTGCCTTGTTTGAACATGCGGCCCAAATTGATTCTAGGTTTTAAAAATAAATGAAATTGATATATATATATATATATATTAATTCGTATAAACTTTTAAAAATCATAACTTCTTCATACGAGGTCCGTTTTTGACGAAACAAGTTGCATTGGATCCGTATTGATGAGCACTACATTTTGTATTTAGATTGGAGTAGATTGGAGCTAGTGTAAATTTTGGGTAAAATTAAACGGCTCGTTTAATTTTATTCGAAATAAAGCACTACAATTGCTATTGGAACCAATGTGAGTACAACTCACTCTTTCTGACTCACTGATATTTTTATATAAGTGAGAATAAATTTTATTTATGTTGATTGACGATTGTTTGGATGATATATGATATATTATCTATATATTGGTTGGTATTTGGATATATTCCTGCCTAATGGAGCACATGAGACCCTATACGTTCCCATGCTTGAGCGGATGACCCTTTGTACGCGCATCTGCCTTGAACCGGACATTGTACACATATTCTAATATATATTTGTTGTCGGTGATAGGTTGAAGGGATCTAACTGGATTCCTCACCAGTATTAGTTTATTTACAAATACCGTGACATATGTTGTTATGATGTGATATATGATGTTTTGGATGTCTGGATTGATGTGATTGATGTATTTAGCGTTGTTGCAGCATTTGTCCTATTTTTCATAATTAGAAATGTTAAAGTGATGACTTTCAAATTTAAAGGGATTTTAAAGTGATTTTTGAAAATACAAGTTTTATTGATTTTCGAATTTCTTAAAAGAAGGAATTAATTTTAAATAAATAATTGTTATAATTTTTATGTTATAAAAATTATGATGTTTAGGTAATATAATTGAAATATGATTTTTGAAATATGGAATTAATTAGTTGGTAAAATAGTATAAATTGAGATTTATGATTTATTAAAAATGGTTTATATATAAGGTTTATAAAATTGAATTTTTATAAATCGAAATAATAGGATTATAAAGGAGTTTGGCCAATATTAAAATGAAGTTATAATTGGATTTTATAAGTGAATGAGATTTACAAATTTGCAAAGTTATAAAATGAATGATTTTGTAAAATAAATGATTTATTGGTAATTAACTTATAATTTGTATTTTGGCATGTAATTGAGTTATATGGATTTGGTTAACAAAGGGAATTAATAACTTGAAGTTTTTATAAAATATAAATGGAATTTATAAACATAGTTTTATTAATGCGAAATCAATTGAATTTGATAAGTAAGTATGGAAGCTTATTAAAGGAATTATATTCACGATTTTGGACAGTGGATTATCCTTTAATAAATGTGTGGAAACATTAAATGTCGATAAGAGAAGTATATTCACGATTTTGGACAGTGAATAATCTTTTAAAATTAAATGGATATTTTTGGAAAGTGATATTTTAATGGAGTTAATTCGTCTGAAGATGCCCTAAAATGTGTTAAGTATCGAATACATAGATTTCAACATTCATTATTGAAATAGACATTTTTAAAAAATAAGGAAATGATGGACTATAATATTGTTGTTATAGTAAATGAATTTCAAAAGGAAATGTTTTGCATGGTATATGGGATTTATATTTCTATCTTATTTTCGAATCCCTATACTAGTGATTTTGGGTTGTCGTAACGATATTTTACGCAACATTCATTTTGACCCAAATAAATATGTTTAAAGAGAATGTTTTCCTTATAGAATGGAATGTATACTTAATCGTGATTTAAGTATATGGAATATTATCTGAGTGTTAAAAATAAATTGATTTGTGAATTGTTTATTATTAAATAAGTATATGGAAATATTTTCCTATATATATATTAAAATTGTTTTGAGAATATATCTTTTAAAGATAATTTGAAGTGAACATTTGGCAAGTGATTTAATTAACAAAAGGTTAATTAAAAGGGCCTAGTGATTGCTAATGGTGCTAAATATTTGTTTGTTTGCTTTGATAGTTAAATAACCGACTATCAAATTTGGCCATTTTAGTTCCTCGATTTGATGTGGAAACTATTTAGTCGTACACTTAGTATGTAGCCTTCTGTGTAGGCTTGATTACCATCTGTGTTGAGGATGTTGATTCGTATAGTGCGGAATATTAATCCAATCTATCGAGCTTCCTTCTTGGCCGAAGAATAGCAAGTTAAAAGTGGGAATATGATAAGTCTATGAGACTTAGTTTCTATGTGAGGTTGAGAAACGCTTTTGCATTGTTGGTACGAAGAGACCGGAATCAGATTTATCTAAAAACCACTTTGGGCCAACATATATGCATTCGATTGTGCAGATTGTGATGATGTTGATTTTCAGGATTTTCATAGTGAAAGACTACTAGTTGATCGTTTGGGGTTGAAATCCCAATATACATATAGTAGGAGTGGTCTCCTCATTATGAAATATTCAATGCAAGGACTATTCGCTACAAATCCTAGGGATTTCCCTGTAGGATGTGGTAGGAAAGTACCTTCGGTTTATTTTATTCCTGGACAACTTATATGGATGTTTGTCTGACATTGCATTTCTAAAGATTACGTACATTTGTTTTTACAAATGTACATCAGTGGTGGCAGAGAAGGCAACTTCTCTTAGCTTAACATCCTCCTTGAGACATATGAGCTTAAGGGTTGTATTTTTGTGGAAGGCAATTAGTAGTCAACAGAAATGGCCGTGTGGCATTCTAAGTGATGTGATATGTGATTTATGAAAGGTAATCATACCTCAGGCCTCATCAACCGGAAATGACCAAAACAGGGTTAGATGTGGCAAGGATAGGTGTGTTGCTCCCAAGTAGGTTATAATCATCCTCTTCTAGATATATCTTTACATGTTATGATGTCGTGCATCTGATTATTGTGGTTTGTATGCTTCGAGGGCACTCGGTAAAGGTCGGTAATGATCGGAGGATGACATATTCAGTACTATCTATTTATAGAGGTGGCCGGTCTTGTGTTGGTAGAGGAACTTTGTGATGGTTTCTCGGGACATCCATTTAGAGGTGTGCCCATCGGAAGGTAGTCCCTTCACCGGGTCATTTGTATGGAAATCCAAACTCCACTACGTACCTACCATTTTATTTGTAGAGCCTAGTATGCTAAAATTTAATAATGGTAATAATTTCGGCTATTTTGAATATTATTTGTCCAATAGACACTAGTATAATATAAGAGGATTGGATATGAAATGTTTTAGTTATCGTAAGGTAAAAACATGTCCGTGTTTATGTGTTGTTGTGTCTTATGAGATACTTTTGTTTTGAAAAGGAAAAGTTTGGTAATTTAATAAATCCAGTTGAGTGTGTTTCTCATGTTGGTTTAGCAGACTGATCCAGGCGTTCTTCCCTTTCAATGCTCGGGTCAAACTGAGTATATTTACAGGTTCAGATTGGTGCTTATAGAACTTCAGTAGGTGAGCTGGAGATCTTCAATTTCATATACACGTATTTGTTTTGATTATCCGCTGCGCTGAGTTGTTTTATATTATCGACAATTGTAAGGACATATTATTATAACTGTTCAGACTAATAACTATTGGTTGATTGTTGAACTCTGATTGATGTATGTATATACAATTTCTATTTTGTAAAGATTATTTATATGATATTTTATGCTTTTCGCTGCGATGTGAGATTCTATATTGTTCTGTTTTGTTCTATCATCTCTCTTCTCTTCTTCTCTGTTCTTTTCTTTCTCATGACTTTCCGTCAGCCTGTGCTTTTTGGGTCGGACATGTGTGGATTATTGTCGATTCAAAGGGTTTGGATTTGTGGGTCGTCACGTGTGGTATCACAGCATAGGTTTTGTATTTTCCTAAGCTTTGATGTGTACTCAGTATAGATAGGGACAGTAGCACCCTAGATTGAGTTTGAGTGTATTATATGTATGAGCGCATATTTGTTGGTGATATAAAATGTTTTATATTGTGTTTGCTTATCCGTTGAGGTTTTTGTGAATTTTGTTCGGTACGTGGGATGCCATATTATCGATAGGGATTTCCAAACACTTAAATGGGGCAAGTCGACATGGTACCATTTTAAATTGGGTACATGAAATAATATTACCTCGATCATATTTTATATATAAAGGATTAATTATTCAGAAATTATTAAATTGTATATAAACGAATTGTTTGGTTGTTTGAAAATGTAATATATATATATATATATATATATATAAGTTAATAAAAGTAGTTTGAATGATCTAATAAAAACAATTGTAAAAGAATAATAAAAAGAATAATAAATTGTATAAGCTAATGAATTATTAAGTATGGAATTATAATTAAAATTATTTATAGTTGTGAAGTACTCTTACATATAAGAAGTGTAACTAAATGAGCATATTTTTAAATATGAGGTAAAATAAAAATGAATTTAAACTAATAATTTGAGAATTTGAATCCTGTTTATTTTGATAGTTATTTTTCAAAAGTTAAAGAGATTATATTATTATAAATCTAAATAAGATAAATATGAATTTGGAATGAAATCTTATATAAGTAAAGTGAAATAGTGAAATTATATAAGTATAAGTTTGTAAATAAAAAGGATTTTTAAAAAGAATATAAAGCACTGAATTCACTACTGTTGCCGGAAAAAAATAAGGGTGATGACTGCAGCATCATCGATATCATTTTCAAATTTCTATGTGATAGATTTGCTACCATTAGTAAATTGAATTTTTGTTGTGATAAAAAAATTTGAATTTAAAATCTAAATTGTAATTGATAAATATAAGTGAAATGATTGGGCTTATAATATGAAATAATTTAACTTTTGTAAAGTTGAAATAAATTTGAGTTTGCACAGTACAAAATATGATTTGGCATTTAACTAAAGGTAGGTTAAATAAATAGGAATGTATTTAAACTGGATTAGACAAGTTTTTGAATTGGAAATTTAACTTAAGTGATGTTGAATCAAGTTGGTTTTGATAAATAAAATGAACATGCAAAGTAAAGTTGAATAATAAGAAGTTAATGAACTGAAGTAGTTAGATGATATGAACTCGAGTTATGTAAGAAAATTCAACTTTAGAGGTAAAATGAATTAGCATTAAAAATATTGTTGTTAAGAAGTTGTGAATTAGTAATAATATTGGAAGTGTTGTATAAAAATGTGAATATAGAAAATACTAGAATTCAATCTAAATTGAATATTAAACCAAATTGACTGTAAGCGAATTAAATAAATTAGGTTATGTTGGATATACATTGGTTGTTAGACGGATGTTAGTTGATTGAATTAAAATTCATTAAATGTTAATGAAATTGAATTAATGAAACTGAAAGCTAAATAACTGAATTCAAATTGGAAGAAAGTGAATCTAAATGGAATTTGATTTAGTTTGGAAGTGAACAAACTTGAATGTAAATTAGTGAATGTAAACTAATTGAATTTGAATAAACAAATGTTAGTCAAATCCAAAGTTAATGAATCAAATGTGATCAAATTAAAAATTGATTCAATGAATAATAATGAGAAGTGAATTTATATTGATTTGGTATGGATTCGATTGGATAGTTGTTGGATGTTAGTTGGATGACAGTTGTTTGATGGTTGAACTTGTTGTTTTTGATGGCATTTGCTATATTGGCATATACAGTTGTTGTATTGGTATATGTTGGATATTGATATTACTTTAATATATACATGTTTTACATTGGTTTGTAGAGTGTTTAACAGGTGCGTATGGTGCTTGCTTCGCATTTTGTGCTCGCTTTCGTGCTATATTAGCCATATATGCTCATTAATAATATATAAGGTACATATCTCAGATTACATATCGTACTTCTATATTTGTTTCCCTATGGGATGCCCATCCTCAAAGATGAGATGTAAATATATATATATATATATATATATATATATATATATATGTTGTGATCCTACTACGATCGATTCGCGCAAAGGAGGCATGGCAAAAAAATTTGAAAATTTGAAGTGTTAGAATTTTTTTGATAATTTTGGAGAAATTTTGATATTGAGTTAAAGTTAAATGATATTAGTTGGTTTTGAAAAGATAACTATATACGAATTTGAAAACTTAAGAAATGTTTTTATAAGAAGTTTAACGAATATATTTTGGAAAGTTAAAATGTTTAAATAGATTTGATATCTAATTTGAATGAATTGTTTTTGAAAAGTTAATGGATTTTGTGACTTTTTCTTACCCGGTAATTTTGAGGACGAAATTCTTTTAAGTAGGGGAGAATGTAACGATCCAAAATTTCAGTCATTCGAAATTCAGACATTTAAATGATTTTAATTATTCAAAAGTAAATTTTATAAGCTGAATAACTTATATTTTGAATATCTAGATTTAATCGGATAATTTAATTGTTAATTTGATATTTGAAATTGCAAAAATAGTTATAATTTTTATTTATTGCGAATAAAAATGATTCATAAAGTTGAATTAAGTTCCATTTGAATTAGAACGATGTTAGTGAGCTTTTAAAATTGAATTAGAAGTTAATTTGTAGAAATTGAATATTTTAATATTTAATTAACGTGTAAAAATAGTCATTTTTCAAATAGTTTTGGATTTCGATGAAACATGTTTCATTGGATCTGTAGTGTTATATTATTGTAATATTTCAAATTTCATTTCAATCGGATTTACGGTTTGTCCGGGGCAAGCTAAAATGCGTAGAAATCTGTTTAAGTAAATTTTGAATTTAAATAATTCGATTCGAAAACCTGTCTTTCAAATATGATTGAATTGGTTTCTGATATATATTCCATTATGTTCGGAATAGGGGTAAAACATTATAAATGACAGGCGGCACGCTTCGTTTTGAGTTCGAAATTTTTTCGATGAATTGTGTCGTGAATTTCTATAAAAGGACGTTATAATTTCTTATTTTCACTAAAAACCCTAGATTTCTAACCTTAGCCGCCACCACGAAATGCATGGCTAGAAACTCTTCCCTTTCCACCTCATTTATCTCTCTATCCACCTACTATTATCGAAATCTTCCAACTAACAAATTATAGAGTGCGTCGAGTACTACAAATCCTACGGTGGTGATCGTGATCGACTTGATGATAAAGGAGGAATTGGCTCGCATTCATGGTAATTTTGTGCATGATTTCTATAGTGATGGGGCCGAGCTTCATGATATTTAGGTTGACCGTGAAGCTCATGTACGCGTTTCGATTTGTGGTAGAGTGATGGGGTTTTGGTCGACTGTGGAGTACGACAATCGATGGCAAGATTGGCTATATGGGTTCTTTGTGCATGTATAACATGATGGGGAAGATGATGAAAGTAACGGCCGTGATTTACCTTGTTTGAACATGCGGCCCAGATTGATTCTATGTCTTAAAAATAGAAAGAAATTGAAATTTATATATATTTTAATTCATATAAACTTTGAAAAATCATAACTTCTTCATACGAGGTTAGTTTTTGATGAAACAAGTTACGTTGGGTTCGTATTGATGAGCATTATGTTTTAGAGCTATTTTGGAGCTGATTGGAGCTATTGTAAATTTTAGGTAAAATTAAATGGCTCGTTTAATTTTATTCAGAATAAAACACTACAACTGCTATTGGAACCAATGCGAGTAGAATTCACTCTTTTCGACTCACTGATATTTTTATACAAGTGAGAATAAATTTTATTTATGTTGATTGATGGTTTTTTGGATGATACACTATCTATATATTGATTGGTATTTGGATATATTTCTGCCTATTGGAGCAGATGGGACCCTATACGTTCCCGTGTATGAGCGGATGACCCTTTGTACACGTGTCTGCCTTGAAGCGGACATTGTACACATATACTAATATGTATATATGTTGTAGGTGACAGGTTGCAGGGATCCAATTGGATTCCTCACCAATATTGGTTTATTTACAAATATTGTGATAAATGCTGTTATGATGTGATATATGATGTTTTGGATGTCGGATTGACGTGATTGATGTATTTAGTGTTGTTGCAGCATTGGGCCTATTTTTGGTAATTAAAAATGTTAAAGTGATGATTTTTAAAGTTAAAAGGAACTTTAAATGATTTTGAAAATAGTTATTTTATTGATTTTTGAATTTGTTAAAAGAAGGAATTTATTTTAAATAAATAAATGTTATAATTTTTATGTTATAAAAATTATGATTTTTGGGTAATATAATTGAAATATGATTTTTGAAATATGGAGTTAATTAGTTGGTATAATAGTTTAAATTAAGATTTTTGTTTTATTATAAATGGTTTATATATGAGGTTTATAAAACTGAATTTTATAAATCAAAATAATGGGACTATAAAGGAGTTTGGTAAGTTAAAATGAAGTTATAATTAGATTTTATAAGTGAATAAGATTTATGAATTTGTGAAGTTATAAATTGAATAATTTTGTAAAATAAATGATTTATAAGTAATTAACTTATAATTTTTGATTTTGGCTTGTAATTGAAGTATATATGGAATTGGTTAACAAAGGGAATTTATAACCTGAAGTTTTTATAAAATATAAATGGAATTTATAAACATTGTTTTATAAATGTGAAATCAATTGAATTTGATAAGTAGATATAGAAGCTTATTAAAGGAATTATATTCACGATTTTCGACAGTGGATTATCCTTTAATAAATGTGTAGAAACATTGAATGTGGATAAGAGAAGTATATTCACGATTTTGGACAGTGAATGATCTTTTAAAATTAAGTGGATATTTTTGGAAAGTGATATCTAATGGAGTTAATTGGTCTGAAGATGTTTTAAAATGTGTTAAGTATTGAATACATAGATTTCAACATTCATTATTGAAATAGACGTTTTCGAGAAATAAGGAAATGGGGACTATAACATTATTGTTATAGTAAAAGATTTTCGAAAGGAAATGTTTTGTATAGTATATGGGATTTATATGTCTATCTTATTCTCAAATCCCTATACTAGTGATTTTGGGTTGTCGTAATGATGTTTTACACAACATTCGTTTTGATCCAAATAAATATGTTTAAAGAGAATGTTTTCCTTAAAGAATGAAATGTATACTTAATCATGATTTAAGTATATGGAATATTTTCTAAGTGTTGAAAATAAATTCATTTGTGAATTACTTATTATTAAGTAAGTATATGGAAATGTTTTCCAATATAGAAATTGTAATGGTTTTGAGAATATATCTTTTAAAGATAATTTGAAGTGAATATTTGGCAAGCGGTTTAATTGATAAAAGATTAACTAAAAGGGCCTAGTGATTGCTTATGGTGATAAATGTTTTTTGTTTGCTTTGATAGCTAAATAAATGACTATTAAATTTGGCCATTTTAGTTCCTCGACTTGATATGGGAACTATTTAGTCGTACACTTAGTATGTAGCCTTCTATGTAGGCTTGATTATCATTTGTGTTGAGGATGTTGATTCGATAGTATGGTGTATTACTCCAATCTATCAAGCTTCCTTCTTGGCCAAAGGATAGCAAGTTGAAAGTTGGAGACCTGACAAGTCTATGAGACTTAGTTTCTGCGTGAGGTTGAGAAATGCTTTTGTGTTGTTGGTGCGAAAAGACCGAGATCAGATTTATCTGAAAACCACTCTGGACCAACGTATATGCGTTCGATTGTGCAGATTGTGATGAAACTGATTTTAAGGATTTTCATAGTGGAAGACTGCTTGTTGATCGTTTGGGGTTAAAATCCCAATATACATATAGTAGTAGTGGTCTCTTCATTATGAAATATCGAATGCAAGGATTATTCGCTACTAATCCTTAGGATTTCCCGACAGGATGTGGTAAGAAAGTACCTTCGGTTTGTCTTGTTCCTGGACAACTTGTATGGATGTTTGTCTGACATTGCATTTCTAAAGATTACGCACATTGGTTTTTACAAACATACATCAGTGGTGGCAGAGAAGGCAACTTCTCTTAGCTTAACACCCTCCTTGAGACGTATGAGCTTAAGGGTTGTATTTTTGTGGAAGGCAATTAATAATCAACGGAAATGGCCATGTGGCATTCTAAGTGATTTGATATGTGATTTGCGAAAGGTAATCATTACCTCAGGGCTCATCAACCGGAAATGACCAAAACAGGGTTAGATGCGGCAAGGCTAAGTGGGTTGCTCCCAAGTAAGGTATGATCATCCTCTTCTAGATATATCTTTACACGCTATGACTTCGTGTATCCGATTGTTGGGGTTTGTATGCTTCGAAGGCATTCGGTAAAGGTCGGTAACGACCGGAGGTTGACATATTCAATACCATCTAGTTATAGAGGTGGGCCGGTCTTGTGTTGGTGGAGTAACTTTGTGATGGTTTCTCGGGACATCCATCTAGAGGTGTACCTATCGGAAGGTAGTCCCTTCACCTAGTCATTTGTATGAAAATCCAAATTCCACAATGTACCTACCATTTTGTTTGTAGAGTCTAGTATGCTGGAAGAAATGGCAACAATTTCAGCTATTTTGAATATTATTTGTGCAATAGACACTAGTATAATATAAGGGGATTGGATATGAAATACTTTGGTTATCTAAGGTAAAAATATGTCCGTGTTTATGTGTGGGCATGTCTTACGAGATACTTTTGTTTTGAAAAGGAAAAGTTTGGTAATTTAATAAATTCAGTCGAGTGTGTTTCTCAGCTGGTTTACCAGACTAATCTAGGAGTTCTTCCCTTTCAATGCTTGGGTCAGACCGACTATATTTACAGGTATAGATTGGTGCTTTTGGAGCATCGGCAGGTGAGATGGAGATCTTCATTTTCATATACATGTATCTGTTTTGATTATCCGCTGTACTTAGTTGTTTTATATTATCGGCAATTGTAAGGACAAGTTATTATAACTGTTCAGGCCGATAACTATTGATTGATTGTTGGACATTAATTGATGTATGTATATACAGTTTCTGTTTTGTAAAGATCATTTATATGATATTATATGTTTTCCGCTGCGATGTGAGGTTTTGTATTGTTCTGTTTGGTTTTATCTTCTCTCTTCTCTCTTCTTTTCTTTCTCATGACTTTCCGTCAGCCTACGCTTTTTGGGTCGGACATGTGTGGATTATTGTCAATTCAAAGCGTACGAATTTATGGGTCATCACAGCCTTTCTCAATTGGCTTCCTAAATAGTAAAAATATTTTAACACCAACTCGAGGCTCTGCTAAAAAAAATTTCCATACTCATACGGTATCATGTCACTTCAAAAAGTTAGACAAACTCCATCTCTTTCTCACTAAAGTGCACGGCCCACACCACCACCATCTTAAAGCAGAGCTTCTAGCACCATACAAGCTTGGCTAAGCATCACTATGGTCCGAGGGCTAGTTCCATAAGCTTCAGCATGGAATAAGGGATCGTTTCGTCGACTAAAAAACACTTAGTGTCGGATAGCATGAAAGTGAGAACTCTACTTCCATCTCATTTAAATTTATCTTAAAATTATCTACGATTAATGCTATGCAAGTATAATTGGTTGATTAGCATAGTTTGGATGCCAAAATGATTGATTATTTGTTCATTGGTTTCTTATGTTAATCATATATTGACTTAGTTGAGTTAAGTTGAATTATTTTGATAATAATGTAAAAATCATATCCATCCGATTTCAAATGATCACTTTACATAGCCATGGAAAATTCATGAGAAATAATCCCTATTATATTTTAAAATAATGTGTGTATGAGGAATATCAAGCCTCTTTTGAATTTTAAATCAAAACGATATCGTTTTTGGAAAATATAAATGGTTTTGGAAAAGTAAAGTGCATTATTTCATTTATCTGGAAAAATGTAAATAAAATTTTTTGACTTTGAAAATAATAGTTTAAAAGGTGGAAAATGATATAGAAATATCATATGGTTTAAAATGAATAATTTATATTAAAAAGGCTGAAAAATGAATATTATAATAATATAATATTATAATAGGTGAAAAGAAGTAAAATAGATTAAGTAAGATGGTAGAATATTGTTTTAAATTGGTTAATGATAGTTTACTATGTTATTAAATGATTTAGACGTATTTCAGACATGTTTTATAA
Organism: Allium cepa; assembly: GCA_030765085.1. NCBI lineage: Eukaryota > Viridiplantae > Streptophyta > Magnoliopsida > Asparagales > Amaryllidaceae > Allium > Allium cepa. Next base: position 544,471,293 of record CM060943.1, on the reverse strand, counting down.
CATTTGACGAAAAGGTGAAAAAAAAGTTGTCGTATTTCAGTAGTTCGTGATTTCACGGCCTAAAATATTAAATGGATGTGTAAAAAAATGTAATTTAGAATTGTAGGATCAATTTCACCCTAGAGGGGGGTGAATAGGGTGATACTATTAATTATAAAAATTTATTGCGGAAGTATATAAAATAATTTCAGCACAGATTTCAACATAGATAATAGCCGCACAGATAATAGCAGAATAATAAATGCAGAAATAGAATGACAAGGAATTTACCCAACTTCGGCAAAACCATACCGATGTGTTGCCCCCAAGGTTTCTACTAGAAATTAAGTAGTCAGATGCTTACACACGTAAACTCGTGACACCCGCTATCGACTAGCCTTAACTATACGCTCAAAACCCTGCCACAACTCAGCCACTGAGTTATGAATTCTCAAACTACGCCACGTAGTTCGTCCTCTAGCCACACGACTAGAATTTACAACGGTTTTACAGAAGAATTTGAATTTAAAAACAAATTTAAATAATAAAGCCCTAATTTTAAATTATAATTCCTAATTTGGCCCAAATTAATAAGTTATGAAATATTTCCTCTTTGTTTATGCCGGCCTACTTTTCTTCTATCTCTAATCGGCCCATCCTTATTTGGTGAAAATGGCGGCTCTTGTTTCGTTCGTTCGTTCCACAATCTGGAATTAGGGCTTGTGAATTGTGAAGCTGCCGACATTATTGATCGATTAAGTGGATATTCTCGTGTAGCTTTGATCGATCGTTTCCTCGTTGCTCACTTCGGCTGCTTCGACGAGTCCAATTCGTAAATCTGGTATGTGATCATAGCTTTTGGTTCTTCTGATTTGCTTGCTTGAACTAGATTGATGATTCGAGTTGAATGATTACTGTTCTGTATTTTGTTCGAACTCGGATGATGAAATTTTCCGATGATGTTAATGTTTATATAGGGTTCGAATCCATATTTTCTCATTCGTATATATTTGTTTGAATTTGTCAATTGATTTGCATTGGCCATTGATCTTCGTTTGGATGCTTGAGATGATTATTGACTTTTTCAATTTACTTGAATAACACGGTGTTGATTTTGAACTGTTCAATTTTCTTGGTCATCACGGTTTCGATTCTGCTTTGACGATGTTGATTTCGTTTGTGGCCACCGCGATTTGCTGGCCTTTGACTATGGTCAATTGCTCACGGCTTCGACTTGAATTTTCATTTACCTGTACACTTGTTATTGCTTGATATTGTGCTGTTGAGCTTTGTTTGAACATATACCCTAGTTATTTTGATTCTCTGATATTTTGAATTTGATTATGTTTTGAAATCACCTGTGGCCTTATTTGTGGTTTGAAATTTCGGCTTCTTTGTTTACTGCCTCTGGTCATTGCAAATGGCTTTGAGTTGACTTTGCATTTTCTTTGTGTACTTACTTCGGCCATCATGTCTCTGACTTGTTCATTGATCACCATGTTGTCTCCATGCCTTCACATTTAACTTACCGGTGTACCATGATTTCGGCATTGTTTGAGTTCATCATGGTTTGCACTTTTTTATATTTTTTTGGCACAGCTTCGGGTTGCTCTGCTTGATCATAGTCACTTGTTTGCTTTGTTGTATTTCTTATTTCCTTGAGTTCGCACTGTATGTTTTAATAGATGAAATTTCATTCCTCATATATGTACATACAGGTTTGTCATTTGATGTAGAGGCCAGTTGTAGTTTAATGTTGGTCTTGCAGCTTTGTTCATTATGTAGTTCACTGTATCATGTTCATGTGTATGTGCAGTTTCATACTTTGTGTCATCTAGACTTGAGAGCTGGTTCAATTAGCTAGCTCGAGTTGCTTTGGGTTTCTAGTATTTGACATTGTTTATGTTTTACTGCTCTTTGATCATTTTTGGGATTTAACTATTGATCCATGATTTCAAACTTGTTGTATATCCTTAGTTTGATGCACATGTAAATTTTGTTCACTTGCTTTTGCTTCTCTCTGGTTATGGCTGGTCTGGTGATGTATACACTGTGTATTTTGTGTCATAGTGATCATTTGTGCAGTCCTTACTACAACCATATTGAACTAAACCCCGTTGTCTGCATTGTGGTCTCGAGTCATATGCATGTTCACTACTGTTGATTTGTACTGCAGTTTGTATATGTATAGTTGCTGTGCATTGAGCATTGCTTCGAGTCAGGTTGCAATGTGTATGCACACATGTATATAGATATATATTAGCTTAGGGTTTCATTTACATTGTCACTACTCCACTCGAGGTCTAGTTCAAATCTTCATTTGGTATGTTGGTCTGGGTTTGCATTTGTTTATTTGAGTCGTTTTCATGTGTGACTTGAAATTTAGTCGAGGCTGCATATATGTATTGAGCTGGTACATGTTTGTGATGAGTTGCACTGAGTCACTACTTGTATCAATCCATATCATATATCATTGTGCATATGTATGTTGCATCGTTGTTGCATATTCAAATGGTTGTGTTCATTGTATAGCCTGGTTTTTCTCTTGTTTGGCTTATGGTGCACTTGCTTGTCTGACATGTTCTTGTGCTTGTGCACATCACCTTTCATTTTGATTTCACTTGAACTTCATCTTGATTTTTGGAATTGCACATGTGTTGAATCCAGCTTCGGGTTTGACCTTATGCTTGTGTTATGACTTTATTCGTAGTGCACTTGAGTTGAACCCGTCTTTTCATTTGGGTTTGACCTGTGCTCACCTGTCCCTGTAATTTTATCATGTGTATATATCGTTGTGCATGGCCTTGTGGCATGTACAGTGATATACTGTGCATGTCACAAGTTGTTCGTGTATGATGAATTCAAATTTAAATGATGACGAACAACCCAAATAACTGAGGCAAATAATATTTTCAAAATACATTTTATTTTATACTGCAGAAATATTTTATTTTCAATTTTACTGCGTTAGTGTATATTTTTGCAGATTGCTCAGATGTTGGACTTACATTGGAATGAAGTTGAAGATAAATACGAGTGTGAGTGATATGTAGTGAGCTGAAAATGTAAATGTGAGTTGTGATGTAATCAAATTTGTATTGTAATTGAAATTGTGTATATATATATATATATATAGTGAGAACTTGAAATTTGTACTATTCAAAAATTGTAACAAATATTTATTTGAATAAAATATCCATTTGAATTCATATTCTGTGTTATTTATTTTATACATCAAATATTTATTTAATCTGTGAAAAATAAAATAGTACATTATAAATTTAAACGAATATATATATATATATGTTTATTATCATCAAACAAAATCATATACTCGCATATTCAACGGTCTCCCCCTTTTGATGATAACAAAAATATATTTAAGATTTTGAATTTGTTGAATGTATTTGAACATACAATTTGCTCCCCCTATTTGAATGCTTCCTCTCTACACAAAGCTCCCCCATCATATATGCATACAATTAAAAATATGCAAATGAGTCTAGATGCAAATAGAAAATATTTGACCTTTATTTGTCAAAATCTTAACTTTTCTCTCCCCCTTTTGTTATCAGCAAAAGAGTAATAGTGTTAGAAAAATAGAGATAAAGTGATAGATATTAATACAACATTAAAACTCAATCGAACATAAATATTAAATTTCAATAAAAAATCAAAAAAAATCATGAATACTCTATTAGGCGCATATTCCACTTTTAGAATGATGTGAATGATGTCATCATATAAAACCATACAGTTGTGTCTATTTGTGGTATATTTATATCAGGAATTTGAATATCTACTAACCATGCATAACCGTTAAGACTTTTAAATGAGCATGGAAGCACATAAAAATTCCAAGTAATTCACCCATGCATAACCGTGAGGACTTTTAAATGAGAGTAAATACTATGGATTTTATTTATTTATTATCATCATCATCATTATTATTATTTATTAAAGAAAAAAAAATGAAAAACGACTGATTCCTGTTTAAAGTACCACATATCGACAAACTATATTGAATTTTGATGAGTGATGGTCATTAGAAATATGATAGAAATGGAGATGTTCTTGGAATTTTTACCAACAAAAAGTTTTATAGCTCTTGTTTAAATTTCTAAAGAAATTTACTAATTATATCATCTCGAGTCATAATATATGATAAATTTCAACACTCATCGCTTTTTTAATCACTATTTATATTTTTGATAATTAGTAGGGAGTCAGATTAGTCAATGTTATAATTTAAAAAATAAATTCAAAATAATTATGAAATCAATTTTTCTAAAAATGACCAATCTGAAAACAAGGTCAAAAATTATTTTCTAGAAGGGGTTTTATGAGAAAATTTTCTGCTATTTGAAAATTATTTGAAATGAAAAATTTGCAAATAATTTCTTTGAAAAACAATGCAGTTACTAAATGTCTCAACATAAATCACGTTCCACTAGTAATTTTTCTATCAACTAGATTACCAGTGTAATCTGCATCTGAATTTTTCTTTCACTCACAATTATCATTATTTGAATTTGATAGACTAGACCATGAAGTATGCATCAAAATATCTTAAAATCAATTTTAACAGCTTTTTAAATGGCATTCTCTTGAATTTGAATTGAAACCATGTAAATAATCAAAACCGTGAATATAGAGTTAGCCGTAAAATAACCAAATGTATTATCATTTACCAATAAAACACTATCATTAATCCAAACTATTACATATGAAGTAGTTCAAAGATTCTAGAGATTTTTATAGTGTTCTTGGCATAAGAATATAATTGGCCAACAATTTTGAATAAGTCAGAATCAAAATCATCATTTATTTCATCATCACATTACTGGTTGATTTAATTCAGACTACGGTGTAGATTATCACATTTAATATATCGTTCAAAATATACCATTACCTGTTTTACCTTTACGATAATTTTCGTTTTTGTCCATTGTGATTTTGTCACCTTTGTACTAGGCTAAGGAACTTTGCATTGTTGCCTGTTGTGTTTCTGGAACAGCCAGAATCCAGATAACACTGTTGTTACTTCGCCTGCCACTACACCTACACGATGAAAGATTTTTGTGACCTATTTGTTTTTATAGGTCCATGATTGTTAGTGGCAGAATATTTTAGAAAATAATTTTGTAGATACCCAAAACTATTTATATATGTTCCTTTCGGCACCCAGATTTGTTTAACTTTGAGAGATTTTATATTTGTGCCTTTTGGAAACCAAATTGGTATAGTTTTCACGTGTTTGGGTCTATACCAGCAATTGTTTTGATTGTGTCCAAATTTTTTATAAATTGTGCACATTGAATTGACTTGATTAATTTTTCCTTTAACAGGTTCAGATTGATTATATCCAAGTCCTTGTCTGACTATATTAGCAGTTTGTTTCCTTAAGAGCATATTCAATGATTTTTCACTTTTGGAAAATTTATCTAAAGTTATTGACAGTTGTTGGACTTGTGTTTTGAGAGGTTCATTTTCGTTTAATAATAGTGTGCACTTTTTAATAGAGTTCTCTCTCCTAGTATTTTCACTTACCTTTAAAATCAGAATTTCATTTTCAAGCGATTTAATTTTAGTTTCTGATTTTTTTAATTTCTTCTTCGATTGTTGGACACTTATCACACTTAGGGATCCTATTTTGATAGGTTTTAACTAATTGTTCAAGCTAGTCATTTACTTCTATCAAACTATCTCTTTGTGATTCAATTTCAGCATATTTCTCCCTAAGTATTTCAAAACAGCCATTTACTTCGTGGAAATATATAAGTAGTTGTGAGTGAGTGAGTTTTGATACCTCGCTTGGCTCGTCATCGTCGCTATCAGTTATATTACCTCGAAGGCACATATCTGCTTTCTCACTCTCACTACTAGTACTTTGATTATCTTCATCACTTGTATTCCATGTGGCTGCAAAATTTATCCTTTTTGATTTCTTTTCAAAGTCGCGTCGATTTTGAGGACAATTGGGCTTGATGTTTTCGGATTGGTTGCACTTGTGACAAATGATCTCCCGTTTTCTGGATTGTCCAGTACTTTGTCTATTCTGCTTTTCAATTTCTGATTTAGAGCTGGATTTCTATATTTGCGGTTCCATCTTTTCAATTTCTTCATGATTAACGCCAGCTCAGCTGCTTCGTCGTCGTCGTCGTCATCAGTTTCAGTTGTTCCTTTGAGAGCTATTGATTTCTTTCGAGTATCTCCTCCTTCACGCTCTTCCTTGAATTTCATTTCTAGCTCATAAGTGGTGAGATTTCCAATGAGTTCTTCAACTTTCATTTGTTTTAAATCTTTCGATTATTGAATGGAAGTCACTTTTGCTTCAAATCTTCGTGGAAGGACTCTGAGGATTTTTCGGACTATTTCAAATTCCATATATGATTTTCCGAGATCTTTTGATTTGTATACGATATTGGAAAGCCGTTCTTACATCTCTTTAACATTTTCTTCCTTGGCCATTGTGAAGTTCTCGTATTCGCTGCTTAGCATGGCAAGGCGAGATTCTTTGACTTGCAACGTTCCTTCGTGAGTCACTTCGAGTGTGTGCCATATTTCTTATGCAGTTAAACAATGTGAGACACAATTAAATTCAAATTGATCCAATGAACAAATAATCGAATTCATAGCTTTGTCATTAGAATTCTGTAAATTATTTTCCAGATCTGTCCATTGATCCTTCGGTTTATTTATTTCCTGATTATTTACAATTATAGTTGGTGCTCTATACCCTGTCTCAACAATTCCCAAGCGTCAATGGTTTTCAGAAAAATTTCCATCCTATTTTTCCAGTAAGCATATTCACCATTGAACATTAGTGGTCTAACTATGGATTGACCCTCAGCAAAAGTAGTATTAAAAGAAGCCATTTTAAAATTTCAAATTTTTAAAACAAAAGTTGGTTTTTGAAAAAAAATCCATTTTTAAAAAAAAAAAGTTGACTTCTATTCCTAGCTCTGATACCACTTGTAGGATCGATTTCACCCTAGAGGGGGGGTGAATAGGGTGATACTATTAATTATAAAAATTTATCGTGGAAGTATATAAAATAATTTCAGCACAGATTTCAACATAGATAATAGCAGCACAAATAATAGCAGAATAATAAATGCAGAAATAGAACGACACAGAATTTATCCAGCTTCGGCAAAACTCTGCCTACGTGCTGCCCTTAAGGTTTCTACTAGAAATTAAGCAGTCATACGCTTACACACGTAAACTCGCGACACCCGCTATCAACTAGCCTTAACTCTACGCTCAAAACCTGCCACAACTCAGCCACTGAGTTGCGAATTCTCAAACTACGCCTCGTAGTTTGTCCCCTAGTCACACGACTAGAATTTACAATGGTTTTACAGAAGAATTTAAATTTAAAAAAAAATTTAAATAATAAAGCCCTAATTTCAAATTATAATTCCTAATTTAGCCCAAATTAATAAGTTATAAAATATCTCCTCTTTGTTTATGCCGGCCCACTTTTCTTCTATCTCTAATCGGCCCGTCCTTATTTGGTGAAAATGGCGGCTCTTGTTTCGTTTGTTCGTTCATCCCTCAATCTGGAATTAGGGCTTGTGAAATTTTGTGAAGCCGCCGACTTTGTTAAACGATTAAGTGGATATTCTCATATAGCTTTGATCGATCGTTTCCTCGTTGCTCACTTCGGCTGCTTCGACGAGTTCAATTCATAAATCTGGTATGTGATCTTAGCTTTTGCTTCTTCTGATTTGCTTGCTTGAACTCGATTGATGATTCGAGTGGAATGATTTCTGTTCTCTGTTTTGCTTGAATTCGGATGATGAAATTTGCCGATGATGTTAATGTTCATATAAGGTTCGAATCCCTATTTTCTCATTCGTATATATTTATTTGAATTTGTCAATTGATTTGCATTGGCTATTGATCTTCGTTTGGATGCTTGTGATGATTGCTGACTTTTTAAATTTACTTGAATAAGACGGTGTTGATTTTGAACTGTTAATTTTTCTTGGCCATCACCGTTTCGATTCTGCTTTAACAATGTTGATTTCGTTTGTGGCCACCACTATTTGCTTGCCTTTGGCTACGGTCAATTGCTCACGGCTTCGACCTGAATTTTCATTTACCTGTACACTTGTTATTGCTTGATATTGTGCTGTTGAGCTTTGTTTGAACTTGTACCCTAGGTATTTTGATTCTCTGATATTTTGAATTTGATTCTGTTTTGAAATCACCTACGGCCTTATTTTTGGTTCGATACTTCGGCTTCTCTGTTTACTGCCTCTGGTCATTGCATATGGCTTTCAGTTGACTTTGCATTTTCTTTGTGTACTTACTTCAGCCATTGTGTCTCTAACCTGTTCATTGATCACCATGTTGTCTCCATGCCTTTACATTTAACTTACTGATGTACCATGATTTCGGCATTGTTTGAGTTCATCATGGCTTGCACTTTTTTATATTTTTTTGCATAGCTTCGGGTAGCTCTACTTCATCACACCAGTCACTTGTTTGCTTTGTTGTATTTCTTATTCCCTTGAGTTCACACTATATGTTTTAGTAGCTGAAATTTCATTCATCATATATGTACATGCAGGTTTGTCATTTGATCTAGAGGCCAGTTGCAATTTAATATTGGTTCTGCAACTTTGTTCATTATGTAGTTCACTGTATCATGTTCGTGTATATGTGTAGTTTCATACTTTGTGTCATATGGACTTGAGAGCTGGTTCAATTAGCTAGCTCGAGTTGCTTTGCATTTCTGGTATTTGACATTGTTTATGTTTTACTGCTCTTTAATAATTTTTGGGATTTAACTACTGATCCATGATTTCGAACTTGCTGTATATCATTAGTTTGATGCACATGTATATATTGTTCACTTGCTTTTGCTTCTCTCTGGTCATGGCTGGTCTGGTGATGTATACACTGTGTATTTTGTGTCATAATGATCATTTTTGCAGTCCTTACTGGAATCATACTGAACTAAACCCTGTTGTTAGCATTATGGTCTCGAGTCATATGCATGTTCACTACTGTTGGTTTGTATCTGCAGTTTGTATATGTGTAGTTGTTGTGCACTGAGCATTGCTTCGAGTCAGGTTGTAATGTGTATGCACACATGTGTATAGATATGTGTTAGCTTTGGGTTTCATGTACATTGTCACTGCTCGACTCGAGGTCTAGTTAAAATCTTAATTTGGTATGTTGGTCTGGGTTTGCACTTTGTTCAATTGAGTCGTTTTCATTTGTGACTTGAACTTTAGTCGAGGCTGCATATATGTATTGAGCGGGTACATGTTTGTGATGAGTTGCACTGAGTCACTACTTGTATCAATCCATGTCATATATCATTGTGCATATGTATGTTGCATCGCTGTTGCATATTCAAGTGGTTATGTTCATTGTATAGCCTGGTTTTCTCTTGTTTGGTTTGTGGTGCACTTGCTTGTCTGACATGTTTGTGCTTGTGCACGTCACTTTTCATTTTGATTTCACTTGAACTTCATCATGATTTTTGGAGTTGCACCTGTGTTGAATCCAACTTCGGGTTTGACCTTGTGCTCATGTTATGACTTTATTCGTGAGTTGAACCCGGCTTTTCATTTAGGTTTGACCACATGTCCTTGTAATTTTATCAAGTGTATATATCGTTGTGCATGGCCTTGTGGCATGTACAGTGATATATAGTGCATGTCACAAGCTGTTCGTGTATGATGAATTCAAATTTAAATGATGACGAACAACCCAAATAACTGAGGCAAATAATATTTTCAAAATACATTTTATTTTATACTGCAGAAATATTTTATTTTCAATTTTACCGCGTTAGTGTATATTTTTGTAGATTGCTCAGATGTTGGACTTACATTGGAATGAAGTTGAAGATAAATACGAGTGTGAGTGATATGTAGTGAGGTGAAAATGTAAATGTGAGTTGTGATGTAATCAAATTTATATTGTAATTGAGATTGTATATATATAGTGAGAGCTTGAAATTTGTACTATTCAAAAATTGTAATAAATATTTGTTTGAATAAAATATTGGTTTGAATTCAAATTCTTTGTTATTTATTTTATTCATCAAATATTTATTTAGTCTGTGAAATATAAAATAGTACATTAACCAATACATTTAAATGAATATATATATACATGTTTATTATCATCAAACAAAAATCATATACTCACATATTCAACGAGAATTCTTTGAAATAAGAATTTTCTAAACCCTGGTGGGTATGGTTTTCAAATGAAAAAGTGAAATCAAGATTTTTCTTAGTGAATTTAAGATATGTCCAAATCAAGTTTTCAAAATCATTGCGTTTTGGTAGTTTAGAAGATATTTTTTTCAACTCTTTAAAATGGATGGTTTTATATCTTTAAAAATACAAAATAAATTCCAATTATGTGCTAAAATGCTTAAAAAGGAATTTGAATATTAGGTGATTTGGGTTTGTAATAAACAATGTCTTGAATAACATTATTTTTGACCCATTTAAAACATGTTTCGAAAAATGAAATCTTTTTTAATTATGCTGATAATAGAATTTGAAAATATTTTTCCTAACTAGATAAAAGGAAATGATTTGGTATTTTCAAAATTAAAAGGAGGTCTAATAAATCTGTGTATCCCCAAAACAGAAATGGTTTAAAGATATATATTAATAAAAGATATTTTGTTGGATAAAAAGATTATTTTAAATTCGATAATATTTTCTGTAAAGGAAGAAAAGAGGATTTAACAAAATGGGCTGAACATTTCTATGTACATATACACATCTTTTATCGATAATTGGTTCAAAGAAACCAGGATCGAAATTGGCTGATTCCTATCTAAAAACCACTTCGATCCAATATACGCATTCAAAATTGAAGGCATGTTGAAGACAATGATTTCTATAACAACATACACTGGTTTTTAAAAATGTACATCTGTTTGATGAATAGGAGGTAACCCCTCTTATACTTAACACTCATCCCTAAGGCGCATGAACTATGGGTTTTACTTTTATGGAAACCAATTAGTGTTTCATCGAAAATAGCAATGTGGCATTCAAAGTGGGATCGGTCTTGTGAAATGTAAAACGTTGCCTTAAGCGTTACACATCGGTAATGGCAAAAATAGGGTAGATGCTGCAGGGTTAGCTAGGTCGCTCCCATTAGGAGATGTTCATCACCTTTCTAGATTTCCCTATATATATCGAGTTAGTTGTGTATGCTAAGGCCACAGATAGGTTAGGAAAGACCAAGGTGACGAAATATTCGGTACTATTTATGGTAGAGATAAGCTGGTTCTGTGTTGGTAGAGAGCAACTGGGCGATGCCTCGGTACATTCCGCTAGAGATGTATCGTCGAAAGGTAGTCCTTTACCTTATCATTCTTTGAAATCCGTTATCCAATACATGCCTTACTGACATGATTGTATACCTAAATATGCTATCGAATTTCACTAATGCAACAATTCCAGCTATTTTTATATGTTCTTTGAAAGGATTTTCAAAGCAGTGTCATTAAAAATAATATCAAAATCTTTTGATAAAAATGATTTAGTTATCATAAGGTAAAAACCTATCCATGTTTATGTACGGGGTGGTCTTATGAGATACGCTTCTTTTCAAAGGTTTTGTTTGACATGAAATTCGATTTATGACACTATCATATATATTTATGATGTGCGTTTCTCATGGTGGTTTATCGGACTGATCCATGCATTTTTAATACTCGGGTCAGATTTGACTATTTTCAGAATCAGCTAAAGACGCTTGGAGTTCCTAGAGGAGAGCTAGAGATCTTCATAAACGTATGGATGTAGTTTACCTTTCTGCTATGTTTGATGTTTTTAAGAATTTGTAAGGACAGGTATTTATATCTATCCAGGATAAGCTTCGAATAGACTCTGATATATGTATATAAAAGTTTTTTCCACTGTAAAGATTACTGAAATAACATATGTTATTTCATTCATGTAAGACTCTGTTCTGTCTTCTTTTTCTTTTTACCCTTAATGGTCCTCCTTTCTGTTCAATTTGGGTTGGATGTACGTGGTTCATCGTCAACCTGAAATGTATGGAAATTTAGGTCATCATAAATGTGGATTTATCAGTTAGGGACTTTAATTTCCCCAATGAGTGTTGTTTGATTTGGAAGGATGGGGAAGTTTTCTCCTTCTTATATAGACCATTCCTAATTCTGGAGAGGATTAGTGCACTTGCATATCGAGTCGAGTTACCAAATAGACTATCGGGTGTGGACAATGTGTTTTATCTATAGCATTTGCGTCAGTTTGTGCATGATCCTTCTTTGATACTGGAAGCATCACAACAAGAGGACAAGGAGGTTGGGCCTAATTTGACTATTATAAGGCAACCTACTCGCATAATTGACCAAAATGTAAGGCGATTGAGGACAGATGTCATGAGGTTAGTTAAGGTACAATGTAGCGAGGATGCTAGAGAGCGTGCTTAAGAGACAGACGATAGTGTGATGGAGATCTATCCGGAGTTGCTTTTAGATCAGTGGTTTCTTTTTATCTTAGTATATCTTTTGAGTTGTACCCACCATTTGAGGTGGGTCTTAATTTGCAGTTTGGTTTTTATATAGTTTCAGCAGTACTCTACATATGCATCTTGTTTCTTCTATTCTTCTTTAATTATTGTTCATGTTTTAATTTCGAGAACGAAAAGTCTTAAATTGGGGAGAATGTAGCGAACTATAATTTCGAACACTTCGTATTTGAATATCGTAACTTTTGAAATATGGTTAATCTGTAATTTCGAACACTTCGTATTTGAATATCGTAACATTCGAAATATGGTTAGGTGTTATAAATGTGATTTAATGACCTTATTAAACTCCTTTAAATTAATGACTAACGATAGAAAACTTATTTCTGAAATTATTTTACAAAAATAAATATTTTGAAGAAATATTGATAATATGATCGAAAATCACTTTATTTATAAATAGCTTTTATTCGATATAAGTTGCCGAAACTTTGTGTTTATGTCTAAATAACTTAGGAAATCATTAATAGGTAATAAAAATATTTTGCGCTAAATAACTTTAAGAAAGTTTGTAGAAGCCTCTAGAAGAAAGTGGATATTTTTGAGTGGAGAGAAAATATTTCTTTCGGCTATTGAGGTGGAAAGCTTGCACGTCGAGGCACTTGGAGGGGAGGATGGTCTTACCGACTAAGGCGGTGAGGCGAAGGGTGATCTTACCCCTGATGCCTATACGACTTTATGCATACCTCTTGAAATCACTTTTTAATTTTAGAAAACAAATCAAAGCTCTCCACTCTCTTCTCTTCATAAATTTCCTAAGAATAAAGCAATTCAAAACAACTCCATATCAATTCAAAATCTTGTATAATCCTTGTAGCAACATAGCAACACCATCCATCCACTCAAATCTTGAAGATTTGAAGCACCTAAGCTCAAAAAAGCAAGGTTGCGAGCAAAAGGGGAGGCATTTGTGCTTAGGCCGTGAGCAATGCAAGGTGAGGTGAGAAGTTTTGGTGTTTGCAAGGTTAAGATAGGAAGTGGACATTAGATCTTGGTTGTTTACTTGTTGAAGGAAGAGCTAAATTGCCATCTGAATAAATATAAAGTGGATAGATTGTTATTTAACTAACTATATTATTGTTGTTTGAATTTATACTAGTATGTGTTCCCTGATTCTTGGTTTGGAAAGCAAGTGACATATGTTATTGATGGATGTTGACTTGTTTGACTTTCTATGACTTATTTCATGGACTTGAAACAAAGCACATAGGGTTTGGTTTGACTTTGATTTGAATTGGACTTCATTGGAAGTGGTTTTATAGCACTAGTCGTTATAGAAGCACTTTGGAAATGACTTGTTTTCGACATTTTATATGATTTTGTATAGAGATCCTAAGGGATTTTCACCATTTGTTATGTATTATGTGTATATTAATAGCTATAAAAATATCAGATGCTAAAAAGTTAGTTAGCATATTGGAAAGAGGTAAAACTTTCAAGATATCAAAACTAACCCTAGTCATAGCCATTTATAACAGTCGTTCAAGGCATTTTAAAAGACTACAGTAGCTCTAAACCTCTTTTTACAGCATTCTAAAAATGCTATAGTTTCTATTTGAGACTTTAAAGTGCTTTGAAATGACTTTAAAATCAAGTATTTTACTTTAATCTTTTTAGTAGTCTTTTCTAACTTATATTAGACTATTTCAAAAGTGGTTTAAAAGTTTTATTTATTTTTAATAATTAATTATGAGCTATTAAAGTAGAAGGTTTGTTTTTAAATAAGCTTTTTGATGTATTTGAATAAATTATAAACACATATTTTAAGTAGTATTTTAAATAAATATTTTAAACCATGTTACAAGTATTATAAAATATATTTTAAGTACATATAGTTTTTCAAATTTAGTTAATTATTTTATTAAAGTATTAAAATTCTTGTCTTTTAAATTATTTTTAAATATCTTGGCCTTATAAATAAATTAGTATATATACATGCATGCATGCATACATACATCATACACACACACACACACACACACACACACACAGATATATATATATATATAATTTTTGAAAAGTTTTTAAGTTATAAACAAATGGTTTATAAAAGAGGTTTAGGAGTGCTTAGTGGATTAAGCGTGTTTATTGCATACTTGTTTATGGAAAGTAATTAACGATTATAACCATCCGATATTTTCAACCATTCACATCCACACATGTCGGACTTGAATTGCTCAAAATACCGAATTGAAAAAATAAATTTGGTAAAACTCGGAATATGCAGTAAATAAATAAATCATAGAATCACAGACACAGAGTAACATAAAATATACAACGGAAGCAAAAAAATAGTAGTTCATGAAGCTACTATATATACATCAGAGTTAAATAAGATACAACAGAAGTTTCAAATATAATAGTCAATTACAAGGTCAGAATACATCACTAGAATCAACTGAGTAAGTACAAGCTGAAAGGATGCAGTCGGATCTCCAAATGAAGCTCCAACTCCAAAGGTGATTTTCAAAAGCTATATCACACAGTCTGACCCAAGCGTAAAGCAAGACACAAAACACTCGAGTTTAACATTCTTATATCAATAAATCCAACTCAAGTGAAATAACAACTGAAATACAAGTAACTCAAAGGATGTTTGGGTTAACCATCCTCTAAGGATCCGTCAAACTATCTACTATGTAGTAATATACGTTATTATAATAGTGTCCGAATTAAAGTATAATATATTTAAAAATAGGGTTAAGGCGTTACCCATATCCCAATTAACACATTTTATAGTGCCAATAGTCTATACAGCACCGTAATACCTCCAGATTGGGAGGCTATCAAAGGATACTCCATACGTACGACACAAATCAAACTCGTATAAGGCACGTTAGGGTAGATGACACGGCACAACAAGGCAATGCCAGGGTAGATATACCAATTACGCATCCGGGCTGGTGGTAACGCGTAGCGCGCAGCTATCGCCCACGTCGAGCCACGCCACTAAAAATCAAAGGTGCACTCAGTCAATTACAGAGTAATAGAATGGTATTGAAGGAATGTGTCCGATCAGAGGAGCTACCTCATTGGCCCGAGAAACGCCCATGTTTTAGCCACCTTATGTCAACTCACGGGAGTCGGGTCCACGTATATACCTCAGTAGGTCGTCGCCACCATCCTACTTCATTCTGGAATCTCCACCGTGTACATAGTTGTTAAAGTGGTTTTTGGAGTTGGCAGAGAGTATGACAACTTCTGATCCCGGTCTCTTTAACAACCAAACGTTATTATAACACCGCAGTCATTTCAAAATAGTTTATACTTTAAAACTAAAATATCATTGCCATTTCAAAACCATATCAATATCATATTATTTCCATTCCAAATATATCCTTTTCCAAAATCATAGCATTTTTAAAGTTGTAACACTTTCGAAACTAAACACTTGAAATTATAATACTTTCGAAACATAATACTTTGAAATCATAATACTTCCCACTTAATTGATTTAGATATTAAAATAGTATTTGTAATAAAATTGTTTTCCTCAAATTTCACAAATGAATTCCAAATCAACTCGAATTTCAAAAATTCAAAGTTAATTAGATCTCAAATCATTAATTCCAATTTAGCTTTTAAATAAACCATTCAAAATTATATCGATTTCAAGTACAGAATTGAATAATTAATAAACCATTTCAAAATATATATTTCAAAGCTTTAAATATTCTATAATTTCAAAATTAAATTTGGTAATTTCATATATATATATACATATATATATA
This sequence comes from Allium cepa, assembly GCA_030765085.1. Taxonomy (NCBI): domain Eukaryota; kingdom Viridiplantae; phylum Streptophyta; class Magnoliopsida; order Asparagales; family Amaryllidaceae; genus Allium; species Allium cepa. The sequence goes on along the minus strand of CM060943.1, from coordinate 544,455,031 downwards.
TATATATATATATATATATCAAATTCAATTTCCAATTATTTAGTTTCGAAACATTTACTTAATAAATCCAATATCATAAAACCCCAAATTACAGACAACTAAATATTTCCTTCAATTTATTTAAACTTGAAATATTCATTTAATTCACCTTAAACCAAAATCGAGTTATAAAAATCATATCCTTTAAAAATTTCAAATTCCATAAGTTTCAAATCGATCAATTTAATAAATTCTTAATTTAACACAATTTCAATTCAATTTCAAATCTATCTTCTCAACCCTAATTTATTAAATCTTTATAAACTCTATATTAAAATATAATTTAAATAAATACTTATCCATATTATATTTTAATAAAATTAACTTTATTGTTAGACTTCTTTTATATCAAACAAATTTGTACATAGCTTAAATCAAGAATTTAACTATACATATAAAATAGCATTTATATAATATCTAAAATAAATATATATATATATAAACTTTATATTTTTCCAAACCATAGAAGTCATTTCAAAATATTTTTATATATAAACCACGGTGTCTGTATATAATTTTCTATCATATGGTCAAGTGATACGGATATTTGTCATTTCAATCCATAATTTAAATATATACGGGTATATATCATTTCAACCCGCAATCCCAAATTCAATTCAAATGGAAATAGCTTGGGTCTGTCATTTCAACCCATAACGATTTCCTCCTTTTCTAAAGTCCATTCGGGTATGTATCATTTCAACCCATAGTGAATTCTATACTAACAGGGAACATGCAGAGTGATAACAGATATGATAATAATAACAACAGGCATATATCATCAATAACCATATAATATAAACAACAGGATTTGGTGTCATATCCCATAGGTGAACAGTTACAGATAATAGCATATATAACAATTTAAATAACTACAGCAGCATATTACAATTTTTGTTCCAATTGAAATCAAATCTAATAAATATAAGAACGTTAATTGTGAGTGATTGCTCACCTTTCGAGGTTAGAGATGGAAGAGACTGAGATGAGTTACGAATCCAGGCACGAATTCCATGGCAAAGTCATATTGGCACGAATTCGACGGACAACTGATAAACAAGAAATGACGAAATCAAATCAGAACCAGATTGATGAAGATAATTAATATTAGTGAACTTATATCTATATGTACATATATAACTGTTAAATGAAATCATATTCTCAATTCAAACACATTTTAAATTTAAATATATATGTAATTCAAAATCATTGTTTTAAACAAAACAAATAGAAAAAACATATTTACATAAATATACATATATATATACACTACAAAATTATGCACAATAATATATTATATACAACTAACCAATAGACATATAATAACATATATTTGATATAATATATACTACACTGATTGTAAACTTTGTAAACAAATAACTAATCTATAAACAATAGTTTATACCCACATAAATAAGCAGAACCAAAATATAAAACAGTGAAGGAGAAAACATATAATATATTTGATATAAATACTTATAATATAATATACTAACCATTAACAGAATAAAATGCAACACCCATATATGAAAGCCAGAACGTATATCTATATTTAGATCATAGTGATTGCATATATTTAAAACATGTAATAGATAATATATATATATTGTAGGTATATAACAGATACTTTACAACACTGATATATATATATATATATATATAACAAAACACATAGCCAAAAAAAATATATAAGTTATTACGAAACAAAAACCAAAACAAAGTATAAAACAAAAACAATAACAACCGTTATAAACCGAAAATAAATTATAACTAAAGTGTAAACGAAACTATTAAATAACTATTTATATATATACATATATATATATATATAACGTTAACAACATATAGTAAAACAATGCTGCAACCGCATTATTTATACCAAATATATATAAAGATTTAAAAAATTTATATACTTAACATTACAGAACTCATTCATAAAACAAAATATCAACGAGTTATAAAATGACAATCATAAATATATACTTCAAAACTTCTAATATATCTATACGTAGACTGTCCTATATATGAGACATCAATATATAACAAACATTTCAAAAATAAATATATATCCATAAAAAACAAACTATTATTGTAACGACCTAATTTTTCGATGCCTGAAAATCGACATCAATACACCCACTATATCAAATGCTGCATAATCGGATGCCGAAAAACAGAACCGTTAGGGTTAAAGAAGAAGAAGATAGGAGAAGAGACAGAAACAATAATAGAATCTCACTTTTTGCAGCGGAACAACATATAATAGATAAATGAATATCTTTAAAAAAAAGAACTATATCAGTTTTATACATACATCGTCAGAGTGTACAACAACAACACAAAGCTGACAATTATAATAACTTGTGTATAAGAAATTTTTGACTTACACTAACCCAAACGCAACGGACACTACATAGTATAAGTGATACACTTCGCCATCCAGCTTTCTCCTGATCTCCATAGCATCTCTTTTCTGACTTCGCTCCATAATAACTGATAACCTGACTCTAGGCTGCCCATGTGGAAATTGGTGGGCAACCAGAGTTTAGAAAGGGAACAATAAACTTCAGGTCAGGCATGAGACTGGTGTGAGATCTTAAAAACAGTTATTTTCACAAAGAAAATAAAAGAAATCCGTTATGCTTTTGGAAAATGAAACTACCATAAGGCATTCCACCACAGACACAATGCAAACGCAGAATTGGAGGAGATTTCTCCTTATGATAGTCAAACATGCTTGATACGCAAATATCCTTTTTAATATTATCATTAGTGCATAGTGTGAAAAAAAAATTAGAAAGTATAATATTAATCTTAGCCAGCACACAACCGTTATTGTATGCCTACTATAACTACCATGTTCAATAGTAGGTTACTGCCACATTCCATGGCAGGTTATACAACTAAAACCGTACCGGGCGAGTATTGTTTCTTTGGATTTCCAACAAACAGTCAGGCTAAGGAACTTTCTACTGCCACATGGGTACGTCTCTGGAGGGATGCCTCGAGAACCTAACCGGATCTTTGTCAACATAGGGTCGAGTTACCTCTGTAACTAGGTAACTACTACATGAGTATGTCATCCCCCGGTCGTTTGCGACCTTTATCCGAGGATCCTCAACCACAAAGCAACAACCACAAAGGAATAAATTTGCACCAACAACATAGGTAAAATATCTGGGCTCTATACCATGATACTACCCTTTTCCAAAATGAAATGACATACCCTCAAGGGGCACTACCCCTAAATAACATTGCTGCATTCTTCCTGTTTTGACCATTTTCGGGTTATGAGGCTTGATGAAGTCTCGTCCATAAAGCTGCGTTTTCACAAAGCCATGATTCAATCAACAAACGATCAGCAGCACTTCGTATGCCACATTACCAAATTGGGAATGTATCACTAGTAAGCATCAACGACATAACCTCTGAGCTCGTACGTCTTAGAGAAGGGTGTTAAGCTAAGAGAATAAATTCTCCGCCACCAATAGAAATGTATTTGATAGAAAGCAGCTTTACATGTCAAAGTGTAACGTCAGACACATATCCATACAAGTCCGTTCTGGGATCGAACGGAACCGAAGGCACTGCCAAAAAAGCCTTGCAATCCGGATATTCACTAATCACGTCCGGAATCCCCATTATAAAAGGTGATAAAATCTCTATACTGGAGCAACCCGGTGCAGAGACATTCGACTGGTAATCCTTTCGCTTTCGAAAATACCTGGTCTTCAACAACATCTTCAAATGCAACCCTATTTTTTCGTATCATTATTCGGAATGGGTTTTATGACACAAAGTCCTCTCCCAGCTAATCCGAATAACGAATGCTCGTCTTAAAAATAAGTGTTACATTCAAATTTCAAAAAAATCACAACAATTTCCACTTTGATCTTTTAAAAAAAGATCCATCACAATCACGAAGGTTCAATGTGGTTTTCGAACATCCGTTTGGAATTCGACTCCCGGTCGCATCGAAATTCAAATGTCATTTAAAGGCTAATATTGATAATCGGTTATTTAACTATCAATCAACATTCACAACAATCACCAAGATTTAAATAATTTTCCCCCAATTTTTATTTTCAAAATATATTCGCAAGATATAATTTTAACACTTCAACCATTTGAAAAAATTTCAACTCATTTTTCCTTACGTGGAATATCTTCCCAAATATTTATTCATTTCCACTGGAAATCTGTGGAGTTCAAATACTTTAAAATAATTTAAAGTACTTATCCAAAATATACTTGAAAACATCTAAATTAAAACTATTTTAAAACATTTATTTAAATATTAGTTATGGAAATATTTACCAATATCTCATAAAAAAACTTCAAGTCCAAAATAATTTTAGAATAAAAGTAGTAGATAGGGTATAACTATTTAAATATCCAATTTATAAAACAAATATCAAATAAAACTTTAAATAATTACTTTTATAATAAATTAAAATAAATCCTTACTTCAAAAGATTTTCAAAATAACTTAAGTAAAAAATTTCTCCAAAATATCCTTTCCTTAAAACCATTTTTACACCTTCAATTTATTTTTATAAACCATATTGAAAACATACTCGGCTTTCCAGGAAAAGTACACCTTCCATTCTAAAATGGTTCATTCAAATCAATTTATAAATTTTTCTGGATTTATTTTAAATTTACGTTCCAATTCCGTAAATTCCATTCCACGCTTTTAAAAATAAAACAATATTTATTTTTAAAACAAATTTCCCTTTTTTCATAAAATTCCCATTGTGAATTTAAAATTTTCAAATATCTACTGATATACGATTTTCAAATTGATTTCAAAAATCATTTCCAAACACCAAATCAATTTTCATATTGATTTCCAGATTTATTTCAGACACTGAATCAAATTCCAATTAATTTCCCAAGATCATTTCAAATACCAAATTAAATTCCAAATTTGATTTCTAAATAAATTTATTTATCTCTTCCAAACTATTTAAAATCCGTATTTTAAATAAATTCTTCAAACCTTTGAATAATATTACTCAAAATCCATTTATTAAACCTTTTTCCCATATCTTGGAATTTATTCAATAGGATTCAAAAGTAAAACTTTATATATTTAAATTTCTTCTTTTAAATTCACCCAATTCTTTAAATGAATTTATTATAAATTTTCTACTTGATTTTCAAAAATCCAATTTTATTTATTTCTGATATCCTATGATATCAAAAATATATTCGGCTAAATTATAGCCTTCAACGGTTTCAATCACAAATAATCGCACATAGATTATAAATAATCAACACACAATATTGAAACAAATTCAAATATTTAAGGAATCCAGTTGGATCCCTCCAACCATTTCCCTGCATCCATAGACGTTAGCACAACGATTAAATATCCATTCGAATTTGAGTGGAATATCGTGGTATATGGGATTTATAAAATAGCATCTGCTATTATGCGGCGCATACCGTCTCATCCGCTATATAATACGGGAAATCAATCATTCCAAATATATATATAATACCAATTCCACTTCAACGCGGAATATCACGGTATATGGGTTTAATATAATATCATCCACTATTATGCGACGCATAGGGTCTAATCCAATACAACTGGTAATAATTTATCATATCAGGCACACAATCAACCATTTTAAATTTAACTATTTAAAATTAAATCAGAGAAATCTGATTGAGTGAGAATATCTCACCTTTAACTCCTGTTTTGCAACCAACTTCCATCCCGATTTGTTTTCTTTCAGATATTGACCTTGTATAAACATTTATACGGTTTATTAATATTTGAGATAATTGGACAAATCAATTACCATTTTATTGATTTTAATTTAACAAATAATTTTCCTATAAAAATCCTTTAGGAACTTAAATAGCTTAGACAAGTCAATTAAACAAATTAAATCTCTATAATAACTAGTTAAGTGAAAATATGAATATTTATAAATTTTTCCACTAAAGCTACATTTATAAAAAAAAATCTATATAAGTTTAAAAATCAAATTTTATATAAACTTTCAACATTTTAAATTCCTATTTTTATATATATTTCCAAAATCTTTTCTATATAAAATTTTCTGTTTTCCTATACATATTTTTGAAATACTAGTAAGTTAGAAGATGTATATTTATTATTGTTTTTTTTTTTCATTTTGAAATAACTCATATGTTTTTAAAATATTTATACATATTATAAAATCCAATCTTATATGAACTCTTCAACATTAAAATTTTTATCTCAAAATCTTATACCTATATATATTTATTAAATTAATTAAAACTGTAAATACCTAGCAGTTAATGTCCTGATAAGTGAAATAATAATCAACCATTCATTGATAAGTTTTAAACCTAAGTAATAGTTGAATTAAAATGTTAAGAATTGAACTACCTCAACTCGAACAGAAATCCACAATCACCGAGCTTCTGCTCGAAATCCAAATCATGCCTTTGCCGAGCTCATCCCACTGCATCGTAGCCTCCATCACCAAGCCCTGCACCTTGCCTTTGCCTACGTCGCGACACCTACCCATCGACCTTGCCACATCCAACCCGCGGTCAACTGCATCATTATTAGGTCCGTGCCTCGTCGCTCCGTCGATAATGCCAACACCAAAATCTCAGCCAAGCCTCAGTGCGAAACCATATCCATCAATCAGCTGTCTACCCGCGTGTTTTCTCCACCATGCGTCTTTCCCATTATGTCGTTGACGTCCTCCATTATCAGCCGCACTAACTTTCCCCTGCGCGAAATTATGATTTCCACTTTCTTCGTCGATCGATAAAAGAGGACGAGTAAGAAATTTCGAAGAAGATTCTTTTGGGGGTTTTCATCTTAAGATGGATTTCGAGAAATTGAGGTACAGGAGAAAGAAGAAGGAAGTTCGACCATTTAAATCTGAGAAAAGAAGGAAGAAGATAACGGTTTCTTCCCATAGTTTTCCTTTTATTTTATTATTACTTCCCTTAATTTATCTCGGCCATTTTGATTTAGTTTGAGGGAAAATGACATCTGGTATGAAATTAGGAAAAGTGGTAGACACGTGTTCTGATGTATGAAACATATTTTAAATTTTTTTTTATTGAGTAAGAATATGTATTTATACATTTAATTTAAAATTCAAATTCAAATCACCTCAAAAATGCAACTTAAAATTTTGAACTCCTATCGAGGCATGCTGCTAGGCGTTTATAATGTTATACTCTTACTCCGAACGCAATGGAAAAGATTTTGGGTCCAAATTCGATCGTATGGAGAAGATAGCTTTCTGGACCAGTTAAAATGCCAAATTTTCAATTTAAATTTCAGCGCGTTTGCCTATCGTATGGTCAAACGATCACTCCGAATACTACGAAAAATTGAAACCCGATAATAATACAATATTACGGATCTAATGGAACTGGTTTCATCGAAATCCAAGACCGTGCCTTGGAATGCTATTTTTAAATATCGATTTAAACGAGATAAATTTCAAAAATGAACAAATCATTTCCAATTTCAATTCTGAGGATACCATTATCTTCAGTATCATCAATACAGATTTTCTAAGCCTTTGAATTATTTCTAATCAGCTTAAAATTGAAGACACAAATTTTTACCCAACTTCACATTACTAAATTGAATAATTAAATTGCCAAATTCGTAGCAATATTCGATCAAGTTAAAAATAGCTTTCAATATTTAAAGTCAATTTAAATATTTCTTTTTTAAATGTTTAAAATATCTGGATCGTCGCATCCTTCCCCCCTTAAAAGAATTTCGTCCTGAAATTACTAGTTAAGAAGAATGATCCTTAGCCCGTTTATAATTTTCCCAAAAACCCAAATAGTTTTATCCACTTGCCAAACAAATCTTCTTATTAACAACCCATTATCGCTTCAACTAACTTTCCAAAATCAATCATACGTTCCAAATAAAAAATTTTCTCAATAACACAAATTTAAATTCAAATTTTCAAAAAATTTCTAACTCTCTAAATTTTTGAAAAATTTCGCCAGCGTCTCCTTTGCGCGGCTAGCTCGGTACGACTACAAAATGGCACCACGGGCCCTCAGATTTCAAAAAGAAAAAGAAAAAGGAAAGCCAAGCGGCTAGACCAGAAAATCATCAAATTTCATGCTGAAATTTAAATACATACATTTTCGAGAAATTTCAATTATCTTCAAAATCAAATCCCTATTTCTTTTCCTTTTAACACCTGTATATCCTGCTTATCACTTTGCACATTCCTTTATAAAATTTTCAATATATACTTATTATACCATTTTTTCACTTCATTATTGAAGTTATATATTGATTTTCATTCAATCTTGCATTATCAATTTCATTTGAATTCAATTCACAATTTCAATTCTATTTGGATTCAATTTGTCTTCTGAATATTGAATTTTATCAACTATCTTTCATTCACAACTGACACATCTCACTATTTTAAATTAGTTTCATTTACTATTTATTACAAATTCCAATTCATTTTATCTCAAACCATTTTTTTTTATTTCCACTGTTATTAACTTTAGTTCAGTTCGAACAAATTTTACAACTTCATTTTATTTCGCACAATTCAAATTGGTTTTCGATATTCGGTTTCAATTCTAGTTTTATTCTTTCATTCATTCCCTTATTCAGAATTACCATTTCACGATTTCCAGTTTAACCTTCACTTAGTTATCAACTTCGAATATTTCCTCAATTCACAATTTACTTAAGAATTTTGCCATTCATTTCTTAAGTTTAATATAAATATTCAATACACTTCTTATTCGTATTTTCAATTCACCATTTCGGTTTATATCTACTATATTTGTACTAGATTTCAAATTCAATATGAATTCAATTTACCTTCATTTACAAATATTGAATTCAATTCATTTTAAACCATATTAAATTTGTTATTCCAATTCGTTTCACTTACTAGTTTTAATTCCAACACTTTACTTTGTTTATCACAAATCAAATTCGATTCCAATTCCAGTTCTATTTACTTAAAAATTCGAAATGAATTTCAACATACAATTTCACTTTCATTTACTTGCAATTGTAAAATCATTTATTCGTTTACAAATTCATTTTTCACCTTAATAAATTTTATTCCATAACTATTTTTATCAGATTCCATAGTATTTCTTATATTTCAAAATCGTTTTTTTGAAATCAATTCAAATTTTCTTTTGAATTCCCAAAACCAAACCCAGTTTGCAAACAACTTCCATTTAAAATAATTTGGTAGCAATTCCTGTCTTGGAAACTCGAAAATGAACATCGATGATGCTGCAATCATCACCGAAGTTATTTTCCAACGACCGAAAAGAGTTTAGAGCATTCATCCCTTCAAAACTATTTTTCAAAACCCTTGAAAATCAATTCCAAGCTCAAAAGAATGTAAATTTTTCCAAATCTCCAATCTTTTCCAACTTTCAAAACTTTCGAACCCTTTCAATTCTTTTCAAAAGCATTCCTAATATTTCTCCGAAATTCTATTTCAAATCATAAATCACATTTACAATTTATATTTAGAAATCCCTTTTGCGCATGAATTTTATTTCTTAGCTGTTTAGTTATAATTTCAATTTTCTACTCAATAACGATAATAGTTTAATATTACCATTCCCTTAACAACCAAGCAACCATATACTATAACAGTTTATGGAAAATGATTTCTTTTCTATACAAAAATAGTTTGGGTAAAATTATTTCATTTACCCTATTTTTAAATAATACCGTGTCAGTTCATCTTGTTTAAGAGTTTAGAAACACTTATTGATATAGTTGGCCAAACTGCACTGACCAGAATCTATAAACAATCAACCGATAAGTCAACACAATATGAAACAATTTTATATTCATAAACAAATATGTGCTCATAACTATTAATACACTCAAACTCATTCTAGAGTGCTACTGACTCTATCTCTAATGAGTAATACCCACCAGAGCCAAGGTTGTCGCTTAACCAAATGCTCTGATACATAAAATGCAACGACCCAATTTTTCGACGCCCGAAAGTCGACATCAATACGTCCACTGTATCAAATGCCGCACAATTGAATGCTGGAAAACCGAACCGTTAGGGTTAAAGAAGAAGAAGATAAGAGAAGAGACAGAAACAATAACAAAATCTCACATTTCATAGCGGAACAACATATAATAAATAAATGAATATCTTTAAAACAAAGAACTATATCAGTTTTATACATACATAATCAGAGTGTACAGCAACAACACAAAGCTGACAATTATAATTACTTATGTACAAGAAATTTTTGACTTGCACTAATCCAAACGCAACGGACACTACATAGTATAAGTGATACGCTTCTCCATCTAGCTTGCTCTTAATCTCCACAACATCTCTTTTCTGACTTCGCTCCAGACCTAACTCTAGGCTTACCGTGCGGAAATTGGTGGCACCCAGAGTTTAGAAAGGGAATAATAAACTCCACGTCAGTCATGGGACTGGTGTGAGATCTTAAAAACAGTTATTTTCACAAAGAAAATAAAAGAAATCTTCTATGCTTTTGGAAAATGAAACTACCATAAGGCCTCCTGCCACACACACAATGCAAACCCATAATTGGAGTATATTTCTCCTTATGATAGTCAAATATGCTTGATATGCAAAAATCCTTTTAATATTATCATTAGTGCATACTGTGAAAAACATTTCGAAAGTATAATATTAATCTTAGCCAGCATACAACCATTATTGTATGCCTGCCATAGCTACCATGTTCAATAGCAGGTTACCGCCACATTCCATGACAGGTTATACAACTAAAACCGTACATGACGCGTATTGTTTCTTTGGATTTCTAATAAATAGTTAGGCTAAGGAACTTCCTACTGCCACATGGGTACGCCTCCGTAGGGATGCCCTGAGAACCTAACCGGATCTCTTACAACACAAGGCTGGGTTACCTCTATAACTAGGTAACTACTACACGAGTATGCCATCCCCCGGTCGCTTGCGACCTTTATCCGAGGATCCTCAACCACAAAGTAATAAATTTGAAGCAACAACATAGGTAAAATATCTGGGATCCATACCATTATACTACCATTTTCAAGAAGGAAATGACATACCCTCAGGGGGCGCTACCCCCAAATAACCTTGGTGCATTCTTCTTGTTTTGACCATTTCTGGGTTGTGAGGCTTGACGAAGTCTCGTCCACAAAGCTGCGCTTTTCACAAAGCCATGCTTCGATCAACAAATGATCAGCAGCACTTCATATGCCACATTACCAAATTGGGAATGTATCACTAGTAACCATCAACTACATAACCTCTGATCTCGTACGTCTCAGAGAAGGGTGTTAAGCTAAGAGAATAAATTCTCCGCCACCAACAGAAATGTATTTGATAGAAACCAGCTTTACATCTCAAAGTGTAACGTCAAACACACATCCATACAAGTCCGTTCTGGGATTGAATGGAACTGAAGGCACTTCTAAAGAAGCCCTTGCAATCCGGATATTCACTAATCACGTCCGAAATTCCATCTCAAAGGATGATAAAATCTCTATACTGGAGCAACCCGATGCAGAGACATTCGATAGGTAACCCTTTGGCTTTTGAAAATACCCGATCTTCAACACCATCTTCAAATGCAATCCCATTTCGTCGTATCATTATTCGAAATGGATTTATGACACAAAGTCCTCTCCTGGCTAAACCCGATAACGAGCGCTTATCCTAAAAATAAGTGTTACATTTAGATTTCAAACAAATCACAATAATTTCCACTTTGATATTTTAAACAAAAGATCCATCACAATCACAAAGGTTCGATGTGGTTTTCGGACATCTATTTGGATTCCGACTCCCGGTCGCATCGAAATTCAAATGTCATTTAAAGGCTAATATTGATAGTCGGTTATTTAACTATCAATCAACATTCACAACAATCACCAAGATTGAAATAATTTTCGCCCAATTATTATTTTCAAAATATATTCGCATGATATAATTTTTACACTTCAACCATTTGAAAACAATTTCAACTCATTTTCCTTACGTGGAATATCTTCCTAAATATTTATTCATTTCCACTAGAAATCTGTCGAGTTCAATACTTTAAACTAATTTAAAATACTTACCCAAATATAATTGGAAACATTTAAAATAAAACTATTTTAAAACATTTATTTATATATTAGTTATGGAAATATTATATCAATATCTCATAAAAAACTTCAAGTCCAAACTAATCTTAGAATAAAAGTAGTAGATTGGGTACTATTTAAATATCCAATTTCTAAAACAAATATCAAATAAAACATTAAATAATTACTTCTATAATAAATTAAAATAAATCTTTACTTCAAATGATTTTCAAAATAACTTAAGTAAAAAATTTCTCTAAAATTTCTTTCCTGAAAACCATTTTTACAACTTCAATTTATATTTATAAACCATATTGAAAACATACTCGGCTTTTCAAGGAAAGTACACCTTCCATTATAAAATGGTTCACTCAAATCATTTTATAAATCTTTCTAGGTTTATTTTAAATTTACGTTGCAAATTCGTAAATTCCTTTCCACACTTTTAAAAATAAAACAATATTTATTTTTAAAACAAATTTCCCTTTCTTTTATAAAATTCCCATTGTAAATTTAAAATTTCCAAATATCTACTGATATACGATTTTCAAATTGATTTCAAAAATCATTTCCAAACACCAAATCAATTTTCATATTGATTTCCAAATTTATTTCAAACACTGAATCAAATTCCAAATTAAATTCCAATTTTAATTTGTAAATAAATTTCTTTATCTCTTCCAAACTATATAAAATCCGTATTTTAAATAAATTCTTCAAACCTTTGAATAATATTACTCAAAATCCATTTATTAAACCTTTTTCCCATATCTTGGAATTTATTCAATAGTATTCAAAAATAAAACTTTACCTATTTAAATTTCTTCTTTTAAATTCACCCAATTCTTTAAATGAATTTATTATTAATTTTCTACATTAATTTAAAAAATCTGATTTTATTTATTTTGGTATCCTACGATACCAAAAATATATTTGGCTAAATTATAACCTTCAATGGTTTCAATGACAAATGACACATGGATTATAAATAATCAACGCACAGTATTGAAATAAATTCAAATATTTGAGGAATCCAGTTGGATCCCTCCAACCTGTTTTCCTACATCCATAGACGTTAGCACAAAAATTAAATATCATTCCACTTCGAGGTAGAATATCGCGGTATTTGGGATTTATAAAATATCATCCGCTATTATACGGTGCATAGGATCTCATCTACAATATAATGCGGGAAATCAATCACTTCAAATACATGTATAATACCAATTCCACTTTAAGGTGGAATATCGCGGTATATGGGTTTAATATAATATCATCCGCTATTATGCGGCACATAGGGTCTAATCGAATACAACTGGTAATAATTTATCATATCAAGCACACAATCAACCATTTTAAATTTAACAATTTAAAATTAAATCAGAAAAATCTGATTGTGTGAGAAGATCTCACCTTTGACTCCTATTTTGCTACCCACTTCCATCCCGACTTGTTTTCCTTCAGATATTGACCTTGTATAAACATTCATACGGTTTATTAATATTCGGGATAATTAGACAAATCAATTACCATTTTATTGATTTTAATTTAACAAATAATTTTCCTATAAAAATCCTTTAAGAACTTAAATAGCTTAGACAAGTCAATTAAACAAATTAGATCTCTATAATAACTAGTTAAGTGAAAATATGAATGTTTATTTATTTATTTTCCACTAAAGCTACACTTATAAAATTAATCTATATAAGTTTAAAAACCAAATTTTATATAAACTTTCATCATTTTAAATTCCTATTTATATATTTATTTCCAAAATCTTTTCTATATAAATTTCCTGTTTTCCTATACATATTTTTGAAATACTAGTAAGTTAGAAGATGTATATTTATCATTGTTTTTTCATTCATTTTGATATTACTCATATATTTATAAAATATCTGTACAGATTATAAAATCCAATCTTATATGAACTCTTCAACATTAAAATTTTTATCTCAAAATCTTATACCTATATATTTATTAAATTAATCAAAACTGTAAATACCTAGTTGTTAATGTCCTGATAAGTGAAATAATAATAAACCATTCATTGATAAGTTTTAAACCTAAGTAATAGTTGAATTAAAATGTTCAGAATTAAACTACCACAACTCGAACAGAAATCCACAAACACCGAGCTTCTACTCGAAATCCAAATCGTGCCTTTGCCGAGCTCATCCCACTGCGTCATAGCCTCCATCACCAAGCCCTGCACCTTGCCTTTGCCCACATCGCGACACCTACCCATCGACCTTGCCACATCCAACCCGCGGTCCACTGCATCATTATTAGGTCCGTGCCTCATTGCCCTGTCGAAGATGCCAACACCAAAATCTCAGCCAAGCCTCAGCACGAAACCATATTCATCACTCAGTTGCCTACTTGTGTGTTTTCTCCACCGCGCTTCTTTCCCATTATATCGTTGATTTCCTCCATTGTCAGCCGCGCTAACTTTCCCCTGTGTGAAATTATGATGTCCACTTTCTTCGTTGATCGATAAAAGAGGACGAGTAAGAAATTTCGAAGAAGATTCTTTTAGGGGTTTTCATCTGAAGATGGATTTTGAAAAATTAAGGTACAGGAGAAAAAAGAAGGAAGTTCGGCCATTTAAATCTAAGAAAAGAAGGAAGAGATATCGGTTTCTTCCCATAGTTATCTTTTATTTTATTATTACTTTCCTTAATTTATCTCGGCTATTTTGATTTAGTTTGAGGGAAAATGACATCTGGTATGAAATTAGGAAAGGTGGTCGACACATGTTCTGATGTATGAAACGTGTTTGAAATTTTTTTTGATTGAGTAAGAATATGTGTTTATACATTTAATTTAAAATTCAAATTCAAATCACCTCAAAAAAATGCAACTTAAAATTTTGAACTCCCATCGAGGCGTGCCGTTGGGCGTTTATAATGTTATATGCCTATTTCGAACATAATGGAAAGGATTCTGGGTCCAAATTCGATCATATGGAGAAGATAGCCTTTTGGACCATTTAAAATATTGAATTTTCAATTTAAATTTCAGCGCGTTTGCCCATCGTACGGTCAAATGATCATTCCGAGTTCTACGAAAAATTAAAACCCGATAATAATACAATATTACGAATCCAATGGAATTGGTTTCGTCGAAATCCGAGACCGTGTCTCGGAATGTTATTTTTAAATATCGATTTAAACGAAATAAATTTCAAAACTAAACAAATCATTTTCAAATTCAATTCTATAGCTACCATTATCTTCATTATCATCAATATAGATTTTCTAAGCCTTTGAATTATTTTTAATCAGCTTAAAATTGAAGATACAAATTTTTGCCCAACTTCACATTATTAAATTGAATAATTTAATTTCCAAATTCATAGCAATATTCAAAGTTCAAGTTTAAAATATCTTTCAATATTTAAAATCAGTTTAAATATTTCTTTTTTAAATGTTTAAAATTTCTGGGTCGTCACAATTATATAACTATATAGTGACTGGAACTTAAAAATCTCGGTATACATACTATAATTACTTCTGACAGCAACATATATGTACATGCATATGAACTATTTTTAAAAAAATTAAGAAAAATACTGTATTTACCAATATATAAGTATATTCATATATAAACTTACAAAGCTCGGCAAGATTTTCTATGGAGGTTGATGGTGAAAGCGAGGCTCGGGTCGCTGCTGCTAGGCAGGTGAGGTAATGGAGACTCAGATTTGCACAGGGAAAGGGCGAAGGCAAGCGGATGGCTGTCTGGATCCGGTGGCATGGGTGGTGGTTGCGGCAGATTAAGGCCGAAGGCCGATGGTGTGGTTCATGCCGAGGAGTTGAAGGGCGGAGGAAGGTAGAAGAAACGGGCTTGATGGAAAGAAGGGTAGAGGAAAACTGGGAATGGCTGAGAGTCCAGGTTCCAAAATACGTACAATTTTATATTCATTAATTATAAGAAACATGCAAGCTGGATATAACATATCATCTTACACTAAAGCACGAACATGCAACCTATAAGAAGAAATGCACAGGCTTTAAATCAATTATAAACTAATAAATAAATTTTATATTTATTACAATAAAATGAAACAAACTGGAATGGGAAGCAAAATGGAACGAAAAAATAATAATAAATTGAGATGTTGGGAATGATAACAGTTATCCATTAACTTCTAGGAATATGAAACTGATAGCTATTGGTTTACCAGAGACAAGCAAAAGGGCACAAAACACAAAAGATCAAAACAGACACCGATATGGATTCTCGCTTCGTGGATTCCACCGTGCGTCGGACTCCGAAATGCACATATAAATAAACTATAAGATCAACATGATGAGACGATCCAAACGATATACAGATATTAGTGGTACGATCATCCGATCAAAAGTCGATAATCGGCACTGATATACGTTGCTATTTCATACGAAAAAAATCCAAATGGAGCTAGAAACGTCCAAATTTTGCGAAAAGAATTTCATAGTTTGATTCGGAGTGTTCTAATTAAATTTTCTCATGTTGACATATTTAGGTTTCGGAAAACTTTTAAATTCAATAGTTATTAACTGACTTAATTTGAAATAGAATTACACCATAAAATAAACTTTCATATTTTCTGATGAAAATTTACCAGTTGCTATGTTTAAACAGACGTATTCCAAATATTGAATTAAAATTTCATAATTTTATCGTTTAAAATTTCACAAAATTTCAATTATATATATAAATAAAACAAAAAAATTAATAAAAATTTATGGGTCGTTGCACTCTCCCCCACTCAAAACTTTTCGTCCCCGAAAAGAAACGAGGTAGGATAATAAAAACAACCAGAAAGAAAATAGATTTGAAATACAAAATAAAACAATCAATTTAAACCATATAAATTTCAATTTAATTTAATTTATGTTCAACAATTGACTTTAAATTCAAGGTATTTCAATAAGTTGATTAAATTTCAATTTATAAATATTTGATACCAAAGGTTTCTTTCATTTCAGAATTTCATTTAATTTGTCTTGTTTACTATCCAATCTACTTTTTATTTTATTTACTCTATTAACATTTTATAAATAAAATCTAAGTGTACAACATTTGTCGTAATCACTCAAGTATTATTTATAAAATCATGAATCATCACTTTACATTGTAAATTATTCAATTACATATTAAACTTCTGAATGATTTAGGTAAGTTATATTGAAATGTAATTGGGTAATATACAAGTAAAATTTTCCAAACTCAATTATTTCAAGTTTAAATATTTATTCGAAAATTTGGCTTCATTTATAATTGAAATCATCCTTTAAGAGAATTAAATTTCTGATTTCACTTCAACATTTAGAGATAAATATATATATATATATATATATATATATATATATATATATAAGTCAAATCAAATCTATAAATATATACCTATATTATAAATCAAGTCATGCTTCAGCAATTCAGATTAATTTAATTTCCAACATAATAGTGTAGTAAGGCTATAGAATGGTCTCTCCACTTAAAAACTCGAAAATGAATACTGATGATGCGGCCGTCATCACCGAAATTATTTTCTAGCGACAAAACAAGAGAGTATCGATTTAAAACTTTCAAAATTCTTTGGAAATAATTTCTATTTGAAAATACTTTAAATGATATACGTTTTAAAACCAAATTTTGAAGTCACCGGAAATTAAATTCTCAAGTTCTAATTTGAATTCATTTAATCTCCAAGCTACATTATAAACCATTTTTGATAAATTCATTTATTTATATATTGGGAAAAATCAATGGTTTACAAAACAACAGATGAAATTCAAATATTTATTTATAATAACCAATTTACTTGACTATTAAATTCTATAAAATTATATATAATATAAATTAATTCCCTTTATTTATATGTTAGAATAATCAAGGATTTACAAAGCAATAAATCAAATATTATCATTTTAAACATCCAATTCAATTAACAATTCAATTTCAGAGAAAAAAATTTATAATTATATATAATATAATCATACAAAATTATTTTATTTACCAAATTTGAAAAAAGTATTGTGTCAGTTTGCTCTGCTCAAGTGTTTTGGAAATCTGATCGATAGCGTTGACCAGACGAGTCGATCGAAAACCCAAATCAACATCAACAGCTCAAACAACACGATATATAAAACATTTTATAAAATTTTCAAATACACTCCCTCACTTGACAATGCAGCATGGATTTCAAAGCAAGAATAGAGATTCAAATGCAAGGGAATTCAAATCAAAAAGAATTTTAACTAGAGATGGACTTAAATGGGAGATAATAAAATTAAATAACAGAAGAAAAGATGCATAAACTTATATAAATCGTGGGCGACCTTAACCGGGTCAACCGTGACTTCAAGAATTAGATCAATGTGGAATTTTAAGGCAAATCTACATTCGATCTCAAGATATAGAATTCGGCATAACAAGAGATGCCAGCATATAAACCGAGGATATATAAATCTCCGGGAACTGATGCTATTGTAAAGGAGTTTCACCCCATTCTAAGATTGGCGAGATTGCCGATTTATTATAGAGATTATTTGAAGTGGAGTTATGGGATACTCCAGAATTCAAAAAAATACGAATAGTGAGGGACAAGAGTGGATTTCGGACCCGATGGAACGTTCCAAAATTCGAAGGAAGCCGAGTCGAAGAGGAAGAACTTCAACTCGAATGAAAGAGATTATGTAAATAAATTTACCATATATGCTAAGTTTGCCTAGAGCCAAAGCTCTGATACCAAATGTAATTGCTTTGAGCCAAAGCTCTGATACCAAATGTAACAATCCCACATGTCGGACTTGAATTGCTCAAAATACCGGATTGAAAAAATAAATTTGGCAAAACACAGAATATGCAGTAAATAAATAAATCACAGAATCACAAACGCTGAGTAATATACAATATGTAGTGAAAACAAAAGAATAGTAGTTCATAAAGCTATTATATATACATCAGAGTCAAATAAGATACAACAGAAGTTTCAAATACAATAGTCAACTATAAGGTCAGAATATATCACTGGAATCAACTGAATAATTGCAAGCTGAAAGGATGCAGATGGATCTCCAAACGAAGCTCCAACTCCAAAGACAAGTCTCCAAAGATGTATCACTCAGTCTGACCCAAGCGTAAAGCAAAACACAAAACACTCGAGTCAGGATTAACATTCTTATATCAATAAATCCAACTCAAGTGAAAAAACAACTGAAATACAAGTAACTCAAAGGATGTTTGGGATAACCATCCTCTAAGGATCTGTTAAACTATCTACTATGTAGTAATATACGCTATTATAAGAGTGTCTAAAGTAAAGTACAGTATATTTAAAAATAGCGTTAAGGCGTTACCCATATCCTCCTTAACACATTTTATAGTGCCAATAGTCTATACAGTACCATAATACCTTCTGATCGGGAGGCTACCAAAGGATACTCCATAGGTACGACACAAATCAAACTCGTACAAGGCGCGCTAGGGTATGTGACACGGCACAACAAGGAAATGCCAGGGTAGATATATCAATTACGCATCTGGGCTGGTGGTAACGCGTAGCGCGCAGCTACCGCCCACCTTGAGCCATACCCCTAAAAATCAAAGGTGCATCCAATCAATCACAAAGTAATAGAACGGTATCGAAGGAATGTGTCCGATCAGAGGAGCCACCTCATTGGCCCGAGAATCGCTCCTGTTTTAGCCACCTTATGCCAACTCACGGGAGTCAGGTCTGCATATATACCTTAATAGGATGTCGCCATCATCCTACTTTATTCTGGAACCTCCACCGCGTACACAATTGTTAAAGTGATTCTCGGAGTAGGCAGAGAGTATGACAACTTCCGATCCCGGTCTCTTTATGTGACGCCCCACCCCTAGACCCACATTAACAAAGAGAATTACTGGGTAATTCTGTCTGTTAATGCGGAGAATAGGGCTGGTTAGGAGCGACCATCTATAATCTTGTCTTAAATATTTACTGCATACGTCGATAAATGCTCTATATTTTTTTTTCTATTTCAAGTGGATTGTAACATCCCGCTATTTTGGACCATTCAAATCGACACTAAAACCGTACATGTCCGACTTGAATAATTCAAAATACCGAATTGTTAATTTAATTTGGAAAAACTTAAAATATACAGTAAATAAATCAAACACAGATCACAGACACAGAGTAATATAATGCAGCGGAATAGAAAAATAGTAGTTCATGAAGCTACTATATACATCAGAGTTTAAAATAAAATACATCAGAATCTCTTGAATACAGAAAAGCCTTCAGTACGAGCCGATGACTTCTCTGAACCAGTCAACTAGAAAACTGAAAGCTGAAACGATAGTTGGATCTCCAAATGAATCTCCAATCTCCAAAGGTGAGTCTCTAATACTGTATTTCTCGGTCTGACCCGAGCGTAAAGCAAAACACAAAACACTCGAGTCAGGATTAACATTCTTATATCAATAAATTCAACTCAAATGAAATATCAACTGAAATACAATATAACTTAAAGGATGTTTGAGATGTCCATCCTCTAAGGGTCCATAGAACTATCTACAGGGTAGAAATATACACTATTTCACCGTGGTCATTCACTTAATTTATACTTCAAACCCAAATGTCAATTTCACTTTGAATAATTATATTTCCCAAAATAGTATTTATATATATTAAATGCTGTATACGGTAAAGCACTTTCAATTTCCTTAACTTAACATATCGTCTCACATCAACCTGACCTTCCCATTTAAATTAAATTCAATCTCAATTTATCAATTTAAATTTCCCTAAAATAACCACTTTGATTTTATCAATCTCAAATCTGGATTTGGTATCCCAATTACCCCTTTTTATTTCAATATGTTTCCATACTTTAAGTATTTAATATTTCAATTAAATTTTTCCCAAACTAGTTTTCTAAATCCGAATTTCCAAATTTAGTTCAAACTCAAATTTCACTTAATTCAATTAGTTATCTACATAACAAATTCAACTATCTTGGTTCCAAATACATATCCAAATCTCTAAACCATTTAATTACAATATAGTTCATAGCTTAAGTATAACAATTTAAATTTAACAGTTTCCTATAGATTCTCGATTTTTGCATCATTATTATTTAGTCTTGAACACTTCCCTATTTGATTCAGTATCATTTTAGTGACCTTAAATTACATTTACTCAATATTTCTTAAATTTTATTAAACGTGAAATATCTCATTCGATAAATTTCAAATTGATTTAAATAAATAAATCCTTATCTAAATCCCATTTAAATAACCCAAATTAATCTCCCATTCTTAATTGTTCAATATTATTGCAAAATTTATCCGGAATAAAATTTACATAAATACTTATCATAATTTATGTATTTAATCAAATCTTGATTAAACTAAACATAATTAACTCTATATTTATCATTGCCCTTTATCTATGTATTTAAGAATTTATATTTAATAAGACCATATTTTTCTTATCATATGGTCAAGTGTTACGGATATTATCATCTCAATCTGTACACTAAATGTATACGGGTGGATAGCATTTCAACCCGTAATCTCAATTAAATTAAATGGAAACCGCTTGGGTTTATTATTTCAACCCATTTAAATTCAAAACAAACATAACAAAGGGAACTTGCAGTGTGATGACAGGGATGGTGTCAAAGTAAATAAACAAGCAATAACGACAATCAATAACAATTCAATAAATAAATCAAATAACTCCGAAATAATCATATTAATTCGCATTGTTATTGGTATAACTATTTCTAGAATCTACACTATCATTTCATGTAGATTAAAGATTATTACATTACAGTTTTTCACTTGTCGTCCCTTCAAATTTCAGTTTAAAAACTACAACTATTAACCAAACTACGTTCAAAGATTTAAAGTATAATTTATCAATTTCTACGACAATAATGGGTCAAATTTAACTAATCAAATTAACATATGGCGGGTTCAGGTTTTAATAAATCAAAGTCTGTCATATATAATCCGTTTAATTTTGTAAACTATACTACCCCCAAATCAAACTAGCAAACTAGTTATCACTTAACAATAATAATTAACATCCAATTTAAACAACAATCAAACAAACAATCAATTATCAACCAATCTGTATTATTATCACATAAATAATTAACCGATAATGGTGTCAGGTGTCATAGGTGAACAGATACAGATAAAAGCAGTCATTCAGTAAAACAACTAACAGCAGCATATTTCAATTGACGTTTCAATTGAAATCAAATTTAATAAATAAAGAACGTTAATCGTGAGTGATTGCTCACCTTTCGAGGCTAAAGAAGATCGTCAACAGAGCAAGCTATGAATTCAAAACAAAGCGAAGTGGGCACGAAATTGGACGGCCAAAGCTGATAAATAGAGATTGACGAAATCAAATCAGAACTGGGTCGATGAAGATAACTGGTACAAGTGAAGTTATGTACATATTTATAACTATTTACGTATATAAACATATTCTAAATTTAAACTCATTTTAAACCAAACACTCACACACTTTAAAAACACGTTTTAAATTAACTCGTATGTATAATGTATCCTAGGAACAACCCGGTTATACTTATGCGTACAATATGTAAAATCTATCACAAAAATTTATACGGCAACTGCAATGGTCAAAATTCCTTATTAAAATGGCTATAGAACTCGTAAGCTAAAACTTGTTCAAAACTATACACGTATACGTACTTATACATAAACACACACAACATAACTATTTATCAATAATATCTAAAATTATCATTTAAACTTTACCCATAACCGTTCATGTATAATATAACTTGTTTAAAATAATTATATAAATCAGCCTATTTACTAACTTGTTCAAAACAAATATATACCAAAATATCGGATACAGTTATAACTCATATACAGTTACATATGTATATTTATTTCTTTATATATACTGACATCTTCTGTCCAAGTTTTACAAAAACATCATGCTCCTTCTTTCCCATGTTAATTACAATATTACAGACGCATATATACATATAATTTCATATAAAACTAAAGGCTTTATACGTACTTACCATTAATATAAACACTCTCTCATATTACCCACATATATGCAATCACTGTCCCATATTATTTTATTTCCAAAACCCAATATGCAGACATTTACCAAATCTACGTGCACATATGACTTATAATTTCTTCTAAGCACCCAAAGTGATACATGCCATCTTCAGTATACAAGATGTCATATATACTGAATTATATATACTTTAACAAAACTGTTATGTTTATAAATACCCAACTAAACATATGTACTTTGTAAGTTATGCCAGTGTAATTTTTTTTTTTGTAACTTTATAAATCGTATATATATAAACTTATACTAATACATATCAACTAACATGTTATACTTATTATAGTAGAACAACCAAATTTTAATTTACCTATAAAATACAAACCCATGCAAGAAACCCATGCGAGAGAAGGGGAAAGCACCGGTGACAAGGCAGATCAGTTGAGGTCGAGATGAGCTGTTGTGTCCCCGGTCGGACGAAACTGGCATGGTGGAGGGACAAGGCGTGGCGAGGCTGCTGAGTTGCGATGGCCGAGGGAAAGATGGAAGGCCGAGGTGGATCTGCATGGGTATGGTGAAGTGGAAGACTAAGGTGGCTCACGGTGATGGAGGCAGAGCATGCTTGGGGTGTTGGCGAACCTTAGGGTAGAGGTAGAGGAGTTCTATTCTTGGCCGGAAGGCTTGGATTCAGGAGTGAAGATGAATTGAACCTCTGTACCCGAATATTTCTATTTTAGATTTAGACAAAATTTTGATCTGAGGGCCATGAAAGTGGAATCTAGAGAAGTTGAGTTTGTACAGAGCAGGCTTCACAAATATATGGAAAAGAATAGGCAAGACTAACGTAAGAGAACGAACCTTTATAATTAATTCGAACGTTAGGAATGGCAACGGTTATGCGTGCTTTCAGGGTTTTGATAAAGTAATGGCTACGTATAAATCAAAAGTGCAACTGAATGTTTGAAAGAAAGGGAAACCGTGCTCTGAAAGTGCAAACAAAATTCTTAAATAAAAAGAAATGTAAAGTTGCCCGTTTATTCAACGTGATTTAAGCCAAATAGAAAGGAGACGAAGAGTAACAGTCAGGAATTTAATACGCAGTCAATCTGAATAGACTTACTTGCGATTCAGCTTGACAATTAATTCAAGCAATTTTGAACGATTCCCTTCTTCAACAATGAACCGGTGAGAGTTGAAATAAGATGTGAAAGTTGGCTATGATTCAGCTGAACATTTTAAAAGAAAAAATAGCAACGGTCACGTTGCTTTGATTTAGCTAAAAGATATTAAATGCTATTTATTGGTTTGATTGAATAGCCCGTTTCAAATTTTGAAACGTAATAGGAAAAGTTAAGAAGGCACGATTTTATGGTGTCGCTATAACGAACAAATTTTATTGCTTCCGTTGTACACCGGATCCCAAAATACAGAAATAAATATACTGTTGAGATCAGCATGACGAGGCGATTACAACGGTATACAGATATCAGTGGTATGATTATCCGATCAAAAGTCGATGATCGGTACCCGGAAATGCTGCTAATCTGACAAAATAAGGTAAACGGAGCAGTATACGTCCAAGTTTGGAAAAACGACGAACTGACATCTTGCTCAGAAGATGGTTTAGAATTTTTCTATGTAAAAAGATTTTGGTTTTGAAACGTTATATTTTCGTCACTTTTTAACTGATTTAATTGAAGTAAATTTACGCGCGAAATAAACTTTCATATTTTTGGACGAAAATTTACAGTTTGTTATGTTTAATTGGACGTAATCCAAATGTTAACTTTTTATTTGCAAATTAATTTATTTAAAATTTCACAAAAATCCAATTAAATACGTTAATAAAACTATAAAATTTATAAAATCTTACAGGTCGTTACACTCTCCCCCACTCAAAACTTTTCGTCCCCGAAAAGGAAGGAGGTAGGAGAGTAGAACAACCAGGAAATAAGTAAATTGAAAGTCAAGTGTAGATAATTTATTTAAAACCATGTAAATTTTACTTGAAGTATTTATTTAAAACTTCATTTGAAATTAAATTTTCTTTAATACTTTAATACTTTACAAAACTCCTCTGAACAATTATTTACAGTATTACTTATATTTACCAAGAATCTATTAAAATATTAAATCCAAAATTTATGAGATTTTTAAATTAACTCAAGATATCTTTCAAATATTATCAATAAGTTAATAATCATTCTCTTTAAAGAGTTTCATTTAATTAATAACTTCAAAATATTTACATTATTTAAAATCTTCTATTAAACCAAGTAGTATATAGATAACCAGTATTTTAAAGATTATATTCAAAAGGAAGGAAAAGGTAGATCCAGGAAACAGAATATAGGTGAATAAGTAAGCTGAGCAGATAATGTAGATGCAAGGAATAGTATCGGGCACGAATGATTAATCTAGAACCATAAGATTTTAAGTTTCAAATGTTACTTCAAAATTCTTTGTTAGGAAAATCCTTTTATAATAAATAACTTTATAAAAATACTTTTATAATAAAATACTATTATATCGAAATAAATTTTCCTTTCGAAAATACTTTATAACTCGATGTTTCAACAAGTTTATCATCGTTCTTGCAGACTCTGGCCAGGCGTTGATCAGGCGCAAAGCTAGAATTCTTCAAGTACTAAGTAGACTTGTTTCAACAACCAGTGAAAATACTTGAAAAACCTTTTAAAAACAGATATGAAAAGTACGATCCGAACAAAACAATCAAACCAAAAACCTTTGTCCGATCATGGTTCGCAGATACACAATGGTTACGCCTGGTTCCCCCAGGAAACAATCCGTATCCGTAAGCTTTCACAGCCCTGCGAGTTACGCCATGATGACTAGTAGGGTGCAGGATACACAATGGTTACGCCTGGTTCCCCCAGGAAACAATCCGTACCCCCAGGCAAGACTCAGCCAGGCACTTGCGCTACTATTCGCGACCTACACAGATTGCAGGATACACAATGGTTACGCCTGGTTCCCCCAGGAAACAATCCGTACCCCTAGGCAAGACTCAGCCAGGCAATTGCGCTGTGCATTCACGAGAGAAAAAGGAACCGTGGGTTACGCCACGGTGGGAACACTCGAGTATTACATCCGGAAAACCAAAAATCAGAGAGAATAATATCAATAGAATGAATCCACGCTGTGGCCACAAAGCGGATATCAAGCAGAAGGCACTTTCCATATCTTTACTTGGAAAATATATATATCATATAGTACCTTTTTAAATCCCTTTTAAATATCATACTGATATAAAGTCCATAATATATAGGATTCCTTTCTAAATCGAATACTTTCCAAATCAATAGTATATCAAAACATACTTATATGGACTTGATTATATAAAATCTCTTTCCAAATTGAGTACCTTTCAAATCAATGGATTTCAAATCAACTTCATACTTATACAATCCATATTATATAAGTTCGACCACTCCTAATTCAAGTGCTTAGTAATATAAGGTCCTCAAATTTCAAATCATTTCAATATCAATTCAGTTTCAAAATCATATATGATTTCACCAAATTTTCTTCCAAATTAGATATCTAAATTTCAAAGTTCCCAAATAATAGGTTTAGAAAATTATCCCAGTTTCCAGATTAAAATAATTCAAGTCAAACAAATTCATTTCCAAAATCATCCTATAAGTACTGGTTTTAAATTTTCAATTAAATTTCAAAACCAAATATTCTCTCAAAATCAATTATACTCAAAATGGTTTCCCAATTAATAATTATCCCTTAAAAACCTTTAAACTATTAATTTCTATTCAAAGTGTCCAATTTACCTTTCCGGAAACCATTATTTAAAACTAATCATTTTTTTTCAATATTTCAAACTAAATTACATATTAGTATAATTCAAAATAGTCATATTCATTTACTTAATAAAAGGTTTCAAACTTAACATTCAAAACACGACTTATATGCTTTATCAAATATTTTATACGTTTCGAAATTTCTTAGTCTTTAACTTTTTAAACCTTGATTTGGAAGTGCTCGAACCTTCAAAATAGTCGGTGAAAATCAATTTCAAATCAAGAGTTGGAAATCAATTTTTTTATAAGTAGGGTTATTCTAAGTCAAATCGAAAACTCGAGGATCGAACACCGGCATATTTTATTACAAATATATACATATATCTTCTGAAAATATCAAATTACTTCGGAATTTGAAATCAAAACGGTTTTATAAGATCACTCGCATAGCGAAGCTATTAAAGTGGCCTCTCCCCCACTCTGAGGCTCGAAAATCAATGTCGATGATGCGTGCACTCATCACCGAAATTTTTCTCCAGCGACATAAGTGAGTTCTGGACTTCTATTTTCTTGAAAACTTCTTTGAAACTCCTTCAAACTTATTGGAATTCATTTGAACTCATTTGAACATTTCTTACTCGGAAAAATACTTTTAAATCGTATTATTTATATATTTTCCAAAATCTTAAAACCAATTTCAAAATACCGGAATTCAATTCTCGAATTTCAAATTTACCTTTACAGTTATAAATCATTTTTATATAAATAACCTCTTATAATTTTCCAATTTTTCAAATCCTTTCAAAACCTTTTTATATAGAATAACATATCTTATTTGCTTTATATATATAGGTATATAATCCTTATTGAAAACAATTTCTTTTTATATATAGGATAAAATCATAGTTATTAAAATATAATTTTGATATATAAAGCAAATTTCACAATACAAACATACCCGATTTTCAAAGGATAATTTAAGAATGGATTTCAAAACAAAGATAGAGATTTGAATTAGAGGAACTGTAAACAATAGAATCCTGATTCGAAGATAGGCTCAAACAAAGATGAGAAAATCAAGTTACAAAGTAGAAGATGGATATACTTCTATAAATCGCGGGCGACCTTAACCGGGTCATCCGTGACTTCAGGGATATGATCGATGCAGGATTCTAAAACAAATCGATATTCGTTTGCCAAATATAGAATTCGGCATATCAAGATATATCAGCATCGTAAACCGAGGGTACAAAAATCTTCGGTGAATCAATGCCAATTGTACGGAGTTCATCCGTTTTACAAAACATTCAGTGGAGTCATTGGATACTCCCGGATCAAAAACATAAATAGAGGGAGGCAAGAATGAATTTTGGAATCGAGGGGCATTCAAGATCCAAAGGAAATCGAGTCAAAGGAAGAGATTCAACTCGCGTGAAAGTGATTCTGTTAATAAATTTACCATATATGTTAAGATTTGCCTAGAGCCAAAGCTCTGATACCAACTGTAACATCCCGCTATTTTGGACCATTCAAATCGACACTAAAACCGTACATGTCCGACTTGAATAATTCAAAATACCGAATTGTTAATTTAATTTGGCAAAACTTAAAATATACAGTAAATAAATCAAACACAGATCACAGACACAGAGTAATATAATGCAGCGGAATAGAAAAATAGTAGTTCATGAAGCTACTATATACATCAGAGTTTAAAATAAAATACATCAGAATCTCTTGAATACAGAAAAGCCTTCAGTACGAGCCGATGACTTCTCTGAACCAGTCAACTAGAAAACTGAAAGCTGAAACGATAGTTGGATCTCCAAATGAATCTCCAATCTCCAAAGGTGAGTCTCTAATACTGTATTTCTCGGTCTGACCCGAGCGTAAAGCAAAACACAAAACACTCGAGTCAGGATTAACATTCTTATATCAATAAATTCAACTCAAATGAAATATCAACTGAAATACAATATAACTTAAAGGATGTTTGAGATGTCCATCCTCTAAGGGTCCATAGAACTATCTACAGGGTAGAAATATACACTATTTCACCGTGGTCATTCACTTAATTTATACTTCAAACCCAAATGTCAATTTCACTTTGAATAATTATATTTCCCAAAATAGTATTTATATATATTAAATGCTGTATACGGTAAAGCACTTTCAATTTCCTTAACTTAACATATCGTCTCACATCAACCTGACCTTCCCATTTAAATTAAATTCAATCTCAATTTATCAATTTAAATTTCCCTAAAATAACCACTTTGATTTTATCAATCTCAAATCTGGATTTGGTATCCCAATTACCCCTTTTTATTTCAATATGTTTCCATACTTTAAGTATTTAATATTTCAATTAAATTTTTCCCAAACTAGTTTTCTAAATCCGAATTTCCAAATTTAGTTCAAACTCAAATTTCACTTAATTCAATTAGTTATCTACATAACAAATTCAACTATCTTGGTTCCAAATACATATCCAAATCTCTAAACCATTTAATTACAATATAGTTCATAGCTTAAGTATAACAATTTAAATTTAACAGTTTCCTATAGATTCTCGATTTTTGCATCATTATTATTTAGTCTTGAACACTTCCCTATTTGATTCAGTATCATTTTAGTGACCTTAAATTACATTTACTCAATATTTCTTAAATTTTATTAAACGTGAAATATCTCATTCGATAAATTTCAAATTGATTTAAATAAATAAATCCTTATCTAAATCCCATTTAAATAACCCAAATTAATCTCCCATTCTTAATTGTTCAATATTATTGCAAAATTTATCCGGAATAAAATTTACATAAATACTTATCATAATTTATGTATTTAATCAAATCTTGATTAAACTAAACATAATTAACTCTATATTTATCATTGCCCTTTATCTATGTATTTAAGAATTTATATTTAATAAGACCATATTTTTCTTATCATATGGTCAAGTGTTACGGATATTATCATCTCAATCTGTACACTAAATGTATACGGGTGGATAGCATTTCAACCCGTAATCTCAATTAAATTAAATGGAAACCGCTTGGGTTTATTATTTCAACCCATTTAAATTCAAAACAAACATAACAAAGGGAACTTGCAGTGTGATGACAGGGATGGTGTCAAAGTAAATAAACAAGCAATAACGACAATCAATAACAATTCAATAAATAAATCAAATAACTCCGAAATAATCATATTAATTCGCATTGTTATTGGTATAACTATTTCTAGAATCTACACTATCATTTCATGTAGATTAAAGATTATTACATTACAGTTTTTCACTTGTCGTCCCTTCAAATTTCAGTTTAAAAACTACAACTATTAACCAAACTACGTTCAAAGATTTAAAGTATAATTTATCAATTTCTACGACAATAATGGGTCAAATTTAACTAATCAAATTAACATATGGCGGGTTCAGGTTTTAATAAATCAAAGTCTGTCATATATAATCCGTTTAATTTTGTAAACTATACTACCCCCAAATCAAACTAGCAAACTAGTTATCACTTAACAATAATAATTAACATCCAATTTAAACAACAATCAAACAAACAATCAATTATCAACCAATCTGTATTATTATCACATAAATAATTAACCGATAATGGTGTCAGGTGTCATAGGTGAACAGATACAGATAAAAGCAGTCATTCAGTAAAACAACTAACAGCAGCATATTTCAATTGACGTTTCAATTGAAATCAAATTTAATAAATAAAGAACGTTAATCGTGAGTGATTGCTCACCTTTCGAGGCTAAAGAAGATCGTCAACAGAGCAAGCTATGAATTCAAAACAAAGCGAAGTGGGCACGAAATTGGACGGCCAAAGCTGATAAATAGAGATTGACGAAATCAAATCAGAACTGGGTCGATGAAGATAACTGGTACAAGTGAAGTTATGTACATATTTATAACTATTTACGTATATAAACATATTCTAAATTTAAACTCATTTTAAACCAAACACTCACACACTTTAAAAACACGTTTTAAATTAACTCGTATGTATAATGTATCCTAGGAACAACCCGGTTATACTTATGCGTACAATATGTAAAATCTATCACAAAAATTTATACGGCAACTGCAATGGTCAAAATTCCTTATTAAAATGGCTATAGAACTCGTAAGCTAAAACTTGTTCAAAACTATACACGTATACGTACTTATACATAAACACACACAACATAACTATTTATCAATAATATCTAAAATTATCATTTAAACTTTACCCATAACCGTTCATGTATAATATAACTTGTTTAAAATAATTATATAAATCAGCCTATTTACTAACTTGTTCAAAACAAATATATACCAAAATATCGGATACAGTTATAACTCATATACAGTTACATATGTATATTTATTTCTTTATATATACTGACATCTTCTGTCCAAGTTTTACAAAAACATCATGCTCCTTCTTTCCCATGTTAATTACAATATTACAGACGCATATATACATATAATTTCATATAAAACTAAAGGCTTTATACGTACTTACCATTAATATAAACACTCTCTCATATTACCCACATATATGCAATCACTGTCCCATATTATTTTATTTCCAAAACCCAATATGCAGACATTTACCAAATCTACGTGCACATATGACTTATAATTTCTTCTAAGCACCCAAAGTGATACATGCCATCTTCAGTATACAAGATGTCATATATACTGAATTATATATACTTTAACAAAACTGTTATGTTTATAAATACCCAACTAAACATATGTACTTTGTAAGTTATGCCAGTGTAATTTTTTTTTTTGTAACTTTATAAATCGTATATATATAAACTTATACTAATACATATCAACTAACATGTTATACTTATTATAGTAGAACAACCAAATTTTAATTTACCTATAAAATACAAACCCATGCAAGAAACCCATGCGAGAGAAGGGGAAAGCACCGGTGACAAGGCAGATCAGTTGAGGTCGAGATGAGCTGTTGTGTCCCCGGTCGGACGAAACTGGCATGGTGGAGGGACAAGGCGTGGCGAGGCTGCTGAGTTGCGATGGCCGAGGGAAAGATGGAAGGCCGAGGTGGATCTGCATGGGTATGGTGAAGTGGAAGACTAAGGTGGCTCACGGTGATGGAGGCAGAGCATGCTTGGGGTGTTGGCGAACCTTAGGGTAGAGGTAGAGGAGTTCTATTCTTGGCCGGAAGGCTTGGATTCAGGAGTGAAGATGAATTGAACCTCTGTACCCGAATATTTCTATTTTAGATTTAGACAAAATTTTGATCTGAGGGCCATGAAAGTGGAATCTAGAGAAGTTGAGTTTGTACAGAGCAGGCTTCACAAATATATGGAAAAGAATAGGCAAGACTAACGTAAGAGAACGAACCTTTATAATTAATTCGAACGTTAGGAATGGCAACGGTTATGCGTGCTTTCAGGGTTTTGATAAAGTAATGGCTACGTATAAATCAAAAGTGCAACTGAATGTTTGAAAGAAAGGGAAACCGTGCTCTGAAAGTGCAAACAAAATTCTTAAATAAAAAGAAATGTAAAGTTGCCCGTTTATTCAACGTGATTTAAGCCAAATAGAAAGGAGACGAAGAGTAACAGTCAGGAATTTAATACGCAGTCAATCTGAATAGACTTACTTGCGATTCAGCTTGACAATTAATTCAAGCAATTTTGAACGATTCCCTTCTTCAACAATGAACCGGTGAGAGTTGAAATAAGATGTGAAAGTTGGCTATGATTCAGCTGAACATTTTAAAAGAAAAAATAGCAACGGTCACGTTGCTTTGATTTAGCTAAAAGATATTAAATGCTATTTATTGGTTTGATTGAATAGCCCGTTTCAAATTTTGAAACGTAATAGGAAAAGTTAAGAAGGCACGATTTTATGGTGTCGCTATAACGAACAAATTTTATTGCTTCCGTTGTACACCGGATCCCAAAATACAGAAATAAATATACTGTTGAGATCAGCATGACGAGGCGATTACAACGGTATACAGATATCAGTGGTATGATTATCCGATCAAAAGTCGATGATCGGTACCCGGAAATGCTGCTAATCTGACAAAATAAGGTAAACGGAGCAGTATACGTCCAAGTTTGGAAAAACGACGAACTGACATCTTGCTCAGAAGATGGTTTAGAATTTTTCTATGTAAAAAGATTTTGGTTTTGAAACGTTATATTTTCGTCACTTTTTAACTGATTTAATTGAAGTAAATTTACGCGCGAAATAAACTTTCATATTTTTGGACGAAAATTTACAGTTTGTTATGTTTAATTGGACGTAATCCAAATGTTAACTTTTTATTTGCAAATTAATTTATTTAAAATTTCACAAAAATCCAATTAAATACGTTAATAAAACTATAAAATTTATAAAATCTTACAGGTCGTTACATGGATCGACATATCCAATAAATGTTTAATACAAAACCATAGGTGGCTAATGGATCTATCAGAACAAAGTACAATAACAGAATGCATATCACATCACAGAACAGTAATCATTATGTGTATAAATACATATGCACAGATACATCCCAGTATGATACAAACTAATATACAAAAGTGGTACAGAGACCACACTATATACATCTAATCAAATACATATCAGAGTCAAGCGGAAAGAAATATAAACTACACGAAAGTGCTAGGCTGATATCCAAGAAGATGCATCAAAGCTAAGTCCCGTAACTGATTGCTAACCTGAAACAACTCGGTCTGACCCGAGTATAAAATACGCGGGTCAGTCTAGCTAAAACAATCAGTTCATAAGGATAGAAGATAATATGAAGCATAAGATACAAGGTGATAATTCTTCTCAAATGAGAAGAGGCAATAGAAAATACACATACTCATGACTTAAGTGAAACAATGTCATTTAAGTATACAAAGGCCTCAAAAGAGGTAAACTCTACAATACACTCAAATAACATAAACAATCGCCGATAATAATCTCCAAATAAGAACTTATGAAACTCAATAAGAGTTTATAATCCCCATATCGAAATCACCATAAAACAACACACATACATATATAAGCCTTTCTCTAACTCAAGGCTATAGGTAAACTCATCATTTCAAAATTGGTGCAATCAAAATCAAAAACTCATAAAAATTCTCCGGATTGACCAAATCCCATTTGCATGCCGAAGCGATGCTGCACGTGCCATTCTTAAACGGCCGAAGCCTCTGACAAGGTCGCTAACACCTCCCAAAGCAGTTCGTCCTCATGACAAGGTCGCCGACACCTCTTCAAGCCATTTTGTCAGCCCTAACAAGGTCGCTATCACCTCCCTAAGCAGTTTGTCCTCATGACAAGGTCGCTGACACCTCTCCAAGCTATTTTGTCAGCCCTAACAAGGTCGCTAACACCTCCCTAAGCAGTTCGTCCTCATGACAAGGTCGCTGACACCTCTCAAAGCAGTTCTGTTAGGTAAACATCGTGAATGTGTCACAAACTCACGGATAGGAATTCGAAAAGTGTTAACGTGTGTCCCATACCACTCGTTCGCACTTAGCGATTTACTAGCCGCTAGTTGGTGCCACACTAGGAACATCATAAAACTCAAAAAATCATATCTCGCCTCATCTCATTGGCGAGTGGTAAAGAGACACCATACTCGTCTCATCTCATCGACAAGTATTAAATGACATTGTAGCTTGTCTCATTTCATCGACAAGTGAAAACATCGTAATGGTTCCTCATAAACCATAAATCTCAAAATATGAAATCATATACTCAAGACTTGCTTTATATCATTGGCAAGTAAATAAAACATCATGATGGTTCTCGTCGACCATACTCCTGCTTAGGAGATCCCAAACCATAATACTCGCCAAATATTGGCCATCTTAAATAATTCCGGTAAATAGGAATTATAAAACTCAAAATATGCCATAAAATGGCAAACATCTCAAAATCAATAATCTCAAATAGCTTCGATCGTACAAGTCCGGAATTAACCGAAATAGTAAACTCACATGTCCCATACCACGTGTTTTACTAAATCGTTTAATTCTCTTTCTCATACGTTCGAGTAGTGCAAAAGTGAGTGTTTTATATTTAAAATAGTTTACTAGAGAAAACAAGCTTTTAAAACTTTTCCCCGAAATGATTAATAAAACCAATATTTGATATTCCTTTATTATAGGAAATAAATAGATTTTATATTAGAAAAATAATTTTAAAATACTATATAATAATAATTTGAAATTTCCATTTATTTCAAAAATCACTTCAAAATGGTTTAGTGAAAACTGTGCTCGAAAACAATGAAAAACAAGAAAGATAACTCAAGACCGACAACTTGAATTCAATACGAATTCAATTTAAATATAACCCAAAACCAATTCAAATTCTATTTAAATTTAAATTTCAACTTCTTCAAATATAACTATCCCATTGATAGGTATCACATCTCTCAAATCATCTCAAAAACAACATCAAAATTGAACAAGAATGAGAGCAAAAATAAGCAAATACAATTCTCACGTTAATGATTATTATTGCTATCGTTTTGCTATCGGGACAGCAACAAACTAATACAGTTTTGATCAAGATAACTTCGAAATTTCAGAAAACTCAAAAACATGAAACTTTTAGAACAAAGTCTTAGCTTTCCAGAACATCTAAAATTATTGAAATTGGATAAGAAACATGAAAGATATGGCCAAAACAAATTCCAGATCCGAAGTTCGTTATGGCTGTCGTTTTAGCTCCGGGATAGCAATACTTAAATGAACTTTCGACCATGTAAACCTCAAAATTTAACAAAACCCAAAACACAAATGTTGTAGCAGATAATCTTGTCTTTCCAGAACATCAAGAATCGTCCAATTCGGACATTAAATGAGAAAGTTAAGCTCAAATTACCAATGACATTAAGCACAGTAAGTCACAGTTTTACAGTGACAGGGTAGTACGTTTGTCTTAGATTTTCCGATCCATTACTCTCAGAATTTGCGAAAGTTTTTAACATGAAAGTTGTCACATTATTTTCAGGCTTTCCAGAACTTTAAAAAAATCAAATTCCGATTAAAAACGAAAGAAATATGCTCAATTTACTGACAGTGATTCATAGATGAACATGCAACAAAAATAAAATTGAGATTTATCTATGCTAGAAAATGTGAGTTTTGATACTCACCTTGACAAAATCAGATCACACTTGAGGAAATCTAAAGAAAATTTGAGCTTTGGCCTTGTATATGCTTTAAGAACCTGATTTTGTTGTCTTTAGTTTGGTTAACTTCAGCAAAGGGGTTGAATAATTTGATGATTTTGGTTTAGGGTTTGAAGAGGGAAAGAGTTTTCTTAATTTTCTTCTTTGTTTCTGGTTACGTGAAGTTTGTACTGTACGTACTTTGTTTGAGGAAGGGAAGCTTCCTCTTTACTTCAGGTTAGAGATAAAAATGGGCTTTGACCCAATAACCATTAATTTGCCTAAATACTAATTATCACCAATTAAACTAAACCTCTTTTATTTAAATCAAAACAACTTATATTTACAAGATTTGAACACAATAAAATCTCATAACTGCATTCCTATGTTTTAACAAACATTTTTTTTCAATGAAATAAAAGATAACTTTTCTCTAAAAATTATTTTCACTATTAAAAACTCTTATTTTAATTAAATACCCAACTTAACACAAATATTTGCATATAACACTATTTTAAGTTCCCGAAATTGCGCAAAAAAATATTTTCTTACGTAATAAAATACAACAAACCATTCTCCACCAATTTATGTTCAAAACTTATTTTTAAATGAAATTTCACCTTTTCATTTAAAATAAACATATTTTAAAATTAAATACTTTCTTCAAAAATTATGAAAAGAGGCAATTGGCAATAAATACAACAATTGTTGCATTTTCACTAAATAAAATCATATTTCGTTCATCATTCTCACAAATACTCAAGATAAAGTTTTCAATACTTTATTTTCACATTTTATTTACAAAATTCATTGTTTATCCCAAATAAACAAATTCAAAATTTTCAATTATATTTTAATTGAAAATACTAAATTATAACTACATTTATAATTTAATATTAACAAGTCATCTCCAATGCCAGGGTTGTTACAAACTCCCCTCCTTAATAAAATTGCGTCCTCGCAATTTCTAGAGTAGAGTTTGTATTCAACATATTAATTTCATCAGTCAAAGGAAGGATAAACTAGCTTGAGTTTAAAAGAAATTCTCACACTCTCAAGATAGGATAGAAAACGAAGACAAGACTCGCTCGATTAATTATATGGTTTCTAAAGCGCTAGTATTGAGACTAGCAAACCATTGAATATTCCGAGCAATACATAAAATTTCGAAGGCATCTCACCTTCGAATTGGAAACTCAGCAAGATGCTACACATAAAAGATTACTCGAACGAAATAGATTTCTCAAAAGCTCCTGGAGTAGAGGTGGGATTTAGCACAACTCCAACTCAAACTCTAACCAACAAAATGATTATCAATATGATTTCTGTATGACACCACGGAAAGAACCACACCAATACAAGATAGAAATCAAAAGAGACAAGATAGATCAACCAAAAGGTGCTTTATTCTCTAATTCTTCCATAGGTATTCTCTAATTTGCAACATATATATTTTTTCAATTTGTTTCTCAAATTTTCTAAGTGTTAAAAGTTTTTAGAAAAATCGGCGGAGTCTCCTTTATACGGAGGGCCGTATACAATATTATAAAAATTATCTATATAATATACATCGACCATTAGGTCGGAAACACAATACATCATCATTTAACTCTTAAAATTAATCCGAAAACATACCTTTCCGTTTTAGCATTTTAAAGCGGTTTTGCACAAACTTATATCTATAATCATTTTGCTCAAAATATATTTCAATATCCTCTTTTCACCTGCACTTAACTCAAATAGATGATATTAGTTCATGATCATAAATAAGAAATGCTACACTTAACTATTGAGGGGAAATAAATCAATTTCAGTTCAGACCTGCTGTAAAGAAGACCTATTTTGACCGTGAAAACAACAAAATCTGAAGAACTTTATAAAATAAAAGTTGTTCTAATTAGTCTGTGCTTTCCAGCAATATAAAGATCATAAAAATCGGATTTACGGTTCGAAAGTTATGGTAAATTTACTTTCAGCTTAATCTTAAAGAATTTTTTAATAGGACAGAATTGCCTATCTCCATTCAAACCCAATTTAGACTAAGTAAATTGCAAAATATTTAAAAGTGGTAAAAAGAAACATTATAGCTTACTGAAATATCTTTCATTTGCAAAAGGATTGAGCTTATTTGGAGATATAAATCTCCAGTTATCGCTATTTTAGTACAACACTTTTCTAAATGAAATTTCAGCTTTTTAAAATTAATTTAAAATTTGATATTCTCCCAAACCATTTTAATTTCAAACTACAATTTCAAAATAGCTTTTTGCTAAATCATTTATTAAACAGTTCTCCTTTTCCCAAAAAGCTAAGATATATAAAATTATGATCAATCTTATGTAATCATCATAAAATATATTATTAAGTGGAAATATTTTCGTTACTTTCCTAGTTCTAGCTTTAAAAACAATTAATTATGAAAGCTCATTTTGGAAGAGATAACTAAAAATTTTCCATTATCAAGCTTTGATTATTAATTATTGATCAAAATAAATTTTTATGGTCATCATTAATAACTTGTAGTAAAATATTCAAGTAATATTTTAATTTTCAAACCAAAGTATTCTTTTACCTTAAATACATCATTTGATTAATCAAAGCATCGAATGATATTTTCTTCTAATTAAGGCATCCCCTTAATTAGAATTATTCACTTTACTTAACCAAATTACCATATTCAATTTCTCAAATTTCAAATAATATAAGGATGTTGCCTCTCCATTGATTCATAGTGAATGACCCCATCGATTGGCTGCGTTGTTGATCAAACGATCAAAAATGCCTCGCCACTCCTCCAACACTCACTATGTTTCAATGGTTTTATTAAACAATTAAAATAAAATTAATACTCCACCATATTAATTATTATCAAACTTCACTAATTAAAACTCAATTTACCGTGTCTGACTGTCTCATCACAGCGTTTAGAAAACCCCTATCGATAACGTTGGCCAAACGCATCGACCAAAATTCTTAAAGCACTAGACGGACAACCCAACACAAAAATTCGTTTTCTTTAAAAAGAAATACCTCATATATAATACTTAAAATATATTTTTTTCCCAAAAATATAAACTAATTTCTCTTAGAAACATATCTTAAGTATGATTTTTTTTTTTTGAAAAATTTGAAAACACCTCATTTCCCTAGTGGACATCCTCATGGAAGGACGACCGACAGGCCAAGAACCGAGAATGAAGTAAATACAATATTCGATTGTCCGATTTTGTGTCATATCCAAAACGGAATCAAAGAAATCAATAGAGTCACAATGACAGGAATTTGAGATATACCATCAACATCTCGAAACTCAAGACGAATACAGATAATTCAAAATCATCAATGACATTCCGAAGAGCAAGAAACAACAAATCAGCTAAAATTAGGATACCTAATTTTAGCTTCCTTCGGATTATAGAATGCAACTAGAAAATAACCAAGCTACCCCAACTCAAATCATTCCAAACTCTAAAGAGGAAAAAGCGTGCTAATTCGCTTGAAAAGATAAGCTGTAAGGAAAAATCCCAAAATCCTTAACATCGTACCAAATATTGTAGATTGCCTCAATAGGATTCGCAATCCTCGAAGAAATCACAAAATAAGAACGTCAAAGATCATTAACAAACTCCTTTAATACAGATGGGTGTTAAGCACCCGTATTGAAGAGGACTTGAATAAAACAATCACGATTAGGATTACTCCTAAGATAAGATGTCATCAATTAAATTTGGGAATATTATGTTATAAAACATATTCCTAGACATATCCCAAATTATCTACTCCAAAAGACACGATAAGGTAAAGGACACGACGATTAAAGGATTCGTAACACTTGTATTACACTTAGATGTACCGTAATATGTTTTTCTGTTCTGTGTTTATCATACTTTGTTCTGAATCTCGCTCTGATACCAAGCTGTGACGCCCCACCCCTAGACCCACATTAACAAAGAGAATTACTGGGTAATTCTGTCTGTTAATGCGGAGAATAGGGCTGGTTAGGAGCGACCATCTATAATCTTGTCTTAAATATTTACTGCATACGTCGATAAATGCTCTATATTTTTTTTTCTATTTCAAGTGGATCGACATATCCAATAAATGTTTAATACAAAACCATAGGTGGCTAATGGATCTATCAGAACAAAGTACAATAACAGAATGCATATCACATCACAGAACAGTAATCATTATGTGTATAAATACATATGCACAGATACATCCCAGTATGATACAAACTAATATACAAAAGTGGTACAGAGACCACACTATATACATCTAATCAAATACATATCAGAGTCAAGCGGAAAGAAATATAAACTACACGAAAGTGCTAGGCTGATATCCAAGAAGATGCATCAAAGCTAAGTC
The DNA here is from genome assembly GCA_030765085.1 of Allium cepa. NCBI lineage: Eukaryota > Viridiplantae > Streptophyta > Magnoliopsida > Asparagales > Amaryllidaceae > Allium > Allium cepa. The sequence goes on along the minus strand of CM060943.1, from coordinate 544,414,507 downwards.
CCGTAACTGATTGCTAACCTGAAACAACTCGGTCTGACCCGAGTATAAAATACGCGGGTCAGTCTAGCTAAAACAATCAGTTCATAAGGATAGAAGATAATATGAAGCATAAGATACAAGGTGATAATTCTTCTCAAATGAGAAGAGGCAATAGAAAATACACATACTCATGACTTAAGTGAAACAATGTCATTTAAGTATACAAAGGCCTCAAAAGAGGTAAACTCTACAATACACTCAAATAACATAAACAATCGCCGATAATAATCTCCAAATAAGAACTTATGAAACTCAATAAGAGTTTATAATCCCCATAACGAAATCACCATAAAACAACACACATACATATATAAGCCTTTCTCTAACTCAAGGCTATAGGTAAACTCATCATTTCAAAATTGGTGCAATCAAAATCAAAAACTCATAAAAATTCTCCGGATTGACCAAATCCCATTTGCATGCCGAAGCGATGCTGCACGTGCCATTCTTAAACGGCCGAAGCCTCTGACAAGGTCGCTAACACCTCCCAAAGCAGTTCGTCCTCATGACAAGGTCGCTGACACCTCTTCAAGCCATTTTGTCAGCCCTAACAAGGTCGTTATCACCTCCCTAAGCAGTTTGTCCTCATGACAAGGTCGCTGACACCTCTCCAAGCTATTTTGTCAGCCCTAACAAGGTCGCTAACACCTCCCTAAGCAATTCGTCCTCATGACAAGGTCGCTGACACCTCTCAAAGCAGTTCTGTTAGGTAAACATCGTGAATGTGTCACAAACTCACGGATAGGAATTCGAAAAGTGTTAACGTGTGTCCCATACCACTCGTTCGCACTTAGCGATTTACTAGCCGCTAGTTGGTGCCACACTAGGAACATCATAAAACTCAAAAAATCATATCTCGCCTCATCTCATTGGCGAGTGGTAAAGAGACACCATACTCGTCTCATCTCATCGACAAGTATTAAATGACATTGTAGCTTGTCTCATTTCATCGACAAGTGAAAACATCGTAATGGTTCCTCATAAACCATAAATCTCAAAATATGAAATCATATACTCAAGACTTGCTTTATATCATTGGCAAGTAAATAAAACATCGTGATGGTTCTCGTCGACCATACTCCTGCTTAGGAGATCCCAAACCATAATACTCGCCAAATATTGGCCATCTTAAATAATTCCGGTAAATAGGAATTATAAAACTCAAAATATGCCATAAAATGGCAAACATCTCAAAATCAATAATCTCAAATAGCTTCGATCGTACAAGTCCGGAATTAACCGAAATAGTAAACTCACATGTCCCATACCACGTGTTTTACTAAATCGTTTAATTCTCTTTCTCATACGTTCGAGTAGTGCAAAAGTGAGTGTTTTATATTTAAAATAGTTTACTAGAGAAAACAAGCTTTTAAAACTTTTCCCCGAAATGATTAATAAAACCAATATTTGATATTCCTTTATTATAGGAAATAAATAGATTTTATATTAGAAAAATAATTTTAAAATACTATATAATAATAATTTGAAATTTCCATTTATTTCAAAAATCACTTCAAAATGGTTTAGTGAAAACTGTGCTCGAAAACAATGAAAAACAAGAAAGATAACTCAAGACCGACAACTTGAATTCAATACGAATTCAATTTAAATATAACCCAAAACCAATTCAAATTCTATTTAAATTTAAATTTCAACTTCTTCAAATATAACTATCCCATTGATAGGTATCACATCTCTCAAATCATCTCAAAAACAACATCAAAATTGAACAAGAATGAGAGCAAAAATAAGCAAATACAATTCTCACGTTAATGATTATTATTGCTATCGTTTTGCTATCGGGACAGCAACAAACTAATACAGTTTTGATCAAGATAACTTCGAAATTTCAGAAAACTCAAAAACATGAAACTTTTAGAACAAAGTCTTAGCTTTCCAGAACATCTAAAATTATTGAAATTGGATAAGAAACATGAAAGATATGGCCAAAACAAATTCCAGATCCGAAGTTCGTTATGGCTGTCGTTTTAGCTCCGGGACAGCAATACTTAAATGAACTTTCGACCATGTAAACCTCAAAATTTAACAAAACCCAAAACACAAAAGTTGTAGCAGATAATCTTGTCTTTCCAGAACATCAAGAATCGTCCAATTCGGACATTAAATGAGAAAGTTAAGCTCAAATTACCAATGACATTAAGCACAGTAAGTCACAGTTTTACAGTGACAGGGTAGTACGTTTGTCTTAGATTTTCCGATCCATTACTCTCAGAATTTGCGAAAGTTTTTAGCATGAAAGTTGTCACATTATTTTCAGGCTTTCCAGAACTTTAAAAAAAATCAAATTCCGATTAAAAACGAAAGAAATATGCTCAATTTACTGACAGTGATTCATAGATGAACATGCAACAAAAATAAAATTGAGATTTATCTATGCTAGAAAATGTGAGTTTTGATACTCACCTTGACAAAATCAGATCACACTTGAGGAAATCTGAAGAAAATTTGAGTTTTGGCCTTGTATATGCTTTAAGAACCTGATTTTGTTGTCTTTAGTTTGGTTAACTTCAGCAAAGGGGTTGAATAATTTGATGATTTTGGTTTAGGGTTTGAAGAGGGAAAGAGTTTTCTTAATTTTCTTCTTTGTTTCTGGTTACGTGAAGTTTGTACTGTACGTACTTTGTTTGAGGAAGGGAAGCTTCCTCTTTACTTCAGGTTAGAGATAAAAATGGGCTTTGACCCAATAACCATTAATTTGCCTAAATACTAATTATCACCAATTAAACTAAACCTCTTTTATTTAAATCAAAACAACTTATATTTACAAGATTTGAACACAATAAAATCTCATAACTGCATTCCTATGTTTTAACAAACATTTTTTTTTCAACGAAATAAAAGATAACTTTTCTCTAAAAATTATTTTCACTATTAAAAACTCTTATTTTAATTAAATACCCAACTTAACACAAATATTTGCATATAACACTATTTTTAGTTCCCGAAATTGCGCAAAAAAATATTTTCTTACGTAATAAAATACAACAAACCATTCTCCACCAATTTATGTTCAAAACTTATTTTTAAATGAAATTTCACCTTTTCATTTAAAATAAACATATTTTAAAATTAAATACTTTCTTCAAAAATTATGAAAAGATGCAATTGGCAATAAATACAACAATTGTTGCATTTTCACTAAATAAAATCATATTTCGTTCATCATTCTCACAAATACTCAAGATAAAGTTTTCAATACTTTATTTTCACATTTTATTTACAAAATTCATTGTTTATCCCAAATAAACAAATTCAAAATTTTCAATTATATTTTAATTGAAAATACTAAATTATAACTACATTTATAATTTAATATTAACAAGTCATCTCCAATGCCAGGGTTGTTACACTTTAACAACCAAACATTATTATAACACCAGGTCATTTCAAAATATTTTATACTTTATCAATACGATATCATTTCCATTCCAAATATATCCTTTTCCAAAATCATAGCATTTTCAAATTTATAATACTTTTGAAACTAAACATTTTAAATTATAATACTTTCGAAACATAATACTTTGAAATCATAATACTTCCCACATAACTGAATTAAATATCAAAATAGTATATGTAATAAAATTGTTTTCCTCAAATTTCACGTATTAATTCTAAATCAACTCGAATTTCAAAAAATTCAAAGTTAATCAGATCTCAAATCATTATTTCCAATTTGCTTCTAAATAAACCATTCAAAATTATATCGATTTCAAGTACAGATTTGAACCATAAATAAACCGTTTCAAAATATATATTGCAAAGCTTTAAATATTCTATTATTTCAAAACTAAATTTTGTAATTTCATATATATATATATCAAATTAAATTTTCTATTATTTAGTTTTGAAACATTTACTTAATAAATCCAATATCATAAAACCACAAATTATAAATAACTAAATATTTCCTTCAATTTATTTGAACTTGAAATATTCATTTAATTCACCTTAAACCAAAATCGAGTTATAAAAATCATATCCTTTAAAAATTTCAAATTCCATAAGTTTCAAATCGACTAATTAAATAAATTTTTAATTAAATACAATTTCAGTTCATTTTCAAATCTATCTTCTCAACCTTAATTTATTAAATCATTATAACTCTATATTAAAATATAATTTAAATAAATACTTATCCATATTATATTTTAATAAAATTAACTTTATTGTTAAACTTCTTTTATATCAAACAAATTTATACATAGCTTAAATCAAGAATTTAACTATATATATATATAATAGCATTTATATAATATCTAATACATATATATATAACATATATTTTTCCAAAACCATAGAAATCATTTCAAAATATTTTTATATATAGACCACGGTGTCTACATATAATTTTCTATCCTATAATCAAGTGATACAGATATTTATCATCTCAATCCGTAATTTAAATATATACGGGCATATATCATTTCAACCCGCAGTCCCAAATTCAATTCAAATGGAAATTGCTTAGGACTATCATTTCAACCCACAACGTTTTATGCCTATTCTAAAGTTCGTTCGGGTATGTTCATTTCAACCCATAGTGAATTCTATAATAGAGAACTTGTAGAGTGATTACAGATATGATAATAATAATAACGGGCATATATCATCAATAATCATATAATATAAACAATAGGATATGGTGTCATATCCCATAGGTGAACAGTTACAGATAATAGCATATATAACAATTTAAATAACTACAGCAGTATATTTCAATTATCGTTTCAATTGAAATCAAATTTAATAAATATAAGAAGGTTAACCGTGAGTGATTGCTCACCTTTCGAGGTTAGAGATGGACGAAACTGAGATGAGTTACGAATCCAAGCACGAATTCCAAAGCAAAGTCAGGTTGGCATGAATTCGACGGACAACTAATAAATAGGAAATGATGAAATCAAATCAGAACCAGATCGATGAAGATAATTGATATCAGTGAACTTATATGTATATGTACATATATAACTATATATAACTATTAAATGAAAACGTATTCTCAATTCAAACACATTTTAAATTTAAATATATATGTAATTCAAAATCATTGTTTTAAACAAAACACATAAAACAAACATATTTACATAATGAATACATACATACATACATGTATATATACACACTATAAAATTATTCACAATAATATATTATATACAACTAACCGATACACATATAATAACATATATTTGATGTAATATATACATGCACTGATTATAAACTTTGTAGACAAATAACTAATCTATAAACAATAATTTATACTCACATAAATAAGCAGAACCCAAATATAAAACAGTGAGGTAGAAAACATATAATATATTTGATATAAATACTTATAAGATATACTAACCTTTAGAATATAATGCAGCACCCATATATGAAAGCCAGAACATATATCAAATGCATATTTAAATCATAGTGACTGCATATATTTAAAACATGTAATAGATAATAGATATATTGTAGGTATGTAACAGATACTTTACAACACTGATATATATATATATATATATATATATATAACAAAACACATAGCCAATACAATATATATAAGTTATTACGAAACAAAAACCAAAATAAAGTATAAAACAAAAATAATAACAACAGTTATAAAATGAAAATATATTATAACTAAAGTATAAACGAAACTGTTAAATAACTATAACTATATATATATATATATATATATATATATATATATATATATATAATGTTAACAACCAATAGTAAAACAATGCTGCAATCGCATTATTTATATCAAATATATATAAAGATCTTAAAATTTTATATACTTTACATTACAAACTCATTCATAAAACAAAATATCAACGAGTTATAAAATGACTATCATATACACACACACACACACACACTCTTCAAAACTTCTAATATATCTATACGTAGACTGTCGTATATGTGAGACATCAATATATAGTAAACATTTCGAAAATAAATATATATCCTTAAACAACAAACTATTATATAATTATACAGTGACTGGAACTTAAAAATCTCGGTATACATATTATAATTACTTCTTACATCAACATATATATACATATATATGAATTATATTTAAAACAATTAAGAAAAATATTGTATATACCAATATATAAGTATATTCATATATAAACTTACAAAGCTCGGCAAGATTTGCTATGGAGTTTGATGGTGAAAGTGAGGCTCGGGTCGCTACTGTTAGGCGGGTGAAATAATGGAGGCTCGGATTTGCATAGGGAAATGGCGAAGGCGGTCGACACATGGTGGAAGCGGATGGCTGTCTAGATCCAGTGGAAAGGGTGGTGGTTACGGCAGGTTAAGAACGAAGGCCAATGGTGTGGTTCAAGTCGAGGAGTTGAAGGGCGGACGACGGTAGAAGAAATGGGCTTGGTGGAAAGAAGGTTAGAGGAAAAATGGGAATGGCTGAGAGTCTAGGTTCCAAAATACATACAATTTTATATTCATCAATTATAAGAAACGTACAAGATGGATATAACATATTATCTTACACTAAAGCACGAACAGTCAACCTATAAGAAGAAACACACAAGCTTTAAATCAACTATAAACCGATAACTAAATTTTATATTTATTACAAAAAAACGAAACAAACTGGAATGGGAAGCAAAATGGAATGAAACAAAAATAATAAATTGAGATGTTGGAAATAATACCAGTTATCCATTAACTTCTGGGAATATGAAACTAATAGCTATTTGTTTACCGGAGACAAGCAAACGGGCACAAAACACAAAAGGTCAAAATTGACACCGATACAAATTCCTGCTTCGCGGATTCCACCGTGCGTCGGACTCCGAAATGCACATATAAATAAACTGCAAAGATCAACACGATAAGACGATCCAAACGGTATATAGATATTAGTGATACGATCATCCGATCAAAAGTCGATAATCGGTAGCGATATACGCTGCTATTCCGTACTAAAAAAATCCAAACGGAGCTAGAAACGTACAAATTTCGCGAAAAGAATTTTCACAGTCTGATTTAGAGTGGTCTAAATAAATTTTTTCATGTTGACATATTTAGGTTTCAAAAAACTTTTAAATTCAATGGTTATTAACTTATTTAATTGAAATAGAATTACACCATAAAATAAACTTTCATATTTACTGATGAAAATTTACCACTTGCTATGTTTAAATAGACGTATTCCAAATGTCAAACTTAAATTTCATAATTTTATCGTTTAAAATTTCAATTAAATGTATAAATAAAACAAATAAAATTAATAAAAATTTAAGGGCCATTATAACGATACTTAACACAAAAAGCCAGCGAAGTAGATTTGTCTATCTCTGAGACTTAAGAAGGAAGTTCGGGTATGGTTTAGAAGTAATGGTGCTCTAAACTACCAACTTCACTCTTGACTGAGGGATAGTAAGTTGCGCTGTTTGGAAACGTGTTAAGTATACGAAACTTGATTTTTATAAGGAATCATTGTTAGAACTAGATAGTCGATTAGTCAACTAATTGAACCTGACTATTTTAACTTAGGAAGTATATGAATGCTTCACGGGTTCATACGGCTTGGGATACCCAAGGAGGAATCATTTGTATGAAATATCTCTATCTTTTAGAATTGTATACATACGAGAACCTCTAGGGAGGACTCCTTTATATCTAGTTCGCTTACTTCTAAAAGAAATAGAATTGAGTTTTGCATAGATTCATCGATTTAGTTTCGAACAGTCCAAGATTTGTAAGTGTTTTATTTACTAAATACAACTTCAAAACTAATATATGACACTACAAGAAAAAACTCCATTGACAGCGGCTATTCTCAGCGTTTGTGCCTTGAAAGTTTTGGAAAAGACTCCTGGAGGGAAAAATTTACGTCTGAACGCTGACAAAACGTAAATAATATGACTTTGTCGCCTCAGTTTTTCACTTTCCCAAGTTACTTTTCTTAGCCTTTCATCTTGTTAAAACCTTCACCACCTAAAACCGAATTAAACCTCTCTTCCAATCACTGAAATTTTCTTCCATCACTCCCGCTCTGTTGTTAAGACATCTCCGTTCATCATTCTTTCGATTTCGAATCCGAATCATCACCGCTAGCTGGTCCCTCTATAGGTACTTATTTTCAATGATTCGTCAATTTTATTTAGGTTTAAAAGGGGTTCTTCGATTAGTTTAATCAACATCGACTTCAATTTTGTTATTTCGGTATGTGTTTCTTTGTTCATACATCAATTTCAATTTTGTTATTTATGTTTAAAATGTACTTTTATATGCGATCTAGTTACTGTGATTAGCCATGCTTGGTCAAGTACTATAATGGAAAATATGAGTAATATAATCATAATTAACTTGAGTTATTTTAGATGTGAGCGTATAGGAACATGCAACGAAATATATTGGAACGTTTTTAGTTTTAGAATTTCGTATTAAATCAAGATTATGAGTGTAAAATAGTTGATAGAACTTCATATAGTGTGATGGGTTAGCTGTTATAAGACAGCGAAGACAAAGTCACACCCCCCTAAACATTCTACAGTCCATATTGAAGAATAATGATTAGACACTCAATTCATCTTTAGGCTAGAATAAATTGAAAAACAACCACCGGATGTCCTCGGTACATATACTTAACCTAATTTTATCATTTTTGTTGCACGTATAGAGTTTCTTAATTGATTATTATGCAAAATTCTATCTAATCTTAGTTTGTGATTTAAATGAACTAGATCACACTAAAATTTGTTGACCATGAATTGAAGCTAAAACTTATCTAAATATGCAAACGTAAGCATTCTGTGCTTTGTTTACTTTTTTTTAAATTATAATCACCAAAAATTTAGTAGCTATGTTTTACACCTTGCATATCAGGACATGCGTATTTCATTCAAATACATTTGCAACAAAAATTTGCCTATTTTAATTTCCTTGTGGACATCCTTATTATAGCATACATTTGTAATATCACAATTCACTTATTTAATTAATTGTTGTATACTAACAGAGTTTACTAAGTTTTTTTCTTCAGTTTCATTATACATTTGACTATATTTTAGTTATTGCCCGATGGCTCCATAAGGGAGTGATAATATTATGCAGGCAAATAAGCATTAGATTAACTAGGTCCAATGGGACTGGACTAGAAGCCCAATTAAATTTTTATGGTTAATGTTGTTCTGTCGGAGAAAAAGTAATTCCAACTGGTTGCTCATTTAATATGGTCAATTGTCGTTTTAGAAAACTTATATGATTTTACAGCAATAAATAAGTTACAGAGGTCAATAATTATAAGAAGTATAAGAAGTACAAGGTGTATTTAGTATTTATATGAACATATAAAATAATAAGTTACTTCAGTTCAAATCCAATCTGATAACATTTAATAACATTTGCTTACTAATAAGTTACTTATCTGTGTATATACCATTGCAACCACTATTTTCTTGAGTATGTACTATGTCCCCTAAAGCCTCACTTTGTTTTTTTTTTTTAATTTTTATGTGTGATTGAATTGCTTGTGCAGTTGATTGATACGATTCACTACCATAGTTTTATAAAAAATTGGAAAGCATCTAAAATGTACACTTTTTTCCTGAATCTGAGTGTCCTATCTGTAGTAGATTAGTGTGACAACCCTTAGAATAAGGACAAGAAGCTCTGACAAATATTTTCCTCAATCACTTATTTGACTGTTATATGTGTGTCTGTGTATATACAAGTAATTATGTATGTGTGCATAGGGTCTTGAAGAAGGATCCCTGCCTATTTGTGTGAAGTCGGTAACAAATGAAAATGGTTCCAATTATTCTGCCTACACTTTTCACTGTCAATACACTAAACATACACAGAAGTCCACTGTCCACTAGTTTACAGTAAAACTGGTTAGCGTATAATGCAAATTATTCCCTTATTCATTCTGCAATTTGCACACCCATGGACAAAATGTGACCAGGTTTTCAAATGCTTCAGCCTGCATTTTGCCTTTTCATCTCTTACTTTTACTTATGTAAATTATAGGTTTTGAAATATACAATATGTAAATTGTAGTGTTTTATTGTCAAGGTTTATTGTGTAAACTTGCTACATTGCATATTTTGTTTTAAGAAACAGGATATTGGGGATTGTGTGAATAATAACCGAATATAGATTGATTTTTACTGGTTGCAACTCAAAAGTATTTATGCATGCATGCCTATACATGTGCACACATACACACAATGGAAATATTCCACTACGCCCTATCCATGACCCTATGTAATTTTTGGGCTACACAACTCTGAATAAAACAAAAGTCTATGGAGACACCTACAACATTTTTATGAAAACCTACATCATTGATGGAGTCCATTAGTATAGATAAGTATGCAACAAGAGAAAGATCTTGCTGAGAATCATAAGATTTAGTTTTTGATCAAATACTAATATTAGTTATCCTTATTAACATGTTTGCTTTGGTAGCTGGATACGCTGACAATTGTTTCATTTCCAGTGCTGTCTTGATGCTCTTGGTTGTTCACCTAAACAACTTTGCAAGCCTTTTCTATCAGTTCCACATAATGCTTTCCTTTTCTGTACCATGGTATTTTTATCTTGTCATGACAGTAATTAAATTATCGTTCCTTTAGGTTCTTAGTTTTGGTAAAGAGGAACTGGAAGCAAAAATCTCTCTTGCCATGGATGCGGTGATTAGAGTATTCAAATATGTTTTCAACTTTGAAACAAATAATATAGGATCTTCCACTCTTAAGACCATATAATTATTAGTGCCATCGATTCATCAACTCATTTGACAGGAAAAACAAGGAGCTTCAATTAAATCAATTCAAGAGACTTCTGGTGCCATAGTAAGGATTAAAACTGGAGGTGCATGCATCAATTGCTTTTTTTAACAGTGTGTGATCATATATTTATTTACTCTGTCAGGTAATAGTATCACTTTCACTGTTTACATCTTTTGAAAGCGTTTTATGATCTTTTTTGTTTTAGTTCTCTCTGAATATATACCATGTTTTATTAGTATGAACATGCAAATTATTTCCATGAAAATTAGTTAAGAAGTTACTACATTCAGTCATTGATAAAATTCAATAGCATGGTTTATGTCATAATTTCTCTTGTCTACCGATATCATCTTCCTCAAATCTTGAATAAAGATTTTCTATGTTTTGAGCTCTTCAAAACCATTTTTTAGTCAAAAGTAGATAATGAATATGGCTTGGTTTTTACGTTTTTAGCATGGTTGACAAACAAAATGAAATTTGAGCTTTCTTTTGGTATGCTTTGCAACAATTTCACCTTTCAAATTTTATGACATATTTCTGTCAGGATTCAGTCGGATATTTTATAAATATGTTATAGGAATACAGTTGAAGTATCAGTTACCTAAGTTTCGCATTCATTGTAGCTTGTATGTTATTTCATTTAAATATTTGATTATAGAGAAGAAGTTAGCGAAGGGGCTCGATGTTTTTTTATTTTAACCATGTTAACATGTAAGTTCTGCTAAGTGATCGTCGAACAACTAGAACTAGAACTAAGTTAACCGAGTTCTATAAAAATTAACAAGTTTAATTTGTAAAAATACAAAATATAACTTAATCTTCTGTAATAATAATAACAATAAACTAAGATTTAAAAGAATAATAATAAGTTAACTAAGATTTACTTCTTGACCCGATCACCATTTATAAGAATATCAGTATCACTCAGTAGATAGTTCTTTTTCAAATGACTACCGAAGAAATATGAAGGCTATCAATGACACTGATATACAATCCTGTGCAATAGAGTAAATTTCCTTTTATATATGATATGTGAAAATTTTTAGTTCCAATATTGTTACTGTGTTTTAATTGTGCTTCAAAGTTTCGAATTTGCCGACTCCTTGTGCCCTACTGCATCAAGATTCCAGGTCTCAAGGTCATAGGAGGTATGTTCCTAAAATATTATTTCTACATTTCATTTTATCAGAATCATGCTCTATAAGACATTTTTGAATTTGCGACCCAATGAAAGAATACAAGAGCAGGCTATAAAGAGTATTTTTCAGAATCAATTTGAAAAGGACATAGATTTTGAATTCAACCTGGTTAGTGACTGACTAATTAATTTACATTTTAGGCTTTTGACTGCAAATGTACTACTTGGTATTTAAATGCTTCCGTATTATACTGCAACCTTGCTGGAATTCGGCTGTATTGTCTCTATGTCGCTTGCTAACTATTATTCAACTTGCATCATCTTGATGAAGAATTGGTCAGCACCACTTTCATAAAGTATTGGAAAGAATAAAAAATGCAGAGACTAGGAGAGAATAATTTTTGACATTAGTTTTATTCAATGATACAATAAAGTGCTTTAGCCAGCTGCGTATGCTTAATTGTGTGATTCAGCGCACGTATATCACCTCACACAAAGTTGGTATTGTTTCTCTGATGGGTTATTCTAAAAATTGGTATATCAAGAAAAAAAGAAAAGAAAAGAACAAACTTCTTTCATTAGAAAACATTTCCGTTTTGAGTCCTTAACATTAATTTTCTCTCATTCGTCCTCAGGCATCATATATCATATCCAGTTAACATAATTTGAGGTTTAATATGACATCCAATCCATTTAGGGATTTCACTCGCTTTTTCTCCTTTTCCAAACTATAGTTTCAACCTATATTGATTACTGATAGAATACATATTTATTTGCAGACAGTAAGTGAGTTAAGCATTAATATTTCAGGTGGAAGACCATAGTTTAGAAATGGTGATAGGCTCAAGAAGTAAATCTTTCGAGGAAGTATGTGAATTTGTTCCTTCTAATCAAGGATTCCTTGACCACGTTTGACAGAACTACTACTGCTTGTTAGCATCATTTTTTTGGGGTAGGTTGCATGGGCATAAGTTTTATGTTAACTAAGTTAACTGTATTTTATAAAAATTAAACAATTTTATAAAAATTGACTAAATTTTATAAATTTTTAACTAAGTCAACTAAGTTTTATTATAAAACCAAGTTTCTAATATTAATTAGGTTTTATAAAGATTTAACAAACTCGACGAAGTATATAAAAATATAAATTAACAGAATCTTCTCCAATAATAATAATAATAAACGACTAAGATTTATGAATATTAAATAAGTTTTATAAAAATTAACCAAGCATTATAAAATTTAACTAAGTTTTATAAAATTAACAAGTTTAGTTTATAAAAATTGACTAAGTATATATAAAAAATATATATAACTAAATCTTCTATAATAATAATAACAATAATAATAATTATTATTACTATTAACTAAGATTTATAATTATACTAAGTTAACTAATATTTATAAATATTAAATAATTTATAAAAATTAAATAATTATTATAAATATTTAACTAAGTTAACCGAGTTTTATAAAAGTTAACAAGTTTAATTTATAAAAATCAACTAAATATATAAAAAGGGAGATTTATTGTAAAGGACAAAATATCCAAATAATTTATCCTCAAGGACACATGCCTATAATTTTATCCTCATGGACAGGCCCAAAGTCCATTTTTTCTCAAATGCACAAATCTCTCTTCGCCGTGTCCATTCAATCCCGTTTTCAGCTCCGACCACCTTATCCCGCGTCAATGCCACCTCACCAGCGCCGCCACCTCCTCACCGGCGCCACCATTGCCACCTCCTCCTTCACCCGTTTTGGAGCAACCACCTCGTGCCACCTCCTCCACCTGTTTTGTGTTCACCATCGCCGCAACGTCACCTCCTCACCAGCGTCGTGCAACTACCCCATGTCACCTCCTCCACCCGCCAACGCCACCCCCTCACCAGCACCATGCTCTTAAAAGCTGATACTGATACCAGTTTTTAGGTATCAGTTTTGAAATTTTAGGTATCAGTTTTGAAATTTTAGGTATCAGTTTTGAAATTCCTGATGCAAACCCTACCCATCGCTTCCAAATACCACACACTATACCACCACCTTCACCGTTTCGTCAAACCAATAACCCATCAGAAAATTTCCACCACAAATCCATACTATTTCCTAAACCACCACAAATCCATACTATTTATTTTATTAAAACTGATACCATATCGCATACAAAAGCGATACTGTGTTATTTTATTAAAACTGATACCACATCGCATACAAACTGATACCCAAAAACTGATGCTGTGTTATTTTATTAAAACCGATACCACATCGCATACAAAACTGATACCCAAAAACTGAACACAGTAGAATGATTTCCATCCTCTCGTCATCGCTTCCTCGTCTCGTCCACGGCCTCCTTCATCGTCTTTTCGACATCCTCATTCACGTGCTTGATCTCCATCCCTAAATTTTCACGGTCGCTCTCCGCTTCCTCGCGTGCTCTTTTCTTCTCCGCGAGCTCCTTCATCTCAGATTTTTTCACAGACTCCATCTTCTTCCGAATTCGCCTCTCGAGCTCGAACTCCGCGCGCATGTCCTTGATTTCTGCCAAGGTGTTGTCGAGATCTGAGAGGTCGACGTCTCGGTCGGAGTTTATTGGGTTGGAGAAGGAAGCGATGGTGTGGGTTTTGTAGCAAGATCTGGAGTTGTAGAGGCAAGTTGCAGTGATTTGTCCTTGAGGATAAAATTTTAGCGGGCTGTCCTTGTGATTAAAAAAACCCTAACTTTTGTCCTTCACGATAATTCCCTCCATATAAAAATATAAAATATAACATGTTAACTATGTTATACAAAAAAACTTAATTTATAAGATACAATTAAGTTTCACACAATTTAACTAAGTTAACCAAGTTTAATAATTAAATAATTTTCTAAAAGTTAACTAAGTTTTATAAGACATAAATAATTTATAAAAAATAACTATGTTATATAAAAAATTAACTAATTTAAAGTTTCATAAAAATTAAACAAATTTCTATATACTATCAAAATTTTATAAAAATTAAATAAACTCATAATCATTAATTAATTTTAACAATATTTTAAACTAAATCAACTATTTTTATAAAAATTAACTAAATTTTTAAAATCAATCTATTTTATAATACTTTTATATAAAAATTAACTAATTTTACAAAAAATGGCTTATTTTTACAAAAAGCAAAGTAAGTTTTGTAAATTATACATTTATAGAATTAAATATATTTATAAAAATTAACTATGTTTACAAATTATTTATATATTTATACATTGATTTGAGCAAGCTGTTATCATAAAAAAATTATGTATCTACATTTAATTGAATTAAATTCGAAGAATTAAACATAGAGATATGCAAAAATAATCCATTTTTACACTTATTTTCAGCTACGGTCAAAATTTTCCATGCACACGCCTATCGAATGTGCATGCATATTGGTATTAGATATAGATAAAATTGACAGCTCGATCTCTTTGCCATTACCACTAAACAATATTGCTACCTCAAACTTTAGAAAATAAGCAAATGCATAGAGCTATTTTTGCTTGAATGTTTAATCCTGTAGAGCTCATAAAATACTCCGTAAGAGACTGTTTTACAACCATTTACTGGAAGTTTGCTTTATTTGAGTAGTTTGGTCCCTTCTCAAAACAGCAAGCTTGGCAATGTATCTTTTTTAAGATTGCTCTGATGTAGACAAGCTCAATCCATGTGCAATTACAATTATTGAACGATCTTCTCTATTAATCTTTTTTCTCTAGAGGGATTCTATACATGTAAGGAGAAAAGGTGAATGAAATGCAAGTGAATGAATAAATTTGATTTTAAATTATGTTTTTCATCTACTTGGAAAGTCGTCTTACTTTAATTTTGATTGGATTGGGAATTGAGGATGGACATAAGGTAAACTTCCCAATATGATGTTAAATTGAGGGTGGACATGAGGTAATTAACTTATGTCCATCCTCAATTTAAGTTTATTATCATTTAAGTTCATCATCATGGACATGTGTCATGTTTTTGCTATTTATGTTTATCATCATGGATGCGGTAGCCCCTATCGTCTAGCCCAGTGCCCTTAACATTACACTAAATAAAATTAAGAATTTGAATTTACTTTACATGCAGTTGATATAAATAAATGTGACAAATCAAATGAATTATGATTCCTCAAATTGAGGATGTGCATTTTTCCTCAAGTTTTAAAGTTCAAAAATTTCTAAACTGCACTAGTTAACTTAAACTGTCCATTCTTTTGATCCAGAGCACAAACTAGTACTTCAAAATCAAATACTAATTTCAAATTAACATGTTGAAGCTAAAATAGAAAATAAGAACAACTATATTTCAACTCTAGGTCGAATTGTTTTCTAGTTTATTCTATATTGACAAATTGGTCACTGCTAATGGTTTCAATTTGCAAATGGAGCTGCTTAAATTATCGCCGAGTTCACCAGACTATGACATCTTTACCAACAGCACTAAAGGTTAGCTCACACATAATAGCTATATGTGGAAAAATATGCCTACCAATGTTTCAGATATGTTAATGTTCATTTATGACATTAGCTGAGAATTATTTGCACCTGCAGCATCAGCAATTATAGCAACACCTTCAGGATCATCTTCTACTCCATCAGGCAATGTTGCTAGTTCTGGAATGGTTAATGAGATCAGTATTGCTGCTATACTTGGCAGCCACCATGGTATACGCTCTTCTCTTTTAACTGGAAGCTGGAATAATTTTTTTAGCTTCAAGTCTTGTTTTAGGTTATTGGTTGAATTGATAATGGAGAATTTGTTCAGAGATTATATCCTTGGAGTTCAGCTGTGGTGTTCTATGTTCTTTTAAAGGACTGAATTGTTTTTACACTATATGAGGAATTTATGGGTTGTGTGTTCAGATATTCTTAGATCTTATTCAATGTTGATAACATTTTTTTCATGCTCATTTGTCTGTTTTGGTTCTCTTTCTATGTTTAGGCTTTTTCATAATTTCTTCTTTGGTTCTATGTTGCTACTCTTCTTCTTACTTGGGAAAATGTTAACCATTTTCTATTTAGGTAAACTTGGTTCTACAATGATTACATACAGTTCAATATTTACTAGACTTTTTATTTACCTGTTGATAACGCTAGCTTATTTCCATGTTTTTGAAATGGCTAATTATAACACAAAAGAATATTAAAAGTTTAGCAATAAAGTTCCAATAAACATGTTTCTCTAAAGACTCCGAGAAATAGTGTTTTTTGACTACATGGAAAGCAGGGAGTAAATATTACTTCTGTACCATTGAAAAATTATGTATGTCTTTACTTTCCTATAAAAAATTATTGAAGAGTTCATTGAAATACTAAAACTGAAATGGCCAAATCTAGGCAAGCCTTTCATATAATCAAGTTCTCTCGTATGATTTACTTGAAAAATGTCTTTCATGGAATATTGTCCATGTGATGCGTTAGTGGATGGATTGCTTTACTAATTTATTTGAATGTGTCAATTACGTTGGTTTTACTTGTTTATTTATCTATAAGATTTTTTTATAATGTATCAACATTTTTTTAATATGATTAGAGTGCCAATTTAACGGTGAATATCAAGTGCAAGCCGTGAATATCAAGTGCAGGCCGTTTGATGTAGAGGGCACGAGAAAAATAGTAGCTGAAGGCACCGTATCTTTAATTGATCCAAATAATAAGGTTCATTCTATTCCATTGGGACCAAATGCAATAAGAGTTTGGGTGGATATTGTAAAAGTCCCAAATGAGTTTGGGTGGATATTGTAAAAGTCCCAAATGAGTTTGGGTGGATATTGTAAAAGTCCCAAAGGCACCTCTATGGAGGCCTACATTATTCATGGAATGCTTATCAGATGCTATTAGTTCGACGGTAACATGACCTACTGCGAATGTTAAAGTGGACTCGACTTCTACGTAAGTTTCACAACATCTTGTTTATATAAAATATGCACAATGTTCAAAATAAAAGGACATTGAATTCTGAATTCATAATACAAATGCTATTATAACAATGTTCCAGCCTCTCTTAATTTATGTTTTATTTAATCAACCTGAACTCAGTCGAACCGAAGATCACCTAGAACCTCGTTGGCTTCAGGTGCATTTCCGACTAGTAGACCAACAGCCTACAACTGGTGTGCCAGTGGAAAACATCCGAAACCATTTTGGTTCTATGCATTAGTTCTCGATTCACCATTTTCTTGTTCTTCTTTTATAAGTTATGTTTGATATTTTGGTATGTAAATACAGTACATATATTTATAATACTAGTCTTAGAACAAATTTTTTATAGTCTGCAATACACATATAGACACACACACCCCGTGTTCATTGATATGACCTTCAACCTAGGACCTTAGTTAATAAAACTTTGCTATAAAAATGCATAAAAGTGTTCATGTAACAGAACATAGCTTAGGTTATTGATTTTGTCCCTGTTGCTTTAGAATTTGTTAGCCACTCATTTAAGAGTTTTGTTGCCTTGGAAAATCATGCATGCAATGCCCTGTTAATTTAAATCATGATCATGAATCCTACTCTTATAGTGGTCCCATTTTGCTTTATCTCTCTCATCAATAGGTCTGTCATCTTGGACATGGGTTCGTGATGCATGAGGTTAGGTGCAACCATAGTTAGGCCCTATTTGGCTTGGTGTCAATTATGTTCGATACTAGACTAAATGTGTTCGATGCTGAACTGATTTCAAAAGCAACTTTAGGCCTAGTCTTAAATCTTAAATCGATCTCTATCCCTTTTGACTTGCTGTCACCTCGTCATGTTCTCTTTTAGAACTACTTCTTCTTTCAAAACTAGAGTGGACCTCCTCCTCTCCTTTCCCATCCTTTTGCAATAGAATATCAGAAGGTTGTCTTGCTTTTCCTTTTGCAACTAGTTCATGTTTGGAAGCCACCTTTGTATGTGTGTCTACAACCTTACTCCTTGGTTTGTTATTTAAGGTTGTCGTGCCTTTCCTTTTGCAACTGGTTCTTGTTGAGAAGCCACCTTTGTATGTGTGTCTACAAGCTTACTCCTTGGTTTGTTTATGTAAAATGTGGCCTGTCCTTGTCTAGCTCCAGTTGTAGGCGTACCTGTCACCTAGGTTTTGTTCAAATCTGTGTTAAGAGAAGCCTGTCCTTGCTTCCTATTAGTTTCAAAAGAAAGACTTTTTTGTTGTTTCTTTCATTGCAGCAGTGTATGTGAAACAACAGTAGTATCGTGTGCAACATTTCATTTTGACTGTCGTATCTTTGATTTCTGATACCATGTTTTTCATGTAGAACCAGAACAATTTTTTGTAATATGTGATAGCAATCATTTTTTCGTATGAGTACCATAGGTTTCAGTTTCAAGTCCATACTGAGTACAATCTTCATACCCATCTAATTGACACTAAGAGTTAACATACCTAAAAGGCCGACCCTTAACTTGTCATTGAAGATCAATTAGTTGCAGCAGCAGTGGAGTATGGTCACTTTTCATACTTTTATGTCAAGATGTAAATTCTCAGTTTTGAAGAGAACCGAGCTCTCAGTTTTAAAACAAAACTGAGCTAATGCGTAGTTTGTTTCAAAACTCACAACCGAGCTATCGCTCAGTTTTGAGTCAAAACTGAGGTGATGCTTAGTTTTGTTTCAAAAATGAGGTCTCAGTTTTAAAACAAAACTGAGCTAATACCAGTTTGTTTCAAAACCGATCTCTCACTTGTTTCAATTCAAAATCGAGCATTAACAACTTGCAATAGTAATAAAAAATGTGTTTTTATTGCAATCAAAACAAAGTTAATACTACAATGTAAATGTGTGTTATTTTTTTTTATTAGTTGCAAATTAAATATGTTATGTTAAATGTGTATTCGATTATTAACTTTTAAATTTCGTTGTTACTGGTAGGTGAAGTTTTTAGATGCAAAAAATGCACAAGATACTTTTTAAGTTTTTGGAGGTTCGCCCTAGTTAGCGTATAAAAAGGTTTTGGCTCCATGTTTTGTCATTAATATTTGATGCAAATTTTGTCGGTGTTGTACCTTTATCTAATGTCGTATGAAGATGGTTTATAAATTTCATCATTGTTTGAGTAAACTTTGTTCATGGATATTTTGTTCAACTTATTTTATGGAAATGATTAATTCTTATGCTTTTATTTTATAGTTTTTAGTTTGATTTGTATATATTTTGTATTATCTGATTGAAATATAATTAAATGCAATTAGATTAATGATGTGTGAATATTGCAATTGTACAACATGTCATAAACGACAATGTTTAAAATGTGCGGCCAGTTTTTTGGACAAATAATTCATATTAATATAACAGCGTTAGTACTTGCTACGAGTTCATTGAAAAGATAAAGCATATCGATACTACAACGTTTAGGAACCGCTGATGAAATTAGTAATAACAGCGTTTATAGATTGCTGTTGAAAAGTAATGAATGAGCTTTAGACTGCGTATTTTAAACGCTGTCATAACTTACTAACAGCACTTAAAAACGCCGATGAGAATGTAAAATAATACCTAAACACTTTTTCACAGCAACTTGAAAACGCTATTTTAATTTTAAAACAGCAAAATATAAATGCTATAGAAAACATATTAACAATAACTGTTGAATATGCGAGTATATGATTTTTGTTTGACGATAATAAACACACACACACATATATATATATTCATTTAAATGTATTTGTTAATATACTATTTTATTTTCACATATTAAATAAATATTTGATGAATAAAATAAATAACACAGAATTTGAATTCAAACAGATATTTTATTCAAACAAATATTTATTACAATTTTTGAATAGTACAAATTTCAAGCTCTCACTATATATACTACAATTTTGATTACATGACAATTCACATTTACATTTGACCTCAGTACATATCACTCATTCACTCACACTCGTATTTATCTTCAACTTCAATCTAATGTGAATCCAGCATCCGAGCAATCTGCAAAAATATACGTTGACGCAGTAAAATTGAAAATAAAATATTTTTGCAGTATAAAATAAATGTGATTTTGAAAATAATATTTACCTAAGTTATTTGGGTTTTTCGTCATCATTTAAATTTGAATTCATCATACATGAACAGCTTGTGACATGCACAGTGTATCACTGTACATGCCACAAGGCCGTGCACACCAATATATGCACTTGATAAAATTACAAGGACATGTGGTCAAACCTAAATGAAAAGCCGGGTTCAACTCACGAATAAAGTCATAACATGAGCACAAGGTCAAACCCGAAGCTGGATTCAACACAGGTGCAACTCCAAAAATCATGATGAAGTTCAAGTGAAATCAAAATGAAAAGTGACGTGCACAAGCACAAGAATTTCGATGAAGGTATTGTGAAGTTGGAGAAATTAATGATAGATATGAATCAAAGTCAAAGGAGAAGGTCGCCAATTTCAAACCATGGCGGAAATAGAGTTTCGCCATCGGTTACGGAAGCGAGGAGGGTGTCGCCACAATCTGTTCGAGATAGAAGAGAGTCATCAGTTTCAACATGGCGAGAACATCATGAGTATAGAGATGAAGAGAGAAGAAATCCGGGAGTATGAACGTGAGCCATATCATGATGCAGAAAGACATTATCGAAGAGATATGCGTGATCATAGAGATGTTGATGGTCGAGATCGACATCGAAGTACATTTGATTATGATGAAGAGAGTGACAGAGGAAGTATTCATTATCGAGATCGAGACCAAGTACGACGTCAAAATCGGGATGTAGAAGATGATCGTCGATGGGAGTCGGGGATGAAAACTGAAATTCCAGAATTCAAGGGTGGTATGCAAGCTGAAGAATTCCTTGATTGGTTATCTAATGTTGAAGAGATTTTTTGTAACAACCCTGTATTTTGTAATTATTTTATTGTATATTTTAATTATTTTTAATGTAAGATTTTGATTTAAAAACTTATTTTACTTATTTGAAATGATTAAATTTATTATTTAAATATAATCTTGATTTTTTATATGAGTTATAATTCCAAACTTGTGTAAGTTGAATATTTGCCTGAAATGCTGATTTTGGTCAAAATAGTCAAACTGTGACTTTTATATTAAAATTTTAAAAGTTTAAAAATTTAATTTTTTTTCTTTTATTATGAAAATACATAAAATTCTAAGAACACCACTTTTCGTTTCATTGAGTTTGGATGTAAATTGTGAAAGTTATACCCTTTACAATATTGTGCGTATATAGGGTTATTTAACAATGACTATTTTAAATTGTATAAGTTACTTCTTCTTTGTTATATTTTATGTTAATATGTGATAATATGTTATATTATGTATATTTTGACTTTTAAGTATTTTTAAAATGATAATATAAATTTTCTAAAGTTTATTTGAATTTATTTCAATTTATAAAGCCTAGTTGGTATTTACTGCATTTTTCTTTATTTAACTTTCTATTTAATAAAAGTTAAATTATTATTTTACCTTGAAAATGTTTTAAAACCATTTTTAATTCAAATTTTGTGTTAAAATATCTTTTTTGTGAAGTAATAAATTTTCCAAAGTCGTTGGAGATTTTCTTGTAAATTTTATGTCAGGGTTGCTATTTTTAAGCAATTTCTTATTTCCTTTTTCTATTTTACTTAAAATAAATTATTTATTTTATTTTATTCTTACTTAGTTTCGGTTTTAAATAACATTTCTGAGTTTATTTTGTTTTTATAAAATGAAAAAGAAAAGAAAATGCAAAAGGTTTAGAAAGTTAAGAGATCTTAAAATCCTGAAACGTAAAGGCGTTTTATCCGTTTCTTTTTGCAATTAATACATCAATTTATTGATTTATTTTATACATTCACTTTTATTGCTGTGTTTTACTTTATTTTATTCATTTTACATGTATTTAAATTTAAGAAATTTTTTCCAAAGTGTATTGAAGTTATTTCTAATTCCTAAGTCTAGTTTTCATTTTCTGTGCCATTTTTCTTATTTTAATCATATCTGATTAATAATTAATTATTAACATTTTGTTTATCTGTTATATTTTCGAATTCTAACTGAAATTTATAAGTGTTTTCAGTTATTTAAGATGTATATGAATATATATAGGAAGTTTAAAAGGCTTGAAAGCAAAGAAACGTAAAACCGTTTTAACGTTTCTTCTTCCGTTTCTTTTCCAATTAATAGATTTAATTTCCTTTGACCGTTCCTTTCTTTATTGTAGCTGTGCATTTCTTACCTCATTTTCACGTGAAAACATTCCTCTCCACTTCATTTTTCACGACTAGAAAGGTTTGGTAATGGCTCCTCTTTTCCTCTTCTTTTTGCTCTTCTTTTTCCATTGTTTTCTTATATTTTGCCTTGTTTTCTCATGTGTATTGCTTGGCCTCTACCACCCACCATCACCACCATACTCTCCAACATCCCCTACCACTCTTCCTTGGCATCATCTCCAGCCATCATTTCAAATCCATCCATGGCCACACCTCCCTTGGTGACAAAACTCCACAAAATTGCAAATAATGTCCAAAACAATGCCCTACCCACCACTATTACTTCACCACCTTCATCTCCACTTGTTGCCTTGCCTATATGATGCTAAACCTGACCTATATGATGTCATACCTGAGCCAAAGCATCATCATAGCCAAGCATAAGTGTCCCTTAGGCCAAGCATTGAAGTGGTTGAAGAAAGGTCCAATCTATCTTGTTCATTTTGTTTTGTATTTCAAAATTGTTTCAATGTTATTTTATGTTGAATGTTTATATATTGTCTTGTTTGTTTTGTTTTGGGTTGTTGATACAAAATAATATCTTGGCTATCTTTCAACTCAAATCATAAATCGTGCAATTGTGCTTGTCGTGCCTTTGGAGTCGTGCTTGTATGTTGTTTTGGTCTCTAGCCTTGAAAAAGTGAGTCTTTCTCACTCTGACATTTATACTTATGAAAAGTGAATTGATGACAAGTGTTTAGTAATAAAAAATGTTTATGCAAGTTAATGATGATCATATGATATGCTATGCCATGTTGTTACCATATTATTACCATGTTATAACTATTAATTTTCACCTGACATCTGATATATGACTGTATATTGTGATATTGACCTTGTTTATATTATTTCTGTATATGATCACACTGCAAGTTCCGTGTTAGAAAAAAATATTATGGGTTGAAATGATAGGCCTGAATGGTTTTAAATTTTTCATTTTGACTTGGGATTGCGGGTTTGAAATGATAAAACCCGGATTTTCTTTGTAAATTATGGGTTGAAATGATATATTACCCATATCACTTTACCTAGCGTAGAAAATTATATACAGGCCCGTAGTTAAAATATGTTTTTCTAAAATTTTAAATATTTTAGAAATTTAATTATTATAATATTTTGATTTTAAATTTAATAAAAAAAGATTTTTGTAAATTATTATTGATTTTCTGAATAATTGTAAGTGAAATGAATTAATGAAAAAGTTAGAAATTTTGAACGTAAATTATTTTGGAAATTTTGATTTAATTATAATTGGAAATTTAATTGAATATGAAATTATGATAAATTTATGATAATTTGAATTTAAATGAATTTAAAGTGATTTTATATCATATTTATGATTTTTAATAAATTTGAAATGTGAAATGAAAGAATATTTTAAGTTGAAATTTTGAAATATAACTAAAATTGGAAATTTATGAAATTGTCTTAAAAGTGAACTTTTAGTTAAGTAAATAAAAATAAAATTAAGTTATATTTGAGAATTTGAAATTAAGTGTTAAGTTGAAATTTAATGTAATGGATTTAAAATTGAACATTGCATTTTAATAAGTGAATTATTATTAAATCTTGATTTTTGAATGGAAATTTAACTTCATAAAATCATGAACTTGAGGAAAATTAAATGATGTTATAAATGTGAAAATGTATGATTTTATAATTTAAAAATGTTTTTAATAAAAATATAATTGGTTGAGAAATTTTATTGAATATTTGAAGTTAACTGACTGTATTTTTGAAATGCTACTAATTACAATGTAAATGATATTACAGCATTTGTAGACGCTGTAGTTGATGATAATGAACTAAAAAGCTAAGTTGAATTAAAAGCTATTATAGCAATCTTTGTAAGTGCTATAATTTTTGAATTTAACTAAGTTATTCGAATTTAAGTAAACCCTATTACAACATTTTAAAATGTTATCTTTTGTTGAATTGAACTATTTTGAATGTATTTTTCCGTAGCATTTTCTAAATGCCACGAAAAGTGAATTTTCACTGCTTTGATAAACTTAAGTGAATAAATGAACTTTGGAAGTCGAAAATTTTGGAGATTTAATAATTTAATTATTAAACATAATAACTTCATTTTAATGATTAAAAATGATTTTTGGAATATATACTGTTTTGAAATATGGATTGAAATGATATTTTAAATTGAATAAAATGAATAATGATTTGAAATGAATGTGGTTTCAAAAAGATATGATATGTTGATATATTAAATGATTGAAATGTGGTTTTGAAAACATATGATATTTTGATATATTAAGATGGTTTGAAAATGGAGTTTTGAAAGATATGATATTTTGATATTAAAATGATTTGAAAAGAAGATCCGAAATATATGATATTTTGGAATGATTTAATCTTTATTTTGATAAAGATTTGGGTTCAAATAATATTTTATTTTGAAGTATAAATATTGTTTTAAAAGGTTATAACTAGGGGTTATAATAACGATTGGTTGTTAAAGAGACCGGGATCAGATATTGTCTTATAGCCGGCCAATACCGAAAACCACTTTAACAACTGTGTACGCGGTGGATATTCCAGAATGAAGTAGGATGGTGACGACGTTCTCGAGGTATATTACGTGGACCCAACTCCCGTGAGTTGGCATAAATGACTAAAACAGGAGCTATACCGGGCTACACAAAGGGTCGCACCCTTTCATCGAACATGCTCCATCGGAAACCATTCTATTACTTTTGTGATTCGATATGTGGCGCCACTTTGATTCGGGGGTATTGTTCGAGGTGGACGGAAGCTGCTGGCTTGCCGTCACCACTGGTCCGGGAGTGCAAATGGTGTATCCACCCTGGCATTGCCTCGCGTGCCGTGTCATCTCCTTATATCGAGCCCACTACGATTTTGGTTTTAAAGATCCGACCGCGTTAAGGTTCACCATCCCCTTAACGCTATTTTCTATATGATTATACTTTACTGATTAGACACTACGGTATATAGCGCAATATACTACATAGTAAATAGTTTAACGGATCCTTAGAGGATGGGCGGTCCCAAGCATCTTCTAAGTTACTTGTACCTTTACTACAGTTCACTTGAGTTGGTTTACATTGTATAAGTATGTATGTCCTGACTCGAGTGTTTGTATTTTTATTTACGCTCGGGTCAGCCTGAGTTATTCACAGATTTGGATTTCCACTTTCTGGAGATTGGAATCGCTGGAGATTATCTACTTGTCAAGTTTATCCTTTGAAATCTGTTGTTCCTTTCAGCTCTTGTATTAGTTGACATCTATGAAGTGAGACTTCTTTTGTACTTTATTTCCTCTGTTGTATTTTATGTAACTCTGATATTTTTATATAGTAGCTTCATGAACTACTATCTCTTTTTACTTCCGCTGCATTATTATTACTCTGTGTCTGTGATCTGTGATTTTTATTTACTGTATATTCTGAGATTTGCCAAATTTTTAATTACAACGCGGTATTCTGAGCAATTCAATTCCGGCATGAGTGTCTACCTATACACTTATAATGGATGCGAATGGTTGAAAATATCGGGTCGTTACATTTTTGACATCAAAGAAGTTTCCAAGTCTCGCAGAGTTAAGTTGGTTGCTACTCGGTTGAGAGGAAGAGCTATGGCATGGTGGAAGCAAACAAAACTTACACAGGAGAGAATGGGCAAATCGAAGATTGTCTCATGGGAGAAGATGAAGAAATTGATGATGGCTACTTTCTTGCCTTATAATTATCAATCTCTTATGTATCAGCGATTGCAGAACTTGAGACAGGGAACAAAGTCTGTGAATAATTATGCGGATGAATTTTATCAACTGATTGCGAGGAATTATATCATGGAGACAGAGGAACAATTGACCGCTAGATTTGTTGGAGGGTTGAGAACGTAGATTCAAGATATGGTGAACATGTTTGATCCGAGATCTGTCGCTGAAGCACGTCAAAAAGCACTTGCTTGGGAGAAACAAGGGAGACGAGGAGGTGGTGTGGTTTACAAATTCCAACAATCAAGTGAAAGGGGATAGTAGCAATGCTAATGTTTCCAAAACAGTCAATAAACCGGTTGTTAATGAAGCTGTTAAGACCAAGGTCAACAACAATTTCAAGTGCTATAACTGTCAGAAATTTGGTCACAAGAGCAATGAATGTCCAAAACCTAAGAAGCGAGCAATGATTGCTGAGGCCGAGGATGAGGATGTAGAAGCAGAATGTTCCAATTCACCGCAAGTTGAGAAGGAAGAGGAATTGTCGGGAGATGAGGGTTGTAATTTAATGATGAGGAGGTCTTCTTTAACACCAAAACAAGAGGATGATTCTAGTTGGTTGAGGAGCAACATTTTTCAGTCAACATGCACTATTCTGGAAAAGGTTTGCAAGTTTGTTATTGATGCCGGAAGTTGTGATAACATTATCTCTTCAGAAGCTGTAAAGAAATTGGCATTGAAGACTGAGAAGCATCCTAAGCCCTATAAGTTAGCTTGGTTGAGGAAAGGTGGGGAGGTGAAGGTTAGTAGAAGAGCTTGTGTAACTTTTTCGATTGGAAAGAAATACAAAGATAAAATTTGGTATGATGTGGTTGATATGGATGTATGTCATCTGTTGTTAGAGAGACCATGGCAGTATGATAGAGCTGTGCAACATGATGGACGTACTAACAGCTACAGTTTCATGTTTGAAGATACTAAAATCACTTTAATTCCTAAAAAGCAACAACAGAAGGAAAGCAAGTTGAAGGAGATTGAAGAGATGAAACTTTGCTATCTTTGAAAGAGTTTGTTAAAGAAGTCGAAGATGAACTTGAAGTATTTTTGTTGATCGGACGTGAGAGTAATGAAGTGGTTGAGATTCCTGAAGAAGTAGCCAGTGCTGGAAGAATTTGAAGACGTATTTCCTGAAGAGCTGCCAAAAGAGTTACCACCGTTGAGGGACATACAACACCAAATAGATCTTGTTCCAGGAGCTGTGTTACCACATAGATCACATTACAGGATAAGTCCAAAAGAACACGAGGAGTTGAGAAGGTAGGTGGAAGATTTGCTTGAACAATGGCGTGTACAGGAAAGTTTAAGCCCTTGTGCAGTTCCAGCCTTGTTAGTGCCAAAAAGGATGGAACGTGGAGGATGTGTACCGATAGTCGGGCACTGAACAAGATTACCGTAAGGTATAGATTTCCAATGCCAAGATTGGTTGATTTATTAGACCAGTTGAATGGAGCTGTTATCTTTTTGAAGATTGATCTGAAAAGTGAATATCATCAAATTCGAATTCGACCAGGGGACGAATGGAAGACAGCATTCAAGACACGTGAAGGGTTATATGAATGGCTGGTTATGCCATTTGATCTTTCGAATGCACCTAGTACGTTTATGCGGGTGATGAATCAGATCTTTAGACCATTTATTGGGAAGTTCGTGGTGGTGTATTTTGATGATATACTGATATATAGTGGAAGCCCAGAAGAACACTTGCATCATCTGAGAGAAGTGTTGAGGATACTGCGATAGGAACAATTTTATGCTGCAACGAAGAAATGCGTATTCATGACGCATAGTGTTTTATTTTTGGGATATGTTATATCAGAAGAAGGTATACAGGTGGATCAGAATAAAGTTGAAGCAATCAGAAATTGGCCACAACCCAGGACGATAACAGAAGTTAGAAGTTTTCATGGTTTGGCATCATTCTACCGAAGATTCATTCCACACTTTAGTAGCGTGATAGCACCAGTTACTGATTGTATGAAGGGGAAGTAATTTTCATGGTCAGAGGAAGCAGGATTTGCTTTTGAGCGGATCAAGGAACTTTTGACGTCAGCGCCCATTCTAGTATTACCAAACTTTCAGTTATTGTTTGAACTACATACTGATGCATCTATTGTTGGAATTGGAGGGGTGTTAAGTCAAAGAGGCCGTCCTATTGCTTATTTCAGTGACAAGCTTTCGGGAGCCACGATGAGATATAATACCTATGATGTAGAATTTTATGCTGTTGTGCACGCCGTGAAGCATTGGAGACACTATTTGTTCCATAAAGAATTTGTTCTGTATACTGATCATGAAGCATTGAAACATTTGCAGAGATAGGACAAAATTGCAGCCAGACATGCCTCGTGGATTGCATACTTACAACAGTTTACATTTGTTGTGAAACACAAATCGGGAGTT
Source organism: Allium cepa (assembly GCA_030765085.1). NCBI lineage: Eukaryota > Viridiplantae > Streptophyta > Magnoliopsida > Asparagales > Amaryllidaceae > Allium > Allium cepa. The sequence continues at coordinate 544,385,152 of CM060943.1, read as the reverse complement.
ACAAACCGTGTTGCAGATGCATTGAGTAGAATGAATCATTTGTTGACTACAATGAAGGTTGAAGTGACAGAGTTTGAAGTACTTCCAGAATTGTTTGCTGAAGATCCTTACTTTGCGAAGATGGTAGATGAAGTCAATAAAGGGAAGACGGATGAATATGTGATGATAGATGGGTTTCTATTCAAGGGGAATCGATTGTGCATACCAGAGTGTAGCTTGCGAATGAAGATTGTGAAGGAATTACACGAAGAAGGACATATGGGTAGAGACCGTACGTTACAGTTGATTTCTCAATCTTATTTCTGGCCTTCGATGAGAAAAGAAGTTGAAAGATTTGTGGAGAGATGTCACATATGTCAAGTTTCCAAAGGGACAGCTACGAATGCAGGATTGTATATGCCATTGCCTGTGCCTACCAGACCATGGGTTGATATCAGCATGGATTTCGTTTTAGGTTTGCCAAGAACTCAATGTGGAAATGATTCCATATATGTGGTGGTAGATAGATTTTCGAAAATGGCACATTTCATAGCTTGTAAAAAGACCGCTGATGCAGTCCGTGTTGCTCAGTTATTCTTTAAAGAGATTTATCGATCACATGGGTTACCCGAGACCATTGTTTCTGACAGGGATACGCAATTTCTAAGCCATTTTTGGATGAGTTTGTGGAAAATGGTTGGAACGAAACTGAAGTTTAGTAGCTCTTATCATCTGCAAACAGATGGGCAAACGGAGGTGGTGAATAGATCATTGGGAAACTTGTTGAGATATCTTGTGAAAGATAATTTGAAGAGCTGGGATATGAAGTTATGTCAGGCGGAATTTGCACATAATCGCGCTGTTAATGGAAGTACTGGATTCAGTCCGTTTCAAGTTGTATATTCAGCAATTCTGAAGGGACCGTTAGATTTGACGACCGTGCCATATCAGAAGGGAGTTGTTAAGCGAGCTTGTGAGTTTGTGACTGAGTTGAAGGAGTGTCACAGAACCGTTCATGAACGATTGCTTAAGTCAAATGAGAAGTATAAACAACTAGTAGATAAGAAACGCAGGAGTGTAGAATTCAAAGAAGGTGATTTGGTTTACGCAGTGTTGACGAAAGATCGATTTCCAGTTGGAAATTACAACAAGTTGAAAGCTCGAAAGATTGGTCCAGTAGAAATCTTGAAGAAGATCAATGATAATGCGTATCAGTTAAGGTTGTCGGAAAATGTTCATACATCTGATGTTTTCAATGTCAAACACTTAATTCCGTATTGTGGGGAGAAACTTGTCGAAGAAGAGAAGAGCGTGAATTCGAGGTCGAATTCTTTCCAACTAGGGGAGGATGATGCAGCGGCATACCTGGATTCGAGAACGAATTTCCTAGGTCGCAAGCTTCCTAAGTCACGAGCAAATTCAGGTCACTTCCTATCTCACTCCGCCTTGAGCTGCGACGAAGTCGCTAGGTCGCAATTCGCTCCAGCCCTAGGTCGCTCCTCCTTTTTAAGTCGCGTGCAATTCGCTCTAGCCCTAGGTCGCTCCTCCTCTTTAAGTCGCGAGGACGAAGGTCGATCCAGATTTCCAAAGCTGCTTCTTTGTGTCGCGAATTCCATCCTTATGTCGCTCCAGTTGAGTTGCCTCCAGAAGGTTGCGAATGAAGATAGGTCATGAAGCTTAAGTCGCAAGCAGAATACCTTAAATCGCGAACAAGACGAAGCCTTGGGTCGCGAACAACTGTAACTCGCTGCCGTGCTTGGTTAGGTCGTTACGTGTAGGTCGCATTGTTTGTTTTGTTTTAAGTCGCGTGTGTTGCTTGCTTAGGTCGAACTGTATGTTAAGTCGTCTGTTGTAACTCGTGTATTGTTGAGTCATATGATGTGGGAACTTGTTAAGTCGTATGCGTGTTGTAACTTTCCCTATAAATAAGGGTGTGTTGTCGTTGTAAAAGGTGATTGAATTTTGAATAAAATTTTGAGTGCTTTGTGCCTCTTTTAAAATTGGAATTTGAGTGTTATCTCCTTTCTCCATCTTCGGTATTCGAGTTCGCTCGAATCAATGATTTTGAAGCCGATTCACGGAATCTTATGCCCAAGATCAACGTTAAAGAATTGTAGATCTTTTAACACGGTATCGTGCGCGATCAACGTGTTGGAGATAACTAGAATCCGGTATCTCTTGAGATCAACGGATTTGGGCGATGGGTATCTACAATCCATCGATTTATATTGTTTCATCTAATCGTTTCATCGATTGGTTTGACACGAATTCTTCATTTCGTCGTCATCGTCATAATCCGCTGCATCAACAGGGGAGCACAGGTCAAACCCAAATGAAAAGCCGGGTTCAACTCAAGTGCAATAAAAAATAATGTCACAATATCAGCACAAGGTCAAACCCGAGCTTTAAGCTTGATTCAACACAGGTGCAAATGGCCAAAACTCAAAAATCAAGCCTCGACCAAATTTCAAGTCGTTCACATGAATTTAACTCAGTACAAAAGTGTTGATCTACAACTCAGTGCAGCACAACCAAACTGCCCAGGCTTAAAGACCAGAGAACAGCGAGTGGAACTGAACACACAAGGAAATGCATCAATGCCAAAGTATAACCACCACTGAGTCAATTCAAAAAGTCAGGCAATGTCACGGATCAGAACAATGCAAAACTTCCAGATGAACACATAATGAAGACAAGCTACTGAACTCCAAGCAAAACTCAAAGGCAAGTACAACTCTAACTGGAAGCACACAAATGCACATACCAGACATGTCAACACACAAGGGATGCACCAGTAAACCTGGCTTCACCATGAACACTACAACAACAACAACAAATGGAGTAAAGTGTAGTAAGTTCAACCAAAACAAGACAAATACAATATGACAACAATGCAGAACTACTCGTGACATAGATACAAGATGAAATTACACAATACCACAATGCATCAGAGATGTGTGGATACAAGAAAAAGTAACTTCAACAAGTTATGCAAACAATGTATGAAACCACATGGTGATAGTAGAACACAAACATATATAACAAAGGATAGTGCAGTGCAGACATGATGAAGTCAGTGCCAACAGTACAATGTGTATGTCGAATGGCCAAGTAAGTACACAAAGGAAATGGTTAAGCAATATGCGTACAACCATAATTCAAGCCAGAGAAGAATCCACAGAGTAGAATGAAACTGTGATACCAGAGACATGTACTAGTATAGTCTCAGCAAAAATATGCAGCGCACAAATATCATGAACCACTTCGAATCAAGCAATGTAGACGAGAGGGGCTTGAACACACACTGTACAAAGTCAATTCAAGTCAAATGCCGAAGTCATGCAACAGCAGGTACAAGTTAAACGATATACAACAAGTTCGAAATCATGGATCAATAGTTGAATCCCAAAAATAATCAAAGAGCCAGTAAACAAAAATGGCCAGAGTCGAGCACAAAGTGTCAGCAACCACCAGATTATCAAAAATTCCAAAATGGCCGAGCATTGAAAAATGCTACAGTTTTAGTCAAAGCCGTGGGTCATCAAAGAAGTTTTCAAACTAACAGTAATGGTGACAGCAGAATATCAAGTCAACAAATACAAAGGAAGAAATCATCGTCATAGTAAAGTCAGAGCCGTGGCAATCAAGGAATCGAACCAAGTCAGAAATCAAAACCGTATTATTCAAGTAATTTGAACAAGTCAGAGATCAATCTCAAGCATCAATACAAAATCAACCGGCCGAGATAAATTAAATGGCAAATTCAAACGAACGGGAAAGTAGGAATTCAAATCCTATATAAACCCGAAACATCATCGGCAAAGGGGTATTCGAGTTCGAGCAAAATAGATACCAAAAATCAATCAACAACTCGAATAAGATCGAGCTCGAATTAGCTAAACGGTAAAGCAGAAAAGCACAAATTACATACCAGATTGTTCGAATCGAACTCAATCATTGAAGTAGTCGAAAGTGATCGACAGAGAGAAGAAAGAAATCGAAGCACCATCAATCAAATCAACAAAGCCGACAACTTCATAACAAAAGCCCTAATTTTCGAGCAAGAACGAACCGCTATTTTCACCAAGAAGGAAGCGGCCGAAAGAAATAAAAATAAAAGGGGAAACGAACTAAGTTTTCATAAATCCAAGTTTGGGGCCGGCCTTTCTTTCTTTAGTGTTGGCTTATATAAAAGGGAGATAATTAGGGTTTTGGTTTTTATTGTGTTTAAATTGTATTTTTCATTTGAAACCGTTGTAATTTCTAGTCGTGTGACTAGGGGACAAACTACATGGCGTAGTTTGAGAATTCGCAACTCTGTGGCTGATTTGTGGCAGGGTTTTGAGCGTAGAGTTACGTTAGTCAATAGCGGGTGTCGCGAGTTGACGTGTGTAAGCGTGTGACTACTTAATTTCTAGTAGAAACCTTGGGGGAAGCACATAGGCAGGGTTTTGCCGAAGTTGGGTAAATTCTATGTCGTTCTATTTCTGCATTTATTATTCTGCTATTATCCGTGCTGCTATTATTTTGATATATTTGCATTGAAATAATTTTATAAGCTTCTGCAATAATTTTTATAATTAATAGCATCACCCTATTCACCCTCCTCTAGGGTGAAATCGATCCTACAATAACTAAATAACATTGTATAACATTATTTTTGACGACGTTATCTTTTAGCTGTTAGAAATTTTATATCGACGACCGCATGTAGTTAGATATCGTTTCTAACAATGTTGTTATATCCTTTAACAGTGGTTTTCAAATGCTGTTAAAAGGCTATTTTGTTATAATGCGACTCTATGTTTCGGAAGCAGTTGTGAAGTGGAAAGTTATGGAGTTAAACTGTCTATCTGAAGGTTAAGGCCAAGGGAGCGGTCGGCGTTATCGTTTTAAACTAATGCTATAGAGTTGAACCATCTATCTTAAAGTTAAGTCCAAGAGAGAAGTCAATGTCAGCATTTGTTGGTTGACTTGTGCTAGAATCTATTCGTGATATGTTCAAATGATGAAGATTCATGTAAGTGATGCCTAACGTGACCTCGACATAGGAAATGGCTAAATACGAGTAGGATGCACAATTTGGCGTTTAGCTAACCCTTCAATAAGTTATATCAACTCTATAGCTAGAGTATGCTTATCGATGTTGCTAGTGGGAGTTGTTAATACTTGGTTCAACGTATTAGGGCGTAGACTAGTTGTGTTTGCCTTAAAGTACATTTTATCTAGAGATATACGATGCTCGAAAGGTGACTTCTGACCCTTAGGGATGGAGGTCCGCTTCAATTTATTGGAGGCACCTCCATGGAAAATCCATATGTTAAATTACCCTAGTGGTTTTAGATGTACATCAAATATTGTTGTGTAGTGAGATGCAAATAGCACAGTTATTTATGATCTATATTATACACCATAGACATGATCTATCACATCATTATATCAACTTAATCAATGGTTTGCTTTCTTTTGAGGGGAAAACTGTTATAATGATTTATACATTCACAAAAGTTATCATTACATGGATTCATGTATCTTGAGTTTCACATACCAAATTTATGTCTAACACATGGTTTTCATTTTTCTTGAATTCCTCATGTACTCTTTCGAGTAGGTGGAGTAAAGCAAGTTTTATTTTTGATGCTTTAGTGCTTCAAAAGACGATTTGGAGGCTTCCGTTTATCTCTCTATTTCTATTTCTGTTTCTATTTCAGTTTCACTATTATTATGTATGTATCAACATGTGACAACAAACAGCTATCATTGTAATGACGTAAAATTTTAACATTATGAATAATAATTTTTAATTTATTTAAATGTTGAAAGTTCATTCGAACTTAATAATTATAAGAAAATTAATTTAATAAATCGACTCGATTTTTAATGACGTACTTTTATTTCAATTTATAGGATTTTCCATGATTTTTTATTTTGAAATTATTTAAATTATCGTTTGACGTATTTCTCGACAAACGATGGTATTTTTAAAATTTACAGAGTAAGATAGCTATTGTATTTTATTATTGTTTCGTGATCATATCGCATTTTTGTGCATAATTATATTTTTTTTTGTCTTTTACGATTCGTACGTGAAGGAAATTTTATGCAGCGAAGTGCCGAAAGTTGTAAAATAATTCAAAACTCTACCCTAAGACTTTTCTTCATTTTTCTATTTTCTCTCTTACTTTTCTTTTTCCTTCTCCTCCATTTACTGTAAAAAGAAAATCAAGTCTCTTCCATTCCAAAGTATAAATCAAATAATTTACTCAATGAAAAAACTATATAAAATTTGATCTGTTGGGTTTGTTTTGGCTAGAGCTTCAAGTCCATTTGAAGAATGTTGGGTGTGGTTGGGTTTAGTCATGCTTGACTATATTGAGCGTGAACCAGGGTTTCCATTTTAAGGGGATTTAGGTGGAGTTGATCGAATCGGAGGTAGGCGTTGGGTTTGTAGAGGGGAATAGAATACGATGGCTGAGTCTTAGGTAGTGCAGTTCTTTATGGTGGAAGTCAATAGTTCGATGTCGCATGGTTAAGGTTCAAGTTGCATTTGTCTTAGGGTGATCGAGCTTGGCAAAGGATAGTGCATCGGGTGGGGATCGCAAGGAGGAGTTGGATGTAATCGACGGTTCGTCAAATAGTGGAGCAAAGGGGAGAATGGAGGAGAGAGATGCACAGTTTTGTGTGTGCATAACATGTATAGGTGATGGGTAATTAGCGACTAGAGGAGAAGGATTAGGAGAGAAGATTTGTATAATTAGTGTAATTAATTATTTAGTTGATCTAATATCTTATAAAATGAATAGCTTCATCATAAGAAGTCCAATCGAGACGTGATCTTTTGCGTTACGCTCATAGAAGTGATAGGTACGTTGAAGCAATGACTTCCCTTTCATTTACTGTTCTTGATTCGTCAGATTGCAAGTTCGGAATCACCGATCTCTAACTATCAAATAGTATTATTTTAATTTGAAATATATTTGTGAATTTCGGAGTGGATTGAGAGCTACGTTTTACCAGGAATGTAGAAGGTAATGGTGGCCAAAAAAAGGTTAGTCATTATTTTAGAGATACATAAATACATTCATACATACATACATTCATTCATACATACATACATACATACATGCATACTTACATACATACATACATACATACATACATATGTACATATATAGGGTTGTATTAGAGAGAAATGAGGAAAACCTTTTTACCCATTCTCACTTGATCTCAATCCATTATCTCCAAGCCAATTCCCTATGTTTTAACCACCCCTAAATCTTTCCAAAACCGAAATTTTGTAGCCATAATGATGTGCCTTAAACCCATCTAAGCCCAAGCCAAAATGGTATGCAATTAAATATATTTAATCACTTGTCGATATTGTATATCGTCGATATATTTATAACTTTTACAAATATATATAACATTATTTATTTCTCAAATCATATTCAAATTTAATATTTAATAAATATTAATTAATTTAATTAATTTATAATAATTATAAACTTATTAAATAGTTCGGTCTTAAGGGAATTCATCACTTCGGCTGTCTAACTTCGAGGTGTAAATTTGGTCAACGATTAATATCGAACTATTATAATGTTAAAGTTTACACTTAGCAGGTGGTATGATATTATGGCCAAATTTAGCACTTACTTATTTTCGGTAAAACCAATTTTAGTTTAATAAGCGCTACCCAGTTGTGACATTTGTTTACACTAATTCTCTTCGTCAAAACTGTATCGCTCGGACTTATGGAATTTGGTAATGGTCAAAATTCTAACCTCATCCACATTCAACTTTATATTTCAAATACATAATCCTTGGTTCAATAATAACAATTATTATTAACCGAAATGCTCTTGCTAGTGACTTTGACTTTAAGTTGACCGTGATACAAACCGCATATAACTGAGGAGATGAATCCTCTCTTGAATAGTGCTTCACTTCCAATACTTCTACTCGACCCGACTATAGTCACTCGATGGACAGCATGCCATGATCTGGCTATAATCAAATTAGAGCTTTCATATTGAAGATCCACAATATTCTCAAGTCGAGAGAACTGTGTAAATTAGTCACATCGATATTTTTTGTTTGACCTTAGTTTTATTAACCAACAAAAAAGTATCGAGTGAGTCATTCTCTAATTATCCAATAACTATTAGTACGTAAACCCTAGGTGCCCCCAGCAGTCATAAGTAATACACTGCCCAACATTTGGAGAGCGTTACATATTCCAGTCTCAACAGATACATCGATATCTAGTCTCGATGCATCTTGGCTAGGAACATTTAAAATGGTATTTTTCTTTCGTTGTGATAAATTACTCACGGTTACAATACTTCATAACTACTATAAAAAATATACCATTTATAGATTTTTCGATTAAATATACTTTTAATTAAGTTAATTAATTAATATAATCACATTATATCAAGTATATAATAGGAAGAAAATACCTTTTATTTCTAACAAGATTGGTCAACAAGTAAGATATATGTAAAAAATTACATAATTGACCCTGGGGATTACACCTAACTCTATCAAATTTTAAATAATTAGAAGTTAATTATATATAAATTTAATAACTTGAATTTTAAATATGGCGATTTCTTGATAATTTAGTTGTTGAAAATTAATAATTTTAATTGTTTAAATAATTGAATCTATGATTTTTATTTGGATAAAAATGATTTAAATTCTTATTAAATTTCTATTAATAAGAATGAAGGTAATAAGACTTTTAAATTTGATTTAAAGGTGATTTAACTAATTTTGAAATTTACTCGTTTTAATTAACATACAAAAATAGCCTTCTAGGGCACTGTCTCAGATTTCAACGAAACCAGTGTCATTGGGTCCATAATAATGAATTATATTACGCCGTCAAATTTCGTAGTGATCAAACGTCTCATTTGATCATATGGGATAGAAATGCGTTAAAATTTATATTGAAATTTTAATATTATAATTAGATTCAAATAGCTATCTTCTCCATATGATTGAATTAAGTCCCAAAACTAATTCCACTGCGTTCGGAATAGGAGTATAACATATAGAATGCATAACAACATGTTTCGATTGGGGTCCGTAATTATATAGCTAGATATTTTGTATTTTGAGTAATATTTTTTTGACTTAACTTTACATTGCCTGTTAATTCATATCAGCCCACATTTTCTGCTCAAACCCATACAAGCCCATACCCCTACATTATTTCCCATCCTTCATGCCCTTATTTAAACAGTCAGTAAGCAATTTTTCAAAAAAGAAAAAAAATGAAAATCAATTCAAAGAAATCTTATAAAATTTAGAAACCTATTTCCTTAGATTTTTGAAGCTTTTATCCTTGGTCTGGCATAAGCACAGAGGATGCGGCTAAGTTTTTGGGCAGTGATGGTTTATGTAGTAAGCTTTTAAGGTGATAGCAACTAGGGTTTAGGATTGACGGAAATTTGGACTTTGATTTGGAAATTGGATATTGGATCTGGATTTGGCATGTTATAGAGCACCTTAGATAGTTTTCTTGAGGGGTACGGTTCAATGTAGTGGGGAGCGACTATGTACGGATGTGAGCCGGTAGCAGGTCAGGTTTCGGATGGTGAATGCAGGCAATATGTGGTGGTAGCCGCCTTGAAGCTCGTGGGATGAGGAGCGCAACAGTGTTGGTCATGAGTGATTTAGTGCAAGGACGAGAGAGAAGTGGCAGGTTGAAAATGTCGGCCATGGATGTATGCATATAGGCTTTGGTATTTAACATTTAGGAGGGAAAGATTAGGAATGTGACTAGCAGTTAATTATATAATTTGTTTATTTTAATTATTGGTTAAAAATCGTTTAGCTTAAAATTTTCATATATCCTTCATATGAGGTCCGATTGAGACGAAACTTTTTGAATTGCGTTCATGACGATGAAAGCATCGCAATGGAGCTAGTTTGATTGGATTGGAGACTACCGAATTTTAGGTTAAAATCAGACGTCATTTGGTTTTAGTTCCTAACCGGATTGTCTCGACGACAACATAAAATTTCGATGAGTTAAACTCACCTTCTTGGTTAACTGGTATAATATATAGTTGATAAAAATTTTTGATGATTGTTTGGATGAATTATTATATTTACTAGTTGGATTGAATTTTTCCGCCTATTGGAGCGGATGAGACCCTATTGTGTTCCCATGTAAGAGTGGATAACCCTTTGTATATGAATCCTACCTCGAAGCAGTTGATTTATATTTTATGATTATCTGACATTTATGATGTAGGAAAAAAATAGGTTGGAGGGATCGAATGTGATTCCTCATTATTATTGAATTATACCGTTTTAATAATATTTTCTGTATATGGATCATTGAATAATAAATATGTTTGTGGATGATGTGGTTATAACATTGTTATATGTTTGAAATAAAACCCAGTAGTGATAGAAAATCAATATCGATATTGGTTAACTGCTGGGTGGCTTTTCACATCAAATTAGTATTTTAAAATAATATAAATTGCCATTAAGTCAGAATTGGTTTTAAAAGACAAGAAATGATTTTTAAATCCGAAATTAGGTTTTGGAAACATTTTATTCTAAGGATTTATTTATTTAATTTTAGTAATATTATCTTTAGCTTATTCAATTATATTAAGGTTGTTTTATAATTATTTTATTTTAGCAATATTGTTTTAAAGTGTTTAATTAAATTAATATTGTTTAAAAATTATTTAATTATATTAATATAGTTTTAAAGTTAATTAATTATACAAATAAGAATTTAAGGTTATTTAATTGTATTGGAATTATTTTAAAGTTAATTGTATATAATGATATGGATTTAAAGAATTATCAAAAAGTGATAAGGTTAATTTTTAAAGAATAATTATGTTTGGAATTAATATGAAGGATCATTTATAAGGTTTTAAAATAAACTATCATTATTTATGAAAATGGTAACGTTTAATTGCTATTATTCTTAAATAATATTTTGAAGTTATTAATTATCATTTTTAAGATGTTTTAAAATTTATAAATTTTAATGTTAATAATCATTATTATATAATAATGGCGTTTGAAGTAAAATATTTTAAATTATTTGTAATTATTTCTGAGACCCCAGAAATATATTAGAAAGACTTAGATTTTATAAAGGAGTTATAAAATAGGTTTGAAGAATTAAGGAAAGGTTATATGAAAAGCAAAGAGTTTATAAATGATTAGATACTTATGAATGAATTTCAATAACAGATCTATAGATTTATAAAAGAAGTTTGTAAATGGTTTATGTATTTAGAAAAAGTTTTTAAATAATTTTGAAATGTATATGAAGCTTATAAGGGATTGAATTTTTTATAAAGGAATAATAAATGGTTTTTGGAAAATTTATAAAATGATTTATAAATGGTTTGGAAGATTGTAAGGAAATTTATAAATGATTTGAGGGTCGAATAAAAAGAGAATCTTTCTCAGTTTTTTAAATATACTTATACTGTTGAGATAAGTATATAGATATTTCCTAAGTATTGAGAATATAAGAATTAGTGGATATATCTTGTAAGTATTCCTATACAAGAAATTTACAAATGGTTTTTATTCGTAAAAGGTTTATAAAACGAGGCTAGTGGTAGCTTAAATGCTTAACAATGTTGGTTTTCCTTATGGAATAACTCTTTATGTGAATGTTTGTTTATTTGATAGTTAAACAACTAACTATAAAATCTTGGCTTTAATATGTAACCTTCTTAATTTTGATGGTATGGAAATATTCCCTACTAAACGCCGAAGGATTTTAACTCTGGAAATATCTAGGGGAAATACAAGAATTATAAGGTACAGTTATCATCGGTGGCGTATACTGTACCTATAAATTCGTTTCGTTCTTCTAGTACAAATGATAAGGAGATCTGTCCACTTAAACGGTCAGGGGTGGTTCCCGGTCTTATTATTATATGATTATTTCCTAAAGAACCGGTATTGAGCATTCCGAAAATCAGTGTTTGGTTTGGTGGAGCACCCGGGAAATGGAAGAGTGTACTCGTAAGAGATGACTTGAACGTGTAACCACTTCGATAACCATATACGGTTCTGCGGAGGAGACATGTGATATATTGGAATGTTTGGATCCAATTGTGGTTTCGAGACCTGTTGGGGTATGGGAATCTGGGTATGATTCCAAGATCAAATTGAGATGTGAAATCTATGTGTGATTCCATGACCCGTTAAAGGTATTGGAACCCATGTGGGATTCCATGATCTATTTAGTGGAGGTGCGTAAGCTAAAATGTCAGATGTAGCCTCCTCAGTGGGAATGACTAAAACCAAAGATATGAGGCATGGCCAATAGGGTTGGCAAACCCTTAGGATGTAGTTGGCTCCTCTTAGATGTCACTTATACTTATTATGCATGCATGAGGCGATGCACTCGGTCTTAGCGAGACCAACCAAGTTTTTCCTATGGTACATCACTAGGAATGTATTCTGCTTCGGAAGGATAGTTCTGATCCTTGTGCACGAGGACCATTCCTCGAAGTACTAAGGGCACCTCCATGGAAATCCTACACAATTAGCTAATGTGTCTTATCGATTTTTGATTATATACCTAGTATTGTTATGATGTACACTCACAGGCATCGCAGCTACTTGATTATTATTATTTTCACCTTAAACATTATTATAATATCAGTGGATTTTCTATATAAAAGGTTTTGGTTATCGTAATGTGAAAACATGTCCGTGTTTATGTGCGACTTGGTCTTACGAGATGCTTTTGATTTCAAGGATTTATATAACTCTAAAAATCCAGTTTGGTGTGTTTTCTCACGCTGGTTTTCTAGACCGACTCGGATGTTATTTTATTATAATGCTTCGGTCAGACTGAGTATATTACCGATAAGTTTGGATGCTTGCAGCTTCAAAAGATGAGTTGGAGGCCCATATATGTATGCATGTATATGGTTATTTTTCGCTATATTCATTGTTTTGTCATCAGCAATTGTGAGGATAGACTGTTATAATTGTCTAGGCTGAAATATGTTAGTATACTCTGATTGATTTCTGTATATACATGCATACATACATACATATATATTATAGTATTGTTTCGTGTAAATACTTATGGTATATTATAGATTATTCGTTCCGCTGTGAGATTATGTGTTGTTTGGTTTTCTTCATCCTTTTTTCTTTTCCCTAACAATCGGTCTTCCTGCATTGGATTGCTCGGCATGTGATACAATGGACGTATTAGAGTCGATTTTCGGGGGTTGAAAAGCCCGGTTCGTTACATTTGGTATCAGAGATGAAGGTTAAGCGAGAACCTTGGCTTTGGTGGGGTAAGTCATTAGAGATAGGGTCAGTAGCACCCTAGAACGAGTTTGAATGTGTGTATATATGAGCGCGTATTTGTTAGTGATATAAAAATGTTTTATATTGTGGTGGTTGATTTGTTGAGCGATTTATGGATTCTGGTCAGTACGAATAATTAACATTATAGACAGGGATCTCTAAACACTTGAACAGAACAATTCCACACGGTATTATTTTTTGAAATTGGGTAAATGAAATAATTTTACCTTTAACATATTTTATGCATAAAGGAATAATTTTTCAAAAATTATTATAGTTATATATTGCGTGTTTGGTTGTTAGAGAATTATAATATTTTATTATTATCGTTTGTTGTTGTTGTGAATGAATAAAAGTGTTATTATTATAATGCAAACAAGACTAACAATTACGGGTTGACTTTATATAACAAAATGGAATTATACAAATATACGATTTATAAATGTTATTGACAAATTGAAAGGAAAGGAAATTCCTGAAGTATATTATAAATATGATTAATAAAAAGGTTTAAAAGTTGGGAATTGGGGATATATATTTTGTTGGGTTTGAAAATGATTTTTCGAAGTTTTGGAAAATAATAATAGCATTATATTTGAAAATATTTTTGAATGGAAATATTTTTTAAAGGGTTTTAAAAGGAGATAAAAGCACGGAACATACTTCGGTCATCGGAAAATAATTTCGGTGATGACTGTAGCATCATCGATATTCATTTTCGAGCTTCTAAGTGAGGAATTGCTACCATTGGGGTTTTGTTTAGGTAAAACTAGTTTTGATTTCGAAATCCAAAATAATGATTTGGTACATCAAAGGGAATTGTGTATATATTTTTTCAAAATGGTTTGAAATGGATAATAGTAAGATGTTTAAACTCTAGAAAGTTTCAATTACGAAATTATTAAAATATGAGAAAATAAGTTGATAACTTATAAAATTTGAAAATTAGTAAGTTAAAGAAATGTTTTAAACATTTGAATATGAATTTTAAGAAAGGTAAATTGGAAAAACAAACTTGGGAATGAAATTTAACTTAAGAAAAGTTAAACAAAGATGAATTTTGAAAAGGAATTTGACATAAGTTAGTCTAAATGCAATAATTTTTGAAACGAATTTAATGAGATTGAAATAAATTAATGAAATAAGATAATTAAATAAATTACCGAGTAAGATATGGTTTTGGAATATCGTTGAAATAATTAAATTGAACTATGGAGTTGAGTTAAATAAAATTGGATTTGATTTAAAACGAATATAAACTTAAGCTGTGAAGTGGTAATAAAGATGAGAAGAGTTGAATGAAATGTTTATAAACCTTTGGTAAAGTTTTACAAAATAATTCATCAATGAATTTAGCATAGAGTGAAATATGGTAAAACCTAGAATTTGAGTGAAAAATTCTTAAATAACATTAGCATTGAAAAAATTATACTAAGAGGTAAATGAATATGGATAAAGCAATATGGATAATGGAATGTGGATCAAATAAATGTGAATAAAGCAATGTGAATAGTAATTGTAAGTGCATGTAAATGAAATGAATGCGAATTGAAAGAATTTGGGATAACTAAGGAATCAATTGAAATAAATACGTAAGTTTTGTAGGAAATGCGGATTATGGATCTCAAGGCAGAATTAACACTAAAAGGGGAGGTGAATAGTGTTTAATTAATTTAAGGAATCCTTTTTAAATCTTTTCAAATTAAATCCAAACAGATGAAATTCACAATCACAGAAACAATCATAGAATCAGACACAGATGTGAATAGTAAATAAAAGCAGTAAAGAAAAGAACACACCAAAATTTTATACTGGTTCGGAGTTACCCTACATTCAGTCCAACATAATTTTTTTGTGAAGATTTCTTTTCAAATATAATATCGATATTTCAACCTTGAATTCAAGGCCATGAGATAGACCCTCCTGTATCTGAGTCCAAGGCAAACTCTATTGATTTAACCAGGCTACAATCACATCCAATTGATTTACGGGCTACAATCACACCCAATTGATTTACGGGCCACAATCACACCGTTTCCAATCACACTTTGATAGAGAGAGATTCGATACACTTTGATCTTTTGATCTTTGATTACAAATAATCCTATAACTCCAAATAGCACTGAGATATTTGAGAGAGAGTGGCAGAAAATCAGACTAAAGATGATCGATTTTGATTCACTTAGAATTTCGGTAGAGTTTTGTTAAAGCATTTGAAATATAAGAGAATATTTGAGTGGAGCAATAGGAGTGAAGAAATGAAGAAAAAATAACTTAAAATTTGTTGAAAAAAGGTAGTTATAGGAGAACAATGGCCATGTCCATTCGCGAAAGGTCATGACGAATAGACACTTCTTTTAAAAATTTGAATTTTAAATTCTACGGCAACCATGTCGACATGGGGGGATGAGGGATGTTGACATGCCTATGTTAATTTTTGAAAATAGATTTTGCTTTAAAATGATTTCTATTCTAAAACTTGTCAAAACAATTTCTAAACTTTGTAAACCATTTTGAATATAGTTTAAAATTATAAAAGAGTTTTAGAAATTAATCCTAAAATACATAATCTATAATATAGAAGTAATATTACTAAGTGTATATTTCTTTAAAATAAATCAAATATAAAATATTAAAATCAAGAGATAGTTTAAAAAATAAGAGATGATTTTGAAATTAATATGATTAAAAATAGTTTTTGAGTTAAGGCTAAAATATTTAAATAGATAGAGATGACTTTAGAACGATGGTTTTGAAAAAATAAATCATTTTTAAAATTTCATGGATTCTATCCCATTAGATAGGTCGTGGGTTCCATCCCACTAAAGAGGTCGTGCGTTCCATCCCACTATTAAAGCGAGAAGGTGGATTCCATTTCACAATTAAGATCCTAATAAAGATTTTAGTGCTATTATGAAGTTTTAACAAAAATCTCGACTCTATTACTTATCTCGATATCTTGAACTCTTGATAATCTTAATAGTCTTGATACTCATGAGTCTTCAGTCTAGATTTATTCAATCTTGAATTCATCAGTCTTGAATCTCTATACTCACTCTTGAATCTTTATACTGTACAGTCTTCATTCTTAGTACCCACATATATATATGTATGTATGTATGTATATGTATATGTATATGTATATCCTACATATACATACATATCTAGACAAGAATATTAGTATTTATATTTTATAATAAGTCCTAAGGTTGTTGTCATCAAAACCATCATCTTAGGAAGTAACAATCTCCCCATTTTTGATAATGACAACCTTTGTTTATAAAATCTACTCCAACCAATTTCTATTCTACTCCGACTTCCCCTTATTCCAACAACTCTACCTTAATCTACTAACTCCCCCTTAATCTAAGCCTATCTAACCTTTATAATTCCCCCCTTTATCATCAACAAAAACTAATCCTAAACTATGTAACTCTCCCTTAAACTAATCCTATGGAACTAAATGCTAATAATGAAGTATAATAAGCAAAACATAAATCTAGTTTTATTATATATGATGTTACATACACTCATATATGAAACATAGACACAAATATATACAAGCACACAAAATATCAAAACATTAATATAATAATAATCAAATGAGAGTCCTTGATAATTGGTGACTTGTGAATCGAACAATTTAGGTAATGGAGACAAAAGTTTCCATGTTGTTCGACCAAATTACTATTTTTGTTAAAACAGACTTCTCAAACGCAAATAACTTTATCGTCTTCATCCATTTGTATTTCTTCCTCTTCTTCTTCTCTTCATCGTCATCCTGTAATGGATTATGAATATGTATGTTAGAGGAATCATCTTCAATCACAATAGGGCCTGCATGATTATCCACTAGAAATTTTTGCAAATTTCTAAGAATCTTTCCCTGTTTCTCTTGTTCCTTTTCCATCCATATTTGAGTAACTTGTATTCGGTCAGCACCATAATATGAGATTAAATCAACTGAATCATTTTTAGGGTAAAATAGGCCATAGTCTAAAGTGCGTTTAACATATCTTAGGATATGTTTAACATCTTTTAAATGGGTTTCTTTGGGTTGAGATTGGTACCTTGCACAGAGACAGACACTATGCATGATATCAGGCCTACTCATAGTTATATAGAGTAGCTATCTAATCATTTCCCTATATAGATTTTTATCAACATCTTTTGACATGTCTTCTTTATTTAAGGCTTCATTAGTTGCCATAGGAGTGGGTTTTCCACTCGCAGTGGTCATGCCAAACATACTAACTAGATCCCTATCATACTTTTCTTGACTAATGAAAATACCACTATCTAATTGTTTTATTTGCAATTCTAAAAAGAAAGTAAGTTTACCCATATGACTCATCTCAAACTCTTTTTTCATTATTTTAGAAAAATATTTGTTCATTTCATTATTTGTTGATCCAAAAATTATATCATCTACATAAATCCGTACTAATTGGATATCATTTTCGTTTCTTTTAATAAAAAGGTATTATCTACTTTACCAATTTCAAAATTGGATTGTAATAGGAAAGATCTTAGTCTTTCATACCAAGCTCTAGGAGCTTGTTTCAGACCATATAAAGCTTTCTTTAATTTATAAACATGATTTGAAAACTTTTCTTCTTCAAAAAGTGGAGGTTGTTCAACATAAACATCCTCTTTAACATAACCATTTAAAAAGACACTTTTGACATCCATTTGAAATAATTTGAAATTGTTGTGTTTTCCGAAAGCAAGTAGAATTATAGTGGCTTCTAATCTTGCTACGAGTGCAAAGGTTTCATCATAGTATATTCCTTCTTCTTGACAATAACCTTGTGCGACTAACTGAGCTTTATTTCTAACGACCTCACCTTATTCATTTATTTTTTATAAACCCATTTATTTCCTATTATAGTTTTGTCCTTAGGTCTAGGAACAAATTTCCATACATCATTTCTGGTAATTTGATTCAGTTCTTCTTGCATAGCAAGAATCCATGAATCATCAGATGATGCATCCTTTGGATTTTTGGGTTTTATAATTGATATAAAAGCTACATTACTCATCTTGTTCAGTTTATTTCTAATTCTAATAATTGGTTCAATATTTCCTAGTATATTTACTATAGGATGATCTTTTAAAAGCATGGTCCTTTTATTAGGATGAACAGTTTTATAGTTTGTTTCATTTAAATTCATTATTTAAAGTAACAAAATCATCTTCATCATTTATCTGAACAAAATCTTTAAAATTTTCATCAAAAGATACATGCATTGTCTTAAATGGTGTTAGTTTTTAAATTGAAAACTCAGTATGCTTTGCTTCTATCAGAATATTCGATAAAGATTCCTTTGTCGGATTTAGGATCAAATTTATCCAGATTTTCTTTTGTATTTAGAATAAAGCGTTTAATTCCAAAAACTTTAAAATAAGTTACCTTTCATCTCTTATTGAAAAGAAGTTCATATGGTTTTATTGGTCAGAGGACTAATTAAAATCCTGTCCAAAACTTAACAATCTGCAGTGACTGCTTCAGCCCAAAAATTTCTTGGTAATTTACTACCTGAAAGCATAGTTCTTGCACACTCTTGAATCGTCCTATTTTTATGCTCTACCACTTCGTTTTGTTATGGAGTTCTTGGAAAGGAAAAATTATAAGTTATTCCTTTTTTATTACAGAAATTCTCAAAATTTTCTTTTTCAAGTTCTCCATCGTGATCACTATGAATAGTTTGGATTTTTAAAGGAAGTTGATTTTGAATTCTTTTTGAAGAAGATTTAAATAAATCAAAAGCATCACTTTTATGTTTTAGAAATACTGTCCACATAAATCTAGAATAATCATCTACAATTACAAAAACATATTTGTTGTGATTTATTGACTGAATTTGAAATGAACCAAAACAGATCTAAATGAGGTAACTCAAGAGGTTTTGAAGTTGAAATCATATCTTTCAATTTAAATGAACTCTTTCTAAGTTTCCTACTTGACAAGCATCACATATATTATCTACTTTACAATCCATTTTAGGGAGACCTCTTACTAGATCAAGTTTTGAAAGTCTAGATAAGAGTTTGAAATTCAAATGCCTAAATCTTTTATACCAAATCCAAGGGTCACCTATATTAGCCAAAAGACATAGGTTACCATTTGAGAATTTCATACTGAGAATATAAATATTTTTCTCCCTAATTCCTTCAAAGAAAATATTTGATTTATTATCTTCAATGTGACATTTATCCTTTTCAAAATTAATTTTGTAGCCCTTGTCACATAGTTGACTCATGCTAAGTAAGTTGTGCTTTAAATCCTAACTAGCAGAACATCAGAAATAGTAGGAGTTTTAGAGCTACCGACATTACCGCTGCCAATCACATATCCTTTTGAATTGTCTCAAAATTTGACCATTCCTTCATCTTCATAAATTATCTCATTTAGTATCTTCGGATTACCAGTCATGTGTCTTGAACATCCACTATCAAGTATCCATTGGTTTTTCTTGATTTCCACAAGTTTTCCATTGAGTGTTGAATCTTCAAAAGCCATATAATACACTATTCCTGCATAACACACCAATTCAGTAGATAACTTGATTTTCTATAATAACAACATGCAAACTTATGAGACAATGATGATTTTGATAGTTTTGAACTAGTGTTAACAGAATCTCTAAAAATTGCCATTTTAAACCTTTTCAAAATTTAGATTACGATAATTTTGACAACCAATGCTCTGATACCAAATGTAGGAAATACGGATTACGGATCTTAAGGAAGAATTAACACTAGAGGGGGGTGAATAGTGTTTAATTAATTTTATAAATCATTTTTAAATCTTTTTGTAACGACCCAATTTTTTCGACGCTCGAAGGTCGACATCAATACACCCACTATATCAAATGCCGCACAGTCGAATGCCGGAAAACCGAACTGTTAGGGTTAAAGAAGAAGAAGATAGAAGAAGAAACAGAAAAAATAACAGAATCTCACATTTCGCAACGGAACAAATATAATAGATAAATCAATAATCTTTAAAACAAACAACTATATCAGTTTTATACATACATCATCAGGGTTTAAAACGACACAATACAATACTGGCAGTTATTATAACTTGCTTACATAGAACTTGACTTTGCAACACACCATACGCAATGGACACTACATAGTAAAGAGATACGTCTCGCCATCCAGCTAAAATTCCAGAACTCCACAGCAACTCTTTTTTGACTTCGCTCCAGAATAATGATTACCTGACTCTAGGATGCCTGTGTGGAAAATTATGGGGACACCTAGAGTTTAGAAAGGGAACAATAAACTCCAAGTCAATCATGGGACTGGTGTGAGATCTTAAAAACAGTTATTTTCACAAAGAAAATAAAAAGAAATCCGCTATGCTTTCGGAAAATGAAACTACTGTGATAACCCGGATTTTGGGACATCTGATAATTTAATAATTAACTGTTTCAATCAATTAAACAGATAAAATTCTGATAATAAAAGATATCTAAATAAATATTTATTTGACAATATCTTAATTTAATTAATATAAAATTAGCAAAATTGTTATTTCAAACAAAATAATAATGTGCTTTGTATATATATACATATATATAGGTAAATAGATCTGATAATAAATATATATATATATATATATATATATTCATGTGGATTTTAAATTGGATTTTGAATTGGATTTGAATTTGAATTTGAATTCGAAATTTAAAAGATATGTATATTAAATATATTTTGAACTTAAAATACGTTATGTGTTATTTTACTTAGAATATAATTGGTTTTCTATTATTTTCTTTAAAGGATTTTATAAAAGGATGTATTAGACTAGTATAATTATTTCTAAACACATAATTGGGTTTTTATTTCATTTCTTTCAAATTATATTTAAGATAAATTAAGGAAAAGTTTAAGTATTAGGAACACTTAAACATTTATAAATATATATATATATATATATATATATATATATTAAACACATATTAGTATATAAAATTACAAATATAAACTAATTATGCATTATAACAAGTGTAAACAATTTATAAATTAATAATGACAAGTGTATTCTAAATTGCACATGTAATACAAATGTCATTTCCTTTTTCTTTTAATTAATAAATGAAATAAAGAACATAGTTATATATATATATATATATATATATCTTTCTACTCTTATTCCCATTTTTCTTTTACATGTTTTAAATTTGAAGTAATAAAACTGGGATTAAAGACTGAACAATTCCTTACAAATCATCAAGCAAAAATTTCAGCTTTAGTTTCTAGTTATGCTAAATCAGAGGCAAGAAAGCAACAATAGTTCAAATCCTCCAAGTGAAATAAATCAACAAGCAACTGAATTCAAACATCAAGCAAAAAGATTTAAATTTCAACAAGAAAAAGAAGGTTTAATAAAGAACTGCTCTCTGCATGTCTTGAAATTCAAGAGCCTGGAAAATAAATATAGTTCTTTGTCCTCTGCATGTTGGTGAGAAAACTAACTTCCTATACTAATCTGTGAGTAAATTTTTGAACCTGGATTTTAGCTGGTTATTTAATAATCATGTTAAAGTAAAAAGTGATAAAGTACTATGTGCATGCAGATAGGTATGGATATGAGTGAGTGGAATATGCCTGTTAGAGAACAGACATGGTTCTCTGTTCTAACATAACGGGTTTCCATACATGTTTCGAAATCAAAATCCTTCTCTTCTGATTTTTGTTAAACTTAAGACTTTAAACAAAATTTGTTGGTTTTAACAAGATTCAAAATTTAAAAATAGATTTAAGTAAAACAAATCGAAGTTCCTCTGGGAAATTTGAAAATACAGACATAAATTAAATTATGCCAAAATTTCAAACATCATAAATATCAGTTTCAGGTAGACCATCGTAAATGTCATTGAAAATAATGATTTTTGAAAGAAGAATCGAGATTTTTAATGAACTATTGAGCGAGAAGATTGAAGTGGAACGATATTGGCACCTTTGATGATTTTGGAAGATCGTCTGCATGAGGGATGTCGTGATTGGAATCGAAGCTTGTATGATGGACGGGAAGGTTGAGAAAAATGCTAGTTGTCTTTCTCGTAAGCCGTGGTGGACGTACTGGTGCGAACTAGGGTTTTCGGAGGTTGTACCGTCGCGACTAATGGCGAGGTAATCTCGTCTAATTTGAAGCATCGAGTTCAATTATGAGGGTTAGGATGGTTGCGTGGGTCGATGACGAGGTTGAGGTCTGAAGGGTGAAGTTTCCAGTCGCCTTGATCGTCGGCTGTAGGTGTTTGGGTCAATCGAGTTTCTAATGCCTGTTGCTTTAAGGAGTTCGATTTCGAATCACAGGCGATTCGACGTAGCTAAACGATCAGGTCGTTTGTGTGGGAGGTTGTCGATCTGAGGATGGCCACGGCATGGATCATCGATGGTCGGAGTTTGGGGGCATGTGCACGCGTGTGCACATATATCTGGTATGGGTTGAAGTTTGGGAAGATGGCTCCGTCTCGAGTTCGAGTTCGCGTATCTCCGTGTTTGGCTCGAAGCAGTAGGGGAGAGAGAGCTAGTGAGTGTTTAGTCCAGATTTTAAATTTTCTTTTTAAACTTAAACTAAATCTTGTAAAGAAATGGAAAGTGGGATTTCCTTGATATTTTGAAGAGTTTGCTCGGGTTTTCACTCGAGTTTTTGTGGCTATGGCCTAGGTTTTTTTAGGGGCTCGTGTGTTAAATGTGATTTCCAGGCCTATATTACTTTATCAGTTTTATAAGTATAGAGATAGTGAAAGGTTTTTATAACTCAATGAAAACAGGTTTTTATATTTTTAAGTATGATTTAAGTTTAAAAGCAAGGCATTTAAACAAGTTTTAAAGATTTATTAAATAACTTTGTAAGGGGTTTTCAAAGATTTAAAGGTTAAATTAAATGTTTGAATTGTTTTGTTTACACTACTACAAAACAGGTCATTTGCATCGGTTGTTCAACCCCAGTTGCATCAGTTGTACAACCGATACATATGTTACCGATGTAGCAAACTATTTTTTTGCACCGGTTGTAAAACCAATGCAAATAGTCATCTTTTGCATCGGTTGTCCGTAAAAACCGATGCAACATAGGATCTTTGGCTTAAAACCAGTCCCTTATATTGCACCGGTTGGCGTAACAACCGATGCAACAAGGCATTTTTTGCATCGGTTGTTACTGTCAACCGGTGCAACATTATGGTAATTGGCTTTAAAAAGTCTCCTATATTGCATCGGTTATTTCTATATTATTGCATATCATAACAAAACAATTATTGCATGCAACATTATAATAATTTAAAATCAAATTGGACGACAAATACATATTGAATATGGTAATACCAAATAAATATATTTCAATTATAGTGTTCATAATCCGTATAAAATAGTGATTCATACATTCACTATAATTCAGATCTTTAGTACAAGTAATATAGTCTAGATTGTTAAGTATCCTAATACCAAATAACTATTGCCTTCTGCTATTCTTCACTACATCGCCTCCTCATAATAAAAATAATTTCCTTATTGCAACAGTACACATCCATCTCCACCACTTCCATTACTACCTTATACAACTGACAGCAACCACCAAACCACCACAACCACTACAACTTCTACCAATCAACCGCTCATCATCGCCTACTGCTACTTCTGGTGCATGCATTCACAATATACTCATAAACAATAGACTACCACTGCATATTCCTACATCTCTTTAACCATTTTCAAACAGTCAAACTTCATACTACTGCCTCTTTTCATCCACTTGCACACTTGCACATCCTCTTACATCACACTCAACATTCTTTTCTACAAGCAACATCTCCTATCATCACTCTGCAATATCAACCATTCAATAGACTATGACATCCTCCAACATAAGTCCATTGCACTGTCATACGGCTGCTCACATCCATACCCCATCACATTCACTCTTACATTAATCATTGCCCACTAACTGCTCATCCCTGCAGCAAAACTCCAACTCCAATTGCACAGCCACATACAAAAAAACACAGTGTAATCCCTATCCTCTACTTCCAAACAGCTCTGCATATCCACACAGTTCATCACTTCCACTTTGACCATCTATCCATCATCTCCTCTGCCACCACTTCTACAAACAAACTGCTACGTTCCATCCACAACCATTCGACCATCGCCTGATCAATTACACTGGATTGCACACCCCATACAACCATCAACATCTTACACTGTACTCCTTCCCACCCACCACTTCTGTCAGCTCACTTTAACATAACTATTGCTGTCAAACATTACACACTACTGACATCATATACTTCCACCGCCCATAGTCTAGAGCAAACTCACTTGACGACCAAAATTTTCCACAACCACCTACAAATCCACTGCCGTCCCATTTCTACAAACACCACCCTTGCTCCCCCTGAATCCAGTAACTGCAACCACCTATCTGGAGTGAACTTCCTCCTATAAGTCAATCCAGTAACCCACACAAACCCGCGCCGAATCACAACAGCCCAAGCAATCACCTTCATCAGCCATCATCCATCCTTACTGCTGCTATTTACTGACCACCGCAATTCACGAACACACGCAATTCTTCATCACCATAAGAATTCTGCAACCGTAAATACCCAACATCGAGCCTCGCCTTGAACAAACATCACCACTGTTTCAGTCGCGAAACCAATCCCATCCCTCGATCGGCTCGAACAACCTTGTTCGCATGCTGTTTTATAGTATGATCTACAACAATTAATGATTAAATAAAATACCATTAATCATAATGAATACATGAATAACATAATTGAAATACAAACACTATAACATAGTAGACTCAACCTTACAAACAAAAACATGCCCAAAGACTGCCTTTTCAAACCCAAAACTTATGAAAGTAGCAAGGAAGCTAGGAAGAATTTCACATCAGGACATAGTTGTAGCTTCAGCATGTATACCATTAATGACATATTACCCATACAGTCCCAGTTTGATGCAGATTTGTAAATAATATAGATAAAATTTGTTTGTATTATGTTTGTAATAATATGATGGCAATATTATGTCTACACTGCAGGTTAGCCATACAGTCCCAGTTTGATGCCCCATACAAGACTAGATTCGTTACATGTGTGTGCGTCATGCACTAGTTTAGCATGTGTGTGTATTAAACGACTACTCCTAAAACATAGATAAATGTTAGACTACACGTAATTAAGATACAAAATTGACATTGATGTTCAATTTATATAATAGAATACATGTACAATTGGTTAGGCAAGTGAACATTCTACAATTTTAGATATTGTCAGTAGGAATTGGCTATAATCAAAATTCACCTTAGACGATAGGGCGAGCCAATTTTAGTGCTCTTTCCTCTAAATCATATGCAAGTCTTCCCCTTTCAGCTGGCAAATAATGTTTAAATTCTACAATTACAAAACAAATACTAAATTAATTAGTAAGTATTATTAACCAGTGTAATTTATTCAAATATAACATATTCAAAAATAACTCTTTATTTGTATACAACCAAGTTTTGATTGCTCACAAGTTTATACCTTAAACTTTTAACAAATGGAGATGCAAAACTGAAGGAGCTGCTGACATGACAAACAAATTAGTCATCGTTTATGTTTACCATTAACATTTAAATAATATAAGGATTTTTCGCAAATCACGATCATCCCTTCAAATATTTCCATAAGCACATAAAATCTTGGAATAGATTACAATAAATTATGCTAGATCATAGACATTTTTACCACTAACAGTGCATATAAATCAATCAACTTCATACCAAACTACTTATTTTAATGCATGCATGCTTATTATTTTAGCTGCAAACTATAAATAACATGCCACTTAAGAAAGTTGTGATGTTCATGTTATCTATTAAATATTTTTCTTAGGTTGTCAACATTAAAATTTTGATCATGAACAAAAAATGCTTAACATAAACGAAAGGCTCCTTGCAGTTTGGGGATCTGTGAGAGGTCTATCATGAAAACTAGCTATTTTTTCTTGAAGTAAACACTATAGCCCTCGTTAAGTAGAACACATTGTTCCATCTTTAGCTTGATGCCAAATCATATATAGGAGCTAAAAAATATTGTAAAAAGAACAACATAATATGTGTAACCTTACATCATTTGCAAAGAAGATCCTGTCATAATGACACTTGTTGACATTGTAAACCCAAGAGTTGCATGCAAAATGAATACGTCCTTTCCCTGGGAGGTCTTCAATATGTTGATGTGCTATTTGAACATTTTGATGCAGCATTTAAAATTACTAGTTATTGTTTATCGTATTTTACTGATTATAAAAATGTCTGTAATGATATATCCAATTACAAAAACGTCTATGATGACATACCTGATATTGTTCCTTTTAACATTATTAGTTTGGCTACATATTTTGTGTAACATTATCGTTTGGCTACATATTTTATATTGTGTTATTTCTAATGGTGAATAGCTAAAGCAGCCAAAATCTGATCAAATTTTTAGGAAACCCTAACTGCAACAAGATATTTTTTACTTTAACAAATGGAAATCGACAAATTTTCGTAATAATTATTTCCCTTCCAGTTCATTAAGCAAGTAAAAAGGAACATAACTGACGATATTGGATCCTCCCACGCTCTAATTAACTACACCGGGGTTCTGAACATTTTTATTTGATGTCCCCAAAACCGATAAACAAATTGCAGATTCGTTCATTAACCCCAAATAATCGCAGGCACGTCTCCATACTCTGGGGTCCGACTTACGAGATCTTGCTACCTGTCCAAATATTTCAAAACCTCAGCTAACTCGGGAACATTTAACAATAGCTATAAAATCATTTTAATTAATTGTAGTTAAAACAATGTACATGTATTAGGTTGAATCTCTATAATTGCTCAAAACTTGTAGTAATTCCAGGTTGATGATAACTTGCTAGATTTTGAGGAAAATATTTATTTGACTTGGGATAAGTAAATAAAAACATATTATGTATATAAAGAAATAGTGCATGATAGATGCATAGAAAACCTTAGCCAAAGACACTTGAGCTTTTGGAAGTAACTCGGTATGGAAAGTTGCAAGTTTGTCAATAGCAGTTACCACGAAGCACAATAGACGAACTTAGGAAGACTTTCTGGAAGCCTTGCTTTTGGAACCAAGAGTTGATTCTTGACTCAGTCCCAAACTGTAACAACCCTAGATTTTTGACTATAAATTACTTTAGTTTATTTTAAATTTGTTTTATTTGTTAAATTTCATCTCTAAATATTTTTAAAATGATAATATAATTTTTCCAAAATTTACTGTATTTATTTCCTATTTTTAAGGGTTGTTTTCCTATTTTCTACTATTTTCTTCATTAAAAACTATATTTAAATTAAATTTTAAATATTTATTTTGTGAATGTATTTTTATTTTATGTTATTATTTATGTTTAAAAATATTTTACAAGCTCATATGAATTTTCTAAAAATTATTCTATTTAATTTCAAATTTTCTAGTCTAATTCACTAATTTTAGCTTTTTTCTTAATTTAACTTTATATAATTAATAAATAATATATAAATTTTTATATTTTGATAAATTTTCGAAATTTTATATGGGATTGTTATTATTTCCAGAAATATAAAGTTATATAATTAAAATAAAGAAATATGAAAGGGTTTTGACTTTTGAACTGCCTTTTGCCGTTTTGAATTCCACCTCTTCATTTTCCTCACAACTCTTCATTTCTCTTGCCATAACTCCCCACATTTCAGCCGACTATCTGATTTTCAATTCACGTATCTTTCTTTCCTCCTTCGTGAGAAAATTTTTTCGGCCATCCTTGCTTGAAGATTTTGGTAAAACTTTATTTCTTTTATCTCTTTTTCTATTTACATCGTTTATTTCTAGCTTGATTTTGCACATGCTTTCACCTCTTTTAGGATCGGCCATGCCTCCCTTGCTGCCTAGCCACCTTCAGCACCTGATGACACACCACCAGCACCTCCTCCTCCCCAGCCACCCAAGCCATGAACACCCTTGGTGACGCATATCCACAAAAGTTTCAAAACACCCTTCATACTAGCCTAACCGAGCACCACTCTCATTCCATCACCTCACCACCCCTCTAGCCGCCACCTACCATACCACCACCACCTCCAGCACCCACGGCCGCACCACCACAATGGACCTCACTCCTCTGGCCGTGACACCTAGGGCCTTGGCCGAGCCCAAATCCTTGACCAAATTCATGTATGCATGCTTATGTGTGTTATTGCCTTCACCCACCTTTACACCATCATTCCAACATGTAGGCCGAACCCATACTCACCCAAACCAGACCCAAGCACCTACAATTATGTTGTATTTCCCCTTATGGCTGAGCCTAGTAAAGTTTAAAAGCACGTGCAAGCATTTCTATTTGATTCTGTGCAGTCTATTCTAGTGTAGCTTTGATCGTAGTTGATTTGAAACTCATCGTTGTTATATTGTTTTTGTTTGATGTGTATCCAAGGAATTTGACACTTGGCACCTCCATTCAAATCTGTGTCATTCTTTTATGCTTGTGTAGATCCCGTTTGTGAAATTCATCGTTGGGTCATCAGCTCAAATCAGTGAGTTATTCTCACTAGACAGTTTTATACTTATATGAATAGTAAATCGATCGCTTGTGAATATGTAAACTGCATCACCATATTTTATTTTCTATGTCACTATTATATGATGTTCACACATGATTAAACACCAGTTATATCATATGTCACTGTTATATTATTGCTGTTTTGTATATTTTATCAGTATATCACACTGCAAGTTCCCTTTAGATTAGAATCACTATGGGTTGAAATGATACATACCCGAACGGACTTTAGAATAAGGGAAAATCGTTATGGGCTGAAATGATAGGCCCAGATGATTTTCAATTTATTTCATTTACTTGGGACTGCGGGTTCGAAATGATAAAACCCGGATTTTCTTTGTAAATTACGGGTTGAAATGATATATTACCCGTATCACTTTTCCTAGTGTAGAAAAATTATATACAGAACCGTAGTAAATATATGTTTTTCTAAAAATATTAAAATTATTTTAGAAATGTAAATATTAAAATATTTTGATTTAAATCTAATTAAAAATGATTTTTGTAAAATATTATTGATTTTCTGAATAATTATAAGTGAAATAAATTAATGAAAAAGTTAGAAAATTTTGAATGTAAGTTATTTTGGAAAATTTGATTTAATTATAATTGGAAATTAAGTTGAATATGAAATCATGATAAATTTATGATAATTTGAATTTAAATGAATTTAAAGTGATTTTATATCATATTAATGATTTTTAATAAAGTTGAAATGTGAAATGAATGAATATTTAAGTTGAAATTTTGAAATATAACTAAAATTGGAAATTCATGGAATTGACTTAAAAGTGAATTTTTAGTTATGTAAATAAAAATAAAACTAATTTATATTTGAGAATTTGAACTTAAGTGTTAGGTTGAAATTTAATGTAAGGAATTTAAAATTGAACATTGCAATTTAATAAGTGAATTAGTGTTAAATATGAATTTTTAAATGGAAATTTAACTTTATGAAACATGTAATTAAAGAAAATTAAATGATGGTTATAAAAGTAAGAATATGTGATTTTATAAGTTAAAAGTGATTCATAGAAAATATAATTGTTGCAAAATTATATTGAAATTTTGAAGTTAATTAACTGCATTTTTGAAATGCTATTTTATCTAATATAAATGATAATACAACATTTGTAAATGTTGTAGTCGATAAGTGAACTAAATAGCTAAATTGAACTAAAGGCTATTATAGCATTTTATTTTTAATGCTATAATTGTTGGATTTAAACTAAGTTTTCTTTGAAACTAATTTAACTATATTACAGCATTTTAAAACGCTGCCATTTGTTAAATTGAACTGTTTTGAATATAACTTTCTGTAGCATTTTCCAAATGCTACGAAAGTTGAATTTTCACTGTTGTGATAAAATTAGGTGAGTGAATGAACTGTGAAAGTTGAAAATTTTGAAAATTTAATTATTAAATGTAATAACTTCAATTTTTTATTTATGATTTAAATGAAGTAATTTATTTGGAATTGAACTATTTTGAAATGTGAATTGAAATGGTATTTTTAAATTGAATAAAATGAATATGTTTTTCAAATGAAATGATAAGTTTGATATTTTGAAATGGATTTGAAATGATATTGGATTTTGAGAAATAAATACCATTTTGAAATTATAACTACGGGTTATAATAACGATTGGTTGTTGAAGCGTCCGGGATCAGATATGGACATAATCTCTGTCGATACCGAAAACCACTTTAACAACTGTGTACGAGATGGAGATTCCAGAATGAAGTAGGATGGTGACGACGTTCCTAAGGTACATTTCGTCGACCTAACTCCCGTGAGTTAGCATAAGGTGGCTAAAACAGGAGCGATCTCGGGCCAAAGGAGGTAGCACCTCTGGCTGAACACACTTCTTCGATACCATTCTATTACTTTTGTGATCGATTGGATGCACCCCTTGATTTTGGAGTGTTGTTCAGGGTGGGCGTATGTGGCTGCTGCGTTTCCACCAGCCCGTGTGCGTAATTGGTATATCTACCCTGGCATTGCCTTGTGTGCCGCGTCACCTACCATACCGAGCCTTTACTACGAGTTTGTTTTTCTCCCGTAGCCCGTGTGGTATCCTCTGACAGTCACCCGGAGTGGAGAAGGCATGATATTGGATGGACTACTGGGACTATTATGTGTGAAGGGTGATATGGGTAGCCCGGAACACTATTTAAAAGTATGTTTATTTTACTATAGTCATTATTATAATAGCGGAATATTACTATATAGTAAATAGTTTAACGGATCCTTAGAGGATGGGCGGTCCCAGGCATCCTTTAAGTTACTTGTATCTTTATTACAGTTCACTTGAGTTGGTTTACATTATATAAGTATATATTGTCCTGACTCGAGTATTTTGTGTTTTGCTTTACGCTCGGGTCAGCCTGATTATTCACAGCTTTGGATTCTCTTCCTGGAGATGGTCTTTCACTGGAGTTTCTGCTTATCTGCATGTATTTCTATTATTGTTTCAACTTTATTAGTTTATCTCATGTATTAGTGAACTTCTATGTATTTGGGATTTCTATTCTGTTGTTTTCAGACTATATTATGTATTTGGTTTGAGACTCTGTTATAGTAGCTTCATGAACTACTATGTTATTTTATATTCCGCTGTGAGTTATTCTGATTGTTCTGTGTCTGTGATTATGTATATTTGATTTTATTTGCTCCAAATTTATTTACAATCTGTTATTTCGCACCATTCAAGTCCGACATGTGTGGATTATTGTCGATTTGAATGGTACGAAATTGGGGGTTGTTACAGTTGGTATCTGAGCTTTGGTTTTTGGCAAACATTGCCTCTGCGGAGCAAAAACTCATTAGAGATAGGGTATTTCTACCCTAGAATGAGTGAAATCAATCTCAGAATCATATCTTTGTGAGGGACGTATTTTCAAAGTATAAAAGGATTTTTCAAAATGTTTTCAAAGGATTTTCAAAGATTGTTTTGGTATATAATTTTTTCTTGCTTTTGAAGGATTTTCAAATGTTTTCTAACTTTCCTTTCTTTCGTATCTACCTTGATAGGATTTTTCTTTCTTTAAGATATTCATCCAAGGGTATTATCTTGCCTTATCTTAATTTATCTTTGGCTTGTCTTTATTCTTGTCCTAAATTCATTCTTGATACTTTTCAGGATGAATCGAGGAAATGCCAGAGGTAGGGGTCGCGGTATTGCCCCAGCTCCTCAACCTGTTGCTCCAGTCAGGTTCACTGTTCTTTGTAAGGAATTCTCTTAACTAGGTGGAATCCCATTCACCGGTTCAGAGACTATCATTGAGTCTCAGCAGTGGTTGTGGAGTCTTGACATTACTGATGCTTAGAAGCGCCAGCTAGCAGCTTGGCAGTTGCATGATTCTGCTTTAGATTGGTGGGAGTCCGTTACGGCTAACACCGTCGAGGCTGATATCACTTGGGAGCAGTTTAGGTATCCTTTGGATTATCTTAATTTTGTTCCTTTTTTTCCTTCCTTTGAGTCTATCTTAAGCTTGTTTTCTGTATCTCTTTTCCAGGGAGGCTTTTGTGGCAAAATGGATGCCAGAAGCCGGGAAATCTCATCTTTATCGTGAGTTTAGGGATTTGAAGCAGGGTACCATGTCTTTTTCTGAGTCTGAGAGGAAGTTCAATGAACTTTCCAATTTCGGTCCTAGCCTTATTGACACTCCTCTCAAGAAAAATGAGAAATTCATCGCTGGTGCTCGTCCAGAGTATTATAGTCACCTCATTTCTCATGTTCATGGTTCTTTCACCCAGCTCGTGGATATGGCTATTCGCTATGAGAATCCCATATCCAAAGGTCCTGTTGTTTCTGGTGCTCAGTCTTCCTCTGTAGTTTCCAAGAAGCGTAGGCCAAACTTCCAGCAGCAGAAGAAGAATTGACAGAAGCGTCTGGGTTTGGGATCTTCATCATCTGCTCCTGCTCAGAGGCAACCAGTTGATCTCTCCTCCATCACTTGCTTTAGGTGTGATCAGATAGGGCACTATGCCAATAGCTGTCCTACTTTATCTGGTGCTGTTGTTCCTCCACCCGCTCAGTCGGCTAGACATGATCTCTGCCATATCTGTCTCCAGCCCAGTCATTTTAAGAAAGATTGCCCTACCCAGCAGAGGGGTACTCCTTCTGGTATATTTGTTGTCTCTTCTGCCTCATTTCTAGTTCCTCCACCTGCCCCTGCTCCTAGTGATGACCAAGGTACACTCCAGGGTTCATTTACTTTATTTCATAATCCTGTTCGTGTGTTGTTTGATACTGATGCTTCACATAGTTTTATTTCTGTTGATTTGTGTGATAAGTTTGAGCATCTCCTTTCTCCTGAGTATGCTTCTATTCCATTATGTGTTTCAAATCCTATTGGGGGTCCTGCTAACCTTAATCGGATTTGTCGAGAAGTGAAACTCCACTCTGATCATCGCTTTAGTGGTGATTTTTATATTCTGGGCTTCGATGCTTTTGATTTATTGCTTGGTCAGGATTGATTAGTGAATCATGATGCTCATACCTCTTGTAAAGCCCGGTCTGTTCGTCTCTTTGACGATCATGGGAATGCCTCGATTATTCAGTGCCGCATGCCTAAGGATTTTGCTGGCAACTTTATTTATTCTTTGGATTCTTCTCCCAGTGACCTTGATTCTACTCCTGTGGTTAGACTATATCCCGATGTATTTGGTGAAGTCACTTCTTTACCTCCGAAGTGGGAAATTGATTTTCGGATTGATCTTATTCCTGGTGCTAGACCTGTTGTTCTTCCTCCTAGAAGAATGGCACCCTGCGAGAAGGTTGAGATGGGAAAGCAAATTGAAGACTTATCTTCCAAAGGTCTGATTAGGCCTAGTTTTTTTGAATGGGAAGCTACAGTGGTTTTTGTCACCAAATCTGATGGTTCACTTCGGATGTGTGTTGATTATAGGGAGCTGAACAAGTTCACTACGAAAAACAGATATCCAATGCCTCGTATAAACGATATGTTTGATCAGCTTCATGGTGCCACTATTTTCTCTCAGCTTGACCTTGCCACAGGTTTTCATCAGCTCAGGGTTGCCGAGGATAGCATTCCCAAGACTGCTTTCCACACTGAGAATGGATTTTATGAATGGTTAGTCATGCCTTTTGGTTTGACAAATGCTCCTGCTTTCTTTGTTGATTTGATGAATCGTGTTTTTCGTGATGTACTTAATAAATTTATGCTAGTCTTTGTTGATGATATCCTTGTCTTCTCTAAGACTAAGGATGAGCATAATTCACATTTGAAATATGTTCTTGAGACTCTCAAAAATCATCAGTTAAAGGCTAAATTTTCTAAATGCCATTTCTGGAATGATGAAGTCTGTTATCTCGGGCATATTGTTTCTAGTAATGGAGTTTCTGTTGATCCAGTTAAGATTGCTGCGATCAATGTAAGTCTTTCTTTCTTCTCTTTCTCTATCATTTTAATAATTCTATTTTTTTCCTATTGTCCTTATTTTCTTCCGATTCTATTCCAGGATTGAGAAACTCCAAAGACTCTATCTGATATTCGTAGTTTTCTGGGCCTTGCTGGTTATTACCGGAGATTCATTGAGAATTTTGCTCGGATCGCTGCACCTCTCACAGGTTTGACTCGGAAGAATGCCAGATTTGTCTGGAGTGATCAGTGAAAGGCTACATTTAGTGAGTTGAAGAGCAAGCTAACTTCCACACCAGTTCTTACTGTTTCGAATGGAAGGGAGGGATTTACAGTTTATACCGATGCTAGTCGTGAGGGTTTGGGTGTTGTTCTCATGCAGGATGGTAGGGTTATTGCCTATGTCAGCCGTCGGTTGAAAACCCACGAAGCAAATTATGCTGCTCGTGATTTAGAGTTACTTGCCGTTGTCTTTTCTTTGAAACTTTGTAGGCATCATCTGCTTGGAACCAAGTTTGAGCTTTTCACAGATCATCAGTCTCTGAGATATATCTTCTTCCAGAAGGATCTGAATCAGAGGCAAATTCGTTGGCTTGAGTTTCTGGCTTCTTACGACCTCGAATTAACTATACTTCCGGTAAAGCTAATGTTGTGGCGGATGCTCTGATTCGGAAGAAGGCTTTGTTGTGTCAGCTGGTTGTTTCTTCTTCTCCTCTTCTGGATCGGATTATGGCTAAGCAGGATGAGGATGAGATGCTTAGATTGATGAAGGAGGGCATTCGTAGCAGAGTTGATGGTAGTAGTGGTAGTAGTAGTGGAGCTCAGATTGATGATAAAGGGATTTTGAGGATTAATGGCAGGATTTGTGTTCCGAAGGTTGACAGTTTGAGGCAGGAGTTGCTTCAGGAGAATCATCGATCCATACTTTCTATTCATCCTGGTCTGTCGAAGATGTATCAGGATGTGAAGAGGCTTTATTGGTGGAAGGGAATGAAGAGGGATATCTCTATCTTTATTAGTCGGTGTGCGACTTGTCAGCAAGTCAAAGCCGATCACCAGAAGACCCTTGGTTTGTTGCAGCCCTCGAGATTCCCAATTGAAGTGGGAACAGGTTTCCATGGATTTCATCGATGGTTTACCGAGGACTCGGAAGGGAAATGAGAGTATCTGGGTTATTGTTGATAGACTGACCAAGTCCGCTCATTCTATTCCGGTCAAGTCTACTCGTTCTGCTTCTAGTTTATCTGAGATTTACATGAGAGAGATCGTTCGTCTCCATGGTGTTCCTCTCTGTATTATTTGTGATCGTGACCCTATTTTTACTAGTCAGTTCTGGAAGGCTTTTCAGGAAGCTTTGGGTACTCGTTTGAATCTGAGCACTGCTTACCATCCTCGGACCGACGGTCAAACGGAAAGAGTAAATCAGATTCTCGAGGATCTTCTTCGTGCGTGTGTGCTTGACTATGGAGGATCTTGGGAAGATTATCTCCATCTTGCCGAATTTACCTACAATAATAGCTATCAGGTATAATCTTATCTTCTGTTTTCAGTCTATTCTTGATCTTTTTATCTATCTCATTCCATCTTTGCATTCAGGCCAGTCTCAAAATGTCTCCATTTGCTGCTTTATACGGACGACCTTGTAGATCTCCATCTTGCTGGATTGAATCCGGTAATCGTTTGGTTCTTGGTCCTGAAGTGATTTTGGAAGCTTCTGAGAGAGTTGAGGACATTAAGAAGAGGTTGAGAGTCGCTCAGAATAGATCGAAGAAGTATGCCGATAGGCGTAGACGGAATTTGGAATTTTCTGTTGGTGATCAGGTGTTCCTTAAGGTTTCTCCCTTGAGGAATGTCGTTCTCTTTGGTCGTAGAGGGAAGCTTTCTCCTAGGTTCATTGGTCCTTTCCGCATTGTGGAAAGAGTTGGTTTTTTGGCTTATCATCTGGATTTGCCCGAGAAGCTTTCTGGAGTGCATGATGTATTCCATGTCTCGCATCTTCACCGTCATCTTCATGATCCATCTCTTATTGTCCAGCCTTCTGCTCTTGATAGTTTGGATATTGAGCCTAACCTGACTGTTCAGAGGAAGCCACTTTGTATTGTTGGTAGAGATACGAAGCAGCTCAGAAGGAAATCTGTTAATCTGGTCAAAGTACAGTGGAGTACTGATGATCGAGACTGTACCTGGAAAATGGAGGAGAGCATTCGTGCTTCAAAACCGGAATTATTTGTTTCAGGTACTATTTTGTTTTTCTATCTTGTTTCTCTTATTTTTTTCCTTTCCGTTCTTTTCGAGGACGAAAAGATTTGAGTGGGGGAGAGTGTAACAACCCTAGATTTTTGACTATAAATTTCTTTAGTTTATTTTAAATTTGTTTTATTTGTTAAATTTCATCTCTAAATATTTTTAAAATGATAATAGAATTTTTCCAAAATTTACTGTGTTTATTTCCTATTTTTAAGGGCTGTTTTCCTATTTTCTGTTATTTTCTTCATTAAAAACTATATTTTAATTAAATTTTAAATATTTATTTTGTGAATATCGTTTTATTTTATGTTATTATTTATGTTTAAATTTTTTTTACAAGCTCATATGAATTTTCTAAAAATTATTATATTTAATTTCAAATTTTCTAGTCTAGTTCACTATTTTTAGCTATTTTTCTTAATTTAACTTTATATAATTAACAAAAAATATATAAATTTTTATATTTTGATAAATTTTCGAAATTTTATTTGGGATTTTTATTATTTCCAGAAATATAAAGTTATATAATTAAAATAAAGAAATATGAAAGGGTTTTAACTTTTGAATTGCCTTTTGCCCTTTTGAATTCCACCTCTTCATTTTCTTAACAACTCTTCATTTCTCTTGCCATAACTCCCCACATTTCAGCCGACTATCTCATTTTCAATTCACGTATCTTTCTTTCCTCCTTCCTGAGAAAAATTTTTCGGCCATCCTTGCTTGAAGATTTTGGTAAAACTTTATTTCTTTTATCTCCTTTTCTATTTATATCGTTTATTTCTAGCTTGATTTTGCACATGCTTTCACCTCTTTTAGGATCGGCCATGCCTCCCTTGCTGCCTAGCCTCCTCCAGCACCTGATGACACACCACCAGAACCTCCTCCTTACCGGCCACCCAAGCCATGAACCCCCTTGGTGAAGCATATCCACAAAAGTTTCAAAACACCCTTCATACTAGCCTAACCGAGCACCACTCTCATTCCATCACCTCACCACCCCTCTAGCCGCCGCCTACCACACCACCACCACCTCCAGCACCCACAGCCACACCACCACAGTGGGCCCCACTCCTCTGCCCGTGACACCTAGGGAATTGGCCGAGCCCAAATCCTTGACCAAATTCGTGTATGCATGCTTATGTGTGTTATTGCCTTCATTCACCTTTACACCATCATTCCAACATGTAGGCCGAACCCATACTCACCCAAACCAGACCCAAACAACTACAATTATGTTGTATTTCCCCTTATGGCTGAGCCTAGTAAAGGTTAAAAGCAAGTGCAAGCATTTCTATTTGATTATGTGCAGTCTATTCTAGTGTAGTTTTGATCGTAGTTGATTTGAAACTCATCGTTGTTATATTGTTTTTGTTTCATGTGTATCCAAGGAATTTGACACTTGGCTCCTCCATTCGAATCTGTGTCGTGCTTTTGTGCTTGTGTAGATCCCGTTTGTGAAATTCGTCGTTGGGTCATCAGCTCACAACAGTGAGTTATTCTCATCAGACAGTTTTATACTTATATGAATAGTAAATCGATCGCTTGTGAATATGTGAACTGCATCATGATTAAACACCAGTTATATCATATGTCACTGTTATATTATTGCTGTTTTGTATATTTTATCAGTATATCACACTGCAAGTTCCCTTTAGATTAGAATCACTATGGGTTGAAATGATACATACCCGAACGGACTTTAGAATAAGGGAAAATCGTTATGGGCTGAAATGATAGGCCTGAATGATTTTCAATTTATTTCATTTACTTGGGACTTCGGGTTTGAAATGATAAAACCCGGATTTTCTTTGCAAATTACGGGTTGAAATGATATATTACCCGTATCACTTTTCCTAGTGTAGAAAAATTATATACAGACCCGTAGTTAATATATGTTTTTCTAAAAATTTTAAAATTACTTTAGAAATGTAAATATTAAAATATTTTGATTTTTTAATTAAGAATGATTTTTGTAAAATATTATTGATTTTCTGAATAATTATAAGTGAAATAAATTAATGAAAAAGTTAGAAAATTTTGAATGTAAGTTATTTTGGAAAATTTGATTTAATTATAATTGGAAATTAAGTTGAATATGAAATCATGATAAATTTAAGCTAATTTGAATTTAAATGAATTTAAAGTGATTTTATACCATGTTAATGATTTTGAATAAAGTTGAAATGTGAAATGAATGAATATTTAAGTTGAAATTTTGAAATATAACTAAAATTGGAAATTCATGGAATTGACTTGAAAGTGAAATTTTAGTTAAGTAAATAAAAATAAAACTAAATTATATTTGAGAATTTGAACTTAAGTGTTAGGTTGAAATTTAATGTAAGGAATTTAAAATTGAACATTGCAATTTAATAAGTGAATTAGTGTTAAATATGAATTTTTAAAATGGAAATTTAACTTTATGAAATCATGTAATTAAAGAAAATTAAATGATGGTTATAAAAGTAAGAATATGTGATTTTATAAGTTAAAAGTGATTCATAGAAAACATAATTGTTGTGAAATTATATTGAAATTTTGAAGTTAATTAACTGCATTTTTGAAATGCTATTTTATCTAATATAAATGATAATACAACATTTGTAAATGCTGTAGTCGATAAGTGAACTAAATAGCTAAATTGAATTAAAGGCTATTATAGCATTTTATTTTTAATGCTATAATTGTTGGATTTAAACTAAGTTTTCTTTGAAACTAATTTAACTATATTACATCATTTAAAACGCTGTCTTTTAAATTGAACTGTTTTGAATATAACTTTCTGTAGCATTTTCCAAATGCTGCGAAAGTTGAATTTTCACTGTTTTGATAAAATTAAGTGAATGAATGAACTGTGAAAGTTGAAAATTTTGGAAATTTAATAATTTAATTATTAAATGTAATAACTTCATTTTTGTATTTATGATTTAAATGAAGTAATTTGTTTGGAATTGAACTATTTTGAAATGTGAATTGAAATGGTATTTTTAAATTGAATAAAATGAATATGTTTTTCAAATTAAATGATAAGTTTGAATTTTGAAATGGATTTGAAATGATATTGGATTTTGAGAAATAAATACCATTTTGAAATTATAACTACAAGTTATAATAACGATTGGTTGTTGAAGAGTCCGGGATCGGATATGGACATACTCTCTGTCGATACCGAAAACCATTTAACAACTGTGTACGCGATGGAGATTCCAGAATGAAGTAGGATGGTGACGATGTTCCTAAGGTACATTTCGTGGACCTAACTCCCATGAGTTAGCATAAGGTGGTTAAAACAGGAGCGATCTCGGGCCAAAGGAGGTAGCACCTCTGGCTGAACACACTTCTTCGATACCATTCTATTACTGTTGTGATCGATTGGGTGCACCCCTTGATTTTGGAGTGTTGTTCAGGGTGGGCGTATGTGGCTGCTGCGTTACCACCAGCCCGTGTGCATAATTGGTATATCTACCCTGACATTGCCTTATGTGCCGTGTCACCGACCATACCGAGCCTTTACTACGAGTTTGTTTTTCTCCCGTAGCCCGTGTGGTATCCTCTGACAGTCACCCGGAGTGGGGATGGCATGATACTGGATGGACTACTGGGACTATTATGTGTGAAGGGTGATATGGGTAGCCCGGAATGCTATTTAAAAGTATGTTTAGTTTACTATAGCCATTATTATAATAGCGAAATATTACTATATAGTAAATAGTTTAACGGATCCTTAGAGGATGGGCGGTCCCAGGCATCCTTTAAGTTACTTGTATCTTTATTACAGTTCACTTGAGTTGGTTTACATTATATAAGTATATATTGTCCTGACTCGAGTGTTTTGTGTTTTGCTTTACGCTCGGGTTAGCCTGAGTATTCACAGCTTTGGATTCTCTTCCTGGAGCTGGTCTTTCACTGGGGTTTCTGCTTATTTGCATGTATTTCTATTACCGTTTCAGCTGTATTAGTTTATCTCATGTATTAGTCAACTTCTATGTATTTGGGATTTCTATTATGTTGTTTTCAGACTATATTATGTATTTGGTTTGAGACTCTGTTATAGTAGCTTCATGAACTACTATGTTATTTTATATTCCACTGCGAGTTATTCAGATTGTTCTGTGTCTGTGATTCTTTATATTTGATTTTATTTGCTCCAAATTTATTTACAATATGTTATTTCGCACCATTCAAGTCCGACATGTGTGGATTATTGTCGATTTGAATGGTACGAAATTGGGGGTTGTTACACAAGCGACTTTAAGAGAACATCAAGTCAATAAACTAGTCTTGGTTACATAATAGCATTATACAATTTAATTGCTTTGAAATTCAACATATTTATTCAACAAAGTGCGTTTTTCATATACCTAGATGAAAGATTTTCGTATAGAAGTAACTCTAGACTCTCGAAGAGCTCACATGCTACATCTTTGTGAGATGTTCCTCCAACACCATGCTCACCAAAACACAGGTTTAATGCCAGGTCTGTCTACATATGACTACAAAATCTCAGGCTTTACTGTGATTCATAGTTAATGGTAGTTAATGGTTGTTAAAGACATTAGACATTATGTTAATCAACTTCTTAGTACTTTTAAGACAATCTTTACCTGCCTATGATATACACGCCGAACCTCCAAATTTTGAGGCATAAGTTACAAGATGTTGCAGAAACTTTCAAAATATGTGTTATCACAATAATAAATAATTTATTATGTGTTATAAAAGCATCCAAGGCCTATACCCAAATGAAATAGTTTCATAGTTTACTCTCTAATGACTTGGTATTTCATGCGTGTGCTATTCTATTTTATTTTATTAGTATACATAATGTCAACATGTTTGATTTGCAATTTACTTGGATTACGATGTAAAGAAATATACACATATCCTTTTGGCCTTTGAAAAAGAATGTGCACACAGGGTACAATAATCAGTAATAATGTGAAAGCATGCATGGCCATTCAATTTTATGTAAGTTAATTAGCTAATAGCATCTAACTCAAAGTCAACCTACCCTGTTAACTTCCTTGAAATTAAAAAAACAATAAAGCAAGTGTATAAGATACTCACATAAGCTTTCAGATGCTCAAATAACTATATGTATTTTGGTTGAGCATTTCGATTCTTCCTTTACTATGCTTTGGTCATCATTATAGGAACCAATTGTGATGACATCTACAAAAATCCTAAAACTTAAAAAATAAAACATACACTCAACCATATCAAGGACTCAAAATAATTGGTACTAAAAATAGAAATGATAAATACACCTACAACAATATTATTTGAATTCAACCTAGAAGATTAATAACTAGGACTAAAGTTTGTTTACTTTGATGTGATATAGTTTGGAACATATACTTGAATTCAAATATTGATCCAGCACTAATCCAAAAACTAATCAAGTTTAGATTAAAAGATAATACTTGAATTCAAAAAGTAATGATGTTTATAGAAAACATAAATGATCCAAAATAAATAACTTTTCAACTCCCTGTTTATTCCGATGTTCAAGTGACAATGCTTTTTGCTTTAGTCCTTGTTATCAAAATTCAGCTCCTTGAATTCTATGACCTATTCTATTCTCCAAAAGAAATTCCATTGCGCT
Organism: Allium cepa; assembly: GCA_030765085.1. NCBI lineage: Eukaryota > Viridiplantae > Streptophyta > Magnoliopsida > Asparagales > Amaryllidaceae > Allium > Allium cepa. Next base: position 544,342,974 of record CM060943.1, on the reverse strand, counting down.
GCCTTAAAATTTCGTCTCGGCCTCCTTATAAGTTTCACTACTCAAAAGTTTCTCTCCAAAAAAATAACTTTGTGCCACTTCCCATGGAGATAGTGCACCGCTGCTTGAAGATGACACCGTTGTTGATTGAGATGTTGCCGTCGACGCCTAAGATGATGTCAAAGTTGATAAATTCGTGCGTCTAGTCAGATCTGCCACCATAAATTGAATGTCACTTGGAAACTGTGCAGTGATAGCTTGGACGTTGCCTACAGACAATTATAATATTACTAATAGAAATTCAACCTTACTTTACTGACCAAAACCACAAAACTGCCTCATTACCTCTTGCCACAACAACCATAGTCACATTATCACCCAATCCACTGACCTTGCTGTAAACATCCCAGTCAACACCACAGACCACAACTGCCAATCACCTGAACTCCCTAAATCCACCTTCCACCGCAACTAAAAATTGCAAGCTATAATCGCCAAAACCCTGCTTTAGAGTCGCGAACACCACCAACCACCTCAACTTCAACCTTAACCCAAATATCGTGACCTACGAAATCAACCATCATCGACAACTACACACTTGCTGAAACCATCGACTTCCACTGCCACTTCATCTCAACCACCTACCAACCAGCACCAGGAACCACCTCACCTAGTCTCCGCATCAAAATCCTCCACACGCGAAAACTCTTGAACATGCGACATCTTCCTCAATCACCGCCCCGACCAATTCGCGACTTTCAAGCGCCCAATCCCCAAATTACCGAACCCAATTTGAGCCAATCGAGCCACCAAACCATTGTTTCCAATCGAACCACATCCTCAAATCGAACTCACAGTTTTGATTTCGAACACCTACAATCCTATAATAAATTCCGACTTCGAACTTTTTTATTTTTTATTTTTGAGGATCGCACATTCTCTGTTGATAAAGTGTGATAAATAAAGGGGAGAGGGATTTAGGGTTTTCGAGTGAAGGATGAAAAGAAGGGGTTCGTGGTGAAAATGAGAGGGAGACGAAATCATTTACCGCTAACTTTTTCAATGTGGGAATAGTAATTTTGCACCGGTTGTAAATAAAACTGATGCAACTAACACTATTTGCATCGGTATATTTTCTTCGGTTGTCGATGATAACCGATGTAAATTGTATTTTTTTACTATCTAATGCTTTCCACATACCAAATGCATCGGTTATTTAAACGCAATCGATGCAAACACTTCTGTGTGCATCGCTTGTGGTAACAACCGATGCAAATGAGGCGAAGCAACATGCGTATTTTGTACTAGTGTTAAAGTAGAATCATAGTTCAAAAATGATTGCTAAAACTAGTTTTAATAAAGTAAATGATCCGAGGAAGTATTTAATGTAGATACAAGTTATTATTAATTAAGTAAGTTGATATAATTAAGAATAATTAATTAATGAACTAAATTAAAGCTTAATTACTTTGTAATTAACAATGATTACTTAAAGAAGTAATTAGTGGAAATGGATGTAATTAAGAGATAATTAACTAGGGATTAAGTGATTTATTAATTAAATAATTAATTAATGTAATTTAGTTTAGGTTAATTAATTTGTCTAATTAATGATAATCACTTATTAGTTAATTGGATAGTTACTAGGTGAAGTAATTGGTGTATAATTACTGAATGTAATTAAGGATAGATAATTACTTACGGGGGTAATTAGTGTATAATTATTTATGGGAGTAATTAGTGGATAATTACTTATGAGAGTAAATAAATGGAAGTGATTAAGGGTAAATCACTTGATGTTACTAATTAAAGGATCAATTAATATAATTGGTTTGAAGGTTAATTAATTAAAGAGTTAATTAATTTATTGAAGGATTAAGGTTCATTAATTAAAAGAAAGTAATTAATTAAAGAAGTAATTGAGGATCATTAAGTAATATAAATTAATGATGTAATTAAGGGTTGATTAATTAAGATTAATTAATCAATAATAAGTAATTAAAGTGTAATTAATTTATGTAATTAATTAAGGATTAACGTAATTAATGAAGAAATTAAAGGTTAATTTCTGTAAATGGTTAAGAATAATTAATTTATGAAATTAATTAAAGGTTAATTACTTGAATGTAATTAAAGGATAATTGGTCAAGAATGATTAATTAAGATGGAAATTAAAAATGGTTAATTAATTGGTTTATAATTAATGAATGGTTAAGTAAGCCAGGATTTATAGAATAAAGTAATTAATTTAATTCAGAGCTATATAAACTCTTGGAATACTTATTTTAGAAATGCCATCCAACTTTAAAGTTGAATTGTGGTTCACTTAAATAACTTGGGCTAAGATGGTATTTAAAATTGGAAGAGACCGGAGTCGGGTATTAGTAAATACCCGAAAACCACTTCGATTCTTTACAAATTGATACGTGGAATCAATAGGTTGTAATGGAATGATTTAAGTGTAGTGGAATGATTTAAGTGAATTGGACCATATAATCTAAGTTATGGCACTTAGAAACTGATGTGTGAAATAAGTGATGTCTATAACAACCTATGAAGTGAAAATTGATATAAGCTACCCGGGATTGAATAAATTTTGTATCAAAATTTCTTGTTAGTTGGGTTTACTCACGCTGGTTTCCAGCCTGACCCGGGTGTTACTTTGTAGTAATGCTTGGGTCAGACCGAGTATTACAGATTTTCAGGTAAGGACGTTCTGGAGCTCAGGAGTCGAGCTGGATGGTAGGAACGTGTAGAGTATTTCCGATGTAGTATAATATTGTAAATCTGAGACATGTTGATTTGTATATGTCCAATGATTGAGTATATGTATAACTCTGATGTATCAAAATGTAATCGACAGAATATTATTCTTTTGTAAACAGTTATTATTTATTGTTATATTTTATCCGCTGCGAATGTGAGATGTTGGTTTTTCTGTTCTTCTTCTTCTTCTTCTATCTCCTTCTTCTTTTTCATTACTATCTGGAATTTTTGGGTTCGAAAATTTTGGGTCGTTACAGTTGGTATCAGAGCTGAAGGTTAAGTGAGAACCTTGGCTCTGGTGGGATTACTCATTGAGGATAGGGTCAATGGTACCCTAGGATGAGTTGAGAGTGTGTGTGTATCTCTATATATATATATATATATACGAGAGCGTACTTGTTATTTGCTTATATAAAGATTTTAAATGATTTTATATAACAATATATTTTAATATATAAAGCAATATTTTCCTTCTAATAAATATTAAGGTAATTTAGTTGTTAAATTATTGAAACTTAATTAAGTGGTAATAGAAATATAACTAAATTGAAATTAAACGAAGATAAGTTTGAAATGGACTCAAACTAAAATTAAAATCTTGAATTTGGAGAAGAATTTTTAGAGTAAATAATATAACTCATACTATTTTGATATAGTCTTATTTTAAAACAAGAAATGTTTGGAAGATTTTTAAGGGATTTGTTTTAAAATTAAAACCAAGGGTGGTTTAAAATTTAAAAGTAACCTGGTGTGTAAAGGAAACAAAATATGAAAATAAACTCTAAGGTTGAGTTTTGAATTTTCCTTGGAATGAGATGTGATACCCAAAGTGATAAGTTTTTGAACTTAATAAGTAGGAGATTATTAATGTAAAGTTTAAAATTTAAATTGGGAATTCACATTGAGTAAGATTGACTAGATTAAGTAAATTGAATTTAAATTGGGGGAAGTTAAATAAGTTAATGGATAACCTGATTTGGAAATTTCAAGATGAAATCGGGATTTAACTTGGGAAGTTAAATGGTTAGTTTGAACTGGGAGTTTTTGTGATCTCAAAATGGGTTTGAGATCTGGAATTTGAATTCAAAATTAAATGGTTTAAAGATATAAGTTGATTTGATTTAAAGGATTAAATCAACAGTTTAAAATTTAACTCGAATTTATATAATGCTGGATGGTTTAAATTTAAAATTTGAATTGAATTAGTTCAAATTGAGTTTGATTTGAATTGATTGAAATTGTGATCGTAAATGTATAAGTATAAAATTCAAGTGGAAAATTTGAAATCGGATTGATGTGAAACGATTTGAAATTGTAGTGGGTTCAATTTGAAATTAGTCCAAATTGATTTGAATAATTTGGAATTGTAATTAAAGTTGAATAGTTTTAAATTAAAATGGAATTTGAATTGAATTTGGGAGGAAATCAAGAATAATTCAACTTGATTTGGAAATGGAGTTTGAAATTGGGATTAATTCAAATTGGAGTTGAAACGAATTGAAATTGGAACTAGTTCAATTGAAATTTAATTGAATTAGTAGAATTTGAGATCAAAGTTGAATAAAGTTAAAATTGGAAAGAAATTGAGGTTAATTCAACTTGGATTGGGGTTGAATCAATTTCAATGGAAATTGAAGTTATTTAAATTGGAGTTAAGTCAATTTAAATGGAAGTGGAAATTTGAATTGAGTTGATTGGAAATGGAGGTTGGGAATTGAACAGTTTGACTCTGGACTATTTTCAAAATAAATTGTTTTAGTACAAATCTATTTTTTCCAAACTATTTTCAACTTTTCTTTTAAAACCGAAAACCATCTTATACGTACATAATTATTTTTGGAACTATTTAACAAATTTTCAACTGTTTTATAAACTAATTACTATTTTTCAACTATTTTACAAATTAATTACCATTTTACATCTATTTTGCAATTATCTAAAATTTTTGAAACTGTTTAACTATTTTCCAACTATTTTACAGCTATTTTACAAACTAATAATTATTATTTTTAACTACTTATCTATTTAAGAAAAAATATTTTTTCAAGCTAAATTTAAACTGGACAAAGTTCAAACTGATTATGATTAAATATCCATTTGAGATAAGAATTGAGGTGATAATCCAAATAAGGATTTAAGCAATTATGAGTAAGTGAATGAAAATCAAAGTGAATGTGAATTCAAAGAGAATTGATTTGGCTAATAATCAATGAAGTTAAATACGTAGGATGTACGTATATTATTCTATTCGCATAGTGATTTGATCTAGATTCGAGCATAGAATTTCGAGATAGTTATATCGACCCGAGGTGGGATTTTCCACTCGATTTTAGATGGCGAACTTGGATATGGATTGTTGATTGGTTCTGGATATTCTCTATCATAGTTATGACTATGCAAGGAGAATGACGGTTTCTGATCAAGAAACCCGATCTGAGTCTGCACTAGGAAGTCGGGTGGACGATACTAGTTCGGAAGTGAAATTATGTGATTGAATTAGCAATCAAATTGATATAACGTATGAATGATATGTGTACATCGTACGGGTTTGAATGAAATTGTTACTGGATATTTGAGGATAATAATTGTGAAATGGTTTTTGAAATGAAAGGTATATTTTATAAAATATATGATGAAGCAAAATGGAAATTTGATATTTCTATAGTAGAAATTTACTTTATGAAGTAAGTAATATGTTTAATGACTTTACAGGGTAATCAAATTTTAATATTTGATTTGAAGTAAATAAAGTTATATATCTTTGTTATATAAGATAAATCCCCTCTTGTTGAATCTATAGCCAGAAGAAAATGGTTTTTGAAAGTATATGAAGTATAAAAAGGGTTTTATAGAAGTTTGAAATGATCCAAAGTTTTAAAGATTATATATATCTGAATATATGTATATATATAAAGGATCTTATAAGGATTTTGGAAAAAGTTTTTGGGAACCCTTGGATTTGGAAAGGCTTTTGATTGTTGGGTAAAATCAATATTGAAATTTGGAAAGCCTAGTTTGAGAATTATCGATTTGGGATAATCGATTTTGTGTAATGGAGCCTTGTATGAGATCATACTAGGTGTATGATTTGAAAGATACTATATGTGTATAGTATAAAGTGTTTTGATGATGGCTCTAGGGAAAAAGGCACTCCCTTGAAATGAACTTCTCAGGAGTGCCACCGGGTGGTGCTGCCTTGAGACCCAAGGGGGTTTCTAAAGTTGATCCTGTAAGGAGTCCGAACAAAACTAGTTCCTGAGGATTATGAGTAGAGTATACCATAGCGAAAGTCGTGTGTGCCGCTGAGAGTCAACAGTTACATGGACTTTTGTTGCGATGGCAACGTAACCCAGGATGTAACTGCGACCTATGGTAACATAGCGAAAGCCGTGTGTGCCGTTGAGAGCCAACAGTTACATAGACTTTTGCTGCGATGGCAACGTAACCCAAGATGTAACTGCGACCTATGGTAACATAGCGAAAGTCATGTGTGCCCCTGAGAGCCAACAGTCTGCGTTTGATTTTATATCGGTAGACTGCGACCTATGTAGGAGTGGAGAAGTTTCATTTTGACAGCGAAAGTCGTGCGTGCCACTGAGAGCCAACAGATACATGGATTTTTGCTGCGATGGGAACGTATCCTGGAATGTAACTGCGACCAGTTGTGGGTTCCATGGCGTAATCGAGGGGCGCGGCGTGCCTACAGTTACATGGACTTTTGCTGCGATGGCAACGTAACCCAGGATGTAACTGCGACCATGGATGGGAGTGATGATTTCCAGAGCATTCTCACCAAAGATATTTCTGATATTTTCAAAAATGTTTTCTGTATTTTCAATAAAATTATTTTCCAAATATTATCACTGGGTGTTGAAAATGGGTCTGCTAAATATTTGTAGATTTTCAGTCTTACGCCTGATCAACGTATGACCGAATTTCTATGAGAACAAGGATGGACTGATTTAGACATCGAGTTATAAAAAGTATTTTTATTAAAACTATTTTATAATATAAAATAGATTTTAAAAGTGTTTTAAAAACGATCAAAGAAAATTTATATAATTTTAAGCATTTTAATAAATTCCGGCTTCGTTTCTTTTCGGGGACGAAAAGATTCAAAGGGGGGAGGAATGTGATAACCCGGATTTTGGGACATCTGATAATTTAATAATTAACTGTTTCAATCAATTAAACAAATTAAATTCTGATAATAAAAGATATCTGGATAAATATTTATTTGACAATATCTTGATTTAATTAATATAAAATTGTCCAAATTGTTATTTCAAACAAAATAATAATGTGCTTTATATATATATATATATATATATATATATATATATAGGTAAATAGATCTGATAATAAATATATATAACTATATCCATGTGGATTTTAAATTGGATTTTGAGTTGGATTTGAATTTGGATTTAAATTTGAAATTTAAAAGGTATGTATATTAAATATATTTTGAACTAAAAATATGTTATGTGTGATTTTACTTAGAATATAATTGGTTTTCTATTATTTTCTTTACAGGATTTTATAAAAGGATGTACTAGACTAGTATAATTATTTCTAAACACATAATTGGGTTTTTATTTCTTTTCTTTCAAATTATATTTAAGATAAATTAAGGAAAAGTTTAAGTATTAGGAACACTTAAACATTTACAAATATATATATATTTAACACATATTAGTATATAAAATTACAAATATAAACTAATTATGCATTATAACAAGTGTAAACAATTTATAAATTAATAATGACAAGTGTATTCTAAATTGCACATGTAATACAAGTGTCATTTCCTTTTTCTTTTAATTAATAAATGAAATAAAGAACTTAGTTATATATATATATATATCTTTCTACTCTTATTCCCACTTTTCTTTTACATGTTTTAAATCTGAAGTAATAAAACTGGGATTAAAGATTGAACAATTCCTTACAAATCATCAAGCAAAAATTTCAGCTTTAGTTTCTAGTTATGCATAAATCAGAGGCAAGAAGGCAACAACTATTCAAATCCTCCAAGTTAAATAAATCAATAAGCAACTAAATTCAAACATCAAGCAAAAGGATTTAAATTTCAACAAGCAAAAGAAGATTTAATGAAGAACTGCTCTCTGCATGTCTGGAAATTCAAGAGCTTGGAAAACAAATATAGTTCTTTGTCCTCTGCATGTTGGTGAGTAAACCAACTTCTTATACTAATCTGTGAGTAAGTTTTTGAACCTGGATTTTAGCTGGTTGTTTAATAATCATGTTAAAGTAAAAAGTGATGAAGTACTGTGTGCATGCAGATAGGTATGGATATGAGTGAGTGGAATATGCCTGTAAGAGAACATACATGGTTCTCTGTTCTGACATAACGGGTTTCCATACATGTTTTGAAATCAAAATCCTTCTCTTCTGATTTTTGTTAAACTTCAGACTTTAAACAAAAGTTGTTGGTTTTAACACGATTCAAAATTTAAAAATATATTTAAATAAAACAAATCGAAGTTCCTCTGGGAAATTTGAAAATACAGACATAAATTAAATTATGCCAAAATTTCTGTGACAACCCGGAATTTTCGAGCAATATCAATTTAATAATCTGCATTAAATATTAAATTGATTTGATATATCTTTGTTAATTAAATCTGAATTGATACTTTTCTTTTAATAAATATCTAATTGGTAAATTTTATCTGTTAAAAATTAATTGAATTGTTTTCTATTTATAAATGTATATATTTGTATACATTGTAAATAGATGAGATTTGTTTTATAGTTTAACTAATAAATTATGTTTCAAATGCTAATATACATTTTAGTGAATTGAAAATTATATGTTATTTAATATAAACTTTTAAAAGATGAACAAATAAATAAATATGTGATTTTAAATACATAGGGTAAATGCTTAAATAGCTTGAAACTTATTTTAACTTAAGTTTAAATTTAGTATTTATTAACAAAAAGATTTGTTTTCTTTTCTTTTTAGTATAGCTTGATTTAAAATATGGATTTAAAATGATATATGAGTTTTAATATAATTTTGTAAAACAATACATTAACATACATTAATAAAATATGTAGTTTATGACAAAAAGATAATTTATTTATTGATCATTTCAAATTGATAAATGAGTTACTTTTAAATAATGTTAATAAATATAAATACAAGACTACAAGATAAATTGGGAAAATATAAAGTAATTACATTAACTACATTACAATAGCATAACAACTATCAAGTCATTTAGTTTTCAAGCAACAAACATAGAAATAAAACAAAATATACATAAAGCTATAAATTAGAAGTTAAAATACTGTATGTAATAAGTTAAATAGAAGTAAACATATAGAATACATTCATAGATTATAAAGCTAAGTATAGATACATTTCAAATACAATAGCAAGTCACATAAATTTCAAAACATAATAACAAGTCAACATTGAAACTGGAAACAAATAATTTTCAAAATTGTAAACTAACATAAAAAGGAACTGCAGTATACATATATATATAAGTTTAAAGTATCAAGACAAATATCTATTGTACAAACAAAATCTAGGAAAAAATTAAAATATGTGCAGGCCAAATTAAACAAAATAAAGTAATCAATGTAAATCTTTCTAGCACACAATAAAATATCTTTGTTTTGTTTACAAACATCATAGTACTATAACCTGTAGATGCAAGTATATATCACTTATCTTCATATCAGTTCGAATGTAACCTGGAAAGAAAGACGGTAACAAAGTAATATATATATGTGAAGCTTGCTAGAGAAGACAGTAATGCATACTTAAGCAAACAAACAAAAGAAATTAATGTAAAATCTTTTAGTACACAAGTATTTCATATCAACCTCCATTTATAAAATATCTTTGTTTTAAAATTTGCACACACAAGATTTTCATGCTATATTGTACAAATATTGTTAAAGTTTTATGAAACATAATAATATACACTGTCTGTATAATATTACCTGTCTGCATATGCCCTGTATATTTGTTTATAAATTAGCTTCATCTGCGTATCAGTTCGAACTAAGTAAAATCTAGAATAAACTTCATTTTAAACTAAAACTAGCTTCTACTTGAACATCAACCAAGAATAATACAACTGAGAATCAAAGGAAGTGTAACCTGTAAATTTTCAAGCTTGTTGCTTAATAAAGGAACCTCTGTCTTCTCTGCAAGTCTGTGAGTAACACTTTTATAAATTTCTTAGGTTTTAATCTGTTGCAAGCTAAATTTTTGGATGCTTAAAATTTTTGTATGAATCTATACATATTCCTTTCTCTGGCAAATTGCAAAATAAATTAGTGCAAACTGAATTCTCTGTGAGTAACATTTTCTTATTTATTATTATTTAATATAACTTAAGTTAGAATGGTGGTATGTGTTTTTTGTGATGATATGTAAGGTAAGCATTCAAGTATATGTTGCAGTGAATCACCTGAATGTAGATATTTACATATACTGTGCATTACCGTAAAATTTAGAAACTCTGTTCAATTTTTCAAGGCCAAACTTTGTTCAAAAATTTATTTGATCTTGTTTCAATCCATGTTACTGTAAAATTTAGAAACTCTGTTCAATTTTTCAAGGCCAAACTTTGTTCAAAAATTTATTTGATCTTGTTTCAATCCATGTTAAATCTTAAGCCTTGAATGAAATATATTTGTTACACTATAAACTTGTGTTTAAAATTTTATTTTAAGTAAATAAACTTGTGTTGTCATTGGAAAGAGCTAAAACACAGAACCATCTTCAAACATGTGAAAACTCAAGTTTAATGAATTACAAATTCATGAATATAAACTGAATTCATATACAAAAATATGATTTTTAAGGTAGGTTTTGGAATTTTTAATGGTGTATTGTGAGAGCAGTTTGTGTTTTAGTGTTTGGAGCGTTTCGAGTCGCCGCGGATGATCAAGTCGATCTGGTGGTGTGAGTTTCGGTCTGGGGGTGGAGGAGGTTGCCGTGGAGCTAGGAAAAATGATAGGTGGCGGCGCAATGGGTTGTGGAAGCATTGGCATGGACTTAAGGTTCCTAAACCTAAATTGTACTGTGCTTTGAAGTTTTGATCGATGCGGCGATTGCAGGCGACCGAGTGCTACAAGGTTTTGAGGGAAGGTGAAGGGAAGGTGGACGAGGCTACGGCAGGAGTTTCACTTGCTCCGGTGGTCGTAGTTTTGAGCGCGTGGCGTTGACAGGCATGGAGGGGAGGTGGTGAAGTATTTTCCAGGTTTTGTGTTCTGTTCCTCTATTTTTACGCGCAAGGGAAATCTCGAAGCAAATGCTGTTGTTTTATCGGGGGAACTCGTATGTTACTCGAAGCAAACCAAAGGGGGGGGGGTCGGGTTATTAGTTTTCAGGTTTGTAAAACCTGTAACAGGTTTTAACAGTTTTCAACTGTTTTGTAACTTTTGTTTTAAAACTCAAAATCAAAGTTAAAACCTAGTTCTAAATCAAAGTTTAACTGTGAATTTAAGTTAGTTTTGAAATAAAGTTGAAAATAATAAAGTTCCATAATTTAAATTATTTTATTAACTTAAAAGTGCTTAATGATTAGGTGTATTCAAAAAGAGTTGAATTTCAAAAATGAAATATAAATTGTTAAGAAGGATTTAAACAAGTTACTCCAAAATTTATAACAAGAACTTAGATTTGAAATTCTAGATTTGGAAATAAAAGAAAGTATTATAATTTGAATTGATTCTAATAAGTTTTAATGCTATTGAATAAGTAAGTTTTAAAGGGGTTTTGGAAAAAATTAGTTTTAAAACTTTATTAAGGATAAATTGGGTTTATTTAGAAAGTAAATTGAAATAAATGTTTTTAAACATGTTGAAAGTGAAAATTTGAATCAATTATAGAATATTACTTTAAGTAATGAAGTTTATAGAATTTTATATACATTAACTTTTAAGTTAATTAGGTAAAGATAATTAATGTTTGATATTAATTAATTTAGTAATTCTAAGTTTGAATGTATTAATATAAGTTAAATAATGGATTAATTAACTAATATGTGATTAAGAACCATAGATTAGATTTTTATTTAAATTAATAAAATTTTAATGGTTAATCTAACTTATAATTAATAATGATTAAACTAAGTTAATTATTTTAGAAGAAAATAATTAAATAAGTGTTAGTGAAGATCATTAACTAGATTATTTCATAATTAATTAATGTGATTGATTTTTAATAAAATTAATTGGATTAATTAATTCAATAATAATCATTGTAATAGTTTAATTGTAATTATTTATTTGGAAGGTAATTATGAAATTAATTACTTATTGATTGTGTAAATTGATTTAATTTGAGTTAATTAATTTAGTTTAATTAACCGATATTTTGGAAATAAATTACTTAGTGAAGTAATTGATGAAATCATTGGATGATGAGAAATAGAAGTAATTGGAGTATAATTACTTGAAATTAATCAAGGGATTAATTAAGCTTGTTATTGAGAAGTAATTAATTTAGGACAGTTAATTACTGTGTGTATTAATCAAGGGGGTTAATATATGTGATTTGAAGATTTGTAATTAATAAAATAACAAATGAAAATGTAATCATTAATTAATATAATTAATGATGGGATCAGAGGTTGATTTATTTGGGAATAATAAATCAACGAGATAATTAAATGATAATCAATCGATATAAATGTAATTAATTAATGGATTTATTCAAGATTAATTTCTGTAAATAGATTAAGGAAACTACTGGAATGCAGCAAAAAATATTTAAATCAAGATGATTAATTGGAATATATAAGAAATTGATGATAAGATTTAAATTAAGTTAATTAATTTTAATTAATTTTAGAAATCATTTGATGATTTGGTATGTAAAATTACTTGGTGTAATTAATGGAGAATGATTACTTAGAATAGTACTTAGATGATAATTTTTTGATGAAATTCATACAAGATGATTTGTAAGTAAAGTAATTTGGGTAATTTCTTTCGAAATTAATTAAGGATTAATTTATATGAATAATTAATCATGAAATGATTAATTTGTTATTAAGTAATTAATGGTAGTTAATTACTGTTTTGTTATTAATCAAGGGTGATTAATAATTGTGTTTAATTTAAAAATTAATCACTTAATGTAATTAAATTAAATAAAGAAATTTTATATAAATTGAAGATCATAAATTAATATAATTAATGATGTAATTAAGAATTGTTAATTAAGGAATAATTAATAAGGAAGTAATTGAATGTTAATTGCTATGAATGATTTAGAATAATTCAATTGAGAAATTAATTAAAGACTAAATTATTTCTTGTAATTAGAGAATGATTAATTAATGGTTGCAAGAGCAGGATTTATGGAATGAATGATTAATTTAATTTAATTTAAATTAATTAAAGATAGAAGTAGTAAATTTAATTCACTTTAACTTAATTATAGCTTGTGATTCATAAATCATTGCTTATAGATGATATTGATATTTCATTGATTGATTGTGATCTCAGATGTGGATGAGTAATATCTATGTGTTATGGATGTATGGTTTAAGTATGATAATGTTTAATTATCTGTTTGGATGATGATATTAATTATCTGTTTATGATGATAATGTGGTTATCTATTATGAGATGTGAATTATCTATCTGTGTGTATTGATAATATTGAATTCACTGTTAAGACTAAATAGACAACTTGGCCTTAAAAGACACGTTTTGGATTTCGATGAGACCGGGATCGGTTTTTCTTATTTGGAACATCCGAAAACCACATCGATTCCAAATTAACGATGGGTCGTGAATCTGAAGTGAAGATGAAGATTCAGAATGCAAGGGTTATCGTCGTTAACTCTGAGGGTGATTCCAAAACGAGTGTAACGAGATGATGCCTTCGGTTTCGTTCGAACCCGGAACGAACTTGTATGGATCGAATGCTTTCAGCACATCATCAGGTGGACGATGAGCATTCTAAGAGATATGTTCTATAAAGGTAATCGTTACCTCAAGCCTCATCAATCGGGAATGGCTAAAACAGGGGAGGTGCAGTAATGTTAGGTGGGTCATGCCCAAGAAGGACAAGATATTTCCCCTGTCTAGATGTCCCTTTTTATTTCGGCTGTGTGGGCGGTTGGTTCGCGACAACTGCCAGGGTTTATCTTGTTCGGGACTGTTCAGTAAGGAGTGGTTCCGGCCTTGTGTTGCAGGGGGTCGGGAGTGATCCTCGGTACGTTGATCTAGGCTACGTACTGTGACGGGCGGTACCCCAGTATCCCTTCCATTGTATGGAATCCAAAATCCAATAAGTGCCTACGGTTTTGATTGTATTACCCACTTTTGTGGCTAGTAGCTGGAATTTAATAGATGTAACAATTTCGGCTATTTTCTATTTACTTGAAAACCCTAGACCTATTATAATATCACTGGATTTCCTATCAAATGTTTTGGTTAGCGTAAGGTAAAAACTTTTCCATGTTTATGTGTGGGAAGTCTTACGTGATACCTCTTCTTTCAAAGGTTTTGAAAAATTAAGCAACTTTAACCTGTTACTCATACCAGACCCATGTCTGACCCGGAGTTTATTTTTGTTTTCATAAACTCTCGGGTACCCAAATTTTTACGGGTAGCCAAGGGATTCAGGTTAGCTTTGACGAATTCTGGAGGAGCAATGGAGCAGGAGGCTTCAGCGTTTGTAGATATATATATAGTTCAGTTGTGTTGGTATCTTTGAGTCATGTTGTTGAGTTGTATTGTATTGAGTTGTATTAACTAGACAGATGTTTATAACTATCTAGTATGTGATGTATTATCTGTATAACTCTGATTGATGTTATATATTATGTAAATACTTATGTGATTAATATAATTTATTCGTTCCGCTGTGAGATTCTGATGTTGTTGTTTCTTTCTTCTCTATCTTTTCTATTTTCTCACCCTTTTCTTTCTTATAAACGATACGTCTTCCTGGGCGTAGGAAGTCGGGTCGTTACAATTTCAAACATCATAAATATTAGTTTCAGGTAGACCATCTTAAATGTCATTGAACATAATGATTTTTGAAAGAAGAATCGAGTTTTAATGAACTATTGATCGAGAAAATCGAAGTGGAACGATATTGGCACTTTTGATGATTTTGAAAGATCGTCTGCATGAGGGAAGTCGTGATTGGAATCGAAGGTTGTATGATGGATGGGAAGGTTGAGAAAAATGCTAGTTGTCTTTCTCCTAAGCCGTGGTGGACGTACTGGTGCGAATTAGGGTTTTTGGAGGTTGTACTGTCGCGACTAATTGTGAGGTAATCTCGTCTTATTCGAAGCATCGAGTTCAATTGCGAGGGTTAGGATGGTTGCGTGGGTTGATGTCGAGGTTGAGCTATGAAGGGTGAAGTTTCCAGTCACCTTGATTATCGGCGGTAGGTGTTTGGGTTAATCGAGTTTCTAATGCCTGTTTCTTTGAGGAGTTCGATTTTGAATCACTGGCGATTTGACATAGCTGAACGATCAGGTCGTTTGTGTGGGTGGTTGCCGATCTGAAGGTGGCCACGACATTGATCATCGATGGTCGGAGTTTGGGGGCATGTGCACGCGTGTGCACATATATCTGGTATGGGTTGAAGTTTGGGAAGATGGCTTCGTCTCGAGTTCGAGTTCGCGTGTCTCCGTGTTTGGCTCGAAGTAGTAGGGGCGACAGAGCTAGTGAGTGTTTAGTCCAGATTTTTAAATTTTCTTTTTAAACTTAAACTAAATCTTGTAAAGAAATGGAAAGTGGGATTTCCTTGGGATTTTGAAGAGTTTGTTCGGGTTTTCACTCGAGTTTTTATAGCTATGGCCTGGGTTTTTTTAAGGGGCTCGTGTGTTAAATGTGATTTCCAGGCCTACATTACTTTATCAGTTTTATAAGGATAAAGATAGTGAAAGGTTTTTATAACTCAATGAAAACAGGTTTTTATATTTTTAAGTATGATTTAAGTTCAAAAGAAAGGCATTTAAATAAGTTTTAAAGATTTATTAAATAACTTTGAAAGGGGTTTTCAAAGATTTAAAGGTTAAATTAAATGTTTGAATTGTTTTGTTTAAAGTAGAATCATATTTCAAATATGATTGCTAAAACTAGTTTTAATAAAGTAAATGATCCGAGGAAGTATTTAATGTAGATACAAGTTATTCTTAATTAAGTAAGTTGATATAATTAAGAATAATTAATTAATGAAATAAATTAAAGCTTAATTACTTTGTAATTAACAATAATTACTTAAAGAAGTAATTAGTGGAAATGAATGTAATTAAGAGATAATTAATTAGGGATTAAGTGATTAATTAATTGAATAATTAATTAATGTAATTTAGTTTAGGTTAATTAATTTTTCTAATTAATTAATGATAATCACTTATTAGTTAATTGGATAGTTACTTGCTGAAGTAATTAATGTATAATTACTGAATGTAATCAAGGATAGATAATTACTTATGGAAGTAATTAGTGGATAATTACTTATGGGAGTAATTAGTGGATAATTACTAATGGGAGTAAATAAACGGAAGTGATTAAGGGTAAATCACCTGATCTTACTAATTAAAGTATTAATTAATATAATTGATTTGAAGCTTAACTAATTAAAGAGTTAATTTATTTATTGAAGGCTTAAGGTTCATTAATTAAAAGAAAGTAATTAATTAAAGAAGTAATTAAGGATCATTAAGTAATATAAATTAATGATGCAATTAAGGGTTGATTAATTAAGATTAATTGATCAATAAAATAATTAAAGAGTAATTAATTTATGTAATTAATTAAGGATTAATGTAATTAACGAAGAAATTAAAAGTTAATTTCTGTAAATGGTTAAGAATAATCAATTTATGAAATTAATTAAAGGTTAATTACTTGAATGTAATTAAAGGATAATTGGTCAAGAATGATTAATTAAGATGGAAATTAAAAATGGTTAATTGATTGGTTTATAATTAATGAATGGTTATATAAGCCAGGTTTTATAGAATAAAGTAATTAATTTAATTCAGAGCTATATAAACTCTTGGAATACTTATTTTAGAATTGCCATCCAACTTTAAAGTTGAATTGTGGTTCACTTAAATAACTTGGGATAAGATGGCATTTAAAATTCGAAGAGACCGGAGTCGGGCATTAGTAAATACCCGAAAACCACTTTGATTCTTTACAAATTGATACGTGGAATCAATAGGTTGTAATGGAATGATTTAAGTGAATTGGACCATATAATCTAAGTTCTGGCACTTAGAAATTGATGTGTGAAATAAGTGATGTCTATGACAACCTGTGAAGTGAAAATTTATATAAGTTACCCGGGATTGAATAAATTTTATGTATTAAAATTTCTTGTTAGTTGGGTTTACTCAGGTTGGTTTCCAGCCTAACCCGGTTGTTACTTTGGTGTAATGCTCAGGTCAGACCGAGTAATATAGATTTTCAGGTAAGGACGTTCTGGAGCTCAGGAGTCAAGCTGGATGGAAGGAACGTGTAGAGTATTTCCGCTGTAGTATAATATTGTAAATCTGAGACACGTTGATTTGTATATGTCCAGTGATTGAGTATATGTATAACCCTCATGTATTAAAATGTCATCGAAAGAATATTATTCTTTTGTAAACTGTTATTATTTATCATTATATTTTATCCGCTGCGAATGTGAGATGTTGGTGTTTCTGTTCTTCTTCATCTTCTATCTCCTTCTTCTTTTTCATAACTATCTGGAATTTTCGGGTTCGAAAATTTCGGGTCGTTACAACTACCGTAAGGCCTCCCCGCACACACACAATGCAAGTGCATAATTGGAGGAGATTTCTCCTTATGATAGTCAAATATGCTTGATATGTTGAATATGCGCTTATATGTTTTTGTTTGATGATAATAAACATATATATTAATTTAAATGTATTTGGTTATGTACTATTTTGTTTTACATAGATTAAATAAATATTTGTTGAATAAAATAAATTATACAGAATTCGAATTTGAATTCAACCAGAACAAGTTACACAGTTTTTGAATTCAAACAGAAATTTTATTCAAACAAATATTTATTAAAATCTTGAATAATACAAATTCATGCTCTCACTATACATATACATTTTTGATTACATCACGATTACATCACAAATATTTTTACATTGATAACCTCACTACATATCACTCACACTCGTATTTTGTCTTCAACTGCATTCCAGTTTGAATCCAGCATCTGAGAAATCTGCAAAAATATTCACTAACGCAGTAAAATTGAAAAAGAAATATTTTTGCAATATAAAATTAAATATGACTTTTGAAAATATGGTTTGCCTCAGTTATTTGGGTTGTTCGTCATCATTCACACTTGAATTCATCACAAAGTCGTGCATATAGATATTACAGGGACAGGTAACCATAAGTGGCTGCAATACACACGTGTACATTCATACACGTGTGCACTGCCTCGCCAACTCGTATGCGCAGCCAACAAGAGCAAGTGTACAACAGTGTCAAGTTGTAAACAGTCAAAGGCAAGACACATGGAACAATGCAACACAGACCAAATGCTCAAGCCACCAAGATGACCAGAACAATGATCAAGCAAGTCCAATTCGAATTCATGATAGCAGACCAGTGTAAAAAAAATCAAGTGATCAACACAACAATGAAGAAACAACAAGTCACAATGTCACGGCAAGGTCAAGTGACAACAGAGCAGACAACTCAAATTCCAAATGCATCAGTACATGAATACTGTAACAAATGCAAGCTCGACTATCAGTGCAATGAACACTACAACAATGACCAATGAACAAAGAACAGAGATCAGACAGGTCAAGCAACAAGGCAGATCACAAATGCATGCCACCAAGTAAACAAACTTAGGCAAATCAGTAACCAACACAATACCAAGTTCAACAACATCAAGTACAAGTCTCAAATGTCCAGTTAAAACTTCAACAAGACAGTGATGCTCAACTAAAGTTAAGAAAAGACCAGCTACAGAAATGCATGCAAGTGTCAAAGTACAGGTGCAAGTGTACATAAGAGAAGTACAAAATGACCAAACAGCAATGCAAGTATAAGTATGGCAGTGAAATGCAGTGAAGTGCACAAACAACATGACAACTGACATGAATACATCAATAAACCAAGTAGCAGTATGAAGCAATTTGAAGCAACGGTGAACCTGAACAGGTACACAAGTGTGCCAGAGAAAGAAAGGATGAAAGCTACATGATACACAGTGATGCATAGCAACTGCATAGCAGCTACACAACAAAGCAATGACCAGAACACAAGTACAAGCAAATAAATGCAATAAGAAGTGATATAACAGCAACTACAGGTACTCAACAAGGTGAAATCAAAGTGTGCAACTCGAAAATGGATACAAGTGACTCAGACCAAATGCAGTAACATACTGCAACAACCAAAACCAGTTCAACAAGTATGAACCAGTCAAGGCAACTTGAAGCATACAAGCTCAATGAAGATTGCAGCAATACACAGATGAACAAAATAACCAAGTGCAACATCAAACAGAATGAAATGCACAATGTCACAGCAAACTGGCACCAGCTAGAAGATCAACTCGAAGCAATTGACCACAAACAACAATTTAGCTCGAAGAAGTGACAGTAGACAAGTCAAAGAATAACATTGCAGACTCAAATTATCAACTAATCAACAGTGCACAACCAACTCGAGAATATACACGATCAAGACCAAATGCAAACTGCAGTAGTACACTTGAACAACATTGAAGCCGTGGATATGATTCAAGAAATCAAAACAGTGCAGTGATGATCAGGGCACAAAACCAAGTAAGAAATTCAAGTGTGTAAATTTGAAAAAGTCAAATGAATTCAACACCGTGGTGACCACGTAAATCACTGCCGTATCGATCACGTTGAGAAAGAAAATCAGGAAAGACGTGCGCAACAGGTAATTGAGAATTAGGAAAGTATCAAATTGATACGAAGGAATTCAAGTGTCGTGAATTCATATAAATTCAACCCGAAGGTATCATCATCAGTTATGAGCTTCAATTCACAATCAAACTATCAATCACAAACCCAAGTTCATCATCGGCAAGCAGAGCAACCATCGAATTCAAGCATTCAAGCAAAAAGGAAAGTTACATACCAAATTGAAGCCGAATTCCAGAAGCCCTAATTTCACAATCGATCAACAGAGGAGCTAAGAAAATCAGATAATCAACATAAGCGTGCTCCAGAAAAGCCCCAAGAATCAAAGCCGCAATTTTACAGTAGCAAAGAAAAAGGGACCGAAGCCCTAGTTTTGAAAGAGAAGATCAGCCGCAAATAATTCACGAGCAAAAGAAGGGAACGGGTTGAAATTCAAGTGGGTCGGCCTTATTATTAAAAGGGGGATTTAATTTCTAATTTTATTAAAGGGGTTTTCTTTATTTTGAGCAAAAATTGTAGAGTCAAAGTTCGTATTTTAATTTTTGCTCCTGGTTTAATTTTGAAGTTGTTTTTTCTTTTTGAGTCAAAGAATTTGTAAATCACCACCTAGGGATTAGGTAGTGTCAGATTGTCTATTTAGAATTAGTTCAGTGAGCAGGGAGTGCGAGTTTGCAAAGCTCGATAGGCGGGAGCAGTGTTTGCGAGTGAGCGAAACTCTATAGGCGGGAGCAGGGTGTGCGAGTCTAGTAGAGTGTTTGTGAGCGCGAGCAAAAGGGTCTGCGAGTCTAGTAGAGTTGTTGTAAGCGTGATACTGTTTAATTCTAATAGAAATCTGTGAATGCAGCAGTAGGCAGGGGTTGCCGAAGCTGGGTAAATTTTGTGTGTGATTTACTTTTTAGCATATTTATTTCTGCAGTTTATTTCTGTGTTTAAATCGAGAAAATTTGCTATAACCCTATTCACCCCCCCTCTTGGGTTAATCTAGATCCTACATGATATGCAAAATCCTTTTTGATATTATTATTAATGCATAGTGGAAAACATTTCGAAAGTATAATATTAATCTTAGCCAGCATAGGTACCATTATATTATGCCTGTATAGCTACCTCCTGAGGAGGCAGGTTATAAAATTGCAATCGTAAAGGGTTCGTATTGTTTCTTTGGTTTCCAACAAATGGTCAGGCTTAGGATCTTCCTACTCCCATATGGGTACGCTCTGGAGGGGCACCCCGAGAACTTAACCAGCTCTCTGCCAACACAAGGCCGGGTTACCTCTGTAAGTAGGTAACTACTACACAAGTATGCCATCCCCCCGTCGTTTGCGACCTGTACCCGAGGATCCTCAACCACAAAGCAACAACCACAAAATATAATAAATTTGCAGCAACAACATAGGTAAAATATCTGGGCTCCATACCATGATACTACCCTTTTCCAGAAGGAAATGGCATACCCTCAGGGGGGTGCTACTCCCAAATAACTTTGCCGCATCCTTCCTGTTTTGACCATTTTCCGGGGTGTGAGGTCCGACGAAGTCTCGTCCACAAAGCTACATTTTTCACAAAGTCATGCTTCGATCAACAAATGATCAACAACACTTTGTATGACACATTACCAAATTGGGAATGTATCGCTAGTAACTATCAACTACATAACCTCTGAGCTCGTACGTCTCAGAGAAGGGTGTTAAGCTAAGAGAATAAATTCTCCGCTACCAACAGAAATGTTTTCGATGGAAACCAGCTTTACATCTCAAAGTGTAACGTCAGACACACATCCATACAAGTCTGTTCCGAGATCGAACAAAACCGAAGACGCTTCAAAGAAGCCCTTATAATCCGGATATTCACTAATCATGTCCGGAATCCCCATCACAACGGGTGATAAAATCTCTATACCGGAGCAACCCGGTGCAGAGACATTCGACAAGTAATCCTTTCGCTTTTGAAATTACCCGGTCTTAAACATCATCGTCAAATGCAATCCCATTTCATCGTATCATCATTCAGAATGGGTTTTATAACACAAAGTCCTCTCCCGGCTAATCCGAATAACGAGCGCCTATTTTGAAAAAAAGTGTTACATTCAAATTTTAAACAAATCACAATCAATTTCCACTTTGATCTTTTAAATAGAAGATCCATCACAATCAAAAAGGTTCGATGTGGTTTTCGAATATCCATTTGGAATCCGACCCCGAGTCGCGTTGAAATTCAAATGCCGTTTAAAGGCTAATACTAATAGTCGGTTATTTAAGTATCAATCAATATTTACAATAAATACTATCAAAAAAAATTCACAGCAATCACCAAGATTTAAATAATTTTCCCAAATTATTTATTTCCAAAATATCTTTGCAAGATATATTTTTAACACTTCAATATTTTGAAAACAAATTTCAACTTACTTTCCACATTTTGATCCTTTGAAAACAAATTTCAAATCATCTTCCACTTTTCAATACTTTGAAAACCAATTTCAAATCATTTTTCTTTACGCGGAAAACATTTCCAAATATTTATTCATTTCCATTGAAAATTTGCCGAGTTCAAATATTTTAAAATACTTATTTTCAATATTAGCTATGAAAACTTTATGCCAGTATCTCATATAACACTTTAAATCGCAATTAATTTTTTAAATAAAATTAGTAGATAGAATATAATATTTCAAATAACTATTTTCTAAACCAAATATCAATTAAATCTTTAAAATAATCCCTTCTATACTTAACTAAATAAATCTTTACTTTAAAGATTTAAAATAATTCCCAAAAATAATTTCTCCAATAATATTATTTTAAAATCAAATCTTGAACTTTTAATTTTAATTCAATAGTTATTTTAAAAATATACTCGGCTTTCCAAGGAAAGTACACCTTCCCTTCTAAAATGGTTCATTCAAATCAATTTATAAATCTTTCTAGATTTATTTTAAATTTACGTTCCAAATCTGTAAATTCCATTCCACACTTTTAAAAATAAAAAAATATTTATTTTTAAAGCAAATTTCCCTTTCCTTTTTTAATTCCCATTGTTAATTCAAATTCCCAAATATCCACTGATATATGATTTTTAAATTGATTTCAAAAATCACTCATAAACACCAAATCAATTTCTAAATTGATTTCAAATTTTATTTTAAACGCCAAATCAAATTCCAAATTGATTTCTAAATTTATTTCAACACCAAATCGATTTTCACTCAAACACCAAATCAATTTTCATATTGATTTCCCAAACATTTATACTTTTAACACCAAATCAATTTACAAATTATTCTTTTAAAATAAATTTCTTTATCTTTTCCAAATTATTTAAAAACCATATTTTTAAAATAAATTCTTCACCTTTTGAATATTATTACTTTAATTCAATTTTTTAAACTTTTTTCCCATATTTTAGAATTTTATTCAATAGGATTTCACTATAGATTTTCTACTTAAATATAAAAAGTCATTTTTATTTATTTTCGGTATACTACGATACCAAAAATATATTCGGCTAAATTTTAGCCTTCAACGATTTCAATCACAATATAATCACATACAGATTTTAAATAAATCAACACACAATATTGAAACAAATTCAATATTTGAGGAATCCAGTTGGATCCCTCCAACAAGTTTCCCTACATCCATAGACATTAGCACGACAATTAAATACCAATTCCACATCGAGGTGGAATATCGTGGTATATGGGATTTAAATAATATCATCTGCTATTATGTGGCACATAGGGTCTCATCCGCTATATAATGCGGGAAATCAATCACTCCAAATACATATATAATACCAACTCCACTTCGAGGTAGAAAATCACCGTATATGGGTTTAATATAATATCATCCACTATTATGCGGTGCATAGGGTCTAATCCAATACAACTGATAACAATCATCATCCAAATAAACAACCAATAGTTTAAATTAACTATTTAAATTAAATCGGGTATCTGATCGAGTGAGAAGATCTCGCCTTTTATTTTTGTTGCAACCCATTTCAAACTCAACTTGTTCTTCACGATTCCACACGATTCAGACCTTGAACAAACATTTTACATTTTATTAATATTTGAACTACTCAAATAATCAATTACCATTAAATAATTTTAATTTTAAATTAACAATTTGGTTTTAACCAAATAAATTCTAATTTCAATCAATTTGCTCTAATAAATTATTTTTAGGAGCTAATATAAATTAAATAACTTATTTAAACAAGTTAATCACTACAATTCTACAATATCTAAAACTCCTATGTATGTAAAAAAATTATTTTCTCTTTTTTTCCAAAATTTTCCTATATACAATTTCCTTCTCACCTATGTAAATTTAATTTAAAATGGCAGGAATATATATTTTACAATTCAATTTAAAATAACCATCCTATACCTTACCGTAGAATGCAACCCAGGTTACCCAACGACCTGATCTTCCAGAGCTATGACGTCGCGATCCCAAGAATCGAATCGCCTCGAGCACGAAGGCCACCAGAGCCACGGTTGCTCCGCCTTTGAATGCGAGCGTGCTAACACCATCAACCCCAAACACGATCTCGCCTGATCCCTAGTCGCGACCGAGCTTCTCTCCCCTTTGAATCATGCGCCGCTTCAGAAATCAACCCAACATCAGTCGCTCTACCCTATTCGAGGCCACGACCTCACCACCGCCGTGCCGAAGCTATACGCGTGCTCGAATCGCGAGCTTTCATGCGACGCTGCGAGCGCAAATTCGTGTCGCGATCGTACTTCGCTTCTCTCGATCAGCAATGACTTGAGTTTGACAAGAAAGGGGGAAAGTTGATCCATAAGCTTGGCAGCCATAAGATTGAAATTTTACTTTTTTTCTTCTTGATTTCAATTTTCGGGTTCAAACTTTGTTCGAGCGCCAACATTTAGAGAAGAAACAAGCTATCTAAAATTTCGATTTTACAGTTCGATATCAACATTATTATTTTCTTTTAAAATGAAAATGAAACACTTGTACGTAAAACGAACAATATGGAAACAGGTGTTTAAATTATTTCTACGTGTCGCTAGCTATAGTTTTAATTTTAATTAACTTAAGAATCTTATTATTTATGTTTAAATTTTAAATTTGAATTTAAATTGTCTCGAGTTTCACAACTCACAATCCCATCTCCAATCGAGACGTGCCACTAGGCTTTCATAAGGTTATACCCTATTCCGAATGCGATAGAAAAGGTTTCGAGTCCAGATTCGATCATATGGACAAGATATCTTTTTGGACCCAGTTATTGTATTGAATTTCGATTAAAATTTCAGCGCGTTTATGTATCTTATGATCACAAAACAACTCCAAATGCTACAAAAATTGAAATCCGATAACAAAACAACATTATGGATCCAACGAAACTGGTTTTATCGAATTCCAAGAATGCTCCTCGGAAGACTATTTTTAAATACAGATTTAAACAATATAAATTCAAAACTGAACAAAAGTTTTCAAATCCAATTCTTAAGCCCCCATCATCTTCAGTATTATCAATATAAATTTTCTTGTCCATCAAATTATTTTTAACAAGCTTAGAATTTCAAATTTCATATTTTACCCGATTCTACATCATTAAATTCAAAATTTTAATTATCAAATTCATCATGACATTTGAAATTCAAGTTAAACTATCATTAAAATCAATTTAAATATTCTAATTTCAATCAATTAATATTTCAATTTCAAATGTTAAAAATCCTGGTCGTCACATTCTTCCCCCCTTAAAAGAATTTCGTCCCGAAATTACTTGTTAAGAAGAATGACCCTTAACCCGTTTATCATTTTCCCAAAACCAAACAGTTTCAACTTTCTAAAACAAACCTTTTATTTAACAACCCATTATCACCTCAATTAACTTTCCAAAACCTTCCATAGTTTTCAAACGACATTGTTTTCTTAACAATTCAAATTTAAATTCATAATTTTCTCAAAATTTTTATAACTCCCTAAATTTTCGAAAAATTTCGCCAGCGTCTCCTTTGCGTGGCTAGCTCGGTAACTACAAAATGGCACCACGGGCCTCCAAATTGCAAAAAGAAAAGAAAAAGCCAAGCGGCTAGACAAGAAAGTCATCAAATTTCATACTAAAATTTAAATACATACCTTTTCGAGCAATTCAAATTCATCTTCGAAATCAAAATCCCAATTCCATTTTTCTTTATATTACTTGTATGCTATTTAACAACCATATCCAATTTCTACATTCAAAAATCATGTTGCACATTCCATTACAAAAGTTTGAATACTTACTTTTTATACCATTTTTACTTCATTATTGAAATTATATATCCATTTTCATTCAATCTTGCATTTTCAGTTTCATTTGAATTCAATTTACACTTTCAATTTTCCTTTTGAATATTGAATTTTATCAACTATCTTTGTAACAACCCGCATATTTTATGACTGTATATTTAAATATTTTATTTAAATATAGCATTATTAGTCGGATTTATGTCCGAAAATTTACTTTTTGCAATCAGTCAAATTAGGACTCGAGACCTCCTCCATTGAGTTCGAAATGACGTTTGCGACCTTTTTGAGTATAAACATCGATATGTTTGGAATTAGCTAGAATTTCGACCTTTTCACTTATGCCTTTGGGTTGTGTTTGGGTTTCTGCCCACTAACCCAACTCATCTTATATCCTAACTCCATCCCCTCTCCTCTTCATTCATTCTAATATTTCCTAACACTTCAAGCTTTAGAAAAATGGGGGAAGAGAAAAGAGATTAGAAAATCCTAAGTCCTAGTTTCTTTGAAAATTCAAGTTCTAGCTCCAAAATCAAAGAGAAGCTTTGGTAAGCATCTCCTTCTTCTTCTCCATCTCAATCTCTCTCCAATTTTAGAAATTTCCTATAACCTAATTTGGAATTTTTTTGCTTCTAGACTTAGATTAGAGTTTCTAGAGATGAAGTTGAAGAGTAGTTGGTCTTCCTTTGCTTTCAAGCCTCTCCTTAATTATTTTTGGGTTTAAAGGTGAGTTTTTGAACTCAAATCTATGTCTATATCTTTGATAGTTGTAAGGTAGTGATTCCTAACATCTCTTCCTTGTTCATATTCTTTGGATTGAATTAGTTTTATGAATATTATTCCAATTTTTGGTGTTTTGAAGTTAAATATTTTAAAAAAAATCTTAGCTTTGATGTTTGATCATGCTTTTGGTGGCGTATCGAAGAGCCTATAAAGCTGGATAGTTGATTGGCGTAAACCCCTAGCGTCCATCCCTCGACCGATCGCAAATTGTTTAGGATTTTGCCCCTTGGGGGCTAGGCCGAGAATATTGGAATTTCCAGTTCAGTCGACTGAACCAGGAAGTCGGTCGACTAAATCGAACCTAGAAAATTTCCTGGGCCAGTATCAGTCGACTGACCACTCTGGGTCAGTTGACTGAGCCTGGAAACCAAAAGTTTATGGGCATGATTCAGTCGACTAACCACCCAGGTTCAGTCGACTGAACCTGGAGAAAGAAAGTTCTCAGGATTTTTGTCAGTCGACTGATCACGTTGGTCCAGTCGACTGAATCTGCTGTCTCTGCCTATTTTGCCTTTTGTGTTTGAATTTCCAATTTTTAATCAATTCTTGTTTCTCTAATTTGTTTTTATCACATTTGTTGACTTTGATAACTTCTTTTTCGGGATTTATAGGGAATATCCATTTTATTGGATTCAGCATCGATTTCTTTGGATTAAATTCACGTCTTCGAATGTGAATTTTTGATGATTGGTTGTTTCTACAATCAATTTTATGATTTGTCACTTTAAAATACAAAGGTTTCTATACTAATAGTAAATATTCAAACTCTTTCTCAAATGTTATTTCAACTCTATTTTTGATACAAAGCTAGTTTATAAAACCGTTTTTCAATCTATTAGTATACACAAACATTTACCTCATTCATTTGAGAAGTCTAATTAAACGGCTTAGTAAAACTAGTGGTATGAAACACTTGCGTTTACTTCGTTGGTTAATTTTTGGACTTGTTCGATTGAAACTATTGTGACAATTTTCGAGTGGAGATCTACAATTTGTTCATAAATGTTTAAGTTAAGCCAGTGGTTATGGGACATGAAGCTAAACTCATTTATTACTAGCTTAGTGTAATTGACACTTCTTGATGATTGATGATGATCATTTTTATGGTTTAGACTAGCGATGTATGATGTCTCTTTGTCCACGTGGGGGACTGTACCCCGTTCTATGGAGCTTCGTCTCATTTTTATGGGCTAACGACCCATGGTCTTTTGACCGTTTGTGGAGTTTCGACTCAAATTTTTGTGGGGGAGCAACCCATGGTCTTCGAGCCGTTTGTGGAGGATCGGCTCAAATTGATGGTTAACGACCATGGAATAGTGTTCCGTTTGTGATACATGGTGAGTTTTCATGCTCCCTTTTGTGATAGGCCTCCCTCTTTATGATTTCTGGATTTCTATTTGATGATTTCTAGAATTTAGGATTCACTAATTTTGTGATTGGCATTGATATTGTTGTCAATATTTGTGGTATGGAGAATAAAATAAAGAATATGACATTCTTTTTTATGTTATGAGATTTTTGAGATATTGTATGATTTTGGTTGGTTTTCTAATGTACACTTTTCGCAGTATGGCATTGTTGTAACATATGTTTTAGTCATATCTCTTATTCTATCTCATTTTATCCGATATTTATAGCTAAACTGATCCGTTTATTATTTTCTTATTAAATAATACTCGGGCCAGGCCAAGATGTTACAGGTCCTTCTACTTGACTCATCTTTTGGGAGCATTATCTGACTTTTGACTAACTACTCTAGTTTCGTAGTTTTTGTTGTTATATATATGAGGTAGAGACTCCTTGATTTATACATATTCTTTTGTGTAGCACTTGCATCTATTCTTTTGTGATATTGTGGATCTTGTTTGACCACTACTCCGATATATACATCTATGTGTTATATTCATATCTGTTTTCGAAGATCATATAGCCACTATGTAGTAGCTTTGAGTTTGTAGCGGTATGTCGGATTTCCTCTTGAAATGAAATACATGTTATACTATCTGACATATTAGTGCTCGCACAAAGCAATTACACAGATGGTCGCTCCTCAACAGCCTTATTCTTCGTGCTAGTTGACGGCATTACTCTATAGTGTCCTTGGCTAGCATGAGTTAGAGGTGGGGCGTCAGTTCATTATGAGGTAGAGACTCCTTGATGTATATATATTCTTTTGTGTAGCACTTGTATCTATTCTTTTGTGATATTGTGAATCTTGTTTGACCACTACTCTAATGTACACATCTATGTGTTATATTCGTATCTGTTTCCACCTTTGTGATATGAATATCTATGACTGATTTGTGTTATGCTTATTTCTGTGTTTGTTTTCGAAGATCATATAGCCACTGTGTAGTAGCTTTGAGTTTGTAGCGGTATGTCGGATTTCCTCTTGAAATGAAATACATGTTATACTATCTGACATATCGGTGCTCGCACAAAGCAATTACACGGATGGTCGCTCCTCAACAGCCTTATTCTTTATGCTAGTTGATGGCATTACTTCATAGCGTCCTTGGCTAGCGTGAGTATCGAGATGGGGCGTACATCATGGTATCAAAACCAAACTTCAGAACAATGTAGAATAATCTAGCAAGGATCATTGTCCTAAGTCCTTCTTAGGAATCGTGCTTTAGGATTTATCCGAGTCGAAGGACCCGTTCTATCCTATTTTCTTTTATGATACCTTGTTTTATCAATCATGATTGTTTGACATTCATTTTGTGAATAACCTTTGTCTTCTTTCTTTCTTTCTTTCTTATAGAAGAGAAATGTTTAGACCAAGCTGTCCCAGTGCCGGTCAATCCAGTGCTACTCCTCAGGGTGGAGTATTTATGTCTGCCCAATAGCTTCTAGATCTTGTAAAGAATGCTCAAGCTATCAGACCCATACCAGAGCCTACTTACCCAAAATCTGGATTTGCACGCCTGTGCAGTGATTATACAAATTTGGGTAAAAAGCCGTTCAAGGGTTTCGAGGGCGTTATTGAAGTCCAAGATTGGCTTAGAACATGCGATCGCATCATTTCTCGCATGAATCTTATTGATCTTCATCGAGTCCAAGTGGCTTCTAGTATGCTCCAGGAAAGAGCATTAGATTCATATAAGCTTTTGGTTTCCAAAATTATTGAAGTGGATTTTACTTGGGAGCAATTCCGGGAAAGATTTGAATCGAAGTTCGTACCAAAAGCTGAAAAAGTGACTCTGGCCCTTCATTTTATTGACCTTGTTCAAGGTGAATCTTCTGTGGCAGATTATGTTGTATCTTTTTAATCCCTCTCTAAATATAGGGTCGAGTATGTAAATACCTCATTGAAGAAAAATCAGAGGTTTGTCTATGGCTTGAATAAGAATCTCAAAAAACCTTTACTTTTGAAATTGGAAATTTCCTTTGATCAACTTGTTGATATCGCTCTTCGACTTGAAGAGGCAGATAAAGAGAGTGATGTTGAAGTTAGGAGTGCCAAACCGAACTTCAACAACAACAAGAAGAGGCCTAATAAGTTCAACGGTCCTTATCCCAACAAGAAAGGGAAACAAGTAGCAAAGTCTCCTACTTCTAGCCGTGGAGAATTCTACAATTGTGGTTCTAAGGACCATTATGCAAATAAGTGTTCAAAGCCCTTTATTTCTCGCTATTGCAAAAGTTCGGGCCGTTATATATCTTCATGTCCCAAACTTCAAAGCAAGAAGGAGGGAAAGCTAAATGTGGTGCAAGCCCCTAGTAACACTTCTCGTGGTCAAGGTATTTCTCATTCTATCCTTGATGGTATTATTATGTTCCGTGATCAATCTATTCGAGTTGTTTTTGATACGGGTGCATCCCATTCTTTTATATCAAAAGAGCTTGTTGATAATTTTTCTTTCAGTGTTATGACTTTAATGAATTCTTTAAGAATTGCGAATCTGGCTGGTGATCTGCAACACTTAGTTTACTTTGTAAAGATATCGAGATTACTTTATGTGATTTTTCTTTCCGAGCCGATTTGCATGTCATGCGTTACTTAGGCTTTGGAATGATTTTGAGAATGGATTGACTTAACCATTATAAAGCTCATATCCTATGTCCTGAGCAGACTATTCATCTTCGACATCCTCTATTTGTTAAGCAGATTTCTATTGTCCTTAAAGATTCGGATTCCAATTTGGCCGCATCCTTATATTCTTTAAATCCTCATGATGATGATGATGATGAGGAAGATGTCATTTTTCTCATTCACATTGTTCGTGAATTTTCCGATATATTTGAGCCCGTTTTAGGATTACCACCAAAGCGAGCAATTGAGTTCAGAATTAATCTAATCCCTGGAGCTCTACCTATCACTCATCCTCCTTATCGTATGTCCAATAAAGAAAATGAGGAGATGTGTAAGTAATTATCCGAATTGAAAGAGAAGCAATTTATTCGTTCTAGTTTATCTCCTCGGGGAGCTTCAGCTATTTTTGTGAAGAAATTCGATGGTACATTTAGGCTTTGTATTGACTACCGCAAGCTTAATGATATTACCATTAAGAATAAATATCCTTTACCTCGGATTGGTGATTTATTTGACCAACTTTGCGGTGCTAGAGTCTTTTCATAGTTAGACATAGCAACTGGTTTTCATTAGCTTCATATTGCAGAGGATAGCATTCCTTTGACATCATTCCGTACCCGTTATGGATCTTATGAATGGCTTGTTATGCCATTTAGTTTAACGAATGCTCCAGCTTATTTCGTTGACCTTATGAATCGAGTTTTCAAAGACTTCCTCGATCGATTTGTTCTCATATTTATAGATGATATTCTTGTATGTTCTAAAACCGAGAAAGAGCATGAAAAGCATCTTCAGATTGTGTTAGCAACTCTTAGAAGCAATCGATTGAAAGAAATTTTTCTAAGTGCCACTTTTGGCAATCTCGTATGAAATTTCTCGGTCATATTATTTTCAAATTCAGAATTC
This sequence comes from Allium cepa, assembly GCA_030765085.1. Taxonomy (NCBI): domain Eukaryota; kingdom Viridiplantae; phylum Streptophyta; class Magnoliopsida; order Asparagales; family Amaryllidaceae; genus Allium; species Allium cepa. The sequence continues at coordinate 544,311,322 of CM060943.1, read as the reverse complement.
CGTAGATCCTTTAAAGATCGAAGCGATTCAAAATTTGAAGAGATAGGAGAATGTGATGGAAATCCGTAGTTTTCTTGGATTGGTGGGTTATCACCGTCGTTTTATAAAAGATTTTTCTAAAATTTCCGTGCCTCTTACTAGTTTGACAAAGAAGCGAGTTAAATACATTTGGTCGAACAAATGTGAGGCTTCTTTTCAGAAATTAAAAGAACTCCTTTCCGATGATCCTATTCTTGTGAATCCCAAAGGAAACTAATATTTTATTGTTTATACCAATGCTAGTCATGTTTGTTTGGAAGCCGTTCTTATGCAAAGGGAACGTGTTATTGCTTATGCTTCTAGGCAATTAAAGCCAGCCGGGACTAGATATGTCACTCATGATTTAGAGCTCGCGGCTATTGTTTTCGCCCTTTGCGTTTGGCATCATTTTCTTTTGGGAGAAAAATTCATTCTCTACACCGATCATAAATCTTTGAAGTATTTATTTTCTCAGAAGGAACTTAATTTACGTCAACAATGTTGGCTCGAGTTCCTTGCATCTTATGATCTTGATATTCTTTATACTCCCGAAAAGGGGAATCGTGTTGCCGATCCCCTTAGTCGTAAGCAACAAGCGGTTGTTTCCATGATGATATCCAAATGGAATGATCTCAATACTTTGTCCACTTGTGAGATTCATCTCTTGTTCTATGTAGCCTTGAGGCTCATCCTTCTCTTTTAGACCGCATTCTTGAAGCTCAAAAGCTAGATCCCGAATTGGCTCTTCTTAGCCAAAGTTGTAGGACAAAGTTGATATTGATGATTTGAAAGAATTTGATATCGATGCTCGTGGCGGCATTCGAAAATTTGGTAGACTTATCATGCCAAATATTATTAATCTTCGTAAAGACATTGTTGAAGATTCTCATCGTTCTAAATTTACCATTCATCCCGGTAGTAAAATGTACGCGGATTTGAAGCGAGTTTATTATTGGGATGGAATGAAATCTGATATTTCTAACTTCATTAAGCGCTGCATGACTTGCCAACTTATTAAGGCCGAACATCAAAGGCCCGGTGGGTTATTGCAACCTTTGGACATTCCAACTTGGAAGTGGGATCAAATTTCCATGGATTTTATTGACGGTCTTCCCCGTTCCTGTTCGGGCCATGATAGTCTATGAGTGATAGTTGATAGGCTTACTAAATCCATCCATTTTATACATGTTCGGTCCAATCGGACCGTACCTCTCTTGGCCAAACTCTTTGTTAAAGAATTTGTTAAATTGCATGGAGTTCCTACTTCTATTGTTCATGATCGTGATTCATTGTTTACTAGTGGATGTTGGAAGAGTCTTCAAAAAGCTTTGGGAACGAAGCTTAATTTTAGCACCGCTTATCATCCTCAGTCCGATGGACAAACCGAGTGTGTGAATCAAACTCTTGAAGATCTTCTTCGTGCACGTGTTCTTGATTTTGGTGGAAGTTGGGAAGATCATATTTCTCTTATTGAGTTTTCCAATAATAATAAATTCCAATCTAGTACTGGTATGGCACCTTTCGAGGCACTCTACGGAAGGCAATGTCGATCTCCTTCTTGTTGGCTTGAGGCCGGTGAGAAGCTGGTTTTAGATCTAGATTTTATTCGTGATTTCACGGAAAAGATTGACCTTATTCTTCATAGGATGAAAGAAGCGAAAAGTAGAAAAAAATGCTATGCTGATAACCGAAGAAGGAAATTAGAATTTTCTGTGGGAGATTTTGTGTTTATTCACGTTTCACCTATGAATGGTGTTGTGTGTTTCAGTCGATCAGGAAAATTAGCGCCTCGATATATTGGTCTGTTTCCCATCACCGAACATATTGGTTCCGTGGCTTATCGCCTTTTATTATCGGCTCAATTTTATGCTATTCATGACGTATTCCACATTTCTCAATTACGGAAATGCCTTCGAGATTTCTATTCTATTCTTGAGCTCGATGTTGTGGAAGAAATTGAAGTTTCTCCTAATTTTACTTATGAGCAACTTCCTATTCGCATTATTGCTTCGGAGGTATAACGCCTTCAAAATAAAGATGCCCCTCTTGTGAAATTTCAATGGTCCTCAAATCCTAAGGATAGTTCTAGGGAATCTAGAGAATTCATTGAGCGAAAACATTCGGACTTACTCTCTCATGCTCTTTGAGGCGAACTTCTTATTTCAAATTTTTTTGTGTTGATATGCTTTTATGGTTGTTACTTTTTAATTTCTTCTTAAATATTGCGTGGATGCAATTTCTTTAAGGAGGGGAGTCTGTACCAATTGCCTATTTTACGATTGTATATTTAAATATTTTATTTAAATATAGCATCGTTGGTCGGATTTATGTCCGAAAAGTTACATTTTGCAAACAGTCAAATTAGGACTCAAGACCTCCTCCATTGAGTTTTGTAACAACCCGGGATTTGCATTACCAATTAATAAATAAAAGTTAGGATTTTTATTTATTCTTAATGAAGCATAAAAGGATTTGGAATAACAAAATTTATTTGTAAAATGCTATTTTAATTAAATGGGAAATATGGGATTTTAAAATGAGGATAAAATGTTATTTTGGAGAGTTAAATATTTTAGGAGAGATTTTAAAACGGGTTTGGGTAAGAAATGAGTTCATAAACATACATGAACACTTAGAATTTTTTTTGGAAACATTGTAATAACCCTCTTCTTATTGGGTTACAAAACTTAACCCAATAACCACCCTAAACCTCCCCTATATATTATCTCAGACTCTCATAACCTTCTTCATTCAACCCTAATCAAAACCCTAATCATTTCCTAAAGCTTCTTAACAAAAATGGCCTCCATCTTCATCTCCTTCAAGTTTTAGCTTATGCAAGTCATTCTATGCAAAGGTAATGCAAATACTCACCTCAAATCCCTCTTTTATAACTTTCTAATTTCTGAAATTAGTTTGTTAACACATGTTTTATGTGTTTTTATGATCTTATAGCCTCTTAATCCTCTTTTGCTAACTTGGGTTGATGCTATTATGATCATTGTTGCTTTCTAAGAGAGGTATATTGCTAAATCTTCTTATAGTATGTGTTTGATCCTCTTTTGATGTCATAAATCAATTAGTAACACATGCTTATTTATGTAACATGTGAATCATAGCTCCTTAATCATCTTTGCATTCAATTTGGGGTTGCACATAAGGTGTTTGTAAAAATTGCTTCATAAGGTAATGCTAAGCTGTGACCCTATGTTTCCTTTAATTTAGTATAATAATCATTATACGATGGTTAGTGATTGTTATTAGCAAAATTTGATGTCAAAAACTTGAAAAATCACTCCAAAATCACTAAAATGCACAATTTCTACTGGCTGGAAATGTGCAGGCTGAAAACAGGCCAAAAAAGACCAAAAAAGGGCTCTGGGTGCACCAGGACAGGCCTGGGTTGCACCCAGGCACCAGCCCGGGCGCAGCCCGGGCGCGCACAGGCCCCCAGCCCGCTCGGGCTGGGGGCGGGCCACAGACCCAGCCCGCAAGGGGCTGGCGCGACCCCCTTTTCCCCCAGCCCGCAAGGGGCTGGGGGCGGGCCACAGACCCCAGCCCGCAGCGGCCTGGGGCGCAGCCCAAATCCCCAGCCCGTGTGGGCTGGGGCGGGCCCAGTACCTCCAGCCCGCGTGGGCTGGGGGCGGTCCCAAGACCCGTAGCCGCGTGGGCTAGGGGGGTTTCCCCCAGCCTGCGCAGGCTGGGGGCGGGCCCAAGACCCCCAGCCGCGTGGGCTGGGGGGGGGGGTTTCCCCAGCCCGCGCGGGCTGGAGGCGGGCCCAAGACCCCAGCCGCGTGGGGGGGGGGGGGGGGTTCCCCCCGCCTGCGTGGGCTGGGGGCAGGCCTAAGACCCCCAGCCCGCGTAGGCTTGGGGGGGGTGGGTTTTCCCCAGCCCGTGCAGGCTGCGGGCGGGCCCAAGTCTCCCCAGCCCAAGCGGGCTGGGGGCCCAAAAAAAAAAATTGAAAAATGAAAATGTTGTTTTCTGTTTCAGTTTTGGGACTGAAACTTTGTGACATCGCCACGGTCACATCCGTGGTCCAAATCCAACGTTTTTGGACTTGTTGGAATGGTGGAGTTCCGAACTCCATCTCTGGAAAATTTGGGCAATATTGGAGTTCGTTTGGTACTCCGATTTTCGTGCCAAAGTTAGACTCTGGTCGCTGTTGGAAAACAGTGTGAATCTTTTTCTGGGTTCAACTTTGAGACGTCGCTGCCACTTCGTCTCAACTCGGAATCCAGAAATTCTTTTTGCATCTTAAGTAGGGATGTCGGACTACATGCTTACCAGTTTTCATGCCATTTGGACACAGTTTGCTGGTCCAAATAAATTTCCAAACTTGGGTTCGCAGCAGTTTTTGAATGGTTTTAAACACTTAGAATATTTTTTATGGTTTTCTGGTTTTCGTCGATTTTTCTGAGATTTGTCCCTGGATTTCGTACACGGGCTTTATAAAAAGGATTTAAAAGGATTTTTCACTCCAAAATGGCTTTTGAAAATTATTATATAATACTATTTTTAATTATTAAATTAATTACTTCATAATAGGAGACTTTTCAAAAGACCGTTTTAAAAAGTGATTTCGAAATCAATTACAAATCCGTTTTACACCATTATTTTCTATAGTAAAAATCTCACACTCACTTTTAGCACGTCGAGCGAAGTGGAAAGGTGCTTAAACGGTTAGGAAATCTCCGGCCTATGGAACCGTGTGTATTTTCTTTCCGGTTAATCCCCGACCTATTCGGTTGATCGTTTTGACCTTTGGGTCTAGTTTACCGATGATACGAGGTGGACTTTTTATTGTTTGGAGTGTGAGCTTGCTATTGGTTAGTAAACCGTTTAGTGCGAACGTGGGGTATGGGACTCATTGTTAACACTTTACGGGTTCCTCTCCAAGAAGTTAGTGACACATTAGCCTCTGGGCGGCCAGTACTGGACCTCTGGGTCACCACGCCTCTGGGCAACCGTCTCTGGACACCTGCTCTATGGAGCAGTTTATTTTTCGACGTGCGCCTCTGGGCCTTTATCCTTCTGGGAAGGATCTCGCCGTCTCGCGCGTTCCGCATCTGTGCGAGTGATCGATCACAATCCTACAGTACTTGGCAACGACTCTGGTCGGTGCACGTGCAATATTTGTATTATCTGATGATTTTATATCCATTCGAGTATTGCCATTCGGTGTTGGTTCTATGGAACCATACGATGTAAGTGCGATTACCTTGTGGATTCATAGTGTCTCTGGACACTGCTTTTCAGTGTTTGATTTCATTGACTTTTCAATATATCCCTATTGCTCTTTGGAGCATCGATATTTGCTTGGGCATTGATTACTGACTCTGGTCACTCTTGGGATAATCGCCTATGGGCAACTTTATATAGCTTTGGCTACGCCGATGATATGAGGCAATTTTATTTATTTAACACTTTGGTGTTTGTATTCTCTTTGGAGATTTTTACTGTTTATTGACGATTAGGGATCGTCATTATATTCATGTAGTCCATATTACTCTTCTCTTTGGAGAAGTATTGTTTTATTTATGTACTGCATTATTATATATATCTCAGTTATTACTGATTATTTAGCTAGCCTGACCCGAGTGTTTTCGCTTGGGTCAGACCGAGTTGTTTCAGGTTAGGTCTCTGGACTTAGCTTATGTGCTTCCGCTTGGACATTATCTGCTGCTGATAGATAGTGCTTTTATTTGTCCACTATTCCGCTACTCTTTTATTTCAGACTCTTATGTACATATTTTTGACTCACATGTGTGAGCGGTGGCTTTGTACCCACCTTTTGATACTTGGATCTGTATTGACGATATATTGTACCTATGTTCTGTGACTGTTATGTGACTGTTCTGTGATGATGATGTTATCATTTAGTATTATGTTTGTTCTAAACCTATTTTCCTTAGCCATTTTTAATTTCGTTATAAATATCTATTGGATATGTCGAACCACTTGAGAAAGGAATACCACCTATTCGACGCATTCAGTAGTTAGTTATAGCTTGATTACACATGGTCGCTTCCATTATACTCTATTCTCCGTTCTAGTAGACGGTATTACTCCGTAATACTCTTTACTAGAGTGGGTCTCGGAGTGGCGCGTTACATCTTGGTATCAGAGCTAAGGTTCAGAATTAAGCATAACAAACACAGAACAGATACACTTAGTACAATACATTTTAATTGGATCCGAATTAAATCAAATCCCTTCCTTATGCTTATTGATAGATAAGTTAGGAATATGTGTAGGAATTTATTATATTCCGTAGTATTCCTTAATTAAGTATCTATCATTGAATCATGTCTAACTCTAATTCCCGTTTGACTTTCAGTATGTCTGGAAGGGGAAGAGGGAGAACCACACGTCAGACTAGTGCTGCTGGGCAGTCCAGCAACACTCATCCAGAGGGCGTGTTCATGACTACCGACCAGATCATGGAGCTGTTTCATAATTCTCAGTCTCATTCTCAGTCTCCAGCCCCAGTAGCTGATGCTCCGCGCATGTCAGTTTTTGCGCGTCTCTGCAGTGATTTTACCCATCTCGGAGGGAAGCCGTTCAGTGGCTCAGAGAATGTCTTAGAGGTCCAGGCTTGGATTCGGATATGCGAGCGCATTTTCACTCATATGGATATCCCGGATCATGACCGTGTTCTTATTGCTTCTAGTCAGCTTCTGAGTCGTGCTCTGGATTGGTACGAACTACTTATTGCCGAGGTCGATGAGACCACACTTACTTGGGCTCAGTTTCGTCAGAGATTTGAGCTCAAATTCATCCCAGAGTCAGAGAAGAACTCCCTTGGTCGCCGCTTTCTTGATCTCAAGCAGGGGAAGTCCTCCGTATCCGACTATGTCTCTTCCTTCGAGGCCCTGTCCAAGTACGGCCTTGAGTTTATTGCTACTCCTTATAAGAGGAACCTCAAATTTGTTGAGGGCTTGAAGAAATATCTGAAGAGGCACTTATGCTACAGCTTGAGCTCTCATTCGAGAAGCTAGTCAATGCAGCCCTACATCTTGAGTCAGTCGAGATGGAGCATAGTGATGATGATGGTGGGGGTTCCAAAAACCCCAACCAGAAGCGGGGTCCATTTCAGAAGAACAAGCCTTGGAACAAGAAGAAGAAGAATGACAGTTCTGCTGTCCAGGCTCATCCTCAGATTCAGTCACAGCCTAGTGGAACCCTTCCTCCGAGGAAATGCTTCAACTGCGGTTCTCCAGATCACTTTATTCGAGAGTGTCCCAAACCTCTCTATTGTACCTTTTGTAAGATGGAGGGACACAGGATCTCCACTTGTCCTATTGCTCCAGCTTGTGCCAAGCCTGGCAAGCTTAATGCTGCCAAGGCTCCTGCATCTTCAGCTCAGCCTCGAGGTACGCATCCTTCCGTTCTCGAAGGTTCTATTTTATTTCATGGTAGATCTTGTAGAGTTCTCTTTGATACGGGTGCCTCTCACTCATTCGTGTCAAAGGAGCTAGTAGATGCTTTTTCCTTGGATGTTACTTGTCTGGTTTCTTCACTAAGGATTGTGAATCCCATCGGCGGATCCACGACCCTTAGCTTACTTTGTGAGAATATGGATATTGATCTTTGTGGATTTTCTTTCCGTGCGAATCTGCACGTTATGGAGTATTTGGGATTTGATATGATTCTTAGCATGGATTGGCTCGTTCAGCACGACGCCAAAATTATTTGTTCGGAGCGGATATTATTCATTCATCACCCTGACTCGTCCTCTCCGTTAGCTATTGTTCTTCAAGATGTTGGACTTTCTGATGTTACTTTATTTTCTCTTAATACACGAGATGAGCATTTGGACATATCTCGTATTCCTGTCGTTCGAGATTTCCCCAATGTATTTGAGCCAGTATCTGGCCTGCCGCCAAAGCGGGCCATTTAGTTCCGCATCGATCTCATTCCAGGCTCCCACCCAGTTGGACGTCCTCCCATGAGGATGTCTACTAAAGATAATGAGGAACTCAGGAAGCAGTTAGTGGAGCTTGAGGCGAAGCAGTTCATTCGATCCAGTTCTTCGCCATGGGGTGCTGCTGTCGTCTTCGTTAAGAAGCCTGATGGCTCTCTTAGGCTTTGCATTGACTATCGCAAGCTTAATGAGTTGACCAACAGAAATCGTTATCCATTGCCACGGATAGACAATATGTTTGATTAGTTGAGCGGTGCGAAGGTCTTTTCACAGCTCGACCTTGCCACCGGATTTCATCAGCTCCGAGTTGCGGAAGATAGCATTCCTCTTACCGCTTTCCGCACTCGTTATGGTTCTTTTGAGTGGTTGGTCATGCCATTTGGCTTGACGAACGCACCGGCTTTCTTCGTCGATCTTATGAATCGAGTATTCCGAGAATACATCGATAGATTCGTTCTGGTTTTCATCGACGATATTCTTATTTATTCTAGATCCGAGGCAGAGCATGCTCATCATTTGCGAATCGTCTTGGATACTCTTCGTCAGCATCAGCTTAAGGCCAAGCTCTCCAAGTGCCATTTTTGGGAGAGCAAGGTCAAGTTCTTGGGCCATATTGTATCATCTGAGGGTGTTTCTGTCGATCCTGCCAAGATCGAAGCTATTCAGAATTGGAAGCAGCCCGAGAACGTTCATGATATTCGCAGCTTCCTTGGTCTGGCGGGTTATTACCGTCGGTTTGTCAAGGATTTCTCTCGAGTTGCACTTCCCCTTATGGCGCTGACTCGTAAGTGTGTTCGCTTTATTTGGTCTGATAAGTGTGAAGCTTCCTTTCAGCGACTGAAGGAACTTCTCACTCATGCTCCTATTCTTGTGGTTCCTGAGAGTAACCAGGATCTTGTTGTTTACACCGACGCTTGTGGTAGCGGCCTCGGTGCTGTGCTTATGCAGAAGGATCGGGTAGTTGCTTATGCTTCTAGGCAGCTACGGCCGAATGAGGTTCGCTATCTGACTCATGATCTTGAGTTGGCAGTTATCGTCTTTGCTTTGAAGACGTGGCGTCACTTTCTATTAGGCGAAAGCTTCACTCTTTATACCGATCACAAGTCGCTGAAGTATCTATTCAGTCAGAGTGATCTCAATATGAGGCAGCAGCGATGGCTTGAGTTTCTCGCCTCATATGATTTAGATATTCAGTATACCCCTGGCAAAGGTAATCGTGTTGCAGATGCGCTCAGTCGCAAGCACTCGGCAGTAGTTTCTATGATGATTGCCGAGTGGGATATTCTTGAGACCCTATCTTTGTGTGATGTTAGAGATCGAGCTCCATCCTCTGATTCTCCGGTCTTATTATTTAGCTTGGAAGCTCGTCCTATCTTATTGGATCGCATTGCCTATGCTCAGCGGCAGGATCCAGACTTATTGCATCTTATTCATCTTCTCGAGTCGGGATCCAGTGATGAGACATTGCTGGATTATTCTCTTGATTTTCATCGGTGTCTTCGTAGGAAGAACCGTATTATTATACCATCTGATTTATCACTTAGGCGTGACATTCTGGACGAGTGCCATCGCACTAAGTACACTATTCATCCCGGGTCGAGTAAGATGTATGCCGACATGTGTCGCCTATATTATTGGGAAGGTTTGAAGAGAGATGTGGCAAGTTATGTGAGTGGTTGCATGACTTGTCAACAGATCAAAGCCGAGCATCAGCGTCCGTCTGGTCTTCTTCAGCCGCTAGAGATTCCATTATGGAAATGGAATCAGATATCCGTGGATTTTATTGACGGTCTGCCTCGATCGAGGTCAAACCATACTTCTATCTGGGTTATTGTTGATCGTTTGACCAAATCGGCTCATTTCATTCCGATTACGTCCACTCGGACTGCACCTCAGTTGGCCAAGCTCTATGTGAAGGAAGTCATTCGACTTCATGGCATTCCTAGCTATATCGTCTGTGATCGAGACACTATCTTTACTAGTCACTTCTGGAAGTGCCTACAGTCAGCTTTGGGCACAAAGCTGAATCTCTCGACTGCTTATCATACTCAGACCGACGGTCAGACGGAGAGGGTGAATCGGGTTTTGGAGTATCTTTTGCGCTATTGTATTCTGGATTTCGGAGGTAGTTGGGAGGATCACTTACCGCTCGTAGAGTTCTCCTACAACAACAGCTTTCAGTCTAGTATCGGCATGGCACCTTTCGAGGCTCTATACGGAAGGCCATGTCGCTCTCCTGCTTGTTGGTTAGAATCTGGCGAGAAGCTTATTCTTGGTCCAGATTCTGTTCGGGAATCTTCTGAAAAGATTGTTCTTATCCGTCAGAGAATGAAAGAGGCACAGGACCGCCAGAAATCCTATGCGGACAACCGTAGGAAGCCTCTTGAGTTCTCCATTGGTGATCATGTCTTTATTCGAATTTCTCCCATGAAGGGGGTTGTGCGTTTCAGCTCTACAGGGAAGTTGGCTCCTCGCTATGTTGGACCCTTTCCTATTACGGAACGCATCGGCCCCGTTGTTTATCGTGTGGCTCTACCTGCTCATTTTTTCGGAATGCATGACGTGTTCCATGTTTCTCAGCTTCGCAAGTGTGTTCGCGATTCTGATTCTATCATTGAGCCGCATGTCGTACCTGATTTAGAGATCTTACCTGACTTATCTTTGGAGCAGCAACCTCTCCGTGTGCTTGATTCGGAGGTTAGACGCCTTCGCAACAAAGAGGTTCCACTCGTGAAGATTCAATGGTCACCGAATCCTAAGGACTGGACTTGGGAGACCAGAGAATCTATCGAGCGCTCTTCTGCGGGTAAGAATTCTCTATTTTATCTCTATCACTTCTTTTGTGGATTTGACATTATAGACGACATCTATCTTAAGGAATTGCGGGGACGCAATTTTCTTAAGGGGAGGAGTCTGTAACAACCCGGGATTTGCATTACCAATTAATAAATAAAAGTTAGGATTTTTATTTATTCTTAATGAAGCATAAAAGGATTTGGAATAACAAAATTTATTTGAAAAAGGCTATTTTAATTAAATGGGAAATATGGGATTTTAAAATGAGGATAAAATGTTATTTTGGAGAGTTAAATATTTTAGGAGAGATTTTAAAACGGGTTTGGGTAAGAAATGAGTTCATAAACATACATGAACACTTAGAATTTTTTTTGAAAACATTGTAATAACCCTCTTCTTATTAGGTTACAAAACTTAACCCAATAACCCACCTTAAACCTCCCCTATATATTATCTCAAACTCTCATAACCTTCTTCATTCAACCCTAATCAAAACCCTAATCATTTCCTAAAGCTTCTTAACAAAAATGGCCTCCATCTTCATCTCCTTCAAGTTTTAGCTTATGCAAGTCATTCTATGCAAAGGTAATGCAAATACTCACCTCAAATCCCTCTTTTATAACATTCTAATTTCTGAAATTAGTTTGTTAACACATGTTTTATGTGTTTTTATGATCTAATAGCCTCCTAATCCTCTTTTGCTAACTTGGGTTGATGCTATTATGATCATTGTTGCTTTCTAAGAGAGTTATATTGCTAACAACTTCTTATAGTATGTGTTTGATCCTCTTTTGATGTCATAAATCAATTAGTAACACATGCTTATTTATGTAACGTGTGAATCATAGCTCCTTAATCATCTTTGCATTCAATTTGGGGTTGCACATAAGGTGTTTGTAAAAATTGCTTCATAAGGTAATGCTAAGCTTTGACCCTATGTTTCCTTTAATTTAGTATAATAATCATTATATGATGGTTAGTGATTGTTATTAGCAAAATTTGATGCCAAAAACTTGAAAAAAACACTCCAAAATCACTAAAATGCACAATTTCTGCTGGCTGGAAATGTGCAGGCTGAAAACAGGCCAAAACAGACCAAAAACGGGCTCTGGGTGCACCAGGACAGGCCTGGGTTGCACCCAGGCCCCAGCCCGGGTGCAGCCCGGGCGCGCACAGGCCCCCAGCCCGCCCGGGCTGGGGGCGGGCCACAGACCCCAGCCCGCAAGGGGCTAGGGAGGCCCCCTTCTCCCCCAGCCCGTAAGGGGCTGGGGGCGGGCCACAGACCCCAGCCCGCAGCGGGCTGGGGCGCGGCCCAAGTCCCCAGCCCGTGTGGGCTGGGGCGGGCCCAGTACCCCCAGCCTGCGTGGGATGGGGGCGGGACCAGGACCCCCAGCCGCGTGGGCTGGGGGGAGGGGGGGTTCCCCCAGCCCGCGCGGCCTGGGGGCGGGCCCAAGATCCCCAGCCCGCGGGGGCTGGAGGGGGGTTTTCCCCAGCCCGCGCGAGCTGGGGGCGGGCCCAAGTCCCCCAGCCCGCGCGGGCTGCGGGCGGGCCCAAGTCTCCCCAGCCTAAGCGGGCTGGGGGCCCAAAAAAAAAAAATTGAAAAATTAAAATGTTGCTTTCTGTTTCAGTTTTGCGACTGAAACTTTGTGACATCACCACAGTCACATCCGTGGTCGAAATCCAACGTTTTTGGGCTCGTTGGAAAGGTGGAGTTCCGAACTCTATCTCTGGAAAATTTGGGCAACATTGGAGGTCGTTTGGTACTCTGATTTTCGTGCCAAAGTTAGACTCTGGTCGCTGTTGGAAAACAGTTTGAATCTTTTTCTGGGTTCAACTTTGAGACGTCGCTGCCACTTCTTCTCAACTCGGAATCCAGAAATTCATTTTGCATCTTAAAGTAGGGATGTCGGACTACATGCCTACTAGTTTTCATGCCATTTGGACACAATTTGCTGGTCCAAATAAATTGCCGAACTTGGGTTCGCAGAAGTTTTTGAATGGTTTCAAACACTTGGAATATTTTTGATGATTTTCTGGTTTTCGTCGATTTCTTTGAGATTTGTCCCAGGATTTCATACACGGGCTTTATAAAAAGGATTTAAAATGATTTTTCACTCCAAAACGGCTTTTGAAAATTATTATATAATATTATTTTATATTATTAAATTAATTACTCCATAATAGGAGACTTTTCAAAAGACCGTTTTAAAAAGTGATTTCGAAATCAATTACAAATCCGTTTTACACCATTATTTTCTATAATAAAAATCTCACACTCACTTTTAGCACGTCGAGCGAAGTGGAAAGGTGCTTAAACGGTTAGGTAATCTCCGGCCTATGGAACCGTGTGTATTTTCTTTCCGGTTAATCCCCGACCTATTCGGTTGATCGTTTTGAACTTTGGGTCTAGTTTACCGATGATACGAGGTGGACTTTTTATTGTTTGGAGTGTGAGCTTGCTATTGGTTAGTAAACCGTTTAGTGCGAACGTGGGGTATGAGACTCATTGTTAACACTTTACGGGTTCCTCTCCACGAAGTTAGTGACACATTAGCCTCTAGGCGGCCAGTACTGGACCTCTGAGTCACCACGCCTCTGGGCGGCCAGTCTCTGGACACCTGCTCTATGGAGCAGTTTATTTTTCGGCGTGCGCCTCTGGGCCTTTATCCTTCTGGGAAGGATCTCGCCGTCTCGCGCGTTCCGCATCTGTGCGAGTGATCGATCACAATCCTACAGTACTTGGCAACAACGACGCTGGTCGGTGCACGTGCAATATTTGTATTATCTGATAATTTTATATCCATTCGAGTATTTCCATTCGGTGTTGGTTCTATGGAACCATACGATGTAAGTGCGATTACCTTGTGGATTCACAGTGTCTCTGGACACTGCTTTTCAGTGTTTGATTTCATTGACTTTTCAATATATCCCTATTGCTCTTTGGAGCATCGATCTTTGCTTGGGCATTGATTACTGACTCTGGTCACTCTTGGGATAATCGCCTATGGGCAACTTTATATAGCTTTGGCTACGCCGATGATATGAGGCGATTTTATTTATTTAACACTTTGGTGTTTGTATTCTCTTTGGAGATTTTTACTGTTTATTGATGATTAGGGATCGTCATTATATTCATGTAGTCCATATTACTCTTCACTTTGGAGAAGTATTGTTTTATTTACGTACTGCATTATTATATATATCTCAGTTATTACTGATTATTTAGCTAGCCTGACCCGAGTGTTTTCGCTCGGGTCAGACCGAGTTGTTTCAGGTTAGGTCTCTGGACTTAGCTTATGTGCTTCCGCTTGGACATTATCTGCTATGCTGATAGATAGTGCTTTTATTTGTCCACTATTCCACTACTCTTTTATTTCAGACTCTTATGTACATATTTTTGACTCACATGTGTGAGCGGTGGCTTTGTACCCACCTTTTGATACTTGGATCTGTATTGACGATATATTGTACCTATGTTCTGTGACTGTTATGTGACTGTTCTGTGATGATGATGTTATCATTTAGTATTATGTTTGTTCTGAACCTATTTTCCTTAGCCATTTGTAATTTCGTTATAAATATCTATTGGATATGTCGAACCACTTGAGAAAGGAATACCACCTATTCGACGTATTCAGTAGTTAGTTATAGCTTGATTACACATGGTCGCTTCCATTATACTCTATTCTCCGTTCTAGTAGACGGTATTACTCCGTAATACTCTTTACTAGAGTGGGTCTCGGAAAGGGGCGTTACAAGTTTGAAATGATGTTTGCGACCTTTTTGAGTATAAACATTGATACGTTTGGAGTTACCTAGAATTTCGACCTTTTCACTTAGGGCTTTGGGTTTCAGCCCACTAACCCAACTCATCTTATATCCTAACTCCACCCCCTCTCCTCTTCATTCATTCTAATATCTCCTAAAACTTCAAGCTTTAGAAAAATGGAGGAAGAGAAAAGAGATTAGAAAATCCAAAGTCCTAGTTTCTTTGCAAATTCATGTTCAAGCTCCAAAATCAAAGAGAAGCTTTGGTAAGCATCTCCTTCTTCTTCTCCATCTCAATCTCTCTCCAATTTTAGAAATTCCCTATGACCTAGTTTGGGAAATTATTGTTTCTAGACTTAGATTGGAGTTTTTAGAGATGAAGTTGAAGAGTAGTTGATCTTCCTTTGCTTTCAAGCTTCTCCTTCATTGTTTTTGGGTTTAAAGTTGAGTTTTTGAACTCACGTCTATGTCTATGTCTTTGATAGTTGTAAGGTAGTGGTTCCTAACATCTATTCCTTGTTCATTTGCTTTGGATTGAATTGGTTTTATGAATATTCCAATTTTTGGTGTTTTGATGTTAAATCTTTTAAAAAAAATCTTAGCTTTGACGTTTGATCATGCTTTTGATGGCGTATCGAAGAGCCTATAGGGCGGGGTGTTCGATTGGCATAAAAGCGCCCATCACTCGACCGATCGCCAATTATTTGGGATTTTACCCCTTAGGGGCTAGGCTGAGAATACTGGAATTTCCAATTCAGCCTACTGAACCAGGAAGTCAGTTGACTGAACCAGGAAGTCAGTCGACTGAATCAAACCCGAGAAATTTCCTAGGCCGGTATCAGTTGACTGACCACTCTGGGTCAGTCGACTGAGCCTGGAAACCGAAAGTTTCCAGGCATGATTCAGTCGAATGACCACCCAGGTTCAGTCGACTGAACCTGGAAACAGAAAGTTTCCAGGATTTGTGTAAGTCGAGTGACCACCTTGGTCCAGTCGACTGAATCTGCTATCTCTTCCTATTTTGCCTTTTGTGTTTGAATTTCCAATTTTCAATCGATTCTTGTTTCTCCAATTTGTTGTTATCACCTTTGTTGACTTTGATAACTTTTTTTTGGGATTTTTCGAGAATACGCATTTTAATGGATTTAGTATTAATTTCTTTGGATTAAATTCACGTCTTCGAATGTGTTGGTGATTGATTGTTTCTACAATCAATTTTGTGATTTTTCACTTAAAATACAAAGATTTCTATAATAATAGTAAATATTCAAACTCTTTCTCAAATATGATTTCAACTCTTTTTTTAATACAAAGCTAGTTTATAAAACCGTTTTCCAATCTATTAGTATATACAAACCTTTACCTCATTCTTTGAGAAATCTAATTAAACGGCTTAGTAAAACTAGTGGTATGAAATGCTTGCGTTTACTTCGTTGGTTAATTTTTGGACTTGTTCGATTGAAACTCTTGTGACAACTTTCGAGTGGAGATCTACAATTTGTTTGTAAATGTTTAAATTAAGCCAATGGTTATGGGACATGAAGCTAAACTCATTTATTTACTAGCATAGTGTAATTGACACTTCTTGATTATCGATGATGATCATTTTTGTGGTTTATAGCGATGTGCGATGTCTCTTTGTCCAGGTGGGGGACTGTACCCCGTTCTATGGGGCTTCGTCTCATTTTTATGGGCTAACGACCCATGGTCTTTTGACCATTTGTGGAGTTTCGACTCAAATTTGGTGGGGCAGCAACTTATGGTCTTCGGGCGTTTGTGAAGCCTTGGCTCAAATTGGTGGTTAGCGACCATGGAATAATGTTCCGTTTGTGATACACGTGTTGGTGAGTTTTCATGCTCCCGTTTGTGATAGGCCTCCCCCTCTTTATGATTTCTGGATTTCTAGTTGATGATTTCTAGAATTTATGATTCACCATTTTTGTTATTGGTATTGATATTTTTGTCAATATTTGTGGTATGGTGAATAAAATAAAGAATATGACATTCTTTTTAGTGTTATGAGATTTTTGAGATATTGTATTATTTTGGTTGATTTTCTAATATATACTTTTCGCAGTATGGCATTATTGTTATCATACGTTTTAGTCATATCTCTTATTCTATCTTATTTTATCTAATATTTATAGCTAGACTTATCTGTATATTATTTTCTTATCAAATGATAATCGGGTCAGACCGAGATGTTACAAGTACTTCTGCTTGACTCATCTTCTAGGAACATTATCTGACTTTTGACTAACTACTCTAGTTTAGTAGTTTTTGTTATTATACATACGAGGTAAAGACTCCTTGATATATACATATTCTTTTGTGTAGCACTTGCATTTATTCTTTTGTGATATTGTGGATCTTATTTGACCACTACTCTGATGTACACATCTATGTGTTATATTTATGTTTGTTTCCACCTTTGTGATATGGATATCTGTGATAGTATTGTGTTGTGCTATTTCTATATTTGTTTTCAAAGATCATATAGCCACCGTGTAGTAGCTTTGAGTTTGTAGCGGTATGTCGGATTTCCTATTGAAATGAAATACATGTTATACTATCTGACATATCGGTGCTCGCACAAAGCAATTACATGGATGATTGCTCCTCAATAGCCTTATTCTTCATGCTAGTTGATGGTATTACTTCGTAGTGTCCTTAGCTAGCATGGGCATAGAGGTGGGGCGTCATAATCTTTCATTCACAACTGATTCATATCACTATTTTAAATTAGTTTAATTTACTAATCCATTACAAATTCCAATTCATTTTATCTCAACCTATTTTTTTTGTTTCCACCTTTATTATCTTTAGTTCACTTCGAACTAATTTTTACAACTTCATTTTGTTTCCACAATTCAAATTGGTTTTCAATATTCAGTTTCAATTCCAGTTTTATTCTTTTTTTCATTCTTGAATTTATTTTCTCTTCAACATTTTGGTTTATAACCACTTATATTTAAACTGGATTTCAAATTCCGTATGAATTTAATTTATTTCTAACCATATTTTCTTTGTCATTCCTTCAATTATTTTCACTTACCAATTTTATTTCAATACTTTGCTTTGTTTATCACAAATCAAATTCAATTCCACTTTCACTTTCATTTTCTTGCAATTGTAAATTCATTTATTCATCCACAATTTTATTTTTCATCTTAATAAATTTTATTCCATAACTATTTAACCAGATTCCAGAGTCTTTCCATCTTTTCAAAATCATTTTTGAAATTAATTCAAATTATCTTTTGAATTTTCAAAACCAACCCAATTTTCCAAACAACTTTCTTTTTAAAATAATTTGGTAGCAATTCCTCGCTTGGAAATTTGAAAATGAACATCGATGATGCTGCAGTCACTACCGATGTTATTTTCTAGCGACCAAAAAGAGTTTACATCTTTTATCCCTCCAAAAACATTTCCAAACCCTTGAAAACTTTTTTCAAACCCAAAAGAATTTAAAATTTTCCAAATCTCCAATCCTTTCCAACTTTTAAAACTTTCAAACCTTTCAATTCTTTTCAAAACATTTCTCTGGAATTATATTTCAAATTATAAATCATTTTTCCATTTTATTTTTACAAATCCCATTTGCATATGAATTTTATTTCTTAGCTATTAAGTTATGATTTCAATTTCTTATTCAATAATTAATATTATCACTTTCTAACAATCAAGCAACCATATACTATAATAATATTTTACGGAAATTATTTCTTTTATATACGAAAATATTTTGGGTAAAATGATCTCATTTACCCGATTTTAAAGCAATACCGTGTCAGTTTATCTTATTTAAGAGTTTAGAAACCCCTATCGATGCACTTGGCCAAACTGCACCGGCCAGAATATGTAAACAGTTAACCGATAAGTCAACACAATACAAAATAATTTCTATATTCACTAACAAATATGCGCTCATATCTATTATTACACTCAACTCATTCAAGAGTACTCTGACTTTATCTCTAATGAGTAACACCCACCAGAGCCAAGGTTGTCGCTTAACTAAATGCTCTGATACCACATTGTAACGACCCAATTTTTTCGACGCTCGAAGGTCGACATCAATACATCCACTATATGAAATGCCGCACAGTCGAATGCCGAAAAACCGAACCGTTAGGGTTAAAGTAGAAGAAGATAGAAGAAGAAACAGAAATAATAACAGAATCTCACATTTCGCAGCGGAAAAAATATGATAGATAAATGAATAATATTTAAAACAAATGACTATATCAGTTTTATACATACATTATCAGAGTTCAAAATGACACAATACAATACTGGAAGTTATTATAACTTGCTTACATAGAATTTGACTTTGCAACACACCATATGCAACGGATGCTACATAGTAAAGAGATACGTCTCGCCATCTAGCTTTAACTCGAGATCTCCATAGCAACTCTTTTTTGACTTTGCTCCAGAATAACGATAACCTGACTCTATGCTGCCCATGCGGAAAATTATGGGCACCCAGAGTTTAGAAATGAAGCAATAAACTCCAGGTCAGTCATGGGACTGTGTGAGAGCTTAAAAATGGTTATTTTCACAAAGAAAATAAAAATAATTCCTATATGCTTTTGGAAAATGAAACTAACATAAGGCCTCCCCGCACACATAATGCAAGCGCACAATTGGAGGAGATTTCTCCTTATGATAGCCAAACATGCTTGATACGCAAAATCCTTTTTGATATTATTATTAGTGCATAGTGGAAAACATTTTGAAAGTATAATATTAATCTTAGCCAGCATAGGTACCATTATATTATGCCGGCTATAGCTACCTCCTAAGGAGGCAGGTTATACAATTGCAACCGTAAAGGGCTCGTATTGTTTCTTTGGATTTCGAACAAATGGTCAGGCTAAGGAACTTCCTACTACCACATGGTATGCCTCTGGAGGGACGCCCCGAGAACTTAACCAGCTCTCTGCCAACACAAGGCCGGGTTACATCTATAACTAGGTAACTACTACATGAGTACGCCATCCCCTGGTCATTTGCGACCTTTATCCGAGGATCCTCAATCACAAACCAACAACCACAAGGTATAATAAATTTGCAACAACAATATAGGTAAAATATCCGGGCTCCATACCATGATAATACCCTTTTCCAGAAAGAAATGACATATCCTTAGGGGGCGCTACTTCCAAATAACCTTGCCACATCCTTCTTGTTTTGACCATTTCCGAGGTGTGAGGTCCGACGAAGTCTTGTCCACAAAGCTACACTTTTCACAAAGTCATGCTTCGATCAACAAATGATCAGCAACACTTTGTATGTCACATTACCAAATTGGGAATGTATCACTAGCAACTATCAACTACATAACCTCTAAGTTCGTACGTCTCAGAGAAGGGTGTTAAGCTAAGAGAATAAATTCTCTACCACCAACAGAAATGTATTTGATAGAAACTAGCTTTACATCTCAAAGTGTAACATCAGACAGACATCCATACAAGTCTGTTTCGGGATCGAACAGAATCGAAGGCACTTCAAAGAAGCCCTTGCAATCCGGATATTCACTAATCACGTCCGGAATCACCATCACAAAGGGTGATAAAATCTCTATACCGGAGCAACCCGGTGTAGAGACATTCGACAGGTAATCATTTTGCTTTCGAAAATACCCAGTCTTCAACGCCATCTTCAAATGAAATCCCATTTCGTCATATCATTATTCGTAAGGCATTTTATGACACAAAGTCCTCTCCCGGCTAATTCGAATAACGAGCATTTGTTTAAAAAATAAGTTTTATATTCAGATTTCAAACAAATTACAACCAATTTCCACTTTGATCTTTTAAACAGAAGATCCATCACAATCACAAATGTTCGATGTGGTTTTTGAATATCCATTTGGAATCCGACCCCAGGTCGCATCGAAATTCATACGTCATTTAAAGGCCAATATTGATAGTCAGTTATTTAACTATCAATCAACATTTATAATAAACACTATCAAATAATATTCACAACAATCACCAAGATTTAAATAATTTTCCCAAATTATTTATTTCCAAAATATCTTTGCAAGATATATTTTTAACACTTCAACATTTTGAAAACAAATTTCAACTTACTTTCCACATTGCAATCTTTGAAAACAAATTTCCAATCATCTTCCACTTTTCAATACTTTGAAAACCAATTTCAAATCATTTTTCCTTACGCGGAAAACATTTCCAAATATTTATTCATTTCCACTGAAAATCTACCAAGTTCAAATATTTTAAAATAAATATTTTCAATATTAGCTATGAAAACTTTATACCAGCATCTCATATAGGATTTCAAATCCAAACTAAATTTTTTAAATAAAATTAGTAGATAGAATATAATATTTCAAATAACTATTTTCTGAATCAAATATCAATTAAACCTTTAAAATAATCCCTTATATACTTAACTAAATAAATCTTTACTTTAAAGATTTAAAACAATTCCCCAAAATAATTTCTCTAACAATATTCTTTAAAAATCAAATCTTGAACTTTTAATTTTATTTCAAAAGCTATTTTAAAAATATACTTGGCTTTCCAGGGAAAGTACACCTTCCATTCTAAAATGGTTTAGTCAAATCAATTTATAAATCTTTCTGGATTTATTTTAAATTTACGTTCCAAATCCGTAAATTCCATTCCACACTTTTAAAAATAAAACAATATTATTTTTAGAGCAAATTTCCCTTTCCTTTTTAAATTCCCATTGTGAATACAATTTCCAAATATCCACTGATATATGATTTTTACATCGATTTCAAAAATAATTTACAAACACCAAATCAATTTCCAAATTGATTTCATATATTATTTTAAACACCAAATCAAATTCCAAATTGATTTCTAAATTTATTTCAACACCAAATCGATTTCATTCAAACACAAAATCAATTTTCATACTGATTTCCCAAAGATTTATCCTTTTAACACCAAATCAATTTACAAATTATTTAAAAAAAAAAAATTTCTTTATATTTTCCAAATTATTTAAAAACCGAATTTTTAAAATAAATTCTTCACGTTTTGAATATTATTACTTTAAATCCATTTATTAAACTTTTTTCCCACATTTTGGAATTTTATTCAATAGGATTTCACTGTAGATTTTCTACTTAAATTTAAAAATTCTATTTTATTTATTTCTAGTATCCTACGATACCAAAAATATATTCAGCTAAATTTTAGCCTTCAACGATTTCAATCACAATATAATCACACGCAGATTTTAAATAAATCAACACACAATATTGAAAGAAATTCAATATTTGAGGAATCCAGTTGGATCCCTTTAACCTGTTTCCCTGCATCCAAAGACGTTAGCACAACAATCAAATACCAATTCCACTTCGAGGTGGAATATCGTGGTATATGGGATTTAAATAATATCATCCGCTATTATGCGGCGCATAGGGTCTCATCCGCTATATAATGCTGGAAATCAATCACTCCAAATACATATATAATACCAATTCCACTTCGAGGTGGAATATCGCGGTATATGGGTTTAATATAATATCATCCGCTATTATGCGGCGCATAGGGTCTAATTCAATACAACTGATAACAATCATCATCCAAAAAACAACCAATAATTTAACTATTTAAATTAAATTGGGTATCCGATTGAGTGAGAAGATTGCACCTTTTATTTTTGTTCCAATCCATTTCCAACTTAACTTGTTCTTCACGATTCTAAACGATTCAGACGTTGAACAAACATTTTACATTTTATTAATATTTAAACTACTCAAATAATCAATTACCATTAAATAAATTTAATTTTAAATTAACAATTTGGTTTTAACCAAATAAATTCTAATTTCAATCAATTTCCTCTAATAAATTATTTCTAAGAACTAATATAAACTAAATAACTTATTTAAACAAGTTAATCACTATAATTCTACAATATCTAAAACTCCTACGTATATAAAAAAATTATTTTCTCTTTTTTTCGAAAATTTTCCTACATACAATTTCCTGCTCACCTATATAAATTTAATGTAAAATGGCAGGAATATATATATTTAAAAATTCAATTTAAAATAACAATCCTATACCTTACTGTAGAATGCAACCCAGGTTACCTAACGATGATCTTCCAGAGCTATGATGTCGCGATCCCAAGAACCGAATCGCCTCGAGCACGAAGGCCACCAGAGCCATGGTTGCTCCGCCTTTGAATGCGAGCGCACTAACACCATCAACCCCAAACTCGATCTCGCCTGACCCCTTGTCACGATCGAGCTTCTCTCCCCTTTAAACCGTGCGCTGCTTCAGATATCAACCCAACATCGGTCGCGCTAACCTGTTCGAGGCCACGACCACACCGTTGCCATGCCGAAGCTCTACATGTGCGCGAGTCGCGAGCTTTCACGTGACGCCGCGAGCGCATATTCGTGTCACGATCGTACTTCACTTCTCTCAATCGGCTATGACTTGAGTTTGAGAAGAAAGGGGGAAAGTTGATCCATAAGCTAGGCCGCCATGAGATTGAATTTTTTCTTTTTGATTTCAATTTTCGGCTTCAAACTTTGTTCGAGAGCCACCATCTAGAGAAGAAACAAGCTAACTGAAATTTCGATTTTATAGTTCGATATTAACATTACTATTTTCTTTTAAAACGAAAATGAAACACTTGTACGCAAAATAAAAAATATGGAAACATGTGTTTAAATTATTTCTAGATGTCGTTAACTATAGTTTAATTTGTTAATTAACTTAAGAATCTTATTATTTATGTTTAAATTTTAATCCGAATTTAAAACGTTTGGATTTTCGCAACTCATGATCTCGATCTCCAATCAAGACGTGCCGCTAGGCGTTCAAAAGGTTATACCCCTATTCCGAACGGATGGAAAAGGTTTTGAGTCCAAATTCAATCATATGAAGAAGATAGCTTTTTGGACCCAGTTATTTATTGAATTTCGATTAAAATTTCAGTGCGTTTATGTATCGTATGATCACAAAACAACTCGAATGCTACAAAAATTAAAATCCCATAATAGAACAACATTATAGATCCAAAGGTGCTGGTTTTGTCGAATTCTGAGACTACGCTCTGTAAGGCTATTTTTAAATAACGATTTAAACAATATAAATTCAAAACTGAACAAAACGTTTTCAAATCCAATTCTGAAGCCCCCATTCTCTTCAGCATTATCCATATAAATTTTCTTAGCCATCAAATTATTTTTAACAAGCTTAGAATTTCAGATTTCATATTTTACCCGATTTTATATTATTAAATTCAAAATTTTAATTACCAAATTCATCCTGACATTTGAAATTCAAGTTAAACTATCATTAAAATCAATTTAAATATTTCTATTTCAATCAATTAATATTTCAATTTCAAATGTTAAAAATTCAGGGTCGTCACACTTTTCAAATTAAATCCAAATAGATGCAATTGGCAAATATAGAAATAATCACAGAATCAGGCATAAATGCAAATGCTAAATAAAAGAAATAAAG
This sequence comes from Allium cepa, assembly GCA_030765085.1. Taxonomy (NCBI): domain Eukaryota; kingdom Viridiplantae; phylum Streptophyta; class Magnoliopsida; order Asparagales; family Amaryllidaceae; genus Allium; species Allium cepa. Next base: position 544,287,316 of record CM060943.1, on the reverse strand, counting down.
GAAAGAACACACAGGAATTTTATACTAGTTCGAAGTTACCCTACATCCAGTCCCACATAATTTCTTATGCAGATTTCTTTTCAAATATAATGTCGATATTACAATCTCGATTCCAAGGCCATGAGATAGACCCTCCTATATCTGAGTCCAGGGAAAACTCTATTGATTTAACCAGGCTACAAGATCACCTAATTGATTTACGGGCTACAATCACACCCAATTGATTTACGGGCCACAATCACACCGTTTCCAATCACACTTTGATAGAGAGAGAGCCGATACACTTCGATCTTTCGATCATTGATTATAAATAATTGTATAACTCCAAATAGTACCGAGATCTTTGAGAGAGAGTGGCAGAGAATCAGACTAAAGATGATCGATTTTGATTCACTTAGAATTTTGACAGAGTTTTGTTAAAGCATTTGAAATATAAGAGAATATTTGAGTGGAGAAGAAGGAATGAAGAAATGAAGAAAAACTAACTTAAAATTTGTTGAAAAAATTGATAGAGATGACTTTAGAAGGATAGTTTTGGAAAAATAAATCATTTTGAAAATTTCGTGAATTCCATTCCACTAGATAAGGTCGTGTGTTGCATCCCACTAAAGAGTTCGTGTGTTCCATCCCCTTATTAAAGCGAGAAGGTGGATTCCATTCCACAATTAAAATCCAAATAAAGATTTTAGTGCTACAATGAAGTTGTAACATAAATCTTGACTCTATTACTTATCTTGATATCTTGAACTCTAGATAATCTTAATAATCTTGATACTCATGAGTCTTCGGTCTTGATTCTTCAATCTTGAATTCATCAGTCTTGTATCTCTATGCTGAGTCTTGAATCTTTATACTGTACAGTCTTCATTCTCAGTCCTACACACACACATATATACATACATACATATACATATATATACATATACATACATACATAGATATATATATATATATATATATATATATATATATCCTGCATATACATACATATCTAGGCAAGAACATTAGTATTTATATTTTATAACAAGTCCTAAGGTTGTCATATAAACCATCATCTAAGAAACTAGCAAGTTGTATGTATATTATTTTATTCGCATGACGGTTTGATCCATATTCGAGTACATGATTTCGAGATGATTTACATCGATTCGAGTTAAGATTTTTCGCTCGATTCTCAATGGCGAACACTAGATATGGATTTATGATTGATTTTGGAATTCTCAACCATAATATATGGCTATGCAAGGAGAATTATCATTTCTGATCAAGGAATCGGGTCTGAGTCCGCACTAGAGGGGTCATGTGAATGATACTAGTTCGGAAGTGAGATCGTGTAATCGAACGAGCGTTCGAATTTGACTTTGCATACGGATGATATATGTACATCATACGATTTTAGTGAAGCAAGAAATTGAAGTTGCAAAATAATTTGATTTTGAATTATATGTTTGGATATCATTGGTACACAAGTGCAGGTATATAAAAGCAAGAGCTAATTTGATGTCTTTGATATCATAAGAAAATTTGGTTGCCTATTAAAAGGTACACGCTTAAATTGTTGTTTGAATTTGATGATTTTATGGTTGAGCCACTGGAATTTTTTTCTTTTGTTGAGCCCGTAGTGGTGATTGGTAGTTGTTCTAATTTAGCCGCATAAAGGAGACGCTGGAGAAATTTTCTGAAAATTTAAAGAGTTAGAATTTTAAAGAAAATTTTAATAACTAAAATTTGATTTTTTAGTTATAAACTAAAATGATTGTATGGGATGATATTAGTTGGAATTCTATGAATGAATTTGGAAGCTTCGTAAAAGTAATAATAAGGTTTCAACAAATTATTTTTGGAAAGAAATGAGTTTGGGCATTTTTCTTACCTTGGCAATTTCAAGGACGAAATTATTTTAAGGGCTGAAGAATGTAACGATCCAGAATTTTCAATCATTTGAAATTGGAATATTTAATTAATTTAGATATTTAAAAGTTAATTTTATAGATTTAATAAATTGAATTTCAATATAAAGATTTATTGGATAATTTAATTGTTGAAAATTAATTATTGAAATTATTTAAAAAATTGAATCTTTGATTTTTATTTAGATAAAAATGATTTAAATGCTTATTAAATTTCTATTAATAATAATGAAGGTAATTAAACTTTTATATTTGATTTAAAGATGATTTAATTAATTTTGAAATATGCTCGTTTTAATTAACATACAAAAATAGTCTTCCAGGGCACTGTCTTGGATTTCGACAAAACCAGTGTCATTAGGTCCGTATAATAAATTATATTACGCCGTAAAATTTGGTAGCGATCAGACGTATCGTTTGGTCATACGGGATAGGAATGCGTTAATATTTATATTGAAAATTTAATATTATAATTAGGTTCGAATAGCTATCTTCACCATATGATCGAATTAGGTCTCGAAACTAGTTCCATTGCGTTCGGAATAGGGGTACAACATATTGAACGCTAGACGACACATCTCGGTTAGGGTCCATAATCATACAGCTAGATATTTCGAAATTTAAATAATATTTTTTTTCGATTTAACTTTACACTACTTGTTAATTCATATTAGCCCACATTTTCTACTCAGACCCGTACAAGCCCATACCCCTGTGTTATCTCCCATCCTTTGTGCCCTTGTTTAAACTGTCAATAAGCAAGTTTTTAAAAAATAAAAAAATGGAAATCAATTCAAAGAAATCTTATGAATTTTTGAAATGTGTTTCCTTAGATTCGTGATGCCTTTATCCTTGGCCTGGCGTAAGCACAGAGGATGCAGTAATGGTTTATGTTGTAAGCGTTTAAGGTGATAACAACTAGTGTTCAGGATTGATGGAAATTTAGACTTTGATTTGCAAATTGGATATTGGATTTGACATATTGTAGAGCACCTAGGGTAGTTTTCTTAAGGGGTGTGGTTCATTGTAGTGGGGAGGGACTGTGTACGGATGCGAGCTGGTTGGTCGTCAGATTTTGGATGGTGAATGCGGGCGATATGTGACAGTGGCCACCATAAAGCTTGTGGGACGAGGGGCGCAACAGTTTTGTTCTCAAATGATTTAGTGCAAGGACTAGAGAGAAGTAGCAGGTTGAAGATGTCTGTCATGGGTGTATGCGCACAGGCTTGTTAATTAACATTTAGGAGGGAAGGATTATGTCACAAACCAGATCTTCGACCCATGAAAATCAACACTAATACGTCTACTGTATAACATACCAAGCAATCGAGTGCCAAAAATACCAGATCGTTAGAGGAAAAGAAGAAAGAGGTAGAAGAACATGGAATCTCACAACCACAGCTGAACAACATATCCCTATCCCTAATAAAGAAAATTCGTCGAATTAATTTATTTGGTGTCTTTTTAAATTCCAAAAATGCCCTTGCTTTTCGTTTACATAATACAAATAGCCCGTGTGCGAAGCACGGACCCCAAATAGTAATGTATAATAACATATCTTTATTGAAAACGAACTATAATAGTTAGTTAAACATTACATTACCAGAGTACAACAAATCAATAACTAAAATTACTGGACAGTTAAAATAATTTGTCCTAACTAGTGCTGAATATATAGCCTACAATACACAGCGGAATATAATCAACTACGTGGAACACATCTTTGTCATCCAGCTCGTCTTCTGGGCTCCATAGCATGCTAATCTGAATCTGCAATACTCGGTCTGACCCGAGCATTATAACAAAATAACACCCGAGTCAGTCTGAAAAACTAGCGTAAGAAAACACACACATTTTGAATTAGTAAAGTTATCAATGTCCTTTGAAAAACAAAGGTATCTCAAAAGACCACACAAACAAAAACACAATGGGTTTTTCCCTTATGATAACCAAAACATTTTATATCAAAATCATCTGATATTATTATAGTGTCTATAGAATATAAAAAGAAAATAGTTGAAAGCTTGCATCTCATGTTTTAGCATAGTTGGGCACAATCAAAACCGTACGGCGCTTATTGGAGAATGGATTCCATAAAATGATTATGCGACGACCTGCCTTTCTTCCACAGAAAGACACATCATCAATAAGAAAAGAAATAGATAGAAATAGGAAAGATAGAAAGAAAAGAACAATCAACATCTGAATCTCACAGCGGAAACGGAATAAAATATAATATTTTACATATTCATTAGATAGCCTTACATATTAGAGTTCACACGGCAATACATCTTCATTATAGTAAACATTTATAAATGCCGGTCTAGCCATTACATCCAAAATATAACATCGAAAAGTCACAACACAATGGAAAGATATAGATAGCTACGTCTGGGCTCTAGCTCCAAGCTTCCAAAATATTTTTCAATCCAGACCTGATCACTTGGCTACTCAAAAAAATTTGAGTACCCAAGAGTCTAAGAAAATAGAAATAAACTTCAGATCAGACATGGGTCTAGTGTGAGTAAACAAGTTAAAGTTGTTTAACTGTAAAATCATTTGAAAACAAATGGTATCACCTAAGACTTCCCACACATAAACATGGGCATGTTTTTACTTTACGCTAACTAAATCATTTGATAGTAAATCCAATGATATTAGAATAGGGTCTACGGTTTTCAATATAAAATACAGAAATAGATTGAATGCTTACATCTCACAGTCCAACATAGTTGGGCACAACCAAAACCGTACAGGCACTTGTTGGAGAATGGATTCCATACAATGGCAGGGCTAATGAGGTACCGCCCATCACAGTACGTGGCCTAGATCAACGTACCGAAGATCACTCCCGACCCCCTGCAACACAAAGCTGAAACCATCCCTTACTGGACAGTCCTGAATAAGACAACCCCACGGTTGTGGCCAAATAACCACCCACACAGTCGAATAAAAAGGGACTCTAGACAGGTGAAATTTTTATCCTACTTCGGTGCTACCCACTTAGCCTTGCTGCACCTCCCCTATTTTATCCATTCTCGGTAGATGAGGCTAGAGGCTACGATTACCTTTACAAGAACACATCTTGGAATGCTCATCGTCCTCCATTGACGATGGTCTGATAGCATTCATTCCATACAAGTTCGTTCCAGGTTCGAACGAAACCGAAGGCATTATCTCATTACACTCATTTTGTAATCAACCTCAGAGTTAACGACAATAACTCTTGCACTCTGAAACTCCATTCCGATCATCACTTTGAGATGTCACGACCTATCGTTTAACTTGGATCGATGTGGTTTTCGGGTAATCAAACTTGATATCTGATCCTGGTCTCATTGAAATCCAAACGCCATTTTAAAGGTCAAGTTGTTTAAAGTTAAACATTTCAATTCAATTTAAAACATTGAATTCACACAGCATTATTTACAGATAATAATATACATTTATCACATATATATTCAATATCCATCACATAATGTCAAAGAATATCATACAATAGATATCAACCCAATCCAGACATTCCACTCAAAACAATCATCCATAAGAAAGCTTCTTTAATCCATATTACAATTAATTTAATTAATTAAAATTAAATTAATTACTTAAGAATTAATCACTTAAATTGCTTAATCAATCACTAATTAATTACAATCATTCAATTAATTAATCACTTCTTAATTAACCTCATAATCAATTAATTAATCTTTAATTAATTAATTAGTTATCCTTTAACTATTAATTAATAACCTTAATTATTAATTAATAAAACTTAATTACTGGTTAATCAATCCTTAATTATCAGTTAATTAATCCTTAATTAACAATTAATTAATCCTTAATTACTTAATTAATTAATTTCAAATTATAAATTAATTAATCTTAATTACTTAATTAATTATCCATAATTAATTAACCTTAATTACTTGATTAATTTATTCTGAATTATTAATTAATTAATTACTAATCACTTAATTAATTAATTAATTACTAATCACTTAATTAATTAGTTCCTAATTATTGATTAATTAATCTTTAAATAATCTAATTAATTAACCACTAATTATAAATTAATTAAGCCTAATTATTTAATTAAATTAATTCTTAATTACAATTAATTAATCCTTATTTAATAGTTAAACCCTTATAAATTAATTAATTCTAAATTATTAATTAATTTAACTTTCATTACCTTATTAATTATTAATTAAATTAATCGTTGACATTAAAAACCTTAACAAATCTTTCAAGATAAAACAGTTACATTAATTACCTAACTTTAATTAATACATATTTAAAAACAATTCATCTCAATTTATACTTAATTACTTTTAAAAATTAACTTTTTAAAATAGCTAAACATTTCTCAAATTTGTGTTAACAAAGCATAAAACTCTTTAATCAAAATAGTTTAAAACAATTTTCATCAAATAGTTTAAACCAGTTTTAATTTAAATTTAAAACTAGCTTTTCAAACTTCTTAATAACATTTTCACATTTTACTTCGGGTTCGACCGCCCCTGACTCGACACCAGACTCGAGTTTTTCTTCATCTTCAAAGGCCACACTCACGAACTCGGGTTCCAACACGAGACCATCTCCTTCCCACTCAAGTACCCCTTCGAGTCTCACGAACCCAAACTCCCTGACACGAAACCAACGCCACTGTGCACGTGCACAAGTCAACCATGCCGCCGTTACCTCCAACGACTCCATGCACACCTCGACGATTGACCACGCGATTGATTGCAACCCTCAATCAAACTTCACGAAGCCCAAAAAAATCTAGTCTACCAGTCAAAACTGGAAACTCACATCCTCATCAGAAACCACCATGTCAAAGCAATTCCGACCACCGGAACCATCGTGACTTCGCCCACATCTACGTCCATATCTCAAGTACGTCCCCTTCAAGTTTGGCCTAGCTCGATGCGTCGATGATGGCGAATAATCCCAAAACTAAACACTCATTTTCATGACCCTTCAACCCTAGTTTCCACTACAGCCGACGCCACGACCATCGATCACCTCCATAACCATTTTTTTCGATCTCTTCAGACGACAACCCAGCTTCGATAAAAACCGTGATGTCGAATGATCACCCAGTCACCTGAATTCGCTCAAACTCCCATTTCTGATCATCACAGAAATGCAACCCCAAACCCAAACGAAAATTCAAGATTTTTGTTTTAAAAATCCAATTTTCCAATGACAATTCAAGTTGCAAACTTGAATCAGCAAAATATATTGATTGATTTTTAACACTTTTAAACATTTCACTATTTTTACTTAAGCCCAGAAGATTTTCAAACTTATTTTGTTTGAATAAAAATTTTAAACCATAATTTATGCTTTAAACAATCATATTGTACTTTAATTTCAAAGTCTAACCATGATCAGGAAAGAGATTTGAATTGCCTTGATTTTAAACTCTATATTTTGAAAACAGTGAAGAACATGCACACTTATATGCACAGATCATCATCATCATCATATATACACACACACACACACACACACATAAATTCACATGTATACACATACACATGCAAGCACAATATCACCCAAAAAACACGTGCACAGATTGAGTCTAACTTAAGGCTTTAGAAATTATATTTACTCATCAGATTAGATGTGCAGAGAAAGTTGAAGCAACTTTTAATTTGAAACAGAAAAGCTTGCTTGAAAACTGAAACTGGAGTTGACTCAAGGCTTTGATTTAGTTGTTAAATGATTTGATCTTGCTCTTGTTTGCTTTGTTGAAATGATCAGGCTCTTTTAAAAAAAACTGAATTGATGAAGCTTTTAAAATCAAAGAAGAGTGCTTGCTTGATACCTAGGCTTTTGAAAATTGTTTGCAGATTTTAGAATTTTGAAATGAATTTGATTCTTTTTTTAATTTTAGGTTGAAAGAGTGGAAGTTGATACAATTTTCTGGTTTGTAAATTTAGTGGCTTATTCTTCTTGCTTTTTGAAAATGAGATAGGGGAAAAAAGAATAAAGAGGAAGAAGTATGTTTATATAGATTTAATTTTGATTTACTAAAATTAAAGAAAATAAAATGAAAAAAATGTGACACTTGTAAAAAGAATTAACACTTGTCTCTAAACTTATTTAATTTGTTAATACATGTTATTAGAGAGGTTTAAATCTTAACACATGTAACTTGCATGCATAAATAAATTTTTAAATGTTTGAAATAGCTTTTATAAATGATTTTCTAATTTGTAAATATATATTTTAATTTATTTAAATAAATTTATTTTAAAAAGAAAATAATATAAAACAATTTTATGTTCTAAATAAAATCAAATAAAATACATTTCAAAACCAAAGTATAATTTAAGATATATCTGTCTTTTGAATTTCAAATTTAAATATCCAAATTCAAATTAAATTTCAAATCCAATTTAAAAATCAATTTGATATATGTATTTTAACAAACTCAAATTCAATTTGTATAAAATAATTCTATTTAAAATCTATATATATGCACAACACATTATTATTATTGTATTAAAATAACATTTTTATCAATTTTAATAATTTATTAAAAGAGATTATCACATTTAATTTTGTTTGAAATTCCGGGATATCACATTCCTTCCCCCTTAAAAGAATTTCATCCCCGAAATGTAAACAAAAGATAATCCAAAATTTCCATTTTATTTCAACAATTCAAGCATACATATCATCCATACATTAGCAACCAACAAACAATTCATTCGAACAATAATTCATCCAAACAAACATCACTAGCTATCCGGACACAAATTCAGATAAGCATTCCTAAAACTATCTAGAGTTTCCCAGGTACAGTCTCTAGGATCCTCACTCACTGGCCTTTAACAAGCTTTACCACCTTGCTTCTGAGTTGCCTCTCATCTTAATCAATGATCCGGACAGGATGCCTGACAACCGATAAGTCAGGTTCAATCTCTAAGTCTTCTTGCACAGCTGGTTCTAGAATAAGAGATGGATCGTTCATGTATTTTCTCAGATGACATATGTGAAAACATTTTGAATTCCAGCCATCCGGACTGGCAATTCAATTTTGTAAGCCAGGGCACCAATCCTCTCGAGCACTCGAATGGACCATTATACCTTGAGGCGAGTTTTCCCTTCTTTCCAAATCTTATCGCTCCTTTTATCAGAGAAACTTTGATAAAAACTAAATCTCCAATCTCAAACTCCAATTGTCTTCGTCTTTTATTCGCATACTTTTTCTGACGGTCCCGAGCAGCTCTCATTCTCTTCTTGATAAGCTCAACTTTCGCAGATGCTTCACGGATCAAATCTGGTCTAAGCACAAGACGATCACCTGACTCTACCCAACAGGATGGGGATCTATAAGGTCTTCCATATAAATCTTCATAAGGAGCCAAATTGATACTTGCCTGGTAACTGTTATTGTAAGAGAATTCCACTAGATGTAGATGGTCCTATCAAGATCCACCAAAATCCAATACACAAGCTCTCAACATATCTTCTAGAATTCGATTAAGCCTTTCCATCTGTCCGTCTATCTAGGGATGATATGTTGTACTCAAACTCAAACTTGTACCCATAGCTGATTGCAAAGCCTCCCAGAACTTCCTAGTGAAGATAGGATCACGATCACTTACTATGCTGATTGGAACACCAAGCAATCTGACAATCTCTCTTAAGAAAATCTCTGCCAAAGAAGCTGCAGTACGGGTTGCCTTAACGGGAATAAAATGGGCGCTCTTGGTTATACGATCGACAATCACCCATTTTCCTTCATTTCCCTTCTTGGTCCTTGGCAAATGTCGATGAAATCCCTCGAAATCATTTCCCACTTCCACATCGGGACATCCAAAGGCTGCAACTATCCATCTATCTTCTGTTAATCTCCTTTAACCTGCTGGAAGATAGCACATCTATGAACGAAAGCAGCTACATCCCTCTTCATGCTCGGCCAACAGAAGAATCTCCTCATATCCTTATATATCTTTGAAATTCCTAGGTGCATGTTCAGTCAGTAGCGATGACTTTCAGATAGAACTTCTTGTCTCAATCCATCTATATCAGGCACACACAAACGTCCATTGATTCTCAAAGCTCCTTGATCGTCCACCTTGAAATCCGAATATTGACTATCCTTATTTCCAAGAATCAATTCCTCAAAAGATCTTTCTTCATCTGACTACTAATGATTCTTTCCTAGAGAGACGGAACAACTTCTAAAAGAGACAGAACTGCATTTCTACTAAGAGCATCTACCACAACATTAGCCTTCCCTAGGGTATGCAGGATATCCAAATCATACGATGCCAAAAACTCAACCCATCACTACTGCCTCAAATTAAGGTCCTTTGGAGAGAAAAGGTATTTCAATGGTTTGTGACCCGTAAAAAGCTCAAACTTCACTCCCAAAAGATAGTGCCTCCAGATCTACAAAGCAAAAACAATGGCTTACAGCTCCAGATCGTGCGTAGCGTAGTTCCTTTCATGTGGCTTCAATTGCCGACTCGCATACACAATTACTATCCCATTTTGCATCAGAACTACTCCTAGTGCAACTATATAGGCATCCGTATAAACCTCAAACTTGCTCTTCCCATTCGGAATAGCCAACACTGGAGCACTTTTCATCTTCGCCTTCAGATTCGGGAAAGCTTCCTCACATTCAGGGGTCCACTTGAATTTTGCTCCTTTCCCTGTCAGCTTAGTTAAGTGCGAAAAAATTATGGAATAATCCTTGATGAACTTACTGTAGTAGCCAGCTAATCCCATAAAACTACGGAATTCAGTCGGAGTCTGCGGCTGCTTCCACTCCAGAATAGTTTCTACCTTTGCTGGATCTACAGAGATGCCCTCTCCAGAAACAATGTGCCCTGAAAATTTGACTTTCGATTTCCAAAAATGACATTTAGATAACTTCGCCTTCAGTACATGCCTTCTCAGAGTCTCCAACACTATTCTCAAATGCTGCTTGTGCTCATCTTCAGACTTAGATTAGACCCGAGTATCATCAATGAACACCAGAACAAACTTATTCAACATATCTCGAAAAAATCGATTCATCAGGTCACAAAGAAAATAGGAGCATTGGTTAACCCGAAAGGCTTTACCAACTACTCATAGAAACAATTAGATCCCCTAAATGCAGTTAAGGGGATACTGTCCTCAGCTACCCTTGACTGATGGAAACCCGAAGCTAAGTCCAGTTGGGAGAAAACAGAAGCTCCATGCAGCTGGTCAAAAAGATCATCAATACGAGGTAAAGGATACTTATTTTAGATGGTCACTTTGTTCAACTCTCGATAATCGACACAGTACCTTAGAGACCCATCTGACTTGGTGACGAACACTGCAGCAGAACCCCAACAAGAAAAACTGGGCCTAATCAATTCCTTCTCCAACAGATCCTGAGTCGGCTTAACTAACTCCTCCCTCTCTCTAGAAGCCATCCTCCTGCTAGGCTGAATCACTGGTACTGCTATTGGAACCAAATCAATGTGAAACTCTATCTCTCGGTGCGAAGGTAAACACTTGACTTCCTCGAATACATCTGGAAAATCTTGGACTACTTCAATATCTCTAACCTCGCTTGAGAAGTCATATAAAAGACTACTCAAGTGAATTCTAGAATTATCACACATCACTTTCGCAATTCTACCCAGATCAGTTTCCAACCAAACTGTTCTCTCGTCACAATTCAGGACTGCCTTATACTTATCAAACCAATCCATCCCCAATATAAGGTCAAACCCCTTAAAATCCAACACATAAGGGTCACAAGAAAAACTATGTGAGAGATAGGAAATTCTCAGATCCTTACAGATCATATCTAATTTGGTTATCTCTCCTATAGGATTAGATACAAAGATGGGACGGTCTACGGTACTAAGGGTAAGAAGAAACTTCTCTACTGATTCCAAAGAAATAAAACTCAGAGAGGCATCCGAATCAAACAATACTTTAATATACTTGTCATTTAAAGGTAATGTACCTTCCAATACTCCTTTTTCTTTAGAAGAAGTTTATGGTGCACCCTCCAAAGCAAACACCTTATTCTGCTGAGCTTTATGAAGGAGCGGGCAAGCCTTGATCATGTGAGCTGGTTGATGACAGTTGAAACACAGAGATTTCTGAACCATTGCTGATCCCGGTCCACTCTGATGCGGCTGCTGCTGCTGTTAAGATCTTCTCTTGAGGCACCAATTAGCCAAGTGACCCTCTTGCTAACATATATAGCACTTGCGAGGTCCGTTGTTGCTTCTCGGTTTCTTCTTATTCTGCTTCTTCCATTTAGGATTGAACTTTCTCTTATTTGGTTTGGAAGAATTCCCTCCGGATGCTGCTACGGATGCCACTGGTCTCTTATTCATCAGATCCTTATATCTCAGTGCCATATCAGTCAACTCTGCAAAAGATCCCTTCAAATGCGCTGTCATCTTTTCGTGAAATTCTGGCCTTAATCCTTGTAAAAACATTTCGTTCTTTTTAAGGGGAATGTCTATGAGTCCTGGACCATAGCAAGATAGATTATTAAATTTGGTCTCATATTCTGCTATGGTCATGCTACCCTGCTTCAAATTCAGAAAATCTTGGTACAAACGAGTTTTCCTTGCTATTGGCATGAATTGTTCCTCAAACAACTCCTTAAATCTACTCCACGAAATGTCATCTTTTTCTGAGATATTTGATGTTACGGCATCCCACCAGGTTACAGAACCTTCTTGCAGTTGCCATGAAGCATTACTCTTTTCTACTCATCAGACAAATTCATACTCTTAAAGATACGCTTGCAAGACCATAGCCAAGCCTGTACCTCAATTATAGTCTCTGATCCTCTAAATGGTCTTCCTCCAAGGTTGGTGAAGTCCTTGCATAAAGTGGCAAAACTAACTCGAGGCGGTGCTGGATTAACAGCCTCATTATCAGTCTGACCACTTCTATCATTGGTCGACGAGCTTCCTACAACTTTGCCCCTTCTGCCTCTTGAACTCATTTTGACTACCTGAACAGGTAACCCAACCAATTTAGATAGGGATATAGTTACATAAAATTACAAATACGCACTCTCAAGATAGATACTATTCGAGAGCCTAGGTATTTCTCAACCTATGCTATTATACCAACTGTGACGACCCGCCTTTCATCTACAGAAAGATACATCATCAATAAGAAAAGAAATAGATAGAAATAGAAAAGATAGAAAGAAAATAACAATCAACATCTGAATCTCACATCGGAAACAGAATAAAGTATTATATTTCACATATTCATTACATAGTCTTACATATCAGATTTCACATAGCAATACATCTTCATTACAGTAAACAGTTATAAATGCTCGTCTAACCATTACATCCAAAATATAACATCCAAAAGTCACAACACAGCGGAAAGATATAGTGTAACGACCCAGAATTTTTAATAATTTAAATTTGAATATTTAATTAATTTTAAATATTAATAATTGAATTTATAAGTCAAATAAATTTTTATTTGAATTTTTGGATTTAATTGGATAATTAAATCGATAATTTAATATGTGAAATTATGGAAATAATTGAAAATAGAGTTAAAAATGATTTTAAATAATTTGGAAAATTTTATTTAATCATACTGGAATTATAGAAATATTTTAGAACTTTTAAAATCGAATTAAAAGTTAATTTGTGAAAATTGAATATTTTAATATTTAATAATCGACTGTAAAATAGCCAATTTTTGGATAGTCTCAGAATTGAACGAAACCAGTTCCATTGGATCCGTAATAGTTAGTTATTACCGTATTTCAAATTTCGTGTCAATCGGAGTTATCGTTTGATCGTGGCAGCTCGAAACGCATCGAATTATTTTTAATTTAAATTTGGCGAGTCAAAATAGCCATTTTTCAAAAAGTCTCGGATTTCGACGAAACCAGTTTCATCGGATCCGTAATGTGATATTATTGTAAGATTTCAAATTTCAAGTCAATTGGATTTACCGTTTGTCCGGTACAAATTAAAACGCCTAGAAATCGATTTAAATCGGTTTAATTCAAATTGAACGTTTTCAGCCATAACTCGCACATACTTCCGAATTAGCTTCCGAAACCTGTTCCATTGTGTCCGGAACGCGGGATAAACCCTAGGTACGCTGGTTACGGCGTCTAAATCGGAGTTCGGAATTCCCGGGATGAATAGTGTTTACGCTTGCTTTTCCTATAAAAGAACCCTTCACCCTTCATAAATTTCAACACTAAAACTAAACCCTAATTTGACCTAGCCGCCACTTTATCATTCTAAGGCCAGAAATCACTCTCCTCTCCCCCTCGATTTCTTCCAATCCATCAGGAATTAGCAGAAATGTTCAACTAGAGTATTGAAGAGGGCGACGAGAGCTTGGAGATCAACGGTGGAGATCGTGTTTGGAGTTGCGTAGAGGGAGCTAGAGGTGGCCGTTCCCATCAGTTTTCGCACGTGTTTTCATGCTCTACAGGTGGCCGAGCTTCACCTAGGGGGGGGGGGGGGCGAGTGTAGAGGAGGAGGAGAGCTTCGACATGGGAGTGGTATGATGATGTATAGTTGAGTGATTGGAGTGCAAATGCAAACCCTAGTTCTAATGTTTGGGTTCGGCCATAGCATATGCGTACTGGAGATGTTGCGCGTGAGGGAGATGAAGAGTTTGGGCCGTTGGATCTGTGATGGATGGTGGATGCAAGCTAGGTTTAATATTAGTTAAGTTATATTGTAATTTGTATATAGATTTATTCGTGTAACTTCAAAAATCAATATCTTTTTCATACGAGGTCGAAAAAATGCAAACTCAGTTGCGTTGGAATCGTATGGACGAGCACTACGCGATGGAGTTAGTTTGGAGTCGTTTGGAGTTAGTGAGAATTTCGGGTAAAATTAAACGCGCGTTTAATTTTATTCGAAATAAAAGCTAAAACGGAATTTAAAACCAAGGTGAGAACTTCTCACTCAATCGAATAGATTTCGATTTTATTTTAAATAGTTAGATTTAAAAATATTTGAATGCATGTTTGAATGATGACTGTAAATTATTGATTTTTAAAATAGACATTATGCGCCGTTAGTAAGCGGATGTTATTTAATAAAAACATATACCGCGAATATTTCATAAACAGTGAAATTGGTATTATATATATAATATCAATATATATATATTGGCATATGTATATATTGCAGTTATTGATTTCCTGCATTTTTTGTTTAGCGGATGAGACCCTATTACGCCGTTATTAAGCGGATAATATTTATTAAGAACATGTACCGCGATAATTTCGTACTGGAGCGAAATTGGTATTGTGCTAATGTTTTTGGATGCAGGAAACAGGTTGGAGGGATCCAACTGGATTCCTCAACATTATTTATTTTATTTCAGATATTTTGATGTTTGATGGATTTTCATATTGATATATGATATCGTTGTAGTCGTGATTGACTATTTGGTGTGTAGCATCATTGGACCCATATTTTGGGATTTTAAAATGATTTTAAAAGTGATTTTGAAAACATACTATATTTTTGGAATTGATCCATTATAAATAAATAACGTTATAATTTTTAAAGTTATAAAAATTATAGTTTTTGTGAAATATAGTTAAAAGCTGATTTTTGAGAAATACGAATTAATGACCTTATAAAATAGTTAAATTGGATTTTTGAATATATTATAAAAGTAAAAAATAGGATTTATAAAATTTGATTATTTTATAAATCAAGATGGTGGAATTATAAAGGAATTTAAAGACGTTTTAAAAGAATAATATAAATTAATTTATCTTAAGAGATTTATAAATGGATATTTATAAATTGAATTATGGACATTTAAAACGAGTTTTTATAAGTGTTTGAATGTAGTGAAAATGAATTTCCTAAATGAATGAAATTTATGAAATTATAAACTGTGAAGTTATAAATGAGATTTTATAAGCAATAGGTTTATAAAATTTATAAAGTTATCGAAAAAAATGAATTTTGGATAAATAAACAATCTTATAAGTTAAGATTAATAAATTGGGAAGTTAAATGAACGATTTTGTAAAATAATCGTTTTATAAGTAGTTAACTTAAAATTTGAACTTTTAGTCTATAATTGAATTATAAACTGAATAGGTAAATAAAAGGATTTATAAAAAAGGAAGTTTTTATAAATAAATAGAAAAGGAATTTATAAACGTTGTTTTATAAATTCGCAAATGACTTATTTTGACAAGTTAATTGTTATAACTTAGAAATGGAGTTATATTCACATTTTTTTTCATAGTGAATAATTCTTTGAATTTAAAATGAATAAAAGAATGAAATTGGTTAACGTAATTTATTCACGTTTTTGAATAGCGAATAACACGTTAAAGAAATTGTTTAGAATGTGAATGTTTTAAATAGAATTAAAACGATCCAACGATGTTTTAAAAGGTATTGAGATTCGAAACCATAGATTTCAACATTTATTGTTGAAATAGATGTTTCGAGAAATAAAAGGAAATAGTGGACTATAACACTGTTGTTATAGTAAATGATTTCCGAAAGGAAATGTTTTGAATAGTATTGGGATTTATATATCTATTTTTAATTTCGAATCCCTATGCTAGTGATTTTGGGTTGTCGTAACGATGTTTTACGCAACATTCGTTTTGACCCAAATAAATATGTTAAGTGAATGATTTCCTTAAAGAATGAAATATATACTTAATTTGATTTAAGTATATTGAATATTTTCCAAGGTTGAAAATAAAAAGATTTGTGAATTACTTATGAATAAATAAGTATGGAAATGTTTTCCAATATGAAAAGATGAATTGAAAATGAATAATTGAAATCGGTTATTCATAGATATTTTGGGAATATAAATTCATTATGGAATTTATAAATAATAAGTGAAATTAGTTTGAAAATAAATATTGATTTATTTTTGAAGTGTTGAAATTATATATCTTGTAAAGATATTTTGGAAAATAAATAATTTGGAAAATTATTTGGAATCTGGTGATGTATGCATATCCAGTGATAGTTCAATAACCGACTATCAGTATTTCCCTTTGAATGGGTATTTGATGTGAATTGATTGAATTTGAATGCACACTTATTTTTGAATAAGCGCTCACTATTCGGGTTAACCGGGAAAGGACCATGGGGTCGTATAACCCATTCCGAATATGTGATACGTCGTTGTGAATTGCATTTGAAGATCGGTGTTGAAGACCGGTATTTGCAAGAGCGATAGGATGACCTATCGATTGTTTCTGCACCGAGTTGCGCCGGTATAGAAACTCCCTAAGTGATGGGAAATCCGATCAGGATTGTGAATATCCGGATTGCAAGGACTTCTTTGTAAGTGCCTTCGGTTCTGTTCGATCCCGGAACAGACTTGTATGGATTGTATGTCTGACATTACAATTTGAGATATAAAGCCGATTTCTTTCAAATATATTTCTGTTGGTGGCGGAGAATTTATTCTTTGCTTAACACCCTTCTTTGAGACGTACGAGCTCAAAGGTTATATAGTTGAAGTTATCAGCGATATATTCCCAATTTGGTAATGTGACATGCTGAGTGATGCTGAAATGATCATTGTGTTGATTATTGTGATAGGATCATTTATTTGATCGTCTATCTTAGTGATCATTGTGTTGATCATTTGTTGACCCAAAGCATGGCTTTTGTATAAAGTATGTTTTTGTGGACGTGAATTCGTCGAGCCTCACATCCCGGAAATGGTCAAAACAGGAAAGAAGCAGCAAGGTTATGAGGGGTAGCACCCTTTAGGATGTGTCCATTTCCTTCTGGAAAAGGGTGGTATCATGGTATGGAGCCCAGATACTTACTCATGTTGAAAACACTTTGTTATGATTGTGTGAATTGATTAGAGAGCGCTCTCGGATAAAGGTCCCAAAGGACCGGGGGATGGCATATTCGGTCAGTTGTTACTCAGTTAGGAGTAACCCGGCCTTGTGTTGGTTGAGATCCGGTTTGGTTCTCGGGAATGTCCATCCAGAGGCATTCTCAGTGGAAATGGGAAGTTCCTTGGCCTGACCATTTGTTGGAAATCCAATTCCCAATACGAAACTTGTACGGTATTAGTTGTAGAACCTGCTATTCACTTATGGTGGTCACCACTGTTTGGATGGTAGCTATAGTAGGCATAGTTCGAAATGTCTATGCTGGCTAAGATTTATATTCTACTTTCGAAATGAATTTTTTCTACACTATACACTAATAATAATATCAAATGTTATTTTAAATGCGTATCAAGCATCTTTGACTATCATAAGGAGAAATCTCCTCCGATTCTGCGTTTGCATGTGTGTGTGTGCGGGAGGCCTTATGGTAGTCTCATTTTTAAAAAGCATTGCGAATTGAAATAAAAATATTCCTCTATTTGATTTTAAAGATAAATAAACTGTTTTGAGTTCTCACACCAGTCACATGACTGACTTGGAGTTTATTGTTTTCCTTCCTAAACTCTGGGTGCCCACCAATTTCCACACGGGCAGTCAAGAGTTAGGTTTATCAGGATATTCTGGATATTCTGGAGTTGCTGGAGGCAAGCTGGATAGCATGGCGTATTATTTATATAGTATTTCTTTTCCGCTGCACTGTTTGATGTTGTATGTTGTTGTTGTACACTCTGATGATATGATGTAATGAAATATGATGAAATGTAATAACTGTAGTTCTTTGTTTAAAGATTATTCATTTATTATTATATGTTGTTCCGCTGCGAATTGTGAGATTCTGTTGTTGTTCTTTTTATTCCGTTCTGTTCCTTTCTGTCCCGTTCTATTTAAAAAAAATTCTTCTATCTTCTATTTTTCAAATTCTCTGTTTTAATTCTCTGTTTTCTAAAAATTGTCTATCTTCTTTTCCCTCTATTTTTCTTTTTCTTTCTTCTTTTTCTCTCTTCTTTCTTTTCTTTTCTTTTTAAAACCCATAACATCTCGGTTTTCGGCCTTCGATTTCTCGGCAGTCGATAAAGTGAGTGTCGATGTCGGATTTTCGAAAGTCGAAAATTCCTGTTTGTTACATTTGGTATCAGAGCTGATGGTTAAGCGAGAACCATGGTTCTGTAGGGTATTACTCGTTAGAGATAGAGTCAGCAGTACTCTAGAATGAGTTTGAGTGTAATAATAGCTATGAGAGCGTATTTGTTAGTGAATATGAAATTGTTTTATATTGTGTTAACTTATCGGTTGATTGTTTATAGATTCCCGTCGATCTAGTCTAGCTAACTATCGTAGATAGGGGTTTCTAAACTCTTAAACAAGATAATTCGACATAGTATTGATTTTAAAATTGGGTGAATGAAATAATTTTACCTCGATTATATTTTTATATATAAAGAAATAATTTTTCAGAATTATTAAAGTGTATATAAGTGATTGTTTAGTTGTTTGAATAATCTAAATAAAAGGATAATTGTATAAATAATAGAATTATAAGAATTGAATTATAATTAAAGTGATTTACAATTGTGAAATAAACTTATATATATAAGAAGTGAAATTATATAAAATATGAGTTGTAAATAAAGGTAAATTTAAATTTAAATGGAGTATAACTTAAGAATTATTGAATTAAGTTGATATTGGTATCAAACTAAATTAATTAAGTTAAGTGATGGATATGAAATTGAGCTATGTAATAGAATTCAACTTTGTAATTGAATTGAATTAATGAATTGAATATTAATCAATTAAATGTGAATAATTGATAGGAAATAATAAATGAAAGTGTAAATTCATTTAAAATCTAATGTTACTGAAAGTTAAATAAAATTGAATGGAAATCAATTTAATTAAACCAATTGAGAGTGATGGTGTTAAACCAAATGAATGTAAGTAAAGCAAAGGAATTTGGTTGAAATAAATATACATTGGTTGTTATATGATTGTTAGATGATTGTATATAATTCATTAAGAGTTAATGAAATTTAAAGCTATGTAATTGAATTCAAATTAGAAGTGAATAAATTTGAATAGAATTGAAAGTGAATTGGATTTAATTAGTAATGTAAACTAATTGAATTGAAAATGAATGTTGATAAAATCCAATGTAAATAAATCAAATGTGATTTAAAGTGAAAACCAATTCATTGTATATTAATGAAAATATGAATGAATATTATTGATTATGAATGATAATTGGATGATGGTTGAATATATATTGCTATTGTTGCATTTTCTATGTGACATGTATAGTCATCATGTTGGTATATATAGTTATTATGTTGATATATGTTGTATATTGAGATTATTTGCATATGTGCATGTTCTCATGTTGTTTGTTGAGTTTAGTAGGTGCGGATCGCGTTTGCTTCGCATTTGGAGTTCGCTTTAGCGCTATATTAGCCGTATATGCTCGCTAATAAAATATAAGGTACATATCTCGGATTAAATATCGCACTTTTATACTTTTTTCCCTTCGGGATGCCTCATTACTTGATGAGATGTATATTTGTGATATATATACTGTCATTTTTTTTTCGGATCGAGCCGCGCAAAGGAGACTATGGCGAATTTTTCCGGAAATTTAAGGCGTTAGAAAAATTTGAGAAAATTTGGAAAATTTTGAAAACTTCAACTTTGTTTTAAAGTTGAAAGTTAAGCAATAGTAGTTGTTTTTGGAAAGATAACTAAGTATGATTTGGAAAACTTAGTAAAGTATGGTAAGAAGTTTAATTATAAATTTTGGGAAAATTAATAGATTCTGTAATTTTCTTACTCGTAATTTCGAGGACGAAATTCTTTTAAGGGGGAAAGATTGTAACGACCCAGAATTTTTAATAATTTAAATTTGAATATTTAATTAATTTTAAATATTAATAATTGAATTTATAAGTCAAATAAATTTTTATTTGAATTTTTGGATTTAATTGGATAATTAAATCGATAATTTAATATGTGAAATTATGGAAATAATTGAAAATAGAGTTAAAAATGATTGTAAATAATTTGGAAAATTTTATTTAATCATACTGGAATTATAGAAATATTTTAGAACTTTTAAAATCGAATTAAAAGTTAATTTGTGAAAATTGAATATTTTAATATTTAATAATCGACTGTAAAATAGCCAATTTTTGGACAGTCTCAGAATTGAACGAAACCAGTTCCATTGGATCCGTAATAGTTAGTTATTACCGGATTTCAAATTTCGTGTCAATCGGAGTTATCGTTTGATCGTGGCAGCTCGAAACGCATCGAATTATTTTTAATTTAAATTTGGCGAGTCAAAATAGCCATTTTTCAAAAAGTCTCGGATTTCGACGAAACCAGTTTCATCGGATCCGTAATGTGATATTATTGTAAGATTTCAAATTTCAAGTCAATTGGATTTACCGTTTGTCCGGTACAAATTAAAACGCCTAGAAATCGATTTAAATCGGTTTAATTCAAATTGAACGTTTTCAGCCATAACTCGCACATACTTCCGAATTAGCTTCCGAAACCTGTTCCATTGTGTCCGGAACGCGGGATAAACCCTAGGTACGCTGGTTACGGCGTCTAAATCGGAGTTCGGAATTCCCGGGATGAATAGTGTTTACGCTTGCTTTTCCTATAAAAGAACCCTTCACCCTTCATAAATTTCAACACTAAAACTAAACCCTAATTTGACCTAGCCGCCACTTTATCATTCTAAGGCCAGAAATCACTCTCCTCTCCCCCTCGATTTCTTCCAATCCATCAGGAATTAGCAGAAATGTTCAACTAGAGTATTGAAGAGGGCGACGAGAGCTTGGAGATCAACGGTGGAGATCGTGTTTGGAGTTGCGTAGAGGGAGCTAGAGGTGGCCGTTCCCATCAGTTTTCGCACGTGTTTTCGTGCTCTACAGGTGGCCGAGCTTCACCTAGGGGGGGGCGAGTGTAGAGGAGGAGGAGAGCTTCGACATGGGAGTGGTATGATGATGTATAGTTGAGTGATTGGAGTGCAAATGCAAACCCTAGTTCTAATGTTTGGGTTCGGCCATAGCATATGCGTACTGGAGATGTTGCGCGTGAGGGAGATGAAGAGTTTGGGCCGTTGGATCTGTGATGGATGGTGGATGCAAGCTAGGTTTAATATTAGTTAAGTTATATTGTAATTTGTATATAGATTTATTCGTGTAACTTCAAAAATCAATATCTTTTTCATACGAGGTCGAAAAAATGCAAACTCAGTTGCGTTGGAATCGTATGGACGAGCACTACGCGATGGAGTTGGTTTGGAGTTAGTGAGAATTTCGGGTAAAATTAAACGCGCGTTTAATTTTATTCGAAATAAAAGCTAAAACGGAATTTAAAACCAAGGTGAGAACTTCTCACTCAATCGAATAGATTTCGATTTTATTTTAAATAGTTAGATTTAAAAATATTTGAATGCATGTTTGAATGATGACTGTAAATTATTGATTTTTAAAATAGACATTATGCGCCGTTAGTAAGCGGATGTTATTTAATAAAAACATATACCGCGAATATTTCATAAACAGTGAAATTGGTATTATATATATAATATCAATATATATATATTGGCATATGTATATATTGCAGTTATTGATTTCCCGCATTTTTTGTTTAGCGGATGAGACCCTATTACGCCGTTATTAAGCGGATAATATTTATTAAGAACATGTACCGCGATAATTTCGTACTGGAGCGAAATTGGTATTGTGCTAATGTTTTTGGATGCAGGAAACAGGTTGGAGGGATCCAACTGGATTCCTCAACATTATTTATTTTATTTCAGATATTTTGATGTTTGATGGATTTTCATATTGATATATGATATCGTTGTAGTCGTGATTGACTATTTGGTGTGTAGCATCATTGGACCCAGATTTTGAGATTTTAAAATGATTTTAAAAGTGATTTTGAAAACATACTATATTTTTGGAATTGATCCATTATAAATAAATAACGTTATAATTTTTAAAGTTATAAAAATTATAGTTTTTGTGAAATATAGTTAAAAGCTGATTTTTGAGAAATACGAATTAATGACCTTATAAAATAGTTAAATTGGATTTTTGAATATATTATAAAAGTAAAAAATAGGATTTATAAAATTTGATTATTTTATAAATCAAGATGGTGGAATTATAAAGGAATTTAAAGACGTTTTAAAAGAATAATATAAATTAATTTATCTTAAGAGATTTATAAATGGATATTTATAAATTGAATTATGGACATTTAAAACGAGTTTTTATAAGTGTTTGAATGTAGTGAAAATGAATTTCCTAAATGAATGAAATTTATGAAATTATAAACTGTGAAGTTATAAATGAGATTTTATAAGCAATAGGTTTATAAAATTTATAAAGTTATCGAAAAAAATGAATTTTGGATAAATAAACAATCTTATAAGTTAAGATTAATAAATTGGGAAGTTAAATGAACGATTTTGTAAAATAATCGTTTTATAAGTAGTTAACTTAAAATTTGAACTTTTAGTCTATAGTTGAATTATAAACTGAATAGGTAAATAAAAGGATTTATAAAAAAGGAAGTTTTTATAAATAAATAGAAAAGGAATTTATAAACGTTGTTTTATAAATTCGCAAATGACTTATTTTGACAAGTTAATTGTTATAACTTAGAAATGGAGTTATATTCACATTTTTTTTCATAGTGAATAATTCTTTGAATTTAAAATGAATAAAAGAATGAAATTGGTTAACGTAGTTTATTCACGTTTTTGAATAGCGAATAACACGTTAAAGAAATTGTTTAGAATGTGAATGTTTTAAATAGAATTAAAACGATCCAACGATGTTTTAAAAGGTATTGAGATTCGAAACCATAGATTTCAACATTTATTGTTGAAATAGATGTTTCGAGAAATAAAAGGAAATAGTGGACTATAACACTGTTGTTATAGTAAATGATTTCCGAAAGGAAATGTTTTGAATAGTATTGGGATTTATATATCTATTTTTAATTTCGAATCCCTATGCTAGTGATTTTGGGTTGTCGTAACGATGTTTTACGCAACATTCGTTTTGACCCAAATAAATATGTTAAGTGAATGATTTCCTTAAAGAATGAAATATATACTTAATTTGATTTAAGTATATTGAATATTTTCCAAGGTTGAAAATAAAAAGATTTGTGAATTACTTATGAATAAATAAGTATGGAAATGTTTTCCAATATGAAAAGATGAATTGAAAATGAATAATTGAAATCGGTTATTCATAGATATTTTGGGAATATAAATTCATTATAGAATTTATAAATAATAAGTGAAATTAGTTTGAAAATAAATATTGATTTATTTTTGAAGTGTTGAAATTATATATCTTGTAAAGATATTTTGGAAAATAAATAATTTGGAAAATTATTTGGAATCTGGTGATGTATGCATATCCAGTGATAGTTCAATAACCGACTATCAGTATTTCCCTTTGAATGGGTATTTGATGTGAATTGATTGAATTTGAATGCACACTTATTTTTGAATAAGCGCTCACTATTCGGGTTAACCGGGAAAGGACCATGGGGTCGTATAACCCATTCCGAATATGTGATACGTCGTTGTGAATTGCATTTGAAGATCGGTGTTGAAGACCGGTATTTGCAAGAGCGATAGGATGACCTATCGATTGTTTCTGCACCGAGTCGCGCCGGTATAGAAACTCCCTAAGTGATGGGAAATCCGATCAGGATTGTGAATATCCGGATTGCAAGGACTTCTTTGTAAGTGCCTTCGGTTCTGTTCGATCCCGGAACAGACTTGTATGGATTGTATGTCTGACATTACAATTTGAGATATAAAGCCGATTTCTTTCAAATATATTTCTGTTGGTGGCGGAGAATTTATTCTTTGCTTAACACCCTTCTTTGAGACGTACGACCTCAAAGGTTATATAGTTGAAGTTATCAGCGATATATTCCCAATTTGGTAATGTGACATGCTGAGTGATGCTGAAATGATCATTGTGTTGATTATTGTGATAGGATCATTTATTTGATCGTCTATCTTAGTGATCATTGTGTTGATCATTTGTTGACCCAAAGCATGGCTTTTGTATAAAGTATGTTTTTGTGGACGTGAATTCGTCGAGCCTCACATCCCGGAAATGGTCAAAACAGGAAAGAAGCAGCAAGGTTATGAGGGGTAGCACCCTTTAGGATGTGTCCATTTCCTTCTGGAAAAGGGTGGTATCATGGTATGGAGCCCAGATACTTACTCATGTTGAAAACACTTTGTTATGATTGTGTGAATTGATTAGAGAGCGCTCTCGGATAAAGGTCCCAAAGGACCGGGGGATGGCATATTCGGTCAGTTGTTACTCAGTTAGGAGTAACCCGGCCTTGTGTTGGTTGAGATCCGGTTTGGTTCTCGGGAATGTCCATCCAGAGGCATTCTCAGTGGCAATGGGAAGTTCCTTGGCCTGACCATTTGTTGGAAATCCAATTCCCAATACGAAACTTGTACGGTATTAGTTGTAGAACCTGCTATTCACTTATGGTGGTCACCACTGTTTGGATGGTAGCTATAGTAGGCATAGTTCGAAATGTCTATGCTGGCTAAGATTTATATTCTACTTTCGAAATGAATTTTTTCTACACTATACACTAATAATAATATCAAATGTTATTTTAAATGCGTATCAAGCATCTTTGACTATCATAAGGAGAAATCTCCTCCGATTCTGCGTTTGCATGTGTGTGTGTGCGGGAGGCCTTATGGTAGTCTCATTTTTAAAAAGCATTGCGAATTGAAATAAAAATATTCCTCTATTTGATTTTAAAGATAAATAAACTGTTTTGAGTTCTCACACCAGTCACATGACTGACTTGGAGTTTATTGTTTTCCTTCCTAAACTCTGGGTGCCCACCAATTTCCACACGGGCAGTCAAGAGTTAGGTTTATCAGGATATTCTGGATATTCTGGAGTTGCTGGAGGCAAGCTGGATAGCATGGCGTATTATTTATATAGTATTTCTTTTCCGCTGCACTGTTTGATGTTGTATGTTGTTGTTGTACACTCTGATGATATGATGTAATGAAATATGATGAAATGTAATAACTGTAGTTCTTTGTTTAAAGATTATTCATTTATTATTATATGTTGTTCCGCTGCGAATTGTGAGATTCTGTTGTTGTTCTTTTTATTCCGTTCTGTTCCTTTCTGTCCCGTTCTATTTAAAAAAAATTCTTCTATCTTCTATTTTTCAAATTCTCTGTTTTAATTCTCTGTTTTCTAAAAATTGTCTATCTTCTTTTCCCTCTATTTTTCTTTTTCTTTCTTCTTTTTCTCTCTTCTTTCTTTTCTTTTCTTTTTAAAACCCATAACATCTCGGTTTTCGGCCTTCGATTTCTCGGCAGTCGATAAAGTGAGTGTCGATGTCGGATTTTCGAAAGTCGAAAATTCCTGTTTGTTACATATAGATAGATACGTCTGGACTCCAGCTCCAAGCTTCCAAAATATTTGTCAATCCAGACCTGATCACTTGGCTACTCATAAATATTTGAGTACCCAAGAGTTTAAGAAAATAGAAATAAACTCCGGGTCAGACATGGGTCTGGTGTGAATAAACAGGTTAAAGTTGTTTAACTTTAAAATCATTTGAAAACAAAAGGTATCACGTAAGACTTCCCACGCATAAACATGGGTAAGTTTTTACCTTACGCTAACCAAATCATTTGATAGTAAATCCAGTGATATTACATCAGGATCTAGGGTTTTCAATATAAAATACAGAAATAGCTGGAATGCTTACATCTCACGTTCCAACATAGTTGGGCACCATCAAAACCGTACAGGCACTTATTAGAGATTGTATTCCATACAATGGCAGGGCTATTGGGGTACCGCCCATCATAGTACGTGGCCTACATCAACGTACTGAGGATCACTCCCTACCCCTTGCAACACAAAACCGGAACCATCCCTTACTAGACAGTCCCGAATAAGACAACTCTACGGTTGTGGCCAAACAACCGCCCACATAGCTGAATAAAAAGGGACTCTAGACAGGGGAAAATCTTATCCAACTTGGGTTCTACCCATTTAGCCTTGCTGCACCTCCCCTGTTTTAGCCATTCCCGGTTGATGAAGCTTGAGGCTATGATTACCTTTACAAGAACACATCTCGGAATGCTCATCGTCCTCCATTGACGATGGTCTGATAGCATTCAATCCATACAAGTTCGTTCCGGGTTCGAACGAAACCGAAGTCATTATCTAGTTACACTAATTTTGGAATCACCCTCAAAGTTAACGACAATAACCCTTGCACTCTGAAACTCCATCTCGACATCACTTTGAGATGTCATGGCCTTTCGTTTAACTTGGATCGACGTGGTTTTTGGATAATCAAACTTGATATCTGATCCCGGTCTCATCAAAATCCAAACGCCATTTTAAAGGTCAAGTTGTTTAAAATTAAACAATTCAATTCAATTTATAACATTGAATTCACATAGCATTAATTCACAGATAACAATATACATCTATCACAGATATATTCAATATCACATATTATCATCCAATATATATCAACCCAATCCAGGCATTCTACTCAAAACAATCATCCATAAGCAAGCATCTTTACTCCATATTATAATTAATTTAATTAATTCAAATTAAATTAATTTCTTACGAATTAATCACTTAACCTTGCTTAATCGATCATTAATTAATTACAATCATTTAATTAATGAATCACTTCTTAGTTAATCTCATAATCTCATAATTAATCTTTAATTAATTGATTAATAATTATCCTTTAACTATTAATTAATAACCTTAATTATTAATTAAAAAACTTAATTATAAATTAATCATTACTTAATTACTAGTTAACCAATCCTTAATTATTAGTTAATTAATCCTTAATTACTTAATTAATTAATTTCAAATTATAAATTGATTAATCTTAATTACTTAATTAATTATCCATAATTAATTGACCTTGAATACCTAATTAATCTATTCTTAACTGTTAATTAATTAATTACTAATCACTTAATTAATTAATTCCTAATCATTGATTAATTAATCTTTAAATTATCTAATTAATTAACCTCTAATTATAAATTAATTAAGCTTAATTATTTAATTAAATTAATTCTTAATTAACAATTAATTAATCCTTATTTAATTAACAAAACCCTTACAAATTAATTAATTCTAAATTATTAATTAATTTAACTTTAATTACCTTATTAGTTATTAATTAAATTAATCATTAACATTAAAAATCTTAATAAATCTTTCAAGATAAAACATACATATTAATTACCTAACTTTAATTAATACGTGTTTAAAAACATTTCATCTCAATTTATACTTTATTACTTTTAAAAATTAAGTTTTTAAAATAGCTAAACATTTCTCAAATTTGTGTTAACAAAGCATAAAAATCTTTAATCAAAATAGTTTAAAATAATTTTCATCAAATAGTTTAAACCAATTTTAATTTAAATTTAAAACTAGCTTTTCAAACTTCTTAAAAACATTTTCACATTTTACTTCGGGTTCGACCCGCCCCTGACTCAAGACCAGACTCGAGTCTTTCTTCATCTTCCCTTTTCTTTTCTTTTTTCTAGTTTTAAGTTAAGTTTTAAGTTTAAAACAAAACAGGAAAGGCCACAACCACAAACTCGGGTTCCAACCAGAGACCATCTCCTTCTCACCTGAGTACCCCTTCGAATCTCACGAATCCAAACACCCTAACACGAAACCTACGCCGCCGTGCACGTGCATAGATCGACGACTCCGCCGTTACCTCTGACGACACCTGCATACCTCGACGATCGACCACACGTTCGATTCCAACCCTCAATCAAACTTCACGAAGTCCAAAACAAAATCGAGTCTTCCAATCGTAACTGGAAACTCACATCCTCATCAAAAACCACCTCGTCAAAGCAATTCCGACCACCGTGACTTCGCCCACATCTACGTCCACGTCTCAAGTATGTCCCCTTCAAGTTTGTCCTAGCTCGATGCCTCGATGATGGCGAACAGCCCCAAAACCAGACACTCAACTTCGCAACCCATAAACCTTAGTTTCCACTACGGCCGACACCCCGACCATCGATCACCTCCATCACCATTTTTCCCGATCTCCTCAAACGACAACCCAGGTTCGACGAAAACCCCAATGTCGAATGATCACCTAGTCGCTTGAATTCGCTTAAACTCCCATTTTTGATCATCACAGAAAAACAATCCCAAATCTAAACGAAAATTCAAGATTTTTGTTTTAAAAATCAAAATTTCCAGTGAAAATTCAAGTTGCAAACTCTAATCAGCAAAATATATTGATTGATTTTTAACACTTTTAAACATTTCACTATTTTTACTTAAGCACAAAAGTTTTCAAATTTATTATGTTTGAATACAAATTTTAAACAATAATTTATGCTTTAAACAATCATATTGTACTTGAATTTCAAAGTCTAACCATGATCAGAAAAGAGATTTCAATTTTTACTTGTTTTCAAACTCTGTATTTTTAAAACAGAGGAGAACAGGCACACTTATATGCACAGATCATCATACAGACGCACACACACACACGCACGCACACACACGGATATATATATATATATACACAAACATATATATATATATATATATATAGAGAGAGAGAGAGAGAGAGATTCACATTTATATACATATACATGCAAGCACAATATCACCCAAAAATCACGTGCACAGATTAAGTTTAACTTAAGGCTTTAGAAAATATATTTACTCACCAGATTAGATGTGCAGAGAAAGTTGAAGCAGCTTTTGTTTTGAAACAGAAAAGCTTGCTTGAAAACTGAAATTTGAGTTGACTCAAGGCTTTGATTCACTTGTTAATTGATTTGATCTTGCTCTTGTTTGTTTTGTTGAAATGATCGGGCTCTTTTAAAAAATAATTGAATTGATGAAGCTTTTAAAATCAGAGAAGAGTGCTTTATTGATACCCAGGCTTTTGAAACCTGTTTGCAGATTTTAGAATTTTGAAATGAATTTGATTCTTTGTTTTTAATTTTAGGTTGAAAGAGTGGAAGTTGATACAATTTTCTGGTTTATAAATTTAATGGCTTATTCTACTTGCTTTTTGAAAATGAGATAGGGCAAAAAGAATGAAAAAGAATTATGTTTATATAGATTTAATTATGATTTACTAAAATTAAAGAAAATAAAATGAAAAAAATGTGACACTTGTAAAAATAATTAACGCTTGTCTTTAAACTTATTTGATTTGTTAACACATGTTATTAGGGCGGTTTAAATCTTAACACATGTAAGTTGCATGCATAAATAAATTTTTAAATGTTTTAAAAATCTTTTATAAATAATTTTCTAATTTATAAATGCATATTTTAATTTATATAAATAATTTTTTTAAAAAAGAAAATAATATAAAACAATTTTATGTTCTAAATAAAATCAAATAAAATACATTTTAAAACCAAAGTATAATTTAAGATATATCCATCTTTTGAATTTCAAATTTAAATATCCAAATTCAAATTAAATTTCAAATCCAATTTAAAAATCAATTTGATATATATTTTAACGAACCCAAATTCAATTTGTATAAAATAATTCTATTTAAAATCTATATATATACAACACATTATTATTATTGTATTAAAATAACAATTTTATCAATTTTAATAATTTATTAAAAGAGGTTATCACATTTAAATTTGTATGAAATTTCAGGATATCACAGACTAGGCACAGGGGTACCACCTATTATGGTGCGTGCATAGAAAAATGTACCGAGCACCTCTTCGGGATCTCCTACAGTACAAGACCGCCCTATCCCTAACCTGGATAGAACCGAATATGTTGTCACCTCGGGTGTTCCCATCCTTATCGAGAGCTCTTTTCTATACGCCACCGCATCCATAATTAATAATATGTCTGACGGTATCTAGAAAGGTGATAACATACCTTAATTGGGTATGACCCACTTAGCCTTGTTGCATCTCCCTTGATTTTTAGTCATTCCAATTGATGACGCTTGAGGGTACAATTACCTTTCAAGAATAATTTCACATAGAATGCTCATCGTCCTCCAATGACAATGTTCTGATAGCATTCATCCATACAAGTTGTCCTAGGATTGGACAAATCAAATCATCGTCTTCACCACCTTTATGATATCCATTTGTAAGGCTCAAATTAGATGGAAGTGGATTTGGGATAATTAAATCTGATCTCCGCCCCTTCAAAACGATCAATGAAATTGGCCAAATACTTGATGGTTGGTTATTTAACTATCAATATAACATCCATAAGCAGTAACTAGGCCCATATTATAATTTATTTTCCAAAATTTATTTTTAAAAAATCTTTATAAGATATATATTCAAATCCCTTCCAAGTTTCAATATTTAAGGCAACTCAAATATTTATATCCATATCAAGATTTCTCAAACCATCTCGTATTTCAACACTTAGAAAATATTTAAAAATATTTTTTTGAACCCCTTACTTCCCAACACTTAGGAAAGTTTCGTTTATTTCTCTTCTCCCAAAACCTTTCACAATTTATATTGTAAATTCCTTAACTTGTTTATAACAAATTCTATAAGTTCCGGGTTCCTTAATTAAATCTCTTTGCTCAAAAGTATATACTTATCTCACCGAAATAAGTATATTCACAAACCATTCCCTTTAAGAATATTTGAAAACTTTTTAAAATAAATATGGAAAGCACCATGCGGTACCAACCATGGATTCGCAGCTCAATGATTAAGTCCATCTTAGAGAAATCCAAACTTAACTGTAGGCACTCTTTACCTCCCGATTTCGCCATGACGTCTACCATTACTTTTCGAAAACCTTATTCAATAATTAAATTTACTATTAAAAAATTAAAATAATTATATAACTTTGAAACAACAATTAATTCAGGTTTATTAATAAAATTCTAATTGATTTACAAGACTTGTTTATAAAACTTATAATTCATTTTGATAATTTAAAAATATTTAAATAACTAACTTTCTGAAAATATCCTTATGCTAAAACGTATTTAAATTGCCTATTTTAAAAATTAAAATCCTCATTTTAAAAAAACTCAACTTCTCGATAAAATGTATTTTTTTTCCAGTTCCTATATAGCCACTCTAATATTTAAAAATCTCTCTCAATTTATCATCAATCGATTTATGTCCACAATTTCATAAATCCCCCTTTTCTCATTTCCAAAGGTAAAATCTATTTTTTCCTTTTAAATCTATTTACCCATCTCATTATAAATTATTACCATGAATTTATATCTTCAATTTATCAAATGATAATCATTTCACTATATTTATAAATATTGTTTATAAATCTTATAGTCTCATTTCCAGTTTACTACGATTTCATATTACTTAAATAAATTATAAACCGATTTCTAAATTAAGTTCCATTCAAAAATCATTTTTCTTAAATAATCCCATACTATATCCTCAAAAGTCAAGCAAATCCCAATTCTACTTCTATTTCTTAATTTTAGAAATCTAATTTAAGATCTAGTATTGTTAGCGCTAAAATTGGTCACTAACACCCTTAGAGAGTTTGTGTAGAGAGATTAATGAAGAAGATAAATTAAAATAGAGAAGATAATATAAATTAAAATACAGGAGACGAGAACACAGAATTTATAGTGGTTCGACGTTGTAGCCTACGTCCACTTTGAAGTTGATCCTTTATTTCTTCACTTTAAACTTGATACAGATACAATCCGCTTTTAAGTATTCGAATACAATTGTGAAATAAAAGTAGAAGTCTTGGATGAGGTTTTGATGAGGCAGATTCTCCCCTGTGTTCTCTGAAATCTGATCCTGTTTTCTGTGCCCCTGCCTCCCTATTTATAGATGACAGTGGGTTGGACTTCCCTAGTGGGCCTGGTAGTCGAATAACTTGGTCCAAAGAGTGTAGACACGACGCGCCGACCAGGGGAGGCCGAACGATGGGATGCCGAACAGAAACCTTCGTGCTGAACGAGTAGGCCGAGTAACAGTTGGAACAGTTGTGTTGAGGAGGATGCTGAAACATCTTGCTGGCCGAACGTTCGGGGATGCCAAGCGTTCTTACGCCGAACGTTCGTAGAAAGCCGAACAAACTTTGGTGGCTGAACGATATTATTTGGCCGAGCGGCATTCAATGCCTAACTATCTCTCGATGCCAGACGACCTCTAGATGCCGAACGATATCCTTATGCCGAACGGTCTTATGCTGAATGTTTACTTCGGCCGAATGCTCCTTTGGCCGAACATGCTCTGAATGCCGAGTGTCCTTTGACTGCTGAACACACTTTACACCGAGTACACCTTGGAGGCCGAACGTTAGTCTTAGCCGAACGGCATTCAATGCCGAACGATCTTCTTTGGCTGTACGGCATCCAATGCCAAACGTTCTTCTGATGCCGAGCGATACTTGATGCCCAGCGCTCCTCTCTGACCGAGCGTCCTTGCTATGCCGAGTATTAGGTTGCCTGGTCAATTCCTTGGGAAACACTTGCCCCCCAAAGTGCATTACGTGGCCGAACGTGATGCGCTTTGATCCTTGGTCACCACCTTTGTCTTAAGGCTCTCTTGGCCGAACACAGTAGGGAAGGCCGGACGTTAGCAGGGAAAGCCGAACGACATATGTTACCCCGAGTGAGTTTGTATGTCGAGTATTCGGGCCGAATAATACAAGTGCCGGTAGATCCAAGTGGGCCCAAGCTGGACGAACTGAGGTGTCCGAACATGACCGTTTTGACCGGTAGAGCCGGTGAGAACCCCTTCGACTTCCTCTTCTCCCTTATAAAACCCAACTTCTTCTTCCTCCCCCTTTTTCTCTACTTTCACTTCTGCACTCTCGATCTACCCCAGCCATCAGACTTTTCAGACTTCTCAACCCTTCCTAACACTCGATCCACGAACTCGGTAAAATCCCTTCATCTGATTCCTTTCCTTGATAAGTTTCGATCGGTTGGGATAGGTTAGAACGGTGGCTGAACGAGCTATGCGGGTGGATGATCCAAACCCTGATTTGGACGTCCCCACGGCCGAGCGACTTAAGGCAGGGAGGTGTGGTGAGGGTTGATCACCTCATAGGGTTCGTTCCGTTGTTTGAGAGGGATGCCGTGGTTCGGCACGGCCTCTATGTATTAGATGAGACCGCGGGAAAGAGTTGGGTGGAAGAGTGGAAAGTATGGAGGCCGTGTTGAGTGTTAGGACACGATTCAACTTTGGTTCGGCATGGCATATTGTCGGCCGAACGATGGGTCAGAAGGTTAGGGAGGAAATGTGAGCCAGTAGGTAGGCCGGGCGTTTTTTCGGCCGAATCATGTTTTGGCTGAACAACACTAACTCAGTACGAACTGAGGTTGAGCCGAACGATGGTTGTAGGCCGAATAGTAGTTTTGCCGAGCCACTACTTTAGCCGAACAAACTGTTATGCCGAGCGTACATAAATGCCGAGCCTACCTCCATGCCGAGCAAACCAACATACCGAACGTACTTGAGTGCCGAACAAACTATCCTGCCGAACAAACTAAGCGCCGAGCAGACCTTAATGCCGAACCCAAGTAAATGCCGAATATACTTAACATGCCGAACATACATAAATACCGGACCTATCTCCTTGTCGAACATAGTTAGCATGCCGAGCATAATTAAGTGCCGAGCACACATAAATGCCGGACATATACAAATGCCGAACATACTCTCCTTGCCCAATTTCATAACTGGTCTTTACTTGGCATAATCAGATAATTACCTCTAGTGTCTTACTGCAGTCGTTATTCAGAAGGCTTTCGGAGACGGTCAGCGATGACGGTTTTCGGAAGCGATGTTTTTAGGCTTGACGTTATATTAAATGCTTATGCACGATTGATTGCACTAGTTCACACACCACACGGGGGGTTTATCTGCGTTGTTAATTCTAACGTCGATCATTTTTCGAGTATAGTTCACACAGGTGCTTGGTTGGGTCTGCTATTTATTCAAGATGTCCAAAAGATCCAGTTCTGCTACACTTTCCGACAAACCTGGGCCATCTTCTAAGCGAACGGCCCCCGACACAACTGACCCGTCAGTTTCTCCCGCTCATGACTGGGCTCCCGATACTTTGGAGTCGTCGATTTTACTGGATGACCCAGTTGACTCACAGGCTTCAAGAGTCACTGAGGCCGCTCTTAAGCGGATATGTTCTACTCATGGCATTCCGTTTGCTGATGTGCTCGTTCCGTCGGGGCATGACCGCCCACATCTGCCCCCAGTGGGATATACGGCGTGTAGCAAGTTCATGTGCTGGGTTGGTAGCGTGCCATCTTTCAATCTATTCCTTCGCGACGTGCTGCAGTATCTAGACGTCGCCCCGTCTCAACTTCATCCAAATGGTCATGCTTTCATTTATGGCACGTACATGCTTTTCATGGCCGTCTTCTCCAGGCCTCCAACTCCCGGCGATATAAGATACATCTATATGACCAAGAAACGGGGAGAAAGCCCCTCTTACATGTTTCTTGAGCCACATCGGAAGTGGCAACTTTTCACTAGCGCGTGGAGTAGCAAATTCGCCCTGTACAAACAGGAGTGGTTTTACGTGCGCTGCCCCTAAGGCTTTGCGAGGCGGTGGGTTGAAGGAAGTAAGTCTTTTCTCTGAGTTGACGTCCGTTCCCGATTGCGGTTGTACTTCTCGTAACTCATTGTTCTATTTTTTCAGATCTCGTCCCCCGTCCCGAGGGCCGGGGGTACTCCGATGCTGTCGACGCCATTAGAACTCTTCCTGCTAAAGAGCGAGATATCAGAGCCCTCATTTCTAATGAGTCACTATCGAAGTTCGGCTTGCTAGCCCCTGGCCACCGGGTTAGCCTTCTAGAGGGCGTATCGCTTCCCAAGTCCGTGCCCGGCAGAGGGAAAAAATTGCCTGAATCATCCGTTCGCCCTTCTCTTGAAGCACCGGAAGAAGGGGAAATTCTAGGCGAGCCACCTAAAAAGCGAGGTGAGGATTTAGGTCCTGCAGCTGAAGTTCATGATATCGAAACGTCATCTTCCCCTTCGAAGGGGAGAAAGGAGCTGGCGCGCAAGTTGAGGAAAGAGAAGGTTGGTGGGACTTCCAAAGCTATGCCTGTTCAGCCAGAGAAAGAGGCTTCGTCACAGCGCGTTGGAAGTTCTCTGAAAGGCTTATCGAACCTCTCCATTCCCGACGACTTGCTCGACTATGATTTCGATGACCCGGAGCTGTTTAATTTTCGCTCACCCGTCAGGGGTGATGCGGGCGTCCCGGCCCCGATCCAAGGGGAAAAAACTCCCATTAGCAAGGCCACTGGTCCGTCGGGGGGTAGCACTAGGACACACACAGACACATGTATTTCACTTTGCACCTACTTTTCTTTCACCATTCTGCTCTCTCGCTAATTCGCTATTATTTGATTGCAGGTGACATGGGGCGCTCTCACGGATACGACCGCCTTCGCGGTTCGTCGACTTTACGCCAGTCTGGTCGGGACTCGGGCCTCGGGGAGCGCCGAGACAGAGACAGCGATCGAGATTATCATGCCCCGGACTCGTCATCCCGGAAGAAAGCTTATTATCAGCCCGAACACCGCCAGGAGACCTCTTCTTATCAGGAGCGAAGTAAAGACAAACGTGGCCATAAGAGGTCGCATTCTGATGCTCCCCGGGACCAACACTCTGACTCTTCTTCTACCCGGCACACCCGAGATTCTCATAGGAAGGGCGAACTTTCAAAGCCGTCTCCTCCCGCTCCCATAACAGACCCGACAGTGTCGGAGAGATTGAACAAACTTAAGGCTAAGTTTCCGAAGATTTGTTTTGATGGGTTAAAGTTCCTCCCGGCGATTCATCCCATTCCCGGAGATGTCAAACAAAATGCTATCGCCTGTACCAATGAAATCTACGTGCAACATGACGCGTTCGTCCATCTGGATGAGAAACTTTCTGAAGTCTCTATGGAGCGCCAGCACAAAATCGATCGTTTAAAAATCGAGGCCATCCATGACAGGGATATCATTAAGGCCTAGGATGAAGAGTTGGCTACTTACAAGTCCGAGCTTGATGCTGCTCGTCTGAATGCTAAAGATACCGCCGAGGCAGTCTCTCAGCTTGAATTGACTCATAAGAAAGAGCTTGACGAAGCGGTTCAACGGAGCGGAGCTCTGGCCTTGGAGAAGGATTCCATCCAAAAGGAGCGAGATGTTCTTAATAGGCGAGTTAAGGAGCTCGAGGAGCAACTCAATAAGGAGAAGAAAGAGAAAGTGGCCGCCCAGGTTGAGGCACAGCACTATTGTGATGAGATCGTCGCCACCCGGCTCTTAAAGGGGAAACTTGAAAACGATCTCTCCAAAATCGAGGCACTGAGGAATGAGGCCCGTGAGGAAGGTAAAAGGGCAGCAACTGTCGACATCGACTCTCGCCTCGAGGCGGCCAGGGAAGAAGGCAGGGAGGAGATAAAGACCGAATTCGACCCGCTCATCGCTGAGTTCAATGCCCGAGTTCTCATGCATCGAGATCTAACTTTTCTGGGCGACAGCTACCTTGAGTCATTGGCCGAGGCATGGGAGACCCTGATTCAAATCAGGAAGGTTGAGAGCGGCGCCAATGAGGTTGACGAATAAGCATTGATAAAAGAGTTCCTGAGGGGGAAGGAGCCTTCAGATTTATCAGTGGCTAAAGCCCTCTACAGCAAAGGCTCTCCCTCCAGGAAAGGGAAAGAGGTGGCTACCGACTCTTCCGATGTCGTGCCCACAGTTCGCGTGCCTACTTAATCGGCCAGTCGGCCAATACTTAACCCCTTCGAGCAGCACGTTGGCTATGATCCGGAAGCCCCCGGGCTTGGCATTCATGTTTTATCTCCCATCCCGGAGGGCGAGACCCCCCTGATGACTGAGAACCCACCGGCATCTGGTGAGTAACCTCTGTGCTTCACAAAGATCTTTCTCGTTCCTCCAGAAGTTGTTGTGTTCTAACACTTTTTTTTTCGTGATTTCTGCGCAGGCTGTTCTGACCCCGAGCCCACTCCGAGGAGCGATGCCGCCAAGGAGGTGGAGAAAAAGGCGAGTGACGCTACTCAAGTTGGCAGGGTTCCTGGTCCAGATGCTCAAGTAATCGGGGCGCTTGATGAAGGCAAATCCAAATCTTACTCGGAGAGTTTTGAAATAGAAATCACAGGCGCCTCTGAGCACACATCCGAGTTGAGCATGAAGGAACGGCTAGAGAAGGAGAAGAGAGATACGGCCTCAGTCAAGGTTGAGCCGCGTGAGGTGGACCTGGATGATCCCTTGCACAAACCATTGAAGGTCATTCTTCCTGGCAAGTCCCAGCCCATGGACGTTCCCCCTACGTCT
The DNA here is from genome assembly GCA_030765085.1 of Allium cepa. Taxonomy (NCBI): domain Eukaryota; kingdom Viridiplantae; phylum Streptophyta; class Magnoliopsida; order Asparagales; family Amaryllidaceae; genus Allium; species Allium cepa. The sequence goes on along the minus strand of CM060943.1, from coordinate 544,249,129 downwards.
TCGGTCGTCACCCCTCCGTCAGGGAAGGATTCCAAGAGTAAGCGCTCTGGGAAGGAACCATTCGGGAAGAAGTCAAAGAAACACAAGAAATGATCGTCGTCCCCGTTCAGCGAGAACTAGTTTAAGTCAGGTACTAATTTTTATAGACTGTGTAAATAGGCTGTTGGCTCCGGACTTCGGAGCGTTTTTGTAACGGGAAGCTTTTTGTGAATAAAATTTGATCTTCACTTTTGTCTTCTCAAAAGACTTCTATTATTCAGTTTCTTTTATGATTGTGATTGAAATCTGAATTGTTATGGGTAACTTAGACTTCTTGGTTCGTCTTTACATGGCTTGGGAGCTTCCCTGGATTTGATCAGTCTCCACTTGGTGCTTCAAGCACTTAGGATATTTCATAGCCCGTATGTTGGGGACTTGACATATCCAAGTCATTTGCGTCGTAGTTCCTATTCAAGGAACTCTGAGGTCTGAACTGCTTGTAATTAAGTCTATACACCGGACTTCGAGTACTCCAGTCCGTGCTCCGGGGACTTGGAGATTTCGAATCATTTGTATTCGAGTCCGCGCTCTGGGGACTTGGAGATTTCGGATCGTTTATACTCGAGTCCGCATTCTGGGGACTTAGAGTACTCCAGTCCATGCTCTGGGGATTTGGAGATTTCAAATCGTTTATACTCGAGTCCGCACTCTGGGGACTTAGAGTACTCCAGTCCGCGCTCCGGGGACTTGGAGATTTTGAATCGTTTATATTAGAGTCCGCGCTCTGGGGACTTAGAGTACTCCAATCCGCGCTCCGGAGACATGGAGATTTAGAATCGTTTATACTCGAGTCCGCACTCCGGGGACTTAGAGTACTCCAGTCCGCACTCCGGGGACTTGGAGATTTTTTGTCGTTTATACTAGAGTCCGCACTCTGGGGACTTAGAGTACTCCAGTCCGCACTCCGGGCCTTGGAGATTTTGAATCGTTTATACTCGAGTCCGCACTCTGGGGACTTAGAGTACTCCAGTCCGCGCTCCGGGGACTTGGAGATTTTGAATCGTTTATATTAGAGTCCGCACTCTGGGGACTTAGAGTACTCCAATCCGCGCTCCGGCGACTTGGAGATTTAGAATCGTTTATACTCGAGTCCGCACTCCGGGGACTTAGAGTACTCCAGTCCGCACTCCGAGGACTTGGAGATTATGAATCGTTTATACTCGAGTCCGCATTCTGGGGACTTAGAGTACTCCAGTCCGCACTCCGGGGACTTGGAGATTTTTTGTCGTTTATACTCGAGTCCACACTCCGGGGACTTAGAGTACTCCAGTCCGCACTACGGGGACTTGGAGATTTTTTGTCGTTTATACTCGAGTCCGCACTCTGGGGACTTAGAGTACTCCAGTCCGCACTCCGGGGACTTGGAGATTTTTTGTCATTTATTATAAGCGTTCGTACACTAGCTAGGATATCATAATTTTTAATTGCGCGTCATAGGAATATCATACGAAGAGACATTGGTCATTCATGGAAAAGATGGCTTCAAGCCTTTATTGATGAAAACAAGCTAGATTGTCTTATTACATGCCAAGAAGAAAGCATACTGGAAATAAATGCAACTTCCGCATAAAGGAAATAGACTAAGTGTAATAACGCCGCAAATGCTCGCTGTTCCATGCGCGGGGGAGTGTCGCACCATCGACGGTCGTTAGCTTGAAAGTTCCTTCTCCAAGCCTCCGTTCGATGACGTATGGACCTTCCCATGCGGGATTCATGTGCGAAGGGGTTGGAAAGACTCGTTTCAAAACGAGATCTCCCATACAAAAGGTTCTTGGCTGGACTTTTCCATTATAATATTTAGCGACTCGGTGTCTGTATGAGGCTGCTCTTAAATCAGCTTCTTTGCATTTCTCATCAATGAGGTCTAATGATTCCAATAGGAGATCCTGGTTTGACGCAGGATCGTAATAGGTTACCCGGTGTGACGGAACTTCAAGTTCTACGGGTATGACGGCTTCCGTGCCGTATGCCAGTGCGAATGGTGTGTGGCCAGTCGCGGTCTTGTGGGTAGTTCTATAGGCCCAAAGCGCTGTTGGGAGTTCATCCACCCACTTGCCTCTAGCCTTTTCCAAAAGCTTCTTCAATATGGACTTGATGATTTTATTGACGGCTTCTACCTGCCCATTCGCCTTCGGGTGAGCAACTGCTGCGAACCTTTTCTCAAGGCCATACCTCTGACAGAACTCTTTGAATTCCTTACTTTCGAATTGAGTTCCGTTATCCATTATGATGGTCCGTGGGAGGCCAAAACGACATATGATATTTCGTACAACGAAATTAATGACTTTCTTGGTGGTGATTGTGGCCATTGGCTCTGCTTCCGCCCACTTGGTGAAATAATCGACTGTCACTATTGCATATTTCACGCCTCCTTTGGCTATGGGAAGAGATCCAATTAGGTCGATTCCCCACATTGTAAATGGCCAGGGACTAACCATTTGTGTGAGTTCCATTGGCGGAGCTCTCGGAATCTTTGCATATATCTGGCATTTGTCGCATCTTCTCGCATAGTCTGCTGCATCCCGATTTACAGTCGGCCAATAATATCCATAGCGGAGGATTTTCCTCGCCAAAGTTTGCCCCCCGGTATGATCACCACATTCTCCCTCATGGACTTCTTCCAACACCCATTTTACCTCGTCATGGGCCACGCCTCGGAGTAAGGGGGTCGAGAATCCCCTCCGATACATTATCCCGTCTTGCATTACATAACGCGAAGCCTTACGAAGGACTTGGCGTCTTTCGCTTCTTTTCTCAGGTAAGTCCCCGTATAGCAAGTATTGTTTGATCGGGGTCAGCCATGATCCCCTTTCGAGTTCGGTCTCCAAGACAAGATCTATCTCCATCATGTCTATACTTGGAGCAAGCAGAGTCTCGACAGGGAACAATCCCATTCTCTGTGCATCGCCAGTACTCGCGAATTTAGCCAACGAGTCGGCCTCCCTGTTCTGTTCATGCGGGACATGCGAAATGTCATAATATTCCAGGTTTACTAGTAGCTCCCGGACCCGAGCAAGGTAAGGAGCCAGTCTCTGTCCTTTCGCTTGGTAGTCTCCACGTACCTGATATACCACCAGCTGTGAGTCGCAGAAGATTTCGATGGACTTTACCCTCAGTTCATTGGCAAGTCTTAAGCCAGCAATCAGTGCTTCGTATTCGGCTTCGTTATTTGTCGCTGTAAACTCGAGCTTCAAAGCATAGAAAATCGATCGGTTTTCGAGAGTTATCAGAACTATCCCAGCTCCCGACCAACGGTCGTTAGATGCCCCGTCAGTGAACATCTTCCATCGGACAGGAGGGATTACTTTGTGATTTTCACTCGGTTCATCCGGAATGGTGAACTCAGCAATGAAGTCAGCTAATGCTTGCCCTTGGATGGTCCTTCGCGGCAGGTAGGTGATATCAAACTGGCTTAGCTTGATGTTCCACTTTAGCATCCTACCGGAAGTTTTCGGTCGTTGGAGTACCTGTCGCAAGGGTTTGTCAGTGTAAACACTGATTGAGTGCGCCTGAAAGTAGGGACGAAGCTTGCGTGATGCAATCACCAGGCAATAGGCAAGTTTCTCGATCTTTGGATAATTCTTTTCTGCCCCCGTCAGTCGTTTACTAACATAGTACACCGGCCTTTGAACCTTGCCTTCTTCGCAAACTAGGGCTGTACTGATAGCGTGCTGAGACACAGCCAAATATACGTACAACGTCTCGTGGTCTACTGGTTTTGACAACACTGGAGGACTTTCCAAGTGTCTTACCAGGGCTCGGAATGCTTCCTCGCAGTCAGTCGTCTATTCGAAGTTTCTCTTTCCTTTCTTTATGACATCGAAGAAAGGAACGCATTTATCCGTGGCTCTGGATATGAATCGACTGAGCGCAGCTACTTCCGTTCAAGCTCTGTACCTGCTTTATGGTTCTAGGTGCCTGTATATCTCAGATGGCCTGGATCTTCTCCGGGTTAGTTTCAATTCCTCGTGCATTCACAATGAATCCCAAGAACTTCCCTGATGCCACGCCGAATGAACACTTTGAAGGATTGATCTTCATCCCATAGTGCCTTAGTATATCGAACATTTCCGCCAAGTCTCGAATGTGGTTGTTTGACTGCCGTGACTTCACAAGCATGTCATCCACATAGACTTCCATTGTTTTCCCAATCTGATCTTTGAACATTCAATTTACCAGACGCTGGTAAGTTGCTCCGGCGTTCTTCAGTCCGAAGGGCATCACTACATAGCAGTATAACCCAACATTTGTGACAATGTTGGTGTGTTCTTGGTCCGGGATGTGCATCGGAATTTGGCTGTATCCAGAGTATGCATCCATAAATGACAATAACTCATGCCCTGCAGTTGAATCGACCAGTTGATCAATTCGTGGTAGCGGGAAGCTATCCTTCGGGCATGCTTTGTTTAAATCAGAATAGTCAACGCAGGTTCTCCATTTCCCGTTTGCTTTCTTTACCAACACAGGGTTGGACACCCATTCCGGGTAGAGGGCGTAGCGGACAAACCCATTGGCTCTGAGTTTATCCACCTCCTCTTTGAGAGCTGTAGACCTTTCTGGGTCCATGCCTCTCCGTTTTTGCTTCACAGGTACGTGTTTCGGGTCTATATTCAACATATGGCTCGCAATTGCAGGGGAAATCCCATGCATATCAGAGTGTGTCCAGGCGAAGACATCAAGATTCGCTCGGAGGAAATCAGATAAATTCTCTGCCATTAGGGGATCGAGTTGTGATCCAATTTTAAGAACTCGTGTCGGGTCGCTGTGGCTAACTGGAATATCAATTGTTAGTTCGGCCGGTGCTGCGTCTTGTTCCCTGGGTTCTCCTTTGTCATCTCTCGGATCTATGTCTCCAACGATCCGAGAATGTCGCCCGAGCCAGGGCTCGGGCGCTAATTGTCAATCACCATAATTCGGGATGCGGACGATGCTGTCCGCAGTCTTCCCCTTTTCTCTGCGCTGGGCCTCTCTCAACTCAGCCATGTAACATGCACGTCCGGTTGCTTGGTCGCCATGCACTACGCCAACTCCTTTGTCCGTCGGGAATTTCAGTGTGAGACACCACGGGGCCAAGGCTGCCCTGAAATCTGCGAGGGCTGGTCGTCCCAAAAATACGTTGTATGGTGAATCAACATCCAGCACTATGAATGGTAGGATTCGCACTCTCCTGCGTTCACCTTGTCCCAGTTCAACTGGTAACTCCACATATCCTACTGCGTCCGTGGCTGCGCCGTTAAAGCCATGGATTCGGGCTTTAGATTGCTTCAAATCCTTAGTCTCCAGCTTCATTTGGTCATACGCTTTCTTGAAGATAATGTTAACGGAACTTCCGCAATCAATTAGGATTCTCCTTACGAATGTCGGTCCGATGGTTGCGGATATGACCAATGGATCGATGGTGGGAGCTTCCACCTTATCCGCGTCTCTATTCCTGAATACAATATCGTCGTGCATCGTGCGCTGCTGCTTTGCGGGAGTTCCATCCTCCACATTTGAACAGCACTCATGCTCTGTATGTCTCAAGGAATTAGCAAATTGCTCCATTTCCTGCCAATTTTTATCCGCAGGATGAGGTCCACCAGCAATTGTGTTAATAATCAACCTTCCCACAGTTCGAGTAGGTTGCTCTGGTTGGTGTAGAGCTGGACCACGTCCGGGGTCTGAAGTCTCTTGTCTTCCTTCTGGCGTATCTTTGACGAATTCCTGCAGCTTCTTCTGCCTAATCAATTTCTCAATAGCATCATGGAGATGCCTGCATTCGTCTGTGTTGTTCCCATAAGACTCGTGAAAGCGGCAGCACTTTCCAGTCCGCTTTTGCTCCTCTGTTGATTCCTTAGGGCGTGGTTTTCTATATTGAAAAGTGTTGCAGGTCGATAAGTAGATGTTTTAAAGAGACGCATTCAGTGGAGTGTATTCGTTGTAGGTTGGGATCCTTGACTTCCATCTCCCCGTTTCCTTCTTCTTTCCAGGATTTCCACTTCCAGTTCCCTTAGACTGCCCGGGCTTATTTTGGACGCTGGCCTGAGTCTTTCCAGGGTTATCGTCGGTTGCTTTCATGGTGATGCTGCCCTTTACAGACTCCTGAACGGACCCTGGTGCCTTGTCCTTCCTTATCCATCGAGCTTCTTCCCTCCTTATGAACTGGTGGGCTTTCGAATAGAAACGTTCCAACGTAGCTGGTGGCTTTCCCGCCAACCAATCCCCAAATTCAGAGTCTGGATCCACTCCACGCATTACTGCCATCAAAATCGCGTGGTCTTTTGGATTGCTCACTTCAGTGGCGGCAACATGAAATCTCTGCAAGTATGCTTTCAGTGATTCTCCAGGAGCTTGGGTCACGCTTGATAAGGACATCACATCCTTAGGTCGAGTGGCGTATATCCTGAATTGTTCTATGAATTTCCTTGCTAATTCGTCGAAGTTTGAGATTGACCGTGGAGGAAGTCGAGTGAACCACATGGTGGCAATTCCGGACAAAGTTATTGGAAAGCACCTGCACTTAGTTGCGTCGTTGGCCCTTGCTGAATCCATCATCCATCCATACCTCATTACATGTTGTCTAGGGTCAGTTTTTCCTTCATAGGCGGGTATGGTGGGCATGTTAAACTTCCTTGGGTATTCAGCCTGTAGAATGGTATCTGTGAAGGGAGTATGACTCTTAGACATTCCCCAATCTTCATTAGTCAAACCTTGATTCTCTCTCATCAACTGCCTGACCATAGCTGTCAAATCCTGGGTTTGTATGGTAGGAGGAAGGTTGGGTTCCGCTCCACAGGCTTGATTTTTAGTAGAGTGATCAGTGGCACCTGCTTGGCCATCTTCATCCTTGCGGCGTCTACGCCTGGGAGGTTCATCAGCTGCAGTTGAGCTATCATCTTCAGAGTAGGGGACAGGGCTACCTCCAGCATTCTGATGCTGCTGTTGAGCAAGTTGGGCCATGAGGTCAGCATTAACTTGCATTTGCTCAGCGAGTTGCCTTCTGCTTTCTGTAAGCTCTTTTATCAAGTCATTCAATTCTGCTCGTGAAACAGCTTCCGCTTGGTTTTGGCTGGAGGGCCCCGTGCCTCGAATTGCTTGTTGATCGTTAGGTCCAAGTTGTTGAACACTAGCGGTTTCGCGGGCATCTACATTTTGGGAGGTCGATCTTGTTCGTGGCCTTCCCATGGTAGAGTCGTTGGTTGTAACTCTGAGTAGAATCAACAGATTCCTTATGGATAATTACGGATCTTCTTTGGGGGATTTATGCAATCCAGTAGCTACAAAGTAGATCCTCACAACCTGAGTTCATCTCTCAATGAAAGCACCAAAATGTTAGCGCCAAAATTGGTCACTAACACCCTTAGAGAGTTTGTGTAGAGAGATTAATGAAGAAGATAAATTAAAATAGAGAAGATAATATAAATTAAAATGCGGGAGACGAGAACACAGAATTTATAGTGGTTCGGCGTTGTAGCCTACGTCCACTTTGAAGTTGATCCTTTATTTCTGCACTTTAAACTTGATTACAGGTACAATCCGCTTTTAAGTATTCGAATATAATTGTGAAATAAAAGTAGAAGTCTTGGATGAGGTTTGGATGAGGCAGATTCTCCCCTGTGTTCTCTGAAATCTGATCCCGTTTTCTGTGCCCCTGCCTCCCTATTTATAGATGACAGTGGCTTGGACTTCCCTAGTAGGCCTGGTAGTCGAATAACTCGGTCCAAAGAGTGTAGGCACGGTGCGCCGACCAGGGAGGCCGAACGATGGAATGCCGAACAGAAACCTTCGTGCCGAACGAGTAGGCCGAGCAACAGTTGGAGCAGTTGTGTTGAGAAGGATGCTGAAACATCTTGCTGGCCTAACGTTCGGGGATGCCGAGCGTTCTTACGCCGAACGTTCGTAGAAAGTCGAACAAACTTTGGTGGCCGAACGATATTATTTGGCCGAGCGGCATTCAATGCCTAACTATCTCTCGGTGCCAGACGGCCTATAGATGCCGAACGGTCTTATGCTGAATGTTTACTTCGGCCGAACGCTCCTTTGGCCGAACATGCTCTGGATGCCGAGTGTCCTTTGACTGCTGAACACACTTTACACCGAGTACACCTTGGAGGCCGAACGTTAGTCTTGGCCGAACGGCATTCAATGCTGAACGATCTTCTTTGGCCGTACGACATCCAATGCCAAACGTTCTTCTGATGCCGAGCGATACTTGATGCCGAGCGCTCCTCTCTGACCGAGCGTCCTTACTATGCCGAGTATTAGGTTGCCTGGTCAATTCCTTGGAAACAAGTATAGCCAGTTCTATATTTATAAATATCTCTCGTTTCTCCAAAATATTTAAATATCAATTTTTAAACCTTTTTACTTTGAAACACATATCACTTGAGTTTATTGTTTAAAATTCTTTATATACATTGTTTTAAGATCTCTATTTAAAATTTCATGAAATAGTCAAGTACAATTTAAGGTCAAACAATTTATTTTATCCCAACAATTTCTTTTTAAATAATCCAATTCTATATAAATATTTCACTTCCAAAATCCCTTTAATTTCTTTTCAAATTCAAATTAAATATTTATGGTATATTAAAATACCAAAATCTTGGCCAGTGCTACCATAGCATCCAATACATTCATATCACACAATAATCTGTCACAGATCATTCAAAATATCATATATCACTATATATGAAAATAAATTCAACATTTTTGAGGAATCTAGTTGGACCCCTCCAACCTATTTTTCCTGCAACCATGGATGTTAATACAACATAAACATACCAATCCCACTTCGAGGTAGGATATTGCGGTAATATAGAGTGATCCGCTATTATGTAGGGCACATAGGGTCTCGGCTGCTCCAATAGGTGGGAATAATCAATCCAACTACTAATATATACCACTGTATATATTATAACATCCAACTGCTAAATATATCAATTCAACCATTCAATCAATTATGAATTTTAACTATTTAAAATTTATGCCAATCATCCAAATGAGTGAGATTTACTTACTTTGGTTTTCTATTGTTGCCAGGACGTTCCAGTTTGGAACTAAAACTGAACGACACCCGATTTTAGCCCAAATTTTGGCTATCACCAAATCCATCCAAACTAATTTCATTCTGAAGCTCTCGTCACCACGATTGCAGTGCAACAAGTTTCATCCAATTTCGACCTCGCATGCATGAGTTATACAATTTTTAAGTAGTTGAATTTAATAAAACAAATTATATAACAAATTCAAATTTTCTTTTTATAGTCATACCCAGCCCTAAAAAAAATAAGTTCGGCCCAACAACAACTTCTTCTTCCCTCCCCCTTTTGCCCGTACATGCACGAAACAAAGAAACGACCCATGGCATGCACGATAAATCACTGACACCACCAATCACTCATCAAAACCAAATTACGGCTTGGCCACTCTCTCTCTCTCTTGATGAACTCGACCTGACCACACCCTCACATCCCTCTCCGACAGCCCAGTTTCGAGCGCGACTTGACCTGCTCGAACTGCAACAGTACTTTGCATGCGATCCCCCAAAGCAGCATCGCACATCCCCATCTTTGAGCCGTAGATGCTACACTCTTTCCTCTTCGCTATTCCATCCTCCGATTCTCGAATTACGCCCTCAATCACGTACAATCACCAACCCTAGTTTCGAAATCCAACTCGACCTTCACTGTTGATCACCATAACAAGTGCCTAGATCAACGTACCGAAGATCACTCCCGACCCCCTGCAACACAAAGCTGGAACCATCCCTTACTGGACAGTCCTGAATAAGACAACCCCGCGGTTGTGGCCAAATAACCACCCGCACAGTCGAATAAAAAGGGACTCTAGACAGGGGAAATTTTTATCCTACTTGGGTGCTACCCACTTAGCCTTGCTGCACCTCCCCTATTTTATCCATTCTCGGTTGATGAGGCTAGAGGCTACGATTACCTTTACGAGAACACATCTTGGAATGCTCATCGTCCTCCATTGACGATGGTCTGATAGCATTCATTCCATACAAGTTCGTTCCAGGTTCGAACGAAACCGAAGGCATTATGTCATTACACTCATTTTGTAATCAACCTCAGAGTTAACGACAATAACTCTTGCACTCTGAAACTCCATTCCGATCATCACTTTGAGATGTCACGACCCATCGTTTAACTTGGATCGATGTGGTTTTCGGATAATCAAACTTGATATCTGATCCTGGTCTCATTGAAATCCAAATGCCATTTTAAAGGTCAAGTTGTTTAAAGTTAAACATTTCAATTCAATTTAATACATTGAATTCACACAGCATTATTTATAGATAATAATATACATCTATCACAGATATATTCAATATCCATCACATAATGTCAAAGAATATCATACAATAGATATCAACCCAATCTAGACATTCTACTCAAAACAACCATCCATAAGAAAGCTTCTTTAATCCATATTATAATTAATTTAATTAATTAAAATTAAATTAATTACTTAAGAATTAATCACTTAAATTGCTTAATCAATCACTAATTAATTACAATCATTCAATTAATTAATCACTTCTTAATTAACCTCATAATCAATTAATTAATCTTTAACTAATTAATTAGTTATCCTTTAACTATTAATTAATAACCTTAATTATTAATTAATAAAACTTAATTACTGGTTAATCAACCCTTAATTATCAGTTAATTAATCCTTAATTAACAATTAATTAATCCTTAATTACTTAATTAATTAATTTCAAATTATTAATTAATTAATCTTAATTACTTAATTAATTATCCATAATTAATTAACCTTAATTACTTGATTAATTTATTCTTAATTATTAATTAATTAATTACTAATCACTTAATTAATTAATTACTAATCACTTAATTAATTAATTCCTAATTATTGATTCACTAATCTTTAAATAATCTAATTCGTTAACCTCTAATTATAAATTAATTAAGCCTAATTATTTAATTAAATTAATTCTTAATTACAATTAATTAATCCTTATTTAATTAGTTAAACCCTTATAAATTAATTAATTCTAAATTATTAATTAATTTAACTTTCATTACCTTATTAATTATTAATTAAATTAATCGTTGACATTAAAAACCTTAACAAATCTTTCAAGATAAAATAGTTACATTAATTACCTAACTTTAATTAATACATATTTAAAAACAATTCATCTCAATTTATACTTAATTACTTTTTAAAATTAACTTTTTAAAATAGCTAAACATTTCTCAAATTTGTGTTAACAAAGCATAAAACTCTTTAATCAAAATAGTTTAAAACAATTTTCATCAAATAGTTTAAACCAGTTTTAATTTAAATTTAAAACTAGCTTTTCAAACTTCTTAATAACATTTTCACATTTTACTTCGGGTTCGACCGCCCCTGACTCGACACCAGACTCGAGTTTTTCTTCATCTTGAAAGGCCACACTCACGAACTTGAGTTCCAACACGAGACCATCTCCTTCCCACTCAAGTACCCCTTCGAGTCTCACGAACCCAAACTCCCTGACACGAAACCAACGCCGCTGTGCACGTGCACAAGTCAACCATGCCGCCGTTACCTCCAACGACTCCATGCACACCTCGACGATTGACCACGCGATTGATTGCAACCCTCAATCAAACTTCACGAAGTCCAAAAAAATCTAGTCTACCAGTCAAAACTGGAAACTCACATCCTCATCAGAAACCACCATGTCAAAGCAATTCCGACCACCGGAACCATCGTGACTTCGCCCACATCTATGTCCATATCTCAAGTACGTCCCCTTCAAGTTTGGCCTAGCTCGATGCGTCGATGATGGCGAATAATCCCAAAACTAAACACTCAATTTCATGACCCTTCAACCCTAGTTTCCACTACAGCCGACGCCACATGTAACTTATTTAATTTGTTAATACATGTTATTAGAGAGGTTTAAATCCTAACACATGTAACTTGCATGCATAAATAAATTTTTAAATGTTTTAAATAGCTTTTATAAATGATTTTCTAATTTACAAATACATATTTTAATTTATTTAAATAAATTTCTTTTAAAAAGAAAATAATAAAACAATTTTACGTTCTAAATAAAATCAAATAAAATACATTTCAAAACCAAAGTATAATTTAAGATATATCTATCTTTTGAATTTCATATTTAAATATCCAAATTCAAATTAAATGTCAAATCCAATTTAAAAATCAATTTGATATATGTATTTTAACAAACCCAAATTCAATTTGTATAAAATAATTCTATTTAAAATCTATATATATGCACAACACATTATTATTATTGTATTAAAATAACAATTTTATCAATTTTAATAATTTATTAAAAGAGATTATCACATTTAAATTTGTTTGAAATTCCGGGATATCACATTCCTCCCCCCTTAAAAGAATTTCATCCTCGAAATATAAACAAAAGATAATCCAAAATTTCCATTTTATTTCAACAATTCAAGCATACATATCATCCATACATTAGCAACCAACAAACAATTCATTCGAACAACAATTCATCCAAACAAACATCACTAGCTATCCGGACACAAATTCAGATAAGCCTTCCTAAAACTATCTAGAGTTTCCCAGGTACAGTCTCTTGGATCCTCACTCACTGGCCTTTAACAAGCTTTACCACCTTGCTTCTGAGTTGCCTCTCATCTTAATCAATGATCCGGACAGGATGCCTGACAACCGATAAGTCCGGTTCAATCTCTAAGTCTTCTTTCACAGCTGGTTCTAAAATAAGAGATGGATCATGCATGTATTTTCTCAGATGACATATGTGAAAACATTTTGAATTCCAGCCATCCGGACTGGCAATTCAATTCTGTAAGCCAGGGCACCAATCCTCTCGAGCACTCGAATGGACCATTATACCTTGGGGTGAGTTTTCCCTTCTTTCCAAATCTTATCGCTTTTTTTATCAGGGAAACTTTGATAAAGACTAAATCTCCAATCTCAAACTCCAATTGTCTTCGTCTCTTATCCGCATACTTTTTCCGACGGTCCTGAGCAGCTCTCATTCTCTTCTTGATAAGCTCAACTTTCGCAGATGCTTCACGGATCAAATCTGGTCTAAGCACAAGACGATCACCGGACTCTACCCAACAGGATGGGGATCTACAGGTCTTCCATATAAAACTTCATAGGGAGCCATCTTGATACTTTCCTGGTAACTGTTATTGTAAGAGAATTCCACTAGATGTAGATGGTCCTATCAAGATCCACCAAAATCCAATACACAAGCTCTCAACATATCTTCTAGAATTCGATTAAGCCTTTCCATCTGTCCATCTATCTGGGGATGATATGTTGTACTCAAACTCAAACTTGTACCCATAGCTGATTGCAAAGCCTCCCAGAACTTGCTAGTGAAGATAGGATCACGATAACTTACTATGCTGATTGGAACACCATGCAATCTGACAATCTCTCTCAAGAAAATCTCTGCCAAAGAAGCTGAAGTACGGGTTGCCTTAACGGGAATAAAATGGGCGCTCTTGGTTATACGGTCGACAATCACCCATATTCCTTCATTTCCCTTCTTGGTCCTTGGCAAATGTCGATGAAATCCCTCGAAATCATTTCCCACTTCCACATCGGGACATCCAAAGGCTGCAACTATCCAGCTATCTTCTGTTAATCTCCTTTAACATGCTGGAAGATAGCACATCTATGAACGAAAGCAGCTACATCCCTCTTCATGCTCGACCAACAGAAGAATCTCCTCATATCCTTATATATCTTTGAAATTCCTAGGTGGATATTCAGTCAGTAGCGATGACTTTTAGATAGAACTTCTTATCTCAATCCATCTATATCAGGCACACACAAACGTCCGTTGATTCTCAAAGCTCCTTGATCGTCCATCTTGAAATCCGAATATTGACCATCGTTAGTTCCAAGAATCAATTCCTCAAATGATCTTCATCTGAATACTAATGATTCTTTCCTAGAGAGACGGAACAACTTCTAAAAGAGACAGAACCGCATTTCTACTAAGAGCATCTACCACAACATTAGCCTTCCCTAGGGTATGCAGGATATCCAAATCATATGATGCAAAAAACTCAACCCATCACTACTGCCTCAAATTAAGGTCCTTTTGAGAGAAAAGGTATTTCAATGGTTTGTGATCCGTAAAAATCTCAAACTTCTCTCCTAAAAGATAGTGCCTCCAGATCTATAAAGCAAAAACAATGGCTAACAGCTCCAGATCGTGCGTAGCGTAGTTCCTTTCAGTGGCTTCAATTGCCGACTCGCATACACAATTACTATTCCATTTTGCATCAGAACTGCTCCTAGTGCAACTATATAGGCATCCGTATAAACCTCAAACTTGCTCTTCCCATTCGGAATAGCCAACACTGGAGCACTTTTCAACTTCGCCTTCAGATTCTGGAAAGCTTCCTCACATTCAGGGGTCCACTTGAATTTTGCTCCTTTCCTTGTCAGCTTAGTTAGGTGCGAAGAAATTATGGAATAATCCTTGATGAACTTACTGTAGTAGCCAGCTAATCCCATAAAACTACGGAATTCAGTCGGAGTCTGCGGCTGCTTCCACTCCAGAATAGTTTCTACCTTAGCTGGATCTACAGAGATGCCCTCTCCAGAAACAATGTGCCCTGAAAATTTGACTTTCGATTTCCAAAATTGACATTTAGATAACTTCGCCTTCAGTACATCCCTTCTCAGAGTCACCAACACTATTCTCAAATGCTGTTTGTGCTCATCTTTAGACTTAGATTAGACCCGAGTATCATCAATGAACACCAGAACAAACTTATTCAACGTATCTCGAAAAACTCGATTCATCAGGTCACAAAGAAGATATGAGCGTTGGTTAACCCGAAAGGCATTACCAACTACTCATAGAAACAATTAGATCCCCTAAACGTAGTTAAGGGGATACTGTCCTCAGCTACCCTTGACTGATGGAAACCCGAAGCTGAGTCCAGTTGGGAGAAAACAGAAGCTCCATGCAGCTGGTCAAAAAGATCATCAATACGAGGTAAAGGATACTTATTTTAGATGGTCACTTTGTTCAACTCTCGATAATCGACACAGTACCTTAGAGACCCATCTGACTTGGTGACGAACACTGCAACAGAACCCCAACAAGAAAAACTGGGCCTAATCAATTCCTTCTCCAACAGATCCTAAGTCGGCTTAACTAACTCCTCCCTCTCTCTAGAAGCCATCCTCCTGCTAGGCTGAATCACTGGTACTACTATTGGAACCAACTCAATATGAAACTCTATCTCTCGGTGCGGAGGTAAACACTTGACTTCCTCGAATACATCTGGAAAATCTTGGACTACTTCAATATCTCTAACCTCCGCTTGAGAAGTCTTAACTCCATGTAAAAGACTACTCAAGTGAATTCTAGAATTATCACACATCACTTTCGCAATTCTACCCAGATCAGTTTCCAACCAAACTGTTCTCTCATCACAATTCAGGACAGCCTTATACTTATCAAAACAATCCATCCCTAATATAAGGTCAAACCCCTTAAAATCCAACACATAAGGGTCACAAGAAAAACTATGTGAGAGATAGGAAATTCTCAGATCCTTACAGATCATATCTAATTTGGTTATCTCTCCTATAGGATTAGATACAAAGATGGGACGGTCTACGGTACTAAGGGTAAGAAGAAACTTCTCTACTGATTCCAAAGAAATAAAACTCAGAGAGGCACCCGAATCAAACAATACTTTAATATACTTGTCATTTAAAAGTAATGTACCTTCCAATACTCCTTTTTCTTTAGAAGAAGTTGATGGTGCACCTTCCAGAGCAAACACCTTATTCTACTGAGCTTTATGAAAGAGCGGGCAAGCCTTGATCCTGTGACCTGGTTGATGACAGTTGAAACACAGAGATTTCTGAACCATTGCTGATCCCGTTTCACTCTGATGCGGCTGCTGCTGCTGTTAAGATCCTCTCTTGAGACACCAATTGGCCAAGTGACCCTCTTGCTAACATATATAGCACTTGCGAGGTCCGTTGTTGCTTCTCGGTTTCTTCTTATTCTACTTCTTCCAATTAGGATTGAACTTTCTCTTATTTGGGTTGGAAGAATTCCCTCCGGATGCTGCTACGTATGCCACTGGTCTCTTATTCATCAGATCCTCATATCTCAGTGCCATATCAGTCAACTCTACAAAAGATCCCTTCAAATGCGCTGTCATCTTTTCGTGAAATTCTGGCCTTAATCCTTGTAAAAACATTTCGTTCTTTTTAAGGGGAATGTCTATGAGTCCTGGACCATAGCAAGATAGTTTATTAAATTTGGTCTCATATTCTGCTATGGTCATGCTACCCTGCTTCAAATTCCGAAAATCTTGGTACAAATGAGTTTTCCTTGCTATTGGCATGAATTTTTCCTCAAACAACTCCTTAAATCGACTCCACGAAATGTCATCTTCTGAGATATTTGATGTTACTGCATCCCAGCAGGTTGCAGAACCTTCTTGCAGTTTCCATGAAGCATTACTCTTTTCTACTCATCAGACAAATTCATACTCTTAAAGATACGCTTGCAAGACCATAGCCAAGCCTGTACCTCAATTATAGTCTCTGATCCTCTAAATGGTCTTCCTCCAAGGTTGGTGAAGTCCTTGCATAAAGTGGCAAAACTAACTCGAGGCGGTGCTGGATTAACAGCCTCATTATCAGTCTGACCACTTCTATCATTGGTCGACGTGCTTCCTACAACTTTGCCCCTTCTGCCTCTTGAACTCATTTTGGCTACCTGAACAGGTAACCAACCAATTTAGATAGGGATATAGTTACATAAAAATTACAAATACGCACTCTCAAGATAGATACTATTCGAGAGCCTAGGTATTTCTCAACCTATGCTATTATACCAACTGTGACGACCCGCCTTTCATCTACAGAAAGATACATCACCAATAAGAAAAGAAATAGATAGAAATAGAAAAGATAGAAAGAAAAGAACAATCAACATCTGAATCTCACATCGGAAACAGAATAAAGTATTATATTTCACATATTCATTACATAGTCTTACATATCAGAGTTCACATAGCAATACATCTTCATTACAGTAAACAGTTATAAATGCCCGTCTAACCATTACATCCAAAATATAACATCCAAAAGTCAAAACACAGCGGGAAGATATAGATAGATAAGTCTGGACTCCAGCTCCAAGCTTCCAAAATATTTGTCAATCCAGACCTGATCACCTGGCTACTCATAAATATTTGAGTACCCAAGAGTTTAAGAAAATAGAAATAAACTCCGGGTCAGACATGGGTCTGGCGTGAGTAAACAGGTTAAAGTTGTTTAACTTTAAAATCATTTGAAAACAAAAGGTATCACGTAAGACTTCCCACACATAAACATGGGTAAGTTTTTACCTTACGCTAACCAAATCATTTGATAGTAAATCCAGTAATATTACAATAGGATCTAGGGTTTTCAATATAAAATACAAAAATAGCTGGAATGCTTACATCTCACGTTCCAACATAGTTGGGCAACATCAAAACCGTACAGGCACTTATTAGAGATTGTATTCCATACAATGGCAGGGCTATTGGGGTACCGCCCATCATAGTACGTGGCCTAGATCAACGTACTGAGGATCACTCCCTACCCCTTGCAACACAAAACCGGAACCATCCCTTACTAGACAGTCCCGACTAAGACAACTCTACTGTTGTGGCCAAACAACCGCCCACATAGCCGAATAAAAAGGGACTCTAGACAGGGGAAAATCTTATCCAACTTGGGTGCTACCCATTTAGCCTTGCTGCACCTCCCATGTTTTAGTCATTCCCGGTTGATGAAGCTTGAGGCTATGATTACCTTTACAAGAACACATCTCGGAATGCTCATCGTCCTCCATTGACGATGGTCTGATAGCATTCAATCCATACAAGTTTGTTCCGGGTTCGAACGAAACCGAAGGCATTATCTAGTTACACTAATTTTGGAATCACCCTCAGAGTTAACGACAATAGCCCTTGCACTCTGAAACTCCATCTCGACATCACTTTGAGATGTCACGGCCTTTCGCTTAACTTGGATCGATGTGGTTTTCGGATAATCAAACTTGATATCTGATCCCGGTCTCATCAAAATCCAAGCGCCATTTTAAAGGTCAAGTTGTTTAAAATTAAACAATTCAATTCAATTTATAACATTGAATTCACATAGCATTAATTCACATATAACAATATACATCTATCACAGATATATTCAATATCTCATCACAGAATGTCACACATTATCATCCAATAGATATCAACCCAATCCAGACATTCTACTCAAAACAATCATCCATAAGAAAGCATCTTTACTCCATATTATAATTAATTTAATTAATTCAAATTAAATTAATTTCTTACGAATTAATCACTTAACCTTGCTTAATCGATCATTACTTAATTACAATCATTTAATTAATGAATCACTTCTTAATTAACCTCATAATCAATTAATTAATCTTTAATTAATTAATTAATAATTATCCTTTAGCTATTAATTAATAACCTTAATTATTAATTAAAAAACTTAATTATAAATTAATCATTACTTAATTACTAGTTAACAATCCGTAATTATTAGTTAATTAGTCCTTAATTACTTAATTAATTAATTTCAAATTATAAATTGATTAATCTTAATTACTTAATTAATTATCCATAATTAATTGACCTTGAATACTTAATTAATCTATTCTTAACTGTTAATTAATTAATTACTAATCACTTAATTAATTAATTCCTAATCATTGATTAATTAATCTTTAAATTATCTAATTAATTAACCTCTAATTATAAATTAATTAAGCTTAATTATTTAATTAAATTAATTCTTAATTAACAATTAATTAATCCTTAATTAACTAAACCCTTACAAATTAATTAATTCTAAATTATTAATTAATTTAACTTTTTTTTAGCAAAGGCTAGCGGGGTTAGCAGGGCCCCTACCTGATTTTACTGCAACAACACAATAAAATACAGAAGCTTGTTCAAAGAATTGACACAAGCAAAGGAAAATACACAGTGATAAACAAGGAATGAAAAGAAATAAAACAAGCGAACCGAGGAAAACTAGAGTAGAAAAAAAACACACTGACCACCAACTAAGTCCACACATCCCTGAATCCAGTGGGAATTGTTGGTAATAACATCAATGCCTGATAGATATCCTTCTTCAAAACTTCCCACAACACATTCCCATCCCTCCTCTTCTTTTCAAAACAAATCAAATTTCTCTCCAGCCACACAATTGACATGTATTTTTTCAGACAGATAGTTATGCATCTAGCTTTCATAGTACACCACCTAGTTGCTTTATAAATCATATCAAGATCCACAGCCCTGAGCCCTGACAGCATGTTACAACCAGCAAGCTTCATCATTTTATCAAAAAGCACCAAAGTAAATGAACAATGAAGAAACAAATGGTGTATGGTCTCGACTGCATTATCACAGAAAAGGCAGTTCAAAACCAGAATCGAAACCCATATCCATCAACCTGCTTTTAGTTAACAATGCACTCTGAACAACTTTCCATAGCATCAGGTTGTCCTTAGGTGAAGAATCAACAGACCAAATAACCTCACACCATTTAAAAGCAAGGCTACCAGGTCTTTGCAGATGTTTATACATAAGAGATACAGAGTGAGGTTTGGCATCCCAATGCACAGCTTCAACATCAACAGCAGGGTAGAGTTTACTTTGAATTTCATTCCAATATGACCTGATGACTTGGTTTGAGGAGTAAGGAAGTTGCAAGTGACCAAAGTAAATGTAATCAACAGCAATTGCATCAGTGGGAATGCCAGATTGTACCATTTGCTGATTGCTGAGAAGTTTGTGCAATAACACCCCCTTGTCAACCCAGGGATCATACCAAATTTTAACAGCAGAAGAGATGGCCATCTTGTGATCAATGAGGGGAAGTAATTTTTCACGCAAACTAAGTAACTTTCTCCATGTCCAACTACAAGTATTAGGAGCTGGCATAGAACAGAAATTGGACCTACCAATTCTGAAAGCCCAAACCCACTTAACCCAACTTGAGTTCTTCCTGACTAATATAGAATTCAAATGAGTACTGAAGGCAGCAATATTCCAATTAACAATATTCATTACCCCCAAACCACCAGATTTCAAGTCCTTCTCAAAGAGACTGAAGGAGCATGGCAGTGGTTAATTAATTTAACTTTAATTACCTTATTAGTTATTAATTAAATTAATCATTAACATTAAAAACCTTAATAAATCTTTCAAGATAAAACATACATATTAATTACCTAACTTTAATTAATACGTGCTTAAAAACATTTCATCTCAATTTATACTTTATTACTTTTAAAAATTAAGTTTTTAAAATAGCTAAACATTTCTCAAATTTGTGTTAACAAAGCATAAAAATCTTTAATCAAAATAGTTTAAAATAATTTTCATCAAATAGTTTAAACCAATTTTAATTTAAATTTAAAACTAGCTTTTCAAACTTCTTAAAAACATTTTCACATTTTACTTCGGGTTCGACCCGCCCCTGACTCAAGACCAGACTCGAGTTTTTCTTCATCTTCCCTTTTCTTTTCTTTTTTCTAGTTTTAAGTTAAGTTTTAAGTTTAAAACAAGACAGGAAAGGCCACACCCACAAACTCGGGTTCCAACCCGAGACCATCTCCTTCTCACCTGAGTACCCCTTCGAGTCTCACGAATCCAAGCTCCGTGACACGAAACCGACGCCGCCGTGCACGTGCATAGATCGACGATGCCGCCGTTACCTCCGATGACACCATGCATACCTCGACGATCGACCACAGTTCGATTCCAACCCTCAATCAAACTTCACGAAGCCCAAAACAAAATTGAGTCTTCCAATCATAACTGGAAACTTACATCCTCATCGAAAACCACCTCGTCAAAGCAATTCCGACCACCGTGACTTCGCCCACATCTACGTCCACGTCTTAAGTATTTCCCCTTCATGTTTGTCCTAGCTCGATGCCTCGATGATGGCGAACAGCCCCAAAACCAAACACTCAACTTCGCAACCCTTAAACCTAAGTTTCCACTACGGCCGACGCCCCGACCATTGATCACCTCCATCACCATTTTTCCCGATCTCCTCAAACGACAACCCAGGTTCAATGAAAACCCCAATGTCGAATGATCACCTAGTCGCTTGAATTCGCTTAAACTCCCGTTTTTGATCATCACAGAAAAACAATACCAAACCTAAACGAAAATTCAAGATTTTTGTTTTAAAAATCAAATTTTCCAGTGAAAATTCAAGTTGCAAACTCTAATCAGCAAAATATATTGATTGATTTTTAACACTTTTAAACATTTCACTATTTTTACTTAGGCACAAAAGATTTCAAACTTATTATGTTTGAATACAAATTTTAAACAATAATTTATGCTCTAAACAATCATATTGTACTTGAATTTCAAAGTCTAACCATGATCAGAAAAGTGATTTCAATTTTGACTTGTTTTCAAACTCTGTATTTTTAAAATAGAGGAGAACAGGCACACTTATATGCACAGATCGTCATACAGACGCACGCACACACACACACACACACGCACACACACAGATATATATATATATATATATATATATATATATATATATATATATATATATACAGAGATTCACATTTATATACATATACATGCAAGCACAATATCACCCAAAAATCACGTGCGCAGATTAAGTTTAACTTAAGGCTTTAGAAAATATATTTACTCACCAGATTAGACGTGCAGAGAAAGTTGAAGCAGCTTTTGTTCTGAAACAGAAAAGCTTGCTTGAAAACTGAAATTGGAGTTGACTCAAGGCTTTGATTCACTTGTTAATTGATTTGATCTTGCTCTTGTTTGTTTTGTTGAAATGATCGAGCTCTTTTAAAAAATAACTGAATTGATGAAGCTTTTAAAATCAGAGAAGAGTGCTTGCTTGATACCCAGGCTTTTGAAACTTGTTTGCAGATTTTAGAATTTTGAAATGAATTTGATTCTTTGTTTTTAATTTTAGGTTGAAAGAGTGGAAGTTGATACAATTTTCTGGTTTATAAATTTAGTGGCTTATTCTTCTTGCTTTCTGAAAATGAGATAGGGGAAAAAGAATGAAAAAGAAGTATGTTTATATAGATTTAATTATGATTTACTAAAATTAAAGAAAATAAAATGAAAAAAATGTGACACTTGTAAAAATAATTAACGCTTGTCTTTAAACTTATTTAATTTGTTAACACATGTTATTAGTGAGGTTTAAATCTTAACACATATAAGTTGCATGCGTAAATAAATTTTTAAATGTTTTAAAAATCTTTTATAAATGATTTTCTAATTTATAAATACATATTTTAATTTATATAAATAATTTTTTTTAAAAGAAAATAATATAAAACAATTTTATGTTCTAAATAAAATCAAATAAAATACATTTTAAAACCAAAGTATAATTTAAGATACCTATCTTTTGAATTTCAAATTTAAATATCCAAATTCAAATTAAATTTCAAATCCAATTTAAAAATCAATTTGACATATATTTTAACAAACCCAAATTCAATTTGTATAAAATAATTCTATTTAAAATCTATATATATACAACACATTATTATTGTATTAAAATAACAATTTTATCAATTTTAATAATTTATTAAAAGAGGTTGTCACATTTAAATTTGTTTGAAATTTTAGGATATCATAGACTAGGCACAGGGGTACCACCTATCATGGTACATGCGTTGAAAAATGTACCGAGCACCTCTTCGGGATCTCCTACAGCACAAGACCGCCCTATCCCTAACCTGGATAGAACCGAATATGTTGTCACCTCGGGTGTTCCCATCCTTATCGAGAGCTCTTTTCTATACACCACCACATCCATAATTAATAATATGTCTGAGGGTATCTAGAAAGGTGATAACATACCTAAATTGGGTATGACCCACTTAGCCTTGTTGCATCTCCCTTGATTTTTAGTCGTTCCAATTGATGACGCTTGAGGCTACAATTACCTTTCAAGAATAATTTCACATAGAATGCTCATCGTCCTCCAATGACAATGTTCTGATAGCATTCATCCATACAAGTTGTCTTAGGATTGGACAAATCAAATCACCGTCTTCACCACCTTTATGATATCCATTCGTAAGGCTCAAATTGGATCGAAGTGGATTTGGGATAATTATATCTGATCTCCGTCTCTTCAAAACGATCAATGAAATTGGCCAAATACTTGATGGTTGGTTATTTAACTATCAATATAACATCCATAAGCAGTAACTAGGCCCATATTATAATTTATTTTCCAAAATTTATTTTCAAAATATCTTTATAAGATATATATTCAAATCCCTTCCAAGTTTCAATATTTGAGGCAACTCAAATATTTATATGCATATCATGATTTCTCAAACCATCTCGTATTTCAACACTTAGAAAATATTTAAAAATATTTTTTTAAACCCCTTACTTCCCAACACTTAGGAAAGTTTCGTTTATTTCTCTTCTCCCAAAACCTTTCACAATTTATATTGTAAATTCCTTAACTTGTTTATAACAAATTCTATAAGTTCCGCTTTGCTCAAAAGTATATACTTATCTCACCGAAGTAAGTATATTCACAAACCATTCCCTTTAAAAATATTTGAAAACTTTTTAAAATAAATATGGAAAGCACCATGTGGTACTAACCATGGATTCGCAGCTCAATGATTAAGTCCATCTTAGAGAAATCCAAACTTAACTGTAGGCACTCTTTACCTCCCGATTTCGCCATGACGTCTACCATTACTTTTCGAAAACCTTATTCAATAATTAAATTTACTATTAAAAAATTAAAATAATTATATAACTTTGAAACAACAATTAATTCAGGTTTATTAATAAAATTCTAATTGATTTACAAGACTTGTTTATAAAACTTATAATTCATTTTGATAATTTAAAAATATTTAAATAACTAACTTTCTGAAAATATCCTTATGCTAAAACGTATTTAAATTGCCTATTTTAAAAATTAAAATCCTCATTTTAAAAAAATTCAACTTCTCGATAAAATGTATTTTTTTTCCAATTCCTATATAGCCGGTCTAATATTTAAAAATCTCTCTCGATTTATCATCAATCGATTTATGTCCACAATTTCATAAATCCCCTTTTTCTCATTTCCAAAGGTAAAATCTAGCCTTTCCTTTTAAATCTATTTACCCATCTCATTATAAATTATTACCATGAATTTATATCTTCAATTTATCAAATGATAATCATTTCACTATATTTATAAATATTGTTTATAAATCTTATAGTCTCATTTCCAGTTTACTACGATTTCATATTACTTAAATAAATTATAAATCGATTTCTAAATTAAGTTCCATTCAAAAATCAATTTTCTTAAATAGTCCCAGACTATATCCTCAAAAATCAAGGAAATCCCAATTCTACTTCTATTTCTTAATTTTAGAAATCTTATTTAAGATCTAGTATAGCCAGTTCTATATTTATAAATTTCTCTTGTTTCTCCAAAATATTTAAATATCTATTTTTAAACCTTTTTACTTTGAACACATATCACTTGAGTTTATTGTTTAAAATTCTTTATATACATTGTTTTAAGATCTCTATTTAAAATTTCATGAAATAGTCAAGTACAATTTAAGGTCAAACAGTTTATTTTATCCCAACAATTTCTTTTTAAATAATCCAATTCTATATAAATATTTCACTTCCAAAATCCCTTTAATTTCTTTTCAAATTCAAATTAAATATTTATGGTATATTAAAATACCAAAATCTAGGCCAGTGCTACCATAGCATCCAACACATTCATATCACACAATAATCTATTACAGATCATTCAAAATATCATATATCACTATATATGAAAATAAATTCAACATTTTTTAGGAATCCAGTTGGACCCCTCCAACCTATTTTTCCTGCAACCATGGATGTTAATACAACATAAAAATACCAATCCCACTTCGAGGTAGGATATCGCGGTAATACAGGGTGATCCGCTATTATGTAGGGCACATAGGGTCTCGGCTGCTCCAATAGGTGGGAATAATCAATCCAACTACTAATATATACCACTGTATATATTATAACATCCAACTGCTAAATATATCAATTCAACCATTCAATCAATTATGAATTTTAACTATTTAAAATTTATGCCAATCATCAAAATGAGTGAGATTTACTTACTTTGATTTTCTGTTGTTGCCAGGACGTTCCAGTTTGGAACTAAAACTGAACGACACCCGATTTTAGCCCAAATTTTGGCTATCTCCAAATCCATCCAAACTAATTTCATTCTGAAGCTCTCGTCACCACGATTGCAGTGCAACAAGTTTCATCCAATTTCGACCTCACATGCAGGAGTTATACAACTTTTAAGTAGTTGGATTTAATAAAACAAATTATATAACAAATTCAAATTTTCTTTTTATAGTCATACCCAGCCCTAAAAAAATAAGTTCGACCCAACAACAACTTCTTCTTCCCTCCCCCTTTTTCCCGTACATGCACGAAACAAAGAAACGACCCATGGCATGCATGATAAATCACTGACACCACCAATCACTCATCGAAACCAAATTCCGACTTCGCCACTCTCTCTCTCTCTCTTGATTAACTCGACCTGACCACACCCTCACATCCCTCTCCGACAGCCCAGTTTCGAGCACGACTTGACCTGCTCGAACTGCAATAGTACTTTGCATGCGATCCCCCAAAGCAGCATCGGACATCCCCATCTTTGAGCCGTAGATGCTGCACTCTTTCCTCTTCGCTATTCCATCCTCCAATTCTCGAATTACGCCCTCAATCATGTACAATCACCAACCCTAGTTTCGAAATCCAACTCGACCTTCACTGTCGATCACCATAACAAGTGTTGCACCCTCCAATACCACCACTAGATCGAAGCAAATTGCGAAGTAGGATTTTACAAACACGTTTGGGATTTTTTTATCAAGTATTTTGAGGATAAAAGAATTTTGAAATTTTGATTTTATTTCTTTACTACTATAAATGTTGCATGCATTTTAAAAAGGGAGGGAAACATGATGTAAGCGTGTTGGTGACCATCTACAGTGTTTTAAAGAGAAAGAAAAAATGCATATTCATATATATAGACACACACACACACATACTATTTAAGTTTTCAAATCATCTCGATTACGTAACTTAAAATCTGCAACCCCTAATGAGGCATGTCGCTAAGCGTTCATAATATTATACCCCTATTTCGAACGCAATGGAAAAGGTTTCGAGTCCTAATTCGACTGTACGGAGAAGATAGCTTTTTGGACCCAATTATTATATTGAAGTTTCGATATTAATTTCAATGCGTTTATATCATGTATGACCAAAAGATGACTCCATAAGCTACTAAATTTGAAATCCAATAATAATACACTATTTCGGATCTAATGGAACAGGTTTTGTCGAAATCCAAGACTGTGTCCCGGAAAGCTATTTTTATTTGTGAATTCAAACAAGTTATTTTCAAAATCGAGTAAATCGCTTTTAAATTCAATTCAAAATTTTATTCACCTTCATTCTTATGAATAGAAATTTTATAGGCCTTTAAATTATTTTTATCAAGCTTAAAACTCAAGATTCAATGCTTTAACCAATTCCCAATTAATAATTCAATAATTAAATTATCCAATAAATCGTTATATTTGAAATTGAGGTTAAAAATTAACGTTTAATATTTAAAAATAATTAAATATTCCAACTTCAAATAACCAAAAATTATGGATCATTATAGATTAAGAATGTAATTAATATTTAATTATATAATTTGTTTATTTCAATTATTGGTTAAAAATCATTTAACTTAAAATTTTCATATCTCCTTCATATGAGGTCCGATCGAGACGAAACTTTTTACATTGCGCTCATGATGAAGAAAAGTTTCATAATGGAACTAGTTTGGTTCGATTTGGAAAGTATTAAATTTTGGGCTAAAATGGGACGTCGTTCGGTTTTAGTTCCAAACCGGAATGCCTCAACGATAACAGAAAATTTCGGTAAGTCAAGCTCACCTTTTCGGTTAACTAGTACTATATATAGTTGATAAAAACTGTTGAACGATTGTTTGGATGAATTATCATATTTATTAGTTGTATTGAATATTCCTGCCTATTGGAGCGAATGAGACCCTATTGCGTTCCCGTGCAAGAGCGGATGATTCTTTATACACGAAATCCTCCTCGAAGCGGCTGATTTATATTTTATGATTATATAACATTTGTGATGCAGGGAAAAAAAGGTTGGCGGGATATAATGGGATCCCTCGCTATTATTGAATTATTTTGTTTCAATAATATTTCCTTTATATGGATTGTTGAATAATAAATATGATTGTGGATGATATGGTTATAACATCGTTATATGTTCGAAATTAGAACCCAGTAGTGATAGAAAATCAACATCAATATTAATTAAGTGTTGGATGGCTATTGGACTCATAGCTGAAAAAATTTAATAGATAGCTCGGACCAGACCGAGTATTACAGATTTTCAGGTAAGGACGTTCTGGAGCTCAGGAGGGAAGTTGGAGAGCAGGAACGTATGGAGAGTCTCTGCTATGATATATTATAGTATCCGAAAATATTGATTTATCTGTTCCTGTGCTTGTAAATATGTTGTAACTCTGATATATATTAAAGTGTAATTTGACAAGTACAGTTTTCCTTTGTATAACTATTATTTATATGATATTATATTTTATCCGCTGCGAATGTGAGATTGTGTGTTTCTTTTCTATTCTTCTTCTTCTTCTATCTCTTTTCTTCTTTTCTCTAACTATCTGGAATTTTCGGGATCGAAAATACTGGGCGTTACATTTATAAGAAAGCATTTAAAAAATGAAAAATAACATTATAGTTTGTTAAATACCGAATTATTCATTCACAGTTTTTTGTACAGGGATCAAAAAGTAGAGCATTGAAGAAAGCAAAAACAATAGAAGGAAAAAACCAAAGAAAGTATCTCAGAAGAAAATTCAGCATAGATGTAGCTTACTTCCAATGATAAAAAATTTCAGGAAAATTAAGGAAAAAGGAGGTTATTTTGTAGATCAATTGAATTATTTAAAACAAACACCTTTCAAAAAATTCATGCTAGTTTTTATCAAAGAAATTTTATCCATAGCTGCTTTTACAAAATCATCAACAACTTTAGATGATATCATAGAAACATTTTCTATCAATGACGAAGCTTTTAAAATGGGGAATACTTTTTTAAAAATCAAACCTAAAGATGTTTCAATTCTCTTTAGCCTACCTTTGTCTAGAATAAATATTTTTCCATTACCCAAAATGAGTTTACAAATCCTTCTAGACAATTGTAAAGATTTTGTATTGAGAAATTTTGGAACAATAGAGCACATCACAAAGGATCTTACAATTTCAAAGATAAATAATATGTTGGAAACACAACAATTTCAACATGAAAATTATTTTCCAAAACTGCTTATTATTCTTGCAATGATAACCTTCTTCTTTCCTGATAACCAAAGATACTTACCATAGGGATATATTCCCTATATCCTTGATCAAAACAAAATGAACTCGGTATCGTAGCCAGTTTCAATTCAACATTCATTGATTAGAGCTTTGACGGCTTTCAAAACAAAGCCGAGAAATATGCCGGGTTGTTCCATGCTCCCAATTGTAAGCACAACATTCTAACCTTATGTTAATGCATCTATCTCTATAAATCAAATTATACACATTATATGTTTTAACAAGTAATATTTTATTTTTAGTTTTTCCTGTGTGAGCATATGAATTTGATATCTCCATTAGCAACATACTGTTCTACCTTACCTAGATTTGCGAGGTGGAATATTGCAAGCTTGAAAAAGGTCATTTCAAGAGAAGCTTTGATGAACATGGACAATAGAAAGGTATTATTTATCACACTAATATAAGAAATATATAATGCTAGATAAATATATCATAACATAGTGTATATCAAAAGTTTCATTTTTTTATTATACAATCATAATTTAAATGAGTTACATATATCAGTTCTGCATAAATACAATTTTTTGTAGGTGCTACTAAAGAATGATAGTCAGATATAACATCACATGAAAAATGACAATTATATATAAAATTAGTTCATCCATTGTATGTTACCTCATTCATTACTATTTATGTTATTACATAGGTTTTTGTTGAAATAAGAAACCTGAATGAAGATGAAAAAGCACTTCTTCAACAAACAAGCCAACAAAAATATGTCCAGACGAATACCAATAAGAATATTGGGATACACAAAATAAAAAATTTGGAAGAGACATCAAAAAAGCAAGTTGAGTCAATGCAACGGTACATTGAAGATATGGAAAATAAATTGAAGAAAAGTGAAAAAGAATTAGAAAAGGAAAAATAGAAAAGAATACAAGTAGAAGGCACTGTCATACAGTTGAGAAAAGAAATAAAGATGTTGAGATCAAAAGCTAGAGTAGAAATATAACCACCAACACTTAATCTCAATATAACTCAGGAGATTAAAAAGAAGCAGCAAGAGAAAGAACAGAAGGATCAAAAGAAACCTTCAAAGGAAATAGAAAAATCACCAACAGTGCATGAAAAAACATAGAAGAAACCAAGCTCTTTAGTTTTCAGGGTTAAAAAGCGCCAACGAAGGAATAAAATTGATTCTGATTTCCAGTATGAAATTGTTCACAGAAAAGCAAAGAAAAATGTTGACAATGAAAACCAAAAGGAGCAACTTGAAACCAAGGAAGGTCAGAAAGAAAGTACAAACGAACAGGAACAAAAAGAACAAAATGAAGAATCAGATTATGAACACGAATCTGAAACTGAAACAGATGAGCAAGTCACAACAAATGAAAATGAAGAAATTATTGATGTTGATGGGTACTCGCAATCAAGTAAAAATTACAAGAGTAAAGATATCACAAAAAGCAGAATTCTACAATTACTGAATGAAGAACAGCAAATCAAAGTTCTTACTTTCTTCAAATTTAACGAAAGTGAGAGGTAAGATTTCTCGTATTTTTTCTTTCATTATATTTGTAATTAGATAAAATTGAAAAAAAATCAACATGTCAATTATTGATTTTCAATTACAGCACTGTAGCATACGAAAAAGATGAAGGACACACAGGAGGAAATACAATAGTGAAATCTATGCTAGAAGTTGTTCTGTTTGAGGGGGGTATAGATGGACAGGTATGCATCAAATTAGAATTATGATAGTAAAAAAGTGTATACAAATATATAAAATGAAAGAATGATATGTAAACCTAGCATTCAACTTTCCAAAGTGCATATGAATGAATTGAATGAGATAGTGGCAGCTAAAAGTAACATTAGTATTTGTAAAATGCAGATAACTGTATAGGATGGGAAAATGATTGATAAAACTAGCATTCATAGTTTTTTAAGTGCATATAAGTGTATAGGATGATATAATTATAGTTAAAACTAGCATTCGAAGTTTCAAACTGCATATAAATATATTGAATGAAAGAATGGAAGTTAAAAATAACATTGATATTTGTAAAGGGCATATAAATATATAGAATATCCATGATCACCGTTTAAACGATCATTTGCATTTTTCACTGCATACAATGAAGTAAACATATAAATGAAAGTGAATACTAGCACTAATATTCCCTGTCCAAAAAAAAAAATTATCCCATAAAACTTACAAACTTCATTGTTTGGTTTAACAGCTTATTGATTGGTTTTATTACAATCAAGAAATGTATGAACACAGCTACTACTTCACAACACTGATGATAGTAAGTATAAACTTTTCTTTATAAATGTTAAAAAATAATATAAAGTATTCTAATACATATGAATGTGCGGAATGCTTTAGTACATAACCAGCAAACTGTGATCAAAGACATGGTTATACCAACAATAGAAGGCATTGTCAAAGATGAATTTACAGTGAAATTTTCTTCCCTCTACATTATGCAAACCTTTGGAGCTTGTTGATGCTAAACTATGAAACAATGCAGTGGAGTCATTATGATTCAACCAAACCAAAAACTAGATCAAGAAGGACTTCAAACCCCAGCTATAACCAAGCCATCATTCTTGTAAGAAAAGTATAATTTTGAAATCACTCTAACATTAATATGCAACACTAATTTTTTTTCTTGTAGAAAGACAAAATTGAATTAATGTTCAAGAAAAAATGGGCAGAATTAGGAATACTGATAAAAGAATTTAACAAACCTAAAGTGCTGCAGCCAAAAAGCCCACCACAGGATTCTGATTCGTAAGTAACTAATTTCATTTCTTCTCTTGTTTAAACTATCATTTCTATTTTTAAATTTCAGTAGAATGCATTAAATATGCAAAATGATAATTAAAACTAGCATTGCTAATTGACAGTTCATTGATCTGCATCTATTGAACAAAAAGATTATGTATAAGGTGCACATTTCACACACAGCAACGTTGTCTCTATGAATGCATTGATTAATATTGTGATCAACATATAAAGCTATATTTTAAAATTCTAGAGTAAAAAATGCAATATTATTTTAGCATTAGGTTTACTGTAATATTAACTAATATTTCTATATTTTAAACAGACTTGATTTTGCGTTCTTTGTCATGGTAAACATGAAAAAACTGGATAAGGATGAGATACCAGAAAAATATCCAGTGGAAATACTTAATAACCTAAGAGCTGTAGTGTTGTATAGCATACTTAATGATCGACAATACAGTTGGTCAGTGGAGCAACCCTACAAAGATTCTACACAAAAATAGATGTTGAATTTTAACTTCTTAGAACTTTGGATATTTTTGAACTGAACCACTTCTGCTAATTAAACCGAGATGGAGTCTGAGATGAAGTCTTATATGTTTTCCAATGTTTGTATTTTGTTCTCAGTGTATAAAATGCTCAGATGAATTTGAACTTCTTGATTTGAATTTCATTTGATTATAGTTGTCTGTTTTCAATGCATGAACTATCATGTATAAACTATGGATATGTTCAAGTGTCATTTTTATGTGTTTTTGATGCTTTTACTGTATTTCTGATATGCAGAATAATGTTTTATACTGAAATGCTAGATAGAAATAGCATTACGCGAAAATACATTTCTCAGTGATTGAACTGTGATGAATAATGTATGAATTTATCCATATAGCATTTTTATACGATTTCTAATGTTTGAACTCTGTTTCAAGTGTAACGACTACTGTTTACATTGTAATGCTAGTTATAACTAGCATTTAACTGAAATGGTAAGCAGCAATAGGCAGTTATGGCGATGGTAGGTGCTGGGGTAGAAAGATGGAGATGCTGGTTTTTTTTTTAAAGTTATGGAGGCAGAGGCAGTGGGTTGTTGTATGGTGATAATGGAAAGGTTGATGTATGAAGAAAATGGTGGAGATGGCAGCAATTTGGCGGTGGCAGTTTGAGTGTGGGATGTATAGCAACAACAAAGTAAAGATGTAGTTTAAAATGAAGTAGCAAGCAGCAGTGGTAGTTTAAGTAATAAAGGGTGTATGATGTTACGGTGGTGATGAAGTATGCAGGGTGGAAGAAGTGATTGTTATGGGAATGACTGATATGCACAGTTGTGACTAAAGTAAGAAGATTAGTTTGCACAATAACTGAAGTAGTCGTTGAAGGTACTGTTTGTTGTGTAGCAGTGTATGTTGTTTTCTGTTACTTTATGAAACAGAGAGATGAAGTCTGCATAATGAAGATATCCCATTTACAAATTGGTGTTAATTCTTTTTTCTAACTGCTCTTTCTAATAATTTTGACTATGCATAACACTGATGCAACAACTATTGACCCAATATAATACATTGAAAACCAAATAACAGAACAAGTACATAACATAAATACATAACAAATTAAAATATCCATCACTACCAACTTCCAACAGCTACAACAGACAAAATTAATATAACAAAACTATCACCTTGAGGGTGCATGACAATCGCTGCAAGCACCAACAAGTAGCACTCATCACATAACAGGACTGAGGTCACAACCAACCA
This sequence comes from Allium cepa, assembly GCA_030765085.1. Classification (NCBI taxonomy): domain Eukaryota; kingdom Viridiplantae; phylum Streptophyta; class Magnoliopsida; order Asparagales; family Amaryllidaceae; genus Allium; species Allium cepa. The sequence goes on along the minus strand of CM060943.1, from coordinate 544,216,020 downwards.
TTTTAATGCTCGACCAAAGCAGAACCAAGGGACAAATACATATACAGATAACAAGACGATAGATATAGCCACAAGCCAAAAACCAAAAGCATGCAGGATAAAGAAAATGCAAAAGCATTCAAGATAAAGCATATCACAACATAATCCAAGAACAACATAACCATGACAATAACATTAGATCTCACACAAAAGAATCACCAAGCCAAAGTAAAAGTACTACACTCGCCCTGCCTAATAAGAATAAACAAGCCAGAAGCCCATGAGGAATAGCAAAACATTCCATGAAAATAAACAGAGAGATGCATACTGATTATAATGAAATGCTAGTTAAAACTAGCATTCAACTGAAATGATAAGTACATATAGCATTGAATAGAAATATTAATACCAAAGTGTAGAGGAACAACATATATTAGAAATTAAAACAAAATAACCAAAACATTTAACATTTTATTTTCTAATGATTTCACAAAGTCTGACTTCATTTTTCTATAAGCTGTAGCAACTTTACACTTAAAAAACTTCTCAATTGCACTAACGAAACTCATAATTTTTCTTAACTTTTGGAAAAACGAAGACAATTCCTTTTGTTGTGGCCAACTTCATTATAGTGACTGCATCTGTTTCTTTTATTTTGAGAATATCCAAATCCACTATGCCTCTTTGTAGATAGTCTTCCAACACCACGAATTTCTTTAGGAGGCCTAATCAAAAAATCATTTTCAGCAGCAATTGGCTTATCAAAATATGGAATTGGATTGATAGCATTAGCATATGAAGATCTGAAAGCATTAACAGTAAAATAGTCCTCCACAAAATCATAAACTGATAATCTACACTTGTTAATGAACTTAATTGCATGGGCACATTGAAAACTAGTAACTCCCCATTGATTACAACAAATAAATGATTTTTAAGATCAACAACCTGTGACTTAGGAGATTTAACTTCAAACACAAATTCCAAAGACTTATAAACATCCCAACCAAAGCCATCATCTACTAACTTTGACAAACGTTCCTCCATAACAGGACAAAGATATATTGTCCACATACAACATTTCTCTCTTCATCTTGCCATTTGCTCCATAACTTTCACTCGAATACCATCCAAACAAGAAGTTATAGGCATAACTCTATCTTCCAAAATCCATGAGTTGAAACTTTCTGCAACATTTGAAGAATATTCACCATAACGCTTTCCTTGAAAAAAAAATCTACCCAATGGTTAAAAGTTTTATCTATTAAAAAAATTCTGCAGATGTACCCCCAATATCTTTAAATTTAGAAGGATATCGCTCAAAATCATACACATTTGAAGCTCTAGCACAAAGTTTGAAAAACTCCACAATAGATGAATCACCTTTAGCCGCCTTGACAACGGTACCAATATTCTGTTCCATGTGAAGTAAACAATAGCTATGATATGAAGAAGGAAATATTTTGGGAACACCTAAAATGAGACCTAATTGACGATTAAACATAAAAACTAAAGACCGATGTTCATTAAGCATTCCTTTAGGATGGGATAAAAACCAAGACCAATTAGATTCATTTTCATGCGAAACAAAACCCATAGCAAGAGGAAAGAAACCTACAAAATAAATAATTAATGGCAGCTCAGTACTAAGAAACATGAATTATATTAAACATCAAAACCAATATTAAATGTTAATAATTCCTATTATGCACAATTAAAGTAGATTCAAAATGATATATGAATATAGCATATGTTATTTTAAAGTCTTTTTAGGTACTGCTGCATAAAATTTTAGTTCTTATTTTTATAAACGTTTCTACCATAAACATTTTTAGTGTAACCAGGTCAAATCATTGAATAAAATAAAGCCAACAATTCTTGTGTAAACATGGATGCATTAAAATTATGTACAACTTTGAACAATGATAGTTTAATATATCATTACTAGAAAAATAAATAAGTAAATAAAACAAAACTAAAATGAAACTCATACCTTGGTTACCATTTTTAGAAGTAGCAACTAACAAAACACCCGGTCTTCCCTTCAAAGCAGCTGCATCTAAAAATATTAATGGCCAATAGTGTTTAAATCCAAGTAGACAAGCACCAATACCAATACAAACTCTCTCAAGCTGATTGGTTAAAGCATTAACTTTCATGGCCACATAACTACCAAGATTGTACTTTTGCAACGTCTCTAAATACCGATGTAAATAATTATATGACATAGCATCATCCCCATATATTTCTTTCAAAGCCAACTGTTTTCCGCTATAAGCATAATAATATGAAAGATTAAAATTGTACTCTCTTCTAAATTCCTTCATAATATCTTTTGGCTTCTTCATAGGAGCATCTCGAATTTGATCAAAATCAAAGATTTAACAAATCTACTTGAAATATTAACTTTATTAACATCTCTAAGACCGGCTCCACATGAATGATCAAAATTGTAAGTTCTAGTAAAAAACCGAGAGAATATATCAAGATCCGAAGAAGCATTAAGATAAAACTTACAACCATCCTTCAACCAAGAGCAAATTAACCAAAATTCTATCTGGAGAATTTCTTACAAAAATCAAATCCTAACCATTTTTTATTTGATATGCCATTAAAAACTCCCGAAAATCCTCAGCTCCATGAAAACAAAAAACAAGGAAATCCACAATAGTTTTTTGAGAACCTTTCTTCAACATATCTTTCAAATAATAAGAAGAATCAGCATGTGAATCGCTATTTGAACAAGCATTACTACCAATTGAAGTGCTTTGAACACTTGAATAGCCTAAACCACAGCTAGCAATATCAGCTTCCATAGCACAAACATTTCCTTAACAGTAAACTTAAAATATTGACTCTTCTTGAAAAGTATAAAACAAAAAATACTAATCAAATCTGAATCAGTATCAATGATTATATTCTTATTCTCAAGAACATAAGATATCTCAATAGAAAATGGACTAAGATATGGCCAAACTTCACAATTTTAGTCTTAATACCAAACAGATTTGCTTCATCATTGTAGATATCAGTACTGCAAAACAAATTAAAAAACCAATTAACAAACTTACTTAATGTTATGAATACAGCAACAATAGAAAATGTTAAATTAACATAGCATAACAAAATCGAAATCAAATTAAGAGCTAAATGAAAGAACTATAAATTAATTAAAAACCAGATGATAAATGAACATAGCACAATAAAATTAAAACAAAATATAAATACAACAGAAAAGAATGCTATATAAATATAGCATAATGCGACAAACTACATATGAATTCACTGGAATGATAAATGAATAGTAAAATTGTAAAACCTTAAACTATGCTGAAGAAACAGAATGATACACAATAAAATCTTACGATGCCATTGAAACAAATCCAAAATAGGAACTGAAATCTGGAAGAAGACAAACTGCGCAACCTAGAAAAACAAAAATATACTAAATAATCGAACAATATTATGTCAAAGGAAGAAAAGAAGAATATCGAAACAAATAAAAGCAATATACCTGAATGTAAGCAAATTGTTTGATAAATATCCAGAGCACGATCACGATTGACGATAAAGAAACACGATGAAAATCGATGACAATCGAGAAGAAGGAAGACAAAATGCGTCCTTGAATCGAGAAGATCGATAAACTAAGATTAGTAATATCAGAATGAAGATAGAGAAGAAATTAAGACGAAAATTTAAATTTTCCATAATTTGTCCTTAGAACGAAAAAATAAAGCCCGTGTCCTTCAAACGAAAAAAAATAATCCGCGTCCGTTGGCCAAAAAAGAGAAGCAAAAACTTCCTCCAGCCCATTTTCCTGTAATAAATAACAGGTACTTATTGGCAGTTTATATTGAATAATTAATTAAATAACTATTTTATCCAAATAAATTCAAATAAACTGAAATGTTGATTCAAAATATGCCAAACAGTCATAAATAAATTTCTACTCACATCATAAATCAATTTAACAAACATAAGAAATTTTAAAAGTTATGAGTGGGTTAAAACACTCACCTTTTGAATTTAAATTGAATTTAAATCCAATTTAAATCCAAATTCAAACAGTCTCTAAATTTACCCAAACCGATGCCATAAGGTTCGTAATTTCGATACGAGCCTAATTGAAGAAACCGTGTGTGAAACGGATCTCATACGTAAAAGTTGTGTAAATTTGAAGATTGGAATTTAGATTAAATTTAAAATTAAATAAAATATAAATTACCAATATTACACTGCCACGTCAACATCTCCCTCTCCCTTATAGGCACGAACCTGATCTCACCAGAAAGAAAGCACGCAGCCCTAAAGCCGCCTCCATGGTCGCCCACGTTGGCCATCACCATCACGCCCACATCCAGGCGAATTGCCTCCCCTCGCGCCCCTTCCTCCACCATCGAGGCAACGTCGATCGACGACAAACCCCCCAGTCGCACATTTTTAATCAAACCCTAATCTAATATTTTCCGTCGATCGGACCGTCAAAATTCCAAACCAACGATGCCGATGGACTACGCTTACCTCTCTCCACCCTCTAGTGTCCTTGATTTGACAATCGGTTGCAATTCATCACGATGCGATGAACAGCCGAATTTGTTCTTCAATTTATGGAAGAAAAAATCCAAATCAAAAAACGAACAGCATAACTGAAATGCGCCCGTTTAGAGCTTCAGAACGATAAATAATTTGATATAGTTTGAGGAGATTTAATTTTGATATTGTATTTTGAATTAAAATTGGATCGAGAAGATTAGGGTTTTCAGCCATTGAGGAAGAGGGGCAACAGAAGTTTGTACGTACAAAAATGAGAAATAGAAAGGTTTCTACGATTTATAATTGGATATATATAGATGGAGCAGAAAATAAAGGAACGTGTATGATTGGTTTGAACCGTTGAACGATAAATGGCCCGAAAATCCCGTTCTGACTCTAGAACGAAATTGGATCAACCCATATATCAAAATAGATGTTTTTGAATGTTTTAAAATCAATGGAACAGGTTTCAAGTCCAAATTCCATCGTATGAAGAAGTTATGCAAAAATCAAGTTATTACAAATTGATTTCAGTAGATTGCAACTAAATTGATTTCTAGGCATTTCGAGCCCGTACGATCAAATGACAAGTCCAATCATTACGAAACTTGAAATCCTACAATAATTCGCTGTTATGGATCCGATGAACTGGTTTCGCTGAAATCCGAGTCAGTGGCCAAAATGGCTATTTTTCAGTTCATTAAATAAATTAATTAAATCAAATTTTCAATTCCAATTCTATAATTAGCAATCTTTATCATTTCTGATTTCTTAAACATTCACAAACAATTTAAACAAATTAAATGCCAATTTAAAGTAGATAAACTTACCAATTACAGTATTTAACTTAAATTTCAATAAAATCCAATTAATTGAAATTTAATTTCAATAAATCGTTTAAATTTGATTTCAACCTTTATACTCAACAAATTTCAAATCTGATAACATAGTTAACATTTTTTTTACATTTCATTACATTAATATACCCAAATCTTTATCTTTATTTATGTTAACTAATTTAATTCCATTAATCCATTTAGTTGAACTTTCATCCTATTATTCAATCCATTATTATCAAATGGATGAGATTTTCATTACTTCATGGTCTATTACACTTAAGTTTATATTTCCAACCAATTATTATAATTTCTTACATAATATTGAATTCATTCAATTACAACTAATTATATCATTTCATTAGTTAATTCAATATTCACATTTGTTTCCTTATATTAAACTTATAACCAAGTATAAAAAATTACATTATTTCAATTAATTGTAATTTCATTTAAATTGTTGCTAATTAGTTCTAAATACCATCTTTAATTATTAATTAATAAAGTTTTTACTTCCTTCATATTAAATTACCAAAACTTATTAATTTAACAAATTAAATTATTGAAAATTTTCGGGTCGTTACATTTCTTTTACAACCTCTTCCATTTACTATAAAAGAAAATCAAGCTCTTCGATTCAAAAATCTAAATCAAATAATTTATTCAATGAAAAAAAATACAAACTTGGATTCTGACGCCACACCGCTATACCCATGCTAGCCAAGAACGCTACGGAGAAATGTCGTCAACTAGCGTAGAGAATAAGGCTGTTGAGGAGCGACCATCTGTATAATTACTTTGTGCAAGTACCGATATGCCAGATAAGAATATAACTTTTCATCTCAAGAGGAAATCCGACATACCGATGCAAACTCAAAGCTACTACGCAGTGGCTATAATATCTTCGAAAACCAATATAGAAATATCATAACACAAATCGGTCACAGAATATCATATCTCAAAGGCGGAAACAGATATGAATATTACACATGAAAGTGTACATCAGAGTAGTGGTCAAACAAGATCCACAATATCACAAAAGAATAGTTACAAGTGCTACACAAAATAATAAGCATACATCAATGAGTTTATATCTTAAATGTATACAACTAAAAACTACTAATCTAAGTAGTTAGACAAAAGTCAGGATAATAATAATAATAATCCCAGATGAGGAGTCAAGCAGAAGTACCTGTAACATCTAAGTCTGACCCAAGTATTATTTGATAAGAAAATAATAAACGGATCAGTCTAGCTATAAACATCGGGTAAAATGATATAGAATAAGAGATATGAAACGTATGATAACCATAAAGCCATACTGTGATAAGTATGTAACTGAAAATCAACTAGAGATTAATCAATATCACAAAAAATTTCTCAAAGATCAAAAGGAATGTCATACTCTTTATTTTTGTTCATCAAACCATAAATATTGACAATTATATCAATGCCAATCACGAAAGTTAATGACACACAAATTCACCAATGCACAAATATTGATAAAAGTAATCAATGTAAATCACGAAAATTGGTGAAAACGCAAAGTCTAGAAATCATCAATGGAAATCTAGAAATCACGAAAAGGGGGAGGACTATCACGAAATGGGAGTATGAAAACTCACCAACACGTGTATCACAAAACGGAACGCTATTCCATGGTTGCTAACCATTAATTTTGAGCCGAAGCTCCATAGAACGGTGTGAAGACCATGGGTCGCTATCCCACCAAATTGAGCCGAAGCTCCACAGAAACAGGGTTTAGTCTCCCTCACAGACAAAGAGACATCGCACATTGCTAGTCTAAATCACAAAACGATCATCATTGATCATCAAGAAGTGTCAATTACACTATGCTAGTAAATATATGAGCTTAGCTTCATGTCCCATAACCACTAGCTTAACTTAAATATTTACGAATAAATTGTAGATCTCCGCTAGAAAATTATCACAAGAAATTCAATCGAACAAGCCCAAAAATTAACCGACGAAGTAAGCGCAAGCGTTTCATACCACTTGTTTTACTAAGCCGTTTAATTAAATTACACATATGAGTGAGGTAAAGGTTTGTATATGCTAGTAGATTGGAAAACGTTTTAAGAAACGAGCTTTGTAATAAAATAGTGTTGAAATCGTTTTGATGAAAGAGTTTTGATATTTACTACTAGTATTGAAACCTTTATATTTTTAAAGTGACAAATCAAAGAAATGATTGTAGAAACAATCAATCATCAAAATTCACATTCGAAGACATGAATTAAATCTAAGGAAATCGATACCGAATCCATCAAAATGGATATTCCCAAAAATTCCAAAGAAGCTGTTATCAAAGCCAACAAGGTGATAACAACTAGTCGGAGAAAGAAGTATCGATTAAAAAGTGGAAACTAAGCAAAATAGGCATATATAGGCATAACAGGCAAAATAGGAGCAGACCAGTCAACTGGATTCACTGAGTCAGTCGACTGAACACAGACCTTGAAAATTCTCGGGTTTCAGCTCAGTCGACTGACTCAGAGGGTTCAGTCGACTGAAACCTGATTTCCTGCATGCCTATCCTATTTTAAATGAAATGCAAACGCTCTCAATTTGCAATCGGACGAGCAATGGACGCTAAGGGTTTACGCCAATCGACAACCCAGCCCTATAGGCTCTTCGATTCATCACCAAAAACATGATCAAATATCAAAGTTATGATTTTTAAGGATTTGACTTCAAAACACCAAAAATTGGAATATTCACAAAACGAATCCGAATCAAAAGCAATTGCACATGAGTAAGTGTTAGGAATTCATACCTAACAATCAAAGGTAATTATAGACCTAGATGTGAGATAAAAATCTCACCTTTAAACCCAAAACAAATGAAGAAGAAGCTATAGAGCAATAGTAAGAACAATCACTCTTCAATTCCAACCCTACAAGCTTGAATCTAAGCTTAAAAGAGAAACATTTCCTAAGTTAAGTTTAGGAATTTCTGAAATTGTAAGGAGAATGAGTTGGAGAAGAGGAAGAGAAGGCTTACCAAAGCTTCTTCTATGAATTTGGAGTTAAAGCTTGGATTTTGCCAAGATGGTTAGGGCTTGGTGTTTTAATTTCCCATTCCTCTCTCCATTATTGCTAAAGCTTGAGTATTAGGAAAATTATGAAGGAATGGAGAGAAGAGGGGGTGAAGCTTAGGTCTAATGAGCTGAAACCAAACCAAAGCCCTAAGTGAAAAAGTAGCAAAATTCCTCTAACTCCAAACATATCGTAGTTTATACTGAAAAAAGCCGCAAACGTCATTTTGAACTCAATGGGGGTGGTCTTGAGTCCTAATTCGATTTTTTGCAAAAAGTAGCTTTTCGGACAATAATCCAACTAACGATGAATTATTTTAAATAAATTATTTAAATATTCAATCGTTAAAATATGCGGGTTGTTACAGACTCCCTTCCTTCAACAAATTGTGTCCTCGCAATCATAAGAAATAAATGAACAAAAAGCAACAACAATCAAAGCAAATCAACAAAAAAGAAGAAATTTGGAACAAGAAGTTCATCTCGAAGAGCACGAGAAAGTAAGTCCGGATGTGTTCGCTCGATGAATTCTTTGGATTCGCAAGAACAATTCTTAGGATTTGAGGACCATTGAACTTTTACAAGTGGAACATCTTTATTTCGAAGGCGTTTAATCTCCGAAGCAATGATACGAATAGGATTTTGCTCATAAGTCAAATTAGGCGAAACTTCTATTTCTTCCACAACACCGGGCTCAAGAATAAAATCGGAATCTCGAAGGTTTTCCGTAATTGAGAAACGTGAAATACATCATGAATAGCAGAAAACTGAGCCGGTAATAAAAGGCGATAAGCCACTGGACCAATACGTTCGGTGATGGAAAATGGACCAATATATCGAGGTGCTAACTTTCCCGATCGACTGAAATGTACAACACCCTTCATAGGTGAAACACGAACAAACATAAAATCTCCCACAGAATATTCTAATTTCCTTCTTCGATTATCGGCATAGGATCTTTGCCTACTTTGAGCTTCTTTCATCCGATGGCGAATAAGGTCAATCTTTTCTGTGGAATCACGAATAAAATCTGGACCTAAAACCAGCTTCTCGTCGGCCTCGAGCCAACAAGAAGGAGTTTGGCATGGCCTTCCATAAAGCGCCTCGAAAGGAGCCATACCAATATTAGATTAAAAGCTATTATTATAGGAAAACTCAACAAGAGAAGTATGATCTTCCCAACTTCCACCAAAATCAAGAACACATGCACGAAGAAGATCTTCAAGAGTTTGATTCACACGCTCGGTTTGTCCATCGGACTGAGGATGATAAGCCGTGCTAAAATTAAGCTTTGTTCCCAAAGCTTTTTGAAGACTCTTCCAAAATCCACTAGTAAACAATGGATCACGATCGCTAACAACAAAAGTAGAAACTCCGTGTAATTTAACAATTTCTTTAATAAAGAGCTTAGCCAAAAGAGGGATGGTCCGATTGGACCAAACGGGAATAAAATGGACGGATTTAGTAAGTCTATCAACTATCACCCATAGGCTATCATGATCCGAATGAGAACGGGGAAGGCCGTCAATAAAGTCCATGGAAATTTGATCCCACTTCCAAATTGGAATTTCTAAAGGTTGCAATAACTCATCGGGCCTTTGATGCTCGGCCTTGACAAGTTGGCAAATCATGCAACGCTTATAAAAGTTAGCAATATCAGATTTCATTCCATCCCAATAATATAGTCGCTTCATATCTGCATACATGTTACTATTACCGGGATGAATGGTAAATTTAGAACGACGAGAATCTTCTAAAATATCTTTATGAAGATCACTAATATTTGGCACGATAATTCTACCAAATTTTCGAATGCCGCCACGAGAATCAATATCAAAGTGTTTCAAACTTCCAATACCAATTTTATCCCTACAACTTTGGCTAAGAAGAGCCAATTCGGAATCTAGCTTTTGAGCTTCAAGAATGCGGTCGAAATGAGAAGGATGAGCCCCAAGGCTACATAAAGACAAAGATGAACATAAATATGACTCATGATCTCGAATCTCACAAGTGGATAAAATTCCGAGATCATTCCATTCGGATATCATCATGGAAACAACCGCTTGTAGCTTTCGGCTAAGGGCGTCGGCAACATGATTTCCCTTTCCGGGAGTATAAAGAATGTCAAGATCATACGATGCAAGTAACTCGAGCCAACGTTGTTAATGCAAATTAAGTTCCTTTTGAGAAAATAAATACTTCAAAGATTTATGATCTGTATAGAGAACAAATTTCTCTCCCAAAAGATAATTACGCCAAATTTTAAGAGCGAAAACAATAGCCGCGAGCTCTAAATCATGAGTGGCATATCTAGTCTCGACTGGCTTCAATTTCCTAGAAGCATAAGCAATAACACGTTCTCCTTGCATGAGAACGGCTCCCAAACCAACACGACTAGCATCGGTATAAACAATAAAATCTTGATTCCCCTCGGGAATAACAAGAATAGGAGCATCGAAAAGGAGTTCTTTTAATTTCTGGAAAGAAGCTTCAAATTTGTTCGATCAAATGTATTTAACTCTCTTCTTTGTCAAACTAGTAAGAGGCACAGAAATTTTGGAAAAGTCTTTTATGAAACGGCGGTAATAACCTGCCAATACAACAAAAATACTGATCTCCGTCACACTCTTCGGTCTCTTCCAATTTTGAATTGCTTCAATCTTTGAAGGATCTATGGAAATTCCGGATTCGGAAATGATATGACCAAGAAACTTCACCCGAGATTGCCAAAAGTGGCATTTAGAAAAGTTTGCTTTGAATTGATTGTTCTTAAGAGTTTCCAACACAATCTGAAGATGCTTTTCATGCTCCTCCTCGGTTTTAGAATACACAAGAAAATCATCAATAAAGATGACAACAAATCGATCGAGGAAGCCTTTGAAAACTCTATTCATAAGGTCAACAAAATAAGCCGGAGCGTTCGTTAAACAAAATGGCATAACAAGCCATTCATAAGATCCATAATAAGTACGGAACGATGCAAAGGTATGCTATCCTCTGTAATACGAAGCTGATGAAAACCGGTAGCCAAGTCCAATTGTGAAAAGACTATAGCACCACTAAGTTGGTCAAATAAATCATCAATCCGAGGTAAAGGATATTTATTCTTGATAGTAAGATCATTAAGCTTGCGGTAGTCAACGCAAATCCTAAGGGTACCATCGGATTTCTTCACAAAAATAGCCGAAGCTCCCCGAGGAGGGGAACTAGAACGAATAAATTGCTTCGTCTCAAATTCGGATAATTGTTTGCGCATCTTCTCATTGTCTTTATTGGAGATACGATAAGGAGGATGAGTAATAGGTAAAGCTCCAGGAATTAGATTAATTCTGAATTCAATTGCTCGCTTAGGTGGTAATTCAAAAACGGGCTCAAATATGTCAGAAAATTCACGAACAACGTGAATAAGAGAAATGACAACTTCCTCATCATCATTATCGTCATCATGAGGATTTAAAGAATATAAAGATGCAGCCACGTTGGAATCTGAATCTTTAAGATCAATAGAAATCTGCTTAACAGATTGAGGATGTCAAAGATGAATAGTCCGCTCAGGACATAGGTTATGAGCTTCATAACGGTTAAGCCAATCCATCCCCAAAATCATTCCAAAGCCTAAGTAGCACATGACATGCAAATCGGCTCGGAAAGAAAAATCACACAAAATAATCTCGACGTCTTTACAAAGCAAACTAATTGTTGCGGATCCACCAACCGGATTCGCAATTCTCAAAGAAGTCATTAAAGCAACAACACTCAAAGAAAAAGTATCAACAAGTTCTTTTGATATAAAAGAATAGGACGCACCCGTATCAAAAAGAACTCGAATAGGATGATCACGAAACACAATAATGCCATCAAGGGTAGAATGAAAAATACCTTGACCACGAGGAGTGTTACTAGGGGCTTGCACCACATTAAGCTTTCCCTCCTTCTTGTTTTGGAGTTTGGGACATGCAGATAAATAATGATCCGGACTTTTGCAATAGCGACAAGCGCGGGGCTTTGAACACTTATTTGCATAATGGTCCTTAGAACCACAATTGTAACATTGCCCACCACTAAAGGCAGGAGTCTTCGTCGCCAAAGATGCTTGTTTCCCCTTTTTATTGGGATAAGGACCTTTGAATTTATTAGGCCTTTTCTTGTTGTTGTTGAAGTTTGGTTTGACACCCACCACTTCAACATCACTCTCTTTATCTACCTCTTTAAGTCGAAGAGCGATATCAACAAGTTGATCAAAAGCAACTTCTAATTTCAGAAGTAATGGCTTTTTGAGATTTTTGTTCAAGCCATGGACAAATCTTTGGTTCTTCTTCAATGGGGTGTTTATGTATTCGACCCCGTATTTAGAAAGTGACTCGAAGGATGCGACATAATCTTCCATGGAGGATTCACCTTGAACAAGGTCTATGAAACGACGAGCCAATGTCACCTTCTCACCTTCTGGCACAAACTTTAATTCGAATCGTTCCCGGAATTTCTACCAAGTAAGATCCAATTCATTTATTTCAGAAATCAGAAGCTCGTACCAGTCTAATGCTCTCACTTGGAGCATACTAGAGGCCACCTAAACTCGGTGAAGATCAATAAGATTCATGCAAGAAAAGATGCGATCGAATGTTCTTAGCCAAGCTTGGACTTGAATAACGCTTTCGGAACCCATGAATGGCTTCCCACCCAAGTTGGTATAGTCATTGCATAAGCGTGCAAACCCGGATTTAGGATGAGTAGGTCCTGGAATGGGTCCGGCAGCCTGAGCATTCTTAACAAGATCAAGAAGTTGTTGTGTAGACATAAATACTCCATCCTGGGGAGTAGCACTAGATTGACTGGCGCTGGGACGGCCAGGCCTAACCATTTCTCTTCTTTAAGAAAGAAAGAAAGAAGAAGAAAAATGTTATTCACAAATTGAATATCAAACAATAATGATTGATAAAACAAGGCATCACAAAAGAAAATAGGATAAGACGGTATGAAGACTCGAATTAAACTCTAAGGCACGACTCCTAAGATGGACTTAGGACGATGATCCTTGTTAAATTATTCTACATTGTTCCAAAGTTTGGCTCTGATACCAAGCTGTGACGCCCCACCTCTATACCCTGCTAGCCAAGAACACTAAGGAGAAAAGTCGTCAACTAGCGCGGAGAATAAGGCTATTGAGGAGCGACCATCTGTATAATTACTTCATGCAAGTACCGATATGCCAGATAAGAATATAACTTTTCATCTCAAGAGGAAATCTGACATACCGATGCAAACTCAAAGCTACTACATAGTGGCTATAATATATTCGGAAACCAATATAGAAATATCATAACACAAATCAGTTACAGAATATCATATCTCAAAGGCGTAAACAGATATGAATATTACACCTGAAAGTGTACATCAGAGTAGTGGTCAAACAAGATCCAAAATATGACAAAAGAATAGTTACAAGTGCTACACAAAAGAATAAGCATACATCAATGAGTCTATATCTCAAATGTATACAACTATAAACTACTGATCTAAGTGGTTAGACAAAAGTCAGGATAATAATAATAATCCCAGATGAGGAGCCAAGCAGAAGTACCTGTAACATATTGGTCTGACCCGAGTATTATTTGATAAGAAAACAATAAATGGATCAGTCTAGCTATAAATATCAGGTAAAATGATATAGAATAAGAGATATGACAAAAACGTATGATAATCATAAAGCCATACTGTGATAAGTATGTAATTGAAAATCAATTAGAGATTAATTAATATCACAAGAATCTTCTCAAAGATCAAAAGGAATGTCATACTCTTTATTTTTGTTCACCAAACCATAAATATTGACAATTATATCAATGCCAATCATGAAAGTTAATGACACACAAATTCGCCAATGCACAAATATTGATAAAACTTATCAATGTAAATCACGAAAATTGGTAAAAACACAAATTCTAGAAATCATCAATGGAAATCTAGAAATCACGAAAAGGGGGAGGCCTATCACAAAACGGGAGTATGAAAACTCACCAACACATGTATCACAAAACGGAACGCTATTCCATGGTTGCTAACCATTAATTTTGAGCCGAAGCTCCACAGAACGGTCCGAAGACCATGGGTCGCTACCCGACCAAATTGAGCCGAAGCTCCACAGAAACGGGGTTTAGTCTCCCTAGCAGATAAAGAGACATCGCACATTGCTAGTCTTAGTCACAAAATAATCATCATCGATCATTGAGAAGTGTCAATTACACTAAGCTAGTAAATATATGAGCTTAGCTTCATGTCCCATAACTAGCTTAACTTCAATATTTACGAACAAATTGTTGATCTCCACTAGAAAATTGTCACAAGAGATTCAATCTAACAAGTCCAAAAATTAACCGACGAAGTAAACACAAGCGTTTCATACCACTTTTTTTACTAAGCCGTTTAATTAAATTTCTCATACGAGTGAGGTAAAGGTTTGTATATGCTAGTAGATTGGAAAACGATTTAAGAAACGAGCTTTGTAATAAAATAGTGTTGAAATCGTTTTGATGAAAGAGTTTTGATATTTACTACTAGTATTGAAACCTTTATATTTTTAAAGTGACAAATCAAAGAAATGATTGTAGAAACAATCAATCATCAAAATTCACATTCGAAGACATGAATTAAATCTAAGGAAATCGATACCGAATTCATCAAAATGGATATTCCCAAAAATTCCAAAGAAGCTGTTATCAAAGCCAACAAGGTGATAACAACTAGTCGGAGAAAGAAGTATCGATTAAAAAGTGGAAACTAAGCAAAATAGGCATATAGAGGCATAACAGGCAAAATAGGAGCAGATCAGTCGACTGGATTCACTGAGTCAGTCGACTGAACACAGACCTTGAAAATTCTCGGGTTTCAGTTCAGTCGACTAACTCAAAGGGTTCAGTCGACTGAAACCTGATTTCCTGCATTCCTATCCTATTTTAAATGAAATGCAAACTCTCTCAATTTGCAATCGGAAAAGCAACGGGCGCTAAGGGTTTACGCCAATCCACAACCCAGCCCTATATGCTCTTCGATACATCACCAAAAACATGATCAAATATCAAAGTTATGATTTTTTAAAGATTTGACTTCAAAACACCAAAAATTGGAATATTCATAAAACAAATCCGAATCAAAAGCAATTGCACATGAATTAGTGTTAGGAATTCATACCTAACAAATTATAGACCTAGATGTGAGATAAAAATCTCACCTTTAAACCCAAAACAAATGAAGAAGAAGCTATACAACAAGAGCAAGAACAATCACTCTTCAATTCCAACCCAACAAGCTTGAATCTAAGCTTAAAAGAGAAACATTTCCAAAGTTAGGTTTAGGAATTTCTGAAATTGAAAGGAGAATGAGTTGGAGAAGAGGAAGAGAAGGCTTAACAAAGCTTCTTCTATGAATTTGGAGTTAAAGCTTGGATTTTGCAAAGATGATTAGGGCTTGGTGTTTTAATTTCCCATTCCTCTCTCCATTATTGCTAAAGCTTGAGTATTAGGAAAATTATGAAGGAATGGAGAGAAGAGGGGGTGAAGCTTAGGTCTAATGAGCTGAAACCAAACCAAAGCCCTAAGTGAAAAAGTAGCAAAATTCCTCTAACTCCAAACATATCGTAGTTTATACTGAAAAAAGCCGCAAACGTCATTTTGAACTTAATGGGGGTGGTCTCGAGTCCTAATTCGACTGTTTGCAAAAGGTAGCTTTTCGGACAATAATCCGACTAACGATGAATTATTTTAAATAAATTATTTAAATATTCAATCGTTAAAATATGCGGGTTGTTACATGGTTCTATTTAGGTTTATTTTGGCTAGAGCTTGAACTTCATGTAAAGATTGTTGGGTGTGGTTGGGTTTACTCATGCTTGGCAATGTTGAACGTGAAGTAAGTTTGCTAGTTTAAGGGGATTTAGGCAGACTTGATCGAACTAAAGGTTGGCGTTGGGTTTGTGGAAGGGAATGACAACTGGTAGCCGAGGTTTTGGTGGTGCCGTCCTCTATGGTGGAAGGCAAAAGTTCGATGTTGCATGGCTAGTGTAACGAACCAGAATTTTAGTCATTTGAAATTCATATATTTAATTGGTTTTAAACATTGACAAGTAAATTTTACAAGCTGAATAACTTATAATTGAATATAGGGATTAAAATTGGATAATTAAATTAATAATTCAATATTTCAAATTTTGTAAATAATTAGAAATTGGATTTAATGTGAATAAAAATGATTTATAAAGTCTTATTAAATCTTAATTGAATTTGAAAGATGTTGGTAAACTTTTAGAATTGAATTAAAAGTTAAGGTATAGAAATTGAATATTTTAATATTTAATAGACGTGTAAAAATAGTCATTTTTCAAATAGTCTTAGATTTCGACGAGACTAGTTTCATTGGATCTATAATATTACATTATTGTAAGATTTTAAATTTTGTGTCAATTGGATTTACGGTTTGTCCGGGGCAAGCTAAAACGCGTAGAAATTCTTTTAAATGAATTTTAAATTTGAATAGTCGATTTGAAAACCAATCTTTCAAATACGATCAAATTAGCTCTCGAATATATTTCATTGTGTTTGGAATATGGGTAAAACATTGTAAACACCAGGCGGCACGCTTCGTTTCGAGTTCAAAAAAATCGGATGAATAGTGCGCGAGAATTTTCTATAAGAGGCCAACATTTTTTCCCATTTCACTAAAACCTTAAGGGTTAGGGCTAGCCGTCGTTTTTATTTTGAAGGATATAAACATTCGAATCTTTTCTCCTAATATCTCTCAATGCCATGATTATTTTGAAACTATTCCAACTAGAAACTTGTACAGGATCGCGAGAGCTTCCAATCCATACGGCGATGATGGGTTTTCGAGTGTTGTACGGGGAGATAACTATTCCCGTTCATTCATCGTTTGCACATGAAATTCCATGCATACATATGACCGATCTTCATGGTGCTAGGGCGGATGGTGGTGCGTGCGTAGGCCTTCGATGTGTTGGAGCTCGATCGTCTTTAAATTCATCGTTGCAGCCGCGAAAATTTGATTAAAAACGGCAGCTATGGGTTCTTTGCGCGTGTACAGTCTGATGGGGAAGATCCTGAAAGTAGCGGCCTAGATTCTAGGGTATTGAAATGCATGGCCCAGATTATTCTATGGTTTAAAAAAAAAAGGCAATTGATTTATTATATGTTATAATTCGTATAAATTTATAAAATGAATAACTTTTTCGTACAAGGTCCATTTTTGACGAGAAGAACTACATTGGATTCGTTTTGACGAGCACTACATTATGGAGCTGGATTTGGATTTATTTGAGCTAGCGAAAATTTTTGTTGAACTTAAATGCTTGTTTAATTTTAATTGGAATAAATTGTTATCACGACGACTACAACCAAAGTGAGTACAACTCACTCTTTCTGATTCACTGATATTTTTATGTAAGTGAGAATAAATATTATTTATGATGATTGATGACTGTTCGGATGATATATGATATATTATCTATATATTGATTGGTATTTGGATATATACCTGCCTATTGGAGCAGATGACCCTATACGTTCCCGCGTATGAGTGGATGACCTTTTGTACGCGCGTCTGCTTCAAAGCGAACATTGTAAAAATATTCTAGTATGTATATTTGTTGCAGGTGGCAGGTTGGAGGGATCCAACTAGATTCCTCACCAGTATTGATTTTATTTACAGATATTGATATATATGTTATTATCATATGATGTATGATGTTTTGGATGCCGTTGTGTTTAGTGCTGCTGTAGCATTGGGCCTATTTTTTGAAATTTAAAAATGTTAAAGTGATGATTTCCAAATTTAAAAGGATTTTCAAATGATTTTGGAAATATATGTTTTATTGGATTTTAAATTGTTAAGGAAATCATTTATTTTAATAAATGAAAGTTATAATTCTTATATTATAAAAATTATGATTTTTGGAAAATATAATCAGAATATAATTTTTGAAATATGGAGTTAAATAATTTGTGAAATAGTATAAAATGAGAATTTTTGATTTATTATAAATGATTTATATAGAAGATTTATAAAATTGATGTTTTATAAATTAAAATATTGGAATTATAAAACGAGTTTTATATATGTTAAAATGAAGTACAAATGAACTTTATAAGTGTATAAGATTTATAATTTGTGAAGTTATAAAAAGAATGATTTTATAAATAAAATATTTATAAGTGAATTAACTTATAATTTGGGTTTTGGATATAAAGAAGAGATAAATGGAATCGGTCAATTAAGGGATTTTGTATATTGAAATTTTATAAATATAAATGGAATTTATAAATATTGTTTTATAAATTCGAAATCAATTGATTTTGATAAGTTAAACATAGAAGTTTATTAAAGGAATTTCATCCACGATTTTGGACAGTTGATAATCCTTTAATTAAAATGTGCTATAGTAATGAATTTGGTAAATGAATTAAATCCACGATTTTGGACAGTGGATCATCCTTTAATAAATGTATAGAAATATTGGATTTGGTAAACGTTTTATATTCACGATTTTGGGCAATGAATGATATATTTAAATAAAATGGATATTTTTGGGAAGTGATATTTTAAATGGAGTAAAATGGTTTTAAATATGTTTTAAAATGTGTTAAATATCGAAACCATAGGTTTCAATATTCATTGTTGAAACAAACGTTTTTGAGAAATAAGGAAATGATGGACTATAATACTGTTGTTATAGTAAATGATTTTCGAAAGAAAAAGTTTTGTGTAGTATTGGGATTTATATATCTATCTAATTTTCGAATCCCTATACTAGTGATTCTGGGTTGTCGTAACGATGTTTTACGCAACATTCATTTTGACCCAAATAAATGTGTTTAATAAGAACATTTTTTTCTTAAAGGTAAAATATATACTTAACCCTGATTTAAGTATATGGAATATTTTCTAAGCATTAAAAATAAATTTATTTGTGAATTACTTATTATTGAATGAGTATATGGAAATGTTTTCCAATGTCGATGTTGAAATGGTTTTGAGATTGTACCTTTTTAAAGATAATTTAAAGTGAATATTTTGGCAAGTGATTTAATTAATAAAAGATTAAATAAAAGGGCCTAGTGATTGTTATAGTGTTGAATATTTGTTTGTTTGCTTTGATAGTTAAATAACTGACTGTCAAAATTGGCCAAATTTTAGTTCCTCGACTTGATGTGGGAACTATTTAGTCGTACACTTAGTACATAGCTTTCTGCATAGGCTTGATTAACCTTTGTGTTGAGGATGATGATTCCTATAGTGCGGAATATTACTCCAATCTATCGAGCTTCCTTCTTGGCTCGATGGATAGCAAGTTGAAAGTTGGAGTTGTGATAAGTCTGTGAGACTTAGTTTCTGTGCGAGATTGAGAAACGGTTTTGCGTTGTTGGTGCAAAGAGACCGGGATCATATTTATCTGAAAACTACTTCGGACCAGCGTATATGCGACGATTGTGCAGGTTGCTTATGATGATATTGATATTATGGAGTTTCATAGTAGGGGACTGCTCATTGATCGTTTGGGGTTAAAATCCCAACATACATATAGTAGCAATGGTCTCTTTATTATGAAATATCCAATGCAAGAACTATTCGCTACTAATCCTAGTGATTTCTCTACAGGATGTGGTAGGAAAGTACCTTCAGTTTGTCCTATTCCTGGACAACTTGTATGGATGTTTTTCTGACATTGCATTTCTAAAGATTACGTACATTGGCTTTTACAAACGCACATTAGTGGTGGCGGAGAAGGTAACTTCTCTTAGCTTAACACCCTCCTTGAGACGTATGAACTTAAAGATTGTATTTTTGTGGAAGGCAATTAATAGTCAACAGAAATGGACGTGTGGCTTTCAAAGTGATGTGATTGTGATATGGAAAGGTAATCGTTACCTCAGGCCTCATCAACCGGAAATGACCAAAACATGGTTAGATGTAGCAGGGCTAAATGGGATGCTCCCATGTAGGGTATGATCATCATCTTCTAGATATATCTTTACATGCTATGACGTCGTGTATCTTATTATTGTGGTTTGTATGCTAGAGGGCCCTCAGTGAAGGTCGGTAATGACCAGAGGATGACATATTCGGTACAATCTAGTTATAGAGGTGGGTCGGTCTTGTGTTGGTAGAGGAACTTTGTGATAGTTTCTCGGTACATTCTTCTAGAGATGTACTGCCGGAAGGTAGTCCCTTCACCTGGTCCTTTGTATGGAAATCCAATCTCCACTACGTACCTTCCATTTTAATTGTATTACCTAATTGGGCTATATACTGGAATTTAATAAATTTAATTATTTCGGCTATGATTAATATTATTTGTATACTAAACACTAGTATAATATAAGATGATTTGATATGAGATGTTTTAGTTATCGTAAGGTAAAAACATGTCCGTATTTATGTGTGGACTTTTCTTATAAGATACTTTTGTTTTGATAAAGGAAAAGTTTGGTAATTTAATAATTCAGTTGAGTGTGTTTCTCATGCTAGTTTACCAGACTGATCCGAACGTTCTTCCTTTTCAATGCTCGGGTCAGACCGAGTAGAATTACAGATTCAGATTTGATTGTGATGTAACATCCCGAAAATTTTGGATATAAAATTTGTTAAATTGTTTGAACTTTTGAATTTAAATTTGAGAATTTCAAAAGAAAATAAACTATTGTAGAAAAAAAATCAATATTGCAAAGTTATATGGAATTAGATAAATGGTGAATGAAATATGCAACAAAACAAGAAATTGTTTAAGCCTTAAAAATGAAATATAAGTTATAGATTAAATATTAATAAGTTAAATCTTGAATAGAAATAAAATTTAAGAAAATGTATATTGTAATAAATCACATAATTATAATCTAACATCTAAACAAATAAACAAATAATTAAACAAATGAACAAAGAAAAGAACAAATAAACAAATAATTAAACAAGATAACAAAAGAGTGAACAAATATAAACTATACATATAAAAGAAAATCTAAAATAACATTACCTGTAAGTATACAAGGAGGCAAGGGAGAATTGCATACATGCTTCCATTTAATGCTTCATTTAATGCCATTTACTCTAGTAACATCAAGTAAGACATTAACTGTAAATACATGCTTGTATTAAATGTTTACTCTTCAGCCTCCCTTGAAGAAAGGAGGAAAGCATGTGAAGTACAAAAGTCTGTACAAAGCCACTATGCAAAATAAATGTTTCAGTACTTTGCTTAAAACTTGCCTACCTCCCTTACTTTGTATACTTCTATATATATATATCAACCTATGCATCATCTCGTTTAAAAACTTTTTATTGAAAGAAAAAAAAATAGCAAAGAAAAATAGAAATTAAAAAGGAAAGAAGATCATCACTTTATATATTACAAGTTGAAAGGCAAATTACTGAAAGAAGAAAAGAGAAGAGGATCAAGCTGCAGTTCAAAGGAAATCAATATATAGCCTCTGTTTAAACATTTGTCAGGTGAGTAAATACATCTTAAACTTGAGTTCAGTTTGAATCATTGAACTGTATGAGGTCATATTGAAAGTTATATACTGATATAGTTTTGGGTTATGCTGTGTATATATGTTAGTGAATATATTTCTGTGCTCAGTTTGAAAAAATAAAATAAAATAAAATATGGAGAGTTCAAACAAGTTAAAGATTTAAACTTCACTATAATCGCTGTTTTAGATCTTTAACAAATAAGTTAATTCAAACATCATCCATGAGCTAAAATTTTGTTTCCAGCTTGAACATGAAGTATATTGTCTGTGCAACTTGAAAATTGCAGTGAAAACAAGTTTTTATGATAAATTCAAGAATGTTAAATCGTTGAGTGGATTGCATAAATTGGATAAGCATACAAAGTTACAGTTTTTAGAAGTAATATGATGATTTTTACTAAAGTGGTTTAAGAGCAGTTCTAATTCAAACAAAAGTGTCATTTTTCTAAATCTCTGATTATCTAATCAATTATAAATGCTGAAAATTGTCATATAGCAAGTTTAATCCTTTACAAATCCAAGAAAAATGCTTAAAGATTTTTCGAATGCATTGATTTTGAGATTGAAATAAAAGTAGGGTTTGGGTTCTTAAAATTTCTATGCTCTGTAAATTAATGATCGTGTCACCAACAAACGATCGAGTGGTACGAGCGTTTGGAGGTGGATGGTTTATCGCCTCGGCAACGAGTAAGTGAAATCTCGGGTGCTGTAGGTGGATGGTGCAGCGGTGGCGAGGCATTTTTGCCAGAGGGATTCGTTCCAGTTTTCGAGCGTTAGGCAATTTTTTTGAATTTCGTTTTTTTCGAAGCTCTGGATTTTGATTTCTAATAGAGGGACGAATCGCGACTTGTTGATGGTCACGATGGCCATCGGAGAGGTCGCGAACCACCGTGCACGTGCACGATGGTGGTGATGTGCCAGTGGAGAAAAAAAAAGAAAAAGAAAAAAGAAACAAAGTGGAAATGAAGGAGAAGAAGGTCTGGGTACTCGGTGACGTTATCGAGCAGAAGGGGGTCAAACTCGGGGTCGAACTCGAGTGCGTGGTGGAGGCTTGTTTCCAGTTTTGATTTTTAAGCAAAAAAAAAAGAAAGAAAGAAAGAAGAAGAAACTGGAAGGAGATAAGAACTGGGATGAGGAAAGAAATGGGGTTCTCGGGGAGAAGACGTGATGGACCCGGGGTGTACGCGAGTAAAACCCTGTTTTTACTCGGGTTGTTTTATTTGGGCTAAGCCCATTCGAATCTTTAAGTCAAAATATTAAGAAAATTTTGTGTTTTGCAATATAAACAATTTAGATTTTGTTAAGTTAAATTATTTAACAAATGCTTTAGAATTTGTTAATTCTTTAATTAAGTAAAGAAAGTTTAAAATCAAAATTTATTTAACCCTTTAATTAAATGATTAAATTTTAAAAGAAGAATTTTAAATTAATTTACATTAAAATTCCAATGTAACAATAAATTAATTTTTAAAGTATAAAACAGATTTTCAAATGAAAATTAAGGTAAACGATTTTTATCAATAGTTTTGAAAAGGAAGTTAGAATAATTTAAAGTTTGTGATTAAAATTGATTTAATAAACAATTAAGTACTCAAATAAATTTATAATTAAGAATTTATTGATTTGATAAAGCAAGTTAATTAATTTAATTGGCAGTTAATTAAAATAACTAATTAAGGAAAAATCAATGTATCAAGATGATTAAGATTAATTTAATTATCATTAAGAATAATAAATCATTGATTGAATAATCAATAAAATAATTATTTGCTTAATTTATCTCATTCGTTTTGATTAGTAAATAATTAACTATTGTTGTTAACTTATATTGATATCTCTGTTCTGTTTGTAATTCTGTATGATGTAATTGCCATGTTATTGCACTGTGATTATGATTTGTTCTGTATTGATGTGAAAACCTTGTTGCCCGTAAAACGGCATTAAAACTTCGATGCGACAGGGAATCGGATTTCAGTTGGTTATCCGAAACCCACATCGAACCTGTGAATATTTGTGAATGACATCCACATGTTTTAAAATTTGACACTCACTATTCGAATTAGCCAGGAAAGGACCTTTGTGTCATATAACCCATTTCGAATATGTGATTCGACGTTATGGATAGCAATTGAAGACCAGTGTTGAAGATCGGGTATTTGCGAGAGCGATAGGATAACCTGTCGATTGACTCTGCACCGAGTTGCTCCGGTATAGAGTTCTCCATATGTGATGGGGAATCCGATCAGGATTGTGGATATCCGGATTGCAAGGACTTCTTTGGAAGTGCCTTCGGTTCTGTTCGAGCCCGGAACAGACTTGTATGGATAGTATGTCTGACATTACAAATTGAGATATAAAGCCGATTTCTTTCAAATATATTTCTGTTGGTGGCGGAGAATTTATTCTCTTAGCTTAACACCCTTCTCTGAGACGTACGAGCTCAGAGGTTATATAGTTGAAGGTTATCAGCGATATATTCCCAATTTGGTAATGTGACATGCTGAGTGTTGCTGTGAAATGATCATTGTGTTGATCATTTGTGATAAGATCATTTGTTTGATTGTTTATCTTTGTGATCATTTCTATGATCATTTGTTGACCCAAAGCACAGCTTTTGTATAAAGCGTGTTTTTGTGGACGTGACTTCGTCGGACCTCACACCCCGAAATGGTCAAAACAGGAAAGATGCAGCAAGGTTATTGGGGGTAGCACCCCTTAGGGTATGTACATTTCCTTCTGGATAGAAGTGGTATCATGGTATGGAGCCCAGATACTTAACTTATGTTGATATCGCAGATATATATATATATATATGTGTGTGTGTGATTTTGTGATTTGTTGCTCGGGCCCCGGTTAAAGGTTGGTTACGACCGGGAGATGGCATACTCGTGTCAGTAGTTACCCAGTTAGGGGTAACCCGGCCTTGTGTTGGCAGAGATCCGGTTTGGTTCTCGAGGACGTCCTTCCAGAGGCGTTCTCATATGGCAATGGGAAGTTCCTTGGCCTGACCATTTGTTGGAAATCCAATTCCCAATACGAAACCCTGTACGGTTTTAGTTGTAGAACCTGCCATTTACTTATGGTGGCGCCCCACCGTTTAGATGGTAGCTATAGTAGGCATATGATAATGGTCGTATGTTGGCTAAGATTAATAATTCTACTTTTGAAATGTTTTCTTCACTATGCACTAGTAACAATATCAAAGAATTTCTTTTCTCGTACCAAGCATATTTAACTATCATAAAAAGAAATCTCCTCCAATTCTGCGTTTGCATTGTGTGTGTGGCGGGAGGTCTTATGGTAGTTCCATTTTTAAAAAAGCATTCCGAAAATTCTTTTATAAATCTTGTTTTTATTTAAATGCAACTGTTTTTGTTTACTCATACCAGTCCCATGACTGATCCGGAGTTTATTGTTTTCTTTCCTAAACTCTGGGTGCCCATTATTTCCACACGGGCAGCCTAGTAGCAGGTTTCTGTATTTTGGAGTAGCAGTATTTTGGAGCTCTTATCTTGGAGATATCTTAGGAGCTTTTGGAGATTACAGGTGTTTAGCTTTTGGGAGTTCGTAATCATCTCTCTCATTTGAGGACTTTTGGATTTATGATTACTGTTGTATTGTCATGATGTTGTATTTGGAGTTGTAGTGTATGTATTATGTACTCTGTTGCGGTATGGATATTATGTTGATGTTGTAACTGTGATGATATTTACGATATTGATTCTGTTCCGCTGTTTTATATTCATCTAATTGTTGTTATAAGCTCCGGCGATGCAAATTTGGTGTTGTTTATTGAACATCGAGTTTGGGTCGTCACAAGTGGCATCAGAGCTGTTGGTTGAGTAAGAACTTTAGCTACGGAGTATAACACATTAGATGGCTCATTAGAGATAGGGTGAAGTATACCCTAGAATGAGTATAACCAAGACTGAAACTTTAAAATTTTCTTAGTCTATTTCTTTTTACTGCTGATATTCCTTAAGATATCTCGTCTGTATATCTAAATCAATTTTCTTACTAATCTCAGATAGTGAAAATGAGTGGACGCAGAGGAAGAGCTAGGGGTCAAGGCAATGTTGCAGCACCTAATCAAATTCCCCCAGCCGCGGAAGCAGTAATAGAAATTCAGCAGTAGCCGGACTTGGCTGATTTATATAAGAAGTTCGAAAAGCTTGGTGGCAAACCGTTCATTGGCAAAGAGTCAATTATTGACGCTCAAGCTTGGGTAAGATCGTGTGAAAAGATTTTTAAAGGGCTAAAACTGCAGGATGAGCAGAAAAGACTTATAGCTTCTTGGCAACTCCAAGGAGAAGCTTCAGCTTGGTGGGAAACCATCATTATAGATGAACCCGAGGAAGAATTTACTTGGGATCGTTTTAAGGAAGTGTTTGAGAAACGTTACATGCCATCGGCGGGAGTTTCCAGAATGTATCAGGAATTTCTGGATTTGAAGCAAGGAAGTTTGTCGTTTGAAGAATATTTGAATAAATTCAGCGAACTATCTCGGTTTGGCCCGGAATTGCTAAACACAACTCTTAAGAAAAACGAAAGGTTTATCCGGGGAATGAACCAGAAATATCATGGAAGAATGACGGGTCATGTTAAAGAATCTTTTTCGGATTTAGTAGATATGGAGTACAGGTACGCTACTATTGATATGCAAGAAGCAACTGTGGAGAAAGGTAATTCAGGTAGCCAGAATTATAAAAAGCGAAAATTTGGAGGCAAAAAACCTTGGCAAGGCAATGAGAAGAAGAGGAACATTCAAGGAAGCGCAACAGAAAATGTCACTTGTTACAACTGCAAAGAGAAAGGCCACTATTCAAATGACTGCCCAAAACCGAAGAAGCCAGCTAAAGAATGCTACAATTGTCATAAACCGGGACATTTAGTTAAAGATTGCCCAGTGATGAAGCCAGCGCAGGTGGCAAAAGTTTACACGATAAAGGAGGACCCCTCATCTTCAAAAGCTGACAAAGGGAAAAGTGTTTTGGAAGGTAACCTTACTATTAATAATAGAACTGTTAGAGTTTTATTTGATACAGGAGCTTCACATAGCTTTATCTCCCAACAAACCGTAAATGAATTGGGACTTGAAACTAAATTTGCTAACGATCTTATTTGCGTGAAAAATCCGGTTGGAAGTCCCGCAAATCTTAGTTCATATTGTAAGAGGGTTCCTATTTCATATGCTAGCTATAAATTTCCTATCAACCTTTTTGTCCTCAAATTTAATGAATTTGAAATCTTACTCGGTATGAACTGGTTATCGAGATACGAAGCTATATTGGAGTGTAGTAATCGGACAGTTTTAATCAAAACAAGCCTTGGAAATTTTATTGAAATCTCTTGTGAGGATCCAAGTCCAAGGAGAGATAGATTGATGTATACTTTGGGAAATCTTGAACCTACTTTGCAGTCTATACCTGTTGTTTGGGATTTTTCCGACGTATTTGAAGAAGTGAAATCTTTACCTCCTCATCGAGAAATAGAATTCCAAATCGATCTTGTACCTAATACTCGTCCTGTTGTTCACGCAAGTCGCAGGATGGCACCCAGGGAAAAGATTGAATTGGTTCATCAAACTGATGAGCTACTAGCAAAAGGATTAATTCGACCCAGTGTTTCTGAATGGGGCTCAGCCGTCGTATTTGTTGCCAAATAAGACGGATCTTTGAGATTGTGTGTAGATTACCGCGATCTAAATAAACAAACTCTCAAAAATAAATTTCCACTGCCCAGAATTGATGATTTATTTGATCAGTTGCACGGCGCTCGTTTCTTTTCAAAGATGGATCTAGCCCAAGGATTCCATCAACAACGAATCGCCGAAGATTGTGTCCATTTGACTGCTTTCAGAGGTCCTAATATGTTCTATGAATGGTTAGTTATGCCTTTCGGGCTAACCAATGCTCCAGCATACTTCGTAGATCTTATGACTCGTGTGTTTCGGGAAGTTTTGAATAAATTTGTGCTAGTATTCATTGATGATATTTTGATCTATTCTAAGACTAAAGAAGAGCATGCCGAACATCTTAAAATCGTATTGGAAATATTGAGGAGAAATGTTCTATTTGCAAAATTTTCCAAATGCCACTTCTGGGTCAATGAAGTCAAATTCCTTGGCCATATTGTTAATGAAGAAGGGATTTCAGTTGATCCTAGCAAAATTTCCGCTATTCTTGATTGGAAACAACCCACTACTCCAAGAGAAGTTCGAAGCTTTTTGGGTTTAGCAGGCTATTACCGGAAATTCGTTCAAGATTTTTCTAAGTTGGCTAGTCCGCTGACTAAGTTAACAATGAAAAATGCAAAGTTCATTTGGGCTCCAGAATGCGAAGAAGTTTTTCAAGAGTTGAAAAAGAGATTGACCACTGCTCCTGTTCTCACTATTGTTAATGGGAACCAAGGCTTATCTGTCTATACCGATGCATGTGGTGAAGGGGTAGGGGCAGTATTAATGCAAAATGGAAAGGTGGTTGCCTACGCAAGTAGACAATTACGTCCGCATGAGAAAAACTACCCGACGCATGATTTGGAACTTTTGGCTGTTGTTTTCGCTTTGAAAATATGGCGACACTATCTTCTGGGTAAGAATCCTTTCAGCTTTCTTAATAATTTGCGAAATTAACTAAAGAAATATACTTAATAAACTCTCTTTGTTTTAGATGAAAAATTCGAATTATTCACCGACCATAAATCCTTGAAATATCTTTTCACCCAGAAGGATCTGAATCTGCGACAACAACGTTGGTTGGAATTTCTAGCATCATATGACTTAGATATTCTGTATACACCCGGAAAGGCCAATGTAGTTGCAGACGCTTTAAGCAGAAGACATGTTGTTCTCGCATATCTAGTTATCACTCCTACTCTTCTTAAGAAGATCACGAGTAAGCAAACTGAAGACAAGTTTCTTCGAAAAATGCGTAGAAGAATAGATCGAGGAGGATACTACTTTTGAGATAGATAATAGAGAAGTTATAAGAATGAAGGGCAGAATTTGTGTCCCTGACATTCCAGAATTGAAACGTGAAGTATTGGACGAATGCCACAAGTCCAAATTCAACATCCATCCAGGAGTCAACAAAATGTATCGAGATGTTAAAAGAACATTCTGGTGGAAAACAATGAAGAGAGACATATCTATTTATGTGAGTCGCTGTGCTACTTGTCAGCAAATCAAGAGCGACCAAAAGAAAGTGGCCGGTTTACTTCAACCTTTAGAAGTACCGAAATGGAAGTGGGATCAGGTATCGATGGATTTCATCGACGGATTGCCATGAACCAAGAAAGGCAATGAAGCGATTTGGGTTATTGTGGATCATCTAACCAAAAATGCTCATTTCATTCCAGTAAAATCTACTCGGACTGCAGCAAGCTTGGCAGATATTTATATAAAGGAAATTGTTCGCCTCCATGGTATTCCCAGCAGTATAGTGAGTGATCGTGATCCGATCTTCACTAGTAGATTTTGGGAAGCATTCCAAGACGCATTGGGAACGAAATTAAATTTCAGCACTGCTTATCACCCACAATCTGATGGACAGACTGAGAGAGTTAACCGAATTCTAGAAGACCTACTGCGTGCTTGTGTTCATGATTTTGGTGGTTCTTGGGAAGACCATTTGCATCTGGTTGAATTCTCTTATAATAACAGTTATCAAGCCAGTTTAGAAATGGCTCCTTTCGAAGCTTTATATGGTCGTCCGTGTCGATCACCTACATGCTGGATCGAATCAGGTGACAGACTTGTTCTTGGACCGGATATGATAAAAGAAGCCACTGAGAAGGTAAATTTTATTCGAAAGAAGTTATTAACTGCCCAAAGTCGTCAGAAGAGCTACTATGACCGTCGAAGGAGAAATTTGGAATTTCAAGTTGGAGATTCTGTATTTCTGAAAGTATCTCCGATGCGGGGTGTGTTGAGATTCGGGGAAACTGGAAAGTTGGCACTGCGTTATATTGGTCCTTTTCCTATTCTGGAAAGGATTGGTTCTCTAGCATATAGAGTGCAGCTGCCCAACTGGTTGTCTGGCGTACATGATGTGTTCCATATTTCTAACCTTCGGAAATATGTGCACGATCCAGATGATATTATTGAAGAAGCTGCTCAGCAGGATCTTGAAATCACTCCTAACTTAGCAGTTAGAAGGGAACCGATAAAAATTGTTGATCGTGATGAGAAGCGATTGAGGAACAAAATTGTGAAATTGGTCAAAGTTAAATGGAGTGGCGATCCAAAGGACTGTACTTGGGAGACCGAAGATAATATGAAGAAATCATATCCCAAATGCAGAATTGACATCTCGGCTTAATCTGTAAGTCATTTCCTTGTTTTTCTGAATTCGTCTATTCTTTGTTGGCGTTTCTCTCTCTTTCAATTTCGAGGACGAAATTTCCTAAAAGAGGGGATATTGTAACATCCCGAAAATTTTGGATATAATTTTTTTTAAATTGTTTGAACTTTTGAATTTAAATTTGAGAATTTCAAAAGAAAATAAACTATTGTAGAAAAAAAAATCAATATTGCAAAGTTATATGGAATTAGATAAATGGTGAATGAAATATGCAACAAAAAAAAATTGTTTAAGCCTTAAAAAGGAAATATAAGTTATAGATTAAATATTAATAAGTTAAATCTTGAATAGAAATAAAATTTAAGAAAATGTATATTGTAATAAATCACATAATTATAATCTAACATCTAAACAAATAAACAAATAATTAAACAAATGAACAAATGAACAAAGAAAAGAACAAATAAACAAATAATTAAACAAGATAACAAAAGAGTGAACAAATATAAACTATACATATAAAAGAAAATCTAAAATAACATTACCTGTAAGTATACAAGGAGGCAAGGGAGCATTGCATACATGCTTCCATTTAATGCTTCATTTAATGCCATTTACTCTAGTAACATCAAGTAAGACATTAACTGTAAATACATGCTTGTATTAAATGTTTACTCTTCAGCCTCCCTTGAAGAAAGGAGGAAAGCATGTGAAGTACAAAAGCCTGTATAAAGCCACAATGCAAAATAAATGTTTCAGTACTTTGCTTAAAATTTGCCTACCTCCCTTACTTTGTATACTTCTATATATATATCAACCTATGCATCATCTCGTTTAAAAACTTTTTATTGAAAGAAAAAAAAATAGCAAAGAAAAATAGAAATTAAAAAGGAAAGAAGATCATCACTTTATATATTACAAGTTGAAAGGCAAATTACTGAAAGAAGAAAAGAGAAGAGGATCGAGCTGCAGTTCAAAGGAAATCAATATATAGCCTCTGTTTAAACATTTGTCAGGTGAGTAAATACATCTTAAACTTGAGTTCAGTTTGAATCATTGAACTGTATGAGGTCATGTTGAAAGTTATATACTGATATAGTTTTGGGTTATGCTGTGTATATATGTTAGTGAATATATTTCTGTGTTCAGTTTGAAAAAATAAAATAAAATAAAATATGGAGAGTTCAAACAAGTTAAAGATTTAAACTTCACTATAATCGCTGTTTTAGATCTTTAACAAATAAGTTAATTCAAACATCATCCATGAGGTAAAATTTTGTTTCCAGCTTGAACATGAAGTATATTGTCTGTGCAACTTGAAAATTGCAGTGAAAACAAGTTTTTATGATAAATTCAAGAATGTTAAATCGTTGAATGGATTGCATAAATTGGATAAGCATACAAAGTTACAGTTTTTAGAAGTAATATGATGATTTTTACTAAAGTGGTTTAAGAGCAATTCTAATTCAAACAAAAGTGTCATTTTTCTAAATCTCTGATTATCTAATCAATTATAAATGCTGAAAATTGTCATATAGCAAGTTTAATCCTTTACAAATCCAAGAAAAATGCTTAAAGATTTTTCGAATGCATTGATTTTGAGATTCAAATAAAAGTAGGGTTTGGGTTCTTAAAATTTCTATGCCCTGTAAATTAATGATCGCGTCACCAATAAACGATCGAGTGGTACGAGCGTTTGGAGGTGGATGGTTTATCGCCTCGGCAACGAGTGAGTGAAATCTCGGGTGCTGCAGGTGGATGGTGCAGCGGTGGCGAGGCATTTTTGCCAGAGGAATTCGTTCCAGTTTTCGAGCGTTAGGCAATTTTTTTGAATTTCGTTTTTTTCGAAGCTCTAGATTTTGATTTCTAATAGAGGGACGAATCGCGACTTGTTGATGGTCATGATGGCCATCGGAGAGGTCGCGAACCACTGTGCACGTGCACGGTGGTGGTGATGTGCCAGTGGAGAAAAAAAAAAGAAACAAAGGGGAAATGAAGGAGAAGAAGGTCTGGGTACTCGGTGACGTTATCGAGCAGAAGGGGGTCAAACTCGAGGTCGAACTCGAGTGCGTGGTGGAGGCTTGTTTCCAGTTTTGATTTTTAAGCAAAAAAAAAAAGAAAGAAAGAAAGAAGAAGAAACTGGAAGGAGATAAGAACTGGGATGAGGAAAGAAATGGGGTTCTCGGGGAGAAGACGTGATGGACCCGGGGTGTACGCGGGTAAAACCCTGTTTTTACTCGGGTTGTTTTATTTGGGCTAAGCCCATCCGAATCTTTAAGTCAAAATATTAAGAAAATTTTGTGTTTTGCAATATAAACAATTTAGATTTTGTTAAGTTAAATTATTTAACAAATGCTTTAGAATTTGTTAATTCTTTAATTAAGTAAAGAAAGTTTAAAATCAAAATTTATTTAACCCTTTAATTAAATGATTAAATTTTAAAAGAAGAATTTTAAATTAATTTACATTAAAATTCCAATGTAACAATAAATTAATTTTTAAAGTATAAAACAGATTTTCAAATGAAAATTAAGGTAAACGATTTTTATCAATAGTTTTGAAAAGGAAGTTAGAATAATTTAAAGTTTGTGATTAAAATTGATTTAATAAACAATTAAGTACTCGAATAAATTTATAATTAAGAATTTATTGATTTGATAAAGCAAGTTAATTAATTTAATTGGCAGTTAATTAAAATAACTAATTAAGGAAAAATCAATGTATCAAGATGACTAAGATTAATTTAATTATCATTAAGAATAATAAATCATTGATTGAATAATCAATAAAATAATTATTTGGTTAATTTATCTCATTCGTTTTGATTAGTAAATAATTAGCTATTGTTGTTAACTTATATTGATATCTCTGTTCTGTTTGTAATTCTGTATGATGTAATTGCCATGTTATTGCACTATGATTATGATTTGTTCTGTATTGATGTGAAAACCTTGTTGCCCGTAAAACGGCATTTAAACTTCGATGCGACAGGGAATCGGATTTCAGTTGGTTATCCGAAACCCACATCGAACCTGTGAATATTTGTGAATGACATCCACATGTTTTAAAATTTGACACTCACTATTCGAATTAGCCGGGAAAGGACCTTTGTGTCATATAACCCATTTCGAATATGTGATTCGACGTTATGGATAGCAATTGAAGACCGGTGTTGAAGACCGGGTATTGGCGAGAGCGATAGAATAACCTGTCGATTGACTCTGCACCGAGTTGCTCCGGTATAGAGTTCTCTATATGTGATGGGGAATCCGATCAGGATTGTGGATATCCGGATTGCAAGGACTTCATTGGAAGTGCCTTCGGTTCTGTTCGAGCCCGGAACAGACTTGTATGGATAGTATGTCTGACATTACAAATTGAGATATAAAGCCGATTTCTTTCAAATATATTTCTGTTGGTGGCGGAGAATTTATTCTCTTAGCTTAACACCCTTCTTTGAGACGTACGAGCTCAGAGGTTATATAGTTGAAGGTTATCAGCGATATATTCCCAATTTGGTAATGTGACATGCTGAGTGTTGTTGTGAAATGATCATTGTGTTGATCATTTGTGATAAGATCATTTGTTTGATCGTTTATCTTTGTGATCATTTCTATGATCATTTGTTGACCCAAAGCACAGCTTTTGTATAAAGCGTGTTTTTGTGGACGTGACTTCGTCGGACCTCACACCCCGAAATGGTCAAAACAGGAAAGATGCAGCAAGGTTATTGGGGGTAGCACCCCTTAGGGTATGTACATTTCCTTCTGGATAGAAGTGGTATCATGGTATGGAGCCCAGATACTTGTGTTGATATCGCAGATATATATATATGATTTTGTGATTTGTTGCTGGGGCCCCGGTTAAAGGTTGGTTACGACCGGGAGATGGCATACTCGTGTCAGTAGTTACCCAGTTAGGGGTAACCCGGCCTTGTGTTGGTAGAGATCCGGTTCGGTTCTCGGGGACGTCCTTCCAGAGGCGTTCTCATGTGGCAATGGGAAGTTCCTTGGCCTGACCATTTGTTGGAAATCCAATTCCCAATACGAAACCCTGTACGGTTTTAGTTGTAGAACCTGCCATTTACTTATGGTGGCGCCCCACCGTTTAGATGGTAGCTATAGTAGGCATACGACAATGGTCGTATGTTGGCTAAGATTAATAATTCTACTTTTGAAATGTTTTCTTCACTATGCACTAGTAACAATATCAAAGAATTTCTTTTCTCGTACCAAGCATATTTAACTATCATAAAAAGAAATCTCCTCCAATTCTGCGTTTACATTGTGTGTGTGGCGGGAGGTCTTATGGTAGTTCCATTTTTAAAAAAGCATTCCGAAAATTCTTTTATAAATCTTGTTTTTATTTAAATGCAACTGTTTTTGTTTACTCATACCAGTCCCATGACTGATCCGGAGTTTATTGTTTTCTTTCCTAAACTCTGGGTGCCCATTATTTCCACACGGGCAGCCTAGTAGCAGGTTTCTGTATTTTGGAGTAGTAGTATTTTGGAGCTCTTATCTTGGAGATATCTTAGGAGCTTTTGGAGATTACAGGTGTTTAGCTTTTGGGAGTTCGTAATCATCTCTCTCATTTGAGGACTTTTGGATTTATGATTACTGTTGTATTGTCATGATGTTGTATTTGGAGTTGTAGTGTATGTATTATGTACTCTGTTGCAGTATGGATATTATGTTGATGTTTTAACTGTGATGATATTTATGATATTGATTCTGTTCCGCTGTTTTATATTCATCTAATTGTTGTTATAAGCTCCGGCGATGCAAATTTGGTGTTGTTTATTGAACATCGAGTTTGGGTCGTCACATGTGATATCCCGGAATTTTATGCAATATCAATTTAATAATCTGTATTAAAATTTAAATTGATTTGATAATTTTTGTTAATAAATTTGAATTGATTTAATAATCCAATTAACTAAATATTTAATTAGTAGATTTTATCTTTTAAAAACTAATTAATTGTTTTCTATTTATATTGTATATATATAATTGTATATATATTGTGAATAGATTACCTTTGTTTTAAATTTAATAAATAAAGGCATGTTTTCAAATTCTAATATTTTTGGTAATTTGGAAATTTGATTTGATTTAATATTAAGCTTTTCAAAGTTATTTAATAAATAGCTATAGGATTTTAAATTGTTAAGGTAATTGTTTAAAATGATTTTAGCTTAAATTTAAATTAATTAATAATAAGGTTTGTGTTGTTCTTTTTAAATATAGCTTGATAAAATAAGTAATTTATAATAAAGAGATAATTTCTTTTATAAATTATTTAAAAATGATGAATTGTTATTTTTACCAATATTGATAATGTATTGTTTTTAACAAATGGATTTTAATAAAAATGGTTTGTTATTTCAAATTGAATTTTAGAATTTGATTTGAATTTGAATTTAAAGTTTTGAAATTCAAAGTATAGATTTTAAATTGTTTTGGAATTTTAAATGTATTTGTATAGACTTTTATTTAAATAATTGTTTTATTTCTTTTTAAATTATCTATATATAAATATATATAAATATATACTTATTAACTAATTAAGTAACTATAATCTTATATTAACATTTAACATAATAACAATAATTAATTAAAGAGACATGTGTTAAATTGCTAATCAACTAATATGACAAATGTTATATTATAGGACAAGTGGCATTTCAAAGGTTAGTTTTTCTTTTTTTTATTTACAAACAATTTCAGCCTATATATTAACAAATCTCTTTCGTTCATTCTCTTTTCTTTTTCAAAAGCTAAGTTCAAATCTAAAACCAGGTTCAAATCTGAGAACGAAATCTATAAACAACTCTTCCAAACTAAAATAAATCAATAATCATCTTCATTTTAAAATGAAAAGCCCGATTCGTCTTCCAGAACCTGTAAACAAATCCTCAGTTCAAACATGCAAATCAAAATCTCTATTCAAAACAAAACCTTGTAACTGTTTCAAATCTGGAGCAAGCAAGCCTGTAACATCTTAAAATCTGAAGCCTGTACATCCTTTTTCTTCAACCTGGAATTGTTTCTGCATGCAACTTCATTTTCAAGTTCAAAGCATTTTCAAATCAAGCACCAAAGTATTTCCAGTTTCTGTAACATGTAAAGTTGTAAAGCTAAAGGATTCCAGTTTTCAAAGCATTTTCAAAAAAGATTGGAGGCTCTGTCTTCTATTTAAAAGGTGAGTAACTTCACTTTTAAAAATTTAAGTATGTGAATTTGGTTGCATGCTATTTAATTTGAAAGGAATATATATTATGAAATCAGCTGTGAATATATATATATATATATGTATGTATGTATGTATGTATATATATATATATATGAATATATATATATATGTGTGTGCATGCTTGTTACCTGTTGCATTTTTGTTTCTTTGGTTTCAAGCCTTTGTTTGATTTAAAAATCATTTTTCTCTTGATTAAATCCTGGTTTGGATTTTAGCCTTAAACAAAATATGTCTGTTCCATCATCGACTATTGTTTAAAAATTTTACTCAAGTTAAAATAACTCTATATCATCTCTGGAAATTATTAACAGATGAATCAACTTGAAATGGTGAAAATTTAAACTTCATAAATTATTGTTTCAGGGTTAGGATCTGAAAAATTATGTAAAAATATGAATTTTAAAACTAAAATCATGATTTTTGGAAATAGGGGTAGGGTGCAGTTCTGAATTGAACTGGAAATGAAATTTTGGGATTTTTGGGTGATCTCTGCTATTTGGGTGGTCGGGATCTTTAGCATTGATGGAGGAGTGATCAGAGAAGGGAAAAAAATATCTGGTAGATGATCAGAAAACTGTGATGAGGTGGTGTTCGATTTTGTTTTTGAACCCTTGTTTTTGATAGGCTAAGTAAATTGGTCGGCATGACTTCTATAATTGATCGAATGCAGTGGGGTTTGAAGAGATGGAAGTGTGGTCATTGACGAGATTGTGGCCGGAGTTGCAGCATTTCTAGTGGTCGGAGGGTCGTGGTCGAGGCGTTGTCAGGTTTGGGATGGGAAGGCTTTTGTTGTTCCAGGTTTGAGATGAAGACTCGAATTCCATTGCGAGATTTGTATAGCGATCTGATGATCGTGGTTGAGTGCGAAGGAGGTTGTCGATGAGGGAAGACCATCGGAGATGGTCAGAGGTGATTAAAGTCACCGTGCATGTGCACGGTGTATTTATTCTCTGGTGAAGTTTTGGTTAGCTGAGGGAAAGGGGTCTCGGGTTTTCTCTTGAGAAGTTCGAGCATTTGCTCGAAGAATTTAGTTTGTGGACTCGAAGCAACTGAAGGGTTGGCTCGGGTCATGATTGAGTTACAGGTTTTCAAAACCAGCCAGTTTAATAATTTTTAAAACTGAATTTTAAATTATAAAGAAATGATTTAAACAAAGTTTAGATCTAAGTTTTTAATTCTGGATTCAAATCTAAATTCGAATCCTAGTTTTGAAATAAAATATAGTTTTTAAAATTTAAATTGTTTAAACAACCTTAAAATATTTAAATGGTTTAAATTTTAAAAATGAAGTTTTTGAAATGTAAGTAAAGTTTTAAAATCTAAAGTTTAATCTGGATTCAAATTTAAATATGTATTCCAGTTTTAAAATGAAAAGAAGTTTTAAAATTTAATAATAATTTAAACAACTTTGAATGTTATGGTGTATTTTTAAATTGATTTGAATTCAAAATGAATTTGGTTTTTAATTTCCTTTAAGCTTCTTTATAAAATAAATATTTCTTCAACTTGTGAAATAAAAAGGTTTTTGAAATATGTTTTAAACTTGGTTAAAAATAATTTGAATTCATTTTAAATCTTTACATTTTAAATGAAATTTAAATTGAATTGTTTTAAATGATTTGTTAATGATAATTTGATCATTAATAAGAAAATGTTTTTATCTTTAAGTAATGAAGATTTAATGTTTTGTAACTCATTAAATTATTATGTTAATTAATTTTTAATTTATTTATTTAATTAATTAATGAGTTGGATTAATTAAATAAGTAATTAAAGGTTTAGATTAATTAAGGTTTAAGTTAATTAATTAGGAATAATTAATTTGTAATTAAGGATTATTAATTAGATTTTAATTAATAATTAGAGATTAATTAATCAAGTAATTAAAGACTAATTAAGTTAAAGTTAACATTTAATTAATTAAATAATTAGGATTAATTAATGGATTATTAAAGATTAATTAATTTGAAATTAATAATGATAAAAGTAAGTTTAATTACTTAAGAAAGTAATTAAAGAATTGTTAATAGTTAACGAAGGTCATTAACTTGAGATTATTTAACAATTAATTAATGTGATTAATTTTAATAATTAAATAGATTAATTTATTAATGATAATAATTTGTGAAATTGTTTAAGTTTAATTACTTAATGGAAGTAATTAAGGAATTAATTACTTAATGTAATGAATTGAGTTTAATGTTATTAGTTTAAATTAATTAATTAAGTTTAATTAATTTTAATCACTTGATGATTTGATAATAGTTACTTAATGTAATTAATGATGTATAGTTACTTAGTGAAGTAATTAATGATAATTACTGGATGTAATTAGTGGAAGATGGTTTAATAGTGGAAGTAATTTGGATTAAATTACTTTGTATAATTGATCAAGGGATTAATTGAAGATAACTAATTAAAGAGTAATTAATTGATTTAATAAAGTAATTAAGGGTAGTTAATTACTGAATGTGATTAATCAAGAGTGATTAACAATTATGGTTTAATTAAGATTAATTACTTAATGTAATTAATTTAAATAAAGTAATTAATTAAAATGTAATTAAGGATCATTAATTAATATAATTAATGATGTAATTAAAGTTTGATTAATTAAAAATTAATTAATCAATAATGATAAGTGCTTAAAAGGTAATTAATTAATGTAATTAATTAAGGATCAATGTAATTAATTATAGTTAATTAATTAATGAAGTAATTAAAGGTTAATTACTATAAGTTGTTAAGAATAATTAATTTGTGAAATTAATTAAAGGATAATTACTTGAATATAATTAAAGGATAATTAATCAAGGGTGATTAATTATAGTGGATAATTAGAGAATAAATAAATAAATTAATTTGTAATTAATTAATGGTTAAGTAAGTAAGATTTATATTGATGTAAGTAATTAATTTAATTCACTTTAAATTAATTAGAGATGGAAGTAATTAACTTAATTCATTTTAATTTAATTATAGATGATGTGATTAAGTAAATCATTGCTTATGTATGGATGAATGATAATTGATTTCTTTGAATGGTTTGAGATCTCAGATATGAGATAAGTGATGATGTGTGATATGGATGCTTTGGTTGCTTTGTGATGACAATATGAATTATCTGTTTGTGATGATAATATGGATTATCTGTTTGTGATGATAATGTAGATTATCTATTGTGATATGTGAATTATCTATCTATGTGTATATAGATAATGAAATTGAATTGTTTTAAACTTTAAAATAACGTGGCCTTAAAAGATACGCTTTGGATTTCGATGAGACCGGGATCGGGTTTTCAGATTTGGATATCTGAAAACCACATCGATCCAAATTAACGGTAGGTCGTGAATCTCAAGTGAAAAGTGAAGACTCGAGGTGTAAGGACTACTCGTCGTTAAAACTCTAAGGGTGATTCCAATACGAGTTTAACAGGGTAGTACTTTCAGATTCGAGATGAAGATTCAGAGTGCAAGGGTTACTGTCGTTAACTTTGAGGTGATTCCAAAATGAGTGTAACGAGATAATGCCTTCGGTTTCGTTCGAACCCGAAACGAACTTGTATGGATTGAATGCTTTCAGAACATCGTTAGGTGGACGATGAGCATTCTAAGAGATGTGTTCTCTAAAGGTAATCGTAGCCTCAAGCCTCATCAACCAGGAATGGCTAAAACAGGGGAGGTGCAGTAAGGCTAAGTGGATCATGCCCAAGTAGGACGAGATTTTCCCCTGTCTAGGGGTCCCTTTTATTTCGGCTGTGTGGGCAGTTGGAATGTTCACCAACTGTGGGGTTGTCTTGTTCGGGACTGTACAGTAAGGGATTGTTCCGGCTTTGTGTTGTAGGGGATTTAGGGTGGATCCTCGGTACGTTGATCTAGGCCACGTACTGTAACGGGCAGTACCCCAGTATCCCTTCCATTGTATGGAATCCAAAATCCAATAAGCGCCCTCGGATTTGATTGTATTACCCACTTTTGTGGCTAGTAGCTGGAATTTAATCATGTAACAATTTCGGATGTAACGATCCAGAATTTTTATTAATTAAAATTTGAATATTTAATTAATTTTAAATATTAATAAGTGAAATTTATAAGTCGAATAATTTATTTATCGAATATTGGATTTAATTGGATAATTAAATCGATTATTTAATAGTTAAAATTACAGAAATAATTGAAAATTGAGTTTAATATGATTGAAAATGATTTGTAAAATTTTATTTTATCATATTGAAGTTATAGTGATGTTATAGAACTTTTAAAGTCGAATTAAAAGTTAATTTGTGAAAATTGAATATTTTAATATTTAATTATCGACTGAAAAATAGCCAATTTTTGAACAGTCTCAGAATTGGACGAAACCAGTTCCGTTGGATCCGTAGTAGTTTGTTATTATCGGATTTCAATTTTCGTAGCAATCGGAGTTGTCGTTTGACCGTGGCATCTCGAAACGCATCGAAATTGTTTTAATATTAATTTGGCGAGTTAAAATAGCCATTTTTCAAAAAGTCTCGGATTTCGACGAAACTAGTTTCATCGGATCCATAATGTGATATTATTGTATGGTTTCAAATTTCGTGTTAATCGGATTTACCGTTTGTCCGGTACGGATTAAAACGCATCGAAATTGGTTTAAATCGGTTTAATTTAAATCGAACGTTTATTTCCATAACTCGCACAGATGATCGAATTAGCTTCCGAAACCTGTTCCATTATGTCCGAAACGCGGGATAAACCCTAGAAACGCCGGTCACCGCGCGTAAATCGGAGTTTGGAAATCCCGGAATGAATAGTGTTTTCATTTGATTTTCTATAAATAGACCATCTTCATTCTCAAAAAAAAAAAAAATTGAAAACCCTAGCCGCCAGTAGCTTATACCAATGGCCGAAAATTTACAGTTTTCTTCTTCAATTATCTTCCAATCCACACTTCAATTCAAGAAATCTCCAACTACAAAGTTGTAGAGCTACGTGAGATCTTCGATCTCAACGGTTATGATCGTTTAAAACGAAGCGGATTGACGTGAATTTTCGTGCAAAGGGGGCCGGTTCGTGCATGTAGTTGGAGGTGGGGGAATAGCCGAGTTCGGCTGCACTCAGGTCGAAGGTGGAGGGGGTTATGGCCTTCGATTTGGCGCTTCCTGATCGTGTTTTCATGCATCGAGGTGGCCGAAAGAGTTAACCCTAGTTTCAAGCTATATGGGTTCATGCGCGTTCATTAGCCTGGAGAAAAAATTTGTTGCGTGCGTGAGGAGAGAAGGGAGGGAGAAGAGGTGCGTGCGGCCTGTAGCTTTGGTATGGAAAAAAAAATGTAAATTATAATTTTATTAATTCGTTCAAACTTTAAACTACGATATCTCCTTCATGCGAGGTCCGACTTGGACGAATCAAAGTGCGTTGGAAATGTATGGTCGTGCTTTTCGCTATGGAATTGGATTGGAGTCGTTTGGAGTTAGTGAGAATTTCGGATAAAATTAAACATCCGTTTAATTTATTCGAAATAAATCGCTAAAACAAAATTGAAATCAAGGTGAGAACTTCTCACTCAATCGAATCGGTTTCGATTTTATTTTAAATAGTTATATTTAAAATTGTTGAATGCATGTTTGAATAATGATTGCTATCTATTGGTTGTTAAAATAGACATTATGCGCCGTTAGTAAGCGGATGTTATTTATTAAAAACATATACCGCGAATATTTCATAAACAGTGAAATTGGTATTATATATAATAGCAATATATATATTGGCATATGTATATATTGCAGTTGTTGATTTCCCGCATTGTATAGCGGATGAGACCTTATTGCGCCGTCTATTAAGCGGATAATATTATAAATCCCATATACCGCGATAATTCCATACTGGAGAGGAATTGGTATTGTGCTAATGTTTTTGGATGTAGGGAAACAGGTTGGAGGGATCCAACTGGATTCCTCAACTGTATTGATTTATTTACAGATATTTTGATATTTGTTGATTATCATATCGATATATGATATTTGGATGTCGTGATTGACTATTTGGTGATGCTGCATCATCGGATCCATTTTTGAAGTTTTAAAATAATGATTTTGGTTTTTAAAGGAATTTTTAAAGTGATTTTTGAAAGTATATGTTTTATTAAAATTTTGAATTGGTTTATTTTAAATAAATTAACGTTATAAGTTTAATGTTATAAAAGTTATAATTTTTGTAAAATATAACCAAATTAAGATTTTTGAAATAAATAGTAATTAATTTATAAAATCGTTTAATTGGGAATTTTGAATTATTATAAACGTTTTATATAAAAGATTTATAAAATTGATATTTATAAATTAAAAATACTGGAATTACAAAACGAGTTTTTATAAGTAATAAAGTGAAATAGAAATGGATTCCATAAGTGAATTGAGATTTATAAATTTATGAAATATGAAGATATAAAATGGATAGATTTTGTAAAATATAACCAAATTAAGATTTTTGAAATAAATAGTAATTAACTTATAAAATGGTTTAATTGGGAATTTTGAATTATTATAAACGGTTTATATAAAAGATTTATAAAATTGATATTTATAAATTAAAAATACTGGAATTACAAAACGAGTTTTTATAAGTAATAAAGTGAAATAGAAATGGATTCCATAAGTGAATTGAGATTTATAAATTTATGAAATATGAAGATATAGAATGGATAGATTTTGTAAAATATAAGATTTATAAGTAATCAACTTATAAATCGGATTTTGGTATTTAAAATGAGATATAAAAAGGATTTTTATAAATAGAAGTTTATAAAAATATAAATGGAGTTTATAAACGTTGTTTATAAATCCGAAATTGATTGAATTTGATAAGTTGGATATAGGAATATATGAAAGGAATTATATTCACGATTTTGGACAGTGAATATATTATTAAATGAAATGAATATGTTTTTGGGAAAGGAACATTATGAAATGAAATTAATGATTTTAAAGACATTTTAAAATGCATTAAGTATCGAATACATAGATTTCAACATTCATTGTTGAAATAGACGTTTTCGAGTAATAGAAGGAAATGATGGACTATTACACTGTTGTTATAGTAAATGGTTTCCGAAAGGAAATGTATTGTATAGTATTGGGATTTATATATCTATTTAAACTTTGAATCCCTATACTAGTGATTTTGGGTCGTCGTAACGATGTTTTACGTAACATTCGTTTTGGCCCAAACAAATGTGTTTAAGTGAATGTTTTCCTTAAAGAATGAATTATATACTTAATTTTCGATTTAAGTATATTGAATATTTTCTAAGTACTGAAAATAAATGGATTTGTGATGTACTTATTATTAAATAAGTATGGAAATATTTTTCCAATGTGAAATGAACGTTTTAGAATTTATCCTTGTAAAGATAAATTGAAAGTGAATATTTGAAATCGATTGAAAATCGTATATCATAAATATTTTGGGATTATAAATTCACTAAGGAATTTATAAAAGAAAGGGGTAATTGTTTAAAAATAAAAACGTTGATTTATTTTTGAAGTGTGGGAATTGATTTACGGATTTGGAACGTAAATATAAAGTAAATCGGTAAGGATTTATTTAATTGGTTTAAATGAACCATGTTGAAATGAAAGTATTTCCGAGTAAGGAAAATGATTGAAATTTGTTTTCAAAAGATGATAAAGTATTGGAAAGTGATTTGAAAATTGGTTTTCAAATGTTGAAGTGTGGAAAATTTTATATCAAGTAAAGATATTTTGGAAAGTAAATAATTTGAAAAATTATTTGGAACTTGGTGATGTTGAGCACGCCTATTGATAGTTAAATAATCCGACTATCAATATTTACCTTTAAATAGGTATTTGTTGTGATTGTTTGAATTTGAATGCCACACTTATTTTTGAATAAGCGCTCACTATTCGGGTTAGCCGGGAAAGGACCTTGGGGTCGTATAACCCATTCCGAATATGTGATACGTCGAAATGGATTTGCATTCGATGACCGGTGTTGAAGACCGGATGTTTGTGAAAACGGAAGGATTACCGTCGAGTTACTCTACATCGGTTGATCTCCGATATAGAGGTTTTATCACCCTTAGTGACGGGAAGTCCGGTCGTGATTAGTGAATATCCGGAATGTAAGGACTTCCTTGGAAGTGCCTTCGGTTCTGTTCGATCCCGGAACAGACTTGTATGGATTGTATGTCTGACATTACAAATTGAGATATAAAGCTGATTTCTTTCAAATATATTTCTGTTGGTGGCGGAGAATTTATTCTCTTAGCTTAACACCCTTCTCTGAGACGTACGAGCTCAGAGGTTATATAGTTGAAGGT
Source organism: Allium cepa (assembly GCA_030765085.1). Lineage (NCBI taxonomy): Eukaryota > Viridiplantae > Streptophyta > Magnoliopsida > Asparagales > Amaryllidaceae > Allium > Allium cepa. Next base: position 544,171,199 of record CM060943.1, on the reverse strand, counting down.
TATTAGTGATATACTCCTAATTTGGTATTGTGGCATGCTGAGTGCTGCTGTGAAATGATCATTATGTTGATCATTTGTGATAGGATCATTTATTTGATCATTTATCTTGGTGATCATTTCTATGATCATTTGTTGACCCAAAGCACGGCTTTTGTATAAAGTGTGGCTTTGTGGACGAGACTTCGTCGGACCTCACACCCCGGAAATGGTCAAAACAGGAAGGATGCAGCAAGGTAATTAGGGGTAACGCCCTTTAGTATATGCCATTCCTTCTGGATAGAGGTGGTATCATGGTATGGAGCCCAGATATTTAACCTATGTTGTTGCTGCATATTTTGTGGTTGTTGGAAATCGAGGATCCTCGGATAGATCGGTTACGATCGGGGGATGACATATTCGTGTCAGTAGTTACCCAGTTAGGGGTAACCCGGCCTTGTATTGGCAGAGATCCGGTTTGGTTCTCGGGAACGTCCTTCCAGAGGCGTTCTCATGTGGCAATGGGAAGTTCCTTGACCTGACCATTTGTTGGAAATCCAAAGAAACAATACGAGACTTGTACGGTTTTAGTTGTAGAACCTGCCATGGAATGTGGCGGTAACCTGCTATTGAACATGGTTAGCTATAGTAGGCATACGATAATGGCCGTATGTTGGCTAAGATTTATATCTTTACTTTCGAAATAATTTTTTCCTACACTATGCACTAGTAATAATATCAAATGTTTCTTTTAATGCGTATCAAGCATCTTTGACTATCATAAGGAGAAATCTCCTCCGATTCTGCGTTTGCATTGTGTGTGTGTGCGGGAGGCCTTATGGTAGTCTCATTTTTAAAAGCATTGCGAATTGACTTTAAAAAAAAGATAAATAAACTGTTTTAGTTCTCACACCAGTCACATGACTGACTCGGAGTTTATTTTTTTCCTTCCTAAACTCTGGGTGCCCACCAATTTCCACACGAGCAGTCAAGAGTTAAGGTTTATCAGGATATTCAGGATATTCAGGAGTTGCTGGAGGCAAGATGGATGGCATGGCGTATACTAGTATATAGTATTTTTTTTTCCGCTGTCAATGTTGTTGTTGTTGTACACTCTGATGATGTAATGAAATGTAATGTAATGTAATAAATAGTTCTTTGTTTAAAGATTATTCATTTATTTATTATATGTTGTTCCGCTGCGAATTGTGAGATTCTGATATTGTCCTGTTATTTCTTTCTGTTCCGTTCTTTTCTCTTTATTTTCTATCTTTTTCCCTCTTCTTCTATCTTTTTCTTTTTCTAAAACCCTAACGGTACGGTTTTTCGGCAACGAAAAATCTCAAACGTTACATCGGCTATTTTCTATTTACTTGAAAACCTAAGACCATATTATAATATCACTGGATTTCCTATCAAATGTTTTGGTTAGCGTAAGGTAAAAAACTTTTCCATGTTTATGTGTGGGAAGTCTTACGTGATACCTTTTGTTTTCAAAGGTTTTTCAAAGTTAAGCAACCTTAACCTGTTACTCACACCAGACCCATGTCTGACCCGGAGTTTATCTTCTGTTTTTTTCTTAAACTCTTGGGTACTCAAATTTTTACGAGTAGCTAAGGGATCCAGGTTAGATTTGACGAATACTGGAGGAGCAATGGAGCAGGAGGCTTCTGCGTTGTAGATATATATAGTGTTCCACTGTGTTGGTATCTCTGAGTGGTTTCTTTGTATTGTATTGAGTTGTAATAACTAGATAGGTGTTTATAACTGTCTAGTATGGATGTATTTTCTGTGTAACTCTAATTGATGTTGTATATTATGTAGTATTATGTTATTAATATAATTTATTCGTTCCCCTGTTGAGATTCTGATGTTGTTTCTTCTTTCTTCTCTATCTTTTCTCTTTTTTATCCCTTTCTTTCTTCAAGAAGATGCGTCATTCTATAGAGAGAAATGGCGGGTCGTCACATTGATGCTTTTGGAGCTTTAGCGGGAGAGCTGGGGATCTTCGTTCTCGTATACACGTATCTGTTTTGATTATCCGTTGTGCTTAGTTGTTTATATTATTGGCAATTGTGAGGATATGTTATAATAACTGTCCAGGCTATTGATTGATTGTTGTACTCTGATTGATGTATATATACAATTTCTATTTTATAAAGATCATTAATATAATATTATTTGTTTTCCGCTGTGATGTGAGATTCTGTATTGTTCTGTTTGGTTCTATCTTCTCTCTTTCTTCTCTTCTTCTCTCTTCTTTTCTTTTTCTTGACTTTCCATCGGTCTGTGCTTTTTGGGTCGAGCATGTGTGGTTTATTGTCGATTCAAGGGTATGGATTTGTGGGTCATCACAGCAGGTGTCAGATCTTAGATTTTATGTATACCTAGGCTTTGATATGTACAGTATATAGATAGGGACAGTAGCACCCTAGATTGAGTTTGAGTGTATTATATATATGAGTGCGTATTTGTTAGTGAATGTAAAATGTTTTATATTGTGTTTACTTATCTGTTGAGTTGTTTGTGAATTTTGGTCGGTATATGGGATGCCATATTATCAATAAGAATTTCTAAACACTTAAACGAGCCAAGTCGATATAGTATTATTTTGAATTGGGTAAATGAAATAATTTTACCTTGATTATATTTTATATATCGAAGAAATGAATTTTCAGAAATTACTAGAGTGTATATAAATGAATTGTTTGGTTATTTGGAAATGTAAATACATATAAGTTAATAAAAGATGTTTGAATAATCTAAACAGAAACAATAATTGTAAAAGAACAAATTATATAAGCAAATGAATTATAAAGTATGGAATTATAATTAGTATAATTTACAATTGTGAAATAATCGTATATATAAAAATGAAACAATATGATTATACTTATAAATATGAGTTATAAATAAAAATGAATTTAAGCAAAGAATTTGGAATTTGAATCCTGTTAATTTTGAAAGTTATTTTTCAAATTTAAAGAGATTATATTATTCTAAATCTAAATAAAATAAATGAAATCGAAATGATCTTATATAGGTGTAGTAAAAATAGTGAAATTATATAAGTAAGATTTATAAATGTGATTTATAAATATAAAAGGAATTTTCAAAAGAATATAAAGCACTAAATTCACTACGGTTGTTGGAAAATAATAAGGGTGATGACTACAGCATCATCAGTATCATTTTCGAGTTTCTTGTGATGGATTTGCTACCAATAATAATTTGAAATTGAAGTTTTGTTTTGATAAATAAATTTGAATTAAAATCCAAATTGAAATTGATAAATATAAGTAAGATGAATTTGGACTTATAATATGAAATAATGAATTTAACTGTGATGAAGTTGAAATAAATTTAAGTTAGTGTAATAAATATATGATTTGAAATTTAACTAAAGGTAGGTTAAATATTTTGAACTGGAGTAGATAAGTTATTGAAATGGAAATTAAACTTAAGTGGTAAGTGATCATATATTATGAATTTGGAAGTTCAAATAAATAAGTTGTATAACTTATAGAATGAGAAAATGTAAGTAAAACCAATTGTTAAAATGGTTAAACAATTTTGTTAAGCAAAATGAAATCTGAATTGGATTTATAAGTTGAAATTTAAGTTAAGTCAAATAGAATGAAATGTTGTGAAGAAATTTAACTTAAGTAAGGTTAAATTAAGTTGATTTTAATATCATAGTAAATTAATAAAGTGAAGTGATGAATATGCAAATTAAAGTTAAATAATAAGAAGTTGTGAATCAATAATAGTATGGAAAGTGTTGTATAAAAATGTGATTATAGTGAATACTAGAATTCAATCCAAGTTGAATATTAAACCAATTGAAATCAAAAGTGTTAAACCAAATTGAATGTAACGAAGTAAAGTAAAGTAAATAAATTTGGTTATGTTGGTTATACATTGGTTAGTTGACTGAATAGAAATTCATATGAAATGGAATTAATGAAATTGAAAGCTATAAGTAATTGAATCCAAATTGGAAGTAAAGTAATCTAGAGAGAATTAAATTTGATTTGATTTGAAAGTGAACTAACTTGAATTTAAATTAGTGAATATAAACTAATTGAATTTGAATAAATGAATGTTAGTAAAATATCCAATGTTAATAAATCAAATGTAATTTAAAATTGAAAACCAATTCAATGGATATTAATAAGAAATTAATGTATGCTGATTTGGTTATGGATGGATTGGATAGATATTGATTGATTGGATGTTAGTTGGATGATGGTTGTTTGATGGCTAAGTTTTGATTGCATTGCTATATTGACATATATAGTTGTTGTATTGGTATATGTTGTATATTGATATTACTTTTCATACATACATGTTTCTCATTTGTTTGTTGAGTGTTTGTAGGTGCAAAGCGTGCTTGCTTCGCATTTGGAGCTCGCTTTCGCGCTATATTAGCCGTATATGCTCGCTAATAATATATAAGGTACATATCACGTATTACATATCGTATTTTTATACTTTTTTCCCTATGGGATGTCTCATCCTCGAAGATGAGATGCATATTTGTGATATATATATATACACATATATGTTGTGATCCTACTACGATCGAACCGCGCAAAGGAGGCTATGGTGAATTTTTTTAAAAATGTAAGGCGTTGGAATATTTTTGAGAAATTGAAAAAATATTTGGATGACTATAATTTTGATTATGAGTGATAAAGTTAGACGATATTATTTATTTTGTAAAGATAACTACATGTGGATTTGAAAACTTAGAAAAGCTTTTATAAGAAGTTTAACTAAATGATTTTCGAGAATTGAAAAGACTAAATGAATTTATAATCTAATTTGAATAATTTGTTTTGAAAATTTAATGAATTTTGTGACTTTCTCTTACTTAGTAATTTCAGAGACGAAATTCTTTTAAGTAGGGAAGAATGTAACGACCCAGAATTTCAGTCATTTGAAATTCGTATATTTAATTGATTTAAATATTCACAAGTAAATTTTACAAGTTAAGTAACTTATATTTGAATATAGGGATTAAATTAGATAATTAAATTGATAATTTAATATTTGAAATTATGTAAATAATTGGAAATTGGATTTAATGTGAATAAAAATGATTTATAAAGTTGTATTAAATCATAATTGAATTAGAATGATGTTGGTAAACTTTTAAAATTGAATTAAAAATATATGGAAATTTAATATTTTAATATTTAATTGACGTGTAGAAATAGTCATCTTTCAAATAGTCTCGGATTTCGACGAAACTTGTTTCATTGGATCCATAATATTATACTATTGTAATAGTTCAAATTTCGTGTAAATTAGATATAGGTTTGTCCGGGGCAAACTAAAACGCATAGAAATTCGTTTAAGTGAATTTTAAATTTAAATAGTCGATTCTAAAACCTATCTTCCAAATACGATCAAATTGGCTCTCGATATGTATTCCATTCTGTTCAAACTATGGTAAAACATTATAAATGCCAGTCGGCATGCTTTGTTTCGAGTTCGAAAAAAAATCGGATGAATTTTGTGCGAGAATTTTCTATAAATGGCCAACATTTTTTTCCTATTTTCACTAAAACCCTAAGGGTTATTGCTTGCCGTCATTTTTATTTCGAAAGCAATAAACATTCGAATCTTTTCTCCTCAATCTCTCTCAATCCCTTGATTATTTTGAAAATATTCTAACTTGAAACTTGTAGAGGATCACGAGAGCTTCCCAACCATCCGGCGATTATGGGTTTTCGAGTGTTGTACGGCGAGACAACTGCTTCCATTCGTTCGTAGTTCGCGCACGAAATTCCATGCATATGTACGACCAAGCTTCATGGTGCTTGGGCTGACGGTGGTGCGTGCGTAGGCCTTCGACGTGGCGGAGCTCAATCGTCTTCAACTGCATCGTCATAGCCGCGAAAATTTGATTAAAAATGGCGGCTATGGGTTCTTTGCGTGTGTACAACCTGATGGGGAAGTTGATGAAAGTAGCGGCCTAGATTCTAGGGTATTGAAATGCATGGCCCAGATTATTCAAAGGTTTTAAAATAAAAAAAGGAAATTGATTCATTATATATTATAATTCGTATAAACTTCTAAAATGATAGCTTTGTCAGAGGAGGTCCGTTTTTGACGAGACGAACTGCGTTGGGTTTGTTTTGACGAGCACTACATTGGAGCTGGATTGGGATTTATTTGAGCTAGTGAAAATTTTGGTTGAAATTAAATATTTGTTTAATTTTAATCGAAATAAATCGGTATCACGATGACTACAACCAAAGTGAGTACAACTCACTCTTTCTGACTCACTGATATTTTTATATAAGTGATAATAAATATTATTTATGATGGTTGATGACTGTTCGGATGATATATGATATATTTATATATATTGATTGGTGTTTGGATATATTCCTGCCTATTGGAGCAAGTGATTCCCGTGCATGAGCGGATGATCTTTTGTACACACATCTGCCTCAAAGCAGATATTGCACACATATTCTAGTATGTATATTTGTCGCAGGTGACAGGTTCGAGGGACAACTGGATTCCTCACCAGTATTGTTTTTATTTACAGATATTTATATATATGATGTTATCATATGAAATATGATGTTTTGGATGTCTGATTGTTGTGTTTAGTGTAGCTGCAGCATTGGGACTATTTTTGGAAATTTAAAAATGTTTAAATGATGATTTCCAAACTTAAAAGGATTTTCAAGTGATTTTGGAAATATATGTTTTATTGGATTTTAAATTGTTATGGAGTTGATTTATTTTAATAAATGAAAGTTATAATTTTTAATGTTATAAAAATTATGATTTTGGGAAATATAATCAGAATATGATTTTTGCAATGTGGAGTTAACTATTTTGTGAAATAGTATAAAATGATAATTTTCGATTTATTATAAATGGTTTATATAGAAGATTTATAAAATTGATATTTTATAAATTAAAATATTGGAATTATAAAACGAGTTTTATTAGTGTTAAAATGAAGTACAAATGAACCTTATAAGTGAATAAGATTTATAATTTGTGAAGTTATAAAAAGAATGGTTTTGTAAATAAAATATTTATAAGTGAATTAACTTATAATTTAGATTTTGGATATAAATAAGAAAATAATAAAATCGGTTAATTAAGGGATTTTGTAAATTGAAGTTTTTATAAATATACATGGAATTTATAAACATTGTTTTATAAATCCAAAATCAATTGATTTTGATAAGTTAAACATAGAAGTTTATTAAAGGAATTTCATCCACTATTTTGGATAGTGGATAATTCTTTAATTAAAATGTGCTATGGTAATGAATTTGGTAAATGGATTAAATCCATGATTTTGAACAGTGAATCGTCCTTTAATAAATGTATAGAAATATTGGATTTGGTAAACGATTTATATTCATGATTTTGGACAGTGAATAATATATTTAAATAAAATCAATATTTTGAGGCAGTGATATTTTAAATGGAGTAAAATGGTTTTAAAGATGTTTTAAAATGTGTTAAATAACGAAACCACACATTTCAATATTGATTGTTGAAATAGAAGTTTTCGAGAAATAAGGAAATGATGGACTATAACACTGTTGCTATGGTAAATGATTTTCGCAAGGAAATGTATTGTATAGTATTGGGATTTATATATCTATCTAGTTTTCGAATCTCTATACTAGTGATTTTAGGTTGTCGTATCGATGTTTTACGCAACATTCATTTTGACCAAATAAACGTGTTTAATAAGAACGTTTTTCCTTAAAGAGTAAAATATATACTTAACCCTGATTTAAGTATATAGAATATTTTCTAAGTGTTGAAAATAAATTTATTTGTGAATTATAAATAAATGAGTATGTGGAAATGTTTTCCAATATAGATGTTGAAATGGTTTAGAGATTGTATCTTTTTAAAGATAATTTAAAGTGAATATTTGGCAAGTGATTTAATTAATAAAAGATTTAAAAATGCCTAGCGATTGTTATAGCGCTGATTATTAGTTTGTTTGCTTTGATAGTTAAAAATTGGCCAAATTTTAGTTCCTTGACTTAATGCGGGAACTATTTAGTCGTACACTTAGCACGTAGCTTTCTATGTAGGCTTGATTATCGTTTGTGTTGAGGATGATGATTCGTATAGTGCGGAGTATTACTCCAATCTATCGAGCTTCCTTGTTGGCCCGAATGATAGCAAGTTGAAAGTTGGAGTCATGATAATATATGAGACTTAGTTTATGTGCGAGGTTGAGAAACGCTTTTGCATTGTTGGTGCGAAGAGACCGAGATCAGATTTATCTGAAAACCACTTCGGACCAACGTATATGCGACGATTGTGCAGGTTGCTTATGATGATATTGATATTCCGAAGTTCGTTGTAGGGGACTGCTTGTTGATCATTTGGGGTTAAAATCCCAACATACATATAGTAGCAGTGGTCTCTTCATTATGAAATATCTAATGCAAGGAGTATTCGCTACTAATTCTATGGATTTCTCGACAGGATGTGGTAGGAAAGTACCTTCGGTTTATCCTATTCCTGGACAGCTTGTATGGATGTTTGTCTGACATTGCATTTCTGAAGATTACATACATTGGTTTGTAAAAACGTACATCAGTGGTGGCAGAGAAGGCAACTTCTCTTACCTTAACACCCTCCTTAAGACATATAATTTTAAGGGTTGTATTTTTGTGGAAGGCCATTTGTAGTCAATGGAAATGGGCGTGTGGCATTCAAAGTGATGTGATTGTGATATGTGAATGGCAATCGTTACCTCACGCCTCATCAACCGAAAATGAACAAAACATGGTTAGATGCAGCAGGGCTAAGTGGATCGCTCCCAAGTAGGGTATGATCATCCTCTTCTAGATATATCTTTACACGCTATGATGTCGTGTGTCTGATTATTGTGGTTTATATGCTATAGGGCCCTCGGTAATGGTTGGTAACGACCGAAGGATGACATATTCGGTACCATCTAGTTATAGAGGTAGGCCGGTCTTGTGTTGGTAGAGGAACTTTGTGATGGTTTATCGGTACGTTCTTTTAAAGATGTACTGTCGGAAGGTAGTCCCTTCACCTTGTCATTTTTATGGAAATCCAAACTCCACTACATACCCGCCATTTTGATTGTATTACCCAATTGGGCTATATGTCGGAATTTAATCAATGTAACATTTTCGGCTATGATTAATATTATTTGTATACTAGACACTAATATAATATAAAATGGTTTGATATGAGATGTTCTAGTTATCGTAAGGTTAAAACATGTCCGTGTTTATGTGTGGACTTGTCTTACGAGATACTTTTATTTTGATAAAGGAAAAGTTTTGTAATTTAATAAATTCAGCTAAGTGTGTTTCTCATGCTGGTTTACCAGACTGATCTGGATGTTCTTCCCTTTCAATGCTCGGGTCAGACTGACTATAATTACAGGTTCAGATTTGATGCTTTTGGAGCTTCAGTAGGAGAGCTGGAGATCTTCATTCTCGTACGTATCTGTTTCGATTATCCACTATGCTTAATTGTTTATATTATCGGAAATTGTGACGACAGGTTATTATAACTGTCTAGGCTAATAACTATTGACTGATTGTTGTACTCTGATTGATGCATATATATACGGTTTCTGTTTTATAAAGATCACTGATATGATATTATATGTTTTCCGCTACGATGTGAGATTCTATATTGTTCTGTTTGGTTCTATCTTCTCTCTTTCTTCTCTTCTCTTCTTCTCTCTTCCTTTCTTTCTCTTGACTTTCAGTTGGTCTGTGCTTTTTGGGTCGGACGTGTGTGGTTTATAGTCGATTCAAGGTTACGGATTTGCGGGTCGTCATAGCTAAGGTTTCGGTCGCGGTTTCGTTGGGGTGATCGAGCTTGGCCAGGGTAATGCATCGGTTGGAGATTGCAAAGAGTAGTTGGATGCAATCGATGGTTCGTCAAATAGTTGAGGGAGGACAGAAATGGAGAAGAGAGATGCATGGCTTTGTGTGTGCACAATGTGTACAGGGGATGGGTAAGTAGCGATTGGGGGAGAAGGATTTGGAGAGGTGATTAGTGTAATTAGTGTAATTAATTAATTTCTTGATACAATAACTTATCATATGTTAAATTTTTTTATATGAGGTCCAATCGAGACACGGTCTTTTGCATTACACTCATAGGAGCGAATGCTACGCACATGAATTGGTTGCATCGAATTTTGAGTTATAACCGATGTCATTCGATTTTAGGTCAACCAGAAAGGCTTAAACGCCAACTGGAGTTTTAGTGAGTTAAATCACCTCTGGATGAATAGATATAAGTTATTTTTTCGTGTTTGAGTAGTTTATTTGTTTGGTTTGGTTAAATTTACGCTTTGAAAAGTGGATGATGTATCAAATGAAACATATGGAATTTTGATGAGGAATCCGGATTTCTCATCATTACTGATTTTAATTTCAGTTATATATCTGTTGTATAGATTATTGAATGTCATAACTTGGTAGTTTGGTCATACTGGATATGACATTGATATGTGCTAAAAGTTGAACCATTTTAGTTATAAAGGTAATAGTAGTACTGGTTAGTGCTATGGTTGCTCTAGGCCTCAATTTAGTATTTTTAAATATTATGGTTTGCTATTCTGATTTGAAAATGATTTTGGTTCAAAGAATAATTTTAAATCCTAATTTTGGATTTTCTATGATATTTTATTATAATGGATTTTGAACTGCTCAATTCTACCTCAATATTTTTATTAATCTTTTCTAATAATATGGGAAATTCTTTAAAAGTATTTTGGGAAGTATTTATTTTGTAGAAAAATTAGAATAATAGTGGATGTTTAATTTGGAGGAAAATAAAAGAAAATTCGTCTATATTATAATGAAGTGATTCTGTTTTAAAAGAAGATAGAAATATTTTGGAATAAATATTTATGAAACATTTTATATAGAAGTTTTATACGAATTGATTCATAAATGGTATTTTAGAAATGGAAAGATCGTTTTATAAATGGTATTTTACAAATAGAAAGAAAGATTTATAAATGGAATTTTATAAATAGAAGGATAGATTTATAAATGTTATTTTTTTAAAAAGAAAATGATATCATTTTTATAATTTGGAATAATAAATCACATTTATGAATTTATAATGATATATGGGAGGATCGTTTTATGGAAGGTTTTTGTTTCGATCATGTAAGCGGAGTTTTGGGATAAGTATAGAGATTTAAAATTAGAAATGAATTTATAAATAATTTTTAAAAGGATTTTATAAATGAATTTGGAATTTATAAAAGGAATTAGTAAACGTAAAAGAGATTTATAGGAAGGAGTGTTATAAAAGGAATAAGATTTGATTTCCATAAATGATCATTTTAAATTATGGTGGTATGGAAAGTGTTCTTTTCATACATAACACTAAAGTTTCATGGTATGGAAACTCATCCCTATCTTGAGAATTAAGAATGAATGTTGAGGCAATGATAGTTTTCTAACTTGTTCGATTTTATTGTTAATCGAAGGATAGTACTGCTTGAAATCAGCAAGCGATGGTAAATATATTTGGTTTAATTTCTATACGATCCATTTACTTACAATAAAAGTATTTTGGGTTTATCGTTAACAATATTTTAAATGACATTTATTTTAACTCAATTAAGTATTGTTTTGAAAATGAAATATTCCTTAATTCTAACGACTCGCCATTTTGACCATCGAAAATCGACACTAAACACTACCACTGTATTCTAATGTCGCTCATCTAATCGACAAAAGGGCATTGGGCTAAATAAAAGAAAAGAACGGAGAAAGAGAAAAAAAGAGTCTCACAATGGAATCGACAGCTTATAATATAACAAGAATAGTACAAATTGTCACTCCAGTCATACAGAGTATACCAAAGTTAAAAACAAACCTTATCACCTGGACAGTTATGAAATCCCGACCTTACAATTGCCGATAGATATACTATATAAGACAGTGGAAAATAAAATGATAAGACGGGTGAATCTTCAGCTCCCTTCCCAAAATCCCATAACATCAAAGCCAACCTGGGAGAATACTTGGTCTGACCCGAGCATTATAAATATATAATACCTGCATCAGTCAAGAAAGACCAGCGTGAAATAACTCTAATAAAGGGAAACATACACAAAGATTCTATGAGACCACGCCGCTAATGCGGAATGGGTTTTTACCTCATAAGAATAATATCCATATAAGCAAGAATAAAGATGAATATCATGAAATAAAACCAAATATGATTGAGCATAAATAATATCAATCGGACTTGAAAGAATGGAAATAAACCGAGTAAAATCCAAACTGGACAGAATGGATAAAACCAGGAAAATAGTCCACTTGATAGAATGGCCTAAATAAGGTTACGGTCCAAACTCGATAGAATGAGATAAATAAGTAATGGTCCAAACTTGATAGAATGGGCTAAATAAAGTAACAGTCCAAACTTGATAGAATAGGCTAAATAGGGTAACAGTCCAAACTCGATAGAATGGACTAAATAAACACTTAAATGCCATGATAAGGAGTTGGCTCTACTTGTAGCAATTTAAAGCTAAAACAAATTCAGGGTTTGCGAATCAAATAATGAAAGGAAATTATCCACCAAATGACTAAAAGGATGCTCCCCCTCACCGAAAGTATACCTCAAGAAATATACTAAAGGACTCTGATGTCTCTCATAAACCTCCAAGTTGGACCCCGCCAACTGTTAATAATTATCCGAGTATTTCACATCTCAACATGCAACACCGAATCCAATCTAGAGTGGATGTGAAGAAAACCTAATGGGAGCAACCCCACATAGCTTAGCCCCCACTCTCTCTTTGGTTTTATTCATTTTCAACAAAGGATAACAAAGCTCAAATGAGCAACACATCATCTTAGAGTGGCGATAATAAAGTGGCCGAAGTCCTCGATAGCTGAGATACCAACTATCGAGAACATAAAACAATCGTATATGGAGACTAGGTCTTGTATACCTATCACCACTCATTGAATTCAAACTTATACTTTCCTTGGTTAATGGTAATACCGGATAAATCAAGATAGTGTTAACTCAAAGTCATGTCCAACGATCCCTCTTAACTTTTGAAACAGCGACAAGTTTACTTCTTCGATGTTTAGTGCTAATTATACAAATGAATCATTTCCGTATAAATGTTTTGCTTTACACAAATAATTTATTTCCATAAACGAATCAAACTTTTACTTTTAAAACGAACTGAACTTTTGCTTGATTTTCGTATTGATAAAACACATTTAGAGTTAGTTCCCGATTGTTAAAACTTTAAGAGAATAATTTTTCCAAGCGAGCGACCTCGAAGGCCTAAACCAACATAAGACTGATGCCCAGAAGATTACCCAACATAATATACCAATAATCGAGTTTCAATTCCTTTTCATAGCTTTAAAACAATATTAAATATCCTGAGAGATAATTAATCACCTTTAAAATCTCTTTTAAATAAACAAATACATTATCTAATAAAAATAGATATTAATTCCAAAACACTTTCATAACATTGGTAAATCAACTTTAATAATTTTTTTTATAAAATCTGTTTATCCGTTTGAAATCTATTGGTTAAAGCAATTTTATTATATTAGATAATTTACTTCATCACTTTTATTAAATAAATTAATTGACTTTAAATATCATTAATTACAGATTTATTGAATTCAAATAATCATTAATTAAATGAATAATTAATGCTAAACATCACTAAATAAAATAATAGATAATTTTAAATTATATTAATTAAAACAGTTAATTAAGTTCGAATAATCATAAATTAATTGGATTAATTAAATTCAAAATCCACTAGCCAAACAAATTATTTAAAACATCATTTGTTAAAATGGTTTATTTAATTATAAAACATCATTTATTAAGATGATTTAACTAAACTCTAAAAATCATTGGTTAAAACAATTAATCAAATTTAAAAACAATCATTAATTAGAATGATTAATTAAATTCAAAAATCATTGTTTAAAATATTCTGTTACTTTTAAATATCATTAATTATAATGATTATTGATTACAATGATTATTAATTTCAATTATTATTAAATGAAATAATTAATTAAGTTCAGTAAATTAATCAAACTTCATTATTATTAATCAAAATAATTAATTAAACTCAAATAACCATTAATTAAAATGATTAATTAAGTACAAAACATCATTAGCAAAAATGATTAATTAAATCTAAGATAAACCAATTTTAATCATTATTTATTAAATTGGTAAATTAATCTTAAATTTAATTAATTTAAAAGATTAATTACTTTGAACTATCATTAATCAAAATGATAAATAAAATTTTAAAATACCTGTTTAGCGGAAATACATGCTCAAGTTCAAATGACAAGGTTTTGGGGATGAAATTGAATGAATGACGATGTAGTAAATATTACTATAATGACATTTAATATATTAAATGGATATTAGGGTTTTATTTTAATTATCTGTCAATATTACAACATAATGATTTAAATAAGTAATTATGGTTGAGAAACCCCCATTAAGTCTTTCTACAGATTTTCCCTGCAGAACAATGGTTACCGATAATATATAGATAATCATATAGGTTTATCATGATCAAATTAATATGTCATCCATTTTCTAAATAGAAATTCAACCAAACAAGCAATTGAACAATTTTAACTAGCATCCAAACAATCAATAAATGATTCTAACATCATTAATATGATATAATAAATTTAAATGTGAGTTAAACTCACATTGATTTTCATTTTCGACGAAACGCCCCGATTTCGGACTAAAACTAAATGGTATTCCCATTTTAGCCTAGATTTTCACTTGCTCCAAATCCAACCAAACTAACTCCATTGCAAAGATCGAGACGACACGAGTCCAATGGAAAAAACGATGTTCGAAGCCGACCTCATACGAACGAGACACAAAATTTATAAGTAATTGGTAAATTTAAATTTATAATTAAATAACTTCAAACTAATTACAAGATTACCCTTCTTTTATTTCTTCCCCAATTCAACACACCAGTTTTCTGTATACGATATCACCATGCAAGCATAAGTGCATGCATGCCCCAATTCATGCTATAATCGATGATTTTCCAATTCGACTCACCCTCAACTTTCTCGACACAAGAGCTACCAATTTGACACCTTCATTTCGAGACCGCACCACCCTGGTTGATCGCAGCCTGATGGTTCTTGCACCAAGCCCCTCGACGACGCGCCACCCAAACAAGCGCCGCACTTCACCAAAACTCAGCTGCTACTTCCTAAGAAAAACTCGAATCAATCGACGAAATCTCCTTACAATGTCCATAATCATCGAAAACAGAAGCCTTGGTTATCGGCTACAAAAGTCGATCTCGTCTATTCGACAGCACGAGCAACAAAACATATACGGAATCGTAGAGCTCCTCGATACGATCCTTATGAAGCTCGTTTGTTGATTTTTGGGTGAGAGGGTTATTTGATGTCGAATTTTGAAGATTTGGTACCTTTTTTGTTTAACTGGAATGTAACAGTTAGAAGAGAAAAAAAGAAAAGGACAAGGATAAGGCAGAGTTGCAATTAAAGGAATAAAAATTGCTAAGTGTTTAAAAGCATTTGCTTTTATAACCAAATAAAAAATCAAAATGATTATGTTCACCATTTCCATAGCAGAACTTTCTCGAACCACCAAAATGTTTTGAGCCACCAAGAGGTCCATGACGTCAAATTGTCGTTTTTTTAAATTGTATTTTGATTTGATTTTACAACTATTTTTAAATGAAATATTTACTATACCCTACTACGCAATATTTCTTTCGAGTACGAAGCAAGAGTGTCCGAAATAAAAATAAAAATATAATTGTGCACTAATATATGACACGATCATACGTCAACAGTGAATTATATAGATCGTTCTATTTAGTGAAATTTCCCAAATATCATCGTTTGGCGAAAAATCGTCAAACGAATAATTTCAATATTTTCCAAATTAAAAATTAAAGAAAAGTCATATAAATTAAATTAAAAATACGTTATCAAGAATTGTGTCATTTTATTACAATTTTTTTATTTACTATATTCGAACCATTTGTTATTGTAATAATTTGCAAAATGATTCACCATTATCATTTATTAGTTAAAAGAAGTTAAACAACACTATTAAATCTTTTTAATTTATCTTTAGTTCACCATTCCACTATTTAATTCTCAATTCAAATATTTAAATGATCAGTATTTTTTTGAATTCCAGGCAATAAATTGCAAAATCCAATTATTTAAATATTTAAAATTAATTAAACATTTAAAATCAAATGGTAAGAATTTTAGGGTTATTACCTTCTCCCAACACCCCCCCCCCCCAAAAAAAAATGAATTTCAACCCTGAAATTCCTAAGGGAGAAAGCATTTTCAAAACACTTAAGTTTAAAATTGTAAATTGAAGTTAGTTATTGCTTATTAACTTTCAAAACCAATTAGCTGGGATATATTCCAAGATTTCCCAGTCTTTTAAATTCATTTACATATACCAGTTAATTTCCTTCCAATCATTCATTCCAAGTTATAACTCAAAAATCATAATTTTATTTATCCAAAATTTTTAAGAATTCTTTGAAATTTCCTAACTCTAAAACTTTCAGAAAATTTTGCCAGCGTCTCCTTTACGCGGCTCGATCAGTACAACTACAAATGGCCTCAACGCGCTTCAAACCAATCAAAGAAAACAAAAGCCAAGTGTCCACCCGTAGGGTTATAAAATAATCAACCAAATTAAATTTTTTAAATTTATTTACCTTTTTGCATTTGATTTATGTAACGACCCGCCTTTCATTCCATTGAAAGACGCATCATTAAAAAGAAAGAAAGGGATAGAAAAGAGAAAAGATAGGAAAGAAAGAAACAAACAACATCAGAATCTCATAGCGGAACGAATAAATTATATTATATCACATAAAATATTACATAGTATCATATACATCAGAGTTATACAGCTAATAAAACACAAACAAGACAGTTATAACACCTGTCTAGTTATTACAATTCAAGTAAATCACAGAAAACAGATACAAATCAAACACAGCGGAGCCACTATATATCTACACGCTGAAGCCTCCTGCTCTATTCCTCCTTCATAACTCGTTAAAGCAATCCTGAATCCCTTGACTACTCATACATAATATGAGTACCCAAGAGTTTAATAAAACAGAAAATAAACACTTAGGTCAGACAGGGGCCTGGTGTGAGTAAGGGGTTTAAAGTTGCTTAACTTTGAAAATCCTTTGAAAACCAAAGGTATCACGTAAGACTTCCCACAAATAAACATGGAAAAGTTTTAACCTTACGCTAACTAAAACATTTGATAGGAAATCTAGTGATAATATAATAAGGTCTAGGGTTTTCAAAATAAAATATAGAAATAGCTATAATGCTTACATCACATGTTCCAACATAGTTGGGCACAATCAAAACCGTACAGGCACTTATTGGACTTTGGATTCCATACAATGGCAGGGCTACCGGGGTACCACCCGTCACAGTACGTGGCCTAGATCACCGTACCGAGGAATACTCCCAATCCTTTGCAACACAAAGCCTGAACCATCCCTTTCTGGACAGTCCCGAACAAGACAACCCCATAGATGGCCGTCGCCAACTGCCCATATAGCCGAAATAAAATGAGGACCTCTAGATAGGGCTAAATCTTGTCCTACTTGGGCATGAACCACTTAGCCTTGCTGCACCTTCCTTGTTTTAGCCATTCCCGGTTGATGAGGCTTGAGGCTACGATTACCTTTATAGGACATATC
Source organism: Allium cepa (assembly GCA_030765085.1). Taxonomy (NCBI): domain Eukaryota; kingdom Viridiplantae; phylum Streptophyta; class Magnoliopsida; order Asparagales; family Amaryllidaceae; genus Allium; species Allium cepa. The sequence goes on along the minus strand of CM060943.1, from coordinate 544,153,420 downwards.
AATCTTAGAATGCTCATCCTCCACCTGACGATATTCTGAAAGCATTCAATCCATACAAGTTCGTTCCGGGTTCGAACGAAACCGAAGGCACTATTTCGCTACACTCGTTTTGGAATCACCCTCAGAGTTAACGATAATAGCGCTTGCACTCTGAATCTTCATCTCGAACCTGAAAGTACTACCCCCGTTAAACTCGTATTGGAATCACCCTCAGAGTATTAACACGAATAGTCCTTACACCTCGAGTCTTCACTCTTCACTCGAGATTCACGACCTAACGTTTAATTTGGATCGATGTGGTTTTCGGAATTCCAAATTTGGAAACCCGATCCCGGTCTCATCGAAATCCAAACACCATCTTAATGTCCAAGTGATTTTAATGTGAAAAATTAATTCAATTCATCATTATCTATATACACACAGATAGATAATTCACATATCACAATAGATAATCACATTTTCATCATAAATAGATAATCCGTATTTTCTTCACAAACAGATAATCATCACAAACAGATAATCCATATTATCATACTTTAACTAAGCATCCATATCATATAGATATTACTCATCTCGTTACTAAGATCACAACCATTCAATGATATATCAATATCATCCATAAGCAATGATTTATTAACCACCATCTATAATTAATTTAAAATAAATTAAATTAATTACTTCTATCTCTAATTAATTTATAGTAAATTAAATTAATTACTATATCTATAAATCCTGCATATATATCCATTAATTAATTAACCTAGTTAATTAATCATTCTCTAAGTATTCATCTTGATTAAACACCTTTGGTTAATCATTCTCTAATTACAATAATTAATTAGTCTTTAATTAATTTCACAAATTAATTAATCTTAAACATTAGTAATTAATATTTAATTACTTCATTTATAATTAACTATAATTAATTACATTTATCCTTAATTAATTACATTAATTAATCACTTTATTACTAATTATTCCTTAATTAAACAATTCTTAATTACATCATTAATTATATTAATTAATGATCTCTAATTTATATTTAAATTAATTACTTTATTTAAATTAATAATATTTAGTAATTAATCTAAAATTCAAAATACAATTATTAATCACCCTTGATTAATATCAATCTAGTAATTAACTACCATTAATTACTCATTAACAAATTAATTATTCCATAATTAATTATCTTCATTAATTAATCCCTTGATTAATTGCAAAAGTAATTACCCAAATTACTTCATTATAAATCATTCACTAATTACATTCCAGTAATTATCATTTATGAAACGACCCGCAAATCCGTACCCCTTGAGTCAATACTATTCTACAACAATCAACTCAAGTTGCACAGAAATACGAACCATTTGGTTAAAGAAGAAGAGGTAGAAGAAGAAAATAGAAATCAACATCAGAATCTAACCATCGCAGCGGAATAAAATATAATAGATAATATATGATCTTTACTCAAAATCAAATATATCTGTTTATATATTACATCATCAGAGTACATCAGTCACATCTCAACATCAATATCATACAAATGGATACACAACAACTCAAACACAGCGGAATATATATATAAACAAGTACGGAAGTACGTATCATCATCCTGCTCGTCTTCTAAGCTCCACAGCATCGTATCCTGTATCCTATAATACTCGGTCTGACCCGAGCATTACAATTAAATAACACCCGAGTCAGTCTGGAATACCAGCGTGAGAAAATCACACCCAGTTGATTTTTAAAGTTTCAAAAATCCTTTGGAAACAAAAGCATCTCGTAAGACCACGCCACAAATAAACATGTCGGGTTTTTACCTTACGATAGCTAAAACAGTTTTTATAGAAATCCACTGATATTATAATAGGGTATATATATAAATACTTATAAAATAACCAAAATTGTTACATTATTAAATTTCAGCTACTAGCAATAGAGTGGGTAATACAAACAAAACTCGTACAAGGCTCGTAGGGAGAATGGATTTCCAACCAATGACTAGGCACTGGGGTACCACCTATCAAAGTACGGGGCCTAGATCACCGTACCGAGGAGTACGCCCGCTCCCTTGCAACACAAGACCAGGACTACCCCTTACTGGATAATCCCAATTGAGATCACCCCGCGGTTGGGATCAGCAACCGCCCACTAAGCCGAAATAAAAAGGGACATCTAGACAGGGATGACCTCACCCTGCTTGGGTGCTACCCACCTAGCCTTGCTGCATAACACCTGATTTTCAGTCATTCCCATTTGATGAGGCTTGAGGCTAAGCGTTACCTTTTAGAATATATCCCTTAGAATGCCCATCGTCCACCCAACGATGTTTCGCAAGCATTCATCCATACAAGTCCGTCCCGGATTCGAACGGAACCGAAGGCACTATTCCTACTACATCCATTTTGGAAATATCCTCAGGATTAGTAGCGATTAGCCCTTGCACTTCACTGCTCCATCTTTGAATCCAAAATTGTTTTCACAAAAACGTACAAACCGGATCGAAGTGGTTTTCGAGAAATAAATCTCGATCCCGGTCTCTTCGAAACGATCAGCGCATTTGTCCAATATTGATAGTCGGTGATTTAACTATCAATTAATATTCACAAACAACCACCAACCAATAAAGGATTTCCCAAATTATTTATTTATCTCAAAATATTTTTACAAGATATAATTTCACTTTCAAACCCTTTTGAAAATAGTTTTCAAACTATCTTCTTTTTTTCTCAGAATAAATTCCGAGTATTTCCATTTCCACTGAAATCACCAAGCACAAAACTTTAGATTTTTAAAATAATTTAAAAACACTTTATTGTAAAATATATTTAACATTTAATTTTGAAAAATTTACTTTAATACTTAATTTAGAATAATACTTTAAACAAAATACCAAATCATTCTTTAAATAATTATTACAATAATAGATTAAACAAATTACTTACTTTGGAATTTACTTTTAAACATTTAAGTTAAAACTACTTCAGTAATTTACTAAAAATACATACTATATAAACATTTGAAAATAAAGCTACTTAATGAAATATAAAACTAGATTTCTTCTTTTAAAAACAAAATACTAAGTTACTTCTTAATAAATACTACTAAATAGATTAAAAGAAAATACTTACTTTAGACTTTAAATATTAGAAATAATAAATTTTACAAAACTTGCTTTCTTTAAAAACAACTTTAAAACATTTAATTTATATTTAAAAATTTACTTTTAAAAACATGTACTTGGCTATCCAGAGAAAATTCCAACTTCAATCACTTAAATCAATTTCCCCAAATTGATTTCCAATTTATTTTATTTGAAATAAGTTTCTTTAATTACTCAATTCATTTCAAAATTCATTAGTTATGGACTTATTATTAATGTTATTATTTCCTGTTTGTTTTTAAACCTTTTTAACTGAAATATACGGATTTCAGCTTTACCAACTTCTTCTTTATTCCTTTCAATAATTTAAATCTTAAATTTTAAATAAATGTTTTATTCTTTCAAATAATATCATTGAAGATTAAAATTCATTAACTTTCTGTTTATTCAAATTTCCTTTCTATACTCAAGTGATATTTATTAGAATTTTAAAGTCCCTTTTTTTTCCAATGCATTTAAAAATTTATTCAAATTTCTATAATTATTTTACTTACAATTTCACTTCTTTTATTATCTTACCAAAATCCAATTTATATTTTTGGTAATTCATCATACCCAATTATATCCAATCGAACCATAGCATTCAGTATTCCAATAAAGATTATCATAGAATATCAAATAAACCACAACAGAGGGTATTAAATAATTTAAATAAATGTTGAGGGATACAGTTGGATCCCTCCAACCTTTTTTTCCTGCATACACATACGTTAGCACAATATAATATGCCAATTTCAAATTATACCATACTATCGCACATCAATCAATTCAAACAATCAAACAATTATTTAAATTTAATCATTTAAATTTAAATTAAATATAGAGGAGAAGGAAACGAAGGAGGAAGACAGTGTAGTCGCCATTATATTTTTTTTCTCTATTTTGATTTGAGATTCTTTGGGCTGAAAAGAAAAGAAGGGGGCGACGTGATTTGAAAGAAAGAAAGGAGGCGTGTACGAGAAGATAACGAAAACGTTGGTGTATAAGGAAAGACTTGACTATTTTGATTAAATTAGATTAGATTCTTCTATGCATTTACGGGCAATACGACATAACGGTAACTTCGAACACCGCGAAAATTAATATTCAGTAATAATTCAATATTACGGATCCAATGATACGGGTTTCATCGAATTCCGAGACTGTGCCTCGAAAGGCTATTTTTAAATTCAATTTAAAACGATAAAATTTCAAAACCGAACAAACACTTCCAAATTCAATTTTAACACTTTTACTATCTTCAGTGTTATCAATATAAATTTTATAAGCCTTCAAATTATTTTTAACAAGCTTAAAATTCCAGATTCAATATTTTATCCACCTTCAAATTATTTAATTTAATAATTCAATTATCAATAAATTGTGATATTGGAATTCAAGTTAATATTACTCTATTGAATACTTAAAATCAATTAAATATTGCGATTTTAAATGCTCAAAAATTCCGGGTCATTACATTCCTCCTCTTAAAAGAATCTTCCCCGAAATTACTAATTAGGAAGAATGGTCCGATACCCGTTTACTAATCCCCAAAATCAAACAAACCAACATCTTACTAACGACCTTCTTATAAAAGACCCGTTATCTTTCTTACTAACTTCCTAAACCTTTCCTTAGTTCCCAACCAACTTTAATTATTCAAATTATAATTCAAAACCAAGTTTAAAATTTTCAAAATTTCTCAAATTTTTTTTAACTCTCTAAATTTTCGAAAAATTTCGCCAGCTTCTCCCTTGCGCGGCTAGCTCGGTACAACTACAAAAGGCCTCTACGGGCTCCCAAATCCAAAAAGAAAACAAAAGGCCAAGCGGCTCGATCCAAAAACCCAATCAAATTACATATAGAAACTAAACACATACCCTTTTGTCAAGTATTTCAAATTTATCTTCTGAAATCAAAAACCAATTTTCCTTTTTCTTTTATAATACCTGCATATCCTGCTTAGCACTAATATGTAATCACGACATTCCAAAAACATTTATTGACTTCCTCACAAAATGTCAATATTTACTTATTCAAATATCAACTTAGAATATATTTGTAATATAAATTTCCAATCAAGAGTTCACCATTCCTTTCTTAAGTTAGTATAAGCATTTATGTGTTTCTTATATTTATTTTCATCTTACCACTTTAGTTTATATCCATTCCTATTCAAATTGATTCTTCCATTTCCATATGAATTCAATTCATCTTTAACTCTGAATATTTAAATTTTATTTTTCATTTATAACTAATTCATGTCATTATTTTAATTAGTTTCATTAACTAACTTATTTCAATTTCCAATTTGAAATCATTTTGTCGTTAACAAAATTTCCCAAAATTTTCAAACTCCCAAAATTTTTGAAATTTTTTGGCAGAGTCTCCTTTGCACGGAGGAGCTTTTGCAATTTGACAAAAGATATAAATATATATATACATCGACCCACACGGTAGGAAAAACCAAAAACAATTCATATTTCCTATTTTTATTGCGTAGGCGTACCTTATTTAGCATTTTAAGTAAGTGGCTTATATTTTAGCAAATAGCACAACGAAATCCAGTCACCCGGCTCCCAGGTACCTCTACTTACTCAATTTAAACATGTAAGTACCAAATATATGAAATTTAACAACATTTCACTTACTGGCAATAGTTAAACATATGAATTCTAAAAGAAATGCACATTAAACACTTTCATAAGCAATTTAAATATTCCAACATTAAATTTAATTGCTTACAACCAATCACATATCATTTCACTTAATCTGAATATCAGAGCCAGGTTGGTGATAACCTTGGCTCTGGTGGGAATTACTCATTGAAATTAGAGTCCATAGTACTCTAGAATGAGTTTGAGCGTATTAATAGATATGAGCGTGTATTTATTAGTGAATATAACTTGTTTTAATATTGTGTTGATTGATTTATTGAGTGGCATATGAACATTCGTCGACACAATCTGCGCAACTGTATTGAAGGGGTTTCTAAACACTTGAATAGAACAATCGACACGGTATTGTTTTAAATGTGGGTAAATGAAATAATTTTACCCAAAATATATATTTTGATATAAAGAAAGCTTTTGTAAACTATTTTAGCTAACATATGGTTGCTTGGATGTTAGAAATGATAATATTAAAGTATTATCATTGTTAAATGAAAATTTAACTAGAAATTGAAATGTAACCAAAGTTTAAGAGATAAATTCATTATAAAATGAAATTTATAAATATGAATTATAAGCGTAAATTATAAATTGAAATATAATCAAATGGAAATTTGTGTAAGCATAAACTATACAAATGAATTATAGTTAAAATTGATTTAAGCAGGATTTGGAAATTTAAATACCGGAGATTTGGAAGTATTTGAAGATAAATAATAGTATTATTGTTTTGGAGGTATTTCTGAAAGAAAATGTGTTTTGAAGGGATTTTAAAAGTGATATAGCATTGAAATCACTTGGATTATTGGAAAATAACTCTGATGATGACGACCGCATCATCAGTATTCATTTTCGAATTTCTAAGTGACGGATTGCTGCCAAAAACTGATTTGTTCAGAAAAGCTAGTTGTTTTGAAAATTTCAAAGGAAATTTGTTGGGAATAAAACCAGGATTGGTTTAACTTTTGAGAAATGTGATTTGAGATGTTGGAGATTTCAAAATATTTTGAAACCAAAGTCGGGTATTTTAAAATCCTGATGAGATAGGTTGTAAGCTTATAAATTGAGATGATTTTTAAATCAGGAAGGGAATATAAGCTTTGAATGTTGAAATTTAAATTTAAAGAGAAAAGTTAAAAATGAAATTAACTCGGATGGGAAATAAAAATTTAACTGGATTGAAATTAATTGAATAGGCTGAAAATAATATCCAGTTGTATACGAATTAAGTTGAAATCGAATTGAGTTAAATAAATCTGGGTAAAATAAAATTGAATTGGAATAAGAATTCAATTGAATTATTGAATGGAATTAGATTCTTATCTGAATAAATGAAGAAATAAGATGAATAAGGATTGGATTGAAAAAATAAATTAGAATGACTTGTAAAAGAATTAAAATCCATGGAATAAAAATATGTTTGGGTTATAAATAACCATAAGGCTCGGGTTAAAAATAAAAGATGAATGTATTCAAGCCTCGAATGAATGGAAATGTGTAAAATAATATGTTGTGACTTATAAAATTGAAAGGGTGAGATAGAAAACCCAAAATTAATATCGTTTAATGTTTTGGAAATAAAACAAAGATCCAAACTTGAATTATAAAATAAATCAAACTTAAGGAAATTAAATGAAGAGATTTTGAGATTTAAAATCAAGCATTGAACTATAAATAGGGGAGAATTAATTTGTTAATAAATTAGTTAATGAAATATTTAATGGGAACCTAATGTAGTTAAATAGAAGCTGAATTATAGATTATGGTGAAGTTTGGAAATAAACTCAAGTTATAAATCAAATTCGACTTGAATCATTAGTGAAGAAAATAAGTGAAAGTGGCCTTGCAATTAATTAAATGAACTGAAAATGTAATTGAATTGTGAGTTCATGAAATTGGGTGGTAAATTGAAAATGGATAGTGGATTCAGAACTTGAGTTTTAAATTAAAATTTAACTTGAAGTGTTAACAAATTAAATATAATTGAAGTGTATCGAATAAAAATGTAAATAGATTAAAATGGTAATGGTTTGTATTGCAAAAAAAATCCAAATAATTGGAAATAAATTGGAGATGGCCATGTAATCAATTGAATGAGTTGAGTATGAAAGTTAAATTTTTAATAACTAATCAAAAGGAATTGTAGATTTAAAATGAGATTTGATTGTGATAGAGTTAAGTTGAACAGAAAAGAAAATTTATTTGTAAAATGAAAATGAGCTTAAGTATAAAACTTCGAATAAATTGAAGTAAATTAACTTAAGTTAATAGATAAAGGACAATTGAATTGAATACAACTTAAACTAAGTTTAATAATGTTGGGTTGGATATAAATCAAGTGAAAATAAATTTTAATTGAAATAAAATTTGCTAAGTTATAGATAATATTTAATGGAATGGAATAAATAAGAATCAAATGGAAGTGAACTTGAGTTGAAGTGGAGTAAATTGAGTAAATTAACTTAAGTTGAGAATAATTAGAAGCTCGACTATGCCATTTTTGTTTTGAACAAAGAAAGAGAGGTTTCAGATTTTTTTTCTTTCTCTTTGAAGAGAAGGGTTCGGCTGTAGATATTAAAGAGAAAGAGAAAAGCGATGATGATGGCATGTACGAGAGGAGAAAACGATTTGAAAGAAGGCAGCTCATGGTGATTAGTACGTGAATATATAAATATAATTTTAAATAGAATTTTCGATGTAAATTTTCAACGTGTTTATATATCGTACGCTCACACAACTACTTCAATTACTACGAAATTTGAAACCCGATAATAATACAATATTCCAGATCCAATGAAACTGGTTTCGTCAAATTCCAAGACTGTGCCTCGGAAGGCTATATTTAAATTCAATTTAAACGATATATTTTTAAAACTGAACAAAACACTATTAATTTCAATTTTACAACTTCTATTATCTTTAGTATTATTAATATAAATTTTACAAGCCTACAAATTATTTTTAACAGGCTTAAAACTCCATATTCAACATTTTACCAAACTTAAATTATTTAATCTAATAATTAAATTACCCAAATAAATAGTGATATTTGGAATTCAAGTTAAAAATTAACTTTTAAATATTTCAAATAAATTTAATATTCCAATTTTAAATGCTTAAAAATTCCGGGTCGTCACATTCCACCCCCCTTAAAAGAATTTCGTCCCCGAAATTACTAATTAAGAAAAACGATCCAATACCCGTTTATTCTTTTCCCCAAATCCCAACAGTTTCTAACAATTCAACATCTTACCAACTACTTTTTTATAAAAGTCCCATTATTATTCTTATTAGCTTTCCAACTTTTCCATAGTTCCCAAACAACTTTATTTATACAATCATTCAAATTATAATTCCAAACTAAATTTTGAATTATCGAAATTTTCTCAAAATTTTTCTAACTCTCAAAATTTTTGAAAAATTTCGCCAGCGTCTCCTTTGCGCGGCTAGCTCGGAACAACTACAAAAGGCCTCTACGGGCTCCAAAATTCCAAAAGAAAACAAAAGACCAAGTGGCTCGATAAAAAACCCAATGAAATTTCATATAGAAACTTAAACACATACCTTTTTGTCAAGCATTTCAAATTTATCTTCTGAAATCAAAATCAATTCTCTTTTCCCTTTATATTACCTGCATATCCTGCTTAGCACTAACATCCAATCACAACTTTCAAAAACATTTTATCGATTTCCTTACAAATGTCAATATCTATTCATTCCAATATTATCTTAGATTATATTTGTAGTCAATCTTTCATTTAGGAATTCACCATTCCTTCCTTAAGTTAGTATAAGCATTTTATATGTTTCTTATATTTATTTTCACTTTACCACTTTAGTTTATATCCATTTCTATTCAAATCGATTCTTTCATTTCCATATGAATTCAATTTATCTTTAACTCTGAATGTATAAATGCTTATACTAACTTAAGAAAGGAATGGTGACTGCCGATTATCGATCCTAACTTAAGGAAGGAATGGTGACAGCCGCTTATACTAACTTAAGGAAGGATATGATGCCGTTACAGTTGGATCCACTGTAACGACCCGCAAATCCGTACCCCTTGAGTCAACACTATTCTACAACAATCAAGTCAAGTTGCACAGAAATACGAACCATTTGGGTTAAAGAAGAAGTGATTGAAGAAGAAAATAGAAATCAATAACAGAATCTAACCATCGCACCGGAATAAAATATAATAGATAACAAATAATCTTTACCAATAAATCAAATATCTCTATTTATATGTTACATCATCAGAGTACATCAATCACAGTTCAACAACAACAGCATACAAATGAATACACAACAACTCAACACAGCGGAATATATATATATAAACAAGTACGAAAGTACGTATCGTCATCCAGCTCGTCTCCTGAGCTCCACAGCATCATATCCTGTATCCTACAATACTCAGTCTGACCCGAGCATTACAGTTAAATAACACCCGAGTCAGTCTGGAATACCAGCGTGAGAAAATCACACCCAATTGATTATTAAAGTTTCAAAAATCCTTTGAAAACAAAAGCATCTCATAAGACCACGCCACAAATAAACATGTCGGGTTTTCACCTTACTATACCTAAAACAATTTTTATGAAAATCCTCTGATATTATAATAGGGTCTATATACAAATACTTATAAAATAGCCGAAATTGTTACATCTATTAAATTCCAGCTACTAGCCACAGAGTGGGTAATACAAACAAAACTCGTACAAGGCTCGTAGGGAGAATGGATTTCCAACTAATGACTAGGCACTGGGGTACCACCTATCATAGTACGTGGCCTAGAGCACGGTACCGAGGAGTACGCCCGCTCTCCTGTAACACAAGACCGGGACTACCCCTTACAGGATAATCCCGAGTGAGATCACCCCGCGGTTGGGATCAGCAATCGCCCACTAAGCCGAAATAAAAGGAACATCTAGGCAGGGATGACCTCACCCTGCTTGGGTGCTACCCACCTAGCCTTGCTGCATAACTTTTGATTTTTAGTCATTCCCATTTGATGAGGCTTGAGGCTAAGCGTTACCTTTTTAGAACATATCCCTTAGAATGCCCATCGTCCACCCGACGATGTTTCGCAAGCATTCATCCATACAAGTCCGTCCCGGGTTCGAACGGAACCGAAGGCACTATTCCTACTACATCCATTTTGAAAATATCCTCAGGATTAGTAGCGACTAGCCCTTGCACTTCATTGCTCCATCTTCGCATCCAAAATCATTTTTCCATAAAAACGTACAAACCGGATCGAAGTGGTTTTCGAGAAATAAATCTCGATCCCGGTCTCTTCGAAACGATTAACGTATTTGGCCAATATTGATAGTCGGTGATTTAACTATCAATTACTATTCACAAACAACCATCAACCAATAAATAATTTCCCAAATTATTTATTTATCCCAAAATATCTTTACAAGATATATTTTCACTTTCAAACCTTTTTGAAAACAGTTTTCAAACTATCCTCCTTTTATCAGAATAAATTCCGAGTATTTCCATTTCCACTGGAATCACCAAGCATAAAACTTTAGATAATAATTTTAAAAAAACATTTTATTGTAAAATATATTTAACATTTAATTTAGAAAAATTTACTTTAATGCTTAATTTATAATAATACTTTAGAAATAACCAAAATAAGATTACCTTATAACTATACATTAGATTTCTTCTTTAAAATACCAAATCATTCTTTAAATAATTATTATGATAATAGATTAAAATAAAATACTAACTTTGGAATTTCTTTAGAACATTTAAGTTAAAACTACTTCAATAATTGGCTAAAAATATATACTATATGAATATTTAAAAATTAGGTTATTTTATAAAATATAAAACTAGGTTTTCACTTTTAAAAACAACATACTAAGTTACTTCTTAAATATTTACTGCTAAAATAGATCAAAAGAAAGTACTTACTTTAAACTTTAAATATTAGAAATAATAAATTTTACGAAACTTGCTTCTTTAAAAACAACTTTAAAACATTTAATTTATATTTAAAAATTTACTTTTAAAAACATGTACTTTGCTATCCAGAGAAAATCCCAACTTCAATCACTTAAATCAATTTCCCCAAATTGATTTCCAATTTATTTTATTTTGAAATAAGTTCCTTTAATTACTCAATTCATTTCATAATTCATTAGTTATGGACTTATTATTATTGTTATTATTTTCCATTTGATTTAAAATCTTTTAAATGGAATATACCGATTTCAGATTTTTTCCAATTTCTTCTTTATTCTTCTTAAATAATTTAAACCTTGAATTTTAAATAAATGTTTTAATCATACCGAAGTTTAAAAATTCATTAATCTTCTGTTTATTCAAAATTTCCCTTCCATACACGGAATTTATTTATTAGAATTTAAAACTATTATTATTCTTATCCAATTCATTCCTAATTTATTTAAATTCTCTATAATTATTTCACTTACAAATTCTCTTCATTTTATTTCCAAAATCCAATTCTATATATCTTGATAAATTAGTGCACCGGAACATATTCAGGTAAACCATAACATCCAATATTCCAATTGTCAGTAATATTCATCACAGAATATAAAATAATCACAACAGAGGGTATTAAATAATTTAAATAAATATTGAGGGATCCAGTTGGATCCCTCCAACCTATTTTCCATGCATCACAGACGTTAGCCTAATACAATATTCCAATTCCAAAATATCATACTATAGCACATTAATCAATTCAACCATTCAAACAAATATTTAAATTTAATCATTTAAATTTAAGTTTAACCGAGTGAGATTAACTCACCTTCGATTTTTGTTTTGCAATCCGATCCAACCCGGCTTGCTTCCATCAGATTTTGACCTTGTATAACAATCATACGATTTATTATCACTTTGAAATAACTTGAACCATTTATTTCCATTTTTATAAATTTAATTAACCAATGATTTGCTATTTAATACTTAAATTGGCCAACAATTAAATTTAAACTAAACATTTGGTTTTAAACTAATAAATCGATTTTAACTAAATTCCATTTGCTGAATTTAATTTAATTAACAAATAATTTTATTTAACATAATTTTCATTTAATAAATTAGTTTTAAAAACTAAAATAATTTAATTATGCTAATAGGACAAATTTGCCACCTTAATAATTTATTTTCAAATAGACCAGTAAATTTAAAATGTGAGTATGTCTACTTATGTTATTATTACACATTTTATTCAGCTTCCTGTATATACATATAATTAAAATTGCATTCATATATAAAATAATATTGTCTGTATTTATTATATAAGATAAAAACACACTTGCTTAATATTTTACCTTAACCTATCTACATATTTTTTTTCTTTTTTTCATCCAGCATATGAATTTAAATTAGATTTAACTAGAAAATAAATTAAAAACGACTACCTCTACCCGCCCCTGAAAACACGGAGACTCACAGAGCTCGAATCCACGCTGACGATCAGAGTCGAACCATCTCCATCCATCGCCCTCTCGCACGCCACCATGCCCATGCTGCAACAACGCCATCACCTCCATCCCAACAAGGCACGCGAACCCTAACCCTAATTGAGCTCGACCCCCTAATCTGCGATCCCCTCCACCTGAATCGAACGCGACTAGCCCGGCCTTGAATCGAAAACGCGAAACCCTAAGCTCCTCGTGCTCGCGCGATTCCGGTCGCTCTTTTTTTTTAAGATCGAATTCGATTTCGATTTAAGAGGGAGGAAAGGGGAAGGCTGTCGCCATTTCGTATGTAGATATTTATTATATTATTTTTTTTCAAAATGTTTCGGCTGAAAAGAAAGAAGGGGCAACACGATTAGAAATAAAGTAAGGAGGCGTATATAAGAAGGCTCGACTTTTTAAATTAAATTTCATCCGATTGTTTATCAATTTAAATTTCCAGCACGTTTATATATCGTACACTCACACACTAACTCCGATCAAAACGAAATTTGAAATCCAATAATAATTCAATATTACGGACCCAATGGAACTGGTTTCGTCGAATTCCGAGACTGCGCCTTGCAAGGCTATTTTTAAATTCAATTTGAACGATGAAATTTCAAAAATGAATAAATCACTATTAAATTTAATTTTAAAACTTCTATTATCTTCAATATTATCAATATAAATTTTATAAGTCTTCTAGTTATTTTTAATCGGCTTAAAATTCTAGATTCAATAATTTTCCCAACTTCAAATTATTTAATTCAATAATTAAATTATCGAATAAATTGTGATATTCGTAATTCAAGTTAAAATTTCTCTATTGAATACTTATAATCAATTAAATATTCCGATTTTAATTGCTTGAAAATTCCAGGTCGTCACATTCCTCCCACTTAAAAGAATTTCGTCCCCGAAATTACTAGTTAGGAAGAATGGTCCAATACCCGTTACTATTTTTCCAAAACCAACAATTTAACATCCTACCAACTATCTTTTTTATAAAAGACACATTACCTTTCTTATTAACTTTCCAAACTCTCCCATAATTTGCAAACAATCCTATTTGCCCAATCATTCAAGTTTTAATCTTAAAATCAAATCTGAATTATCAAAATTTTCTCAAAAATTTTCTAACTCTCTATATTTCCGGAAAATTTTGGCAGAGTCTCCTTTGTACGGAGGAGCTTTTGCAATTTGACAAAAAATATAAATATATATACATCGACCCACACGGTCGGAAAAACCAAAAACAGTTCATATTTCCTATTTTTATTGTGTAGGCGTACCTTATTTAGCATTTTAAGCAAGCGGCTTATAATTTTTAACAACTAGCACAACCCAATCCAGCCACACGGCTTCCAGGTACCTGTACTTACTCAATTTAAACATGTAAGTGCCATATATATGAAGTTTAACAACATATCACTTATTTGCAAGCATATGAATTCTGAAAGAAATTCACACCAAACATTTTTTGGTAAGCAACTTATACAAATTTCATAATAATTCCACTGTTCCAATTAATTTATAAACCATTTTCATTCAATTTGAAAAGTTTTCAATCCATTCGTATACGACTTCATCAATTTGAATGGTTTAAAACTCAATCGCTTACATTTAATTTATTTTTAAGCAAACCGAGCTCATATTTAATTCAATTGCTCTCAATATCAATTTATTCTATGCAATTTGACGAGATCTATGTGAATAAATAAGTACTTATGTTTTATAACCAATTTAAATTGATTTCAACTCAATTTATACTTAATCCTATTCCATTTTTAAATTTATTCACAATCCATATATTCTCATTTTCATTGCATTTTAAATTTGAATCCATTCGCTTCATTATTCAACGGGTTCCATTAAAAACCATTTGATCTAGTTCGACACATTCTGTTTAAATTCCATTCACAATCCATTCATTTACATTTCATTCCATATTTGTTTATTCCAAACTATTTTATTTAGCTCGAAGACAATCCGGGCTATTCCATTCAATAACCATTTCAATTTTATTCACGATCTATTCATTTGTGATTCATTTAAAACCATTCTATTAACTTGAAAACATTTTATTTTCCTTATTGTCTCTAGTTTTTTTTTCTTTTTCTTTCAATTCCTTAACAATTTAAATGGTTTACAATTATTTATTTAAGAATTTTCATTCCATTAAATATTATCTGTAGCCCACCAAATTTTATTTCGATTAAAATTTATTTTCACTTGATTTAAAACCAATCCAATATTATTAAACTTAGTTTAAGTTGAATTCAATTCAACTCTCCTCCATCTATTCAGCTTAAGTCAATTTACTTCAATTTATTCAAATTTTAAACTTAAGCTCATTTTCATTTTTCAGATAAATTTTCTCTTTTTTTCAACTTAACTTTCTCTCAATTAAATCTCATATTAAACTACAAATTTATTTGATTAGTTATTATAAAATTTAGCTTTCCAGATTCGCTCATTCAATTTATTACAAGGCCATTTCCAATTTATTTCCACTTATTTGGATTTTATTTGTAATTCCTACCATTACTATTTTAATCTATTTCATTTTCCTTTATTCGACACATTTCCAATTATATTTAATTTGTTAACACTTCAAGTTAAATTTTCAATTTATAACTCAAGTTTTGAATCCACTATCCATTTTCAATTTACCACCCAATTTATTAACCACAATTTAATTACATTTACTTCACTATCCATCTAGGTCGAATTTGATTTTAACTTGAGTTTTATTTTCAAACTTCATTGTTAACTTACAATTCAGCTTTATTTAACTACAATAGGTACCATTTACACATTTCATTAACTAATTTATTAACAAATTAGTTCTCCCCTATTTATAAATAGTTCAAGACTTGATTTTAAACCTTAAAATATCCTTATTTAATTTTCTTAAGTTCAAATTTATTTTATAATTCAAGTTTGGATTTTTATTTTATTTTCCAATTCAACAAACAATATTTATTTTGGGTTTTCTATTTCACTTTCAAATTTTTTAAGTCATAACTTATTATTTACACAATTCCATTCATTATAGGCTTGAATATGTTCATCTTTTATTTTTAACTCAAGCCTTCTATTTATTTATATCCCAAGCATATTTTATTTCTATGGATTTTTAATTCTCTTATAAGTTATTCTGATTTATTTATTTCAATTCAATCCTTATCCAACTTATTTTCCATTTATTCGGGTAAGAATCTAATTCCATTCAATAATTCAATTGAACTCTTATTCCAATTCAATTTTATTTTAACTCAGTTTTATTTAACTCAATTCGATTTTAACTTAATTCGAATACAACTGGATATTATTTTCAGCCTATCCAATTACTTTCAATCTGGTCAAAATTTTATTTCCCATCCAAGTTAATTTCATTTTTAATTTTTCTCTTTAAATTTAAATTCCAACATTCAAAGCTTATATTCCCTTCCTGATTTGAAAATCATCTCAATTTATAAGCTTACAACCTATCTCATCAGGATTTTTAAATACCCGGCTTTGGTTTCAAATCATTTTAAAATCTTCAACATCTCAAATTCACATTTCTCAAAAGTCAAAGCAATCCTGGTTTTATCCCCAGCAAATTTCCTTAGAAATTTTCAAAAACAACTAGCTTTCCTAAACAAATCAATTTGGTAGCAATCCGTCACTTAGGAATTCGAAAATGAATACTGATGATGCAGCCGTCATCATCAGAATTATTTCCCAATGATCCAAGTGATTTCAATGCTATATCACATTCAAAATCCCTTTAAAACACATTTTCTTTCAGAAATACCTCTAAAACAATAATGTTATTATTTATCTTCGAATACTTCGATAAACACTTCCAAAATCTCCGGGATTTTAAATTTCCAAATCCGGCTTAAATCAATTTTAACTATAATTCATTTTTATAGTTTATGCTTATACAAATTTCCATTTGATTATATTTCAGTTTATAAATTACCTTTATAATTCATATTTATAAATTTCATTTTATAATGAATTTATCTCTTAAACTCTGGTTACATTTCAATTTCTAGTTAAATTTTCACTTAACAATGATAATACTTTAATATTATCATTTCTAACATCCAAGCAACCATATGTTAGCTAAAATAGTTTACAAAAACTTTCTTTATATCAAAATATATTTTGGGTAAAGTTATTTCATTTACCCATATTTAAAACAGTACCGTGTCAATTGTTCTATTCAAGTGTTTAAAACCCCTTCAATACAGTTGCACAGACTGTGCCGACGAAGGTTCATATGCCACTCAATAAATCAATCAACACAATATTAAAACAATTTATATTCACTAACAAATACGCGCTCATATTTATTAATACGCTCAAACTCATTATAGAGTACTACGGACTCTATTTTAAATGAGTAATTCCCACCAGAGCCAAGGTTATCTCCAACCTAAGCTCTGATACCAACTGTAACGGTGTAACGATTAGAATTTTTCGCGTTCGAAAATCGACATCCATACTTTACATTGTACTCGAATGCCGCAGATTCGACCGTTCAAATTCGAGTCGCCGGAGCTTATAACACATTAAGTACAACACAGCGGAAGAAATGAATAACATATATCAATGTACAACATTTGATACAATATCTGATACAACAGAATGATACAATGAACATCAATATACATCAGAGTTACAAGAAATAGCAGCGGAAAGAAAAAGATAACACTAGCAGCGGAACAAAATCTCCAAAATAGTCTTCAAGAAAGAACTCCAGCATCAGTAATCTCCATCTCCAAAGCACCAATCCAGAAATAGCTTGTACTCCCAATCAAGATGAACAGAAGCAACTCTAGAGAGCCAAATCCTAAGGCTGAAAGCTATCGAATCTACACCTACTATAGATTGTCTGAAAATCCCAACTCTAGACTGCCCGTGTGGGAAATAGTGGGCACCCAGAGTTTAGGAAAGGAACAATAAACTCCAGGTCAGTCATGGGACTGGTATGAGCAAACAAAAACATTTGGTCTTTTAAAACAAACAACATAATTTAAATTTGAAATCCGCAATGCTTTTTGAAAAATGAAACTACCATAAGGCCTCCCGGCACACACACAATGCAAACGCACACATGGGGGAGATTTCTCCTTATGATAGTCAAACATGCTTACTACGAGAAAATCCTTTGATATTATTATTAGTGCATAGTGGAAAATCTTTCGAAAGTATAATATAAATCCTAGCCAGCATAGGTACCATGATACTATGCCTACTATAGCTGCCATGTTAAATGGCAGGTTCTACAACTAAAACCGTACAAGGCACGTATTGGATGAATGGATTTCCAACAAATGGTCAGGCTAAGGAACTTCCTACTGCCACATGGGATCGCCTCTGGTGGGACGTCCCGAGAAACTAACGTTACGGTTAGATCTCTGCCAACACAAGGCCGGGTTACCTCTGTAACTAGGTAACTACTACACGAATATGCCATCCCCCGGTCCTTTGGGACCTTTATCCGAGGCGCCTCAAAGCAACAACCACACAGTAAATGAGATTGGAGCAACCACATAGGTTAAATACCAGGGCTCCATACCTGATACCACCCTTTACCAAAAGGGAATGACACATCCTAAAGGGAGCGACCCTCATAACCTTGCCGCATCTTTCCTGTTTCGACCATTTCCGGGGTGTGAGGTCCTGATGCAGTCTCGTCCACAAAGCTACGCTTTGGCACAAAGCCATGCTTTGGGTCAACAGATGACCAAAGCAATGATCACAAAGATAAATGATCAAACAAATGATCATATCACAAATGATCAACCAATGATCATCACACAGCAGCACTCAGCATGCCACATTACCAAGTTGGGAATATATCACTGATAAATATCAACTACATAACCTCTGAGCTCGTACGTCTCAGAGAAGGGTGTTAAGCTAAGAGAATAAATTCTCCGCCACCAAGCAGAAATGTATTTGATAGAGATCAGTTAATATCTCAAAGTGTAATGTCGGGCATACAACCATACAAGTCTGTCCCGGGTTCGAACAGAACCGAAGGCACTTCCGAAGAAGCCCTTGCAAATCCGGATAATCCCTAATCACGTCCGGACTTCCCATCACATATGAAGATCTCTATACCGGGGATCAGCCAGTGCAGAGACAATCGATGAGTTATCCTTTTGTTTTTGGAAATATCCGGTCTTCACCACCGGTCTTCAATTGCTATCCATAACGTCGTATCACTATCCGGAATGGGCTTATATGACACAAGGTCCTCCCCCGGCTAAACCGAATAATGAGCGCCATATTTTAAAACATATGGATATGGGATTTTAGTTAAGTCACAACTTATAAAATCCAAAACTTTTCTTTCAATGGTTAAACAAATTACCATTTTGAATCTTTAAACCAAAAGATTTATTTCACAAAGTTTCACCTAGTTTCACAAAGATCTATTCATAGATTCAAAACAACTTCCATTCCGATTGGATTAACTCAATAAATCTTTAAATTAAAGATTTAATTTATAGCTTTCAAAAACCCGTTCCAAAGATTTATTTATAACTTGGAATACCATTTTCATTTCAAAACTTGAATTCCTTTTAACATACATTGGAAATCCATTTCTTATATGAAAGCTTCTATTATTTGAAAACGACAGTTTTCGTTTCAGAAAAGTCCGATTTATACAAGTTGGAATCTTGGGTTAATTTTAAATTTCAAAACATCACTTTTAAATTGGTTTAAAAACCCCATATAAACCCATTTATAAGTTGGATAACTTTTTAAAACCCTAGTTTCCAAATCATAGAATTCAATTCAATTATTGAATTCAAATTTAACTCAAATTATTTAAATTTCAAAACTCAATTAAGTTATTCACATAACTTTTATTTTTTGAAATTCATTTTTTTCAAAACTTCAATTCTAATTCCAAAACTATTTTGGATTCAAAAATTCAAATTTTAAAACAATTTCAAAATCTGTGACTTAACCCATTTCCACGTGCAATCCATATTTGTGTGTGTATAAGTGTGGTCCAGGGGTTTTACACAATAGTGCACAACATCATCATCACAGATTCAATCACAAAGATAAGCAGTATAACCCATAGCGCTTATCTATATTCATAGATTCATAGATAAAGTAAATTATCAATCACAAAAATTCACTAATATGATTCGATGTGGGTTTCAGATAACCAGCTGGAATCCGACTCCCTGTCGCATCGAAATTCAAATGTCGTTTTACGGGTCAAAGGGTTTCATATTCATACAACAGTATATTCATCACAAATATAGCAGATCAGCACAAAGTATCACATAGCATCACATCACATATCAAATATATCAATCCATCACACAACATTCAATAACAATCAGCATCTACAATTAAGATGAATAAACTGGGTGGTTTTAAATTTATTACCTACATGATTACTTTCATTTATTATTCCTAATTAATTAACTATCCGTATTTATTCAATTAATAAATCTTCAATTATTAATTTAAAATCTAATATCATTCAATTAATGATTTCTTGATTACAAATTAATTATTCTAAGAAAAATTAATCTTAAACTTTAATTAATCAAATTAAAACCCTTAATTACTTTAACTAATTATCCATTTCATTAATTAATTAATTATATTAATTATCCATTTGTACTACCTTAATAAATAAATGAATTACAAATCATTAAACTTTTCTTTATCTTTAGATAAACATTCCTTATTTAAATTATGCATTTAAAAACAATTTTTTTTTAAATCTACATTAAATTCCATTTAACATTTTCTTTAAACTCAAGACTCAATTTTTTCTTAAATAAGAGTTTAAAACAATACACAACTTAATCTTATATGTTTAAAAGAAACATATTCTTTATTAATAAGTTTAAAACAATTTAGATTTCAATTCAACTTGAATTCAAATAAATTTAAAAATTGCTTTAAAATCTCAAAACTGAAATATAACTTCCATTTCCAATTTAGTTTAAACTCTTTAAAACTCTTGCTACAATTTCACCTTCAATTCAAATGTAAATCATTTGAAAGCAATTTAAATTTAAATTCTTTACTTTAAAACTGAAGTTTAAAAAAAAAATTAAATCCAGATTTAAATCTCAGTTTTTAATTCAGTTTGTATTTTTAATTTACATACCTAACCTTCCAATTCAAAATGCAAATCACATATACATTCACACTTGAGAATTTAAAATCAAATTTGAATTTGAAACATAATTACTTCCAAATCTCTGATAATCAAATCTGATCTCATATTTAAAATTCCAAATTAAGAACTAAGTTTAAATCTCCACCTTAAATTTAAATTTACTTTTACATTTTAAAACAGAAGAACAGTTTCCGTTTAGTTTTGAAAACCAAACTTTTAAAATTTACTGAATTCAAATTATTTCAAAGAACAGAATTCAAACTCATTTGAATTCATGTTTAAACTCAGTTTTAAAATCCTAAATTAAATTTTAGTTTGCAGATTTCTTTTACTTAAATTTAATAAGCCTGGGAAACAGATTTCTAACACATCTTAAAACTAATTAAAACTTCAAAACTTAAATTATTTCAAAAGCCCAAAACTAAATTAATTGCATTTATATTTAAAATTTTAGATTCAACTTAGTTTCTCCAGATTTTTGTTTGAATTTTATCTTTATTTCAAAATTTGGAAACCTAGAAAAAAAACAGTTTTCTGTTTCTACCTGAAACATTCATGCACCCGAGCCACCATATAATTACTTCGAGTCAGTAGCCTCACTGCTTCGAGTCATTTCCTACTTCCCCCGAGGCCAACCCGAGTCAAAACACTGCAATCCCAATACCCCTGAAACCTGAAACAGCCTTCACCCAATATCACCTAAAACCTGTCAACACCATTAACTACCATCTCCGACCAACATCATCGACCAAACTCCGGTGATTGCTTCATCACTATACCATCCATCAATACCCCAAACAGCTTCGAACTCGATTCACTGAGGAGTTCGAAATTTACCCAAAACTGTAACCCATATAAACTAGGTTTCTTGACAGAAATTCCCAAATTTCATTCTCAAATTTGAATTGCAAACAAATTCAATAATTTTCTAGTGATCTATGATAGATCAACTATCACCAGAGACAATTTCAACCAAATCAAATGTAAGGTTCAATTGAACTAGACTAAACTGTAAAATACAGTGTTCTTTAAACTGCTCCTTATTTCAATCACAATAAATTTAAGTTTTTGTTTTTAAAATTCTTGAATTTACTCACTGATTTTATTAATAAACCTGGAATATTACATCATATAGTTTAAATTTATCACTCTAGTCAATTTAGTTTTGTGTAATTTGATTTTCCAGAATTCCAGATATCATATTTATTTTATATACAATTTGAACTTACACCATTCAAAAGCAAACAAAATTTGTTCAAAAATTTAATTTCAATTCAGCAAACGAGTTAAAGGAAAATCAAGAAATCAAACATAAGTTTAAAGATCACACATGCACAATCCTCTTCTTGTTTTACAGACATATCTATATGCAGGTAATTTCTTAAATATTCATTTGTACTTTATAAACATGCACACATATAAATATTCGCTGCAACTTCATCTTATCTCAGATTAAACATGCAATCAACCTACTTAATTTTTTTGAAAAGAGGAGTTACTCACCTTAATTCAAAGTGCAGAGCATATTTCATTATGCAGGTTCCAGAGTTTTGAAAATGTGAAATGCAGGCACTTTGTCTTGCTTTTAAAATTGAAATGCAGTAGCTTCTTGTTCCAGAGTTATGAAATGCAGGCTTGAATGCTTTTTAAAAACATGCAGCTTCTACTTGGTGCATGCAGGCCTTGCTTGCAATTTGCAGATGCAAAGAAATGCAGAGCTTCTTGATTCATACATGCATGTTCCAGGGTTTGAAAATGAATGCATGCTGGCCTTCTAACTTGGAATTGCAGATTTGTTTTCATATGCAAAAACATGCAGGCAGAAATTTAGGAAAAGAGGAGTTGTTTGGTTTCAGATTTGAAATGCAGGGCTTTCACTTGTTTCTAACATGCAGGCTTCTTTTCTTTTATTTTGAGTTCAAACTGAATTGTTTTTTTTCTTCTTATCTTATGTTTTGAACAGCTTTATGGCTTTGAAAGATGTGAAGCCAAATCTTTTTCTACTATTTTTTCAGATTTGTTGGAAAGTTGCATAATTGCATATGGGAAAATGGAAGGGTTTTTGTAATTTTTTTATTTAATTTTTTTATTTAATTAATTGCATTGAAGGCCACTTGTTAGAAATCATCATGATATAAAGTTTTGTTAATCTCTTCACTCCAAACCCATGTGCATGTATGTATATGTTTACATTTGTATACATGTTTTCTTTGTTTTAACCTTTGTTTTAAGTTAAATACTTATGTTCATCTTTAAACAATTTATATAGTTTTAAACATAACTTTATATTGTATTTATTTTCAATACATCTATATTTATAAACTTAAGATGTTCAACTTATTAACAAACACTTATTTTTTTAAAACTTTCATAATTAAATTCACAATAAAATCTCAAATCTTTTAAATTCCAAATTCAATCTAAAAATGCATATTATTATTTATTCTGTAAATCTTCCAATTGATTCAACTTTTAATTCTAAAAAATTAAAAATTAACTACAAAAATTCCATAATTTAATTCCAAAAATTAAATAAATTGTCAAATTATCTTGTTCAAAATTCAGGAATGTTACAAACTTCCCCCCTTAAGAAAATTTCGTCCTCGAAATTTGAAAGTAGGAAGACAGCCAATGATGGATAGATACACAAGGATAGATAATCGACTCATAAATCAGGCCGATTAACTATTCTGCATTTGGATTACCAAATAAGAATATCAACAATAGATATGAGAACAATCTCATACAATTATTTCACAAGATAATCGGGCTCACCGGTCTACGAATATGCAAGGGCATTGACTAGTTCGAAGAGATAACTAATCGTTCGTAGAATATATCGGATCCCAGAGAATAGATAGATGGATCAAATCTTCATATTAGTTAACCAATTTACTAATTTAAAATTTCCAATTTATTTAATATTTTCAATTTCAAATTCATTAGAGTTTAGATCGAAAAGCTGATAAGAAACCGATGAAGATACGAAGTAAGAATTTCCTACAACAATACGTATGGCCATCATCACACCGAAACTTCTTTCTGGAGCAGTCACGAAGCAATCAAAAGAATTCGAAATTGAATCAAAGGAGATTGATAGAGAAAAGATATTCCCACTGTTGCAGGGTATTGACCATTTGTAGTGGTACTCCCCTGTCCCCTATCTCGTTCTCTTCTCGCACTCATACTCACTATCAGTGGATAGTAAGAGAATTTACTGAGGCATTCGAACGGATATCTCAGGGATATACTCATTCTAGGGTTTACTTCACCCTATCTCTAATGAGTTACTTAATGTGTTATACTCCTGAGCTAAAGTTTTAACCTTCAGCTCTGATACCAAGTGTAACGATTCGAATTTTTCGCGTTCGAAAATCGACATCCATACTTTACATTGTACTCGAATGCCGCAGATTCGACCGTTCAAATTCGAGTCGCCGGAGCTTATAACACATTAAGTACAACACAGCGGAAGAAATGAATAACATATATCAATGTACAACATTTGATACAATATCTGATACAACAGAATGATACAATGAACATCAATATACATCAGAGTTACAAGAAATAGCAGCGGAAAGAAAAAGATAACACTAGCAGCGGAACAAAATCTCCAAAATAGTCTTCAAGAAAGAACTCCAGCATCAGTAATCTCCATCTCCAAAGCACCAATACAGAAATAGCTTGTACTCCCAATCAAGATGAACAGAAGCAACTCTAGAGAGCCAAATCCTAAGGCTGAAAGCTATCGAATCTACACCTACTATAGATTATCTGAAAATCCCAACTCTAGACTGCCCGTGTGGGAAATAGTGGGCACCCAGAGTTTAGGAAAGGAACAATAAACTCCAGGTCAGTCATGGGACTGGTATGAGCAAACAAAAACATTTGGTCTTTTAAAACAAACAACAGAATTTAAATTTGAAATCCGCAATGCTTTTTGAAAAATGAAACTACCATAAGGCCTCCCGGCACACACACAATGCAAACGCACACATGGGGGAGATTTCTCCTTATGATAGTCAAACATGCTTACTACAAGAAAATCCTTTGATATTATTATTAGTGCATAGTGGAAAATCTTTCGAAAGTATAATATAAATCCTAGCCAGCATAGGTACCATGATACTATGCCTACTATAGCTGCCATGTTAAAAGGCAGGTTCTACAACTAAAACCGTACAAGGCACATATTGGATGAATGGATTTCCAACAAATGGTCAGGCTAAGGAACTTCCTACTGCCACATGGGATCGCCTCTGGTGGGACGTCCCGAGAAACTAACGTTACGGTTAGATCTCTGCCAACACAAGGCCGGGTTACCTCTGTAACTAGGTAACTACTACACGAATATGCCATCCCCCGGTCCTTTGGGACCTTTATCCGAGGCGCCTCAAAGCAACAACCACACAGTAAATGAGATTGGAGCAACCACATAGGTTAAATACCAGGGCTCCATACCTGATACCACCCTTTACCAAAAGGGAATGACACACCCTAAAGGGAGCGACCCTCATAACCTTGCCGCATCTTTCCTGTTTCGACCATTTCCGGGGTGTGAGGTCCTGATGCAGTCTCGTCCACAAAGCTACGCTTTGGCACAAAGCCATGCTTTGGGTCAACAGATGACCAAAGCAATGATCACAAAGATAAATGATCAAACAAATGATCATATCACAAATGATCAACCAATGATCATCACACAGCAGCACTCAGCATGCCACATTACCAAGTTGGGAATATATCACTGATAAATATCAACTACATAACCTCTGAGCTCGTACGTCTCAGAGAAGGGTGTTAAGCTAAGAGAATAAATTCTCCGCCACCAAGCAGAAATGTATTTGATAGAGATCAGTTAATATCTCAAAGTGTAATGTCGGACATACAACCATACAAGTCTGTCCCGGGTTCGAACAGAACCGAAGGCACTTCCGAAGAAGCCCTTGCAAATCCGGATAATCCCTAATCACGTCCGGACTTCCCATCACATATGAAGATCTCTATACCGGGGATCAGCCAGTGCAGAGACAATCGATGAGTTATCCTTTTGTTTTTGGAAATATCCGGTCTTCACCACCGGTCTTCAATTGCTATCCATAACGTCGTATCACTATCCGGAATGGGCTTATATGACACAAGGTCCTCCCCCGGCTAAGCCGAATAATGAGCGCCATATTTTAAAACATATGGATATGGGATTTTAGTTAAGTCACAACTTATAAAATCCAAAACTTTTCTTTCAATGGTTAAACAAATTACCATTTTGAATCTTTAAACCAAAAGATTTATTTCACAAAGTTTCACCTAGTTTCACAAAGATCTATTCATAGATTCAAAACAACTTCCATTCCGATTGGATTAACTCAATAAATCTTTAAATTAAAGATTTAATTTATAGCTTTCAAAAACCCATTCCAAAGATTTATTTATAACTTGGAATACCATTTTCATTTCAAAACTTGAATTCCTTTTAACATACATTGGAAATCCATTTCTTATATGAAAGCTTCTATTATTTGAAAACGACAGTTTTCGTTTCAGAAAAGTCCGATTTATACAAGTTGGAATCTTGGGTTAATTTTAAATTTCAAAACATCACTTTTAAATTGGTTTAAAAACCCCATATAAACCCATTTATAAGTTGGATAACTTTTTAAAACCCTAGTTTCCAAATCATAGAATTCAATTCAATTATTGAATTCAAATTTAACTCAAATTATTTAAATTTCAAAACTCAATTAAGTTATTCACATAACTTTTATTTTTTCAAAACTTCAATTCTAATTCCAAAACTATTTTGGATTCAAAAATTCAAATTTTAAAACAATTTCAAAATCTGTGACTTAACCCATTTCCACGTGCAATCCATATTTGTGTGTGTATAAGTGTGGTCCAGGGGTTTTACACAATAGTGCACAACATCATCATCACAGATTCAATCATAAAGATAAGCAGTATAACCCATAGCGCTTATCTATATTCACAGATTCATAGATAAAGTAAATTATCAATCACAAAAATTCACTAATATGATTCGATGTGGGTTTCGGATAACCAGCTGGAATCCGACTCCCTGTCGCATCGAAATTCAAATGTCGTTTTACGGGTCAAAGGGTTTCATATTCATACAACAGTATATTCATCACAAATATAGCAGATCAGCACAAAGTATCACATAGCATCACATCACATATCAAATATATCAATCCATCACACAACATTCAATAACAATCAGCATCTACAATTAAGATGAATAAACTGGGTGGTTTTAAATTTATTACCTACATGATTACTTTCATTTATTATTCCTAATTAATTAACTATCCATATTTATTCAATTAATAAATCTTCAATTATTAATTTAAAATCTAATATCATTCAATTAATGATTTCTTGATTACAAATTAATTATTCTAAGAAAAATTAATCTTAAACTTTAATTAATCAAATTAAAACCCTTAATTACTTTAACTAATTATCCATTTCATTAATTAATTAATTATATTAATTATCCATTTGTACTACCTTAATAAATAAATGAATTACAAATCATTAAACTTTTCTTTATCTTTAGATAAACATTCCTTATTTAAATTATGCATTTAAAAACAAAATGTTTTTAAATCTACATTAAATTCCATTTAACATTTTCTTTAAACTCAAGACTCAAATTTTTCTTAAATAAGAGTTTAAAACAATACACAACTTAATCTTATATGTTTAAAAGAAACATATTCTTTATTAATAAGTTTAAAACAATTTAGATTTCAATTCAACTTGAATTCAAATAAATTTAAAAATTGCTTTAAAATCTCAAAACTGAAATATAACTTCCATTTCCAATTTAGTTTAAACTCTTTAAAACTCTTGCTACAATTTCACCTTCAATTCAAATGTAAATCATTTGAAAGCAATTTAAATTTAAATTCTTTACTTTAAAACTGAAGTTTAAAAAAAATTTAAATCCAGATTTAAATCTCAGTTTTTAATTCAGTTTGAATTTTTAATTTACATACCTAACCTTCCAATTCAAAATGCAAATCACATATACATTCACACTTGAGAATTTAAAATCAAATTTGAATTTGAAACATAATTACTTCCAAATCTCTGATAATCAAATCTGATCTCATATTTAAAATTCCAAATTAAGAACTAAGTTTAAATCTCCACCTTAAATTTAAATTTACTTTTACATTTTAAAACAGAAGAACAGTTTCCGTTTAGTTTTGAAAACCAAACTTTTAAAATTTACTGAATTCAAATTATTTCAAAGAACAGAATTCAAGCTCATTTGAATTCATGTTTAAACTCAGTTTTAAAATCCTAAATTAAATTTTAGTTTGCAGATTTCTTTTACTTAAATTTAATAAGCCTGGGAAACAGATTTCTAACACATCTTAAAACTAATTAAAACTTCAAAACTTAAATTATTTCAAAAGCCCAAAACTAAATTAATTGCATTTATATTTAAAATTTTAGATTCAACTTAGTTTCTCCAGATTTTTGTTTGAATTTTATCTTTATTTCAAAATTTGGAAACCTAGAAAAAAAACAGTTTTCTGTTTCTACCTGAAACATTCATGCACCCGAGCCACCATATAATTACTTCGAGTCAGTAGCCTCACTGCTTCGAGTCATTTCCTACTTCCCCCGAGGCCAACCCGAGTCAAAACACTGCAATCCCAATACCCCTGAAACCTGAAACAGCCTTCACCCAATATCACCTAAAACCTGTCAACACCATTAACTACCATCTCCGACCAACATCATCGACCAAACTCCGGTGATTGCTTCATCACTATACCATCCATCAATACCCCAAACAGCTTCGAACTCGATTCACTGAGGAGTTCGAAATTTACCCAAAACTGTAACCCATATAAACTAGGTTTCTTGACAGAAATTCCCAAATTTCATTCTCAAATTTGAATTGCAAACAAATTCAATAATTTTCTAGTGATCTATGATAGATCAACTATCACCAGAGACAATTTCAACCAAATCAAATGTAAGGTTCAATTGAACTAGACTAAACTGTAAAATACAGTGTTCTTTAAACTGCTCCTTATTTCAATCACAATAAATTTAAGTTTTTGTTTTTAAAATTCTTGAATTTACTCACTGATTTTATTAATAAACCTGGAATATTACATCATATAGTTTAAATTTATCACTCTAGTCAATTTAGTTTTGTGTAATTTGATTTTCCAGAATTCCAGATATCATATTTATTTTATATACAATTTGAACTTACACCATTCAAAAGCAAACAAAATTTGTTCAAAAATTTAATTTCAATTCAGCAAACGAGTTAAAGGAAAATCAAGAAATCAAACATAAGTTTAAAGATCACACATGCACAATCCTCTTCTTGTTTTACAGACATATCTATGTGCAGGTAATTTCTTAAATATTCATTTGTACTTTATAAACATGCACACATATAAATATTCGCTGCAACTTCATCTTATCTCAGATTAAACATGCAATCAACCTACTTAATTTTTTTGAAAAGAGGAGTTACTCACCTTAATTCAAAGTGCAGAGCATATTTCATTATGCAGGTTCCAGAGTTTTGAAAATGTGAAATGCAGGCACTTTGTCTTGCTTTTAAAATTGAAATGCAGTAGCTTCTTGTTCCAGAGTTATGAAATGCAGGCTTGAATGCTTTTTAAAAACATGCAGCTTCTACTTGGTGCATGCAGGCCTTGCTTGCAATTTGCAGATGCAAAGAAATGCAGAGCTTCTTGATTCATACATGCATGTTCCAGGGTTTGAAAATGAATGCATGCTGGCCTTCTAACTTGGAATTGCAGATTTGTTTTCATATGCAAAAACATGCAGGCAGAAATTTAGGAAAAGAGGAGTTGTTTGGTTTCAGATTTGAAATGCAGGGCTTTCACTTGTTTCTAACATGCAGGCTTCTTTTCTTTTATTTTGAGTTCAAACTGAATTGTTTTTTTTCTTC
The DNA here is from genome assembly GCA_030765085.1 of Allium cepa. NCBI lineage: Eukaryota > Viridiplantae > Streptophyta > Magnoliopsida > Asparagales > Amaryllidaceae > Allium > Allium cepa. The sequence goes on along the minus strand of CM060943.1, from coordinate 544,123,002 downwards.
TTATCTTATGTTTTGAACAGCTTTATGGCTTTGAAAGATGTGAAGCCAAATCTTTTTCTACTATTTTTTCAGATTTGTTGGAAAGTTGCATAATTGCATATGGGAAAATGGAAGGGTTTTTGTAATTTTTTTATTTAATTTTTTTATTTAATTAATTGCATTGAAGGCCACTTGTTAGAAATCATCATGATATAAAGTTTTGTTAATCTCTTCACTCCAAACCCATGTGCATGTATGTATATGTTTACATTTGTATACATGTTTTCTTTGTTTTAACCTTTGTTTTAAGTTAAATACTTATGTTCATCTTTAAACAATTTATATAGTTTTAAACATAACTTTATATTGTATTTATTTTCAATACATCTATATTTATAAACTTAAGATGTTCAACTTATTAACAAACACTTATTTTTTTAAAACTTTCATAATTAAATTCACAATAAAATCTCAAATCTTTTAAATTCCAAATTCAATCTAAAAATGCATATTATTATTTATTCTGTAAATCTTCCAATTGATTCAACTTTTAATTCTAAAAAATTAAAAATTAACTACAAAAATTCCATAATTTAATTCCAAAAATTAAATAAATTGTCAAATTATCTTGTTCAAAATTCAGGAATGTTACAAACGGTCTAGGCTTTTAAACCATCGACAGCGGCCACAACTGGTAGGCTTTTCAACCATCCCCACCGTGGCTTACATTGGTACCTCGGGTTTGCTTTTACGGCCAGCCTCTTGACTCGCAACCAACCCCTCCGGGGACATGTAGGGGTAAGAGTCTCCCGTTCGCCACCAAACGCGAAGAGAGAACCCCCTATCATGCTGTAATATAGCGAACTCGATCATTGGGTTTTATAAATTTCTTTACCCCTTTAAATAACTTGAACAATTTATTTCCATTTTATAAATTTTCTTTAAGTGACTAAGAACAAATTAATTTCCATAATTCATTATTTGAAAATTCAAAGTTTAAATTTATTTAAAGGGATTAAGAAGTAATTTGAGAACTAAAAAAAATTGGTATTCTTAGTTAAGAATATTTTATATCATAATTAAGAAATAAAATCTGAAGTTAATAGATTTTGAAGTAAAAAGGGAGTAAATTGGAAATCAATTTGGAAATTGATTCAAGTGTTTGAAATTGAAAATTTAAAGAGGAATGTGAAGAGAAGTATATTTCTCTGGATAGCCAAGTACGTTCAAAGTAAATTTTTAAATATATGTTAAAAGCTTTAATGTTGTTTTAAAAAGCATGTTTTAGAAAATTTATTATTTCTGAATGTTTAAAATTCTAAAGTAAATATTTTTTTTCAAATCTATTATTGTAATAATTATTTAAAGGTGACTTAGTATTTTATTTTAAAAAGTGAAAACCTAGTTTTATATTTATAAAGTAACATTATTTTCAAATATTCACATAGTATGTATTTTTAACAAATTATTGAAATAGTTTTAACTTAAATATTTTAAAGTATATTTCAAAGTAAGTGTTTTAAATTACTTTTAAAATCTAAAGTTTTGTGCTTGGTGATTTCAGAAGAAATGAAAAATATTTGGGAAATTTATTCACAAATGGAAGATAGTTTTTAAAACTGTTTTCAAAAGGGTTTGAAAGTGAAAATATATCTTGCGAAGATATTTTTGAGGTTAATGAATAATTTGGAAAATTATTTATTGTTGGATGGTTGTTGTGGATATTAATTGATAGTTAAATCATCGACTATCAATATTGGACAAATACGCTGATTGTTTCGAAGAGACCGGGATCGAGATTTATTTCTCGAAAATCACTTCGATCCGGTTTGTACGTTTTCGTGAAAAACGATTTTGGATTCGAAGATGGAGCAATGAAGTGCAAGGGCTAGTCACTACTAGTCCTGAGGATATTTCCAAAATGGATGTAGTAGGAATAGTGCCTTCGGTTCCGTTCGAACCCGGGATGGACTTGTATGGATGAATGCTAGCGAAACATCGTCAGGTGGACGATGGACATTCTTAGGGATATGTTCTAAAAAGGTAACGCTTAGCCTCAAGCCTCATCAAATGGGAATGACTGAAAATCAGGGGTTATGCAGCAAGGCTAGGTGGGTAGCACCCAAGCAGGGTGGGGTTATTCCTGTCTAAATGTCCCTTTTTATTTCGGCTTAGTGGATGGTTGTTGATCCCAACCGCAGGGTGATCTCACTCGGGATTATCCAGTAAGGGGTAGTCCCGGTCTTGTGTTGCAGGGGAGTGGGCATACTCCTCGGTACAGTGATCCAGGCCCCGTACTGTGACAGGTGGTACCCTAGTGCCTAGTCATTGGTTGGAAATCCATTCTCCCTACGAGCCTTGTATGAGTTTTGTTTGTATTACCCACTCTACGGCTAGTAGCTGGAATTTAATAATGTAACAATTTCAGCTATTTTATAAGTATTTGTATATAGACCCTATTATAATATCAGAGGAGTTTTACAAAACTTGTTTTAGCTATCGTAAGGTAAAAACCCGACATGTTTATTTGTAGCGTGGTCTTACGAGATGCTTTTGTTTTCAAAAGATTTTTGAAACTTTAATAATAAATTGAGTGTGATTTTCTCACGCTGGTATTCCAGACTGACTCGGGTGTTATTTAACTGTAATGCTCGGGTCAGACCGAGTATTATAGGATACAGGATATGATGCTGTGGAGCTTAGGAGACGAGCAGGATGACGATACGTACTCCCGTACTTGTTTATATATGTATATTCCACTGTGTTGAGTTATTGTGTATCCATTGTACGATGTTGATGTTGAACTGTGATTGATGTACTCTGATGATGTAATATACAAATAGAGATATTTGATTTTTTGAGTAAAGACCGTTTATTATGTATTATATTTTATTCCGCTGCGATGGTTAGATTCTGTTGTTAATTTCTATTTTCTTCTTCTACCTCTTCTTCTTTAATCCAAATGGTTCGTATTTCTGTAGAACTTGAGTTGATTTAGGTAGAATAGTGTTAACTCAGGGGCACGAATTTGCGGGCCGTTACAGTTGGATTAAAGAATACATCATTCCAAGTGAAACGACCCACAAATCCGTACCCCTCGAGTCAACACTATTCTACAACAATCAACTCAAGTTGCACATAAATACGAACCATTTGGTTAAAGAAGAAGAGGTAGAAGAAGAAATTAGAAATCAACATCAGAATCTAACCATCGCAGCGGAATAAAATATAATAGATAATATATGATCTTTACTCAAAATCAAATATATCTGTTTATATATTACATCATCAGAGTTCATTAGTCACATCTCAACCTCAATATCATACAAATGGATACACAACAACTCAAACACAACAGAATATATATAAACAAGTATGGAAGTACTTATCGTCATCCTGCTCGTCTCCTGAGCTCCACAGCATCATATCATGTATCCTATAATACTCGGACTGACCCGTGCATTACAGTTAAATAACACCCGAGTCAGTCTGGAATACCGGCGTGAGAAAATCACACTCAATTTATTATTAAAGTTTCAAAAATCCTTTGAAAACAAAAGCATCTCGTAAGACCACGCCACAAATAAACATGTCGGGTTTTTACCTTACGATAGCTAAAACAGTTTTTGTAGAAATCCTCTGATATTATAATAGGGTCTGTATACAAATACTTATAAAATAGCCGAAATTGTTACATTATTAAATTCCAGCTACTAGCCACAGAGTGGGTAATACAAACAAAACTCGTACAAGGCTCGTAGGGAGAATGGATTTCCAACTAATGACTAGGCGCTGGGGTACCACCTTCCACAATACGGGGCCTAGATCACCTTACCGAGGAGTACGCCCGCTCCCCTGCAACAAAAGACCGGGACTACCCCTTACTAGATAATCCCGAGTGAGATCACCCCGCGGTTGGGATCAGCAACCGCCCACTAAGCCGAAACAAAAAGGGACATCTAGACAGGGATGACCTCACCCTGCTTGGGTGCTACCCACCTAGCCTTGCTGCATAACCCCTGATTTTCAGTCATTCCCATTTGATGAGGCTTGAGGCTAAGCGTTACCATTTTAGAACATATCCCTTAGGATGCCCATCGCCCACCTGACGATGTCTCGCAAGCATTCATCCATACAAGTCCGTCCCGGGTTCGAACAGAACCGAAGACACTATTCCTACTACATCCATTTTGGAAATATCCCCAGGATTAGTAGCGATTAGCCCTTGCACTTCACTGCTCCATATTCGAATCCAAAATCTTTTTCACGAAAACATACAAACCGGATCGAAGTGGTTTTCGAGCAATAAATCTCGATCCCGGTCTCTTCGAAATGATCAACGCATTTGTCCAATATTGATAGTCGGTGATTTAACTATCAATTAATATTCATAAACAACCATCAATCAATAAATAATTTCCTAAATTATTTATTTATCTCAAAATATTTTTACAAGATATAATTTCACTTTCAAACCCTTTTGAAAACAATTTTCAAACTATCTTCACTTTTTCTCGGAATAAATTCCGAGCATTTCCATTTCCACTGAAATCACCAAGCACAAAACTTTAGATTTTTAAAATAATTTAAAAACACTTTATTGTAAAATATATTTAACATTTAATTTAGAAAATTTACTTTAATACTTAATTTAGAATAATACTTTAAACAAAATACCAAATCATTCTTTAAATAATTATTACGATAATAGATTAAACAAAATACTTACTTTGGAATTTACTCTTAAACATTTAAGTTAAAACTACTTCAATAATTTACTAAAAATACATACTATATAAACATTTGAAAATAATGTTACTTAATGAAATATAAAACTAGATTTCTTCTTTTAAAAACAAAATACTAAGTTACTTCTTAATAAATACTACTAAGTAGATTAAAAGAAAATACTTATTTTAGACTTTAAATATTAGAAATAATAAATTTTTCAAAACTTGCTTTCTTTAAAAACAACTTTAAAACATTTAATTTATATTTAAAAATTTACTTTTAAAAACATGTACTTGGCTATCCAGAGAAAATCCAACTTCAATCACTTAAATCAATTTCCCCAAATTGATTTCCAATTTATTTTATTTGAAATAAGTTTCTTTAATTACTCAATTCATTTCAAAATTCATTAGTTATGGACTTATTATTAATGTTATTATTTCCCGTTTGTTTTTAAACCTTTTTAACTGAAATATACGGATATCAGCTTTTCCCAACTTCTTCTTTATTCCTTTCAATAATTTAAATCTTAAATTTTAAATAAATGTTTTATTCTTTTAAATAATATCATTGAAGATTAAAATTCATTAACTTTCTGTTTATTCAAATTTCCTTTCTATACTCAAGAGTTATTTATTAAAATTTTAAAGTCGCTTTATTTCTTTCCAATGCATTTAAAAATTTATTCAAATTTCTATAATTATTTTACTTACAATTTCACTTCTTTTATTATCTTTCCAAAATCCAATTTATATTTTTGGTAATTCATCATACCCAATTATATCCAATCGAACCATAGCATTCAATATTTAAATAAAGATTATCATAGAATATCAAATAAACCACAACAAAGGGTATTAAATAATTTAAATAAATGTTGAGGGATCCATTTGGATCCCTCCAACCTGTTTTTCCTGCAAATCCGTACCCCTTGAGTCAACTGTAACGACGATAGGGATGCGATCGATCCTGGTTGAGGGCGGCGATGCATGGCTGCCGATTTTTGATTGACGATAGGGATGCGCTCAAAGTCGATTAGGGTTTTGCCTGGGTATGGGTTTCGATTGCTGTATCGAGTGGGGTGGAGGCGCGTTGTTCGTGGGAAGCTGTGGTGCTCGGGTTCGTTCCCGATGGAGGTCTCTGGAATTGGTGATCGATTGGTGATGGCTCTGGGGAGGTGTTCGTGTGTGCTGCGGTGATTTTGGGGTATGGTTTCCTTTTTCGTGTTTGTGTAAATTTACATATAAAAACAGTAAGGTAGAAATTTATTCCAGTATTTTATATAATAAGAATATACAGGTAAGGCAGAAAGAAAGATTCATGAGTTCGAGTGAAAGAATTTGAACGAAATGAATTCGGCCGGCTTGATTAAAACGAGGGCGGCATTATTATTATTTTTATTTATAGATCTCGATTTCGAATTTGAATATAGGGGAGAAGGAAACGAAGGAGGAAGACAATGTAGTCGCCATTATTTTTTTTTCTCGATTTTGATTTGAGATTCTTTCGGCTAAAAAGAAAAGAAGGGGGCGACGTGATTTGAAAGAAAGAAAGGAGGCGTGTACGAGAAGATAACGAAAACGTTGGTGTATAAGGGAAGACTTGACTATTTTGATTAAATTAGATTAGGTTCTTCTATGCATTTACGGGTAGTACGACCAAACGATAACTCCGAACACCGCGAAAATTGATAGCCGGTAATAATTCAATATTACGGATCCAAGGGTACAAGTTTCGTCGAATTCCGAGACTGTGTCTCGGATGGCTATTTTTAAATTCAATTTAAAATGATAAAATTTCAAAACCGAACAAAACACTTCCAAATTCAATTTTAACACTTTTACTATCTTTAGTGTTATCAATATAAATTTTATAAGCCTTCAAATTATTTTTAACAAGCTTAAAATTCCTGGTACAATATTTTATCCACCTTCAAATTATTTAATTTAATAATTCAATTATCAATAAATTGTAATATTGGAATTCAAGTTAATACTACTCTATTGAATACTTAAAATCAATTAAATATTCCAATTTTAAATGCTCGAAAATTCCGGGTCGTTACAATTTATTACTTCCCTAAGTAATCATGCTCCATTAATTAAGTAATTACCCTCATTAAATATCAAATTATTTTCTTAAATTAATTAAACTAAATTAATTAACTTAACTAATCACATTATCATAATTAATTACAATAAGTAATTATTCCCTTAATTACTTTTATCAAGTAATTATGCTTAACAATTTACAATTGATTATCTTCAATTAATTAATCTAATTAATTATAAAAATTAATCACATTAATTAATTACTTAATAATTCTTAGATAATTATCTTTATTAACAAATAACATTTTTTTAATTACTTTCCTAAGAAATTTATCTTAGATTAATCATTATTAATCATCTCTAATTATAAATTAGTCTAAATCATTAATTTAAAAATCAAATAAATAAGTCATTCCTTAATTCTCTTATAAATTAAATTCTTTTATTATCTTAATTATTTCTAAGATAATTCATTTACTTTATTAAAGGCTTCATTAACATTCAAGTGAATTTAAAACATTACACTTCTAAATTTAAATTCAAATTCCATTTTGAAATTAAGATTTCAAAATGTTTAACCATTTAAACATTTATCCAAATTTAAATAAATTTATAAACCTTAAAATAAATGTAAAGAACATTCATTACTTATATAAGATACTTATATAAGAAAAAGTTTAAACTAAAATACTTAATTTTATTAAAAGAAATCAAGCTATAAATAAATTGATTGTTTAACTTCCAAATTTAAGTTAAACACTTCATAACTTTTCATTGAAATATTAAAGGAAAACTTTTCACAAAGAATTTTATTAAGTTTAAACATTTATTTGAAAACAAATTCACTTTTTAAAATCTACTTGAAACATTTAAAATTGTTCAACATTTAAATTTACAAAACTGATTTAAATTCAAGATTTGGATTCATAGTAAACTTGAACTCATATTTAAACTTGATTTAATCCTTGCTTTAAATTTAAAATTTTCATTTTAAAAATTTAGGATTGAAAAGTCCATTTGAATCTAAACTTAAACTTTGAATTTAAAAACCCCTGTTTTAAATCCTGCTTTAAATTTGAATTTCATTAAAAATTTTGAAAACCCAACACTGGCAGGGTATAAAACCTGAAACCAACATTGACCCGAGACTACCTATTCATGATTCGAGGCAAAACCCTAAATGCTTCGAGACAAATACTCAAACTACCCGAGTAAAACTTCGAGTCACATCTCTGCTCAAACCCAAAAAGTTCATCAGAATTAAAAAATGCACGGTGCACATGCACCGTAGCTCTGGCAACTTCCAGCCATCATCACCACCTTCACCACGTCGCCGACCATCTCCAAACATGATCATGACCATCAGAATCCATACAGAAGCTCGAAATCAAAATCGAGTTAACCAAGCAAACCTGGAACACGACACTGCAACAATGCCCAAACCTGTCAACACCTCGTCTACTCATCTCCGACCATCAGAGCACCTGCGACTCCAGCCAAACCTTCACCTACATCCCCTCTTCCAATCCCCAAAACCTTGCAACACTCGATGCACCAGAGGAATCGAGAAGCATCAAAATTTCGACCACCAGAAAACTAGGTTTAGAAACTGAAATAAGCAACCACCGTCACCACCAATCTCTAACCATCCACCTGCTATTTTTCCTCCACTCACCAATCATTCCTCCACCTCCAGAAAGAACTACAACATTCCAGATCCACTAGATCATCAGATAAACCCCAAAACCCATTTTCTGTTCAACCCAGCAATGCTCATTCAATACTTAACTAAAAAATGTGATTTTACTGTTAAAAATCATAATTTCATATAAGCATTCAAGTTATAAACCTGATTTAATATTTTAAGAAGTTTGAGATTTTGCTTATTTTAAATAATGATCTTTCTTATAGTTTATAAAGTCAACCAGATTCTTACTTATCTTAATTATAATTTATAAACATAAATCCATACTAAACAACAACTTTTGTTTACGTATCAAATCCTAACTGAGATCAAATCAAGTGGTAATGGATTTCTATTAAAGTCTTAGTTTTAAAAACAAGAACAGGTATACAGAAACCTATCAACAATATATATATACACACAGAAGATTTATCACAATACAATCATACAAAGCATACTTATTTCTATTAATCCACACGCAACAGATATATTTAAGCTTTTTAAATTGTGGAGTTACTCATCTTAAAATGAAGACAGAGCGGTTTATTTACAGCAGTTTTGATTTTTTGAAAGCAGTTTGAATTTGAAACTTTAGTTCTGGAATTTGCTTTAGCTTTGATTTTAAAAAGAAAGAGCTATTTTTAAAAACAGAAGTTTACTCGCCAATTTATAGAAGCAGAGAACAACTCTGTTGCAATTCATTTTCTTGGAATTGTATTTAATATGGATTATGAATCTGGAGTTTGAATCTGCTTGCTGTTGTAGTTGATTAAGATTTTCGCAGCTGACCCCCATTTTTCCTTTGCTTGGAGTTTGAATTGATCTTCATATAGATTACAGATTTGAAAATTTGAGCAGATTTGTAATAGAATTTGTTTTGCAGATTTTTGAACATGAGTTGTATTTGGTTTTGAAATTTCTTCTTAAATCTGATTTTCAGTTTTTCTTTTTGAAGAGAATGTTTGAACTAAAATAAATTGCCAAGTTTTCTACTTAATATATTTTAATAAAATGTTTTCAAAAATAAATAAAACAATGCCACTTGTTACATTAGGTTGTAGAGTGATTTACAAGTGTCTTCCTTAAGAGTTAAATGTGTACACATGTTATAATTCAATATTAAAATAAATTTCTTAATTTTATAAATGTTTAAAAATTCATTTCTTATTTATGCTATCATGTTTTTTAAATGTTTATTTCCACTTGGCCTTTAAATGTTTACATGTAAATTTCCTTTACTCAATTACTGTAACGACCCAGAATTTTCAGAAATTAAAATTTGAATATTTAATTAATTTTAAATATTAATAAGTGAATTTATAAGTCAAATAAATTTTTACAATTTGAATTTTTGGATTTAATTGAATAATTAAATCGATAATTTAATACGTTAAATTATGGAAATAATTGAAAATTAGGTTAAATATGATTGAAAATGATTTGTAAAATTTTATTTTATCATATGGGAGTTAGAATGATATTTTAGAACTTTTAAAATTGAATTTAAAGTTAATTTGTGAAAATTGAATATTTTAATATTTAAATCGACTAGTGAAAATAGTCAATTTTTGAACAGTCTCAGAATTGAACGAAACTAGTTCCATTGGATCCGTAATAGTTAGTTATTACCGGATTTCAAATTTCGTGTCAATCGGAGTTATCGTTTGATCGTGGCAGCTCGAAACGCATCGATTTATTTTTAATTTAAATTTGACGAGTGAAAATAGCCATTTTTCAAAAAGTCTCGGATTTCGACGAAACCAGTTTCATCGGATCCGTAATGTGATATTATTGTAAGGTTTCAAATTTCAAGTCAATTGGATCTACGGTTTGTCCGGTACAAATTAAAACGCCTAGAAATCGTTTAAATCAGTTTAATTCAAATTGAGCGTTTACAGCCATAACTTGCACATACTTCCGAATTAGCTTCCGAAACCTGTTCCATTGTGTCCGGAACGTGGGATAAACCCTAGGTACGTCAGTTTCGGCGCGTAAATCGGAGTTCGGAATTTCCGGGATGAATAGTGTCGTTCGTTCTCTTATAAATAGCCCCACCCTTCATTAAAAAAAAAAAAATTGAAACCCTAGCCGCCACATTTATCACCAATGGCCAGAATTGTCTCTTCTTCCTCCCTCGATAACTTCAAATCCATTTACATTTACAAGAAACGTTCAACTACAATGTTGAAGAGGGCAACACGAACTACAAGATCAACGGTGGAGATCGCGAATGGCTTCACGGATTGATGGGAAATCGAGTGCAAACGTGGCCGTTCATCACACGTGCGCGCGCATCACGAGGAGGCCGAGTGCCACCATATTCAGGCCGAGCATAGCTTGGGTCGAGGGCTTCGCGATGGTGGTTGTTTGATGAAGTATAGTCGAGAGATGGAGGAGTATAATCAAACCCTAATCTATATGTGATGGGTTTCATGAAGACGGCCTCAACCTGTAGCTTGAACGTGAAGAGGAGAGAAGGGGGGGACGGCCAAGATTTGAGGGGTTCATGATCTAACGGCCTGTAATTGTTGAGGTTAAAAATATAAAGAAAAATGTTGTAATTGTTTATATAAATCGTGTATAAACTTCATAAAATCATAACTTTTTCATACGAGGTCGAAAACGCGCGAAACCAGTTGCGTTGGAATCGTATAGACGAGCACTACGCGATGGAGTTGGTTTGGAGTCGTTTGGAGTTAGTGAGAATTTTGGGTAAAATTAAACGTCCGTTTAATTTTATTCGAAATAAATCGCTAAAACGGAATTTAAAATCAAGGTGAGAACTTCTCACTCAATCGAATCAGTTTCGATTTTATTTTAAATAGTTAGATTTAAAATATTTGAATGCATGTTTGAATGTTGATTGATATCTATTGATTGTTAAAATAGACATTATGCGCCGTTATTAAGCGGATGTTATTTATTAAAAACATATACCGCGAATATTTCATAAACAGTGAAATTGGTATTATATATAATATCAATATATATATATTGGCATATGTATATATTGGAGTTATTGATTTCCCGCATTTATTTGTTTAGCGGATGAGACCCTATTGCGCCGTCTATTAAGCGGATAATATTTAAATCCCATATACCGCGATAATTTCGTACTGGAGCGAAATTGGTATTGTGCTAATGTTTGTGAATGCAGGAAAACAGGTTGGAGGGATCCAACTGGATTCCTCAACAGTTTTTATTTAATTTCAGATATTTTGATATTTGATTGATTATCATATCGATATATGATATCGTTGTTGTCGTGATTGACTATTTGGTGTGTAGCATCATTGGACCCAGATTTTGGGATTTTAAAATGATTTTAAAGTGATTTTAGAAAGTATACGTTTTATAAAATAATCTTGGAATTGATCCATTTTAAATAAATAAACGTTATAATTTTTAATGTTATAAAAATTATGATTTTTGTGAAATACAGTTAAAAACTGATTTTTGAGAATATTATGCTATTGATTTTATAAAATAGTTTAATCGAGATATTTTAGAATTATTGTGAAAAGTTTAAATATAGGATTTATAAAATTTGATTATTTTATAAATCAAGAGAAAGGATGAAATTATAAAGGAAATTAAAGACGTTTTAAAGAATAATATAAATTGATTTATATTAAAGGATTTATAAATTGATATTTATAAATTAAAACATTTGAATTATAAAACGAGTTTTTATAAGTGTTTGAATGAAGTGAAAATGGATTGCATATGTGAATGAGATTTATAAAATTATAAATGGTGAAGTTATAAATGAAATTTATAAATAGTAAGATTTATGAATTTTGTGAGGTTATTAAAGAATATATTTGGATAAATGAATGAATCTTATAAGTTATAAGATTTTTATATTGGGAAGTTTAAAAAGAATGATTTTTGTAAACAAAGAAATTATAAGCATTTAACTTATAAGATGAACTGTTAGTATATCATTGAGATATGGAATTGAATAGTTTAATAAAGGAATTTATAAACGTTGTTTTATAAATTCGCAAACGACTTATTTTGATAAGTAAATTGTTGAAACTTATTAATGGAGTTATATTCACATTTTTGACTGTGAATAATCCTTTGAAATAAAATGAATAGAAGTGATGAAAGTTGTTAACGTAGTATATTCACGTTTTTGAATAGTGAATAATTTGTTAAAGAAATTGTTTTGAATGTGATATTTGAAATTGAATTAAAACGATCTAACGATGTTTTAAAATGTGTTGAGATTCGAAACCATAGATTTCAACGTTAATTGTTGAAATAGACGTTTTCGAGAAATAGAAGGAAATAATGGACTATAACACTGTTGTTATAGTAAATGATTTCCGAAAGGAAATGTTTTGTATAGTATTGGGATTTATATATCTATTTTAATTTCGAATCCCTATACTAGTGATTTTGGGTTGTCGTAACGATGTTTTACGTAACATTCGTTTTGGCCCAAATAAATATGTTGAAGAGAATGATTTCCTTAATAGAATGAAATATATACTTAATTTCGATTGAAGTATATTGAATATTTTCCAAGTGTTGAAAATAAATAAAAATTGTGAATTACTTATGAATAAATAAGTATGGAAATGTTTTCCAATATAAAGTGAATATTTTGAGAATTTATCTTTTTGAAGATAAATTGAAAAGAAAATTGAAATGAATAATTGAAATCGAATATTCATTGATTTCTTGGAATTATAAATTCACTAAGGAATTTATAAAGGAAGTGGAATTTGTTTAAAAATAAATATTGATTTATTTTTGAAGTATTGAAATTATATATCTTGTAAAGATATTTTGTGAAATAAATAATTTGGAAAATTATTTTGAAACTGGTGATGTGTGCATATCCAGTGATAGTTCAATAACCGACTATCAATATTTCCCTTTGAATGGGTAATTGATGTGATTTGTTTGAATGTGAATGCTACACTTATTTTTAAATAAGCGCTCACTATTCGGGTTAACCGGGAAAGGACCATGGGGTCGTATAACCCATTCCGAATATGTGATACGTCGTTGTGAATTGCATTGAAGATCGGTGTTGAAGACCCGGTATTTGCGAGAGCGATAGGATGACCTGTCGATTTACTCTGCACCGAGTTGCTCCGGTATAGAGTTCTCCATATGTGATGGTGAATCCGATCAGGATTGTGAATATTCGGATTGCAAGGACTTCTTTGTAAGTGCCTTCGGTTCTGTTCGAGCCCGGAACAGACTTGTATGGATTGTGTGCCTGACATTACAAGTTGAGATGTAAAGCCGATTTCTTTCAAATATATTTCTGTGGTGGCGGAGAATTTATTCTTTTAGCTCAACACCCTTCTCTGAGACGTACGAGCTCAGAGGTTATATAGTTGAAGTTATCAGCGATATATTCCCAATTTGGTAATGTGACATGCTGAGTGTAGCTGTAAATGATCATTGTGTTGATTATTTATGATAGGATCATTTATTTGATCGTCTATCTTGGTGATCATTGTGTTGATCATTTGTTGACCCAAAACATGGCTTTTGTATAAAGTATGTTTTTGTGGACGTGACTTCGTCGAACCTCACACCCCGGAAATGGTCAAAACAGGAAAGATGCGGCAAGGTTATGAGGGGTAGCTCCCTTTAGGGTATGTACATTTCCTTCTGGATAGAGGTGGTATCATGGTATGGAGCCCAGATATTTAACCTATGTGGTTACTACGAATTTATTACTTTGTGGTTGTTGGTTTTCGGGATCCCGTGAGAAAGGTCGTTTACGATCGGGGAATGGCGTGCTCGTGTCAGTAGTTACCCAGTTAGGGGTAACCCGGCCTTGTGTTGGCAGAGTTCCGGTTTGGTTCTCGGGGATGTCTTTCCAGAGGCATTCTCATGTGGCAATGGGAAGTTCCTTGGCCTGACCATTTGTTGGGAATCCAAAGAAACAATACGTGACTTGTACGGTTTTAGTTGTATAACCTGCTATGGAATGTGGCGGTAACCTGCTATTGAACATAGTTAGCTATAGTAGGCATAGTTCGGAATGTCTATGCTGGCTAAGATTTATATTCTACTTTCGAAATAAATTTTTCCCTACACTATGCACTAATAATAATATGAAATGTTCTTTTAAATGCGTATCAAGCATCTTTGACTATCATAAGGAGAAATCTCCTCCGATTCTGCGTTTGCATTGTGTGTGTGTGTGCGGGAGGCCTTATGGTAGTCTCATTTTTAAAAGCATTGCGAATTGAATTTAAAAATATTCCTCTATTTTGATTTTAAAGATAAATAAACTGTTTTGAGTTCTCACACCAGTCACATGACTGACTTGGAGTTTATTGTTTTTCTTCCTAAACTCTGGGTGCCCACCAATTTCCACACGGGCAGTTAAGAGTTAAGGTTTATCAGGATATTCTGGATATTCTGGAGTTGCTGGAGGCAAGCTGGATGGCATGGCGTATTACTAGTATATAGTATTTCTTTTCCGCTGTTTGTTGTTGTATGTTGTTGTACACTCTGATGATATGATATGATGTAATGAAATGAAATGTAAAGTAATAACTGATATAGTTCTTTGTTTAAAGATTATTCATTTATTATTATATGTTGTTCCGCTGCGAATTGTGAGATTCTGATGTTGTTCTGTTGTTTTCTGTTCCGTTCTATTTTAAAATCATGTTCTATTTTTCTTTCCCCTTCTATGTTCTCTATTCTCTTTTTCTTCTATTTTAAAATTTTCTATCTTCTTTTCTCCCTAATTTCTACCTTTTTCTCTTTTCTTTTCCTAAATTCTTTTTCTTAAAAACCCTCAGTGTTTGGTTTTCCGTCGTTCGAATTCTCGGCAGTCGATAAAGTGAGTGTCGATGTCTGTGACGACCGCCCATGACTCCCGCACCAAAACAAGGGAATAATGCGCTGAAAGGTGTGCAAGGCAGCCATGGACGATAGTCAGGGTAAAATAAAATCGCAGAATCTATCGTATAACTCACAGCGCATGGATAAAATACAATAGAGAAATATAATATAGTGAAGCTCCATAGAACAGAACATCATCATATAAGCATCACAGTAGTTTTATACAATCATCTACTCAAATCCATACATGAAAGCCTCACTACAAATCACTCAACCAAATACAGCAGCGGATACCCAGTACATATAGTAAGAAAACTAATATGCAAAGCCTCCTGCTCGTCTTCGTCATCTTTAGCGTAGAACTCCTAGCACAGCACCTGTCACCTGCTACCTAGTCTGCCCATCCCAACATGGATGAACAGCCCAAGGTAATAAGAGGAGACATAAAACCTTGAGTCAGACAAAGTCTTAGTGAGCAGTAAATTAACTATCAAACATACCAAAAGAGCATAAGGAAATAAAGGAATAGGAACCAAACCATCCCACTCCACCTCTTTCTACAGTGATAGCCCCCAGACACACACTAAGGAGAAGCAAGCATAACATAGCAGATAAGTAAGGTAAAGCAATAATCACTCGAGTCAAGGACGATGTTTTCCAAATACAAACCCCCAAGGCCTAAACCAAGATCAGATAAGCACCCAGAAAACACCGCTCTTGAAGCCGAATGATGGTACAACCAAACATCCAAACATCCATGACTCTGGCTATCACTGTTATCATTGCCTTGATTTCACCGTTAGTTGAATGACCATCTGTCAAGGGCTAATGGTAACCCCGGTTCTAGCCATAACTCCGCACGCCGTCGTAGCCCGTGCCTAGGAATTTTCGCAACTACCCAGAGTACTAGCACGCCGTCGTAGCCCGTGCCTGGAACGCCGTCGCAGCCCGTTCCAACGTACCCTTGCTTTGAGTATGCTAGAACCTTCAACAACGATGAGATCTAAGCCTCCAAGTCATCCTCCTTGACGACCATTCATACTAGCTCAAGCGCCTCTCAAGCTAACCATTATCACCAACCCGGATCGCATCACCGAGTATCAACATAACTTTGCACGTCGTCGCAGCCCGTGCTTGGAACGTCATCATGACCCGTCCCATCTCAACATCACACTTTGTTTCGAAATCACCGTTAATTGAACGACCGACTCCTTCCTGAGCCATCTGTCAAGGGCTAATGGCAACCCTGGTTCTAGACAAAACTTCGCACACTGCCTTGTGCCTAGGACTTATCTTCTTGGCCCAGAGTACTCGACTACCTGCCTGTAGTCTTTTAGGCGTCCCTATGTACTCTTGCTTTAGGTTTGCTAGAACCTTCAATAACGATGAGATCCAAACATCCTTGTCATCTTCCTTGATCTCGTACTTCGCCTCTTCGTATCATGGCAAAGTCCATCATCATCGAATCCGTCCATATGAGCTTCCACATCCGCTTCATATGCCATCGGCAGCTTTCATCATTCAAGAGCCTTTCCACTTAGCTTTTGAATCACCTTCAACCATCTTGTTCCAAATCAACTACAAGCTAACTTGGAGCAATCAAATCTATCATACATTCAAACATTCAAGCATTCAAACAAGATCTATTAAGCAATATCAACTATAATGGCAATTTCGTAATTAAATGAGCAAAAGTCCAACATATGTGAAATCATGGTTTTTAGCATAGATCTATCAAATCTAAAACATGGGTTTTGTCTCTAATACTTGTTAAATAACTTCTATAGATAAACATCTTCAAACATGATGGATCTACATGCAGACTTAAGGAAAATGCGAGAAAACGCTAACTTTAACACATAAACATGTCACCAATCCCATACACTCCTTTGGATCCGCGTGAGAGATAACTACCACTCACCAAATCACCAAAACAACCTAAAATCAAACAACTTCAGATCTGGACAGCAAGAACTTGGACTTGATCCGGAGAAATTTCACTTGAAACGGTGAAATCTAGCCTCTTCGGATGAAAATCTTCAACTTTGGCTCTTGATCTTTGATCTTGATCTTCAATCTTCAATGGATGTTAGCACTTGATAGAAATAGAGAAAGAAGTGAAGAAAATACTGTAGTCGAGTCTTCAAAATGGCAGCACTTCGTCGCTTCAAAAACCGGTGCCAAAAAGTGAGCCAAACCCCTCTATTTATAGGCTGGAAACTCCTTAGGTCGTCGCCCCTTAGGTCGTCCCCGACCTAACTATGAGTCGTTGCCGACTCATCAGCCCCTACGACCTACGACCTAACCAACACAACATACAACCAAGGCCGACTTACGACTTAACCCAGACGCGACCTAAAACACAGGCCGACCTAACGACTCAACGCACTGCCGCATTTCCTAAGTCCTAGGTCGCCTGACGACTTAACTAGCATGCCGACCTACGACCTAAGACCCTGCCGACTCAACTCCTTGCCGACCTAACACAAAGTCGGTCACGACCTAAAAAGCCTCCGACCTAAAATACTGCCGCGTTCCCCAAGTCTTAAGTCGTATGACGACTTAACTATGACACACACGACTCAAGACCCCACGACCTAACTCACTGCCGACTCACTACCTAACTTAGGTCGTTTACGACCTAAGTCTGAACAGTACTCACGCGACCTAACAAACCAGACCGACTCAACGACCTAAACCCCCCAACGACTCAACGTGCCTGCTGACCTATCCCCCTAGCGTCCTAACGCTAGCCCTTAGGTCGTTGAACGACCTAACTCTAAGTCGCTAACTCGGCGACTTCCTTAAGTCGCTGCCTACTAACACGCTAACCCCTTAACTCGGCAAACCTTATGAGTCGTAACTCGTTGACTCGGCCACTTCCTAAGGTCGTCTACGACTTACTATAGGTCGGTCACCATCACTAAGTCGCCTAACTTTTAGGTCGTTACTTCTATAACTCGGCAACTCTTAGGTCGGTGAATTTCTTATCTCGGCCAACACTCCAACCCGTAACCCCTCCTTGAGTCGGTCCCCTATGAGTCGGTCACGACTCATCCCTTAGCTCGGCAATGCTCATGAGTCGGTCACAACTCATACTCCACCCGGGTTAACTTCTAAACGACTCAAGCTAGAGGCAACACAAACAACACTATCGACCTGCAAATTCTACGATCTATCGACACGTAAAATACGGGTCGTTACATTCTCTCCCCCTTAGGAATTTCGCCCCCGAAATTCCAAGCAAACAATCAGAAATCAAAGATATTCCGCATGCCTACCATCCAAAGCAATCAACAAACCATGCAACCAATTCTAGCCTAGCATGCAGAATTCTAAGACTCAGAACAAGCTACAAATTCATGAGATGTCACGACACTTTAGGGCCATACCTCGAAGAGTCCGGGATGAGCTGCCTTCATCCTCTCTTCCTCCTCCCATGTACAGTCGTTAACATCATCACTCCATTGTACCTTGAGCAACGTAATCGTCTTCCTCCTAAGCTGTTTCGTATCGGTTTCAACAATACGAAGCGGCTTACGAGGTCTCGAAACAACTGGATAAACCTCCAAGTCTTCACAGCTATCAGCAGAAACCACAGTAGTTGGGTCGTGCACATACTTCCGTAGATAAGATACATGAAAAACATTGTGCACACCCGCCATCTTTTCCGGTAACTCCAATCTATAAGCGAGCTTTCCAATTCGCTCGATAATCGGGAATGGTCCAACAAATCTCGGAGTTAACTTTCCTTTCTTCCCGAATCTAATGACACTCTTCAGAGGAGAAATCTTCACAAAAACCATATCACCTACGTCGAATTCCAAATCCTTACGACGATTATCGGCATAACTTTTCTGACGATCTTGGGCTGCCTTCATTCGTTGCCGAATGATCTCTATACAATCTGAAGTCTGTCGAATCATCTCTGGCCCAAGTATCAGCTTTTCTCCAGTTTCCAACCAACATGTCGGAGAGTTACACGGTCTTCCATATAATGCCTCATATGGTGCCATACCGATACTCGACTGATAACTGTTATTATAAGCAAACTCCACCAAATGAAGGTGATCTTCCCATGATCCTCCGAAGTCCAAAACACATGCTCTAAGAAGATCTTCCAAAACTCGGTTGACTCTCTCAGTCTGACCATCTGTTTGAGGGTGATAAGCTGTACTCAAACACAACTCAGTTCCCAAAACTTCCTGGAAGCTCTTCCAAAATCTACTAGTGAACAATGGATCTCGATCGCTCACTATACTCTTCGGGACACCATGGAAACGAACTATCCACTTCACATATAATTCAACCAACTTCGATGCAGTCCTAGTCGATCGAACAGGAATGAACCTTGCACTCTTGGTCAAACGATCTACTATGACCCAAATCCCTTCATTCCCTGCTCTTGTCCTAGGTAGACCATCGATAAAGTCCATCGACACTTGCTCCCACTTCCATGTAGGAACCTCTAATGGCTGAAGCAATCCACTGGGCTTCTTCTGCTCAGCTTTCACCAACTGGCAATTCAT
Organism: Allium cepa; assembly: GCA_030765085.1. Taxonomy (NCBI): domain Eukaryota; kingdom Viridiplantae; phylum Streptophyta; class Magnoliopsida; order Asparagales; family Amaryllidaceae; genus Allium; species Allium cepa. The sequence continues at coordinate 544,103,197 of CM060943.1, read as the reverse complement.
ACACTTGGAAATAAAATTCCCAACATCCTTCTTCATACCTTCCCAGTAGTAGGTTCTCTTCATATCCCGATACATCTTATTTCCACCTGGATGAATTGTCAACTTCGAGTGATGACTCTCCCTCAGAACTTCATCTCTCAATCCATCTACATCGGGAACAACTAGTCGCCCTTGCTTTCGAAGCCAACCCTCTCGATCGACTTCAAATCCTTTATCCTTTTCTGGATCCAATCCGGATTCCAAATCACGGATAATCTTGATAAGCTTATCATCTCCCCTTTGCCTCTCACCAATTCTTTCCACAAGAGTAGGCCTTATCGATAAGTTTGCCAACATCTCAGGTTCCAATTCACATCTAGGCCTGAAATCAAATCCAGCCAAATACTCAAGACTCTTCCATTCCGAAAACATGGCTCCCAATCCTGCATGTCTTCGACTTAACGCATCAGCCACTGCGTTACCTTTCCCTGGAGTATAGGCTATACCAAAATCATACGATGCTAAGAACTCTAGCCACCGTTGCTGTCGAAGATTCAAATCCTTTTGGGAAAACAGATACTTCAACGACTTATGATCTGTAAACAGCTCAAATCTAACTCCCAATAGATAGTGTCTCCACATCTTCAAAGCAAACACTATCGCCGCTAACTCCAAATCATGAGTTGGATAATTTCTTTCAAGCGGCTTCAGTTGTCGACTAGCATATGCAACAACTCTATCCTTCTGCATTAGCACTGCCCCAAGTCCAGTGCCACATGCATCGGTGTAAACCACCATCTCCTCATTCCCACTCGGAATAGTCAAAACAGGAGCACTTGTCAATCGTTCTTTCAAGATTACGAAAGCTTGCTCACACTTATCATCCCATCTGAACACTTGGTTCTTTTTCGTCAATCCTGTCAACGGTGCAGCTATCTTGGAAAAGTCTTTGATAAACCGACGATAATATCCTGCTAATCCAAGAAAACTTCTCACATCAGATGCATTCTTAGGTCTAACCCAATCCTGGATCGCTGCCACCTTAGCGGGGTCAACCGCTATTCCATTTCCAGAGATAACATGGCCTAAGAACCTCACTTCACTCTTCCAGAAGTGACACTTCGAAAACTTAGCCTTCAGCTGATGTTTCCACAAAATTCCCAAAACAATCCTCAAGTGCGTCTTGTGCTCTTCCTCGGTTCTGGAGTAAACCAAAATATCATCCACGAACACAAGCACGAACTTATTCAACTGATCTCTGAATACCCTATTCATAAGATCCACAAAATATGCTGGCGCGTTAGTCAATCCAAACGGCATTACCAGCCACTCATAAAACCCGGATGGTGTCCTGAAAGCAGTCTTCGGCACACTATCCTTTGCCACTCTCAACTGGTGAAATCCCGTTGCCAAATCCATCTGAGAAAACACCTTAGCCTCGTGAAGCTGATCAAACAAGTCATCTATTCTCGGCAATGGATACTTGTTCTTCTTAGTCACCTTATTCAGCTCACGATAATCCACACACAACCTCAACGATCCATCCGCTTTGGTTGCGAACACAACTGGCGCACCCCATTCGGACACACTTCTCCGAATGAATCCTTTCTGCAAAAGGTCATCAACTTGCACCTTCAGCTCTTGCTGCTCCCTCGGTGCCATCCGCCTAAGAGGCATCACAACAGGTCTGGCTCCCTCAACTAGATCGATACGAAACTCGATCTCCCTATGCGGCGGTAACCCTTTGACTTCCTCAAAGACATCACCAAACTCATTCACAATAGGCACTGATGACAGTCCATCCCGTGGAACAACTAGCGAATACATGAAGCTCATGAAGACGCCTTCTTCATGCTTACATCGTATCACAACCTTTCGCCCTTCCACATTCCCGACTGTCACCTCAAGCCTCTCACAATCAATCCTTGCCGCATACTTCCTAAGCCAGTCCATACCCAAAATAATTCCGAACCCCGCAAAGTTCAGAACAAAGCAATCACAAACAAACGAGCAATCATGACTCGACACAACCAGACCACAGCATAACATCCACAAACCAGACAAATCTTCAACTAAAATAGTTACAACCAAGGGTCTATCAATAATATCTGGTTCCTAACCCAAATGGTCATACAAGTTATTACAAACAAGAGAATGTATCATCTCAACATCGAACAACACTCTTAAACGGAAACATCCCAAATAGAAAGAGTACTTTAAACCACCACACTCTTCCCCTTTTCTTCAACAGTAGGAGCTTTTGAAGTTGGAGGAACAGCTCTCAACACATAGGCTTGCTCAACCTGCTCAACCTTTGGCGGCTCTGGACAATTCTTCTTAATATGCCCTGGCTTATCACAGTTGTAGCACTTTCCCTGCACCTTTGGATTCCTGCAATCCCTGGAGAAGTGGCCCTTCTGTTGGCAATTGTAGCAGGTCACCTCGCCCTTCTGCTTCTTTTGGCCACTCTTACCCTTCTTCTGTTGCTGTCTCTTCTTCTTGTTCCCGCCTTGCGATGATTTAAACCCATCCTTGGTAACAACAACATCAGACTCTTCTTTAGGAAACAGGCTCCTGTGCCTAGAAGTCTTCTCCATAAATTCTTCAAATGAATTATCCAGAAAGTCCACCAACTGTCTCTTCACGATTGAAGTCACCATAGCCTCGAACTTAGCACCATGATCAATAACTCCTTCAGCTTCACAACCTTCCTTAGCAGCTTGTCCCTTTTCTAGACTCATCCTTAATATCTACAAAAAGAAATGATTAGAACACCTTTGAGAAACAACTGCATAAGGAGTGCAAATCCTTCTAAGCTACTATATTATATATATAGTAATCATCCATCAAAATACAATTACGTCTCTCTTACGTAATTACGTCAGCAAGCGTTGGCTAAAATCGATTAACCAAAGCTCTGATACCAAATGTGACGACCGCCCATGACTCCCGCACCAAAACAAGGGAATAATGCGCTGAAAGGTGTGCAAGGCAGCCATGGACGATAGTCAGGGTAAAATAAAATCGCAGAATCTATCGTATAACTCACAGCGCATGGATAAAATACAATAGAGAAATATAATATAGTGAAGCTCCATAGAACAGAACATCATCATATAAGCATCACAGTAGTTTTATACAATCATCTACTCAAATCCATACATGAAAGCCTCACTACAAATCACTCAACCAAATACAGCAGCGGATACCCAGTACATATAGTAAGAAAACTAATATGCAAAGCCTCCTGCTCGTCTTCGTCATCTTTAGCGTAGAACTCCTAGCACAGCACCTGTCACCTGCTACCTAGTCTGCCCATCCCAACATGGATGAACAGCCCAAGGTAATAAGAGGAGACATAAAACCTTGAGTCAGACAAAGTCTTAGTGAGCAGTAAATTAACTATCAAACATACCAAAAGAGCATAAGGAAATAAAGGAATAGGAACCAAACCATCCCACTCCACCTCTTTCTACAGTGATAGCCCCCAGACACACACTAAGGAGAAGCAAGCATAACATAGCAGATAAGTAAGGTAAAGCAATAATCACTCGAGTCAAGGACGATGTTTTCCAAATACAAACCCCCAAGGCCTAAACCAAGATCAGATAAGCACCCAGAAAACACCGCTCTTGAAGCCGAATGATGGTACAACCAAACATCCAAACATCCATGACTCTGGCTATCACTGTTATCATTGCCTTGATTTCACCGTTAGTTGAATGACCATCTGTCAAGGGCTAATGGTAACCCCGGTTCTAGCCATAACTCCGCACGCCGTCGTAGCCCGTGCCTAGGAATTTTCGCAACTACCCAGAGTACTAGCACGCCGTCGTAGCCCGTGCCTGGAACGCCGTCGCAGCCCGTTCCAACGTACCCTTGCTTTGAGTATGCTAGAACCTTCAACAACGATGAGATCTAAGCCTCCAAGTCATCCTCCTTGACGACCATTCATACTAGCTCAAGCGCCTCTCAAGCTAACCATTATCACCAACCCGGATCGCATCACCGAGTATCAACATAACTTTGCACGTCGTCGCAGCCCGTGCTTGGAACGTCATCATGACCCGTCCCATCTCAACATCACACTTTGTTTCGAAATCACCGTTAATTGAACGACCGACTCCTTCCTGAGCCATCTGTCAAGGGCTAATGGCAACCCTGGTTCTAGACAAAACTTCGCACACTGCCTTGTGCCTAGGACTTATCTTCTTGGCCCAGAGTACTCGACTACCTGCCTGTAGTCTTTTAGGCGTCCCTATGTACTCTTGCTTTAGGTTTGCTAGAACCTTCAATAACGATGAGATCCAAACATCCTTGTCATCTTCCTTGATCTCGTACTTCGCCTCTTCGTATCATGGCAAAGTCCATCATCATCGAATCCGTCCATATGAGCTTCCACATCCGCTTCATATGCCATCGGCAGCTTTCATCATTCAAGAGCCTTTCCACTTAGCTTTTGAATCACCTTCAACCATCTTGTTCCAAATCAACTACAAGCTAACTTGGAGCAATCAAATCTATCATACATTCAAACATTCAAGCATTCAAACAAGATCTATTAAGCAATATCAACTATAATGGCAATTTCGTAATTAAATGAGCAAAAGTCCAACATATGTGAAATCATGGTTTTTAGCATAGATCTATCAAATCTAAAACATGGGTTTTGTCTCTAATACTTGTTAAATAACTTCTATAGATAAACATCTTCAAACATGATGGATCTACATGCAGACTTAAGGAAAATGCGAGAAAACGCTAACTTTAACACATAAACATGTCACCAATCCCATACACTCCTTTGGATCCGCGTGAGAGATAACTACCACTCACCAAATCACCAAAACAACCTAAAATCAAACAACTTCAGATCTGGACAGCAAGAACTTGGACTTGATCCGGAGAAATTTCACTTGAAACGGTGAAATCTAGCCTCTTCGGATGAAAATCTTCAACTTTGGCTCTTGATCTTTGATCTTGATCTTCAATCTTCAATGGATGTTAGCACTTGATAGAAATAGAGAAAGAAGTGAAGAAAATACTGTAGTCGAGTCTTCAAAATGGCAGCACTTCGTCGCTTCAAAAACCGGTGCCAAAAAGTGAGCCAAACCCCTCTATTTATAGGCTGGAAACTCCTTAGGTCGTCGCCCCTTAGGTCGTCCCCGACCTAACTATGAGTCGTTGCCGACTCATCAGCCCCTACGACCTACGACCTAACCAACACAACATACAACCAAGGCCGACTTACGACTTAACCCAGACGCGACCTAAAACACAGGCCGACCTAACGACTCAACGCACTGCCGCATTTCCTAAGTCCTAGGTCGCCTGACGACTTAACTAGCATGCCGACCTACGACCTAAGACCCTGCCGACTCAACTCCTTGCCGACCTAACACAAAGTCGGTCACGACCTAAAAAGCCTCCGACCTAAAATACTGCCGCGTTCCCCAAGTCTTAAGTCGTATGACGACTTAACTATGACACACACGACTCAAGACCCCACGACCTAACTCACTGCCGACTCACTACCTAACTTAGGTCGTTTACGACCTAAGTCTGAACAGTACTCACGCGACCTAACAAACCAGACCGACTCAACGACCTAAACCCCCCAACGACTCAACGTGCCTGCTGACCTATCCCCCTAGCGTCCTAACGCTAGCCCTTAGGTCGTTGAACGACCTAACTCTAAGTCGCTAACTCGGCGACTTCCTTAAGTCGCTGCCTACTAACACGCTAACCCCTTAACTCGGCAAACCTTATGAGTCGTAACTCGTTGACTCGGCCACTTCCTAAGGTCGTCTACGACTTACTATAGGTCGGTCACCATCACTAAGTCGCCTAACTTTTAGGTCGTTACTTCTATAACTCGGCAACTCTTAGGTCGGTGAATTTCTTATCTCGGCCAACACTCCAACCCGTAACCCCTCCTTGAGTCGGTCCCCTATGAGTCGGTCACGACTCATCCCTTAGCTCGGCAATGCTCATGAGTCGGTCACAACTCATACTCCACCCGGGTTAACTTCTAAACGACTCAAGCTAGAGGCAACACAAACAACACTATCGACCTGCAAATTCTACGATCTATCGACACGTAAAATACGGGTCGTTACAATGTCGAATTTTCGGAAGACGAAGAGTCGTGTCCTGACAATGTGGTATCAGAGCTTATGGTTAAGCGACAACCATGGTTCTGTTGGGTATTTCTCAATAGAGATAGAGTCAGTAGTACTCTAGATTGAGTTTGAGTGTAATAATAGCTATGAGTGCGTATTTGTTAGTGAATATAAAATTGTTTTATATTGTGATGATTGGTTTATTGAGTGGCATATGAACTTTCGTCAGCGCGGTCTGTCAAACTATGCCGAAGGGGTTTCTAAACACTTGAATAGAACAATTCGACACAATATTGTTTTAAATTGGGTAAACGAAATAATTTTACCTTGATTATATTTTATATATAAAGGAATAATTTTTCAGAATTATTAAAGTATATAAGTTGATTGTTTAGTTGTTTGAGTAATCTAAATAAAAGAATAATTGTATAAGTATAAAGAATTATAAGAATTGAATTATAATTAAAGTGATTAACAATTGTGAAATAAACTTATATATGTAAGAAGTGAAACTAATGAATATATTTATGAATATGAGTTGAAATAAAAATGAAATTAAAGTTAAATGAAAATTTACTTAGAAATTGAAAGCTATGTAATTGAATTCAAATTAGAAGTAAATAAATTTGAATAGAATTGAATTTGATTTGGAAGTGAACCAACTTGAATATAAATTAGTGAATATAAACTAATTGAGAATGAATGTTAATAAAAACATCAACTGTGAATGAATCGAATGTTATTAAATTGAAAACCTATTTCATTGGATATGAACAAGAATATAAATGATTATATATTGGTTATGAATTTGTTGAATGCTAGTTGGTTGATGGTTGAATATATATGCATTCGTTGTTTGTTTCATTTGCTATGTTGGCATATATAGTTATTATGTTGCTATATGTTTATATTGATACTATTCTCTATATGCATGTTCTCATGTTATTTGTTGAGTAATTAGTAGGTGCGGATCGCGTTTGCTTCGCATTTGGAGCTCGCTTTTGCGCTATATTAGCCGTATATGCTTGCTAATAAAATATAAGGTACATATCTCGGATTACATACCGTACTTTTACACTTTTTTCCCTGCGGGATGCCTCATTACTTGATGAGATGTATATTTGTGATATATATACTGTCATTTTTTTTTCGGATCGAGCCGCGCAAAGGAGACTATGGTGAATTTTTCCGAAAATTTAAGGCGTTAGAAAATTTTTGAGAAAGTTGGAAAATTTTGAAAACTATAAACTTTGTTTTGGAATTGAAAGTTAAACAATAGTAGTTGTTTTTGAAAGGATAACTAAGTATGATTTGAAAAACTTAGTAAAGTATTGTAAGAGGTTTAATTATGGATTTTGGAAAATTAATAAATTCTGTAACCTTTCTTACTTAATAATTTCGAGGACGAAATTCTTTTAAGGGGGGAAGATTGTAACGACCCAGAATTTTTAAAAACTAAAATTTGAATATTTAATTAATTTTAAATATTAATAAGCGAATTTATAAGTCAAATAAATTTTTACAATTTGAATTTTTGGATTTAATTGAATAATTAAATCGATAATTTAATACGTTAAATTATGGAAATAATTGAAAATTGGGTTAAATATGATTGAAAATGATTTGTAAAATTTTATTTTATCATATGGGAGTTAGAACGATATTTTAGAACTTTTAAAATTGAATTAAAAGTTAATTTGTGAAAATTGAATATTTTAATATTTAAATCGACTAGTGAAAATAGTCAATTTTTGAACATTCTCAGAATTGAACAAAACCAGTTCCATTGGATCCATAATAGTTAGTTATTACCGGATTTCAAATTTCGTGTCAATCGGAGTTATCGTTTGATCGTGGCAGCTCGAAACGCATCGATTTATTTTTAATTTAAATTTGACGAGTGAAAATAGCCATTTTTCAAAAAGTCTCGGATTTCGACGAAACCAGTTTCATCGGATCCGTAATGTGATATTATTGTAAGGTTTCAAATTTCAAGTCAATTGGATTTACGGTTTGTCCGGTACAAATTAAAACGCCTAGAAATCGTTTAAATCGGTTTTATTCAAATTGAGCGTTTACAGCCATAACTTGCACATACTTCCGAATTAGCTTCCGAAACCTATTCCATTGTGTCCGGAACACGGGATAAACCCTAGGTACGTCAGTTTCGGCGCGTAAATCGGAGTTCGGAATTTCCGGGATGAATAGTGTCGTTCGTTCTCTTATAAATAGCCCCACCCTTCATTAAAAAAAAAAAAAAAAATTGAAACCCTAGCCGCCACATTTATCACCAATGGCCAGAATTGTCTCTTCTTCCTCCCTCGATAACTTCAAATCCGTTTACATTTACAAGAAACGTTCAACTACAATGTTGAAGAGGGCAACACGAACTACAAGATCAACGGTGGAGATCGCGAATGGCTTCACGGATTGATGGGAAATCGAGTGCAAACGTGGCCGTTCATCACACGTGCACGCGCATCACGAGGAGGCCGAGTGCCACCATATTTAGGCCGAGCATAGCTTGGGTCGAGGGCTTCGCGATGGTGGTTGTTTGATGAAGTATAGTCGAGAGATGGAGGAGTATAATCAAACCCTAATCTATATGTGATGGGTTTCATGAAGACGGCCTCAACCTGTAGCTTGAACATGAAGAGGAGAGAAGGGGGGACGGCCAAGATTTGAGGGGTTCATGATCTAACGGCCTGTAATTGTTGAGGTTAAAAATATAAAGAAAAATGTTGTAATTGTTTATAAAAATCGTGTATAAACTTCATAAAATCATAACTTTTTCATACGAGGTCGAAAACGCGCGAAATCAGTTGCGTTGGAATCCTATGGACGAGCACTACGCGATGGAATTGGTTTGGAGTCGTTTGGAGTTAGTGAGAATTTTGGGTAAAATTAAACGTCCGTTTAATTTTATTCGAAATAAATCGCTAAAACGGAATTTAAAATCAAGGTGAGAACTTCTCACTCAATCGAATCAGTTTCGATTTTATTTTAAATAGTTAGATTTAAAATATTTGAATGCATGTTTGAATGTTGATTGATATCTATTGATTGTTAAAATAGACATTATGCGCCGTTATTAAGCGGATGTTATTTATTAAAAACATATACCGCGAATATTTCATAAACAGTGAAATTGGTATTATATATAATATCAATATATATATATTGGCATATGTATATATTGGAGTTATTGATTTCCCGCATTTATTTGTTTAGCGGATGAGACCCTATTGCGCCGTCTATTAAGCGGATAATATTTAAATCCCATATACCGCGATAATTTCGTACTGGAGCGAAATTGGTATTGTGCTAATGTTTGTGAATGCAGGAAAACAGGTTGGAGGGATCCAACTGGATTCCTCAACAGTTTTTATTTAATTTCAGATATTTTGATATTTGATTGATTATCATATCGATATATGATATCGTTGTTGTCGTGATTGACTATTTGGTGTGTAGCATCATTGGACCCAGATTTTGGGATTTTAAAATGATTTTAAAGTGATTTTAGAAAGTATACGTTTTATAAAATAATCTTGGAATTGATCCATTTTAAATAAATAAACGTTATAATTTTTAATGTTATAAAAATTATGATTTTTGTGAAATACAGTTAAAAACTGATTTTTGAGAATATTATGCTATTGATTTTATAAAATAGTTTAATCGAGATATTTTAGAATTATTGTGAAAAGTTTAAATATAGGATTTATAAAATTTGATTATTTTATAAATCAAGAGAAAGGATGAAATTATAAAGGAAATTAAAGACGTTTTAAAGAATAATATAAATTGATTTATATTAAAGGATTTATAAATTGATATTTATAAATTAAAACATTTGAATTATAAAACGAGTTTTTATAAGTGTTTGAATGAAGTGAAAATGGATTGCATATGTGAATGAGATTTATAAAATTATAAATGGTGAAGTTATAAATGAAATTTATAAATAGTAAGATTTATGAATTTTGTGAGGTTATTAAAGAATATATTTGGATAAATGAATGAATCTTATAAGTTATAAGATTTTTATATTGGGAAGTTTAAAAAGAATGATTTTTGTAAACAAAGAAATTATAAGCATTTAACTTATAAGATGAACTGTTAGTATATCATTGAGATATGGAATTGAATAGTTTAATAAAGGAATTTATAAACGTTGTTTTATAAATTCGCAAACGACTTATTTTGATAAGTAAATTGTTGAAACTTATTAATGGAGTTATATTCACATTTTTGACTGTGAATAATCCTTTGAAATAAAATGAATAGAAGTGATGAAAGTTGTTAACGTAGTATATTCACGTTTTTGAATAGTGAATAATTTGTTAAAGAAATTGTTTTGAATGTGATATTTGAAATTGAATTAAAACGATCTAACGATGTTTTAAAATGTGTTGAGATTCGAAACCATAGATTTCAACGTTAATTGTTGAAATAGACGTTTTCGAGAAATAGAAGGAAATAATGGACTATAACACTGTTGTTATAGTAAATGATTTCCGAAAGGAAATGTTTTGTATAGTATTGGGATTTATATATCTATTTTAATTTCGAATCCCTATACTAGTGATTTTGGGTTGTCGTAACGATGTTTTACGTAACATTCGTTTTGGCCCAAATAAATATGTTGAAGAGAATGATTTCCTTAATAGAATGAAATATATACTTAATTTCGATTGAAGTATATTGAATATTTTCCAAGTGTTGAAAATAAATAAAAATTGTGAATTACTTATGAATAAATAAGTATGGAAATGTTTTCCAATATAAAGTGAATATTTTGAGAATTTATCTTTTTGAAGATAAATTGAAAAGAAAATTGAAATGAATAATTGAAATCGAATATTCATTGATTTCTTGGAATTATAAATTCACTAAGGAATTTATAAAGGAAGTGGAATTTGTTTAAAAATAAATATTGATTTATTTTTGAAGTATTGAAATTATATATCTTGTAAAGATATTTTGTGAAATAAATAATTTGGAAAATTATTTGGAAACTGGTGATGTGTGCATGTCCAGTGATAGTTCAATAACCGACTATCAATATTTCCCTTTGAATGGGTAATTGATGTGATTTGTTTGAATGTGAATGCTACACTTATTTTTAAATAAGCGCTCACTATTCGGGTTAACCGGGAAAGGACCATGGGGTCGTATAACCCATTCCGAATATGTGATACGTCGTTGTGAATTGCATTGAAGATCGGTGTTGAAGACCCGGTATTTGCGAGAGCGATAGGATGACCTGTCGATTTACTCTGCACCGAGTTGCTCCGGTATAGAGTTCTCCATATGTGATGGTGAATCCGATCAGGATTGTGAATATTCGGATTGCAAGGACTTCTTTGTAAGTGCCTTCGGTTCTGTTCGAGCCCGGAACAGACTTGTATGGATTGTGTGCCTGACATTACAAGTTGAGATGTAAAGCCGATTTCTTTCAAATATATTTCTGTGGTGGCGGAGAATTTATTCTTTTAGCTCAACACCCTTCTCTGAGACGTACGAGCTCAGAGGTTATATAGTTGAAGTTATCAGCGATATATTCCCAATTTGGTAATGTGACATGCTGAGTGTAGCTGTAAATGATCATTGTGTTGATTATTTATGATAGGATCATTTATTTGATCGTCTATCTTGGTGATCATTGTGTTGATCATTTGTTGACCCAAAGCATGGCTTTTGTATAAAGTATGTTTTTGTGGACGTGACTTCGTCGAACCTCACACCCCGGAAATGGTCAAAACAGGAAAGATGCGGCAAGGTTATGAGGGGTAGCTCCCTTTAGGGTATGTACATTTCCTTCTGGATAGAGGTGGTATCATGGTATGGAGCCCAGATATTTAACCTATGTGGTTACTACGAATTTATTACTTTGTGGTTGTTGGTTTTCGGGATCCCGTGAGAAAGGTCGTTTACGATCGGGGAATGGCGTGCTCGTGTCAGTAGTTACCCAGTTAGGGGTAACCCGGCCTTGTGTTGGCAGAGTTCCGGTTTGGTTCTCGGGGATGTCTTTCCAGAGGCATTCTCATGTGGCAATGGGAAGTTCCTTGGCCTGACCATTTGTTGGGAATCCAAAGAAACAATACGTGACTTGTACGGTTTTAGTTGTATAACCTGCTATGGAATGTGGCGGTAACCTGCTATTGAACATAGTTAGCTATAGTAGGCATAGTTCGGAATGTCTATGCTGGCTAAGATTTATATTCTACTTTCGAAATAAATTTTTCCCTACACTATGCACTAATAATAATATGAAATGTTCTTTTAAATGCGTATCAAGCATCTTTGACTATCATAAGGAGAAATCTCCTCCGATTCTGCGTTTGCATTGTGTGTGTGTGCGGGAGGCCTTATGGTAGTCTCATTTTTAAAAGCATTGCGAATTGAATTTAAAAATATTCCTCTATTTTGATTTTAAAGATAAATAAACTGTTTTGAGTTCTCACACCAGTCACATGACTGACTTGGAGTTTATTGTTTTCCTTCCTAAACTCTGGGTGCCCACCAATTTCCACACGGGCAGTTAAGAGTTAAGGTTTATCAGGATATTCTGGATATTCTGGAGTTGCTGGAGGCAAGCTGGATGGCATGGCGTATTACTAGTATATAGTATTTCTTTTCCGCTGTTTGTTGTTGTATGTTGTTGTACACTCTGATGATATGATATGATGTAATGAAATGAAATGTAAAGTAATAACTGATATAGTTCTTTGTTTAAAGATTATTCATTTATTATTATATGTTGTTCCGCTGCGAATTGTGAGATTCTGATGTTGTTCTGTTGTTTTCTGTTCCGTTCTATTTTAAAATCATGTTCCATTTTTCTTTCCCCTTCTATGTTCTCTATTCTCTTTTTCTTCTATTTTAAAATTTTCTATCTTCTTTTCTCCCTAATTTCTACCTTTTTCTCTTTTCTTTTCCTAAATTCTTTTTCTTAAAAACCCTCAGTGTTCGGTTTTCCGTCGTTCGATTTCTCGGCAGTCGATAAAGTGAGTGTCGATGTCGAATTTTCGGAAGACGAAGAATCGTGTCCTGACAATTACATATTTTAATTTTTATTTGTATCTTTTAAAATAATATTTTTAAAGCTAAATTTTCAATGGAGAAGATTTTAAAAAGAAAATAATATTGAATTAAACCTTATTTTAAAGTTTCAAACTGCAACATTGTTCTTTAATATATAAGAACTAAGTCTATATCAAAAAGACAATTTTTAAAATAAAAAAAAATAAATGTTTATTATAATATACAATTTAAACTGTTATATTTTTTAAACAAAATAAATATTTACTTTAATTTCTTTTTTTTTTGGGCAAGGCCAGCCGGTTTTATAGTGGACCGTCCACTTTTTATTACGAACGTTATAAAACTTGAAGTACAAGAGTAAGGTAGATGCACCTTAACTACAAACAAATAAGAAAATACAACACAGGAGTGTGATAGACTTATCACAGCTACAACTTACAACTAACAAACTAAGACTCCTCCGAAGAGATAGTAAGGCGAACATCGTCTTCCAACTGGGAAGAAACGGCATTCCCAAGAATACCAAGATAGGGGCGAAACAGGAGTGCAAGAGAAGGATCATAAATATCAGCATCAGAAGAGTAAATAAAAGATCGATCCCAGGTATTATCAGCAAGTATGACAGAATTTTGCTCAACATGCGAACCATCCACGTCAAGGACTAAGGATTCACCAGAAGGTCGGTAATAAAGGCATCGTGGGTCCATAAGATCTCCGGTAACATATCTAAAATAGGAAACATCCACGGGGCTAAATCTCAAGTCAGACCGGCGATCAACCCAACATCGCTCAGATTTAACCCAAACAACAGGCAACTGAGACGTCGCAAGATCCAGCGCAGCGGAGGGGTCCACAGAAACATCACCAGGAACAATGGATGCAGTAGGGGATGCTGGCGAAGCAATCGAAGACGGCGTTCCAGGAACAGGTAAAGGAGGTTCACTAGGAACCTTGGGAACCCACTTCCGAAGCGGAGGCCGAGGCAGCGGAATCTTAGGCGCTGCAACGGATTCAGCAGAATGCGAGCAGGCAGTCACTAGGTGGCCAAAGGATTGACAGGAGGAGCAAATATCCGGGACCCAACCATAACGAACACGGACATCCAACACATGGCCAACAGCTAACTGAACAGGAATAGAGGAAGGGAGAGGCTTACAGGGTGAAATCTCAATCAGCGCCTTAGCGTACACCAGCTTATCACGCGCAACAGTGTTAGCATCAAAACATTTTAATTTTCCAACATTGCAAGCAAGCCAATTCAAACCAAGCAGCGGTTGAAGAGCGGATGGAATTGAGAAAAATAAACCCAAACAGGGATTGAAGAACTTGTTCACGAGCACTAGCAACCGTTGGAGACCAGGAGTAATAATAAAAGGTTTCCCATCAAAAAAAGATGGCTCAGCCTCAAGAACATGACTGCGATCCTCAGAGGAAGAGAACAACAGGAAAAACATTGTGTCAACCATTTTAACACGTAGTTTTCCATGAAGCCTCCAAGCCCGACGAAAAACAGAAGCCGCATCGTGAAGGCGATGTTTTGGGTCCAAAAAGAAACCAACCAAATACTCAGACCAATACTCTATTCCAGCTTGCATAACATTCGGCGGTGGGATCATAACGCCATTTTCCTCAACTATGTCAAATTCCACTGGTTCATATGCACCGGCGTTACGGGGGAGAGATGAAAAAAGGGACGACCAAGGTTTGGGAACAGCCATTGAAGGGGCAGAAGGAGGAACAGAGCCTGCGAACAATGGATTGGAGCCAACAGGCGAGGAGGCCGCAAGCAATTTATCTGCAGAACTCAACACCCAGGACTTGGGTAATTCATTCTCAGTGCCATTTTGACAAACATCTGAATTGCATCGACCATTATTCAAAATCTCAGCATCACCAGTACGCAACTCACTACCAAGCCCACCATTATCCTCTCCAAACTCACCAGACACAGCAATCTCAGACACACTCTTCACTATGGCACCACATACAGGCCGACAAACTTCACCGCCCGCAGAACACATACACACACAACGCTCGCAAGAGCAAGCAACAGCAGATCGAACAGGGATGTTCACTGAAGGCGTGGAGGAAAATCAACTACAGAGAGCGACGGCGGCAAAGGCGTTGGAAACCTAAACGACCTTCCAGATCTAGTAGAAGAGGGCATAGATACTGGGTCAGCGAGGAGGGACGGAGGAAAAGGGGAGAGAGGCATAAAGGGAGAACGAAGTGGAATGGAGAAATGAGCACTGAAGGAAGGATTCAATCGGCAGGAAGAAACAGTACAGCGAACGCCATGAAAAAACTCAAATATTTTTAACTTTTCTCTTTTGAAAGTATAGGATAGATTCTTAAATAAACTTTTGAAAAGTTTCTATATTAATCTTAATCAAATTTTGCAATTCACAATTTATACACATATATATAATATAAATTTGAAAACATTCTTATTAAATTTAAATTAAAATCAAACCCCCTATTTACAATGAATACACATATATACATTATAAATAGAATATCTTTTAAATTAGCTTACTAAGATAAATTTTATCATTTAAATATTTTTAACTTTGAAAAGAATAAAATTCCCAAATTAAATTATCGTTATCATTATTATAAATCTTGAAAAGATAACATTTGTCAAACTAAATAATTATTAGTTTTCAAAAGAAAATTTTTATTTGAATTAGATTATTAAATCAATATTTCATATTTTAAAATAATTATTAATGGAAATTATTAAATAAATATTGCCCAAATTTCCGGGACATCACATTCCTTCCCCCTTAAAAAAATTTCGTCCCCAAAATTTAAAAGCAAAGATAATTTAATAATCTCATACAGATTTTAATTTTAAAATAGCAAGCATATTCTATCAACCAAATACTAGCAACCAATTCAAATAAACAATTCTAACTATCCAGACAAAATTCGGGATAGGATTCCCTAGAGTTTCCCAGGTACAAACACCGGGATACTCACCCTACAGAATCTAAACCGGCTACGCCACTCAGATCTAGAGCTCCTACGTATCTAGATCTACAAATCTAAACAGGATACTGGACCACAGACAAGTCCTGATTAACTTCCAAATCTCCCAGAACTGCTGGTTCTAAAACCAGTGATAGACCATACACATACTCCCTCAGCGGTGCGTGAAAAACATAACGGATTCCAACCGTCTGAACTGGCAATTCAATCTTGTAGATCAAACACTTAACCCTTAAGAGAAAACAGGAAGATACCATACTCTCCTGAGCTAGCTTCCAGTCTTACCCAATCTTATAGCTCTTACAATTGGAGAAAATTTATCCAAAATTAAATTTCCAAATTTTGAAATCCAAATCTCCGACTTCAAATTCTGAATTCCTTTGTCTCTTACCCACAAATCTCTCCTGTCGACCCTCAGCTATCTTCAACCTTCTAGATCAATCCAATCTTCGCAGATGCCTTTCGGAACAATTCTGGACAAAGAAATAAACGATCTCTAGATCCTACTCAACCAGAAGGTTTTCCCAAAATCCATCAAAATCCACCACACAAACTCTACTACACAAATATCAAAAGACTCCAAACATACTACTCCTATTTGGAAAACAGAACAGATGCACAAGACAACCAAGCCTCCAGATTCTAAATGAATTTCTTGTAGAAATCCTCTGATCCAAGACAAAACACAAATTCCCAATGAATCCTGTGTTGCTTCTATTCTGGAACAGCTGCCACTATGCTTCCGCTGCACAACTCTAATTTGAGGAAGATGAGAATGCTGTTGATGAACACAAAAACAACCTTGATCAACCCATTTTCGGAAACATTGTTCATCAAATTCCATAAAATCCTTGTGACCTATATGATTCGGTCACAAACACCATAGCAAAAATTTAACCAGAAAACTAGATCCAATCAATCCTGCCAGCTTAAACATACCTCTCTCTCAAAGAGACCTCCTACTAGGCTAAACTACCGGTAAAGCTCCAAGAACCAAGTCAATACAGAACTCAATCTTTTGATGTGGATGCAAACCTTAACTCCTTCGAAGATATCCAGAAAAATCTCAAACCACTTCGATAACTCTAACATCCTCTAGAGATACTTCAATCAAAAGCAAAGATTACTCAGAGAACTTCTGAACCATCACAAGTCACTTTTGTGATTCTACTCAGTTCAGATTCCAAGAAACCGTTCTCTCTTCACAAATCAAAACAGCTTAAGCCTTCTAACCCAAAAAGAAACTAGTGGTCCACCTTCAACCATAAACATCACACCCAGCTGAGCTTCCAGAAGAAATGGACAAGCTTCACTATCTGCCCGGCCTAATGACAAAAGAATCACAGAGACTTCTGAACCATCGAAGAAACAGGCCACTCTTCTGCTTCCAGACTCCACCTCTTAGAATACAGCTAAGCCAAGAGACTATCCTGATAGCACACTCAACACCTCCAAGCTTCTACTGCTGCCAAAGACTTCCTTATCCAAAAGCTCATCGAATCACAAAGCTACATCAGCCACTTCCACAATATAGCCTTCAGTAGACAGATATCTCTCAGGAAACTCGACTTC
The DNA here is from genome assembly GCA_030765085.1 of Allium cepa. Taxonomy (NCBI): domain Eukaryota; kingdom Viridiplantae; phylum Streptophyta; class Magnoliopsida; order Asparagales; family Amaryllidaceae; genus Allium; species Allium cepa. The sequence goes on along the minus strand of CM060943.1, from coordinate 544,085,483 downwards.
AAACCAAGCACAAATATCTTGTCAAACTGAGTCTCAAGCTCAAATACAGTCAAGACTCCTTCCTACGGTTGCCAAGATACTATCTCTTGCTACAGCACTTCTGACTGATCCAAACTCAAGAAAATCTGCTCGTCCTAGTGCAACCAAGCTTACATTCCAAAGATTAACTCCGAACCTTAAACAGATTTCCTTCAGAGATCGGTGAAATCCTTCACACCAAACTGCCAAGCTTACTCGAGACGGTATTAGGTCTGCAGTCTTGACAAATACTCTTTCAACCTCAAACACTAGGACTCCAATCATTGGTAACCGTGTTACACATACCACTACCCTATCTACCTCTAGAACTTATTGGAAAACCCGAATAGGTAATCCAACAAATAGGTATGAATATATATATATATATATATATATATATATATATATATATATATATATTCAAAATTACAAATACGCTCTCTCAAGAAAGACACCACTCCAGAGCCTAGGTATTCGCTCAACCTAGCGCTTTGATACAACAATGTAACGACCCGCCTTTCATTCCATAGAAAGACGCATCATTAAAAAGAAAGAAAGGGATAGAAAAGAGAAAAATAGGAAAGAAAGAAAGAAACAACATCAGAATCTCACAGCGGAACGAATAAATTATATTATTTCACATAAAATATTACATAGTATCATATACATCAGAGTTATACAGCTAATACAGCAAAAACTAGACAGTTATAAACACCTGTCTAGTTATTACAATTCAAGTACATCACAGAAAACAGATACAACTCAAACACAGCGGAACCACTATATATCTACACGCTGAAGCCTCTTGCTCCATTCCTCCTCCAGAACTCGTCAAAGCAATCCTAAATCCCTTGACTACTTATATATAATATGAGTACCCAAGAGTTTAATAAAACAGAAAATAAACACTCAGGTCAGACAGGGGTCTGGTGTGAGTAAACGGGTTTAAAATTGCTTAACTTTGAAAATCCTTTGAAAACAAAAGGTATCACGTAAGACTTCCTATAAATAAACATGGAAAAGTTTTTACCTTACGCTAACCAAAACATTTGATAGGAAATCCAGTGATATTATAATAAGGTCTAGGGTTTTCAAAATAAAATATAGAAATAGCTGGAATGCTTACATCTCACGTTCCAACATAGTTGGGCACAATCAAAACCGTACAGGCACTTATTGGAGTTTGGATTCCATACAATGGCAGGGTTACCGGGGTACCGCCCTTCACCGTACGTGGCCTAGATCACCGTACCAAGGATCACTTCCAATCCCCTGCAACACAAAGTCGGAACCATCTCTTACTGGATAGTCCCGAAGAAGACAACCCCGCAGATGGCCGACGCCAACTGCCCACACAGCCGAAATAAAAAGGGACCTCTAGACGGGGTAAATTTCATCCTACTTGGGCATGACCCACTTAGCCTTGTTGCACCTTCCATGTTTTAGCCATTCTCGGTTGATGAGGCTTGAGGCTACGATTACCTTTATAGGATATATCAATCTTAGAATGCTCATCGTCCACCTGACGATGTTCTGAAAGCATTCAATCCATACAAATTCATTCCGGGTTCGAACGAAACCGAAGGCACTATTTCGCTACACTCATTTTGGAATCACCCTCAGAGTTAACGACAATAGCCCTTGCACTCTGAATCTTCATCTCAAACTTGAAAGTACCACCCCCGTTAAACTCATATTGGAATCACCCTTAGAGTATTAACATGAATAGTCCTTACACCTCGAGTCTTCACTCTTTACTGGAGATTCACGACCTAACTTTTAATTTGGATCGATGTGGTTTTCGGAATTCCAAATTTGGAAACCCGATCCCGGTCTCATTGAAATCCAAACACCATCTTAATGTCCAAGTGATTTTAATTTGAACAATTAATTCAATTCATCATTATCTATATACACACAGATAGATAATTCACATATCACAATAGATAATCACAATTCTTCACAAATAGATAATCCGTATTTTCTTCACAAACAGATAATCATCACAAACAGATAATCCATATTATCATACTTTAAATAAGCATCCTTATTATATAGATATTACTCACCTCATTACTGAGATAATAACCATTCAATGAAATTTCAATATCATCCATAAGCAATGATTTATTTACCACCATCTATAATTAATTTAAAATGAATTAAATTAATTACTTCTATCTCTAATTAATTTAAAGTAAACTAAATTAATTACTACATCTATAAATCCTGCTTATATATCCATTAATTAATTAACCTAGTTAATTAATCATTCTCTAAGTATTCATCTTGATTAAACACCTTTGATTAATCATTCTCTAATTACAACAAGTAATTAGTCTTTAATTAATATCACAAATTAATTAACCTTAATCATTAGTAATTAATATTTAATTACTTCATTTATAATTAACTATGATTAATTACATTTATAATTAACTAAAATTAATCACATTAATTAATTACTCAAATAATTCTTAGATAATTATCTTTATTAACAAATAACATTTTCTTTGACTACTTTCTTAAGAAATTTATCTTAGATTAATCATTATTAATCATCTCTAATTATTAGTTAATCTAAATCATTAATTTAAAAATCAAATAAATAAGTCATTCCATAATTCTCTTATAAATTAAATTCTTCTATTATCTTAATTATTTCTAAGATAATTTATTTACTTTATGAATGACTTCATTAACATTCAAGTGTATTTAAAACATTACACTTCTAAATTTAAATTCAAATTCCATTTTGAAATTAAGATTTCAAAATGTTTAACCACTTAAACATTTATCCAAATTTAAATAAATTTATAAACCTTAAAATAAATGTAAAGAACATTCATCACTTATATAAGATACTTATATAAGAAAAAGTTTAAACTAAAATACTTAATTTTATTAAAAGAAATCAAGATTTAAATAATTTGATTATTTAAGTTCCAAATTTAAGTTAAACACTTCATAACTTTTCATTCAAATATTAAAGGAAATTTTTTTATAAAGAATTTTATCAAGTTTAAACATTTATTTGAAAACAAATTCAGTTTTTAAAATCTACTAAAAAAATTTAAAATTGTTCAACATTTAAATTTACAAAACTGATTTAAATTCAAGATTTGGATTCATAGTAAACTTAAACTCGTATTTGAACTTGATTTAAAACTTGATTTAAATCTTGCTTTAAATTTAAAATTTTCATTTTAAAAACTTAGTATTCAAAAGTTCATTTGAATCCAAACTTAAACTTTGAATTTAAAAACCCCTTTTTTAAATCCTGCTTTAAATTTGAATTTCATTTAAATTTTAAAAACCCAACACCGTCAGGTTATAAAACCTGAAACCAACATTGACCCGAACCACCTATTCATGCTTTGAGACAAAACCCTAAATGCTTCGAGACAAATACTCGAATTACCCGAGTAAAACTTCGAGTCACATCTCTGCTCAAACCCAAAAAGTTCATCAGAAATAAAAAAAATGCACGGTGACATGCACCGTGGCTCTGGCAACTTCAGGCCATCATCACCACCTTCACCACGTCGTTGACCATCTCCAAACATGATCACGACCATCAGAATCCACACAGAAGCTCGAAATCAAAATCGAGTTAACCAAACAAACCTGGAACTCGACACTGCAACAATGCCCAAACCTGTCAACACCTCGTCAACTCATCTCCGACCATCAGAGCACCTACGACTCCGACCAAACCTTCGCCTACATCATCTCTTCCAATCCCCAAAACCCTGCAACACTCGATGCACCAGAGGAATAGAGGAGCATCAAAATTTCGACCACCAGAAAACTAGGTTTAGAAACTGAAATAAGCAACCACCGTCGCCACCAATCTCTAACCATCCACCTGCCATTTTTCCTCCACTCACCAATCATTCCTCCACCTCCAGAAAGAACTACAACATTCCAGATCCACTAGATCATCAGATAAACCCCAAAACCCATTTTCTGTTCAACCCAGTAATGCCTATTCAATACTTAACTAAAAAAATGTGATTTTAATTTTAAAAACATGATTTCATATAAGCATTCAAGTTATAAACCTGATTTAATATTTTAAGAAGTTTGAGATTTTGCTTATTTTAAATAATGATTGTTCTTATAGTTTATAGAGTCAACCAGATTCTTACTTATCTTTCCATACTAAACAAACAACTTTTGTTTACATATCAAATCCTAACTGAGATCAAATCAAGTGGTAATGGATTTCTATTAAAATCTTAGTTTTAAAAACAAGAACAGGTATACAGAAACCTGTCAACAATATATATATATATGTATATGTATATATATATACACATACAGAAGATTTATCATAATACAGGGATCAAAAAGTAGAGCATTGAAGAAAGCAAAAACAATAGAAGGAAAAAAACCAAAGAAAGTATCTCAGAAGAAAATTCAATATAGATGTAGCTTACTTCCAATGATAAAAAATTTCAGGAAAATTAAGGAAAAAGGAGGTTATCTTGTAGATCAATTGAATTATTTAAAACAAACACCTTTCAAAAAATTCATGCTAGTTTTTATCAAAGAAATTTTATCCATAGCTACTTTTACAAAATCATCAACAACCTTAGATGATATCATAGAAACATTTTCTATCAATGACGAAGCTTTTAAAATGGGGAATACTTTTTTAAAAATCAAACCTAAAGATGTTTCAATTCTCTTTATCTTACCTTTGTCTAGAGTAAATATTTTTCCATTACCCAAAATGAATTTACAAATCCTTCTAGACAATTGTAAAGATTTTGTATTGAGAAATTTTGGAACAATAGAGCACATCACAAAGGATCTTACAATTTCAAAGATAAATAATATGTTGGAAACACAACAATTTCAACATGAAAATGATTTTCCAAAACTGCTTATTATTCTTGCAATGATAACCTTCTTCTTTCCTGATAACCAAAGATACTTACCATAGGGATATATTCCCTATATCCTTGATCAAAACAAAATGAACTCGGTATCGTAGCCAGTTTCAATTCAACATTCATTGATTAGAGCTTTGACGACTTTCAAAAAAAAGCCGAGAAATATGCTGGGTTGTTCCATGCTCCCAATTGTAAGCACAACATTCTAACTATGTTAATGCATCTATCTCTATAAATCAAATTATACACATTGTATGTTTTAACAAGTAATATTATATTTTTAGTTTTTCCTATATGAGCATATGAATTTGATATCTCCATTAGCAACATACTGTTCTACCTTACCTAGATTTGCAAGGTGGAATATTGCAAGCTTGAAAAAGGTCATTTCAAGAGAAGCTTTGATGAACATGGACAATAGAAAGGTATTATTTATCACACAAATATAAGAAATATATAATGCTAGATAAATATATCATAACATAGTGTATATCAAAAGTTTCATTTTTTTATTATACAATCATAATTTAAATGAGTTACATATATCAGTTCTGCATAAATACAATTTCTTGTAGGTGCTATTAAAGAATGATAGTCAGATATAACATCACATGAAAAACGACAATTATATATAAAATTAGTTCATCCATTGTATGTTACCTCATTCATTACTATTTATGTTATTACATAGGTTTTTGTTGAAATAAGAAACCTAAATGAAGATGAAAAAGCACTTCTTCAACAAACAAGCCAACAAAAATATGTCCAGATGAATACCAATGAGAATATTGGGATACACAAAATAAAAAATTTGGAAGAGACATCAAAAAAGCAAGTTGAGTCAATGCAACGGTACATTGAAGATATGGAAAATAAATTGAAGAAAAGTGAAAAAGAATTAGAAAAGGAAAAATAGAAAAGAATACAAGCAGAAGGCACTGTCATACAGTTGAGAAAAGAAATAAAGATGTTGAGATCAAAAGCAAGAGTAGAAATAGAACCACCAACACTTAATCTCAATATAACTCAGGAAATTAAAAAGATGCAACAAGAGAAAGAACAGAAGGATCAAAAGAAACCTTTAAAGGCAATAAAAAAATCACCAACAGTGCATGAAAAAACATAGAAGAAACCAAGCTCTTTAGTTTTTAGGGTTAAAAAGCACCAACGAAGGAATAAAATTGATTCTGATTTCCAGTATGAAATTGTTCACAGAAAAGCAAAGAAAAATGTTGACAATGAAAACCAAAAGGAGCAATTTGAAACCCAGGAAGGTCAGAAAGAAAGTACAAACGAACAGGAACAAAAAGAACAAAATGAAGAATCAGATTATAAACACGAATCTGAAATTGAAACAGATGAGCAAGTCACAACAAATGAAAATGAAGAAATTATTGATGTTGATGGGTACTCGCAATCAAGTAAAAATTACAAGAGTAAAGATATCACAAAAAGCAGAATTCTATAATTACTGAATGAAGAACAGTAAATCAAAGTTCTTACTTTCTTCAAATTTAACGAAAATGAGAGGTAAGATTTCTCATATTTTTTCTTTCATTTATTTGTAATTAGATAAAATTGAAAAAAAATCAACATGTCAATTATTGATTTTCAATTACAGCACTGTAGCATACAAAAAAGATGAAGGACACACAGGTGGAAATACAATAGTGAAATCTATGCTAGAAGTTGTTCTGTTTGAGGGGGTTACAGATGGACAGGTATGCATCAAATTAGAATTATGATAGTAAAAAAGTGTATACAAATATATAAAATGAAAGAATGATATGTAAACCTAGCATTCAACTTTCCAAAATGCATATGAATGAATTGAATGAGATAGTGGCAGCTAAAAGTAACATTAGTATTTGTAAAATGCAGATAACTGTATAGGATGGGAAAATGATTGATAAAACTAGCATTCATAGTTTTTTAAGTGCATATAAGTGTATAGGATGATATAATGATAGTTAAAACTAGCATTCGAAGTTTCAAACTGCATATAAATATATTGAATGAAAGAATGGAAGTTAAAAATAACATTGATATTTGTAAAGGGCATATAAATATATAGAATATCCATGATCACCGTTTAAACGATCATTTGCATTTTTCACTGCATACAATGAAGTAAACATATAAATGAAAGTGAATACTAGCATTAATATTCCCTGTCCAAAAAAAAAATTATCCCATAAAACTTACAAACTTCATTGTTTGGTTTAACAGCTTATTGATTGGTTTTATTACAATCAAGAAATGTATGAACACAGTTACTACTTCACAACACTGATGATAGTAAGTATAAACTTTTCTTTATAAATGTTAAAAAATAATATAAAGTATTCTAATACATATGAATGTGCGGAATGCTTTAGTACATAACCAGCAAACTGTGATCAAAGACAGGTTATACCAACAATAGAAGGCATTGTCGAAGATGAATTTACAGAGAAATTTTCTTCCCTCTACATTATGCAAACCATTGGAGCTTGTTGATGCTAAACTATGAAACAATGCAGTGGAGTCATTATGATTCAACCAAACCAAAAACTAGATCAACAAGGACTTCAAACCCCAGCTATAACCAAGCCATCATTCTTGTAAGAAAAGTATAATTTTGAAATCACTCTAACATTAATATGCAACACTAATTTTTTTTCTTGCAGAAATATAAAATTGAATTAATGTTCAAGAAAAAATGGGCAGAATTAGGAATACTGATAAAAGAATTTAACAAACCTAAAGTGCTGCAGCCAAAAAGCCCACCACAGGATTCTGATTCGTAAGTAACTAATTTCATTTCTTCTCTTGTTTAAACTATCATTTCTATTTTTAAATTTCAGTAGAATGCATTAAATATGCAAAATGATAATTAAAACTAGCATTGCTAATTGACAGTTCATTGATCTGCATCTATTGAACAAAAAGATTATGTATAAGGTGCACATTTCACACACAACAACGTTGTCTCTATGAATGCATTGATTAATATTGCAATCAACATATAAAGCTATATTTTAAAATTCTAGAGTAAAAAATGCATTATTATTTTAGCATTAGGTTTACTGTAATATTAACTAATATTTCTATATTTTATACAGACTTGATTTTGCGTTCTTTGTCATGGTAAACATGAAAAAACTGGATAAGGATGAGATGCCAGAAAAATATTTAGTGGAAATACTTAATAACCTAAGAGCCTTAGTGTTGTATAGCATACTCAATGATCCACAATACAGTTGGTCAGTGGAGCAACCCTACAAAGATTCTACACAAAAATAGGTGTTGAATTTTAACTTCTTAGAACTTTGGATATATTTGAACTGAACCACTTCTGCTAATTAAACCGAGATGGAGTCTGAGATGAAGTCTTATATGTTTTCCAATGTTTGTATTTTGTTCTCAGTGTATAAAATGCTCAGATGAATATGAACTTCTTGATTTGAATTTCATTTGATTATAGTTGTCTGTTTTCAATGCATGAACTACAATGTATAAACTATGGATATGTTCAAGTGTCATTTTTATGTGTTTTTGATGCTTTTACTGTATTTCTGATATGCAGAATAATGTTTTATACTGAAATGCTAGATAGAAATAGCATTAAGCGAAAATACATTTCTCAGTGATTGAACTGTGATGAATAATATATGAATTTATCCATATAGCATTTTTATACGATTTCTAATGTTTGAACTCTGTTTCAAGTGTAACGACTACTGTTTACATTGTAATGCTAGTTATAACTAGCATTTAACTGAAATGGTAAGCAGCAATAGGCAGTTATGGCGATGGTAGGTGCTGGGGTAGAAAGATGGAGATGCTGGTTTTTTTTGAAAGTTATGGAGGCGGAGGCAGAGGCAGTGGGTTGTTGTATGGTGATAATGGAAATGTTGATGTATGAAGAAAATGGTGGAGATGGCAGCAATTTGACGGTGGCAGTTTGAGTGTGGGATGTATAGCAACAGCAAAGTAAAGATGTAGTTTAAAATGAAGTAGCAAGCGGTAGTGGTAGTTTAAGTAATAAAGGGTGGTATGATGTTACGGTGGTGATGAAGTATGCAGGGTGGAAGAAGTGATTGTTATGGGAATGACTGATATGCACAGTTGTGACTAAAGTAAGAAGATTAGTTTGCACAATAACTGAAGTAGTCGTTGAAGGTACTGTTTGTTGTGTAGCAGTGTATGTTGTTTTATGTTATTTTCTGAAACAGAGAGATGAAGTCTGCATAATGAAGATATCCCATTTACAAATTGGTGTTAATTCTTTTTTCTAATTGCTCTTTCAAATAATTTTGACTATGCATAACACTGATGCAACAACTATTGACCCAATATAATACATTGAAAACCAAATAACAGAACAAGCACAGAACATAAATACATAACAAATTAAAATATCCATCACTACCAACTTCCAACAGCTACAACAGACAAAATTAATATAACAAAACTATCGCCTTGAGGGTGCATGACAATCGCTGCAAGCACCAACAAGTAGCACTCATCACATAACATGACTGAGGTCACAACCAACCATTTTAATGCTCGACCAAAGCAGAACCAAGGGACAAATACATATACAGATAACAAGACGATAGATATAGCCACAAGCCAAAAACCAAAAGCATGCAGGATAAAGAAAATGCAAAAGCATTCAAGATAAAACATATCACAACATAATCCAAGAACAACATAACCATGACAATAACATTAGATCTCACACAAAAGAATCACCAAGCCAAAGTAAAAGTACTATACTCGCCCCACCTAATAAGAATAAACAAGCCAGAAGCCCATGAGGAATAGCAAAGCATTCCATGAAAATAAACAGAGAGATGCATACTAATTATAATGAAATGCTAGTTAAAACTGGCATTCGACTGAAATGATAAGTACATATAGCATTGAATAGAAATATTAATACCAAAGTGTAGAGGAACAACATATATTAGAAATTAAAACAAAATAACCAAAACATTTCACATTTTATTTTCTAATGATTTCACAAAGTCTGACTTCATTTTTCTATAAGCCATAGCAACTTTACACTTGAAAAACTTCTCAATTGCACTAACGAAACTCATAATTTTTCTTAACTTTTGGAAAAACGAAGACAATTCCTTTTGTTGTGGCCAACTTCATTATAGTGACTGCATCTGTTTCTTTTATTTTGAGAATATCCAAATCCACCATGCCTCTTTGTAGATGGTCTTCCAACACCACGAATTTCTTTAGGAGGCCTAATCAAAACATCATTTTTAGCAGCAATTGGCTTATCAAAATATGGAATTGGATTGATAGCATTAGCATATGAAGATCTGAAAGTATTAGCAGTAAAATAGTCCTCCACAAAATCATAAACTGATAATCTACACTTGTTAATGAACTTAATTGCATGGGCACATGGAAAACTAGTAACTCTCCATTGATTACAACAAATAAACGATTTTTGAGATCAACAACCTGTGACTTAGGAGATTTAACTTCAAACACAAATTCCGAAGACTTATAAACATCCCAACCATAGCCATCATCTACTAACTTTGACAAACGTTCCTCCATAACAGGACAAAGATATATTGTCCACATACAACATTCCTCTCTTCATCTTGCCATTTGCTCCATAACTTTCACTCGAATACCATCCAAACAAGAAGTTATAGGCATAAATCTATCTTCCAAAATCCATGAGTTGAAACTTTCTGCAACATTTGAAGAATATTCACCATAATGCTTTCCTTGAAAAAAAAATCTGCCCAATGGTTAAAAGTTTTATCTCTTAAAAAAAATTCTGCAGATGTACCCCCAATATCTTTAAATTTAGAAAGATATCGCTCAAAATCATACACATTTGATGCTCTAGCACAAAGTTTGAACAACTCCACAATAAATGAATCACCTTTAGCCGCCTTGACAACGGTACCAATATTCTGTTCCATGTGAAGTAAACAATAGCTATGATATGAAGAAGGAAATATTTTGGGAACACCTGAAATGAGACCCAATTGACGATTAGACATAAAAACTAAAGACCGATGTTCATTAAGCATTCCTTTAGGATGGGATAAAAACCAAGACCAATTAGATTCATTTTCATGCGAAACAATACCCATAGCAAGAGGAAAGAAACCTACAAAATAAATAATTAATGACAGCTCAGTACTAAGAAACATGAATTATATTAAACATCAGAACCAATATTAAATGTTAATAGTTCCTATTATGCACAATTAAAGTAGATTCAAAATGATATATGAATATATCATATGTTATTTTAAAGTCATTTTAGGTACTGCTGCATAAAATTTTAGTTCTTATTTTTATAAACATCTCTACCATAAACATTTTTAGTGTAACCAGGTCAATCATTGAATAAAATAAAGCCAACAATTCTTGTGTAAACATGGATGCATTAAAATTATGTACAACTTTGAACAATGATAGTTTAATATATCATTACTAGAAAAATAAATAAGTAAATAAAACTAAACTAAAATGAAACTCATACCTTGGTTACCATTTTTAGAAGTAGCAACTAACAAAACACCCGGTCTTCCCTTCAAAGCAGCTGCATCTAAAAATATTAATGGCCGATAGTGTTTAAATCCAAGTAGACAAGCACCAATACCAATACAAACTCTCTCAAGCTGATTGGTTAAAGCATTAACTTCCATGGCCACATAACTACCAAGATTATACTTTTACAACGCCTCTAAATACCGATGTAAATAATTATATGACATAGCATCATCCCCATATATTTCTTTCAAAGCAAACTGTTTTCCGCTATAAGCATAATAATATGAAAGATTAAAATTGTACTCTCTTCTAAATTCCTTCATAATATCTTTTGGCTTCTTCATAGGAGCATCTCGAATTTGATCAAAATCAAATATTTAACAAATATACTTGAAATATTAACTTTATTAACATCTCTAAGACCGGCTCCACATGAATGATCAAAATTGTAAGTTCTAGTAAAAAACCGAGAGAATAGATCAAGATCCGAAGAAGCATTAAGATAAAACTTACAACCATCCTTCAACCAAGAGCAAATTAACCAAAATTCTATCTGGAGAATTTATTACAAAAATCAAATCCTAACCCTTTTTTATTTGATATGCCATTAAAAACTCCCGAAAATCCTCAGCTCCATGAAAACAAAAAACAAGAAAATCCACAATAGTTTTTTGAGAACCTTTCTTCAACATATCTTTCAAATAATAAGAAGAATCAGCATGTGAATCGCTATTTGAACAAGCATTACTACCAATTGAAGTGCTTTGAACACTTGAATTGCCTAAACCACAGCTAGCAATATCAGCTTCCATAGCACAAACATTTCCTTAACAGTAAACTTAAAATATTGACTCTTCTTGAAAAGTATAAAACAAAAAATACTAATCAAATCTGAATCAGTATCAATGATTATATTCTTATTCTCAAGAACATAAGATATCTCAATAGAAAATGGACTAAGATATGGCCAAACTTCACATATTTTAGTCTTAATACCAAACAGAGAAGAGGCCGTCGTGAGTCGAGTAGGATAACAATTCTCATTATGTTCAAAAATAACTAGCAAACTATTTGCTTCATCATTGTAGATATCAGTATTGCAAAACAAATTAAAAAACCAATTAACAAACTTACTTAATGTTATGAATATAGCAACAATAGAAAATGTTAAATTAACATAGCATAACAAAATCGAAATCAAATTAAGAGCTAAATGAAAGAACTATAAATTAATTAAAAACCAGATGATAAATGAACATAGCACAATAAAATTAAAACAAAATATAAATACAACAGAAAAGAATGCTATATAAATATAGCATAATGCGACAAACTACATATGAATTCACTGGAATGATAAATGAATAGTAAAATTGTAAAACCTTAAACTATGTTGAAGAAACAGAATGATACACAATAAAATCTTACGATGCCATTGAAACAAATCCAAAATAGGAACTGAAATCTAGAAGAAGACAAACTGTGCAACCTAGAAAAATAAAAATATACTAAATAATCAAACGATATTATATCAAAGGAAGAAAAGAAGAATATCGAAACAAATAAAAGCAATATACCTGAATGTAAGCAAATTGTTTGATAAATATCCAAAGCACGATCACGATCGACGATAAAGAAACACGATGAAGATCGATGACAATCGAGAAGAAGGAAGACAAAATGCGTCCTTGAATCGAGAAGATCGATAAACTAAGATTAGTAATATCAGAATGAAGATAGAGAAGAAACTAAGACGAAAATTTAAATTTTACATAATTTGTACTTAGAACGAAAAAATAAAGCCCATGTCCTTCAAACGAAAAAAAATAATCCGTGTCCGTTGGCCAAAAAAGAGAAGTAAAAACTTTCTCCAGCCCATTATCCTGTAATAAATAACAGGTACTTATTGGCAGTTTATATTCAATAATTAATTAAATAACTATTTTATCCCAATAAATTCAAATAAACTGAGATGTTGATTCAAAATATGCCAAACAGTCATAAATAAATTTCTACTCACATCATAAATCAATTTAACAAACATAAGAAATTTTAAAAGTTATGAGTAGGTGAAAACACTCACCTTTTGAATTTAAATTGAATTTAAATCCAATTTAAACCCAAAATTCAAACAGTCTCTAAATTTACCCAAACCGACGCCATAAGGTTCGTAATTTCGATACGAGCCAAATTGAAGAAACCGTGTGTGAAACGGATCTCATACGTAAAAGTTGTGTAAATTTGAAGATTGGAATTTAGATTAAATTTAAAATTAAATAAAATATAAATTACCAATATTACACTGCCACGTCAACATCTCCCTCTCCCTTACAGGCACGAACCTGATCTCACCAGAAAGAAAGCACGCAGCCCTAAAGCCGCCTCCATGGTCGCCCACGCTGGCCATCACCATCACGCCCACGTCCAGGCGAATTGCCTCCCCTCGTGCCCCTTCCTCCACCATCGAGGCAACGTCGATCGATGACAAACCCCCCAGTCGTACATTTTTAATCAAACCCTAATCTAATATTTTCCGTCGATCGGACCGTCAAAATGCCAAACCAACGATGCCGATGGACTATGCTCACCTCTCTCCACCCTCTAGTGTCCTTGATTCGACAAACGGTTGCAATTCATCACGATGCGATGAACAGCCGAATTTGTTCTTTAATTTATGGAAAAACAAAAATCCAAATAAAAAACGAACAGCATAATTGACATGCGCTCGTTTAGAGCTTCATAACGATATATAATTTGATATAGTTTGAGGAGATTTAATTTTGATGTTGTATTTTGAATTGAAATTGGATTGGGAAGATTAGGGTTTTCAGCCATTAAGGAAGAGGGGCAACAGAAGTTTGTACGTACAAAAATGAGAAATAGAAAGGTTGCTACGGTTTATAACTGGATGTATATAGATGGAGCAGAAAATAAAGGAACGTGTATGATTGGTTTGAACCGTTGAACGATAAATGGCCCAAAAATCCCGTTCTAACTCTAGAACGAAATTGGATCAACTCATATATCAAAATAGATGTTTTTGAATGTTTTAAAATCAATGGAACAGGTTTCAAGTCCAAATTCCATCGTATGAAGAAGTTATGCAAAAATCAAGTTATTACAAATTGATTTCAGTAGATTGCAATTAAATTGATTTCTAGGCGTTCCGAGCCCGTACGATCAAACGACAAGTCCAATCATTACGAAACTTGAAATCCTACAATAATTCACTGTTATGGATCCGATGAACTGGTTTCGCTGAAATCCGAGTCAGTGGCCAAAATGGCTATTTTTCAGTTCATTAAATAAATTAATATTAAATTAATTAAATCAAATTTTCAATTCCAATTCTATAATTAGCAATCTTTATCATTTCTGATTTCTTAAACATTCACAAACAATTTAAACAAATTAAATGCCAATTTAAAGTAGATAAACTTACCAATTACAGTATTTAACTTAAATTTCAATAAAATCCAATTAATTGAAATTTAATTTCAATAAATCGTTTAAATTTGATTTCAACCTTTATACTCAACAAATTTCAAATCTGATAACATAGTTAACATTTGTTTTACATTTCATTACATTAATATACCCAAATCTTCATCTTTATTTATGTTAACTAATTTAATTCCATTAATCCATTTAGTTGAACTTTCATCCTATTATTCAATCCATTATTATCAAATGGATGAGATTTTCATTACTTCATGGTCTATTAGACTTAAGTTTATATTTCCAACCAATTATTATAATTTCTTACGTAATATTGAATTCATTCAATTACAACTAATTATATCATTTCATTAGTTAATTCAATATTCACATTTGTTTCCTTATATTAAACTTATAACCAAGTATAAAAAATTACATTATTTCAATTAATTGTAATTTCATTTAAATTGTTGCTAATTAGTTCTAAATACCATCTTTAATTATTAATTAATAAAGTTTTTACTTCCTTCATATTAAATTACCAAAACTTATTAATTTAACAAATTAAATTATTGAAAATTTTCGGGTCGTTACATTTCTTTTACAACCTCTTCCATTTACTATAAAAAGAAAATCAAGCTCTTCCATTCAAAAATCTAAATCAAATAATTTATTCAATGAAAAAAAATACAAACTTGGATTCTGACGCCTCACCTCTATACCCATGCTAGCCAAGAACTCTACGGAGAAATGTCGTCAACTAGCGCGGAGAATAAGGCTGTTGAGGAGCGACCATCTGTATAATTACTTTGTGCAAGTACCGATATGCTAGATAAGAATATAACTTTTCATCTCAAGAGGAAATTCGACATACCGATGCAAACTCAAAGCTACTACGCAGTGGCTATAATATCTTCGGAAACCAATATAGAAATATCATAACACAAATTAGTCACAGAATATCATATCTCAAAGGCGGAATCAGATATGAATATTACACATGAAAGTGTACATCAGAGTAGTGGTCAAACAAGATCCACAATATCACAAAAGAATAGTTACAAGTGCTACACAAAAGAATAAGCATACATCAATGAGTCTATATCTTAAATGTATACAACTAAAAACTACTAATCTAAGTAGTTAGACAAAAGTCAGGATAATAATAATAATCCCAGATGAGGAGTCAAGCAGAAGTACCTGTAACATCTAGGTCTGACCCGAGTATTATTTGATAAGAAAATAATAAACGGATCAGTCTAGTTATAAACATCGGGTAAAATGATATAGAATAAGAGATATGACAAAAATGTATGATAACCATAAAGCCATACTGTGATAAATATGTAATTGAAAATCAACTAGAGATTAATCAATATCACAAAAATATTCTCAAAGATCAAAAGGAATTTCATACTCTTTAATTTTGTTCATCAAACCATAAATATTGACAATTATATCAATTCCAATCACGAAAGTTAATGACACACAAATTCACCAATGCACAAATATTGATAAAAGTTATCAATGTAAATCATGAAAATTGGTGAAAACGCAAATTCTAGAAATCGTCAATGGAAATCTAGAAATCACGAAAAGGGGGAGGACTATCACGAAATGGGAGTATGAAAACTCACCAACACGTGTATCACAAAACAGAACGCTATTCCATGGTTGCTAACCATTAATTTTGAGCCGAAGCTCCATAGAACGGTCTGAAGACCATGGGTCGCTATCCCACCAAATTGAGCCGAAGCTCCACAGAACCGGGGTTTAGTCTCCCTCACAGACAAAGAGACATCGCACATTGCTAGTCTAAATCACAAAACGATCATCATTGATCATCAAGAAGTGTCAATTACACTATGCTAGTAAATATATGAGCTTAGCTTCATGTCCCATAACCACTAGCTTAACTTAAATATTTACGAATAAATTGTAGATCTCCGCTAGAAAATTGTCACAAGAAATTCAATCGAACAAGCCCAAAAATTAACCGACGAAGTAAGCGCAAGCGTTTCATACCACCTGTTTTACTAAGACGTTTAATTAAATTTCTCATACGAGTGAGGTAAAGGTTTGTATATGCTAGTAGATTGGAAAACGTTTTCAGAAACGATCTTTGTAATAAAATAGTGTTGAAATTGTTTTGATGAAAGAGTTTTGATATTTACTACTAGTATTGAAACCTTTACATTTTTAAAGTGACAAATCAAAGAAATGATTGTAGAAACAATCAATCATCAAAATTCACATTCGAAGACATGAATTAAATCTAAGGAAATCGGTATCGAATCCATCAAAATGGATATTCCCAAAAATTCCAAAGAAGCTGTTATCAAAGCCAACAAGGTGATAACAACTAGTCGGAGAAAGTAGAATCCATTAAAAAGTGGAAACTAAGCAAAATAGGCATATATAGGCATAACAGGCAAAATAGGAGCAGATCAGTCAACTGGATTCACTGAGTCAGTCGACTGAACACAGACCTTGAAAATTCTCAGGTTTCAGCTCAGTCGACTGACTCAGAGGGTTCAGTCGACTGAAACCTGATTTCCTGCATTCCTATCCTATTTTAAATGAAATGCAAACTCTCTCCATTTGCAATCGGACGAGCAACGGACGCTAAGGGTTTACGCCAATCGACAACCCAGCCCTATAGGCTCTTCGATTCATCACCAAAAACTTGACCAAATATCAAAGTTATGATTTTTAAGGATTTGACTACAAAACACCAAAATTTGGAATATTCACAAAACGAATCCGAGTCAAAAGCAATTGCATATGAATAAGTGTTAGGAATTCATACCTAACAATCAAAGATAATTATAGACCTAGATGTGAGATAAAAATCTCACCTTTAAACCCAAAACAAATGAAGAAGAAGCTATAGAGCAATAGTAAGAACAATCACTCTTCAATTCCAACCCTACAAGCTTGAATCTAAGCTTAAAAGAGAAACATTTCCTAAGTTAAGTTTAGGAATTTCTGAAATTGAAAGGAGAATGAGTTGGAGAAGAGGAAGAGAAGGCTTACCAAAGCTTCTTCTATGAATTTGGAGTTAAAGCTTGGATTTTGCAAAGATGATTAGGGCTTGGTGTTTTAATTTCCCATTCCTCCCTCCATTATTACTAAAGCTTGAGTATTTTGAAAATTATGAAGGAATGGAGAGAAGAGGGGGTGAAGCTTAGGTCTAATGAGCTGAAACCAAACCAAAGCCCTAAGTGAAAAAGTAGCAAAATTCCTCTAACTTCAAACATATCGATGTTTATACTCAAAAAAGCCGCAAACGTCATTTTGAACTCAATGGGGGTGGTCTTGAGTCCTAATTCGATTGTTTGCAAAATGTAGCTTTTCGGACAATAATCGAACTAACGATGAATTGTTTTAAATAAATTATTTAAATATTCAGTCGTTAAAATATGCGGGTTGTTACAGACTCCCTTCCTTCAAGAAATTGCGTCCTCGCAATCATAAGAAATAAATGAACAAAAAGCAACAACAATCAAAGCAAATCAACACAAAAGAAGAAATTTGGAATAAGAAGTTCATCTCGAAGAGCACGAGAAAGTAAGTCCGGATGTGTTCGCTCGATGAATTCTTTGGATTCGCAAGAACAATTCTTAGGATTTGAGGACCATTGAACTTTTACAAGTGGAACATCTTTATTTCGAAGGCGTTTAATCTCCGAAGCAATGATACGAATAGGATGTTGCTCATAAGTCAAATTAGGCGAAACTTCTATTTCTTCCACAACACCGGGCTCAAGAATAAAATCGGAATCTCGAAGGTATTTCCGTAATTGAGAAACGTGAAATACGTCATGAATAGCAGAAAACTGAGCCGGTAATAAAAGGCGATAAGCCACTGGACCTACGTTCGGTGATGGGAAATGGACCAATATATCGAGGTGCTAACTTTCCCGATCGACTGAAATGTACAACACCCTTCATAGGTGAAACACGAACAAACATAAAATCTCCCACAGAATATTCTAATTTCCTTCTTCGATTATCGGCATAGGATCTTTGCCTACTTTGAGCTTCTTTCATCCGATGGCGAATAAGATCAATCTTTTCTGTGGAATCACGAATAAAATCTGGACCTAAAACCAGCTTCTCGTCGGCCTCGAGCCAACAAGAAGGAGTTTGGCATGGCCTTCCATAAAGCGCCTCGAAAGGAGCCATACCAATATTAGATTAAAAGCTATTATTATAGGAAAACTCAACAAGAGAAGTATGATCTTCTCAACTTCCACCAAAATCAAGAACACATGCACGAAGAAGATCTTCAAGAGTTTGATTCACACGCTCGGTTTGTCCATCAGACTGAGGTTGATAAGCTGTCACTACAAGAAAACTTCCAATTGATTGCATTTATTAGTGGCGTTTGAAATGTAAGTGCAACCATTGTTATATTACACTTATATTTTACATGTATATCTTGCTTTTTCGCTGCTGCCAAAATTTAGCGCCCTTCCCCGCCAATAAAACATTATTTCGTCTCATTCCCAAATCCACTTTATTTTCCCCTCTCCACTTCAATTTTTTTGTCTCGCCTCATATTTCCTCCATCGCCGCGCAACTCCCTCCATTACTCTACTCCTCTCTACTTCATTTATTCACTCCTCGGTCGATCTACTCCCATTTCTACATAAACCCTAAGTTTGTCTCCTCTCTACAAGCCCTAAGTCGATCAACTCCTCTACAAGCCCTGAGCATGAAGGTATTAGATCATGGAGTGAAGTTTCATCGGCTTCCCAATCTGCAACACCATTGACCTCACCACCTGCTACGATACACTCTACGTGCTTCTGGTAAGTATTACATAGTTATGCAATTTTGACTAGTGGGTTCAGTTTAGGTTGTAAATTAGTATTTTGATGAAAATTAAAGTAATTGTGGAGTAAGTTTGCATAGCTTGGAGGAATTATAGCTCCAGTTAGCAAGTGGAGTGTAAATTTAAATAATTCTGTATGAAGAGAAGATTGGTGTTTAGTAATTTGGATTGTAGATTAGATCTAAACTTTGAACTGAAAAATAACTACAGGTTGATTGTGTTTGTAGAATTTTAAGTTTGGATTGGTATTTGGTAATTTTTGATCATTTTTTCCATATATATTGAATGCTTTCTATCACTCGCACTTCCAAGATAATCTTTAGTATCAGTATTAAACGTGTATACAAATTGCTTTAGCGATTGGAAAATATTTTAAATATTCTTCATTTAATTTCTCATTTGCAAGGTATAGGTAAGCCATTTTGTCTCCTGTATCATATGATTAAAAAAATATATCGCACCATAAAAATGTGGTCAAGAGCATATAATTTATCACATTTTCTCTTTAAGAAAGTTCATAGAAATATTAGTTGTTTAAATAATGACCAAACTAAAGGATATTGCATTAACCTTCTTTTGAAAATGAAACATACACATAAATACATTATGAAAGTTACTGAAAAATAAATGATTCTTAAAAGCTAATTTTAATTTAGTCCTACTCACATAATTTTTGCTTTTTGTTTCTAATAAGTAGATTCGACTCTTGCTATCGTTGTTATTTTCACTTATGACTTAGAAGTAAGTATATTTACAGGTTACCTTTTTGTTTTATATTTTTAGAATCAATTTTTTTAATAGAAGCAGGAGCATTTTTAATAAAAGCTAAACCATTTAACTTTTAATTGCCAAAGGGATTTTATACTTGTTGCTTTTTCATTAACATAGCTTTTTATGAATTTAACTGAATATATAATTATAGATTCAGGTATAGAACTGTGTAGTTTTCTTAATCTCAAGCTACAACTGCATTTATCCCTATGCATGCTAGTCTTTGATAAGTTTTTTCTATAATCGATCAGTGTGTCCAAAAACAAGTGGTAAGAATTAACTTGATGCGGTCTATATTTTGTCCCGTTCAAATTTTGTTAATTATAAAAATGTGTAGAAAGAATTGGTTGTTCTATTTATAATTCTGTTAATTTATTTGCATTAGTTCTAGGACAAATATGTTTTGTTTTGGATGGAAATTGCCAAAAATCCAACCGACGCCATGATATTAACGCATATGATTTAGTGAAGTTTGGTGAGCTTAATTTGCATTTTTTAATCTAATGCAATCCATTCTTATTTGATACATAGCTAAGCTGATGTGGCCTAAACCGACTTATGTTGTTACATAACTTTTCTAAGTTTACTAGAGCTTATGGGAGGATACTCTCCTTATGTATCTTACACACATGTAGGCATGCAGCTGTTTACGTTATCATTACATGGCTTTTTCTTAGTTGATAATACTGCATCCCAAGACAAGAGATTATGTATGCAGTGAGACTACAAACCATAGTCAAACAGCTATTGTATGAAAGCTTCAACTCTTAAAAAGTAGCCAGAATAACATGAAGTAATAATAATAATAAAGTATATGATTTTTACAATGAAATGCATGACGCATAATAAAGTCCTAAATATAGCTTAGCTTATTTCCACCTGAGGGAAACTGCGTTTTTCTTTGTTTTCCTACTCATTTAGTCATTTTTCATCATTATTGTTATTTTGCATCAAATAAATCCATGCGGCCATATAATTCATAAGTTTACAAGTTCAGCTTATTACACAAATACATACATCCATAAACTTATCAAAGGATCAAACCTTGCATCACAGTTTTGATCTAACAAGTTCTGATCAACATGTTTGTATCTAAACCTGTTACATACAAATAATGCATGTTTCCTATGGCAAATCAAACCATTTCAACTTTTTTCATACACATGAAAGCTCTATTTCTTCATAGAATAAAATCCAAACTCATTTCATTTTCAAACAAGTTGCAATGATGCACAATCTAAGAACACAATATGCAAGTATTTCTCATTCACCGGCACTATCAAGTATGCATAAAAGGATATTATAGCTTACCAAGGCATAAATATATAAACTAATATAATATTATTTCCATGTAATTTATTATATTCTATCTGCAAGAAAATACGAGTGGTACATGTTAAACACATATGCAATTTCTTGTATTCCATCTGCAAGAAAAAATGAGTGGTACATGTTAAACACATATATAGGCCCTCATATAAAATTCTACAGTAGAAAACTAATAAACATGAGAATGATGTATCGAATTACTAATCATAAATGATATAGCATTTGTACAACCTTTCCTACTACCAAACTCATATATTATGTAGGACAAATTATAAAGACTAGCCTTACGAACCATACCTATGTTAACCAATATGCCGCATCTTCTCCATGCATGAAACTTAGCATAATCCACAGGATTATTTACTACTTCTTTCACATAATTCGCCATTTCTTGCATGGGTTTAAACTTACTTCCATCAATAATTGCCTGTAAAAACTTAGTATGTATGTGTATGGGGGATGTGTGTGTTATGATGAGGCTTTGGGAGTTCTCACTTTAGCAACTTTACATTTAGGACTTTCAATATTTATTACTTCTAGAGATTCAATCAAAATATAATGCATATGCTTATTTTGTTAACATTGTATTCTTCATACATGTATATTTTCTTAAAATAGGCATGTATTTTGGTAGTGCCATTTACTGATATATATATATAAATGTAGTCACAAAGCTGGCAAAGTTCTGCTTTTTTAATTTAACTTTTTTCAATATTATAAGTTGTATAATTAGCTTTCAAGATTGGCTTTAAGGATGACTTGTAATATGTATATTTTCTAAGATCTGAGTTGTGACAGTGATTCTTCAAGATTGGGCTTTAAGGATAAGTTTAGTTTTTTTAAGTTCTGTTTTTTTCAATATTTTCAGATACTTTCTGCTTTTTTACTGATTTATATATTTCATTAAGATGCTTATGAGTTGTAATAGTGATGCGGCATATTCTTGTAGGTATAGATATTATACAATTTGCAGGCAATTAATGTTAGACTCATGAGGTATCAAGGTTGGAAAGTGATGTGTCTGTGGATACAAACTGTCAACTACAACTAGTAAGTTTTTAATTCATTTTCCCTTTAATGCCATGAAAATGCTATATGATTACAAGAAAGTTCTATGTCTAGTTTCTTCCATATTAGCAATCTGATAAGTGAAAAGCCACTGTATTTGACATTTCCTTTTTATGGATTGAAAATAAAGTAAACTTAATAGTAAGCCCAAAGCTAATCATTGGCATTACATATGAAAGAATTTTTTTAATCAATCAAGTCATAGTTTTAAATCAACAAAAGAACCATTTGTTTCAATGTTATTACGCTAGTGTAATGTATATAGGAAGTTTAGTTAACAAATTTACATTGATATAGTAAATGTTCATTCTCGGTTAAGTTCATGAATATAAAGGATAGTTCCTAGATTTGAAATGCACCTTGAAATTATTCTATTCACATTCTAGCTAAAGATGAAATAAAATCCAAAAATACGGGTGTTTTACTAAGTAAACCTGATAAACTTGAGATTTGATAATTTAGTGTTTGTAGGTGCCCCTTGATAATTTCTTCTCTAAATAATTATTTTTGTTTCAAAATGGTATTTCTTTCAAACATTCATAAGCTTATGAATGTCTCTCGAAATTATACAAAACTGGACATTTTACCGGTAAATATTTATTCATGTTGTTGATTAATTAATTTTATTAATTCTGTTGTTTGATATTGACCCAAAAAGGCCTCAAATAACTTCTCTTTTTTTGATGAAAATCCCAACTAGTTTTGATTTAATAATAATTTTTTTGTTAATAGGATATCACAGAAGCTCCAGAAGTTGTTGAACTTGTTGTCATGCGAGATGCCATGAACAGTCTTCGTAGCGATTCAAATAAATTTAATCCATTGGTGAGTTATTTAGAACCCTGACCAATGAATAAATGCACGAGTGACAAAAACTTGCAAGAATACCAACAAATTTCTTTCCATGTACTTTAATGTTTGACATGAATCTACTATCTAATTATTTATCTCAACTTGGCATGTAGAAGTAATAGGAAGTATGCCAGTCTTAAAGTCTTACTGCTCTTATTCCTATTAGCTAGAATTTGACAAAAATTCCTCCCTAGTTTTTGCTATTGATGTTATCTATAATTTAATATTAACAAAAGGCTACAATTAATTTTATAGCAGAATGGCTACAAAAATTTCTATAGTTTTTGGCTATTGATTATAGCATTCATACATTTCTAAAATGGAGTAATTTGGACTTGCACGTTTATATACCTAAAGAAAAAAAAGATAACTGCAAAATGGATTTATAATACATACTACCATCATTCCAATATTTGGATATACAAAAGGTAACACACTTATAACAATACACAAAAGAGTGATTGTAGACAGATTCCTAAGTAGAAGATGATATTCCACCTGTTCCACTACATATCACGGTAACCGCTACATATCTTTTAAAAATGGCAGCTGCAGCGAAGTATCCTACCAAAATCTTTAGCTACACGCTGCTGTCTTTGTTTTTTAAGAAACACCCTGAAACAGCGATGATCAAAAGACATGAACTAGACTGAAAGATTTTATAACTAAAGCAACATGGCTGAGGCTGAGAGTTGAAGCTTGGCGATTCTATTTTCCAAGTTGGATCTGAATAGTCATGGCAAAGTGGAGTAGAGAGGACTAGCCTGTTCTGGACAGAACATGTGAGCCTGGTGTGTAAGCGTATTCTACCTATTCGGTTCACAAATAGAGACCTAGAACTTCAGATCAAAAAGTATAATGAGTCTGATCAATTAGCATATTTACTTTATAATTTGCATCATATAGAACTAGTGTTATGATGAAGAAAATATATGCAGTGTAAATTATTGATGTTTTGTGTATATGTACAGGTCAGTGATCATATCATAATTATATTTTGCTTCATTTAGGAGGATTTCTTGCAAGGCTAGAGCGAACATTTCGACTTCTCCTTGCAAGGCTAAAGTAACTCCTCAGGTAACTATTTGTTTGTTTTAGCCTGACATGAAAGCACTCTAAACGTACACTCCACTATGCAGTAAAGGTGGCATTGCCCCTACATTATGGAGCAGCCATGTGCTGCTGTTGTTGTATACAACAGCACATGCTATTGTACACAACATACGAATTTCCTTAATAATTTGGCCTATTTGCTACTCCTTTTACTTATGTAAATTGTGAGTTTGGTGAGATTTGAGATTCCTTAATAATTTTCATGAGTTTGGAGGAAGAGGTTGTTATGAAGTGAGAAACTAAGGAACTAAGTAAAGGGTAGTCTTAAGGGAGGAGATTGAGTATGCAGGAAAAAAAAAGGGTCACACAAAATCATGAAAATTTAGAAATCATTTTCACAAGTAAAAGGAGCAGCAACACAAGGCAGAGGGGAGTGCAGGGTTGTACTGAAGCAAAGGTTGTAGCTGGGTGTGGTAGAGGCAATGAGTTTAAGGGCAACAGGTTTTTTGTTTTGTTTTTTTTTCTGGTGAATGTTGGTTGTGAAGGTGATTGTAGTGTTTGATAGTGAAAGGAATGGAATGAAAGGTGTGCTGTGTTGAAGATGGTCGAGGCAGCGGAAAGAGTTGTGATATGAGGGGAGGAGTGGGAGATGTCTATTGGAGTTTGATAGAGTCTGGTGGATGACGAATAGAAGAAGTTTTGGATGGTAAGGGGGAATTGTTGTTGAAAGAATAGGGGAAGGTTGGTTTGTTGTGAAGCTTGGTGTTTTGTAGGCTGTTATGGAGTAGTTGTGGATTATAGAGGCTGTTATGAAGTGAAGTTTGAAACAGTGGGTAATCAAGCTATTTCGAAGCGAAGATTGTCGACAACAAAGAACTATTGGTAATCAAGCAACGAACATGAATTTAATTGTTATATATGTTGTCGTATTTTGTTAGTACCATTTGTGGAAACTTGTCTGTGAATGCTTGTAGTATGTGACTTATTTTGTTGAAAAACAACTATCGAATTGATTATGGATATTATATTTGATTGTAAGATTAGCATGTTTCTGCAATTATTTGAATATGATGATCATATGATTGATTGTTTGTATATGCTAATTATGTGATTTAATTGTTTGTTTGAATATCTACAGAAATGCTACATAAACAAATGTAAACTAATACAAAAATTATACAGTTGCATTTTAAAAACGCTACTGAAAATCAAAAAAAGCATATAAACAAAAAATGCAACAAAAAAAATGAAGACTTATGGTAGCGTTTCTTTAACCCTACAGAAAAAACCAATAGCTGCATTTAAAAGTGACTTTTGGTAGCGTTTTTTAAATCCTACAGAAAATACCTATAGTTGCATTTAAAAGTGACTTTTGGTAGCGTTTACTACAACGCAACAAAAAGTTTTAGACTTTTAGTTGCATGTCGTATAGCAGCGTTCCCTAAAACGCTACCATAAGTTATGGTAGCGTTTTTTCAACGCTACCAAAAGTCTTTTCGGGTGTAGTGCGTGCTAAAATTAAGCTTTGTTCCCAAAGCTTTTTGAAGACTCTTCCAAAATCCACTAGTAAACAATGGATCACGATCGCTAACAACAGAAGTAGAAACTCCGTGTAATTTATCAATTTCTTTAATAAAGAGCTTAGCCAAAAGAGGTATGGTCCGATTGGACCAAACGGGAATAAAATGGACGGATTTAGTAAGTCTATCAACTATCACCCATAGGCTATCATGACCCGAATGAGAACGGGGAAGGCCGTCAAAAAAGTCCATGGAAATTTGATCCCACTTCCAAATTGGAATTTCTAAAGGTTGCAATAACCCACCGGGCCTTTGTTGCTCGGCCTTGACAAGTTGGCAAGTCATGCAACGCTTAACAAAGTTAGCAATATCAGATTTCATTCCATCACAATAATAAAGTCGCTTCATATCTGCATACATTTTACTATTACAGGGATGAATGGTAAATTTAGAACGACGAGAATCTTCTAAAATATCTTTATGAAGATCACTAATATTTGGCACGATAATTCTACCAAATTTTCAAATGCCGCCACGAGAATCAATATCAAAGTCTTTCAAACTTCCAATACCAATTTTATCCCTACAACTTTGGCTAAGAAGAGCCAATTCGGGATCTAGCTTTTGAGCTTCAAGAATGCGGTCGAAATGAGAAGGATGAGCCCCAAGGCTACATAAAGAAAAAGATGAACATAAATCTGACTCATGATCTCGAATCTCACAAGTGGATAAAATTCCGAGATCATTCCATTCGGATATCATCATCGAAACAACCGCTTGTAGCTTTTGGCTAAGGGCGTCAGCAACACGATTTCCCTTTCCGGGAGTATAAAGAATGTCAAGATCATACGATGCAAGGAACTCGAGCCAACGTTGTTAATGCAAATTAAGTTCCTTTTGAGAAAATAAATACTTCAAAGATTTATGATCTGTATAGAGAACAAATTTCTCTCCCAAAAGATAATTACGCCAAATTTTAAGAGCGAAAACAATAGCCGCGAGCTCTAAATCATGGGTGGCATATCTAGTCTCGGCTGGCTTCAATTTCCTAGAAGCATAAGCAATAACACGTTCTCCTTGCATGAGAACGGCTCCCAAACCAACACGACTAGCATCGGTATAAACAATAAAATCTTGATTCCCCTCGGGAATAACAAGAATAGGAGCATCGAAAAGGAGTTCTTTTAATTTTTGGAAAGAAGCTTCACATTTGTTCGATCAAATGTATTTAACTCTCTTCTTTGTCAAACTAGTAAGAGGCACGGAAATTTTGGAAAAGTCTTTTATGAAAAGGCGGTAATAACCTGCCAATACAACAAAACTACTGATCTCCGTCACACTCTCCGGTCTCTTCCAATTTTGAATTACTTCAATCTTTGAAGGATCTATGGAAATTCCGGATTCGGAAATGATATGACCAAGAAACTTCACCCAAGATTGCCAAAAGTGGCATTTAGAAAAGTTTGCTTTGAATTGATTGCTCTTAAGAGTTTCCAACACAATCTGAAGATGCTTTTCATGCTCCTCCTCGGTTTTAGAATACACAAGAAAATCATCAATAAAGATGAGAACAAATCGATCGAGGAAGCCTTTGAAAACTCTATTCATAAGGTCAACAAAATAAGCCGGAGCGTTCGTTAAACAAAATGGCATAACAAGCCATTCATAAGATCCATAATAAGTACGGAACGATGCAAAGGTATGTTATCCTCTGTAATACGAAGCTAATGAAAACCGGTAGCCAAATCCAATTGTGAAAAGACTATAGCACCACTAAGTTGGTCAAATAAATCATCAATCCGAGGTAAAGGATATTTATTCTTGATAGTAAGATCATTAAGCTTGCGGTAGTCAACGCAAATCCTAAGGGTACCATCGGATTTCTTCACAAAAATAGCCGAAGCTTCCCGAGGAGGGGAACTAGAACGAATAAATTGCTTTGTCTCCAATTCGCGTAATTGTTTGCGCATCTTCTCATTTTCTTTATTGGACATACGATAAGGAGGACGAGTAATAGGTAAAGCTCCAGGAATTAGATTAATTCTGAATTCAATTGCTCGCTTAGGTGGTAATTCGAAAACGGGCTCAAATATGTCAGAAAATTCACGAACAACGTGAATGAGAGAAATGACATCTTCCTCATCATCGTTATCGTCATCATGAGGATTTAAAGAATATAAAGATGCAGCCACGTTGGAATCCGAATCTTTAAGATCAATAGAGATCTGCTTAACAGATTGAGGATGTCAAAGATGAATAGTCCGCTCAGGACATAGGATATGAGCTTCATAACGGTTAAGCCAATCCATCCCCAAAATCATTCCAAAGCCTAAGTAGCGCATGACAAGCAAATTGGCTCGGAAAGAAAAATCACACAAAATAATCTCGACATCTTTACAAAGCAAACTAATTGTTGCGGGTCCACCAACCGGATTCGCAATTCTCAAAGAAGTCATTAAAGCAACAACACTCGAAGAAAAAGTATCAACAAGTTCTTTTGATATAAAAGAATAGGACGCACCCGTATCAAAAAGAACTCGAATAGGATGATCACAAAACACAACAATGCCATCAAGGATAGAATGAAAAATACCTTGACCACGAGGAGTGTTACTAGGGGCTTGCACCACATTAAGCTTTCCCTACTTCTTGTTTTGGAGTTTGGGACATGCAGATAAATAATGATCCGGGCTTTTGAAATAGCGACAAGCGCGGGGCTTTGAACACTTATTTGCATAATGGTCCTTAGAACCCCAGTTGTAGCATTGCCCACCACTAAAGGCAGGAGTCTTCGTTGCCAAAGATGCTTGTTTCCTCTTTTTATTGGGATAAGGACCTTTGAATTTATTAGGCCTTTTCTTGTTGTTGTTGAAGTTTGGTTTGGCACCCACCACTTCAGCATCACTCTCTTTATCTGCCTCTTCAAGTCGAAGAGCGATATCAACAATTTGATCAAAAGCAACTTCCAATTTCAGAAGTAATGGCTTTTTGAGATTTTTGTTCAAGCCATGGACAAATCTTTGGTTCTTCTTCAGTGGGGTGTTTATGTATTCGACCCCGTATTTAGAAAGTGACTCGAAGGATGCGACATAATCTTCCATGGAGGATTCACCTTGAACAAGGTCTATGAAACGACGAGCCAATGTCACCTTCTCAGCTTCTAGCACAAACTTTAATTCGAATCGTTCTCGGAATTTCTACCAAGTAAGATCCACTTCATTTATTTCAGAAATCAGAAGCTCGTACCAGTCTAATGCTCTCACTTGGAGCATACTAGAGGCCACCTAAACTCGGTGAAGATCAATAAGATTCATGCAAGAAAAGATGCGATCGAATGTTCTTAGCTAAGCTTGGACTTGAATAACGCTTTCGGAACCCATGAATGGCTTCCCACCCAAATTGGTATAGTCACTGCACAAGCGTGCAAACCCAGATTTAGGGTGAGTAGGTCCTGGAATGGGTCCGGCAGCCTGAGCATTCTTAACAAGATCAAGAAGTTTTTGTGTACACATAAATACTCCATCCTGGGGAGTAGCACTAGATTGACCGGCGCTGGGACGGCCAGGCCTAACCATTTCTCTTCTTTAAGAAAGAAAGAAAGAAGAAGAAAAATGTTATTCACAAATTGAATATCAAACAATAATGATTGATAAAACAAGGCATCACAAAAGAAAATAGGATAAGATGGTATGAAGACTCGAATTAAACTCTAAGGCACGACTCCTAAGATGGACTTAGGACGATGATCCTTGTTAAATTATTCTACATTGTTTCAAAGTTTGGCTCTGATACCAAGCTGTGACGCCCCACCTCTATACCCTGCTAGCCAAGAACACTACGGAGAAATGTCGTCAACTAGCGCGGAGAATAAGGCTATTGAGGATCGACCATCTGTATAATTACTTCATGCAAGTACCGATATGCCAGATAAGAATATAACTTTTCATCTCAAGAGGAAATCCGACATACCGATGCAAACTCAAAGCTACTACATAGTGGCTATAATATCTTCGGAAACCAATATAGAAATATCATAACACAGATCAGTTACAGAATATCATATCTCAAAGGCGGAAACTGATATGAATATTACATCTGAAAGTGTACATCAGAGTAGTGGTCAAACAAGATCCAAAATATGACAAAAGAATAGTTACAAGTGCTACACAAAAGAATAAGCATACATCAATGAGTCTATATCTCAAATATATACAACTAAAAACTACTGATCTAAGTGGTTAGACAAAAGTCAGGATAATAATAATAATCCCAGATGAGGAGTCAAGCAGAAGTACGTGTAACATATTGGTCTGACCCGAGTATTATTTGATAAGAAAACAATAAACGGATCAGTCTAGCTATAAATATCAGGTAAAATGATATAGAATAAGAGATATGACAAAAACGTATGATAATCATAAAGCCATACTGTGATAAGTATGTAATTGAAAATCAATTAGAGATTAATCAATATCATAAGAATCTTCTTAAAGATCAAAAGGAATGTCATACTCTTTATTTTTGTTCACCAAACCATAAATATTGACAATTATATCAATGCCAATCATGAAAGTTAATGACACACAAATTCGCCAATGCACAAATATTGATAAAACTTATCAATGTAAATCACGAAAATTGGTAAAAACACAAATTCTAGAAATCATCAATGGAAATCTAGAAATCACGAAAAGGGGGTGGCCTATCACAAAATGGGAGTATGAAAACTCACCAACACATGTATCACAAAACGGAACGCTATTCCATGGTTGCTAACCATTAATTTTGAGCCGAAGCTCCACAGAACGGTCCGAAGACCATGGGTCGCTACCCGACCAAATTGAGCCGAAGCTCCACAGAGACGGGGTTTAGTCTCCCTAGCAGATAAAGAGACATCACACATTGCTAGTCTCAATCACAAAATAATCATCATCGATCATTGAGAAGTGTCAATTACACTAAGCTAGTAAATATATGAGCTTAGCTTCATGTCCCATAACCACTAGCTTAACTTAAATATTTACGAACAAATTGTTGATCTCCACTAGAAAATTGTCACAAGAGATTCAATCGAACAAGTCCAAAAATTAACCGACGAAGTAAACGCAAGCGTTTCATACCACTTTTTTTACTAAGCCGTTTAATTAAATTTCTCATACGAGTGAGGTAAAGGTTTGTATATGCTAGTAGATTGGAAAACAATTTAAGAAACGAGCTTTGTAATAAAATAGTGTTGAAATCGTTTTGATGAAAGTGTTTTGATATTTACTACTAGTATTAAAACCTTTATATTTTTAAAGTGACAAATCAAAGAAATGATTGTAGAAACAATCAATCGTCAAAATTCACACTCGAAGACATGAATTAAATCTAAGGAAATCGATACCGAATCCATCAAAATAGATATTCCCAAAAATTCCAAAGAAGCTGTTATCAAAGCCAACAAGGTGATAACAACTAGTCGGAGAAAGAAGAATCGATTAAAAAGTGGAAACTAAGCAAAATAGGCATATATAGGCATAACAGGCAAAATAGGAGCAGATCAGTCGACTGGATTCACTGAGTCAGTCGACTGAACACAGACCTTGAAAATTCTCGGGTTTCAGCTCAGTCGACTGACTCAGAGGGTTCAGTCGACTGAAACCTGATTTCTTGCATTCCTATCCTATTTTAAATGAAATGCAAACTCTCTCAATTTGCAATCGGACAAGCAAAGGGCGCTAAGGGTTTACGCCAATCCATAACCCAGCCCTATAGGCTCTTCGATTCATCACCAAAAACATGATCAAATATCAAAGTTATGATTTTTAAAGATTTGACTTCAAAACACCAAAAATTGGAATATTCATAAAACAAATCCGAATCAAAAGCAATTGCACATGAATAAGTGTTAGGAATTCATACCTAACAATCGAAGATAATTATAGACCAAGATGTGAGATAAAAATCTCACCTTTAAACCCAAAATAAATGAAGAAGAAGCTATAGAGCAAGAGCAAGAACAATCACTCTTCAATTCCAACCCAACAAGCTTGAATCTAAGCTTTAAAGAGAAATATTTCCTAAGTTAGGTTTAGGAATTTCTGAAATTGAAAGGAGAATGAGTTGGAGAAGAGGAAGAGAAGGCTTACCAAAGCTTCTTCTATGAATTTGGAGTTAAAGCTTGGATTTTGCAAAGATGATTAGGGCTTGGTGTTTTAATTTCCCATTCCTCTCTCCATTGTTGCTAAAGCTTGAGTATTAGGAAAATTATGAAGGAATGGAGAGAAGAGGGGGTGAAGCTTGGGTCTAATGGGCTGAAACCAAACCAAAGCCATAAGTGAAAAAGTAGCAAAATTCCTCTAACTCCAAACGTATCAAAGTTTATACTCAAAAAGGTCACAAACGTCATTTTGAACTTAATGGGGGTGGTCTCGAGTCCTAATTCGACTGTTTGCAAAAAGTAGCTTTTCGGACAATAATCCGACTAACGATGAATTATTTTAAATAAATTATTTAAATATTCAATCGTTAAAATATGTGGGTTGTTACATGGTTCTATTAGGTTTATTTTGGCTAGAGCTTGAACTTCATGTAAAGATTGTTGGGTGTGGTTGGGTTTACTCATGCTTGACAATGTTGAACGTGAAGTAAGTTTGCTAGTTTAAGGGGATTTAGGCAGACTTGATCGAACTAAAGGTTGGCGTTGGGTTTGTGGAAGGGAATGACAACTGGTGGCCGAGGTTTTGGTGGTGCCGTCCTCTATGGTGTAAGGCGAAAGTTCGATGTTGCATGGCTAGTGTAACGACCCAGAATTTTAGTCATTTTAAATTCATATATTTAATTGGTTTTAAACATTGACAAGTAAATTTTACAAGCTGAATAACTTATAATTGAATATAGGGATTAAAATTGGATAATTAAATTGATAATTTAATATTTCAAATTATGTAAATAATTAGAAATTGGATTTAATGTGAATAAAAATGATTTATAAAGTTTTATTAAATCTTAATTGAATTTGAAAGATGTTGGTAAACTTTTAGAATTGAATTAAAAGTTAGGGTATAGAAATTGAATATTTTAATATTTAATAGACGTGTAAAAATAGTCATTTTTCAAATAGTCTTAGATTTCGACGAGACTAGTTTCATTGGATCTATAATATTACATTATTGTAAGATTTCAAATTTTGTGTCAATTGGATTTACGGTTTGTCCGGGGCAAGCTAAAACGCGTAGAAATTCTTTTAAATGAATTTTAAATTTGAATAGTCGATTTGAAAACCAATCTTTCAAATACGATCAAATTAGCTCTCGATATATATTTCATTGTGTTTGGAATAGGGATAAAACATTGTAAACACCAGGCGGCACGCTTCGTTTCGAGTTCAAAAAAATCGGATGAATAGTGCGCGAGAATTTTCTATAAGAGGCCAACATTTTTTCCCATTTCACTAAAACCTTAATGGTTAGGGCTAGCCGTCGTATTTATTTTGAAGGATATAAACATTCGAATCTTTTCTCCTAATATCTCTCAATGCCATGATTATTTTGAAACTATTCCAACTAGAAACTTGTAGAGGATCGCGAGAGCTTCCAATCCATACGGCGATGATGGGTTTTCGAGTGTTGTACGGGGAGATAACTATTCCCGTTCATTCATCGTTTGCACATGAAATTCCATGCATACATATGACCGAGCTTCATGGTGCTAGGGCGGATGGTGGTGCGTGCGTAGGCCTTCGATGTGTTGGAGCTCGATCGTCTTTAAATTCATCGTTGCGACCGCGAAAATTTGATTAAAAACGGCGGCTATGGGTTCTTTGCGCATGTACAGTCTGATGGGGAAGATGCTGAAAGTAGCGGCCTAGATTCTAGGGTATTGAAATGCATGGCCCAGATTATTCTATGGTTTTAAAATAAAAAAAGGCAATTGATTTATTATATGTTATAATTCGTATAAATTTCTAAAATGAATAACTTTTTCATACAAGGTCCATTTTTGACGAGAAGAACTACATTGGATTCGTTTTGACGAGCACTACATTATGGAGCTGCATTTGGATTTATTTGAGCTAGTGAAATTTTTTGTTGAACTTAAATGCTTGTTTAATTTTAATTGGAATAAATTATTATCGCGATGACTATAACCAAAGTGAGTACAACTCACTCTTTCTGATTCACTGATATTTTTATGTAAGTGAGAATAAATATTATTTATGATGATTGATGACTGTTCGGATGATATATGATATATATCTATATATTGATTGGTATTTGGATATATACCTGCCTATTGGAGCAGATGACCCTATACGTTCCCGTGTATGAGTGGATGACCTTTTGTACGCGCGTCTGCTTCAAAGCGAACATTGTAAAAATATTCTAGTATGTATATTTGTTGCAGGTGACAGGTTGGAGGGATCCAACTGGATTCCTCACCAGTATTGATTTTATTTACAGATATTGATATATATGTTATTATCATATGATGTATGATGTTTTGGATGCCGTTGTGTTTAGTGCTGCTGTAGCATTGGGCCTATTTTTGGAAATTTAAAAATGTTAAAGTGATGATTTCCAAATTTAAAAGGATTTTCAAATGATTTTGGAAATATATGTTTTATTGGATTTTAAATTGTTAAGGAAATCATTTATTTTAATAAATGAAAGTTATAATTCTTATATTATAAAAATTATGATTTTTGGAAAATATAATCAGAATATAATTTTTGAAATATGGAGTTAAATAATTTGTGAAATAGTATAAAATGAGAATTTTTGATTTATTATAAATGATTTATATAGAAGATTTATAAAATTGATGTTTTATAAATTAAAATATTGGAATTATAAAACGAGTTTTATAAATGTTAAAATGAAGTACAAATGAACTTTATAAGTGCATAAGATTTATAATTTGTGAAGTTATAAAAAGAATGATTTTATAAATAAAATATTTATAAGTGAATTAACTTATAATTTGGATTTTGGATATAAGTAAGAGATAAATGGAATCGGTCAATTAAGGGATTTTGTATATTGAAATTTTATAAATATAAATGGAATTTATAAACATTGTTTTATAAATTCAAAATCAATTGATTTTGATAAGTTCAACATAGAAGTTTATTAAAGGAATTTCATCCACGATTTTGGACAGTGGATAATCCTTTAATTAAAATGTGCTATAGTAATGAATTTGGTAAATGAATTAAATCCACGATTTTGGACAGTGGATCATCCTTTAATAAATGTATAGAAATATTGGATTTGGTAAACGTTTTATATTCACGATTTTGGGCAATGAATGATATATTTAAATAAAATGGATATTTTTGGGAAGTGATATTTTAAATGGAGTAAAATGGTTTTGAATATGTTTTAAAATGTGTTAAATATCGAAACCATAGGTTTCAATATTCATTGTTGAAACAAACGTTTTTGAGAAATAAGGAAATGATGGACTATAATACAGTTGTTATAGTAAATGATTTTCGAAAGGAAAAGTTTTGTATAGTATTGGAATTTATATATCTATCTAATTTTCGAATCCCTATACTAGTGATTCTGGGTTGTCGTAATGATGTTTTACGCAACATTCATTTTGACCCAAATAAATGTGTTTAATAAGAACATTTTTCCTTAAAGGGTAAAATATATACTTAACCCTGATTTAAGTATATGGAATATTTTCTAAGCATTAAAAATAAATTGATTTGTGAATTACTTATTATTAAATGAGTATATGGAAATGTTTTCCAATGTCGATGTTGAAATGGTTTTGAGATTGTACCTTTTTAAAGATAATTTAAAGCGAACATTTTGGCAAGTGATTTAATTAATAAAAGATTAAATAAAAGGGCCTAGTGATTGTTATAGTGTTGAATATTTGTTTGTTTGCTTTGATAGTTAAATAACCGACTGTCAAAATTGGCCAAATTTTAGTTCCTCGACTTGATGTGGGAACTATTTAGTCGTACACTTAGTACGTAGCCTTCTGTATAGGCTTGATTAACCTTTGTGTTGAGGATGATGATTCCTATAGTGCGGAATATTACTCCAATCTATCGAGCTTCCTTCTTGGCTCGATGGATAGCAAGTTGAAAGTTGGAGTTGTGATAAGTCTGTGAGACTTAATTTCTGTGCGAGATTGAGAAACGGTTTTGCGTTGTTGGTGCAAAGAGACCGGGATCAGATTTATCTGAAAACCACTTCGGACCAGCGTATATGCGACGATTGTGCAGGTTGCTTATGATGATATTGATATTATGGAGTTTCATAGTAGGGGACTGCTCATTGATCGTTTGGGGTTAAAATCCCAACATACATATAGTAGCAATGGTCACTTTATTATGAAATATCCAATGCAAGAACTATTCGCTACTAATCCTAGGTATTTCCCTACAGGATGTGGTAGGAAAGTACCTTCGGTTTGCCATATTCCTGGACAACTTGTATGGATGTTTTTCTGACATTGCATTTCTAAAGATTACGTACATTGGCTTTTACAAGCGCGCATTAGTGGTGGCGGAGAAGGTAACTTCTCTTAGCTTAACACCCTCCTTGAGACGTATGAACTTAAAGGTTGTATTTTTGTGGAAGGCAATTAATAGTCAACAGAAATGGACGTGTGGCTTTCAAAGTGATGTGATTGTGATATGGAAAGGTAATCGTTCCTTCAGGCCTCATCAACCGGAAATGACCAAAACATGGTTAGATGCAGCAGGGCTAAATGGGATGCTCCCAAGTAGGGTATGATCATCATCTTCTAGATATATCTTTACATGTTATGACGTCGTGTATCTTATTATTGTGGTTTGTATGCTAGAGGGCCCTCAGTGAAGGTCGGTAATGACCAGAGGATGACATATTCGGTACAATCTAGTTATAGAGGTGGGCCGGTCTTGTGTTGGTAGAGGAACTTTGTGATGGTTTCTCGGTACATTCTTCTAGAGATGTACTGCCGGAAGGTAGTCCCTTCACCTGGTCCTTTGTATGGAAATCCAATCTCCACTACGTACCTGCCATTTTAATTGTCTTACCTAATTGGGCTATATACTGGAATTTAATAAATTTAATTATTTCGGCTATGATTAATATTATTTGTATACTAAACACTAGTATAATATAAGATGATTTGATATGAGATGTTTTAGTTATCGTAAGGTAAAAACGTGTCCGTGTTTATGTTTGGACTTTTCTTACGAGATACTTTTGTTTTGATAAAGGAAAAGTTTGGTAATTTAATAAATTCAGTTGAGTGTGTTTCTCACGCTAGTTTACCAGACTGATCCGAACGTTCTTCCTTTTCAATGCTCGGGTCAGACCGAGTAAAATTACAGATTCAGATTTGATTGTGATATCCCGGAATTTTATGCAATATCAATTTAATAATCTGTATTAAAATTTAAATTGATTTGATAATTTTTGTTAATAAATTTGAATTGATTTAATAATCCAATTAACTAAATATTTAATTAGTAGATTTTGTCTTTTAAAAACTAATTAATTGTTTTCTATTTATATTGTATATATATAATTGTATATATATTGTGAATAGATTACCTTTGTTTTAAATTTAATAAATAAAGGCATGTTTTCAAATTCTAATATTTTTGGTAATTTGGAAATTTGATTTTATTTAATATTAAGTTTTTCAAAGTTATTTAATAAATAACTATAGGATTGTAAATTGTTAAGGTAAGTGTTTAAAATGTTTTTAGCTTAAATTTAAATTAATTAATAATAAGGTTTGTGTTGTTCTTTTTAAATATAGGTTGATAAAATAAGTAATTTATAATAAAGAGATAATTTCTTTTATAAATTATTTAAAAATGATGAATTGTTATTTTAACCAATATTGATAATGTATTGTTTTTAACAACTGGATTTTAATAAAAATGGTTTGTTATTTCAAATTGAATTTTAGAATTTGATTTGAATTTGAATTTAAAATTTTTAAATTCAAAGTATAGATATTAAATTGTTTTGGAATTTTAAATGTATCTGTATAGACTTTTATTTAAATAATTGTTTTATTTCTTTTTAAATTATCTATATATAAATATATATAAATATATACTTATTAACTAATTAAGTAACTATAATCTTATATTAACATTTAACATAATAACAATAATTAATTAAAGAGACATGTGTTAAATTGCTAATCAACTAATATGACAAATGTTATATTATAGGACAAGTGGCATTTCAAAGGTTAGTTTTTCTTTTTTTTATTTACGAACAATTTCAACCTATATATTAACAAATCTCTTTCGTTCATTCTCTTTTCTTTTTCAAAAGCTAAGTTCAAATCTAAAGCCAGGTTCAAATCTGAGAACGAAATCTATAAACAACTCTTCCAAACTAAAATAAATCAATAATCATCTTCATTTTAAAATGAAAAGCCCGATTCATCTTCCAGAACCTGTAAACAAATCCTCAGTTCAAACATGCAAATCAAAATCTCTATTCAAAACAAAACCTTGTAACTGTTTCAAATCTGGAGCAAGCAAGCCCGTAACATCTTAAAATCTGAAGCCTGTACATCCTTTTTCTTCAACCTGGAATTGTTTCTGCATGCAACTTCATTTTCAAGTTCAAAGCATTTTCAAATCAAGCACCAAAGTATTTCCAGTTTCTGTAACATGTAAAGTTTTAAAGCTAAAGGATTCCAGTTTTCAAAGCATTTTCAAAAAAGATTGGAGGCTCTGTCTTCTATTTAAAAGGTGAGTAACTTCACTTTTAAAAATTTAAGTATGTGAATTTGGTTGCATGCTATTTAATTTGAAAGGAATATATATTATGAAATCTGCTGTGAATATATATATATATATATATATATATATATGAATATATATATGTGTGCATGCTTGTTTACCTGTTGCATTTTTGTTTCTTTGGTTTCAAGCCTTTGTTTGACTTAAAAACCATTTTTCTCTTGATTAAATCTTGGTTTGGATTTAAGCCTTAAACAAAGTATGTCTGTTCCATCATAGACTATAGTTTAAAAATTTTACTCAAGTTAAAATAACTCTATATCATCTCTGGAAATTATTAACAGATGGATCAACTTGAAATGGTGAAAATTTAAACTTCATAAATTATTGTTTCAGGGTTAGGATCTGAAAAATTATGTAAAAATATGAATTATAAAACTAAAATCAAGATTTTTAGAAATAGGGGTAGGGTGCAGTTCTGAATTGAACTGGAAATGAAATTTTGGGATTTTTGGGTGATCTCTGCTATCTGGGTGGTCGGGATCTTTGGCATTGATGGAGGAGTGATCAGATAAAGGGGAAAAATATCTGGTAGATGATCAGAAAACTGTGATGAGGTGGTGTTCGATTTTTTTTTGAACCCTTGTTTTTGATAGGCTAAGTAAATTGGTCGGCACGGCTTCTATAATTGATCGAATGCAGTGGGGTTTGAAGAGATGGAAGTGTGGTCATTGACGAGATTGTGGCCGGAGTTGCAGCATTTCTAATGGTCGGAGGGTCGTGGTCGAGGCGTTGTCAGTTTGGGATGGGAAGGCTTTTGTTGTTCCAGGTTTGAGATGAAGACTCGAATTCCATTTCGAGATTTGTATAGCGATCTGATGATCGTGGTTGAGCGTGAAGGAGGTTGTCGATGAGGGAAGACCATCGGAGATGGTCAGAGGTGATTAAAGTCACCGTGCATGTGCACGGTGTACTTTATTCTCTGGTGAAGTTTTGGTTAGCTGAGGGAAAGGGGTCTCGGGCTTTCTCTCGAGAAGTTCGAGCATTTGCTCGAAGAATTTAGTTTGTGGACTCGAAGCAACTGAAGGGTTGGCTCGGGTCATGATTGAGTTACAGGTTTTCAAAACCAGCCAGTTTAATAATTTTTAAAACTGAATTTTAAATTATAAAGAAATGATTTAAACAAAGTTTAGATCTAAGTTTCTAATTTTGGATTCAAATCTAAATTCGAATCCTAGTTTTGAAATAAAATATAGTTTTTAAAATTTAAATTGTTTAAACAACCTTAAAATGTTTAAATGGTTTAATTTTTAAAAATGAAGTTTTTAAAATGTAAGTAAAGTTTTAAAATCTAAAGTTTAATCTGGATTCAAATTTAAATATGTATTCCAGTTTTAAAATGAAAAGAAGTTTTAAAATTTAATACTAATTTAAACAACTTTGAATGTTATGGTGTATTTTTAAATTGATTTGAATTCAAAATGAATTTGGTTTTTAATTTCCTTTAAGCTTCTTTATAAAATAAATATTTCTTTAACTTGTGAAATAAAAAGGTTTTTGAAATATGTTTTAAACTTAGTTAAAAATAATTTGTATTCATTTTAAATCTTTACATTTTAAGTGAAATTTAAAGTGAATTGTTTTAAATGATTTGTTAATGATAATTTGATCATTAATAAGAAAATGTTTTTATCTTTAAGTAATGAAGATTTAATGTTTTGTAACTCATTAAATAATTATGTTAATTAATTTTTAATTTATTTATTTAATTAATTAATGAGTTGGATTAATTAAATAAGTAATTAAAGCTTTAGATTAATTAAGGTTTAAGTTAATTAATTAGGAATAATTAATTTGTAATTAACGATTATTAATTAGATTTTAATTAATAATTAGAGATTAATTAATCAAGTAATTAAAGATTAATTAAGTTAAAGTTAACACTTAATTAATTAAATAATTAGGATTAATTAATGGATTATTAAAGATTAATTAATTTGAAATTAATAATGATAAAAGTAAGTTTAATTAGTTAAGAAAGTAATTAAAGAATTGTTAATAGTTAACGAAGGTCATTAACTTGAGATTATTTAACAATTAATTAATGTGATTAATTTTAATAATTAAATAGATTAATTAATTAATGATAATAATTTGTGAAATTGTTTAAGTTTAATTACTTAATGGAAGTAATTAAGGAATTAATTACTTAATGTAATGAATTGAGTTTAATGTGATTAGTTTAAATTAATTAATTAAATTTAATTAATTTTAATCACTTGATGATTTGATAATAGTTACTTAATGTAATTAATGAAGTATAATTACTTAGTGAAGTAATTAATGATAATTACTGGATGTAATTAGTGGAAGATGGTTTAATAGTGGAAGTAATTTGGATTAAATTACTTTGTATAATTAATCAAGGGATTAATTGAAGATAACTAATTAAAGAGTAATTAATTGATTTAATAAAGTAATTAAGGGTAGTTAATTATTGAATGTGATTAATCAAGAGTGATTAACAATTATGGTTTAATTAAGATTAATTACTTAATGTAATTAATTTAAATAAAGTAATTAATTAAAATGTAATTAGGGATCATTAATTAATATAATTAATGATGTAATCAAAGTATGATTAATTAAAGATTAATTAATCAAAAATGATAAGTGCTTAAAAGGTAATTAATTAATGTAATTAATTAAGGATTAATGTAATTAATTATAGTTAATTAATTAATGAAGTAATTAAAGGTTAATTACTATAAGTGGTTAAGTATAATTAATTTGTGAAATTAATTAAAGGATAATTACTTCAATATAATTAAAGGATAATTAATCAAGGGTGATTAATTATAGTGGATAATTAGAGAATAAATAAATAAATTAATTTGTAATTAATTATCGGTTAAGTAAGTAAGATTTATATTGATGTAAGTAATTAATTTAATTCACTTTAAATTAATTAGAGATGGAAGTAATTAATTTAATTCATTTTAATTTAATTATAGATGATGTGATTAAGTAAATCATTGCTTATGTATGGATGAATGATAATTGATTTCTTTGAATGGTTTGAGATCTCAGATATGAGATAAGTGATGATGTGTGATACGGATGCTTTGGTTACATTGTGATGACAATATGAATTATCTATTAGTGATGATAATATGGATTATCTGTTTGTGATGGTAATGTAGATTATCTATTGTGATATGTGACTTATCTATCTGTGTGTATATATATAATGAAATTGAATTGTTTTAAACTTTAAAATAACGTGACCTTAAAAGATATGCTTTGGATTTCGATGAGACCGGGATCGGGTTTTCAGATTTGGATATCTAAAAACCACATCGATCCAAATTAACGGTAGGTCGTGAATCTCAAGTGAAAAGTGAAGACTCGAGGTGTAAGGACTACTCGTCGTTAAAACTCTAAGGGTGATTCCAATACGAGTTTAACAGGGTAGTACTTTCAGATTCGAGATGAAGATTCAGAGTGCAAGGGTTACTGCCGTTAACTTTGAGGTGATTCCAAAATGAGTGTAACGAGATAATACCTTCGGTTTCATTCGAACCCGAAAAGAACTTGTATGGATTGAATGCTTTCAGAACATTGTCAGGTGGACGATGGGCATTCTAAGAGATGTGTTCTCTAAAGGTAATCGTAGCCTCAAGCCTCATCTACCAGGAAAGGCTAAAACAGGGGAGGTGCAGTAAGGCAAAGTGGGTCATGCCTAAGTAGGACGAGATTTTCCCCTGTCTAGGGGTCCCTTTTATTTCGGTTGTGTGGGCAGTTGGAATGTTCACCAACTATGGGGTTGTCTTGTTTGGGACTGTACAGTAAGGGATGGTTCCGTCTTTGTGTTGTAGGGGATTTAGGGTGGATCCTCGGTACGTTGATCTAGGCCACGTACTGTAACGGGTAGTACCCCAGTATCCCTGCCATTGTATGGAATCCAAAATCCAATAAGCGCCCTTGGATTTGATTGTATTACCCACTTTTGTGGCTAGTAGCTGGAATTTAATCATGTAACAATTTCGGCTATTTTCTATTTACTTGAAAACCTAAGACCATATTATAATATCACTGGATTTCCTATCAAATGTTTTGGTTAGCGTAAGGTAAAAAACTTTTCCATGTTTATGTG
The DNA here is from genome assembly GCA_030765085.1 of Allium cepa. Classification (NCBI taxonomy): domain Eukaryota; kingdom Viridiplantae; phylum Streptophyta; class Magnoliopsida; order Asparagales; family Amaryllidaceae; genus Allium; species Allium cepa. The sequence goes on along the minus strand of CM060943.1, from coordinate 544,042,307 downwards.
TGGGAAGTCTTACGTGATACCTTTTGTTTTCAAAGGTTTTTCAAAGTTAAGCAACCTTAACCTGTTACTCACACCAGACCCATGTCTGACCCGGAGTTTATCTTCTGTTTTTCTTAAACTCTTGGGTACTCAAATTTTTACGAGTAGCCAAGGGATCCAGGTTAGATTTGACGAATACTGGAGGAGCAATGGAGCAGGAGGCTTCTGCGTTGTAGATATATATAGTGTTCCACTGTGTTGGTATCTCTGAGTGGTTTCTTTGTATTGTATTGAGTTATAATAACTAGATAGGTGTTTATAATTGTCTAGTATGGATGTATTTTCTGTGTAACTCTGATTGATGTTGTATATTATGTAGTAGTATGTTATTAATATAATTTATTCGTTCCCTGTTGAGATTTTGATGTTTTTTCTTCTTTCTTCTCTATCTTTTCTCTTTTTTATCCCTTTCTTTCTTCAAGAAGATGCGTCATTCTATGGAGAGAAATGGCGGGTCGTCACATTGATGCTTTTGGAGCTTTAGCGGGAGAGCTGGAGATCTTCGTTCTCGTATACACGTATATGTTCTGATTATCCGTTGTGCTTAGTTGTTTATATTATTGGCAATTGTGAGGATATGTTATAATAACTGTCCAGGCTATTGATTGATTGTTGTACTCTGATTGATGTATATATATACAATTTCTATTTTATAAAGATCATTAATATGATATTATTTGTTTTCCGCTGTGATGTGAGATTCTATATTGTTCTGTTTGGTTCTATCTTCTCTCTTTCTTCTCTTCTTCTCTCTTCTTTTCTTTTTTTTTGACTTTCCATCGGTCTGTGCTTTTTGGGTCGAGCATGTGTGGTTTATTGTCGATTCAAGGGTATGGATTTGTGGGTCATCACAGCAGGTGTCAGATCTTAGATTTTATGTATACCTAGGCTTTGATATGTACAGTATATAGATAGCGACAGTAGCACCCTAAATTGAGTTTGAGTGTATTACATATATGAGTGCGTATTTGTTAGTGAATGTAAAATGTTTTATATTGTGTTTACTTATCTTTTGAGTTGTTTGTGAATTTTGGTCGGTATATGGAATGCCATATTATCGATAAGAATTTCTAAACACTTAAACGAGCCAAGTCGATATAGTATTATTTTAAATTGGGTAAATGAAATAATTTTACCTTGATTATATTTTATATATAGAAGAAATGAATTTTCAGAAATTACTAGAGTGTATATAAATGAATTGTTTGGTTGTTTGGAAATGTAAATACATATAAGTTAATAAAAGATGTTTGAATAATCTAAACAGAAACAATAATTGTAAAAGAACAAATTATATAAGCAAATGAAATATAAAGTATGGAATTATAATTAGTATAATTTACAATTGTGAAATAATCGTATATATAAAAATGAAACTATATGATTATACTTATAAATATGAGTTATAAATAAAAATGAATTTAAGCAAAGAATTTGGAATTTGAATCCTGTTAATTTTGAAAGTTATTTTTCAAATTTAAAGCGATTATATTATTCTAAATCTAAATAAAATAAAGGAAATCGAAATGATCTTATAAGGTGTAGTAAAAATAGTGAAATTATATAAGTAAGATTTATAAATGTGATTTATAAATATAAAAGGAATTTTCAAAAGAATATAAAGCACTAAATTCACTACTGTTGTTGGGAAATAATAAGGGTGATGACTACAGCATCATCAGTATCATTTTCGAGTTTCTTGTGATGGATTTGCTACCAATAATAATTTCAAATTGAAGTTTTGTTTTGATAAATAAATTTGAATTAAAATGCAAATTGAAATTGATAAATATAAGTAAGATGAATTTGGACTTATAATATGAAATAATGAATTTAACTGTGATGAAGTTGAAATAAATTTAAGTTAGTGTAATAAATATATGATTTGAAATTTAACTAAAGGTAGGTTAAATATTTTGAACTGGAGTAGATAAGTTATTGAAATGGAAATTAAACTTAAGTGGTAAGTGATTATATATTATGAATTTGGAAGTTCAAATAAATAAGTTGTATAACTTATAGAATGAGAAAATGTAAGTAAAACCAATTGTTAAAATAGTTAAACAATTTTGTTAAGCAAAATGAAATCTGAATTGGATTTATAAGTTGAAATTTAAGTTAAGTCAAATAGAATGAAATGTTGTGAATAAATTTAACTTAAGTAAGGTTAAATGAAGTTGATTTTAATGTCATAGTAAATTAATAAAGTGAAGTGATGAATATGCAAATTAAAGTTAAATAATAAGAAGTTGTGAATCAATAGTAGTATGGAAAGTGTTGTATAAAAATGTGATTATAGTGAATACTAGAATTCAATCCAAGTTGAATATTAAACCAATTGAAATCAAAAGTGTTAAACCAAATTGAATGTAACGAAGTAAAGTAAAGTAAAGTAAAGTAAATTTGGTTATGTTGGTTATACATTGGATGTTAGTTGACTGAATAGAAATTCAAATGAAATGGAATTAATGAAATTGAAAGCTATAAGTAATTGAATCCAAATTGGAAGTAAAGTAATCTAGAGAGAATTAAATTTGATTTGATTTGAAAGTGAACTAACTTGAATTTAAATTAGTGAATATAAACTAATTGAATTTGAATAAATGAATGTTAGTAAAAAATCCAATGTTAATAAATCAAATGTAATTTAAAATTGAAAACCAATTCAATGGATATTAATAAGAAATTAATGTATGCTGATTTGGTTATGGATAGATTGGATAGATATTGATTGATTGGATGTTAGTTGGATGATGGTTGTTTGATGGCTAAGTTTTGATTGCATTGCTATATTGACATATATAGTTGTTGTATTGGTATATGTTGTATATTGATATTACTTTTCATACATACATGTTTCTCATTTGTTTGTTGAGTGTTTGTAGGTGCAGAGCGTGCTTGCTTCGCATTTGGAGCTCGCTTTCGCGCTATATTAGCCGTATATGCTCGCTAATAATATATAAGGTACATATCACGGATTACATATCGTATTTTTATACTTTTTTTCCTATGGGATGTCTCATCCTCGAAGATGAGATGTATATTTGTGATATATATACATATATGTTGTGATCCTACTACGATCGAACCGCGCAAAGGAGGCTATGGTGAATTTTTTTAAAAATGTAAGGCGTTGGAATTTTTTTGAGAAATTGGAAAAATATTTGGATGACTATAATTTTGATTATGAGTGATAAAGTTAGGCGATATTATTTGTTTTGTAAAGATAACTACATGTGGATTTGAAAACTTAGAAAAGTTTTTATAAGAAGTTTAACTAATAATTTTCGAGAAGTGAAAAGATTAAATGAATTTATAATCTAATTTGAATAATTTGTTTTGAAAATTTAATGAATTTTGTGACTTTTTCTTACTTAGTAATTTCAAAGACGAAATTCTTTTAAGTAGGGAAGAATGTAACGACCCAGAATTTCAGTCATTTGAAATTCGTATATTTAATTGATTTAAATATTCACAAGTAAATTTTATAAGTTAAGTAACTTATATTTGAATATAGGGATTAAATTAGATAATTAAATTGATAATTAAATATTTGAAATTATGTAAATAATTGGAAATTGGATTTAATGTGAATAAAAATGATTTATAAAGTTGTATTAAATCATAATTGAATTAGAATGATGTTGGTAAACTTTCAAAATTGAATTAAAAGTATATGGAAATTGAATATTTTAATATTTAATTGACGTGTAAAAATAGTCGTCTTTCAAATAGTCTCGGATTTCGATGAAACTTGTTTCATTGGATCCGTAATATTATACTATTGTAATAGTTCAAATTTCGTGTAAATCAGATATACGGTTTGTCCGGGGCAAACTAAAACGCGTAGAAATTCGTTTAAGTGAATTTTAAATTTAAATAGTCGATTCGAAAACCTATCTTCCAAATACGATCAAATTGGCTCTCGATATATATTCCATTCTGTTCAGACTATGGTAAAACATTATAAATGCCAGTCGGCATGCTTTGTTTCCAGTTCGAAAAAAAATCGGAAGAATAGTGCGCGAGAATTTTCTATAAATGGCCAACATTTTTTCCTATTTTCACTAAAACCCTAAGGGTTATTGCTTGCTGTCAATTTTATTTCGAAGGCAATAAACATTCGAATCTTTTCTCCTCAATCTCTCTCAATCCCTTGATTATTTTGAAAATATTCTAACTTGAAACTTGTAGAGGATCACGAGAGCTTCCCAACCATACGGCGATTATGGGTTTTCGAGTGTTGTACGGCGAGACAACTGCTTCCATCGTTCGTCGTTCGCGCACGAAATTCCATGCATATGTATGACCAAGCTTCATGGTGCTTGGGCTGACGGTGGTGCATGCGTAGGCCTTCGACGTGGTGGAGCTCAATCGTCTTCAAATGCATCGTCGTAGCCGCGAAAATTTGATTAAAAATGGCGGCTATGGGTTCTTTGCGCGTGTACAACATGATGGGGAAGTTGATGAAAGTAGCGGCCTAGATTCTAGGGTATTGAAATGCATGGCCCAGATTATTCAAAGGTTTTAAAATAAAAAAAGGAAATTGATTCATTATATATTATAATTCGTATAAACTTCTAAAATGATAGCATTGTCATACGAGGTCCGTTTTTGACGAGACGAACTGCGTTGGGTTTGTTTTGACGAGCACTACATCGGAGCTGGATTGGGATTTATTTGAGCTAGTGAAAATTTTGGTTGAAATTAAATATTTGTTTAATTTTAATCGAAATAAATCGGTATCACGATGACTACAACCAAAGTGAGTACAACTCACTCTTTCTGACTCACTGATATTTTTATATAAGTGATAATAAATATTATTTATGATGATTGATGACTGTTCGGATGATATATGATATATTTATATATATTGATTGGTGTTTGGATATATTCCTGCCTATTGGAGCAAGTGATTCCCGTGCATGAGCGGATGATCTTTTGTACGCACATCTGCCTCAAAGCGGATATTGTACACATATTCTAGTATGTATATTTATCGCAGGTGACAGGTTCGAGGGACAACTGGATTCCTCACCAGTATTGTTTTTATTTACAGATATTTATATATATGATGTTATCATATGAAATATGATGTTTTGGATGTCTGATTGTTGTGTTTAGTGTAGCTGCAGCATTGGGACTATTTTTGGAAATTTAAAAATGTTTAAGTGATGATTTCCAAACTTAAAAGGATTTTCAAGTGATTTCGGAAATAGATGTTTTATTGGATTTTAAATTGTTATGGAATTGATTTATTTTAATAAATGAAAGTTATAATTTTTAATGTTATAAAAATTATGATTTTGGGAAATATAATCAGAATATGATTTTTGCAATGTGGAGTTAACTATTTTGTGAAATAGTATAAAATGATAATTTTTGATTTATTATAAATGGTTTATATAGAAGATTTATAAAATTGATATTTTATAAATTAAAGTATTGGAATTATAAAACGAGTTTTATTAGTGTTAAAATGAAGTACAAATGAACCGTATAAGTGAACAAGATTTATAATTTGTGAAGTTATAAAAAGAATGGTTTTGTAAATAAAATATTTATAAGTGAATTAACTTATAATTTGGATTTTGGATATAAATAAGAGAATAATAAAATCGGTTAATTAAGGGATTTTGTAAATTGAAGTTTTCATAAATATACATGGAATTTATAAACATTGTTTTATAAATCCAAAATCAATTGATTTTGATAAGTCAAACATAGAAGTTTATTAAAGGAATTTCATCCACTATTTTGGATAGTGGATAATTCTTTAATTAAAATGTGCTATGGTAATGAATTTGGTAAATGGATTAAATCCACGATTTTGAACAGTGAATCATCCTTTAATAAATGTATAGAAATATTGGATTTGTTAAACGATTTATATTCATGATTTTGGACAGTGAATAATATATTTAAATAAAATCGATATTTTGAGGCAGTGGTATTTTAAATGGAGTAAAATGGTTTTAAAGAAGTTTTAAAATGTGTTAAATAACGAAACCACACATTTCAACATTGATTGTTGAAATAGAAGTTTTCGAGAAATAAGGAAATGATGGACTATAACACTGTTGCTATAGTAAATGATTTTCGCAACGAAATGTATTGTATAGTATTGGGATTTATATATCTATCTAGTTTTCGAATCTCTATACTAGTGATTTTAGGTTGTCGTATCGATGTTTTACGCAACATTCATTTTGACCAAATAAACGTGTTTAATAAGAACATTTTTCCTTAAAGAGTAAAATATATACTTAACCCTGATTTAAGTATATAGAATATTTTCTGAGTGTTGAAAATAAATTTATTTGTGAATTATAAATAAATGAGTATATGGAAATGTTTTCCAATATAGATGTTGAAATGGTTTAGAGATTGTATCTTTTTAAAGATAATTTAAAGTGATTATTTGGCAAGTGATTTAATTAATAAAAGATTTAAAAATGCCTAGCAATTGTTATAGTGCTGATTATTAGTTTGTTTGCTTTGATAGTTAAAAATTGGCCAAATTTTAGTTCCTCGACTTAATGCGGGAACTATTTAGTTGTACACTTAGTACGTAGCTTTCTATGTAGGCTTGATTATCGTTTGTGTTGAGGATGATGATTCGTATAGTGCGGAGTATTACTCCAATCTATCGAGCTTCTTTATTGGCCCGAATGATAGCAAGTTGAAAGTTGGAGTCATGATAATATATGAGACTTAGTTTATGTGCGAGGTTGAGAAACGCTTTTCCGTTGTTGGTGCGAAGAGTCCGAGATCAGATTTATCTGAAAACCACTTCGGACCAACGTATATGCGACGATTGTGCAGGTTGCTTATGATGATATTGATATTCCGAAGTTCGTTGTAGGGGACTGCTTGTTGATCGTTTGGGGTTAAAATCCCAACATACATATAGTAGCAGTGGTCTCTTCATTATGAAATATCTAATGCAAGGAGTATTCGCTACTAATTCTAGGGATTTCTCGACAGGATGTGGTAGGAAAGTACCTTCGGTTTATCCTATTCCTGAACAGCTTGTATGGATGGGTGACGCCCCACTCCGAGAGCCTCGTTAACAAAGAGTATTACATAGATAATACTGTCGGCTAACGCGGACAATAGAGTATAATGGAAGCGACCATGTGTAATCTTACCTTAACTATTCACTAAATACGTCGAAAAGTAGAATCACATTAAAATTCGACATATTCAATAAATATTTAAAGCAAAACTACAATGGCTATAGGATCTATCAGAAGAAAATATAACAACTCAAATGTAATTCACATCACAGAACAGTCGATCATAATATACACATAAACAGATACACAACAGAGTATACCAAATAATACATGTCAAGTGGTACAGGAGACCACAATATACAGACGAGACGAAAAAAATATATAAATATCAGAGTTACAACAGATAAGGACCACAAAAGACGCTCTAACAAATGAAGGTAGCGAATAGTCCATGCGAAAGCAAAATAGGCTAAGTCCCAAAAGCACCTAACCTGAAACATCTCGGTCTGACCTGAGTACAAAATACACGGGTCAGTCTAGATAACAAATCAGTTAGATAAACTGAATAATAATAAACTTGCAAGGTTATACAGTATAACAAATATCTCTAGAGGAGATAACACAATCATAAACAAGAGATGAATCATGTAGAACAAGCCTCATATCATCGGTAACATATAGAAACAAAGGATACAAATATCCCAAAACAAGCCAAAAGGCAAATAACAAATACCAATAAGGTATACAAGTTCCACAAGGTAATCGTTATACATCATGCGGCTCAAACAGACCAACACGATGGGCGATACCAAGGGAATATAATATCAATGAAACATATGATTGCTCGAGCTCAGTACTGTACAACAAGGATCCATAAGCCCGAAGGCTCCAAACCCAAGTATCACTCATGCGGCACATAAGGCCAACATCAGAGCGAAACTATATAGGGCAACAAACCCGAAGGCAACATACCCGAAGGCAACAAACCTAGGGAGAAAGTCCGAAGACACCATCCCAGAGGCAACAAACCGTAGTGGTGAAGGTCGTAGACCCAGTACTGGACACCACTAACTTGCGGAATGTGTCACAACTCTCGAAAAGGAATCCGAACAGTGTTAACGTGCGTCCCATAACCACTCATTCGAACTAAACGGTTTACTATCCGTCAGTCACTTTCACACTCAAAGCAGTACAAAATTACCTCATATCATCGGTAAACTAAACCCGAAGGTCAAAACAATCAATCGAATAGGTCGGGGACTAATCGGAAAGATAAACGCACAGATTCATGGTCCGTGTTTTGCCCAACCATTTAATCACCCTTCCACTTCGCTCGAAGTGCGAAAGTGTGTTTTAAATAGAATCTATAAATTGGAGAAACGAGCTTTTAAATGCGACTCGAGAGATTATTTTATAAAAACCCGTGGATGAAGTCAAGAGTAAGTTATCAAAGCCAAATATGCAATAACAACCACTAAAAAGCAACTTGAATCGATAAAATCCGAAAAACAAATAAAAATATACAAAAACAGGCAAAACAGGGCAAATAGGAGCAGGTCGGTCGGCCGCCTACAGGGCTCGGTCGACCGGACACTGTTCATAAAAACTCTCGGGAAGCAGGTCGGTCGACCGGCTACAGGGCTCGGTCGGCCGAACCTGATGATTTTGCACTTCCTGCCCTATTTCAATGAAATGCAAATTCTTCCAAAACGCGATCGTTCGAGCAATGGACCTAAGGAGCTTTAGGCAATAGATACCCCAACTCCATTAGCTCTCTGATTCGCAACCAAAAACATATTCAAACATCAAAGTTAGGATCTTTAAAGAATTGAACCCAAACACTAAAAATTTGGATATTCACCAATTCAATCCAAACCAAAAGTAAGAGCATATGAACAAGGTGTTAGAATTCATACCCAACATCAATGAAATCATAAGAAATAGATGTGAGTTCAAAACTCACCTTTTTACACAAAACAAAGAAGATGAAGAAGCACAAATGCAAGGAATCAACCAACTACACTCCACTTCAACACTACCAGCTTCAACCTAGAATCAAAGCAAGTATTTCCTAAGTTAGGGTTAGGAAATTACTGAAATTGAAGAGGAGAAGAGATGGAGAAGAAGAAGAGATGATCTTACCAATGTATTCCCTTTGATTTTGGAGCAAGAATCAAGTTTACAAGAAGAACTAGGGCTTGCTAATTTCTATTTCCACTTCCTTTCCCCCATTTCAGTTTTTAGCTTAAGAAATGAAATGAAATGAAGAGAGGTGAGGGGAAGGGGCTGAAGTAGAAGGTTAAGTGAGTTAGCTAGCCAATGGGCTGAACCCAAACCCAAAACCCAATAGAAAAAGGGTCAAAATTTCACAAACTCCAAACATATCAAAGATTATACTCAAAAAGATCGCAAACGCCATTTTGGAACCAATGGAGGTAGTTTCGAGTTCCAATTCGGCCATTTGCAAAAAGTGACATTTCGGACCCTTTTTCGACTAACGACGCTATATTTAAATAAAACATTTAAATATATAATCGTTAAACATGCGGGTTGTTACAGATCTCCCCTCCTTACAAAATTGCATCCCCGCAATTCCCAGGGACGATATTTGTAACAACTACATACACACAACATTCAAAAGAGAAGTAAACAAGTTAGAAACGAAAAGACATACTCACCGTTTCAAAGCAAAGAAAGAAAACCCGGATAAGATCGCTCGATATACTCTCTGGTTTCCCAAGTACAGTCATTGGGATTAGCGGACCATTGAATTTTAACGAGCGACACGTCCTTGTTCCGAAGGTGTCGCACCTCCATGTCAAGCACGCGAATGGTTGCTGTACAATAGATAAATCTGGTGAGATCTCAAGCTCTTGTAAATCAGGAGAAGTAATAACAGAATCTGACTCCCGAAGACACTTCCGAAGTTGCGAGACGTGAAACACGTCATGAATGCCAGATAGATGAGCTGGAAGTGAAACTCTATAAGCCACAGGGCCAATACGTTCAGTAATAGAAAACGGTCCTATATAACGAGGAGCCAATTTCCCAGTCGCACTGAAACACATAACCCCTTTCAAAGGAGAAACACGAATAAAAACAAGATCACCAATCGAGAACTTGAGAGGCTTCCTACGGTTGTCCGCGTAGGATTTCTGGAGACTCTGTGCCTCTTTCATTCTCAACCGGATAAGATCAATCTTCTCGGAAGAATCACGAATAGAATCGGGACCAAGAATAAGCTTCTCCCCAGATTCTAACCAACAAGAAGGTGATTGGCATGGCCTTCCATATAAGGCTTCAAAAGGAGCCATACCAATACTAGACTGAAAACTATTGTTGTAGGAGAATTCTACAAGAGGTAGGTGATCCTCCCAACTACCACCGAAATCAAAGATACAAATACGGAGAAGATCTTCCAAGATACGATTTACCCGTTCAGTCTGTCCGTCAGACTGCGGATGATAAGCTGTACTAAAATTAAGCTTTGTTCCCAAAGCTTGCTGAAGACTCTTCCAAAAATGACTCATAAATAAAGGATCACGGTCACTTACAATAGAACTAGGAACACCGTGAAGTCTCACGATTTCCTTGATATACAACTTAGCCAAATGCGAAGCAGTCCTATTAGACTTAATAGGGACGGAATGAGCAGACTTAGAAAGGCGATCAACAATAACCCAAACGCTAGAATGGCCAGATCTCGAACGAGGTAGGCCGTCAATGAAATCTATAGAAATTTGATCCCACTTCCACAATGGAGTCTCAAGAGGCTGAAGAAGACCAGAAGGACGCTGATGTTCGGCCTTCATATGTTGACAAGTCATGCAATTACGCACATAACTCGCCACATCGCGCTTCATACCTTTCCAATAGTAAAGGCGACGCATATCGGCATACATCTTGCTACTACCGGGATGAATGGTATACCTAGAACGATGGCAATCATCAAGAATATCATGCCTAAGTACAGAATCAGAAGGCACAACAAGACGGTTCTTCTTACGAAGACACCCATGAGAATCAATGCTAAAATCCCGCAACGCCTCATCACGGGATTCAGTCTCACAAAGCTGAATAAGATGCAACAAATTAGGATCACACCGCTGAGCATCGGCAATACAATCCAATAAAATAGGTCGAGCTTCCGAACTAAATAATAGAATAGGAGAATCAGAAGATGAACCTCGATCACGAATTTCACAAAAAGATAGAGTTTCAAGAATATCCCATTCGGCAAACATCATAGAAATAACCGCCGAATGTTTGCGACTAAGCGCATCTGCAACACGATTACCCTTACCAGGGGTATATTGGATATCAAAGTCATAAGAGGCAAGAAACTCGAGCCAACGTTGTTGTCCCATATTGAGTTCCTTCTGAGTGAACAAATACTTCAAAGATTTATGATCGGTATAAAGAATGAAGCGCTCACCCAATAAATAATGTCGCCAAATCTTCAGGGCGAAGACAATGGCGGCTAACTCAAGATCATGAGTGGCATAGAGAACTTCATTCGGACGCAGTTGTCTAGAAGCATAAGCAACTACCCGATCCTTCTGCATAAGAACAGCACCGAGACCACTACCACAAGCATCGGTGTAGACAACATGATCATGATTCCCTTCGGGAACCACAAGAATAGGAGCATTAGTGAGAAGTTCTTTCAATGCCTGAAAGGAAGCTTCACACTTGTCAGACCAAATAAAACGAATGCCTTTTCGGGTAAGGCTTGTGAGAGGAAGCACAACACGGGAAAAATCCTTGATGAACCGACGGTAATAACCCGCCAATCCAAGAAAACTGCGGATCTCATGAACATTCTCAGGCCTTTCCCAATTTTGAATAGCTTCTATCTTCGATGGATCGACAGAAACGCCATCGGAAGATACCACATGGCCTAAGAACTTAACCTTATTCTCCCAAAAATGGCACTTGGAGAATTTGGCTTTAAGCTGATGAAGACGGAGAGTACTCAAGACAATCCTTAAGTGATTAGCATGCTCGGCTTCAGACTTAGAATAAATAAGGATATCATCAATGAACACAACGACGAACTTATCGAGGTATTCCCGAAATACCCAATTCATGAGATCAACAAAGAAAGCAGGAGCGTTCGTCAAACCGAACGGCATAACGAGCCACTCAAAAGAACCATAACGAGTGCGGAAAGCGGTAAGAGGTATGCTATCCTCCGCGACTCGTAATTGATGAAAACCTGTGGCAAGGTCTAGCTGAGAAAAGACCTTAGCATCACTCAATAGATTGAACATATCATCGATCCTAGGCAACGGATACCTATTCCTAATGGTCAACTCGTTAAGCTTGCGATAGTCAATGCAAAGCCTAAGAGTTCCATCAGACTTCTTCACAAAGACGACCGCAGATCCCCACGGAGAAAAACTAGATTGAATCAATTGCTTGGATTCAAGCTCTAAAAGTTGCTTCTTGAGTTCCTCATTTTCCTTTGTAGACATCCTCGTGGGAGGACGACTAACTGGCTGCGCGCCTGGAATGAGATCAATGCGGAACTCAATTGCCCGTTTGGGTGGCAAACCCGATACAGGCTCAGAAACATCAGAAAAGTCACAAGCAATAGGAATACGAGACATATCCTCATCATCTCGCGAATCAAGAGAATATAAAGCCATCTCGGAATTATCCACATCCCGAAGAACAAGAGATAACTGAGAAGGCGAATCAGGATGACAAAGATATAAAATTCTCTCGGAACAAATAATCCTGGCATCGTACCTCACTAGCCAGTCCATACTAAAAATCATATCAAAATCCAAATGAGAAACAACGTGCAGATTCGCACGGAAAGAAAAGCCACATAAAACAATCTCAATATCATCACAAAACAAGCTAAGGGTCGCGGATCCCCCAATAGGATTCGCAATCCTTAAAGAAGTAACCATACAAGAAACATCCAAAGATAAATCATCTACAAGCTTCTTCGATAGAAAGAATGTGAAGCACCTGTATCGAAAAGAACTCGTATGCTATGATCATGAAATAGAATTGAACCCTCCAAAATAGATGGAGACATACCTTTGGATTGAGATGAACCTCCAGAAGCATTAGCCACATTGAGCTTGCCAGATTTTGCATTAGCAGGAGCAGTAGGACAAGCTGAAACATGATGACCTTCCTTCTTGCAATAGCGACAGAAGAGAGGCTTTGGACAAGCTCGAATTATGTGGTCGGGAGAACCACAGATGAAACACTTCCGGATGAAAGGTGTTCCAGCAGACTGAGATTGAGGATTAGCACCAATAGTCTTCTTCTTCTTAGAAGGAAAAGACCTCTTTTGAAACGGAAACTGCTTCTTGTTGGGGTTCTTGGAAACCTCAACATCCTCACCACTATCACACTCCTTTTCGACAGCTTCGAGATGAAGTGCCGAATCAACCAATTCCTCGAAAGCAAGCTTAAGCTAGAGCAACAAGGACTTCTTAAGATATTTCTTAAGACCAGAGACAAACTTCAAATTCTTCTTGTAAGAAGTGCTAATGAATTCAAGACCATACTTAGATAAGGCCTCAAAAGATCCAACATACTCAGAAACAGAAGATTTCCTTTGCTTCAACTCAAGGAAGCGACGGGTCAATAAAATTTTTTCAGATTCAGGAACGAACTTAAGTTCAAATCGATCCTGAAACTGAGTCCAAGAAAGGGTAGACTCATCAATCTCGGCTATAAGAAGCTCATACCAATCAAGAGCACGCTCTTGCAATAAGCTAGAAGTCACAAGAACTTGATCATGGTCAGAAAGATCCATGCGAGAAAAGATACGTTCGCATGTGCGAAACCAAGCTTGGACTTCAAGAACGGATTCGGAACCCTTAAACGGTTTACCTCCAAGATGAGCAAAATCACTGCACTGACGTGCAAAAGCAGACTTGCGAGGTGGAGACACTCGAGGTGGAACGGGAGGCTGAGTGCTCCTAAACAACTCCATAAACTGATCGGCAGACATATAAACGCCATCCGGATGTGAGCCACTAGATTGCCCAACATCCGAACGTCGACCTCTGCCTCTTCCAGACATAAGCTGAAAGTCAAGATAAGAAAAAGATTATTCACAAGGTTGATATTTCAATATGGGATACTACGGAATAATCCTAGACGTATTCCCAAATACTATCTAGCCTTGATGGGATAAAGAGACATGATGATTCAAAGATTTGTATCACTTGTACACTTTGATGTACCATAATCTGTGCATCTATTCTGTGTTTATCATATTTTGTTCTGAACCCAGCTCTGATACCACGCTGTGACGCCCCACTCCGAGAGCCTCGCTAACAAAGAGTATTACATAGATAATACTGTCGGCTAACGCGGACAATAGAGTATAATGGAAGCGACCATGTGTAATCTTACCTTAACTATTCACTAAATACGTCGAAAAGTAGAATCACATTAAAATTCGACCTATTCAATAAATATTTAAAGCAAAACTACAATGGCTATAGGATCTATCAGAAGAAAATATAACAACTCAATTGTAATTCACATCACAGAACAGTCGATCATAATATACACATAAACAGATACACAATAGAGTATACCAAATAATACATGTCAAGTGGTACAGGAGACCACAATATACAGACGAGACGAAAAAAAATATATAAATATTAGAGTTACAACAGATAAGGACCACAAAAGACGCTATAAAAAAATGAAGCTAGCGAATAGTCCATGCGGAAGCAAAATAGGCTAAGTCCCAAAAGCACCTAACCTAAAACATCTCGGTCTGACCCGAGTATAAAATACACGGGTCAGTCTAGATAACAAATCAGTTAGATAAACTGAAAAATAATAAACCTGCAAGGTCATACAGTATAACAAATATCTCTAGAGGAGATAACACAATCATCAACAAGAGATGAATCATATAGAACAAGCCTCATATCATCGGCAACATATAGAAACAAAGGATACAAATATCCCAAAACAAGCCAAAAGGCAAATAACAAATACCAATAAGGTATACAAGTTCCACAAGGTAATCGTTATACATCCCACAAGGCAATCGTTATACATCATGCGGCTCAAACAGACCAACACGATGGGCGATACCAAGGGAATATAATATCAATGAAACATATGATTTCTCGAGCTCAGTACTGTACAACAAGGATCCATAAGCCTGAAGGCTCCAAACCCAAGTATCACCCATGCGGCACATAAGGCCAACATCAGAGCGAAACTATATAGGGCAACAAACCCGAAGGCACACACCCGAAGGCAACATACCCGAAGGCAACAAACCTAGGGAGAAAGTCCAAAGACACCATCCCAGAGGCAACAAACCGTAGTGGTGAAGGTCGTAGACCCAGTACTGGACACCACTAACTGGCGGAATGTGTCACAACTCTCGAAAAGGAATCCGAACAGTGTTAACGTGCGTCCCATAACCACTCGTTCGCACTAAACGGTTTACTATCTGTCAGTCACTTTCACACTCAAAGCAGTACAAATTTACCTCATATCATCGGTAAACTAAACCCGAAGGTCAAAACAATCAATCGAATAGGTCGGGGACTAATCGGAAAGATAAACGCACAGATTCATGATCCGTGTTTTGCCCAACCATTTAATCACCCTTCCACTTCGCTCGAAGTGCGAAAGTGTGTGTTTTAAATAGAATTTATAAATTGGAGAAACGAGCTTTTAAATGCGATTCGAGAGATTATTTTATAAAAACCCGTGGATGAAGTCAAGAGTAAGTTATCAAAGCCAAATATGCAATAACAACCACTAAAAAGCAACTTGAATCGGTAAAATCTGGAAAACAAATCAAAATATACAAAAACAGGCAAAACAGGGCAAATAGGAGCAGGTCGGTCGGTCGCCTACAGGGCTCGGTCGACCGGACACTGTTCATAAAAACTCTCGGGAAGCAGGTCGGTCGACCGGCTACAGGGCTCGGTCGGCCGAACCTGATGATTTTGCACTTCCTGCCCTATTTCAATGAAATGCAAATTCTTCCAAAACGCGATCGTTCGAGCAATGGACCTAAGGAGCTTTAGCCAATAGATACTCCAGCTCCATTAGCTCTCCGACTCGCAACCAAAAACATATTCAAACATCAAAGTTAGGATCTTTAAAGAATTGAACCCAAACACTAAAAATTTGGATATTCACCAATTCAATCCAAACCAAAAGCAAGAGCATATGAACAAGGTGTTAGGAATTCATACCCAACATCAATGAAATCATAAGAAATAGATGTGAGTTCAAAAAACTCACCTTTTTACACAAAACAAAGAAGATGAAGAAGCACAAATGCAAGGAATCAACCAACTACACTCCACTTCAACACTACAAGCTTCAGTCTAGAATCAAAGCAAGTATTTCCTAAGTTAGGGTTAGGAAATTACTGAAATTGAAGAGGAGAAGAGATGGAGAAGAAGAAGAGATGAACTTACCAGTGGATTCCCTTTGATTTTGGAGCAAGAATCAAGTTTACAAGAAGAACTAGGGCTTGCTAATTTCTATTTCCACTTCCTTTCCCCCATTTCAGTTTTTAGCTTAAGAAATGAAATGAAATGAAGAGAGATGAGGGGAAG
Organism: Allium cepa; assembly: GCA_030765085.1. Taxonomy (NCBI): domain Eukaryota; kingdom Viridiplantae; phylum Streptophyta; class Magnoliopsida; order Asparagales; family Amaryllidaceae; genus Allium; species Allium cepa. The sequence goes on along the minus strand of CM060943.1, from coordinate 544,025,662 downwards.
GGGCTGAAGTAGAAGGTTAAGTGAGTTAGCTAGCCAATGGACTGAACCCAAACCCAAAACCCAATAGAAAAAGGGTCAAAATTTTACAAACTCCAAACATATCAAAGATTATACTCAAAAAGATCGCAAACGCCATTTTGGAACCAATGGAGGTAGCTTCGAGTTCCAATTCGGCCATTTGCAAAAAGTGACATTTCAGACCCTTTTCCGACCAACGACGCTATATTTAAATAAAACATTTAAATATATAATCGTTAAACATGCGGGTTGTTACAGGATGTTTGTTTGAGATTGCATTTCTGAAGATTACATACATTGATTTGTAAAAGCGTACATCAGTGGTGGTAGAGAAGGCAACTTCTCTTAGCTTAACACCCTCCTTAAGACATATAAGTTTAAGGGTTGTATTTTTGTGGAAGGCAATTTGTAGTCAATGGAAATGGTCGTGTGGCATTCAAAGTGATGTGATTTTGATATGTGAAAGGCAATCGTTACCTCACGCCTCATCAACCGAAAATGAACAAAACATGGTTAGATGCAGCAGGGCTAAGTGGGTCGCTCCCAAGTAGGGTATGATCATCCTCTTCTAGATATATCTTTACACGCTATGATGTCGTGTGTCTGATTATTGTGGTTTATGTGCTATAGGGCCCTCGGTAATGGTTGGTAACGACCGAAGGATGACATATTCGGTACCATCTAGTTATAGAGGTAGGCCAGTCTTGTGTTGGTAGAGGAACTTTGTGATGGTTTCTCGGTACGTTCTTTTAGAGATGTACTGTCGGAAGGTAGTCCCTTCACCTTGTCATTTTTATGGAAATCCGAACTCCACTACATACCCGCCATTTTGATTGTATTACCCAATTGGGCTATATGTCGGAATTTAATCAATGTAACATTTTCGGCTATGATTAATATTATTTGTATACTAGACACTAATATAATATAAAATGGTTTGATATGAGATGTTCTAGTTATCTTAAGGTAAAAACATGTCCGTGTTTATGTGTGGACTTGTCTTACGAGATACTTTTATTTTGATAAAGGAAAAGTTTGGTAATTTAATAAATTCAGCTAAGTGTGTTTCTCATGCTGGTTTACCAGACTGATCTGGATGTTCTTCCCTTTCAATGCTCGGGTCAGACTGACTATAATTACAGGTTCAAGTTTGATGCTTTTGGAGCTTCAGTAGGAGAGCTGGAGATCTTCATTCTCGTACGTATCTGTTTCGATTATCCGCTATGCTTAATTGTTTATATTATCGACAATTGTGAGGATAGGTTATTATAGTTGTCTAGGCTAATAACTATTGATTGATTGTTGTACTCTGATTGATGCATATATATACGGTTTCTGTTTTATAAAGATCATTAATATGATATTATATGTTTTCCGCTACGATGTGAGATTCTATATTGTTCTGTTTGGTTCTATCTTCTCTCTTTCTTCTCTTCTCTTCTTCTCTCTTCCTTTCTCTCTCTTGACTTTCCGTCGGTCTGTGCTTTTTGGGTCGGACATGTGTGGTTTATTGTCGATTCAAGGTTACGGATTTGCGGGTCGTCATAGCTAAGGTTTCGGTCGTGGTTTCGTTGGGGTGATCGAGCTTGGCCAGGGTAATGCATCGGTTGGAGATTGCAAAGAGTAGTTGGATGCAATCGATGGTTCGTCAAATAGTTGAGGAAGGACAGAAATGGAGAAGAGAGATGCATGGCTTTGTGTGTGCACAATGTGTACAGGGGATGGGTAAGTAGCGATTAGGGGAGAAGGATTTGGAGAGGTGATTAGTGTAATTAGTGTAGTTAATTAATTTCTTGATCCAATAAATTATCATATGAATAAATTTTTTATATGAGGTCCAATCGAGACACGGTCTTTTGCATTACACTCATAGGAGCGAATGCTACGCACATGAATTGGTTACATCGAATTTTGAGTTATAACCGATGTCATTCGATTTTAGGTCAACCAGAAAGGCTTAAACGCCAACTGGAGTTTTAGTGAGTTAACTCACCTCTGGATGAATAGATATAAGTTATTTTTTTCGTGTTTGAGTAGTTTATTTGTTTGGTTTGGTTAAATTTACGCTTTGAAAAGTGGATGATGTATCAAATGAAATATATGAAATTTTGAATAGGAATCCGGATTTCTCATCATTACTGATTTTAATTTCAGTTATATATCTGTTGTATAGATTGTTGAATGTCAAAACTTGGTAGTTTTGCCATGCTGGATATGACATTGATATGTGCTAAAAGTTGAACCATTTTAGTTATAAAGGTAATAGTAGTACTGGTTAGTGCTATGGTTGCTCTAGGCCTCAATTTAGTATTTTTAAATATTATGGTTTGCTATTCTGATTTGAAAATGATTTTGGTTCAAAGAATAATTTTAAATCCTAATTTTGGATTTTCTATGATATTTTATTATAATGGATTTTGAACTTCTCAATTCTACCTCAATATTTTTATTAATCTTTTCTAATAATATGGGAAATTCTTTAAAAGTATTTTGGGAAGTATTTATTTTGTAGAAAAATTAGAATAATAGTGGATGTTTAATTTAAAGGAAAATAAAAGAAAATTCATCTATAATGAAGTGATTCTGTTTTAAAAGAAGATAGAAATATTTTGGAATAAATATTTATGAAACATTTTATATAGAAATTTTATAAGAATAGATTCATAAATAGTATTTTAGAAATGGAAAGATAGTTTTATAAATGGTATTTTACAAATAGAAAGAAAGATTTATAAATGGAATTTTATAAATAGAAGGATAGATTTATAAATGTTATTTTTTAAAAAGAAAATGATATCATTTTTATAATTTGGAATAATAAATCACATTTATGAATTTATAATGATATATGGGAGGATCGTTTTATGGAAGGTTTTTGTTTCGATCATGTAAGCGGAGTTTTGGGATAAGTATAGAGATTTAAAATTAGAAATGAATTTATAAAGAATTTTTAAAAGGATTTTATAAATGAATTTGGAATTTATAAAAGGAACTAGTAAACGTAAAAGAGATTTATAGGAAGGAGTGTTATAAAAGGAATAAGATTTGATTTCCATAAATGATCATTTTAAATTATGGTGGTATGCAAAGTGTTCTTTTCATACATAACACTAAAGTTTCATGGTATGGAAACTCATCCCTATCTTGAGAATTAAGAATGAATGTTGAGGCAATGATAGTTTTCTAACTTGTTCGATTTTATTGTTAATCGAAGGATAGTACTGCTTGAAATCAACAAGCGATGGTAAATATATTTGGTTTAATTTCTATACGATCCATTTACTTACAACAAAAGTATTTTGGGTTTATCGTTAACAATATTTTAAATGACATTTATTTTAACTCAATTAAGTATGGTTTTGAAAATGAAATATTCCTTAATTGTAACGACTCGCCATTTTGACCATCGAAAATCAACACTAAACACTACCACTGTATTCTAATGTCGCTCATCTAATCGACAAAAGGGCATTGGGCTAAATAAAAGAAAAGAACGGAGAACAGAGAAAAAAAGAGTCTCACAATGGAATCGACAACTTATAATATAACAAGAATAGTACAAATTGTCACTCCAGTCATACAGAGTATACCAAAGTTAAAAACAAACCTTATCACCTGGACAGTTATGAAATCTCGACCTTACAATTGCCGATAGATATACTATATAAGACAATGGAAAATAAAATGATAAGACGGGTGAATCTTCAGCTCCCTTCCCAGAATCCCATAACATCAAAGCCAACCTGGGAGAATACTTGGTCTGACCCGAGCATTATAAATATATAATACCTGCATCAGTCAACAAATACCAGCGTGAAATAACTCTAATAAAGGGAAACATACACAAAGATTCTATGAGACCACGCCGCTAATGCGGAATGGGTTTTTACCTCATAAGAATAATATCCATACAGGCAAGAATAGAGATGAATATCATGAAATAAAACCAAATATGATTGAGCATAAATAATATCAACCGGACTTGAAAGAATGGAAATAAACCGAGTAAAATCCAAACAAGACAGAATGGATAAAACCAGGAAAATAGTCCACTTGATAGAATGGCCTAAATAAGGTTACGGTCCAAACTCGATAGAATGAGATAAATAAGTAATGGTCCAAACTTGATAGAATGGGCTAAATAAAGTAACAGTCCAAACTTGATAGAATAGGCTAAATAGAGTAACAGTCCAAACTCGATAGAATGGACTAAATAAACACTTAATTGCCATGATAAGGAGTTGGCTCTACTTGTAGCAATTTAAAGCTAAAACAGATTCAGGGCTTGCGAATCAAATAATGAAAGGAAATTATCCACCAAATGACTAGAAGGATGCTCCCCCTCACCGAAAGTATACCTCAAGAAATATACTAAAGGACTCTGATGTCTCTCGTAAACCTCCAAGTTGGACCCCACCAACTGTTAACAATTATCCGAGTATTTCACATCTCAACATGCAACACCGAATCCAATCTAGAGTGGATGTGAAGAAAACCTAATGGGAGCAACCCCACATAGCTTAGCCCCCACTCTCTCTTTGGTTTTATTCATTTTCGAAAATGGATAACAAAGCTCAAATGAGAAACACATCATCTTAGAGTGGCGATAATAAATTGGCCGAAGTCCTCGATAGCTGAGATACCAACTATCGAGGACATAAAACAATCGTATATGGAAACTAGGTCTTGTATACCTATCACCACTCATTGAATTCAAACTTATACTTTCCTTGGTTAATGGTAATACCGGATAAATCAAGATAGTGTTAACTCAAAGTCATGTCCAACGATCCCTCTTAACTTTTGAAATAGCGACAAGTTTACTTCTTCGATGTTTAGTGCTAATTATACAAATGAATCATTTCCGTACAAATGTTTTGCTTTACACAAATAATTTATTTCCATAAATGAATCAAACTTTTACTTTTAAAAACGAACTGAACTTTTGCTCGATTTTCGTATTGGTAAAACACATTTAGAGTTAGTTCCCGATTGTTAAAACTTTAAGAGAATAATTTTTCCAAGCGAGCGACCCCGAAGGCCTAAACCAACATAAGACTGATGCCCAGAAGATTACCCAACATAATATACCAATAATCGAGTTTCAATTCCTTTTCATAACTTTAAAACAATATTAATTATCCTGAGAGATAATTAATCACCTTTAAAATATTTTTAAATAAACAAATAATAAAAATAGATATTAATTTCAAAACACTTTCATAACATTGGTAAATCAACTTTAACAATTTTTTTTATAAAATCTGTTTATCCGTTTGAAATCTATTGGTTAAAGCAATTTTATTATATTAGATAATTTACTTCATCGCTTTTATTAAATAAATTAATTGACTTTAAATATCATTAATTAAAGATTTGTTGAATTCAAATAATCATTAATTAAATGAATAATTAATGTTAAACATCACTAAATAAAATAGTAAATAATTTTAAATTAGATTAATTAAAACAGTTAATTAAGTTCGAATAATCATAAATTAATTGGATTAATTAAATTCAAAATCCATTAGCCAAACAAATTATTTAAAACATCATTTGTTAAAATGATTTATTTAATTATAAAACATCATTTATTAAGATGATTTAACTAAACTCTAAAAATCATTGGTTAAAACAATTAATCAAATTTAAAAATAATCATTAATTAGAATGATTAGTTAAATTCAAAAATCATTGTTTAAAATATTCTGTTACTTTTAAATATCATTAATTATAATGATTATTAATTACAATGATTATTAATTTCAATTATTATTAAATGAAATAATTAATTAAGTTCAGTAAATTAATCAAACTTCATTATTATTAATCAAAATAATAACTAAACTCAAATAATCGTTAATTAAAATGATTAATTAAGTACAAAACATCATTAGCAAAAATGATTAATTAAATATAAAGATAAACCAATTTTAATCATTATTATTAAATTGGTAAATTAATCTTAAATTTAATTAATTTAAAAGATTAATTACTTTGAACTATCATTAATCAAAATGATAAATAAAATTTTAAAATATCTGTTTAGCGGAAATACATGCTCAAGTTCAAATGACAAGGTTTTGGGGATGAAATTGAATGAACGACGATGTAGTAAATATTACTATAATGACTTTAATCTATTAAATGGATATTAGGGTTTTATTTTAATTATCTGTCAATATTACAACATAATGATTTAAATAAGTAATTATGGTTGAGAAACCCCCACTAAGTCTTTCTATAGATTTTCCCTGCAAAACAATGGTTACCAATAATATATAGATAATCATATAGGTTTATCATGATCAAATTAATATGTCATCCATTTTCTAAATAGAAATTCAACCAAACAAGAAATTGAACAATTTTAACTAACATCCAAACAATCAATAAATTATTCTAACATCATTAATATGATATAATAAATTTAAATGTGAGTTAAACTCACATTGATTTTCATTTTCGACGAAACGCCCCGATTTTGGACTAAAACTAAATGGTATTCCCATTTTAGCCTAGATTTTCACTTGCTCCAAATCCAACCAAACTAACTCCATTGCAAAGATCTAGACGACACGAGTCCAATGGAAAAAACGATGTTCGAAGCCGACCTCATACGAACGAGACACAAAATTTATAAGTAATTGGTAAATTTAAATTTATAATTAAATAACTTCAAACTAATTACAAGATTACCCTTCCTTTATTTCTTCCCCAATTCAACACACCAGTTTTCTGTATACGATATCACCATGCAAGCATAAGTGCATGCACGCCCCAATTCATGCTATAATCAATGATTTTCCAATTCGACTCACCCTCAACTTTCTCGAGACGAGAGCTACCAATTTGACACCTTCATTTCGAGACCGCACCACCCTGGTTGATCGCAGCCTGATGGTTCTTGCACCAAGCCCCTCGACGACGCGCCACCCAAACAAGCACCGCACTTCACCAAAACTCAGCTGCAGCTGCTACTTCCTAAGAAAAACTCGAATCAATCCACGAAATCTCCTTACAATGTCCATAATCATCGAAAACAGAAGCCTTGGTTATCGGCTACAAAAGTCGATCTCGTCTATTCGACAACACGAGCAACAAAACATATACGGAATCGTAGAGCTCCTCGATACGATCCTTATGAAGCTCGTTTGGTGATTTTTGGGTGAGAGGGTTATTTGATGTCGAATTTTGAAGATTTGGTACCTTTTTCATTTAACTGGAATGTAACAGTTAGAAGAGAAAAAAAAGAAAAGGACAAGGATAAGGCAGAGTTGCAATTAAAGGAATAAAAATAGCTAAGTGTTTAAAAGCATTTGCTTTTATAACCAAATAAAAAATCAAAATGATTATGTTCACCTTTTCCATAGCAGAACTTTCTCGAACCACCAAAATGTTTTGAGCCACCAAGATGTCCATGACGTCAAATTGTCGTTTTTTTAAATTGTATTTTGATTTGATTTTACAACTATTTTTAAACGAAATATTTACTATACCCTACTACGCAATATTTCTTTCGAGTACGAAGCAAGAGTGTCCGAAATAAAAATAAAAATATAATTGTGCACTAATATATGACACGATCATACGTCAACAGTGAATTATATAGATCATTCTATTTAGTGAAATTTCCCAAATATCATCGTTTGGCGAAATATCGTCAAACGAATAATTTCAATATTTTCCAAATTAAAAATTAAAGAAAAGTCATATAAATTAAATTTAAAATACGTTATCAAGAATTATGTCATTTTATTACAATTTTTTTATTTACTATATTCGAACCATTTGTTATTGTAATAATTTGCAAAATGATTCACCATTATCATTTATTAGTTAAAAGAAGTTAAACAACACTATTAAATCTTTTTAATTTATCTGTAGTTCACCATTCCACTACTTAATTCTCAATTCAAATATTTAAATGATCAGTATTTTTTTGAATTCCAGGCAATAAATTCCAAAATCCAATTATTTAAATATTTAAATTTAATTAAACATTTAAAATCAAATGGTAAGAATTTTGGGGTTATTACCTTCTCCCACCCCCCTCCCCCCCCCCCCTAAAAATGAATTTCAACCCTGAAATTCCTAAGGGAGAAAGCATTTTCAAAACACTTAAGTTTAAAATTGTAAATTAAAGTGAGTTATTGCTTATTAACTTTCAAAACCAATTAGCTGGGATATATTCTAAGATTTCCCAGTCTTTTAAATTCATTTACATATACCAGTTAATTTCCTTCCAATCATTCATTCCAAGTTATAACTCAAAAATCATAATTTTATTTATCCAAAATTTTTTAGAATTCTTTTAAATTTCCCAACTCTAGAACTTTCAGAAAATTTTGCCAGCGTCTCCTTTACGCGGCTCGATCAGTACAACTACAAATGGCCTCAACGCGCTTCAAACCAATCAAAGAAAACAAAAGCCAAGTGTCCCCCCGTAGGGTATAAAATAATCAACCAAATTAAATTTTTTAAATTTATTTACCTTTTTGCATTTGATTTATGTACGACCCACCTTTCATTCCATAGAAAGACGTATCATTAAAAAAAAGGGATAGAAAAGAGAAAAGATAGGAAAGAAAGAAACAAACAACATCAGAATCTCATAGCGGAACGAATAAATTATATTATATCACATAAAATATTACATAGTATCATATACATCAGAGTTATACAGCTAATAAAACACAAACTAGACAGTTATAATACATGTCTAGTTATTACAATTCAAGTACATCACAGAAAACAGATACAAATCAAACACAGCGGAACCACTATATATCTACACGCTGAAGCCTCTTGCTCTATTCCTCCTTCAGAACTCGTCAAAGCAATCCTGAATCCCTTGACTACTCATACATAATATGAGTACCCAAGAGTTTAATAAAACAGAAAATAAACACTTGGGTCAGACAGGGGCCTGGTGTGAGTAACGGGTTTAAAGTTGCTTAACTTTGAAAATCCTTTGAAAACCAAAGGTATCACGTAAGACTTCCCACAAATAAACATGGAAAAGTTTTTACCTTACGCTAACTGAAACATTTGATAGGAAATCCAGTGATAATATAATAAGGTCTAGGGTTTTCAAAATAAAATATAGAAATAGCTGGAATGCTTACATCACACGTTCCAACATAGTTGGGCACAATCAAAACCGTACAGGCACTTATTGGACTTTGAATTCCATACAATGGCAGGGCTACAGGGGTACCACCCGTCACAGTACGTGGCCTAGATCACCGTACCGAGGATCACTCCCAATCCTCTGCAACACAAAGCTGGAACCATCCCTTTCTGGACAGTCCCGAACAAGACAACCCCGTAGATGGCCATCGCCAACTGCCCATACAGCCGAAATAAAAAGGGACCTCTAGATGGGGCTAAATCTTGTCCTACTTGGGCATGACCCACTTAGCCTTGCTGCACCTTCCTTGTTTTAGCCATTCTCGGTTGATGAGGCTTGAGGCTACGATTACCTTTATAGGACATATCAATCTTAGAATGCTCATCCTCCACCTAACGATATTCTGAAAGCATTCAATCCACACAAGTTCGTTCCGGGTTCGAACGAAACCGAAGGCACTATTTCGCTACACTCGTTTTGGAATCACCCTCAGAGTTAACGATAATAGCGCTTGCACTCTGAATCTTCATCTCGAACCTGAAAGTACTACCCCTGTTAAACTCGTATTGGAATCACCCTCAGAGTATTAACACGAATAGTCCTTACACCTCGAGTCTTCACTCTTCACTCGAGATTCACGACCTAACGTTTAATTTGGATCGATGTGGTTTTCAGAATTCCAAATTTGGAAACCCGATCCCGGTCTCATCGAAATCCAAACGCCATCTTAATGTCCAAGTGATTTTAATGTGAACAATTAATTCAGTTCATCATTATCTATATACACACAGATAGATAATTCACATATCACAATAGATAATCACATTTTCATCATAAACAGATAATCCGTATTTTCTTCACAAACAGATAATCATCACAAACAGATAATCCATATTATCATACTTTAACTAAGCATCCATATCATATAGATATTACTCATCTCGTTACTAAGATCACAACCATTCAATGAAATATCAATATCATCCATAAGCAATGATTTATTCACCACAATCTATGATTAATTTAAAATAAATTAAATTAATTACTTCTATCTCTAATTAATTTATAGTAAATTAAATTAATTACTATATCTATAAATCCTGCTTATATATCCATTAATTAATTAACCTAGTTAATTAATCATTCTCTAAGTATTCATCTTGATTAAACACCTTTGGTTAATCATTCTCTAATTACAATAAGTAATTAGTCTTTAATTAATTTCACAAATTAATTAATCTTAATCATTAGTAATTAATATTTAATTACTTCATTTATAATTAACTATAATTAATTATATTTATCCTTAATTAATTACATTAATTAATCACTTTATTACTAATTATTCCTTAATTAAACAATTCTTAACTACATCATTAATTATAGTAATTAATGATCTCTAATTTATATTTAAATTAATTACTTTATTTAAATTAATAATATTTAGTAATTAATCTAAAATTTAAAATACAATTATTAATCACCCTTGATTAAAATCAATCTAGTAAATAACTACCATTAATTACTCATTAACAAATTAATTATTCCATAATTAATTATCTTCATTAATTAATCCTTTGATTAATTACAAAAGTAATTACCCAAATTACTTCATTATAAATCATCTTTCACCAATTACATTCCAGTAATTATCATTTATGAAACGACCCGCAAATCCGTACCCCTTGAGTCAACACTATTCTACAACAATCAACTCAAGTTGCAGAGAAATACGAACCATTTGGTTAAAGAAGAAGAGGTAGAAGAAGAAAATAGAAATCAACATTAGAATCTAACCATCGCAGCGGAATAAAATATAATAGATAATATTTGATCTTTACTCGAAATCAAATATATCTGTTTATATATTACATCATCAGAGTACATCAGTCACATCTCAACATCAATATCATACAAATGGATACACAACAACTCAAACACAGCGGAATATATATAAACAAGTACGGAAGTACGTATCGTCATCCTGCTCGTCTTCTAAGCTCCATAGCATCATATCCTGTATCCTATAATACTCGATCTGACCTGAGCATTACAGTTAAATAACACCCGAGTCAGTCTGGAATACCAGCGTGAGAAAATCACACCCAATTGATTTTTAAAGTTTCAAAAATCCTCTGTAAACAGAAGCATCTCGTAAGACCACGCCACAAATAAACATGTCGGGTTTTTACCTTACGATAGCTAAAACAGTTTTTATAGAAATCCACTGATATTATAATAGGGTCTATATATAAATACTTATAAAATAACCGAAATTGTTACATTATTAAATTTCAGCTACTAGCAATAGAGTGGGTAAAACAAACAAAACTCGTACAAGGCTCGTAGGGAGAATAGATTTCCAACTAATGACTAGGCACTGGGGTACCACCTGTCATAGTACGGGGCCTAGATCACCGTACCGAGGAGTACGCCCGCTCCCTTGCAACACAAGACCAGGACTACCCCTTACTGGATAATCCCGATTAAGATCACCCCGCGGTTGGGATCAGCAACCGCCCACTAAGCCGAAATAAAAAGGGACATCTAGACAGGGATGACCTCGCCCTGCTTGGGTGCTACCCACCTAGCCTTGCTGCATAACACCTGATTTTCAGTCATTCCCATTTGATGAGGCTTGAGGCTAAGCGTTACCTCTAAGAATATATCCCTTAGAATGCCCATCGTCCACCTGACGATGTTTCGCAAGCATTCATCCATACAAGTCCGTCCCGGGTTCGAACGGAACAGAAGGCACTATTCCTACTACATCCATTTTGGAAATATCCTCAGGATTAGTAGCAATTAGCCCTTGCACTTCACTGCTCCATCTTCGAATCCAAAATTGTTTTTGCGAAAACGTACAAACCGGATCGAAGTGGTTTTCGAGAAATAAATCTCAATCCCGGTCTCTTCGAAACGATCAGCGCATTTGTCCAATATTGATAGTCGGTGATTTAACTATCAATTAATATTCACAAACAACCATCAACCAATAAAGGATTTCCCAAATTATTTATTTATCTCAAAATATTTTTACAAGATATAATTTCACTTTCAAACCCTTTTGAAAACAGTTTTCAAACTATCTTCTTTTTTTCTCGGAATAAATTCCGAGTATTTCCATTTCCACTGAAATCACCAAGCACAAAACTTTAGATTTTTAAAATAATTTAAAAACACTTTATTGTAAAATATATTTAAAATTTAATTTAGATAAAATTACTTTAATACTTAATTTAGAATAATACTTTAAACAAAATACCAAATCATTCTTTAAATAATTATTACGATAATAGATTAAACAAAATACTTACTTTGGAATTTACTTTTAAACATTTAAGTTAAAACTACTTCAGTAATTTACTAAAAATACATACTATATAAACATTTGAAAATAAAGTTACTTAATGAAATATAAAACTAGATTTCTTCTTTTAAAAACAAAATACTAAGTTACTTCTTAATAAATACTACTAAATAGATTAAAAGAAAATACTTACTTTAGACTTTAAATATTAGAAATAATAAATTTTACAAAACTTGCTTTCTTTAAAAACAACTTTAAAACATTTAATTTATATTTAAAAATTTACTTTTAAAAACATGTACTTGGCTATCCAAAGAAAATTCCAACTTCAATCACTTAAATCAATTTCCCCAAATTGATTTCCAATTTATTTTATTTGAAATAAGTTTCTTTAATTACTCAATTCATTTCAAAATTCATTAGTTATGGACTTATTATTAATGTTATTATTTCCCGTTTGTTTTTAAACCTTTTTAACTGAAATATACGGATTTCAGCTTTTCCAACTTCTTCTTTATTCCTTTCAATAATTTAAATCTTAAATTTTAAATAAATATTTTATTCTTTTAAATAATATCATTGAAGATTAAAATTCATTAACTTTCTGTTTATTCAAATTTCCTTTCTATACTCAAGAGTTATTTATTAGAATTTTAAAGTCCCTTTTTTTCTTTCCAATGCATTTAAAAATTTATTCAAATTTCTATAATTATTTTACTTACAATTTCACTTCTTTTATTATCTTACAAAATCCAATTTATATTTTTGGTAATTCATCATACCCAATCGAACCATAGCATTCAATATTCCAATAAAGATTATCATAGAATATCAAATAAACCACAATAGAGGGTATTAAATAATTTAAATAAATGTTGAGGGATCCAGTTGGATCCCTCTAACCTGTTTTTCTTGCATTAACATACGTTAGCACAATATAATATGCCAATTTCAAATTATACCATACTATCGCACATCAATCAATTCAAACATTCAAACAATTATTTAAATTTAATCATTTAAATTTAAATTAAATATAGGGGAGAACGAAACGAAGGAGGAAGACAGTGTAGTCGCCATTATATTTTTTCTCTCTCTATTTTGATTTGAGATTCTTTGGGATGAAAAGAAAAGAAGGGGGCGACGTGATTTGAAAGAAAGAAAGGAGGCGTGTACGAGAAGATAACGAAAACGTTGGTGTATAAGGGAAGACATGACTATTTTGATTAAATTAGATTAGATTCTTCTATGCATTTACGGGTAGTACGACCAAACGGTAACTCCGAACACCACGAAAATTGATATCCGGTAATAATTCAATATTACGGATCCAATGATACGGGTTTCGTCGAATTCCGAGACTATGCCTCGGAAGGCTATTTTTAAATTCAATTTAAAATGATAAAATTTCAAAACCGAACAAACACTTCCAAATTCAATTTTAACACTTTTACTATCTTCAGTGTTATCAATATAAATTTTATAAGCCTTCAAATTATTTTTAACAAGCTTAAAATTCCAGATTCAATATTTTATCCACCTTCAAATTATTTAATTTAATAATTCAATTATCAATAAATTGTGATATTGGAATTCAAGTTAATATTACTCTATTGAATACTTAAAATCAATTAAATATTCCGATTTTAAATGCTCAAAAATTCCGGGTCATTACATTCCTCCCCTTAAAAGAATTTCTTCCCCGAAATTACTAATTAGGAAGAATGGTCCAATACCCGTTTACTAATCCCCAAAATCAAACAAACCAACATCTTACTAACGACCTTCTTATAAAAGACCCGTTATCTTTCTTACTAACTTCCCAAACCTTTCCTTAGTTCCCAACCAACTTTAATTATTCAAATTATAATTCAAAACCAAGTTTAAAATTTTCAAAATTTCTTAAAAAATTTCTAACTCTCTAAATTTTCAAAAAATTTTGCCAGCTTCTCCCTTGCGCGGCTAGCTCGGTACAACTACAAAAGGCCTCTACGGGCTCCCAAAGCCAAAAAGAAAACAAAAGACCAAGCGGCTTGATCCGAAAACCCAATCAAATTTCATATAGAAACTAAACACATACCTTTTTGTCAAGCATTTAAAATTTATCTTCTGAAATCAAAAACCAATTTTCCTTTTTCTTTTATAATACCTGCATATCCTGCTTAGCACTAATATCTAATCACGACATTCCAAAAACATTTATTGACTTCCTCACAAAATGTCAATATTTACTTATTCAAATATCAACTTAGAATATATTTGTAATATAAATTTCCAATCAAGAGTTCACCATTCCTTTCTTAAGTTAGTATAAGCATTTATGTGTTTCTTATATTTATTTTCATCTTACCACTTTAGTTTATATCCATTCCTATTCAAATTGATTCTTCCATTTCCATATGAATTCAATTCATCTTTAACTCTGAATATTTAAATTTTATTTTTCATTTATAACTAATTCATGTCATTATTTTAATTAGTTTCATTAACTAACTTATTTCAATTTCCAATTTGAAATCGTTTTGTCGTTAACAAAATTTCCCAAAAATTTTCAAACTCCCAAAAATTTTGAATTTTTTTGGCAGAGTCTCCTTTGCACGGAGGAGCTTTTGCAATTTGACAAAAGATATAAATATATATATACATCGACCCACACGGTCGATAAAACCAAAAACAATTCACATTTCCTATTTTTATTGCGTAGGCGTACCTTATTTAGCATTTTAAGTAAGTGGCTTATATTTTAGCAAATAACACAACCAAATCCAGTCACACGGCTCCCAGGTACCTCTACTTACTCAATTTAAACATGTAAGTACCAAATATATGAAATTTAACAACATTTCACTTACTGGCAATAGTTAAACATATGAATTCTAAAAGAAATGCACATTAAACACTTTCATAAGCAATTTAAATATTCCAACATTAAATTTAATTGCTTACAACCAATCACATATCATTTCACTTAATCTGAATATCAGAGCCAGGTTGGTGATAACCTTGGCTCTGGTGGGAATTACTCATTGAAATTAGAGTCCATAGTACTCTAGAATGAGTTTGAGCGTATTAATAGATATGAGCGCGTATTTATTAGTGAATATAACTTGTTTTAATATTGTGTTGATTGATTTATTGAGTGGCATATGAACCTTCGTCGACACGGTCTGCGCAACTGTATTGAAGGGGTTTCTAAACACTTGAATAGAACAATCGACACGGTATTATTTTAAATGTGGGTAAATGAAATAATTTTACCCAAAATATATATTTTGATATAAATAAAGTTTTTGTAAACTATTTTAGCTAACATACGGTTGCTTGGATGTTAGAAATGATAATATTAAAGTATTATCATTGTTAAGAGAAAATTTAACTAGAAATTGAAATGTAACCAAAGTTTAAGAGATAAATTCATTATAAAATGAAATTTATAAATATGAATTATAAGCGTAAATTATAAATTGAAATATAATCAAATGGAAATTTGTATAAGCATAAACTATACAAATGAATTATAGTTAAAATTGATTTAAGCAGGATTTGGAAATTTAAATACCGGAGAGTTGGAAGTATTTGAAGATAAATAATAATATTATTGTTTTGGAGGTATTTCTGAAAGAAAATGTGTTTTGAAGGGATTTTAAAAGTGATATAGCATTGAAATCACTTGGATTATTGGTAAATAATTCTGATGATGATGGCCGCATCATCAGTATTCATTTTCGAATTTCTAAGTGATGGATTGCTGCCAAAAACTGATTTGTTCAGAAAAGCTGGTTGTTTTGAAAATTTCAAAGGAAATTTGTTGGGAATAAAACCAGGATTGGTTTAACTTTTGAGAAATGTGATTTGAGATGTTGGAGATTTCAAAATAATTTGAAACCAAAGTCGGGTATTTAAAAATTCTGGTGAGATAGGTTGTAAGCTTATAAATAGAGATGATTTTTAAATCAGGAAGGGAATATAAGCTTTGAATGTTGAAGTTTAAATTTAAAGAGAAAAGTTAAAAATGAAATTAACTTGGATGGGAAATAAAAATTTAACTGGATTGAAATTAGTTGAATCGGTTGAAAATAATATCCAGTTGTATACGAATTAAGTTGAAATCGAATTGAGTTAAATAAATCTGGGTAAAATAAAATTGAATTGGAATAAGAATTCAATTGAATTATTGAATGGAATTAGATTCTTATCTGAATAAATGAAGAAATAAGATGAATAAGGATTGGATTGAAAAAATAAATTAGAATGACTTGTAAAAGAATTAAAATCCATGGAATAAAAATATGTTTGGGTTATAAATAACCATAAGGCTCGGGTTAAAAATAAAAGATGAATGTATTCAAGCCTAGAATGAATGGAAATGTGTAAAATAATATGTTGTGGCTTATAAAATTGAAAGGGTGAGATAGAGAACCCAAAATTAATATCGTTTAATGTTTTGGAAATAAAACAAAGATCCAAACTTGAATTATAAAATAAATCAAACTTAAGGAAATTAAATGAAGAGATTTTGAGATTTAAAATCAAGTATTGAACTATAAATAGGGGAGAATTAATTTGTTAATAAATTAGTTAATGAAATATTTAATGGGAACCTAATGTAGTTAAATAGAAGCTGAATTATGAGATTATGGTGAAGTTTGGAAATAAACTCAAGTTATAAATCAAATTCGACTTGAATCGTTAGTGAAGAAAATAAGTGAAAGTGGCTTTGCAATTAATTAAATGAACTGAAAATGTAATTGAATTGTGAGTTCATGAAATTGGGTGGTAAATTGAAAATGGATAGTGGATTCAGAACTTGAGTTTTAAATTAAAATTTAACTTGAAGTGTTAACAAATTAAATATAATTGAAGTGTATCGAATAAAAATGTAAATAGATTAAAATAGTAATGGTTTGTATTGCAAAAAAAATCCAAATAATTGGAAATAAATTGGAGATGGCCATGTAATCAATTGAATGAGTTGAGTATGAAAGTTAAATTTTATAATAACTAATCAAAAGGAATTGTAGATTTAAAATGAGATTTGATTGTGATAGAGTTAAGTTGAATAGAAAAGAAAATTTACTTGTAAAATGAAAATGAGCTTAAGTATAAAACTTTGAATAAATTGAAGTAAATTAACTTAAGTTAATAGATAGAGGACAATTGAATTGAATTCAACTTAAACTAAGTTTAATAATGTTGGGTTGGATATAAATCAAGTGAAAATAAATTTTAATTGAAATTAAATTTGCTAAGTTATAGATAATATTTAATGGAATGGAATAAATAAGAATCAAATGGAAGTGAACTTGAGTTGAAGTGGACTAAATTGAGTAAATTAACTTAAGTTGAGAATAATTAGAAGCTCGACTATGCCATTTTTATTTTGAACGAAGAAAGAGAGGTTTCAGATTTTTTTCTTTCTCTTTGAAGAGAAGGGTTCGGTTGTAGATATGAAAGAGAAAGAGAAAAGCGATGATGATGGCATGTACGAGAGGAGACAATGATTTGAAAGAAGGCAGCTGATGGTGATTAGTACGTGAATATATAAATAGAATTTTAAATAGAATTTTCGATGTAAATTTTCAAAGTGTTTATATATCGTACGCTCACACAACTGCTTCAATTACTACGAAATTTGAAACTCGATAATAATAAAATATTCCAGATCCAATGAAACTGGTTTCGTCAAATTCCGAGACTTTGCCTTCGAAGGCTATATTTAAATTCAATTTAAACGATATATTTTTAAAACTAAACAAAACACTATTAATTTCAATTTTACAACTTCTATTATCTTTAGTATTATCAATATAAATTTTACAAGCCTACAAATTATTTTTAACAGGCTTAAAACTCCATATTCAACATTTTACCAAACTTAAATTATTTAATCTAATAATTAAATTACCCAAATAAATAGTGATATTTGGAATTCAAGTTAAAAATTAACTTTTAAATATTTCAAATAAATTTAATTTTCCAATTTTAAATGCTTAAAAATTCCGGGTCGTCACATTCCACCCCCCTTAAAAGAATTTCGTCCCCGAAATTACTAGTTAAGAAAAACGATCCAATACCCGTTTATTCTTTTCCCCAAATCCCAACAGTTTCTAACAATTCAACATCTTACCAACTACTTTTTTATAAAAGTCCCATTATTATTCTTATTAACTTTCCAACTTTTCCATAGTTCCCAAACAACTTTATTTATACAATCATTCAAATTATAATTCAAAACTAAATTTTGAATTATCTAAATTTTCTCAAAAATTTTCTAACTCTCAAAATTTCAGAAAAATTTCGCCAGCGTCTCCTTTGCGCAGCTAGCTCGGAACAACTACAAAAGGCCTCTACGGGCTCCAAAATTCCAAAAGAAAACAAAAGACCAAGTGACTCGATCAAAAACCCAATGAAATTTCATATAGAAACTTAAACACATACCTTTTTGTCGAGCATTTCAAATTTATCTTCTGAAATCAAAATCAATTCTCTTTTCCCTTTATATTACCTGCATATCCTGCTTGCACTAACATCCAATCACAACTTTCAAAAACATTTTATCGATTTCCTTACAAATGTCAATATCTATTCATTCCAATATTATCTTAGATTATATTTGTTATATCAATCTTTCATTTAGGAATTCACCATTCCTTCCTTAAGTTAGTATAAGCATTTTATATGTTTCTTATATTTATTTTCACTTTACCACTTTAGTTTATATCCATTTCTATTCAAATCGATTCTTTCATTTCCATATGAATTCAATTTATCTTTAACTCTGAATGTATAAAATGCTTATACTAACTTAAGAAAGGAATGGTGACTGCCGATTTTCGATCCTAACTTTAGGAAGGAATGGTGACAGCCGCTTATACTAACTTAAGGAAGGATATGATGCCGTTACAGTTGGATCCACTGTAACGACCCGCAAATCCGTACCCCTTGAGTCAACACTATTCTACAACAATCAACTCAAGTTGCACAGAGATACGAACCATTTGGGTTAAAGAAGAAGAGAATGAAGAAGAAAATAGAAATCAATAACAGAATCTAACCATCGCAGCGGAATAAAATATAATAGATAACAAATAATCTTTACCAATAAATCAAATATCTCTATTTACATGTTACATCATCAGAGTACATCAATCACAGTTCAACAACAACAACATACAAATGAATGCACAACAACTCAACACAGCGGAATATATATATATAAACAAGTACGGAAGTACGTATCATCATCCAGCTCGTCTCCTGAGCTCCATAGCATCATATCCTGTATCCTAAAATACTCGGTCTGACCCAAGCATTACAGCTAAATAACACCCGAGTCAGTCTGGAATACCAGCGTGAGAAAATCACACCCAATTGATTATTAAAGTTTCAAAAATCCTTTGAAAACAAAAGCATCTCATAAGACCACGCCACAAATAAACATGTCGGGTTTTCACCTTACGATACCTAAAACAATTTTTATGAAAATCCTCTGATATTATAATAGGGTCTATATACAAATACTTATAAAATAGCCGAAATTGTTACATCTATTAAATTCCAGCTACTAGCCACAGAGTGGGTAATACAAACAAAACTCGTACAAGGCTCGTAGGGAGAATGGATTTTCAACTAATGACTAGGCACTGGGGTACCACCTATCATAGTACGTGGCCTAGATCACAGTACCGAGGAGTACGCCCGCTCTCCTGCAACACAAGACCGGGACTACCCCTTACTGGATAATCCCGAATGAGATCACCCCGCGGTTGGGATCAGCAATCGCCCACTAAGCCGAAATAAAAGGAACATCTAGGCAGGGATGACCTCACCCTGCTTGGGTGCTACCCACCTAGCCTTGCTTCATAACTTTTGAATTTCAGTCATTCCCATTTGATGAGGCTTGAGGCTAAGCATTACCTTTTTAGAACATATCCCTTAGAATGCTCATCGTCCACCTGACGACGTTTCGCAAGCATTCATCCATACAAGTCCGTCCCAGGTTCAAACGGAACCGAAGGCACTATTCCTACTACATCCATTTTGAAAATATCCTCAGGATTAGTAGCGACTAGCCCTTGCACTTCACTGCTCCATCTTCGCATCCAAAATCATTTTTCCACAAAAACGTACAAACCGGATCGAAGTGGTTTTCGAGAAATAAATCTCGATCCCGGTCTCTTCGAAACGATCAACATATTTGGCCAATATTGATAGTCGGTGATTTAACTATCAATTAATATTCACAAACAACCATCAACCAATAAATAATTTCCCAAATTATTTATTTATCCCAACATATCTTTACAAGATATATTTTCACTTTCAAACCTTTTTGAAAACAGTTTTCAAACTATCCTCCTTTTATCAGAATAAATGCCGAGTATTTCCATTTCCACTGGAATCACCAAGCATAAAACTTCAGATAATAATTTTAAAAAAACATTTTATTGTAAAATATATTTAACATTTAATTTATAAAATTTTACTTTAATACTTAATTTATAATAATACTTTAGAAATAACCAAAATAAGGTTACCTTATAACTATACATTAGATTTCTTCTTTAAAATACCAAATCATTCTTTAAATAATTATTACGATAATAGATTAAAATAAAATACTTACTTTGGAATTTCTTTAGAACATTTAAGTTAAAACTACTTCAATAATTGGCTAAAAATATATACTATATGAATATTTAAAAATTAGGTTATTTTATAAAATATAAAACTAGGTTTTCACTTTTAAAAACAACATATTAAGTTACTTCTTAAATATTTACTGCTAAAATAGATCAAAAGAAAGTACTTACTTTAAACTTTAAATATTAGAAATAATAAATTTTACGAAACTTGCTTCTTTAAAAACAACTTTAAAACATTTAATTTATATTTAAAAATTTACTTTTAAAAACATGTACTTTGCTATCCATAGAAAATCCCAACTTCAATCACTTAAATCAATTTCCCCAAATTGACTTCCAATTTATTTTATTTTGAAATAAGTTCCTTTAATTACTCAATTCATTTCATAATTCATTAGTTATAGACTTATTATTATTGTTATTATTTTCCATTTGATTTAAAATATTTTAAATGGAATATACCAATTTCAGATTTTTCCAATTTCTTCTTTATTCTTCTTAAATAATTTAAATCTTGAATTTTAAATAAATGTTTTAACCATACCGAAGTTTAAAAATTCATTAATCTTCTGTTTATTCAAAATTTCCCTTCCATACACGGAATTTATTTATTAGAATTTAAAACTATTATTAGTCTTATCCAATTCATTTCTAATTTATTTAAATTCTCTATAATTATTTCACTTACAAATTCTCTTCATTTTATTTCCAAAATCCAATTCTATATATCTTGATAAATTAGTGCACCGGAACATATTCAGGTAAACCATAACATCCAATATTCCAATTGTCGATAATATTCATCACAGAATATAAAATAATCACAACAGAGGGTATTAAATAATTTAAATAAATATTGAGGGATCCAGTTCGATCCCTCCAACCTATTTTCCCTGCATCACAGACGTTAGCCCAATACAATATTCCAATTCCAAAATATCATACTATAGCACATTAATCAATTCAACCATTCAAACAAATATTTAAATTTAATCATTTAAATTTAAGTTTAACTGAGTGAGATTAACTTACCTTCGATTTTTGTTTTGCAATCCGATCCAACCCGGCTTGCTTCCATCAGATTTTGACCTTGTATAACAATCATACGATTTATTATCACTTTGAAATAACTTGAACCATTTATTTCCATTTTTATAAATTTAATTAACCAATGATTTGCTATTTAATACTTAAATTGGCCAACAATTAAATTTAAACTAAACATTTGGTTTTAAACTAATAAATCAATTTTAACTAAATTCCATTTGCTGAATTTAATTTAATTGACAAATAATTTTATTTAACCAAATTTTCATTTAATAAGTTAGTTTTAGAAACTAAAATAATTTTATTATGCTAATAGGATAAATTTACCACCTTAATAATTTATTTTAAAATAGACCAGAAAATTTAAAATGTGAGTATGTCTACTTATGTTATTATTACACATTTTATTTAGCTTCCTGTATATACATATAATTAAAATTGCATTCATATATAAAATAATATTGTCTTTATTTATTATATAAGATAAAAACACACTTGCTTAATATTTTACCGTAACCTATCTGTATATTTTTTTTCTTTTTTTTCATCCAGCATATGAATTTAAATTAGATTTAACTAGAAAATAAATTAAAAACGACTACCTCTACCCGCCCCTGAAAACACGGAGACTCACAGAGCTCGAATCCACGCTGACGATCAGAGTCGAACCATCTCCATCCATCGCCCTCTCACACGCCACCATGCCCATGCTGCAACAACGCCATCGCCTCCATCCCAACAAGGCACGCGAACCCTAACCCTAATCGAGCTCGACCCCCAAATCTGCGATCCCCTCCACCAGAATCGAACGCGACTAGCCCGGCCTTGAATCGAAAACGCGAAACCCTAAGCTCCTCATGCTCGCGCGATTCCGGTCGCTTTTTTTTTTAACATCGAATTCGATTTCGATTTAGGAGGGAGGAAAGGGGAAGGTTGTCGCCATTTCATATGTAGATATTTATTATATTATTATTTTTCAAAATGTTTCGGCTGAAAAGAAAGAAGGGGCAACACGATTATAAATAAAGTAAGGAGGCGTATACAAGAAGGCTCGACTTTCTAAATTAAATTTCATCAGATTGTTTATCAATTTAAATTTCCAGCACGTTTATATTTCGTACACTCACACACTAACTCCGATCAAAACGAAATTTGAAATCCAATAATAATTCAATATTACGGACCCAATGGAACTGGTTTCGTCGAATTCCGAGACTGCGCCTTGGAAGGCTATTTTTAAATTCAATTTAAACGATGAAACTTCAAAACTGAATAAATCACTATTAAATTTAATTTTAAAACTTCTATTATCTTCAATATTATCAATATAAATTTTATAAGTCTTCTAATTATTTTTAATCAGCTTAAAATTCTAGATTCAATAATTTTCCCAACTTCAAATTATTTAATTCAATAATTAAATTATCGAATAAATTGTGATATTCGTAATTCAAGTTAAAATTGCTCAATTGAACACTTATAATCAATTAAATATTCCGATTTTAATTGCTTGAAAATTCCGGGTCGTCACATTCCTCCCCCTTAAAAGAATTTCGTCCCCGAAATTACTAATTAGGAAGAATGGTCCAATACCCATTACTATTTTTCCAAAACCAACAATTTAACATCCTACCAACTATCTTTTTAATAAAAGACACGTTACCTTTCTTATTAATTTTCCAAACTCTCCCATAATTTGCAAACAATCCTATTTGCCCAATCATTCAAGTTTTAATCTTAAAACCAATTTTGAATTATCAAAATTTTCTCAAAATTTTTCTAACTCTCTATATTTCCGGATAATTTTGGCAGAGTCTCCTTTGTACGGAGGAGCTTTTCCAATTTGACAAAAAATATAAATATATATACATCGACCCACATGGTCGGAAAAACCAAAAACAGTTCATATTTCCTATTTTTATTGTGTAGGCGTACCTTATTTAGCATTTTAAGCAAGCGGCTTATAATTTTTAACAACTAGCACAACCCAATCCAGCCACACGGCTTCCAGGTACCTGTACTTACTCAATTTAAACATGTAAGTGCCATATATATAAAGTTTAACAACATATCACTTATTTGCAAGCATATGAATTCTAAAAGAAATTCACACCAAACATTTTCAGTAAGCAACTCATACAAATTTCATACTAATTCCACTGTTCCAATTAATTTATAAACTATTTTCATTCAATTTGAAAAGTTTTCAATCCATTCGTATACGACTTCATCAATTTGAATGGTTTAAAACTCAATCGCTTACATTTAATTTATTTTTAAGCAAACCGAGCTCATATTTAATTCAATTGTTCTCAAAATCAATTTATTCTATGCAATTTGACGAGATCTATGTGAATAAATAAGTACTTATGTTTTATATCCAATTTAAATTGATTTCAACTCAATTTATACTTAATCCTATTCCATTTTTAAATTTATTCACAATCCATATATTCTCATTTTCATTGCATTTTAAATTTGAATCCATTCGCTTCATTATTCAACGGGTTCCATTAAAAACCATTTGATCTAGCTCGACACATTCTGTTTAAATTCCATTCACAATCCATTCATTTACATTTCATTCCATATTTGTTTATTCCAAACTATTTTATTTAGCTCGAAGACAATCCGGGCTATTCCATTCAATAACCATTTCAATTTTATTTACGATCTATTCATTTGTGATTCATTTAAAACCATTCTATTAACTTGAAAACATTCTATTTTCTTTATTGTCTCTAGTTTTTTTCTTTTTCTTTCAATTCCTTAACAATTTAAACGGTTTACAATTATTTATTTAAGAATTTTCATTCCATTAAATATTATCTGTAGCCCACCAAATTTTATTTCGATTAAAATTTATTTTCACTTGATTTAAAACCAATCCAATATTATTAAACTTAGTTTAAGTTGAATTCAATTCAACTCTCCTCCATCTATTCAGCTTAAGTCAATTTACTTCAATTTATTCAAATTTTAAACTTAAGCTCATTTTCATTTTTCAGATAAATTTTCTCTTTTTTTCAACTTCATTCTCTCTTAATTAAATCTCATATTAAACTACAAATTTATTTGATTAGTTATTATAAAATTTAGCTTTCCAGATTCACTCATTCAATTTATTACAAGGCCATTTCCAATTTATTTCCACTTATTTGGATATTATTTGTAATTCCTACCATTACTATTTTAATCTATTTCATTTTCCTTTATTCGACACATTTCCAATTATATTTAATTTGTTAACACTTCAAGTTAAATTTTCAATTTATAACTCAAGTTTTGAATCCACTATCCATTTTCAATTTACCATCCAATTTATTAACCACAATTTAATTACATTTACTTCACTATCGATCCAGGTCGAATTTGATTTTAACTTGAGTTTTATTTTCAAACTTCATTATTAACTTACAATTCAGCTTTATTTAACTACAATAGGTTCCATTTACACATTTCATTAACTAATTTATTAACAAATTAGTTCTCCCTATTTATAAATAGTTCAAGACTTGATTTTAAACCTCAAAATCTCCTTATTTAATTTTCTTAAGTTCAAATTTATTTTATAATTAAAGTTTGGATTTTTATTTTATTTTCCAATTCATCAAACAATATTTATTTTGGGTTTTCTATTTCACTTTCAAATTTTATAAGTCATAACTTATTATTTACACAATTCCATTCATTATAGGCTTGAATATGTTCATCTTTTATTTTTAACTCAAGCCTTCTATTTATTTATAGCCCAAGCATATTTTATTTCTATGGATTTTTAATTCTCTTATAAGTTATTCTGATTTATTTATTTCAATTCAATCCTTATCCAACTTACTTTCCATTTATTCGGGTAAGAATCTAATTCCATTCAATAATTCAATTGAACTCTTATTCCAATTCAATTTTATTTTAACTCAGTTTTATTTAACTCAATTCGATTTTAACTTAATTCGAATACAACTGGATATTATTTTCAGCCTATCCAATTACTTTCAATCCGGTCAAAATTTTATTTCCCATCCAAGTTAATTTCATTTTTAATTTTTCTCTTTAAATTTAAATTCCAACATTCAAAGCTTATATTCCCTTCCTGATTTGAAAATCATCTCAATTTATAAGCTTACAACCTATCTCATCGGGATTTTGAAATACCCGGCTTTGGTTTCAAATCATTTTAAAATCTTCAACATCTCAAATTCACATTTCTCAAAAGTCAAACAATCCTGGTTTTTTCCCCAGCAAATTTCCTTAGAAATTTTCAAAAACAACTAGCCTTCCTGAACAAATCAATTTGGCAGCAATCCGTCACTTAGGAATTCGAAAATGAATACTGATGATGCGGCCGTCATCATCAGAATTATTTCCCAATGATCCAAGTGATTTCAATGCTATATCACATTCAAAATCCCTTTAAAACACATTTTCTTTCAGAAATACCTCTAAAATAGTAATGTTATTATTTATCTTCAAATACTTCGATAAACACTTCCAAAATCTCCGGGATTTTAAATTTCCAAATCCGGCATAAATCAGTTTTAACTATAATTCATTTTTATAGTTTATGCTTATACAAATTTCCATTTGATTATATTTCAGTTTATAAATTACCTTTATAATTCATATTTATAAATTTCATTTTATAATGAATTTATCTCTTAAACTTTGGTTACATTTCAATTTCTAGTTAAATTTTCACTTAACAATGATAATACTTTAATATTATCATTTCTAACATCCAAGCAACCATATGTTCGCTAAAATAGTTTACAAAAACTTTCTTTATATCAAAATATATTTTGGGTAAAGTTATTTCATTTACCCATATTTAAAACAGTACCGTGTCAATTGTTCTATTCAAGTGTTTAAAACCCCTTCAATACAGTTGCACAGACTGTGCCGACGAAGGTTCATATGCCACTCAATAAATCAATCAACACAATAGTAAAACAATTTATATTCACTAACAAATACGCGCTCATATTTATTAATACGCTCAAACTCATTATAGAGTACTACGGACTCTATTTTAAATGAGTAATTCCCACCAGAGCCAAGGTTATCTCCAACCTAAGCTCTGATAACAACTGTAACGGTCTAGGCTTTTAAACCATCGACAGCGGCCACAACTGGTAGGCTTTTCAACCATCCCAGCCCCACCGTGGCTTACATTGGTACTTCGGGTTTGCTTTTATAGCCAGCCTCTCGACTCGCAACCAACCCCTCCGGGGACATGTAGGGGTAAGAGTCTCCCGTTCGCCACCAAACGCGAAGCTAGAACCCCCTTTCATGCTGTAATATAGCAAACTCGATCATTGGGTTTTATAAATTTCTTAACCCCTTTAAATAACTTGAACAATTTATTTCCATTTTATAAATTTTCTTTAAGTGACTAAGAACAAATTAATTTCCATAATTCATTATTTTAAAATTCAAAGTTTAAATTTATTTAAAAGGAATAAGAAGTAATTTGAGAAATAAAAAAAAATTGGTATTCTCAGTTAAAAATATTTTATGTCGTAATTAAGAAATAAAATCTGAAGTTAATAGATTTTGAAGTAAAAAGGAAGTAAATTGGAAATCAATTTGGAAATTGATTCAAGTGTTTGAAATTGAAAATTTAAAGAGGAATGTGAAGAGATGTATATTTCTCTGGATAGCCAAGTACGTTCGAAGTAAATTTTTAAATATATGTTAAAAGCTTTAATGTTGTTTTAAAAAGCATGTCTTAGAAAATTTATTATTTCTGAATGTTTAAAATTATAAAGTAAATATTTTTTTGAAATCTATTATTGTAATAATTATTTAAACGTGACTTAGTGTTTTATTTTAAAAAGTGAAAACCTAGTTTTATATTTATAAAGTAACATTATTTTCAAACATTCATATAGTATGTATTTTTAACAAATTATTGAAATAGTTTTAACTTAAATATTTTAAAGTATATTTCAAAGTAAGTGTTTTAAATTACTTTAAAAATCTAAAGTTTTGTACTTGGTGATTTCAGAAGAAATGAAAAATATTTGGTAAATTTATTTACAAAGGGAAGATAGTTTTGAAAACTGTTTTCAAAAGGGTTTGAAAGTGAAAATATATCTTGCGAAGATATTTTTGAGGTTAATGAATAATTTGGAAAATCATTTATTGTTGGATAGTTGTTGTGGATATTAATTGATAGTTAAATCATCGACTATCAATATTGGACAAATACGCTGATTGTTTCGAAGAGACCGCGATCGAGATTTATTTCTCGAAAATCACTTCGATCCGGTTTGTACGTTTTCGTGAAAAACGATTTTGGATTTGAAGATGGAGCAATGAAGTGCAAGGGCTAGTCACTACTAGTCCTGAGGATATTTCCAAAATGGATGTAGTAGGAATAGTGCCTTCGGTTCCGTTCGAACCCGGGATGGACTTGTATGGATGAATGCTAGCGAAACATCATCAGGTGGACGATGGGCATTCTAAGGGATATGTTCTAAAAAGGTAACGCTTAGCCTCAAGCCTCATCAAATGGGAATGACTGAAAATTAGGGGTTATGCAGCAAGGCTAGGTGGGTAGTACCCAAGCAGGGTGGGGTCATTCCTGTCTAGATGTCCCTTTTTATTTCGGCTTAGTGGGCGGTTGTTGATCCCAACCGCAGGGTGATCTCACTCGGGATTATCCAGTAAGGGGTAGTCCCGGTCTTGTGTTGCAGGGGAGTGGGCATACTCCTCGGTACGGTGATCTAGGCCCCGTACTGTGACAGGTGGTACCCCAGTGCCTAGTCATTGGTTGGAAATCCATTCTCCCTACGAGCCTTGTATGAGTTTTGTTTGTATTACCCACTCTGTGGCTAGTAGATGGAATTTAATAATGTAACAATTTCGGCTATTTTATAAGTATTTGTATATGGACCCTATTATAATATCAGAGGAGTTTTATAAAAATTGTTTTAGCTATCGTAAGGTAAAAACCCGACATGTTTATTTGTAGCGTGGTCTTACGAGATGCTTTTGTTTTCAAAAGATTTTTGAAACTTTAATAATAAATCGAGTGTGATTTTCTCACGCTGGTATTCCAGACTGACTCGGGTGTTATTTAACTGTAATGCTCGGGTCAGACCGAGTATTATAGGATACATGATATGATGCTGTGGAGCTTAGGAGACGAGCAGGATGACGATACGTACTCTCATACTTGTTTATATATGTATATTCCACTGTGTTGAGTTATTGTGTATCCATTGTATGATGTTGATGTTGAACTGTGATTGATGTACTCTGATGATGTAATATATAAATAGAGATATTTTATTTTTTGAGTAAAGACCATTTATTATCTATTATATTTTATTTCGCTGCGATGGTTAGATTCTGTTGTTAATTTCTATTTTCTTCTTCTACCTCTTCTTCTTTAATCCAAATGGTTCGTATTTCTGTAGAACTTGAGTTGATTTAGGTAGAATAGTGTTAACTCAGGGGCACGAATTTGCGGGCCATTACAGTTGGATTAAAGAATACATCATTCCAAGTGAAACGACCCGCAAATCCGTACCCCTCGAGTCAACACTATTCTACAACAATCAACTCAAGTTGCACAGAAATAATAACCATTTGGTTAAAGAAGAAGAGGTAGAAGAAGAAATTATAAATCAACATCAGAATCTAACCATCACAACGGAATAAAATATAATAGATAATATATGATCTTTACTAAAAATCAAATATATCTGTTTATATATTACATCATCAGAGTACATCAGTCACATCTCAACCTCAATATCATACAAATGGATACACAACAACTCAAACACAACAGAATATATATAAACAAGTATGGAAGTACTTATCGTCATCCTGCTCGTCTCCCGAGCTCCACAGCATCATATCTTGTATCCTATAATACTCGGATTGACTTGTGCATTACAGTTAAATAACACCCGAGTCAGTCTGGAATACCAGCGTGAGAAAATCACACTCAGTCGATTATTAAAGTTTCAAAACTCCTTTGAAAACAAAAGCATCTCGTAAGACCACGCCACAAATAAACATGTTGGGTTTTTACCTTACGATAGCTAAAACAGTTTTTGTAGAAATCCTCTGATATTATAACAGGGTCTGTATACAAATACTTATAAAATTGCCGAAATTGTTACATTATTAAATTCCAGCTACTAGCCACAGAGTGGGTAATACAAACAAAACTCGTACAAGGCTCGTAGGGAGAATGGATTTCCAACTAATCACTAGGCACTGGGGTACCACCTACCACAGTACGAGGCCTAGATCATCGTACCGAGGAGTACGCCCGCTCCCCTGCAACAAAAGACCGGGACTACCCCTTACTAGATAATCCCGAGTGAGATCACCCCGCGGTTGGGATCAGCAACCGCCCACTAAGCCGAAATAAAAAGGGACATCTAGACAGGGATGACCTCACCCTGCTTGGGTGCTACCCGCCTAGCCTTGCTGCATAACCCCTGATTTTCAGTCATTCCCATTTGATGAGGCTTGAGGCTAAGCGTTACCTTTTTAGAAAATATCCCTTAGGATGCCCATCGCCCACCTGACGATGTTTCGCAAGCATTCATCCATACAAGTCCGTCCCGGGTTCGAACAGAACCGAAGACACTATTCCTACTACATCCATTTAGGAAATATCCTCAGGATTAGTAGCGATTAGCCCTTGCACTTCACTGCTCCATCTTCGAATCCAAAATCGTTTTCACAAAAACATACAAACCGGATCGAAGTGTTTTCGAGAAATAAATCTCGATCCCGGTCTCTTCGAAATGATCAGCGCATTTGTCCAGTATTGATAGTCGGTGATTTAACTATCAATTAATATTCACAAACAACCATCAATCAATAAATAATTTCCTAAATTATTTATTTATCTCAAAATATTTTTACAAGATATAATTTCACTTTCAAACCCTTTTGAAAACAATTTTCAAACTATCTTCATTTTTTCTCGGAATAAATTCCGAGCATTTCCATTTCCACTAAAATCACCAAGCACAAAACTTTAGATTTTTAAAATAATTTAAAAACACTTTATTGTAAAATATATTTAACATTTAATTTAGAAAAATTTACTTTAATACTTAATTTATAATAATACTTTAAACAAAATACCAAATCATTCTTTAAATAATTATTATGATAATAGATTAAACAAAATACTTACTTTGGAATTTTCTTTTAAACATTTAAGTTAAAACTACTTCAATAATTTACTAAAAATACATACTATATAAACATTTGAAAATAAAGTTACCTAATGAAATATAAAACTAGATTTCTTCTTTTAAAAACAAAATACTGAGTTACTTCTTAATAAATACTACTAAGTAGATTAAAAGAAAATACTTACTTTAGACTTTAAATATTAGAAATAATAAATTTTACAGAACTAGCTGTCTTTAAAAACAACTTTAAAACATTTAATTTATATTTAAAAATTTACTTTTAAAAACATGTACTTGGCTATCCAGAGAAAATCCAACTTCAATCACTTAAATCAATTTCCCCAAATTGATTTCCAATTTATTTTATTTGAAATAAGTTTCTTTAATTACTAAATTCATTTAAAAATTCATTAGTTATGAACTTATTATTAATATTATTATTTCCCGTTTGTTTTTAAACCTTTTTAACTGAAATATACGGATATCAGCTTTTCCCAACTTCTTCTTTATTCCTTTCAATAATTTAAATCTTAAATTTTAAATAAATGTTTTATTCTTTTAAATAATATCATTGAAGATTAAAATTCATTAACTTTCTATTTATTCAAATTTCATTTCTGTACTCAAGAGTTATTTATTAGAATTTTAAAGTCGCTTTATTTCTTTCCAATGCATTTAAAAATTTATTCAAATTTCTATAATTATTTTACTTACAATTTCACTTCTTTTATTATCTTTCAAAAATCCAATTTATATTTTTGGTAATTCATCATACCCAATTATATCCAATCGAACCATAGCATTCAATATTCCAATAAAGATTATCATAGAATATCAAATAAACCACAACAAAGTGTATTAAATAATTTAAATAAATGTTGAGGGATCCATTTGGATCCCTCCAACCTATTTTTCCTGCAAATCCGTACCCCTTGAGTCAATTGTAACGACGATAGGGATGCGATCGATCCTGGTTGAGGGCGGCGATGCATGGCTGCCGATTTTCGATCGACGATAGGGATGCGCTCAAAGTCGATTAGGGTTTCGTCTGGGTATGGGTTTCGATTGCTGTATCGAGTGGGGTGGAGGCGCGTTGTTCGTGGGAAGCTGTGGGGCTCGAGTTCGTTCCCGATGGAGGTCTCTGGAATTGGTGATCGATTGGTGATGGCTCTGGGGAGGTGTTTGTGTGTGCTGCGGTGATTTTGGGGTATGGTTTCCTTTTTCGTGTTTGTGTAAATTTAGATATAAAAACAGTAAGGTAGAAATTTATTCCAGTATTTTATATAATAAGAATATACAGGTAAGGCAGAAAGAAAGATTCATGAGTTCGAGTGAAAGAATTTAAACGAAATGAATTCGGCCGGCTTGATTAAAACGAGGGCGGCATTATTATTATTTTTATTTGTAGATCTCGATTTCGAATTTGAATATAGGGGAGAAGGAAATGAAGGAGGAAGACAGTGTAGTCAGCATTATATATTTTTTCTCGATTTTGATTTGAGATTCTTTCGGCTGAAAAGAAAAGAAGAGGGCGACGTGATTTGAAAGAAAGAAAGGAGGCGTGTACGAGAAGATAACGAAAACGTTGGTGTATAAGGGAAGACTTGACTATTTTGATTAAATTAGATTAGATTCTTCTATGCATTTATGGGTAGTACGACCAAACGGTAACTCCGAACACCGCGAAAATTGATAGCCGGTAATAATTCAATATTACGGATCCAATGGTACAGGTTTCGTCGAATTCCGAGACTGTGTCTCGGAAGGCTATTTTTAAATTCAATTAAAATGATAAAATTTCAAAACCGAACAAAACACTTCCAAATTCAATTTTAACACTTTTACTATCTTCAGTGCTATCAATATAAATTTTATAAGCCTTCAAATTATTTTTAACAAGCTTAAAATTCCAGGTTCAATATTTTATCCACCTTCAAATTATTTAATTTAATAATTCAATTATCAATAAATTGTAATATTGGAATTCAAGTTAATACTACTCTATTGAATACTTAAAATCAATTAAATATTCCAATTTTAAATGCTCGAAAATTCCGGGTCGTTACAATTTATTACTTCCCCAAGTAATTATGCTCCATTAATTAAGTAATTACCCTCATTAAATCTCAAATTATTTTCTTAAATTAATTAAACTAAATTAATTAAATTAACTAATCACATTATCATAATTAATTACAATAAGTAATTAATCCCTTAATTACTTTTATCAAGTAATTATGCTTAACAATTTACAATTGATTATCTTCAATTAACTAATCTAATTGATTATCAAAATTAATCACATTAATTAATTACTTAATAATTCTTAGATAATTATCTTTATTAACAAATAACATTTTCTTTAATTACTTTCTTAAGAAATTTATCTTAGATTAATCATTATTAATCATCTCTAATTATAAATTAGTCTAAATCATTAATTTAAAAATCAAATAAATAAGTCATTCCTTAATTCTCTTATAAATTAAATTCTTTTATTATCTTAATTATTACTAAGATAATTCATTTACTTTATTAGTGGCTTCACTAACATTCAAGTGTATTTAAAACATTACACTTCTAAATTTAAATTCAAATTCCATTTTGAAATTAAGATTTCAAAATGTTTAACCATTTAAACATTTATCCAAATTTAAATAAATTTATAAACCTTAAAATAAATGCAAAGAACATTCATTACTTATATAAGATACTTATATAAGATACTTATATAAGAAAAAGTTTAAACTAAAATACTTAATTTTATTAAAAGAAATCAAGCTTTAAATAAATTGATTGTTTAACTTCCAAATTTAAGTTGAACACTTCATAACTTTTCATTCAAATATTAAAGGAAAACCTTTTATAAAGAATTTTATTAAGTTTAAACATTTATTTGAAAACAAATTCACTTTTTAAAATCTACTTGAAACATTTAAAATTGTTCAACATTTAAATTTACAAAACTGATTTAAATTCAAGATTTGGATTCATAGTAAACTTGAACTCATATTTAAACTTGATTTAAACCTTGCTTTAAATTTAAAATTTTCATTTTAAAAACTTAGGATTCAAAAGTCCATTTGAATCTAAACTTAAACTTTGAATTTAAAAACCCCTGTTTTAAATCCTGCTTTAAATTTGAATTTCATTTAAATTTTGAAAACCCAACACCGGCAGGGTATAAAACCTGAAACCAACATTGACCCGAGACTACCTATTCATGATTCGAGACAAAACCCTAAATGCTTCAAGACAAATACTCAAACTACCCGAGTAAAACTTCGAGTCACATCTCTGCTCAAACCCAAAAAGTTCATCAGAATTAAAAAATGCACGGTGCACATGCACCGTGGCTCTGGCAGCTTCCAGCCATCATCACCACCTTCACCACGTCGCCGACCATCTCCAAACATGATCATGACCATCAAAATCCACAAAGAAGCTCGAAATCAAAATCGAGTTAACCAAGCAAACCTGGAACACGACACTACAACAATGCCCAAACCTGTCAACACCTCGTCAACTCATCTCCGACCATCAGAGCACCTGCGACTCCGGCCAAACCTTCACCTACATCCCCTCTTCCAATCCCCAAAACCTTGCAACACTCGATGCACCAGAGGAATCGAGAAGCATCAAAATTTCGACCACCAGAAAACTAGGTTTAGAAACTGAAATAAGCAACCACCGTCACCACCAATCTCTAACCATCCACCTGCTATTTTTCCTCCACTCACCAATCATTCCTCCACCTCCAGAAAGAACTACAACATTCCAGATCCACTAGATCATCAGATAAACCCCAAAACCCATTTTCTGTTCAACCCAGTAATGCTCATTCAGTACTTAACTAAAAAATGTGATTTTACTGTTAAAAATCATAATTTCATATAAGCATTCAAGTTATAAACTTGATTTAATATTTTAAGAAGTTTGAGATTTTGCTTATTTTAAATAATGATCTTCCTTATAGTTTATAGAGTCAACCAGATTCTTACTTATCTTAATTATAATTCATAAACATAAATCCATACTAAACAAACAACTTTTGTTTACATATCAAATCCTAACTAAGATCAAATCAAGTGGTAATGGATTTCTATTAAAGTCTTAGTTTTAAAAACAAGAACAGGTATACAGAAACCTATCAACAATATATATATATACACACACAGAAGATTTATCACAATACAATCATACAAAGCATACTTATTTCTATTAATCCACACGCAACAGATATATTTAAGATTTTTAAATTGTGGAGTTACTCATCTTAAAATGAAGACAGAGTAGTTTATTTACAGCGGTTTTGATTTTTTGAAAGCAGTTTGAATTTGAAACTTTAGTTCTGGAATTTTCTTTAGCTTTGATTTTAAAAAGAAAGAGCTGTTTTTAAAAACAGAAGTTTACTCGCCAATTTATAGAAGCAGAGAACAACTCTGTTGCAATTCATTTTCTTGGAATTGTATTTAATATGGATTATGAATCTGGAGTTTGAATTTGCTTGCTGTTGTAGTTGATTAAGATTTTCGCAGCTGGCCCCCATTTTTCCTTTGCTTAGAGTTTGAATTGATCTTCATATAGATTACAAATTTGAAAATTTGAGCAGATTTGTAATAGAATTTGTTTTGCATATTTTTGAACATGAGTTGTATTTGGTTTTGAAATTTCTTCTTAAATCTGATTTTCAGTTTTTCTTTTTGAAGAGAATGTTTGAACTAAAATAAATTTCCAAGTTTTCTACTTAATATATTTTTAATAAAATGTTTTCAAAAATAAATAAAACAATGCCACTTGTTACATTAGGTTGTAGAGTGATTTACAAGTGTCTTCCTTAAGAGTTAAATGTGTGCACATGTTATAATTCAATATTAAAATAAATTTCTTAATTTTATAAATTTTTAAAAATTCATTTCTTATTTATGTTATCATGTTTTTTAAATGTTTATTTCCACTTGGCCTTTAAATGTTTACATGTAAATTTCCTTTACTCAATTACATATTTTAATTTTTATTTGTATCTTTTAAAATAATATTTTTAAAGCTAAATTTTCAAGGGAGAAACTTTTAAAAAGAAAAGAATATTGAATTAAACCTTATTTTAAAGTTTCAAACTAAAATATTGTTCTTTAATATATAAGAACTAAGTCTATATCAAAAAAACAATTTTTAAAATAAAAAAAAAAAAATTTTATTATAATATACAATTTAAACTATTATATTTTTTAAAAAAAATAAATATTTACTTTAATTTCTTTTGAAAGTATAGGATAGATTCTTAAATAAACTTTTGAAAAGTTTCTATATTAATCTTAATCAAATTTTGCAATTCATAATTTATACACATATATATAATATAAATTTGAAAACATTCTTATTAAATTTAAATTAAAATCAAACCCCCTATTTACAATGTATACACATATATACATTATAAATAGAATATCTTTTAAATTAGCTTAGTAAGATAAATTTTATCATTTAAATATTTTTAACTTTGAAAAGAATAAAATTCCCAAATTAAATTATCGTTATCATTATTATAAATCTTGAAAAGATAACATTTGTCAAACTAAATAATTATTAGTTTTCAAAAGATAATTTTTATTTGAATTAGATTATTAAATCTATATTTCACATTTTAAAATAATTATTAATGGAAATTATTAAATAAATATTGCCCAAATTTTCGGGACATCACATTCCTTCCCCTTTAAAAAAATTTCGTCCCCGAAATTTAAAAGCAAAGATAATTTAATAATCTCATACAGATTTTAATTTTAAAATAGCAAGCATATTCTATCAGCCAAATACTAGCAACCATAGCAACCAATTCAAATAAACAATTCTAACTATGCAGACAAAATTCTGGATAGGATTCCCTAGAGTTTCCCAGGTACAAACACCGGGATACTCGCCCTACAGAATCTAAACCGGCTACGCCACTCAGATCTAGAGCTCCTATGTATCTAGATCTACAAATCTAAACAGGATACTGGACCATAGACAAGTCCTGATCAACTTCCAAATCTCCCAGAACTGCTGGTTCTAAAACCAGTGATAGACCATACACGTACTCCCTCAGAGGTGCGTGAAAAACATAACGGATTCCAACCGTCTGAACTGGCAATTCAATCTTGTAGATCAAACACTTAACCATTAAGAGAAAACAGGAAGATACCATACTCTCCTGAGCTAACTTCCAGTCTTACCCAATCTTAGAGCTCTTACGATCGGAGAAAATTTATCCAAAATTAAATTTCCAAATTTTGAAATCCAAATCTCCGACTTCAAATTCTGAATTCCTTTGTCTCTTACCCACAAATCTCTCCTGTCGACCCTCGGCTATCTTCAACCTTCTAGGTCAATCCAATCTTCGCAGATGCCTTTCGGAACAATTTGGACAAAGAAATAAACGATCTCTAGATCCTATTCAACCAGAAGGTTTTCCCAAAATCAATCAAAATCCACCACACAAACTCTACTGCACAAATATCAGAAGACTCCAAACATACTACTCCTATTTGGAAAACAGAACAGATGCACAAGACAACCAAGCCTCCAGATTCTAAATGAATGTCTTGTAGAAATCCTCTGATCCAAGACAAAACTCAAATTCCCAATGAATCCTGTGTTGCTTCTATTCTGGAACAGCTGCCACTATGCTTCCGCTGCACAACTCTAATTTGAGGAAGATGAGAATGCTGTTGATGAACACAAAAACAACCTTGGTCAACCCATTTTTGGAAACATTGTTCATCAAATTCCATAAAATCCTTGTGACCTATATGATTCGGTCACAAACACCATAGCAAAAATTTAACCAGAAAACTAGATCCGATCAATCCTGCCAGCTTAAACATACCTCTCTCTCAAAGAGACCTCCTACTAGGCTAAACTACCGGTAAAGCTCCAAGAACCAAGTCGATACAGAGCTCAATCTTCTGATGTGGATGCAAACCTTAACTCCTTCGAAGATATCCAGAAAAATCTCAAACCACTTCGATAACTCTAACATCCTCTAG
This sequence comes from Allium cepa, assembly GCA_030765085.1. NCBI lineage: Eukaryota > Viridiplantae > Streptophyta > Magnoliopsida > Asparagales > Amaryllidaceae > Allium > Allium cepa. Next base: position 543,987,308 of record CM060943.1, on the reverse strand, counting down.
AGATACTTCAATCAAAAGCAAATATTACTCAGAGAACTTCCGAACCATCGCAAATCACTTTTGTGATTCTACTCAGTTCAGATTCCAAGAAACCGTTCTCTCTTCACAAATCAAAACAGCTTAAGCCTTCTAACCCAAAAAGAAACTAGTGGTCCACCTTCAACCATAAACATCACACCCAGCTGAGCCTTCCAGAAGAAATGGACAAGCTTCACTATCTGCCCGGCCTAATGACAATAGAATCACAGAGACTTCTGAACCATCGAAGAAACAGGCCACTCTTCTGCTTCCAGACTCCACCTCTTAGAATACAGCTAAGCCAAGAGACTATCCTGATAGCACACTCAACACCTCCAAGCTTCTACTGCTGCCAAAGACTTCCTTATCCAAAAGCTCATCGAATCACAAAGCTACATCAGCCACTTCCACAATATAGCCTTTAGTAGACAGATATCTCTCAGGAAACTCGACTTCAAACCAAGAACAAATATCTTGTCAAACTGAGTCTCAAACTCAAATATAGTCAAGACTCCTTCCTACGGTTGCAAGGATACCATCTCTTGCTACAGCACTTCTGACTACAAACTCAAGAAAATCCGCTCGCCCGAGTGCAACCAAGCTTACATTACAAAGATTAACTCCGAACCTTAAACAGATTTCCTTCAGAGATCGGTGAAATCCTTCACACCAAACTGCCAAGCTTACTCAAGACGGTATTAGGTCTACAGTCTCGACAAATACTCTTTCAACCTCAAACACTAGGACTCCAATCATTGGTAGCCGTGTTACACATACCACTACCCTATCTACCTCTAGAACTTATTGGAAAACCCGAATAGGTAATCCAACAAATAGGTATATATATATATATATATATATTCAAAATTACAAATACGCTCTCTCAAGAAAGACACCACTCCAGAGCCTAGGTATTCGCTCAACCTAGCGCTTTGATACAACAATGTAACAACCCGCCTTTCATTCCATAGAAAGAGGCATCATTAAAAAGAAAGAAAGGGATAGAAAAGAGAAAAATAGGAAAGAAAGAAAGAAACAACATCAGAAACAGCGGAACGAATAAATTATATTATATCACATAAAATATTACATAGTATCATATACATTAGAGTTATACAGCTAATACAACAAAAACTAGACAGTTATAAACACCTGTCTAGTTATTACAATTCAAGTACATCACAGAAAACAGATACAACTCAAACACAGCGGAACCACTATATATCTACACGCTGAAGCCTCCTGCTCCATTCCTCCTCCAGAACTCGTCAAAGCAATCCTAAATCCCTTGACTACTTATACATAATATGAGTACCCAAGAGTTTAATAAAACAGAAAATAAACACTCAGGTCAGACAGGGGTCTGGTGTGAGTAAACGGGTTTAAAATTGCTTAACTTTGAAAATCCTTTGAAAACAAAAGGTATCACGTAAGACTTCCTACAAATAAACATGGAAAAGTTTTTACCTTACGCTAACCAAAACATTTGATAGGAAATCCGGTGATATTATAATAAGGTCTAGGGTTTTCAAAATAAAATATAGAAACAGCTGGAATGCTTACATCTCACGTTCCAACATAGTTGGGCACAATCAAAACCGTACAGGCACTTATTGGAGTTTGGATTCCATACAATGGCAGGGCTATCGGGGTACCGCCCGTCACCGTACGTGGCCTAGATCACCGTACCAAGGATCACTCCCAATCCCCTGCAACACAAAGTCGGAACCATCTCTTACTGGATAGTCCCGAAGAAGACAACCCCGCAGATGGCCGTCGCCAACTGCCCACACAACCGAAATAAAAAGGGACCTCTAGACGGGGTAAATTTCATCCTACTTGGGCATGACCCACTTAGCCTTGCTGCACCTCCCATGTTTTAGCCATTCTCGGTTGATGAGGCTTGAGGCTACGATTACCTTTATAGGATATATCAATCTTAGAATGCTCATCATCCACCTGACGATGTTCTGAAAGCATTCAATCCATACAAATTCATTCCGCGTTTGAACGAAACCGAAGGCACTATTTCGCTACACTCGTTTTGGAATCACCCTCAGAGTTAACGACAATAGCCCTTGCACTCTGAATCTTCATCTCGAACTTGAAAGTACCACCCCCGTTAAACTCATATTGGAATCACCCTTATAGTATTAACATGAATAGTCTTTACACCTCGAGTCTTCACTCTTCACTTGAGATTCACTACCTAACGTTTAATTTGGATCGATGTGGTTTTCGGAATTCCAAATTTGGAAACCCGATCCCGGTCTCATCGAAATCAAAACACCATCTTAATGTCCAAGTGATTTTAATTTAAACAATTAATTCAATTCATCATTATCTATATACACACAGATAGATAATTCACATATCACAATAGATAATCACAATTCTTCACAAATAGATAATCATATTTTCTTCACAAACAGATAATCATCACAAACAGATGATCCATATTATCATACTTTAAATAAGCATCCTTATCAAATAGATATTACTTACCTCTTTACTGAGATAATAACCATTCAATGAAATTTCAATATCATCCATAAGCAATGATTTATTTACCACCATCTATAATTAATTTAAAATGAATTAAATTAATTACTTCTATATCTAATTAATTTAAAGTAAACTAAATTAATTACTACATCTATAAATCCTGCTTATATATCCATTAATTAATTAACCTAGTTAATTAATCATTCTCTAAGTATTCATCTTGATTAAACACCTTTGATTAATCATTCTCTAATTACAATAAGTAATTAGTCTTTAATTAATATCACAAATTAATTAACCTTAATCATTAGTAATTAATATTTAATTACTTCATTTATAATTAACTATGATTAATTACATTTATAATTAACTAAAATTAATCACATCAATTAATTACTTAATAATTCTTAGATAATTATCTTTATTAACAAATAACATTTTCTTTAACTACTTGCTTAAGAAATTTATCTTAGACTAATCATTATTAATCATCTCTAATTATAAGTTAATCTAAATCATTAATTTAAAAATCAAATAAATAAGTCATTCCATAATTCTCTTATAAATTAAATTCTTCTATTATCTTAATTATTTCTAAGATAATTTATTTACTTTATGAATGACTTCATTAACATTCAAGTGTATTTAAAACATTACACTTCTAAATTTAAATTCAAATTCCATTTTGAAATTAAGATTTCAAAATGTTTAACCATTTAAACATTTATCCTAATTTAAGTAAATTTATAAACCTTAAAATAAATTTAAAGAACATTCATCAGTTATATAAGATACTTATATAAGAAAAATTTTAAACTAAAATACTTAATTTTATTAAAAGAAATCAAGATTTAAATAATTTGATTATTTAAGTTCCAAATTTAAGTTAAACACTTCATAACTTTTCATTCAAATATTAAAGGAAAACTTTTTATAAATTTTTTTATCAAGTTTAAACATTTATTTGAAAACAAATTCAGTTTTTAAAATCTACTAAAAAAATTTAAAATTGTTCAACATTTAAATTTACAAAACTGATTTAAATTCAAGATTTAGATTCATAGTAAACTTAAACTCGTATTTGAACTTGATTTAAAACTTGCTTTAAATCTTGCTTTAAATTTAAATTTTCATTTTAAAAACTTAGTATTCAAAAGTTCATTTGAATCCAAACTTAAACTTTGAATTTAAAAACCCCTTTTTTAAATCCTGCTTTAAATTTGAATTTCATTTAAATTTTAAAAACCCAACACCGTCAGGTTATAAAACCTGAAACCAACATTGACCCGAACCACCTATTCATGCTTTGAGACAAAACCCCAAATGCTTCGAGACAAATACTCGAATTACCCGAGTAAAACTTCGAGTCACATCTCTGCTCAAACCCAAAAAGTTCATCAGAAATTAAAAAAAAATGCACGGTGACATGCACCGTGGCTCTGGCAACTTCTAGCCATCATCACCACCTTCACCACATCGTCGACCATCTCCAAACACGATCACGACCATCAGAATCCACACAGAAGCTCGAAATCAAAATCGAGTTAACCAAACAAACCTGGAACTCGACACTACAACAATGCCCAAACCTGTCAACACCTCGTCAACTCATCTCCGACCATCAGAGCACCTACGACTTCGGCCAAACCTTCGCCTACATCATCTCTTCCAATCCCCAAAACCCTGCAACACTCGATGCACCAGAGGAATAGAGGAGCATCAAAATTTCGACCACCAGAAAACTAGGTTTAGAAACTGAAATAAGCAACCACCGTCGCCACCAATCTCTAACCATCCACCTGCCATTTTTCCTCCACTCACCAATCATTCCTCCACCTCCAGAAAGAACTGCAACATTCCAGATCCACTAGATCATCAGATAAACCCCAAAACCCATTTTCTGTTCAACCCAGTAATGCATATTCAATACTTAACTAAAAAAATGTGATTTTAGTTTTAAAAACATGATTTCATATAAGCATTCAAGTTATAAACCTGATTTAATATTTTAAGAAGTTTGAGATTTTGCTTATTTTAAATAATGATTGTTCTTATAGTTTATAGAGTCAACCAGATTCTTACTTATCTTTCCATACTAAACAAACAACTTTTGTTTACATATCAAATCCTAACTGAGATCAAATCAAGTGGTAATGGATTTCTATTAAAATCGTAGTTTTAAAAACAAGAACAGGTATACAGAAACCTGTCAACAATATATATATATATATATACACATACAGAAGATTTATCACAGTACAATCATACAAAGCATACTTATTTCTATTAATCCACACGCAACAGATATATTTAAGCTTTTTAAATTGTGGAGTTACTCATCTTAAAATGAAGACAGAGTAGTTTATTTACAGCGGTTTTGATTTTTTGAAAGCAGTTTGAATTTGAATCTTTAGTTTTGGAATTTGCTTAAGCTTTGATTTTAAAAAGAAAGAGCTGTTTTTAAAAACAGAAGTTTACTCGCCAATTTATAGAAGCAGAGAACAACTCTGTTGCATTTCATTTTCCTGGAATTGTATTTAATATGGATTATGAATCTGGAGTTTGAACCTGCTTGTTGTTGTAGTTGATTTAGATTTTTGCAGCAGATCCCCATTTTTCCTTTGCTTAGAGTTTGAATTGATCTTCATATAGATTACGGATTTGAAAATTTGAGCAGATTTGTAATAGAATTTGTTTTGCAGATTTTTGAAAATGAGTTGTATTTGGTTTTGAAATTTCTTCTTAAACTTGATTATCAGTTTTTCTTTTTGAAGAGAATGTTTGAACTAAAATAAATTGCCAGGTTTTATATGTAATATATTTTTAATAAAATGTTTTCAAAAATAAATAAAACAATGCCACTTGTTACATTTGGTTGTAGAGTGATTTACAATGTCTTCCTTAAGAGTTAAATGTCTACACATGTTATAGTTCAATATTAAAATAAATTTCTTAATTTTATAAATGTTTAAAAATCATTTCTTATTTATGTTATCAAGTTTTTAAATGTTTATTTCTACTTAGCCTTTAAATGTTTCATGCAAATTTCCTTTACTCAATTAATATTTTAATTTTTATTTGTATCTTTTAAAATAATATTTTTAAAGCTAAATTATCAAGCGAGAAAATTTTAAAAAGAAAAGAATATTGAATTAAACCGTATTTTAAAGTTTCAAACTGAAATATTGTTCTTTAATATATAAGAACTAAGTCAATTTCAAAAAATCAATTTTTAAAAGAAAATAAATTTTTATTATAATATACAATTTAAACTATTATATTTTTTAAACAAAATAAATATTTACTTTAATTTCTTTTGAAAGTATAAGATCGATCCTTAAATAAACTTTTGAAAAGTTTCTATATTAATCTCAATCAAATTTTACAATTCACAATTTATACACATATATATAATATAAATTTGAAAACATTCTTATTAAATTTAAATTTAAATCAAACCCCCTATTTATAATGTATACACATATATACATTATAAATAGAATATTTTTTAAATTAGCTTAGAAAGATAAATTTTACCATTTAAATGTTTTTAACTTTGAAAAGGATAAAATTCCCAAATTTAATTATCGTTATCATGATTATAAATCTTGTAAAGATAACATTTGTCAAACTAAATAATTATAAGTTTCCAAAAGATAATTTTTATTTGAATTAGATTATTAAATCAATATTTCACATTTTAAAATAATTATTAATGGAAATTATTAAATAAATATTGCCTAAATTTCTGGGACATCACAATTTATATTTTGGCAAGTAATTTATTATCTCTCTACGAACATAGTTGCATAAGAATTAAATAGCAATCTCTTGCGTACCTGAACTTATGAAATCTAAAAGAAAATCATGTTGACAAAAGTAATATGATGTAACTGTATATGCAAAACTATTCCCACATAAATCTACATGCAACCATCAATCATATCTCAATCATATGCAACAAACAAGGGGATATCCTTTCAGATGACAAATTTATATCTAAATGCCAAATTATTTGTTTGCGCCAAAATTGGTCACAAACCCCAAATACCATGAAAGCACCAGTGTATGAATACAAATCAACAATATTCAAACACAAATAACAGATCTCAGCAAATGACAAACAGCAAATCAGAAATAATGAACAGAGACACAAGTTTTATAGTGGTTCGGCTATCTCCGGCCTACGTCCACTCCAAAGTTTTATCCTTTTATTAATTATCCTTGCTAGTTACAAGTGATTGCAGCAGTTACAAAGTCCAAATTCGAAATCAATGGTAGTAATGATGATATGGAATGATTCTAGCAGCGTCCGGGCGTGCTTGTTCTCTCCAAATTCTCCGACCCCTTTTCTGAATGACTAGGGGCTCTATTTATAGGCGTAGGAGGCTGATATCTCTCCTAAAAATCCGGTAGACCGCTTCTGGTACATGAGGGGGACCATATGCCCGGATTGTGGAAATCCGGGCCCACTTTGGGACCGATTCGAACTAGGGTTCGAATCAATCAAGAAAGCATCCAATCGAAGTGAAATTTGGTGTAGACATTCTTCCACATGCATGCAAGCTCCTGTAAAAATTTCATTGCATTTGGATCAACGGTTTGGAAGATATGATCGATTCGAGATCAAAGCTCCGTGTGTTCTGCCTTGTTCGAATCCATGCTTCGAACCCATCTCCTTCGACTCCATCCAAAGCGCGTGCACATCGATGACGTGTCGCAAATTCTCCGGATTGATCCACCTTTGTCGCCGTATTAAACACTTCTTTTCCTGAAGATGCGCTCGTATCCATGCTTTGTACCTCAGTTCGTATCAATAGGTACGAATCCAGAATCCCAAAACTACTACTTCTTTTTCGTAGCGATCCAATGCTTGATCGATACGAAGGACTTCTACGCATCCATCCCGTTACTCTACAACGACGCGAAGCGCATCGATTCGAAGTAAATTCTTACATTTCCTCCTGATCGATACGAACTATATCGATTTGGACCACCAACGATACGAACCAACCCGTATACACCTTATGGATACGAAGGAGACCTATGTTGTCATCGAGTCGAAGTCCACCTGTCCTTCTCTTCCGATCGATATGAAATAACCGAGTCTTGTCCATGCCGATCGATACGAAGTGTATCGATTCGAAGTCATCACTTCATGTTCGATACGAAGTGCATCAATTCGAACCATCCTTGCGCCATGCCTTCGATCGATGCGAACCTAATGGAGTCGAACTTAACAACCTGATGGGTTCGAATCTGATGGATTCGAAATGAGCACCACCTTGACCCCTCGATGGATTCGAACAGCATGCCTTTCCTACCTCGCATCGGTCATAACTCCTTCATATGAACTCCGATCAACCTGAAATTTGAAACATAGCCTTTCCTAACCCTTATCATCATCTCCAATCAATTTCGTCCCGATCGGAGTTCAACCAAATTTTGACGACATCGATCGCCGCCTTGCTTCCAATCGATCTCCAATCCCGATATCCATCATTCCTTGCCAACTTCTTGATATTCCAGTTTTGACCATAAAGTGGGATAGCACTTTGCCCCCCAAAACATGCCTTGTGATAAGAAGGCGGGTTTTGAATAGCTCCGATTCCAATATCCAAAGTCCATAGCCATACTGCCAGAGTATGTCATCCTTGACTACTCCGAGTCGATGTCCAATTCCACATCTAATAACCAAAGCCTTAACAAATCCCTTATCCATCCTAACTTGACAACCAAGTCCTGATCCATCCTTATCCCATGGCCAATAATCGAATCCAGGACCTCTCCGGGTCGATATCCGAATCCATAACTTCTCCGGGCTCTAGCCAAGCGCAATCCACACCTGGCGACCGTGGTCCAATGTCCCTGGACGTTGAGCTAACCTCTCCGGGTTCTTACCAAGCGCAATCCACACCTGACGACCGTGTTCCAGTGTCCCTGGACGTTGTTCAAAGCCATGGCTTAAGTCCTAAGCCGAATCCTGGTCTCTCCGGACCCTTGTTGAGCATAGTCCATACTCAACGACCTGAAAATAACGATTGATAATACAGGGCCTAAGTCCTAGGCCGAATCCTGGTCACTCTGGACCCTTGCCAAGCATAGTCCATACTTGACGACCTGAATGAGCCAATTTACCACGTTCGGGCAAAGTGACTCACCCCTTGCCAGGCATAATCCATACCTGACGACCGTTTGTCAAAAACCAGATAAAAATCCAATCAAAATCCAATCCAGAATCCAAATCCCAAAATCCAAATCAAAACCAAAGAATCAGAAATCCAAACCAGCATCCAAAATCGAAAACAATCGTCCAAAGGAAAAACCAAATCAAAAGGCAAGCAAAACCAAGAGTTCAATCCAAACTCCAAAACCAAATCCAAAACGAAAAGCAGTGTCCAATCAAAAAGCAAAAGATAAATTTCACAAACCACAGCATCGCAGTTTATCATCATTCAGAGCATGCCTAGGGGCTATCTCCGTCCCCGTACATATTTAAATGACTAGATTGCTCTCCAGTAGTTCGCTACTTATTTCATATTATCCTGATCAGTGGATGATCAATCGACCATCATCCCTGGGGCTCACATCATCACGGTGTGAGGTAGTCGGTGGTTGCTCCTGCTCCATCGTTGCATTCCGAGTTCCGATATATTGCCGTAACTGTCCATTCCTTACATGCTTCTCTATTATATCCTTTAAGTGCCTGCAGCTGTTGGTATCATGTCCATCTAAATCATGAAAGAGGCAGTGCCTTCCTAATGTCCTCTCCCGTTCTGATGGTTCTCTCCTAGCTGGCCTCCGGTAGGGAAGGCGATTTCGAGTATCCAGGTATATCTGCTCCAGCATCTCGTTCAATCCTGTGTATGTGGAAAACTTTGGATCCTTCCATCGCTTCCTAGCGTTTCCAGAATCATCATCCAACTTCGTTTCCCTTTGTTTTTATCCAAGCCTTTGCTGAATGATCTGAATCGAGTTAGAAAATCTCTAAGCGATTCATCATCCTTTGCT